>OX463314.1:6650210-9310343 GCA_949820665.1 Scrobipalpa costella
TGATTTCCTTTGCACTACACTTTCCTGTTCTTCATTTATGACTGATGATAATATTCTGGAACACTAAACTTTTATATTAGAGTCATTTGCAAAGCAACTCCTTGATTAGGCCCTGAGTCACTTTACAAGAAAGTAAGGGGCTATTAGGGTGACTGGTCATTATTGGTCTAATGAGTTAAGCGTGAGAAAGGAATGCAACATGCAAGTGACGTGTTGCACTTGAACTTTACACGATAGTCAATGTGTGATGTTTTGGAATGCGACAAAAAGAAAGTACCTAAATTCGTCACTAGCATTTAGAGGTGATAAATAAACATTATTCCTTGCTAGACTGGGAGCGAGAGAAAAGAATGTGCCAGCTGCATTTGCTCCCAACCATGCGGTAAAAACCAGCTAAGGGATCCGAGGGTTTCGGTATATTGTATTTTAAGCGATGGGCTGACAACCTGTCACCACAGCAATATACCTACAATTCTATCTTAAATAACACTCAAAATTTTGACAGATCTGGCAGAACGATCTTTGTTTAGGTCGTATACGCTCTGCCTTCCCCATTAGGGATAAAGGTGTGATTATATGTATGTATGTACCTAAATAAACTGTTAGCTTGAACCAAAAAAATACGATGAGAAGAATAAAACATGATCGTGTATAGTCACGATATTTACCAAGTGAATGTTAACCAAATTCTATATAAAATGGTCTCAATGAAATACTGTGTGAAAACGGAACATTTTATTCCCATATAAGAGAGATATTTTCCTGTGGTGTAAATTTCTTAGAAAAGGCATCAGAAATGGTTCTTGCAGTTGAAAATATCTATGACAGCTATCTCATACTTACTTACATTAAATATTTGAGTGTCATGTATGACCAATATAAGCATTAGATGCCAGAAGGTACTGGATTTTGAATTTGATATTGTGCTGGAGATACTGCAGATCTTTACGATTTGTCAAAAAAAAATGAAAAGGAAACAATAACATCGATTAAGTAGTATGTTATTTTAATTAAGTTCTACATCTTACATCTAGTTATACCTACATAACTTACTTTATTATACTAAAAATAAGACTAATGGAAGACTAGAATCATTTGCAGTGTTCCTTACAACACAATTTTCTAATACCTTTCTATAGGTAGAGAACAATCAGTACGTGAATAACATGACATCGAAGAATGTTTGGATAAACAGACATATTTAGGGTGAGAGGCACAAAAGTTGGAGTTGACCAGTGGTAAAGCTTTAGAATAGAATAGAAATACTTTTATAACGACTTGCTTGATAAACATGTCTAGGGCGAGATTCTAGGACAGGGGTAGCCAAGACGTCCGTCCGCAGTCGACCGGTCTACCGCTGCAACAATTTCGGCAGCCCGCAGACATATTCCTCTTATAGGGAAAAAGTACAATGCGACATATTTTTCAAAACAAAAGCATTTTTTTAAACTTATGCACAAAGTTTCAATTGCATGTCTAGGAGATAAACTAACTCTTTTCTGTTTGGCAAATGAGGGGATAGATTGTGCAGTGCAACACGATTTGTCGAAAATTATGTACAGTCAAGCACCCACAAGCCAAAAACCTTGATAATTAAATAATAAATATCCAATTTATATGTTTCTGGGTCTAATAAGAAAAATAACATGACGGTGGGTAGACCCTAAGGAGATGGTGATGGTGAAATGTAGACCGCATACATACAAAGTTTGGCCACGCCTGTTCTAGGATATAAATATGTCATCTCATGATGGGACATGATATGCTAAAGTCTAAGCACACCATGGGACATCAGTATACACATGTCTAGGGGGATGTGGGACTGAAGAGGGGGGAGGTCCTGGGGGTGAGCCATGTAGAAGTTCACACATGAAGCTGATGTACGTGATGGCGAGGCGAAGAGTCTCGATGCGGGAGAGACGCTTCTCGTAGGCGAATGTTGGTACCTGGGTGATAAAAAGTGAGAAGTAAGTAAAACTATAACGAATATTAAAACTATTTTTAATTAATTTGTGTTTGTAATAACAAAGAAATCGGATGTTTCGGAATTTTTATAGTAGCCGCGGCTCCGAAAGAATCATGGGAATTCTCTATTCAATGAAAACACAACCTAAATGTGTTTAAATATTTTAATCCTATTAGATAATGACTGAACTGTGTACATAAATAATGAATATGTTAAATATGTTTTCTTGGATCCTATGTTACCTAGGTAATATGACAGTTAGCATACCTACTCACAAAATGTTGCCATGTTTCAAACCATTTGAGTCATAGATATTGAGTACAAAAAAAAGAAATAAATATAAAGTACCTATTTGATGTTTTCATTAAACGAATTACTTTCACCAAAACATTACGTAAAATGCTTGGTATTTTACTAATTTAATTTCTTAATAGGCATAGGATGGTCATTTTATAAGTACTAGTAGTGATTCAACATAATTAGTGGGCGTTTGATCTTATATATATATTCCTTATTGCATTAAAATACAAGAAATGAAGTTTACAGAAAGGTATGCAAGGGCGAACTTATCTCTACAAAGAGATCTCTTCCAGCTAACCCACTGGCAGTAGTCTTATGGTGCTAATGGACTCTATTCTAGATACCACCAGCTAAAACTAAAATTAAAATCTATCTGTCACTATAAAAATAATAAAATTGGAAAAGGACGAGCGATTTATACTCTATGTTTTTACACTTTGTCCGCTAGATTTTGACGCGCATTTACCTATGACGGCGGATAAAAATGATAGATAACGCATAAAACTAGCGACTGACAATAAATCAAAAACCGGAGAGAATAGATCACCTGTCCTTTTCCAATGTTTTTAGTCTGAAAACGACAGATAGATTTTAATTTTAGGTTTAGCCAGTTGAATCTAGAATTAAGCCCAATGTGTGACGTAAAATAGTCTCTTCTGTATAGATACTATAAGTTGGTCATCCGAAGTTTTTAAAAGTAGGTTCAATTGAACATGACTTTTGGACGCACGCTGCTGTAAAAACCATACAAACAACGCATTTCGCCGCTGCGGTTTTTGCCGCTATGGGTTGTACCTACTATTTGTACACTACACTATTGGAAAAATTACAGAGCCCGCTGGTGTAGTGGATAGGGCCGCTGCCTCCTAAGTGGGAGGTCGTGGTTTGAATCCCACCACGTACCAATGTGATTTTCGGTTTTCGAATTTTTATATGTACGTTTATTCGGGGCTTTTTCCGTGCTTCGGAAGGCACGTTAAGCCGTTGGTCCTGGTTAATATCGTTCATACCGTAGATATTAGTCGTTAAGCCATATCAGAGGCCAGTGCTAAGCATTGGCGGCTTGAAAACTCTGGTCTAATCTAGGATTGGGTCTGGTTTCCCTTCTGGGTTGCGGAGGTCAGATGGCAGTCGCTCTGTGTAAAAACCAGTACCGTCGTTCAATCCCCTGGATTAGGTAGCCGACCCCGTGAGATACGGGATAAGGCTAGGAAGATGACTTTTGTAAAAAATACTAAAGCAGTTCTCACCTTACGGCGCAGTTTGTCGAAGGCCTCATTCAAGTTGAACATGCGACGTCTCTCGCGGATGTTGGCCGCACGTCGCTGAGCGAGGGACGCGACCCGCCGCCGCGGCTTTTTGCCGCCGGTCGTCGAACGCGGACCGCCGCGGCCGCATCCTGCTGCCGACCACACTGGTGAAAGATAGCATATTCTAGTCAAGTCAAGATCTAACCCTTCATTAGTCAGGGTCCAATAAAGGCCGCGCTTAGTAATACGGGTGCGGACGGACGGACGCTCTCCATGATACCGGGTGTAAAGGACAGCGTCCCGCAAACTGATAGGGATTAATCAGTCAACGACACTGAACCACTTCCACTAGGAAATTCTTTCAGGAAGTGAAAAAGAATCATCTGTATGCGGGACGCTGTCCCTTACACCAAGTATAAGCTGTAAACCTAGGCAGACACATTCATTAGGGCCACATGGTAGGTTAGTGACAGGGTGATGATCTGATACCTGCATGACACATTGCTACTGCTCTCCTTTTGGTTTGGAGTGCCAAAAACTTAAAGCGGTAAGTGTGTGGAAATAGCCAGTGCAATTTTAGGCTCCTGGATGAGCTTGCTTAATCATCGACTCTCGCTGAATCACCACTGGTCCGAACCAAGCTAGGTCTGTGGTTAAGGTGTATCCCAACGGCAGATGAGCAGGTACTTTTCAAGATATGCAACCATCGCCCGTAATGCCTTAGAATATCGTTCATACGGCGTGATGTTTAGGTACGTCCGTGGCTGCGTCAAAATGAGCGAAAAACGCACAAAAAAGCGAATGCCATAAAAACTACGGTTTGGATTAAAAAAAGCTATGTTGCGATTTTAGGTAACTATAACAAAAATATTTTCCTGAAGGTACCGTGAAAGCGCTCCTAATAGTTTAGAAAGAATAGCAAATCTACTGATAAAAACAGTTTTTCTTCCAGTTTTATTTAGCATACTAATTTACGAGCCACAATATTTTTAAATGTTGCAATTGCAGGCTATGAACATAAGTCAGATGTTTATTTATTTAATTTTCCTATTATTCGTTGAATAAGCTAGTTTAGTAGTGTTAGTTTAATTAAATAAGCTCTTAAAAACAACCATTTGCCGTTAGTAATTACCTTAAGATCTAGTTTAGAAAGGTACTCTGATAATGCTATTTATTTTCTTTCTCTACTCACCCAGGTCGGCAGGTGGAAAAGCCAGGATGTCAGGATACGGGACTGGTGCAGGTGGGGCGTCCCACAGCGGACCGTACGGTGACACCTCGCTACCCTGCAACATCAGTAGTTGCATACCGTCATCAAACAAGCTGTCAGATCAATGGGGTGATACACCCCAGAATGGAAGAAAATGCACGTAAAAGAACTGTGAAGTTTTTTTTAATTCCATACTTAGGAAACAAAGATGACTTAGGTTAGGTTAGGTAGGATAAAAAGAGCCCGATGGTGTAGTGGATAGGGCCGCTGCCTCCTGAGCGGGAGGTCGTGGTTCGAATCCCACCACGTACCAATGTGTTTTTCGGTTTTCGAATTTCATATGTCCGTTTATTCGGCGCTTTTTCCGTGCTTCGGAAGGCACGTTAAGCCGTTGGTCCCGGTTAATATCATTTAATATCGTAGATATTAGACGTTAAGCCATGTCAGAGGCCAGTGCTAAGCATTGGCGGCTTGAAAACTCTGATCTAATCTAGGATTGGGTCTGGTTTCCCTTCTGGGTTGCGGAGGTCAGATGGCAGTCGCTCTCTGTAAAAACCAGTACCCTCGTTCAATCCCCTAGATTAGTTAGCCGACCCTGTGAGATACGGGATAAGGCTAGGGAGATGATGAGGTAGGATAAAAAGAAGACTGCGGCTCGTATTTATGAAGAGATTTCAAACTTGAGAGCTATATTCAGTATGGATGTGACAGGCCAGTTTGTACTAAAAACACATTTCAGATACGAACTCAAACTAGCTGTCACTCATGAGAGCTGATTACAGCTACATAAATAAATCAATTAAAATACAAAAGTAGAAAGATGGCATCAATGAGGAAGAAAACTGATGCCCATCTTAATTATTATAATTTACTAGCGACCCGCCCCGGCTTCGCACTGAAATTATCAGTGTTTCTCTACTATATTATGCATGTATTATACATATATACCTTCCTCTAGAATCACTCCTTTCATTTAAAAGAAATCGCATCAAAATCCGTTGCGTAGTTTTAAAGATTTATGCATACATAGGGATATAGGGCCATATTTTGTGTTCAAATGAGTTGATTTTTTGATGTGAAGCTTTCATATAAGCCAGGGCTTCGCAGCAAAGGTTGAATATAGAAAATAGAAAGCTTTAAGCTATTTGTGACCATGGAAACATGATTTCTTCTTAGTGCAATTGAAAAGGCAGTGTATTTAAGTATTGAAAGTAATTCAAAAAATACTTACTGCTGAGCTACTCCAGACGTGCGGCGTCTCGCTGCCGTATGACATCAGCGGGAAATGAATCTTGATACCTGCTTTCACACCCTTCCAGAAACTTCTACACCGGCAGGCCAGAACAAAGGCCAAGACTAACCCTGATGTCAGAGATTTCGTTACACTATGATGACCTATGAGAAGCTGAAGAAGGACCCTTTGACACAATACCACCGACCACCTCACAGCTAGAGCGAAATTGTACTAAATCAAATATGATACCAAATATGATCATAACCATTTTATTAATTCATCAAATCACAGAAAATCTACCCTTAACACCATCCTCGAGATTGCAGTTTGGCGTAACTGTTGCAAAAAGCACCCCTAGCGATTCAAGCGCCATATTTCTGCAACGTGATTGGTGGTTGTAGGGGTGAGATGAAGAGGCTGTCGCTGATTGGTTGCAGCAGGTGCAGTAGGCGGGGCGTATCGACTGCTGGACCAGGGGACCTGGGACTTTCATCCATTTTCAGTGGGATTTTCCGGTAAGGAACAAAAATTTAAGTGGTGGTGATTGCAAATCCTAATCGTCTTTGAAGCTAATCAACTCTTTGTATTTTGTGAGTAGTATTTTTGGAAAAGTGATCGAAAAGAATAATCAAAGATCATCTCATGATCGTTAAAAATATCGTCTTGTAATAAGCTGTTCTTATAAAACATGACATGGTAAGTTCGTTCTAGTATTACAAAAGTACTCAATTGACAACCGAAGTAAAAGATCTTTGAATTAAATAAATGTACGTATAATTAACATGATTTTGGTAACACTCATTTTTTTTTGTTATTTCTGAAGAGAGGTCTTAATTACAGTCTGTTATGTATCTCATAAAAAATTATAAATATGATAAAGAATTATATTTAAATCATAACAAATGCTTATCACAAGTCTCATATTGGATATTTGAGTCAGATTAGAAGCATTTTTGATGCAATGCACCTGCCTCGTCCAAAATAATATTAAATGGTAACTGATCTATCACAGATACAAAATTATAAAAACCGTAATATTATTTTAGGTTAATATTTTTAGATACTTTATAAAAATAGAAAAGGGGAAATGATAGGTCACCAGATGCGACACGACAACTTCTTTAAGACCATCTTGGAAGGAAAGATAGAGGAAAAGAGAGGACGAGGAAGACCGAGACGAACTTACATGGACCAAATAAAAGAAAAACCTGAGGTCGTGTCGTACCAGGGTGTCAACAGATTTACACAAAATCGATCCGAATGGCGATTACTTCACAGACAAGAGCCCTGCTCTTAAATTTAAAGAAAGAAGAAGATAAAAATAAATTTTAATCGTGTGTGTACAATTTAACTGACAAGGTGCTAGTGCTAACATATTCAAGAAACTTCACTGTGATGACAAATGACACACTTAGAGGTTCCATAAAGATAATCAAACATACCTTAATTTACATTCAGTTATGTATTTCATAAAATGTGTAAATCAGATGAAAGTAGTTCGCAAAATCAAATCATAACATATCTCATATTGGATATTTGTATCATATTAGAAACATATGATGCACCTGCCTCGCCCCAAATAATGCTAAATGGTAGCTAATCTGTCACAGATATAATCAGATCTCGTGATAGGCGTGACCGAAGCAGATGGTCATGGACTAGGGTTGTCACAGATACAGAGTATAATGATTTAAAGCTGTAGGATAGAGTCCCAAATGTTAGTATAATAAATAAGTGTATACATCCTTATTTTATATTTGTCGCAGGATTATGACGAAATAGGGATTATTAACAATCGAGACTTTAAAAAAAAAATATTGCAGCTTAATTAGTTTCGAAAACTATAGAAAACTGAATTTTTATACACAAATTATAGTATTCGCCTGACAGCTTAATTTAGTTCTTATATTGAAGTATATATGTATAAGCTTCTTCTTCTTCTTGTCGTGTAGGCGTTTTTTAATATTAATTTTATAAGTTTCATGCTTTCCGCCGGATGGAACCATACCGCCATACAAAATTGGATCTTGGCTCCTTAAGCCACAATATAACTGAACTATACAATGTTCCTGGAGTAACGACAATTGATGACGTTTGTAAATTCTATTTTTTTTTAAATTTTTATAAGTTTTATTTTTGGTGCATAAAAAAGAAACAGAAATCAATTTATCTAGAGTTGCATTGCATTGGAGGTTAACTGTGTTGTGTGTAGGTTGGCCTATTTGGAGAGTAATGAAACGAACAAATGCTGAATTAATACTACTGATTTATTGGTAATGCACGAACATATATAATTACATAGGTAAAGTAAAAGTGCTTACTTACGCTACTATACCTACACTACACCTCCCCCGGAGGGTGAAAATAAAATAAATTGTACAATTTTATTTTATTTTGAAACTATTATTACAATATTATAAAAAGTTATACGGAAGTAGGTATTAGTTAAGTATAAAATGCTAAAAACAAGAGTAAAAATGAAATAATTAAAAAAATATATTGCTTATAAATCTAAACATTAAATGGTTTAGTGCGGTTCTTATGCACAACATCAGTTTTTCCATTTCTTAAAATCTTAACATTACATCCTAAATCTTCTAGTACTAAATATGGACCTAAATAAATCTTATCTAACTTATTTCCTTTTTCATTCTTAACAAGTAAATAATCATCTCGTATATACTCTATTGGATTAACCTTAACATCATAAGCATGTTTTCTTTTTTCTTTACTAATTTTCAAGTTGTTCTGTGCATCCTTTTGAGCTAATTGAAGCCTATACTTTAACTCCAATGGGTAGCTGTCATAGTTATACAAAGGATCCACGAAATCACCACTTAGATTATTGGGTAGTGCACAAGTCTTACCGAATACAAGCTCGTGCGGCGTGTATCGTGTTTCGCTGTGCACGGTGTTGTTGTACGCAAACGACCAATATGGAAGCCAACTGCTCCAGTTGTTAGATTGATTTTGACAATTTATTCTTAAGTACGCACCCATCGTTTTGTGGCTGTTTTCCAATACTCCGATAGATTCATGATGATAGGCTGTGGAAGACAGATGGTTAATTTTAAGTAACTCACATACCTGTTTCATAGTACTAGAGATAAACTCCGTTCCTCGGTCCGTAGCGATTTCACGAGGAATGCCGTACCTTAACACAAAGTTATCTACAAATGATCGAGCTACACTTACCGTATCTTTCGAAGGCAATGGATATGCCTCCACAAATTTTGACAATTCACATTGTAAAGTGAGAATGTAATTGTTATTATTATCATCTGTAGGCAAGGGTCCGACAATGTCCAAAAATATTTTTTCGAATGCGTAACTGGCAGTGGTTGTTATTTCCATTGGCTGTTTAATATGCGTAGAATATTTTTGTTTTTGGCAATGATCGCATTTGGAAACAAAATTCTTTACATCTTTTTCCATACTAGGCCAAAAATAAAACTTTTTTATATTATTCAACATTCGCCTAATACCTGCGTGGCCACTTGTAGGTAAGAGGTGAAAGTCGTTAATAATTACACGTCTATCATCATCATTATTTATTCTTTGTATATTTCTCAACACACATATTCGGGGTCCGGACCAATCTTTATATTTATTTATTTCTCTAACAATATCTGCAAGTAAATCTTTATTATTATCATTTCTTATTATACTATATATATACTATATATTATATTATATAAGATACAGGTAAATATTTACTTAGTTTAGGTATCGAAACACTAATTTTCAGATCTAATATATGTTAAGTAGTAACTATAATTATATGGACAATTGTTTACATTCCTTTTATTTTCTAGCAAATAATTTAATGAAATAATAAGTAATTTTGTAGTTTATATTAGTCCGTAAGTAATAACTGTAAACAAATTTTTATGAAATAAATTTATTATTATTATTATTATTATTACTATTTGTTTCTTAATGAATAAAAGTATAGGTAAATTATTATGCATATCTCATTTAACTTTAACTTCTGACAAAATATAGACAAATCTCTCACCAACACGGCTCGCGTAGTTGACGATCGAGATAAGCTATCTAAATAAATACAGAATTTACTAGGAACATAAGTATAATCTTTATATCTTTCTATCACATATCCTTCTTTTTCCAATTTGTTCAAACCCTTTCTTTCATCTATTAAAACCAACTCTACTAAATCCTGCGGTTTTTTAATAATGTCCACAACACGAGGTTGATCAGGCCTTGAGTTTATGTGAATATTATTATCAACCGTAGAATTAGTACTATCACTCGAATTGCAATCTTGCATTTTTCGCGCTTGCGCTCGTGTCATTACACTTACTATACGTTCATTCATTTGCTTAAAATCCTCTGACGTCATTCTAATACGAGACAACGCGTCGGCTGCCGAGTTCGCGCTGCCTTTTAAATATTCTATTTCAAAATTGTATTCCTCCAATTGCAATCTAAATTTCGATAACCTGCTCGAAGGATCACGCATTCCAAATAAGTAAACCAAAGGTCTATGATCTGTTTGAATTTTGAACTTTCGACCGAATAAATAAGGACGAAAATATTTTACACTCCAAACTATTGCTAAGAGTTCCTTTTCAATAGTTGGATAATTCATTTCGGCCTTATTTAGACTTCGACTAGCATATGCGATCGGTAGCCCGTTGCTGTTACATAATACGGAACCTAATGCTATACCTGACGCATCAGTTTGCAGTATGAACGTGTATTGTCTTGTTCAAAACATGGATATTGCAAAACGGGTGGATTTATTAATACTGTTTTTAATTGTTGAAATGCGTTTTCGCAATCCTCAGTCCAAACAAATGAAACATTTTTGCAACATAGTCTATTTAGCGGGTATGCTTTTTCTGCAAAGTTAGACACGAACTTGCGATAATAATTGGCGAATGCAACGAATCGTTTTACGTCATCGGTATTCTCAGGTCTTGGATAATTTTCTAACACTTTGGTTTTTTGCGGGTCTGGTAAAATTCCTTTTTCTGACACTACATGTCCAAGATATAAAATTTCCTTCTGCAAGAAATTACATTTAGCGGGATTAAGCTTTAAATTAACTTGACGAAGTCTTGACAAAATATTCATTAAATTTTGATTATGGGATATTAGATTTTTACCAAAACAAACCAAATCATCTTGATAAACTAAACATTGTTCATAGTTTAGGCCTGACATTGCAACTGTAATCATTCTGGAGAATGCATTTGGTGAAGTCTTGAGACCCTGGGGAAGCCTCGTCAGCTGAAATTGGTTTTTATTTGTTGTGAAAGCTGTATAGGGTCTACTGTCTTTATGTAAATTAATTTGATAAAATCCTTGATACAAATCTAAATGTGAAAAGTATACTGCTCCTGAAAGTGAGTCTAAAATATCAGCAATGTTCGGCAAAGGAAATTTATCATCCTGTATATTATCATTCAATTTTCTATAGTCAATGACGATTCGCCACTTTTTAACGCCTGTGCTATCTAACTTTTTAGGAACTAATAAAAGTGGACTAGACCAAGCACTTCTAGCTTCCTCTATTATACCGTCTTCTAACATTCTTCCTATCTGTCGGTCTATTTCCGCTTTCTGTGTATATGGCAATCTATAAGGTTTTACGTAAACTGGAGTACTATGCGGTTTTAATTCGATTGTCTGTTCATAAAGTGAAGTAGTACCTAATTTATCACCTTCCAAATGAAAAACGTCAGGGAACTTAGCACAAATACTTTCAATTGAATTTCGCTCCTCTTCACTCAAACTATCTAATTTCAGTAATCCTAACAACTTCTTCACTCTTTCCGCGTTCAAATAGGGTCTTTCAAACTTGCATACATCGTAGTCATCCAACTTTGTAATGTGTAAACTAAAGTAATTCAAACTAACATCTTTATCTCGCGTATTCATTATTTTTACTGGTATTTTGCCATTTTTCGGGCTAGCTATTACACTAGCTACGTAGACGCCTTCACACAACTCCTGCGAATTTATCACACAGTTGTGGACTAAATTGGTATTAAAATAATGAATAGATTCACAGCGAGCTGGTACCGTCAAGTAAGAACTATTTCTTGTAAAATAATCCAAATTTAACGTTGCGAAATCTCCATCTCTAGTAATTAAGTTCAGAGTGTCCAACTCATAGTCGATTTTAGCACGATATTTCTTTAAAATGTCCTGGCCTAATATACCATCTGTTTTGCAAGGTAACTCATTAAATACGTAAAATTTATGTTTAAATTCTAAACCTTGGTAATTTAATTTTAAATAAATAAACCCTTCTGAATAAACTTTACCACCTATTCCTTTAACTTCAAGATATTGATTTTGAATTTGGGAAACAAATTTTTGTATACTACTACTTTTAACAACTGAAATTGAAGCTCCTGTATCTACAAGCCAATCATGTTTATATTTATCCAAGTAAAGTGTTACCTTATTCAAACTATTACATACGAGTATGTAGTTAGGCTCGAAAAAAATGAGTCAGCTCCGGTATGACGTCATCTTCTGGTTGCTCACCGTCACGTTGATCCGCTTCTGTTGACATATAATTCACGTTCCGTTGATTGGGAAATTTTCGTGAAAAATGTCCATACTTACCTCTTGATGAATTTCCACGGGTCGACATCTGAGGCTGTCGTGAATTTCCACGCTGCTGGAAACTGCGATTAAACATTGGTACCTGCGGGGTCCGATTATAGTAGCTCCGCCCACGCGTGTAGTTCCCAGATTGTCCACGATATGGGATTTGATGACGAGTAAATCCTCTAAAATAGCGGTTGAAGTAGGACCGGTTCTGCTGTCGGTGCTGTATTCCCATTACGTCAGCAGATCCTGACGCCGACGCACTGTCCTCTTCCTTGGCTACTTGTATGGCGTCCTTCAGTGTGGAAAAATTCCTAGCTGTAATGATGGTACTGAGCCTACGATTTCGCAAACCGTCAGCAAAACGCTTTATAGCAGTTTTCTCATTTAATGGACGTAAGATTTTGTACGCCTCATCTTTGCCATCCGCTTGCGATATCGTAAGATCAACAAACAACTCTGAGAGTTCCTTACCAAACTCTTCCACCGATTTTTCATTTTGCCTCAAGCTGTGCATCTTCGCTTGTATGGCGGTTGCAGACTTCTGTGACAAAAGGTATTTTCGCATAGCCTGTGTTAACTCTTTGACAGTCCCATATGAGATTTCTATCTTTAATTTCGCTGACTGAGACAGACGAGTCTTCAAAACAAAGGAAATTAAACTATATTGATCATTCAGGTCTAAAGTCGAATTGTAGTATTCTATACCATCTATTAAGGCTTTAGTAGTTTCCTCTGAATCAGTCATCAAAGGCAATAAACCCATAGCAACCTTGATATCAAATTTCTCCATTTTTAAATTTTTACTATTATCTTTGGAACAGAAAATTTGAATCTCGTTAAATAATTTCTCTACGTTTATATTTATCTCATCAATCTCTACAGAAACTTCCTTACTCAGCTCTTTATTCTTAATTTGTTCTCTCAAAATTATAGTAATATCATCAAACTGTTTAATCAAATTTTCTGCTTCATCTAAACTGGTTTTCAATTTTTCTGGAGTCCTTCTATCATAACTTAATTTACCTAAATTATTCTTAAGTGCTTTTAATTTTTCTTGAACATGACGCAACTCTAGTGCCATTGCCTACTAAAATATAATAACATATCTACGTTTTCATTGTATCTAATCCATTACTTTGAATGGATATATCAACCTTGTTTAGTTATGTATAATATGATTATGAATATTCTACTAAGTTAGCTGTTTAAAGTAAATTATTGAGTCCATTGTTTCTATACTAAAATGATACGTTTTACTGAGACCGCAATACGACACTCGCGACGACAACACGACATGTTCATTTCAAAGGTTGATATTACGTAGCACTCGCGATTGTTAAAGATAGGTACACCGGTACTTACAGTTTGTCCAATTGTTATCATCACATCATTATCATGTTATCACATCCAATAGTCCTGCTCGGATCGTCCTTCAAACGTTGCGTCCTTGATAGTCCATGGTACAATATTCAATGGTCCAGTTAGAAAAAAGGTCCTAGTTCGCTTGGATACCTACGGGATCTCCTCCAGCTACGATGTCGTCTGGATGCCTGCACCTGCATGCAACACGTGGCTCCTTCGGAAAGAACGGCGCAGTCCACATAGCGCTATCTGTTTGGTCAGCGATGTCGGTCACGTGTAGATTACCGATGTCGCGGTGAACCTTGTGGTACGACTCGAAGAATCCGTAAACTCCGACGATGGTCATCAGCACGTAGACCACGACCAGCAGGAACTTTATCACGGGGAAGTCCTGTTTTATATCCGTGTCCGTGTCGGCTTCGTTTTTCCCAAGAGCGTTTTGAGCGATGAAAACATCCGGTCTTTCCAGTTTGGCATCGCACATTTCGATAAAAATTACTAAGGTGCAGAAACTAAAAAATATACTGGAGAAGCTAACTATTACTTTATAAAATACATGTCCCGATAGGTTATCCACAGTATGGCATGGGTCGCCATGTGTAGGTTGGCCTATTTGGAGAGTAATGAAACGAACAAATGCTGAATTAATACTACTGATTTATTGGTAATGCACGAACATATATAATTACATAGGTAAAGTAAAAGTGCTTACTTACGCTACTATACCTACACTACAGTTGACAGATTGTAGCTCATATTCTGATTCTAATTTTGATTAATTATTTTCTAGCATCACCATTCCTATAGTGCAGTAAATCTATGTGCCACCCCTAAAGGCGTAAATTGGGGTATTTCGTCAATTTTGACGCCAATTTCGTGCAATTCTGACAAATCCGCAAAAATTAGAACAATTTCAATACGAGGGGTGCATTTGATATTAGATAATCTTGTATTCAATAATTATAGATTGTCATTCAATGAGCCAATGCGAACAAAGATAGTTAGTTTCTGTTAAGAAATCAAAAATATGAAAATACAGAGCGTTAATTTAATTGCGTGCCATAGGGGGTGTTTCAGTTACGTAAAAGGAGTCTATAAAAAATATTACTTTTTAGATAAATTAACAGCCTGTATAGTTAATGTGGTAATTAATTTAATATTAAGAATGTTGTGTGGACCTAGGCTATATTTTGTTTGACCCTTTATTTAAAGAAAATAACGATTTTCGATATAGACACGTACAAACATATAAAATACAAATACTAGGGAAATTAGTACTCAACCAATATTATACATTTCTATCATAAAGCGTAACTTAACTAAGGCTTATAAATACAAGCCTATCTTAAGATTGAGAGCCATATTAAGTATGGATTTGACGGCCTATTTTGTACTCAAATGACTTTTCGTATACGAACTCAAACTGGCTGTCACTCTCAAGTGCTGATTATAATTACGAGCCTAAATCTTGGCTAAAATTAATGGTTACTCTCATGACAGAAAATGACAGGTATAGACTTATGTTAGTGATTTTTGCTGATTTTTTTGTAACGAAGTATGTTTTTTTTTGTTATGGGACCTATACTATTGCCAACTCAGATTTAGAATAAAAGTAAACAAAGTTTCATGTCTTTTGGTCGAAAATCTTGTTTCTATAATAAGTTTTAGCTATTAGTTAAGACAACATAACGAAATAGTAGTTTTAGTAAGTTTTACTCATTGCAAACAACTATCATAAATTTTTCAAATGTGTTTTTGTATAAAAAGACATGAAACTTTGTTTACCTTTATTCTTAATCTGACTTGGAAATAGTACAGCGGCGTCAAAGATCCTGAACATATCATTAGTCTTCCAAGAGGTTTTCCAATATAGACACATCGTTCCCGTCAGATTATAAGACTGCCTACCCCATTAGGGATAAAGGCGTGATTATATGTATGTATGTATAAGATTTAGCTAACGATATCATCTAATCACGCTCTGATTAAGGGATGCAAATCTAAAGGGATACTTGTCAGGAGCTACAAGAAAAAGTTTGGCAGCTAAAAAGCTCTTCAACATCTACATACATACATATAATCACGCCTTTATCCCTAAAAGGGTAGCTAGAGCATAAAAAACCTAAACACAGGTCGATCCGCCCGTCTGACAAAGTTTTGAGGGTTATTAAAGATAGATTATTAGGTATATTGCTGTAGTGAGGTTGTCGCCTAATGTGCAAAATACAGAAACCTTTGGATTCCTTAGCTGGTTTTTACAGCATGCCCGGAAGGAAATGCAGCTGGCACTCTCAGTCGAGCATGGAAGATTGGACATCTACACGCCCGTATTGAAGACACAATATTTGGTACCAATTCGTAGTTGCAAAAATTACGACTTTACGATCCTGTAGGCAGATGAGCAGGTAGATTTCAAGATATGCAAAGATATCGCCCGTAATGCCTTATTATATCAAAATGAGCGAAAAAAATTAATCTAATTCCATAAAAACTACGAGTTTAATTATAAAAACTATGTTGCGATTTTAGATAATCATAATACGGATATTTTCCCGAAGGAACCGTGAAAGCACTCCTAGGGCCGCAATTATAAAAGTCACTCAGATCCGCTCTCGAGGGTCGATCAAGCAGGTCGTAATCAAACTTTTACTCAGTACTCGAGTAGACTGTTAATTTATAAACGCAAACACATGAATTATAACTCATGAACTCGTATCAGGATTTACTGATACGAGTTCACATGTTTGATACTCTCCCGCTTTTTTCCGATGTTGCGTTCCGTTACAGGAATTATTTCAAGTAGGTACGTATTAAAAATAAAATATATGTTTTAAATGTCAAAAATTCAAAAGGCTATTTAATTGTATTGTACATATCATATAATAAGGATTGTTTTATTAAAAAAATGTAAATATAAAAATATTTTGTGCATTTTAATGATAACTTGAAATGGAACGTATCTCAAAAAAAAAAACAAATCAACGATGGCGCAAACTTGACACTGGCGGAATCATCACGGAAACGCCAAACAACCAAAAGTTGAAGTTGATATTAGTGAATGACGTTTCTTGTTTTGATAACATATTTTGGTTGAGGTTATTTCATATTTCTATGGTTACATTCAGCTAAAAATCTCAAATACCATCTTCGGAAATGCGGTATTGTCCCAGTATTGTGCTGTGCAGTTTCTAAAGGTAAAGATTTAACATAAGGTTTATGAACTTGTGGTGGAAGTTTCGACTTCACTTCTCTCATCCACGTCTAAAATATTTTTCTTGCTAAATTAAATTCCTATTTAAAGTCTTATGTCAGGTCTTGCCCCTCCGCCTGAAGTTCACTCTTCCTATGTGTTTTATTCTGGCCATTGTGTTTGTTAAATATATAACAATAATTTCTGTTATTTTTAGGTGGAAAATCTACAATTGCGGTATCACAAACTCATTGCTTGTTTCAATGGGAACAAACAAGCTTTATTAGAAATACAGAAACACAGAACATCAAAATGATTTGAGCTAAAGTAGGTAAGTAGCAAGTTATTATGTACTTATTCTCTCAAAAATCTTGACAATCCACAATAAACTGACAAAAAACTTACATTTAAGGCACATTAATCATCAAAAATTCAAAAAAATACATGGCCCCTGGTGGTGCTAAGAGTGCAACACAACCATCTGTCACACTATCCTTTCCCATTCTCATAGAATATAATAATTTCTTTGTTTCTGCTTTTCAGATTATAATTGAAGCACAAGGACTCCTGCTCATACCTTATTTTGCTGCAATAGGTACCTGACGGGCTTACTAAAACTTACACAATAAATGTGAATATGTTTATTTTTAACTATGATAGAAGTATATTTTTAAATAAGTTTGTGTTTTGTAATAAAAGTTAAGAATTAATAAACCTTTAATTATTATACTGTGCTATATGTTTCTGAATCAATAAACCTATAATTGTTATTTTTAATTTTAAGTATTCATAATTTAAAAAAAAAATAGGTAGGTATGTACGTTTTTGTATTTCTTTAGAGCAATAAAATGGGTTGGTATTTGTGAGTTTTATTTTCCCTAAACAAAATCACTGAAACAATTAATTATTAATATTATTATTCTGGCAGTAGATAAATTACTATGTTATTAACTGCTTCCGTGCTCTAGTGGTCTGAGCCATGGGTTCCCGATCCGGAGGTCCTGGGTTCGATACCCAAGGAGGGAATACAAAGTTGTTATTTTTCAATACCGGGTGTAAGGGACAGCGTCCCGCAAACTGATAGGGGTTCCTCAGTTAACGATACTGAATAACTTTCAACAGGAAATTAAAAGAAGAAAAAAAATATTCCGCCTTGATCAGACAAATTTTGTTTGGAAAATTATTTTCTTTATCAAAAAATCTTGCCGGTAGTTGTTCAGTTCCGTTGATTGAGCAACCCTTATCAGTTTGCGGGACGCTGTCCCTTACGCCCCGTATATCACTTTGTAAGATTTTTCTCAGTCTGGCTAGGACAATCCAGGCTGAATCACCTGCTGTCTTATAGATAAAAAATTTCGTGCTTTGGAGGGCACGTTTAGCCGGCGGTGCCGGTCGCTGTCGTGATAGTGTTCGTTGCACTAGCCATGTCAGAGGCCTATAGGTTGTGCTATTAGGTGGTTTGAACACTGATATCAGGATGTATCGGGTCGATCGACTCTAAATTTTCACGACAAAAGAAGAATCTAAGTGATAATAAAATCGTTATTATTAGTCTACTATACGGGATTCATCTGTAAACCCTGTAAGCAAAACTATTGTGACAACTGAATATACCAAAATGGCGTTAAACACATACATAAACCATACTTAATTCACCTCCAGACCACAATTAACTGATACGTCCTCAGGAACGCATATCGAGTGCGAGCCCGCGTTCTTAGTTTGAAATATAACGTTTATAAATAATCAGTCACTCAGCTGAAGTCTGAATCGTGATGGCGTACCTAAGTTGGAACTAAAAATAAGACTGAGTACGACAGGCAACCTCAAACTCTACATGAAACTGGTATCAAATTTGAGTGACCTTTATAAATACAAGCACTAGTAGTTTAGAAGGAATATCAAGTTTACTGATAAAAACGGCTTTACTTCCAGTTTTTTTAGAATACTTATTTATGAACTAGAATATTTTAATGTTGCAATTGCAGGCCATGAACTAATTTATTAGATGTTTTTTTTTTTAGAATTTGCCCATGATTCATTTAGGAGAAATAAGCTCTTAAAAACAACCATTTAACGGTAGGAATGACCTTAACTTATATAAGTCTACACCTGTCATTTTCTGTCATGACAGAGCAGAAAGGGACGCCAATTTTAGTCTAGATTTAGTTAAGTTGTGCTACGAATCGATAGCGTTATTGAATCCCCGTCAAATTATGAGATTTAGCTAAACATGTCATCTAAACACGCTCCGATTAAGGGGTGCAAAGCTAAAAGAGGGCAGTTGTCACGCTGCACGTGCTTAGCACAAATTTGTTTTGATATTAAAACTAGTGCGGTACCCTTTGTAATCTAATTGTTTTTATCTTTTAACCCTCGTGGTAAAAGAGGGGCGTGGATTTTAAAATTGGTTTTGACTTTTTAATAAGAGCGTTTAACTTAAATGTTACCATTGTACCCTATTAGTAAAAATAGCGATGCGATTGTATCCAATAGGGTACTAATACGTGGGACACTCAGAAAGATTTGCGACACTAAAAAAAATTGTTCTACAGGTACATATATTTTTATTAAATCTTTTCAAACTACTCTCCACCAGCCTCTATACAAAGATTCATGCGTCTGAACCAGTTTTCAAAACACTTTTTCCAGTCCGCCGTAGACACCTCGTTTACAGCCTGTTCGAACGCAGCCAGCGCATCTTCCGGCGACGAAAATTGTATCCCCTTGAGCTGATTTTTTATTTTTGGAAATAAAAAGAAGTCACACGGTGCTAGATCAGGGCTGTAAGGAGGGTGACCCAGGAGTTTGATTGGTGTGCTGTCCAGGAAGTCCCTCGTTTTGAGCGCGGTGTGTGCAGGCGCATTGTCGTGGTGGAGCAGTAGTCCGCGGAGCCCTGTGTTTGGTCGCTTGTTGCTCACAACAGAAAAAACTTTTGGTAAACATTTGGTAGTATACCATTCGGCGTTAATGCTTCTTTGATCTCGTAAGGGAATTGAGGCCAAGTGGCCAGTCAAATTAAAAAAGCTGGCGATCAAAATCTTCCCCCCGCTTCGAGATCGCTTCACTTTGGTAGGCGTTGGTTCATTTTGAAACACCCAAACTGTCGACTGGCGCTTGGTTTCTGGATCGTATTGATAAATCCAGGACTCATCACCTGTTACGATGTCGTAAACACGCCGAGACGAGCCTGCTTCAAATTTGTTCAGCATATCACGGCACCATTCCACCCGGGCCTGCTTCTGAGCGTCGGTGAGGTAGTGCGGCACCCAGCGCGATACTATCCTCCTCACGCGAAGATGCTTGTGTAGAATCTCGTGAACGCTTCCCGATCCAATCATTAATATGTGCTGAATCTCCTGATATGTAATTCGCCTATTATCTTGGATTAAATTTTTCACTGCTAGCACGTTTTCTTCCGTAATAGCCGTCAAAGGGCGACCGCTTCTTTCTTCATCCCCCAAGGTTGGTCGACCGCGCCTAAATTCGTTATACCAACGATACACGGTTGCCTTGGAGGGGCTTTCATCCATAAATGCCGTTTGAAGTCTATCGAACGATTCATCTGGTTTCAGGGGACACTTGAAATCGTAAAAAATCATAGCTCTAAAATGTTCCCGGCGCAGATCCATTTTTCAGTAAGACACGATACTTTGAATTGGCTCGCAAAAAATGTGGAGGGAAATTTTGAAAATGGAACACACATATTTTTACTTACAAGTAATCATATTTTCAAAAAAGATTCTAACCGGCCAGTCTGCCATATATAAAAAATATTTATCGCAATACTTTCTGAGTGGCCTGGTAAGTCAAAATTGCGTTGCGTTTTTGTCTCATTAATTAAACAAACTGTTAATTTACTACACATACATACATACATATAATCACACCTTTATCCCTAATGGGGTAGGCAGAGCGTAAACGACCTAAACAAAGGTCGTTCCGCCACGTCTGACAAAGTTTTGAGGGTTTTTTAAGATAGAATTCTAGGTATATTGCTGTAGTGACAGGTTGTCAGCCCATCGCCTAAATTACAATATACTGAAACCCTCGGATCCCTAAGATGGTTTTTACAGCATGCCCGTGAGGAAATGCAGCTGGCACATTCTATGTTTTTCTCTCGCTCCCAGACCAGCATGGAAGTAATTTACTAGATAGTTAGAAATTAATTAGAGAGCAATAATTTTGAGTCATTCGTACATTCTTTAATGGTACCTACCTACTTTAAGTGAACTGAATATAGACAAAATTAAGTCATTATTTTTTATAATGATACATTAGTGTAATTATAATAATGTTACTTAATGAAAGTAGGTTTACGTATAAACAATATGTTTTAATTTTATTTAAAATCGTAAATAAAAAAAAGAACGAGAGAAAAACATAGAAAGTGCCAGCTGCATTTCCTCCCGGGCATGCTGTAAAAACCAGCTAAGGGATCCGAGGGTCTCAGTATATTGTAATTTAGAGGAGATGGGCTAGTTGTCAAACCTGTCACTGCAGCAATATACCTACAAATCGATCTTGAATAACCCCCAAAACTTTGTCAGACCTGGCAGAACGACCTTTGTTTAGGTCGTTTACGCTCTGCCTACACATCAGGGATAAAGACGTGATCATATGTATCATCTCCCTAGCCTTATCCCGTATCGCTCGGGATACAGCTACCTAATCTAGGGGATTGAACGAGGGTACTGGTTCTTACACAGAGCGACTGCCATCTGACCTCCGCAACTCAGAAGGGAAACCAGACCCAAGCTTAGATTAGGTCAGAGTTTTCAAACCGCCAATACTTAGCACTGGCCTCTGACATGGCTTAACGACTAATATCTACGGTATTTAACAATATTAACAGGGACCAACGGCTTTACGTGCTTTCCGAAGCACCGAAAAAGCACCGAATAAACGTACATATGAAAAATCGAATATCGAAAAACACATTGGTACGTGGTGGGATTCGAACCATGACCTTCCGCTCAGGCGGCAGCAGCCCTATCCACTACACCATCGGGCTTCCTGTGATCATATGTATGTATGTATGTAAATAAAGATTATTTTAGTTTATTTGTTTTATTATTTGGGACTGGACGGCAGACCCCTGTGCATTTGAGGTTTCCTTGCATTGAGGTTTCTGGGTGATATCGCTCTATCGGTGACTCTATCTTGCTTACTTCTAGCCTAAGCTAGACCCGGGAGAACACCATCGAAAATATTTTTATCGCCCATTTTCTCGGAATGAGCTGCATTATTTAAAAAAAAATAAACCTACATACACTCTTTTCGGTCCTCAAATTCGCAAACTCCAGCAAATTCTCCAAACGACAACAATGACCGTTAACGACCGCTACGCGACTTCGTCTTTAAAGTATACGCTAGTATTGATTAGGAGTTCTTAAGTTCACAGTATTAAATAAAAAATGCCTGGCAAAGGCACCATGCAAATTTAAAATGTGAAAATATTATAGAGAAGTCGAAAGTTTGATGTTTGTTTTTAAGCGTATTGTTCTTGTTTCCTCGAAATATGAGAGATAAGTACTACACTTCTCTTAGCCGAAATAGCAATATATTGTCTCGTTTACATTGAAAGGCCAAGACGCAGTCGAGGTGTTCCAAATTTTCTCGACCATATATAATATTGCATTTTTTAGCCTCGGAGTAATGAACTATTTTTGAAACTTACGCAAGTGTACAATATTTCATCCGATAACCGCACGAGCGCGAAATCCTGATTTCCTGCATCGAAACGCTAATATGTTTTTAATTAAACGGAACCAAAGATAACGCGTCCCCTTCGTCACCCCTTCGCCACCCCTCGTCGCTTGCGCAACTGCGGTGACGTCACAAGGGGTGCATTCTACGCACAATTATTGTAATTATTTTGATATTAAAATGAAATCTAACAATATGCGTTAGTTTGTGTTTTCTTCTACTATAGATTGATTTGATTACTTCCATGTTGGACTGGGAGTTACTTCCATGTTAGACTGGGTGTGATAGAAAAACATAGAATGTGCCGGCTGCATCTCCACCCGGGCATGCTGTGAAAACCAGCTGAGGGATTCGAGGGTTTCAATGTATTGCAATTTAGGCGATGGGCTGACAACCTGTCACTATAGCAATATACGTAATCAATCACCTATAATAGCCCTCAAAACTTGTCAGACGTGGCGGAACGACCTTTGTTGACGTTTTAGCTCTGCCCACCCCAGTATATGGTCTAGACTAAGTCTAGACGATTTGTTACACAACTACAATAAAAAACAGTATATAAAAGGAGAAATTCAACCTGTAGTGTCTTTATATGGAGAATCTAATCAATTCCGTGAGAGGACGGCTTCACTAGGCTTCCCTAAAAGCTGGGTTGTAATAGGCCATAATTCCCCTAGGGCATTAATGATATTTGTAAAGGAACTGTCATTTCGCTAGATGTTAAAGGTTCTTCTATGCTGGACTGGGAGCGAGAGTAAAACATAGAATGTGCCAGCTGCATTTACTCTTGGGCATGCTGTAAAAACCAGCAAAGGTATCCGAGGGTTTCTGTATATTGTAATTTAGGCGATGGGCTTACAACCTGTGACTACAGCAATATACCTACAAATCTGTCTTAAATAACCCTCAAAACTTTGTCAGCCGTAGCGGAACGACCTTTTGTTCGGGTTGTTTACGCTCTGCCTATCCCATTAGGGATAAAGGCGTGATTGTATGTATGCAAGTGAAGGGGCTGATTGGTCAAATTCTTAACATAAAATGACAAATACTTTCTATTGAAGGGTAATGCTGGATCCTACTCGACGGATGCGACGTACGAACAAAAATAGCGTACACGTAACCTAATATCATTTGGATTACATACATACATATAGTCACGCCTTTATCCCTAATAGGCAGAGCATGAACGACCGAAACAAATGTCGTTCCGCCACGTCTGACAAAGTTTTGAGGGTTATTTAAGATATATTTGTAGGTATATTGCTGTAGTGACAGGTTTATCAGCCCATCGCCTAAATTACAATATACTGAAACCCTCAGATCCTATAGCTGGTTTGTACAGCATGCCCAGGAGGAAATGCATCTGGCACATTCTATGTTTTTCTCTCGCTCCCAGGCCAGCATGAAAGAAAACAGCGTACACGTAATCTAATATCATTTGGATTACACTTGGATAGAATTTCGTAGCTTTGATGTGAATTCGTTCCTGTACTGACCGTGATGACGGGAAAAAATGGAGGATTGACGGCGCTGAATTGGATTTTCAGAGATTGCATACATACATACATAAAATCACGCCTTTATCCCTTACGGGGTAGGCAGAGCGTTAAACGCCTCGTAAAAGGCGCTTTCGCCGCGTCTGACGAAAATTGAGGGCAATTTTAGCTTGTAATGTGTCTTGCTAATGTCTAGTATCATTTGGATTAATATTAAAAAAACTACTCCTTTACCCAAAGGTTGCCTGGCAGAAATAGCTACCCTAGCAATAAGGCCGCCTAATTGTTCTCTGTTTGTTTTGTAATGTTTGTTCCTGTACAATGTGTTGTTTATGTGCAAGAAAGAATATTTGTATTGTATTACACTTGGATAGAATTTCGTAGCTTTGATGTGAATATTCGTTCCTGTACTGACCGTGATGACGGGAAAAAATGGAGGATTGACGGCGCTAAATTGGATTTTCAAAGATTGCCTGGTAGAAATTGCAGCTTTGGCAATAAGGCCACCAATATTGTACTGTCACGTTTGTTCTTTTTATTTCTGTTGTATGTGTTTATTTGTGCAATAAGGAGTTTTGTATTGTATTCTACGCCATGCTGGCCCGAGAGCGACAGAAAAACATAGAATGTGCCAGCTGCATTTCTTTACGGGCATGCTGTAAAAACCAGCAAAGGGATTCGAGGGTTTCAGCATATTATAATTTAGGCGATGGGCTGACAATCTGTCACTACATCAATATACCTACAAATCTATCTTAAATCACCCTAAAAACTTTGTCAGACGTGGCGGAACAACCTTTGCTTAGGTCGTTATCGCTCTGCCTACCCCATAAGGGATAAAGGCGTGATTAAATGTAGGTATGTATTAATAGTACATTAGTAACCAAGGGTTGCTATACATCAATTGCATACGAGGTATTTGGCGCCCGAGCGTAGCTGGCTGACAAACCTCAGCCCATTGCCTAAATTATAATATACTGAAACCTTCAGATCCCATATCTGGTTTTTACAGCATTCTTGGAAGGAAATGCAGCTGGCACATTCTATGTTTTTTTCTCACTCCCAGTCCAGCATGGAAGAAATAGTAATGAACATTAATGAATAAGATGATAAAATTCTGGTTGTAGTTTGCATTATCCTATCTTCCATTAGTTTATGTATTAGTTTATTATAATATAGGTATTATGTATTAGTTTACTTTACAATATCTATGTAGTAGCTTGTAACTAGTTTATGTATTATATGTAATGTAATGTATTTAGGATACATATTTTACCAGATTTGCAATATCCCGCTTACCGCTACGCATTTTTCTTTGACCCAAAGGTTGCCTGGAAGAAATTGCTACCTTAGCAATAAGGCCGCCTATGTTGTACTTGTTTTTTGTTGTTATCTGTTGTGTTGTATGATTTGTATTCTTACGTGCAATAAAGTATTTTTATGTTTATGTTTATAAAATAACAGTACTGTAATAATGTTCCAATTCTTTATTCACTTTTAAGTAATATTGTAAGTACAGCTAAATAAGTAATTTAAACATTACTTTCCTCCCATTTCTTCTTCCAGTAAGTACAGTAGCCAGCAGATCGAGTTACTTACAGACATTACTGTTATACCGGGTGTAAGGACAGCGTTCCAGAAACTGCGATAGGAGTTGCTTAGTCATCGATACTGAACAACTCTCACCAGGAAATTCTATCAAGAAATGAAAATTTTGCCATACAATGATAGATATACATTATTTTATCGAAATGGTTATTTTGTAGGGATTTCCTGGCGAATGTTGTTCAGCTTTGTTGACTAAGCTTCTTCTTCTGTCGAGTGGGTATCGAGTCTATGGACCCGATGAACCCAGGTGTCAGAGTTTTAAAACCGCCTAGTAGCACAACTATCAGGCCTATGACATGGTTTGACTAAGCTAAGCAACCACTATCAGTTTCTGGTACGATGTCCTTTGCACCTCGTATAGCTAAGATAACCAGAAAATTGACAACTGTACTTGAAATATAGCTTACATTTTACATACCATCGTACTTCATAAATTCATTTAAATAACATAAATAAATACCTGGTCATCATAATATTTCACCAACTTCTTAATTTCAGTAGGTACAACAATTAACGTATGAAAATATAGGTACGTGTCTAAAGTCACAGATTACACACATGTTTTTTCATTAGAAGTATAAGTTTTAACATTCTTTGAAGAAAACGATCACAATTGCATTTCTACTGTTTCTTGAAGAAATTGATCAATTTATGTATTACATAAGCTTTTTTTGAATACCGGTTTTTACACCCTGTGAGTAAGTAAGCTCACTGTAAGTTAACAAACTTAATTAAACTTTATTAATGTATCTTACTGAATTTGGCAAGGGTTTAAAAAATAACCCTGTAACGTGCCGCTACATTTCGTTAGTTTATCAGCGCCATCTATCGATATTACACTGCGCTTTCTCTGTGTAGGGTGAGGGTGACGTCAGGGGGCGGTTCCCACTGGTCCCACAGCGCTCGTGGTTTCCGCCGCCTATCGATAGGTGGCGCTAGTTCAACCGAGCCGTCGGAGTATACGCTACTGCATGAGCGAAGGCTGCAGGATGCGTGGACTTTGCGATCTGAAACAATGTTATATTATGGTAAATATATATGTTTTCATTTTGAAACTGAAGGCAAATACGCCACACTTTACTTATTGTTTAAAAGACTAACTTTACATACAGGAAATGAGTATTTTTGACATTACATAAAGAGTTGCCAAGAAGATTCTAACTGCACTGACCTCCTATTGCATCCAAATAATCCTTGGCTACGTCTTCCAGTTGCAGCACTTGTATAACAGGAGTTGGGGTCTTGGATCTTGGTCTGCGGGCGAGCCGCACAGCCAGGGTGGTCGATATCAGGAATACTGCTACCAGGACTACTGCACCCAGAGATATGCCCACGTCTTTTTCTATGAGGACTGAAAAAAGAAACATACCCTCCATTTACCTAGGCTTCTTGTTATCAAATCACAATTTGATAGAAATGAGGTCAGTTAAGTTTTTTTGGAATAATGGGTTTCCTTTTGACTACCTATTGCTTAATGTAGGTTGAGATAGATTGGGTCAATTATATCACAACCTTTAACTTTTTTAGGTGTATAAAAAGGTTGACTTACAATGCCACCAGGGCGGAGAAGCAGCGTACAGCAAGTTCTCCGTAGGCCTCAACAGCAAAGCTCTCGAGCACCCATATCTGTTGCACGCTGAAGCCCCAGCCTCGTCTCCGACCCTCAGTTTCCCGAGCACCCCTCGGACGAGCCACGCGCCGCCACCCTGCGCCATCGCCTGCCCGCTGCCGAAACCCATCGACCCTCGCCGCTCCAGCAGTAGAGAGGAGTTGGTAGTGGACATCCGCCACACTGACACTTCGTAGTATGTCGCATTTTCCACTGAAAAGAAAGCATCGAGTTAAGTCTTTTCTTTCTGCTGTTCAATGAGTGTTTTAGCCTCCAACGTGCAATGCTGCCGCATCACCCTTAAATTGAAGCGTTCTATCGTGGAGATTCTAATAGTTTTTGTGGCATGTGCCAGCGGCATGTATACAGGAGCCTTAAGAATTAAATGTTTATGCACAATTACCTGGTATACACCTCATCTGGAACTCTCCATGCTCGTATGCCATATCACATTGCTGCGGCTGTTGTGGCCTCAAGATTTCCAGACTTAAAGTCCTTTCACAAGGTTTCTCTTGAGAGGCTACTCCATTCCCTGCCTCACAGGAAGCCTTCAGGCTTCCTGACAGAGGTCCAGTGATCTGGCTTAGTGGAAGATTGGCTGACCCTGATGTCAGAGCCTGGACATCGAACCCTGAGGGTTGGACATGCCAAAGATATGTGTCCGGAGCAGGAAGAGCTCTGACGTTGCAGTAAAGCGTCTCTTTAACTAAGGTTATGCCACGCTCTGTGCATTCTGGCGGATCTGTAAAGAAATATTATGTTCGTTTATTTGCTGGACAAGTGTCCAATAGTAGGCAATTATAGTAGTAGTGCCAATGGATAAAAAAAAAAATGCGACAAAAGTTGGCGAGATGTAAAGAACATCACGTATCATTATATCTTCCTATGTAAAAATCCACTAAAGGATAAATCCCCATCCGCCAAACTAAATCCCTGTAACTCTAGTATTTGCACTGAAATCTTGGTAATCATCCATGTCCCGGAGCGAATTTTCAGTGGGTAGCTGTAACTATGATAAATGATGATGATGTCAATCCAGGTACTTACAGAACACAGTTAGACTGATGTGGTCGGATCTAGTCTCGCCGACGACGTTGGCAGCTGCGCAGGAATACCTCCCCGCGTGTCGTCGCATCGTCTCTTCTATGTAAAGTTTGTTGGACGACACCTTCTCACCCCATATACTACCTGGCCTAATTATACTATCCTGCAAAGGGAAATAGTCGCTCCATAAGTTAGTCAGTTAAACCTCTAGATTGAATGAATTTGAACAAGTTTTTTTTTTTACTTTAGAAGTTTATATTGGATTAAATTGAAATTGAATTTGATTGATCATGATAGGCAGGACTTACATTAAAATACCACATATATCGTTCTACGGGCGGGTTGGCTCGGACCTCGCATTCTAAATCCAGCGAGTCCAGCTCCACCACCTCGTTCAGTCTCCCATCTCCTAACTTTGACACTTCCACTATTGGACTATCTGGAAATAACAGATCATTTTAGGACCAAGCAATAAAACAAACAGAAAAAAACCTGGTCACGGCACCAAAATGTATTTTTTTAACAAACATAAAAAACTGCCTCAGCAGAAGAGCTTACAGGTAACATTGAGCGTGATGACGTCAGCTTTGGAGCCTCGACTGGGTGCCATGGCTGGGTTAGTGGCGACGCAGGCGAGCGTCGCGCCGTTATCCACCACCGAGGTAGTCAGCAGCAAGTGGGACGTCGCCGTGCGTGTGGTGCTATTCCACGTCTGAAAGAATATTGAACTACTTTTAGCTACTCGTAGCCTACAGATGGCGCCACAATGATAAACGCAAGTTCTGAAACGCGGTATCAATGTTTTCTCAGCGATCTGCAGGTATACAACACCCGACCAGGCGGGTAGCCACCCTTTTCATATCCATCGTCACTCGGTCAACTGACTTCAATATTTAACTCCTAAACGCTTGTCATAGCAGTAGAAGATCTGTGGTCTTGCCAGTCTGCCAGGACAGGATCAGATGTCCGAATGTTAAATTGTTATTAGCCACGACCAAAAAGTTCTTTCAGTTTGTGTCGAACATCTGTTTCGGTTGTTCCAATTTTGAAACAAGGCCAAGTTTGGGACTAAAGTTATTTATGGTCGATCAAAGGTGTCACAGCGGAATGTTCATAACTAAAACCATAAAAAGCCACCACAGCACAGGTTATCAACTTATGATATAATACCATATAATTACTGAAACAATTATATAGCGGTCGGTACGGTGGCAGTATAAAATAGCTGTAAAAGTGTCATAACCAGTAACTATTAACGATTCCGTGATACGTTGAAATTATAGACAGAAATTATTAACGTACTAGGAATGTAATTTGTTTTTCATTGTAATAAATATAGGGTAACTTTTTCCATTCTGGTTTGGGAGCGAGAGAAAAACATAGAATCTGCCAGCTGCATCTTCTCCCGGGCATGATTTAAAAACCAGCTAAGGCATCCGGGGGTTACTGTATATTGCAATTTAGGCTTTAGGATGACAACCTGACACTACAGCAATATACCTCCAATCTTTCTTAAAATTTACCCTCAAAACTTTGTCAGACGTGGCGGAACGACCTTTGTTTAGGTTGTTTACGCTCTGCCTAGCCCGTAAGGGATAAAGATGTGATTATATGTATGTAACTTTTTACAAGACAGATAAAAACAAATATTTTTTTTTTTGTTACTTTTTCCTTCAAAATTGACGATCAAATGATGAGAAGTAAAACTAAAATATGGATCATCGAAATTTGATCCATATTTCAGGGGCCGCATTGTTTATATCCAACAGTACATTTAACAGGACCTCAAAGTCACTAATAAAAAAACCGTGTGCTATTGTCTGCCGTGCTATGCCTTCCACCCAGTGGAACGAACCTGCTTGCTTGGTGCAGTGAGATGTGGTCGAGCCACCAGGACAGGTCTGGCTGTGTGTGCGAGCCATGCGCCTGACAGTGCACCAAGTCCGGCTTCCTGGCCTAAAGGGTCCTCAACCTTCCACCCAGTGGCACCTACCTGATTGCTGTGTGCAGTGAGATGCCTGTGGTCGAGCCACCAGGACAGGTCTGGCTGTGGGTGCGAGCCATGCGCCTGACAGTGCACCAACTCCGGCTTCCTGGCCTAAAGGGTCCTCAACCTTCCACCCAGTGGCACCTACCTGATTGCTGTGTGCAGTGAGATGCCTGTGGTCGAGCCACCAGGACAGGTCTGGTTGTGGGTGCGAGCCATGCGCCTGACAGTGCACCAGTGCGGGTTTCCCCGCCTGCAGGGTCTCGTCTACCGTGCCTTCCACCCAGTGGATTGACACGTTGTACGCTGGCACTGGAAAAAAATCAAAAGTAAAACAAGAATCATGAAATGTTTGTAAAACAAGACAGTTATTGTCTGTGGAAGATGCAAAAGTAAAATATGAACTGAATATATACAGATAACACACAGCAAACCTAGAGTTGTAAACTTGTGGCTGAGTACAAACAAGGGTAGTCACCAGACCTAGAAGCCTATCATCAGATGATAGGCTTAGGCAGCTAAATAGCAATTTCTCGCTATGTCCGTCTGTCGCGTGCACCAGGTCAACAACACTGGTACTCACAGTAGAGCTCAATCTTCAAGCTGGCTACGACAGGAAGGCGCGAGCTTGGAGTTGCTGGCCCTGCAGGACAGAGCAGTAGCGTTGTCCCTGGTGAGAGGCAGGTACAGCTTGTTCTTCCGTATGCCAGGAACCTTGCTGTCTCCGTCTGACGCGTCCACCAGATCAACAACACTGGTATACTCACAATAGAGCTTAATCTTCAAGCTGCCTATGACAGAGCTGCAGCGTTGTCCCTGGTGAGAGGCAGGTACAGCTCGTTCTTCCGCATGCCAGGAACTTCGCTGTCTCCGTCTGACGCGTCCACCAGGCCAACAACACTGGTATACTCACAATAGAGCTCAATCTTTAAGCTGGCTACGACAGGAGGCGCGAGCTTGGAGTTGCTGGCCCTGCAGGACAGAGCAGCAGCGTTGTCCCTGGTGAGAGGCAGGTACAGCTCGTTCTCCCGCATGCCAGGCACCTCGCTGTCTCCGTCTGACGCGTCCACCAGGGTTTCACCGGAGTACCAGCTGATGCGCGGCGGCGGACGACCTGGAATTCAAGGATCTTTTAGTTTTAGAATATTAAAACTGTTCTTTGAAAAATTCTGTGGACAGAGATCTTGTGAGACAATTTTGCCTAGTATCAATTATACCTACTTACGTAATATTCATGTTAGGTCAGGGATGGTTAAAAAGTATCGCCACTCTTTACCTACTAATATTGTGATTATATTCAAGTGTAAGTATATATATCTTTCATGCTGAACTGGGAGAGATAGAAAAACATAGAATGTTCCAGCTTCCTCCCGAGCATGCTGTAGAAGTCAGCAAAAGGGACTTGAGGGTTACAGTGCATTGTAATTTAGGTGATGGGCTGACAACCTGTCACTATAGCAATACACATTACAATCTAAAATTGCCCTCAATTTTTGTCAGACGTGGTCAGAGCCTTTACTAGGCATTTGACGCTCTGCCTACCCCGTAAGGGATAAAGGCGTGATTTTATGTATGTATTATGTATGTAAGTATATATATTCTTTCCATGCTGGACTGGGTGCGAGAGAAAAACATAGAATGTGCCAGCTGTATTACCTCCCGGGCATGCTGTAAAAAGCAGCTAAAGGAATCGAGGGTATTTGTACATTGCAATTTAGGCGATGGGCTGACAACCTGTCACTACAGCAATATACCTACAAATCTATCTTAAATAGCATTCAAAGCGGTGTCAGATGTGGCGGAACGACCTTTATTTAGGTCGTTTACGCTCTGCCTACCCCATAAGGGTTAAAGGCGTGATAATATGTATGTCCTTCCATGCTGGACTGGGAGTGAAAGAAAAACATAGAATTGTCCAGCTGCATCTCCTACCGGGCATGCTGTGAAAATCAGCGAAAAGATGCGAGGGTTTCAGTATTGTAATTTAGGCTACAGGCTGACAGCCTGCCACTATAGCAATATGCAGATCTATAAACCTCATAACTTGTCAGATTTGGCGGAACGACCTTTTTTTCGACGTTTACGCTCTGCCTATTAGGGATAAAGGCGTGATTATATGTAGGTTGTATGTAAATATAGCGGTTTAAATGTAGGTATACCGTATAAAATACTGCTTCAAGGCTGCAATCTACACTTGTCACGAACACCAGAGGTAATTAAAGGCTATTTGTGTACTTAATTATTTGAACGCTTACTCAACAAAGTGATTTGCAAAAACTGCTTCAATTTTGTTAGTTAGGACAAAAAAATTTTTTTTTGTTCCTAAAAAACAAAAAGGGATACCTACCAGGCCACTCAGTAAGTATTGCGATAAATAGTTTTTATATATGTCAGACTGGCCGGTTAGAATCTTTTTTGAAAATATGATTACTTGTTAGTAAAAATATGTGTGTTCCATTTTAAAAATTTCCCTCCACATTTTTTGCGAGCCAATTCAAAGTATCGTGTCTTACTGAAAAATTGATCTGCGCCGGGAACATTTTAGAGCTATGATTTTTTACGATTTCAAGTGTCGCCTGAAACCGGATGAATCGTTCGATATACTTCAAATGGCATTTATGGATGAAAGCCCCTCCAAGGCAACCGTGTATCGTTGGTATAACGAATTTAGGCGCGGTCGACCAACCTTGGGGGATGAAGAAAGAAGCGGTCGCCCTTTAACGGCTATTACGGAAGAAAACGTGCTAGCAGTGAAAAAATTTATCCAAGATAATAGGCGAATTACATATCAGGAGATTCAGCACATATTACAGATTGGATCGGGAAGCGTTCACGAGATTCTACATGGGCATCTTCGCGTGAGGAGGATAGTATCGCGCTGGGTGCCGCACTACCTCACTGACGCTCAGAAGCAGGCCCGGGTGGAATGGTGCCGTGATATGCTGAACAAATTTGAAGCAGGCTCGTCTCGGCGTGTTTACGACATCGTAACAGGTAATGAGTCCTGGATTTATCAATACGATCCAGAAACCAAGCGCCAGTCGACAGTTTGGGTGTTTCAAAATGAACCAACGCCTACCAAAGTGAAGCGATCTCGAAGCGGGGGGAAGATTTTGATCGCCAGCTTTTTTAATTTGACTGGCCACTTGCCCTCAATTCCCTTACGAGATCAAAGAATGGTATACTACCAAATGTTTACCAGAAGTTTTTTCTGTTGTGGGCAACAAGCGACCAAACACAGGGCTCCGCGGACTACTGCTCCACCGCGACAATGCGCCTGCACACACCGCGCTCAAAACGAGGGACTTCCTGGACAGCACACTAGTCAAACTCCTGGGTCACCCTCCTTACAGCCCTGATCTAACACCGTGTGACTTCTTTTTATTTCCAAAAATTAAAAATCAGCTCAAGGGGATACAATTTTCGTCGCCGGAAGATGCGCTGGCTGCGTTCGAGCAGGCTGTAAACGAGGTGTCTACGGCGGACTGGAAAAAGTGTATTGAAAACTGGTTCAGACGCATGAATCTTTGTATAGAGGCTGGTGGAGAGTACTTTGAAAAGATTTAATAAAAATATATGTACCCGTAGAACAATTTTTTTTAGTGTCGCAAATCTTTCTGAGTGTCCCACGTACTTGTAGCTTTTTTATCCAAAATTCTAAGTGCTATAAAACCCTAAACTTTTTAAAGTAGTGAAAGGGAATTTTCTTTCTGAGCGCATACTTTCGTAGACCCTTCGTATGCCTGCCTCGGGTCGGGACGAGATAAGAAATATCCATAGGTACGAGACGATTATAGGGGTAATATCGTCCTCAAAGAGTCCCTAGAGATTCTGATACGTACAAATGTGTTTGACTTTCAAAAATCCCCCTGCTTCCACAGAATTAACAGAAGACTAAGTATGTTAAATTGCTGCTTTAGCAATAAGGCCGCCTATATTGTACTGTTTTGTTCCTTACTTTTCTGCTGTATGTACTTGTGTTTCTTTGTGCGATAAAGTATCTTGTATTGTATTGTATTGTTTATTTTACCTGCCCTGCCCATGTGTGTAATTATGCCTACTTTATGTTGTATGTTGTAAGAAATGTCCAAAAAAAGGAGTTGCTCAGTCAACATCATCATCTCCCTAGCCTTATCCCGTATCTCACGGGGTCGGCTACCTAATCCAGGTGAATGAACGAGGGTTCTAGTTTTTACACAGAGCGACTGCCATCTGACCTCCGCAACCCAGAGGTCAACAAATTGAACAATTTTTAAAATAAATAAAACAGCTCACTCGGGCAGCGGAAAGCGGGTTAAAGATATTGACTTCCCTATAAAAAATAAGATCGAAGTGGTAAATTTGGTATGGGGAATATTATTTATAAGAAAGAATTTCCATGTCAAAGCTCAGATTAGTTGACTACACCCTGTACAATTAAAATTACAAATAAATCACCTAAAAGGGCCCAATTACAACATAACTACATAATGTTGAGAATGTGAACATAAACGACAAGACAGAGGAAATGAACTAGTGTGACCACATTTCAGGGTGAACATGCCACCCATGGACGGACACGAACGTACCTATTTAGGTGACTATAGAAGCTAAGTGGCGCCACCCATCAGTAAACAAATCATATCAATCTAAGTTCGTTGCAGTAACAGGGAGAAAAATTGCCGTTGGTGGCCTCTATTCGCAATTTCTCTACCTGTTACTACAACGAACTATGAATCACAAAATAAGGTTTTAAATTATCTTAATTACTGTTACCGGAGGAAACCCAAGATAGGGAGTCATGGAGGGAAAGGAGAGAGGCCTTTGCTCAGCAGTGGGAAACTTAACGGCTATATAAGATAAGACGACTATTACTTGAGTCTGTTGGACCGATTTTTGGATTCACTGTGTTTTTCACTAAAAACCATAACTCACTAGTTATGTTTTTTTTACTGATGTGGGCGCCACTTAGGTCATATTGCGTGCGTGAATTCAATTACAAGTGACAGTTGTATTATTCAACAATGTTTCTGTATAACATAATTTCGGCTCATTATACTTCTGTGCCTACCTTATTGATATTATCGTATAGGTATACCAGGAATTTTCATTGAATCTAGATGTTCATATTTCTTTTTGAACCACTGCAATGTCTGTTTTAATCTCGCAGTCCTCTGACTGACGTCTCGACGTGAGAAAACATCTTCATCCATGATTGAACAATAAAAAATCTTTGATCCTCTAAATAGAATTCCCGTCCACTATGAACTATAAACTCTGAGCAATTTAAATCTGGGCAATTTTCAGTCTGCCCAAAAATCCTTTGAAAAATGGGCATGCTTTAGCTGATGACGCTAGTGTGTCTCAAAAAAATACCTCCGATGACAAAACAGTTGAGGACCAAGGTGTCTCCCTCGTGGTAGGGGCCGATGCTCTTCTCCACCGGGTTGTGCAGCTCATCCATGAAGAACGGCTCCCCAGGAAGCACTGGAATAAAAAATCTGGTAAAGTCATGCTCCAACTAAGGCAGCCAAAGAACCTCGTTTCTCTTGGATTGCTGTAAATCTTTACATCACACTAAAAGAAAAAATACTTGCGAGTCAGTATACGTATTGTTTCTCTTTTTTTAGAAAATTATTACAATAAATGACCCTTAGACAATCTCTAAGACATCGCTAAACCCGTAATAGGTTTGTCTCGATGACTATCCGCATAACAATATTACAAATTGTCGTAGTTAGTATAAGCAATAACATAAGTAGGATCTTATTGTTAATAAATCTAGACAATCATAAAAAATATTTAAATGATCATTGACAATATAAAAACGAACATGCCCTACCTTACCCTTTCGGGACAGACGAGCATTGTATACTGCCGACCCACTCCTAGATTTTGTTTAGCCCTTATACTAATGTTTTTATTGGCAAAAAAACATTAATGAGGAAAATCTTAGATAAGTTTAAAAGTGAATTGGTGGTCGCACTAGAAATTGGAATACAAAATGGCTTGTCAAATCTGTGATCAAATTAAATTACCTTCAACTTTGATAATTAAGTAAAAAGCAATGCATGACATAAAATAAATTTTATCCTATTCTTAGATCCTATGTCTATTCCATCGTTGTTCTTTCTACCATTACTTTCCAAGTTACTGAATCACACCCAGAATCAGATTATAAGTAGCAACATTGTACGGGAAAATATTACTACGTGCTCTCCGAAACAGAGTAACTTTTACAAAGCGAGTCGCAAGTTATACAAAAAGTTATCGCGTCGGAATCAGGGATAAGTTATTGTTGCCGTCCAACGCAACGCCTTTTAGTTCGGTAATGTTCATTGTATTTTCAGCTGGTTTGTACCAGTTTATTGTTCGTTTGAGTGCCAAGAGTGCTACTTCTGAAAACTTTAATGATATCAACAACGAAAAGTAAAGAAAAAAGGTTTGAAGATAAGGAATTTCTACTAAACAGTGGCAATAAAGCATACGGTGAGCCTGATGGTAAGCGGGCACCGCAATCTTTCGTGCTGCCATTAAGGCCCGTAATTATAATCAGCGCTTGAGACTGATAGTGACTGAGAGTTCGTATCAGAAATGTCATTTTAGTACAATTTGGCCTGTCAAATCCGTACTTAATATTGCTCTCTATCTTGAGATCGTTTTTTTAAATACGACCCTTAGAGTCGCACTTTAAACAAAGCATAATATCTCCTGCAACTGCGACCTAGGTTCTTGTAAAAGGTGCAAAATATCGGGTTAAACTTTTAATAAAAATACAAAAAAACATAGACTAAGACTTGTGCAAGAATTATTTATTCCACTGTGTTATTCATAATGCTATAACATTGTACTCATTTTTTATCATAAGATATGGGTCGGTCGGGACAAGACAGGATAACACCACAGGCTTTCGTACAAGTTTTCCCTTCCGCGAATAGCCCATTCGTTTTATTGCGTACGAGAATATACCTTGGAGAAGTAAAGGGGACTTTATAAAAGTTTTCTATCTATTCAAACTACCCTTGCAATAGTCATATATAGAAAAACGAGGAGGCTCGTTTTGAGACCTTTTTAGCCATAAAAACCTACTTAGCATTTTAAAGCAAAATGTGTCGTACAAAACAAAATGGTGCTATTAAAGTTGCTTCAAATGATCTGCTACTCACTCATACCTTTCTAAAATAGGTAACTTACAGTTTTGCGACAGGTACCTAACAGTAATGAAAAGAAAACAATCGGTAAAAATTTAAACTATGTAGTCCCATTAGCAGTAACTAACTATTCATAAATATCAGAGTCTATTAAGTCACTGGGCTTAATTCTAGATTCACGCGCTAAACCTAAAATAAAAATATTTTTGTTACTTTCAGACTTCTTCTGTCGAGTGTAACGAGTCTATCGACCCGATGAGCCCTGGTGTCAGAGTTTTTAAAACGCCTAGTAGCACAACTATCAGGCCTCTGACATGGTTTGAGTAACGACCACTATCAAAGACAGCGACCGGGACTGACGGCTTAACGTGCCCTCCGAAGCACGAAAATCTTTTTATCAGGTGATTCAGCCTGCAATGTCCTAACCAAACTGGGGAAAATTCACAAAGTGATAAATTCTCAAATATCAACTTTGTTTTTCCCCCTGGGAATCGAACCCAGGACCTCCGGATCGGAACTCCATGGCACTAGCCACTAGACCACGGAGGCAGTTACTTTCAGACTTAAACCATTTGAAAAGGACAGGAGATCTATTCTCTCCGGTTTTTGATTTATAGTCGGTGGTTGTATGCGTTATTTGTTATTTTTATCCGCCGTCATATGATATGGCGGATAAAATTGACATTATAAAATTGACCATTTTAGCAAAATTTGTCGGTTAAAACAAAATGGTCCTATCAAAGTAGTGCATTTCCTTAAATTATCTGCTTGCAACTTGTACCTTTCTAAATTGAAGAACAGTAATGAAAAGTAAACAATCACTTAAAAAATACTATGTAGTCTCATTAGCAGTACCTACCTATTCATAAATATTAGAGGCAATAAAGTCTGTGAAACTATCAATCAGTCCTAGGTGTGATAATAGTCGGGTCAGACTGTGGGTCAGACGGCCAGACAAAGTAGGCTCTACAAGACAGGTTCGATGAGCGAGACAGGATGTTGATTGATTAACTACGGCCATGCCAAATTTGTAGAGAGAGCATGTATATATTTGTATATACCATGCGTCGCGTCTTTGCGCCTCTCTCGTGTTTCGGTCCGTTATGCCGCAAGGCAGGTAGAACCATGGGTGGTTGATGGGTTGGTTGGTGGGTTGGCCAAGCCGTTAAACCAGGAGTGGTTTGACAGCTGTTTTTAAAGCTAGAGTACATGCATATACAATATTTTCGGTTTCTGAGCATGAGCAAAAGATATCCAAAATTATAATGACATCAGTAAAAACAGAAATCACTGAAGTATATCATTATAAAGCTAGACTTTTTATCTCTCTCTTTGCCATTGTATATGGGAAGTGGTATGGCAAAAGAAAAAATAAAATGGTATGGCGCTGTCATCTGACGTCACACGCTATTTCGGACCTCTCTTTTTAACCAACCACTTTAAAGCATCATTACTAATAAGTATTTTGCGAAAATTCCTCCGCATCTGTTTATTAATTATGATAATAATACTTATTAATAATTTTAATAAAGTCATGCATGTTCCCTATTGGTATGGCTCTCTCTAAAGTGTTTCTTATGACTTGAATGAACGATTGCTTGCGTACGAAGCCTAAACGTTTCATTTCTAACGAGGAGTGGGAAACGATCTCGTTGATATCAACAGTCGTCACCCAAACTTCTCTAGATACACACAAACAAAGCCAATAGGCTCGTCAATAGTACATGACACTCCAATAAAGTTACTGTGGATCCATTCTAGGACCCATAGATCAATCTTTGGCGGGATATTCGTCGAGTCAGCTCTCAAGCAGACGTAGGCCGACAAGACGGGTCAGAGGCGCGAACTTGAGTGATCTATTACAACCGCTACTGCTCATTTGACAGGCGGTATTTGAACTATAGCCCTAAGGATTTGCAGACCACTGTTTTCTACAAGACTGTGAGAAAAAAGGAAGTGAGTATTACTAGAATCCAACTCCCAACCGATTTTCGGTGCTGGTGGCCAATCTCCCAGAAATCAGTCAACTGCGCGGGACTAGTTTTTAGTGCCCAAGTGTTTGCGCAACGCACAAGTGCACTCTTTATTTCTTTAATATCTTATTCTGATGGAACAGATTGACTGACATGACCAGAAAGAAATCAGGCGCAGGACCCGTTTATTTACATGCCCATCCAACAGCATGGATCATCTTACTTTCATTCAGTCAGGTTTCATTGTCCTAACCAAACTGGGGAAAATCTTACAAAGTGATAAATTGACAAATATCAATATTGTGTGCTACACACTAGTAGTACACTATAGTAGTAGAATGAAAATCAAAATCTGTGTTGTTTTTAAGGTTTCTTTGTTTCAGTACCAAATTATAATTTTGCAAGGAAAGAGTGTGGATAGCTTTATTTTATCAGAGCTTTTATAAAAGTTAAATAAGTAGTAACTACTGTATTTCCAAGAATTATAATGTTCATTCATGCATTAATCGTAATAAAATCTTTCCAATAATCCTCTTATTGGTAATTTATAATGAATGGAAAGATTTTATTACGGTTAATGCATGAATGAACATTTTAATTTTAATTTCACATCAGTCAATGTTTTTGACTGATGTGAAATATACTTTTAATATTTACCATTATAGAATGAATTTAGGTTTAAATTTAACATTAAATAAGGAATAATGAACGGAATGAAATAATTTTTAATTGCATTAACTGATTGACCAAAATGTTACTGAATTTCTTAGGCTCGTATTTATAAAGCGATCTCAAGATTGAGTGCAATATTAAGTATGAACTTGACAGGCCGTTTTGTACTGAAATGACATTTCTGATAAAAAACTCAAACTTGCTGTCACTTTTGAGAGCTGATTATATTTACGGCCCTTAATATCTATCCAATCCACCAGCGAAACTTGGGTGCCTCCCAGTACCAGCCACCACAACTGGTGTGCAGTATGACCAACTTTAATTTCTACATGATCTGGATCAGCACGGCATTGTTGGGCATAACTTATACTGCTCTGGTTGAGGGTGTATACGTCCCAAGCAGCACCAACTATAGTCAAGTTGACGGCCAAGTTCCTCGTGGGGGACAGAGCGAAGTCCACCCTGCAGTGGAACAGAGCCTGGTCGTCTTCTGTCAGGCTGGAGATGGTAATGGTCTGATGGCTCAGGGTGTGATACTCGCCAACTCCAGTCAGGTTATCGGCGAGGTTCCTCGTGGGGGACAAAACGAAGTCTACCCTGCAGTGGAACAGCGCCTGGTCGTCTACTCTCAAGCTGGAGATGGTAATGGGCTGCTGGTTCAGGGTATGATACTTACCAACTACAGTCAGGTTGACGGCCAGGTTCCAGGTTGGAGACAGGGCGAAGTCCACCCTGCAGTGCAAGAGCGCCTGGTCGTCTTCCTCAGGCTGGAGATGGCTGTGGGCTGCTGGCTCAAGGTGTGATACTCACAAACTACAGTCACGTTGACGCCCAGGTTCCTCGTGGGGGACAAAGCGAAGTCTACCCTGTAGTGGAACATCCCTGGTCGTCTACTCTCAAGCTGGAGATGGTAATGGGCTGCTGGTTCAGGGTATAATACTCACCAACTACAGTCAGGTTGTCGGCCAGGTTCCTTGAGAGGAACAGAGCCTGGTCGTCTTCCTCAGGCTGGAGATGGCAGTGGGCTGTGGCTCAGGGTGTGATACTCACCAACTACAGTCAGGTTGACGCCCAGGTTCCTAGTGGGGGACAATGCGAAGTCCACCCTGCAGTGGAACAGCGCCTGGTCGTCTTCTCTCAGGCTGGAGATGGTGATGGCTGTGGGCTGCTGGTTCGCGTCTGACGTCAGTCTACCGCTATAGTTGAAGCGAGGACTTGACCACTCTGTGCCAATGCGTGCGTCGTAGCTAAAACCAAAATATTTTTTGCATAGAAATTCGTTATTCAATTTTGAACGAAGCTAGTCTCCTACAGCATATTAGGAAAAAAATCTGTCACCTGTAAATAGGATCATGATTCTTGTACCAGACAAGAAGCATCAGCTCGTCATCAGCAATGTCTGGAGTGGAGTCACAGTAGAGAGTTGTGCTGCCCCCTTCCAGGGCCTCTTGGTGAGACACTGGACCTGGTAAACAGAAACAGGTAACCTTTGGTACACCTACTTGAAGGGAAGACTGATGAGTATAGCATAAATGTGAAGGTTTGTTTGTTCTTGGTTACTTCTTCCCGCTTAATTAATTAATTAAATTACTGTACGGATATGGTTGAAATTTGAACAGTTAGAATATGGATTTAACTAACACATATTATGTTTTTTACGGCGCAAACTATCTCATTTCATTTCAGTGGCAAGACGCATTAGGTAAGTGAAATACTACAACACCACATTCATTGAGAAATTCATTTAACCACAGAGCTAAGTCAGAAACATACTATACAATGGCGCTTAAACTATTCAAGTTAAGAACTCACCATCAGCTCCAGGAATGAATGCGTATGCGCAAGAATAAATCAGCAGCAATATGAGAGGCGCCGGTTTGACGCGCATTCTATGGTCCATCCATGCTCCCGCGCCGCGCCCGCATTGGTCGGCGCGGTTTACGCATCTAACACACCAGCGTTTTGCGCTACGTAGCTATCCACGTCATTCGTATTCTTTAGGCAGCTTAGGTTTTTTTTGTAGATTATCTGAAACAATAAAAAAACAATTTATTCAAGGGGATTAAAGTGGGATTAAAACTTATCGGATAGAATAATAAAATGAAAGATCGTTTAGTGTTTCGAAAGTCACGAGTTATGCACTATTGTGTGTAAATGTGGTTGATCAACATTCAGTGATAGTAAAAATATTACGCAGCTTAATCGTAGATGCTATCTACTTGCTACTCTCATGAATAAATAGACCTAGATAGACAGAATTATTACTAGCCCGAAGCAGATTTATTCATACAGCTAAATTGGTACTAGTAAAAGAAACCTCGTAGCTCCCAAATAAATCCCTCAGGTTCTCATTAAAAACTTAGTACTTGCTTCAATCTGGCTATTGTACTTATTCTTAATACCCGTAAAGTTTTTGTGTCGAGTGTCCCTCAGGTCAGACGCTATTCTTCCTAAAGTTCTAGAATATTCTTATTCATAGAAAATGGCGTCTTGCTTGGGACTCAAAGTTAAGACAAGCCTGGTCAGGTAGGAGCAAGAGTACCTCTTAGGCTCGTATTTATAAAGCGAACTCAAGATTGAGAGCATTATTAAATATGGATTTGACAGGCTTTATTGTACTGAAAAGTCATTTCTGATACGAACTCAAACTAGCTGTCAGTCTCAAATGCTGTTTACTAATACGGGTCCTCAGGGCCGTATTTATAATCAGCTCTCAAGAGTGACAGTGAGTTTGAGTTCGTATCAGAAATATCATTGTAGTACAAACTGACCAGTCAAATCAATACTTAATATTGCTCTCAAGTTTGAAATCGCTTCAAAATATGAGCCTTAGAGTTAAAGGAATATGATATGACATATTATTATGACACACTAAATTAAGTATATGACTTTACTTGAACGTTTTTGTAGAGTCCGTAAAGATATTTACTACTTAATTTATTACTTATATTTCTTTTATTTATTTTTTCTCTCGATGTAACTGGCGGTGTGACTCATAGCAAGTTCTTAGAATGTTACTGGCTGTAAGCCTTTTGTTTACAAACTCTGCGATAGATATAAGTACCGTAATTTATTCAAATAAAATATTAGAATTTGAATGAAAGGATACGAATTGCCAGATAGCCTTTTTCTTACGTAATGTTCAAGTACAATGGTTTTCAATTACCACGTCACTTCAGAAATATAGGTCAAGCGGATCTGAACGGGACGTTTGACGATGGATAGCTGCTGTAAACTTTAGGATGGTATCGCTGCGTCAGATGCCATTCAGGAGCAAAACAAAAGAAAATGTATCTGAAATCTATAGGAATTTCATCTATCACAGCTATCATTTTAAATATTCAAGCTAATTTATTCTATTCAAATTCATATTATAATACAACGTGTAAAAAAAAGGGTATGTGCATCCGAAAGTAATATGAACCAGCCCATGAAACTGAACAACTTTTCCAAAATAATGCGAAAAGAAACACGACTTCCCATACTACACGCGCTATCAGCTGATGCATTGTTTACGTGTATTTTGCGACGTCTGGCAAAATTTTCAATGTGGAGTCGCAACAATGCAAAATTAAATAAATTAACTAAAATAACTGGTGTAGACCAAAGACTTCTATATAAACTGAGGTAGACGCGGCTTACTGACCAAATCGTCAATCAAAAAGCGATCCCAAAACTACAACATTCATTTGTTCACGCGCTATTGAACACTGAAGGATTGTTGTGCACTGAAGGGTGCCAATTTCCCCTCGTTGAGACGCTTCAACTTTCGGCGCATGTGCCGCATCTAATTCAGTTTATTTAGAAATCTGATGTAGACAGACAGCTATCTCAACCTAGGTGTAAAGCTTTGAAATATTATTGCTGTGAACCAAATTTATTTTCATACATTCCAAGACCGAATGGCTACATACAAAGAATGAATCTATAAAAACATTTAGTAGAACAGTACTTTCCTGCCATGTTTTATGACCCAAATACAAAAAGCAAGGGAAAAGTTTTGTGTTTCATTAGTGTCGATTGAAACGAATGAAACAAACAACTTTTCTAGCGCCTTCGTTTTTTAGTTCGAAACTTGAGCTCTAGGTTTTATTCTGTCCGTTATAAATTCCGCTTATTCTTTTTTCAAACGAATTGTAGTACTGTTTCAAATTCTATTTTGTCTAATGGTTATTTTGAGAAAACAAATTAAATGGTCTATTATCCCTGTCACGAATATGAAAATTGATAAGTAGTGGTATAGATAGATGGTCACTTGTAAATAAATACCCACATGCATATAATCACGCCATTATCCCTAATGAGGTAGGCAGAGCGTATACGACCTAAACAAATGTCGTTCCGCCACGTCTGACTAAGGTTTGAGGATTATATAAGATAGATTTGTAGTTTTATTACTGTAGTGACAGGTTGTCAACCCATCGCCTAAATTACAATATACTGCAACTCGCGGATTCCTTAGCTGGTTTTTACAGCGTGCCCGGGAGGAAATGCAGCTGACACATTTTATGATTTTCTCTCGCTCCCAGTCTAGCATGGTAGAAACTTATTGTGCTTTAAAATACTGACATTTACTTAACAAATTGAGTGCCATGAGCATCTCATATGAGTTCTCTGTATGGTTATGAGTATAACCGGTCAATGGAGTCAGCGGATAAAGCATTATTTTTGGTATGGATTGCAACCAACGTGTTAATAAGTTTTTAATTCTTTTATATGATTTCTTGGGTACCTCAAGGCGGGTTTCGGCGAAGAGGTAGACCCTGAAAAATATGGCGGGGCGATCTTGACATGATCTGAAAGACTGGACATGATGAGGGGGAGGCTTTTAATCAGCATTGGGATCTAATAGGCTAGCTATAACAATATATAATTTCTCACATGGTAAAACCATTTACTCCAACAATAGGGAAGCCTTTTAGGGATTCCGAATTTCCTTTATTGCTTCATCACTCAGAGCGTCCGCCGCAATTCTCAGTTATTTCGTCACGCTCCAGCTAAAGGGCAAACAGTGCAGTAAAGAGATTGAAGTGGTGCTTCCAACGGCAAACATTCACACGAACAATCCTGAAACGCGGTATTGAAGTTTTCCCAGCCGAATACATAAATTGGATGCCAAAGTACATCAGACTGAAGTTGACTGAACTGAACCGGAAAGCTCTCTTGCCACGGAAATAAGTAATTTTCGTATCAATTAGCTTTTGATTAAATTCTGTGGCAGAGAATTCGTAAGGAAATACGTATATAGTTGAATAAGATCAAGAAATCCTTACCCTTGTTTTTCAAAATTTATTTACTTTACTAAATAAAATGTGTTGGCGAAATGACCGATATGTAAATTAGTTCTTATGAGACGACTAAAGTGCAAATGCACTTCTGAATATGAAATTTAACTCAAAAATCTAACATCACAGGCTTTGATGTGCAAACCTCTATATTCCGTATTTAAGGGTAAATAAGCTCTTTGCAACACTTTGTAGCGACCTTGGGGGTAAGTAGTTTGCAGTCACCGATGCATTATTTGACTCAAAAATATTTTTTATAGTACCAAATCTCTGTGAGTTCCATACTTAAAGTCACGCCGCTATCCTTTTCATAGTAGGTAAAGCGTAAAATGCAAAAGGCGGTTTCGCTATGTGTGACAAATATTGAGGGCAATTTTAGATTGCAATGCGTATCGCTATAGTGACAGGTTGTCGACCTATCGCCTATGCACCGTAACCCTTTAAACCCTTTGCTGACGTCTACAGTATGTCTGGTTGAAGAAGCAGCTGACACATTCCATATCTTTATATCGCTCCCATGGATGTAATCGAATCAAAACTGCATAGTCCAAACCTATATTTTCCGTATTTAAGGGTAAATAAGCTCTCCGCAACACTTTGTAGCGGCCGTGGGGGTAGTTTGCAACACCGATACATTATTAACGCGCGCTCCGTGCATACTAATGAGTGTTACCAGCCCTGGGTGTGCAAGCGAAATATTATGAGGCCCTTGTGAATGATTTATATAAATGAGACCTCAATTTAATAAGAAGAAAATAATCTATCATTATCTACGATCTGTACTTAAATGCAGTAACTTCTATTCTACTAGGTGTAAGGGACAGCGTCCCGCTAACTGATAGGGGTTGCTCAATCAATAGAACTGAACAACTATCAACAGGCAGTGAAAAAAATAATTTGATTTTCCATACAAATTGTCTGATCGAGGTGGTCATTTTGTGAAAATGGATGGGATGAAAATGAATGGGTTTTTTTTTTTATCTAATGAAAGAATTTCCTGGTAAGAGTTGTTCAGTTTTATTGACTAACTCCTATTAGTTTGCAGGACGCTGTCCGGTATAAAAATATTGGTAGGACAACTTATCCAAAGTAACACACTCAATGTTGTCGAATTCTTATGATCTAAAGAGCTTTAGATAGATTTGTCAGCTCTGACAAAAATATTTTGAATATTTAAATTTATTTTTAAATCTTCATGAATAAGATAAGATAAGAATACTTTATTGCACAAAAAAGACACAAGAGAAAATAAAATTAAATGAAACAAATAGTAGTACAAATAGGCGGCCTTATTGCTAAGCAGCAGTTTCTTCCAGGAATACGTCAAAATCCAAGATAAAATACTTTGTGAATGTTTACATATGAATCATCATCATCATCATAAATTTAAGAGCTCTTGCCGGTGGAGTAATCGCCAGCTTTCTCGGGATTAAGCCTTCATATTACTCCTTTTTTAGGGAAATTAAGTGTGGTGGTGCCTTCCACACCGCAGTATATGAAGCGAAGCTAGTCCGCGTCATATATTCTGGACACGATCCCTTCCAGAATCTATTTCCTTGTCCTCCAACCAGTACTGGAGTAACCGCTGCCTGACACCAGGTGAATGCTTATTTAGTGGCGGCATTGACCCGCTACGTCACAAGGTCTTTTTAGAACAATAAAATACATACATACAGATAATCACGCCTTTATCCTTAATGGGGTAGGCAGAGCGTACTCGATCTAAACAAAGGTCGTTCGCCACGTCTGACAAAGATTTGAGGGTTATTTTAGATAGATTTGTAGGTATATTGCTGTAGTGACAGGTTGTCAGCCCATCGCCTAAATTGCAATACACAGAAACCCTCGGATCCCTTAGCTGGTTTTTACAGCATGCGTGGGAGGAAATGCAAATGGCACATTCTATGTTTTTGTCTCGCTTCCAGGCCGGCATGGAAGAATAACAATAAAATGCCACACAATTTTGAATATGATCCCAAAAAATTGATTTTTATCACAAGAGGAGGTTTTACGCTCGACACCCGAACGATTGCGTGTGTGAGACCTCAAGTAAAACACTCAAACTCATATGAACCCACGATATTTTATCTTTGGACAGCTGCGAAAACAAGGCTTAGCAACAAAGCTTTTTAATACCGAACCTTCGCAGGAATATTACGTTTAATTACGGTTTGCGGGCCCTTATCGGAATAAATTGATTCTGACGAAGTAATTGGACATCATTTTCTGATCCCATCAATTTAAATTTACAACCAGTTTGTCGATGACGTCATAGGCTTGTTTCTGTACAATTCTGTTCCGGCTGAACAAATATCCTAAATTGGTTGTATTGCTGATGATACTACGCTCACGTTCTATGGGACGACATGGAAGTCTGGTTTTCAAACTGCACAGGAGGGGTTTAACAAAGTATGTCACTGGCTAGCTAGTAACTACCTAACGCTTAATGCTGACAAAACAAAATTTATTGCTTTTTCAATTAGAAACTACAAAAGAGTCTCCTTTGAAAATTATAAACTAATTGCTCATAATTGCTGTCTAACATATCCTATTAACTGTACATGCCCATCCATTGAATACGGGGTAGCACCAACAGCATCCTGAACATGATCGGGAGTAGGCTCGACTGTCAGTATCTGAGTCATTGTTGCGCTATTTCAAGCGGAATGGGGCAGCGGTGACTTATCATACTGTTATTTTATTATATACCTATCTAATATCTCTCATTTTTCTAACATTACTAATATTATGAGTCCTGGTTACTTGAATAAAAATCTTTATTATTATTATTGAAAGAACGACTTCCATAAAATATTTAGGTGTTACAATTGACCAGAATTTAAATTTTGAAGATCATTTAAATAGTCTAACTAAAAGAGTCAGTAAATTGACATATATATTCAAGCAATTAAGGCATGTAGCTGATAAAAAAATTATCAAGATAGTGTACCAAGCTTTGTGTCAATCTATTTTGTCCTACTGCATCACATCTTGGGGCGGTGCTCCCAAAGGTTCCATAATAAGAGTTGAGAGAGCGCAAAGACTCATCCTAAAAGTAAGTTTCTTTAAACCTAGGCTCTTTTCTACATCGGAACTATTTAACGAGACCAAAGTTTTGACAGTCAGGAAAATGTTTATCCTAGCAGTAATTTTAAGGCAACATGAGTATAATAACACTAACGAACTTTTAAATAATAGACGCTTTTATGCCATATGTCAAAATACCCAAATAAAAACATCTTTCGCACGCAAATTTTTCATATTTCAAGGTATCAGGCTGTATAATAAAGCAAATGAAAAGTTGAACATCTATCCTAAAATTAAAATAGAATGCATTAAAACCACTACAAACTGGCTACTCGAACTAAATTACGATGACACAGAGTGTTTGTTGGGAGTTATGGGGTAAATTGGCCCTACAATTAGCAATAAAGTTTACACACACATACACGCACACACATACATACAAAGATAATCCATTCATCCACCCCATAAAGGTACATAAATATCACTTCAAAGTAGTAAATTTTTAGAGGACCTATGTCAGGAGGAGAGACCAGGAGGCCCATAGCACAGGGTCTACCTAGTTTGGGACTCCTGTCTTTCCATAATTAAAAACTTGACACGCTATTATTTTGTAAACTAGAATATAAGTACCTTCTATTGTGGAAAGAAAATAAAAAATATTATTATTAACTGTTATTATACCTACCCTGAACAGTATAACTTAAAAGACCTACCATAGGGCCTATGGACTTCCTATTCCTCTGCCCTACTCTACGGTAGGCCTTTTTAAAACCTGATCAATAAGCTATACGGGGTGTTAAGGACAGCGTCCCGCAAACTGATAGGGGTTGCTCAGTCAACAAAACTGAACGACATTCACAATTTTATTTTTTTCAGGAAGTTAAAAAGTAAATTTGGTTTCTGATTGAGGTGGTAAATTTGTTTGGAAAGGTCTTTTTTTTTTCTCCTGAAGAAATATCCCGTTGATAGTAGTTCAGTTTCGTTGAATGAGCAATCCCTATCAGTTTGCGGGACGCTGTCCCTTAGTAGTAGATTCCCCTAAATATCCATGTGGTTTATTCATCCAAGGACAGCGCAGCTTGAACTCATCCACCAGAATCTAGAGCCAAGCGCTGCATCCATCGGTGTGTGGAAATGCATACATACATACATATAATCACGCCTTTATCCCTAATAGGGTAGGCAGAGCGTAAACGACCTAAACAAAGGTCGTTCCGCTACGTCTGACAAAGTTTTGAGGGTTATTCAAGATGGTTTTGTACGTATATTGCTGTAGTGACAGGTTGTCAGCCCATCGCCTAAATTGCAATATTCTAAAACCCTCAGATCCCTTAGCTGGTTTTTACAGCATGCCCGGGAGGAAATGCAGCTGGCACATTCTATGTTTTTCTCTCGCTCCCAGTCCAGCGTGGAAGAATGTGTGGAAATGTCAGTGCTTTGAATTCTTCTAGGTTACTATAATATGTTCCATTCAAGGACGGATTTAGGGGCAGGGGGGTACGTGCCCGATGTTTTTTTTTTTACTGTAGAGGTTCCATGACAGATCATACTTAGATCACAGTACATAATTATGCCCCTCCTAGAAAATCCCATCACAACAAAAAACACAACACAACAAAACAAAAGTCAGTATTACTAATATAGTAAACTAATATTTTGTGTTTTTATTATATTTTATTAATGGTCGTAATTTATTGTCTAAATTAATTAAATCAAAGAATTAAATGTTTATTTATTATATTTTATCTCCAAAAGTTAATTTTATTCATAAAATGTTGACCACTTTTCTGACATAAAAACTCTTTGTTACGATTTTTTTAAATGTACCGTTCATTTCAGACAGAGCATCTTGATAAACCGTTCGAATTACCTTATTAAAAAAAGACTATTATATTATCGTACTTGTGCTTTTTACATTACAATAACTCACAAGTGCGTAATTAGATTACAATACGATAGTGAAATTGGTGAAATAATAATTAACTCCCGTAATTATAATTAACTCTCAAGAAACATTCAAAATAAAGAATGAAAAAAGGGAGGAAAAGGCTGAAAGAGCATTTTATGTCCTTACCATAATGTTATTTTATATATATGTGTTCGGATACATTTTGTTTATTATTTATTTTACTTATTGTACATAACATATATCCCGTGAAGTCCCATCTTTCATCCCTACTAGGTTGGCTGGAAGAGATCTCTTAAAGAGATAAGCTTGACTGCTTTAATATTAAGATTTAACCAATGTATTGAAATTTATGCAATAAAGAATATAAATAAAGAGTGACAGTGGGTTTGAGTTTGTATAAGAATTGTCATTTCAGTACGTACATAACGATCTGTCAAATTCAAACTTAATATTACTCTCAATTTTGTGATAGCTTTATAAATACGAGCCTAAAGGGTCTCCCTTTACGAGCAATATGTTATAACATTGTTTTACTGTTCGCAGAACTGTTGATCTGACTGGGTCGCCCCTCAATAAAATAAAAACTAACTTAATCATCCTCAACATAAAATAGCTACGCACATTTTTATCAGCGTAAATGGATTATCTTAACGATGTTTGTACAATTTATCACTTTTGGGCAAGCTTAAATGGACAGGCGGGGGGGTCAGATGTTTTCACACAAAATGTGTTGCATTACAGAGAAACGAAAAAGAAATACGAATCATAGGGTAGGTACCTATTTGATACAGAATTTACGAGTAAATTATAATTAAAATATTATTTGTTAGAATTGAAGTGCTAGTTAGCATATAAATTTTAATTATTCTGAAATAGATTTTTAAGGTAATATACCAGGCGTAAGGGACAGCGTCCCGCAAACTGATAGAGGTTGCTCAGTCAACTAAACTGAACAACTTTCACCAGGAAATTTTCGACTTTCCCTTACAAAATGACCACAGCTATTAGATAGTTAGTATAAAAAAGCAATTCCTGAAAGAATTTCCTAGTGATAGTTCTACAGTTTCGTTGACTGAGCAACCCCTATCAGTTTTCGGGACGCTGTCCTTTACAATCCGAAGACACAGATTACTTATATGTGCCGTAAATCAACAGGTAAAGTTTTCTGTAATGATCTCTCGAGCTAATGGACTGATTCCACCTTTATTCTAGATTATTTATCTGTTATATTTACTGTGGGGGCGATTTTTTTCTTCCATGCTGGACTGGGAGCAAAGGAAACAAATTAAATGTGCCAGCTGTATTACCTCCCGGGCATTCTGTAAAAACCAGCTAAGGGATCTGAGGGTTTCTGTATATTGCAATTTAGGCAATTGGCTGACAACCTGTCACTACAGCAATATACCTAGAAATCTAACTTAAATAACCCACAAAACTTTGTCAGACGTGGCGGAACGACCTTTGTTTAGGTCGTTTGAGCTCTGCCTACCCCATTAGAGATAAAGGCATGATTGTATGTATATATGTATTTATCCGATTTTTATTCCCACGGAAAACTTTCTACATTTCTACTTCCCTTTCCTTGCCTCTCTTGATCTTAATATAGATGATCTCAATTTTGTAGACAATTTAATTAAACCCTAATGAAAATTGAAAGACATCTCTTTTCGGCGCCAAAATGATTTTAGTAATGTTTAAACTTTTAATAGAGTGTTCTGATGAGAGGATTTTCAGGGCTTTAGGCAGGAAATACATACATATAATAATGCCTTTATCCCTAATAGGGTAGGCAAAGCGAAAACGACCTAAACAAAGACAAGGTTTTGAGGGTTATTTATGATATATTTGTAGGTACATTGCCATAGTGACAGGTTCTCAGCCTATCGCCTAAATTACAATATACTGAAACCCTCGGATCCCTTAGCTGGTTTTTACAGCATGCCCGGGAAATGCGGCTGGTATATTTTATGGTTTTTTTCTCGCTCCAAGGCCAGCTTGGTAGTTACTATGGTCTGGTTGGAAGCTATGCTACAATAACAATTTTCATCGGTTAGTTATTTATTTGACACCAAACGAAATAAATTACGGTGGCGTTCAATATTATACAAAAAGTGTTTTTCACGGTTCATAATGAGTAGAATTAACTTCCTAAATTAGTAAAACATGACTCAGCAATGTATTTACGTTCAGCACTTACTTTAAATATAACCAACTTCCGTGCTGAAACTGGAAGCTATAGAAAAATAGAATGTTTCAGCTGCTACTTTTCCCGGGCATACCGTAGAAATCAGAAAGGGAAACGAGAGGTGATGGGCAGACAACCTATCGCTATTAGCAATATTATATATTATTATAATACCGTTAGTTCTGACCAAATTTTATCCTCAAAACTGGTCCAACGTGTTGAAAACGCCCCTCTACTAAATTGGTCGTTGACGCTCTGCCTACTCCATAAGGGAAACAGGCCCAACTATACGTATGTCTGTATTGTATATTGAACTGACATAGTTGAAAACTCTCTGAGTTTTGTTTGTAAGTAAATTAATATTCTATTTGTGTATCCGTAGCCTTGGTGGAAACTTTCAAGATTCTTCAGTCGGAAACTTGTTAAGCTGTCGGTAAACAATCAAAAAAGTTGCCGTGTTCCTAATCCTTAACAATTACATACATACATATAATCAAGTATTTATCCCTTTATCTCTAATGGGGTAGGCAGAGCGTAAACAACCTAAACAAAGGTTGTTCCGCCACGTCTGACAAAGTTTTGAAAGTCATTTAAGATAGATTTGTAGGTAGATATTGCTGTAATGACAGGCTGTCAGCCCATCGCCTAAATTGCAATATACTGACACCCTCGGATCCCTTAGCTGGTTTTTACAGCATGCCCGGGAGGAAGTGCAGCTGGCACATTCTATGTTTTTCTCTCGCTCCCAAGCCAGCATGGAAAAATATGGCAACATATTTGTAGAACAAATCAAAACAACTCCTCTCGTCGCTATTGTGACTTAATGGGCGTTCTTCCACTAGACGGCACGGCGACAGCGCACACGATGCCGTGGCTCGGTTTTTCCACTAGACAGCACGGCAACGACGTGGCAACGTCCCGATAACGTCCACCTAGTTCTGATCTGAGCGCACACACACACATGCAGTATGGTAGGCCTGCGACGGTACCGCATACCGGTGGGAATCAATGCCGTGCCGGTGCCATGTCGGCAAGTGGAAATGCGTACCATATAACCGCCGCTGTAACCATCGCCGTGCCGTTTAAACGATAAACGCCCAATATCTAACGTAGTAAACATTTTCAAAATTTCAAATCTTTCTTAAATGGCCCTCAAGACTTTGTCAGACGCGGCGGAACGGCCTTTGTTTAGGTCGTTTACGCTCTGCCTACCCCATTAGGGATAAAGACGTGATTATATGTATGTATTTTCTGGCTAAAGCCCTGAAAGTCCTCTCATCAGAACACTCTATTAAATTTTTTAAACATTATTAAAATCATTTTGGCGCCTAAAAGAGATGTCTTTCAATTTTCATTAGGGTTTAATTAAATTGTCTACATAATTGAGATCATCTATATTAAGATCAAGAGAGGCAAGGAAAGGGGAGTAGAAATGTAGAAGGTTTTCCGTATAAAAATCGCATAAATACATATATACATACAATCACGCCTTTATCACTAATAAGGTAGGCAGAGCGCAAACAACCTAAACAAAGGTCGTTCCGCCACGTCTGACAAAGTTTTGTGGGTTATTTAAGTTAGATTTGTAGGTATATTGCTGCTTGCCATTAGGGATAAAGGCGTGACTATATGTATGTATGTATGTAGTAAACATTTCTATACAATCTATTTTTGCCTTTCCTTATCCAGAATGGAAGAATACGAAAGTATTATTCTTTTTAAACATTAATCTTACTTTCAAATCCTTTACACAAAATATTCCAAGTATTTTTAGATTTAGGGAAACATCTCGATATTTTAAGTTAGTTAAGTTATTGCTTCTTCCATGCTGGACTGGGAGCGAGAGAAAAACATAGAATGTGCCAGCTACATTTCCCCCCGGGCATGTTGTATATTGGAATTTAGGCGATGGGCTGACGACCAGCCGCTACAGCAATATACCTACTAATCTATTATAAATAACCCTCAAAACTTTGTCAGATGTGGCGGAACTAACATTTTTAGGTCGTTTACGCTCTGCCCACCCCATTCGGGATAAAGGCGTGATGATATGTATATGTACGTATGTATGTTTAGATTTAGAACAAAATGTCGGTATTTTAAGGAAGATATATTAAGGAAAAGTTTGCGAGGCGAAAAGTATGACATGAATATAGTGCTTCAGAAAATTCTTTATAAATCTGTGACAATGGTTTTACTAACTCTGTCGTCAACTCTGTCTTTTATAATCTACCATACCACGATTTATTTATATTTTCATCCTTTTACCATCATCATCCCTAGCCTTATCCCGTATCGCACGGGTTGGCTACCTAATCTAGGGGATTGAACGAGGGCACTGGTTTTTACACAGAGCGACTGCCATCTGACCTCCACAACCCAGAAGAGAAACCAGACCTAATCCTATATTAGGTTAGAGTTTTCAAGCCGCCACAGCTTAGCACTGGCCTCTGACATGGCTTAACGACTAATATCTACGGTATTAAATGATACTAACGGGACCAACGGCTTAGCGTGCCTTCCGAAGCACGGAAAAAGCATCGAATAAACGTACACATGAAATTCGAAAACAGAAAAACACATTGGTACGTAGTGGGATTCGTACCACGAACTCCCCGATCAGGAGGCAGCGGCCCTAACCACTACACCATCAGGCTCTCTGTATACGTCCTTCTACCATTCTTTAATATTCAGATTCACCTACCCTTCCCTATTTGATTTGAAAATTAGGTTGTTTAATTATACTAATTCCTCTTCGACCTGACAATCATTTACTTAATTAACTGTGTGTAATAAGTCAATTAACCATTTAGCTGACGAGGTATCTGTCAACTTTGCTTTAATTATAATAACGAGCTTAGATGGCGATAGACACTAAGTGGCGCCCCCATCAGTAAAATAAAATCATAACTCAATAAAAACGCAGTGAATCGAAAAACCGGTCCAACAGACTCAAGTAGTAGTAATTAAGATAATTTAGAAACTTAAAAATTAGCGATTCATAGTTCGTTGTAGTAAAGCAACAGGTAGATAAAATGGACTTTCTTCCATGCTGGACTGGGAGAGATAGAAAACATAGAATGTTCCAGCTGCCCTTCCTCCCGGGCATGCTGTTGAAGTCAGCAAAAGGGACTCGAGGGTTACAGTGTATTGTAGTAATTTAGGCGATAGGCTGACAACCTGTCACTAAAGCAATACATATTACAATCTAAAATTGCCCACAATTTTTGTCAGACGTGGCGAAAGCGCCTTTTACGAGGCGTTAAACGCTCTACCTACCCCGTAAGGGATAAAGGCGTGATTTATGTATGTATGTATGTATGTAGAAAAAATGCAAACAACGGTAACCAACGGCAATATTTTACTGATGTGGGCGCCACTTAGCTTCTATAGTCACCTTTAAGAAGCCGGGGGCATTAAAATTACAATATCAGCTGACGCAGTTAAAAATTATGAAAATGTTCATAACATAATAATACAGAATACTAACTTTCCATTTATTTTGATTGCAATTTAGGCGATAGGCTGACAACCTGTCACTACAGCAATATACCTACAAATCTATCTTTAATAACCCTCAAAACGTTGTCAGATGTGGTGGAACAATCTTTGTTTGGGTCGTTTACGCTCTGCCTACCCCATTAGGGATAAATGCGTGATTATATGTATGTATGTATATACTAACTGTACGAGATAGTGTTCGGCGTAACCAAACGTGCCTACCTCAATGTACACGAAATAAAACTATACTATAAATGGACTGTATATTTATTGACGAAAAACTACTAACAAAACTATATAGAAAATACTGGCAACACTATGGAAAAGATTGGCACAAAATCTTAAATATTTATCAATTATACTATAAACGGCACTTCACACTTCTGTTATCACTATTAATCACTGTTATTTCCACTGTTATTCTTGTTCTTGCTGCTTTCGGAACTATTCGAAAACGGATACGAAACGGAAACTGTTTACGGAACTCTTTGTCGATAACTATAAACGAACTATCACGGAAACACTATACGAAACGATTACGGAACTGTTTGTCGATAACTATTTACGAACTGTCACGGAATCACTGTCACTGTTCCTATATACTGTTCACTGTTCACTTCACTATTTCTTCCCACTATTCGATCACTGATTCGAAACTGAATCTGAAAACTGTATCACGGAACTATATCACTAAACTATACTGTATCTATCACGAAACTATATCTATTCTGTTCACTGTCCACTATTCGGACTGATCTCCCGAAACTATATGGCGAAACTATATGCCGAAACTGTATCACGAAACTATATCTATTCTGTTCACTGTCCACTATTCGGACTGATCTCCCGAAACTATATGGCGAAACTATATGCCGAAACTGTATCACGAAACTATATCTATTCTGTTCACTGTCCACTATTCGGACTGATCTCCCGAAACTATATGCCGAAACTGTATCACGAAACTATATCGAAAACTATACCACGAAACTATATGCTTGGTGCGGTCTGCGCAGCCGTTTATATACTCCAATCTCGGTACTGTAGAATTCTCGGGAAACAGCTGGCAATTCTTTTCTCGAAATGTCAAGCGTCTTCTATAATGTTCGATCGAGATAGCTAAATACAAACTGTCACTAGTAAGACAGGGATGGCGTTATATCGATTCTCGAATATTCTTGATCATACGTCAAGCTCGTAAAAAGACAAGAATAGAATACTATAGCTATCTCGTTCTATCACACGCTCTGATTGGCTGATTTGAATTTGCCTCTTATTTTAGGGATGACAGCTCTCAATTGTGGCCATCCTAAAAAATACTCCTTATTTCTATGGGAATAAAAATACAAAAATTAAATACGTTTGCGCCGTCGCGAACATACTCCCGCCGTGCGAGGTCGGTTACGGCGTCGCATCTATTAAAGTGGAGCGACGGCTTTTCCGAATACTAGATACTGCTTCTGATGTTTGTACATAAACTGCTCCAATTATTCGGTTTTCTGAGCTCCCGCCGGTATTCCAACAAACTATGCTAACGCTATCTCGATGCGAGGTGGCGGCCATGGTTGCGCACGCGGGACACATGACTGTGTCGGTGGAGGCCATGGCGGCGTCGGTGGGGGCCATGGCTGCGTCGTTTGAAGCCATGGCGGTGCTCTCAAAGCAAAAGCATTTCTTGACTCTAGATTTTTTTTTCTGAGTCCCACTGCGTTGAAATTCTTGACATACGGACGTAAACTGGCTGCGCCGTAGATCACCTTTTTCCTACTGTATTTTCCTTTGTCGAAGTTCTTGATACTCGTATTCCATTCTGGAAACGGTGAACTTGCTGCGTCGAAGTTTACTGACTCCTCTCGGTATTTGGTTGACGGAGCCTCCCGCCGGTTTTTACGGTACGGATGTAACAAGTCGGTTGATTGTATTTCGGGACCATGATTTTCTGTCTTCTCTTCCTTCTTGATGTGTTCTATTTTATCTTCTTTCTCGATGTATTTTATCTTCTCTTCATTCTTGATGTCTTGTATCTGCTCTTCTTTCTTCACAACTTCTGGGTTAATGTTTTCTATCCTCTCTTTCGTGTTTTCTTCTATCTTTTCTTCTGTGTTGTTGTCTTCTATCTTGGTGTCTTCTTTGTTAATGTTTTCTATCTTGTTTTCTTCTGTTTTAACATCTTCTATCTTCATGTCTTCTTTCTTGTTATCTTCTATCTTCTCTTCGCCCTTGATGTCTTCTATCTTCTGTTCTTTCTTGTCATCTTCTATCTTATCTTTTTTCTTGTAATCTTCTATATCCTCTTTTATCTTGTTTTCTTCTGTCTTGATGTTTTCTATCTTGTCTTCTTTCTTGTTTTCGTCTGTCTTCTTTCCAGTTTGCCATTCTGTTTCTTCTATTTTGCTGTCTTCGTATTCACCATGTCGGATGTCAAAATCTTCGTCTTTGTTTATGAATATCTCAATCTTCTTTCCTTTACAGTCGTCATCTATCTTCATATACTTTGATTCTTTAGGTTGTGGTTCCTTGTCTAGATCAAACTTCTGGACTTTTTCTGTCTTCACACTTCTAACTGGTTCAGTCTTCGGATTTTCAATCTTCATTCTTCTATTCTGTTCTGTTTTCAGGTCACTATCTTGCTCTTGATTCATCTGAATTTCTTCCTTGTCTTCATTTTGAAAATTCAATTGTTGTTGCACCTTGATTTGGACGCTGTCTGATTGCGGGTTGAATTGGCTATCCTGTAATTCGGAGTCTTCATCTTTACTGTTTTCTCGGTCTTTGGTCTTGATGGCTTCTACCTTCATCTTTTGGTTCTGTTCTTCGAGTGTTATCCTGTTTTTTCTGGCTCTATCTAAGTTTTCTTCTGCTGCTGCTAATTCTTCTTTGTTTTCTGCATCTTCTTTTAGAAGTCGCTGTGCTATCACGTATAGTTCACGCTGTTGAATCTGTAGCGGCGTCGGCAGTGAAAGGTCTTCTTTATCTTCCAGAACTTTTTTCTTCATGCTCTCAAATTTATCGATCTGTTCCCAAAGTTCTTCATATTTCAGGTCTATTATCTTCTTTTCGGCTGCCGATTTCTCGATTTGATAGAACGCTTTCTCTTCTGTTGCAATTGCTATTACCCTCTCTGCTTCCTCTTTAGCGATTGCTATTTCCTTCTCTGCTATTTTTTTGGCGGCTGCTAATGCCTTCTTTGCTTCTTCTTTTGAAGTAGCTTTTTCTTCAGCTTCCAATTCTCTTATCTTCATGTCGACTAAAAGTTTTTTAATTTGTATGTTTGCTAATTTCTTTTCAGCGTCCGCTTCTTTTATCTTTTCCTCAAGTAATTTTATTTCAAGTTGCAATTGTATCATTTTGGACTTACTCGATTTCGAAGATCTTTTAGTTTTTACAGACATGTCACGATGTTCCACAAAGGTTTGTTCACCTGCTGATATCTGTTGTTTCTCTACTTCTTCAGGCTGTAACGGGTGTGGCGGTTGCGGTTCGACGACATCAGCTGATCGGTGCCCAGTCTCTTGCACCAGGCGCCGGAATGAAGCTCCTGACATAGATCTTGTAACTGGCATATTGAAAATAATTTGCTGTATGGAACACAAAAACTATCCTGTCCACGGAAACTATCTCTGTTCAATCACTGTTTCTGAGCACGAATGAACTGTCTATTTAATCTGTCTATAAACACTGTTTCACAAACACGATACTGTCCAACCACGATATAATACGGTACTGTTCACGAAATAACACGAAATCTGTCACTATCACTACACGGAACACTGATACGATCCGGCTCGAAGGACCATTATGTACGAGATAGTGTTCGGCGTAACCAAACGTGCCTACCTCAATGTACACGAAATAAAACTAAACTATAAATGGACTGTATATTTATTGACGAAAAACTACTAACAAAACTATATAGAAAATACTGGCAACACTATGGAAAAGATAGGCACAAAATCTTAAATATTTATCAATTATACTATAAACGGCACTTCACACTTCTGTTATCACTATTAATCACTGTTATTTCCACTGTTATTCTTGTTCTTGCTGCTTTCGGAACTATTCGAAAACGGATACGAAACGGAAACTGTTTACGGAACTCTTTGTCGATAACTATAAACGAACTATCACGGAAACACTATACGAAACGATTACGGAACTGTTTGTCGATAACTATTTACGAACTGTCACGGAATCACTGTCACTGTTACTATATACTGTTCACTGTTCACTTCACTATTTCTTCCCACTATTCGATCACTGATTCGAAACTGAATCTGAAAACTGTATCACGGAACTATATCACTAAACTATACTGTATCTATCACGAAACTATATCTATTCTGTTCACTGTCCACTATTCGGACTGATCTCCCGAAACTATATGGCGAAACTATATGCCGAAACTGTATCACGAAACTATATCTATTCTGTTCACTGTCCACTATTCGGACTGATCTCCCGAAACTATATGGCGAAACTATATGCCGAAACTGTATCACGAAACTATATCTATTCTGTTCACTGTCCACTATTCGGACTGATCTCCCGAAACTATATGCCGAAACTGTATCACGAAACTATATCGAAAACTATACCACGAAACTATATGCTTGGTGCGGTCTGCGCAGCCGTTTATATACTCCAATCTCGGTACTGTAGAATTCTCGGGAAACAGCTGGCAATTCTTTTCTCGAAATGTCAAGCGTCTTCTATAATGTTCGATCGAGATAGCTAAATACAAACTGTCACTAGTAAGACAGGGATGGCGTTATATCGATTCTCGAATATTCTTGATCATACGTCAAGCTCGTAAAAAGACAAGAATAGAATACTATAGCTATCTCGTTCTATCACACGCTCTGATTGGCTGATTTGAATTTGCCTCTTATTTTAGGGATGACAGCTCTCAATTGTGGCCATCCTAAAAAATACTCCTTATTTCTATGGGAATAAAAATACAAAAATTAAATACGTTTGCGCCGTCGCGAACACTAACTTTCCAGATAGCGGGGTGCCAGCAACGGCTTAATGAGTTTTCCCGAGGTAATAAGATATTCTTCCATGCTGGACTGGGAGCGAGAGAAAAACATAGAATGTGCCGGCTGAATTTCCACCCGGGCATTATGTAAAAACCAGCTAATGGATCCGAGGGTTTCTGTATATTGCAATTTAGGCGATGGGCTGATAACCTGTCACTACAGCAATATACGTACAAATCTATCTTAAATAACACTCATAACTTTGTCAGACGTGGCGGAACGACCTTTGTTTAGGTCGTTCACGCTCTGCCTACCCCATTAGGGATAAAGGCGTGATTATATTTATGTATGTAATAAGATATTTTCCTGCGGGACTGACTTACTCAGTCAACAAAACTGGTCAAATTTCATATTCCTCTTCCTCATACAAATCTTCCGATAGAACTGGTCATTTTGTAGAAAATATTTATTTAGAGAAAGTTCTTTGTGAATGTTGTTCAGATTCGTTGACTGAACAACCCCTTCCAGTTTCCGATCACCGTCCTTACACCCTGTTTAACAAATACCAGAGTATTTAATACTCTCATAAAGGAAAGTTGGAACAATCGAGAGCTAGAGTTCTATAGGAAAGTTCACTACAAAAGGCCTTTCTATTAGCATTGGCTGGAATTTCAGTTAATTACATAGTTAATTTTCTTCTATGCTGGACAGGAATCGATAAAAACTTGTTTGTTTATATCATCGAGCTAAATTTAATAGATCCGACATACATACATACATATAATCACGCCTTTATCCCTAATGGGATAGGCAGAGCGTAAATGTCCTAAACAAAGGTCGTTCCGCCACGTCTGACGTTTTGAGGGTTATTTAAGATTTACAATATACTGAAACCCTCAGATCCCTTAGCTGGTTTTTACAGCATGCCCGGGAGGAAATACATTCTATGTTTTTCTCTTGCTCCCAGGCCAGCATGGAAGAAATCCGACATTCTATGAAAAAAATGTTCCTGCCGGGATGTGACATTTGACAGTTGTGAAGTCCAACTTATTAATCTATTATTGTCTTTTAACCAAAATGGCGGGACCGCGGGAGCTATACAATAATATATTTACAAAATAAATTTGGTTATTATTAGTGTTTAAATTATCGATGTTATGCCTTGTTAATATGTTTTTTGTTTCTGTAATTGTGTAACTATTGCAATTTTCTGAAATGTAACTGTAAGTTGAGCAGCTTCAACTCATTCAATCACTCGCCAGAATTCAATGGAATACTTTTTCTTTTCGGACAATCAGGTGATTCAGCCTGCAATGTCCTACCCAAACTGGAAAAAACCTCACAAAGTGATAAATTGACAAATATTATCTTTACCAACTTTATCCCAGTTCGATCATAAGCCCATGACTCTGACCACTAGACCACGGAGCCACTGTTTGTACTTTAAAATACGGATTTTATAAATTCTTCCGGCGTTAGGAAAGCCTGCATGTGCAATGTCCAGTGTCCACCAAATAGTTTCTGTTCGACAAAGCGTTCGGGTTCCGAAAGAGTTATTTATTGGGAAGCAAAACTAAACATGTTTTTTGTTGCTTACAGAGCCTGAAATTCTATTCAGAAATGGTTAAACTTTTATATATGCCATATTGTCCAACTATATGTTCTCAAAATACTCATTTATGTCACACTTCTTGTAGCAAACAATAATGACCCTATACTACTTACTATCTTAAAAACGAGATTCACTTCTGTTTTAGAATTATAAGAGTTGATTTTCGAACAGAACTTAATAACGAAATTAATAACTGATTTGTCCAATTTATATAGAGAAATTGATTTATTATATATTCTAAAATCTCAAAACAGTTATTTCTTTGCTCTCCTGTATCCCAATCCAAACTCAATCGGCTGGTTCGAATGGCCGTAGCATTTTCCGCTCGAATTATTCGGGAGCCGGCCGGAACATCGTATTGTTCGAATTTTTAGTTACAGCGCGGCAAGGATTTAAATGAACGTGGGGCATTGGCTTACAGACTTCTTTACTCTACATTTACGTTTATGCCTTTGCAGGGTGTTAAAAAATTGCTAACCAAAGTTTTGAGTGTAAACTACCCATGAAACTGATCAAGGAACATAGGACGAAGAAGTGTAAAAAAATTACCTCCTAATGACATTTATCATAATTTTTTTGACGTTATTCAGCCAGTTCTTCTTTGACGTGCATTTATCAACACTGTTCTTGCTATATTAGTTCCCTTTTCCCGCCACATTCATTTAAAGCCTTGTCTTACTGACCAGCCAGCTTTCGGGTTTGTTGGTCCAATTTATTTGTGTAAGCTTAGCTTTCTTGGCGAATGGAAATAAAAAACACAATTTTGAATCGAAGCCATTGTTTAAATTAGCGAGTTTTTTAATTGTCAAATCAGCAACCCTTTATAAAACGTCAAAGCTCACAATTCGGCTACAAAAAAATATCAACGTCATATTTATCTAATAAAATAAAATCCCTAATTGGCTGGAGTCAAATTTATTTGATTTCTTTATTACTTTCATAAAGAAATCAAATAAGTCATCGAGGAAAATAAAACAATAATATTACTTTTCTTATGTGCTATTTAGAATGCAAAATGAATTTCTAATAAAAAGTAATATTATTTTTATTGTTTAGGTGCCAACAAGTAAGTAACTATAGGTAGGTAGTAATCTAAAAAAAAAATTGTACATTGTAATAATTATTAATTACAACTATTAGAATTTACCATTACGATACGAGCTGACGGTGATGATACTAGCCAAGTGGCGCCCCCATTAGTAAAAAAAACATAATTCACTAAAAACGCAGTGAATCGAAAAACCGGTCCAACAGGACCAAGTTATAATAATTAAGATAATTTATGACCTTATAAATTAGCAATTCATAGCTTGTTGTAGTAACAGGAAGAAAAATTGCGAATAACGGCCACCAACGGCAATTTTTCTTGCTAAGTAAGAAAAGTTCTAAATTGTCTTAATTACTGTAACTTGATTCTGTTGGACCGGTTTTTCGATTCATTACGTTTTTAGTGAATTATGATTTTTTTACTAATAGAACGTCACCTTAGATAATACTCATATTCAATCATCATTCGCTTGCCCTTATCCCATTAACTTGGGGTCGGCGCAGTACGTTTTCTTCTTCCATTCATCCCTGTCAGCCGTCAGTTCAACACTCACACCTGTTTTAGACATCATCTTTCACGCAGTCCATCCATCTTTTCTTTGGTCGTCCTCTCCCAACATATCCATCCACATTCAAATTCATTACCCTTTTGCCTATATGACTTTCATCCCTCCGCATAACATGGCCATACCACGCAAGGCGATTTCCTCTTACTTTGTTGGTAATTGGCGCAACTTTCAGACTTCCTCTTATATACTCATTCCTTATCTTATCCATTCTTGTTACTCGACATATCCATCTCAACATTCGCATTTCCGCAGCATGAAGTTTTCTTTCATCCATCGCTTTCATAGCCCAACACTCTGATCCATACATGACGACAGGTCTTATGACGCTCTTATAGATTTTCCCTTTCAGCCTTTATAATACTCATATTCAATATTTACTCCTAAACACACAACACACAGTATCACACAATTTAGACGTATCGCTTTCATATTAAACAGTCCCGAGAGTTTGCGTGAAGGTTGGAAATCTAAATCAAGTTTAAATATATACCGTATTTATTTAGAAGAGGACATGATTTATCATTTTGGTTGCTTAAATAATAAATCATCCTCCTAATTAATGGGTTTAGCAACCGTCTGCGGGCTCAGGCTCTTCACCAGAAAATGTTGCTTCTTCATTCATAAAATTCATAAATTTTCGCCAAAGAAAGTATGAATAAATTATAACGTAAATGTTTTGATAGATATTTAAAAAAAAACACAATTAAATCGCTCAATACCCCTATGTAAGGAAAGATACGGAAATAAACATTCTAAATATAGAGGCTACGTATTTCATAAATCATAAGATTTATAGGATTTAATCGACTAAAATATACTAACCTACATTTAGAACGTTCGTATTCATACATACATACATACATAATATCACGCCTTTATTCGCCTAAACGATCGACACGATAAGAAAAAGATCCCTAATGGCGTAGGCAGAGCGTAAACGTCCAAAACTAAGGTCGTCCCGCCACGTCTGACAAAGTTTTGAGGGTTACTTAGGTATATTTGCTGTAGTGACAGGTTGTCAGCCCATTGCCTGAATTGCAATATACTGAAACCCTCGGATCCCTTAGCTGGTTTTTACAGCATGCCCAGGAGGATATGCAGCTGGCACATTCTATGTTTATCTCTCGCTCCCAGGCCAGCGTGGAAGAATTCGTTCGTATTCGTTTTAAAATATTGTATAATGTAGGTGATATAACTCTTAAGGAAATAGCTATTAACTAAAATGGAAAAGGGTAATTCTACCATCAAAATAATAGCCCTCTTATTCCGTGTAAAAGTTAACACCACAGATTGTTAATGAATTTGAACTCTAAATGAATATTTATAAAGACAAATTCTCTGATCTGTGGTTTAAATTTTAAACTCGAAGGTTTTAGAACAATATAACCCTTGAATTTGAATGACTGACAAATATTGGCTTCCCGCGTTAAATCCAAAAGTTAAATGAAAGCTGAAAACTCAGAGCATCCAATTGGGCCAAAATCCATGGAGAATATATTTACTGAAAATAAAAGTTTCCAGGAAGAAACATTTCACACGCAATGGACAATTTATTTGACGTTGTCAACTCACGTATTCAAACGTCTACGATTTTAAAGGATTAATATTTATTGTACAAAAATAAAATTAAAATCATGTTTTGCCGGTACTCTGAAATCTATATTTTAATAATACTTACAAAGTTAGTATCCATTTTATAGTACGTAGTTTTGTAAAGAGAAATTTATTATTGAGTTAAAATTTTAGTTCACGTGCAGCATTTCATGCGAACTCTGAATAGATAGAATTGCATGTCAACTACAGACTGTTTGAGCAACGAGCAAAATGCTTTTGGATATAAATCATACGTCTACGGTTAGCTGTGTTGTTTTTTATCTTTTTATTAGAAATGGGTTTGCTCTTGACTCTAGACACTAGGTCAGGGATGACATAGTCGACGATGGGGCGAGCTCACCCAGAAGATGCCTGTTATGGCACTGGCAATCTCACCCACCGACGGAACACAGCAAGCTGTTTGGCGCCGGATTCCGGTGAGAGGGTGGTTGCGAGCCAGGCGGCCCCTCGGGGAGTCTACCACCGCTTTGTAGGGATCGTTCAGCGGGAGTTATTCACTGGCAAGCCTGTATTGCCGTTGCCTGGGATGGACCACTAGGAGGTAGATCCCATCCTACCCCAAAATGTATGTAGCTCCGTCCAGTATGTAGATCAGAAACAAAGTTTTAAATAGTGTATCTAACCTGTCTGTCGTGTGGGTTCGATAAACGATCCGATAAACCCTGGTGGTAGAGTGTAGGTAGGTATGTAAAGGCAAAAGAAATACTACTAAACACCGTGCCCTTGGTATGGTTGTTGCGTCACTGAAAACGGTAAAGCGGCGTTTAAGAAGTCTTGAGAACTTTTTGTTATACAACTTAAAGTAAAACTTGTGTTTTGTTTTATTTACTTGGTGACCTTGTTTTATCATACATACCCGTCTATTATCTTTATTTCCCAACAAAAAAATATAATTTACACAGAAACTTTGCATTTTACAAAATAGTCCGAGGCGAATAATTCTTACAAGTTTTATCTTAAGGAAGAAAAACTCTTGTTTTAAAATCGTAGATGTTTGTAAAGAGAAATAATTTATGGAAGAAAATTAATAAACTGTTTTTAAGTCTTAAAAGAAAACTTAAGGTGTATCCTCCCGGCAGATAAGCAGGTAGATTTCAAGATGTGCAACCATCGCCCATAATGCCTTAGAATATCGTTCAAATTAGCGCCCGCTACGGCGTGGCGGTTACAGTGGCCGCTTCAAAAATGTGCGAAAAACGCACAAAAAAGCTAATTCCGTAAAACTGCAAATCGGATTAAAAAAGCCATATTAAGATTATAGATAAACATTATAATTTCTCGAAGGAATCGTAAAAGCGCCTCTAATAGTTTAGAAGGAATATGATATATTTTTTTTTAATTTTGCTTCCAGTTTTTTTAGCATACTTACTCGTATTTATCATTATCATCATTTTATGAACTAAAATATTTTGCCATGAACTAATTTCATAGATGTATATTTTTTTTGAATTTTCCAATTATTCGTTTAGGAGAAATACATACATACATACATATATTCACGCCTGTATCCCTAATGGGGTAGGCAGAGCGTAAACGACCTAAACAAAGGTGTCCCGCCACGTCTGACAAAGTTTTGAGGGTAATTTAAGATAGAATTCTAGGTATATTGCTGTAGTGACAGGTTGTCAGCCCATCGCCTAAATTATTAGGCGATGGGCTGACAACCTGTCACTAATACGTAGCCCATCGCCTAATAATTTAGGCGATGGGCTACGTATTTCATAAATAATAAGATTTATAGGATTTAATCGACTAAAATATACTAACCTACATTTAGAACGTTCGTATTCATACATACATACATACATAATATCACGCCTTTATTCGCCTAAACGATCGACACGATAAGAAGAAGATCCCTAATGGCGTAGGCAGAGCGTAAACGTCCAAAACTAAGGTCGTCCCGCCACGTCTGACAAAGTTTTGAGGGTTACTTAGGTATATTTGCTGTAGTGACAGGTTGTCAGCCCATTGCCTGAATTGCAATATACTGAAACCCTCGGATCCCTTAGCTGGTTTTTACAGCATGCCCAGGAGGATATGCAGCTGGCACATTCTATGTTTATCTCTCGCTCCCAGGCCAGCGTGGAAGAATTCGTTCGTATTCGTTTTAAAATATTGTATAATGTAGGTGATATAACTCTTAAGGAAATAGCTATTAACTAAAATGGAAAAGGGTAATTCTACCATCAAAATAATAGCCCTCTTATTCCGTGTAAAAGTTAACACCACAGATTGTTAATGAATTTGAACTCTAAATGAATATTTATAAAGACAAATTCTCTGATCTGTGGTTTAAATTTTAAACTCGAAGGTTTTAGAACAATATAACCCTTGAATTTGAATGACTGACAAATATTGGCTTCCCGCGTTAAATCCAAAAGTTAAATGAAAGCTGAAAACTCAGAGCATCCAATTGGGCCAAAATCCATGGAGAATATATTTACTGAAAATAAAAGTTTCCAGGAAGAAACATTTCACACGCAATGGACAATTTATTTGACGTTGTCAACTCACGTATTCAAACGTCTACGATTTTAAAGGATTAATATTTATTGTACAAAAATAAAATTAAAATCATGTTTTGCCGGTACTCTGAAATCTATATTTTAATAATACTTACAAAGTTAGTATCCATTTTATAGTACGTAGTTTTGTAAAGAGAAATTTATTATTGAGTTAAAATTTTAGTTCACGTGCAGCATTTCATGCGAACTCTGAATAGATAGAATTGCATGTCAACTACAGACTGTTTGAGCAACGAGCAAAATGCTTTTGGATATAAATCATACGTCTACGGTTAGCTGTGTTGTTTTTTATCTTTTTATTAGAAATGGGTTTGCTCTTGACTCTAGACACTAGGTCAGGGATGACATAGTCGACGATGGGGCGAGCTCACCCAGAAGATGCCTGTTATGGCACTGGCAATCTCACCCACCGACGGAACACAGCAAGCTGTTTGGCGCCGGATTCCGGTGAGAGGGTGGTTGCCAGCCAGGCGGGCCCTCGGGGAGTCTACCACAGCTTTGTAGGGATCGTTCAGCGGGAGTTATTCACTGGCAAGCCTGTATTGCCGTTGCCTGGGATAGACCACTAGGAGGTAGATCCATCCTACCCCAAAATGTATGTAACTCCGTCCAGTATGTAGATCACAAACAAAGTTTTAAATAGTGTATCTAACCTGTCTGTCGTGTGGGTTCGATAAACGATCCGATAAACCCTGGTGGTAGAGTGTAGGTAAGTATGTAAAGGCAAAAGAAATACTACTAAACACCGTGCCCTTGGTATGGTAGTTGCGTCACTGAAAACGGTAAAGCGGCGTTTAAGAAGTCTTGAGAACTTTTTGTTATACAACTTAAAGTAAAACTTGTGTTTTGTTTTATTTACTTGGTGACCTTGTTTTATCATACATACCCGTCTATTATCTTTATTTCCCAACTGAAAAATATAATTTACACAGAAACTTTGCATTTTACAAAATGGTCCGAGGCGAATAATTCTTACAAGTTTTATCTGAAGGAAGAAAAACTCTTGTTTTAAAATCGTAGATGTTTGTAAAGAGAAATAATTTATGGAAGAAAATTAATAAACTGTTTTTAAGTCTTAAAAGAAAACTTAAGGTGTATCCTCCCGGCAGATGAGCAGGTAGATTTCAAGATGTGCAACCATCGCCCATAATGCCTTAGAATATCGTTCAAATTAGCGCCCGCTACGGCGTGGCGGTTACAGTGGCCGCTTCAAAAATGTGCGAAAAACGCACAAAAAAGCTAATTCCGTAAAAACTGCAAATCGGATTAAAAAAAGCTATGTTAAGATTTTAGATAAACATAAGATAATTTCTCGAAGGAATCGTGAAAGCGCCTCTAATAGTTTAGAAAGTATACCAAATTTACTGATAAAAACAGCTTTAGTTCCAGGTATTTATAGCATACTTATTTATGAACTAGAATATTTTTAAATGTTGCAATTGCAGGCCTTGAACTAATTTCTTAGATCCATATTTTTTAGAATTTTCCAATTATTCGTTTAGAAAAAATCCTAGGCTCCTAGGAGCCAATACGGGCCTAGGCCCGTATTGGTAAACGACACTTGAGATTGACAGTTTGTTTGAGTTCGTATCAGAAATGTCATTTCAGTGCAATATGACCTGTCAAACATACTTAATATTGCTCTCAATCTTAAGATCGCTTTATAAATAGGACCCTAATAAACAACCATTTTCCGGGAGGAATCTCCTTAATAAAGATAAGTAAATGCAAAAAGTAGGGCACGTTGCAGTGTACTAGTTTCTAGAGCCGCTTCTTCTCATCTTTACTACATAGTATAAAACAAAGTCGCTTTCTCTGTCCCTGTATCCCTATGTATGCATAAATCTTTAAAACTACGCAACGGATTTTGGTGCGGTTTGTTTTAATGGATAGAGTGATTCAACAGGAAGGTTTATATGTATAATACATGCATAATATGGTAGAGAAACACTGATAATTTCCATGCGAAGCTGGGGCGGGTCGCTAGTCTTTAATAAATGTTTACATTGTGTCCTCCTAACGCTCATACATTTCGGATAGTGACCCACAGGCCCTATTTTTCAACTTAAAAAATGTACATTTATTTGTCTTGTCCTTTTAAAAGGTCTTTAAGCGTTACGAAAGTATAAGGGGTGTAAAGGACAGCGCCCAGCAAACTGATAGGGGTTGCTCAGTCAACGAAACTGTTTTTTTTTTCTTTTCCATACAAGATGTCTGATCGAGTTGTTCATTTTGTATGGGAAGGTAAGTTTTTTTTTTATCTTCTGAAAGAATTTCACGGTGATAGTTGTTCAGTTTCGTTGACTGAGCAACCTCAATCGGTTTGCGGGGCGCTGTCCCTTACTCCCGGTATTCACATTTCATTCACTATGGATGGGGTGGAATTTATGTTCAAACATATGTACCTAATTCAATAGTATTTGCAATAAGTTTCTTTTTTTTATATAATAGATTGGCTTCAATAATGCTATTTACAATTCAAATGGACTCATCTGTATTCCCTTAAAGGTCCTTAAGGGTACTTTTTTCGGAATTACCCGAATCGCGCACGTAGTGATAAATTGTAATTACAATACATTAAATAAAACCCTCGAGTCCTCATACGGGGTGTAAGGGACAGGTTAACACAAACTTATAGGGGCTGCTCAGTCCACGAAACTGAACAAATTTCACCTGACAATTCTTTCTAGAAGTAAAAAAAAAATCCTATACAAATTGGTTAATCGAAATTATCATTTTGTATGGTTTCACTAGGAATATCTCTTAGGAAAAAAAAACATTACCTAAGAGATATTCCTAGTGAAAATTGATCAGTTTCCATCTTCCGTGCCGTCTGAGCTACCCCTATCAGTTTGCGTTAAGCTGTCCCTTACACTTCGTATACAGACAGACACAACACCCAGACTCAGAAATAGACATTTAAACTCATCATTGCTCTATGCGGAAGTTCACAGAAACGTAACTGAATTGTTTTTCAATTGAATAATATTTTATATTACTATTATATATATATATATATATATAATACTTACATTAGTTATAAAATATAATTTAGAAAAGCAATGAGTTAAAATATCTATTTCTGAGTCTGGGTGTTCTTTGTGGTTGTTTCTGTGTATGTTCGTTCACGGCACCCTGATACAGGAAATTCTAGTGGGGGCCATAAGTGTGATCGTCACTACATAGTATAAAACAAAGTCGCTTTTCTCTGTCCCTATATCCCTATGTATGCATAAATCTTTGAAAGTACGCAACGTATTCTGGAAACAACCAGACTCAGAAATAGACATTAAAACTCATAATTGTTTTATGCGGAAGTTCACAGAAACGGCACTGAATTGTTTTTCAATTTAATAATATTTTATAACTAATGTAAGTAAAGTAATATATATATATATATATATATATATATATATATATATTTATATATGAACTATATATAAATATATACATATGTAAAAAAATGGGTTAAGATCGTGTAATAAATAAATCATTTAAATGTCAGCCCTGGCCGAGAATCGAAACCGGGACCCTCTACGTAGCAGGCAGGGACACTGCCAACTGGGCTACGCAGTTTCCTTTGACATTACATTGAAGCTTTTGAGGTTAGTACTACTACTTTAATAGGAGACACCAAAATTTATTATAGTATGTTTCTTTTATACATGTATAAAGTCGGGTTTGTTTTCAAACTGGTTTGGAACTTACAAAATGAACTAGTTCAGAACATTTAAGAACTTTGTGGAACATTGTTCAAATAAAAGCTCAGCACAAAAACTTGAACACTAGCTGTTAGACAAAGAAAAAAAACATTGGAAACGCCGTGGTTAATATGCTTCATTAAATACATATATAAAGTCACGCCGTTATTCCTCACTTACTGGGTAGACAGAGCGTAAAACACCTAGTTAAAGACTCCTATGCCACGTCCGATAAATATTGAGGGCAATTTTAATGTATCGCTATAGTGATTGGTTGGTTGGTTGGTGTTGGTTGTCTGCCCATCGCCTAAATTAGAGTGAATTACCCTCGAATCCCTTTTGCTGGCTTCTACAGCATGCCCGGGAAGAGATGCAGCTGGCATATTTTAAAAAATACATACAAACAAAAATATAAATCTGTTTTCTTTACAAACAAATGTAGATAAAAATCAAAACGTAGGAATAAACCGGAAGTATAGATTAAAAACATAGTGTCATTCCTTTTATCCTATGCCAATGACGAGATAAAACTCTGGCACCAGGGTTCTTCGGGTCGTTGTTCGATTTGAGAATACACTCGCTAAGAAGAAGAAGAATGACAAGTGTAAAAGCAAGTCCGAGCCCTAGTGGGCGCTCTTAGGCTGGTTCTCTCAATTTTAGTCTTGTTATAACTCCCTACCTAGTTATCCTTTCAATTTTCAAAGCCTTTGCCAAAAATTTACTCCAGCTAAAAATTGAAATCTTTCCTCTCCAATCTCCATAATATTAGTATTGATGTCTTATTTTTTTGTATAACCACGTATTACGTAATACAACAACCAGGGCCTAAGGTACGTATTTATAGGGCGATCTCAAGATTGAGAACAGTATTAACTATAGATTTTCCAGGCCTTTTTGTACTGAAATTACATTTCTGATTCGAACTCACAGTTGATGTCAGTCTCAAGAGCTGTTTATCAATACGGGCCCAAATATCGAGAATTTAAAATTGTGTACCTACACATGTTTTTCACTTTTATAATATTCCAGAGGACAAAAGCAGCTGGTTCATTCTATGTTCTTTACCACCCCCATCCCACTCCAGCATGGAAGTAAATCATCCTCTTTTCCTTATCCCTTATCCATTATTTGGGGGTAAGTGCAGTATGAAAGTACAAAATACACGCTCAAATTTAAAATAAATCCTAGAAATGTTTGCAATTAGGATGCAAAGTCTCTGAAAACTTGAACGAGATTGAAAACGTGTGAACATTGAATCTCCGTGCAGGTAACCAAATCTAGTCAAATATAATTACCTGTCTACTCATGATGTTGGCTCTCAGTTTTCTCTGGGAAAATTGGGAGACTTCTGTAAAGCAGGTCCAGCGAAAATTACCTATACGGGGCGTAAGGGACAGCGTCCCGCAAACTGATAGGGGATGCTCAGTCAACGACACTGAACAACTTCCACCAGGACATTCTTTCAGGAATTGTCTGATCGAGGTGGACATTTTGTATGGAAAAGCCAATTTTTATTTTCACTTCATGAAAGAATTTCTGGGTGGAAGTTGTTCAGTATCATTAACTGAGCAACCCCTATCAGTTTTCTATTTCCGGAACGTTATAACCTGGGCCTTTTCAAGGCGAGAGTGAACAGGCATTTTCTAGGCAATCATGCTCCATCATAGTCTACATCATCACTTACCATCACGTGAGATGGCGGAAAAATGATTGCCTATCAAATATTTAAAAAAAAACGCTGTCCCTTACGCTCGGTATAGCATATTTAACTATTGTGAATACCTTCATTTGTAGGTACCAAATGCCGGAAACATTTTCTAATTTTTAACCACGTATAGAAACCAGCTAAGGAATCCGAGGGTTTCAGTATATTGCAATTTAGGCGATAGGCTGACAACTTGTCACTATGGCAATATACCTACAAATATATCATAAATAACCCTCAAAAGCTTGTCAGACGTGGAGAAACGAACTTTGTTTAGGTCGTTTACGCTCTGCCTACCCCATTAGGGATAAAGGCGTGATTATATGTATGTATAGAAAATTTTGCACGCAAAATAAGTAGGGCAAAAAGGACGACAAAATGATCTGAAGAGTCAAATTGAAGACTTTGTAGTCAAAGCAATAGGTGTACCATGACTAGCCTCAGAGAAGTTTATAGTAAGCATAATCGAGACCCAAGTAAAGAACATACATACATACATACATATAATCACGCCTTTATCCCTAATGGGGTAGGCAGAGCGTACACGACCTAAACAAAGGTCGTTCCGCCACGTCTGACAAAGTTTTGAGGGTTATTTAAGATAGATTTGTAGGTATATTGCTGTAGTGACAGGTAGTCAGCCTGTCGCCTAAATTGCAATATACAGAAACCCTCGGATCCCTTAGCTGGTTTTTACAGCATGCCCGGGAGGAAATGCAGCTGGCACATTCTACGTTTTTCTCTCGCTCCCAGTCCAGCATGGAAGTAAGTAAAGAACAACCATGAACAATCATGAGAACACTCAGGTGATTCAGCCTGCAATGTCCTAACCAAACTGGGGATAACCTCACAAAGTGATAAATTGACAAATACCAACTTTGTGTCGTCCCCCTACGAATCGACCCCAGGACCTCCGGATCGTAATGGCATTAACCATTAGACTACGGAGGCAGCAGAGATTCGACTGATACAAGCTGAATTGATGCCAGTCCAGATTGGAACGAGACCTACGTAAGTAAAATCTAAAATAATAAATATAAAATTACTGGTCTACTCAAGTCTTCTCATGATGTTGACTTATAAGTGGCTACAACGTAGATCTTTCCTGAGAAACTTAGAAGACTTGGAAGCAGCTACAGCGAAACTTACAAACAAGTACCTACTAAGTTTAGCAATATTTGACTTTTAAAACGTTCTCGAAGGGGAACTAAAGGTTCCACAAATCACTCTCACTATCAAAGGATAATTTTAAACCAAATTTCTTAGCCACGATTTGTAAAAACGTCCATATGGAAAACATAGACAAAGAATTGAAACTTTATAAGTATTGGGCTCGATTCTAGATTTGCCGGTTAAAACTTAAATTAAAATCTATTTGTCACTTTCAGACTAAAAACACTGCAAAAGGACAGGAGATCTATTCTCTCCGGTTTTTGATTTATAGTCGGTGGTTTTATGCGTTACCTGTCATTTTTATCCGCCGTCTTATGATATGGCGGAAAAAAATTACAGAAAAACTGGGGAAACGTGCAAAAGCGTTTCAAAATCTAGCGGATAAAGTGTAAAAACAAAGAGTATAAATACAAATGTGGAGGTAAAGAGGCATTTGAATTATTAGATTTTTAATTGTAAGTATTATTAATTGTATGTTGCGATTGTGACCAAATTTTGAATTCCTCTTGAATCAAATAACGTACTTATAAGTTAATACTAACAAAATTGAATCTGTATTGTCTGAGAAAATAAAATATTCTATTTTATAAATCGTCTGTCCTTTTTCAATTTTATTATTTTGAAAGTGACAAATAGTTTTTAGTTTTAGCCGGTGGTATCTACGAGTAGAATCGAACCCATTATCTAAGTACCCCACACTGCAAGCATCGAATCATTCTAGAAGCTTTTGCTCACTATAGCTTTACCGTTGATTACAATCTTCGTATTTTCTTCGCTCCTAGTCCAGAACAGAAATCTAGATAAAAATATAATCTTAAATCAAACGTTCTAATCTAAAATGCACAAAGCGTAACTACTTAAGCTTTTCAGGAGAAGTTATTCGCAATTGAAACTATTTAATATGGCAAAGAACCTTGTAATTGAACGATTTACTGCTAACCGATATGCTATTGTGCTAGACGGTACGGCAACGGCACGATAACTATATCGTCACGATACCGTGGCACTATTTTACCACTAGGGCGGTTGTCGACAACATCGTCCACCTAGTTCCACAGTAAGCGCAAACACGCGCATGCTACGTTCGTTAAAATACATACAGTTTGGCAGGCTGGCGACGATACCGGTGGGAATCACTGCCGTGCCGTTGCCAATAAGTGGAAAAGCGTGCCATATAATTATATTGATTTTCATACATTACCACTTCCACGATACCGTCGACTATACCGTGCCGTTGCCGTGGCCGTACCGTCTAGTGAAAAAACACCCAACGATTTACTACTAACCGATATGCTGATAAAAAGCTTGACCCCGATTCAAAGGAAATTTATACTTTCTTTTGTAGAACAACGATTGCCCACAGTTGAACTGATTATGCAATTATTTCTCGATTGCGGGTAATAGCAATAGGGTAGAAATCTGAGCGATTACTAAATGAAAAACTTCCATAGTTCTTGGTGGCAATTCTGGACGCACTGTTCCTTAATATTCTTAAGCGAATTTCAATCAGGAAGCAGTGAGGCGGCGTTATTGTACAGAAATTTACGTTCGCGCAGCGCAATTTTAATTTCTGTACAAAATGGTGCGCCTCCGCCTCCCCTCGCTTCACCGCTTACTATTTGCGATGCACCTTAGCTAGCACTGTCACTTTCTTAACTTTGACGTAAGAACAGGATAGCAAATAAACACATGACTTTGACATTCCTAAACTGACGTAAGACGCTTTAAATAAGTACTAAGCATAGAGCATGCTTGTTTACGTCAAATAAGCAGTCTTATGTCAGATTAAGAATGTCAAAGTCATGTGTTTATTTGCTATCCTGTTCTTATGTCATAATTAAGAAAGTGATAGCGCTAGATATGAATTCGGATTATGTCGCGAGAATCGATGCCATTCTCATTTAAAAAATAGTGTATATTAACAAAGAAGGTAACTTATAAAGCGTAACAAACGTATAAGAATACAACTCATCATTACAAAAATAGCAAATTAATTCGTTAGGCAATGATAGTTTCTATTAGGTAAATACTAGAAGAATCAATTTGCTCTGCGTAAACAGCAATTTAACGAGAATGCGAAATACTAAGTTAATTAAACAATTTATACAAAAAAGCTCAGACTTATATAAATATAGAGGAATGATTTGTATTTATGTATATTTGTAATGAACAAATTACTAAAAGGTAATAAACCAAATAAAAATATTTGAACACAATTTATAAGTTACGGCATCTAGAAACAATATAGACTACCTTCTAAACAATATTTAAAACGTCGAATTATACTAGTATTTTATGAAATTGTTATAAAAACTGACTATTTGATAAATGTAATTATGGTATTATTTATTATCACACCTAAATTACATATTTAAAATACACATAATTCCCAAAAGGTTAAAAGTTAATAGACGTTGGCCTAAGACATTTTGCCATACCTTTTTTTACATACCAAGGTGCTATATAATTCTAGTAAATAATGAATAAATAAAATGCATTCCTTAGTTTTCTGAATACTTATCGAATTCGTATCCCATCATCATCATCTCCCTAGCCTTATCCCGTATCTCACGGGGTCGGCTACCTAATCTAGGGGATTGAACGAGAGTACTGGTTTTTACACAGAGCGACTGCCATCTGACCTCCGCAACCCAGAAGGGAAACCAGACCCAATCCTAGATTAGGTCAGAGTTTTCAAGCCACCAATGCTTAGCGCACTGGCCTCCGATATGGCTTAACGACTAATATCTACGGTATTAAACGATATTAACCGGGACCAACGGCTTAACGTGCTTTCCGGAACACGGAAAAAGCGCCGAATAAACGTACATATGAAATTCGAAATCCAAAAAACACATTGCTACGTGGTGGGGTTCGAACCACGACCTCCCGCTCAGGAGGCAGCGGCCCTATCCACTACACCATCGGGCTCCTCCGAATCGAATTCGTATCTATGGACGACTATTTCTTCAAAATATTTTTTTTGGTATTTTTGAGAGAAAAACATAGAATATGCCAGCTGCATTTCCTCCCGGGCATGCTGTAAAAAACAGATAACGGATCCGAGGGTTTCAGTATATTGTAATTTAGGCGCAGGGCTGACAACCTGTCACTTTAGCAATATACCTACAAATCTTAAATAACCCTCAAAACTCTGACGCGGCGGAACGATCTTTGCTTAGGTCGTTTATGCTCTGCCTACCCCATTAGGGATAAAGGCGCGATTATATGTATGTAATGACATGGCAGTATCGCCAGTACCTATTATTTAAAACCGGCTTCAAACCGGCATACTAATAATGAGGTGTTGCAAGAATGACAATATTCAGACATACATAATTATATACTCATATATAGCAAAGTGTATAATTTTAGCGACTCCTTATTTTCGGTCCTCTGACTAAAAATAACCCTAAATAATAAGTAGGTAAGACAATTCCAGCACTTCTTGTCTCGTATTTTATTCTTCCATGCTGGACTGGGAGAGATAATTCCATGCTGGACTGGGAGAGATTGAAAAACATAGAATGTTCCAGCTGCCCTTCCTCCCAGGCATGCTGTTAAAGTCAGCAAAAGGGACTCGAGGGTTACAGTGTATTGTAATTTAGGCGATGGACTGACAACCTGTCACTAAAGCAATACATATTACAATCTAAAATTGCCCTCAATTTTTGTCAGACGTGGCGAAAGCGCCTTTTAAAAGGCGTTAAACGCTCTGCCTACCCCGTAAGGGATAAAGGCGTGATTTATGTATGTATGTATTTTATTCTGTAGCTTATGGTTCACTTATTCGTTAAAACAGTCAAAATAAAAGATGGCTGTGATATTTTTTTAGTTACTAAAGTATGAATATATGGAGACCAGAAATGGACACAGGAGTCGACACAGAATACGTAGAAGTGGAGAGGTTCATTCGATCCAAAAACGAAACAATATAACCTGGGCCTTTTCAAGGCGAGAGTGAATAGGCACTACATAGGTGAGTATGCTTCAACATAGTCCGCATCGTCACTTTCCACCAGGTGAGATGGCGGACAAATGCTCGCCTATATATATTTAAAAAAAAAAAAGATCGCTTATGGTACATCTTACTCGTATCGATTTATCGTATCTTTCGTTACTGAAATATAAAAAAAATTTACACGAAAAATTGCCACAGGAGGACACAGAATACGTAGAAATGAGGAGGTAGGTATTTGACCCATTACTGTGGTTATTAATACTCGTTTTCATGGTAGGTAGGTATAAAATATAAGATTTATCAATGACTAATTTCGCAAATACAAATCACTTATCTACTCCACCCCTATTTATCAGGGAGACACTCGATTGTGAGTAGATTGTAGATTATGCAAAAAGAGGCGAATCTTTACTAAACAAACGCAGCTAACGAGCCGACACCACCAGACACGCATAATTTGCGCGTTGGGTTCGAGTCCCGTGCAGACACGTTAGCTGGGCTCCTAAGCTATACACAGAGCTATAATGGAGAAGACCACGCAACCTATGCAAACAAGCAGAGCTAACGAGCCGACACCACCCGACACGCACAATTTGTGGCTGGGGCGGCTTGGGTTTGAGTCCCGTGCAGACACGTTAGCTGGGCTTCTAATACACAGACAGGGCTATTGGAATAGACCATGAAACCTCTACAAACAAACACAATCTAAAGAGCCACTCGACACGCACAATTTGCGGCCGGGGCCGCTTGGGTTCGAGTTTCGTGCAGACACGTCAGTTTACAGACACAGATCTAGCGTCAGGTGGCTACTAAGATATATTCACAATGGAGTAGTAAAATACACAACCTTTTGAAACTGTTTGACAGGAAGCGTCTAAAATACTTAGGTAAGGCAATTGTATAAGTGTTTTTGCAACAATTCAAAAAACACCGACTGAAATCAAACAAGGCTAACTAGCTCCATATTGACTTAAAACCACGAACGCTGTCGCATTTTCATTATCAGTTTGTATGACGGTCACAGAAATGTATTATGTATTCGATATTGGATAAAATTTACTTGCGTTATCTACTACAATTTTAGGTCTTCGGCAAATGAACTTGGGTTTGTGTTTCTACGCCGCGCCCTATGCCACTGCTAGCTTGCATTGTGGTTGTGAACAGGTTGAGTTTCAGCCTCATGTCAGATGCATTTCTTGGCAGGATAGGATATTCTCTAGGCAGGAATTTATTGTAGAGAATTTAGTGCTGTAGTTTTAGTATGACTTTGACAATTTCTTCCATGCTGAACTGGGAGCGAGGGAAAAACATAGAATGTGCGAGCTGCATTTCCTCCCAGGCATACTGTAAAAACCAGCTTAAGGATTCGTGGGTTTCTGTATATTGCAATTTAGGCGATGGGCTGACAACCTGTCACTGCAGCAATATACCTACAAATCTATCTTAAATGATCCCCAAATTTTGTCAGACGTGGCGGAACGACCTTTGTTTAGGTTGTTTACGCTCTGCCTAGCCCATTAGGGATAAAGGTGTGATTGTGGAAAACACTGCATTCCCAAACTTTCCTTTTGGGAATGAATGAGCTCAATTAGCCACGGTTGAAATCGTAGGCTAAATAATATTAGTTAACATCACTACATACGTACGTATAAAACTAAGTAACTTTCTCTGTCCCTATATCCCTTTGTGTGCATAAGTATTTAAAACTACGGAACGGATTTTAATGCGGTTTCTTTTAATGGATAGAGTGATTTAAGAGGAAGGTTTATATGTGTAATACATGTATAATATAGTAGAGTAACACTGATGATTTCCGTGCGAAGCCGGGGCGGGTCGCTAGTACATCATATAATTCTCCTGAGCTTTGAAAACCTGATTCAACTTTTGTACCAGTTCTGTTTTAATGAATCTAGAGTTACTTTTGTTTACCCATTGAAACGACTCGTATTTCCTTTTTTTTATGAAATGAAGCTATTTCCGCGGATGGTATAGAAAATAAATTCTAAATGTGCGGTATCAAATATTTTTCCGCGAGGCAACTGAAAATAAAAATAAATACTTCAGACTCTGTACCATTTATAGTTAGTTATGTGATTAAAATTGAGTCGATCTCAAGGATACTCACAAAATTTATGAATCATAATTATATCTCACCTACATAATAGGTATGCATCACTACATAGTATAAAACAAAGTCGCTTTCTCTGTCCCTATATCCCTATGTATGTATTAACCTTTAAAACTACGCAACGGATTTTAATGCGGTTTCTTTTAATGGATAGAGTGATTCAAGAAGAAAGTTTATATGTATAATACATGCATAATATGGTAGAGAAACACTGATAACTTCCGTGCGAAACCGGGGCGGGTAGATAGTATACTTATAAGACAAAAAACAAGGTCTGTGTGTGTGTCTGTCTGTGTAAACACCACGTATGATAATTTAGTTTAGCTCTATGAATCACACACCCAAAATATTAGTTTTTAAATTCTCAGCCTGGAATGTGGTCATTATTGCACTAGTATTATAATTAGGTCCATAAACCACACGTCGGAAATGTTAGTTTTATAAATCTACTAGCGACCCGCCCCGGCTTCGCACGGAAATCATCAGTGTGTCTCTACTATATTATGCATGTTTTATACATATAACCTTCCTCTTGAATCACTCTATCCATTAAAAGAAACCGCATCAAAATCCGTTGCATAGTTTTAAAGATCTGAGCATACATAGGGATATAGGGGCAGAGAAAGCGACTTTGTTTTATACTATGTAGTGAAGTATAAGTCACCTAAATTAATGTTAGTAATACGATACGATATTCCTATTATAATATTTAAGTCGTTAAAGGCATAAACTAATCGACTATTTACTCTATTCTGTTTCTGTCCATTTGTAATGTTAGATGGGTCTTGAGACTACCTTTTTCTTCCCCAAATCGTCCTTTCTCGTCCAAATGGATCAACCTAAGTTTTTGCACGGAAATAAGGTCAGTGAGTAGTCACATAGGCTACTTCTCAAGGCTACTTTTTGCTTTTACGACGCATTTTGTAAAACTACAAGCTGGTACAATACGCTACTTTCCTACTAGAAAATTCAGCAACATTTTATGAAAAGTCAAATTGTATTAAAATACGGTTATAATGACGTTTTACCAAGTTAAGTAACTTTATACACATAAATGTAAATTATTAATTATATTGACCCTCTCTAATTATTGTTGTCGATAATAAAGACGGTTATTTTTAATAGTAACTTATAAATTCTTTTACGGCTTATTATTTTTATTCGAAGACTAATAAAATTTCCCTTAATAAATATAAGAAAATAAGCAAAGCACTCAAGCTTTCTAACGCAATCATACTTATAACTTTGACGTTTCAAATAATGAAATCGGAAATGCCAGGATTATTTCCAGACTCATATTCCACTCTATAGAGCTTAACCATGTAACTTTACACTCAACTCTATGTGCAGCTCATTTCCAGCACTAAAGCCCGAGTGCCTAATTACTATTTGACGTGCAAGTTTATTTAGGTGTAACTGCTTTTAGCTCGGTAGCACCGATTTAGAAAAGGATAGACACCGCATGATCAACATAAAGTATGAAACAAATCTAATAATTTGGTATTTATCTAAAGAACTACTAAGACGTTGATAGTAGGCGATTTTTTTGTCTGATCGAGTAGGGAAATTTTTGGCGACAAGGATTAGACTGTCGAAAAAAATACGATGGCAGCTTAGGTGTTTAAAGACCTTAAGAGTACGTCACGCCTTTACGTACGTTTAGATTTTATTAAAACTCAGATTTCCAGCAAAATGACACGTAATAACTATTGTTGTCAATGTTCAAATCATTCTCATTATCACGAGAGGAGTCAGCAACAGTGCGTGTCAAATGCATACATACATACATATAATCACGCCTTTATCCCTAATAGGGTAGGCAGAGCGTGAACGACCTAAACAAAGGTCATTCCGCCACGACTGACAATGTTTGAGAGATATGAAGATAGATTTGTACGTATATTGATGTAGTGATAGGTTGTCAGCCGATCGCCTAAATTGCAATATATGGAAACCCTCGGATCCCTTAGCTGGTTTTTACAGCATGCCCGGCTGGCACATTCTATGTTTTTCTCTCGCTCCCAGTCCAGCATGGAAGTAAATGGGTGTCAAATGTGTGCATCGCATAATCTTTAGGCCCACTTCGACTAACAGTTTGCGGTATCTATCCCCTCTAACTCTGTGCTTTCCTAACTACCTAGTCGGCGCCGCTGATTTACACTGTTCTCGTTTAAAAGGCTGTTTACAAGCTAATAAGTTACTTTGTATAAGAATAGGAATAAATGTCAGGAATTCCTAAGTGATATTCGCGTCTGACCGGAAGCTACCAATCACTGCGGTATTGTGGGCCTGAAATTAAACTGAAATTCGAATTTACTGAACTAACGTTGGAAATATATTTACAACCCATTGAAATAAATATGACTTGAGCTCATTTTCATCAACTAAATTGTATTTAAATTGCTTAGTTATTGGGTTAAATATAGTTTGGAATATAAATAATAGTTCGAGAATTTACATTCCTAAAGAAGACTGCTGCCCTTTCCGTGGCTGGCTTTTACATACATACATATAATCACGATTTTCTCCCTAATGGGGCAGGCAGAGCGTAAACGACCTAAACAAAGGTCGTTCCGCCACATATAACAATGTTTTGAGAGTTATTTAAGATAGATTTGTAGGTATATTGCTGTAGTGACAAGTTGTCAGCCCATCGCCTAAATTACAATATACTGAAACGCTCGGATCCCTTACAGCTGGTCTACAGCATGCCCAGGAGGAAATGCAGCAGGCACATTCTATGTTTTACTCTCGCTCCCAGGCCAGCATGGAAGATATTTCTGGCTTTTAGATTCATCAAAATCTTTACTGTGGCTAGATTTTAGCTCAGCTCAGGAATTGGAACCAACGGAAATCTCTAACAACACTACCCAATTGTTAGTATTTTAGCCTAATCATCATATTCCTAAGCAAACCTAAATGTGGATTCAGTAAATCTCACCTCGCCCAAGTTCTGCCAAGTTCTCCTCATTGATCTTTCAGCAATTAACCAAGTTGCTTCAATAAGTGGAGCAGAGTATAGTTAAGCACTTTAGGCACGCGTTACCTAGCTATACATAATTCTATACCTAGCTATAATATTATAAAAACAAAAGATTTATTTGTGGGTATATTAGATAACGGTGTCAAAGGTTGTAAGGGACAGTGACCCACAAACTGATAGAGGCAGCTCAGTTAACGGAACTGAACAACTATCAGCAGGATTGTTTTTTGAACTCCACACAAATTTTCTGATTGAGTTGATCATTTAGTATGAGAAGTTCAATTTTATTTTCATCTCCTGGTGATAGTTCTTCAGTTTTGTTGATTTCCGGGACGCTAACCTACACCCGGTATACAAACACAAACAAATATTTCCTTGCATGCACTGATTATATTCACACGACTGCTTTTTGGTTGGAAAAGTGTGGTTGACGTTTTTCTCAAGTTAATATACACACAGAATACATAGGTATTATATATATTGCTTTTGCAACATACTTTCCCCAAAACCTCACGGAGTTGAAGGATCCTCAAAAGGCTTGCAGCTCTGGATGGCTAAACTTATTCTTTGAGCAAAATACCTGCCTAATTTTGGGTCTCCATATGCCTAGATAACATTTCCCGGAATGCCTATCTTGATTAAAGGGACAGTACGAAAGGTACACCTGTAGTTACATACATACATTTAATCACGCCCCTATCCCTAATGGGGTAGGCAGAGCGTAGACGACCTATACAAAAGGTAGGTAGGTCCGCCACGTCTGACAAAGTTTTGAGGGTTATTTAAGATAGATTTGTTGGTATATATATTGTTGTAGCGACAGATTGTTAGCCCATCGCCTAAATTGCAATATACAGAAACCCTCGGATCTCTCAGCGGGCTTTTACAGCATGCCCGGGAGGAATTGCAGCTTGCACATTCTATGCTTTTCTCTCACTCCTAGTCCAGCATGGAAGTTAACGTGTAGGTATAATTATATTAAAATGTTTTTTTATTCCTACTACATACATATAATCACGCCTTCATCCCTAATTGGGTAGGCAGGGCGTAAACGACCTAAACAAAGGTCGCTCCGCCACGTCTGACATCGTTTTGAGGGTTATTTTAAGATAGATTTGTAGGTATAGGTATTGCTGTAGTGACAGGTTGACAGCCCATCGCCTAAATTACAATATACTGAAACCCTCGCATCCCCCCCCCCTCCCTCTCCTCCCTTATTCTTACTAGTATGTAATAATGCAAGGAAAGCATGGCAGAAATCTAGTGGCATTATAAAGATTCTATTTTATTTATTTATTTATTTTTATTTAACAGTTTATTCTACTACTTACTTCTCCCACTCTGGCTTGAGTTTGTGTTTCAGTATATTGCAATTTAGGCGATGGGCTGACAACCTGTCACTTTAGCAATATACCTGCAAATCTATCTTAAATAACCCTCAAAACTTTGTCAGACGTGGTGGAACGATGTTTGTTTAGGTCCTTTACGCTCTGTCTACCCCTTGAGGGATAAAAGCATGATTTTATGTAGGTATACTTACTTGGAAGCTCTGTTCAAACAATAGGTTCCATATAAGTTGAGTAATTATGCTCCTCTTATGCTCGTTTATGTGTCGTGGGAGTATGTCAACATCCATTACTAGTTAGAATAGTTATTAGTTACGTAGAAACTAAACTAAATGGCTTAGGGACCGTAAGTGGTGACCTTTTAGCTACAATGTCTCGTATCTACTTGATAGGAAGGCTATGATTAAGTATACTGTTGCATATAATATGTCATAATATAAAATACATACATGTATGTATATATTTAGGCAATGGGCTGACAACCTGTCACTATAGAAATATACCTACAAATATATCTTAAACAACCCCCAAAACGTTGTCAGACGTGGCAGAATACGCTCTGCCTACCCCATTAGGGCTAAAGGCGTGATTATATGTATGTACTTACTTGGAACACTTGCATAAAATATGTCATAGTATAAAATACATAACATTTACTACTACAGAATTAAACCTACAAATCTATCAAAAATTACCCTCAAAACTTTGTCGGACGTGGCGGAATGACCTTTTTCAGGTCGAATACGCTCTGCCTGCCCCATTAGGGATAAAGGCATGATTATAATATGCATGTACGAGTATGTACGTATACATATAATCACGCCTTTATCCCTACTCTTCTTAGCGAGTGGACTCTCAAGTCGAACAACGACCCGTTGAACCCTGGTATCAGAGTTTTAAACCGCCTAGTAGAACAGCTATTACCTTATTTCGGACAATCAGGCGATTCAGCCTGCAATGTCTTATCCAAAGTGATAAATTCACAAATATCAACTGCGTGTCCCCCCCTGGAAATCGAACCCAGGGCCTCCGGACCGTAAGCCCATGGCTCAGACCACTAGACCACGGAGGTAGTGTAAAAACACGTTACGCGGTTTTTCACGTCACTCTCAAAAGGATACACTATAGCGAAGGAGCCTATCATAAGAGTAAAGTCAAAGTCACTGTAGACTCAAGTTTGACGAGTTTGACGCGGAGTGTATTGATGTCAACAAAGTTTTGGATACAATATTGTCGGAGGGTTACTCAGCACCAGCACACAGTCAATATTGGCGCTCGAGGCTGAAGGAATTGAGAGCCAAAGATAGTATCGATTTACTAGAAGGGGACTTTTAAAAAGAACGAGTATAGTAGTTCTCGAAATAGTGTTAGTTGATGAAGTATAGTTTGAGCCAATTTGACATGCAGACAAAACAATAATATTTGGCATATACATTACTAGTGGCCCGCGGCTTTGCATGGGTAACCATAATTGCCGAAGATATAAAGTGAGTATGTCAAATCATCCAAAATATTTGATTTAACAATCGACTCACCTGCAATTTAACGATAGCGGAGATATATTCATTTAAAATGACGAATTACAATTTTTAAGGAAAATAATGATAATAATAACTTAATACCGGTAAGTTTATTATACCAATTAGGTTTATTGTTTATCTTCTGAAACGTTTTCATGCAACAAACGTTGCACAAATCTGACACACACTTCCTCTTGAATTGTTCTATCTATTAAAAAACCGCATCAAATTCGGTTGTGTAGTTTTAAAGATTAAAGCAAACATACAGCACAGAATATATAATAGTTCTACGACAGCAGCGGAAAGCGACTTTGTTTTATACTATTTAGTGATGTTTGGGATACAACATTCAATAATATTGGGGCTTGAGGATGTTCTCGACTTACTAGAGCAGACAGGCCTCTTTCTCGAAAGTTCCTTTAAAAAAGAATGAATAGAGTAGTGATATAAAGTTGTCGAAACAAATCAATAAGACTCGAATTATGTTTCGTCAAACACATGGTAGCTTTATTTAATTTTATTAATTTTTGATTTTCATTTTACGTTTGATTTTAATTTTTTTTTTCCTATATAATTTAATTGATTATAATATCAATTTTTATTCATTTTGTAATCTGTAATGAATGATTTATTAACATAGGATAAGATTATTGTGACGAACCATAACTGGACCTTTGTTGTCTGTTAATAAATAAATTATTATTATTATTAATAGCTTCACCATCTTATTATACCGGGTCTAAGGGACAGCGTCCTGCAAACTGATAGGGGTTGATCAGTCAACTATACTGAAAAACTTCCACCTAGAAATTATTTCAAGAAGTGAAAACAAATATTGTCTTTTCTGTACAAAAGGTCCACCTCGATCAGACAATTTGTAAGGAAAAGCCAATTAATTTTTCACGACCTGAAAGAATTTCAAAAGTGGAAACACCCCGTATAATGGTCATACATATTTGTGTTTTTGCTGGGTTTTTTTTCAAATAGTCTCACTATTTTAAGACTTTTGTTTCTTTAATCTTTTCATAATTTTGTTACTATTTATTTCTTGCATATTAGTTTATTTATGGATTTAAAGTGCAAGAAAGCTTTAACAAAGTCAACTAGCACAAAGGAAACTTTATATCATACTAGATCTGCGGTTTGCAGTCTGACATTTCGATAAATTAGTTTTATAGTACACAAGTCCATTTTGTCCCTAAACTTAGTTGTCAATAATTACTAAACTTTGAGAGATGTCCATTTCATAAGTGCCTATTATACAATACATATTAGATAGATAGGTACTATTAATGTGTTTGTTTGTAATAATAGATATCTGACATCTAAGGGCAGCAACAGACACGCGTCACTTACTTCTTCTTCTTCTGTCGAGTGGGTATCGAGTCTGTCGACCCGATGAACCCTGGTGTCAGAGTTTTGAAACCGCCTAGTAGCACAACTATCAGGCCTTTGACATGGTTTGAGTAACGACCACTATCAAAGACAGCGACCGGGACCGACGGCTTAACATGCCCTCCGAAACACGAAATCTTTTTCTTTTTCGGACAATCAGGTGACAGGTGAGGTCAACCTGCAATGTCCTTACGAAACTGGGGAAAAATTCACAAAGTGTTAAATTCTCAAATATCAACTTTGTGTTTCCCCCCTAGGAATCGAACCCAGGACCTCCGGATCAGGAGTCCATGGCACTAGCCACTAGACCACGAAGGCAGTCACTTACTGCGCTCAAGGTTGAGCTCAACACGCTATCAATGCTTTTTGCATTGCCTACAACACACATGCGTCACCTTACGTTATATGCGCGCGTACTAGCAGAGGGATGCGCCGACGTAGAGTTTATCGCTACGTATATATCGCTATCGCTAAGTATATTACAGGAGTTGTAAGACTAAATTGGTATTATTTAATTGTCTATATTTTATTCCATTTAATACTAGAAAAATAGGAGTGGTACATTCTTGCATTTTCTATTGTCGAAATATTCTGAAGTGACATAGATGAAAACGTTATATTCATATTTATTTCTGAATTTAAAGACCACTGTCTTTTGACACTTCATAGTGGACTTAATCTTATCACCAGACTAAACCTTAAAAAACATCTATCTGTCACTTTCAAACTAAACACATTCTTCTTCTTTCGAGTGGGTATCGAGTCTATCGACCCGATGAAACGACAGGAGATCTAATTTCTGCGGTTTTTGATTTTAGTCGGTGGTTTTATGCGTTATCTCTCATTTATATCCGCCGTCATATTATATACATACATACATACATATAATCACGCCTTTATCCCTAAAGGGGTAGGCAGAACGTCAACTACCCAAACATATTATATGGCAGATAAAATTTACATAAATACTGGGGAAATGTGCAAATGCGCGTCAAAATCTAGCGGACAAAGTGTAAAACCATTGAGTATAAATCTCCTGTCCTTTTTAATTTTTATTATTTTGAAAGTAACAGATAGATTTTAATTTTAGTTTTAGCCGGTGGTATCTAGAATCGAGCCCAGTAGTTGGGTAATCTCTATCATTATAGAACTTTTTAACTACCTACTTTGTTTTCCCATTTTGAATAAATGTGCCCTAACATACCCAAAGGATTTTCGTATCTGTAAATCAATCAAAACGAGTTTATAAATTAAGTCCGATCGTGTATGGAGTACTGCTGCCACCTTTGGGACGGTTCAGCTAAATACCAGCTGGCTGCCTTAGACTCAATCGAGAAACGCGCTAAGAAGCTCATTGGAGACTCAGCACTGGTTGAGGCAAAACTACAGAACCTTGAGCACCGTCGCAGAGTGGCGTGCATGTCGGTATTTTACAGGATACATTTCGGGGAGTGCGCGTTAGCACTTCATGACCTTATACCCCCCTCCCCTTTCCATCTCCGGAGCACGAGGCGTGGACAGGGGTTCCACCCTTATGTCGTGGATATACCACAAATTCGCACGAAGCGGTTCGCTTCCACATTCTTAATGCGAACGGCTAAGGAGTGGAACTCCCTGCCGGCGGATCTGTTTCCGGAACAATATAACCTGGGCCTTTTCAAGGCGAGAGTGAATAGGCACTACATAGGTGAGTATGTTTCAACATAGTCCGCATCGTCACTTTCCACCAGGTGAGATGGCGGACAAATGCTCGCCTATATATATTTAAAAAAAAAAAAAAAAAAAAAAAAATCAGGCAAGTCATGTTATTAAATAACTATTACAATTCAATGGCTTCTGAATTAGAAACGAATGGGGTTTCAAATCAATAAATCATTTCTATTTATTCGTATGATATTTCTATATAAATGTAGCATACATAGGTATTATTATGAAACGAGTGGATTTTGTCAATCGATCCTTATGAAGGGTTCAGTGTAAGAGTTATCAAACTCACTAATAGCACAGCTAATAGGCCTCTGACATGGTTTATGTATCGACCACTATCAAAACCACGACGTCTTAACGTGCCCTCATGAGCATGGAAAAGTGATAAATTAGCAAATATCAAGATTCTTTCCCCTCTAGGAATCAAACGCAAGACCTCTTGATCGGGAGCCCATGGCTCAGACCGCTAGACCATGGAAGCAGTTTAAGCTTAGGTATATTATATGTAGGTATTACATTATGATCTTTGCTGTAACCATCTCACGTAATATTAGAGTTAACATTGATTTAGTTACTCTAGCTGAATGACATACATACTAACCCTGTATCCCTGATGGGGTAGGCAGAGCGTCAACTACCCAAACAAAAGTCGTCCCGCCACATCTGACACGTTTTGAGGGTCGTTTAATATAGATTTGTATATTGCTGTAGTGACAGGTTGTTAGCCCATCGCCTAAATTACATTACTAAAACCCTCGAATCCCTTAGCCGAATGAAATTACTCTATTTACTGAGATGTCTGCCTGCATTTGACAGCCTTCTTCACCAGCTTTTTTACAAAATATTTCTTAACACATTTATTTACTACAATCTTGTTTTCACCTTTGCTTTAATGTTAATGCCAATCTGCTCGTGACCATGGAGCGTGTCAACGTTTTGAAATATCACGGTATAACAACAAATACCTATACTAAATGTGGCAATTAAAGGTCTGCAAAGCTAATCTGTATCTACCCATGGGACGTCAATTGTTTTAGTTTTTTTTTTACTACGTCGTGTACCGAGTCGAACAAGCAGATAAACCCTAATTTATTAAAACTTCTTCAAATACTAAAACTTCTTCAAATACTCTGTAAAAAAAAAAATACCAGTTACAAGATTATTTTTTTGTATTCTGTGATTTGATATTTTAGAAGAATATACCAATTACAAGAAAAATATATATATTTACTTTAAATTGGTTTGCTCTTGAGTCTCAGGGATGACCGTGACAGAGTCGACGATGGAGCGAGCAAACCCAGAAGATGCCTGTTTCGGCACTTATAGAGATCCAGAACCGTATTTTTTAATCACTCGAATCGAAATGCGGATACGAAAAACTAACTTTTGCAATATTCGCATGCCAAATTGTATGAAAATCGCACACGAAAGTTACTCTTTCGTATGCGCATTACCTTTCGAGCAGTTCGAAACTACGACTTCTGACATGGTTTTTGTGACGACCACTATCAAAGATCAACATGGATCGCTGCGCATTACTATTATCCCCTCGGAAAATTGCAAATCGGCAGAATTGCTATCCATTACTTCTTCCAAGAGGAGTCAATATATCACCAGCGTGGTCTGAATACTTCCATGCTGGACTGGGAGCGAGAGAAAAACAAAGAATGTGCCAGCTTCATTTCCTCCTGGGTGTTTTGTAACAACCAACTAAGGAATCCGGGGGTTTCTGTATATTGTAATTTAGGCGATGGGCTGACAACTTACACTAATAACAATATACCTACAAATCTATCTTAAATAACCCTCAAAACTTTGTCAGACTTGGCGGATCGACCTTTGGTTAGGTCGTTTACGCTCTGCCTTCCCCATTAGGGACAAATAATGATGTATGTATCGAGTCAAACAAGCAGATAAACCCTAATCACACGTTTCGAACACTTATAGAGCCCTGACATGGTTTTTGTGACGACCACTATCAAATGTCAACATGGACCGGTAGCCGTGAATATTTTCCCCTTGGAAAAATTTACATACATACATACATAAAATCACGCCTTTATCCCTTACGGGGTAGGCAGAGCGTAAAACGCCTCCTAAAAGGCGCTTTCGCCACATCTGACATAAATTGAGGGCAATTTTTGATTGTAATGTGTATTGCTGTAGTGACAGGTTGTCAGCCCATCGCCTAAATTAAAATACACTGTAACCCTCGAATCCCTTTTGCTGACTTTTACAGCATGCCCGGGAGGAAGGGCAACTGGAACATTCTATGTTTTTCTTTCTCTCCCAGTCCAGTATGGAAGAAAAAAAAATAATTTAGCAGAATCGCTGTCCATTACTACTTCCAAGAAGAGTCAATATATCACCAGCATAGTCTGAATGGAAGAGCTCACTCTAAGTCCCAGCTGGAAAGCTGAATGTGTTGTTGATTCCATAGATCGAAGCAACTTCAAATCAAAGCTATAAGCTCTATATATTATGGAATAGGCAGAGCGTCAACGGCCTATAAAAAAACTGTTGCCACAAAAAATACTTTTTGCGAGTCGTTCAGAAATAGGTGTCATAGAAGGAGAATGTACATTGTCCAATATACACAAACCTTACCATTTAATACCATGACAAGCAGCTGGTACATTCTAGGAATCAATAAATCACCAGCAGAGTATGAATTGAAGAGCTCACTCTAAGACCCAGCTTTACAGCCGGTTCAGCTGAATGTGTTGTTGATTCCATAAATCGAAGCAACTTCAAATGAAAGCTATAAGCTCTACTCATTTATTTGTTTATACGTAGTCACGCCTGTATATATTATGGAATAGGCAGAGCGTCAACGGCCTATAAAAAAACTGTTGCCACAAAAAATACTTTTTGCGAGTCGTTCAGAAATAGGTGTCATAGAAGGAGAATGTACATTGTCCAATATACACAAACCTTACCATTTAATACCATGACAAGCAGCTGGTACATTCTAGGAATCAATAAATCACCAGCAGAGTATGAATTGAAGAGCTCACTCTAAGACCCAGCTTTACAGCCGGTTCAGCTGAATGTGTTGTTGATTCCATAAATCGAAGCAACTTCAAATGAAAGCTATAAGCTCTACTCATTTATTTGTTTATACGTAGTCACGCCTGTATATATTATGGAATAGGCAGAGCGTGAACGGCCTATAAAAACTGTTGTAACAAAATATGTCTTTTTGCGAGTTATACAGAAATGTGAGAATTGACAATTTTATGAAAGGACTCCTCCTTTCATAAAATTCTCATGGAATTCTTCTATGGAGGGAGGATGTTGTCAGCCTTTTACATAAATTACAATATACACAGACCTTGTATAACTTAATTAATTTCTACAACATACAATGAGAAGCAGCTGGTACATTCTATGTTATTTTAGAGGAATCAATATATCACCAGCAGAGTCTGAATAGAAGAACTCACTCTAAGGCCCAGCTTTACTGCCGTTTCAGGTGAATGTGTGTATTGATCCCATACATACATACATATAATCACGCTTTTATCCCTAATGGGGTAGGCAGAGCGTAAGCGACCTAAACAAAGGTCGTTCCGCCACGTCTGACAAAGTTTTCAGATCGATTTGTAGGTATATTGCTGTAGTGACAGATTGTCAGCCTATCGGCTAAATTGCAATATACAGAAACCTTCTGATCCCATAGCTGATTTTCACAGCATGCCCGGGAGGAAAAGCAACTGGCACATTCTATGTTTTTCTCTCGCTGATAGAAATAGGGTAACCAATAGTTTTTCTTTTTATTTGTTTATATGTAGTCACGCCTGTACACATTACGGAGTAGGCAGGGCGTCAACGGTCTATTATAAAACAGTTTGGCCACAAAAAAATATTTTAGTTAGTCATACACAATGATATTATATATAGGTGGATACGTGACCAACGCGCGAAACTCGTGCCGTCAAATGGTCCTAATTGTGACCAGTTTAGCCAGTCGAGCTGTGAGCTGCAAAGTGAGAAAAAAAGTTAAATAATATTGAAGGCTGCACTGGTTACAAAGAGCTATCTGTTTCACTCTTACGCTTTGCCTATTTTATGTCGCACTCAGCGTTTGTTAAGATATGCAATGTTATAAACATGTATGTATATGTTTCGCGGAACAATTAAAAATGTGCGTGCAGTATGAACGTAACGTATCTTTCTTATACATCTTTCTGAAATGTATAATAGATGGAGGATTTTGACAGTTACAACATACACAAATCTTATACCGAGTGTTAGTGACAGCGTCCCGCAAACTCAGTCAACGGAACCGTACAACAATCAACAGGATTCAGGTTTTTCTTTTTAGGAAATTAAATAAAAAATGTTTTTCCATACAAATAGTCTGATTTATTTGATCATTTTGTCTGGGAAGTTCATTTTTTTTCATCTTCTGAAAGAATTTCCTGGTGATACTTGTTTAGTTTCGTTGACTGAGCAACCCGTATCAGTTTGCAGGACGCTGTCCTTTACACCCGGTATAACTTTACAACATAACATGAGAAGCAGCTGGTACATTCTATATTATTTTAGAGGAATCAATATAATACCAGCAGAGTTTGAATAGAATAGCTCACTCTAATGTCCGTAATTATAATCAACTCTCAAGAGTGACAGCGGGTTTGGGTTCGTATCAGAAATGCCATTTCAGTACAAAACGGCCTGTCAAATCCAAACTTAATATCGGTCGCAATCTTGAGTTCGCTTTATAAATACGAACCTAAGTCCCAGCTTCACAGCGATTTCAACTGAATGTGTGTATTGATTCCATAAATCGAAGCAATTTCAAATGAAAGCTATAAGCTCTATTCATTCCATATTTTCCTGTTATGAAAGAAATATGATTAATTAAATATTTTCCTAGTTTATATTTCTTTTCATTCTGAATAAGTAATCATATGGAAACTAAAAGGATTGAAAATAAATACCTACTAAATAAGTAGGCAGTTAAATTGTACATAGTTAATAACTATAGTATTTCCAACTCAGTTTTAGAATAAAGGTAAACAAAGTGTCATGTCTTTTAATCGAAAATCTTGTTTCTAAAATAAGTTTTAGCTATTATATTAGATATGACAACATTATGAAATAGTAGTTTTAGCAATTTAACTACCTACTAACTAACCAACACGTATAGTTTATTTTTGAAAGGTGATTTTGAATAAAAAGACATGAAATTTGGTTTACCTTTATTTTTAAACTCTAGCTCTTAAACTGGAGATCCTGAGGTTCATATTTCACGTTTTTTTTTCTAGTTTGATAAGACCTAATAGGGATATTGCATGCTAACATCTGATGAAGGATTTGCGTAAACACTGGGGTATTAAAAACAAGTTTCACGCAGACGATTGATCTCAATGAAAATGACGGCCGTTGCCAAAAAATTTGCTATCAATATTTAATAAGTAGATATAATATACGTAGGCGGTAGGCCTGACCGAGTGCGTAAAAGTTGTCATCATAGTGTTTATATTCTTGACCTTGACTTTATGTTTGCTCTTCCTACCTACTTTTATTCAAATTGATTGTCATTTTTTTAAATATGCATGGATTGATATTGATGATATGGCACTCTCAGTGTTTTATGTTAACGATTTGAAAATAGATATATACATAAAATCACGCCTCTAGCCCTTATGGGATAAGCAGAGCGTAAAACGCCTCGTAAAAGGCGCTTTCGCCACGTCTGACAAAACTTGAGGGCAATTTTAGATTGTCATTTGCATTGCTGTATTGATAGGTTGTCAGCCCATCGCTTAAATTACAATACACTGTAAGACTCCTTTGCTGACTTCTACAGCATTCCCGAGAGGAAGGGCAGCTGGAACATTCTATGTTTTTCTATCTCTCCCAGTCCAGCATAGAAGGGAACTTGTGAATATTATAGAAAAATAACTTTGTTCCATTGAAATGATTCGTTTTTATTCAGGTACTTCCATGCTGGCTTGGGAGCGAGAAAAAAACATGGAATGTGCCAGCAAGGCGTGATTATATGTTTGTATGTATGTATTTAGAGCAAATCAAGCAACGAGTATTAAGTAGACATAGAGAATAGTGCGAGTATGCATTTGATGCTTAAACTCCAGGTTATTACTATGATTTACATATCGAATGAAAGATAAGTTCAAATAAAGTTTTTTTTTACGAAAATGATAGTATGAAAATAGGTTGAACAAGTATGCAAAACCAACACACTATGAAGGATTTCGATCACGAAACATCTCTATTCGCGTAAGAAGCTATTTAATTCGCAGTAGGCATATTATACATCGTACTGATTGTTTAAATATTCTGATGTTTCATAATAAAGTACTGAGTAATAAATCGACAAACTTTAATTTTGAGGTTATGAAAAGCACAGATTAAAAATATATTTCGTTTACCATGTTTCTTTTTTTCGCCGCCTTATTCCCATGCGACACAAACGATACCGGCCGGTTCGATATGAATGGAATAGGACTTTTCGCTTCACTACATAGTATAAAACAAAGTCGCTTTCTCTGTCCCTATATCCCTATGTAACCATAAATCTTTAAAACTACCCAACGGATTTTGAAGCGGGTTCTTTTAATGGATAGAGTGATTCAAGAGAAAGGTTTATATGTATAATACATGCATAATATAGCAGAAAACACTGATAATTTTCGTGCGAAGCCGGGGCGGGTCGCAAGTTTTAAAATAAAGTTTTGACATCTAGCGAAATGACAGTTCTTTTTTCAAATGTCATTATTTCCCTAGGAAACATTATGACATATAACAACCCAGTTTTTAGGGTAGTAATGGTTATTTATAGAGCAAGAGATTTGTAAAATTACTTATAACGCTTATTATTTTGATTTATGCTTTGAACCCTACCATTGAGGTTAATTAGTTAATTACCATTACTTGGTATGTAGTTATCTATCTAGAGCCCGATGGTGTAGTGGATAGGGCCGCTGCCTCCTGAGCGGGAGGTCGTGGTTCGAATCCCACCACGTACCAATGTGTTTTTCGGTTTTCGAATTTCATATGTACGTTTATTCGGCGCTTTTTCCGTGCTTCGGAAGGCACGTTAAGCCGTTGGTCCCGGTTAATATCGTTTAATACCGTAGATATTAGTCGTTAAGCCATTTCAGAGGCCAGTGCTAAGCATTGGCGGCTTGAAAACTCTGACCTAATCTAGGATTGGGTCTGGTTTCCCTTCTGGGTTGCGGAGGTCAGATGGCAGTCACTCTGTGTAAAAACCAGTACCCTCGTTCAATCCCCTAGATTAGGTAGCCGACCCCGTGACATACGGGATAAGGCTAGGGAGATGATGACTTGGTATGTAGTTATATTGACAAGTTACCGTCATGACATTAATTATATTTCCCACTAAAGTTATTCCCGCTTCATTCATTAATCTAGATTTAGGCACATTACGCTTAAATGATTAGTATGTCTGTCTAGACATACTAATAATTTAACCTATAATTTAACCCTTTGGTACGTAGTCATTATTCTATGGGGTTTTCATTAAGGATGGGAAGATGTTGAAATGAAATAAAACAAGCTGTTTGTGAGATATTAACAAAATTCTTTTTTTTTTAAATGATCATGAGAATTTATTTGGTACTTGCTGTACAATATAGTAGGTATTCTATGTACCTGTCTACTTAAATATGGAAGGATTTTTGTTACCTAACGTTTGTTTCTTTTTGTTTTGGGATCAATTCATTATTTACAACTTACATTTTTTAATAGACAAAAAGTGAACTTATGTATGATGTATAGCTGTGCCCGCGACTTCGTACGCGCGGGTCAGCAGATCCCGCTCCTACGCGTGGAGAAGAGTTTTCAGTATGTTCGACACTGCAAGTTTTCCCTACAAACTGGGGTACTTACTCAATATAGAATGGTTTGAAACTCAGTCAAATAAAAAGTCCCTTTAAGATCGGTTAAAAACGATCAGAATTCAATTTACTGCCTACCCCCTAAGTCAAGTGGCGTGATTATTTTTATCGTTACTTTGAGTTTAAGTAATGCTCAGTCAAACAAAAAAACTTCCATCAAAATCGGTTAATAAATAATAATAATAAAAATCTTTATTGAACAACCACACTAGGCGACACCTGTATCGTGGAAGCCAAAATTACATTATTTAGTTTATCAAGAGGACACAATCTATTTAATCACAATAATAAAAAACAGTTAAAATCTTTTCTGACACAAAAAGATTTTTTATAATAAAACAATCAAATTAATTTAGTTAATAGGAATTAATTATAACAAATTCATTAAATTAAAATAAGGTGTTGAAAAGAACTCAATCTTGTGGAATTTATAAAAATGTGTTAAAAACGACCGGAATTAAATTTCCTACTTACCTCCTAAGTCATAAGGCGTGATTATTTGTGTCGTAACTTTGATTAAATAATGCTCAGTCAAATAAAAAAACTTCCATAAAAATTGCTTAAGAAACAGCCAAATATCAATTTCCTGCCTACTCCCTAAGTTAGGTAGCGTGATTTTAGGTATCCTAAGTTGCAACCCGGGTAACGCACAGTTGAATAAAAAAAGTCCCATCGAAATCGGTTCAGTTTTTGGCGTGATGTGGTAACATACAGACAGACAGACAGACAAAAATTCTAAATATTGATCGATGATATTGATTGATTCGTTTTGATCTTTATATCGTTAATAATGCCTGCTGCAATTATTTTTTTCTAAAAATATTCAATGTATAGACACGACCCTTCTAGAGATTTATTATATGTATAGATAGACTAGCTGTGCCCGCGACTCCGTTCGCGTGGTGGTTGTGATTTTAAACAGCGATGTATTTTTTTGTTTTAAATTGTACATAATTGGGATAGAATACAGTCTTACATTACACCTATGCGAGCATAGTACATTATAGTAGGTATTCTATGTACCTGTCTACTTAAATATGGAAAGAGTTGTTACCTAACGGTTGTTTCTTTGTTTCCATTTCCTTTTGTTTTGGGATCAATTATTAAATACAAATCATGATACATTTTTTTGTTGAATTTGTCACTATTGAATATTTAATTTTATTTACAACTCACGTTTTTTTAAAAGACAAAATGTTAACTTTTGATGTATAAAGTACCTAACTAAATATGTAAGGAATTTGTGTTAATGTTTTTTTTATATATTACTTTTTTGGTTTGAGACCAATCAACTATATGCAAATCATGATTAATTGTAAGTTGAATTTACATGATTATTGAATGTTGAAGATATAGTTGTTTAAAAAAACTTGTTTTGGGGGTTCGATACCCACCGATGCGTAACTTTTTACTTGTTTATTTTCATGTTAACTTGTTTTTTTTTATTAGACGTAAACTTAACGTTTGTAAAATTACCTAAACCTATCTAAATTTACGGCGCCAAGGCGGTCGGGGTCGGGTTGTCCACCGTCTCGATGAACGTTTTAATCTCTTTACTCTTATTTATTTGTGTCATTACGAATCGCGTTAGCTAAGCCTAACACGTGTATAACACGATACTTGTGTGCGTAGTGAGTCTTACTGTATTCTAATGAGATAAAAAAAAACAGGATTCAATTTTCAGCCTACTCCCTAAATAAGGTGGCGTGGTTTTTAACGTATATCTATAAAGTTTTAGGTGAGGTAACATTCAGCCGAATTTAAAAAACCATCAAATCGAGTAAGAAATAATCAAAATTTAATTTCCTTCGTACCCCCCAACTCAGCTGGCGTGATTATTAGTTTCCTTTGTTTTTTCTAGATAACAATCAGTCGAATTAAAACAGTTTGATCAAAATTTTGTTATAAAACAGCCAAATTCGAATTTTTCCTGCCTACTCTCTAAATGAGGTGGCGTGATTTTAGGTATCCTTAATTGCAACCCGGGTAACACTGAGTTGAATAAAAAAAGTCCTATTGAAATCGGTTCAGTAGTTTTAGCGTGATGTGGTAACATACAGACAGACAGACAAAAAATCTAAAAAAATTTGGTCTTTATATCGTTAATAATGCCTGCTGCCATTATGTTTATGGATAAATATTCAATGTACAGACACGACCCTTCTAGAGATTTATTATATGTGTATGCCTATGTTTTAGAATTTACATGGACATGAACTTAAGGGGCCCTATTTCTATCAATGCAAAACTTTCGCAGAAATAATAAAAAAAAGATTTTATGATTTTACCCGGCTAGACTTTATATGGTCAAAATTCCTAAAGTCCTACGTGTACAGGTTCAATCCAATATCAACAAATGCTATTTCAAAGACCACAAATCTCAAAACTTTGATGTTTTTTTTTTTTTTTTTATAGCCTATAAATTGTCCCACTGCTGGGCAAAAGCCTCCCCTTCATCTCTCCAAGCGTCTCTGTTTACAGCTTCTGTCGGCCACTGTTTGCAATAACCATCCAGGTCGTCTCGCCACCTTCTTCGGGGTCTTGATGAATAGTATAAAAAAATGTATCCATGCCACTTGAGTAACCGTTGCGTATTGCTAAAGCTAAAGCATTTCGTATACTAAACAAATTGGCATAATTAACCCTTTTACATAAATAAAAAGAATTTTGTTTATACCTCACACACAGCTTGTTTTATTCCATTTCAACATCTACCCACCCTTAATGAAAAATCCTATATTATTCATAAATTGTATTATTTTGCTGACTAAAATAAACGATCATTTTGTATCGGAATATTTACTTATCAACTAGTTATTGATTCGTGGATAATTATTTACCAGTAGATATTATTGGCTTGCTAACAAAGTTATTATTTAGCAGTCATAATATTTTTTATCAGTCTTTTTACTGACCAAAACGCATTTAAAATAATACCATTTAATCACTTGCTGTTCTTTAGCAATTGGCCTAAATTTTACAAATTAATTTCTGTCATTAGATTCAAAAGTGTTACAATTAATCGGGTCATTTCACTCAGCAATTTATTAGTAATCTACATGATAAGTCGACCAATAATGATTAGGACAATTTCTCCAATTTCCCTTGCATAATGGGATAATTTCTCCAACTGTACCATTATTATTGTAATATTATGGTTTACAGGGTTCCGTAGTTGTGGTCGAGGTTACAACCCATAATAATGATGAAAGTGACAAAAGAAATACCTAGTATTTCCAACTCAGTTTTAGAATAAAGGTAAACACAATTTCATTTCATTTTATTTAAAAATAAATGATACGATTTGACAAATTAATTAAATTACTAAAACTACTATTTCATAATGTTGTCATATCTTATAGCTAAAACTTATTTTAGAAACAGAATTTCGATTAAAATACATCAAAATTTTAATTACCTTTATTCTAAAACTAAATTGGAAACGCTTTATATCTACATATAAAGACTCCAACTGTCCCATTATTATTGTAATATTATGGTTTACAGGGTTCCGTAGTTGTGGTCGAGGTTACAACCCATAATAATGATGAAAGTGACAAAAGAAATACCTAGTATTTCCAACTGAGTTTTAGAATAAAGGTAAACACAATTTCATGTCTTTTTATTCAAAAATAAATGATACGTGTTGGCACATTAGTTAAATTACTAAAACTACTATTTCATAATGTTGTCATATCTAATAGCTAAAACTTATTTTAGAAAAAAGATCTTCGATATAAAGACATGAAACTTCGTTTATCTTTATTCTAAAATTAACTTTTAAACACTAAAAACCTATATATAAAGACGCTACATGGGCAGATAAAGCGCCAAAGAATTAATAGAATCGGTTTTATTTGACGTTTTCTAGCTTTTAGTGTGTGATCAAACGTCAAGTATGAAACCCGTTTTTATCACGTCAAACTAATTTTAAGAATAAATTTACACTTACTATACTTACCTAGATCGTGTTCTGTAGTAATGTACCGAAGTAGTGACGAATTTACAGCCCATAATTAATTTTTAGTACATCAAACCTTCCCAAAGGAAAAATATGGCATAAAATTATGCTTTTTAAAAGATGTAGGTATATTTATCGAATTAATTACATAAACGGTTCTCAATATCAAAACGCGCTCTACCAACCCAACACGAGAGAGGTAGGCAGGCACTGGGCTCGATTCTAGATTTTCTGGCTAAAACTTAAATTAAAGTCTATAGTAGTATTCTATCCGGTTTTTGATTTATAGTCGGTGACTTTATGCGTTATCTGTCATTTTTATCCGACGTGATAGGATATGGCGGATAAAATTGACAGCAATACTGGGAAAGCATGCAAAAGCGCGTCAACATCCAGCGGACAAAGTGTACAACCATAGAGTATAAATCGGCTGTCCTTTTTCAATCTTATTATTTTAAAAGTAATAGATAGTTTTTAATTTTAGTTTTAGCCGGAGGTATCTAGACTCGAGCTCATTATAAATTAAATACCACTGCAGAACCCTATCCGCAAATCATGCTCATGATTGAAAGTTTTTTATTCTTTTAACCAAGTAAATTACGAGTTGATGTAAAGTTAGGCCAATTCAGTGGAGGATTGGGGGAGGAGTCAACAGGGGGTTGCATGCAAATGAGCAGTTAGACAAAGTTCCATCTGAGCTGATCGTTTCGGGATTTCCGCGACTAATATTAAGGAGGGTTACCAGCTAGAAATTATACTGATAAAATGGGAAATTGATATTTTAAGGAGATTTGAGAACTTGCGAATCACATTCCTCCAATCCATTGGCAGGAGGGATCTGGTATCATACAATGCAATTTTTTTTTTGGAAAATGCCGGCAACTTTTTTAACGTGCCTTCCAAGGCCGAATAAACGTACATATAAAATCCGAAAACCGAAAAACGACTTAGTACGTGGTGGGATTCCAACCACGACTTCCCTCTCAGGAGGCAGCGGCCCTATCCACTACTCCATCGGGCTCTTACGTGAGGTGATTAATTGATTATATGTATGTGTGTATATTTATGTATGCAAATATTATTAAGCACCGATATAGAGACACTAGTAGCAGTCCATGGCTCTTTTCCTTCGTGTAGTAAACATCAGATGGACTGTAGTTCCATCACAAGAACCAAGTATTCTACAAGTAGTTTACGTATTTGAACTAACAAGGCACTTGTTGCAAGAAACTGTAGAAACGCTGACAATACAAAAAGTTTGAAAGATTTTCTAGCAGATAATGGCGTCGATTCTCACGGAATAATCCTAATTCTTAGCTAGCGCTGCTGTCACTTTCTTGACTTTGACATAAGAACAGGATAGCAAATAAGCACGTGACTTTGACATTCCTAATCTGACATACGACTGCTTATTTGACGTAAAATAAGGAAGCACGCTCTATGCTCATTTCTTATTTAAAGCGTCTTACGTCAGATAAGGAATGTCAAAGTCGTGTGTTCGTTTGCTATTCTGTTCATATATCAAAGTTAAGAAAGTGACAGCGCTAGCTAAGAATTAGTTACGGAATAGTACGTTCAGAATTGCCGCCAATATAAGTACTATTATGTACTAGGACTACACGTGCAAGCAGGTACGTTTATGAAACCCACAAAATTAATTATGCAGATCCTTACCACAAACAAATAAGCCAACTTCAAAATGTCAATAATATGATAATATTTGTGATGTATGTAATTAGCTCTCATTAATTTCATGTTTGATTTCAATAACAACACTAGGTCTTTCAGCATAAAATATTTATACTGTAATTTGCTCTCATTAATTATTCTTCAAGTATCATAAATGAGTTCAATTTTGTATTCATCTATACATACATACAATCACGCAGGGCGTAAACGACCTAAACAAAGGTCGTTCCGTTACGTCTTACAAAGTTTTGAGGGTAATTTAAGATAGATTTGTAGGTATATTACAGTAGTGACAGTTTGTCAGCCCATCGTCTAAATTACAATATACTAAAACCCTCAGAGCACAGTCTTTGTTTAACACTCGCTTCCGGAAAAAAACTTTCTCTATTATCTATATTTATCTATGATTGCATTAAAACGTTTTGCTCTCTCCCTCTCGTTTTGTTTTATATTACTGATACGGACAAGAGCTGACTGAAGGCTTCCAACCCCTGAGACTCTTCCACCGGCTGGCCATCTTACTTTTGCAGTCAGGAAGTCATGTGATAGACTACTGGCTGGTGTATGAAGATATCACGACAACAGCAATGACAAGTTTGCCCGTGACGCTGTCTAGCAATATAATACATACATATAATCACTTCTTATCCGTAATGGGGTAGGCAGAGCGTAAACGACCTAAACAAAGGTCGTTCGCCACGTCTGACAAAGATTTGAGGGTTATTTAAGATAGATTTGCAGGTATATATATTAAGGCAGAATCACCCGATTGTCCGAAAAGAAAAATGATTCCGTGCTTCGGAGGGCACATTAAGCCGTATTCAAACCATGTTCATCCTAATAGCTGTGCTGCTAGATGGTTAGAAAACTCTGACACCAGGGTTCATCGGGTCGTTCGACTCGAGAATCCACTCTCTAAGAAAAAGAAGATATATTCTGTGATGCTGCGCATCTCTCGACTTGTCCCAAAAGTCCCCGTTCATGCAGGAGGCAAATAGCCATTGCAAAATAAATAGGACTTGTTGAGACCGACAAAAAAAAACAACCCAACATCGGTCTATCATTTCCAACACAACAAAAAAACAACAACAAAGTCCTATGAACATGTTTCAACCTAACCGGACAAGTTGGACAGCCGTCACTTATTAGGCCCCATTCAGACTGTCGTTAATGACGGCTAAGGAATATTTCTCATTCATAGTTGTCGTTAATGACAGCCAAGGAATATTTCTCACAATTTACTCGCTTTGTGAGTTGACACGCGTGCAGCGCAGCCCTACTATAGGTACATCACTACAGCTGGTCTAATGATCCTTATTTTTATTGTATATTTTTTTTTTTTGTTCTTGTCAAATCAGTGACCTTACTGACCATTACTAGCCTAACGTCAGACATTTTAAGGTGACGAATAGGATATCATCCTAGTTATTTTTTTAACCATATTCATATAATATAGGATATTTATCTCAGACAATATATATTTAATGTTTTATAAATAAACGCCTAGGTTGGTTCTTACCTATTTTAATTTAATCTATTTACATCAAGGACGAGAATAAATCATAGACACTAAAATTTACCTGAATTTATCAGGAACGGGCTATCAGCCCATCCTCTAAATTGCTAGACCGAGTCCTCCATAAACATAAATAACATAAACAAGTTTAAATGACATAGACCTGCCAGAATAACGAACGACACAGCTCCGTCGCGATTAAGATAATATTGCTCATGATTTATGTGTTGAGTCGACCTCAGCGGTGCGTTTATACGGAATTATGTGTGGCAAGGTAATGTATTACTTACTACAGGCCTGTCCAACATACGGCCCGCGGACCACGACGTAGCCCGCGTGGGTCCTTCATCTGGCCCGCGGCTCGTGTGCCAGATTTCAAGAGGAGACAACTCACTTGCGCAGATTAATAGTTGGTGCTTGGCCACCCCCTGATAAAAGGAGTTTTTGTACTTGGCTTATTAAAAAAACTTCACTCGCGATGCGTATCAACATACTGTTCCTTTATCTATTCGCACAAAAAGTTACTTGGTTTAATTAGGTATGGTATGTGCTAAATAGGTAAAGCATTTCACACGTAATCTGCTCTTTTACATTACACGTTATTCTGGAGGTTTTACGACTAAATGGCCGCTTAGAAGCTGTCAACTGCATCTCTCTGATTTTGATCTAAAACACCAAAGAAGGCAAAACCAACTAGCAACGCACTTTTAGGGATGGCGAAGGAAAATTTACGTTTTATTTACTCTTAGTATGCCATTTGGCCTGGGCCGCATACGGTTCTGAAATCTTAATTTTTGCCCTCCACTAAAATTTGTTGAACACCGCTGACTTGCTGTATTCTACAGCTCAGTTATTCTCGTGCCAGGTGGTATGAAAAGTTATATTGAACATATATTTTTCTCGCAATATGGGCAAAAAGATTGGATCTCCTGTATAGTATCTATTTCATGACTCTACTAGCTGTCACTTTTGCATATTTATAGAAAAAGCTAAGAAAAGTTGTTCAACTGTTTCACTATTAGTAATAACTATACGGGGCGTAAGGGACAGCGTCCCGCAAACTTATAGGGGTTGGTCAGTCAACGAAACCGAACAACTATCAGCAGAATTTTATTTCAGGAAGTAATTTTAATGGTGAATGCACCAGGAATTTCTTTCAGGAGATGAAATATAAATTTTACCTCCAATTATACCTATAATTACCTCCTCGACCAGACAATTTGTAAGGGAAGGTTAAATTTATATTTCATCTCCTGAAAGAAATTCCTGGTGCATTCACCATACATGATGCATACATGCATACATGATGCATAAATATTGCGTCATGGATCGCTAAACAACATTTTGTTTAGTTTCGATGACTGAGCAACCCCTATCAGTTTGCGGAGCGCTGTCCCTTACACCCGGTATCCATGGCCCAATATTTGTGCATCATGTATGCAGGAAAGTTTTACAGCGATAACTTTTGCTAACGCTAAAAATGTGTCGCTTAAATGACACACTTCAGCCGTTGTACAATTTCTATGCAAATATCATCGATCCACTCACTAACATACTGGACTGTACCAGCTGTTAATCTGAATTATTTATTTACTTCCATACATACATATAATCACGCCTTTACCCCTAATAGGGTAGGCAGAGCGTAAACGACCTAAACAAAGGTCGTATCGCCACGTCTGACAAAGTTCTGAGAGTTATTTAAGATAGATTTGTAGGTATATTGCTGTAGTGACAGGTTGTCAGCCTATCACCTAAATTGCAATATACAGAAATCCTCGGATCCAGGGTGATAATTGTATGTAGCTGGCACATTCTATGTTTTTCTCTCGCTCCCAGACCAGCATGGAAGTATTTACTTCCTTTCCTCCATAATGTATGGAGTAGTTTATTATATGGTATACGGGATGTAAGGAACAGCGTCCCGGAAACTGATAGGGCTTGCTCAGTCAACGGAACTGAACTGAAAACTAAAAAACATGGCTTTTCCATACAAAATATTCACCTCAATCAGACAATTTGTATGCAAAAACCAATTTTATTTTCAATTCCTGAAAAAAAAATCCTGCTGATAGTTATTTAGTGTCGTTGACTGAGCGACCCCTATTAGTTTGCAAGACGCTGTCCCTTACACCTGGTATGGTTTAAAATAGTTTATACATACATAAAATCACGCCTTTATCCCTTACGGGGTAGGCAGAGCGTTAAACGCCTCGTAAAAGGTGCTTTCGTCACGTCTGACAAAAATTGAGGGCAATTTTAGATTGTAATATGTTTTGCTATAGTGATAGGTTGTCAGCCCATCGCCTAAATTACAATACACTGTAACCCTCGAGTCCCTTTTGCTGACTTCAACAGCATGCCCGGGAGGAAGGGCAGCTGGTACATTCTATGTTTTTCTATCTCTCCCAGTCCAGCATGGAAGTAAAATAGTTTATTATTAATTATAACAATTTATCTACATCATATAAGTATTATTTTAATATATGTATTAGTTTGTTCCATGCTGGACTGGAAGCAAGAGAAAAAAATAGAATATGCCAGCTACATACAATTATCACCCTGTATATTTCGTAGTTAGCAATTATAATGGCTTTACACATTGCGATGTGGCGGTGTAGTCAGTCAGTTAAGACATTAACACAGCATAATCACAGCGATAATCGGATAAGTTCGGCTAATCTGTCGGTCGGGGAGCTCTGAAGATCCTATTATCTAACATCGGGTTTATTTCTGCACGAATCCCGGATTGTCAATGGCGGCTCAAGATGGCGGCGACAATAAAACGTTCATTTAATTCGCTAGAGGTGCGAAATAAGGAAATCACATCGCGATCGCGTCCTGATTCAGTGTGAAATGACCTTTAGCAATTTTATTGGGCTCTTCCTAAAGGTGTTTCCTCTCCAATAATGAGGTATTCATAAAAAATTACAAATGTTCTCATTATTACATTTATGTCCGTAGAAAACTCTTAATATTTTTCAGAAATAGGCATGAAATCATTGCTTCCTGCTGGCCTGGAAGCGAAAGAAAAATATAGAATGTGCCATCTGCATTTCCTCCCGGGCATGCTGTAAAAATTATGTAAGGGATCCGAAGGGTTTCAGTATACTGCAATTTAGGCGATGGGCTGACAATCTGTCAGTACAGCAAATCTATCTTAAATAACCCTCAAAATTTTGTCAGACGTGGCGGAACGACCTTTATTTAGGTCGTTTACGCTCTGCCTCCCATGATGGATAAAGGCGTGATTATATGTATGTATGTATGTAATAGGCAATACAAAAGGAAAACGTTTAAAATAAAAACTGATGAACCATTTAAAAAACAGAACATTTAGACTTAATAATCGAGTTGAAAACATAGAAGTTATCGATTTGAGTTCTAAATATTTACTGGAGGAGTAGCGTCATAACTTACTATTTTTATAAAAAAGTGTTCTTGACATTTCAAAAAAAGTAGCTGATTTGACTAGTAGGAAAATAGCGTAATGGGCTTATGCTCTGCTTTCATTGTGAAGTACAATCGCGTGATAAATAATTCATTCTGATTAATCGACGACCAGCGCAGTCGGACTACTTAATTTCCATTGCCATTTACGAGTAAAAAAATCGTTCTAAGCTAAACCTGTGATATTTTAAGTAAAGTACTTATCTGAAATTGTAAAAAGCGTCAAACGTTGGCGTGAAACATGTTATTGTTCACATCGTCAATATTTGATTTATTGACTGTTTATATTGTAAACTATGCCTTAGACAAGTATAACAACTTTGCCTTTGACCTGTTTGACTTTTGATCCACAAGATTCAGTAATTCTGAATAGTTTTGCTAATTCAATCTTCTTGATTTTGATTTATATAGGTAGGATTATTAACAGACTTGAGGCATTATAGTCTGTTTTCTTTTACATATAGGTAAGAACGTGTGTCGGCACGTCATATTCCCAGTGTTATAACTGGCATCTTTTGGGTGAGCTCGCTCCATCGTCGACTCTGTCACGGCAATCCCTGACCTAGTCTCTAGAGTCAAGAGAAAACCCATATCTAATAAAAAAATAAACGGAACGACTGTATGGAATGGATATCCAGTATTTAGTTGGGTAACTGCCTCCGTGGTCTAGTGGCTAGTGCCTTGGACTCCTGATCCGGAGGTCCTGGGTTCGATTCCCAGGGGGGAATCACAAAGTTGATATTTGAGAATTTATCACTTTGTGAATTTTTCCCCAGTTTGGTTAGGTCATTGCAGGCTGAATCACCTGATTGACCGAAAAACAAAAAGATTTCGTGCTTCGGAGGGCACGTTAAGCCGTCGGTCCCGGTCGCTGTCTTTGATAGTGGTCGTTACTCAAACCATGTCTGAGGCCTTATAGTTGTGCTACTAGGCGGTTCAAAAACTCTGACGCCAGGGTTCATCGGGTCGATAGACACGATACCCACTCGACAGAAGAAGAAGAAGTTGGGTAGTATAGTACCAAAAACCAAAACCAGGAATGAAAATTAGTTAGCCCTGCAATTAAAATCAATTTGGGTTTTACAAATTACACACACAGTTTGTATGCAATGACAATAAATGCACAATAACAGAACATTGTGTGACATTCCTATTGTTCATTTGAGGATACGGCGCCATTTTGGAATCATTACCGTTAAAGAGTCGTTTTCCTCTGTATCACAAAGGACAGAGTATTTTAGTTACAAAGTGAACCACAGATAAGAAAACGAGTTTATTTTGTTGTTGAAGGTAATGGCTACTTTAGATACGAATACAAGCATTGGAGGCTATCCGTCGTCTTGAAACTCTGACACCAAAAACTTCGATATAGGGCTCGATTCTAGATTTGCCGGCTAAAACTAAAACTAAAATCTATTTGACACTTTTTGACTAAAAACATTGAAAAGGACAGGAGATCTATTCTCTCCGGTTTTTGATTTACAGTCGGTGGTTTTATGCGTTATCTGTCATTTCGAAGCACAGAATCCTTTTACTTTTCGGACAATCAGGTGATTCAGCCTGCAATGTCCTATCCAAACTGGGGAAAACCTCACGATGTCATAAATTGATAAATATCAACTTGGTGTTCCCCCGCTGGGGATCGTAAGCAGCTCTGACCACTAGACCACGGAGGCAGTTAAAGACCAAGATGCTATCAGTAAAAACATGCTTTCAAATAAACGTAAAAAGTCGAAAAAGGGAAAAAGAACAAGGAAAAAAACGGACCTCCCATAATACGTAATGTCAGCTGGCTGAGTCATTTTGTATGGGAGGTCCATTTTCTACATTATGTTGATTATCAATCATATTACCTATTATGTGAAAAGAAAGTTGTTAACTAAACAATGGTATACGGTGGGTTAACATAATGGATATCAACGCGAAAAAGAAGACATACATACATACATACATAAATCACGCCTTTATCCCTTACGGGGTAGGCAGAGCGTTTAACGCCTCGTAAAAGGCGCTTTCGCCACGTCTGACAAAAATTAAGGGGACTATCTTAGATTGTAATATGTATTGCTTTAGTAACAGATTGTCAGCCCATCGCCTAAATTACAATACAATATAACCCTCGAATCCCTTTTGCTGACTTTAACAGCATGCCCGGGAGGAAGGGCAGCTGGGACATTCTATGTTTTTCTATCTCTCCCAGTACAGCATGGAAGAAAGCGAGAAGAAGACAGCGAGTTATTAAATGGTCTGGAGTTCTAGACAGACAGTCAAGTTGTTCGTGACTAGTTTATTTATTTAACAACTAATAACAAAGCTAGTTTACCGACCAAATACACCATACACTACAATTTTTAATACAAAAAGAAGCGCTTGTAACTGTTAGGGTAGCAACACACAGGCGTCGCTTACTGCGCGCAAGGTTCTGCTCAACACGCTGTCAATGCTTTTTGCATTGCCTACAACTACAACTCTACGTCGGTGCATCCCTCTGCCAGTACGCACGCGTAGAGCGTAAGGTGACGCATGTGTGTTATAGGCAATGCAAAAAGCATTGACAGCGTGTTGAGCAGAATCTTGCGCGCAGTAAGTGACGCCTGTGTGTTGCTGCACTTAGTCATACAGGGTGTACCTGTACTGAACAGCTTATCCTTCTAACTAATACGGTTGTTTAGTCAATGTAACTGAACAACTTTTACAAGAAAATTCTTTCGTTCAATTTCGTTGAACGATCAACCTTCAGTTTGCAGAAAAGGCAGTCCAATACCCTTTATACGGAATGTCCAGGAAGTGATAGATAATAAATACCATGGAGTAATATAACATACCTTCTAACGTACAATAATACTGATAAGGAAAATACCATCTTTCATGCTGGACTGGGAGCGAGAGAAAAACATAAAATGTGCCAGCTGCATTTCCTCTCAGGCATGCTGTAAAAACCAGCTAAGAGATCCAAAGGTTCAGCGTATTGTAATTAAGGCGCTGGACTGACAACCTGTCACTACAGTTATCACTACATAGTATAAAAACAAAGTCGCTTTCTCTGTCCCTATATCTCTATGTATGCATAAATCTTTAAAACTACGCAACGGATTTTAATGCGGTTTCTTTTAATGGATAGAGTGATTCAAGAGGAAGTTTTATATGTATAATACATGCATAATATAGTAGAGAAACACTGATAATTTCCGTGCGAAGCCGGGGTGGGTCGCTAGTATACCTACAAATCTATCTTAAATAACCCTCAAAACTTTGTCAGACGTGGCGGAACGAACTTTGTTTAGATCGTTTATGCTTTGCCTACACCATTAGGGATAAAGGCGTGATTATATGTATGTATGTAAAATACTATTTGTGAAACTGAGCAACTGAAAGTAGCCTACATCCGGAGTCTTCTACTCCGTCAAACCACTATAGAGATTTGATGATGGCGATATGACCTCATCGACATATTTCCGCTATTATGATTACTTGGAATCCTAGCGAGTGATGATGTAGGCATTATAGGGCAAAAAGCTAGACCCAAATACGATTGGGAAGTCCAAAGATTCAGATTGGTTTGGTGAATTGCAAAAGCGAAGTACGTATGGCATAAAGCTAGGTTCAGATAAGTCTAAAAGTTTCAGTCGGTCAAGTATAAATTCTTTCGTATTTAACTGGGTTTATGCCACAAGGGAGAAAATTACAAAGTAATTGCCGTATGTCGGCAAATCGATAGAACTAAACTTTTTCAACACGCAACAACAAAACCGGGTAAATAAATTATTAATACTTCAACAAAAGCAGCATTACTTAAGCCTTGTAGAAGAACACTTTGTGTTCGTTAAAATCTCATCGTCTCCATAGCCTTGTCCCGTATCTCACAGGGTCGTTTACCTAATCCAGGGGATTGAACGAGGGTACTGGTTTTTACACAGAGGACTGCCATCTGACCTTCGCAACCCAGAAGTGAAACCGGACCCAATCCTAGATTAGGACAGAGTTTTCAAGCCGCTAATTCTTAGCACTGGCCTCTGACATGGCTTAACGATTATTATCTATGGTATTAAACGATATAAACCGGACCAACGGAAATAGCGCCCGATAACGTCCATATAAAAATCGAAAACCGAAAAACACATTGGTACGTGGTGGGGTTCGAACCACATCTCAGCTCAGGATGCTGCGACCCTATCCACTACACCATCGATCTATTCTTGTATCATCATCTCCCTAGCCTTATCCTGTATCTAACGGGGTCGGCTACCTAATCCAGGGGATTGAATGAGGGTACTGGTTTTTACACAGAGCGACTGCCATCTGACCTCCGCAACCCAGAAGGGAAACCAGACCCAATCCTAGATTAGGTCAGAGTTTTCAAGCCGCCAATGCTTAGCACTGGCCTCTGATATGGCTTAACGACTAATATCTACGGTATTAAACGATATTAACCGGACCAACGGAAATAGCGCCGGATAAACGTACTTATGAAATTCGAAAACCTAAAGACACATTGGTACGTGGTATGTACGTTCGACGAGCACCGTCTATTAAGACATTTAAAGAGCGAACAAGAAAGTTCTTCTTAGAGAATAATAATTAGTTATTTATCCTATCTCCCATTAGCATAATATGTATTAGTTTATTATAAATATATATATTAGTTTATTTTATTTATGTATTTATTTAGTAGTATTTACATTGTTTAAGTATTAAGATTAACTTATTATGCACTATCCCGCTAACTTCTATGTAGTATCCTACTACCCAAAGGTTGCCTGGTAGAAATTGCTGCTTTAGCAATAAGGCCGCCTATATTGTAATGTTTTGTTCCTTACTTATCTGCTGTATGTATTTGTGTTTCTTTGTGCAATAAAGTATCTTGTATTGTATTGTATTGTACGTGGTGGGGTTCGAACCACGACCTCCCCGCTCAGAATGCAGCGGCCCTATCCACAACACCATCGATCTATTTTTGTATATTAAACAATATAAAGGGTGTTAATTAACCTAAACAAAGGTTCTTCCGCCAAGTCTGACAAAATTTTGAGGGTTATTTAAGATATATTTGTATACTGCTGTAGTGACAGGTTGTCAGCCCATCGTCTAAATTACAATAGACTAAAACCCTCGGATCCCTCAGGTGGTTTTACAGCATGCCCGGGAGGAAATGCAGCTGGCGCATTCTATCTTTTTCTTTAGCTCCCAGGCCAGTATGGAAGAATGATTTTATTTTATAATATGTTCGTTGGTTGTGATTGGAACGGGCAACACCAAGCCAAGCTCACCCCACTCGTTTTTTTTTAAATATTGAACTCAAAAAATAAAAACACAACAATATAATCCAAGAGCTAAGTACCGAACCCACGCGAGTCGCTATCACTGATCGCGGGATTGGTTCTCGCTTTATCGCGCGTCACGTGGGATCGGTTATAGCGGTACGGCCAGATGCAACTCTGGAAATCATTATAAACACCTACCGACTATTGTTTTTTTAGAGTTGTTTTTTGTTACTGAAACACCCACTAAGCTGCGGCACGCAAATTAATAGACACCCTGTATACGTTCAAAATTCACCTTAATTTCTCTATAATTGACAAAAGGAGTCATAACTGATACAATTTCATGTTGTTCGTCGATACCATAATTAAGGGCCGTATTTATAATCAGCGCTCATGAGTGACAGCGAGTTTTAGTTCAAATCAGAAATGACATTTCAGTACAAACTGGCCTGTCAAATCCACACTTAATATTACTCTCAAGTTTGAGATCGCTTTATAATTACGAGCTTAAATTACGTATGATGTTTGCAAATATTATCAAGATTTCTTTATATTTTTATCTTCTGTAGACGCCTGATACCCTACAAGCTTTTTGAGATCCGTGGCGACAAACACACACACACACACACATAATCACGCCTTTATCCCTAATTGCGTAGGCAGAGCGTAAACAACCTAAACAAAAGGTCGTTCCGCAACGTCTGACAAAGTTCTGAGGGTTATTTAAGATAGATTTGTAGGTGTATTGCTGTAGTGACAGGTTGTCAGCCCATCACCTAAATTGCAATACACTGAAGCCCTCGGATCCCTTAATCGGTTTTTACAGCATGCCCGGGAGGAAATGCAGCTAGCACATTTTATGTTTTTCTCTCGTTCCCAATCCAGCATGGAAGAAACACAGGTGACAAACACTTTTCTGAAAAACAACAATTCCTTTTGGAAAAGTAATCCATCCATGTCAGATCAGGATAGGACATCCAATATTGAACATGAACCTTTCCGGAAATTATCTATGATAGGCAAATGGAGAGATTGGGTGATGCATGATGTATAGCAGTACTCCTCCCAACCGATTTTCGATGATATTCGGCGGCCAAACCACCAGAGATCAGCCAACTGCGCAGGACTAGTTTTTAGTGTCCAAGAGTTTGCGCTACACACAGGCATGGGGTCTCACTCCGAAGAACAGTAAATAGCTTCTAAAAAATATCAGCAGATGGCGCTAAGGGTAAGACGGGCAGGTCATTCTAAATAAAAGTTTACATAAAGCAAGTTTTTTGTTTCTAAAGCCAGCAAATATATTGTTTAATAAATAATTCTGATTACCCTGAGCATTAAAAATCGTATAATATGCTCATTTTTAAAAAGTTTTAGATTAAAAGTTTCTTTTCAGCGGCTACTCTAGCGACACCCACACAGGAGTGTCAAGGATATGAAGTTTTTCGACTTTCGCTCAAACCCTAAACACATACAGGTAGTACCAACCATTCACCAATAGATGTCACTGGTACAATTATCGATCCACAGATGAAATTAATATACCTACATCGAGCGGTTGCCGTTTATGTGTTATGACTTTACTTTTAGAGACCCTCGCACATTGAATTATGAAAAAAACAATAAAACAAAAATTAAAGTATGAATATTGTATCTTATTTATAAAACTCATTTGCTTTCCGCCCCGCGTTTTCACCCGCGATTAAATGAATTTTCTCGCGGAAATAAAGTATTTCTCTGCGTTAACGGTTAGCCTGTTGCTATGTCACTCATACATATATACACATATATAATCACGACTTTATCACGCCTAATGGAGTATGCAAAGCGTAAACGACCTAAACAAAAGTCGTTCCGACATGTCTGACAAAGTTTTGAGGGTTATTTATAGATAGATTTAAATTTTTAGGCAGTTTCATGTAGTGACAGGTTGCCAGCTCATCGCCTGAATTGCAATATACTGAAACCCTCGGATTGCTCAGCTGGTTTTTCCAGCATGCCCGGGAGTAAATTCGGCTGGGAGGAAATGTTATCAGCAGTGATTGGAATAGGTAGAGTATATTTACCTAAACTTCTAAAAAGAAGAGAGGAAAATGGAGACTTCCTTACTACTAAAACTTTTTCGGGACATCTTGCGGGACATCACATAAGTAAGCTAGAAATATACTTTTAACCATGGCATTTAATTCTATGAATAAATACAAGCTATAAATATACTTGATGATTTTCGGCTACAGTGTCACATTGCCTAGATATTTTGAATTAAAGATTATCTTACTTTATAGCTTTAAAACGGCTGTGTGTAGGAAAAAATGTTAAGGGAAAAAATTATCGCGTAATTTGTGTTCTATAATTTCTTTATAGGTGTCAACATCGTTGGAGTTATAGAAACCAAGATATTTACGAAAAATCGTTTTAACGATATCTGACAGTTTTCATATTATGGACGATGTTAGTTATGTTTTAAGCTGGTCAACAAATCAGATAATTCAAAATAAATTTGAAAAAGTTTTAAACAGATTTCCGGACTACGATTTTATTACAACAATAAGTGAAAAAAATGTAAAGGGAATCGAAGTAGATGACGAAGTATGTTTTAAATATGCTCCTCTTACATCTGTAGATGTTGAAAGGTCCTTTTACACCTATTAGTGGATTTCAAGTGTAAAAAGGAATAGACTTAAACCGGAAAATATAGAAAAAATAATGCTCATCTACTTCAATTCCCTGCAAGAAAGCAATATTTCGTCAGTATCTTCAGATTCTGTCACTTAAGACGAAGACATTGACGATATATAAAATATATTATTTTTTAAGTAAAATTAATCGCGTTTACGATGTACCTTACGTGATCAAGTTTTTTGGACTGCATTACATGTCTACTTTAATAAAAATAAGCTTTATTTTTACTTTTCATTGGTTCTTTCATTTATACCTTAAGTTACAAAAAAGAAATTTAATTTTTATCATTAAAAACTACAAAAATCAAAATTCATATTTCGAAAGAGGTATGATTGTATCTGGCATACTAAATATTTTGCCGATATTTAACTGAGATTTGGTTCAAGTTGGCTGGCGTACGATCAACCGTGTGACGTTTGAACATGAAATAAATATAAAACAAAATATTACATTACCAAGACACATTGATATAAAGATTGCGATTTGGTCGTTTGGCCATAGATAACCGGTCAAAAAGGGCCTACTATTCCTCTACTAGTTCTATTATGTGGCGTATAGTCACGTATAATACAGAAATGCATAAATTCAAGCCTCATTTCCTATTGTTCGATTATTTTATGACATGCTTTATTTGCATTTGATTTTATCTTGCAAAGTTGGCGGTTCGAAATTCGGAAACAAATGCCATTCATTTACAGCACGTGTTTTTTCAGTGTTTTTTTTTTTACCTGGAATCACTTTTCAGGTAAAAATAATTAGTGCAAGCCTTTTGACAATTGAGCTTCTTTTGTGTAGTTCTATTTAATCGCTTTGTTTACGAAGTTTTTGTTTATTTGTGAATAAACAGCACTTATTTAAAAGCATATTACTATCAGTGCAAGCCTTCTAACAATTAAAATCTCTTTGTGTGTTTTATATCATACTCTTTACGGCGTTGTTGTCAATGTTTGACTAAGGGGAACTTATTAAAAGCATCGGTTTATCTTAATCGAACCCAGGACTTTTCACAGATTTATTTCGGCGTACGAAATGGTGCCTTAAAAAAACCAACCAGGAATATAAGCTATTCAAGGTCAAAAAATAAAACAATTTTTCGTAAATATCTTGGTTTCTGTAGCTCGTACGATGTTGACACCTATGAAGAAATTATACAGCACATAATTGGCGTAATTTTTTCCTCAATATTTTTTTTCCTACACACAGCAGTTTTAAAGCTATAAAGTAAGAAAATCTTGAATTCAAAATATCTAGGCAATGTGACACTGTAGCCAAATATCACCAAGTATATTTTACCTTGTATTTGTCCATAGAATTAAAAACCATGGTGCAAAGTATATTTCTTGCTTACTTATGTGATGTCCCGCAAAAAGTTTACGTAGTAAGGAAGTCTCCATTTTCCGCTTCTGTTCTTAGAAGTTTAGGTAAATATACTCTACCAATTCCGATCACTGGTTATCAGCCATAGCGTTATAATGTCATGGTCATAGTCAATTGATACATAAAGTGTTGCCCTATACCCTAAATGCCGTGTGAAAATATTTCCCGATTGAATAAGATCTTATCCTACGCTAAAAAATTGCCTTTGTCCGTTTCATCTATCACCATGCCACCACATTTCATCAAAATGCGTTCAGAATTTAAGGCGTGAAAGAACAACAAACAAACAGATAGACGGAGCTACTTTCAGATTTTATAATATTTGTATAGAGTATGGATAGTATGTATTTTTCTTACGATCAGCAGGAAAACTGTTTCTATATTTGTTTAATTTACCAACAACAAATCATTCACAATCTTCTTCCATGCTGGCCTGTAAGCGAGAGAAAAACATAGAATGTGCCAGATGTATTTCCTCCCGGACATGCTGAAAAAAACCAGCTAAGGGATCCGAGGGTTTCTGTATATTACAATTTAGGCGATAGGCCGACAACCTGTCTTAGATAACCCTCAAAACTTTGTCCGACGTGGCGGAACGACCTTTGTTTAGGTTGTTTACGATCTGCCTACCCCATTAAGAACAAAGGCGTGATGTATGTATGTACAAAACATTGACATGGCCACGATTCGGCGTAGACTAGATTTAACTAACATAAAGAATATAAATATTAGATTAACTTACTTTTTTTCTCTCACTATCTATAAGAGCTATTTTTATATTATTAATTATTTAAGAATCTTTAAAAGAATACATATTTTAATTAAAACATATTTCGAGTAAATTGTAGCTGTAATGAAAAGACATGATTGCCTGCTGCCTAAAACAAATCATATCGATTCTTAAACTTGGTAACACCTTTTACTTCGATGTGTTCTTAAAATGTCAAAGATATTTATGTTAAATAGTGATAAATATACATACATACATACATATAGTCACGCCTCTATCCCTAGTGATAAATATATTTTTATTAAATTAAAATTAACCTAATGAAACATACTTAAGTTTAAGTTTTAGTTGCTTTGAGATACTTGTCGTTAATTTTATTAAGTTTACCTATAGATTGTCTTCTGAAAGGTGTGAGCAAAATTACGAAACTTGGTTTATTCCTAATTCTATGAATCTCAATTTGTGACCCACTGTGCAGCGTTGGCTCCGCAAGTGGCGTCGTTGCCATTCAGTGCGGGCCCGCGCGCAACGTTGCCGGTCAACGTATGAATGGGTAAATGCGAATCCGCTCCGTTGATTCCGAAATTTGTAAAAATTACATACTTATATGTATGTTTTTTAGATCTTATTTCTCCTAAACGAATTAATGAAGAAATCATATATATATTTTCCTGCTAATTATGTCGATATTCTACTTGTTGTTTACGTTACTATTAAAAAAATATACTCATTGATGAACCATAACAACTTCATGGGTAGCTTTTATTCGCAACTCAGTTCACCGGCGGGATGGCGCGTTGGTTAGTTGGTCGGGTTTCAACGCTGTGATTATCCGGATCGAGTCCGATCGTTGATTGAAAATACAATTTCCTTTTGATAGAAACATTTATTTAGTATTAGTTTTTCTTTCTTTTACTTTTTAAGGTAAATATTAAATGATCAAACGAACTTCGGGGAGCGAAGTTCGATCATTATTATATGAGTTGTTTCATTCGAAGATATAAACATAACCAGGTAGTCCCTTTGACCTACAAGGCACCTCGCACGATTTTTGTTAAAGATGAGAAAGAATCGATTAAAAATCGATATACAACTTTCTTTTTCTTTTTTCTTTTTTGTCTGGCCACCCTACCCTTTCCTACTGAACTGACCTAGACCACCTGTCATTCTTTAGAGATAACAAACAAATTAAATAAATATTTTTGAGTTGGAACTAGGGATTGGGTGGGCTGGGTGTTTATATCTTCGAATGAAACAACTCATATAATAATGATCGAACTTCGCTCCCCGAAGTTCGTTTGATCATTTATTATATTTCATTGTTTCATTCGAAGATATAAACATAACCAGGTAGATGTTCAGAGAATATTCTCATTAAGCTTTGAATATATTGAAATTAAAATAGTGTTAATGGAGAAAAGTTTATTTAATTTAAGTGAAAAATCAATACACAAATTGAGTACATATACAGTATTAATTTGAAAGCATTACTTTGAAAGCTTTAGCGAAAGTACCATCATCAGATACAGGGCGATTATAAAATCTTGCAAATGTTTGTGATGTGCTGGACCATCCTGCAGACTTTCTTATTTCGTCAATAGAGACGCCGGCAGAGGACGCTGCGGACGTGGAGGCGTGGCGAGTGCTGTGAGCACTGAACACTCCCACGTCGACACCGCTCTCTGCTAGAGTCTGTTTTATCCACCTACTAATAGACTGAGAAGTGGCATTTTTATAAGGCTTTTTATAAGTTAGAAATAGATTTTCACATGATTGGGGCCTTATAGACACAGTAACGTGAAGATAGTCTTCCAAAGTGGTTGCAGGGCATATATTAAGATTATCTTTAAAGTATGGTAATATCAAGACTGGCTGCTGCCTACCGGCGGCTGAGGTTTTAATGACATCAGTTATTAGTATTTTAATACCATTTACATTTTTCATAACATTTTGAATTTTAATTAGAGATAATGTTTGTACCCGATGGGCAGTACACAATGCCAATAAAGTTGTTAATTTTTTTGTAAGTCTTTCTAAAGGCAAAGTTCTGTTTGGAATCCATTGCGAAATATGACTTAAAACCGTCTGAGGGTCCCATGTAGATATATACTTGGGCCGCGTCGGTTTTTGTTTATAAACAGCCTTTAACAATCTCTTGATTCGTTCGTCAGATCCTATAACATTACCCAATAATAGAGACAGCGCAGACCTGTGTGTATTCAATGTCCCGTATGAAGCTCCGCTAGAAAATTGCTCAGTCAAAAAAGACAGAATTGAATGAATTGATGCTTTATAAAAATCTATTCTTTTATCCTGACAATAAAGCCACCAAAGTTTAAAAGTTACATTATACTGCCTCAAAGTATTAGCCGAAATAGAATCAACCATAAGATCCAGCGCTACAGTTGGAACATCTCGTCTCGCGAATGCACACCGGAGAGCATTGCGGCTCCCAGGGTAAGCGTCTTGTAAAGTGGGTGATGGGGTCTGAAACACGATTGCAATAAATCTCTATTAGGATTAAAGAAAAGAATTTCTGAAATAAGCAAATTTTTAAGAAGCGGGTACCAAGGTTGCCCTGGCCAGTAGGGGAACACTAATATGCCAGTCGCTTCATCACTAATAATTTTTCTCAAACATTTAAGAATAAGAGCGAAAGGTGGAAAGGCGTAAAACAAATTTGATCGCCAGTCCACAGTGAAAGCATCTATTGTTTCTGCTTCAGGATCTCGTTGCCAAGAAATGTAACGTGCACACTTAGCATTGATACGGGATGCGAATAAATCAATATCTGGCTGGCCAAAGTTATCCACGATCATCTGGAAAGCCCAGTCAGAGAGCTGCCATTCCGTATCTACATTTAGCTTTCTGGATTCTTCGTCAGCTTCAACATTATCTCGAGTATTTATATACGATGCAAACAGCCAGATATTGCGCATCTCACACCATTGCCAGATGGATTTAGCCAAGTCATGAAGATGTGGGAACTGGATCCCACCCATGCGATTAATATAGCAAATAGCTGTGGTGTTATCCACACGCAAAAGAATTGAGCAGTTGGAGAGATGTAAAGCAAAACATTTAAGTGCCATAAAAATAGCTAAAAGCTCTAAATAGTTAATGTGGAAGGAAAGTTCTTCCTCCTTCCATCCACCGTTGACTCGGTTTTCGTTACAAAATGCGCCCCACCCCGTTCTAGAAGCATCAGTGAAGATTTCTAGTTTAAAATCTTCCTTTGGTCTCAAATTATTTGAGGATGAACCTATTTTATCCGACCACCAATGTAAATCAGTTAAAATAGAATTAGGCAAAGTAATTTTTGTATCAAAATTAGGAGAATTTTGCAAAGCTAAATATTTTATTCTTTCAAAAGCTTTCGTATAGAGCCAGCTGTATTTTATAGCTGGGCATGCTGATATCAGGACACCAATTAACTGGGAGAATTCTCTAATTGTGCATTTTGGTAAGTACGAAAACTTTTTGATCATATTGAAAATTTTTGATCTTTTTTCTAAAGGCAAAGACAAAGACATTTCCACTGTATTAAATACAAAACCGAGAAATTTACACGTTTGACATGGCTCAAGAACACTTTTTTCATAATTAATGACAAACCCAAGGCATTGCAATAAATTTAACGTCTCAGTGACATTTTGGTGGCATTCATCATATGTGCTGCCAATACACAAAATGTCATCGAGATATACGACTGATTTATGACCCTGATCTCTTAAATAATTCATTACTTCTCTCATGATTTTCGTGAAAACACGAGGAGCAACGGAAAGACCATAGGGCATAGCATTAAAGCAATAAGTCCTATTTTCAAATACAAAACATAAGTATCTGCGATCATTTGGGGCTATAGGAACCAGAAAATATGCTTCTTTGAGGTCTATGGTGGACATGAAGCCTTTTTCCGGTAACAACTTTGCTGCTGTCCTATGGTCTTCCATTTTAAAGTGGAAAGTAGTAATGAATTTATTTAAAGACTTTAAGTTGAGTATAAATCGTTTACCGCCGTTGGGTTTTGGGGCCAAAAATATACTTGAAATGTAATTGTCTCTGTCCATAGGACACTCAGAAATAGCACCTAATTCAAGAAGCTTGTTAATAGCTAGAGCCATATCAGCTGTTTCTGATTTCGACAATGTATTATGAGGAACAGATTTTTGATAGACTTCTTTACGAAAGTTTATGGAATAACCCTCCTTTATCCATTTGAGAACTAACGGATTTTTTGTAATTTTTGTCCAAAAATTATAAAAGAACTGAATTCTTCCGGCATGTACCTCTATTGGCGGTAAGTTGTGGCACGATGGTTCTTGCTCGGGTATGCCTTGGGCTGGCTCTGTTGCGCTGGTCTGCGGCTTGCCGTTCCGGCAGGTGCGGTCTTTCTCCCCCCTCCCCTCCCCCCTCTTGTTTGGGGATAACGAGGAGGGGCCACCCAGTTTACCTGGGGACGCGGCCGGCTCGTCGGTGCTTGGGATGTCGAAGCCTTTGGTGCTGGCGTGGTCTTCTTTATCTGAAGACCTTGCTTCTCTATTACTTTGGAAGCCTTTATCTTTTCAGATAATTTGTTGCCAAAGAGTGTATCATCATGGTCGACATCCTTAATAACATTCAAAAAAGATTTGTCCAATCCAGGAGTAATGAACTTCTTTCTAGCCTGGGTTTCTCCGTGATGAACATCACAAAGTATGCGACAGCTGTCACTTAACAGTTTGATAACATCAAGCTTATTTTCACCGCCCTCAATGAGTAATGTCAGCGCTCTATTGATGGCTGTGATCCCATATCCTAAATGTTGCTGGACAGATTCGACACGCTTGTCTCTAGATCTTGAAGCGTCCGATAAAGCGGCTGAAATCTCCGGGTTTAATTTCGGTGTTTGTAAAAGAGGACAATTTTCGGGGACAAGGTAAGGTTTTGTAACCTTTTCTTTCACTTCCTTAGTCCCTAAGCCTTTAAGTAAAATAGGCGTCCACAAACGGGCTAAGTTTTCATGTATCTTCGCTCCAAATTTTGGGCCTTCTGCTGTAGATTCGCCCAAAGCTTCAAGAATGTCTTTATCCAGAGCCGGTGTATCATCAGGCTTCTCAAGATCGTTAACTTTCGAAGGAGCATTATTTGAAGTATCTTGTACATCGTCATCATCTGAATCTGAATCCTCAGGTACTGAGGGAGCATACACGTGGACTTCAGGCGGGGGATGATTATCATCAGGCGGGGGATCGTTGCCTGCAGCGGCGACTTCGCCAACCCCATTTCGCTCACCATCTACAACAAACAGACCACATTAATTTTGTGGAGACTGCTATTTTGTTATTAATATTTATTCATCATGGTGTCAACCTTCGGTTATCCTCCAAAGGAATTATTTTTATACTATGACATGTTATTGCCACTGTATTATCCCACGGATAATCCCAAGGCAGTAAAAATCACACACGTGTTATCCCACAGATAACCTCAAGGCAGAAAAAATACCCACGTGTTACCCCACGGGTAACCTCTGGGCAGAAAAAATCACCAACGTGTTATCCCTCAGGTGACCTCGGGGCCGAAAATTCATTATTTTAGGCTAGAAAGTAAGTTGCCGTGGTGTCAACCCACGGTTGACCTCGAGGCAAAAAAGTATTAAAAGACTTTAAAAAGCGTGATTTTCATTAGATTATTTTAATTGCCATTGTGTCAACCCACAGTTGACCTCTAGGTTAATAATACTACCATTGTGTTAACCCGCAGTTAACCTCTAGGTAATTTCACAATCCATTTTAAACACTTGAAAATAAATTCTCTAATATTGTAAAGAAAAAATATAAATACCTGGATTATTGTCCTCCTCCGAGGAATCCGAATATATAATACGACGGCGTTTACGCTTTTCACCTTCTTCGAATCTCTTCTGGGCCTTACGTTTCGGCATGTTTAAAACGTAAGTTCAGCACTTTTTCACTTTTTTAAAACACTATTTAAGACACGTGCAAACGGTGCCTCGCACGAAAAAAGAATGACAGGTGGTCTAGGTCAGTTCAGTAGGAAAGGGTAGGGTGGCCAGACAAAAAAGAAAAAAGAAAAAGAAAGTTGTATATCGATTTTTTAATCGATTCTTTCTCATCTTTAACAAAAATCGTGCGAGGTGCCTTGTAGGTCAAAGGGACTACCTGGTTATGTTTATATCTTCGAATGAAACAATGAAATATAATTTACTGTCATACTACTGTTCAATTTATTACTTTTAAAGTGTATTTAAGGCCGATTTCTATTCTATTAATAAGAACCATCTTGATAAATAAAAATAGAGGCTCAAAATAGTGATAAGTGGAAGGAGACCAGGTGAAAAAAAGTAAAAGTAACAATCGTGTAAAGCAGTTTATTAAATTTATAAATGATAGCACCTAATATGATTGTAGAGTGTACGTAGTCAGCAGAGGAGACATCTGGTCAGGCCCGCTCGAAACGAAAGAGATCATTTCAGGAAATTATTGATAAACTTTAATAAAATCTCGCTTATTAGCACGATTCACTTACTGCAATAAATATACTAAACCACATTAAAATTCATACATAATTTCCTGAAACAATCTCATCCGTTTCGAACGGACCTGCCCTGCAATAGCCTTTGCTGACAGTACATAACATAAGTTTCATTATTCAATCTCTTACAAATTAAAACTGCTAATATCTGTGCTCTGGCGCAGCGTTCACTTCTCTCTTACCGCCATCTAGTAGTCTAGTAGAAAATTACGTACTTCGAACGTGCATTGTACCTACGTGGGGCCATCTGTGATCACGGCAAAATATTATGACCGAACACTTCCCGCCGTGGTCTGTCACGTGGTACCGTTGCGTCAGATTGTACTAAAATCTTGCGGCCCGTCACTCGGCCCGACTTATGGCGGACCAGTTTTGTTGTATGACATTAGGCATCTGTACTAGTATAGTATTATATTATCTGTGACACAGGTGCACTCTCTATTCCTTCAATCTCTTATTCTGATGGGACAGAATGACTGACACGCCCAGAGAGAAATCCGAGACCGACTATTTACATGCCCATCCGACAGCATTAAACCTCTTACTTTTCAGACAATCATGTGGTCAGCCTGCATTGACCTAACCCAACTGGGGAAATCTAACAAAGTGATAAATTGACAAACATCTACTTTGTGTTCCCTCCCCGGGAATCGAACTCAGGACCTCCAGATCGTGAGCCTAAGCCTCTTACCATTAGACCACGGAGGCAGTGATGTATACCCATGTGGGATAAGTATATTTTTTGGAAAACTGCGGTTGATATACTTAAAACGCTGTATTAAGTACCTAATGCAATTGGATTATTTAACCTTTTGGACATCTTTACATCACTACATAGTATAAAACAAACCAACATTGTTGTGTTCGACAGGTCCACCGTCTGGTGGAACATATCACGTCCAATTTTCATGAACGCAAACCCAAACCCACAGGAGCCGTCTTCCTTGATGTAGCGAAGGCATTCGACAAGGTCTGGCACAACGGTCTGGTGTACAAGCTATACCAGCTCGGTGTGCCGGATCGTCTCGTACGTATCGTACGTGACTTTTTGACGAACCGCAGCTTCCGTTACAGAATCGAAGGCGCCCTGTCCACCCCTCGCCCCATTAGAGCCGGAGTCCCTCAGGGCTCTGTGCTATCCCCTCTCCTCTTCACCCTCTATACCAGCGACCTTCCCAGTACGCCCCAGACGCAGCTCGCTCTGTTCGCAGACGACACTGCGATCTATGCCTCCTGTCGCAGACCCCAATTACTTGGCAGATACCTCCAGCGCGCCCTAGACTCCGTCGGGAGCTGGTTCCGCAAATGGAGGTTCGAAGTCAATCCCGAGAAGAGCACCGCCGTGCACTTTACTCGTGCCAGATTACGTCGTACCCTCCCAGCTGTAAAGCTGTACGGTCGACCCATCCCATGGTCCAAAGACGCCAAGTACTTGGGGGTTACTCTTGACTCCCAGCTTAACTTTGCGAAGCACATCAGGAGAGTCCGAAACCGCGCCAAATTTGTCATGGGCCGGCTCACCCCAATCATACGCAAACGCAGTAAACTCTCCCTTAGAAATAAGGTGAGGCTTTACACTACATGCGTTCGACCCATAATGACCTACGCCAGTGTGGCCTTCAGCCACACCTACCCCACTTATCTGAACACCCTCCAGGTAGTTCAAAACAGCTTCTTGCGGAGGGCAACCGGGGCCCCCTGGTACCTCCGCAATTCTGACATTCACATCGATCTCGATGTTCCGTCTCTCAAAGAGTTCATGAAGCAAGCGGCCATACGCTTCTTCGACAAAGCCCCTCACCACCCTAACCCTCTTGTAGTTAGCGCCTCTAACTACGTTCCCCAACCTGCGACTCGTTACAAACGAAGGCCTAGGCATGTCCTTACCGACGGCGATGACCAAATTACCCTTGCGATTAATGCTGCCAATATTAGTCGAGCCACACTCTGCACAAGCTCTTCCAGCAACCGCGCACCCCGCCGGCGGGGGCGCGGAGGTCCCTCCTTTGCTCCCCACTTTGGGGTTTACCGGCACGTACCGGGCAGATTCTCTCCGATAAGGAGTCCCCAGGCAACGCCATAAGCCGAGGTTCGAGCCCTAGTGGGCGCCCTTAGGCAGTTGCCATTTCATTAAGGGTGTAGATTGCGTGTAGCAACTCCCCGCCTTAGCCCGGTGACGCATTATATACACTTTGTAGTATTTTGCAAACAGGTCCAAAAAAAAAAAAAAAAAAAAAAAAAAAAGTATAAAACAAAGTCGCTTTCTCTGCCCGTATATCCCTATGTATGCAAAAATCTTAGAAACTACGCAACGGATTTGGATGCGGTTTCTTTTAATGGATAGAGTGATTCAAGAGGAAGGTTTATATGCATAATATAGTAGAGAAACACTGATGATTTCCATGCGAAGCCGGGGCGGGTCACTAGTAATTTATAAAGGGAGGCCCAAAGCGTGACGTCCAAAGGAAACAAAATATTCCTTAGGTATCCAAATCACCCCCATGTACATCTTTACACAATTTATACATATGTTTGTTATGTTACCCGAAAGCTCTTTTATTTTACCGCGCTCAATCCTTCCTGGCAGGCAGCGTACTGAAACAATGGCCTACGTATATATTACGTATAACAACGAAGGTAATTTATTTATCTGTTGCTTTTATTAATCTGCTACCTCTAATAATACATACATACATAAAATCACGCCTATATCCCTTACGGGGTAGGCAGAGCGGAAAACGCCTCTTAAAAGGCGCTTTCGATTGTAATTTGTATTGCTATAGAGACAGATTGTCAGCCCATCGCCTAAATTACAATACACTTTAACCCTCGAGTCCCTTTTGCTGACTTCTACAGCATGCCCGGGAGGAAGGGCAGCTGGAATATTCTGTTTTTCTGTCTCTCCCTGTCCAGCATGGAAGAAGAATATACCTCTAATAGACAGAAATAACAAAAAATAAATACACATCTAATTAAAAGATATAAGCAATTGTTTTAGTACGCCGTCTAGGATGGATTGACCGCGGAACAGCAAACCCTTTTTGTTTAAAGAATTCAATTCAAGTAAAATTCTCTTTCATTTTTATATGACTGCCTGCCAGAAATTGATCTCCTAATCCCTATTATTTCCCTGCTCCTTTTTCTTTTCACCTGAGTGTTCAGGATATCTTAGAGTTAGTAGTACTAAGGCTAGTTTGAGTTTAAATCAGAAATGTCATTTCAGTACAAAATGACATGTCAAATCCATACTTAATATTGCTCTCAATCTTGAGATAGCTTTATTAATACGAGCCTTAGTAGGTAATAGAAGTGGTACTCACACTTTTATCGCGTTCAAGAAATCGGATAATAGGAACTTTTACCATAAATACATACACATAATCACGCCTTTATCCCTAATGGTGTAGGCAGAGCGTAAACGACCTAAACATAAGGTCGTTCCGCCACGTCTGACAAAGCTTTGAGGGCTATTTAAGATAGATTTGTAGGTATATTGCTGTAGTGTCAGGTTATCAGCCCATCATCGCCTAAATTACAATATACTGAAACCCTCGGATCCCTTAGCTGGTTATTACAGCATGCCTGGGAGGTAATACAGCTTGCACATTCTATGTTTTCTTCCGCTCCCAGGCCAGCATGGAAGAACTATTACCTGATAATGAATGAGCAACACCCGCGCACTATCCCTCTTGTCAAACGGCGTACTGAAACATTTACCTTTATCACTACATAGTATAAAACAAAGTCGCTTTCTCTGTCCCTATATCCCTATACATATATGCATAAATCTTTAAAACTTCGCAACGGATTTTGATGCGGTTTCTTTTAATGGATAGAGTGATTCAAGAGGAAGGTTTATATGTATAATACATGCATGATATAGTAGAGAAACACTGATGATTACCGTGCGAAGTCGGGGCGGGTCACTAGTTTCCTTTAAATGCAAAGGTAACTTACTTGTCATTAATTTATGTCCATCTGCTTCTTTCATCCATTCCATTCTTTTTCTTTTGTCGAGTGGGTGTGTAGTGAGTCTTTAGACCCGATGAACCCTGGTGTCAGAGTTTTTAAACCGCCTAGTAGCACAACTATCAGGCCAGACATGGTTTGAGTAACGACCGGGCTGACGGCTTAACGTGCCCTCCGAAGCACGAAATCTTTTTCTTTTTCGGACAATCAGGTGATTCAGCCTGCAATGTCCTAACCAAACTGGGGAAAAATTCACAAAGTGATAAATTCTCAAATATCAACTTTGTGTTTCCCCCCTGGGAATCGAACCCAGGACCTCCGGATCGGGAGTCCATGGCACTAGCCACTAGTCCACGGAGGCAGTTGCCTCTAATAAGCAGACAGAAATAACAAATGTGAATAAATAAACAACTAATTAAAATATATAATTAGGAGGGATTGAGCGCAGGTAAGGTAATATTGAGTAGATAAATAAAGGACATTTATCTAATAAACATCAAATTTATGCTGGTAGTTGGTAAATACATATAAATGTGCCAGCTGCATTTCCTCCCGGGCATGCTGTAAAACCTTGCCTTAAATAACCCTCAAAACTTTGTCAGACGTGGCGAAACGATCTTTGTTTAGGTTGTCTACGCTCTGCCTACCCCATTAAGGATAAAGGTATGATTATATGTATGTAATAAATGTATATACATAAATCTGCTATTGTATGATTATTTCTCCTAAAACAAAGACATTATAATTTCCTTTAGGAATGTTTTAAATCTTTACCTTGAAGTTGAATTATTAAAAAAATAAATGGGAAAAATGTAAATTCATTCAAACAATAAATATTTAACTTTCTAAATCCAGTTTAGTTACAAGACGTCATATCGTCATACGGTAGTTTGAAAGGTGTCAATGTTCTATTATTTTTAATTGATTGTTTTTATGTCGCCGCCTGGTCGGCTTCATCAAAAGGGCGTTAACTACGATGCCGAACCCTTCTTTACGATAAGTAATCGGTTAAACTACAGATTAATCCAAAAAACCAACTTAATTAACTAGTAGTTATTTTTATTGTGCTACCGTAAAGATGAAATTGTTGATAATTGGGCAGGTTTTATAGATATTCGTTATTTTTTGTTTAAATTATTATAAGAATATACAACGTGTAACTGAAAGGGTATATGCACCGGAAAGGAAATGAACCAGCCCATGAAACTGAACAACTTTCCCAAAGGAACATAGTTCAAAATAAGAAAATAACAAGTTTGACCTTTCATACAAAATGCATCAGCTGATGGCGCGTGTAGTATGGGGAGTCAAACGTTCTGTTTCGTTTTTCAACCTATGTTCCTTTGGGAAAGTTGTTCAGTTTCATGGGCTGGTTCATATCCTTTCGGGTGGATATACACTTTCTGTTACACGTTGTAGATAATTTCCTCCCACGTAATTCTATTTTCTTTCTTCTTTTTTTTTACAAATGTTTCATGGTAAGGAATACAGAAAAAGCCTTTTTGTATAAGTGCCTACTAACATTTTAATCATAAGATTCGAAGAAATCATGCGAAGAAAAAGGAAAATAAAAATTACTTTAGATCAAAGAGCTCACTAAACCTTGTCTAGACCCTTCTAGGGCATATGAAATTTATATTATTCATTTCGGATCGTTTACATACATGTAATACGCTTTATGCCTAATGGAGTAGGCAGAGCGTAAAACAAAAATCGTTCCGCCACGTCTGACAAACTTTTGACGCTCTGCCTACCCCATTAGGGATAAAGGCGTGATTATGTGTATGTTTGTATGTACTAAATTATAAGCACAGAATAATAAATAATAGCTTATAAGTATGTGTGAGTGTATTCATGTCGAATCATTAAGGCCCGTAATTATAAGCAGTACTTGAAACTGACAGTTAGTTCGTATCAGAAACATCATTTCAGTACAATGTAGCCTGTACTTAACTTCTTTCTTTTCATTTGTGTATGAAATTATTGTATGTATGTATCGTAAGTATGTATAGTATGTAGGAATATTGTATTATATATTATATATTGTTTATGCTTCTGTATATATTATTTTTGTATTTGTATACTTGTTGTATACTGGAGTATATATATTTAATTTATTAACATGTTTGTAGCACTAACCCGCGTCAATTTATTTTACTCCTCTGTTTCCTATTGCCTGGTTGCCTGGAAGAACCTGTAATACCCAATTTGTAATTTCTGTCTTTTTGTGCAATAAAGTAATTTGTATTGTATTTTGTATTGTAGCCTGTCAAATCCATACTTAGTATTGCTCTCAATCTTGAGATTGCTTTACAAAAACGAGCTCCAAAATATTATTTTTGCAAAAATCAATATCGGACGGGTCCTTTCAGCTATTATTGATAAGAAGGCCTCTTTAATTAATGCTTTTCAGCCTGAATCGGATATTTTTATCCTAAAAGAGGATCTGTAGCACGACATGATCTTTACCAGGATAAAGATGAATGAGCCGAGATTTAATCTAACGAGGCACGCCCGCAGGCTACTTCTACTTAGCTAATGTAATTTGATATTAAGAACTTTGGTGAAATTCTTTCAAAGAAACTAAGCTATAAAATATTATCTTGATTTTGAAAGTACATACATACATAACGTCACGCCTATTTCCCGGAGGGGTAGGCAGTGATCACATCCCTCCACTTGCTACGGTCCTTGCAAACTTCTTTCGCTTCATCTACATTCATCAATCTTTTCATGCACGCTCGTCGGTTTAGGGTACTCCTGACCTGACCTTTCTCTAGAAGAAAGAAGAAGTTCGTCGAGGTCTTCCCCTTCCAACGTTCCCACTCACACTCGCCATATATATCTGTTTACTTAAACTGCTTTCATCCATCTTCTCAACATGACCAAACCACCTAAGCATTTCTTTTTCTATACCTGTCACTATCCTCTTTCACACCACAACGTTCTCTTATCACGCTATTTCTTATTCTGTCACTCAGTTTCACACCAATCATACTTCTTAAAATTTTGAAAGTAAGCCATTATAATGCCATTATAATTTGTTTACGAATACATACATACATACATACATATTATCGCGTCTTTGTCCCTAATGGGGTAGGCAGAGCGTAAAACATCGTTCCGCCACGTTTGACAAAGTTTTGAGGGTTATTTAAGACTTGTAGGTATATTGCTGTAGTGACAGGTTATCAGCCCATCGCCTAAATGACAATACACTGAAACCCCCGAATCCCTTAGCTGGTTTTTACAGCATGCGCGGGAGGAGATGTAGCTGACACATTTTATTTTTTTATCGCTCGCAGTCCGGCATATAAGAAAATACTTAGGTAATGTAATTTGATATTAAGAACTTCGGCGAAAATCTTTCAAAGAAACTAAACTATAAAATACTATATAACTAGCGACCCGCTCCAGCTTCGCACGGAAATTATCAGTGTTTCTCTACTATATTTTGCATGTATTATACATATAAACCTTCCTCTTGAATCACTCTATCCATTAAAAGAATCACCACATCAAAATCCGTTGCGTAATTTTAAAGATTTATGCATACATAGGGATATAGGGACAGAGAAAGCGACTTTGTTTTGACATGGTTTTGTGTAACGACCACTATCAAAGACAGCGACCGGGACCGACGGCCTAACGTGCCCTCCGAAACACGAAATCTTTTTCTTTTCGGACAATCAGGTGATTCAGCCTGCAATTTCCTACCCAAACTGGAGAAAAATTCACAAAGTGATAAATTCACAAATATCAACTTTGTGTTTTCCCTCTGACTTAACTAATATAAGTCTATACCTGTCATTTTCTGTCATGAGAGAACAGAAAGGGACGGCAGCAATTTAAGTCAAGATTTACTTAATTAGAATGTGCCTCCCGGGCATGCTGTAAAAACTAGCTAAGGGATCCTAGGGTTTCAGTATATTGCAATTTAGGCGATAGGCTGACAACCTGTCACTACAGCAATATACCTACAAATCTATCTTAAATAACCCTCGAAATTTTGTCAGACGTGGCGGAACTACCTTTGTTTAGGTCGTTTACGCTCTGCCTACCCCATTAGGGATAAAAGAGTGATTATATCTATCTATCTTATATCTTTAGTTAAGTTGTGCCCTCAAGGAATCAGTTCCATTATTATGTACAGTGAAGTTTATGTGTTTAATTTATTAGTGAAATGTTTTATGACCAAAAAATTTACGCCATCAACACAACACTTTTGAAGAATCGTAACAAAGTCTCCATTTAAGTACTAACGGATGTCCAAACTTTCATAATCATAAGTGCTTGATTCCCCAAACTCCTGATCAAATTATAATTTTCCCTCGAAAAGCCAATAAAAACCATTGTTTTAACAATGAGAGTGTCGCAGTTAAAGCAAACCCATCGCAAATAAAAAAAGTTCGTTTCGCTTTTATCTCTTTCTAAAATGTACTCTCTGATGGGCGATTTTCCAATAGACGACATTTCCACGTTAACTGCAACGGCACGGTAGCGTTGACGATACCGGAGGTCCTGGGTTCGATTCCCAGGGGGGAAACACAAAGTTGATATTTGAGAATTTATCACTTTGTGAATTTTTCCCCAGTTTGGTTAGGACATTGCAGGCTAAATCACCTGATTGCCCGAAAAAAAAAACGAAAAAGATTTTGATGTTTCGGAGGGCACGTTAAGCCGTCGGTCCCGGTCGCTGTCTTTGATAGCGGTCGTTACTCAAACCATGTCAGAGGCCTGATAGTTGTGCTACTGGGCGGTTTTAAAACTCTGACACCAGGGTTCATCGGGTCGATAGACTCGATACAAACTCGACAGAAAAAGAATGAAAATATATGCAAAACATTGGTTCCCACCCGTATCGTCGACGGCCTGCCAAAATGCATGTGTTATGTATACGTACGTAGCATGTACGTGTGTGTCAGAGTGGAACAGAGTCATGACGATATCGTTATCGTGCCGTTGCTGTGCCGTAGACGTACCGTCTAGTAAAAAACACTCGATGTTTTTGTGAAACACGACCTTTTTATCTTTTTGTTAAAACTTTATCTTGTCGCTTTTTTGCGAAGCGAAGTGCCCTGATTCACACCAATTTCCCGTAAATATTTTATGTATACGTTGGCAAAATTATCATTTCAAATGTGTGTTTTTCGATGCCTGCGTGGTCTAGTGGTCAGAGCCATGGGCTCATGATCCGGAGGTCTTGGGTTCGATTCCCATGGGATTGTTTATTTCAAAGTTGGTATTTGCCAATTTATCACTTTGTGAGATTATTTCCAGTTTGGTTTGGACAATGCAGGCCAAATCATCTGATTGTTTGGAAGAAAAAAGATTCCGAGCACGTTAAGCATTCGGTACCGGTTTCTGTCTTTGATAGTGGTTGTTACATTAACCATGTCAAAGGCCTATTAGCTGTGCTATTAAGCGGTTTAAAAACTCTGACAACAGGGTTTATCGGGTTGACCTAGTCGATACCCACACGACAGAAGAAGAAGAAGTAAATTTATTCAACGGCTACCGAATCTTGGGGATTGAACTGGTTTTGTGTTTGTAGATAGAGTTACATGCTAAATAAATTTGATACATATATACATATGAGTACATATTATCACTTCATCCCTAATGAATGAGGTAGGCAGAGCGTAAACGACCTAAACAAAGGTCGTTCCGCCACGTTTGAAAAAGTTTTGAGGGTTATTTAAAATAGATTTGTAGGTATATTACAATATACTGAAACCCTCACTTTAGCTGCTTTTTACAGCATGCCCGGGAGGAAATGCAGCTGGCATATTTTATATTTTTCTCTCACTCCCAGGCCAGCATAGAAAGAATATGCGATATAGATAGAGTTGCATCATGAGCACAAATGTATGGGCCGTGCACCCAGGAGCATCAGCACTGAGACTTCTTTTGGTTTGATGCTAACACAGGAGGTTAGCCTTCTGCCAATGTGCATCAAAATCTGACTACTCGTTTACCTTGACCTTAAATCGCTAGCAATTTGTATGATAGCTCCCTCAATATCTCAGGATCCATTGGAAATATTTTTTTACCGTCATAATGAAAAGTGATCATTATGATCATGTGTTTTCGGACCAGCTAGTGAAACCATTCAAAATAATTCTTTGATCTTGATAAAATTAAGTAAAGGCTGTTTTCTAGCGCTTGTGATCCAGCTTGCGGTAACGCTGCTTGGCTGCTACGCACTATGCCACCTCGAGGAGTCGCGCTCAATACCATATTTTATTTATAAGATATATTTTTTAAGGTATTAAAGTGTGTTTTTGTGTTTGTGCTTTAATAAATAAATCACTACATAGTATAAAACAAAGTCGCTTTCTCTGTCCCTATATAGGGATATAAAATCACTCTATCCATTAAAATAAACCGCATCAAAATCCGTTGCGTAGTTTTAGCATACATCCCTATGTATGCCTATATGCTTAGATCTTTAAAACATACATAGGGATATATGCTTAGATCTTTAAAACTACGCAACGGATTTTGATGCGGTTTCTTTTAATGGATAGAGTGATTCAAGAGGAAGGTTTATATGTATTATCTATGCATGCAGAATAAAGTAGAGTAACACTGATGATTTCCGTGCGAAGCCGGGGTGGGTCGCTAGTATATAATAATTTGAAATGTCAAAAAAAGAAGTAAAGGATCATGGCAAGAGTGATCATCAAGAGTGAGTGGCATTATCTAAGCAAACATGCTCCATCATCGACTGCATCGTCACTTACTATCAGGTGAAATGGCGGAAAAATGGTTTGCCCATTGTTAAAAAAAAACAATTTTGTGATAACTCAATGTTAAATAAACGAAGTATAGTTAGATATCTGATGACATGAATTTAAACATGAACTAATTAACTTAAAATCTCGAAGACGATGTCTTGTGGTGCTTTATAATGAAATTCTTTATGAAGGAAATGAATTCTTCAGCCGGTCGGATAACAAATTCCCGGCATACTGTTGCAGAAATATTTAAAAGCTGCTACAGTATGCGGCGATAAATATCGCACATCAACACTAGAGTTGATGAAGAAGTGATTATGGGGATGAGGCTAAATAATAAAGATAGAAAAAAAATACTGATATGTATTTCTTTATTAGTTTTATTATTCGTATAAAACTATTATTTCATCAGCAAATGAAATCAAAACTTGTGTTGCCCTGAAAATGGAGGATTTTTTTATTACAACTTATCCAAGTAAATAACAATGTAATAAGTATAGCTTATTTAACTAAACCTCACCTAAAAATAGAGAAACAACATTTTATGTTTATAGCTTCACTAGATTTATCTATCTGTAAGACAATTTATTTATTATTTATCTTTAAAATCTCTGAAAACATTTTATCGATTAAACAACCTTATGTTACCATGACAACTAAAGGTATGTGCGGCAAAAACCAGCACTAAAGAAATACATGCATTCTCTTTACACTCATATAAAATAAATGTGTTCTGTCATTGTTCTTTGAATCCTCTCATAATTATTATTTGAGTGCGTACACAAAATACAAAAAATATATGATCGTTATGCGGGAAACAAATTCCTCATACAATTCCTCTTCTTCTTCTTGTCGTGTCGATCGTTTAGGCGTTTTTATTCATCTTGATATTAGATTAAAGGATGCAGATGAGGATTTTTTGACTTTATGTAATGAGGAAGCAATAGCAGATGAGGAATCGTAAAAATTACGTAACTTCCGCATTATGAGAAATCGGAAGCATAATCCTCATCAACCCTAACCAACACTTAGAAAGAGACTGTTCTGTTTACCTGTCATTGTATAAGTGCGGCAGGGATAATGCTCTATAATGCGAACTAAGCATGTGCAATATTTATAGCCCTTGACTGTACTTTTTCAGCGGTTTCTCAGTGAAAATAGCGGCGTTAAGCCCTGGGATGGCTTTTAGCCCGAAGTCACATTTATCATCGAAAATGGTGGGTGGGTTTAACCTAACCATTCACTATGGTATTCTATGATACATTGTACCAGGATCATCATCTCCCTAGCCTTATACCGTATCTCTCGGGGACGACTACCTAGGTGATTGAACGAGGGTACTGGTTTGTACACAGAGCGACTGCCATCTGATTTCTGCAACCCAGAAGGGAAATCAGACCTAATCCTAGATTAAGTCAGATTTTTCAATCCGCCAATGCTTAGCACTGGTCTCTGACATGCTTAACGACCTATATCTATGTTATACAACGAAATTAATGGGGGCCAATGGCTTAAATTGCCTTCCGAAGCATTGAAAAAGCACCGAATAAACATACATATGAAAACCGAAAAACACATTGGTACGTGGTGGGATTCGAACCACGACCTCCCACTCAGGAGGCAACGGCCCTATCCACTACGCCATCGGGCACTCCAAATACAATGTACGAGAATATGCTATTAAAATACTGTGAAAGGTTTCGGGTAAGCTTTGAAAAATATCTTTTATAAAACCAGAAAAATTCTGTGCCAGCTGCATTTCCTCCCGAGCATGCTGTAAAAACCAGCTAAGGGATCCGAGGGTTTCAATATGTTGGAATATATACGATGGGCTGACAACCTGTCACTACAGCGATATATAGGCACCTTATATTATATCGATAGGTGGGCACCTTAAATAACCCTCAAAACTTTGTCAGACGTGGCGGAACGACCTTAGTTTAGGCTCTTTACGCTCTGCCTACACCATTAGGGATAACTGCGTGATTATATGTATGTAAATATTATTATACTGACTTCTGAATGCATTTATTTTTTATATTTTTTGCGATAGATTTAATCTTGATTCTGGATAGAGTTAGTCTAGGTCAGACAAGAAAAAGAGAGCCGTCAGCACGCCATATTAATTAAGAACAAATAAAAAAAAGAAAAACCGCTTTATTATTGTGGTATAACCCATTTGTAGCTTTCCTAATTTCTAAGGCACATGTAACCTTCGCAAAAGATTTCCACTTGTAAAGGTTCTACTTAGTTACATTCAATACAAATGTTTTCTTACGAATTCTACCTACGCTAATATATTTTTATCACTACATAATATAAAATGAAGTCGCTTTCTCTGTCCCTATATCCCTATGTATGCTTAAAACTACGCAACGGATTTTGATGCGGTTTCTTTTAATGGATAGAGTTATTCAAGAGGAAGGTTTATATGTATAATATATGCATAATATAGTAGAGAAACACTGATGATTTCCGTGCGAAGCCGGGGCAGGTCGCTAGTAATAAATATATCGTAATCTTACAGGAAAACAATTTGGTCGCATCTTAAACCTCAATATTTAAATTAAGCTATCAAAAAGAAATAAAATTCAATTCAGTAGACAAATCAGACAATTCACGTATGAATATAATGAATCCAAGTCTGTAATCCCTTTAGAAGATCATATTAGGGAATTTGAGTCTAATCTGGAAGGAATTCGATCTAATTTCCAGCGATCGCTGACTGATTTAACGTAACAAATGATGCGTCAAGCCGGAGTCACGAGGGACCTTAGAGAAAGCAGGGCTGCCAAAAAACTAAGGATTGGAATTCCCTGTCCGGACGGTGGTATAACCTGGGCATCTTCAAGGCCACAGTGAACATGCATGCACTGTACCTAGTTATACTCCATCATAGTCAGCATCATCTCTTCTCATCAAGTGAGATGACAGGTAAATGATTGCCTATAAACTATAAAACAGTATATTCTTTATTGTTGTATTCTTACAAAGCCTTCATGTCACCTACATCAATTTGCAAATAGAAGAAAAACAAGTTTTCTTAAGAGTTTCTTTGTTTTCATCATTAGGTAAAACTTGCTTTTTGATTTTCTAGTTCTGATGTGGTTTGTTTAAGACCTACTTTTAAAGGAACCGACTAGAACTAAATCTTAAAGTGGAGCAAAAAAAGGACCTAAAACCATTAAATGTGCAACCAAAAGATGGCGCCACAACAAGAAACACAAGCTCTGAAACGCAGTATCAAAGTTTTCTCAGCGATACAAGTTCCTAACTTCTCCGGTTGGACTTCGGTCCCCTGATCACAACACCGGAGCAGGCAGGTAGTTGCTACCTTTTCCCATCTATCGCCACTAATCCAATTGGCTTTAACATTTAACTCCTAAAAATGAATTTGGCACAGCCCTAGCGACCACAGGGTGATTCCCAGCAGTCAAGAACAAAGACGAATGTACAAACTCCAAAGATATTACGTGTAATCATATTCATGGGCAAAGTTATAAGCGGCAATAACGCACAAAATGTATGACGAGACGGGAAAAATGTTACATCATGTTTTTATTAAAGTGGGGAAGCTTATATGCCTCCCTCATGGAAATTGGTCACCGCATTTACTTTACTTTACCTCCTAGGAGAAAAATAGCGATAATTCCTATAGGTCTGGACCTATGTCCTTATTTTGGTCACTCCGGAGACTTATGCGCTTACGTTTTTATCCCATTCGCATAATCGGCGTCAGTGGCTTGATATTTTATTTATTTATTTAATTCATAGAAAAATCTCACAGCATATACAGAGTTCATTAAAAGAGTATTAATACATTAACAAGCCAGATTAAGATATATTAGACTTCAGGCCAAATATGTTAAAAAATTAAAATTTAAAATATAGAGTTATGTTAACAAGTAAAAATAACAACAAAACAAGATTAAGCCTATTTTTCATAAGTTGAGTGTATGTATGAGTAGGATGTGTATGCGCGTGTGTGTCTGTGTAGATGCAAAGTGCGTGTGATGATTATAGAATATTATTATTGTTACGAAAAATCGTCACAATCCAAATTATGAGGTAATATGAGCAAGATATGAGCTGTTTTCGCCACGTCTACCACATTTTCATCTAACTAATCTAAGGGACATTGTAAAAAAAAATTATAAGTGTTTTTTGACTCACTTTTCAGAATTTTAGTAATGGCTCTACCTATCAGGTAGCTTCCTGACGTAAAAGTTTTGCTTTACATCATCTCTCTAGCCTTATCCCGTATCTCACGGGGTGGGCTTCCTAATCTAGGGGATTGAACGAGGGTACTAGTTTTTACACAGAGCGACTGCCATCTGACCTCCGCAACCCAGAAGGGAAACCAGACCCAATCCTAGATTAGGTCAAAATTTTGAAGCCGCTAATGCTTACCACTGGTTTCTAATATGGCTTAACGACTAATATCTACGGTATTAAACGATATTAACCGGGACCAACGGCTTTACGTGCCTTCCGAAGCACGGCAGAAGCGCCGAATAAACGGACATATGAAATTCGAAAACCGAAAAACACATTGGTACGTGGTGGGATTCGATCCACGACCTCCTGCTCAGGAAGCGGCGGCCCTATTCACTACGCCATCGGGCTCTAAAAGTTTTTCTTTACAAATTTACGGATCATTTTGAAAGTATAGTAATTTTATATATCCTCTTAGGATAAAGTACATAGTTAGATAAACTTAATAAACAACAGACTTTAGCTGGTTCGGAAATGTAGTTCATTCAGATTCGAATCTTCACAGTTTCGAAATAGTTTGTCCAACAGAAACAGTAAGTTTAATAATTACAACTGACCACAACGTGGCAGTTTCTCTAGTTGACCGCAAATCTACGCCGGACTGTGGCGATGGATTGAGATATAAGCTGTCCGCTGCTTCCTGATTGAAGCTGTTGGCAAACATTGTGGCAAACTTATTATAAATTAGATTACATTACATATAATCACGCCTTTATCCATAATGTAGGTAGGCAGCGCGTAAACAAAGGTCGTTTTTAGAGTTATTAAGGCTAGATTTGTAGGTATATTGCTGTAGTGACAGGTTAGCTCATCGCATAAATTGCAAAATACTGAAACCCTCAGATCCTTTAGCTGGTTTTTACAGCATGTCCGGAAGGAAATGCAACTGGCATATTCTGTTTTTTTCTCGCTCCCAGTCTAGCATGGAAGAAAAAGTATACATACAGTGATAATAAGAATAGAAGGTGGATCATTTTGTTATTAAACAGAGAACAAACTCTCATTTCGTCCCTGGCGCATTGTTTTTGTGTTATATTCGCCCAACGAATGTACATGTAACTACAAATCTACGCCAGACTGTCGCGATGGATTAAGATTGAAGCTGTCTGCTGCAGATAATAATGATCATCCTGATTGAAGCTATCGGCAAACATTGTGGCAAACTACTGTAGAAATTGCATATAAAAGCATAGACACAGTGATAATTAGAATAGAAGGTGGATCATTTTGTTATTAGACAGAAAACAAACTCTCATTTAGACCAGTACGTATATATACGTCTGAATTTCATATATACGTCTGATACGTACGTACGTATCACAAGTGTCATTTTGTTACAAGACGATCTGTCAAATCCACACTTAAGATTGCTCTCAATCTGCATCGCTTTATAAATACGTCTCTGACGTATAGTATCATAGGTAAATCTTCTAATGGTCTGAGTTTTTTTCTCCCAAGGGATGTTCATGTTAACTACAAATCTGCACCGGACTGTGGCGATGGATTAAGATTGAAGCTGTCTGCTGCAGATAATAATGATCTACTTGATTGAAACTGTTGGCAAACTTAGTGGCTATGTTAGTTACTATTATAGATGTAGAACTACAGTATGGTATGACAGGACAGTGAACAGTGGCTTGATGGTGACAAGTCTAAGCCGGATTGGGATTTGACCTGTACGGAGGAGATAATAATAATCTTATGATTGAAACTGTTGGCAAACTTAGTGGCTATTTTAGTTACTATTATAGATGTAGAATTACAGTATGGTATGACAGGACAGTGAACAGTGGCTTGATGGTGACAGGTCTAAGCCGGATTGGGATTTGACCTGTACGGAGGAGATAATAATAATCTTCTTGATTGAAACTGTTGGCAAACTTAGTGGCTATTTTAGTTACTATTATAGATGTAGAACTACAGTATGGTATGACAGGACAGTGAACAGTGGCTTGATGGTGACAAGTCTAAGCCGGATTGGGATTTGACCTGTACATACATACATAAATATAATCACGACTTTATCCCTAATGGGGTAGGCAGAGCGTAAACGACCTAAACAAAGGTCGTTCCGCCACGTCTGACATAGTTTTGAGGGTTATTTAAGATAGAATTCTGGGTATATTGCTGTAGTGATTGGTTGTCAGCCCATCGCCTAAATTACAATATACTGAAACCCTCGGATCTCTTAGCTGGATCTTACAGCATGCCAGGGAGGAAATGCAGCTAGCACATTCTATGTTTTTCTCTCGCTCCCAGGCCAGTATGGAAGTATCTCGCTCCCAGGCCAGCATGGAAGTAACAGGAAGTAAAAGTTGACCTGTACGGATTAGATAATAATGATCTTCTTGATTGAAACTGACAGAAAATTCGATTCACATTGGGAAGCGATGCGTCGTATCACGTCGCTTCCTTTAGTGGCATAGTTACACTTATCAATTTTCGATGACAACAGATAAGTATAGTTGCCTATTTTAAGAGACAAAAGGATTTAAATAAGTCTATCAGGAATCGAAACCAGATTTATATTAAGAGCCCGATGGTGTAGTGGATAGGGCCGCTGCCTCCTGAGCGGGGAGGTCAAGGCTCGAATTTCATCACGTACCAATGTGTTTTTCGGTTTTCGAACTTCATATGTACGTTTATTCGGCGCTTTTTCCGTGCTTCGGAAGGCTCGCTAAGCCGTTGGTCCCGGTTAATATCGTTTAATACCGTAGATATTAGTCGTTAAGCCATGTCAGAGGCCAGTGCTAAGCATTGGCGGCTTGAAAACTCTGACCTAATCTAGGATCGGGTCTGGTTTCTCTTCTGGGTTGCGGAGGTCAGATGGCAGTCGCTCTGTGTAAAAACAGTACCCTCGTTCAATCAGGGGAATCTAGGGAGATTAGGTAGCCGACCCCGTGATATACGGGATAAGGCTAGGGAGATGATGAGTCGAATCGAAACCAATTGACAAGCTTATTTTATAGCTCTACTTATACACTTTTCATTTTCATATTTCACATTTTCACGCGGAAATCCATTAATATTAAGCCCGTAGTGCGGAAAATTGAAATAATGGAATCAGCCGCGTCACTTCGCGGAAGTCCACCGAAATGCAACATAGATTTATGTTTACTTACTACCTTCGTATACTGAACTGACTCCTCAGTGCCTCCGTGGTCTAGTGGCTAGAGCCATGAACTCCAGATCCGGAGGTCCTGGGTTCGATTCCCAGGGGGGAAACACAAAGTTGATATTTGAGAATTTATCACTTTGTGAATTTTTCACCAGTTTGGTTAGGACATTGCAGGCTGAATCACCTGATTGTCCGAAAAGAAAAAGATTTCGTGCTTCCGAGGGCAAGTTAAGCCGTCGGTCCCGGTCGCTGTCTTTGATAGTGGTCGTTACTCGAACCATGTCAGAGGCCTGATAGTTGTGCTACTAGGTGGTTTAAAAACTGTGACACCAGGGTTCATCGGGTCGATAGACTCGATACCCACTCGACAGAAGAAGAAGTGGCCTAGTGGTATGAGCTACGGTCTCTTAATCCGTAGGTATCGGGTTCGATTTGATACCGGGTTCGATATATTAGTTTATTTTAGTTATGTATTTATTTAGTAGTATTTATATTGTTTAAGTATTAACATGAACTTAGTATGCACTATCCCGCTTTCTGCTATGAACTATCCTAATACCCAAAGGTTGCCTGGTAGAAATTGCTGCTTTAGCAAAAAGTTTTGTTCCTTACTTTTCTGCTGTATGTATAATTGTGTTTCTTTGTGCAATAAAGTATTTTGTATTGTATTGTATTCCCACGGGGAGAACATACATACATATGTACATAAAATCACGCCTTTATCCCTTACGGGGTAGGCAGAGCGTAAAACGCCTCGTAAGCGCCTGTTTCGCCACGTCTGACAAAAATTGAGGGCAAATTTTAAATTGAAATGATTTGTATTGCTGTAGTGACAGGTTGTCAGCCCATCGCCTAAATTACAATACACTGTAACCCTCGAATCCCTTTTGCTGACTTCTACAGCATGCCCGGGAGGAAGGGCAGCTGGAACATTCTATGTTTTTTTATCTCTCCCAGTCCAGCATGGAAGAAAGAACACAGAGTAGGTATTTGTCAGTTTATCACGTTATGATATTTTCTCGGATTGAACGAGGGTACTGGTTTTTACACAGAGCGACTGCCATCTGACCTCCGCAACCCAGAAGGCAAACCAGACCCAATCCTAGATTAGGTCAGAATTTTCAAGCCGCCAATACTTAGCACTGGCCTCTGATATGGCTTAACGACTAATATCTATGGAATTAAACGATATTAACCAGGACCAACGGATTAACGTCCCTTCCGAAGCACGGAAAAAGCGCCGAATATACGTACATATGAAATTCTGAAACCGAAAAACATATTGGTACGAGGCAAGGACCCTATCCACTACACCATCGGGCTCTCTACATTTGTACATTCATACATATTCTAAATATAATCATAATAAATCTTAAAATTCATCTGGCACATTCTATGTTTTTATTTTGCTCCCAGGCCAGCATGGAGGAATGATATTATATTTAAGGTAAATCATTACGGACTACTAAGTTAAAATTAACGTGTAGTTTTGACTCTACAAATACGGAACACAAGAGCTTCTTGTTCAAATATTTGAATAAGTAAAGCAAACTTCCAGATTTTACTTTAGGTATGTTTGTTTGAAATTTTAACTAACATAGGTAATGTGTTTTAGAAGCTTTAATTATGAAGTGGCTCAATACAATTCTGAATAAAGGATACATACCAAAAATACGTCCATGCTGGACTGGGAGTGATAAAAAAACATAGAATGTGCTATTCCTCCCAGGTATGCTGTAAAAACCAGCTAAGGGATCCGAGGGTTTCAGTGTATTGCAATGTTGGCGATGAGCTGACTACCTGTCAGTACAGCAATATACTACAAATATATCTTAAGTAACCCTTAAAACTTTGTCTTACGCTCTGCTCTAATGGGGTAGCCATTAGATAAAGGCGTGATTATGTGTATGTATGTGTGTCAATATCATAAGTCGTAGAGTTTCCCAGAGTGTACCTAAAGCTTCCTTTGGATTTCCAATACTAATACTAACAATGTGTATAAAAAATAAGCTGACCATGTTTTAGGGTATGATGATCCTTGGATGAAACAACCTTTATTATCCCCACGGAAAATAGGACAAAATATGAAATCTTCGGCTTCGGCCCTTCCATACAAATTAAGGCGTATCCTGCCGATAGATCAGCAAGTCGATTTCAAGATATGCAACTATCGCCCGTAATGCCTTAGAATATCATTCAACGTGATTCCTATCGGCAAATGGTTGTTTTTAAGAGCTTATTTTTCATAAACGAATCGTTGGAATTTAATGGATCAAATTTCTTATATTTCGATTAAAATTCCTTGAGAAAAGTTTAGTGTCATGGGAAGGTTTTTATTCTAGCAAATACATATGGCCTACATATTTTTCTTTATTTTTTCTAAGTAAACTTAGGCTCGTATTTATAAAGCGATCTCAAGTTTGAGACCAATATTAAGTATGGATTTGACAGGTCATTTTGTACTGAAATGTTATTTTTGATACGGTCTCAAACTGGCTATCATTCTCAAGTGCTATTTATAATTGCGGGCCTTAATATACCTACTGGAATATTTTCCAAAGAAACGTTGCTTATAACAGTAAGTCCATCGTGATTTTGTCGTTTCATTACACGGACCGGATATTAAGCACTCCACCCTCCTTCCTAGCCCTATTTATCAAGATTTGGGTACAAGTTTATTCTTCACTTTTTGACCGCTTTCTTACAAACAAATCTATGTAAATTATCAAGAATATCTACGAAAAAATATATAATACTTACATAAGAATTAGTTCCATCCAATTAAAAATTAAAAACACACTGAAATAATTTTCGACGCCACAAATTAACGATCGTAATACAATCAAATTAATAAGAATAAGTCACTGTTATTTCAATCACCTCAAAATCGATTTACACCACACTGGCAACTTCCGCAATTAAACAAATACACGAAAATAAAAAACATAAAGCAATTTTCAAATTTGGAATAGAATACCGTCGAGTTTGAAACTACGTTCGAAAATGGCGCGAACACAGGCGTGCGTCTCTACGCTCCGACGTTTCTGAACTGAGTTTGACCGAGTTCACAGAGCTGAAATAAAAATGGTATGGTACTACTCGTCATAGTAAGCTCAGTAGGGAGAACTGGAGAAGGCAAACTTTAACGAACAATGTAGGTAAGAAAGCGAAGTAGATTGATCTCTATCGTGCTTTTGTTCATTATATATCAATGCGTAAGATCCCCAGATAATTAAATGGAATAAAGTTAAATTAACAAAAACCATTAAATGGGGTGTAAGGGACAGCGTCTCGCATACGGTTAGGGGTTGTTCAATCCAAAGAAACTGAACTAATTTCACCAGGAAATTCTTTCAGGAGATGAAAATATATTGACCTTCCCATACAAAATTACCACCTCGATAAGAAAATTTGTATGGAATAGCATTCTATTTGTCATTTCCCGGTGAATGTTGTTCAGTTTCGTTGACTGAGCGACCTCTATCAGTTTGCGAGATGCTGTCCCTTACACCCTGTATGTCAACGCGTAAGAGCCCCACATAATTAAATGGAATAAAGTTAAATTAACATAAATCATTATACAATTTCTATGAGAAGCACTAGTTAGTTCTTCTTCTTCTATTCAACTAAAACTAAAGTAGATAACCACCTATACTTCAGTTTCTTAAAAGTAAAGTAACTATTAGTTTTAAAACCAGACCGATTTCTTCTTTGATCTTGGATTCTCGAGTCAAACGACCTGAAGAACCCTGGTGTCAGAGTTTTCAAACCACCTAGTAGCACATCTATTAGGCCTCTGACATGGTTTGAGTACCGACCACTATCAAAAATAGCAACCAGGACCAACGGCTTAACGTGCCCTCCGAAGCACAGAATCCTTTCTTTTTCTTTTTGGACAATCAGCCTGCAATGTCTTAACCAAACTGCGAAAAATCTCACAAAGTGATAAATTGTCAAACATCAACTTTGAATTGGAATTTCCCCCACTGGTAATTGAACCCAGGACCTCCGGTTCTTAAGCCCATGGCTCTGACTACTAGACCACGGAAGCAGTTTACCAGACCGACTAAAATTCTACGTACTCGGTTCCAAAAGAAGTAACTATCTTCTTTAGCGCACCACACTTAGCAAAATGTAGAGCATCTGTTCAAATTAAGGTGTATCCTGCCGGCAGATGAGCAGAGATTTCAAGATATGCAACCATCGCCCGTTATGCCTTAGAATATCGTTTAAATCAGCGCGCGCCACGGCGTTGCGGTTACGTCCGTGGCCATGTCAAAAATTTGCGAAAAATACTCAAAAAAAACTAATGCTATAAAAACTACGACTTGGATTTAAAAAAGATATGTTTCGATTTTAGATAATCATAATACGGACATTTTCCCGAAGGAACCGTAAAAGCGTCCTAATAGTTCAGAAGGATAATTAAAATTACTGATAAAAACAGCTTTACAGAAGATTTTTTTTAGGATACTTATAAAAGAACGTTGTGGTGTGAAAGAGGATATAGTGACAGGTATAGAAAAAACGAATGCTTTGGTGGTTTGGTCATATTGAGAGGATGGATGAAAGCAGATTAAGTACACAGATATATATGGCGAGTGTGAGTGGGAACGTTGGAAGGGGAAGACCTCGACGAACGTACCGCGACCAAATCAGGGACGTTCTAGAGAAAGGTCAGGTCAGGAGTACCCCAAACCGACGAGCGTGCATGAAAAGATTGATGAATGTAGATGAAGCGAAAGATGTTTGCAACGACCGTAGCAAGTGAAGGGATGTCATCTCTGCCTACCCATTTCGGGAAAGAGGTGTGACGTTATGTATGTATGTAGTTATAAATAAAAATAAATGTTGCAATTGCAGGCCATGAACTAATTTCTTAGAAGTATATTTTTTTATAATTTTCCAATGATTCCTTTAGGAGAAAAAAACTCTTAAAAACAACCATTTGCCGGGAGGAATCACCTTAAGTCTTTATTACTTGCAGTTCTGGAACTTACATTAAATACTATGAAAATGGGCGCCATTTTGATAATGGTATCTAACATTACATAAATGTAGTAGCTTTGTATGTACTTAGGTCTTTTAATTTTGGACACGTTTACTTACATACATACTATCACCTGTATCCTTAATGGAGTAGGCAGAGCGTCAACGACTCATAAAAAGATAGTTCCACTTTTTAAGGATTGTTTAAAATAGATCTGTTTGTTGCTGTAGTGCCAGGTTGTCAGCCCATCGCCCAAATAACGATATACCTACTGAAACCCTAATTTTTACAGCATAACCGGGAGGAGATGCAGCTGGCACATTCTATGTTTGTTTTTTCTATCATTCCTAATTTAGCATGGAAATTACTTAGGTATACTAGTTTTGAAAGGTAATTGGTAATAGGCAATTGGTATTTTTCATACATACATACTTACATAAATCACGCCTTTATCCCTTACGGGTTAAGCAGAGCGTTTTACGCCTCGTAAAAGGCGCTTTCGCCACGTCTGACAAAAATTGAGGGCAATTTTAGATTGTAATATGTATTGCTATAGTGACAGGTTGTCAGCCCATCGCCTAAATTACAATACACGGTAACCCTCGAGTCCCTTTTCCTGACTTCTACAGCATGCCCGGGAGGGGCAGCTAGAACATTCTATGTTTTTTTATCTTTCCCAGTCCAGCATGGAAGTATAGGTATTTTTTATTTCTTTTGTAATCAAAATTTCACTTTTTTATCAAATGTTTTTTGTTCTTTATAGTAGTTAAGTGATCAATTTGAATGATCCTCATTTGGCTAGTCATTATTTTTTAAAGCAATTGGTTTATGTCTAAATATGTAAAAGGTCACGTGTCATGTCATAGTAAATTGACTTCACTGTACCGCACCTAAGGTCAAAGTACCAATCCGGCTAGAGACCTTCTTGGCTTTTAATTTTATTTTTATTATATCCCAAATAGGCCCGGCCCGATGGTGTAGAGGATAGGGCCGCTGCCTCCTGAGCGGGAGGTCGTGGTTCGATTCCCACCACGTACCAATGTGTATTTCGGTTCTCGAATTTCATATATACTTCCAATTGGCGCTTTTTCCGTGCACGTTAAGCCATTGGTCCCAGTTAATATTGTTTAATACCGTATATATTATTCGTTAACCCATGTCAGAGACCAGTGCTAAGCATTGGCGGCTTGAAAACTCTGACCTAATCTAGGATTGCGTCTGGTTTCCCTTCTAGGTTGCGAAGGTCAGATGACACTCGCTCTGTGTAAAAACCAGTACCGACGTTTAATTACCTAGATAAGGTAGCCGACCCCGTGAGATACGGGATAAGGGTAGGGAGATGATGATATCCCAAATAGGTGTACTTGTTGTTCAAAATTAGTAGAAATTACTAGTAAATTTATTTTAAAATTAAATTGACACATAATTATTAAAATCCTACAAAATCAAATTAACATCTGGGTCGGCATTAAATTATCTCTGTTCCATATTTTGAACGCGCCCTTTTATATCTTCCTTTTAGCAAAGCTCTTGGTGGAAAATAGGTGATGCCGCATGCACGGTCTTATCTTATGGTGATTCCTCCCGACAAATGGTTGTTTTCAAGAGCTTATTTCTCCTTAACGAATCATTTAAAAAATCTAAAATATGTACATCTAAGAACTTAGTTCAATTGCATAAATACATACATACATAAAATCACGCCTTTATCCCTTACGGGGTAGGCAGAGCGTAAAACGCCTCTTAAAAAGGCGCTTTCGCCACGTCTGACATAAATGGAGGGCAATTTTAGATTGTAATGTGTATTGCTGTAGTGACAGGTTGTCAGCCCTTCGCCTAAATTACAATACACTGTAACCCTCGATTCCCTTTTGCTGACTTCTACAGCATGCCCGGGAGGAAGGGCAGCTGGAACATTCTATGTTTTTCTATCTCTCCCAGTCCAGTATGGAAGTGCAATGGTAGTTCAATTGCAGTATTTAAAAATATTCTAGTTCATAAGTCAGTATGCTAAAAAACACTGAAAGTAAAACTGTTTCTATCAGTAAATTTGATATTCCTCCTAAACTATTAGGAGCGCTTTCACGGTTCCTTCGGGAAATTATCCATATTATACATACATACATACATACATAACGTCACGCCTCTTTCCCGGAGGGGTAGGCAGAGATCACATCCTTCCATTTGCTACGATCCTTGCAAACTTCTTTCGCTTCATCTACATTCATCAATCTTTTCATGCACGCTCGTCGGTTTAGGGTACTCGGTACCATATTATGAATATCTAAAATCGCGCCTTTTTTTAATCCGACTCGTAGTGTTTATGGAATAAGCATTTTTGTGCGTTTTTCGCACATTTTTGAAGAGGCCACGAACGTAACCGCCACGCCGTAGCGCGCGCTGATTTGAACAATATTCTAAGGCATTACTGGCAAGGTTGCATATCTTGAAATCTACCTGCTCATCTGCCGGCAAGATACACCTAAATCTTACCTGTGGGAATCAAACTAAAAACATCCGGATCGAAACTCAAAGGCTGTCTCTATACGAATATACACACGATGAATTTCATACACATTCGATAAAAGTATTTCCATGCTGGCCTGGGAGCGAAAAAAAAGCATAGAATGTGCCAGCTGCATTTCCTCCCGGGCATGCTGTACAAACCAGCTAAGGGATCCGAGGGTTTCTGTATATTGTAATTTAGGCGATAGGCTGACAACCTGTCACTACTGCAAAATACCTAAAAATCTATCTAATTTACCCTCAAAACTTTGTCAGATGTGGCGGAACGATCTTTGTTTAGGTCCTTTACACTCTGCCTACCCCATTAGGGATCAAGGCGTGATTATATGATTATATGTATTGTATGTATTGATTGTATGTATGAGAAGTATTGTATGTATGTATGAGACCTAATCTTGGATCCACTTTATATGACTGTGACGTCATTGTACCCCGCAGTTCAATTCCACAATGTGAGGGAGTGTCGATGTATTACGGGATCGGTTATTTATTGAGCCCAAACGGAAACGCTTCGGGAGACTTTGGTCGCATCCACTCATTGGCACATTAATTAAGGGAAGGACATGAAGGCATTTAGGCAGCATTTCCTCCCGGGCATGCTGTAAAAAACAGCTTAGGGATCCGATGGTTTCAGTAGATTGTAATTTAGGCGTTGGGCTGACAACCTGACACTACAGTAGTATACCTACAAATCTATCATAAATAACCCCCAAAGGCGTAATTATTTGTATGTATGTATGCACAATACGTATGAAGTCACAGGTAACAGCTAGTACACCTATTTGGAATATCATCATCTCCCTAGCCTTATCCCGTATCACACGGGTTGGCTACCAAATCTAGTTGATTGAACGAGTGTACTGGTTTTTACACAGAGCGACTGCCATCTGACCTCCGCAACCCAGGTCTTTCACTTTCAGTTAAATGCCTCAACATGTGGTAGCCATGTTGAGGCATTCTAGTAAAAAAGTTAAGATAGGATTTTGCTTACCGCGGTATGGTAATTATTAAGTAACTAGCGACCCGCCCCGGCTTCGCACGGAAATTATCAGTGTTTCTCTACTATATTATACATGTATTATACATATAAACTTTCCTCTTGAATCACTCTATCCACTAAAAGAAACCGCATCAAAATCCGTTGCGTAGTTTTAAAGATTTATGCATACATAGGGATATAGGGACAGAGAAAGCGACTTTGTTTTATACTATGTAGTGATTATTCGATTGAGTTCCCGATATTTCGGCACTGCTGATGAAAGCAGTCTAGTTTTTTTCCGTCCGTAACAAGAACTTATTAAAAAGAGTATGAATACCTAACTCCGAAAGTCTAAAATGTCTGCAAACTTTTCAGATTATGCTTTCATGATAAGATTTGAAACTTTTATCTTGTTACGTATTTTAAATAAATAAAACAACAGTACTTTCTTGTTTTATATTCAAATATTCTAGAATCATTTGCTTTGAACTGCCTCCGTGGTCTAGTGGCTAGTGCCATGGGCTCCCGATCCGGAGGTCCTGGGTTCGATTCCCAGGGGGTAAAACACAAAGTTGATATTTGAGAATTTATCACTTTGTGAATTTTTCCCCAGTTTGGGTAGGACATTGCAGGCTGAATCACCTGATTGTCCGAAAAATCGTGCTTCGGAGGGCACGTTAAGCTTGTCTTTGATAGTGGTCGTTACACAAAACCATGTCAGAGGCCTGATAGTTGTGCTACTTGGCGGTTTAAAAACTATGACACCAGGGTTCATCGGGTCCATAGATTCGATACCCACTCGAACACCCACCGGCTAAAACTAAAATTAAAATCTATCTGTCACTTTCGAAATAATAAAATTGAAAAAGTGATTTATGCTCTATGGTTTTACATTTTGTCCGCTAGATTTTGACGCGCTTTTGCACGTTTCTCCAGTATTTCTGTCAATTTTATCCGCCACATCATATGACGGCGGATAAAAATGACAGAAAACACATGAAACCACCGACTATAAATCAAGAACCGGAGAGAATAGGTTTACTGTCCTTTTCCAATGCTTTTAGTCTAAAAGTGACAAATTAGTTAAAGCCGGCAAATCTAGAATCGAGCCTATTGTATACACTTGTGGGCTAAGTAAAGAAAAATAAACTTTTGCTGTATTAGCAGCTAAATAGGTAGAGAATTCGGGAATTTTCTAGTCTAGCAAACGGAATTCTTCTGGCCGCAGGTCGGCTCGGCCCAAAGTCAGTTCGGCTCAAAGTCAATTCGGCCCAAATAATAATACCACAAACTACGCGCGTGTACGTACAGTCGGCAAGAACAGTCAATTACAGACGATTTCAAATAAACGTTTTATTCATAAAATATTTTAAGCTAGTAGTATAAAAGTAAAATCACAGTCTTAAGATTATCATTAGATTTATTTACGAATGCTAAGATTTATATTGAAACGAATATATATACTTTATTGCATAAACACAAAAGAAATGTAATTTACAAAAATAGTGTGCAAGGGCGAACTTATCTCTATGAAGAGATCTCTACCAGCCAACCCAATGGTAGTAAGAGAAAGTGAATAATTTTGAGGGTGATTTTGACGAATACATTATTTAGATTTATTTATTTCAAATTAATACCATGCCTACTGCCTACTTCAACTATAATACAAGGTGTAGCTATTAGCACAAGTGGTCATCGTTTGTTTTTAAAAATTATAGGAACTAAGAACTACAATAAGAAGATCTTTCTTTGCTGTGGTCGTACTCGAACATCACTTAAAACTGTAACAATAGAAAAGTTTTCTATCTCACACTTGCTATTACTATTATAGCTTTATTTACTATAAATATTGGTTGGTTTTATTTTATTTTTTATAAATAATTTCCAAAGATAATTCTTAAGGGGATCTCTGGTGCACGCCAGCGCCCTCATCAGTAAAAGTCATATCCCAAAAATCACTGAAAACGCAATTAATCGAAAATCCGGTAGATCAGATTAAAGTTAAGGTACTGAAGTTTATTGTAAGCATAATAAATTAATAATTCAGTGGTTACTGAAGTTACAGATAGCAAAAGTGCTAAAAGTGGCCGTTTTTCGCAAATTTTCTTTTTGTAACTACAATGAACTATAAGTTGTAACTTTACGAGGTTCTAAATGACCTTCATTGCTTTAACCTCAATCTGATTTACCGGATTTTCGATTGATTGTGTTTTCAGTGAATTATGAGTTTTTGGCTGATGAGGGTGCCACTTAGCCCAGGGAAGCCTCTTAATTACTTTTAAAATTTCGATGCTGACTGTACAAATCATCGTGATTGGGTGTAAAATATCTGGTATTATTATTTGGGCCGAGCTGACTTTGGCCCGAGTTTATCCGCGGCCATTCTTCAGCCCATGCTGGACCTGGAATAGCAATAATATCCGAGCTACTTCTTTCCCGAGAAAATAAAAAAAATGCTATAGAAGAGAATCTTTACGTGCTGGCAACTACAGTAATTCAGATTCCTATCGATAATTCTCCTCGAAGACCCAGAAAAAATATATTTGCCTTCTCAAAAAGTTTTTCAGCTTTTCTTGTCCCCTCAAAGTTATTCACTTTCTCTTACTACAATTGGGTTGGCTGGAACAGATCTCTTCATAGAGATAAGTTCGCCCTTGCACACTATATTTGTAAATTACATTTCTTTTGTGTTTATGCAATAAAGTATATATATAAAAAAATGTCTTAAGTAGGACGATGTCACCCTGCCTGGGAAGGCTGCCTTAGGCGTGAACCCTGGGGAATCAACTTGCAATTAATGAACGTTCACGATTGATGACAGACTTAATTAATTACAAGAGCATTTAATTACTAATTGAATTTCTTTTCCAAGTTTGTTTCCTTGACCTATTTTTTCGTAAAAGTTACTTGCGTAGGAAAAACGTATTTTTTACGTTATATCAACGGTCAATTTATTGTTTTTTTGAAAGAAACTTTTTTAAACTTCTTACTAACTTCGGGTACTTATGAAACAAGAGTCCGACTACTTAAATAAATTAGGTATTCAAAAGGCGCTCTTGGAATATTAGAATACATTTCTGAACCAATTATTTTTTATTTGATAGTAGGTAAAGCCTTGCCAGCGCAGCGGGACGGAACAGAAGGCCGTGTTGCTCTTAGCCTGCCAGGAATTAAAAATACCTGCCAAAGATACATACATACATAAAATCACGCCTTTATCCCTTACGGGGTAGGCAGAGTGTAAAACGCCTCGTAACAGGCGCTATCGCCACGTCTTATAAAAATTGTGGGCAAATTCTATATTGTAATGAATTAATGATTTGTATTGCTGTAGTGACAGGTTGTCAGCCCATCGCCTAAATTACAATACACTATAACCCTCGAATCCCTTTTGCTGACTTCTACAGCATGCCCGGGAGGAAGGGCAGCTGGAACATTCTATGTTTTTCTCCCAGTCCAGCATGGAATCAAAGATAGAGACAGAATAAGAGAGGGACTTGTGCACTTCCTATAAGGTTCTCTATGACGGGTATTTTTAATTCCTGGCTTCTAACCTGTTGACCAAGTTGACTTGTACGCAGGTGGTGGTAATTTTTAAAGTAATTAGGATAAGATTTACGGTGTAATTATAAATAATCAAAACCCGATGAAGCCATAGATAGGATCGCCATATTAATCAAGAACATATTAACAAAATATCTACCAAATTGCCCTGAACCGATAAATGGCTTTTATTACTGACAAAAAACTAATGGATTAGAGAAAGCAGATGGTCATATTTATTGACATGAAATGTGTTTTGTTATAACACAGGTACCTATTTTTTAAGTAGTCCGTGTAACTCCAATGTGTTGATTAGCCAATTGATTTAATGTCGTAGGGTTGAATATTTACGTCCACGTCTGACAATAAATTAAGGTAAATTTTAGATTGTAATGTGTATTGGTGTAGTGACAGGTTGTCAGCCCATCGCCCAAATTACAATACATTGTAGTCCTCGAATCCCTTTTGCTGACATCTACAGTATGCCCGGAAGGAAGAGCAGCTGGAACATTCTTTGTTTTTCTATCTCTCCCAGTCCAGCATGAAAGATTTTTTTCTTACATAGTTTTTTAAGTTGTTTCTTATAGTATGTTAGTCCCACAAGTTATCTTACAAATGGGTTGTTGTGTACAAGTGTTACATACATATACATATAATTACACCTTTATCCCTAATGGGGTAGGTAGAGCGTAAACGACCCAAACAAGTGTTACTAGAAGTATATATATATATATACTAGCGACCCGCCCCGGCTTCGCACGGAAATTATCAGTGTTTCTCTACTATGCATGCATGTATTATATATATAAACCTTCCTCTTGAATCACTCTATCCATTAAAAGAAACAGCATCAAAATCCGTTGCGTAGTTTTAAAGATTTATGCATACATAGGGATATAGGGACAGAGAAAGCGACTTTGTTTTATACTATGTAGTGATATGTAAGCTCCCATTCTAGCTTTATTTTCATGCTGGACAAGGCGAGAGAGAAAAACATAGAATGTGCCAGCTGCATTTCCTTCTGGTGATGCTATAAAAACTAGCTAAGTCATCCGAGGGTTTCTGTATATTGCAATTTAGTCGATAGGCTGTAAACCTGTCACTACAGCAATATACCTACAAATCTATCTTAATTAACCCTCATAACTTTGTCAGACGTGGCGGAACGACCTTTATTTAGGTTATTTACGGTCTGCCTACCCCATTAGAGATAAAGGCGTGATTATTTGTACGTATGTACTAGAAGCACTCTAACACATTTACATACATACATACATACATATAATCACGCCTTTATCCCTAATGGGGTAGGCAGAGAGTAAACGACCTAAACAAAGGACGTTCCGCCACGTCTGACAAAGTTTTGAGGGTTATTTTAAGATCGATTTGTAGGTATATTGCTGTAGTGACAGGTTGTCAGCCCATCGCCTAAATTACAATATACTGAAACCCTCAGATCCCTTAGCTGTTTTTTACAGCATGCCCGGGAGGAAATGCAGCTGGCACATTCTATGTTTTTCTCTCGCTCCCAGGTCAGCATGGAAGAATCTCTAACACATTTAACACCTTCAAATCGTTGCCCTTCAATATTTTTTTATGATCGATAACACTAAATAATCCACCACTAGGTGACAATTATACATACATATAGTCACGCCTTTATCCAAAATGGGGTAATTATGGCTGCCCAAATACTTTACAGAGTAAAACAGAAAGAGTGTATGGTGACCCTGAATGATGTTAATCTGCTCATCAAACTGAACAACTCGTCCCAAGGAACATCAGTCGAATTTTTGGCTTTCCATACTAAAAGTGCTCAGCTGCCGCATTTTATAAGGGAGGATTTTTTTTTTTTAATTTGTTCAGTTTGATGAGCAGATTCACGTCCTTTCAGGTGCATATACAAATTCATACCCTTTCTATAACACCCTGTATAGTAGGTACTAGGTATTTGGTAACAGCAACACAAGGCGAGGAAGGACTTAATATTCATAAACTGTCCCTTTGATAGCGACCAGACATAGTAACACACAGATATAGGAAATTATACAATTTATACTTGCGATTGTCGGCATTTGGTGAAACTCCATATTTATAATGTTGTTATTAAAACACTTGTACTTGTTTTACTTAATATAGTTTAATCCTACCGGTACCTATAAGTTAGCGAAACCGGTAGGATTAAATTATATTAAGTGAAACAAGTACAAGTGTTTTAATAACAACATAGGAAATTATGGTAGATACTATTTGTATGGGGTGTAAGGTACAGCAGCCCACAAACTGATAGGGATTGCTCACTTAACGACACTGAACAACTTTCACTAGAAAATTCTTAAAGGAAAATTTATTTATTTATTTTTTCCATTAAAAAACGACCAACCAATTTCAGACAAAAAAGAAGGCAATAATATGTTTCTCTTCCTAAAAGATTTTTCTGAAAGTTGTTCAGTGTCGTTGACTGGCAACCCATATCAGTACTGTCCCTTACGGGTGTGTCCGGTATGCGGTCTTTTAAATTCATAAGCTTACCTAATACCTACCATAGAGGCTGCGGTTCAACCTTATCTAGACTAAAACCTTGAAATCAAGTCATATTTTTAATATCTTTTTGTGAGGATTTCCCGTTTGGTTAGAACATTGCAGGCTAGATCACCTAATTGTCCGAAAATAAATAGGATTCCGTGCTTCGGAGGGCACAATAAGCCGTCGGTCCCGGTCGCTGTCATTGATAGCAGTCGTTACTCAAACTACGTCAGAGTCCTAATCTCAGAGTATTCATCCAGGGTTCATCTGGTCGTTCAACTCGAGAATCCACTCACTAAGAAAGCAAGAATATCCTATCGAAAAAGACCTCATAATGAAGTAGTATTTTAAATGTTGTTATTAAAAACACTTGTACTTGTTTCACTTAATATAATTTAATCCTACCAGTTTCGCTTACTTATAGCATCTTCAGAGAGTTTATACATATCATACACAACACATAATACATTTTAAATAAACCGTTCATATTTAGCGAACGAAGTGCAACAATTGATATGTTAGTTAACAACTAACATATCAATAAGTTAGTAACTAACGTATCAATTGTTGCATTTCTTTCGCAAATATGAACGGTTATACATATGGAGTTTCACCAAGTGCTAACAATCGCAAGTATAAATTGTAAGTAGTATTTTGTTCGATGCTTCTTCTAGCGCCATGGTAATCTTTTTATTTTTATATGGCTGGAATTTGGTAAAAACTTATTTAAATTGTCGTTCATGAAACTAACTTTTCTGTACTTAAAAACTGTAACTTTGGAACAACTAATAGTAACTTTGGAACAACTAAAAAGAAGTAAAGAAGCCATTGGTTATGAAGATTCTTATTGGTTTTCAAAACTGTATCCTTTGAAGACTGCTTCCCTAAACGACATTATTTCGTGTAAGCACACATAATCACGCCTTTATCCCTGATGGAGTAGACAGGGCGTAAGCGACCTAAACAAAGGTTTTAAACGACAAAGTTTTTGACAAAGTTTTGAGAGTTATTTAAGATAGTTTTGTATACTGCTGTAGTGACAGGTTGTCAGCCCATCGCCTTAATTACAATATACTGAAACCCCCGTATCACTTCGCCCGGGAGGAAATGCAGCTGGCACATTCTATGTTTTTCTCCCGCTCCCAGTCCAGCATGAAAAAAATATTTCGTTTAGGTTTAGTTTAATCTATTATTCTACTTTGTATCGTAGTTCTGTGCCACAATAGTTAAGTTTAGACGACAGTCAGGGATGGCAATAATTTATACGCAAAACTAATTTAATGGCGATAATTAAACTCGCATCTTGGAAACTGTTTATTTAGCCGAAGCGGTAACAACCTGAGGCAACAAACCCACCTACGGAACATAATTAAATGAAAGATAATAGCTTTTACAGGGTATCACACCTACTTAGATAAAATAAATTAATGTTTTGAAATAGCGATTCCACAGAATTTCATACCTACACATATAAAATTTATCTTCGTAACTGAATTCACAGAAACATATCCATTACTGAAGCAGATTCCCGATGTTCCTTTTATAAACACCTACACTAAATACATACCACATTAAACTGGATATACAGAGAGCCCGATGGTGCAGTGGATAGGGCCGCTGCCTCTTGAGCGGGAGGTCGTGGAATCCCACCACGTACATACCAAATGTGTTTTTCAGATTTCATATGTACGTTTATTCGGATCTTTTTCCGTGTTTCGGAAGGCACGTTAAGCCGTTGGTCCCGAAAAATATCGTTTAACACCGTTGATATTAGTCGTTAAGCCATGTCATAAGTATTGGCTGCTTGAAAACTCTGACCTAATCTAGGATTGGGTCTGGTTTTCCTTCTGGGTTGTGGAGGTCAGACGGCAGTCGCTCTAAAAATCAATACGCTCGTTCAATCCCCTAGATTAGGTAGCCGACCATATGGAGATGATTAACTCTAGGTCAGTCGGAAAATAAAAATTTACATTTTATGCCAGGATTCCCTGAATTCATCACTTAGTTGCCTTTTACGACAAGCCAGGAAAGCCGCTAAGCACCACTGAAATATACTGTAATAGATAGCTTAACCACGCCGTTATAGAATAGTGGACGAAGATACCCACTGGCTGTTGCAACCATACTGTGGACCAAACGAGACTTCACGAGAGAGGCGGCTTACCACAGCTGTAGTGCAGAATATGCTGATAGAAGTATACATACATACATAAAATCACGCCTTTATCCCTTACGGGTTAGGCAGAGCGTAAAACGCCTCCTAAAAGGCGCTTTCGCCACGTCTGACATAAATTGAGGGCAATTTTAGATTGTACTGTGTATTGCTGTAGTGACAGGTTGTCAGCCCATCGCCTAAATTACAATACACTGTAACCCTCGAATCCCTTTTGCTGACTTCTACAGCATGCGCGGGAGGACGGGCAACTGAAACATTCTATGTTTTTCTTTCTCTCCCAGTCCAGTATGGAAGAAGTATACATACACATACATATATACGCGCCTTTATCCCTAATGGGGTAGGCAGAGCGGAACCGACCTAAACAAAGGTCGTTCTACCACGTCTGACAAGTTTTGATGGTTATTTATGATAGATTTGTAGATATATTGCCGTAGTAACAGATTGTTAGCCTATCGCCTAAATTGCAATATACTGAAACCCTCGGATCCCTTAGCTGGTTTTTACAGCATACCCCGGAGGAAATGCAGCTGGCACATTCTATGTTTTTCTCTCGCTCCCAGTCCAGCATGGAACTAAGAAGTAGTAGAAGTATACAAGGAACAGTATAACGTCTCCGATGCGAAGCCGGTCTTTGTAGATGCGAAACGATGAAATAAATTATGCGAACTAAAAAATGCGAAAGCTTACATGTTTCCTACTCAATTACGCTTCAACCACTGAGTGGATCGGAATGAAATAGGCTACTTTTTACCGAGGTTCTTCTTCTGTCGAGTGGGTATCGAGTCTATCGACCCGATGAACCCTGGTGTCAGAGTTTTTAAACCGCCTAGTAGCACAACTAGCAGGCCTCTGACATGGTTTGAGTAACGACCACTATCAAAGACAGCGACCGGGACCGACGGCTTAACGTGCCCTCCGAAGCACGAAATCTTTTTCTTTTTCGGACAATCAGGTGATTCAGCCTGCAATGTCCTAACCAAACTGGGAAAAATTCACAAAGTGATAAATTCTCAAACATCAACTTTATGTTTCCCCCCTGGGAATCGAACCCAGGACCTCCGGATCAGGAGTCCATGGCACTAGCCACTAGACCACGGAGGCAGTTACCGAGGTAAAACCATCATTTCAACGGGAAAGCTCATATATTTAAACCGGGCGAGACTGCGAGCGTATCATGGAGTAATCTGCTTATCTTATATAGCCCTTATGTGCCCCACTGCTGGGCAGTAGGACATGGAGTAAAATAAAATGACAATGACATGCTTGGACAGCATGCCAATCCGCCTGCCAATCGTGGTGAGTATAACAAATACCACTCAATCCGCTAGTTTCCTACTATTCAAATCAGCAACTTCTTATGAAATTTCAAAAACACTTTTTTGAATGAAAATAGCAAAGTGTGACGTCACTCCTTGGTAAAAACTTGACTACTCAAATCAATAACTTCTACTTTCTAACTCGAATATTAAATCTAAATGTGCAGTTTTTTGAAAATGATGAATGAGATCCGCAATATTGTAGCCATCAGTTATAAGTATAAACTCTTCGAATTTCTTTAGCCACCCAGTGAACACGCCTATTGGGCGGCCCATGATCAATACTGAAAAAAATATTATGGAATGTGCAATAATAATACTAGGGAATTGACGACCCCACCGCCCACCACCTCGGTGGTGCAGTCAGTCACCGGAGGGGCAGCTTGTGTGGCGAGCTGATGGTGCGTGGTTACACCCCGGACCCCCAGCTCCGAGGGCCTGTATTCATTTGGCCCTCACCTCCTGGCTTGCCTTCGGTGGCCGTCCAGGAGTGGAGTTCGCAAGAGCGGAACCTTTGCTCCAGGTTGGAAGTGTAAAATGTCTTAATGCCGGGGGCCTGCTGACTGGAACACCAAGATCTGGCGCCCGCAGTCTCACCTCTCGACAACCTTAGTCGCTAACACGATGTTGCCCTCTTGTCGTTCCTTGCGTTCGGCCGTTTTGGGGGGCCCATTATAGTGAGTTGGCGAGTCACCGTCTGCTGAGATTATCAAGATTGAGACATTTGATTTGGCAGGCGTCCCATAGTCTTGATCAATATCCCAGCAACCGGTCCAGCTAAATCCCTCCCCATAGACCTAGTTATCTTACCATTATCTGCAATAGTCCTTGCATCTGGCGGGTGCTGGCTCTGGTTGTATTTCTATAGTGCAAGCAGAGCGAGTATCCGCGTGATGTACACATCACAATACATTATTTGGTATAAAAAGGCCTCTGCGCTGTTGGCTTTGGCCCCACGTATGCCTCAAAGGACTGGGTCCCTGTGGGCCCGTGATACAGGAAAGTATACCAACATAATAATAATATAATATTTATTTCGGACAACAATAATCCATAGAGGTTAGTAAACTTATAACTATTGGTTAGTAACACAATAACTACTGGTCTATCCGATGATGACTGACCAGCTTACGCTGCATGCAGTCGTATCCAGTGAGCCAACATCGGCGAGTCCCATCTATCAGCCAGCATTTGCAGGATGCTGTTGGAGCTGCCGCGCACACGGCCAAGCAATGAAGCACACCGCTTGCGCATAATAGCCGCAAAACCGTCCACTTGTGCCTCCGCAAACATGGTGGAGGCGCTACACAAACGTGGCAACCCCATCAGCACCCGGAAGGCATTGTTGTATTGCACACGCAGGTCGCTGTATGTTCCCTTCGCAATGTTGTTTGGCTTTCTAAAAGCCTAGTTTCCTAACGTTTGTTAACATATCTACATTTAAAAAAAAATACTATGCACATTGTTCCCAACAATTATATTAATTACGAACAGTTGACAACCGTTTAGAAACATTTCCTATTACAAGATTTGTAACTGCCTCCGTGGTCTAGTGGCTAGTGCCATGGTCTCCCGATCTAGAGGTCTTGGGTTCGATTCCCAGGGGGGAAAACACAAAGTTGATATTTAAGAATTTATCACTTGATTGTCCGAAAATAAAAAGATTTCGTGCTTCGGAGGGCAAGTTAACCCGTCGGTCCCGGTCGCTGTCTTTGATAGTGGTCGTTACTCAAACCATGTTAGAGGCCTAATAGTTGTGCTACTAGGCGGTTTAAAAACGCTGACACAACATTGAGTCGATAGATTCGATACCCACTCGACAGAAGAAGACAAGATTTGTTTAGAACACACCCTGTATCTTTGGACCAGTCGTCAAAGGTTTGTCCACGTCACACGCACGCCAAGACCTTACAACAGCTGTCAATTAATTCTGTCAATAAATTAGCTGCTGTTCAAATACTTTGTCATATACTTAGCACGCATTTAAAAAAAATAACGAGGTGCGTGTGATCTGAAGCGGTACCTCATTAAAGTGGCGTACTGTGTGCTTAGACTTGCCGATAATGAATGTTAAGCAAGATCAAACATGTGGTGTAGGTATTGATAGATGAATGATAGATAGCTCGACGAGCGACCTGTCAAATTTTTCTACTAATGACTGAAATGTCAAGATTTTTTAGAAAGCAAACAATGTTAAACTAATTCGCGCACACGCGGTTGTGTGTTCGGCACTCAACGGGTTATTGGATAAATGTACCAAAATACAATCTGAAGCCGAACTGCATCCAAATGATGATCTATGACAGAGGTAAAGTTTTAGCTTTTGATTATATGGGATCAGAAAGTTCTAAACTATTCCCACTCCTTAAGGTAACGATACTGGTCCAACAGAATCAAGTTATAGTAATTAAGATACTTTACTCGTAGAACCTTATAAATGAGCGATTCATAGCTCGTTGTAGTAACAGGGAGACAAATTGCCGTTGGTGGCTGTTATTCGCAATTTCTTTCTGTTACTACAACGAACTAAGAATCGATAATTCATAAGGTTCTAAATTATCTTAATTACTATTACTTGATTCTGTTGGACTGGTGGTATGGTTCACCGCTTTTTTATGATTTTTTTTGCTAATGGTGGCGCCACTTCGCTAGTACTCTTCCTTGTGTATAACTTCTGTAACTTCTTTGTGTATAACTTCTGTAACTTCTTTGTGTATAACTTCTGTAACTTCTTTGTGTATAACTTCTGTAACTTCTTTGTGTATAACTTCTGTAACTTCTTTGTGTATAACTTCTGTAACTTCTTTGTGTATAACTTCTGTAGAGTGAAGAGAGAAGAGTGCGATTTGATATTAGCTATACCTGCTCTCCTTTTCCAGATAATTATATAAAACGGCTGAAGATAATATTTTTGCCCAGTCAGGTGCTTATACATACATACATATAATCACGCCTTTATCCCTAATGGGGTAGTCAAAGCGTAAACGATCTAAACAAAGCTCGTTCCGCCACGTCTGACAAAGTTTTGAGGGTTATTTAACATTTGTTATTGCTATAGTGACAGGTTGTCAGCGCATCACATAAATTGCAATCTACAGATCCCTACGGTACTTATAGTTGTACTATAAGGTAAAGTTGTAGAATATCGAAAGATGTTATTTGTGCAGCTGTCCTGTAGATATTGGTTAGAATTATGGTCGCTAAGTCAACACTATCTGTTTGCTGATCAACCCTCTGATTGGTTTATTTAATTAACAAACTTCCAACCCTGCCCATTCAACCCCGAATATTATCGTCTCAATTATATTGAAAATCATATCGTCCAGGTGAGGGTTTGAAGGATTTGTTCGCATCTATCTCATTATTCATTGCTGGACTGAGAGTGATAGAAAAACATAGAATGTGCCAGCTGCATTTCCTCCCAGGCATGCTGTAAAAACCAGCTCAGGGATTTGAGGGTTTCAGTGTATTGCAATTTAGGGGATGGGCTGACAACCTGTCACTAAAGCGATACACATTTCAGCCTAAAATTGCCCTCAAAACTTGTCAGACGTGGCGGTATTACCTTATATTAGTCGTTAACGCTCTACCTACCCCGTTCGGGAGAAAGGCGTGATTATATGTATGTATGTATCTCATCCTATGAATGAGAAGAAAAGTCTTCTCATACATAAGATAAGACAACGTAGTATTTCTATCTCAAATTGCCCTAAATATTTGTCAGTCATGGCGAATACGGATAATAAATAAACTATTTTTGTAAATTAACCTCTAAATTGGCAACGCAAAAGCATTTGATACCCCACACTTCACATAAATATCAAAAATAATAGAGGTAATACGAAATTTAAAAAGTGACGCCACTTACATGCTCGACTGGGAGCGAGAGAAGAACATAGAATGTGCCAGCTGCGTTTCCTCCCGGGCATGTTGTAAAAACCAGCTAAGAGATCCGAGGGTTTCAGTATATTGCAATTTAGGCGATGGACTGATAACCTATCACTACAGCAATATACCTACAAATCTATCTTAAATAACCCTCAAAACTTTGTCAGACGTGGCGGAACTATCTTTGTTTAGGTCGTTTACGCTTTGCCTACCCCATTAGGGATAAAGTCGTGATTATATGCATGTATGTACGTCATAGAATTAATACGTTTTTTCAGATTGCCGCCCTCCAAATTATGTTACTTCAAGATCAAAGAGATTTCCACACTTGCTTCATCAAGGAACACACTTGGGCACATGGCTGTATGCTTCACTGCGAACTATTAATTATTCATTCCTTTTACATTATACTTACATACATATGATCACGCCTTTACCCCTAATGGGGTAGGCAGACCTAAACAAAGGTCGTTCCGCCACGTCTGACAAAGTTTTGAGGGTTATTTAAGACAGATTTGTAGTTACATCGTTTTTTTTTACATTGTAAGCGAAGTACAAATCATTCTTGTTATTTTACCTCCGTATCATTTTTATATACCTAATTAGCGACCCGCCCCGGCTTCGCACGGAAATTATCAGTGTTTCTCTACTATATTATGCATGTATTATACATACAAACCTTCCTCTTGAATCACTCTATCCACTAAAAGAAACCACATCATAATCCTTTGCGTAGTTTTAAAGATTTATGCATACATAGGAATATAGGGACAGAGAAAGCGACTTTGTTTTATACTATGTAGTGATGATAAGCAACACGACCTTCTAAGTACCTAGGTATAGGTAGTGCTCGCTCTGTTTAGCCAGCTGAGTTTTTTCAACCTCAGAGCTAGATGTAAAATAACTGGCCGGTCTGTAGGCAAATTGGGTCTTCCATACGTTATCATCAATATCACTACATCACTGATTAATTCATGACTTTCATGAATCCATGACTCATTGATGACGTCACTACATTTGACTGGCATAGCTGCCGCAATGCTGGTCACGAACTTTGACGACCCACATAGCCTAGTTGACAGTGCATAGAGTCCCGGGTTCGATTCCCGGCCGGGCAGACATTTGAAGGATGATTTTTAATGTCTGTTTCTGGGTCCTGGTGTTCTTTGTGGTTTTTTCTATGTATGTCCATGCCAGCCCAGCAGTTTATCGTTAGTGTACTGTATTTAACTGCCTCAGTGGTCTAGCGGTCTGAGCCATGGGCTCTCGACTCGGAGGTCCCGGGTTCCATTCACTTCGGACAATGACTTCGTGTTGTTGTTTCTAGTTCGGTTAGTACATTGCAGGCTGATCACCTGATTGTCCGAAAGGTAAGATGATCCATGCTGTCGGATGGACATGTAAATTGTCAGTCCTGCGCCTGATTTCTCTCTGGTCGTGTTAGTCAATCTGTCCCATCAGAATAAGAGATTGAAGGAATAGAGAGTGCATCTGTGTGTAGCGCAAACTAGTGCTGCGCAGTTGGCCGATCTCTGGGAGATTGGCCGTCAGCACCGAAAATCGGTGGGAGGACCATTATTACTGTATCACTGATTATTATGAGTCCATGACGCAGCGATGAAGTCACTACCTTTGACTGACAAAGCTGCCGCAACGTTGGTCACGACCTCTGATGGTATCTGTTTGTCGCCTCTGTTCAGCCGAATCAGAGAATGATTTTCTATAAATTTAATGTCACGGGTAATTTGAAATACTCCGGAATTCCATGAAATGCCTAGCCATAATATGCTAAAAATATTTAAACTTGTATAGTTTTGTACCTAATTCTATAGTATTACCAGTAAACTGTTTCAAGAGACATGAAAATCTGAGAATTACTATACGTATATATTGTGTCGATTTAAAATCACGAATAGTCGGATTAAACCTTCTTGAACTACTGTAGTAAAAAATGGGTTCATAAAATCAATCTGTATTAAATCATATTTCGATCTTTCAGCCAACCGTTTTAGCATCTAGAGTATCGAGGAGTAGCGTTGCGAAGGTCCTCAAATGTACTAATAGTGTATATGCATATAACATATTTTCGGTATAGAATCATATTTTCAAAAAATATCCAAATTTATAATAACATCAGTGATAACTAAAATAAAATTGGTCAAGAAATCACCGAGAAATACCTATTGTATTTTCTCTGTGGATATCACTACATAGTATAAAACAAAGTCGCTTTCTTTGTCCCTATATCCCTATGTATGCATAAATCTTTAAAACTACGCAACGGATTTTGATGCGGTTTCTTTTTGGATAGTGTTTCAAGTAGAAGGTTTATATATATAATACTTGCATAATATTTTGGAGAAACACTGATAATTTCCGTGCGAAGCCGGGGCGGGTCGCTAGTACCATTATAAAGCTAGACTAGCTATCTATTTCTTTGAAACAACATTTTATATGGAAGTAGTATGGCGCTCCTGTCATCTGAACTCGTAAACTAATCATTAGTATTTTTCAAAAAATCTTTCATATTTGTTTATTAATGGTGATAATAATTATTATTAAAATGCCATGCATATTCCCTTTTGTACTTGTGCTGTAACCTCACCATTGATATAGCGCAAAAAATAAACAAATACAATACACATTATTTACTTCCGGTGGCATACCCACATTAATAATTGTATCGGATTAGAGAACTTACATCATAGAATCGTAGGCGCTGTCACGGATCGATTTATATCATAAATTAATTCGGTACACACAATTATGACTAACTGATAACTGATTTCTTCCATGCTGGACTGGGAGAGATAGAAAAACATAGAATGTTCCAGCTGCCCTTCCTCCCGGGCATGCTGTAGAAGACAGCAAAAGGGACTCGAGGGTTACAGTGTATTGTAATTTAGGCGATGGGCTGACAACCTATCACTACACATTAGCAATACACATTACAATCTAAAATTGCCCTCAATTTTTGTCAGACGCGGCGAAAGCGCCTTTTACGAGGCGTTTAACGCTCTGCCTACCCCGTAAGGGATAAAGACGTGATTTTATGTATGTATGTTATGATAACTGATTCTTCAATGCTGGGCTGGGGGCGAGAGAAAAACATAGAATGTGCCAGCTGCATTTCCTCCCGGGCATGCTGTAAAAACTAGCTAAGAGGGGTTTCAGTATATTGCCATTTAGGCGATGGGCAGACAACATATCACTACAGCAAAATACCAACATTTTACACACAATTTGTTATTGCAAAAACCACGACTTAACTAATATAAGTCTATACCTGTCCTTTTCTGTCATGAGAGAACAGAAAGGGACGGCAGCAATTTTAGTCAAGATTTAGTTAATTTGGAATGTGCCAGCTGCATTTCCTCAAGGGCATGCTGTAAAAACCAGCTAAGGGATCCGAGGGTTTCAGTATATTGCAATTTAGGCAATGGGCAGACAACATATCACTACAGCAATATACCTACAAATCTATCCTAAATAACCCTCAAAACTTTGTCCGACGTGGCGGAACAACCTTTACCTGCCTACCCCATTAGAGATAAAGGCATGATTATATGTATGTATGACTAACTGATTGATTCATCATCACAATAATTACGTATAACTAAGTTGAGATAGAGCTATAGTATTTCCAACTCAGATTCAGAATAAAGGTATGCAAAGTTTCATGCCTTCTTACTCAAAAACACATTCCAAAAATTAATTATACGTTTTGGCAAATTAGTAAAATTACTAAAACTACTATTTCATTATGTTATCATATCTTATATCTAAAAATTATTATAGGAAAAAGATTTTCGATTAAAATACATAAAACTCTGTTCAAACATTCTAAAACTGAGTTGAAAATACTACATAAACATAAAACATAACATATAGCCACGCCTTTATCCCTAATGGAGTAGGCAGAGCGTAAACGACCTAAACAAAGCCACGTCTGACAAAGTTTTGAGGGTTATTTAGAATAGATTTGTACGTATATTTGCTGTAGTGACATCGCCTAAATTACAATATACTGAAACCCTCAGATCCCTTAGCTGCTTTTTACAGCATGCCCGGGAGGAAATGCAGCTGGCACATTCTATGTTTTCTCTCGCTCCCGAGTCCAGCATGGAAGAAACTTGGAAATACTATAGAACAAGAAATAGGCACTGGCTTCCCCCATTTGGCAAGCTGTACATTTATCAAGTTGGATCTTAATTTATTTGCGTTATATCAAGGACGACCAACGTGCTATCGATCAGATAATTAGTTTGGGGAAGTGTTTGTTTTGTAGAGTAATCTTTTTTATTCCTTTATTTAATTTCTTTGAGAGCCCGATGGTGTAGTGGATAGGGCCGCTGCGCTGCCTCCTGAGCGGGAGGTCGTGGTTCGAATCCCGCCACGTACCAATGTGTTTTTCGGTTTTCGAATTTCATATGTACGTTTATTCGGCGCTTTTCCGTGCTTCGGAAGGCACGTTAAGTCGTTGGTCTCGGTTAATATTGTTTAATACCGTAGATATTAGTCGTTAAGCCATATCAGAGGACACTGATAAGCATTGGCGGCTTGAAAACTCTGACCTAATCTAGGATTGGGTCTGGTTTCCCTTCTGGATTGCGGAGGTCAGATGGCAGTCGCTCTGTGTAAAAACCAGTACCCTCGTTCAATCCCCTAGATTAGGTAGCCGACCCCGTAAGATACGGGATAAGGTTAGGCAGATGATTTAATGTGATCCTTTGTCGATACTAAAGCACCCCCTGAACAATGGTGCTCAGTTAAATCATCACCCTCTTTCCCCAGTTTGGTTAAGACATTGCAGGCTGAATCACCTGATTGTCCGAAAAGAAAAAGATTTCGTGCTTCGGAGGGCACGTTAAGCCGTCGGTCCCGGTCGCTATCTTTGATAGTGGTCGTTACTCAAACCATGTCAGAGGCCTGATAGTTGTGCTACTAGGCGGTTTTAAAACTCTGACACCAGGGTTCATCGGGTCGATAGACTCGACACCCACTCGACAGAAGAAGATCACCCCCTAAGTACACTAATACTTTGTTTTGTTGTTATAAGTACATCCCCCCATTATGTACTGCATTTTTTAGCAAAATCGCAATTGTGTTTTTAAGTTAGCAAATATTTAGACTTGTAAAAGCTTTTTGTGGCACATTAATATTGTCTATTTTTTACAAAGCTTAGCCGGGATTTTCATAAAATTCATTATTTTTCAAGTCCCAAAACAGGTCAGACTAAGTAGTTATCGTCAAGACCGTCATATTTACGTAATAATACCCTCAAAATATTACACGCCTTTTGACCATTCTTATAAAATAACACAAAGAAAAAAATGTTAAATTAGTTTCGTTTTCTGAGTTTATTTCGGGCTTAAGGTAGAAACGGAGCAGAGGTAGCGCCACTTTTCATAATAATTTAATTGTGTCTCAACCAAAAGGAATGCTTAAGTGGTTTGGTCATGTTGAGAGGATGGATGAAAAGAGATTAACTAAACAGATATACATGGCGAGTGTGAGTGGGAATGTTGGCCTTACGTTCTTGGAAAACCTTGAAGAACGTACTGCGATCAAATCGGAGACGTCCTAGAGAAAGGTCAGGTCAGGAGTACCCTAAACCGACGAGCGTCCATGAAAAGATTGATGAACGTAGAAGAAGCGAAAGAAGATTGCAAGGATCGTTGGAAATGTAGGAAATGGAAGGATGTGATTTCTGCCTACCCCTCGAGAAAAAGGCGTAACGCTATGTATATAAACATTTCCATGAATATAATTATTATGATTCGCGACATCATGAAGCAATATAATATAACCCAGTAATTATCATATTTTTTTTGATGCTTAGTGTAAATTGAGACCATCCATCAGATTACAAAATCAAAAAGTACTTCTTGTTGTTTATTACGAATGGTGGCGCCACCTTCCATACTGGACTGGGAGAAAGAGAAAAACATAGAATGTGCCAGCTGCATTTCCTCCCGAGCATGCTGTAAAAACCAGCTAAGGGTTCTGAGCGATTCAGTATATTGCAATGTAGGCGAAGGCTGACATCCTGTCACTACAGCAATATACCTAAAAATCTATCTTTAATAACGACTTTTGCTGAGGTCGTTTACGCTCTGCCTACCCCCTAATAAGGTAAGTCGTGATAATAAAAAAAACACGATCACACTCATAACCCCCACTAGGATTCCCTATATCGGGGTGCCATGGACATACACAGAAACAACCACAAAGAACCCCCAGACCCAGAAACAGACATTTAAACTCATCATTCAAATGTCTGCCCCGGCCGAGAATTGAACCCGATAATATGTATGTATGTGGCCCCACCTTTGCTCTGTTACCACATTAACCGCGCCCAAGTTATTCACTAGTAAGGCAAGTCACGTCACCGTCTTACGACTTGATTCATTTGTCTTGCCCCGTCTGGTATTGTGTGAAATTACCCTTATTTACTCCCAAGTCCTCGCCCTTTCTAGAGGACGTGCCCTAGGCTTGAGGGCATCATTATACATACATATAATCACGCCTTTATCCCTAACGGGGTAGGCAGAGCGTAAACGACCTAAACAAAGGTCGTCCCGCCACGTCTGACAAAGTTTTGAGGGTTATTTCAGATAGAACTCTAGGTATATTGGTGTAGTGACAGGTTGTCAGCCCATCGCCTAAATTACAATATACTGAAACCCTCGGATCCCTTAGCTGGATTTTACAGCATGCCCGGGAGGAAATGCAGCTGGCACATTCTATGTTTTTCTCTCGCTCTCAGACCAGCATGGAAGTTATCATTATACGGCTGCGTGTATTTAGAAACACACACTTATACTTTCTTCCATACTGGACTGGGAGAGAAAGAAAAACATAGAATGTTCCAGTTGCCCTTCCTCCCGGGCATGCTGTAAAAGTCAGCAAAAGGGATTCGAGGGTTACAGTGTATTGTAATTTATTCGATGGGCTGACAACCTGTCACTACAGCAATACACATTGCAATCTAAAATTGCCCTCAATTTATGTCAGACGTGGCGAAAGCGCCTTTTAGGAGGCGTTTTACGCTCTGCCTACCCCGTAAGGGATAAAGGCGTGATTTTATGTATGTATGTATGCACTTATAAGCATGGATGTATACGGGGTGTAAGGGACAGCGTCCCGCAAAGTGATAGGGGTTGCTTAGTCAACGACACTGAACAACTTTCACCAGGAAATTTATTCAGGAAGTGAAAATATAAAATGACTTATCGCATGGAAAAGGCAATATTTATTTTTTGCTTCCTGAAAAAAAACTTGGTGGTAGTTGTTCAGTGTCGTTGACTGAGCAACCCCTATCAGTTGCGGGACGCTGTCCCTTACACCTCGTATGTATGTAAGTAATGTAATCACATCTTCTTCCATGCAGGACTGGAAGCGTTAGGAAAACATGGAATGTGCCAGCTGCATCTCCTCCCGGGCATGCTGTAAAAACCAATTAAAGCATTTGAGAGTTTCAGTATACTGTAATTTAGGCAATGGGCTTACAACCTGTCACTATAGCGATAGATATACAAACATGTCAGACGAAGCGGGACGATCTTTGTTTGGCTCGTTGGCGCTCTGCTTACCCTATAATGGATACATGCGTGTTAGGATGTATGTAATCATATTATTGTACCTTCCTATACAAGAACACTTAAGGTGTATCCCCCCAAGCAGATGAGCAGGTAGATTTCAAGATATGCAACCATCGCCCGTATGGCCTTAGAATATCGTTTAAAGAGTAGCATTTCATAATTGGTTGTGACATTGTATAACAAACCAAGGCAGGGAAAAATATATGACGATATGTGTAACGCTAGAAAAACATTTAAAAATAAACTCAAATGGTGCCAAGATAACGAAAACAAAATAAGAATGGACATTATTACCCAGCAAAGGTCTTCGGGTGACTTTGGTAGGTTCTGGAAGTCAACAAACAGTTTGTCATTTAAGCCTAGTCTACCTATTACAGTTAACAATGTACAGGACCCCAAGGTCATTGCGGAGATGTTTGCTAACAACTATAGTAAAATGAGTGAGTCAGCCGGCCACAGCACCACGCTGGAAGGGGGCGGTCCTGCCGCGGTGACTACCCACGAACCTACCTTAATGATTACAGCTGATCTAGTTCTGAAATGCGTGCGCGGAATGAAGCGTGGGAAGTCGCCGGGGCATGACAACCTTAGTATCGAACATGTACTATTTGGTGGACCGTTACTAGCAGAAAAACTTGCTGTATTTTATACTTGCGTGTTTATTTTATGGCTACCTACCGCAACAGTTTATGAGGACAATTGTTGTACCGCTTATAAAAAATAGAAACGGTAATACTGCCGATATGTCTAACTATAGGCCGATCTCTTTGGCAACCGTTATATCGAAAATTTTTGAAAGATTACTACATCCATTGTTACTTAAACATATAAATCTTAATTGTTCACAGTTTGGGTTCCGTAGAGGTCTATCGACTGATACGGCTATATTTGCGTTAAAACGAACCGTTAAGTACTATTTAGATAGAAAAACTAACGTCTACGCATGTTTTCTCGATTTAAGCCGTGCCTTCGACACAATTAATTATAATTTTCTATGGAACAGATTAGAACAGTCCGGAGTACCTAACGATATCACTTTATTGTTTAAATATTGGTATGCAAATCAGGAAAATGCTGTAAAATGGGGTAGTTCTATTTCTAGCGAGTACACGCTCAAATGTGGTGTGAGGCAGGGTGGGCTTACGTCCCCAACCCTGTTTAACTTATATGTGAACGACCTGATTGAGGAGCTCAGTAGAACAGGAGTCGGATGCAGCATGAATAACACTATCGTGAATAATCTGAACTATGCTGACGACATGGTTCTACTGAGCCCCTCAGTTAGAGCCCTGACACGCCTATTGAATATTTGCGAACTTTATGCTTCTAAACACGGACTTACATATAACGTTAAGAAAACAGAAGTTATGATATTCAAACATAATAATGTACCTATCACCGTCCCGGATATAAACTTATGTAATACAAAATTAAAGATTGTGAGTACCTTTAAATACCTAGGTCATATTATAACCGATAAACTTAAAGATGACGAAGATATTGAGAGACAAAGACGATCGATCGCGGCTCGTAGCAACATGTTAGCGAGGCGTTTTGCTAAATGTTCAAACCAGGTTAAAATAACTCTGTTTGGTGCGTACTGCCAGGCGCTGTACACCTGCCAACTCTGGACCAACTACACGCAGCGCGCCTACAACGCGCTGCGTGTGCAATATAACAATGCGTTTCGCTGTTTACTACATTTACCATGGCGGTGTAGCGCGTCAGGTATGTTCGCATCAAGCAGAGTAGATGATTTTTACACCGTAATTAGGAAGCGGCTCGCGTCATTTACAGACAGACTTTTTAAGACAGACAATGGGGTGTTGAGGGCTGTATGCGGTGCATGTAATATTCCCACGTACGGTCCTCAACACTCCGGCTAGTAAGCTAGTAAGCAACATAAGAATGATAATTTAATTAATTTAACTTAATTTTATTTAATTTTAATTTTATTTAATGTAACATAATATAATTTAATTTAGATTATATTGTGATTTTGAATATGGGTGTACATTTTAAATGCCTGAAATAAATGATTATTATTATTATGTTGGTATACTTTTTAGTATCACGGGCCCACAGGGACCCGGTCCTTTGAGGCATACGTGGGGCCAAAGCCAACAGCGCAGAGGCCTTTTTATACCAAATAATGTATAGTGATGTGTACATCACGCGGATACTCGCTCTGCTTGCACTATAGAAATACAACCAGAGCCAGCACCCGCCTGATGCAAGGACTATTGCAGATAATGGTAAGAGAACTAGGTCTATGGGAAGGGATTTAGCTGGACCGGTTGCTGGGATATTGATCGAGACTACGGGACGCCTGCCAAATCAAATGTCTCAATCTCGATAATCTCGGCAGACGGTGACTCGCCAACTCACTATAATGGGCCCCCCAAAACGGCCGAACGCAAGGAACGACAAGAGGGCAACATCGTGTGAGCGACTAAGGTTGTCGAGAGGTGAGACTGCGGGCGCCAGATCGTGGAGTTCCAGTCAGCAGGCCCCCGGCGTTATGACATTTTACACTTCCAACCTGGAGCAAAGGTTCTGCTCTTGCGAACTCCACTCCTGGACGGCCAACGAAGGCAAGCCAGGAGGTGAGGGCCAAATAAATACGGGCCCTCGGAGCTGGGGGTCCGGGGTGTCGCCACGCACCATCAGCTCGCCACACAAGCTGCCCCTCCGGGGACTGACTGCACCACCGAGGTGGTGGGCGGTGGGGTCGTCAATTCCCGACACCTTTATTATTATTATTAAAACAGCTCGCGCTACGGCGTGGCTGTTACGTCAGTGGCCGCGTCAAAAATGTGCGAAATCGCACAAAAAAGTTAATACCATAAAAAATCGAGTCAGATGAAAAAAAAGCTAGTCCCGATGATGATTAATAGAGTCAGATGGTGTAGTGGATAGGGCAGCAGTCTACTAAGCGGAAGGTCGTGGTTTGAATCCCACCACGTACCAATGTGTTTTTCGGTTTTCGAATTTCATATGTACGTTTATACGGCGCTTTTTCCATGCTTCGGAAAGCAGGTTAAGCCGTTGGTACCGGTTAATATCGTTTAATGCCATAGATATTAGTCGTTAAGCCATATCAGAGGAAAATGATAAGCATTAACGGCTTGAAAATTCTGACCTAATCTAGGATTGGGTCTGGTTTCCCTTCTGGGTTGCGGAGGTCAGATGGCAGTCGCTTTGTGTAAAAACCAGTACCCTCGTTCAATCTCCTAGATTAGGTAGCCGACTCCGTGAGATACATGATAAGGCTAGGGAGATGATGTTTTAGTCAGCGTCGAGCACTAGTATAGCTGTGTAAAAAAACTTGTCACTAAGTCCTAGTAAGAGCAATTCGTATGTAGGTAAATATTTATAAAACCAATCAAAGCTTCATCAATTCTTCATAGTGAAAGAGCACTTCCTTTCGCAACAAAATTAGTATTTATGTATGTAGGTATATGTATTTACTATATGTATGTATTATTTTAAATTATAGATGTTAATTTAAGTATATGTATGTTTATATAGGTTCTAGGTTATATGTAGAAGTCTATTGTACAGTCTTGTCCCCGTATATATTGTTATATCTTATTCAGTTGTACAGGTTGGCTGGAAGAGATCTCTTTATAGAGATAAGATTACCTTTGTGAACTAAATTTAAGATTGTTTATTTGTTGTAAACTTTTTGTACACAATAAACAATATATTAGTGCTATCTACCTACGTACCTACTTATAAAAATAACATAGAGATATTATTTTAACCGCTGCGTAAGAGCATTTAATTATTTTTTAATTAAAATAAAGCGCGCCGATGACAAGGCCTGATGTTCGGGACTTAATTATAAGCTTGTGCTGGGAGAGAGATATAATAATAATTATTTATTATAATTTAAAAGGGTGCCTTTATACATTCCAGCCGACTCGGTTAGCACCTGTTTAAAATATTTTTATTGTGGTCAAGTAAGTCTGTCATTCTAATAATCCTCCAATCGTGTTTTGTCAAAAATAAACATTTATTGGGCTCGATTCTAGATACCAGCGGCTAAAACTTAAATTAAAATTATTTTATTATATTCGATTATTATAGACGCTTGGAGAGATGAAGGGGAGGCTTTTGCCCAGCAGTGGGACAATTTATAGGCTATTAAAAAAAAAACGATTATTAACGCATTTCAGTGTTACTTTTGTAAGTAGTACTACATAACTTTAATCTAAAATAATTGCTAGTGTGATGGGTACTTTCCCACTAGGTACGATTCAGGGCGGTCTTTTCGATTGAGTAGGTGATAGTTTTTAAGTTTGACTTTGTGATTAATTTATTGTTACATTTTGTAATTGTTTTTGACGCCTAATTTTATAATGAGTATTAGTTTTAGTGTTAAGTTGACAATTGTATTGAATTCTATAATAAATAAAAAAAGTAAATACGCAATTTCTCTACGTATTCCAAAGTGTATTTAGTTGAATGGGAATAAGATTTGTGTGGTTGACCAAGGCAAGACACGCGATTATAAGAAACTAAATAGATTAATACAGACATGGTTATTCTAGGCATTTTCCATGCTGGACTGGAAGTGATAGAAAAACATAGAATGTGCTAGCTGCATCACCTCCAGAGCATGCTGTAAAAACCAGCTAATGGATTCGAGGGTTATAGTATATTGCAATTTTAGGCGATGACAACCTGTCACTATAGCAATATACGTCATGATCATCTGTAATAACCCTCAAAACTCAGACGTGGTGGAACGAGCTATGCTTAGGTCGTTACACGCTCTACCTACCCCATAAGGGATAAAGGCGTGATTATATGTATGTATGTTATTCTAGGCAATACCTACGCAAACGCTAAGGATGGCTCAGATGGAAAAACTGAACAACATTCATAAAAACAGAAAAACTTTCACGAAATAAAATAAATAGGCTATACCTTTAAACTGTCGGATGATTTAAATAAGTAACAGTTGTGATTACTCAGGATAATTTCTTACTGAAAGTTGTTTAGTTTCGATATCCGAGCAAATAACCGTGGATAAGTAGAATCAGTCTCCTTAACTCCTAACAGAATGTAGGGTCATTTCATTTAATGACTGCAGTCGTTCAGTTGGGTTCTTTTTGTTAAGAGGCCTCACCGCGAGCGGTGGCGCTCTCACTCACTCGTTAAAAAATCATAACTCGCAAAATATATACATCATCTCAAATTCAGTTTTACAGGTTGGCTGGAAGAGATCTCTTTATAGAGATAAGCTCACCTTTGTGAACTAAATTTAAATTTGTTTATTTATTGTAATTTTTTTGTACGCAATAAAGAATATATAATACATTTAAAAAAAACTCTGCGACTTTCTTAGATTTATAAGGATTTTTCAGAACTAATGAATTGATGAGCAAATACTACCGGGCAGTTACTATCGAAATTATTGCTAAAAACGGCCACTTTTGGCAGAAATTTCGATAGTAACTCCAGGGTACTATTTGCTCCTCAATTCATTACTTCTACAAAATCCTAAGCCCTTATTTATAAACAGCTCTCGAGTCTGACATCTATTTTAAGTTCGCATCAGAAATGTAATTTCAGTACAAAACGACCTGTCAAATTCAAACTTAATATTACTCTCAATCTTGAGGCCGCTTTTTAAATACGGGCCTAGGTTTAAATCTAAGGAAGTGACTGAAAAAAGTTTTGAAAATATCAATATTTTGCGAGTTATGATTTTTTACCGAGTGAGGGCGCCACCGCTCGCGGAGAGGCCTCTTAACAGTATCTCCATAGTCGTGTTCTTAATGTCGAAGAACATTAAAATAGTATACCTAATACAAATATTGTTATAATGATATTAGGGAACATCTCTAGTATTCTACTGCAGCTATGCTCGCTTGATTTAGATATAGAGATAAATTTATTAATAATTGTAAATTACAAGTCAAAATTTTCCTTTCTATATGTATACCGGGTGTGCGGTACGTGACACGACAACATACCGAGATCATCATCATCTCCTTAGCCTTATCCCGTATCTCACGGGGTCGGCTTCCTAATCTAGGGGATTGAACGAGGGTACTGATTTTTACACAGTGCGACTGCCATCTGACCTCCGCAACCCAGAAGGGAAACCAGACTCAATCCTAGATTAGGTCAGAGTTTTCAAGCCGCCAATGCTTAGCACTGGCCTCTGATATGGCTTAACGACTAATATCTACGGTATTAAACGATATTAACCGGGACCAACGGCTTAACGTGACTTCCGAAGCACGGAAAAAGCGCCGAATAAACGTACATATGAAATTCGAAAACCGAAAAACACATTGGTACGTGGTGGGATTCGAACCACGACCTCCCGCTCAGGAGGCAGCGGCCCTATCCACTACACCATCGGGCTCTCAACATACCGAGATAGCGGTTGCTAAGTCAACAAAACTGAACAACTTTTAACAGGAATATCTCTCAGGGATAACATATATTTCAAAAGAAAATCATAGAATATGCCAGCTGATTTTCCTCCCGGACATGCTGTAAAAACCAGATAAGGAATCCGAGGGTTTCAGTATATTGTAATTTAGGCGATGAGCTGACAACCTACAGCAGTAACTTATAAATCTATGTTCTATGTTAAAAAACCCTCAAAACTTTGTCGAACGTGACGGAACGACCTTTGTTTAGGCCGTTTACGCTCTGCCAACCCCATTAGGGACAAAGGCGTGATTATATGGATGTATGTATATAAAACATATTTTCCGCCGTAAAAAGTAGCCATTGTTACTTGGGGTGAAAGTAGATTTGTACTGGTGAGGAGTTTATTCGTAACAAACATCATCATCATCGTCATCATCTCCCTAGCCTTATCCCGTATATCACGGGGTCGGCTACATTCGTAACAAACATACACATGGAAAAAATCCTTTTATACTACTTCTTCTTCTTCTTCTTAGCGAGTGGTTTCTCGAGTCGAACAACGACCCGAAGAACCCTAGTGGCACAGCTATTAGGCCTCTGACATGGTTTGAGTAACGACCACTATCAAAGATAGCCACCGGGACCAACGACTTAACGTTCCCTCCGAAGCAGAGAATCCTTTTTTTTCTTTTTGGACAATCAGCCTGCAATGTCTTGAACAAACTGGAGAAAACCTCACAAAGTCAAAAATTTATAAATATCAACTCTGTGTTAATCGAACACAGGACCTCCGGATCGTAAGCCCATGGCTCTGACCACTAGACGATGGAGGCAATTATACTATTTACTTATTATCATTCGTATAGACTACAGTAATAAAACCTATTATAAAGATATTATATTACCAATGCAATGTAATATAAGTATCTCATTGGGCGTTTTTCTACTAGACCTCACGGCCACGGTACGGCGACGGTATAGCGAGGGTGCCTTCACGATGCCGTGGCTCTGATTTTCCACTAGATTGGACGGCCACGACACAGCCAGTGTCGGCACGAGGACGTCCACCTAGTTCCAATCTGAGCGCGCACACACACACGAGCATGCTTCGTACAAATACAAAACACATACAGTTTGGCAGGCCGGCGACGGTACCGGTGCGCGGTGGGAATCAATGCCGTGTTGTTGCCGTGCCGGCGCGGCAAGTGGAAAAGAGTTCCATATAATTTCATTGATTTTCATAGATTATCTCTTCTACGATGCCGTGCCGCCGTCGCCGTGCCGTCTAGTCGATAAAGCCCAATTCGAATTTGAATGTTCAGTGGATTATAGCGGATTGGAGCGCTTACAAATTAAAAACAAATCACAATGTAGCAGATACTACTTAGTTGCTTATTGGGATAATCATGTAGATATAAGTAGTTGTTATAATTGCGAGATGATGAGATGAGCTGTAGATAATCAATAATGGTGATTCCTTTGTTTTCTCATGTTGAGAGGGTGGATGAAAGTCGATTTAGTAAACAGATACATATGGCGAGTGTGAGTGGGAACGTTGGAAGGGGAAGACCTCGACGAACGTACCGCGACCAAATCAGGGACGTTCTAGAGAAAGGTCAGATCAGGAGTACCCTAAACCGACGAGCGAGCATGAAAAGATTGATGAATGTAGATGAAGCGAAAGAAGTTTGCAAGGACGTAGCAAGTGGAGGGATGTGATCTCTACCTACCCCTCCGAGAAAGAGGCGTGACGTTATGTATGTATGTATGTGGTTTCTAATGGCAAATGGTTGTTTTAAGAGCTTAGGAATATTAAAAATTTATATTATATATATACATCTAAGGCTCGTATTTATAAAGCGATATCAAACTGGAGAACATTATTAAGTACGGATTTGACACGCCAGTTTGTACTGAAATGACATTTCTGATACGAACTCAAACTCGCCGTCACTCACGAGAGCTGAGTACAAATACGGAAATTAGTTTATGGACTGTAATTGCAACTTTTGAAAATTTTCTGTTTCATAAACAAGTATACTAAAAATACATACATACATATATTCACGCCTTTATCCCTAATGGGGTAGGCAGAGCGTTAACGACATATACGAAGGTCGTTTTGCCACGTCTGACAACATTTTGAGGGTTATTTAAGATAGATTTGTACGTATATTGCTATAGTGACAGGTTGTCAGCCCATCGCCTAAATTGCAATATACTGAAACCCTCGGATCCCTTAGCTGGTTTTTACAGCATGCCTGGGAGGAAATGCAGCTGGCACATTCTATGTTTTTCTTTCGCTCCCAGTCCAGCATGGAAGATACTAAAAATAAATGCAAGTAAAGCTTTTCTTATCATCAGGAGCGCTTTCACGATTCCTTCGGGAAAATATCCGTATCTAAAATCGCAACTAAGCTTTTTTTAAACCACTCATCCAGCGCAAATCAGCTTGCTGTGTTCCGTCGATGCGTGAGATTGCCAGTGCTATAACAGGCATCTTCTGGGTGAGCTCGCTCCATCGTCGACTCTGTCACGGTCATCCCTGACCTAGTGACTAGAGTACTAGTATAGTATTATATTATCTGTGCTAGAGTCAAGAGGTACGGTTTATTGTAATTTAGGCGATGGGCTGAAAACCTGGCACTACAGCGATACATATTACAATCTAAAATGGCTTCGAAGTTTTGACAGACGTGCCGAAGGCGCCAATTTAATTACGAGGCGTTTTAAGCTGCAGAGGTTACCCTGTAAGGGACAAAGGCCTAACTTTAGTTAAAAATTAGCAAATGTGAAACAATTTTCTTAGATATTTAGACATGAAACAGGTAAGAACATGTTCTACTTTACTGTTGGTTATTCCTTTATAATTTGTTTTGTTACAATATCATCTTGTTGTTTACCTATTTCACTATATCATTTATTTGTACATTATTAAAGTGGTCCTGGTCGTTATTTAAAACCATGTCAGAGGCCAAATAACTGTGCTACTAGCCAGTTTCAAAACTCTGACACCAGGGATCATCGGTTAGTTTCGACTTGAAACCCCACTCTCTACGAAGAAGAAGATCACTATCTATTATGTTCTTCTTAGCGAGTGGATTCTCGAGTCGTACAACCCGATGAACCCTGGACAAATATCAACTTTGTGTTTCCCCCTGGGAATCGAACCCAGGACCTCCGGATCGTAAGCCCATGGCTCTGACCACTAGACCACGGAGGCAGTTACTATCATTATATCAAGCGATAAAAATAATAAGGTTAACCTTATAGGGAAAGTCCTACACTGATAAAAAAACACTATAATCTAAAGAATGTGTGACGGTATTTCCGGATTACAAATGTCGGACATTTTATCACAGTAAATGAGGTGAAAAAGTTCAAATGGACTATAAAGTAGATAATAATTGATAAAAACGGGTGTTTTAATACCTGACTTCTTCCATATTACACACTCTATGCTGTTTCTTCTCAAAAGAAAAGCTGCGAGGAATTATCTAGTTTTCTTCTCCATTGCTGCGGTGTGCTAAGTAGCAGTAAAGATGTGGTAAAGAAAAGAGAAATGAACATCAAACATGAGCGTTACTATGTTTCTTTACTGTGCTCGAACCCAAAACTCAATATCTGGAAAGCAATTAATTTTAAACATAGAGCCATTCTTGCGGCTATAAAGATTGGACCCGAACGAAGGGCCAAACTCAGACATAAATGTACTGCATACATACCGGGTGTAAATATAGATAGTGGCTGCTCATTCAACTAAATGAACACCCTCCAACCGGGAAATTCTTTCAGGAGTTGAAAAAAAAACCTTCCCATACAAAATACCTCGATCAGACAATTTGTATGGAAAACCTAAAAAAAATTACGACGCTGGACGCTGGACGCTGTCCCTTACACCCCGTATAATAAGTTATACCTAATTAGGCCACATAACAAACGTGACGACGTGGTAACGTCCAACGTTACGACAATGTTTAACGTTACGTTGACGTGACGTTGGACCCGTACATAGAAGTTATTAATTTCATTTTAAACGACGATATTGAATAATTCTTAAAGAAACAAGGAAAATCTCTACTATTTTCTTGTTAATATGCTTTTCCGTGTCCAAAAGTTACCGACATTCAATTCAATTCAAATTATCTATTTCAGATAAAAAACCATATACAGTGCATTACATTAATTCAGGATAATAAAATTAAATAGAGAAGGAAATAAGATAGCAACAACCTCGTTAACTTATTTGTCAACAGGAAATGTAAATAAGTATAATATAGAATAATTTTGTAAATTGTAAATTTGTATGTTATCTGCTGTAATTGTGCATTGCCTGTGTCCTTTTTTTGAATAATCTTATTATTATTATAATAATAATAATTACCAAACAAATAAAATGAAAAATGAAATAAAATCCAAATAAAATTTACAATTACATGCAGTGTTAGTAAACTTAAAACTAGGTATTATTACATGAGTGGCCTACTTAATATGAACTTGCGTCCACATCTCCAAGAAGGGGGAATCCCACCTATGTACCAACGCGCTCAGTATTCTATTCGGGCTGCCGCGGACCCGGTCATGTATGGAAGCACACCTTTTTCCTTTGATAGCTGCGGAACCATCAACTTGTGCCTCAGAAAACATTCCGGACGCGCTGCATCTCCACAGCAGCCCCAACAGAGCCCTGAACGCGTTGTTGTACTGGACCCGCAGATCGCTGTACGCCCGCTGCAATTGACCCTTAGGATACACGTGTACAGTGACTGGCATACATACATACATATAATCACGCCTTTATCCCTAATGGGGTAGGCAGAGCGTAAACGACCTAAACAAAGGTCGTTTCGCCACGTCTGACAAAGTTTTAAGGGTTTTTAAGATAGATTTATACGTATATTGCTGTAGTGATAGGTTGTCAGCCCATCGCCTAAATTACAATATACTAAAACCCTCAGATCCCGTAGCTGGTTTTTACAGCATGCTCGGGAGGAAATGCAGCTGGCACATTCTATGTTTTTCTCTCACTCCCAGGCCAGCATGGAAGAAGTGACTGGCAGAAGGCTTTAAAAAGCGTCACCTTAACATTACTGGTACACCGTGCAAACTTACGAGCCAGCGTGTTACCACGAACAGCCAGCGATCTGCGTTCCCTGACTAAGTCCTTATTATCCCTCAGATCCTCAGTGACCCAGTGGTGTAGTGGATAGGGCCGCTGCCTCCTGAGCGGGAGGTCGTGGTTCGAATCCCACCACGTACCAATGTGTTTTTCGGTTTTCGAATTTCATATGTACGTTTATTCGGCTCTTTTTCCGTGCTTCGGAAGGCACGTTAAGCCATTGGTCTCGGTTAATATCGTTTAATACCGTAGATATTAGTCGTTAAGCCATATCAGAGGCCAGTGCTAAGCATTGGCGGCTTGAAAACTCTGACCTAATCTAGGATTGGGTCTGGTTACCCTTCTGGGTTGCGGAGGTCAGATTGCAGTCGCTCTATGTAAAACCAGTACCCTCGTTCAATCCCCTAGATTAGGTAGCCGACCCCGTGTGATACGGGATATAGGCTAGGAAGATGATGATCCTCAGTGACCCAGTGTCCCAGGTATTTGAATTGTGTAACCCTACGAAGAAGAGCGTTTCCTATTGGACGAAAGAAAATAATTTTACTTTATTATTATTTTCTTCTACCATCTACCATTATTTATTTTGAATGGACCTGTTTGCAAAATACTACAAAGTGTATATAATGCATCACCGGGCTAAGGCGGGGAGTTGCTACACGCAATCTACACCCTTTATGAAATGGCAACTGCCTAAGGGCGCCCACTAAGGCTCGAACCTCGGCTTATGGCGTTGCCTTGGGGACTCCTTATCGGAGAGAATCTGCCCGGTACGTGCCGGTAAACCCTAAACTGGGGAGCAAAGGAGGGACCTCCGCGACCCCGCCGGCGGGGTGCGCGGTTGCTGGAAGAGCTTGTGCAGAGTGTGGCTCGACTAATATTGGCAGCATTAAACGCAAGAGTAATTTGGTCATCGCCGTCGGTAAGGTCATCGCCGTCGGTAAGGTCTACCATCTACCATTTCAAACGTCAAACTTAGGTAATCCTAATGACGTGTGAAATGGTAGACGGTAGAAGAAAATAATAATTAAAGTTAAATTATGTTCTTAATGCGTCTCTGAAATCCGCATCTGCTTTACAATGTGACAGATACATAAATGAATAGCCAGATAGCAATAGAGATGACACTGTTAAGAAACTCCGTCAGTGTAGTAACGTATTTCAACGACACAACCGCTTTGTGAATATGCTGATTACAAAATCGGCTAAGTGCGAGTTGGACTCTCGCACGAAGGGTTCCGTACCATTATCTATACAACAACGGAAAAAAATACGTTCGTTGTATGGGAGCCTTTAAATATTTATTTTATTCTGTTTAGTAGTATTTAAGATAAGATAAGATAAGAATATACTTTATTGCACAGAAAAGACACAAGAGAAAATAAAATTAAATGAAACAAATAGTAGTACAAATAGGCGGCCTTATTGCTAAGCAGCAATTTCTTCTAGGCAACCTTAGGGTACAGGAATATAAAAGTTGAACTAGTATTTGTTATTATAGCGGAACAGAATTACATCATTGGCGAAAATTTAATCTTATCTGTTACGGTTCATGAGAAGCAGCCTGGCGATAGACGGACGCACAGACAGACAGTGAAGTCTCAGTAATAGGATCCTGTTTTTATCCTTAGGGTACGGTACCCTAAAAACGTAAAACAACCGTTACTATTTTGACAGGTCCCGTGACGGGTGGCCATTTACGCATACGCATTTTTCCTTTCACCCAAAGGTTGCCTGGAAGAAATTGCTACCTTAGCAATAAGGCCGCCTATGTTGTACTTGTCTTTTGTTGTTATCTGTTCTGTTGTATGATTTGTATGCTTACGTGCAATAAAGTATTTTTATGCTATGCTCTTTCTTTCTTTCTTTCTTTCTATGTTTTATTTTAAGGGATCCGTGGGTTTTGGTATATTGTGGTTTAGGCGATGGGCTGACAACCTGTCACTGCAGCAATATCAATACAAATCTATCTTGAATAACCCTCAAAACTTTGTCGGACGTGGCGGAATGACCTTTTTTTTAGGTCGATTGTGCTCTGCCTACCCCATTAGGGATAAAGGCGTGATTATATGTATGTATGTTTTATGTTGCCGTTGTATGCACCAGAAATTACGTTGCGGCCATTGCGAGGCTCTGGAGCGTATCCTACTTTAGGGAAGCCCATTATCCGCTTGTGTCTGAAAACGCCTTGACACGTTTACCCTACCGTGTTCAAATTAGACCCAACACATTACAGATGGCCTGAGAATCTAGTCCGACCATGTTGTCTTTGTTTATCATGTCATAAAACTCAACGCGTTACGAAAAACGTGAACAATCCACTCCATGGTAGTGGAAAAGAGGGCAACAATCAAATCTATTTTTAAACAAGCTGTTACAATCACTTACTTTGCTCCTCTAACTTCTTCTGTCGAGTGGGTATCGAGTCTATCGACCAGATGAACCCTGGTGTCAGAGTTTTTTTTAAACCGCCTAGTAGCACAACTATCACAAGTAACGACCACTATCAAAGACAGCAACCGGGACCGACGGCTTAACGTGCCCTCCGAATCACGAAATCTTTTTCTTTTTCGGACAATCAGGTGATTCAGCCTGCAATGTCCTAACCAAACTTGGGAATAATTCACAAAGTGATAAATTCTCAAATATCACCTTTGTGTTTCCCCCCTGGGAATCGAACCCAGGATCTCCTCTAACAATGAAATTCAATAGTAAGTGTAAAAAATAAGAAATGAAACAGCAGATTTTAATCCTGTCAAAGTGACGTACTTAAAATGAGATGACGCCATCTTTCATGTCGTCTTATTTTGCTTAATATTTGGCGTGTAACGTAACTATGACAGGATTAAAATCACACTATACCAGGTGTAAGGGACAGCATCCCGCAAACGGATAGGGGTTGCTCAATCAACGACACTGAAGAACCTCCACCTGGAAATTCGTGTAGTGAAAATAATAATTGGCTTTTCCATACAATATGCCCAACTCTTTCAGACAATTTGTAAGGAAAGCCATTTTTTTTCACTTCCTGAAAGAATTTCTTGGTGGAAGTTGTTCAGTATCGTTGACTGAGCAACCCCAATCAGTTTGCGGGACTCTGTCCCTTACACCCGGTACGGTGACAGGATCAAACTTAACGAGTTAAGCTGTGTCTACGCTAATTTCTAACTCATGACACAAAAAACTAATTTTCAAACACACCTGAATTCACATTGTGTAAAGCGCTATGTAAGCCAAAATAATCGAGTGAAAAGCATTCGTTATACCACCGTTAATCACAATAACAGTGATGTAATCGTAGTTTACAGCCTCGTTATCGACAATATGGCTGGAGGTAAACAAATATTAATTACTTACCATCCATAACACAACCGAGAATTCCAAATTCCGAGAACCCTGTTTGCCCATTCATTTCACATATTATCGAAATTGTGATGAATAGTTTTCTTTTTTTATATTTCTTTTAGATAATTAAGAAGAGATGTATGTTTGAGTCCTCTGTATGTTCATGTGTGTGCAATAAATTGTTAAATAATAATATGTAAATCTTTATTAACAAAAAAAAAAAACAAAAAATCATCGTACAATTCATACAATCTTAAACTATCTTAATTTCTAAAAAATAATAAAACAAAAAAACTACAAATAAAAAAGATGTATAATAGTATGTATATTTCCTCAAGGCAGTATTATTTCTTATCATACATACATACATATAGTCACGCCTCTATCCCTAATGGGGTAGGCAGAGCGTAAAAGACCTAAACAAAGGTCATTCCGCCACATCTGACAAAGTATTGAGGGTTATTTAAGATAGGTTTGTAGGTATATTGCTGTAGTGACAGGTTTTCAGCCCATCGATTAAATTGCAATATACTTAAACTAGCTGATTTTTACAGCATGCCCGGGAGGAAATGCATCTGGCACATTCTATGTTTTTTCCCTCGCTCCCAGGCCAGCATGGAAGAAACTATTATCTTATTACCTTCTTATTATATCGGCTATATTATCCAATAATAATTATGTTGAGTAGTTAGTCTGTTGCTAAATATAGAATTCCATTCTGTTATAATCAAAATAATAATTGTGCTGAACATTAGATACGAAAATGGCAATGTAACATTATTCGCAATATTCACTATTGCAAGCAATCATACATAATAATTTGCTGCAAATTACAAATATTATGACCATATAGAGAAATCAATATGATTGGTAGGTAATACTACCTACATACATACAAATAATCACGCCCTTTTCCCTAATGGGGTAGGCAGAGCGTAAACGACCCAAACATAGGTCGTTTCGCCACGTCTGACAAAGTTTTGAGGGTTGCTTAAGGTAGATTTGTAGGTAAATTGCTGTAGTGACAGGTTGTCAGCCCATCGCCTAAATTGCAATATACTGAAACCCTCGGATCCCTTAGCTGATTTATACAGCATGCCCGGGAGGAAATGCAGCTGGCACATTCTATGTTTTTCTCTCGCTCCCAGTCCAACATGGAAGTTATTAATACTACCTACCTAGATATAAAGGCGTAATCATGTGTTAATCAGCAAAAAAAACCTCTACATTAAGTTGCTTGTATAAAAATATAAAAAAATAATTATATATATTTTATTTCAGACTAGCTGACCCGGCGAACTTTGTTCCGCCTTAGACGCCATAAATGAGCAGATTTTTGATTTTGTTATGTTAATTGTTTTATTATATTAAGTTGTCAGGTTGATCTAGCTGACCCGATAATTATGACTATGAATATTGAATTCGAATTGAACGTAATTTTTTTTTTTTCGTCCTCTTTGACCATATTTGCAACACGCATTCAGTCAATTCTATGTCAAATGTCTTAAGGATACATTAAAAAAGTTTAATAATTTTATATGGTGGTTAAGTAATTTTAAATTTTCTAATTTTCCGCGCAATTTCCTTAATTTTTTCTTGAACCTTCTCCTGATAATAACGAACAGAAAAAAAAAGAATTAGCGAAATCGGTCTAGCCGATCAGGCGTGATGCCGTGACCAAGGGAAATAGAGATTCATTTCTATATATATAGATAGATAGATACAATATGACCCATATTTTGCAATATTTTTACGATATTATAAACAATAAAAATACTTCAATACTGGACTGGGAGCGAGAGAAAAACAGAATGTGCCAGCTGCATTTCCTCCCGAGCATGCTGTAAAAACCAGCTAAGGGATCCGAGGATTTCTGTATATTGCAATTTAGGCGATGGGCTGACAACCTGTCACTATAGCAATATACATACAAACCTATCTTAAATAACCCTCAAAACTTTGTCAGACGTGGCGGAAATACCTTTGCTTAGGTTGTTTACGCTCTGCCTACCACATTAGGGATACAGGAGTGATTATATATATGTGTGTATGTATGTATAAAAATAGTTTCGTAAAGGATGTTATACTTATAATTCCATGCTGGCCTGGCTGGCTGGAAAAACATAGAATGGGCCAGCTGCATTTCCTCCCGGACAAGCTGTAAAAACCAGCTATGGGATTCGAAGGTTTTAATGTATTGCAATTTAGGCGATGGGCTGACAACCTGTCACTATACTCAATACTCAATGCGATACACATTTAGAATAGAATAGAATTCAGACTACACTTGTCCTCAAAACTTGACGGACGTGGCGAAACGACCTATACTTTGGTCTTTAACGCTCTACCCCATTCGGGAGAAAGGCGTGATTATATTTATGAATAAACATATAATCACGCCTTTATGTATGAATGTTATACTTTCAATAGGTTTTGAAACATAAATAAAACATAGACCCTAGTGGAGTCTACAATGGGGGTAATTTGTATGCGCACAAATTCACTAATGTTGGGTTTTGAGCCAATTCATGCCAATTTAGACCAGCTTTCTACCAATTTTTGTATTTTTCAAATGGCAACACTGACTTATTGGCAGAATTGGTTTATAAAAACTAACGCACACTTGGCCGAGGGTTCAGTCTTCCTGTGAATTTTGTGAAGAAATATAGTTTTGTTGAAAATATCGAAGAATAAATATCAAGTGTTTTCCCCTTCAGCCTGAAGTTTTATTTTACTTCAGAAGTGCGATAAACGTAAGTACACGCTCACAAAAACAAGTTTTGTAGAAATAAATTAAAGCTGTGCATGTGGGACTTTTGCCCAAATTATTGCCCAATAGTGGGACCTTGTCTTGTTAACGTAAAAATGGGTTTCTATGCGTGGGATTTTATAGGGGTCCGAAAATTTCATTATTTTTTCGCTACGATGCTTAGTTTTTAAGATATTTGCATTTAAATAATAAATAGTTTAAATTAACTGTAATTTTTAGTACTGCTTTTCGGTTTGCTTATTTTACATTAACATACGATAGACACGCTTCTTAAACTTGCTTCAGCTTCAATAAAAAATTATCCATTATGGTATTTTTTTTTACCACGTGGTTTCTTTTTTTTTCTCTCTATTGTCATATGTGGTTTGATTAACACCACATATTATGTATATTTACATTAACATTATATTTTCCTTGTTGTGAGGCAATGGCGGACGCTACACGTGAGAAAAGCGGAGGAACCCGGAGCCTGAGAACACCAGGGCGGAGCTCGTCTCGTGATCAACGGAGCCGTACGCGTAGTCGCAGCTCTTTGAAGAGGACGGAGCTCACTCCCAGGAGCCGGGAAAAGGAACTGGAAAGAAGGAGAAGACTACTACGTGAGCTCGAGGCCGAGGTGCAACGGGACCGAGAGAAGGGCCAACAGGAAACCAGCGCTCAAGATCGCAGCCCTGGCGTTTCTGGTCGCAACTCCGGTGCGCCTCGTCGCAACTCTGGTGTGCCTCGTCGCAGCCCCAGTGCGCCTCGACGCAGCCGCAGCAGGTGCCGTCGCAGTCCCAGTGTGCCTCGACGCAGTCGCAGCAGGTGCCGTCGCAGTCCAAACAAACGGCAGCACAAGGATAAAAGGTCATGTACCCCTTCTTTTACCGCTAAAAATGTGATGGATATAATTAACTCTATTAAGGAAAGTAATGCACCTCAGCCGTCGACAATAAGCGCATTGATGTCAAAAAACATCGATCATAAAAATATTCTCCCTAATTTTGATCCATCGATGAAAAATCAACGTATGGATATTTGGTTACGTAAGGTAAATGAATGCGCTTCTGTCTACGGCTGGGATGACAGAACAACAGCACATTTTGCTATGAAAAAGTTGCAGGGTTTATCTAGGGTCTGGTATGAGGGACTCAATTCAATTTTGTACACCTGGCCTGAATGGCAGGCAAAGTTAATAAGTGCCTTTCCCTGCGACCAAAACTATGGTCAAATATTAGAAGAAATGCTTAAAAGAAAAACTAAATTTGGCGAACCCATCGAAAATTATTTTTACGAAAAACTGTCGTTAATTAATCAATGTGACATCTCTGGAAAACGTGCAGTCGACTGCTTGATCCACGGTATCACTGACAAGAATATTAAAACGAGTGCTTTGGCATTAAAATGCTCGCAACCAGATCAGTTATTGCAATTTCTAATTAGTAACAAAGAAGTTCAATCAACAGATCGTAATTTTAGTAAATCAAAATTCTGGTCAGATAACTGTAACACCCTTTCCCTAATTAAATAATAATCTGATAAAATTAATATGGCCAAAGATAAATATGTGATCGTCTACAAAATGATTTTACGAGTATGTCAAAAGACCCATACGTTGTGTATTCAAATAGAAAATTGAAACAAATTTAAGTTAAGTTTGAATAGGGTAATCGTAATTGAAATTATGACGTAAGTAAATAAATGATTAGTAAAAAAAAGAATCAAATTCAGCTGAAAAATAACACAAAATGACAGAAAATAAAATATAAATGAGTAATATAAAGCATGCGACTCACATAAAATATTTTCAGCAGAAATTCAGGATTCAGGAATCTCCATCTTCTTTCTTCTTGCGCATAACTAGCCCAAATAAAATAAAACCAAACATACTTAATATTAAATCTCCCGGCTAATGTAGCGTGCTGAAAGGTACAAAGACTCAATAACCAGGGAAGGGAATTTGAATAAAGATCTTTAAGATCTTAGAATTAGGATACCTAGGCAAATGAAATGGCCCTCCCTTCCAACCTACAGACCATGCCAACGCGCGAAAACCTTGCACAGACTATCACTAAACCTTAGTCTTATCTAACTTGCAAACCTTCCATCAAACATTCCGATCATCTTAATTCATTCACAAACTTCTTTCATACTACCAATCATTCATCAAAGTCATACAAGTTACCTATTAACTGCAGTTTTGGTCACCTGTGACGGTGTACTAATGTTCAAACCTTTTAATAATCAATTTCTCTGTTCAGTTTGCAATATGGTATAATTTTCAAGGACTGCTGTACCAAAATCACATGATATGCGCTAAGAAGTCAGTTCAAATGATAGAGACTGTGTCAAGAAATTATCACCTTTATAGCTCGCTACGTCAGCTGAGAAATAGAACATTAGAGGTTTGTATGAATACCTATTCGAATGAATTCTCGAGAGGGATTATGGGCCAGCTACTCTCGGAGCCCATAAGCCTTGTCGATGTGTATTTAATGTATGTAAAGTGTTATCCTGAATATAAAAGTAATTAAATATTTCAAAATACAAGTAATTGATTTTAACCACTAATATCTTTAAAACACCGTGTTTTGTTTTAACGTGTAACACTGTATCTTAAAGACATATCAAAATATTCCTATTAGTTTTTATTGCATTTATTCATCCTCACACTCTCGCACACTGATATTTTACACATAACACACACCTACTATTTCCTATTCTAATAACACATTTCCCTACGATTATCATTGAATGATGTTTGAAAACTCGCAACGCTGCAGGTACAGAAAGCTGAAACTATCACTTTATTACGAAATCGTCTATCTGTAAGGTTAAGAAACACTTACAGTAATAATCACAACGATGGACTTCGAATTAAAACACAACGCCGAAAATAAACAACACATGATGCTCGGCATCGCCACTTTCCGCGTTCGAACATCGTCCCGGCCCGTCAGCAACTGCCAACCCCCACTGCATGCCCGCTGTTCCTCTGTTTTTTTTTTAATCTTCCAAGTTCTATGCTATATTAAGACAAAGTAAAATATCTTTTGTAACATTCAAAATTTAACTCTATTTCCAAGAAACAAGTATGGGTATTTATGCATTTGATACTCTTGTTTAAAGACTGGGTCATGTCAGGTAAAGATGTCTCAATTTTTGAACGAAAAATCTAAATGCTATTTGTTTAAGTGTTGGGTCGATTTTTTAAACTAATTATTCTAAATGTAATGATAAACGATCGTTACAGACGCCCCTTTGTTTGTGAGCCATTTTGATATTTGTCAAAATAGATAAAATTGCAAATAAACAATCATAGGTCTAAACTGACTTTTTTTTGTAACTGAACTTAATTTGTCTGTACTATTGAGACAAGCCATTTTTTAAATTGTCCAAGCTAAATATCTTATCTTATCTAGCCGTTAATGTCCCACTGCTGGGCAAATTTCTTCGTCCGGCCTCTCTCATATCTAAAAACTAGTCACAAATAAATAACTAAAATCTTAAAAGTATCAACATCTTTTATTTTCTCATCTGTCTATTATCTCAATTATCATTCTAACTTATTTTAATTTAATTAACACTTTACGAAGTATTAATTTACGTTCCTCATCTAATAACTATCGGTTTATTAAACTAAACTAACCTCTTGCTTATCATTATCACTGCTGAACATAAAACCCATTTGTTGATCATGCTATTTACCTTTATTATAATTTTCCTTTTCTTTTAATAGTTATCAGTCAATACTCGCTTTAAACTTAAACAATAACTGTTTACGCTAAAATGCGCCCCTAAAACGTTTAATAATATTATCATCTATTATTATCATTATCATCTAATGTTTCATAATTATCCTTATTAACTATTACTTCCATACTGGGCTGATAGCGAAGAGAAAAACATAGAATGTGCCACTCCCGGGCAAGCTGTAAAATCCAGCTGAGTAATGCGAGGGTTTATGATTACAATATATTGAAATATTGTAAGTAAGGCGATGGGTAGACAAACTATGACCTCAGCAATATCAACAAGTCTATCCCAAACAACACACAAACCTTTGTCAGACGTAGCGGAACGACCCTTGTCCAGGTCGTTCAAACTCTGCTCACCCCATCAGGGATAAAAGCTTTATTATATGTATGCATGTAATTATTTCTACGCCCCTACGTTTTAATCTCTCAGGTTCCGATAAAATTTCCTTGTTTCAAAATCTATTCAATAGTTTTTGATTTCATCTTACTCTAAAGAGTAAGATGAAATCAAAAACTAAAAAAACATAGCACTATGGTAAAATTACTCAATTCCATTAAAATCAAAATAATGATTTTACATAACAAAAAGGTCTAACAGTAAATTGTTTATGTTTCTGACTAAAGAAACCACTTATAATTTGAAATATCATATTTCAATTTACGTAGTTCTTTCCCAGAACTTTATCTCAACTTAAATGGTTTGAATAACTAAAGTGTCAAAAGTGACTAACTTAATTGGGGTGAGAAACAAAACTTCTCAAAACAAAAACCCATAAACTACGATTATAAAGGCTCTTTTTTTATATATTTCATAAGAAAACTACTCTTGAGCCAGTCAAAGTTTCAAAATTAATCACCCTTAAACAAACAACAGGACTCAAATTTCATAGAACCAAAATCGTTATCGGAACTCAAGGCGTACCCACTTGAAGTACCAAAGCTGTATTCTCAACTTCATCCATTTTTGCAAGAAATAGTTAACAAAAACTTATCTCTATTCAAAAGCGACAAATGTACCACGCTGTCCCAAACACGAGTGCAAACGTCATAAAACAAATGCTCTGGCTTTTTCTTTGTTAGTAACCTAGCTGTATTGTTTTATTAACCTACGTACTTCAAGGGCTAACAATGCATACCTAAGTAAAGATTTTGAACCCATCCAATATGTTTGTAAATAAGACAAACATACATATAAAATCACGCCTGTTTTTCTGTCGGAGTAAACAGGGTATCATGGGTTAGTAAAAAAATGCATATTCAACTTTAGTTTTAAAATTTTAACTAATCCTGAAGGATCACTTATAAAAATAATGTATTGTTAAAATTCAATAAAATGTTTGAATCATGTGGTTAGTCATGTGGTTTGAAAACTCCAATTAATGTTAACATTTTATAAATAACTAGCGACCCGCCCCTAAAACTCTTAATCAATTATAAGTGTTAACCATTAAGTGGGAATAAAGTACTTAACTCTTAAAGTAAATAAATAATCTAGACATGCTATTCTAAATCATCTTTAAATTAAAATCCGTTCAGTAGTTTTTACATAAACAAACGTTCCCAAATCTATAATTTTCTCGCCCCTACGTTAATAAATCCATCAGTTTTCTTTCTCTCGAAATTTAAACTTTTTGACTGCAATCAACACTAGTAAAAGTATATTGCACAAATGTCTTCGAACGTTTAACCGTATCTTTGACACATTTCTATTCCAGCCCTTTTTTAAAGTAGCGTCGCTATTGTGCAAAGCCGTCCCTTTTTTTCTGTTTGTTTCAAACTTGTCAAAGCTTGTTTACTTTGAAATAAAAAATATTTTAAAATATCGCTACAATTTAGATAACGAAATATTACAACGAACTATCAGTCTGACTTACTTTGTATTATAAAATACACTACTCACCTATTTAATGAACTAATGTAATGACTTACGAATAAATAAAGCCCTATCGTAATAATAACAGTAACCCAAATAATTTATACTTCGTGTACGAATGAAAATAATTAAACAATCATTCGTCCTTTAATGACGAAGCATCCTGGTCACGGCACCAATGTAACACCCTTTCCCTAATTAAATAATAATCTGATAAAATTAATATGGCCAAAGATAAATATGTGATCGTCTACAAAATGATTTTACGAGTATGTCAAAAGACCCATACGTTGTGTATTCAAATAGAAAATTGAAACAAATTTAAGTTAAGTTTGAATAGGGTAATCGTAATTGAAATTATGACGTAAGTAAATAAATGATTAGTAAAAAAAAGAATCAAATTCAGCTGAAAAATAACACAAAATGACAGAAAATAAAATATAAATGAGTAATATAAAGCATGCGACTCACATAAAATATTTTCAGCAGAAATTCAGGATTCAGGAATCTCCATCTTCTTTCTTCTTGCGCATAACTAGCCCAAATAAAATAAAACCAAACATACTTAATATTAAATCTCCCGGCTAATGTAGCGTGCTGAAAGGTACAAAGACTCAATAACCAGGGAAGGGAATTTGAATAAAGATCTTTAAGATCTTAGAATTAGGATACCTAGGCAAATGAAATGGCCCTCCCTTCCAACCTACAGACCATGCCAACGCGCGAAAACCTTGCACAGACTATCACTAAACCCTAGTCTTATCTAACTTGCAAACCTTCCATCAAACATTCCGATCATCTTAATTCATTCACAAACTTCTTTCATACTACCAATCATTCATCAAAGTCATACAAGTTACCTATTAACTGCAGTTTTGGTCACCTGTGACGGTGTACTAATGTTCAAACCTTTTAATAATCAATTTCTCTGTTCAGTTTGCAATATGGTATAATTTTCAAGGACTGCTGTACCAAAATCACATGATATGCGCTAAGAAGTCAGTTCAAATGATAGAGACTGTGTCAAGAAATTATCACCTTTATAGCTCGCTACGTCAGCTGAGAAATAGAACATTAGAGGTTTGTATGAATACCTATTCGAATGAATTCTCGAGAGGGATTATGGGCCAGCTACTCTCGGAGCCCATAAGCCTTGTCGATGTGTATTTAATGTATGTAAAGTGTTATCCTGAATATAAAAGTAATTAAATATTTCAAAATACAAGTAATTGATTTTAACCACTAATATCTTTAAAACACCGTGTTTTGTTTTAACGTGTAACACTGTATCTTAAAGACATATCAAAATATTCCTATTAGTTTTTATTGCATTTATTCATCCTCACACTCTCGCACACTGATATTTTACACATAACACACACCTACTATTTCCTATTCTAATAACACATTTCCCTACGATTATCATTGAATGATGTTTGAAAACTCGCAACGCTGCAGGTACAGAAAGCTGAAACTATCACTTTATTACGAAATCGTCTATCTGTAAGGTTAAGAAACACTTACAGTAATAATCACAACGATGGACTTCGAATTAAAACACAACGCCGAAAATAAACAACACATGATGCTCGGCATCGCCACTTTCCGCGTTCGAACATCGTCCCGGCCCGTCAGCAACTGCCAACCCCCACTGCATGCCCGCTGTTCCTCTGTTTTTTTTTTAATCTTCCAAGTTCTATGCTATATTAAGACAAAGTAAAATATCTTTTGTAACATTCAAAATTTAACTCTATTTCCAAGAAACAAGTATGGGTATTTATGCATTTGATACTCTTGTTTAAAGACTGGGTCATGTCAGGTAAAGATGTCTCAATTTTTGAACGAAAAATCTAAATGCTATTTGTTTAAGTGTTGGGTCGATTTTTTAAACTAATTATTCTAAATGTAATGATAAACGATCGTTACATAACGTGAATCAATCAACTAACGGTCAATCTAGCTTAAACGCCAATAATAACAAAACCAATCCATTTTCGGGTCACTTATTCTGCTTTAACTGCAAAGAACGCGGTCACACTTATTCTCAATGCCCCAAGCCGCTTGTCAAGTGTACAGGCTGTAATAAAATAGGACACACCGCTGACATATGCCGTTGGAAGCCTACTACTAAAGATACTACCGGTAAAAATGAAGTAACAAAAACTATGAGCATTACTAGTTTTCGTCCAAACTCTAAATATAATAAACAAGTCAAAGTGAACGGTTATTTAGTGGATGGTTTGATCGATTTTGGTAGTGAGGTTAGTATAGTACAGAATTCATATGTGTCGAGACTTGGATTGACGCATGATCAAAGGCCACTACCGATGCAGGGATTTGGCAGCGACGTAATTATGTCATTGGGAACTCTTTATTTGGATGTGGAGGTTGATGGTGTTAGTGCCAGTGTAGAATGTAGAGTGTCAGATGACTACTTGTTAGATAAACCAATTCTAGTAGGTCAAACTTATACGGAACAGCGACACCTCGTGGTTCATAAGGATTATAAGGTGTTACAGTTTCGTAAAGTTAGTACGGAGCTACCTACTGAGGATACTGATAATAATAAGCATTCATTGTGTGAATTGAAGGTAGCAGCCGATTTAGAACTTCACGGTCCTGCGTCAATACGAGTTGTTGGAGACTCTGGTTTTAGTGGTTGTGTTATGTTGGATAACAATATTATCGGGAAGCCACTCAATGAGTGTGTAGTATCTGGTGGAGTTTATCAAATACAGGGTGGGTGTATAGACGTTTCTGTTTTCCCATCTGTGCGGCCTTATACAATGTCTAAAGGTCTTGTTATTGGTAGGGCGGAAAAGGTAGAATTTGTTCGAAGAATTATGATTCAGTCCCCAGGAATCGCAGAAGCTGCTGAAGTCCCTCTAGTTAACGACAGGAATATTAAAGAGGAAGATGTTTGTGTAGGAGATATGGCTTCAGAGGACGATAGACAACGGTTAATCACCATGCTTAAGCAATATCAGCATTGTTTCGCCTCTAATTTGAAAGATCTAGGGTGCACTGATCTTACGGAAATGACTATTGAGCTGAACAGCCAACGTCCCGTTGTCTATCGGCCTTATAGGCTCTCGCATCACGAACGTGATAAGGTTCAGTCAATGATAGGAGAGATGCTGGATTCTGGAGTGGTGAGGGAGTCTACATCAGAATATTCAAGTCCGGTTATTTTAGTGCGCAAGAAAGACGGTAGCTTTAGAATGTGTATAGACTACAGAATGTTGAACTCTGTAACAGTGAAAGAGAGATATCCTATGCCAATTATAGAGGATAAAATAGCTAGGTTATCCGGACAAGCATGTTTTATTACACTGGATTTGGCATCTGGCTATTACCAGGTGCCAATATCAGAGAGTAGCAAACACCTGACGGCATTTATCACACAGGATGGATTATACGAGTTTAATCGTATGCCATTCGGTTTGGCAAATGCACCAGCCGTTTTCCAACGTTTGATCAATAAGGTTCTGGGGCCTGCTCGGTTTTCTAAAGCCACTGCATATATGGACGATCTTCTTGTATTCGGAAAAGATTCAGCTGAGTGTTTTGACAGACTTGAAGACATTTTGAAATTGCTGGAAAAAGCTAACTTAACTTTAAATCTGGGAAAATGTGCCTTTTTAAGATCTAGTATTGATTACTTGGGCTATGAGATAAGTGCAGCGGGAGTTCGTCCTGGCCAGAAGAAGATTCAATCGGTTCTTAACTTTCCACGTCCCCAGAATGTACATGGCATACGCCAGTTTTTAGGACTTTCTAGTTATTTTAGGAAATTTATACAAAATTTTGCCCAGATAGCTTCACCATTGACAACACTTTTAAAAAAAGACACCATGTGGACGTGGAATCAAGAACAAGAGTATGCATTTCAGGTTTTGAAAACAAAGTTGGTTGAAAGACCAATATTAGCCATTTATGATCGTGATGCTAGGACTGAGTTACATACAGATGCAAGCAAGGACGGTGTCGGTGGAATCCTTCTGCAGCAAAGTAAGAGTGATGGTAACATGCGGCCGGTTGCTTATTGCAGCCGTAGAACTTCCCCCGAGGAAAAATTTTATCACTCTTACGAGCTGGAGACCTTGGCTGTCGTGCGGTCTTTAGAAAAGTTCAGGGTATATTTGTTGGGTCTAGAATTCAAAATTGTGACCGACTGTAGTGCTTTGCGCTCCACTTTTCTAAAGCGTGACTTAATTCCCCGAATAGCGCGTTGGTGGTTGTTATTGCAAGAATTTCAATGCTCCACCGAGTATAGGCCAGGCACAAAGATGTCTCACGTCGATGCTTTATCACGCAACCCAGTCCCGGATGAAGTTTGTCCAGAGTTAACAGCGCGAGTTATGTCAATAAGCGACGAAGATTGGCTGCACACGTTACAGCTAGGAGACTCCGAGCTAGATCGGATTAGGCAGATTATAGAAAATGATTTAGATCCAAAGGGTCTTCAGTATATTAGGGAAAATTACATTATGAAAGATAACAAATTGTTTAGGTATCTTAGTGGCAATAAAAACAATTTGAGGTGGGTTGTACCGAAGGGAGCAAGGTGGCAAATATGCAGGATGAATCACGACGAAATTGGACACTTGGGATTGGAGAAAACTTTGGAAAGAATCAAAAAGACCTATTGGTTCTCCAAAATGACTCGGTTTGTAAAAAAATATGTATCTGCGTGTCTTGAGTGCGCTTATGCTAAAAAGACTGCAAATAACGAAGGTTTATTAAACCCAATACCCAAGGTTGAAATTCCGTTCCATACCCTGCATGTAGACCATCTTGGTCCTTTCGTTCGATCAAAGCGGGGAAACTCGTATTTATTAGTAGTGGTGGACGCATTTACTAAATTTGTTTTTATAAAGCCAGTCCGAAACACCAACACACAAAACGTAATTCGCATTTTGGATGATATCATTTATACCTTTAGAGTGCCTGACCGTTTGATAAGTGATCGCGGCAGTTGCTTTACGTCTAATACTTTTAAAAGATATTGCTATGATAAGGGCATAAAGCACATATTAAATGCTGTCGCGAGCCCAAAATCAAACGGCCAGGTAGAACGGTATAATAGGACTATCCTCAACTCTCTAAAAGCGCAAAATTTAAGAAACGATGAGAAAGATTGGGATCTACAGTTAGGCAAAATTCAATGGGGATTAAATAACTCCGTACAAAAGACTACCGGTAGACGACCAGCAGAAGTTATGTTTGGTACATTTATAAACAGTGAAATTAATCCCAGTTTAAATGAAGTCTTAGATGAAACTCGAGAAAATGTAGATATTGTTACAGTTAGGACAGAGGTAAAGGAAAGGATTGATAAAGAACAAGAAAAGCAGAAAGAAAGGTACGACAAAAATAAAAAACCAGCACGAATTTACAAAGAAGGTGATCTAGTAAAAATTACTAAAGTGTCTTTTCAAAATGACGGAAAAAGCAAAAAGCTTCTTCCGTCTTATGTGGGTCCCTTTCGAGTCATGAAGGCTTTAGGGCAAGATAGATATCAGTTAGCCTCAATACCTGGCTTTAAGGGCAGTACAAATAAACGTACAACGACAGTAGCAGCTGAACGTATGATGCCTTGGGTGCACATTGCTGCTCTGCAGTTAAATGATGAAACAGATTCTAATCAATCAAATGATAGTGATAATGATCAGTGAGATTATTTGGTTTCTTTTTATAGTTTACTGCGAAATGATTTGTTTTGTTTGTTTCAGACTGGGCGTGAGGATCGATTGGCTTGCGTTCCAGTCGAAGCTGAAGATGTGACCTGTGAAGATCGATTGGTTTACAAGGTTTCATGTGAAGTGAAGATTGATTAGTTCACAAGATATATTTACTTTAATGTGAAGATTGATTGGTTCACGTGATTTTACTATGAAGATCGATTGGTTCAGAAGTATTTCATTTGTATAGTTAAAGTGAAGATTGATTGGTTCACGTGATTTTACTTTGAAGATCGATTGGTTCATAAGTATTTCTATTATATGATTAAAGTGAAGATTGATTAGTTCATAGTATTATTTTTATAATTAATGTGAAGATTGATTAGTTCACAAATTTGCGATAAAGTTTGTTTAATTCACACACATTTATGTAGGTAATAATTTATTAACATTATATAATGTTATTTTATGCTAGAGTACCTTGAAGATTGAGTAGTTCACTGGTCAAAGCAAAACTGTCATTAATTTAAATAGCACAATTTTTTCTTATGTAGGTAAATTTCTTTAAGTTTTAGTTGTAATCGTTTTTAATTTATAATGTCTGTCGGCCAAGTGTTGGGTTAGCACAAGGCACGTGTATGGGGACATACACGTCGTCAGGACGGTCGAGTGTTGGGTTTTGAGCCAATTCATGCCAATTTAGACCAGCTTTCTACCAATTTTTGTATTTTTCAAATGGCAACACTGACTTATTGGCAGAATTGGTTTATAAAAACTAACGCACACTTGGCCGAGGGTTCAGTCTTCCTGTGAATTTTGTGAAGAAATATAGTTTTGTTGAAAATATCGAAGAATAAATATCAAGTGTTTTCCCCTTCAGCCTGAAGTTTTATTTTACTAAATCTTGACTAAAATCGTTACCTGTCATTTTATACCACAAGAGAACTGAAAGGAACGGCAAAAATTTTAGTCATGATTTAGTTAAGTTGTATCCTCAAGAAATCGGTACCAATGATACTTTTCAACACTTTCCAAAGTTACGCAGCGGTTTCGATTTCTCAAAAGAAATGTTTTCCTACCATCCTTCTTCTTCTTGGCGAGTCGATGGAACACGAGATATTACATCGTAGCGGGATAGAATTCAGCCACTTGTATTGCAGATAGACTGCCGTCTATTAAGGCGTATCCTTTCGGTAAATAAGCAAGTCGATTTCAAGATATGCAACCATCGTAATGCGTTAGAATATCGTTCAAATCAGCGCGCGCTTCGGCGTGGCGATTACGTCGGTGGCCGCTTCAAAAATGTGCAAAAATCGCACCAAAAAAGCGTTTTTTTTTTTAAACTATGAGTCTGTTTAAAAAAGCTATGTTGCGATTTTAGATAATCATAATACGGTCATTTTTCCGAAAGAACCGTTAAAGCGCTCCTAATAGATTAGAAGATATATCAAATATACTGATAAAAACAGCTTTATTTCCATTTGTTTTTTAGCATATTTGTTTATGAACTAGAATATTTTTAAATGTTGCAATTGCAGGCCATAAACAAATTTCTTAAATGTATACTTTTTAGAATTTTAAAATGATTTTCGGAGAAATATGCTCTTAAAATCAACCATTTACAGTTAGGAATCACCTTAAATAAGCTGGCGTGCAAGTGTTGGGGCACGCCGGGCACAATGTTAAGTGTGCCATAGTTTGCAAACACAGTCCACATCGGAGCTAGTCGAAAATCCTACCTACCATCCTAAAAAATATAGAGTCTTAAATTTCATGTTAAAATGTTGCATCTTGAATAGCTCGCAATAAGGTTAGCCTTTCAAACGGACTGAGTTTATTTAAAGAACAATTTTCTTTGAAGTTTTATTCCCGGAGCAAGCAAACATTCATTTGCTTTGTTTCTGTACAGTGATAGAAACTGTATTATGGAGTGTTGCAGGTGGGGAATGTAAACGATTCAGACGTTTTATGTGTGTATGAACAATTATGTGTGTAAGGAGACCGATGGTGTAGTGGATAGGGCCGCTGCCTCCTGAGCGGGAGGTCGTGGTTCGAATCCCACAACGTACTTATGTGTTATTTGGTTTTCGAATTTCTAATGTACGTTTATTCGGCGGTTTTTCCGTGCTTCGGAAGGCACGTTAAGCCCGTTAATACCGTAAATATTAGTCGTTAAGCCAGATCAGAGGCCAGCATTGGCGGCTTGAAAACTCTGACATAATATAGGATTGGGTCTGGTTTCCCTTCTGGGTTGCGGAGGTCCGATGGCAGTCACTCTGTGTAAAAACCAGTACTCTCGTTCAATCACCTAGATTAGGTAGCCGACTCCGTGAGATACGGGAGCTAGGGAGATGATGATGTGTGTATGAACAATTGTAAATGTCTACGTATATAGTACCTCCCATCTACAATTCATAAGTGATTTTTATTCGGTGAGATATCTATTCTTCCATGCTGGACTGGGAGCGAGAGAAAAACTTAGAATGTGCCAGCTGCATTTCCTCCCGGGCATGCTGTAAAAACCAGCTAAGGGATCTGAGGGTTACAGTGTATTGCAATTTAGACGATGGGCTGACAACCTGTCACTATAGCAATATACCTACAAATCTATCTTGAATAACCCTCAAAACTTTGTCACACGTGGCGGAGCGACCTTTGTTTGGGTCGTTTGCGCTCTGCCTACCCCATCAGGGATACAGGCATGACTATATGTATGTATGTATGTATGAGATATCTTAACTTTCCATTTACCTCAGATTCTTAAATTTCAGATTTCTTTTAAGTTATCAACATCGAGAACAACCGTATAATTTTCTAGATCATAATCAATATTATTTTTCAAACAATAATTTTATGAAACATACCCAAATCACGCCTTTATCCCTAATGGGGTAGGCAGAGCGTAAACGACCTACACAAAGGTTGTTCCGCCACGGCTTACAAAGTTTTGATGGTTATTTAAGATAGATATGTAGGTATATTGCAGTAGCGACAGGCTGTCAGCTCATCGCCTAAATTACAATATACTGAAACCCTCGGATCCCTTAGCTGGTTTTTACAGCATGCCCGGGAGGAAATGCAGTTGGCACATTCTATGTTTTCCATACTACAATGTGGAATTGGACCGAACTAAGCTCTTGCGGCTATAACGCGCTGTGTGTGTTATGATTTGTGTGTGTTGAGATCACGCCCATACTGCAACCCCTCTTCGTGGACTGTTGCGGTCAAAAACTTAAGATTCAATACAATTCAGATGAATCAAATACTGTATTTTCAAGTATGAATACGTAATACGCCCGACCCATTTTTTCCTTTTTTTTTAAGGGGCTCCCCTCATCAGTAAAAAAATCAGCTTTGCACGGAAATCATCAGTGTTTCTCTACAATATTATGCATGTATTATACATATAAACCTTCCTCTTGAATCACTCTATCCATTAAAATAAACCGCATCAAAATCCGTTGCGTAGTTTTAAAGATTTATGCATACATAGAGATATAGGGAGAGAGATAGCGACTTTGTTTTATACTATGTAGTGATTGAGCTGCTATCCATTTCTCTTCTGTTGTAGGTACATATGTAAGTAAATTATCAAATAAGTAAATTAGGGACCATTGCTTCCACGCTGGACTGGGAGCGAGAGAAAAACATAGAATGCGCGAGCTGCATTTCCTCCCGGGCTGTAAAGAACAGCTAAGGGATCCGAGGGTGCCAGTATATTGCAATTTAGGCGATGGGCTGACAACCTATCACTACAGCAATATACCTACAAATCTATTTTAAATAACCCTAAAAACTTGGTCAGACGTGGCGGAACGACCTTTGTTTAGACCGTATACGCTCTGCCTACCCCATTTAGGGATAAAGGCGTGTTTGTGTATGTAAATTAGGGATCTGAAGTTCTTTGAGTTGGTATACGAGTACCTACAAGCATTTTCTGACCGCGACTGTACGTACACTTGGGAACAATCCGTCTTTTCACGTGTTTTACTGCACCCTAGACCCAACCACAGATAAACCACCTAAAGGTAAAATATTCATAAATAGAGTTTTTTTTTATTCGGCTTTCTTTCTGTTTTTAAATTAAATGAAATACTTATTTCCCAGAATATAGTCATTACAGTTCTTAAATAAGTAAAAGTTATATATAGGGTCATTTTAAATCAAGTGAAAATATTAAAACGTGTAAATCTACCCATGGAACTGAACAACTTTCCGTAAGGAACATAGGTCGAATAACGAATAAAATAATTGGACCTTCCATACGAAATGCACCAGCTGATAGCGCAGTTAGTATGGGAAGTCAATTTTTGCTTTTCGTATTTCAACCTATGTTCCTTAGGAAAAGTTGTTCAGTTTCATGGGTAGATTCACACGTTTCAATATTTGCAATTGATTTAAAATGACTTTATATAATTACAATGAGGCATGGAAAGATAGATTTAGATTGCATGCTGAAAAATAATTATCTCCATTCGTCAGTTCTCTAAGGCCCGTATTTATGAAGCAATCTCAAGTTTGAGAGCAATATTAAGTTGGGATTTGACAGGCTGTTTTGTACTGAAATGACATTTCTGATACGAACTTAACCTCGCTATCACTCTTGAGAGTTGATTATAAATACGGGCCTGAAATATAATATTATCAGGATTAAAACTATTTTAACTATTTTAATAGTAGTACAGAATCGACTATTTACTAGTGCTATTATTATACTATTTATTAGTACTATTATATAACTATTCTTTGGAATAGATTAAGCACTTTTTTTGCTATACGGCGCACCTAACTAACAAAGTACATAGAGAAACCCTCCCTGGTAGGAACGAACGATTCGACCGCCATCAAAACCGTAGTTCCGTAAACCAAGATTTTTACGGTGTTTACATACATACATATAGTCACGCCTTTATCCCTAATGGGGTAGGCAGAGCGTAAACGACCTAAACAAATGTCGTTGCGCCACGTCTGACAAAGTTTTGAGGGTTATTTAAGATAGATTTGTAGGTATATTGCTGTAATGACAGGTTGTCAGCCCATCGCCTAAATTGCAATATACTGAAACCCTCGGATCCCTTAGCTGATTTTTACAGCATGCCCGGTAGGAAATGCAGCGGGCACATTCTACGTTCTTCTCTCGCTCCCAGTCCAGCATCGAAGAAACGGTGTTTGAGCTGTTGTAATGTTCTAAGGTTTTTTTCTTTGGTTACAGTTGCTTGTACACTTCACTTCTTTTCACACTTTACGACCTTCAACAAAAACTAGTTGGTTTGCTGATTGCTACATTTTCCAGGACAAATTGCGTCTACAGAGTAGCAGATCTATGGCACCTTGGCTTCCACACTCACTTTATGGCCACCTTCGCCGAAGTAGCCACTAGATGGCCTGCTAAACTGGCCTGGACAAATTGCTGGAGTGATTTACAGCCATTTTGTGGCGGGAAGTCGCAGTTAATAAATAACAGCGGCATAAATATTTATTGACCTTCAACGAATATTCTTGGTCTTGTTTAAGACTATAATAGAATGGGAGTTAGCAGCTGCAAGGGGTTACTTTGTAACAAACTTTCTATTTTATGTTTTAAAATAGACTAGCGACCCGCCCGGGCTTCGCACGGAAATTATCAGTGTTTCTCTACTATATTATGCACGTATTATATACATAATCCTTTCTCTTGAATCACTCTATCCATTGAAAGAAACCGCATCAAAATCCGTTGCGTAGTTTTAAAGATTTATGTATACATAGGGATGTAGGAACACAGAAAGCGACTTTGTTTTATACTATGTAGTGATTTAGAATCTCTCTACGATTAAAACTCAGAATGTAGAGATTTAGTTCAGAGACAGTGCGCAAACTGATTGGGGAAACTGAAGCTCTATTACATTCACAAAACAAAAAAAAACATTATCCATACAAACTATCTGAACAAAGTGGTTATTCTGTATGGAGCGATAATTATTATTTTCCTGAAGAATTTTTAATTCCGAAATAAACCTATCCCCAACACCTAAACACCAAATATTTATAATTCACTTTGATTTTATCATAAAAGCCGTTGCATTTAACGCAGCAATGCACAAACTACGGTGCACTCTTCGATGTGGGTCCGGGGTTCATTTCACATGTGACTGAGTGCAGGGAATGTGACACGCTGCGCGCGCGCACCGCGTTTGTATGGGGCCAAACAAACAGCACTGGCTTTGCTCAGTCAACAAGGGTGACAAATACGTCTTATAAAACAAAAGATAAAACTAATAAACATAACTAGGTAGATATAGTGGTGCCAATTCTGTTGTGGACAAAACTCAACTTATTTTTATCCTTCTGGAGCGAAATCAACAGTGTCAAAATTACCAAAGTGCTAAAATAACCAAGGTACTAAAATGATCAGGGTCAAAATGACCAAAGTGTCAAAATTACCAAAGTGTTAAAATTACCAAGGTACTGTCACTTTCTATAATTTAAATAAAATAGAGACAGCAACACAACAGCTGATTATAGAGTGACCTAGCCATTTAATATTAGGCGTTAAACATCACTTAGACAGGATTATAATCAGCTGTTGTATTGCTGTCTCTGTTCTATTAGAATTATAGAAAGTAACAGGACGTAACTAATATAAGTTAAATTACAATAGGATCAGCACCGCTATTCCCTCCAGGTCCTCCCAAAGAAAAATGTGGGTGTCTGCAAACAGAGCGTGACAATGTTTCAGCAGGATCGAAACGCAACACGTAGATGATTCTACTGGTCTTCTTGTTCTTCTCATCAAGTTTATGTTCGAGTCGAACGACCCGATGAACTCTGGTTTAATAGTTCTACTGATGTTGCACGTGTTTGATACTGGGGTGACCGCTTTTCGTCACTGAGGCCGCAGCTACCGTGAGCTTATTTCGGCTCGTAATTATGAAGCGATCTCAAACTTGAGAGTTATATTAAGTATGGATTTGACAGGCCAGTTTGTATTGAAATTTCAGACAAAAAAAACTATGCTGTCAGTCATGAGCGCTGATTATAACCGGCCCTAATTGTGCAGTGTTCAGGACCGTTATTATGATATTTGTCAATAAGTTGTAAATAGATGTCGCTGTCTAAGTTGTGGTAAATTGCTTGTAAATAATACATCGATGGTGAGATTTTGTTTGGATAATATATAAGACGTAAATGATTTGCTCAAGTTCAGGAATAAAAGTAAATAAACTATAGTCAAGAAGAAAAGTGCAGTTTGTGTTGTGGTATACTACTACTAATCCTAACACTATAGTGTTAGCCATTGATTTCAGAAGTCACTGCCGCTAGCTTTTAATCTTCTGTGGTGTAAGCTACAGTATAAGGCAGGCAGTGCAGAATCCTCAGGGACCAGAGCGAGGAGTTTGTTCATGTAGTATACATACGTATAGTCACGCCTTTATCCCTAATCGGGTAGGCAGTGCGTAAACGACCTAAACAAAGGTCATTCCGCCACGACTGACAAAATTTTGAGGGTTATTTAACATAGATTTGTAGGTATATTGCTGTAGTGACAGGTTGTCAGCCCATCGCCTAAATTGCAATATACTGAAACCCGCGGATCCCTTAGCTGCTTTTTACAGCATGCCCGGGAGGAAATGCAGCTGGCGCATTCTTTGTTTTACTCTCACTCCCAGTCCAGCATGGTACAAAATTATAGGGTCGTATTTATAAAGCTATCTCAAAATTGAGGGCAATATCAAGTATGGATTTGACAGGTAATTTTATTGAAATGACATTTAAGATACGAACTCAAACTAGCTGTTTATAAATACGGGCCATAGTATACCGATTATAATTGTGTATTAAAACACAAGGTGATGACAGGCCGGATCGCGTACGATCACGGATGTTATTAAACGCACGCAACAACCTTCCACATCAGATGAGAATCACTTTAATGACTATATTTTTAGGCAGAGTCCGAAAGGAGCTTTTAACATCAAATTCATTCTAAAGAAGAAGTACAGCTCAAAAAGCCACATTTTTGAACCGCTTGAATCGAACATTCGCATGGTAAATGTATAGTATTGTATTTTATTTCCTTTTGTCTTGTTTTATTATTAGTTAATTAAATTAATTTTAATCACTACATAGTATAAAACAAAGTCGCTTTCTCTGTCCCTGTATCCCTATGTATCTTTAAAACTACGCAACGGATTTTGATGCCGTTTCTTTTAATGGATAGAGTGATTCAAGAGAAAGGTTTATATATGTATAATACATGCATAATATAGAAGAGAATCACTGATAATTTCCGTGCGATGCCGGGGCGGGTCGCTAGTACAACATATTTTGAAACTTCTAATGTATGTCAATTGATTGTGATTATTATTTGTTATTTTAATGTTCTGAGCAGTCCTGTTAAAATACTGTATTTGATACTCACAACACAGGTCTAGCCTAGTGTGGGTATCACAGTGAATCTTGTAATAATTCTGGAACTAAAATAAACAATTTTGTATTTGTAAAACGTATGAAATCTCACGCGAAAGTTACTCGTAAAAACACGGCTCTAGGTATGTGACTAGGTTCAACTATGCAAGAGCTATGCTCAGGAGTCGCATTTTTTATCATTCTAACTTGAATACATACATACATACATACATAAATCACGCCTTTATCCCTTACGGGGTAGGCAGAGCGTTTAACGCCTCGTAAAAGGCGCTTTCGCCACGTCTGACAAAAATTAAGGGGACTATTTTAGATTGTAATATGTATTGCTTTAGTGACAGGTTGTCAGCCCATCGCCTAAATTACAATACAATGTAACCCTCGAGTCCCTTTTGCTGACTTTAACAGCATGCCCGGGAGGAAGGGCAGCTGGAACATTCTATGTTTTTCTATCTCTCCCAGTCCAGCATGGAAGAATCTCCCAGTCCAGCATGGAAGAAACTATCTATCTAACTTGAATGCGCACACGAAATAGTAGGGCCAGGTTTTTATGTAGCTACATACTCAGTCTATAATTTCAGAGGGTGTGAAAGAGCAAAGCCGTATTTTTGAACCACATACGAATGACTCGTTCGGAACGAATAACTTTCGCATGCGATTTTCATACAATTTACCATGCGAATGGTTTTTCGTATGCGAATTCGATTCGAGTGATTTAAAAATACACGTTGAGGAGCCGTATTTTTAAATCACTCGAATTGATTCCTCATGCGAAAGACTAACATTCGCATGGCAAATTGTATGAAAATCGTATATGAAAGTTACTCGTTCCGAACGAGTCATTCGTATGTGGTTCAAAAATACGGCTTCTGCTCTTTCGCACCCTCTGAAATTATAGACTGAGGATGTAGCTACATAAAAAACTGGCCCTAACATCTAGACTTCCCAGAACCTATCAATAAAACCTACGTACCCTACAACTATAAAAAATAAGGGCACAAAAAGTAGTTTGCAGCTTAGTATCTAGAGAGGTAAATACATTTTATGGGACGCGTATTTAAAGCGGGCATTGTGGGTAGTAAATGGTGTAAGAGCAAAATATAGCAATTTCCACGCCGGCTGATCTATAGATACGATTTAACTGGAACCTTTTATGTAGAGTCAAGCGTTTCTTTAGCACGCCTACTCTCTGAATCCATATTTAGCGCGAAATTTGCCAACAGAGGATCTAAATATAGTCTTCTTCTTTTTAGCGAGTGGATTCTCGAGTCGATAGACCCGATGAACCTTAGTGTCAGAGTTTTATAACAGGTATTTAGACCTCTGATATAGTTTGAATAACGACCACTATCAGAGACCGGCACCGACGGCTTAACGTGTCCTCCGAAGCACGGAATCCTCTTTCTTTTTCGGACAATTAGGTAATTCTGAAGTGTCCTAACCAAACTGGGAAAAACCTTAAAAAGTGATAAATCGACAAATATCAATTTTGTGTTCACCCCTGGGAATCGAACCCAGGACTTCCGAATTTTAAGCCCATGGCTCTGACCACTAGACCACGGAGGCAGTTGCTAAAAATAGTAACATTGCATCTTTTGAGTGGATAGGTAGATAGATTGGGTCAGTTGAAGTACTTTACCTTACTCCAGAAGAAACCTTTCTTATCTATAATCTATCTTGTTATTAAGCAAATAAGCATTTGTTACCTTGTTATTTCCTAAATTAAAGAAAACTGAAGGCTCCTACGTGGGTGGGCCAAGGAGCTCTTTGTTCATTGAGGAAAATTAGTTAGTTTAATAAGCGTAACCTTTCTTGTTTTCACCGCTTTTTGTTCAAAGATCCCCTTCAAAGATAAGCATGACTCCCTTTTGAGATAATTACCTAATAGGAAACATTTTACCTTAAAATAATTTATCTCTAACCCATCTTTTAAAAAAGATACTTATTCTCGATGAGAGCGTTCACTTCTCTACTTTCGTCCGGTGCGGTGATCGAAGTATGGAATTTATTAATAAACTAGCGACCCGCCCCGGCTTCGCACGGAAATTTTCAGTGTTTCTCTACTATATTATGCACTATACATATTTATAAATCTTCCTCTTGAATCACTCTATCCATTAAAAGAAACCGCATCAAAATCCATTGCTTAGTTTGAAAGAATTATGCATACATAGGGATATAGGGACAGAGAAAGCGACTTTGTTTTATACTATGTAGTGATTAAATACCTATTAACTAAAATCGTATGCAGGCCTGCTGTAGTGACTCACACACAGCAATATGGCGGATAATTTGCACACGCCGGCTGATGGCTTGTAAACAAATTGAGCGATTTATCGACTTTACAATACCAGGCCACTCAGAAAGTATTGCGATAAATAGTTTTTATATATTGCAGACTGGCCGGTTAGAATCTTTTTTGAAAATATGATTACTTGTAAGTAAAAATATGTGTGTTCCATTTTCAAAATTTCCCTCCACATTTTTTGCGAGCCAATTCAAAGTATCGTGTCTTACTGAAAAATGGATCTGCGCCGGGAACATTTTAGAGCTATGATTTTTTACGATTTCAAGTGTCGCCTGAAACCGGATGAATCGTTCGATAGACTTCAAATGGCATTTATGGATGAAAGCCCCTCCAAGGCAACCGTGTATCGTTGGTATAACGAATTTAGGCGCGGTCTACCAACCTTGGGGGATGAAGAAAGAAGCGGTCGCCCTTTGACGGTTATTACGGAAGAAAACGTGCTAGCAGTGAAAAATTTAATCCAAGATAATTGGCGAATTACATATCAGGAGATTCAACACATATTAAAGATTGGATCGGGAAGCGTTCACGAGATTCTACACGGGCATCTTCGCGTGAGGAGGATAGTATCGCGCTGGGTGCCGCACTACCTCACCGACGCTCAGAAGCAGGCCCGGGTGGAATGGTGCCGTGATATGCTGAACAAATTTGAAGCAGGCTCGTCTCGGCGTGTTTACGACATCGTAACAGGTGATGAGTCCTGGATTTATCAATACGATCCAGAAACCAAGCGCCAGTCGACAGTTTGGGTGTTTTAAAATGAACCAACGCCTACCAAAGTGAAGCGATCTCGAAGCGGGGGGAAGATTTTGATCGCCAGCTTTTTTAATTTGACTGGCCACTTGGCCTCAATTCCCTTACGAGATCAAAGAAGCATTAACGCCGAATGGTATACTACCAAATGTTTACCAGAAGTTTTTTCTGTTGTGAGCAACAAGCGACCAAACACAGGGCTCCGCGGACTACTGCTCCACCACGACAATGCACCTGCACACACCGCGCTCAAAACGAGGGACTTCCTGGACAGCACACCAGTCAAACTCCTGGGTCACCCTCCTTACAGCCCTGATCTAGCACCGTGTGACTTCTTTTTATTTCCAAAAATAAAAAATCAGCTCGAGGGGATACAATTTTCGTCGCCGGAAGACGCGCTGGCTGCGTTCGAGCAGGCTGTAAACGAGGTGTCTACGGCGGACTGGAAAAAGTGTTTTGAAAACTGGTTCAGACGCATGAATCTTTGTATAGAGGCTGGTGGAGAGTACTTTGAAAAGATTTAATTAAAATATATGTACCTGTAGAACAATTTTTTTTAGTGTCGCAAAACTTTCTGAGTGTCCCACGTACAATAATGGCCTCCACTCTGCTGTACACATCATTTATTTTTAATCCTGTTTCTCCTTTAGAACAATTTTCATCTAACTTTTTTACCCCTCGTTCTGATAAGTACGTGTCTACCTACGGTGTGAATGTGACTAATCTGACTAGGTAGGTTACCCAACCAACTAAGAACTAACCACATCAAACTCACAACCAAACACATTGTGGCGACTTTGCCCTACGCAATACAAACTCTTTTGAGTAGAAACTCTTTCGAAGATTCGATACCTAATTTCGATCTTCTAATATTTTCGTGCGTCTTGCTTGATTCATGTAATCGACTAGACGTGAATATTTTCTAGTTATGTATTTTCTTAAGTTTCGCATGTGATTATTATATCGACCTGCCATGAGTGTATCACAACTTCACGCTAATAAGTATTTTTGAGTGAGTGATGAATTACGTGTGTTTCCTTCATACTACGTCACTTGCTAAAACATCTTCTAGCCTAAAAAAAATGAACGTCATCTCAGAGACAGTCACTTATTTTTCCCGGAAATGCTCGCCCGAATTTTCCAGAAGCCTGACTGGAGAAAGGTTTCACCTTCAAAATATTTGTCCATTTACCTTTGACTGGCGCAAGTCAACCGGTGCAAATTGGCTTTTAACAGTGTTTGCTCTTTGCTAGGGCTTCCAATTCCGGAGTACCGGGATCAAAACATGATTTTATATATGTTTATTCCGGAATAGGCGGGATACCAACAATAAAAGGCACGGTTACAACAATAAATTCAGAAGAAATTAAATGAAATTACCTACTTCTTAAAGTCGTTAGTACCAAGTGAGAGACAGCTTCCCGCCAACTACAATCAGTTTACCTGGGGTAGCCACTCCATGAATCTGAACAACTTTCAGCAGGAAATTCGTTCAGGAAATGAAAAACAACTTCGGCTTTCCCATTCCAATTATCTGATCGAAGGTATTTGTATGAGATAGCCGAATATGTTTCCGCGGTGATGTTAAATAATCATTGATACCGCGTAATCATACTCGACGGATATTTCTGCCTATTTTCTCGCTACACGTGCTTTACCATTGCCACTGAACTGCCGTCAAGCCACTCGCACTACTGGCATGAAGACAATTAAACCAAAATTTAGTAGAAATAAGCTGTACATGTTGTGTCGTTATTCCTTGTGTATTGTCTTTCTCATGTTACTTGTGTACAATAAACAGTAAATAAATAAATAAACCATGGAGTACTCCTACTAAATACCGGGATTGTGTAGAGACTCTTGACAACCCTACTCTCTTCGCTCGACTTGCTTTACCATTGCCACGGAACTGTCTTAAAGGCAATCATTACAAACCATGGAATAACCCCGCGGGATCGAACTTGACAAATATACCGCAAATCCCGGGATTGTGTCTCTACACAAACCCTTGACAACCCTACTCTCTCCGCTCGACTTTTTTTGCCACCGAACTGAGTCACTAGCACTGGTGTGAAGACAATCATTACAAACCATGGAATAATCCCGTGGGATTGAACTTGACAAAATATCCCACAAATACCGGGATTGTGTAGAGACACTTGACAGCCCTATTCTCTTCGCTCGACTTGTTTTACCGTTGCCACACTGAGTCACTGGCACTGGTGTGAAGACAATCATTACAAACCATGGAATACGTAACGGGATCCCGCGGGATCACGCACATACCGGGATTGTGTAAAGACTCTAGCTAGCCCTACACGCTACGCTTGACATGCTTTGCCACTACCACTGTACTGCCTTCAAGTCACTGGCGTGAAGACTATTGTACAAACTGTGATATAAACCCGCAGGATCGAACTTGACAAATATCCCGCAAATACCGGGGTTGTGTGGAGACACTTGACAGCCCTAATTCTATTCGCTCGACTTGCTTTAACCATTGCCACCGAACTGAGTCACTGGCACTCGCGTGAAGACAATCATTACATACTATGGAATAATCCCGCGGGATTGAACTTGACAAATATCCCGCAAATACCGGGATTGTGTGGAGACACTTGACAGCCCTATTCTCTTCGCTCGACTAGTTTTACCATTGCCACCGAACTGAGTCACTGGCACCGGCGGCGTGAAGACAATCATTACAAACCATGGACGTTTCATTACTTTTCCTACGATTTTCTACTATTTTTTCATGGAAATTTTCTTTTTTACTTAATAATATAATACTTCCAAGCTGGACTGGGAGCGAGAGAAAAGCATAGAATGTGCCAGCTGCATTTCCCCCCAGGCATGCTGTAAAAACCAGCTAAGGGATCCAAGAGTGAAAACACAACCTGTCACTACAGCAATATACCTACAAATCTATCTTAAACACCCCTCAAAACTTTTTTAGACGTGGCGGAACGACCTTTGTTTAGGTAGTTTACGCTCTACCTACCCCTATATATGTATGTATGTACGAGTATGTATGTAATTTTCTTCTTTTATTTGTTATTTCTTAATTATTTTAATCGTGGACTGAGAGCGGTAAAATAATTATATGTCTACCCGTAAAAACCAGCTGCTCCCTTCTTCAACCAAGCAAGAAACAAAAAGAGCACTAAGTTAAGTTTATAGCCCGCCCATCAGGAATAAAACCCAGAACACCAGTTAACTTCTTGTGTTCATCTCCACAAAACCACACCAATCAAGTAGAGAACGCAATAATAATTATCTTATACTTGTCTGTATTCTATACAGCCTCCAAGAAATAAATATTTAATTGTGTTTAATTAAATATATTTAAAGTACTAGGAGGTGGTAATATATTTTGAGGGATATTTTCTGGGATAAAATATTTTGTAGATAATGTTGACATACTTGAACAACATACATACATATAATCACGCCTTTATCCCTAATAGGGTAGGCAGAGCGTAAACGACCTAAACAAAAGTCGTTCCGCCACGTCTAACAAAGTTTGTAGGTTATTGATGTAGTGACAGGTTATCAGCCCATCGCCTTAATTACAGTATACTGAAACTCTCGGATCCCTTAGCTGGTTTTTACAGCATGCCCGAGAGGATTCCCGCTCCCTGTCCAGCATGGAAGAACTAGATACTAGAACTACAGCTTTAATTTTTTCATGGGAAAATCATAAGATCAGCAAATACCCACTCACTACATTCGACTCTCTAAAAAGCTCACACAAACATCGTATAAAAGTTACAACATGATTGCACTTTTTAAAAAATATGGTGGTTTTCCTGTCGAAGGTATACTCTTTGCTCTAATGGTCTTGGTATAGTGTGGGTGATGGTTATTGTAGCTCTAATCAGACTGATTGCTTCACCTCACGTATTGGTGCCAACTTCCAAAGAATTGTGAAACACTTACCATCAGTGGGCTTACAATTTTGGCAATTGGAAGGTTTTGCGACCACGTTTTGACCGAGGAATAAAATAATGAAAAATATTTTTTTAACTTTCCATACTGTTCCAACTACGTATGACTCATTTACGTAAAACTTAGGTTAACCTAAATTAAATAGCACACACATACATACATATAATCACGCCTTTATCCCTAATGGGGTAGGCAGAGCGTAAACGACCTAAGCAAAGGTCGTTACGCCACGTCTGACAAAGTTTTGAGGGTTATTTAAGATATATTTGTAGGTATATTGCTGTAGTGACAGGTTGTCAGCCCATCGCCGAAACTTTAATATACAGAAACCCTCCCATCCCTTAGCTGGTTTTTACAGCATGCCCGGGAGGAAAAGCAGCTGGCACATTCTATGTTTTTCTCTCGCTGCCAGCCCAGCATGGAATCTAAATAGCACACACACTCGAACATATTACAAGGCCAGCCAGACATGACGTGAAAAACAAAACTTTGAAAAGGGTAGACAGTGCTACCGAGTAAGAAATTACACCAAAACATTCTTGAGAGCTAGGATAAACTAGATACACACAAATGGGACATGTGAGTGATAAGGAAATCCTTTGGGGCCATATTTGTTACAATATTTCGTGTATTTTTGCCAGGTGTTAAATGCTTTCTCGCCGATCAAGCTAGGGTAAGGTTTTGAAGGTAAAAATATTCTCAATAGCACCGGAAAGTTAAAAAAAATTCCATGCTGGACTGGGAGAGATAGAAAAACAAAGAATGTTCCAGCTGCCCTACCTCCCGGGTATGCTGTAGAAGTCAGCAAAAGGGATTCGACGGTTACAGTGCATTGTAATTTAGGCGATGGGCTGACAACCTGTCACTACAGCAATACAAATCAAAACAATCTAAAATTTGTTCCCAATTTTTGTCAGACGTGGCGAAAACGCCTGTTACGAGGCGTTTTACGCTCTGCCTACCCCGTAAGGGATAAAGGCGTGATTTTATGTATGTATGTATGTAAGTAAAAAAAAAAGCTAGAGCGTATTAAACTTTAAATTTTCTCTGCCATAAAATGTTGTCTGACCTATATTCCGGTAAAAATCTCAAGAGGAGCGTGACATTGTCACTCTATTTAATTGGGAGAAATTTCATACCCATGGGATATTAAATAACATAGGTGCCCGATGGTGTAGTGGATAGAGCCGCTGCCTACTGAGCGGGAGGTCGTGGTTCGAATCCCACCACGTACCAATGTGTTTTTCGGTTTTCAAATTTCATATGTACGTTTATTCGGCGCTTTTTCCGTGCTTCGGAAGGCACGTTAAGCTGTTGGTCCCGTAATATCGTATAAAACCGTAGATATTAGTCGTTAAGCCATGTCAGAGGCCAGTGCTAAGTATTGGCGGCTTGAAAACTCTGACCTAATCTAGGATTGGGTCTGGTTTCCCTTCTGGGTTACGGAGGTCAGATGGCAGTCACTCTGTGTGAAAACCAATCAATCCCTTAGATTAGGTAGCCGAGCCCGTGTGATACGTGATAATGCTAGAGAGATGATGATAGGGAAATTAAATAACATGTAGGTAGGTGCTACATGTCGAATTCTCACTGTTATTAATTATAGCCGAAATAGAGTATTGATTTAGATAAATTACAAGATAATTACTAACGGACACATAGAAGGCCCTAATGGAGTCCATTAATAATTTATTTGAAGGCCCTGTCATGGCGGAATGAATTTGGGTAGCCTCTCTGATGGTTGATATTTCAAACTCAATGCAATCTCTACAAAGAATGATGTAAGGTAATTGCAAAAGGTCAAAATGCCTACACGATTTGAGTCATATAAGTTTTCCATTAGTATCGAATAAGTAAGATAAATGGTATCCAATATCAATTAGGTAAGTATATGACATGTGTACGTTCTGGGTTGTCCTTAATGGACTTTATATGTTTACGGTCAAATACAAAGAAACCTCTAGAAGTTTATACATAACTAGCTGTGCCCGCGACTTCGTACGCTCGGTTTGTATGGACAACACGCAGCGTTTTCAGTATGTTGGACACTGCGTGTTTTCCATACAAACAGGGGTACTTACACAATATTAGAATGGTTTGCGTGAATATTTCTAACCTAGGCTACACACCAGGTAATTAAAAAAAACTCAGTCAAATAAAAAGTCCCTTTAAGATCGGTTAAAACGATCAGAGATAAATTTCCTGTCTGCCCCCTAAGTCAGGTGGCGTGATTATTTGTATCGTAACTTTGAGTATAAGTAATGCACAGTCAAACAAAAAAAAGTTCCATCAAAATTGGTTAAAAACTACCGACTTCAACCTATCTCCTAAGACATGAGGCGTGATTATTTGCATCGTAACTTTGATTGTTTTGTTTGAACTTTTTTGTTTGACTGAGCATTACTTAAACTCAAAGTTACGATACAAATAATCACACCACCTGACTTAGGGGGTAGGCAGCAAATTGAACTCTGATCGTGTTAAACCGATCTTAAAGGGACTTTTTATTTGACTGAGGTTTTTTTAATTACCTGGTGTCCAGCCTATGTTTAAATTGAGTATGTACCCTAGTTTGTATGGAAAACATGCAGTGTTGCACATACTGAAAACGCTACTCCGCGCGTAGGAGCGGGATCTGCTAGGTCGCGCACGGAATCGTGTTTTCCATATAAAAACAAAGATCAGACAATGTGAAACACGCTTCGGCGCGCGGGTGAGCAGATCAAGTTCCTACACGCGGTAAAGCATTTTCAGTATGTTCGACACTGCGTGTTTTCCATACAAACCGGGCGTACGAAGTCGCAGGCACAGCTATTAACGATATAAAGTTAAAAACGACCGAAATTCAATTTCCTACCTATCTCCTAACACATGAGGCGTGATTATTTGTATCGTAACTTTGATTTTTAATAATGTTCAGTCGAATTAAAAAAGTTCCATAAAATCGGTAAGGAAACAGAAAAATTTCAATTTCCTGCCTACCTCCTAAGTCAGGTAGCGTGATTTTAGGTATCCTAAGTTGCAACCCTGGTAACACACAGTTAAATAAAAAAAGTCCCATTGAAATCGGTTCAGCAGTTTGGCGTAATGTGGTAACATACAGATAGACAGACAGACAGATAGACAAAAAATAATAAAAAAAAAAACGTTTTGATCTTTATATCGTTAGTAACGCCTGCTGCAATTATTTTTTTGGAAAAATATTCCATGTACAGACACGACCCTCCTAGAGATTTATTATATATATATTGATTTTATGTAAGTACCTACACAGGACAAGTACTTACTCTTAGCCATTTCCAAGATGTATCCCTTGGTCAGCTTTGACAATACTTGTGGGAACAATTAAGTTACTATTCTGACTCAGGACTAATACAATATTTTTAATCCCAATATTTTCATACATACAGTCACGCCCTAATGGGGTAGGCAGAGCGTAAACGACCTAAACAAAGGGACCGACACGTCTGACAAAGTTTTGAGGGTTATTTAAGATAGATTTGTAAGTATGTTGTCGTAGTTACGGTTTGTCAGCCCATCTCCTAAATTGCAATATACTGAAACCCTCGGATCCCTTAGCCGGTTTTTACAGCATGCCCTGGAGATGCAGCTGGAAAACTCTATGTGTTTTCTCTCGCTCCCAGTTCAAGCATGGAAGACTGAGGAAAATTCCTAATGTTCCTATTTTCAACCACCATAATGTTGTCAAATACCAGTCTATGAAAATAAAAAACCCAGAATTACCCCAGAAAGCCCAGAATTACACACCTACAATCTACATTGAAGTATGCAAGATTAAATTGTATCTAAAAGTGTCCAATATGATTTTTGTGCACTCAAACATGTTGAGTTTTCATCGTTTACTTTAGATTTCATCCCTGAAAAAAATCCTTTTACCCAGTAAAGTCTGATTCGATGAATTCGATCTTATCTTCACATTTAATTATATATTCTGCGTAGCTATGTAGTCTACGTAGGCTGCCCATTAGCTGATGAATCTTTCTCGATAAGTAATTAGCGTGTTCTAAGACATTCTGCATTCAGGGCACCAGGGTCAATAAATGCCCTGCGGCTCCTTTGAATAATTAGTACCCACTCATTATGCCAAGAAGAGAAGCTGCATACATACATACACACATATAATCACGCCTTGATCCATAATAGGGTAAAAGGCAAAGAAGGGTAAAAGGGTAAATGACCTAAACTAAGGTCGCTCCGCCACGTCCGGCAAAGTTTTGAGGGTTATTTAAGATAGATTTGTAAGTATATTGCTGCTGTGACAGGTTGTCAACCCCTCGCTTAAATTACAATATACTGAAACCTTCGGATCCCTTACGTGGTTTTTACAGCATGCCCGGGAGGAAATGCAGCTGGTACATTCTATGTTTGTTCTCGCTTCTAGTCCAGCATGGAAGCAAGAGAAGCGAGGAGCATTATAATGTGATTTGGGCCAGAAATACAAAACCTCCCGCGACTGTCATGGCATACCAAATTCGACTAAAAGGTCACTAATGAATGGGCAGCACCGTTCCCTGTTAATGCAACATCTCGCACTCGCCAATCCGCTTGCCAAACATATGGTGAGCTGGTAAGTAGAGCAAGTAGCTCCGAGTTGTACTCTGTTGCGGTTAAACTACCACTACTGATCAAAAGTGTCCTTAAAAGTGAACTTAAGTCATTAGAGGATTATGAAGGAAATGCTAATAAAAAAACAGGTTTACAACTTGCAGTCCCATATAATTTTTAATCGCTTATTATTCCACGCTGGCCTGGAAGCGAGAGAAAATCATAGAATGTGCCAGCTGCATTTCCTCCCGGGCATGCTGTAAAAACCAGCTAAGGGATCTGTCAGTATATTGCAATTCAGGCGACAACCTATCACTACAGCAATATACGTACAAATCTATCTTAATTAACCCTCAAAACTTTGTCAGTCGTGGCGGAACGACCTCTGTTTAGGTCGTTCACGCTCTGCCTACCCCATTAGGGATAAAGGCGTGATTATATATATGTATGTATGTAAAAACGGGTCTACAACTTTACAGTCCTATTTAATTTTTAATCGCTTATTCTTCCATGCTGGCCTGGGAACGAGAGAAAAACATAAAATGTGCCAGCTGCATTTCCTTCTGGGCATGCTGTAAAAACCAGCTAAGGGACCCGAGGGCTTCAGTATATTGCAAATCAGGCGACAACCTATCACTACAGCAATATACCTACAAATCTATCTTAAATAACCCTCAAAACTTTGTCAGACGTGGCGGAACAACCTTTGTTTTCGTCGTTTACGCTCTACCTACCCCATTAGGGACAAAGGCGTGATTTTGTGTATATATTTTTCTCAGGAAAAGCTCGTTAATGAAAATAAATAAGTTGTTCATTTTCCCACAGCAACACCCAGATTTAATTACCCAATACCTGTACCGAAGTATTATTTAATCTGTGCATTATCAGCAGTAAATCGCCCTAATTGGTTGTCGGACATGTTTCCAGCTTTGCCTACTGCGGGATTTACAACACGACATAATCAGTTGACGTTGTCGCATCCAATACATACATATAATAACGCCTTTATCCCTAATGTGGTAGGCAGAACGTAAACAACCTAAACAAAGTTCATTTCGCCACGTCTGACAATGTTTTGAGGGTTATTTTAGATAGATTTGTAGGTATATTGCTGTAGTGACAAGTTGTCAGCTCATCGCCTAAGGTATAATATACTGACACCCTTGGATCCCTTAGCTGGTTTTTACAGCATGCTCGGGCGGATATGCAGCTGGCACATTCTATGTTTTTCTCTCGCTCCCAGGCGAGCATGGAAGACTAGTTACATGTAGTACTTAGTTCCTTTGTAAATAGATTGAAAGACCTATAGCTGACAAAGTAATTTAGTCCAATATTTTTATTAATTACTGCCTCCGTGGTCTAGTGTTCTAAGCCATGGGCTCACGATCCGGAGGTTTTGGGTTCGATTCCCAGGGGGGAACACAAAGTTGATATTTGTCAATTTATAACTTTGTGAGATTTTCTCCAATTTGGTTAGGACAACGTAAACCGAATCAATCACATGTCTGGAAGAAAAAAGATTCCGTGCTTCGGAGGGCACGTTAAGCCGTCGGTCCCGGTCGCTGTCTTTGACTGTGGTCCTTACACGAAACATGTCAGAGGTCTATTAGCTGTGATATTAAGAGGTTTAAAAACTCTGACACCACGGCTCATCGGGTCGTTTGACTCGATACCCACACGACATAATAATATTTATCATCTCATGGATTGTGTCTACACTGCGTTTGATTTTGTCGGCAGTGCGACAAAATCAGACGCAGTGTAGAGTTTACAAACTTTGGCGATGTTATCAAAAAGTTTTATTATTTCCGCCGCCTCGTTACCCTCACAACACTGCGATGGTAAATGGAGAAATTATACTGTTTGTTTGTTGGCAAGTTTAATTAATGGTTTGTAAATTATATCACCTCGTTTGACGTAATTGCCTGATTAGTGTCGGTAAATGTTTCGAGTTGTATTAGGTACTAAGGCCCGTATTTGTAATCAGCACTTGAGACTGACAGCGAGTTTGAGTTCGTATCAGAAATCTCATTTCAGTATATTATGAACTGTCAAATCCATACCTAATACTGCTCTCGATCTTGAGATCGCTTTATACGGGCCTATAAACGGGCTTATGTTACGAATTGTAGATACACATCGTTCACCTATGTGACACGGGAAATCTGCTTGGGGTTTAGTTTCTCACATCTGACCTGACTGAGCCTTCCTAGACATACATACATATAATCACGCCTTTATCCCTAATGGGGTAGGCAGAGCGTAATCGACCTAAACAAACGACCTGTCACGTCTGACAAAGTTTTGGGGGTTATTTATAGATTTGTAGGTATATTGCTGTAGTGACAGATTATCAGCCCATCGCCTGAATTGCATTATACTGAAATACTTCGATCCCTTAGCTGGTTTTTACAGCATGCCCGGGAGGAAATGCAGCTGGCACATTCTATGTTTTTCTCTCGCTCCCAGTCCAGAATTTAGGTACTTAAGTTACGAAATGTAGATTCACATCGTTCACCTATGTGTCACGGTAAATCTGTTTGGGGATACATTTTTCACATCTGTCCTGACTGAGCCTTCCTAGACATACCTTCATATAAGTAGTCGCCTCTAATCTAGTCTAACCACAGAGGAAAGAAAAAGCTGAGACAGCACTAGCAAAAACTCTTTAAAAGGCCGTAATAAAAGTTCCTGCACATTCAGTCAACTCCAACTAGATCCTTCTGATTTTGCAGGCGTCTGAAGGTTCTAAAGAGAACATTATGGCCGTATTTATAATTCGCACTTGAGATTACCAGTCAGTTTGAGTTCGTATCAGAAATGTAATTTCAGTACAATATGGCTTGTCAAATCCATACTTAATATTGCTCTCAATCTTGAGATAGCCTTTACAAACACGAGCCTAAGGACGCTTGCACTGATCCGAATCCTTTCTGGAATATTTTCCGATCCGAATCGGCTTTCCAAGTAAATATATGAGAGCTTGCGCACCCATACATATCCGTTTAATATAAAAAAAAACTCGGATACGACCCGGATACGGCGCAATGAAAAATGCCCTAAATGTCAGAAAAGCCTCATAATTGTTCGCCACTTACATACATACACATAATCACGCCTTTATCCCTAATGGGGTAGACAGAGCGTTAACGACCTAAACAAAGGTCGTTTCGCCACGTCTGACAAAGTTTTGAGTGTTATTCAAGATATATTTGTACAGGTTGTGACAGGTTGTCAGCCCATCGCCTCAATTACAATATACTGAAACCTCTGATCCCTTAGCTGGTTTTTACAGCATGCTCCGGAGGAAACGCAACTAGCACATACTATGTTATTCTCTCGCTCCCAGTCCAGCATGGAAGTAACAAGTTCGCCACTATAATGGTGTTAAAAAGTATCTACAATTTATCATCACCTCTTCACGATAGAACAATCGGATAGCAGGTGGAATGACCGATGGCTCCGATACGTAACCAATATTGTTCTCAACGCTTATCTTCCAAATGTCGATCGAGTCAATGAAAAATGGACTTTCTAATCATATTTATACTTGTACGGCGTGGTAGTGTAGTGTGATGGTGTTATGGGCCGAGTTTTGGTTCGGTTCGCAGTTGGATATTGATGTTTGAATCTTTTAATTCAGTTTTGGGTTTTGTTCGTCATGTTTGTCTTTGTTTTGGATTGACTGATATGGATGTACAAATCAAGGGCCTAAAATTGGTCGTTCATATTTCGATTTGTGAAAAAATACGTAAGTAATTATTTATTTTCTTCTATCATCCATGCTGGCTTGGGAGCGAGAGAAAAACATAGAATGTGCCAGCTGCATTTTCTCCTGGGCATGCTGTAAAAACCAGCTAAGGGATCTGAGGGTTTTTGTATATTGCAATTTAGGCGATGGGCTGACAACCTGTCACTACAGCAAGATACCAATAAATCTTCTATTTTAAATAACCCTCAAAATTTTGTCAGACGTGACGGATCGACCTTTGTTTAGGTAGTTTACGCTCTGCCTACCCCATTAGGTATAAAGACGGGATTATATGTATGTATATATGTTTTATTTCTTTTTGGGAATAAACGGGATTATTTACACCTCTAATTATAATGAGTCTACTTCTAGTCTAGACAGAAAATTGACTGTTTTTAATATTCCAAATATGTCTGTCTAATCCACTACAGTAACGCCCTTCCAACATAAATCTTACCCATACAAGATGGCCTTATCTTCTTATCACGTCCATCGCTCTCTTGCTCATCTGTCTCCGGAATCAAAGCTTCATCAGGCATTGCAGGTGATCCAATATCTCCAAGTAAATTAACATTCTTCTGGAGACCATCAATCGGTGGAATTACAGTGATTTGTCTCGCACGCGACAAGATTGGAAGATAAAGAAAGAGAGATATGGGCGTGGTTTCCTATAAAAGATTGAAGAGGGTCTATTATTAAAGTAGGTTATGCGGAATAGTCCTGATTCAGGTAATTCTAGGTAATTTATGCTTATTTCTACCACTAGGCACTAAAAGTAAGGATAAAATGAAAGCGAAAATTACAAACTCAAAGCTATCTAGGCCGTGGGATCTAAATCTAATCTAGCTTAATTTAATTTAATTTTCTTTATTGAGAACCCAACAGCAATTATTTCACTATTACAAACAGTAATCTTAAAAACTTATATAGCCAATAACAGAGTTCATCATATAAAATTTACATAATAGGGTAGTAAACAATAAACATAAGGTAGGCTAGCTTAGAAGGCCTAAACCCTTTTCCGAGACCTACCTATTTATCCTATTCTTGTCTATTATGCAATTGCTATTATATACATCCTATTTTTATATATCTACCGAATCATACCCAGATACCCAACCGAAAATCTGATCTGGAACCTGGAAATAACGCATTCTTTCCTTATTTTGACCACGGATTTTGATATCATACATACATACATTTAGTCACGCCTTTATCCCTAATGGGGTAGGCAGAGCGTAAACGACCTAAACAAAGGTCGTTCCGCCTCGTCTGACAAACCTTTGAGGGTTATTTAAGATAGATTTGTAGGTATATTGCTTAGTGACAGGTTGTCAGCCCATCGCCTATATTACAAATTACTTAAAAACCTCGGATCCCTCAGCTGGTTTTTACAGCAAGCCCGGGAGGAATTCAGCTTTATTCTCTCGCTCCCAGGCCAGCATGGATTTTGATATCAGCATCCGATTAGCTATACGCAGCTTTCTGCTTATCTTCTGCCCACAGAGATACTACGAACAGAGAAAGTGTACGTTCGACGTAAAGAAAATATATGTCCGCAAATGCGATAACTATAACACCCACGATCAGAAGAGCCAGCCTTTAAATTTAATCTTTTTGATCATATACGTAATGTGGCGAAATGTTTATATATGTATAGCTCATACATACATACATACATACATATAATCACGCCTTTATCCCTAATGGGGTAGGCAGAGCGTAAACGACCCAAACAAAGGTCGTTCCGTCACGTCTGACAAAGTTTTGAGGGTTATTTAAGATAGATTTGTACGTATATTGCAGTAGTGACAGGTTGTCAGCCCATCGCCTAAATTACAATATACTGAAACCCTCGGATCCCTTAGCTGGTTTTTACAGCATGCCCGAGAGGAAATGCAGCTGGCACATTCTATGTTTTTCTCTCGCTCCCAGGCCAGCATGGAAGAAATGTATAGCTCACTCTACGTATATACTACTTCTACATAAAAGAACACTGCTTCGATCCTACACTAGCTCATGTACCCAGATCTACATAGGTAGGTACTACTTAGATGTAGCTATGACTAGATACGAACGACGCGACGGCGTAACGTGCCCTCCGAAGCACGGAATCGGATTTTTACAGATTATCAAGTGATTCAGCCTGCATTGTACTGTCTTATCGAAACTAGGAAAACTGTCACAAAGTGATAAATTGACACAAATATCAACTTTGTGAATCGTACCGACGACCTAGATCACCCATGGTTCAGTTCAGTTCACTGTAAAGTATTTCCAACTCAGTTATACATACATACATACATAAAATCACGCCTTTATCCCTTACGGGGTAGGCAGAGCGTTAAACGCCTCGTAAAAGGCGCTTTCGCCGCGTCTGACAATAATTGAGGGTAATTTTAGATGGTAATGTGTATTGTTGTAAAGTATTTCCAACTCAGTTATAGAATAAAGGTAAACAAAGTTTCATGTATTTTTATTCAAAAACACATTTCAAAAATAAATACGTGTTGGCAAATTAGTTAAATTACTAAAACTTCTATTTTATTATGTTGTTATATCTATAGTAGGAACCTATTTCCAACTCAGTTTTAGAATAGGTAAAGGTAAACAAATGTTTCATGTCTTTTAATCGAAGATCTTGTTTATAAAATAAGTTTTAGCTATTAGATATGACTAAATAATGAAATAGTAGTTTTACTAATTTAAATAATTTGCTAACACTTATCATTTATTTTTGAAATGTGTTTTTGAATTAAAAGACTTTGTTCACCTTTATTTGAAATTGACTTTGTTTAACTTTGTTTACCTTTATTCTAAAATTGAGTTGGAAATACTACATACATACATATAATCACGCCTTTATCCCTAATGGGGTAGGCAGAGCGTAAACGACCTAAACAAAGGTCGTTCCGCCACGTCTGACAAAGTTTTGAAGGTTATTTATGATAGATTTGTATGTATATTGCTGTAGTGACAGGTTGTCAGCCCATCGCCTAAAATGCAACATACTAAAACCCTCGGATCCCTTAGCTGGTAAATACTATAATAGCTAAAACTTATTTTACAAACAAGATCTTCAATTAAAAGACATGAAACTTTCTTTACCTTTATTCTAAAACTGGGTTAGAAATACTTATAGTCACTAGACCACAAAGTACCGACCTCTAAATTTATTGATGCACCCGCAGCCGCCGGTCAAAACAAAGTAAAATGAAGAATGCGCGTACGCCTATCTATAGCAACATATCTCGGTCATTTTTCAAACATCTCTCGTAATCAATGATGTTGCGTGGATGTTGAATGTGTGTATTTATTCATTATTTTGTTTTCGGCCGTTTGATTTGTCATGGCCATTATGAGGTGTTCTGTGCGGTGAGAGTGACTCAATCTTAGATCGATTCGTCTTGCATTACGCAAACTGCTGTAGATTAAGTTTTTAAAGGTTTGATTGATATCATTTATGTATTTGTTTAACAATTTATTGTCACAATAAAATACATGAATAAACACAAAGAAAATAGACTCAACAGGCACTGCTTATTTCCATGATGAAATTTCTTACAGCTAACCTACAGAAATGAGATTAGATCATCGCCCGTGTCTGCGTAACAACACAAAATATGCAGTGATTTTAACAGCCTGGGTGGTCTAGTGGCCTGAGCCATGGGCTCCCGTTCGGGGGTCCTGGGTTCGATTCTCAGAGGTTGTTAATTTTTCACTTTGTGAAATTTTCTCCAGTTTGGTTAGAACAATTCTGACTCGCAATTTTCTGGAAGAAAAAAGATTCCACGCTTCGGACGACATGTTAGTTAAGTCGTCGGTCCCCGTAGCTGTCTTTGATAGTGATCGTTACATAATTTATGTAACATAAACTATGTTAGTGGCCTGTAAAACAATGACACCAGGGTTCATCGAGTCGTTACTTGGTTCGAAAACCCATTCGACAAGAAGTAGCGTATATCCCTACTATTGAATAAATAATTAATGTTTGACAAGATATAATTAAAAAACTCCTGACGATTTATAAAACCACCGCTCGATACGCGGGAATCCGCGAGATCGATGAACTCCACAATTATTATTTTTTGAATGGACCTGTATGCAAAATACTACAAAGTGTATATAATGCGTCACCGGGCTAAGGCGGGGAGTTGCTACACGCAATCTACACCCTTAAGTGGAATGGCAACTGCCTAAGGGCGCCCACTAGGGCTCGAACCTCGGCTTATGGCGTTGCCTTGGGAACTCCTTATCGGAGAGAATCTACCCGGTACGTGCCGGTAAACCCCAAAGTGGGGAGCAAAGGAGGGACCTCCGCGGGGTGCGCGGTTGCTGGAAGAGCTTGTACAGAGTGTGGCTCGACTAGTATTGGCAGCATTAAAAGCAAGAGTAATTTGGTCATCGCCGTCGGTAAGGACATGCCTAGGTCTTCGTTTGTAACGAGTCGCAGATTGGGGAACGTAGTTAGAGGCGCTAACTACAAGAGGGTTAGGGTGGTGAGGGGCTTTGTCGAAGACGCGAATGGCCGCTTGCTTCATGAACTCTTTGAGAGACGGAACATCGATGAACTCCACAAGGGATGAACTGCCTTCGTGGACTAGTGGCTAGTGCCATGGGCTCCCGATCCGGAGGTCCTGGGTTCGATTCCCAGAGTGTAAAACACAAAGTTGATATTTGAGAAATTATCACTTTGTGATTTTTTCCCCAGTTTGGGTTGGACATTACAGGCTGAATCACCTGATTATCCGAAAAGAAAAAGATTTCGTGCTTCGGAGGGCACCTTAAGCCGTCGGTCCTGGTCGCTGTCTTTGATAGTGGTCGTTACACAAAAACATGTCAGTGGCCTGATAGTTGTGCTAGTAGGCGGTTTAAAAACTCTGACACCAGGGTTCATCGGGTCCATAGACTCGATACCCACTCGACAGAAGACAAGGGATGTGCCCGAATTGCGCGAAAGAATAGGGTTGTTCTTCGATAGTCGATTTTCTTCATCTTACACTACGGAACTCTCTACTGGGATCACTCACTTGTTCAGTATTTCTGAGCTCGTTAGGAGCGTTAACGAGCTCGCTGCGTGAACAAGCTTTTTCTCCGCCCTCTAATTATATTGACAACTGACGAGCAGTTTATGATCTTTAAACTGAATTTAATAAGTACCTACGGAACAGAAGATATTTGGTAACACGTTTCTTGTGCTATTATGTCCATCTAGCTGTGTGACTAGCGGCTTTGCCCGCGGCGTTATATCTAAGTACTATTATTATTAACAGGAAGGATTTGTTTGTTTATAGGTTTGTCTGTATGTAATTAAAAAACAAAAAAACAGCAACCGATTCCAAAAATTCCTTCATACCGACTTATTCCTTATTCGTAGTTCATATCTGTTCGCGAGGAACATAAATGAAAATTTCAGTTTTATGGAATACAAACTGGAGCAGTTTATTTAAATAGAATTATTGATTTTAAAAAATATTGGGGCGTCTGATCACCGCCATGTCTAAAGAGCAAGCGAGATGAAGCTATACACAATTCGAAGACGTATATAAGAACGCCTGAAAAATATAGAATAGCAAATTTATTTTATGAATGATTTGATAAGAAAACTATATCAGGCGCTTAACAATTACAATATTAATTAAAACAATAAAAGCTACAATAGGCCGCAAAAATACCTATTTTGTTTATTTTTTTCCTTAGACGAAAAGATTTCTTCTTAGCTAAGCTAGTTTTTCCAATGCACACGCTATACAATAACGCCTTTATCTATAACGGAGCAGGCAAAGCGCCAAAGGCTAAAAAAGCCATTTTCGACACACGTCTGATTAAATGGCAAGGGGCATTTCATATTGCATCTATTATTGTTGGGTTTCTAAATTATGCTGACTGAAGGGTATTAATAAAAAATACAAACGTTACTCATAAAATCTCATTTATTTTATTAACCTTATCTACGTATAGTTTACAGAACATTCACAACACTGAAACGCTACATAAACTACTTTACTTATTATCTGAGCCATTACGTATTGGATCTGGAGTTCTACTCTTTTCTCTCTCCGCCGAGGCGTCTGTGCTAGTCTTCTCCGTTTGAGTAGAAGAGGCTTGGCTCGAAGAATCTATAACTATCGGATCATCTAAACCTCTATATTTTTCTTCATTATTTGTGACAGTGCTAGAAGGTTCGCTCCTAGTACAAAGCTGTGTCTGTGTGTGAGGCATGTGTGTGAGTGTGTGTGTGCCCGTGTGTGCACGGTGCCGGCGCCGTCAGGAGCCGTCTTTGAGTTTCCCGTTCTCGTTGGCTTTGCCGGTGATGCGCTCCATGACCTCGTGGTTGTATGTGGAGTGCAGCATCAGGCCCAGGACGCCCGCTCTGGGGAAATAAAACAGCATAATGCATATGCAGTGCACTCGTAACGTAATGATTCGGCCTAATTTAATTGTGGCACTCGCTTCGCTCGCATAACGTATAGATTCATCGATATTTCATGTAATGTCGCGCTCGGTTCGCTCGCGTACGTATTGATTCATTCATGTTCCGTGCAATGTATTTAACTTTCTGTAATTTATTTAATTTATTCATATTTCATGCAATGTGATTTAACATTTCGTGCTCGTTTCACTCGCTTAACGGATTGATTCCAACACATTCACTGAACTGAAAGAGGAGCCCAAAATTGCAGTGCCTACGAGCCGTGGTCAATGATAATCCGGCCCTGACAGTCAATAAACTCGATCGTACCCTAGCCTTATTATTTTCATGCCTTACTATTCTTTGTATCCATTAGCACAGCTCGGACACTCCTAACTATCATGTCATTTTGGTCACACATCGACAGACGGCATGTTGCACTTGGCATGTGTTTGTGTGCGTGTTATAAGGGTTGACAAAATTTGTTATACCGGTCATAATCATTACTTGATTAATCTGGTTCTTGATTAACCAAGAACCAACGTTTTAAAGTAGTTCACTGTAACTGAATAGTTGGAATAGATTAGGTTGCATATTTTGTATGAATTTACAGATGGTAAGTAAATCTCATCACTGTGAAATCTAAAAAAGTTCTTATTGGAGTCATATCTTGTGGTAGAAAGACATCCGTACACGGAACAGTATCTAACCATCTTTGGAACACAAAACTTTATTATTTCCGTTACACTAGGAAACATGCGCGCGCCATACCCGCTAAGCGTACGCTCAATGTGACCCACAATCCGGCGCGGAGTGTGACGTATGTCGGACTGGGGAAAGGAGGTGAATGGCCATACTGTATGTAGTACTATTATATATTCTGTGCCATTAGCGAGGACCTGTCCGGGCCAACAATACCAAAGTCTGTATCGCACATTAAGTGTTTATTCAATAAGTAAATTATGTAACTAGTCCTGACACAGACCTTGGTCTTTAAGGACTGTTACTGCCTACCACTGTGATGACGTTTTGTTGGCGCTCGTTGTGATACTATTTATTGTGGTTATAATTAAATGCTTTGTAATGTCATACTGTATGCTAATCACTACATAGTATAAAACAAAGTCGCTTTCTCTGTCCCTATATCCCTGTGCTTACATCTTTAAAACTACGCAACGGATTTTGATGCGGTTTCTTTTAATGGATAGAGTGATTCAAGAGGAAGGTTTATATGTATAATACATGCATAATATAGTAGAGAAACACTGATGATTTCCGTGCGAAGCCGGGGCGGGTCGCTAGTAAATAATAAATAAATAAACTCCCCCTGGAGCCACCTCCAGGTATGTATGTATGTATGGAGGTTAACCCACATTAACCTCCATACATACATACATACATATAATCACGCCTTTATCCCTAATGGGGTAGGCAGAGCGTAAACGACCTAAACAAAGGTCGTTCCGCCACGTCTGACAAAGTTTTGAGGGTTATTCAAGATGGATTTGTACGTATATTGCTGTAGTGACAGGTTGTCAGCCCATCGCCTAAATTGCAATATACTGAAACCCTCAGATCCCTTAGCTGGTTTTTACAGCATGCCCAGGAGGAAATGCAGCTGGCACATTCTATGTTTTTATTTCGCTCCCAGTCCAGTATAGAAGTTGTGAGAAGTTAACCTCCAGCGGAAATAAAACTATTCTTTGCTCACCTAGAAGCCATAGCAAGCCGGATGCTCCTCTCCTGTTCCACGAGCTCGTCCAGCCTCAGCCACTGCCGGACCCTCTCCATGTCTATCTCGGCTCGCCTCAGCTTCTCCCACTGGTAGTGCTTCAGGCAGGCCTTCTTGGGAGCCCTGCAGAATTCCCCGGTGGGCTCGAACACCTTGCGGACTAGAGGGCACCCGCACACGTCCGTGTCGCTCACTTTAGGGTCCTTGAAATGTTCTGGGCACATCACCTGGCAAATAAAAGGTGACTTAAACCTCAACAACCACATTCTGTAGATATGAAAGAAGTCTCATTTGAAGATGGCTTTACCTAGCGTGGTGAAATTACTTTCATTTATGTTGATAGATGTCGAGCACATACTTAAAACTTGTTAAAGTTGATAAAAAATAAATTCATAAAACGCCGGAAACACAACACAAGTGGAGGTATGAAATGAAATACATAATATTTGTATTTACCCTCAATCTTTTACAGTATGTCCCATTATTAGGATTGAAGAAGTCACAAAACATGCTCTGCCCCTCAATCCTGGTCCGATGCCGACTGCCGAATGATGCTTGTGCTTCATACTTGATGAAACACTTCTCCATATGTTTGACGGCCGTCCGGGAGTGGATCTCGTGTCCGCAGGTGATGCAATACATTGATGTTTCGTCGTCCGCTTCCTGAGGAGAAAATATAATATATTAGACAAAAAAATAAACCAGCGTATAATCAAAGGTCAATGATAGGTCAAAATTTATGCAACACCCTGTAAAGTAAAACTACACAATAAGTGCCGACCGTACCATCTCTAGAGACTTGCTTCTGCTATAGTTGCCATATAGGTTGATGCTATGGGGCGATGCTATCAATGCTATTATATGATACTTAAGGAAGTGAGATAGAAATAAAGAAAGAAAGAAAAAGAACTGCCATATAGGTTGCTGCTATGGGGCGATGCTATCAATGCTATTATTATTATACTAAAGAAAGTAAGACAGAAATAAAGAAAGAAAGAAAAATAACTGCCATATAGGTTGCTGCTGTGGGGTAATGCTAACACTCTATCTATTCTTACCTTCTCATCTTGATACTGGATGGTGGCCAGCGCAGTTCTAGCGAGGTGGGAATCCAGCTCTTGATGCTGCACCACTTCCAGACACTTGCTACTACTATAGCTGCCATATGGGATGTTGCTATGGGGCGATGCTATTGTTACCTTCTCATCTTGATGCTGTATGGTAATCAGCGCAGTCCTGGCGAGATACGCGTCCAGCTCCTGATGCTGCACCACTTCCAGACACTTGCTACTACTAAGCTGCCATATGGGATGTTGCTATGGGGCGATGCTATTGTTACCTTCTCATCTTGATGCTGTATGGAAGCCAGCGCAGTTCTAGCGAGGTGGGCATCCAGCTCTTGATGCTGAGTATCCAAAGCCCGCAGCGTCGCCTGCGCTCGAGCCAGCCCCGACCGCACCACCTCCAAGGATTTCCGGTTGCGCTGTTCAGCCACGCAGCCTGAGAGACCCCACTCTTGGATGCGCTGGGGTAACACCTGGACAGAAAGGTGAGGTTTTTATAAAGTCACCTTTTTTCTTATCGAGTGTGTTATTTACGAACGATCCGATGAACCCTGCTGTCAAGAGACTTATAAACCCCATATTACTAACAGTTAGTAAACCTATGACATAGTTTATGTAACTTTCAAAGACAGCGAAGCACGGAATTCTTTTCCTTCCTAATAATCAGGTGAACCAGCCTGTATTGTCCTAACCAAACTGGGGAAAATCTCGAAAACTGGAAATCAAACGCATGACCTCCGGATCGGGAACCCATGCCTCAGACCAGACCAGGGACACAGGGAATACGTACCTGATTTATCCTGGCCGTGGCGAGCCTGACCCCGCACCGCCTGGAGCCGTACTGAGCCGCAGTCGTGCACTGCGGCCCGTAGCACTGCCGGGGCACCAGGGTTTGTGGGTTCCTCGGTTCATGGGCTCGTACCTGATATATCCTGGCCGTGGCGAGCCTGACCCCGCACCGACTGGAGCAGTATTTGGAGCCGTACTGTGCCGCCTTCGTGCACTGCGGCCCGTAGCACTGCCGGGGCACCAGGGTTTGTGGGTTCCTCGGTTCATGGGCTCGTACCTGATATATCCTGGCCGTGGCGAGCCTGACCCCGCACCGACTGGAGCAGTATTTGGAGCCGTACTGTGCCGCCTTCGTGCACTGCGGCCCGTAGCACTGCCGGGGCACTAGGGTTTGTGGGTTCCTCGGTTCATGGGCTCGTACCTGATATATCCTGGCCGTGGCGAGCCTGACCCCGCACCGACTGGAGCAGTATTTGGAGCCGTACTGTGCCGCCTTCGTGCACTGCGGCCCGTAGCACTGCCGGGGCACCAGGGTTTGTGGGTTCCTCGGTTCATGGGCTCGTACCTGATATATCCTGGCCGTGGCGAGCCTGACCCCGCACCGACTGGAGCAGTATTTGGAGCCGTACTGTGCCGCCTTCGTGCACTGCGGCCCGTAGCACTGCCGGGGCACCAGGGTTTGTGGGTTCCTCGGTTCATGGGCTCGTACCTGATATATCCTGGCTGTAGCGAGCCTGACCCCGCACCGACTGGAGCAGTATTTGGAGCCGTACTGTGCCGCCTTCGTGTACTGCGGCCCGCAGCACTGCCGGGGCACCAGGGTTTGTGGGTTCCTCGGTTCATGGGCTCGTACCTGATATATCCTGGCCGTGGCGAGCCTGACCCCGCACCGACTGGAGCAGTATTTGGAGCCGTACTGTGCCGCCTTCGTGCACTGCGGCCCGTAGCACTGCCGGGGCTCCAGGGTTTGTGGGTTCCTCGGTTCATGGGCTCGTACCTGATATATCCTGGCCGTGGCGAGCCTGACCCCGCACCGACTGGAGCAGTATTTGGAGCCGTACTGTGCCGCCTTCGTGCACTGCGGCCCGTAGCACTGCCGGGGCTCCAGGGTTTGTGGGTTCCTCGGTTCATGGGTTCGTACCTGATATATCTTGGCCGGGGCGAGCCTGACCCCGCACCGACTGGAGCAGTATTTGGAGCCGTACTGTGCCGCCTTCGTGCACTGCGGCCCGTAGCACTGCCGGGGCTCCAGGGTTTGTGGGTTCCTCGGTTCATGGGTTCGTACCTGATATATCCTGGCCGTGGCGAGCCTGACCCCGCACCGACTGGAGCAGTATTTGGAGCCGTACTGTGCCGCCTTCGTGCACTGCGGCCCGTAGCACTGCCGGGGCTCCAGGGTTTGCAGGTGGGAAATAGATTCCTCGGGTTCATAGGTTTCTCGCTCGTGGTGCTTTTTCTTTATCCTGCTGCTGCTGTTTAGGAGAATGAATATTTAATATTGTAATATTTTAAGGACAGTAAAAAATAATTACAAGCTGTTAATAGTACATTAGGCCGAAAAAAAAACAATTTAAGGTTGAGTTAATTTTGAACTGATGCAAACGAGACCTTAAATCGCAATTTCGGCTGAGTGAAGTACTTTTATCTAATTTGCGAGGAAACAATAACAATACACTTAAAAACAAACATCAAACTTGCGATTCCTCCATAATATTTTGACATTTAAGATTTGCATGGAGCCTTTGACAGGCGCACATTCCATTCTTTCATTCAATCCATTTAGAAATTAAAAATGTTAATGTTGTATAGTATTCAGCCTTAAAATAATCAATAATGTGAACTTAAAATACGTAAACCATTCTACGTGTGTTCTTATAGACTTCGTGATGCGGTCGTTAATTTCATTGTTGTTGTTTAGATAAATTTCTGACGTCTGCGAATATGTGGACGGAAAAGAGTGAATGTAGGCTTTGTTCTTTTTTTATATAATGAAGCTTATTTCCGAGCAGATGGGAGAAAATATATTAGTAACATATACCATATGAACCCACCCATGAAACTGAACATAAAGAAACAAAAGTTCAGTACTAAAAATCATCATCATCGCTAGCCTTATCCCGTATCTCACAGGGTCGGCAACCTAATCTAGGGGATTGAACGAGGGTACTGGTTTTACACAGAGCGACTGCCATCTGACCTCCGCAACCCAGAAGGGAAACCAGACCCAATCCTAGATTAGGTCAGAGTTTTCAAGCCGCCAACGCTTAGCACTGGCCTCTGACATGGCTTAACGACTAATATCTACTGTATTAAACGATATTAACCGGGACCAATGGCTTAACGTGCCTTCCGAAGCACGGAAAAAGCGCCGAATAAACGTACATATGAAATTCGAAAACCGAAAAACACATTGGTACGTGGTGGGATTCGAACCACGACCTCCCGCTCAGGAGGCAGCTCAGTACTAAAAATATGGTCAGCTATTATGTATTATTTTGTTCGTATTTTTATTAACGTACCTGGACTGTTTTGATGTCTTCTTACTCTTGATACAAATCCTCTGCTTACATTTGACTTTCACCTTGTTGCTACTGCCATATTTGTACATATCTTCACAGGCATCACAACTGCAAGAAATATAATATTGAGCAAAATATTTAGTTCTTCTTCTGTCGAGTGGGTATCGAGTCTATCGACCCGATGAACCCTGGTGTCAGAGTTTTTGAACCGCCTAGTGGAATATATAGTGGAAATCTGTGATTTATGATAATTTATAAAATGAATAGAGAAGTAATTTTCAGATTTATCAAAATGGGGAGTATATCACTACATAGTATAAAACAAAGTCGCTTTCTCTGTCCCTATATCCCTATGTATGCATAAATCTTTAAAACTACGCAACGGATTTTGACGCAGTTTCTTTTAATGGATAGAGTGATTCAAGAGGAAGGTTTATATGTATAATATCTGCATAATATAGTGGAGAAACACTGATAATTTCCGTGCGAAACCGGGTCGGGTCGCTAGTTATATTATAATTTAAAGTTTAAATTATATTACATTATAAAAGTTTTATAATTTGAATTTCAAACAACTTTTGCTGTGGAGGTAGCCGGCACTTGGTGTGCAGAGGCCAAGGCTTTTGTTAGGGAGTTAGGACGAAAGATGAGGAACAATGGAGGTGATCTCCTTGCCGCATCGTACCTGATGCAACACATCTCGCTGGCAATACACCGGGTGCGATTCGAGGCGGTCTTTTGGACTAATGTACAGTATGTATTATTTGATGTTGACATTGTATTTCATATTATTTTATTATATCATATTAGTATTATTTAAGTTTAGAATCCAATAATAATAGCTGACATATTTAAATCATGATTTCAATCATTCAAACATGTTATGATAGATAGATAAACATGGTTCCTTTTTTTAGTTCCGGTATCTAAGACTTTCCCAATAACAACATAACTGAAACTAATTTGACCAAAATATGCTGCTGCCCATAAAGTTTTTTTTATTGCATACATACATACATACATAAAATCACGCCTTTATCCCTTACGGGGTAGGCAGAGCGTAAAACGCCTCCTAAAAGGCGCTTTCGCCACGTCTGACATAAATTGAGGGCAATTTTAGATTGTAATGTGTATTGCTGTAGTGACAGGTTGTCAGCCTATCGCCTAAATTGCAATACACTGTAACCCTCGAGTCCCTTTTGCTGACTTCAACAGCATGCCCGGGAGGAGGGGCAGCTGGAACATTCTATGTTTTTCTATCTCTCCCAGTCCATCATGGAAGTATATTCTTTTTTTAATGCAAAGTCCAGATATGTTTTTGAGATTTTAACATGGTTCCTGTAGGGAGAGTTTTTGAGTAAATGGCACTAGGTGACCTCTTTGAATGAACGTAGTGTTTGCCCTAACACTCCATATTAATAATCAAACTCACTGTCCACAATCCACAAGCTGCAAGCACCCAGGGCAGTCCCCGCAGCCATCTTTATTGCTCACTCTCTTCGATGACTTGTTCTCTGAATGATCTTTCTCTTTACGCTTCTTTTTTCTATCACCACGGCCTGAAATATCAAGTTCAAGTTCTTTATTGCATTTATCAATGTAGAATACAATACAATATACAATAATGTATGAAACACAGAGACACCCTGCTAGGGTACAGCAACATATTAGTATCACACACAATCAAAGATATAAATAATGGAAGTAGGAGGTAGAACTACACAAAGAGCCCTAGTGGGCGCCCTTAGGCAGTTGCCATTTCTTTAAGGGTGCAGATTGCGTGTAGCAACTCCCCGCCTTAGCCCGGTGACACATTATATACGCACTTTGTAGTATTTTGCAAACAGGTCCATTCAAAAAAAAAAAAAAAAGACCTACACAAAACATGTTTGTGTGATGCTAGTTTGCAATGTAGAAATCTGTGACGCATATTACTGCTATGCGACTTCGTGCAGCAAGGATCAAGGGTAGTTTTACATAACATCGCAGGAATGTGCGATGCGAATCAATTTACAAGTTCCTGCGAGATTGTAGATTTATAGTTTGCAGTGTCGCATTGCAATCTAGGGTATAAGGCTTTAGCCATTAGGCTAAAGCATTAGGTAGGTGTTACTTACAAGGTGGGCAGAGCATCAATGGCTTTCAATAAAGGACTGTTTAGTAAGTTTCAGTTTTGGTGATATGAAGGTAGAGCATTATGTGGCCAGTGGCCATACAATGACTGACAAAAATCCCTATACTTTGATGTCTAGCACTTTTAACCTTTAACCTTTTTTGAACCAAGTTATACCAACAATTCTTTTCATGATCACAATTCAATTTCTTCCATGCTGGACTGAAAGAGATAGAAAAACATAGAATGTTCCAGCTGCCCTTCCTCCCGGGCATGCTGTAGAAGTCAGCAAAAGGGACTCGAGGGTTACAGTGTCACTATAGCAATACAAATTACAAAATTGCCCTCAATTTTTGTCAGACGTGGCGGAAGCGCCATTTTAAAGCGGCGTTTAACGCTCTGCCTACCCCGTAAGGAATGAACATACATACATACATATAATCACGCCTTTGTCCCTAATGGGGTAGGCAGAGCGTAAACGACCCAAACAAAGGTCGTTCTGCCACATCTGACAAAGTTTTGAGGGTTATTCAAGATGGATTTGTACGTATATAGCTGTAGTAAGGGGAGAACGGAACATAACATCATATCCGACCCAATAGTCAACCTCACCTGCACGCGCCGGGTGGCGACGGAAACCAATGTCGGTTGCCGTGGTGCTCCCTGCTAGACAACAGACGGGGCTCTGGCGACCGAGTCAATGGCGGTATAACCATTCCCCAACTAGGCAACTGGTTGGAGGAGGCTACAGCAGCCTTGAGACCCAAATAATCTCAAAAATGTCTGGTGCAGAAGGCAAGGGGAAACCACTGCACTATTTTCCCAAGAAAGTCGTCATGAAAAGGAAACCAAGGATAAAGAGGTGGCCCTGTGACCCGCTTAGCAACCGGCGCCGTACTGCGTCCGGGGCAGACGGTGTGAAATTGGTTACCGGCCATGAGGATGTAGGTGACCAGGCATCCCATGGAAATTGGACTACTGGAATACCTTTAAAGATGCGCCATATCCAGAAGATAGGTACTTGGAATGTACGCGGTCTCCTCAAACCAGGGAAACTTCATATCGTAGAGAAAGAGATAACTCGGTGTGAATTGAACATCTGTGGCCTTAGCGAAACTCACTGGAAGGGAAACGGTCATTTTCTTACGGAATCACATGTCATTTACTTCTCCGGTAACGATGACAATAGCAACAACGGTGTTGCTTTCGTCCTTCCTGCTCGAATTAAGAACTGCGTGCTAGGTTACGAACCTATAAGTGATCGAATTATGACCATTAAGATCAAGGCGACACCAGTTAATCTTAATATCATACAGGTTTATGCACCCACTAGTAACTCGAGCGATAAAGTTATAGAAGACTTTTATAGAGAACTTGAAAAAGTCATCTCAAAAACATCAAAAAGAGAGGTTTTGATCGTACTCGGCGACTTTAACGCGAAGATGGGGAATGATGCACATCTCATGAGTCATTGTGCAGGAAAATTTGGACTTGGGCAGCGTAATGATAGAGGTGACCGTCTGATACAATTTGCCACTGATAACGACATGATAATATCAAACAGCTTTTTCCAACACCACCCACGTAGACTTTGGACATGGATAACACCCGACGGCAAGCACAAAAATCAAATAGATTACATCTTGATTAGGTCGCGGTGGCGGACCTCAATTAGAAATACCCACACTTTGCCTGGAGCTGATTGTGGATCGGACCACCAACTTTTAATGTCCAAGGTGCAACTAAAATTGAGAGCAGCCAGAAGACTCGAGACACAAAGAAGGATCGAAGTTAAGGATGGCTCCAAATTTAGGTCAGCATTAAAACAAAATTGGGGTCAGTGGACCAGTGTTGACCCGGAAGTAGAGACTCCAGATCAATTGTGGGAACGTTCAAAAAAGATAATCGAAGACGCAGCCACAAGGTCTAAACCCCCTGCAGAAACACGAAAGCGACAGCACTGGTTTAGTGATGAAACCTTGGCACTTGTAGAAGAACGACGAAGAGTTAAGTCTCAGGGAGCTGATGTGAGGACTTTGAATAAACTGTCGGCTAGAATTCAAGCAGCTTGCAGGCAAGACCAAAACGCGCGTCTACAAAATATATGCGCAGAAGTAGAAGTACATGCCGACAAGCATGAAGCCAGAGACCTCCATCGCAAAATTCGTTCCATCACAAAAACCCTCTCATCAAGAACATGGGCCATCGACAACTCACGAGGTGAAACAGTGACCGAAATCGATGCAATTTCCGAAACATGGAAAAAATATTGTCAATCACTGTTCGAAGACCCCCAATCGCAGTGCTTTGCTTCAACTGAACCTGGAAATGAAGAGTTGGAACCGGATATCCTCAAAACAGAAGTCAGGGCGGCGATTAAACACCTAAAGAATGGAAAAGCCGTAGGTAGAGACTCCATCCCGATTGAGACAATCAAAGCCTCGGGAGAATACGGCGTCCAAATTTTTCAAATAGTGTGCAATAAAATATGGCGAACGAGCACATGGCCGCACGATTGGGCTCATTCTGTTTTTGTTCCCCTTCATAAGAAAGGATCCACAAGATCGTGCAGTAATTATCGACTTATTGCTCTTATTTCACATGCAAGCAAAATTTTACTGCACATCTTAAACGAACGACTCAAATCCTACCTATCCAAGGAAATAGCTCCTGAGCAGGCTGGCTTCGTGAAGGGGAGGGGTACTCGTGAGCAAATTTTAACGGTTCGACAGATAATTGAGAAAGCCAGAGAATTCAACAAACCCACCTATATATGCTTTGTTGACTTCTCAAAAGCATTCGATTCTGTTAAATGGCCAAAACTTTGGAACACGCTGCTGGAAATGGGTACCCCAAAACACCTTATACATCTTTTAAGGAACCTTTATGAAAAGGGAACAGCGTCGGTAAGAACAGACGAAGTACTCTCAGGCCAATTCCATCCCAGTGCAGGAGTGCGTCAAGGGTGCATTATATCTCCACTCCTGTTTAACGTCTACACAGAGCTCATAATGAGAATAACCTTAGATGAATGGACAGATGGTGTTTCGATCGGAGGTCTGAAGATATCGAACTTGCGATACGCTGATGACACCACTTTGTTTGCAACTAATATTGACCATATGCAAGAACTTCTCAAAAGAATGGAAACCGTCAGCCTTGAATTTGGACTAAAGATCAACCGCAGCAAGACAAAAGTTATGATTGTTGACCGAGCTAATGACAACTCTCCCGAAGTCAAACATATTGCAAACTGCGAGGTAGTCCAGTCCTACGTATATCTGGGAGCGCTAATTTCCAACAACGGCGGTTGCATAGACGAGGTTAAAAGACGTATGGCAATAACAAGATCCACCATGAGCAAGCTTCAGAAGGTTTGGAAAAATCGCAACATCACGAAAGCCACCAAAACACGACTCGTAAGAGCACTAATATTCCCCGTATTTCTCTATGCTGCGGAGACGTGGACTTTGCGGGAAATTGAAAAGAAGAGGATAGACGCACTCGAAATGTGGTGCTGGAGACGAATGCTTGGAATATCGTGGACAGAATTCCGCACCAATGCATCAATTCTTAAAGAACTCAGCATCAAGCAACGCCTCTCCTCTATCGTGCAAGCCCGCATCCTTACCTTCTTTGGACACGTCTCTCGACGCGGGAACGTATCTATCGAGCGACTCGTAGTTCAAGGGAAAGTCGAAGGGACGCGCCCTCGAGGAAGATCACCAATGAGATGGACGGACCAGATAAAAGCCGCCGCACAAGAAGGTTCCGTGATTGAGTGCACCAGAAAAGCAGCCATCCGTGAGGAATGGCGACGGATTGTGAAGCGTGCCACCAACCCGGATTGACGACCACGACCGCTCTGTCAAGAGTGTACCGACGAAGAAGAAGCTGTAGTGACAGGTTGTCAGCCCATCGCCTAAATTGCAATATACTGAAACCCTCAGATCCCTTAGCTGGTTTTTACAGCATGCCTGGGATGAAATGCAGCTGGCACATTCAATGTTTTTCTCTCGCTCCCAGTCCAGCATGGAAGAATGAAGGAGTGACTATATGTATGTATACCAACAAATTCAACTGACCTGAATCCCCTTCATTTTCCCTCTTCTGTGGTCTAAATCTAGTTTTAAGACTAGGGTCCTCCTCCCGGCAACGTTCACAGAAGTATGTCTTGATATATTTCGCTTCTCTTTCAGATATGTTTATGCAATCGCCGTGGTACCATTCTTCACAAGCGTCACATGCTCTGGAAAAAAATACTTTGCTGTATAAATGTAAGTAAATAACCTAAAGATAAAAGGGTTACAAACTGTGAGTGTAACTCGACATGAATGTAGTTTCTATAAATTATGAATGAACAAACAAAATATTTGATATTTTGCAATACTAATAAAAGATCCACCATCCAAGAACTTCCATGCTGGCCTGGGAGCGAGAGGAAAACATAGAATGTGCCAGCTGTATTTCCTCCCGGGTATGCTGAAAAAACCAGCTAGGGGATCCAAGGGTTTCAGTATATTGCAATTTAGGCGATGGGCTGACAACCTGTCACTATAGCAATATACCTACAAATATATCTTAAATAACCTTTAAAACTTTGTCAGATATGGTAGAACGACCTTTGTTTTGGTTGTTAACGCTCTGCCTACCCCATTAGGGATAAAGGCGTAATTATATGTATGTATGTAATAAAAAGATGATCTTGCTCTCTTTAGCAAGTTACAATTTTATAAATTCAGTTACAAAAGACTGCAACAAGAGTTGGGATAATAAAATACAGTCATGCCTATATCCTTCAGAAATAATGCAGAATCTCAATGACCTCATAAAACATTATATTCCCAAAAAAACTTTAAAAAAGCCAGTGAAAACACTACTTACATCATAAACCGAGAGCTATCGGAGGATCGACATATACAATATGCTTGTCCAGCCTGGTTCAATAGAGTTGTGATCTTAGACTGGCGCTCAGGCAAATCAAACTGCTTAGCAATGTCTGCTTTCTGAAAAAGTAAAATAAAAACAAACTGAGTTTCCATGCTCTCTTCATACTGCGGTTTATTTTGCAGCAGTTGCTTTGCAGTTGCAGACTGTTGTTCATAATTTTGATTTAACCTTTAAATTTGAATCCAATCTCATAAGATAAACGAAGAACGAAAATATGGAGCTATTTTGTACTAAGTATCGCGAAGCCAACATATTAAAATCGAATATAATACGAGAAAAAGGGCGAAATATTAAAATGAATACAAACAGGAATACAGGTTTATGAAGCAAACTTACACTTTTCTTACTTTTCCTTTCGCTCATGATTATAAAAGTTGCGCGGTATTGTAAGCAATTAATTAAATTAGATAACTCTGTAATATTTAATATCAAAAATTATTAAAAATCGGAAACGCACACAAAAAATCAACTCAACTCAACTGTCAAACTGACGTAAATTGACGTAATGCTAACGTTGCGTGAGTGACGTATATTTTTTTTACAGTCCGTGTTGCCATAAGTAATTTATTCGGTATAATTTCGGTTATTCTTTTATAGTCCTGCCAGAAATTAAAAATACCTATCATAGACGTACCATAGGGAAGGGCTTATAGGAAGTGCATATGTCCCTCTGGGTCCCTCTCCTATTCTGTCTCAATTTTCCTCTATGACAGGATGTTTAATTCCTGGCAGGGCCATATACGAGGGGCGGCTGATATAAAATCTACTTTGTTAAAGAAAGTTTTGAAAATCGAACCGGCCATTGCGAAATCATATTCTATATTTATTCCTTTTTCAAAATTATGACGCTTATTTTTTTTCGCTTGCTTTTGTTTTATTGGCGCGACTTTGATTTCACCATGTCGAAAGAAAATTGCAAAATGATGACATTTGAGCATCGAGCAGTGATTAAATTCCTAAGTAAAGAAGAAAATACGCCTACGCAGATCAGAGACCGCATGTTAAAGGTGTTTGGTGATTCAAGTCCTTCTGAATTCGTCATAAAGTTTTGGTCGTAGCCATTAAACATGGCCGTGAGAGCCTGGAAGACGACACACGTAGTGGAAGGCCAATTTCTGCTGTTACCGCAGATAATGTTGAAAAGTTGAAGAACTTGATTCTTGCAGATCGGCGAATCAAGCAGTGGGAGATAGCCAGAGATGTCGGCATTAGCAAGGAACGAGTTCATGAAATTATTCACGAACATTTGGGCATGTCCAAGGTGAGCGCGCGTTGGGTCCCTAGAATGTTCACCCCCTTTGACAAACAAAGGCGAGTAGAATGTTGTCAGGCACTTCTAGACCTGGTCAAAGGTAAAGAAGAAGAGACTATCTCTCGAATTGTGACCTGTGATGAAACTTGGATTCGCCAGTGGGATCCGGAAAGCAAACAAGAGTCAATGCAATGGAAATTTAAAGGAGAAAAGTCGCCAAGGAAGTTCAAGGTTCGGCCGTCGGCTGGAAAACTATTGGCCACCGTATTTTGGGATGTCGAAGGGATTTTGATGATAGATTATTTGCCTAAAAATACAACAATGAATGCTGAATATTATGCAAACTTGCTTGACCAGCTTCGTGAACAAATCAAAGAAAAGCGGAGAGGCAAACTCAGCAAAGGTGTTCTGATTTTACAAGACAATGCTCCTGTACACACAGCCTTAACGGCGAGATCAGCCCTGAGCAAAAACGGCTTCACAGAAATTAACCATCTACCTTATAGTCCAGATCTGGCTCCCTGTGACTATTTCTTATTCAAAGATTTAAAGAAAAAATTGAGGGGTCGCAGATTTTCGACGGACGAAGAAATGAAAGAGGCTGTGACTGACCATTTTGACGAGCAAAATAAAAATTACTATTATAACGGCATGATGTCACTTATTTGCAAATGTCATAAGTGTATTTCACTTGCAGGAGACTATATAGCAAAATAGAAAATAAACTAGCCATCAAAGTCGTTTCTTTCATAGTTAGGTAGATTACTTATCAGTCACCCCTCGTATATATAGGTAAGTAAGTAAGTAAGTAATTTTTATTTCCATAAGAAGTTACAAAGGTATACATACATACATACATATAATCACGCCTTTATCCCTAATGGGGTAGGCAGAGCGTAAACGACCTAAACAAAGGTCTTTCCGCCACGTCTGACAAGGTTTTGAGGGTTATTTAAGATAGATTTGTACGTATATTGCTGTAGTGACAGGTTGTCAGCCCATCGCCTAAATTACAAAGGTATCTATGATCTTATCTGTTCTATTGTTCGCACTGTCACTATTATCGCAAAAACCGTCACCTTGAGTATGAACGAGCCAGAATTAAAGGACCTCTTCTTTTTTGTTTGTTCTTCTCTATGCCAGGTCTTTTTTTCCTGGCTGGTCCATACTTAAGGACACGGATCTTGCGATAATACTGACAGTGCGAACGCTGCCAATGAGAAATCATCAACAAACAGGAGGGCGCATTTTCAGATTGACTTATGTGGAGTTAGTAGTTCAAAAATTATCCAGTAGAGAGCAAATAAAACTAAAAACTTCGTTTCGTGCTATCTTTATATTGCATAGTTACATTATTAATTAGATTATAGCCTTGTCAGGAATTAAAAATACCTGTCATAGAGGTACCATAAAGAAATATCTAAATAGGATAAGTTAGTCAGTAGTTAGTTATTAAATTAACGTATAAGCGCTTAGGAGCAAATTGTAAGCTTGTATTGTAAATAAATAAATAAATAAATCCCTCTCTTATTCTGCCTCTATTTTTCTCAATGACAGGTATTTTTAATTCTTGGCAGGGCTATAAATACAAAAACAACTTACTAGTAAGACAAAACAATAAAAAAATGAGGATTATTTTAAATATTTTTGCCAGACTTTATCTTTTTAGACAGACAGAGCTGGCAACAATTTAAAAAGAGTAAAAAAAGTTTTCCCTCCTCTCCTGTCTGCCGTGATATGAAGGTGGTCGTGTTTATTTCAGTATTTCTTTGATTTTAAATGGTAAATCATTGAAGTTTCCATATTTACTTCACAATGAGCCGACAAGTGGACGTTAAGGCTTTGATATCCCACATAGTTCGGGGAGATGGAGCAGATAGATGCCGAATATGCATGGGTGATACTTCCGAAGGCCAAGTTTATCTTGGAGACACCGTCATGATGGACAACGATCGGCCTGTGACGCTATCTGAGCTGCTGGAAGTCATTACAGGAGTAGAGGTAAGCGAAAATTACAAGTTATAGAGACTGAACATAAAGCGAGCATAATAAAAATCTGTGAGTAACGGAACGGCGTCATCCCCGCCGACAAACAAAATGGCGGCCCTTTGATAGGAAAATCATCAATCTGATGAAATGTCCATTACTAAGTTAATTCCTTGATAATTAACTCGCTTGATGTTGGGTCTTACCTATTTCATACTATTATTTTGTATTTCTATGGTAAAGATATGTACCTACATAGGGATCTTAGCCATAAGTGCTTTTCTATGACATTATACTTAGCATTTACGAAGTTAGCATCACTGATTAATAACCTACTTACTATAGTATCATTATTTGTATGCTGTAATATATAGGTACATCAATATCATATCAGAAATTGGCTTTAAAATACCATAATTTCTTCTCTACCTGTACTACATTAAATTTTAATATGCTTCCTAATAAATATAACGGCCCTCATAAATAATAACATAGTTTGCAAAGCAAGTGCAATAATGTAACAATTCCACCAGCGGTCATTGAGTTTCCTATCGAAATGGAGTTTTCCTGAGTAAAAAAGTCATTGTTTGGTTTGAAAATCTACAAATAAAAGAATTATTTCAATATAAAATCAGTAGTCTCCATCTGATCTGATAGATAATGGATTAAATATAACTGCTTCCTTAGATCTGAAGTTATTGTTTCATCTTAAACAATTATAAAGATGAAAAGGAGATGCACAATAAGCTCGCAATCATATTATTTTTTAAACAAATGTTCTAGTAGTTGTAGTAAGAAATAAAAAGAATATGTCATCAAAATTTATTTAAAAGAATCCACATGAAAGAAAATATCACACATGAGCAGGTTTAATAATGAAAAACTAAGAGATTAGATTTATGTGCTCATCTGCCTTATGGTGCAAAAAGCAGCTTTATTAGTGGCCATTTGATTAGTGCCCTGGTTGCAGGTGCCGCTGGATGGAGATCTACCTGGGGGACTTTGCACTTTTTGCACTGACTCTGCACTGACTGCAGCAGCTTTCCGGACCTTCTGTAGACAATCAACAAAACAGTGGCATACAGCAGTGCAAGTACTTGAAAGACTGCAAAGTTTTGAAAATATGGAACAATTTGAATCTATGTATGCAATATTAAAACAAGAGGACAATGAGTTGAATCTTGAAAAAGTTAAGATAAATGCACATGAAATGGCAGAAGAATATCTTTCTGACCAATCCAATGAACATAGTATAATAGAAACTGAAGTTAAGAAAAAAAGGGTGATAAAATATAATACTACTGGCAATTTAAAATGTCCAGATTGCGAGAAATGCTTTATATATCCTAAGGCTTTATATGACCATTTAAAAGATTCCACAGAAGATAAAAGACCCTGTTATGTATGTGCTGCAATTATGACTCGAAAAGAGCTAGTAAAACATTTGAAAAAATTTCACAAATCAAGTATTTTTAGCTGCAATAAATGTCCCGCTCTACTAAGGGATACTAAACAATTACGGAGACACGTGGAAGAAGCACACAAACCTGGAGGTTATTTTTGTGGTGACTGTGGTAGAAGCTTCAAAAGTGAATATGCTTTACGAGGTCACACCACATTGCATATGACCAAAAATTGTCCAAGTTGTGACAAATTTTTCCGAAACCGAAAATGCTACATTGTTCATGTAACAGAATGTTGTAACTTAGATATGTCTAGAGAAGATACCTATCGCACTAAGACAAAAGTCATGTTTGAAGTTAACAATATTAAAGAGAATAAAAAACACAAAGTGGGAGCTCGAGGGAGCGCATGTAAAGAGTGTATATGTGATTATTGTGGTAAAACATATGCTGGTAAAAAGTTTGTTTCTGCTCATATTCAAATTGTTCATATGAAAAATACTCATAAACCATGTCCATACTGTGGTAAATCTTATGCTGCTGCCCATATGACAGAGCACATTAAAAGACATGAAAAAACCCTATCATTTACATGTGAACACTGTGGATTCAATTTGAAAACAAGATTGGGATACATTCAACACTTGCGCCTCCACACTGGAGAAAAGCCATATAAATGTCAATATTGTTCAGAAACTTTCTCTGCGTCTTCACGGCGGTCGGAGCATATAAGAAAAAATCATAAATCGCCTGATGAAATTGTTCTTAAACATTGCTGTAAATTTTGTCCAGCTAAGTTTCGGCTTCCGTACAGATTAAAACAGCATATTGATACTGTTCATGGCGAAAACAGAGATAGTGTCAAAGAGTTTGAATGTCCTGACTGTCATATAAAATTTAACAGCTGCAGAGGTTTACTGTATCACAGCAGGAGTCATCAAACTTTTCAGCTAAATTCAGTAAAAATTAAAGAAGAAAATATTGCTGCTTCTTAAAAAAAGTTGTGAAGTAATAATATTTTAAGTTGCAACAACATTAAATTCATAATATTTAAATCTTTTTTTTATTATGTGGCGTGGCATACCACATACCTACCCAAATAGCCAACTATCCACTTATGTACCCAATAGTGACCACACTTCAATTTCATCAATCAAAGACTCATAGTTTCCATAGATTGCTAAATTATGGAGAAAGACAAAGGTCATCATCTGACCCTCAAAGCTTTAGATAGATTTTCCTTCTGTGTCCATAATACCTTTAGGTTTTTCGAGCGGCTAATACTTCACCGACTTACAGTTACCCTAACCTTACTCAAGACATCGAAGATAGATTTGAGCGGGGTACTGTTAAGATACTTCCATGCTGGCCTGGGAACGAGAGAAAAACATAGAATGTGCCAGCTGCATTTCCTCCTGGGCATGCTGTAAAAACCAGCTAAGGGATCCGAGGGTATCTTTATATTGCAATAGGGTATCTATATCGGCGATATGCTGGCAACCTATCACTACAGCAATATACCTACAAGTCTATCTTAAATAAGCCTCAAGACTTTGGCAGACGTGGTGGAACAACCTTTGTTTAGGTCGTTTACGCTCTGCTACTCCATTAGGGATAAAGGCGTGATTATGTATGTACTGTTAAAGGTGCTGTGGTTTTCGATCTATCAGTAGCGTATACAATACAATACAAATGTTCTTTATTGCATATAAACAACACATTGTAAAGGAACAAACATAAACAAACAAAACAAACAGAGTACAATTAAGCGACCTTATTGCTAGGGTAGCAATTTCTGCCAGTCAGCCTTTGGAGGTAGTTTGTGTGTAAGGAGTAGTTTGCTAATATTATGCGGGATAGTGCAGTTACTATTGTTATAAATTTAAATAGAATGCATAGACTATGTACGTACTAGTTACATAAATACGAATGGGTACAATAGACTAATACAAAGTACCATTATAATATAATAAACTAATATAATATGCTATAGGAGAGAGGAAAATGCAATATTTCATTCAGATGGAGAAGTGAGATATATATGATACGTATGTCATCGAACATAAAAATTTGCAGGCTAAAGTATATAGACTGCTATAAACGATTTTATTTTCGTAACCTCGTAAGTAAACTTCTCTATAACCGCCGTTTTGTGCGCCATTATACTATCAAAATATAACATAACATAAAAATACTTTATTGCACGTAAGAATACAAATCATACAAGAAAACAGATAACAAAAAAAAATACAACATAGGCGGCCTTATTGCTGAAGGTAGCAATTTCTTCCAGGCAACCTTTTGGTGAAAGAAAAATGCGTAGCTGTAAGCGGGATAGTGCAAACCTAGTCAAATAAGTATCCTAAATACAATACTTAAACTAAATTCTTCCATGCTGGACTGGGAGTGATAGAAAAACATAGAATGTGCCAGCTGCATCACCTCCAGAGCATGCTGTAAAAACCAGCTAATGGATTCGAGGGTTATAGTATATTACAATTTTAGGCGATGGGCTGACAACCTGTCACTAGCAATATACGTCATGATCATCTGTAATAACCCTCAAAACTTGTCAGACGTGGCGGAACGACCTTTGCTTAGGTCGTTTACGCTCTGCCTACCCCATTAGGGATAAAGGCGTGATTATATGTATGTATGTATGTATAAACTAAATACAATATACTAGACGGCGCTGCCAAAAAAACGATCTTCCTCAAGAAAGCGTCCTAGCACCCCTTCTATTTAACATCTACACAAATAATGGTCTAATTCACTACCCTAGCACTCGGCAATTCATTTACGCCAACGATTTTATCCACACTTGCCAACAGAAAAACTTAGTAATCGTAATCGGGAGGCAAACAGGGAAATACTCGTACTTAGCCAGCATAGTTGTGTTGTGAGTGGACAGTTTTAATTATACTTCAACTTTAAGCATCGTAATAATACCTAGAAAATGTATGTACAAAACACCCTCCGTCACCACTATATTGGCATTTGTAAATTAAAATGAAAAAATTAACGTAGAACTCGTTGTTTTAGGTTGTAAACACAGCGCTCCCAAATGCAATCTGTACACCTTGCATGAAGCACGTAAATGGTGCATTACCATTCTTCAGAATGTGCTGGGAATCTTCTAGAAAGTGGAATAAAATGACAGATTTCTTTTGTCAATATGATGTTCCAGAAAACATAAAAAACTTATACCTAGTTTTTGATGAACTTGGACCCAGAGTCCTAAACGATAACTGGAAGTGTCCTACTTTACCTCCTGTTAATACAAAAGCTGTATTGAAAAACTTTAAAAACAGACTGTATCGTCTTAAGGCCTACAAGAAACGCCAAGAAAAGGAAATAAATGTGATAAGACAAGCTGAATTAAATTTAAAATCGGACGAAGATTCAGTTATACAAAGCAAAAATTACATGATATGCCCTCAATGCAAGTGTGTTTTTGGCAAAATTATAAACTTTATCCGCCATATCCGAAATCTTAACATGACGATCTGTTCTTATTGCCACAGCATATTTCACATAGATATTTTAAAAGATCATCTTCTTGAAAATCATAGCGTCAAAATGATTTCGTGCGAGACTTGTTCGGAATTATTTAAAAATAAATCGTTGCTATTAAATCATGTAAAGTTAGATCATAATAAGCGTTCGAACTTTTGCAATGAATGTAAGAAGTCATTTCCGACTTACAACGGTTTAGCAGCACATATGCCTGTGCATACTTCTAAAACGTGTCTCGGATGTAACAAGAACTTCACAAATAAATGTTGTTTTAAAAAACATTCATGTTCAATTCCTGTTGCTGCTGTCGAAATATATATTTGCGATTACTGCTCCGCAGAGTATAAAAATAAAAATACTCTAAGAGTTCATATTGTTGCACAGCACTTAGTTGGACGAATTCATCAGTGTGATAAGTGCGGTAAAAAGTTTTTAAGTCGTGCAGCACTACATGAACATGATAACTCTCATGAAAGAGTTGAGGATCGCTACGTTTGTACTATTTGTAATATCAAGTACAGCTCTAGAAGAGGGTTTCAAAAACATCTTAAGAAGCATAACGAGGCACCACTACACGCTGATACAAAGAACATAAAACTGAAAAAATGTCAATGCCAATTATGTAATTTCCAATGTAATCAAAAAAGCAACTTGTTCGTACATTTAAGGGCCAAACATGGTATTGTCGGTTGGGAGTTTATAGATGCTACCGGCAATGCTATAAACCTTAATGCGGCGGATACGTAACCCACAGCAATGACATTAGTATTTACGCAGGTATTGTAAATTTATTCTATAATAGATGATAAAACACTAGTATTACATTTTATTAAAGAATTCATATTCCACAAAGTACTAGGCTAGGTACGATAATCTTGAAGTTTAAACAAACATACTCTTTTGCACAATTTTGTATCTAATTAAAAAAAAAACGGTAATAATATTTTGGTTTAGTAACTTGCACAGAACAAGTAACTTGACTATTAGGGAAGTTGGTGTTTTGGAACGGTTGTCCACATAAACCTGGAGAAAACGGGCATCCAGTAAAGAGCCCATTGATTTTATAAGGCTAGCTACTCTGAAATTAAAGGGCTTATAGATGCTTTACTATAGTTATAATGTAATGAAATATGTTCGTTTCCTTAATTTAAATTTTAATCATACCATCCTCCTTGTTATTCTTGGCCCAATTAATTTCAGCCAGAGTTGAGCATAATCGATTACCTGAAAAGAAATTGAATTACACCAGACCCTCGGATTTAAACTTTTCCGCTATTCGATTCAAAGTCCAGTTCTTCTACTTCAATGCAATTGATAAATCTTGAAACTGTAATCGATTACAATATGCACAACTCTGGTTTCAGGTGGCGGAAAATACGGATCTCCCTTCGGGCGTTTGCTGCGCTTGTTTCGATGCTACCCTCACAACATTTCGCTTTAAACGATTGTGTATACAATCATATGACACATGGAACACCGCAGTTGAATCCTTATTGCTAGTCGAAGATCCAACGGAAGTCGATAAGACCTATTATATATTTTATAATGATGGAGTAGAGACTATTATCCGAGATCAAATATCAAAAGTCTCCAGCGCAAGCGAAGCTATAAAAAGAATAACAATCGATCCCGAGTCAGTACCGGAAACTCCTAAAAAACCTGTAGTTAAAGGAGTCCTGAAAAAATGCAGATGTCCCGATTGTGGAAAACATTTTAAGATGCCGTTCTTTTTAAACCAACACTTAAAGCAAACAAATAAAAGAGCATGTCTTCAATGTGGGACCATTGTATCTAAACAGGGATTAGCGAAACACTTACAAAAACATGGAATGAGTCTAATCACCTGTAAAATTTGTCATGAACTTTTCGTTGATTCAGCCAGTTTAGAATCACATTTTGAAACGAATCACAACAGTTCAGATAAACATATGTGCTCATGTTGTGGTCTTGTCTACTCAAATGCTAGAGCACTGCGTGCACATATGTATTCTCATAGTTTATTCCACTGTTTACATTGTAATCTTAGTTTTGAAAATCGGAAATGTTCCAAGTTCCACCAAAGGAATTGTTCAAAAAGCAAGGATCCAAATAATACTTTGCCAAATAACAAGTTTATTTGCGACTATTGTGGAAGAATATATGATAAAAAACCTTCCTTAAAAATGCATATAGTTCAGAAACATCTAAGAGTGTTGCCATTCATATGTCAAACATGTGGAAAGAAGACATCAACTCTTGCGCACCTAAAGTCCCACGAGACAGTGCATAACACGAACAGGCCGGTATTTTTATGTCATTGCGGCGCTCAAATGCGAACATACTTAGGATTTCAATTGCATCAAAGGATTCACACAGGAGAAAAGCCATATCAATGTGATGACTGCGGAGAATGCTTTTTGTCAGCGTCTAGGCGGTTAGACCACATAAAACGTCGCCACAGAAGCACTATGCCGCATGTCTGTAGCGTATGTAATGCAAAATTCGTCAGGCCATATGAGCTCAAGAAACATTCTGCAATACACGATATCTTCCCAAGGAAACATTAAAAAAGGTTATTTTCCCGAATTTGCATATTAGAATTATTTCATAACACATACTAATATTTTTTTTATATTTTAAAGTTATTTTTTTAACAGGAATCATCTAAAACTTATTTTGTTTTGTTTCAGATACATGAAGATACCCTTTGTCCGCCTGGAGCCTGCGTCTCGTGCACTAGCGCAGTAATAGCTGCCCAAGAATTCCGTTCACTAGTACTTAGTTCTCAAAGAATGTGGGACAACGCTATTAACAGTTTAGAAAAATTGCCTACCGACTCGCCTATTACATCCGCCATCACTCCAGTTAAGTCCATATTAGTATTTGTCAAGAAAGATAACTTAAATATGCAAATTATCAAAGATTACTCCGGCGCACAGCCTCAAAGCATATTAAAAAGATTGACCACTAAACCAGCGTTGAAGAAAAGTAATGAAAAGAAACCCAGGTTAGCAAGAACAGGTCCGCCTTGTGATTGTAATGATTGTGGTCAACATTTCCTGAGCCCATACTATTTGAACCTACATTTGAAGAACAGCGGACAGAAAGATTCTTGTATAATTTGTGGAACAATAGTATTACGAGGTCATGAAATGAAAGAACATCTGTCTTTAGTTCACAGACAAACGACTTATTTATGTTCCAACTGTCCAGCTTTATTCGACAAAGAAGTAGACTTGAAAAATCATCTAAAAGTTGCTCATAAACCAGGTGCTTTGACTTGCGGAGATTGTGGAAGAACTTTTCCAAGAAACAGTGCTTTTGAAGCCCATTCTCAGATGCATGCAGTCAGAACTTGTAGAGCGTGCGGAGCTCAGTTTACAAATAGAGGCTGCTATCGCAAACACCGCTCTAGATGTGAACCCACTGCGAAACCAGACGTTCAAAACATGCCTAGAAATAAGCGCTCTAACGTTCGCGATCCTGCTACGTATATTTGTGATTACTGTAATAAAACCTATCATTCCCGCCCACAGTTAAAAAATCACATCATCTGGATTCATATGAACATCAGACCGCATCAATGTCAATGGTGTGGAAAGCGTTTCTACACACCAGCGCGTCTATTAGAGCATACTGTTGTGCATACTAGAGAACGTAACTGGGAATGTGATATTTGTGGTGCAAAACTTGTTTCTAAAATGGCTGCAGTGTATCACAGACGGCGGCATACGGGCGAACGACCCTACGAATGTGAGGACTGTGGAGAACGTTTCATATCGGCTTCACGAAGATCTGAGCACGCCAAGAGAAGACACAACAAAGGAGTCAAGTTCCATTGTACAATGTGTGTCTCCGCATTTGTCAGAAGCCATGAACTTAGAAAACATTTAGAAAGAGCACATAAAGTAGAAACAAAAGGGAAAATTTTCGTAGCAACACCCGCAACTTTATTCAAGCAGCTAATATTAGATCAGCCAGAAGTACAGAAATAGATCGGTAGGAAGTTGGTAGAAACTTTTTAATTAGATACAAAATTATTGAAATTTTAAATTGAGTTTTGTATGAAAGTATCTCAAGACTCAGCAGAGCTATATTAATTGAGAAGGGCTATTCAATCTACCTATTTCCTTTAACTTTGTTATTTATTATTAGGAATAATTTATTTTATTGGTAAGATGAAGAAAAATAATAAAAATTAAAACTAAAGGAATAGGTCAAATAACTCGCCCCGTGTCGCCCCCGGCATAAAGGTGCCCACCACACTCGCCGCGTTTCAGTTAAAAATAATTTATTTATATAATAAACAGTTAAAAATAATTTTAATGGTTCACTGTTCATGACCTCTTCTATTTAGCTAAATAGCAGAATCGTTTGGAGTATTTTGTAAGTTTAATGAAAATACTATGTATTTTTATGTTTAGAACATTTTAAGTTATTTTTAAATTCTGTACAGCTACATATTAATAAAATTGATCGAAATTTCATTATGTTAATCTTTTATTTTTTTATACATGGTTCATGTAAGTCCATTAGCGTAGACTGCGTAGGGTTTAGGGTTGGTACCAACCACTACTAACCCATACTACCCAACACACCATCTTCGTAGATTTGTATGTATGATATCGTATCGTACAGTACAAAGGTACTTGAAACAGTAGGTACGTGATGTATGTTATGAGCCATGGGCTCAGCTACGACCCGGAAATCCCAGGTTCGATTCCTAGCGGTGAACACTGTTTCTAGTTTGGTTTGTCCGACAATTATGATGATTGATGATCCATGTTGTCTGATGTGAATACACAATAAATAGTCAGAGTCAGTCTGTCCCATCAGAAAGAGATTGAAAGAATACTTAGCTATAATGTGTTACACTTAGGCACTAAAAACTTAGTCCAGCGCAGATGGTTGATCTCTGGGAGATTGGCCGCTGTCACCGAAAATCAATTGGGGGGGAAGCGAGTACTCTGTTCGGCTGTTTGTTATCCATCTGAGACTTAATTTTATTTTATTCGTCATTCCGATAGGATGGGAAACTGAAAACAATGAAATAAATGGCTGTATGGGCTTTGTGCTTTTGCCTCTCGGAAGGGACATTGTTATTTTTTAAAGGTAACCATAGCAACCAGCTTGTTTATAGACTTTTGAGGTTATCTGTCAAGATATTGTGAAGTAATTCTAATTTTCTATCACAGTGTTTATAACAGAAAGGAAATAAGCCATGGAGGAACTAGATACTCCTCAGATTATAACCCACGTTGAGAGCAATCTCAACCATTCAGTGTTCGACTGTAAATGGGTGCCATGTTCAGCTAAGTTCGTGGTCATTGGATGTCTACCAAGAGGCACCGGGACAATCGAACTTTACGAGATTACTTCGGGTGAAGCTAAGAAGATCAAGGAGATTGAGAGACCAAACTCTTTCAAATGTGCTACCTTTGGAGCCAGCAGCGATGTAGATAGGAAATTGGCCACTGGTGATTTCAAAGGAACTTTGGAAATTTGGTAAGTCTGCTTGTAATTTGTAACCTTTAATGCGATTAACGAATATTTCTGATGAAAGGTATTGATTTTGTATTATGTTTTAAGTCTTCACACAAAAGCACTTTCTTGTGGCCACCGGTCAGAGTAAAGGAAAGAGGGCGCTAAAATATAAATTTATTGAGACATTGTCATACATACATATAATCACGCCTTTATCCCTAATGGGGTAGGCAGAGCGTAAACGACCTAACCAAAGGTCGTTCCGGCATGTCTGACAAAGTTTTGAGGGTTATTTTACGATAGATTTGTAGGTATATTGCTGTAGTGACAGGTTGTCAGCCCATCGCCTAAAGTACAATATACTGAAACCCTCGGATCCCTTAGCTGGTTTTTACAGCATGCCCGGGAGGAAATGCAGCTGGCACATTCTATGTTTTTCTCTCGCTCCCAGGCCAGCATGGAAGAAATTGCAGACATTGTCTTTTGTCCAAAAAATCCACTTGTTGCGATGAATTTGGCAAGATTATGGCAAAATAAGCCATTTATTGCTCATTCGATTTTCGCGATATATTTCGAGATTTCGGGCAATTTAAGATATTTTTTTCTCAGGACTCAATTTTCTGAAAATTTTGTGTTTTTTGTAAAATACCACGTTTTATGATGAAGTTAGTAAGATTATGGCAAAATAAGCAATTTATTACTTTGTCGATATTTCGCTCAGATCAATATTTTTCGAGATTTGAGATATATAAGGTAATTTTAAATCAAGTGCAAATATTGAAACGTGTGAATCTACTCATGAAACTGAACAACTTTTCCTAAGGAACATATGTCGAAATACGAAAAACAAAAATTTACTTCCCATACTAAGTGCGCTATCAGCTGGTACATTTTGTATGGAAGGTCCAATTTTAGTTTCATGGGTAGATTTACACGTTTTAATATTTGCACTTGATTTAAAATGACCTTATATATTTTTTTGCTTTTGTTCTGTTGGCCTTACTCAACCTAACAAGCAGGATGGTTTTCTTGTTAGCATATTGGTTCACCAGTTGTTTTGTACCTCCATAAAGGTTATTCCAAAACTGAGTTGGAAATACTATAAGATTTCATTAATTGCAATATTTTATTTCATTAGGGACCTAGAAATGAATAACCAAACCTACATTACTAAGGAACATACAGATATCATAAACTGCATTGATGGAATGGGCGGTAACACCATCAACTGCGGAGCACCGGAGTTGGTCACCGGAAGCAGAGATGGTAATTATACCTACTTTACATATTGTCTTTCCATGCTGAGCTGCATTTCCTCCCGGGCATGCTGTAAAAATCAGCTAAGGGATTCGAGCCTTTCAGTGTATTGCAATTTAGGCTAAGGGCTTATAAATAACCAATCACTAAATGTAAATAATAAGTGCCCTCTCGTATCTCACAAATAAAGGGTATCATATGCTGTACTATCTATGCTAAGAATGACAACTGTATCTACCATATGGATCCAATAAACAAATATGAATATGAATGTTTGTCAACTGTAATAATTATTCAGGCACTGTAAAAGTATGGGATCCCCGTCAGAGAGGCAAGCCTGTAGCCAATATGCAGCCAGCGAACGGTGAATCTAAGCGGGACTGCTGGACAGTAGCATTCGGGAACTCATTCAATGACGCTGAGAGGATTGTTTGTGCCGGGTATGACAACGGAGATCTAAAGATGTTTGATCTGAGGACCATGTCTCTTAGATGGGAGTGCAACTTGAAGAATGGGGTGAGGAACTATTAGATAACAATCAAGAATGTACCAGTTGCTGTCTTTTATAGTGATTCTTATTAGAATCCTGTTAGTTAGATAGACAACTTGAATGTGGTGAATGATTCATTGAGACGCCTCTCCTCTCATGAATCGCAATGTATAGACATTTTCAAAACTTTCTCTGTCACTTTCTTAGATTAAGACCTAAAGATTTTTTAGAAGTAACGAATTGAGGATTAAGTAGTACCGGGCAGTTACTATGGAATTTTTTGCTAAAAACTGCCACTTTTGGGGGAAATTTCGATAGGTAACTCCAGGGTACTATTTGCTCCTCAATTCATTACTTCTAAAAAGTCCTTAGGTCTAAATATACGGAAGTGACAGAGAAATGTTTTGAAAATGACAATATTTTATGAGTTATGATTTTTTTACAAGTGAGGGCACTAGAGAGGCCTCTTAAACGAGTTATATAAAAAAAGTATTAAACATAAAGAATACATCCCTTTTGTAGCTTAGATTTATTTTAAATATAATATGCAGTATTATATCTTCCTTTATTTTAGGTTTGCTCTTGTGAGTTTGACCGTAAAGATATACCGATGAACAAACTAGTTGCAACCACACTCGAGGGAAAATTCCATGTGTTTGATCTCAGAACACAAAATCCAGCTAAAGGTTTTGCACAGGTAAGCCAGTACAAAAAAAACAACTTTAAAGTTTAGTAGTATCATAAAAGACTTATGTTTTTTAATACTATAGTCATTTTGTTTTTCACTTCCATAATTTATTGTGGCCTCCGTGGTTTAGTGGACAGAGCCATGGGCCATGGATCCGGAGGTCCTGGGTTTCATTCCTAGGGAGGAACACAAAGGTTGAGATTTGTCAATTTATCATTGTGAGGCTTTCCCCAGTTCACAGTTAGGACATTGCAGGTTGAACCTGATTGTCTGAAAAGAAAAAAGAAATTGGAGGGCACGTTAAGCCGTTGGTCCCGGTCGCTGTCTTTTATAGTGATCGTTTTTAAACCATGTCAGAGGCCTAATAGCTATGCTGCTAGGCGGATTGAGAACGCTTGACACCAGGTTTCATCAGGTTGGTCGACTCAAGAATCCACTCGCTAAAAGAAAGATTAATAGAGCAACAGAACAATATTAGCCTTCGATGTCTATGTTAAAATTGAATACCTATGGTTTTTTTTTAGGTTTTAAATAACTGCTCCAAGAGTGGAACTATTTGGGTGACACGCCACCTCCCACAAAACAGAGACATATTCATCACCTGTGCAGGCAATGGGCACGTCTCACTTTGGAAATAGTAAGTATAGTAGATATAGGTCAATTGGACACTTGTGAGATTTTCCCCAGTTTAGTTAGCATAGTTACTGGACTGGGAATGAGAGAAAAATATAAAATGTGCCAGCTGCATTTCCTCCCGGGCATGCTGTAAAAAGCAGCTAAAGGATCCGAGCGTTCCAGTATATTGCAATTTAGGCGATGGGTTAACAACCTGTCAATACAGCAATATACATACAAATATATCTTAAATAACCCACAAAACTTTGTCAGACGTTCGTTAACGCTCTGCCTACCCCATTAGGGATAAAGACGTGATTATATCTATGCAGTTATGATAATGCTGGCTGAAGTACCTGATTGTTTACAAACAACTACTAACAACAACAACTTACAAGTTAAAAGATTACGTACTTCGGAGGGCACGTTAAGCGATCAGTCCCAGTGTGGTCCCAGTAGCTATCTCTGATGGTGGTTGTTACAAAAACCATGTCAGAGGTCTATTAGCTTTCACTTTAAATTAAATTGAAAGCTATTAAAAGTCTGTGTTTCCGAATGTATTCAACCTCCAACACTTCAAAGTTAGAGTGAACACAGGCATCTTTTGAGTGAGCTCGCTCCATCTTCGACTACGTCTCAGTCGCCTTCGACCTAGACTGAAGTCTAGTTTCTAATAATAAAAAAAAGTAATAATAGGTGGTTGAAAAAATTTAAAACCTATAGTTTTGGGTGGGTTTAAAATTAACAATGCGCTGTGCCCACGCCATTTATCCACTTTGTTTTATGTTTAATAATAATAGGTATTTCTTATGTATACAGGGCGTCCCATGGCGATGCCACACGACTTTCCCTCCGTGTGGCATCGCCGTGGGACGCCCTGTATTCTTGAATAACCCTCAAAACTTTGTCAGATGTGGCGGAACGACCTTTGTTTAGGTCTTTTATGCTCTGCCCACCCCATTAGGGATAAAGGCGTGATTATATGTATATATTCTGTTTGCAAATGTTTGTTTTAAATGTTTGTGAATGTGTGTAACTAGTTTCTGTTTGTAAATGTGGATAATAAATTTATTTGTTATTGTAAATTAACCCCAAACATATCGGATCCTTCGTCGACTCGAGACCCCGCTCGACAAAAAAGTATTTTCTCTTTTCCTCTGCAGCGAATACCCCGAGCAGCGTTTCCGCACAGACGAAAAGGGCGGAGCAGTCGGCGTCCCGGGCAAGGTAACGCGGCTGCAGCGCATGGTGGTGAGCACTCAGCCAATCAACGCGTGGGAGTGGAACCGCGACCACACCGGCCTGGCCGTCGCCACCGCCTACGACCAGTGCATTCGCGTACTTATCACCACCAAGCTCAACTTGCAATGAACTGAGCTGAATTTGCAATAAACTAAGTTGAATTTGCAATGAACTTAGCTGAATTTGCAGTATGACTTTTGATGAATTTGAAACTAAATTATTGCAATAAACTTAGTTGAATTGGCAATGAACTAATTTGAATTCGAAATTAACTAAGTTGAATTTGCAATAAACCAAGTTGAATTTGCAATTAAATAAGTTGAATTTGCAATGAACTGAGTTGAAATTGCAATAAACCAAGTTTAATTTGCAATTAAATAAGTTGAATTTGCAATGAACGGAGTTGAATTTGCAATAAACTGAGTTGAATTTGCAATAAACTATGTTGAATTTGCAATTAAATAAGTTGAATTTGCAATGAACTGAGTTGAATTTGCAATAAACTGAGTTGAATTTGCAATAAACTATGTTGAATTTGCAATGAACTAAGTTGTTTTTGCCATTATCTAAGTGGAGATTGTTCAATTTAAATGGCTCCAAAAATGTTATGTACTTCAACTTCAGTACATTCCTCGAGTATTTATTTAGAGATAATTGAATTATCAATAAATATTATTTTAAGTATCTAGTCCTAATTTTACAGTAGTCAGATAATGTATGTATGAGAGAGTGGCACCAATTCGTAGTTGCCAAAATCACGACTTAACTAATACATGTCTACCTGTCATTTCTGTAATGAGTGAACAGTTTTAGTTAAGATGTAGTTAAGTTGTGCGCTTTACGATTCGATAGCAGTCTGTATTTAGTCTTAGCATATGCCATCATGGTGAACTACTTTTATCTTTTACTTCTACAGGATTTAAATTATTATTAATTATGTTTTGTTACTTATGTTAAGTTACTGTAAAAACTATCGGCAGAGTTATGATTACTTACCAATTTAAGTTATCACTACATAGTATAAAACAAATTCGCTTTCTCTGTCCCTATATCCCTATGTATGCTTAGATCTTTAAAACAACGCAACGGATTTTGATGCGGTTTCTTTTAATGGATAGAGTGATTCAAGAGGAAGTTTTATATGTATAATACATGCATAATATAGTAGAGAAACACTGATGATTTCCGTGCGAAGCCGGGGCGGGTCGCTAGTTTATAAATATTTGCTTGTACAGCCCTGCCAGGAATTAAAAATACCTGGCATAGAGGTACCGAAAAGAAGGGCTTACAGGAAGTGCATAAGTCCCTCTCTTATTCTATCTCTGTTTTTATCTATGACAGGTCTTTTTAATTCCTGGCAGCGCGATGTCTAAACCACGGGTCTAAACTGTCTATACTTACATATAATTATGAGTAAGGGCGTTTTTGCACTGCTCTGTATTCGGGTCGAATCCGTGAAACATTATATGGAAGCTGTCATACGTTTTCGCTCCAATCCGTATAATTTTTCACGGATACGAACCCAATACAGAGCAGTACAAAAACGCCATAAGTCGACTTTTGTCTTCTATTTATTTTTGTATTTGTGCAATTTGTAGATAAGTGGTCAATAAATGATTCCACTTTATTTATTGTTTTAATCTGGTTTAACTGGGATATTTCAAATAACACAACTTTATAAATTTTCTAACTCAAAAGAGCGCATTTATTATCCTAGCACTTAATATAAATAAAATTCAGTTCTTAGTAACCACTAATAAATGTTAGAACATGTTGATTAGATTACACTCCGGACTAAATTCATAGTAAAAAAAAATGTTGTGATTTCTAAAATTTTAGTCTGGAGTGCAGAACTGACAAGCTTTCACTATATCTCATTCTATTCGAAATAATGCTATAACAGTGAGAGTTAACGGCTCCGGGACGAACATTGAGGAATTAACACATCGTTACTGCCTTAGTCCAGTCGAATGTCGAGCAAAATATACAGGGTGACAAAAACATAATTTTGTGCACCCTGTATTACAAGCTTTGACGCCAACCCTCACATTAACATCCTGATACACGTTAAAAACACAAAATTTACAAATACAGGGTGTTATCGAAGCGGTGTCGCGTACATAAGTATAGGTAAAGCTGCACTAGCTTTTACACTCAACTGTCTTTACAAAATAAGAGTCTAACGAAACGTTAAAGAATTTCTCAAGATTTTTTTAAACAAGTGCATTGCCTGGGCCTTTTTCAATATTTTTTATACATTTCAGCGATTTCCAAATAGTAGGCGTTTATTTTACGTGTAACCACTAACTAGTGAATTCCAATTGTACAAAAACTAAACTCCCGCACTGCGTTTACTAACGACCACTACTCTAGGAAACTTACTTTATTTTTACAATGTTTTTATTGAACACTAGAAACGTTAGGTTCGATATCGAACAGTGCCTTTGAAGTGCTCAAAAACAAATATGCAAGGACTCTTTATTAGCAGTTTTGTATTTAATTGCATTTTTGCCGAAGAATTATTTTAGTACAAATTATTATTATTTTGAGATCGACAGCTAAGTTACAATCGATATACAGAAAGTTAAAAAATTGCTGACCAAACCCATGAAACTGAACAATTTCCCCAAGGAACATAGACCGAGACATGAAAAAAAAATTGGCCATACAAATGGTGTCAGCAGCTCCAGTAATTTTCGGAGGACCAAATATTTTTTTCTTATTTCGACCTATGTTCCTGGGGAAAGTTGTTCAGTTTCATGAGTAGGATTTTGCCCTCGTCAGCTTATATTCACACCCAGTAGTGAACATAATACGCGTTGCAACTGAACGAAACTTTTTAAACTAAAAAGCGACAGTTGTATGAAGGGTGTAAAGGTGTTAGCTTACATTAATGCATTATAATATACATGGCATATAATATCACGCGCGTGATGACCGTCGTACAACCTAGAACAAGCTGGTTGATTCTATATCAGGATTTAATCACTTTCGTATAGGGCTTTAGGAGTGTATCATTTGATTTTGTCTCACTTTCGCTAAATTATAAAACTGAAGTAACGCAAAGGTTTCATAGATATAGCAACTCATTTCGCCAGTGATAAAAATACAAGCAGAATTTGTCAAACATATCTGAACCTACTTTTTTCTTTGTATGTTGTTACTTGAAATTATCTTTGTCAAACAGTAGCTAGGGATATTTTCCTGTTCCTGTATTTGTATCTACATGAGAACATATCTAAGACCTGTGCTATGAACAAAATGAAATTAATATAACCCCTAGCTGGCCTTACTGCTTACAACTAGGCTAAAGGCTCGCTTACTGCTAATCCCACACGCTTACAAACCAAACATAAATTACTTAACAACAACTACAAACGAGGAGGTTAATTTCTATTTACATTATCTTCGAAAAAAAGTTTTTAATTAGGAAATTAAGCCTTATTTAATTTTGCATTGTGAAAGACAAAACAGTTTATTTTTCAATCATATGTTTGTTTTTAAATCGATTACATTAAATATAGGTTTAATCTAACTGTTTTAAATATGAACAATAAGCAAGATAGGTTCAAAGTGTCTATTTCATGTCAAAGTAAATTAATCTAAATCATTCACTCTTATCATTCATAATCATCATAATCACAAATATTATTAAAACCGAATATCAGCAATGTACAAGGCATTAAATATTTTTTTGTTGTTTAATCATTCATTTTAACTTATCTTTACACGTTCCGACATTAACAAATAAATAATCTAGTTAGTCAAACGCTTTTATAATATCTTAACATAGACATATAACTCACTTTACATGTGATCTTCAACGCACCTTCAAAGCGGAACAAAACGGCGCCGAATATAAACCAAATGGCAGAAGCTGAAACTCGTTTTGTACCACCTTGTACACACACAAAGCTTTTTCAGTCACTATATTTTATGCTTCAAAATAAAAATTCGGCTCGATTCTAGATTTCACCGGCTAAAACTAAAATTCAAATCTATTTTCATTATTTTTATATCCATATCATATGACGGCGGATAAAAATGTCAGAGAACGCATAAAGTCACAGACTATAAATCGAAAACGAAAGAGAATAGATCTCCTGTCCTTTTCCAATGTTATAAGTCAGAAAGAGACAAATAGATTTAATTTTTAGTTTTAGCCGGCAAGTCTAGAATCGAGCCCATTATAATGGGATATATCGCGTCATTTTAATGTATAGAAGATCGTTGCGACCATTTATTGAAGTTTGATACTTTTGGAAATTAAGAGAAACATATTCATGTAAAATTAAATAATTTCGGTCATCGAATATCACTCTTATATTTTGTGTTATCTGAAAAAGCCTTGGGTTAATAATTACTATAATGAGTTGCGTTCTTAATATAGGTAGTTTTATAACTCTTTATATATAAATCATCTCAATACACAAATTATGTATTTCATTGTTACCACGAGAATCCATTGTTTAAAATAACCTTACATAGGTAAACAAATCAATTATCAATCACATTATGAAGAATTCATTTGGGTATAAGCCTTAGTGAGATTCAACTCAACAAGAATTGTAGGTATATCTTTTACTGAGCCAACTGAATAAAATATTGTCAGTATTGTCCAAGCAGCAATTCTGCCGTTGCAAAGTCTTCTCTGCGTACTTGACATTCACTATTCATGTGAAGTCCGCATTAGAGTGGAAAAGAGTCAACTCGTAAGTGCATGAATAACATGTTTGCGCGAACTAATTTAAAATAAAATAGTTTTTTTTTTAAATACCGGGTGTAAAGGACAGCGTCCGCAAACTGATAGGGGTTGCTCAGTCAACGATACTGAACAACTACCACCAAGAAATTCTTTTAGGAAGTGAAAATAAAAATTGACTTTTCAAGAGCCGTTTTTTTTTTTCAATTCCTGAAAAATTTGTAGCACCCCTCTCAGTTTGTGGGACGCTGTCCCTTACACCCCGTATATTATGTCTTCTTAAGAGCATGTTAAATTTCTCTATACACGTAACAAGCTGACCACTCTAAAAAGCCTTTGTTTTTCGTCCTTAAAATACACAATGAAATCATATTAACATTGCCAGCTCTAGATAAAGATATAGTCTCTTTAACATATTTATTTTTTTCATCAAACGTTAGCGTCAAGAATATTATAGTGTTTTTTTTATAGCGAATATTAATACGATTTCACGATATAAATTTCATACAGCTGTACATCAGGGTCATTTGAATGTAGTCCAAATCTGAGATGAGCTAACATCGGACACAAAAAGCTATGATAGATTTTATCCTAAGGTTATGTATAGCTAAAGCTATATGTCATTACAAAATGGTAGTTGTTTTATGTCGAATGCCTTTTTTTGTCGTATTTGCACTTACACGCAGGGAGTCTCGTCAACCTGGAAAGAAAATATACAAATGAATATTATTAAAATCCTTGTCTTGTGTTTGCTCTGCGATGTCTTATGTTTTTCATCGAGATGTCTTATGTTTGCACCGGGATGTCTTATATTTGCACTGGGATGTCTTATATTTTGCATCGAGATGTCTTATGTTTGCACCGGGATATCTTATATTTTGCATTGGGATGTCTTATGTTTTGCTTCTGGATGTCTTATGTTTTGCATCGAGATGTCTTATGTGTGCACCGGGATGTCTTATGGTTTGCTTTTGGATGTCTTATGTTTTGCATCGAGATGTCTTATGTTTGCATCGGGATGTCTTATGTCCGCATCGGATGTCTTGTGTTAGCATCGGGATGTCTTATGCCTACATTGGTATGACATAAGCTTTATGTTTGCATCGGTATGTCTTATGTCTGCATCGGGATGTCTTATGTCTGCATCGGGATGTCTTATGTCTACATTGGTATGACTTATGTATGCATTTAAATGTTTTACGTTTGCATCGGTATGTCTCATGTTTGCATCGGGATGTCTTATGTCTGCATCGGGATGTCTTATGTCTACATTGGTATAACTTATGTATGCATTTAAATGTTTTACGTTTGCATCGGTATGTCTCATGTTTGCATCGGGATGTCTTATGTTTGCATCGGTATGTCTTATGCTCTTATGTCTGTATTGGGATGACTTATGTCTATGTTGGTATGACTTATGTATTTTTGTATCTAAGACATCTGTCTTATGTTTGTATTGGGATGTCTTATGATTGCATCGGCATGTCATGTCATTATGTCAATAAAATAAAAAATAATAATAATAAAATAATAAATATGTAATTTATAACAATAGTAACTGCACTATCCCGCATAAAAACTACTCCTTTACCCAAAGGTTGCCTGGCAGAAATTGCTACCCTAGCAATAAGGCCGCCTAATTGTACTTTGTTTGTTTTGAAATGTTTGTTCCTGTACAATGTGTTGTTTATGTGCAATAAAGAATATTTGTATTGTATTGTATTGTATGTCTTTAATTTACATACATACATATAATCACGTCTTTATCTCTAATGGGGTAGGCAGAGCGTAAACTACGTAAACAATGGTCGTTCCGCCACGTCTTACAAAGTTTTGAGGGTTATTTAAGATGGATTTGTACATATTTTGCATTGCTGTAGTGTCCGGTTGCCAGCCCATCGCCTAAATTGCAATATACTGAAACCCTCGGATCCCTTAGCTGGTTCGTACAGCATGCCCGGGAGGAAACGCAGCTGGCACATTCAATGTTTTTTTCTCACTCCCAGTCGAGCATGGAAGTAAAATTAAAAAGGTTTTTATGTTGAGAGTAAAGTTCATGGTGTCTATTATCTATGTTGTTGTATTTACCTGCTATGCGTGTGTTCTCTCAGTCGAGGTTGTCCTGGAAGATGAGGCGCACGTACCCCGGCGTGCCCTGCAGCGGGGACGCGCAGAACGGACAGATCGCGTGGAAGCCGTTGGTGCCGTGAGGGATGTCTACTGACGCCCAGTACCTTAAAATATAAAGGTTTTTTAAGAGTTTGTTTCTGAACCTGTGAATGCCGATATAGAATACCGGGTATAAGGACAGGACAGCAAACTTATAGAGGATGCTTAGTGAACGAAACTAAACACTTTCACCAGGAAATTTATTCATAAAATAAAAAAGAATGACCATATCCTCCTGTCACAGAGCTCTCTTCCAAAACTAGCAGCTTGCTGGCGATTTTTGACAAGGACGTTGCTTTTCCGCAGCGTTATTTAGCGATCTTCTTCTTCTTCTGTCGAGTGGGTATCGAGTCTATCGACCCGATGAACCCTAGTGTCAGAGTTTTTAAACCGCCTAGTAGCACTACTATCAGGCCTCTGACATGGTTTGAGTAACGACCACTATCAAAGACAGCGACCGGGACCGACGGCTTAACGTGCCCTCCGAAGCACGAAATCTTTTCCTTTTTCGGACAATCAGGTGATTCAGCCTGCAATGTCCTAACCAAACTGGGGAAAAATTCACAAAGTGATAAATTCTCAAATATCAACTTTGTGTTTCCCCCCTGGGAATCGAACCCAGGACCTCCGGATCGGAAGTCCTTGACACTAGCCACTAGACCACGGAGGCAGTTAATTTAGCGATTACTAGGTGCCAATAACAGCGACATCTGGCGAATACCTAGCGAACTTCCTCCTCAGACATCACTATCCTAAGAAACCTACAAAAATCAAAATGACTATCTGAGAAAGCGTCTATCCTTCTATCTATTTTGATACTCACTTGACATGTGTCCGCACGGGTTGAAGGCGAAGGCGGGTTTGCCCATGCACACCCTGACGACAGGCCCCGCCGTCATACAAATCGGTCACCCATCCTAACTATATTAATGGGTAACTTGTTTGCACAGCACGTCGGCCGTCCTGTCCTATTCTATGCCAGAGCGTGTCTTAAACTAAGCTTGCGCAGATTGCTGGAAATGTTTGATTGGGGCGATGTCATTTCGCAGAACCACCTAACAAAACTTCGCATTTCTGGTGATAAATAACAGCGCCATCTAGCGAAAACTTTGCGAACTTTCTGCTCAGAAATCCCTATGATAGTAGAAGGCGCCTGGGACGGTGTCGATCCTTCCTTTAGCGCCATTAAATAACAGCGGCATCTAGGGACTACCTTGCGAACTTTCTCCTCAGAAATCACTGACTGTCTAAAAAAGGGCTTGTATTTATCTTGATACTCACTTGACGGTTCTCTCGGAGGCCATGTGTCCGCACGGGTTGAAGGCGTAGGTGGGCGGGCCGGCGTCCACGTAGAAGGCGGGTTCGATGCCCATGCACACCCGGACGACCGGCCCCGCCGTCATACAAATCGGTCACCCATCCTAACTATACTACTGGGTAACTTGATTGCACAGCACGTCGGCCGTCCTGTCCTATGCCATGCCAGAGCGTGTCTTAAACTAAGCCTGCGCAGATTGCTGGAAATGTTTGATTGGGGCGATGTCATTTCGCAGAACCACCTAACAATAACTTCGCATTTCTGGTGCTAAAGAACAGCGCCATCTAGCGAAAACTTTGCGAACTTTCTGCTCAGAAATCCCTATGATACTTGAGAAGGCGCCTGATACGGTGTCGATTCTTCCTTTGGCGCAATTTAATAACAGCGCCATCTAGGGACTACCTTGCGAACTTCTCAGAAACCACTGACTGTCTGAAAAGGCGTGTATTTATCTTGATACTCACATGACGGTCCTCTTGGAGGCCATGTGTCCGCACGGGTTGGAGGCGTAGGTGGGCGGGCCGGCGTCCACGTAGAAGGCGGGTTCGATGCCCATGCACACTCGGACGACCGGCCCCGCCGTCATGCAAATCGGTCACCCATCCTAACTATATTAATGGGTAACTTGTTTGCACAGCACGTCGGCCGTCCTGTCCTATTCTATGCCAGAGCGTGTCTTAAACTAAGCTTGCGCAGATTGCTGGAAATGTTTGATTGGGGCGATGTCATTTCGCAGAACCACCTAACAATAACTTCGCATTTCTGGTGCTAAAGAACAGCGCCATCTAGCGAAAACTTTGCGAACTTTCTGCTCAGAAATCCCTATGATACTTGAGAAGGCGCCTGATACGGTGTCGATCCTTCCTTGAGCGCCATCTAGGGACTACCTTGGGAACTTTCTCCTCAGAATCACTGACTGTCTGAAAAGGCGTGTATTTATCTTGATACTCACTTGACGGTCCTCTCGGAGGCCATGTGTCCGCACGGGTTGAAGGCGTAGGTGGGCGGGCCGGCGTCCACGTAGAAGGCGGGTTCGATGCCCATGCACACTCGGACGACCGGCCCCGCCGTCATACACATCGGACAGCGCCGCACGCCCGTCTCGCTGCCCTCCGCGCCCCACGAGTGCTCGCCTGCAATACATAGTTTTACATACATATATTTATATATTAGGGATAAAGGCGCCTCCAAGTGAGTATCCCTAATGGGGTAGGCAGAGCGTAAACCAACTAGACAAAGGTCGTTCCGCCACGTCTGACAAAGTTTAGAGAGTTATTTAAGATAGATTTGTAGGTATATTGCTGTAGTGATAGGTTGTCCCATTATCTAAAATACAATATACTGAAACCCTCGGATCCCTTAGCTGGTTTTTACAGCGTGCCCGGGAGGAAATGCAGGTGGCACATTCTATGTTTTACTCTCGCTCCCAGGCCAACATGGTAGATAGTTTTGATCTTGTTATTCAAGCTCGATGGTGTAGTGGATAGGAGCGCTGTTTCCTGTGTGGTGTATTTAATATAGACGTTTATTTGACACTAACAGAGAAGGAAAACATCGTGGGGAAACCTGCACACAACACCTACGAAGTTTAATGGTTGCTTGTGAAAGCGAGCAATTCGTACTGGGCCCACGTGGTTTCAATGTAATCACAGCGACATCTAGCGAACACCTTGCTAACTTTTTCCTCGGACACTGGTAAGCACTATCTAGTGTCAATTACTCATCATTAAAAAAATGTTCACAAATTACCATGGTTGAGGTATACTTGTCCACAGTTGAGGTATAGGTAGGGTTGGTTGAGGCCCTGGTGTGCTGTGAACAGCTTGCGCGGGATGACCAGTGTGTTGAAGCTGACGGGGCACTGCGGCCGTCTTATAACAGTGACATCTAGCGAACACTTAGCGCAGTTTCTCAAATTATACAATATTACTGAGCGCCATCTAGTGACAACCGCGAGAGATTTCTCCTACTACGGATCCTTACCTTGTACGTGTCCACAGTTGAGGTATACGTAGGGTTGGTTGAGGTCCTGGTGTGCTGTGGACAGCTTGCGCGGGATGACCAGTGTGTTGAAGCTGACGGGGCACTGCGGCCGTCTTATAACAGTGACATCTAGCGAACACTTAGCGCAGTTTCTCCTCAAATTATACAATATTACTGAGCGCCATCTAGTGACAACCGCGAGAGATTTCTCCTACTACGGATCCTTACCTTGTACGTGTCCACAGTTGAGGTATAGGTAGGGTTGGTTGAGGTCCTGGTGTGCTGTGGACAGCTTGCGCGGGATGACCAGTGTGTTGAAGCTGACGGGGCACTGCGGCCGTCTTATAACAGTGACATCTAGCGAACACTTAGCGCAGTTTCTCCTCAAATTATACAATATTACTGAGCGCCATCTAGTGACAACCGCGAGAGATTTCTCCTACTACGGATCCTTACCTTGTACGTGTCCACAGTTGAGGTATACGTAGGGTTGGTTGAGGTCCTGGTGTGCTGTGGACAGCTTGCGCGGGATGACCAGTGTGTTGAGGCCGACGGGGCACTGCGGCCGCCCGGCGTTCAGTTCGTCTACTAGCGCCTCTAAGTCGCGTTTTGTCTGGAAACGTGAAGAACGGAATTATGACTTCGAATTTGTATCGAAAAAATAAGATATTATCGTTGAAATATGAACCTTTTCAAGGAAACATACATACATACATAAGTCACGCCTTTATCCCTAACGGGGTAAGCAGAGCGTCAAGGATCCAAAGGTCGTTCCGCCACATCTGACAAAGTTTTGAGGGTTATTTAAGATAGATATGCCTATCGCCTAAATTACAATATACTGAAACCCTCGGGTCCCTTAGCTGGTTTTTACAGCATGCCCGGGAGGAAATGCAGCTGGCACATTCTATGTTTTTCTCTCGCGTCCAGTCCAGCATGGAAGTTAACTTTTCAAGGAAACATTTCTTAAAATACCAAACAAAGATTCAAGAGAAGATAAATTACTTTCTCTCTGCTTTGTATTTGTGACTCTGACAGGTATGATGGTTCGGTACTTTACAGAACACTTTGGGCCTTCGGTTTCCGATGCAGTCTTTGATAGTGTTCGTTACATAAACCTATGCACTTTAAAAGGACTAGGTCGCCTGTAGACCTAACAACCGTAATGAAGATACCTGCTCGGACCTGGTCCTACAAATAGCTCTGGCCATTCAACGCGGCAATGCTGCCAACATCATGGGCACATTTTGGTCGGGTACCAGTAGGAATGAAAGCTATAGTTAAGCTTAGTATTTTTATTTATTTTGTTATGTTTTTGTCTTCCATGCTGGACTGGGAGCGACAGAATAACGTAGAATGTGCCAGCTGCATCTCCTCCCGGGCATGCTGTAAAAACCAACTAAGGGATTCGAGGGTATATTGTAATTTAGGCGATGGGCTGACAACCTGTCACTACAGCAATATCCAGTTCTATCTTAAACAACCCTCAAATCTTGTCAGATGTGGCGGAATGACCTTTGTTTGGGTTGTTCACGCTCTGCCTACCCCATTAGGGATACAGTCGTGATAGTATGTATGTATGTTTTTGTAATTGTAATTTTTTATGTTTTTATATAAAGTATTATGAAACTTAAAAGAAAATAAGATAAATACGGATACTTACAGGTGAATTCTTCAATCCTTCAGCGCTCCTCCATAATAATGTTGCACCACATAAGTCAATCATAGTGCCATCTCTTAGTATATTTGTCTCTGCTTGACAAGGAAGGCCCTGAAAACATTTAAATAACCAAGTTAAATTTAGGCTAAAGGGATAATGTCACCGCTATGCCAATAATAACATTATTGGGTAATATTTTTTATTCAGATTTGAGTAATTACTCTCCAAATACAAATTGATCTACTTAGTCAGCTTAAAAAAATTAAAATTATGTCAAATAGATAACTCTGAGGTACCTTTTTTAGGGACACAGTATTTTCCCTGAAAACTATTTATTTTTAAAAAAGAAAGCTATTTAGTTTCCCGGATAGATTCTTAAATCTGAATATTAAGTATCTGTGAAACCTGTATATGACCGCTATATAAAAAAAAATAAGTAAGATAGCTCAACCTTCGCGTCAACTTCGGCAGTACACAGATAACACAACACAATGGCAAAGTAAAATAACTGCAGTTATTCCACTCAGTAAACCATTGTATTGTTTATTTAATCTGTAGTTCCCAGAACTGATAAGCCGCGTGTGATCCACAGGTTAGGAAGTCCCATTCAAGATCACACTCGAATATGGCATGTACTCAAGGTTTTCCGACAGCCGTAACTTATCAGGCGGAAGAAGACTTGGGTTTTTTTTTGGCCGGGGACTTATAAAGAATCAAATCATACGCAGAAGAAATTCCATGTTAGGAGAGGTAATTGTGACTAGTTCTATAATTTTGCGCACCCAGTCTTTAAGAAATAAGACCCCAAAATTAAATAAAAAATTTAGTGATAGAACTTTAAAACACAAAACAAGCTTACTGACAAGAGTCAAATTTTCAAACAAATAGAACAACGCAAGCCGTCTGCCTACTTGGCATCGAACTACGATGGGAGGGCGGTAGCAAGAGACGTATTTTTTTTTTCGGAATCTACTACCGCTTATGTCCATAAAATAGTGTAATGACAGAGGTGGACCGCTAAAGACCGTGCCCCCGACCAGCTGGTCTCGCGCCAGGGCCCGCAGGAGATCACTTCGGGACAGATGTTTACCTTCTGTTGCGCCGAGCGACTCTCCAAAAGGCTGAAGATTGTGCCCCCGACGCTGGTCTCCCGCCAGGGCCCGCAGGTGGCAGCGCCGCCGCAGCTGATCAGGACCTGGTCATCATTGGGGACAGATGTACACCTTTTGTTGCGCCGAGCGGCTCTCCCTAGGGCTGAAGACTGCGCCCCCGACGCTGGTCTCGCGCCAGGCCCCGCAGGTGGCCGCGCTGCCGCAGCTGATCAGGACCTGGTCTTCATTGGGGACAGATAGATGTATACCTTCTGTTGCGCCGAGCGGCTCTCCCTAAGGCTGAAGACTGCGCCCCCGACGCTGGTCTCGCGCCAGGGCCCGCAGGTGTCCGCGCCGCCGCAACTGATCAGGACCTGGTCATCATTGGGGACAGATGTATACCTTCTGTTGCGCCGAGCGGCTCTCCCTAAGGCTGAAGACTGCGCCCCCGACGCTAGTCTCGCGCCAGGGCCCGCAGGTGTCCGCGCCGCCACAGCTGATCAGGACCTGGTCATCATTGGGGACAGATGTTTACCTTCTGTTGTGCCGAGCGGCTCTCCCTAAGGCTGAAGACAGCGCCCCCGACGCTGGTCTCGCGCCAGGGCCCGCAGGTGTCCGCGCCGCCGCAGCTGATCAGGACCTGGTCATCATTGGGGACAGATGTTTACCTTCTGTTGTGCCGAGCGGCTTTCCCTAAGGCTGAAGACAGCGCCCCCGACGCTGGTCTCGCGCCAGGGCCCGCAGGTGGCCGCGCCGCCGCAGAAGTCTCCACGCGGGTGCATGATCAGAACCCCGTTCGTCGTCAGACCGTCGATCTCGTGGTTCTCTGTCCATTTTGTTGCTTTCTCCTGGAATTTGAAAGCAATTGATTAGGTAGGAGTACAACAGAGTGCTTTGTAGCGTTAATTTATAGAAGCTTGATGTCATTATGCCTAAGCTGATGTGATGAAAGTCAATATCGTAAGGTGCGTCCTCACTAAGAACATTCGTTCGCATAAGCAGCCTGCGCGCGCATAAATTATCTATAGACGGCAAATGCTTATTACATGGATAACCTACGCTCGCGCAGGTAGTTCGCGAACTTTTTCTTCAGTGGGTACGCACCTAATGACGTTAAAGATTACTATTCTAGAGCAATTGACGTCGTTGCTCTTATTGATGGCAACAAAATGTCAGATCATGTTTCCACGAGCTTCTGGTTGCCTCTTTAGTCACTGTCTTCTAACGGCTCTAACTGTCACCGTGGTCTAGGGGTCTGAGCCATAGGCTACTTATATGTGAATTCTTCAATCGATCCGGAGCTCTGATGGAAAAGGATGAAATACTTACGCCAAGAAATATGTTCCTGGAGGAGTCGAAGGCTGCGGCGTAGATGCGGCAGTTGTTGACGTTGTTGCGGTCGGCGATGATGCGGCACGCGAAAAGCGAGATCGTGCTCTGTAGTACCTTCGCCTCAATATGATCTGATGAAGGAGTATAAGACACTTACGCCAAGGAATATTTTCCTGGAGGAGTCGAAGCCTGCGGCGTAGATGCGGCAATTGTTGACGGCGTTGCGGTCGGCGATGATGCGACACGCGAAACGCGAGATCGTGCTCTGTAGGACCTTCGCCTCGATATCATCAGATGAAGGAGTTTAAGACACTTACGCCAAGGAATATGTTCCTGGAGGAGTCGAAGCCTGCGGCGTAGATGCGGCAGTTGTTGACGTTGTTGCGGTCGGCGATGATGCGGCACGCGAAAAGCGAGATCGTGCTCTGTAGTACCTTCGCCTCAATATGATCTGATGAAGGAGTATAAGACACTTACGCCAAGGAATATTTTCCTGGAGGAGTCGAAGCCTGCGGCGTAGATGCGGCAATTGTTGACGGCGTTGCGGTCGGCGATGATGCGACACGCGAAACGCGAGATCGTGCTCTGTAGGACCTTCGCCTTACTATGATCTGATGAAGGAGTATAACACACTTACGCCAAGGAATATGTTCCTGGAGGAGTCGAAGCCTGCAGCGTAGATGCGGCAGTTGTTCACGTCGTTGCGGTCGGCGATGATGCGGCACGCGAAACGCGAGATCGTGCTCTGTAGCACTTTCGTGTCGCCGGTCTTGTCGCCGGCAACTGTGTCCATTACCACAAAGTCAATCGGCGATTCTGACGACCTACCGATCTGTAATAAAGAAAATGTCGCGTTAGTATAATTCAACGTATAGGTTTAAACATTTTACATATAGCCTGAAAAAGAAATGATTCTCCATTTCTGACGAGTTTATATCAAACTTGTTTGGGATACCTACCTATGAAAAAATAATGATATGGCCAAACAATCGTTTCATTCCTTTATAGTATCTTTAAGATGAGGAGTTAGGTTAAATTAGAAGTTGTACCTATGTGAAACTAGCTCATTGTTTTACGGAAGCAAACAATTAATATTCTAACAAATACAAACTAATGGGAAAACCTAATCAATACATTGAAGTACCAACTTCTTGTTTGCCTTCTTCAATTCAATCAGCGACCTTCTACAATCATGGTTTTTCCAAAATGTCTTGATCGAGTCAACAAGTATAGTAAATACCTAACAATAATACTATCAAACGTTGAGGAAAGTCCGACTTGAATGATAACGGCGTAGTATCTATTTACTACGACTTATTGTATGTAATTTGGGAATTCCGATAATATCGTAAGACGACATTGTACTTGTTTACGGAAAGATAGCAAGTTATACTTTTATACCTATAATACCAGGTGTAAAGGACAGCGTCCCGCAAACTGATGGGGGTTGCTCAGTCAATGACACTACAGCTATCAGCAGGAATTTATACCAGGAAGTGAAAAAAAAAGGCTTTTCCTTACAAATTGTCTGATTACTTCCATGCTGGCCTCGGAGCGAGAGAAAAACTTAGAATGTGCCAGCTGCATTTCCTCCCGGGCATGTTGTAAAAGTCAGCTAAGGGATCCGAGGGTTTCAGTATACTGCAATGTAGACGATGGGCTGACAACCTGTCACTACAGCAATATACGTACAAATCCATCTTGAATAACCCTCAAACCTTGTCAGACGTGGCGGAACGACCTTTGTTGAGGTCGTTTATGCTCTGCCTACCCCATTAGGGATAAAGGCGTGATTGTATGTATGTATGTTGTCTGATTAAGGTGAACATTTTGTATGGAAAAGCCAATATTTCTTATCTCTTCCTGAAAGAATTTCCTTGTGGAAGTTGTTCAGTGTCGTTGACTGAGCAACTCCTATCACTTTCTGGGACGCTGTTCCTTACATCTGGTAAAAGATTGCTGAAATAGGTTACTGATCAAATCTTTGGGTAAATAACTTCAGCCAAACCTTGCGAGAACGGATAGCAGTCATTATAAAACATTTTATTTTTATTATTATTATCAATGATTCTAAAAGCTAAAAGTATTTCCCAACAAGTGTTGCAGAAATCTTTGAGGTGTGAAGGTTGGTTTTGATCTTGATCGTAGTATTATTCTTAGGTATTATTATTTTATTTTTATTAATTCCTGACATACTAATTGTGGACTATCTGCCTAATTGTGGACGGACTCTATAATCTATGAATTATGATGGTAAAGTACACTGTTATAATTATCACTATTATGTTATTTGCATTTTGAGTGGTCACATCATAATATATTTTTTTGGGTTTGCTTGCTCTTCGCTCAAGTCTAGCGACAATAGAATTCCTAACTCCGACGGCACACAACTAGGGGAGATTGGCGCCGCACTCCCACATGAGTAGCAGCAGCTGGAGCAAGCCAGGCGGTCATTCTATTCTAATTCAATTGCACTCCAGGTTGGCATGGCAGATAGCACTGCCTGTGTGCCAACTGGCGCGGCCGGCGTTGCGTTGCGGTGCGCACGCGACGCGCCGGTCCGTGACGTGTGAAGGCTGTGTTACGTCACCGTTCCGCGCACGCGCGTTCTACTCTAGTTGCAATGGCGGGGACAGTGAACGGGCCGTCGCTCTTCTTGCATTCGATCAACGACATAAATCAAACATCACTTTTTGCGCACTCACGATATTGTTTGAAGAATTATTGATTTTTACGGTCGGGTCGTACACATACAAACATTGCATGCATTGTACATGTGTTTATAATAATATACCTACTTAATATTTTTCACAGTTCTCATGGCGACTGACCAATCCTCTAAATCTACATTGAATTCTTAACCTTTTTTCCTACACAGAAACTTTTACTTTTATTATTAAAAAACATATCCCGCTGAAGTATTCCTGAAGTAAAATTAAGCCTTCCACATAAACAAACGAAATTAAACTTCTCCAAACTTATGGATGATTGATTGTTCCGGTGAAACAAGAAGACGAAAACATCAAAGAGTTCGTACAAAGCGGAATTGCTACCCAGAAACAATCGACAGCCGGAGCCGATTCTGCTAATTAATAAAACTGGGGCACTGCAGAAGCATAACCAAATCGTTTGTTTTACATAAATACTTCAATTTTAGGTGTAGTTTTTAAGCGTTTGTAAGAGTAAGGTACACTTGTTTGTAAGACACAATTCAAAGTGATCTGAAAGCTTCACAAAAGAGGGATAACGAAGATGTATAAATTGAAGAACCTAGATCGAATTGAAGATATCCTGAAGAAAAGTCAAATCAGAGGCACCTATATTAAACCGGAGAGCGATTTCATGTTGTATCATAAATAAAGACGAATTTGGACAAGGACAGAAGGCAATAAGCAGCCCGTGGTCTACCGTCTCTGCCTACCCCTTCGTCTTCTTCTGTCTAGAGTTTTCCCGGCCTAATTCTGGGGTTCGCTATTCCGTCTTTTCTACTCCACTTTGCCCGGTCTTTGTCTCTACCGCTTTATATTTGTATTTTGTGCGTATTTTAAATCGCGATATTATCTATTCCGCTTCTGCTCCACATACCGAAAATAAAATTACGAAGATTGTTTGAGCGTGTTTTATGTACAAGGTTATGTTCAAGAGCAGAAGATCCGCAATTAGTATTCAAGCACGCACGGAACAAGCAAGTAAGATCTTAAGACGGTTACTACAGCTCAGTGGCGCTGCCAATAGTAAACCTAAGCAAAGTAACACTGAAGTAGTACGGCTATAATAAGGTAGTGGGATGGGCATTGCATCGCCAATGTTACCTAGTAAATATTTTTTTATAAACCCAGCTGATGGCAAGCAGCCCCAGCAAGTGGTGGGCAGTAGCGTCACTAGCGCGAAAGACTATTAGACCATATATGCGCTCGCCAATCGGCTTTCAAGCGTGAGGATTATCGAATTTCCTCCTATTCCATAGATAAATTAAACAAAAGCACATTGTAGACCTAACCTGACTAGAAACTAAGGCCAGATCGCTCTAATTCTGGGTAACCTACCTTGTAATTAAATAATACTAACTGTATCTGTTCCCGTGAATTTCCCATTTATTCCCATTAGGTTGGCTGGAAGAGATCTCTAATAAGCTCGCCTGTTGTCTTAATTTTCAAGTTGAACTGTATGTTTAATTTTTAAAGCAATAAAAAATATAGGTTCGTGCACCTCTGTGGGGACATTTTTGAGCTGATGATGACCCAAGTATACTCTTACCTACACATTTAACCGCTTCGCTTTGAAATTTCGAAGTTAGTGAGATTTATTTTCCATCGTTTGTGGCGTCACTGATCACGTCGGGTAGCACCTTAATGTGCAATAACGAATGAGAATTGATTTACGGCGAATTTTGCTGTAATTCTATCTGGTTCTGGAATTGACAGACTGGAAACGCTCGTTCAACCGCGGTTTGGGAATTCGGGTTTAGTCGATAACAAACATTATGTGTTCAACCAATTTCAAATATTGATTAGGAAAGCTTTTCCAATGATTTCCCAATAGAATTAATAAAACACTTATTGTAATTTTATGTTTGTATATATCAGAAAGCTCCTAGCAAAATTCTGACTATTTCTACTAATTCATTCCCTAAGGAAAATCGCACAGTTTACAATGAAACTGTTGGACGGAAATAATCAACTGTACGGTGCGTGTCGAATTGCATGGTGCTAAGGAAACGATAAAAAGTAAGGGTATTAAACTTGAATGATGGAGGTTATGCATGCCGCCATCATACTTTAAACCACGAATGTATGTACAATCGACTAATGTAGGAAGAGATCGAATATTTTTCCAGTAGGCGAGAGACAGAAGGAAATATGCGGAGCTGACGGCCAACCTTCAGTAATGGAGATTAAGAAGAAGGTAGAAAATCAAAATATTATCAAAATACTTCGAAATATTTTCACCGATATTTTTAAATTCTTTCATGGGACCTGGGAGCGCAAGAAAAACAGAATGTGCCTGCTGCATTTCCTCCTGGGCATGCTGTAGGAACCAGCTAAGGGATCCGAGGGTTTCAGTAGATTGCAATTTAGGCGATGGGCTGACAACTTGTTACTACAGCAATATACTTACAAATCTATCTTAAATAACCCTCAAAACTTTTTCAGACGTGGCGGGACGACCTTTGTTTAGGTCATTTACGCTCTGCCTACCCCATTAGGGATTATACGTATGTATGTTTTAAATTATTAGATCAAACCCTAGCCTCACTTCAACCAGGTCAAACCACAGATTACTAAATGTGAGCGTGTTACACTGGATGGCACCTAGCTCTAACCCCAGTTTACTGTTTTGTATAGTGAATCCAGAAATGCCAAAAAGAAAATTATTAGCTGACGGTTTATGATTATACTAGCGACCCGCTCCGGCTTCGCACGGAAATTATCAGTATGTCTCTACTATATTATGCACGTATTATACATATAAACCTTCCTCTTGAATCACTCTATCCATTAAAAGAAACGGCATCAAAATCCGTTGAGTAGTTTTACAGATTTATGCATACATAGGGATATATAGGGACAGAGAAAGCGACTTTGTTTTGATTACTATGTAGTGATAACTAACATACAACTTCAGTCTTTCCCAGTTCAGCATTGAGTATTAAAGTTAAATAAGGTGGGAACATGGAAGCACAGAGCAAAAGTTTTGATTACAATATAAATTTATTACGAACTCGTTGAGGTCACGAGAAAGTTAAGAGTGTCCTTGACAATGATAATTTTAGGTCCCGTATATGATTTAAAGAGCATGTCCTAAATTTGACAAACCGTGAGATACGGGACAAGGCTAGGGAGATGATAATTCCTAAATTTACATACATACATACATACTATCACGACTGTATCCCTAATGGGGTAGGCAGAGCGTGAATAACCCAAACAAAGGTCGTTCCGCCACGTCTGACAGGTTTTGAGGGTTGTTTAAGATAGGACTGGATATTGCTGTAGTGACAGGTTGTCAGCCGATCGCCTAAATTACAATAAAATCGCCTAAATTTGACAAAATATATGAATACGTTTAATATTTCCTAAAGTAGGTTCATATGGGTTTGTTTACTTCTTCCTTTGTCTAGCGTTTTCACGGCCCTATGCTGGAATCCGCTTTCTGGCTTCTTCTACTCCAATTTGCCCGGTCTTCGGCATCCGCTGGTGTGAGATCGTTCTCTTCCATATCCGCTTTTACGTAGTCTAGCCAGCGCTTCTTTAGTCTGCCGCGGGATATGGGTTTTAATTTCTGACATTGACTCATGGGTGATCGCCATCGTCGACTCTGTTTTTATGACCTAGACCAGTGTTAGGAGTAGTCTAGGTCAGAATAAAGGTGATCAAAGGTGCTCCTAAGCCATAAAAATGTTATTAGGTTCAACTTATGATACCAATCCCTAATTACAAAAAGAAATACCTATCGCAACTTTTGCAGGCAGGTGGCAAACTTTCTCAACATTCCCCTAAAACAACAAAAACAAAGCAACTGCATCTTGCAATACTTGTCAACATGTGCAATAAAACTTTCATTACAGCAAGTAATGTGCATTCCACATTGCATTTCCTCTCGGCTGCAGACACAGTTCTTTTATTAGACGGGATGACAATTACTGGGAGATCCAGGGACAATGACCTTTTGTAATGTAACTGCAACAAGATTAGTAATTAGGTTATGGAGGACGGAAGGCGTTGGGAAATAGAACTTGATATATAAAATATTAGCGACCCGCCCCGGCTTCGCACGGAAATCATCAGTGTTTCTCTACTATATTGGGCATGTATTATACATATAAACCTTCCACTTGAATCACTCTATCCACTAAAAGAAACCGCATCAAAATCCGTTGCGTAGTTTTAAAGATTTATGCATACATAGGGATATAGGGACAGAGAAAGCGACTTTGTTTTATACTATGTAGTGATATACTCCCCATTTTGATAAATCTGAAAATTACTTCTCTATTCATTTTATAAATTATCATAAATCACAGATTTCCACTATATATTCCACTAGGCGGTTAAAAAACTCTGACACCAGGGTTCATCGGGTCGATAGACTCGATACCCACTCGACAGAAGAAGAAGTGGCCTAGTGGTATGAGCTACGGTCTCTTAATCCGTAGGTATCGGGTTCGATTCCTAGGGGGTTGTTGTTTTCAAAGTTGATGCTCTTTGTCTTCCATTTTGGACCAAGAATGTAAAAAAAAAAACATACAACGTACTCGTACTATCTACTTATCTTTTATAAATACTGTAAAAACCCTTAGAGTCGAAGGAGCCTTGCCTTATGTACTAAGGCTCGGTGATTGTCGCTCTACCTACTCCGTAAGGGAGTTATGCGTGATGTGATGAATGTATAGATAGAGTGCTGTTAGATTTCAGCCTGTAAAGAAATGGGTAAAAATTGTGCAATATTTTATGAGTTGATAGGTAAGTATACAAAGTCTCTATAAAATACCGTGTAAAGTGGATTTATTTCTGGTGCTGAATGCAGATTAGCTGACTGCAATGCTGCAATGACGCAGCGTTTGCGTCACGCACGTCACATCGCTGCATATTACTGCTTTTGCATTATGTATAGAAAGTATTTATGTATTACATCCATGCTCAACTGGGAGTGATAAAAAACAAAGATCTTTACCAGTTGTTTTTCTTCTTAGAAATGCTCTTAAAATCTGTATGGTAAACCAATTTCGGGTATTATAATTGACTTATTTAGTCAGTATAAGTACTATCCTAGTCGTAGTTTCTGTTAGGGGGTTTCCCGTAAAATATGGTTCTTTTTTCGCGGTAATTATTAGTCTATTATAACTTTTAGTAAATGTAGTAATATTAGAAAAGATTTAAAATAGGTTCACAAATATTTGAATAATCACCACGATCAAAAATATCAACTATTTCTCTTTGAATATACCTGTAAGTATACCGGGTGTGAGGGACAGCGTCCCGCAAATTGCTAAGTCAACGAAACTGAACAACTATCACCGGGAAGATTTTTCAGAAAATGAAAAAAGAAAATGGGTTTTCCATACAAAATGTTCACCTCGATCAGACAATTCGTATGGAAAAGCCAATTTTTATTTTCAATTCCTGAATGTTTCCTGATTAAAGTTGTTCAGTGTCGTTGACTGAGCAACCCCTATCGGTTTGCTGGACGCTGTCCCTTACACCCCGCATAGATAGAATAATCTTGCTCCAGATTTGCCAAAATTCACAGAATACGATCTTACTCACATAAGAGTGAAAGCCATGAACCATAACACGTTTCATTGCAAAAGTTAAATTATCCATCCAAGGCAGATAACAATGGATTGAACGATCATAAAACCGTGTTTGGAAATGTATTACACGAGCCGATTTGGCAAGTCTTAAAACCACAAAACAAGTATCGATAACGCAACGCTAAAAACATGGACCTAACAAACATACTAGGTGTATCGTAAAAAATAGTTCACAATATCCTCTTTTGAAGAGGAAGAGGTCGACCTGGAAGAGCTTATATGGACCAAATCAAAGAAAAAAATTAGGTCGAGTCGTGTAAAGGGGTGAAAGAGAAGGCTGTATCCCGAGATGACAAGAGCAAAGATCTTAAACTTATGATGATGATTATGCTCTTATCCAGTAAGGTAAATCTTCTCACAGAGCATGGTCCTATCAATTTTCCCAGCGTACCCTGAAACCTGCTCAATGGAAGAGTTTAGAAGTAAGAAGAAAATAACAAATTATCTCCCACAATAAAGATAGTAAGATGCACTACGATCAACGGAAGCTGCGCAAGCGCAAACGCAGGCGGCGGTAACGTAACGGGACGCGCCGGATGCCGCGCTGTGATCACCATCGTCACGCACAATGCACAGTGGGCTCGATTCTAGATACCACCGGCTAAAACTAAAATTAAAATCACAATGTCACTTTCAAAATAATAAAATTGAAAAAGGACAGGCGATTTATACTCTATGGTTTTACACTTTGTCCGCTAGATTTTGACGCGCTTTTGCACGTCTCCCCAGTATTTCTGTCAATTTTATCCGCCATATCATATGACGGCGGATATAACAGATAATGCATAAAACCACAGAGTATAAAACAAAAACCGGAGAGAATAAATCTCTTATCGGAAAACCAATGTAAAAATATTGGAAAAGGACAGGAGTCTGAAAGTGACAAATAGTTTTTAATTTTAGTTTTAGCCGGCAAATCTAGAATCGAGTATCATGTACACAGAACAGAAGTAACTGCTAGTGGTCTAGTGGGCTTAGACTTAGACACTTGATTCGAGGGTGGTGAGTTCGAACTTCGACTTCCACTGGAGAGACAAAGTAGATTTATCTATTTGTGAAATCAGGTTGGAAAATGTACAATGCTTTCTTCCACAACCTTTGAAACCAAAGTTATCCCAAAACCGATAAAGTAAACCAATTAAAACTGAATTATAATTTAGCCTACAAAATTGCGCACAGTACACACGTTGTCTCCGTGTAGTGTTACCACGATTGTTTAGTGTGTATTTCCCCATTCCCAAAGGCAAGAGTATCAGGTCTCTGGGACCGACGGACCGAGACCGGTGACCGCAGACTGAACCCATAGACCGCGTCTGTTTCGCGCCGCCGGTGCTGGTTGGTAACTAACACCGGTCGCTCTTGTCTTTTTGCACTAGCTTGGTATTATGAAGAAACGGTCCAAAATGTATAGAGCAGAAACCCAGAAATACTATCGAACTATAGGTAATTCGAAAGATTGTAATTTAACATATAATCACGCCTTTATCGCCTGTAGGCAGAGCGTAAACTATCTAAACAAAGGTCGTCCCGCCACGTCTGACAATGTTTTGAGGGTTATTTAAGATAGATTTGTAGGTATATTGCTGTAATTAAGTAACCTTTTATATACTATCGATAGAATCCTATAGCGAAGTCACTATCAATGTTTTTTAAGGTGCAATCTTATCTAATCTAATCAATCTATTGGCTGGCGTACAGTTTGTTTGCAAAGTCGAATGTCATTAGTTGAAATAAGATGTCGTAAAATGTCCCCTAAAAACAGTTATCAAATCACACTCGGCACTCAACGACTACACATACGGACCACATATTGTTTTGTGACACTGCTGGCGCCACTCCCATTACCTCGCCGGCTATATTCGCACCTGCCTTTCCCTATTACAGCCCAATAGGGATGTCCACATGTCTTTTATCCAGGACGATATTAGCATCAAATCCTTCTTATGGACTTACAAATACGGACCACATAATTTCGTGACGGCGCTGCCACAGCTATTACATTCACACCTGCCTTTAGATGTTCTTATCTACTAGTTATGGAGTTCAATTTTTGAATCACTCAAATCGTAATTCGTATACGGAAGAGTAACATTTGCATGCCAAATAGTATGCGATTGTTTCTGTTTCGCATGCACATTTATTTCTTTTACTTACGTTTCGAATGATTAAAAATATGGCTCCAGGCTGGACTATATCCGTTCATTCCAATTCCAAGGCAAATAAATATATCTGATGGATGAAATCTGGGTCACTGCAGTTTTATTGTAATTATTATATGCCCCATTCGTTTTTGAGATATAATTCTCGCCGTACAAAATCGAAGTTTTAATATGGCGGGCATTATCTCTTAAAAACGAATGAGGTATATGTTCTTAAACTTCTTTCTATCCATAAGACAGGAGATCTTATCTTAATTTGAATCAGTTCAATGTAATCTAACACTCACATTAATTACACTGTAGGGTAGGTAGGTATGTATCGAACCATAGTAACTTACGCATATAACTTTTCTTATTTTATTAATAACTAGCGACCGACCCCGGCTTCGCACGGAAATGATCAGTGTTTCTCTTCTATATTATGCATGTATTATACATATAAACCTTCCTCTTGAATCACTCTATCCATTAAAATAAACCGCATCAAAATCTGTTGCGTAGTTTTAAAGATTTACGCATACATAGGGACAGAGAAAGCGACTTTGTTTTATACTATGTAGTGATACGACGTATTTATTTGAGTATTCGGCACATCCCTAGCGCATACATTTTATTGCTGCCATAAAGTGTAAAAAAAGTTTAGAACCGGAGCGGAATTCCGTTGTTGCGTAAACTATTATCATAGTTGCATAAAATATTTATATTTTATAAATGTTAACGTAATATGCCGTACAGTACAGTAGTTTTTATTATTATTATAAATATATTGTATGTAGTTACAGGCAAGGGTTAAACAGAAGTTAGCGTTTAAATTTCTATTATGATAAATCTGTACATTATAAAGAGTTTAGTTTTTTTTTTTGTAATCTGATGCATTATTATAATTATTATTTAACAATTTATTGCACACATAATCATACAAAGGACACAAATATATAAAAAAACTACAATAGCACAACAGGTACAGCTTATCTCTAAAAAGAAATCTCTTGCAGCTGTATATATTTTTTGGACTTATTAAACGGATTGTTGGATAAACCGAATCTCTTTACGTCTACTGACTTTTAAATTTGCTAATAAAGAGAGTTTGTACAATCAATGTCTTAATATTACAGTCTCGCATGTAAGATTAAGATTTGAAAGCTTCTCAGAAGTAGTGAAAGATTCTTCTGCCGATGTTAAGCCAGCCGTTATTCGATATGTTCGATATTCGTAGTAAAAGCCGGATATATTCTGTGTACCCGCCGACTTTTACCTGCAACACAATATCCATTTCGTTGGTTCTATTCATAATGACGATAGCGACCAATACAAAAAACAAGTCAAGTAAATTTTGTATTATAAGATAGGGTTCTTTAATTTTGATTACAAAACGAAATAGCAAGCAGCAACATTTTTTTCCCTAGCCTAATCCCGTATCTCACTAGGTCGGCTACCTAATGATTATTATCTAAACTGATACACAAAACGAACGCAAAACAAACGAACACTAAACGCTTCTTTTAATAAGTATTTATTTTGTACGTAAAGTAAAATTAGGATCTTAACATAACGTGTCGTGTCGAGAATCCTAACAGACACCAAGAAAGGCGAACAAAATGTCTACAAAATTGCTACGTTTTCCGGAAGCAAATTGCAGAAAGGCCCTCCTTTCGCAAATTGTTTCTAAAAATAAAAATGGAGTGCTGCGGGTCTTTATTTACCGAGAGAACCCTAGAAACCCGGGGACAAAACACAAAACAAACAACTTACCATTTACTTCGAAAATTTCACGAATTTTCGGTTCATAACGGGACTGTTTCTTTATTTGAATGGCCAGAGTTCCGAGAACTGTCGCGACTCCTTTTTAGAATGAGGCTTCGAGTGAAATCGTACAATTTGAGAGCTCCCACTAAATGGTAGTGGAAAGCGGTAAACGGCGGTTGGGCTAATAGTTAGTTGTGCATTATATTCAATGTATCGTATTGTTGCTTTTTCTAGGCAGCTCGAAAGTACTGCAGATGTTTGCAACATACAAACACTTTTAACTTACCTACTTGGAGCAAATAGGTACTGTATGAAACGGATAGCTAACAAAAAGAAAAATATGTTTTCTTTTGAGCAAAGAAATAATAGAGAAATTTACACAACGTAAATATAATCTTCATAATAAAGACTAATTAAATGGACTACTTTAGTACTTAACTCTACGTCTACTTCCATGCTGGACAGGGAGCGAGAGAAAATCCTAGAATGGGCCAGCTGCATATCCTCCCCTGCATGCTGTAAAATCAGCTAAGGGATCCGAGGGTGTCAGTATATTGTAATTTAGGCGATTGGCTGACAACCTGTCACTACAGCAATATACCTACAAATCTATCTTAAAATAACCCTCAAAACGTTGTCAGAAGTGGCGGAACGACGCTTATTTAGGTAGTTTACGCTCTGCCTACCCCATTAGGGATAAAGCGTGATTATATGTATGTATGTTAACTCTACGTAAAAAAATATTAATCCACTTCGTAAAAACATATTAATCCATTACAAACGGTTAGTATGATTATTCTAGACATTTTTACATTAATTCTAGCTAAAACGTTGGTTGAAAGTAGACATTTCTAAGGTCAGCCTTGACCTTACCAAGGCTTTCAGCCTTTGAACGTAGTTAACACGTATTCAAATGAGATATACCTACTATTATACAGAGTGTTACTTTAATCGCATGTCATATCTTACAGGGTGTTTCAGGAACAAAAAATTAGCACTTATAGAATATTCAAAATATTCTTAATGCTACACACAAAAAATATATTGACTTCCTTATACAAAACTTGACAATTTGTCTGTCGAATTAACGACACACATATTTTTTTTTAATTAGAAATTATTCACTTTTTTATTTGTTCATTTATTGTTACTGAAACACTATCTAGTCCTAAACTACGGCACGAAATAAAATTAGCACACTCTATACATATTTTGTGCTATCATGTAGGTAACAAACTAGGTATGTGGCAAGTGGGAGGGACGTAGGCGACATGGGCCGAATCTCAGGCAAATCAAATGTATTTGTGTTAGACGAACACAATCACCGATTAACCAGACAATGAACTTTCTATTGAACAGCATTTAGTTTAATTTAATGGAACATTCTTCCATGCTGGACTGGGAGAGATAGAAAAACATAGAATGTTCCAGCTGCCCTTCCTCCCGGGCATGCTGTAGAAGTCAGCAAAAGGGACTCGAGGGTTACAGTGTATTGTAATTTAGGCGATGGCCTGACAACCTGTCACTATAGCAATACACTTTTCAATCAAAAATTGCCCTCAATTTTTGTCAGACGTGGCGAAAGCGCCTTTTACGAGGCGTTTAACGTTGTGCCTACCCCGTAAGGGATAAAGGCGTGATTTATGTATGTATGTATGTAACAACAGCCTAATTTTTTGAAGATTTTTTTATGCCGATCTAATGAACACAAATAATATTACTTCTGCAAAGCTTTTTATTTACTTAAATAGGTACCGGTATAGATACCAACAGTTAATACATTACGCATTGTAACAAACATATTTAGTCTAATGTAAAAACCAATTACAGGTATAAACATATTTATTTTTAAATTAAGGCAGTTATGAACTTAAAATACTATATCAGCTAGGGGATCCGAGGGTTTCTGTATATTGCCATTTAGGCGAAGGGCTGACAACCTGTCACTTCAGCAAATCTATCTTAAATAACCCTCGCAACTTTGTCAAACGTGGCGGAACGACCTTTGTTTAGGTAGTTTACGCTCTGCCTACCCCATTAGGGACAAAGGCGTGATTATATGTAGTATGAACTTAAAATTAAAATATATACTTATAATATAATTATATAATAAAAATATATTATGAGATCAACTATTTGATAAATGTTATCTTAATTTAACTTAAAGCTACTGTGCTACACTATATATTCTTCCATGCTGGACTGGGAGCGAAAGAAAAACATTGAATGTGCCAGCTGCATTTCCTCCCGGGCATGCTGTAAAAACCAGCTAAGGGATCCGAGGGATTCAGTATATTGTAATTTAGGCGATGGGCTGACAACCTGTCACTACAGCAATATACCTACAGATCTATCTTGGATGACCCTCTAAAATTGGTCAGACGTGGCGGAACGACCTTTGTTTAGGTCGTTTACGCTCTGCCTACCCCATTAGGCATAAAGGCGTGATTATATGTATGTACTGTGCTATACACGGTGTAAGGATAGCTTACTACAAACTGATAGAGTGAGCTCAGTCAACAAAACAGAACAACATTTTTACCTGGACATTATTTTTGGAAACGAGTACTCCTAAACGTTTATCTATCTATCTCTATATTAAATTGCGAATAAAGTAAGTACTAGCTACTTTTTGCAATGTATTATATTATTTACTACCGACCCGCCCCGGCTTCGCACGGAAATTATCAGTTTTTCTCTACTATATTATGCATGTTTTATACATATAAACCTTCCTCTTGAATCACTCTATCTATTAAAAGAAACCGCATCAAAATCCGTTGCGTAGTTTTAAAGATTTATGCATACAAAGGGATATAGGGACAGAGAAAGCGAATTTGTTTTATACTATGTAGTGATGCTACTATGTCAAAATGTCGGAACGGTAACATTTCCAGAAACGTACCCTAATATCCGTTACGGGGCAGCCCCTTATCACTTGCCAAGTTAAAGATATTTTTAGGGTATTTCCATTTTTTATCGAACTTGGAATCTGTCCTTTACAAGTTACGTTGGTTGCTTTGTTCGCAATGATACCAACACCTACTACTTAGAATAGTAAGTTGTTGATAATAACACGGAAATAGTGACGTCATGTTAGGCCGTTGACAACTTGTCAGTATGGTTCCGAGGGACATGCAATATCCATATAACCTAAGAATTGAATGGAATTGAATTGACATGCCCATCGCTGAAGTTAATATGAAAACATCTTTAAAGTATTGCGTTGCGAAAAGAACAATACATTACTTTGAGAGTGAAGATAACTTACTTCGAAGTCATAATAAAGTTATCCTCTTCTTAGCGAGTGGATTCTCGAGTCCAACGACCCGATGAACCCTGGTGTCAGAGTTTTCAAACCGCCTGGTAGCACAGCTATAAGGCCTCTGGCGTTGTTTAACTAACAACCACTATCAAAGACAGTGACCGGAACCGACGGCTTAACGTGCCCTCCGAAGCACGGAATCCTTTTTCTTTTTCAGACAATCAGGTAATTTAGCCTGCAATGTCCTAACCAAACCAAAATATCAAGTTTGAATTTCACCCCCGGGAATCGGACCCAGGACCTTCGGATCGTAAGACAAGATATATCAACATCAAATGCACCATAAAGTATGCCGATAATTTTCAGAAATAGATAATGTATGTAATTTATATCCACTCTCTAACAATAAAAACATATTGATTACACGGAACTTCGGACGGACAGGTCCATCAAAATGAAATTGAAAGCCAAAGAACCGATCAAACATTAAACGTATTGACTATTGAGCAATTTGTTGGAGTTTATTTTAGGTATCCATCAAACATAAATGGCGTGAAAGTGTTTACAAACAAACAACCTTCAAAGTGGAAGCAAAAGCTCCGTTACTTTCAACTATATTTGTGTGCGTATACGCAAGTCGCTGTCAGTCAATCATAAAGTTCATGTATGTCTGTCCGTCAAAGCTGTGGAAAATTAGCGGTACACAAGAAATATCATTGATTGCTTAATTTTACTAACTTTGCTCGGCACTGAGTCTCGATTATAGATACCACCGGCTAAAACTAAAATTAAAAACTATCTGTCACTATCAAAATAAAAATAATTTACGCCTTATACCTTAAGGTTTTACACTTTGTCTAGATTATGACGCGCATTTGCAATTTCCCCAGTATTTCTGTCAATTTTATCCGCTTTATATGACGGCGGATAAAAATGACAGGTAACGCATAAAACCACCGACCATACATCAAAAGCCGGAGAGAATAAACCTTCTGTCCTTTTCCAATGTTTTAGTTTGAAAGTGAGTTGGGAAATAAGTCCGGTGGTCCAGTTTACTAAGATGCCACATAATGCATTATTCCACTATTCAATTTTATATTCCTTGATAAGCAACAAAATCTATCCACACACATATACAGGTTGCCAGCCTATCGCCTATATTGCAATATACAGAAACCCTCGGATCCCTTAGCTGGTTTTTACAGCATGCCCGGGAAGTAATGCAGCTGGCACATTCTTTGTTTTTCTCTCGTTCCCAGTCCAGCATGGAATTAATTAAGTATCCTAAATACATTACAAATAATATATGAACTAAGTACAAGCTACTACATAGATATTTATAAATTAAACTAATATTTAGTATGTCCCTATGTGGTTTGCCATTTAGACATATACATAGACATATAATCACGCCTTTATCCCTAAAGGGGTAGGCAGAGCGTAAACAACTTAAACAAAGGTCTTTCCGCCACGTCTGACAAAGATTTGAGGGTTATTTAAGATTTTGTATGTATGTATATTGCTGTAGTGACAGGTTGTCAGCCTATCGCCTAAATTGCAATATACTGTAACCCTCGGATCCCTTAGCTGGTTTTTACAGCATACTCGGGAAGAAATGCAGCTGGCACATTCTATGTTTTTCTCTTACTCCCAGTCCAGCATGGAAGAGATGTGGTTTTCCTCCCAATAAATACTTCAAATATGCACAGGATTCAGTTGAATTGTGTCGGAAATGTTGGCCTACTTTCCCCATCCCTCATTGTGGTGATTAGCTGGAATCGTCAGGTTTTCCCGTCCAGCAGTGTTCAATGGGTATTTTGTTAGGAAGGAATGTTAGGAAGGAAAGCAGGAAAGTTCTTACTTACTAATAAATAAATAGAGATCTATTTATAAGAACTAAAGAACTTTTTTGAAGTACCTAACATCTGGTATCGTCAGCGTATCATCATCTCCCTAACCTTATCCCGTATCTCACGGGTCGGCTACCTAATCCAGGGTACTGGTTTTAGGTTTTGTTGTATTGTAAGCGTATAAACTTCAAAAGCGTATAAACAAAATTTGGTCCTAATGTTAAATCAACTTTAGAAGCACAAATATTGACCATGCTATATTAGCATGCAGCATTCCAGTAGGTACAATATTTGAAATGTAATGAATAACCATGATGGATTGGGAGCGGGAGAAAAACAGAATGTCCCAGCTGCATTTCCTCCCGGGCATGCTGTAAAGGCCAGCTAAGGGATCCGAGGGTTTCTGTATACTGTAATTTAGGCGGTGGGCTGAAAACCTTTCACTATAACAATATATTGTTATACCTACAGGTATACCTACAATTCTATCTTATAACCCTCTCTCTGCCTACCTCATTAGGGATAGAGGCGTGAATATATGTATACATACATACATGAATGACTAACCAACCATTTATACCCAAGGCCTACTGAACTATTTGAACCTGTCTGCCTGTCTGTCAGATGCATAGCCGTGCATCTCAGTCTAAGCTGTACATATACTGGGTGGCGCAAAAGTAAAGACCCTATTTGGTTCAGCTATAACATTTTTTCTAAATTAGAAAACTAGATTTAGGTTTTTTTAAATGTATATTTGTGCCATTAAATTTCGTACCATTAGGATTTAAAGATGATGTCTTTTAAATGGTGACCTCCAGAGTTGATACACATTTGAGCCCTATTTATGACATTTTGCATAACTTGCCGTAACACTTCCTGCGATATGTTCGTTATTTCTTGACGAATGTTTTCTTTTAGAGCTGCGAGAGTCTGTGGCTTGTTCACATACACCCGAGATTTCAAAAAACCCCAAAGAAAGAAGTCTGGACTGGTCAGATCGGGTGATCTTGCAGGCCAAGGTAAATCGCCAAAACGAGAGATAACTCGGCCTGGAAAAGCGTCCCTCACTAAGTCCATAGTGTCGCGCGCTGTGTGTGCCGTAGCGCCGTCTTGTTGAAACCAGATGTGCTCCAGCCCCAATTCGTCCAAACTGGGTATCAAAAACTCACGTAACATGGTTCTGTAGCGTTCTCCAGTGACAGTTATCGCATTGCCTCCAGCGTCTTCGAAAAAATAGGGTCCGATCACTCTGTCAACACAGATGCCACACCATACAGTAACTTTTAGTGGGTGTAGAGGTGTTTCTTGAATAATGCGCGGATTATCAGTGCCCCAGAACCGAGTATTCTGCTTATTGACATGCCCTGAGAGATGGAAATGCGCTTCGTCACTCATAACCAATTTTGAAGGAAAATTATCCTCTTCAAGGTTGAGGTTTATGACGCGCTGGCAGTAATCTAGACGAGCTCGGTGGTCAGCAGGCAGCAGCTGATGAGTCATTTGAGTTTTATACGGGAACATCTTTAAGTCTTTCACCAAAATACGCTGCAGGGTCCGTCTGGAAATGCCCAATTGCGTGGCTCGTCGCCTCGTTGATGTTTCTGGACACTCTTCCACATCTTCGCGCACAGCATCGATATTTTCAGCTAAACGGCCTGTTCTTGGTCTCCCAGACTTAGGTCTATCCAATATTGAGCCAGTTGCTTCAAGGCGTGTGGCAAAGCGTCGAATTGTGCGACCAATCGGTGCCGGACGGTGGGGAAATCGTCGACGAAATTCACGTTGTGTTCTTATCACTGATGAATTATTCCGTAAGAACATTGACACAATTATTCCACGTTCTTGGAGAGTAAAACGGTCCATGTTTATTTTCAGTGTATTTTACATTTGTTCACTACACAATTTTCAACAACAGAATGACAGAAATAGTCATATAAAAAAAATAAAAATATTTTCTTTAGTGCCAGTACTTTTGCGCCACCCAGTACATAGCATAACATAAAAATACTTTATACATACATACATAAATCAAGCCTTTATCCCTTACGGGGTAGGCAGAGCGTTTAACGCCTCTTAAAAGGTCAAAGGCCACGTCTGACAAAAATTGAGGGCAATTTTAGATTGTAATATGTATTGCTTTAGTGACAGGTTGTCAGCCCATCGCCTAAATTACAATACACTGTAACCCTCGAGTCCCTTTTGCTGACTTCAACAGCATGCCCGGGAGGAAGGGCAGCTGGAACATTCTATGTTTTTCTATCTCTCCCAGTCCAGCATGGAAGAAAAAAAATACTTTATTGCACGCAATAATACATCATACAACACAACAGATAACAACAAAAGACAAGTACAACATAGGCGGCCTTATTGCTAAGGTAGCAATTTCTTCCAGGCAACCTTTAGGTGAAAGAAAAATGTGTAGCGGTAAGCGGGATAGTGCAAATCTAGTCATATAGGTATCCTAAATACATTACATACAAGCTGTTGCAATGTCTATGACAGCCCCAATGTCTGGTACGCATTGGCGGCAATTCTGAACGTACTATTCCTTAACTAATTCTTAGCTAGCGCTGTCACTTTCTAAACTTTGATATCAGAATAGACTAGCAAATTAACACATGACTTTGACATTCCCTATCTGACGTAAGAAGCTTTAAATAAGAAATGAGCATAGAGCGTGCTTCTTTATTTTACGTCAAATAAGCAGTCTTATGTCAGATTAGGAATGTCAATATCACGTGTTTAATTGCTACATACATACATAAAATCACGCCTTTATCCCTTACGGGGTAGGCAGAGCGTTAAACGCCTCGTAAAAGGCGCTTTCGCCGCGTCTGACAAAAATTGAGGGCAATTTTAGATTGTAATGTGTATTGCTAATGTGTAGTGATAGGTTGTCAGCCCATCGCCTAAATTACAATACACTGTAACCCTCGAGTCCCTTTTGCTGTCTTCTACAGCATGCCCGGGAGGAAGGGCAGCTGGAACATTCTATGTTTTTCTACCTCTCCCAGTCCAGCATGGAAGTACTAATTGCTACCCTCTTCTTATATTAATGTCAAGAAAGTGACAGATCTAACTAAGAATAAGAATTAGGATTATGTCACGAATAAACACCGTTTTATCTGCAGACTACACAATTCTATTTGTTAACTACAATTTTACTACTTACACGTTAAAAGAAAATCTGTAGATTTAAGGGTACTTTAGTATTTAAAAGCATTTAAAATTGTTTCTTCCATGGTGGACTGGGAGCGAGAGAAAAACATAGAATGTGCCAGATGCAATTCCTCACCGGCATTCTGTAAAAACCAGCTAAGGGATCCGAGGGTTTCTGTATATTGCAATTTAGGCGATAGGCTGAACCTATCACTACAGCAATATACCTACAAATATATCTTAAATAACCCTCAAAACTTTGTCAGACGTGGCGGGACGACCTTTATTTAGGTCGTTTACGCTCTGCCTACCCCATTACGGGTAAAAGCGTGATTATATGTATGTTCGTGGAAAGTACTAGGCCTTACGATTCAGAGTATCCTAGTGCGAGGTCTGGTGAAACTTTATATGTTAAACGTTTTCAACAAACATATAACTGCCTCCGTGGTCTAGTGGCTAGTGCCATGGACTCCCGATCCGGAGGTCCTGGGTTCGATACCCAGGGGGGAAACACAAAGTTGATATTTGAGAATTTATCACTTTGTAAGTTTTTCCCCAGTTTGGTTAGGACATTGCAGGCTGAATCACCTGATTGTCCGAAAAGAAAAAAAGATTTCGTGCTTCGGAGGGCACGTTAAGCCGTCGGTCTCGGTCGCTGTCAATAGTAGTCGTTATTCAAACTATGTCAGAGGCCTGATAGTTGTGCTGCTAGGCGGTTTAAAAACTCTGACACCAGGGTTCATCGGGTCGATAGACTCGATACCCACTCGAAAGAAGAAGAACAAATATATTTCCTTTTTAAAAATACGTACTTGAATCAAATCAGAAAATATAAAAAAATCTGTAACATAAACGACCAACAAAACTACACAATAGTGGAGGTTTCTGTCAGATGCAAGGTGGCTGCGATCACAATAGCCCAGCGCCTCTCAAAAGTGGAGCAAAAAAAAAAACAAAGATGGCCGAAAATATTCCAATTTGGAGGGACGCCGTCGACAAATTGGCCGTTTAGACTCCTCCAACAGCCAGTTTGAAGCGAAAGTACCGGCCATTGTATTCAAAGCACCTTGTATTTGGGAAGGTATATGTCTACACGTATCCTATAAGCCGAAGTTAGACAAGCCGAAGTTATAAACTATAGTGTATTTGTCTATACGACAGAGGAATATTGTACAAAATGCACGGGTTTCCTGCTACATAAAAGCAGACTAAAGAACATGGATCCAAATTTATTTACAAAATAAATACACCTCCCATAAAAGAATTACGACTAGTTTAATTGACTAGCAACCCGCCCCGGCTTCACACGGAAATTATCAGTGTTTCTCCACAATATTATGCAAGTATTATATATATGAACCTTCCTCTTGAAACACTCTTTCCATTAAAAGAAACCGCATCAAAATCCGTTGCGTAGTTTTAAATATTTATGCATACATATGGATATACGGACAGAGAAAGCGACTTTGTTTTATACTATGTAGTGATTTGGCAGATCAACTTTTTATCTCCACCCAGATTTTTAGGGCAAAGCTGTAAGAAATTATGGGCACACGTACATACATATAATCACGTATTTATCCCTAATGGGGTAGGCAGAGCGTAAACGACCTAAACAAAGGTTGCTCCGCCACGTCTGACAAAGTTTTGAGGGTTATTTAAGACAGATTTGCAGGCATATTACTGTAGTGACAGGTTGTCAGCCAATCGCCTAAATTGCTACATACAGAAACCCTCGGATCCCTTAGCTGGTTTTTACAGCATGCCCGGGAGGAGAGGCAGCTGGCATATTCTATCTTTTTGCCTCGCTGCCAGTCTAGTAAGGAAGAAATTATTTCGCTCCCAGTCCAGCATGGAAGAAACACACGCCCATAAGGGCTTTCCTAACTTAGAGATATAACGATTAACAAATCCTTATCTTTACAGTTATTGTCACCTGTTTAGAATAACAGTACGTACAGTGTACTTATTTGGAGTATTAAATGTATTTACGGACTCGCATGGAGGTCAAATGCATTGGACTAACGGACCTCTTTAATAGGCACTTCGTGGCGAGAATCCGAATCAAATTAATGTATTTCATTGTATTATTGTTGTATTCTTCTTCTGTCGAGCGGTTTTCGACTCGATGAACCCTTGTGGCAGAGTTTATAAAACGCCTAATAAACACAGCTAATAGGCCTCTGACTGACATTGTTTGTGTAAGGACCACTATCAAAGACAGCGACCGGGACCGACGGTTTAAAATGCCCTGAGAAGAACGGAATTCTTTATCTTTTTGGACAATCAGGTGGTTGCCCGCAATATCCTAACAAAACTAGGGAAAATCTCACAAGGTAAAAAAATGTTAAATATAAACTTTGTGTTCCGCCCTGGACCTCCGGATCGAGAGCCCATCATAATGAATGTATTGCATTGTATGTATTATTGTTGTATTGTAGATGATAAGTAGATGGTTCTCTTTTTGAAGACATTATTTTGTCATTATGAATGAAAATTGTGGTGACCTATTTCTCATAGGTAATTTTATACTTTGAAAGAATACAACGGTATTGTGTACGTATTATAATGATATCATTCGTGTTATATCATACTTCGCTACATAGTATAAAACAAAGTCGCTTTCTCTGTCCCTATGAATGCATAAATCTTTAAAACTACGCAACGGATTTTGATGCGGTTCCTTTTCATGGATAGAGTGATTCAAGAGGAAGGTTTATATGTATAATACATGCATAATATAGTAGAGAAACACTGATAATTTCCGTGCGAAGCCGGGGCGGGTCGCTAGTTAAGCTATAAAACTATCATTGTAATTTTATGTACCAAACTAAACGATCGAGTGACACGAAATACTTATAGAATTGAGTAATATTTCTATCGGGTAATACTCAAAATTATCAGTACATATTATGTTTGCGATGGCTAGACCACCCTTTTGTATTTTACGCAGGTAAGTAGTTTGTGCCTGTGGTAAAACATCATTTCTTATTTTTATGGCGTAACATATTTTGAATACAGAAATCTCGCGAAACGGACCACTTAAAATTAATTTAAAAAAATCAATAATACATGTACCCAGGTTAAAAGAAAAATATTCCAAACAATTTAAATGTGAGCTAGATAAAAAATAGTAGAATGGAGGAAAATCTACGTTATTACGTTCTTCCGCCATTTTGTATTCAAGGTTGCTGCTTTCAAAGTCAATGAGCAGGGTTTCGATATCAACCACGACGTTTATGTAAATGCTCCTTTATTTCTTCACTTCAGATGGTGGCATATTTGATTTGAATGTAGATATGAAATTATATTTTCACTGCTTAAAAAGGTCATCAACATAATGTATTGAATTGACCTTTCTTTTCAGCAACATTATGACATAAACAAACCTACTCCTACCATCTTTCTTTACAATAATTCCAGCAATTACATAAAATGAAAGGTATTATTTACTTTTCATATTAAAAATGGATTATTCTTGCAATCATACACACACACGTACATATAAACACGCCTTTATCCCTAATGGGGTAGGCAGAGCGTTAACGACCCAAACAAAGGTCGTTCCGCCACGTCTGACAAAGTTTTGAGGGTTATTTAAGACTTTGTAGGTATATTGCTGTAGTGACAGGTTGTCAGCCCATTGCCTAAATAACAATACACTGAAACCATCGGATCCCTTAGCTGATTTTTACAGCATGCTCGGGAGAAAATGCAGCTGGCGCATTCTATGTCTTTCTTTCGCTCCCAGTCCAGCATGGAATATTATTGTAGACATTTGAAAAGTCATGGCCGTGCTATTATAGGTATGAATCAATCGAATGTAATAATATTTATGAAAGCCGCGCCTTTTAAGTGCCACTGCTACAAAAAGTTTGAGTCTTATTCGTAGTTTTTTGTTGGCTCTTGTGCTAGACTAGTGGTAATCGAGACAGAGACAAGACTGGAGCAAGCTTATCCAGAAGCCTCAAAAGGTTTGACGTTCCCATAGGACAGAACACAGCTGCCTGGTTTTCTGGAAGACAATTGCAATACTCCTCTTTTCAGTTTATTTCTATTTGTAATTTCTGTATTTTTGTGCAATAAAGTATACTCGTAGGTTATATTATAGCTATTTTACTCCGGTGGTGTTCGTTCACACGTCAAGAGGAGATATATATCACCACAATACATTCTAAGTCTTCTTCCATGCTGGACTGGGAGCGAGAGATAAACATAGAATATGCCGGTCGCATTTCCTTCCGGGCATGCTGTAAAATCCAGCTAAGGGATCAGAGGGTTTCAGTATATTGCAATGTAGGCTATGGGCTGACAACCTGTCACTAAAGCAACACATGTATCTTAAATAATACTCAACATTTTGTCAGATGTGGCGTTTAGGTCGTTTAAGCTCTGCCTACCCCATCAGGGATTAAGGCGTGATTATATGTTTCTATGTATACATTCTAAAATACATTTGCTTATTTTCTTCTATGCAACAGACATGTTCTTATCTGTTTAAGCACAAATTCAATAGTCATGTACAATGACTATGAGTGATCTAAAAGAGTCTGTATTACACAGTCAGTCAAAAGCCACTCCAAATAATAATTCACTTTTGAATGAAGATCTCAATAAAAATTAATTAAATTGTGTCGCAATTTGCTGCGCTATACAAAAATGATAACTGGCATGTCAATATTATTGTTAGATAAACAAAGTGTATTGTATTTTACAATTTATGCACAATATCAATGACATACAATCAGACAATAACCAGCTATATGTAAATAAATATCATACCATGCTTTCTACTATAGTCCATATCTGCCTCCGTGGGCGAGTGGTCAGAGCCATGGGCTTACGGTCCGGAGGTCCTGGGTTCGATTCCCAAGCGGGACACACAAAGTTGATATATATTTGCACAGCGTAAACAACTTAAACAAAGGTCGTTCCGCCACGTCTGGCAAAATTTTGCGGGTTATTTAAGATAAGATTTGTAGGTATATTGCTGGAGTGACTGGTTGTTAGCCTATCGCCCAAATTGAAATATACAGAAACCCTCAGATTCCTGGCTGGTTTTCACAGCATTCCCGGGAGGAAATGCAGCTGTAACATTGTATATTTTTCTTATATTCCTAATATAAATTAAGTACTCTATCTATCTGTTTACAAGTTTCAATACTTTGGGTAGTTTACAAAAACTCTCGCATTTCGTATCACTTCACACACGAATTCTATTACATTCAGGACTCCACGTAGAAATTGGCATCCAATTACTATTGGAATTGGCGTCGAATCCAATAGGAAAGCGTCAAATGAGATGATTGACGATATGTCTAGACTCAGATAATAACGCGCCACCGGAGCACCCAGGGTGTTTGACCTGTCTAGCCAACACCCCTATGAAGAGGGAGGCAAATAAAAGACTAAACATTTTATAAGTTAGATTGACACGAATCAGAGCTATAAGTGCTTGTTGGTCAAGACACTAGTTACGAGGACCAAATAATTTTCTTCCATGCTGGACTGGGAGAGATAGAAAAACATAGAATGTTCCAGCTGCCCTTCCTCCCGGGCATGCTGTTGAAGTCAGCAAAAGGGACTCGGGGGTTACAGTGTATTGTAAATTAGGCGATGGGCTGACAACCTGTCACTAAAGCAATACATATTACAATCTAAAATTGCCCTCAATTTTTGTCAGACGTGGCGAAAGTGCCTTCTACGAGGCGTTAAACGCTCTGCCTACCCCGTAAGGGATAAAGGCGTGATTTATGTATGTATGTATGTAAATAATTTTCTTGTAGAAAACTCTTTATAAACTGAATACAAATTGATAACATATTGATCATGATGGCTAGACAGATTATCACTGATCTCAAAAAATATTACCATTGTGTCTTTTCTTCCACACGCTTCTTCGTATGTTGTATCTCACCCTGGCTGATTCTGTTATAGGTTACGGCCTTTGTAGTTACGGACGTACATATAAAACATACATAGAAAAAATATACAAACTACAAGTGAGTATTATTAAGAATATTGTACCCAAATAAAATAAACATAGATATAAAGATGATGACAGAGGCTTGTTTCATTATTGTAAAATTATTTCAGTCTTTGATAAAATAAATATGTCAATCATTTTAGATAAAATTGAAAACATTAACTGTTTAACAAAAACCAAAAGAAATGATCGGTTACGTAATTTAGATTGTTTGCCTACTTTCAAACTACCAAAAACCACAAATGTGTGTGGTATGAGGACATGGGAATATATCCTATCAGATATTCTTAATCAATTACCAAAAGATGTACTATCGAATGTATTTAATAACATGGAGAAATGCAAAGTACATACATACATACATATAGTCACGCATATATCCCTGATGGGGTAGGCAGAGCGCAAACGACCCAAACAAAGGTCGCTCCGCCACGTCTGACAAAGTTTTGAGGGTTATTCAAGATAGATTTGTAGGTATACTGCTGTAGTGACAGGTTGTCAGCCCATCGCCTAAATTGCAATACACTGTAACCCTCAGATCCCTAAGCTGGTTTTTACAGCATGCCCGGGAGGAAATGCAGCTGGCACATTCTAAGTTTTTCTCTCGCTCCCAGTCCAGCATGGAAGATAACACTAATGCAAAGTAACACTAAAAAAAAACTATCTTGATGTAAGTTAATTATTTGCCTCTTTTTTATTTATTCATAAATCAATGTATAATGTGGCGAGCACGATCTCATTCGCTTTTCGCATAAACCCTACTTAGGTTTTAGATTTAAGCGTCTTATTTTAAGTATAAACATTGTACCTAAAAGATTCTTGAATAAACTCTTTAAAAAGTAAAATTTTATTTGAAATGGGTTTGCTCTTGATTCCAGTCTAGGTCGGGAGCGACTGAGTTGGAGTCGACGATGGAGCGAGCTCACCCAGAAGATGCCTGTTCACTCTAACTATGAAGTGTTGTGGGTTGAATGCATTCGGAAACACAGAGTCGAGTGCAATAAGGTAATTCGTAATTGTAATGCAGCAAAGATTCGTTTCGTAGGCAAATTCGTATCTTTAATAGTTTAACTGCCTCCGTGGTCTAGTGGCTAGTGCCATGGACACCCGATCTGGAGGTCCTGGGCTCGATTCCCAGGGGGGGAAACACAAAGTTGATAACATTGCAGGCTGAATCACCTGATTGCCCAAAAATAAAAAGATTTCGTGCTTCGGAAGGCACGTTAAGCCGTCGGTCTCGGTCGCTGTCTTTGGCAGTGGTCGTTACTCAAACCATGTCAGAAGCCTGATAATTGTGCTACTAGGCGGTTTAAAAACTCTGACACCAGGGTTCATCGGGTCGATAGACTGGATATCCACTCGACAGAAGAAGAAGCGGCTTGGTTCAGCATGCCTCCTTCTTATACAATACAATATGGTGCTCAAAGTTTTGATAGTAATTTCAGAACAAAGAAGTGTAATTAATTTCTTGAACAAATTGCGCTAGAAGCTCTCGCTTTGAAGTTTTTTTTAATAGCCTGTGATGGCCCTTTTGAAGTTAAGTATCAAACATACTTTGCCGTTACCTCAAACAATATAACTATATATATTGAAACAGAACACTTCATTACAACGATCAAGGGGAAAGTTCGTGTAATAATCAAAGTTTTCCTTTACAGAAGCTTCTACCTCGAGGATTCAATTACAAATACTATTCAGGCTGAAATTTCCTTGTAACAGCGCCGAAATATCGAAAGGTTATGAAATCCATTGTTGTGGTAAGTAACCTATTTTCAGAAGGAAGTATGACCGCAAAAGTTTAAAGTAATATACTATTTGAGGGTTTAATATCTGTAGGTAAACTAACTTTCTTCCATGCTGGCCTGGGAGCAAAAGAAAAGCATAGAATGTGCCAGCTGCTGTTCCTCCCGGGCATGCTGTAAAAACCAGCTAAGGGATCCGAGGGATTCAGTATATCGTAATTCAGGCGATGGGCTGACAACCTGTCACTACAGCAATATACTTACAAATCTATTTTAAATAACCCTCAAAACTTTGTCAGACGTGGCGGAACGACCATTGTTTGGGTCGTTTACGCTCTGCCTACCCCATTAGGGATAAAGGCGTGATTATATGTATGTATGTAAACTAACATGTGGATGTTTATAAGAGTTTGCTAATTATTATACTGACGACAAAATATTTTGGAAACGCAATCAATACTCGTTTCAAAATGGTTCGAAATGGTCGACCGGACTTTCGGGTCAATGCACTCAATAATTGAAAAAAAAATAACATGAACTTCAGACCACTTCAGTAGGCCGGTGAATGTCAACAACATTCTTAAATCGCATTCCAATCAAGCGTGTTTGTAAGGATTTCCTATAATTATCTGTTATTAAGAGTTCCACCAAGAAATGGGCTGCAGTATTACGAGAATAGTCTTTACTAAGCTCGTCATTCTGGCTGCCAAGCGTGGTGGATCCAATAGTGGACTTTTATAATGTGTTGTTTATGTTAACTATATCATCATCATCATCATTCGCTTGCCCTTATCCCAGTTACTTGCCTTATGTTAACTATATATTGGTACCAATTCGTAGTTGCAAAATGGGCGACTTAACTAATATAAGTCTATACCATTTTCAGTCACGAGAGAACAGAAAGGGACGCCAATAATTCTAGTCAAGATTATAGTGAATTGTTCCATGCTGGCCTGGGAGCGAGAGAAAAACATAGAATGTGCCAGCTGCATTTCCTCCCGGGCGTGCTGTAAAAACCAGCTAAGGGATCCGAGGGTTTCAGTATATTGTAATTTAGGCGATAGGCTGACAACCTGTCATTACAGCAATATACTTACAAATCTATCTTAAATAACCCTCAAAACTTTGTCAGACGTGGCGGAACGACCTTTGTTTGGGTCGTTTACGCTCTGCCTACCCCATTAGGGATAAGGGCTTGATTATATGTATGTATGTATTATAGCGAATCGACAGCATTGTGTACATTTGTGGTGTACCTAGTGAACTCTTTATCGCGTTGTCGTATCGTGCGTACGATTCTTGACAGGGTGCTTTTATAGTTTCATTTCCGATGGGACGCTTTTTGGGAATTTCTGTATTTAAAATACTTTAAAAACAGTTAAATAAACCCAAACCGGACACAATTTTGACCATAAGCTCTGACATTAAGTTTAATCCTAATAACTTAACGGGAAGAAAAAGTTCTGCCTAAACTAGCCACAGTCACGCGAAGACATCTTTAGAAGAGATAGTTCAGTTAGCGCAGCATTGTGTAACGAGGAACAAAGACTGTCTAGACAACATAAATCGTGCATTTTAGATTTGGAATATCCCGCAATGGACCTCTGCTTAGCACTGTTAAAGCACAGAGTATATAATAGTTCAGATACTTACAGAACAATCAAGCTGGTAAAGACGTTTAATAGCTGCAATAATAAATCTAGCTATACAGAAATAAAGTCATATAGGCAAAAGGGTCATGAATTTGAATGTGGATGGATATGTTGGAAGAGGACGACCAAAGAAAAGATGGATGGACTGCGTGAAAGATGATATGTCTAAAACAGGTGTGAGTGTTGAATTGACGGCTGACAGGGATGAATGGAAGAAGAAAACGTACTGCGCCGACCCCAAGTAAATGGGACAAGGGCAAGCGAATGATGATACAGAAATAAAGGCTAACATACGCCATCATGCGTGGTGATGGAAAGTAGAACCTTTAATTTTAAATCTGAGATTCAGATGATGATGGTTAGAAAGAAAATAAATAACAACTCAATGAGGTCCAGACTTTGGATGTTTGTCGAAGATCGAGTAGACAACAAGGAATGTTTCAGACTAGTAAATTATTCAGTCCACAACTTGTTTCGGATAGAAACTCTTAGAACTGGAGTTCCTTCTAGACTTCTAATGCTGGATACGGAAATAAAATGTAAAAATACTTTCACTGGAAAGTCTGGACGTTTGCCAGGGATGCACTCAGTAAGTGTAAAAAGAGCTGGGGTTCCTGATGTGATGTCTAAACAGATAATGTGTTTTTTAATGTCAAATTAGCATAGTCAATTTGAAAGCAGATAAAAAATTTGAACTACAGAATTTATTGAAGATTTTAATAACGGGCACTCACTTTTGAAAATAAGTCGCGTACTTCACGACATGTTTCGGGACATTCGGAGTGCCTTCATCCAAAGTGAGTGCCCGTTATTAAAATCTTTATTTAGAATGTCTCATACATACATACATACATAAAATCACGCCCCTATCCCTTACGGGGTAGGCAGAGCGTTAAACGCCTCGTAAAAGGCGCTTTCGCCGCGTCTGACAAAAATTGAGGGCAAATTTAGATTGTAATGTGTATTGCTAATGTGTAGTGACAGGTTGTCAGCCCATCGCCTAAATTACAATACACTGTAACCCTCGAGTTCCTTTTGCTGTCTTCTACAGCATGTCCGGGAGGAAGGGCAGCTGGAACATTCTATGTTTTTCTATCTCTCCCAGTCCAGCATGGAATATATAGAATGTCTCACTTAAGTTTAAATAGTTTGACATAATTTATTTTTCAATATTTCGACCTATGTTCCTTAAGATATAAATTGCTATCTTTGGCATAGAAATAAGTTTAAATATCGCTCGCAATATACGTATAGAATAGTGTTATCTGCTGACTGAAACTATCCATTCACTGAAATTATCAGTGGGCTGTCTACCTGCAAAAACCTTTAATGAACTGAAAACGAGAAAAGAAATGACCGGAAAGTAATGAGTTCTGCTGATGAAACCGGTTTCTGCTTCAGATTTGCGAGAGCAAAAAGTTAATGATCGCTTCCACCGAAACGGATTTGATCAAAGCAATGCAACTCAATAGAATCAATATCATTTACTGAGTGATGTCAGAAAGTTAAGATAACCTAGTGTAGTGTTTCCAGTATTAGAATTTGTAACTACCTTTAATATAGCAATGATTAAAATTTATTACGATGAAAATAATCACTCATAATAAACAGCACTGAATAAAATACGCAGTTAAGGTTTTGTAGAGTTAAATAATATAATATATTTGTAATTATAAGATATGTTTTCGTTGCTTAAGAGATAATAATCCCGTTATTACCAACAGTCTGAATGTAACAGGTTGTCTTTTTGAACCTTCTTTTCCTCCATAACGCAATTCACAGTAAACATACATTGAATATGACGGTTCACCACACCAATCATTTTAAACTCATCCTGACTGGTGGACACATAGCTTTACCATCCAAAATGCAATTACCGGCAAATGCCACGCGCCCAGAACAACATCTGTTATTTGCAGATGTTAAACCAGACTGGTTCCGGTTTTTGATACATGTTTTTGAAGATTTATTACTATAACAAATTATAAAACTGCTTTCGTCTAAGGCTAGACTGGTTTGCGAATAATGATTACGATCACAAACCATGTAAGATAATTAGAATTACTTTCTTTATTATTATTGATTAGTGGTTTGTGTGGTTAGTCAGTAACTTTCGTTCGTTCGCAAATGAAAAGTTATAAATACTTTTTTTTTAAATAATACCTTAGTATGTATATATATATATATCTTCCATGCTGGACTAGGAGTGATAAAAAAACATAGAATGTGTAAGCTGCATCTCCTCCCGGGCATGCTGTAAAAACCAGCTAAAGTATTCGAGGTTTTTAGTATATTGAGGCGATGGGCTGACAACCTGTCAATACAGCAATACACAGATTTAGTTTAAACAACCCTCCAAACTTGACAGACGAGGCGGAACGACTTTTGTTTAAGTCATTTACGCTCTGCCTACCCCCATTACGGATAAAGGCGTGATAATATGTATGTATGTAAACCTTAATAGAGTTTTTACTAATATTTTAAGCCCAGATAAAATCAAGGATTTCACAAGGTTTTTACTTCCCAGAATCTAAAAAATAAGGAAGGTGTTAAAAAAAAAAAAACCTTACATCATAATTGCGTTCCGGATGTTTACGTTAATTTTAAATCACGTGAAGAAATACCTGGGAAGTACCGCGACCGTCTACCATGGTAAACAGGTAAATACGACAAGAAACTAGGTTAGGAAACGTGGAACGCAGTACCCAGTACCACGGTAAAGCAAAGCGCCAAGAGAGAGACAGTATATATATAAGTACTAAGTCTATCAAAAAATGGTCATTTAGCGAAAGGGACACTATGTGAAAAAGGCGTCTCGCGAAAGGGAATACATACATGAATATAATCACGCCTTTATCCCTAATGGGGTAGGCAGAGCGTGTACGACCTAAACGGACGGGAAAGGGACATTATGAGAAATTGTCTATTTGGACATTATGCGAAAGCGATGTTTTGCGAAAGGGACATTATGAGAAAGGGCCTATTTGCGACCAAGGGGCATTTTGCGAAAGGGATATTTTATGATGTAACGGGCTTCACTTGTGGTTGTGCGTACAAACACGCGCTTTCGTGTGAGTAACTACAAGTTTACTATGCCGAACTAACGCACACTGAGACAACGTGCGTGCAGGCGCATTTACACACACACAAGTATGGCAAAGCGGCAGTCGTGAGATATAAATGCAATACGACAAGAAACTAGGTTAGGAAACGTCGAACATACGGGCAAGCAGTACTCGAGACACATCACGTACACTGCTTGTACGAAGCAAGAAGCAAAAACGCTTCTCACGTATGCAGATACAATCACATGTAGTATTTCCAACTCTTTCGTCTTTTATTCAGAAACGCATTTCAGTTTCAGCAGTTTTATCTATAGTATTTTAATTTCAGTTTTAGGATAAATACATACATATAATCACGCCTTTATCCCCAATGGGGTAGGCAGAGTGTAAACTACCTAAACAGAGGTCGTTCCGCCACGCCTGACAAAGTTTTGAGGGTTATTTAAGATAGATTTGTAGGTATATTGCTGTAGTGACAGGTAGTCAACCCATCGCCTAAATTTCAGTATACTGAAACCCTCGGATCGGATCTAGTTTTTACAGCATTCCCAGGAGGAAATACAGCTGGCACGTTCTATGTTTTTCTCTCGCTCCCAGGCCAGCATAGAAGTAAGTAAACGATAGTGCGCGCATGTAAAGTGGTGTGATCGATTCGAACCCATTGGACACGCAATTGACGTAAGCGAACCACACGTGTTCTTAACATGCATGTATGCGTGAGTTGGGCCACGTGTTGCGATATTATGATCTGTATTGTCCGAAAAGAAAGAGGATTCCGTGCTTCGGAGGACACGTCGGTCCCGTCGCTGTCTTTCAATTTCAATCGTTCATTGCAAGGCACAACACAAAGGATCTTAAAAATATATCTTAAATATACACTAAAAAACATTTTCAGTTTCATGTGACGCCCTGCAAGGGCACAGCAATTTAGTGAGAGAGCTGCCTTAGTTAAATAGTTCTTTGTATAAAAAAAATAAAATATTTCTTCCATGCTGGCCTGGGAGCGAGAGAAAAACATAGAATGTGCCAGCTGCATTTCCTCCCGGGTATGCTGTAAAAACCACCTAAGGGATCCGAGGGTTTCAGTATATTGTAATTTAGGCGATGGGCTGACAACCTGTCACTACAGCAATATACTTACAAATCTATCTTAAATATCCCTCAAAACTTTGTCAGACGTGGCGGAACGACCTTTGTTTGGGTCGTTTACGCTCTGCCTACCCCATTAGGGATAAAGGCGTGATTATATGTATGTATGTATGTATGTTGTATAAAAATAAAATATTTTAAACCGTTTTGGACCAGTGTGAAGCCACGAACGAGCACACCTTCATCGGTTGCTTTCCACAGGTCCTCCAACGAGCAAGTGTTAGGGCAAGCCGGACACGTCATAGTTCTTTGATAGTGGTCGTTACTCGAATCATGTCAGAGGCCTAAAGCTGTGCTACTAGGCAGTTTGAAAACTCTGACACCAGGGATCATCGAGTCATTCGACTCGAGATTCCACTATCTAAGAAGAAGAAGATGATCTGTATGTAAAGTTTAGTTTAGGTAGAATGATGATACTGAACTCAGTATAACTAGGTCCAGTAACATCTTCAATTAAAAAATATTAAGTCTACTTTAAGCCTATCCAAAGTCAGACCATAAGGTATTATTATTCTGTGCTCAGATATTAGATCTAATGTAATCGAAATGAAATTGTATTTTTCCATGCTGGACTGGGAGCGAGAGAAAAACATCGCATTGTGCCAGCTGCATTTCCTCCAGGGAAGGCAGCCACTGAAAAGACTTACAAAACTTTCAAAGGGACATTTTGCGAAAATGACTTTATGAGAAAGGGATATTTTTTTGCGAAAGAGACCTTTTGCGACCAAGGGACATATTGCGAAAGGGGCATTCTGCGAAGTTACCTTACTGCGTTATTGATATGAAATGAAACGCACATTTCGGGAATTGGACAGTGTTTGCTGACGATGACAGTGTAGCAACGAACATCATCAGCTTCTTCCTCTGCAGTCGCTGGGTGGTATCGATTGCGGCGTGTTGCGCGGCGGTCGGCCCGGCGACGTCCTTGGCAGCTGTCTGCCCCCCTCTGACGTCACGCCCCGCCCCCGACCGGGTCACCCGTGACGTCAGCGATGCAGTTTGCACAGCGACGGAAACCGACTGCCGTTTTATTATATTTTTTTTACCAAAACACGATCTTCTTATCGAGAGGTTTTTAGTCGACAGACGATCAGATGAGTCCAGATGTTAGAGTTATTAAACCGCCTATTAGTAAAGGGCTAATCCGTCTGCGTCGTTTCAGCACATATGCAACAAAATGTAGGCACTACATATTTATATTCTTTTTTTATGTTCATAACTGTACTTTGCTTTTTGTTTATTTGTTACTTGTGTGTTTTGTTTATGCAATAAACATTTATCTATCTAATAGGCTTCTGACATGGTTTGTGTAAGCAAACACTATCAAACACAGCGGGCAGGACCGACGACAGCTTAATGTGCCCTTCAAAGCACGGAATTTTAACTTAGAATCAGGTGATACGGCCTGCATTTTCCTTACCTAACTGGGGAAAAAAAACACAAAGTGATAAATTGACAAAAATCTACTTTGTGTTTAAGTCAGCTATGGGATTGGAGGGTTTCAATATTGTAATTTAGGCGATGGGCTGACAACCTGTCACTTAAGCGATATTCATAGTCATCTGCAATAACCCTCAAAACTTGTTAGACGTGGCAGAACGACCATAGTTTAGGTCGTTTACGCTCTGCCTACCCCAATAGGGATATAGGCGTGATTATATGTATGCATGTATGTATGTGTTTCGCCTGTGGGTATCAACCTCTGGCCTAGGATCAGGAACCCATGGCTCAGACCACTAAACCAAAGAGGAAATTAGATTGTCGGCTGATAAGGAAGTCGGTGGTACGGTGTGATATTGACAGGACTAGTTTCTCAAAAAGTTCTATCAAAACACAATCTCGTGAACGTGACAGAAGGCGGAGCGGGCAGATTGCTTTTCTGATCTATTTTTAGAATGGACGTTCGGGCACAGAGTAAATAATAGTACTACATCGTTTGGGTGAAAGTTTAGAGTTACATTGAGCTCGATTCTAGATTTGCCGGCTAAAACTAAAATTAAAATCTATTTGTCACTTTCAGACTAAAAACATGGGAAAAGGACAAGAGATCTATTCTCTCCGGGTTTTGATTTATACATACATACATATAATCACGCCTTTATCCCTAATAGGGTAGGCAGAGCGTAAACGACCTAAACAAACCGCCGTCTAAACAAACGTTCCGCCACGTCTGACAAAGTTTTGAGGGTTATTCAAGATGGATCTGTACGTATATTAATGTAATGACAGATTGTCAGCCCATCGCCTAAATTGCAATATACTGAAACCCTCAGATCCCTTAGCTGGTTTTTACAGCATGCTCGGGAGGAAATGCAGGCGTCATATGATATGGCGGATAAAATTGACAGAAATGCTGGGGAAATATGCAAAAGCGCGTCAAAATCTAGCGGACAAAGTATAGAAACATATAGTATAAATCGCTTGCCCTTTTTCAATTTTAACTTTAGTCGGTGGTATCTAGAAGCGAGCCAATTATCTGCACTTGACGTATCATATTTTTCTCTTATAAAATGAACTAACAAAATACATGCGGTTTATGTATCCTATAAAATCCATACTTCGAACTTCGAATCGTTACCTTTAATCATTATTGTGCGTTGCTTTAACCACAGCCGTAGCATATGATTTTGACTCATAAATTTATAATTATAATGTTTAAATAATGTTTATTTCTCTCACCTCATTATTCATAATTGTGTACAAGATATTATCTTAGAATATTAATAAAACTAAGTACTTTAGTGAGAGCTGGTTCCTGATAAAGGCATTGCGCCTGTACTACAGGTAACCAGGCCCCATCCTCTTGAATACAATTATGTTGTCTATGTCACGTTATATAATTAAATTGCTTGATTAGATTGTGTGAGTGTTTTTATTATTCTGTTACTATTGGTGAAAACCTGTAATTGGCTTTCTGTCTTGTATTAATTTTAAGTACTCTTAATATTAATAGCTGATGGTTTTCCTGGAAATACAAAATAAAATAAAATAAATATAACCGTTTCAAGTACCTATCTTAGTATACCAGCAAGGATAATTGTCTCTGGGTTTATCAAAAGTTGACTGAAAGAGATCCCTCAACGGGATAAGCCCGCCTTTGTGCCACTATTGTTTTACTCTCTTGTATTTTAGTTTTAATATTTTTAAGGGACAATAAAGAGCTCACATACATACAATTATAAGCCAGTAATTACTAAACACAAAAAATCCATTCATCCACAACAAAGTCGTTACCATTACGACAAAAATTGCTCAAGACAAATTTCCTTTGACATGTAAATACCGTTACCGACTGTTTTAATTTCGTATGATAAATTGCAGGAGAAGTCGTAATGACGTCGTATTTCGGGGTCAGTAGGACGATCGATGCGGGGGCTTTGCCCCATTCAAAAGATGCGCTATTTTTAACTGCGACTGACTGATGAGATTTGGCATTGTATATTTAAATTTATGAATGACATTATACATGCATAAGTGTTTTTACGTTTGCTTGTGGCCTGTAAACTTGTTACTTCTATGAAAAGAAAAACCTGAATGTTTTACAGGTTTATTAGTTCTCGGTTATTTGTACAAACATACATATAATCACTCCTTTATCCCAAATGGGGTAGGCAGAGCGTAAACGACTTAAACAAAGGTCGTTCCGCCAAGTCTGACAAGTTTGAAGTTTTGAGGGTTGTTGATATATTGCTGTAGTTACAGGTTGTCAGCCCATCGCCTAAGTTACAATATACTGAAACCCTCAGATCCCTTAGCTGGTTTTTACAGAATGCCCGGGAGGAAATGTAGCTGACACATTCTATGTTTTTCACTTTTTCGCTCCCAGTCCAGCATGGAAGTTATTTATACAAACCAGTATAGATGGAGAAGCCGTGGCATGGGTTGTAATTTAGGCGTCTTTTAATGAATGTCACAGTTCACGTCCTATTTTAAGGTGAAACCAGTACCCACCTGATAGATTTCTTGTCTTCAAAATAATGGATATGGTTTTCATCATCCATTCTATTAAATTACGTAGTTATCTGACTTCCATGCTGGACTTGGAGCGAGAGAAAAACATAGAATGTGCCAGCTGCATTTCCTCCCGGGTATGCAGTAAAAACCAGCTAAGGGATCAGAGGGTTTCAGTATAATGTAATTTAGGCGATGGGCTGACAGCCTGTCACTACAGCAATATACCTACAAATCTATTTTAATTCCCTCAAAACTTTGTCAAACGTGGCGAAATGACCTTTGTTTAGGTCGTTAACGCTCTGCCTACCCCGTTAGGGATAAAGGCGTGATAATATGTATGTTTGTTATCAGACAAAGCCAATGAACGACACGCGTACGTTCACATACGCCACCGATTGCCGATAAACTACACTGCATCAGACTGCATGCGCAAACGCACGCATTGTTTTATTTATACCATTGAACTTCTTTCATCATTAAATTATGGTCAACTTACTTTATTTTTCACTAGCGACCCGCCCCGGCTTCGCACGGTAATTATCAGTGTTTCTCTCCTATATTATGCATGTATTAAACATATAAACCTTCCTCTTGAATCACTCTATCCATTAAAAGAAACCGCATCAAAATCCGTAGCGTAGTTTTAAAGATTTATGCATACATAGGGATATAAGGACAGGGAAAGCGACTTTGTTTTATACTATGTAGTGATTTGTATGTCCTAGAAAAAATCTGCTTTTCATAATATGCAATATATACGATTCTCTGTCATAAAAAACTTTTCATAATAACCACCTTCAAATCTTTAACAATGTCATTGATATTTCACCCCATTTGGCTATAAAAGCAGCACAACTAAAAACGCAAGACATACACTTTTATATTTCGATAGAAAAGTAATTGTGTATCTTTTGTGACTGGTATTATAGTTATTTTGTATTTTTTTTATGAATTCATCGATAGGTAGGTATGAGACTGCAATGTAAGAAAGATATAGATACTTCCATGCTGGACTGGGAGGGAGAGAAAAACATAGAATGTGCCAGCTGCATATCCTCCCGGGCAAACTGTAAAAACCAACTAAGGGATCCGAGGGTTTCAGTAGGTTGTAACATAGGCGATGGGCTGACAACCGGTCACTACACTTTGTGATAGTTACGTGTTCCATCGACACGATAAGAAGAAGACTACAGCAATATCCTACAAATCTTTCTTAAAATAACCCTCAAAACGTTGTCAGACGTGGCGGAACGACCTCTGTTTAGGTCGTTTACGCTCTGCCTACCCCAATAGGGATAAAGGCGTGATTATATGTACATAGATATGTATGTGGGATCCTTTGCACCACTTTAGTTTTTATTCCAGATCGAACCAGTTTGCTCCGGGGATCTAATCATGAATTGTATCATGGATGAGCTACCAGGAACGCATCACATAAAGCATGTATGGACGATGGAAGAAGAATGTATGAATGATGTGAACGTATAGCGATGCTTCGAAGAATTTATATGAGAACTGCGTTGTGCTGGTCTGGGAGCGAGAGAAAAACATAGAATGTGCCAGCTGCATTTCCTCCCGGGCATGCTGTAAAAACCGGCTTAGGGATCCGAGGGTTTCTGTATATTGCAATTTAGGCGGTAACCTGACAACTTGTCACTACAGCAATATACCTACAAATCTATCTTAAACAACCCTCAAAACTTTGTCAGATTTGGCGGAACGACCTATGTTTAGGTCGTTTACGCTCTGCCTACCCCATTAGGGATATAGGCGTGATTATATGTATGTATGTACTGCGCTTTGCAAGTGACCTGATCGATAGCTGAATGTCACATTGTTCTAGGTCTAGGTCGATGCTCCGAAGATTATTCATCTGGTGATAATTCGTCTGGCAGAGTTTGAGAAATACAAATATGTATTACTAATCAAAAAGTGTGGGACGCCCTTCTGCCAGATAGAGCGACGACCTATGCTTGGTGATTGGAGGGATGGAGTCAAAGATTGGCTCAATAATACGCCTTTTTTTAGAGGCCTATGCGTGAATATTTATTTTACGTATATCCGGTTATGAACCAGTTTGTTACTACAGTGGCTAAAGGACGCATTAGTGGTGGACTTACACAGGTTGATGATGATGAATTAAAAAAAAAAATATATATGATATGTCGTCTCACAGCTGGGCAAACACCTCCCCTCTGTTTCTTCAGGCATCTCTATATAGTCTCTGATGTAATAGGTCTTATCTTATTACGTCTTATATATGTCCCACTGCTGGACAAAGGCCAACTATGTAATAGGTACTTTTAAATAATTCAATGAGAAAAAAAAACACATAAGGAAAAGAAACCCACAAAACCCGTAATACACGTAGGTAAGTATGTATATGGAACTTAAGCTCCTCAGACATGTGGAACGGGCGAGCCCTCAGGGAAATGCAAGCAATTGAGCTGAGTCCTGACATGGCATCATTTGCGGCAATCTTGCGTGTTTCAGCATCGACAAAGGCTTTTAGTGTATGACAAAATAATAGACTGTGCTTTATTTATGTCATGAGTATTAAATTGAAATTGTTCTTCCATGCTGGACTGGGAGCGAGAGAAAAACATAGAATGTGCCAGCTGCATTTCCTCCCGGGCATGCTGTAAAAGTCAGCTAAGGGATCCGAGGGTTTCAGAATATTGCAGTTTAGGCGATAGGCTGACAACTTATCACAGCAATTTACTTACAAATCTATCTGAAATAACCCTCGAAACTTTGTCAGACGTGGCTGAATGACCTTTTTTTAGGTCGTTTACTCTCTGCCTACCCCATTAGGGATAAAGGCGTGACTATATGTATGTATGTATTAAATTGAGGTACTCATTTCAGCTGTGGACGTTCAGTCTTGTATTTTATCGGTGACCGATACTCAAAACTAGTCATATTATAAAAAATAATTTTTTGAAAATCACATCTAAATAAAAAATTTGTACTCTCTTACAAAATTGTCGATCAATTGACTTTGGTTTGGTGATTCATATCTCGAATGTTTAAAGTTGCTTGTTATTATTATCTTATCATATCATCAGCACATACTTAGTTTTTGGCTATCAGATAAAAAAAAAAACATATTTTGTACATTGCGGCAAAAAGAAAAGCGAGTAAATAAACTAAACAATATGCCGTAGCTGTCATTGCCCTTCCACAAAGGCACAAAGAGCAATCCGTCGCTCCTTACCACGCAGTAACATTATCTCTACGATCGCTCTAATAACAGATAGCCGCTGATAAAAGATTCCCCTTGACGCGTGGGTGAATGCTCTCGTTCGTACGCTGCGTGGGACGGAGCGACGCACAATTTGGAGCAGATTTCAGCACAAAAATAAGGTTTATTTATAATATAAAGAAGATGGATTGCTTTGCAGAATTATAATGTTTATAGTTATCATGTCAAGTCATGGAACATCTCGAAACCTATTTACAGATAACTCTTTAAATTCATATATATTTTTTATGTTGTTGGTCGTAGATTGAACTGAGTTGGTTGATCGGCACTATTTAATACTTATATATAAAATTTTATTTCATTCATTTTAACCACTAGGAACGCCTTGTTTTTACTCATAACTGCCTTACTTATAAACCCTGTACAGATGGCAGATTCAAGAACGAAAGCCCTTGTCATATCACTGCTGTCAGGACAGTCAACCACAATATTTGCAGACCACTCAAGGACTAATTGACACTGACACGCTGAAGCTGTCAATGTCATTTTAACTACTTAACTTAATTGTAGCTCGATTAGAATCGAAGGCTTCAAACATTATTTAAATATCATTGAATTTAATTTTCTCTTGTAAAATTCGGTACAGCTCTGTCGAAACTGTCGTCATCTGTTAGACGTAGCCCCTCGACATGGGGAGAATTTGCCATAATCACCACTTTAGATTTGATGATAATAAAGAAATGTTGTTAATTCCCTGGAATAAGCCTTTAGTCGACGAACGACTCGATGAACTTTGGTGTCACAGTTTTTAAACCACCTAAGGGCGCTTTTGCACTGATCAGAATCCGTATCCGAATATTTTCTGATTTTAATTGGCCTTCCTAGTAAATGAATGACAGCTTGCGCACCAATCCATATCCGTTTTATATGGAAATTTCACGGACACGATTCGGATACGAACCGAATTCGGAGCAGTGCAAAACCGCCCTAAGAGTCCTCTGAAATGGTCTATGTAACAAGCATTATCAGATACAGCTACCTGGACGAACAGTTTAAACAGAATCATCTTTCTTGACAGTTATTGACGTGATATTATGTTTGGAATATTCAACTTGTATGCTAATGTCATTCCCACGTCTTATTGTTAACACGTTACTAACGTGGAAACACACGGAAGTAATTTTAATAAATCATTTAAATTAAACCAATCACAACAGAACACAGATTTCCTTCACAAAAAGTTTCATTTACGACACATAACAAACTTCAACCAATTTATCATCTTCTCTGAAGTCTATAAAAAGTATAAATTGTTATTTCTAAATTTATCAAGATCATATCGTCGCCCAAGTTATAATATATTATGGTGATTCCTTTTATTCTCACTTCACCTATAAAAGTGACCAAAATTAGGTCATCGAAATAAATTCACATTGGCCTGAAAGTGCAGCCATCTTGGAAGCTGGTGTTTGTTCAGAAGCTGCCTTAGTGCCGATGCGAGGACCAACGCATTGTTCTCTCTGGGGGGCACTAACCCATATGGGTCTGCCGGCCTTTATACATCAGCAGTGAAGAACGACAGAATATGCGTACATTACTTGTTCCTTCTTGAGCCTTTTTTTAAATACAATACAACTCAATCGTACATACCAAGATATGACACCACATCATTATTATAAAACTTACATTTACATTATAAAATAACGCGCTTCCACTAGCTAGAACTTCCAGTGCATGAGGTCTCGTTGACACACAACACAGTGATAAGTATAATGAAACATTCCTAGCAATCAATGGACAGTAAATAACACTTTCACCGCCAAGAGAAGAACAAGGCCCTCAGCGATTAGATATGGCGGAGGCAGTGAACATAACACTTCGCACGCGACCGACTGCGAGGTAAACATAGTGCATTCGTCCATATAGTCTGGTCTTACTATCGCTCTACTTCAGAGTTTTGAAAATAGATAAACTTTCCATTCCATCCGAAAACTAACCTAAGTATTAGGATCCTATTTATGTATATCATATATGTAGTTTATGTAGAGTTGTCTATATTAATTAGTTTTTAGTAAGTTGCACTATCCCGCATTATCTACATTTGATTTCCTCTACCCAAGATTGCCTGGTAGAAATTGCTACCATAGCAATAAGGCCGCCTTCATTGTACTTTAATTTTAATTTATTTTGTTCTCAATTCCTGTTGTTTTTGTTTTATGTGCAAGAAAGAATATATCTATCTATCTATCCTAGAGACAAAATTAGGCTTACGCTATTTTCTGTTAAAAGAATTTAGAAGATTCGTCATGTGCCATAAGGTCTAGGCCGGCTAGGACTGATCATTTCATCATGATTACCTATTCCCATGAACACCCGCCTCACTCAGAGTCAGAGTTACAAATGCTACCTGCCTCATAGGTACGAATAAACAGCTTCAATTTTCGATTTTATAGCAGAAGATGTATACCAACTATTATCTGAACTTTAAGTTTTCATCGAACTAAAATCTTTAAATAGTTGTAGTATTTTAGATGGGACACATTTTCCTGGCCCGAGTTTCAACATCGTGCTGTCAGGTGCTTCCATTAGGCGACATGTGATAGCGGCATTCTCTGGCACAAAACTATGTTTTCACATTCAGATAATCAAAATATTTTGTTACAAATTTTCTGGACACAACACTGCCAGCTGGCTGTGTTGAATATGCACAACTTTTCATAATTGTGAGGAACATCGCGTAGTAAATTAGTAACATTTTAAATAAAAAGTATTTGCGAACGCATTTGGCTCATAGTAGAACTTTTATGCTGGTCTGGGAGACAGAAAAAAACCTAGAATGTACCAGCTGAATTTTCTCCCGGGCACGCTGTAAAAACCACCTAAGGGATCCGAGGGTTTCACTACCTATATTGCAATTTAGGTGATGGGCTGACAACCCGTCACTACAGCAATATACCTACAAATCTATTTCAAATAACCCCCAAAACTTTGTCAGACGTGGCGGAACGATCATTGTTTAGATCATTTACAAGCGTAAACCTACCCCATTAGAGATAAAAGCGTGATTATATATGTATGTATGTAGGAAATCCTCAGCTTTAATTGTAAAAGTGCTAAAAACGTTACTTTCGGCATTGAGCAACATAATTCTTTCGGTGTTTGTCTGGGAAGCATTTCATTTGATAGCTGTACATTGAACAGTATACAAGCCGATACGGGACCGGCAACAACTAAGCATAATTTGAGTCAGCTGACTAACCCTGTCGTCAGAGTTTCCAAGCAGCTAAGTGGCCTCTTTAAACACAACGAGGGCACGCTTTGTTTACCCCAGTGAAGTGTAGTGTTTGCTGTGAAAAGGGTCGATTTTGAAAACAGCCGGAGATGGACACGGCTCTCGCTATCAGGCCTATTGTTTGTGCTCGTATGGTAGCCGGTGCTTTGTGTGGTTCGTGTAGGGAGACCATTGCTTTGTTTCAATGTAGAGTTGCTACTCTATGATGATGATTATTGAAACAATAAAACTACACAAGATGACTGTTGTCGCGGAAGAAGAAAGTTAACGTGATGACTTGATGTGAGGCTATACAAAAGGAAGCCGGATGGAAAAGATGCCGTCGAGAAAAAAATATAAATTGTCGCACAGGACCGCAGAAATGGATGTCTCTTTGCCTTACTGTGGGGCAAATCAGGATGACAAAAAAAGAGGTAAATAAGATGGATCCTGAAGCTTTTTTAGAAAATAACATCATTTGAGAAACTATATACAACATTTCAAGCACGCCACACGTACCGTACGTGTACTGTAATTGTAAAACGGGTCCTGGTCACCCTATAGCAAAGCAAACAGAGCCGTCTCTACTCTTTGATAAGCGGTCTAGGCGAATGCCACTTCAACACTTCTCGAAAGCGATGCCGCATCGTCCTACATTGCTGGCTGGGAAGAAGCTAAGTGGTAGAAACGCAACGCAGAAGCATTTTATTTTCATGCAATGTCTATTGTCAGCTTTTTAAGATGTTTTAGCTTTGCAGTTACAAGTTGTACAGTTTTAAAAGACATGGTAAAAGATGATGTTGGATCCCTAAGCTGGTTTTTACAGCATGCCCGGAAATGCAGCTGGCACATTTTATGTTTTTTCTCGTTTGCATGGATGAATACATAGGCAGAGGTATTCTTAAACCCGCAATGAACAACTATATCCGGTCCAAGTGGTTCCAGCACGAGCACCAGCTCATGTTGACACCATTTCGAAATAGGGATGCATTCACAATCACACTATCTCTGTGTAACAACTTATTGTTTATATTTAACAAGCGTTTAGTAATAAACATTCAACACCTACGTTTCATGGATACCATCACGTCTATATGCTTCACGCTGTAGGCAGAGCATATAACTCTAATAATATCCGTATTATATTACTCTGTCTGACAGTTTTATTTATTTATTTATTTATTAAACTTCCATGCTGGCCTGGGAACTTCCATGCTGGCCTGGGAGCGAGTGAAAAACGTAGAATATGCCAGCTGCATTTCCTCCCGGGCATGCTGTAAAAACCAGCTAAGGGATCCGAGGGTTTTTGTATATTGCAATTTAGGCGATAGGCTGACAACCTGTCACTACAGCAATATACCTACAGATCTATCTTAAATAACCCTCAAAACTTTGTCAGACGTGGCGCATCGACCTTTGCTTAGGTCGTTTCGCTCTGCCTACCCCATTAGGGATAAAGGCGTGATTTTATGTATGTATGTATGTATTTATTTAACAGTTTATTGTGCACAGAATCATACACAGTACAATTACATGAGGAATCAAGACACAACAGGCACTGCTTATTTCTAAAATGAAATGCAGCAGACCAAAGAAGTGAGATTGCATAAAACGTAAAGCAGATAAGAGTACAATTAGGTACATGAATAGTAAATAGTAATAAATCTTCAAAAACATGTATCAAAATGAGGACGAGTTTAGAATTACTGTTGATAGCTGTTTATTTATTAGATGTTTAGTGAGAAATGCCTCACTGAAGTGCCTGAGGAAAGAAAGCAATTTGTACAATATGAAAACACTTAACTTCTTATTTAGATTGTTATAGGAAATTATTAAGGGATCCGAGGGTTTTAGTATATTGCAAAATAGGCGATGGGCTGACAACCTGTCACTACAGCATTATACCTACAAATATATCTTAAATAACCCTCAAAACATGGTTGTTGTTTTCTCTCGCTCCCAGTCCAGCATAGAAGAATGTAATATTAAATTACAAAAATGCCTAACCTGCCTGATAAGCCTGCCCCTTGACACCATTACATAACATTTTATATCCCTTTCCTCAAATATAAGACCAAAACAATACATTGGGAAACCCCAATGACCTTAAACATTTATGTACGTAAGTATAATTAATAAGGCTATTTGGATATCGGTATAATTATTATTTTATCCTGATTCTCACGTGGTGCGCCATGTGACATTCTGTGAATAGGTTTCTGCTATTTCCTCCCCTAACGTAAACGGAGATTGTTGTATATTTAACCGTACCTAAACATATACATTTCTATACTTTTGTTTATAGTTGGATATCGTAACTCGTAAACGTAGTTTGTATTTTTTTCTTTATACTTTTTTTATGTGTGTCTGATAAGAGTTGAGAAATATTTACGGGAGTGATATGCTGCGCGATTTCATTCAAACATCCTGAGATTTTAATAACATTAGAGGACTAATTTTGTATTTATATTTCCTAATACAATTTGTTTGTTTGAGTTTATTCTTATCTATTTGAAGAAACTAGTCAAACATGTAAGTAATACCATTCAAAGAAGATTTTGTCAAAGTGAAACAGTTATTATTATTATCCTTTCGGTCCATTAGGTCCACTTTCCGTTACGTCTAGTGCGTATGCCATCGTTTGGGTAGCGACCTAATATTGATAATATTAGTAATATTAGGTCGCTACGACAATGGCGGCTATTTATGATAGGAATAACCGTGCACCTAGCCCAAGCCCACTTTCTCTCTCTGAAGCAACCCATTTTAATTTTGGAGAAATCGAGCACCCAGCCGATAAGAGTGCGTGATATAGAGTGCAGGTCTTCCATGCTGGACTGGGAGCGAGACAAAAACATAGAATGTGCCAGCTGCATGTCCTCCCGGACATCCTGTAAAAACCAGCTCCGAGAATCCGAGAACCAGAATCCGAGGGTTTTTGTATATTGCAATTTAGGCGATGGGCTGACTACCTGTCACTACAGCAATATACGTACAAATCTTAATTAACCCTCAAAACTTTTTCAGTCGTGGCGGAACGACCTTTGTTCAGGCCCTTTCATTAGGGATAAAAGCGTGATTATATGTATGTACATAATGCAAGCGCGACATGGCACGTCTTATGCTGCTGTCGTCTGCGTAATCGCACCCTTAGTAAACAAGACTGACCTGGAACATGTCTGTGTCAGGGTCCTCCGTGTACTCGACGATGACGGCTTGGCTGCGGCTGAGCGTGTACGAGATGGAGTGCTGGCTGGCGTCCAGGATGGCCTTGGAGTTGTGAGGCGTCTTCACTACGTAGTGCTTGGAGCGCCGGACTCCGTTCGCGTTGGGGCGCCGGTATAGGACGAACTTGCTGCGTCTGCGGCCCCGCTCGCCCGCTGGCAGGTAGCCATTGTAACTGTGGACAAATTAAGAATTTTAATTTTTGGTTTTATGATTTTAACAACAATAATTCATAAGTATTATTTATAGAGCCGTTACAGCCTGCGATGCAACAATTTCCTGCAGCGATTTTTTTGCGGTGTGGACTTCGAAGCGTCTTGCGATTAATTGCACCGTGAGACTTTTATTGCAGCTATAAATTATTATAGCTATAATATCCTGTGGACAGGTCAGGTCGATAAGGTCTATTACGTATCCATCTGCAAAATTAAATCCCAAATGCACAACTAAATACTTGTTTTCTTCTAATTCTATTTGTCTAAAAAAAAACATCTCTAACTTACAATAAAATCCATATGATACGATCAAATAAATAAAACAGAAATCAAATTAAATGCAGTTACGTAAATAAACAATAGTATAATGAAATAAGTAAGGTCCGCAAGGTAAGCGCATCCAATTGATTTAATAGTTCAATTGAGTGGTGAATAGTGTATGAAGGCCGCTGCTGAGGGTACTAGATTGCTTAGTAACAGTTACGATGCACGTGCATAGTAAATGGTCTTTCTTATCGTGAAGATATACTCGTACGTACATAATATGCCTAGTTTGTCAGGGATTCCAACCTGCAGGTTTATCAAATTCGCATGGTCTGTATGTTTGTTTACAACTCGCCAAAAAAGTCTGGATATTTTTACCATTTCACAGCCAAACTAGAAACAGATATCTATTTCGAAAGACACGGTTTTTATTCATGGTGTAGAGTAGAAAATGTAAAAGGTTCACATATGCAGTTTAAGAATTAAAGCATGCTGGCCTGGGAGCTAGAAAAAGACAAAGAATGTGCCAGCTGCATTTCCTCCCGGGCATGCTGTAAAAGTCAGCTAAGGGATCCGAGGGTTTCAGTATATTGCAATGTCGGCGAAGGGCTGACAACCTGTCCCTACAGCAATATACCTACAAATCTATCTTAAATAACCCTCAAAACTTTGTCAGATGTGGCGGAACTACCTTTGTTTAGGTCGTTTACGCTCTGCCTACCTTATTAGGGATAAAGGCGTGATTATATGTATGTATGTATGTAAGAATTAAAGCATCAAATATAAAAAAAGGTCTTAAAACGAAATTTATATAAAGTTTATATTAGTTAACTAAATACCAGGGAAGTCACTTTGTTTTGTATATTTCATGTTTTGGTTGGTTTATTTTCTGATATGAGTTTTGAAGAACTGTTTGATAGGAATGAATTATTACAGAATCATTAAAAATCCGCCACCCTGCATATAAGAATGCATAAGGACTGTTATCAGGGTATTTAAGCCGCCCACCGGTCACACTATCTGAATTCCTGCTTATTATGACATAAAAAGATCCGACGGAAATTGAACCCATAACACCAGGATCGAGAGGTCATCCAGATAAGACGCAGGCTAATTAATCATAGTTGTAAATAAATAATGTGATCCATAATAAAATGGAATAAAATTATTCATAGTGCCCCAACGTAGTGCTCAAACTTTAGAAATGTTAATTTCAGTTATGATTGAATTCTCGTGTCAGATAGGTATTAGAAACCTTAAATCCCATCTAACAATTTGAAAATTAATTTCGTAGAGTTCTTTCGCGATTCATCATTCAATGTCTGTCAGATCCTAAAGTTACATCTAAAAGAAGTATCGACAATAACAAAATGAAAGTATGAAACATTCTTCTTTAACACCACATTATATACATATAATCACGCATTTATTCCTAATGGGGTAGGCAGAGCGTAAACCACTTACACAAAGCTCCTTCCGCCACGTCTGAGAAAGTTTTGATGGTTATTTAAGTTATATTTGTAGGTATATTGCTGTAGTGACAGGTTGTCAGCCCATCGCCTAATTACAATATACTGAAACCCTCGTATTCCGTAGCTGTTTTTTACAGCATGCCTGGGAGGAAATGCAGCTGGCACATTCTATGTTTATCTCTCGCTCCCAGGCCAGCATGGTAGCAACATCATATTTCATATCATAATCAAACAATACTAATGGGTATTCATTTCTAATTACGCGTGGCATACTTAAGATGTAAGAAATTACTTAAAGCACTTAAGATAGAAGAAGATGTTATGCAATAAAGCACTATAGTTGTGCATTACTGATAGATAATAATAACATAGATCTGGTAAGTACCTTCCATGCTGGCCTGGGAGCAAAAGAAAAACAGAATGTGCCAGCTGCATTTCTTCCCGGGCATGCTGTAAAAACCAACTAAAGGATCCGAGGGTTTCAGTATATTGTAATTTAGGCGATGGGCTGACAACCTGTCACTACAGCAATATACCTACGAATCTATCTTAAATTATTCTCAAAACTTTGTCAGGCGTGGCGGAAGGATCTTTTGTTTAGGTCCCTTACGCTCTGCCTACCCCATTAGGGATAAAGGCGTGACTATATATATGTATGTATGTTAAAAGTTTAAGAGGATTGAAGAAGACCTTTATGTTTCGAGATATTAAGGTCAAACAAACTAGCTAGTTCAATCATAGACAAATTTTGACTAGACCATACATACATACATACATACATAAATCACGCCTTTATCCCTTACGGGGTAGGCAGAGCGTTTAACGCCTCGTAAAAGGCGCTTTCGCCACGTCTGACAAAAATTGAGGGCAATTTTAGATTGTAACATGTATTGCTATAGTGACAGGTTGTCAGCCCATCGCCTAAATTACAATACACTGTAACCCTCGAGTCCCTTTTGCTGACTTCAACAGCATGCCCGGGAGGAAGGGCAGCTGGAACATTCTATGTTTTTCTATCTCTCCCAGTCCAGCATGGAAGAGACTAGACCATGCCTACAACAATTAATTCAATAAAGCAAGTGATTGCAAAGAAAAAGATTAAATCTGTCATCAGGTCAGTGCCAGCTAGACAATGGCTGATTGTTAGATAATGCTTGCGGATTCAATAACCGACGATGGGAACATTAAACTTCCGTGAGAATTATAGAAGAATTATAAAAGAAACAAAGCGCAGAATCGGAGATAGACACATTTGCACTTAGATACTTCACAGAGATGTCTTAAGATGACGAGGTAAAGTTAAGATTGGTTTCCATTCGGAAGTTTTAACGGAAGGAACCATGAAGAAACAACTATCTCTGCGTAAACGTCTTTATGTAAGACGTAAGTGAAATTATAATTAAGTTGTAAATTCAATATGAGTTTTTCACCAAATTCAACTTTTTCATTCAACTTAATTAGGAGATCTTCTAGAGAATTGGACATGATGAAAAAATACTGGTTTTAAGTAATTTTATTATTACACAGTCAAATATTCGAATCAAATGTATTAAAAAGTAAAATGCAAAAATCTGCTCGTTCCCCTTTGTTGACAATCAGCTGCTTTTGACAGTTAAATGACAGAATACAGCTGTTCATGTAAATTATTGACAAGTTTCTCGTCACACGTAGCATTTATAACGTACGTAGCTATTTTTAAGAGTGCAGTAAAATATAGTGTAATAGACAAATAAAATTAATTTTTCATAAATATACTCAACCACTGAACAATTGAAAAATGAATTACATACGTGCAAAAAGCAAATCAGCAAACCGAATAAGACAGATATTATGATTAAATTTTAAAACGATTATTTACTAAGACGTCTGGAACGAACTGATGTTATTGAACTGACAAAAATAAATGGCGTTTTTGCACTGCTCCGTATTCGGTTAGTATCCGTGTAAAATTATAATGGAAGCTGTCATACATTTTCGCGCCAATCCATATAATTTCGATACGAACCGAATACGGAGCAGTGCAAAAACGCCCTAAAAATCAGTTTACATTAGAAATCTACTAAATATTAACCATAATTTTATATCACTCACTATCATCCATCATCTTGATTAGTTATCAAATCTCTGACGTCACTGCAAATTAATCGTCACTACACAGCAGCCATGATAGAGCATTTCTCCCATTCGCGCTCGGTTGCATAACGCGCAAGAAATCGGGCGATCTTGCGCGCAGCACGCATGGGAAGTTGCCCAAGTGCGCGCTTTGTACCGTGTTGTATAATATGGTGTAACGTCCCGGCTTATGGCAGCTTGTAACTTAACACTTGCTGCTTCTTTACTTGGGTTTGTACGTATGTTATAGATAGATCTTTCTTTAACTTTAAGTAAAGCAACTTACTTTGTAATTACGTATAATGAGATTTATTTCAAAAATTACATGGTGTTACAATGAGCTGGTGGGCTACTAAAAAAAACAGTAATATTACGATCGCTGCCTTCCAGACCCAGGCAGGGTATCAACCAACTCAACAACAACGTTAAACTATTTATTCAATGGCAGACTTAAAACTAGGTGTTACGGTGTTCGATCAAGAATGACTATCTTATGAACTACACAGCTGATTTTCATAGTAACGTTATTTTCAGAATTAAATCACGATTCCGCGAAACACAGTCACAAAATTTCGGACGGAAATGGCGCCCAACGAATAATGAATTCTGATTATCGATCTAGACAGCCAGCTGGCCCAATTTAGGTAATTTCCAATGCATGAGCAATAAAGGACACGCCACGATATTTCAGCCGCATTGCCTAGCAACATGCGAATGTGGCTTATTGGCAAGTATGCGCCATCTTTAAGGTGGGTTTTCGAAACAAGCGACAGCGAAAGCGCGATCCAATGAAGCAGCGCCTTGACAGACCGACAGAAAGATAGGTATCCTGTAAAAAAGTATGAATGTAGTGCAGTGACACCACAAATTACATACGCGGCGTCGCGTCGGGCGTTTTACTTCAGTGATCTATCTGTAGCTACAAACGCTTGTTTAAACACTTGTTTATATATGTAATTCTAGGGAACACCCTTCGAATGCAGCTGGTTTCGAATGCGGTTCTAGCGTCAGTGGCGTCACTAGTGTGTAACTTTCGTCATTGCCGCGGTGCAGCTATAAGTGACACCACAGACGCTCGGTTCGAAAGCCTACCTTTAGCTAACAGCGAACGACTTTGCAAACCTAATTCTTATCCAATGAAGCGTGTAACTTGCAACGCTCATTAAGCGAGTGGGATTAGCTGTAATTGTACGTTACTAGGTAGTTCATCGTCATCGTATTCAACAACCATTAGATTGAAATAAGCCTTTTTGTGTTTTTTATTCTGCATTTTCGACTGCCCCTTTTCCAAAGACAGTTAGAATCCAAAGTTTCTATATTATATAAACAGGAAAGATTTGTATTTTTGGATCTTTGTATGTTTGTAACAAATACAAAAACTTACAAAACCAGCATTGTACTGTGAACGTGTGTAATTCTTTTTATAATTGTGGAAAATAAATGTTTCGAGTTTGTACGAATAAACTCAAAAACTTCTGGATCGATTTAAAAAAATTTCACCGTTAGAAAGCTACGTTCACTCTGAGTAACATAGGTTACTTTTTACCGCGCAAAAGTAGACCATTTCTACGGGAAAACTTATTTAGCAGCGGGTGACACCGCTGATAGGAAGCTAGTATTTAATAAACCAGGCACAATACGTGGTGTAAGGGACAACGTCCCACAAACTGATAGGGGTTGTTCAGTCAATGCAACTGAATAACTTTCACCAAGATCTTTTTCAGGAAGTGAAAATAAAATTTTGGTTTTCTATAAAAAATGTACGTTCGAGGTAGTCAATTTGTATGGGATGGTCATTTTTATTTCATTTCCTGAAAGAATTTTCTTTGACTGAGCAACCCCTATCAGTTTGCGGGCCACTGTCCCATACACACGGTATTACATGGAAGTCTCTCAACATAAGCTATGAACAGCGAAAACCTGCTAAGATCTCCGTTTGTTGTCGTCAAGTCCGGTACAATGGGACAATTTAGGTCAGTGCGCAGGGAATCAATTCTACCTACGAAGGAAGTGCCAAGTTATAGGGTTGCAATAAGGTCGAGTTTGTCCTTCCAGGAGGAAAACTGATAATTCTGAACAAATATATAAATTAAAATAAGATAAATTCGACACGGGGAGGACCTTTACTTTTTCTTACTGTCCATATTTAAGAAATAAAACATATTCACTGATTCATATCACTGGAGGTGCAAACATTCCTAAAAGTTCTGATCAAACCATATCATATCTTACGATATTCTATGCTTAGTTGCGTTCAAACCTTTTGTTTCAGTTATACCCATATTCCTTAAGGGGTAGATGGAGCGTCAACAACCTTAATAAAATTGAATTTTCAGGAAGATGCACACACTGTATTGCTATACTTGTAACATGTTAAATACACAATAAACCTCGGCTCCTTTTACCTACTTTCGCAGTTTATATATGGCTGGTATTTATGTATATCTTTGATTTTTTATCGCTTTCAGTCCAGCACGAAAGTGAAGCGAGTGCGAAGTTATGGGGCCGATAAGGCCGGGGTTGCCCTGTCCGGCAATAAAACTGATAAATTGGGGAAAAGTGCCACTGTTCACCACATTCCACCGATCCGGAAAAGATAAATATATAGTTCCAGGCACATAAAGCAACATCTATCTATACAACGTGTAACCAGCCCATAAAATTGAACAACTTTCCCAAAGAAATATAGGTCGAAATGCGAAAAAAAAATCTTCCCATACTACACGCGCTATCAGCTGATGCATTTTGTATAATAGGTTAAATGTTTTTTTCGTATTTCGACCAATGTTCCTATGCGAAAGTTGTTCAGTTTCATGGCTGGTTCATATCCTTTCGTGTGCATATACTCTTTCTGTTACATGTTTTCTAGTTCGTAGGATCTTGATTTGGAGGTCTGAGACAAAGACAGACCCTACGTTGCATTTTCAGTTTGCTTAGGCCACTGGAGCTGGACTCTATTTTTGAATTTCGATTTAAGTGATTCAAAAATAGGGCTCTAATACAATAAACAGGGCCCTGAGTTTGTTGTTATCGTGCCCAAACTCTTTATTTATCATTATTGATACCTAAGTCAGTTGTTTAATTTGTAAATTGAAATTAAAATAAACCTTTATAAAAAAAACAATGCTAAAAGCTTTATCAGGATTTTTTCTTTACCAACGTTTCGGAAAGAGACAGATAAAATAAACAACGGCTAATTAAATGCAAATGAATGCTGGAATAGGATCTATTTACCTGTTTGAATAAATTAATTTGAAAACTTAGAGTGTAAACGGATAATGTTTGTATTTGGAAATGTTGAGCCTGTTTATAATACAGAATTACTTATAATACTTCCATACTGGACTGGGAAAGAAAGAAAAACATAGAATGTTTCAGTTGCCCTTCCTCCCGGGCATGCTGTAGAAGTCAGCAAAAGGGATTCGAGGGTTACAGTGTATTGTAATTTAGGCGATGGGCTGACAACCTGTCACCACAGCAATACACATTACAATCTAAAATTGCCCTCAATTTATGTCAGATGTGGCGAAAGCGCCTTTTAGGAGGCGTTTTACGCTCTGCCTACCCCGTAAGGGATAAATTCGTGATTTTATGTATGTATGTTATGTATGTATAATACAGACTGAGAAATGAAATAATGTGTTATAGATATTCATTTACCTACACCAGACCAGTGGATTCTGAAAAGTTGTATGTGTAATAAAATTTGGTCTCGCGCACAAAATAATTTTGTAGGTGGAATTGCTTTTTCATACATACATATAATCATGCCTTTATCCTTAATAGGATAGGCAGAGCGACCAAAACAAAGGTCGTTCCGCAACGTCTGACAAAGTTTTGAGGGTTATTTAAGATATATTCGTAGTTGTATTCCTGTAGTGACAGGCCATAGCCTAAATTGAAACATACAGAAAGTTTCGGATCCCGGGAGAAAATGCAGCTGGCACATTCTATTTCTCTCGCTCCCAGTCCAGCATAGAAGAGTACTTTTTTATTATCTAGTAAAAAACATGGTGGGTGCTGCATCAAAAAACAGACACACTGCAACAGACTTGTATGGAGTCTTTACCTAGGTAGGTCTTCGTATGTCAAAAACCGGCGTCAAAAGTGCTGGCTGCCTCCATGGTCTAGTGGTCAGAGCCATGGGCTTACGATCCGGAGGTCCTGGGTTCGATTCCCAGGGGGGGAAAACAAAGTTGATAGTTGTCAATTTATCACTTTGTGAGGTTTTCCCTAGTTTGGTTAGGACATTGCAGGCTGAATCACCTGATTGTTCGAAAAGAAAAAGGATTCCGTGCTTCGGAGGGCATGTTAAGCCGTCGTTGCCGGTCGCTGTCTTTGACAGTGATCGTTACTCAAAACCACGTCAGAGGCCTAATAGCTGTGCTACTAGGCGGTATGAAAACTCTGACACCAGGGTTCATCAGGTCGTTCGACTCGAAAATCCACTCGCTAAGAAGAAGGGCTTCTCATTACGTAACTAACCTAATTCGATTACGTCACGACGGCCGCTTCTAGCCTCTTGGTGCATCCATCGCTAAGGAAATACGGTACTAGTATTACATACGAGTATATACATATAAATTCTTCTATCTTTTATGGGGAAGGCAGAGCGTCAACGGCCTAAATTAAGGTCGTTTCGCCACGTCTGACAAAGTTGAGGGTTATTTAAGATAGATTTGTAGGTATATTGCTGTAGTGACAGGTTATCAGCCCATCATATCGCCTAAATTACAGTATATTGAAACCCTCGGATCTCTTAGCTGGTTTTTACAACATTCCTGGGAGGAAATGCAGCTGGCAAATTCTACGTTTTTCTCTCGCTCCCAGGCCAGCATGAAAGAAATTAGGGATAAAGGCGTAATTTATGTATGTATGTAAATAAAATCAAATTCTAAATCAAAAACCACATGTGACCCAACTGTTTTGTTTTCTCTACAGTAATACAATTTCTGTTGGCCATCTCTGAGAGTCCCTTAGGTAAGCTGACCTTTTAAATGCCATTAAAACCTCTTACCCCAATTTAAATTCAACTTAAAGCACTTTCCTTTGAATAATTTTTTGAACTGAATTTCGTGTATTGTTTTTTAAAACAAACTTACCGTGTAATGAATAAATATAAATAAGTACTTATACTAAAAGAAAGTACGGTGCCACAATTTTAAAAAACTAAACGTCTTCCAGCTCGTATTAAATAAAAGTTACTTAGAGAATTTGACTTCAAAAATATTTGGTGGGAACTTAAAACCTATTTGCTCAAGTCTCATTTTATATGCTTTTGGGAATTAGTAACTAAATAAATCTATTCAGACGCCATTAAATATTATCTGGGATTTAACACACTATTAAAGTTAGAGTGCTTTGAGATTGAAATGTTTTTATTTTTATGTTAAAACGTTTATACAAAAGATCACTATATTTTACAAGTCTCTGTCTGTATACGTTTATAACATGCTTAAAAAGATCTTTATATTTTACATGTCTGTCTCTCTGCATTTCTGTACTATCTAACTAGGCATAGTAACCAACAACACAAGCATCTGTAGAGCACAGTAGCAAGTGTGTAACAGGATACGGATGCATTAGCGAGCAGACATAGCCCGACGGATGAAGTATCACTCGCAAATTTGCGCACTCAGCACAGAGGTACATCTATCATAGTCTGTGCAGTGATAGATAATGCTAGTGTCTGTATGTATATCAGAGTAACCAACAACACAAGCATCTGTACAGCCCAGCAGCAAGTGTGTAACAGGATTCGTATGCATTAGCGAGCAGACATAGCCCGACGGATGATGTATCACTCAGCACAGAGGTACATCTATCATAGTCTGTGCAGTGATAGATAATGCTAGTGTCTGTATGTATATCAGAGTAACCAACAACACAAGCATCTGTACAGCACAGTAGCAAGTGTGTAACAGGATTCGTATGCATTAGCGAGCAGACATAGCCCGACGGATGATGTATCACTCAGCACAGAGGTACATCTATCATAGTCTGTGCAGTGATAGATAATGCTAGTGTCTGTATGTATATCAGAGTTACCAACAACACAAGCATCTGTACAGCACAGCAGCAAGTGTGTAACAGGATTCGTATGCATTAGCGAGCAGACATAGCCCGACGGATGATGTATCACTCAGCACAGAGGTACATCTATCATAGTCAGTGTAGTGATAGATAATGCTAGTGTCTGTATGTATATCAGAGTAACCAACAACACAAGCATCTGTACAGCACAGCAGCAAGTGTGTAACAGGATTCGTATGCATTAGCGAGCAGACATAGCCCGACGGATGATGTATCACTCAGCATACAGGTACATCTATCATAGTCTGTGATAAATCTGGTTAAAATGCATCTCTGAAGTCTTACATTATCTTTGAAAGTGTGTAGGAAGAAAACTATCACGCAAAAACATTTTATCTCTGTTGGTCTGATCCGTGTGCTACACATCTGGAGGTCGTGGGTTCAATCCAGTACGCCACCAACAGAAATTCTGCTTTAATATTTAGTTTCCCTTAGTAGAATTCTCTGCTCTATTCAAAGCAGTTTAATGAGTTTTTTGTTTACAAGAAAGTCCTTACCTAACTCGAACCATTCCTGGAACTTATTCAATTAGAACGTTAATTAAAGGTAGAAGCCTAATAATAAACTAAGGTAAGTTAACCCAAGTAGGGCTTCTAACAGTCAAGGATTCAAAATCAAGGGATTTAAATTTTTATTGTTTGTTAATTCATAGTTTGATATACCATACATAAGTCTAAATATTCGTAATAACCAAATTGCATGAAACTTACGGTCTAATCCGACTGAATCCAAATTAATAACGAAATATAACTAACTACCTCTATCACTCAATAGTCAGTACCCATGTACTCCTGATGTCTGAATATGAATTATATATCTCTAAAACATACGAAGGCGGAGTGATAAGTAAGGTAAAAAAATAAACAATGAATAATTTTTATTTAATTATTATTAATTATTTTTCAACGTAGTTTCCCTCTGAGTCAATGCTCTTTATCCAGCGTTTCTCTAACTTTTCTATCCCTGCCATATAATACGATTTTGGCAACCCTTCAAAATAGACATTGGTTTCGTTCATGATCTCCTTGTTTGATCCAAATCTTTTTCCACCAAGCCATTTTTTTAAATTCAGACACAGATAATAGTCATAAGGGGCAAAATCTGGTGAATAAGGTGGGTGGGGAAGCAGCTCACAGCCCAACTCGTGGAATTTGGCCATGGCAATCGCGCAGGTGTGTACTCGTGTGTTGTCCTGGTGAAACAAGATTTTCTTCTTGGCCAAATGCGGTCGTTTTTCAAGTAAAATTTTGTTAAATTGGTCTACTAAATTAGCGTAATACTCGCCATTGATTGTTTCTCCCTTCTCTAGGTATTCAATATGGATTACCCCACGTGCATCCCAAAAAACTGTAGCCACAACCTTATTGGCAGATAAAACTGCTTTTGCCTTCTTCGGAGCTGGTTCGCCGGCAGCAATCCACTGTTTTGATTGTTGCTTGGTGTCTGGTGTATGGTGGTGGATCCATGTTTCATCAATCGTTATAAAACGACGAAAAAAATCAGATTTATTACGCCGTAACAACTCCGAAGTAGTCACAAGCACGCGTTTATGATCAATAGACAGTAAACGCGGCACCCATATAGCGGACAGCTTCTTCATATCTAAATGTTGGTGTAAGATATTGCGCAAACGTTCGTCTGAAATGCCTACTATCTCGACTATCTCCCTCACTTTAATTCTTTGGTCGTTCAACACTAAATCGTGGATTTTAGCAATCATTTCTGGAGTAGTGACTTCAATTGGGCGCCCTGGACGTTCAGCTTTACTTGTGCTTGTCCAACCACATCGAAAATCAGATAATCAGTTATGAATCATTTTGATCGAAGGAGCAGAGTCCCCATAATATTTATCAAGCCTTTGTTTCGTTTCTGTAATAGATTTTTTTCGCAAAAAATAAAAAAATAGAAATGTTTGCGCAAAACAACACACGAAATTCACCATTCTCCATCTTTGCGAAAATGTGTCCACTTGTTATTCTTTAATGGCTGTCAAAAAAAAAGTAGCCGGCTGTACTGGCTGAAAATTTTAATTTAGTACTTCAAAAGAGTCGCGAACAAGGAGGTTGCATGCAATTTGTTATAATTTTCTTCTAAGATTGATTTTTACCCTATATATCACTCCGCCCTCGTAGAAACATTTTGTTAGCATTCAACAAATTTTAAGAAAATTGGAGCTAAAAATAAAATGTTGTCGTCGACGCGGAAAACTAATTTCACGGTTTTGTTTTTTAATTGACCTACTGAAGGTTCCCACTTTTTCTTATTGGCCACTTAATTACCCATTGGTAATTGACTAATAAAAAAATCTGGTTGTTTTGAAAGAACATTGCGAAACGATGAAATAAATGTTAAATAATTTTATGTTAATTTGATAATATTCGATGCTGGCCTGAGAGCAAAAGAAAAACATAGGATGTGCCAGCTGCATTTCTTCCCGGGCATGCTGTGAAAACCAGCTAGGGGATCCGAGGGTTTTAGTGTATTGTAATTAAGGCGATGGGCTGACAACCTCTCACTACAGCAATACACAAATCTATCTGAAAATGCCCTCAATACTTGTCAGACGTGGCGCAATGACCTCGTGACAAGGGTCGTTGACGCTCTGCCTACCCCTTTAGGGATAAAGGCGTGAATATATGTATGTATGTATGATTATATTCCATTTAAATTATCATTATCAATATTATTTTCCAATAGCAATATTTAAGACATAATTCGTTAAAGTATCGTAAAATCACTTCTTTGACTGTTATTCTAGCAACATTTAATACAAAGAAAACAATGTAAAATGTCAAAACTCAAATCATCGGGGATGGATAGCTCTTACGAGTCACTTTATTTTATATTCAAGTTTCTAATCTCTTAAATTACCTTTTTGTTATGCAAAAAAGCAACTTTTAACACTTTGCTAAGCAATCAAGCTTCATACATATTCATGTTCACTTTAAAATGGTCTTTAGCGTTACATTTAAGCCTGCACAGAGGAGATAATGGAACAGATTATTTTCAACTGATTATAAGCTTTATTTAGTTTCAATAGAGTTTAATTTACAGCATAACGTATTGTAGGTATGAAGATAGTCTGTATAACTATTTTTGTTTTGTAGCTGAACTGCATTCACTTTACTTCCGCGATTCTGGCGTGTGCGATTCAAACTAGATAAATACTCCTGAGTTACGGTAACGGTTAATTTGACACCGGTTTCAGTTTAGGCATTTGCAATTTTCTTAGAATGGAGATAAGGGCGCATGTAACATAAGAAATCAATAATTCAACTGAGGCAGGATTTGCACGTACGCTCTCTGAATATAAACAATACGCAAAAATATAATGCCAGACTTATAATAATAGTTCTCCCACCGATTTTCGGTGACAGCGGCCAATCTCCCAGAGATCAGCCAACTGCGCAGGACTAGGTTTTACTGCCCCAGTGTTTGCGTTACACACAGGTACACTCTCTATTCCTACAATCTCTTATTCTGAGGGCTGAGATTGAATGACACGTAGAGAGAAATCTGACGCAGTACCGACTATTTACATGCCCATCCGACAGCATGGATCATCTTACTTTTCGGACAATCAGGCGATCAGCCTCCTGCAATGTTCTATAACCAAACTAGAAACAACAGCACAAATTCACTGTCCCCCGACGGTAAGCGAACCCAGGAACTCAGGGTCGAGATCCCAGAAGCCAAACTTATAGCTCTATTTTGATTATATTTTTACTGATCTTTTATCCTTTTTTGCAGAGACTGTATTTTATGTACTCTTTATAAAATAACCGTTTTCAATCTCTGCTCCGAATTACTTTGGTAACAGCTCGTGTGAGTCCGGTAAACGTATAACGTAAACGACGCTCGTAAATTGTAACGTAACTAGATTGAATACCATGTGTTTGTATTTTTGTATTTTTGATCCTAAGTTAAGTTTAGGCATTTTCTTTTTTTCATATAAACAAAATATAAATTATTAACAGTACCTATTATAAAATAATCTATAATAGGCTTCTTTAATTCCATGCTGGACTGGGAGCGATAGATAAATATAGTATGTGCTGCATTTCCTCCCGGGCATGCTGTAAAAACCAGCTAAGGGATCCGAGGGTTTTAGTATATTGCAATTTAGGATGGGCTGACCACCTGTCACACAGCAATATACCTACAAATCCATCTTAATTAAATAACCCTCAAAAAATTGTCAGACGTGGCGGAACGACCTTTGTTTAGGTAGTTTACGCTCTGCCTACCCCATTAGGGATAAAGGCGTGATTATATGTATGTATGTATGTATTATAAAATAAAGTTTTCTTAGTCAAGATGAAACTGGCCATCATTCGCTGAAACTGACCATTGCCATAAAATATAAAAGATAATTTTGAATTACATAATTTCTGCCTTGTTTTTTTTATGTATAGCTTTTCTAAAGCAAATAGCTTTTAAAACCAGTTCTTCCCGCTCTTGTTGCGAGTATTGCCATTTTCTTTCGAATGCCTTTTTCAATCAAGCCTGTTTTTGGGCCACTGGCCATTGCTATAAAATATTGAAGAACTAAATATATTTATATTTGCTTTTCTGAAGCAAATGGATTTTGTATTAATTACTTTGCCCTCTTGTTACCAGCACTATAAAATATTTAATTAAAATGCAAACTGTTTTACTCGAATCTTATTTCCGTCGTAGTCACTGCTTGAATTTTATTATTTTTCCATTCTTGCTTCTTTCTCTATCACTCTATCATTAAGAAATCAAAACACGGGGACAGAGACAACTATTAATAAAACAGCGTGTATTATATCAATTAATGGTATGGAATTTTCCTCGTGTTTGATATCTATTGACGTCATCGACAAGATAATAAATTAACCTATTAGATAAGAATTGGGGGATCAATTGTGCAGTTTTGATGAATAACATAATCACTAATGCTCAAAATTTTCCAACTTTCCCTTTGACACTGCTTCACCTATTCTGTAACGTTTGTTTTTATAAACTTAAATTTCGAACCGTGTACATAAAGAAAGGCTATGATAAATTTGTCACTCCCACAACCGTTTCCGTAGCTTAGTGGTAGAGGAATGGACCGGCATTCCAGAGACGCAGGTTCGAGCCCTGCATGAAACGTGTTTATTATTTTCTTTCTTTCATACTAGGTGTAGGGACAGCGTCCCGCAAACTGATACGGGTTGCTCAGTCAACGACACTGAACAACTGTGTGAAAATAAAAATTGGCTTTTCCATACAAATTGTCTGATCGTGGTGAACATTTTGTATGGAAAATCTATTTTATTTTCACTTCCTGAAATAAAAACCTAAATAGCTGATGTTCAGTTCAGTGTCGTTGACTGAGCAACCCCTATCAGTTTGCGGGACGCTGTCCCTTACACATACATACATACATACATAAATCACGCCTTTATCCCTTACGGGGTAGGCAGAGCGTTTATAGCCTCGTAAAAGGCGCTTTCGCCACGTCTGACAAAAATTGAGGGCAATTTTAGATTGTAATATGTATTGCTATAGTGACAGGTTGTCAGCCCATCGCCTAAATTACAATACACTGTAACCCTCGAGTCCCTATTGCTGACTTCAACAGCATGCCCGGGAGGAAGGGCAGCTGGAACATTCTATGTTTTTCTATCTCTCCCAGTCCAGCATGGAAGTCCCTTACACCTTATATTATTTAAGAGATTGAAGGAACAGAGAGTGCACCTGTGTGTAGCGCAAATACTTGAGCACTAAAAACTAGTCCTGCGCAGTTGGTTGATCTTTGGGAGATTGGCCGCCATGACCGAAAATCGGTGGGAGGACTATTATATTATATTAAATTTCTAGACCAAAAAGCAAAGATTACATTTATTTGATTACCTAAATTGTTCAACCTCGGCATACAACCGTGTTGTTATCTGCGTAAACTGGAACGCGTATATAATTAGTCCGATCAATTTATTGGTTCAAGATCAGCTGACCGCAACGCCGATTGCTCCGATTGGTGGAACTAATGTAACATGACCCTTTTGGATTTAATTCGTTTCAGATTTAGTATTAATTGGTCCAAGTATTTAGATAATTTGAAATGTAACGGTATAATCTCTTTGCCGAAAAATGAACTTTGTTAGAAGAAAAACAGTGGTGCTACATTTTATTACAGATGTTGATGCTGATTTTCTTCCGATTAAATTATCCTTCTCAGTCTATCATTAAGGTGCATAATAAACAGGATTGGCATGATTAAATCATTTTCATTTAAATCACGATCAAATGTTTTTTTCCATAAAAATCAATGATTTAGTCAGACTATTAATTTTCATAAGTTAAATATAGTGAAATTAACAATAATTATATTTTTATTATAATCTGAGGAGTCAAAACTCATTATTGTAATGTTTTTCGGCACTATCAGTTCCCAGTTGGAAGAAATCCTTTCCGCAATAGCTAAAGAAGCTATCGCTTTATCTTATATTGACGATTCCTCTTCACAAATATATTTTTTCTGTAAATGTTTGATAAAGACTGGTCAGAAACAGCCAAGAATCGGGAGGCCTGGAAAAAGAAAAGGGAGGCCTTTGCCCAGCAGTGGGACAGTTTAAGCTAGTATAATAATAATACTGGACTGGGAGCGAATGAAAAACATAGAACGTGCCAGCTGCATTTCCTCCCGGGCATGCTGTAAAAACCAGCTAAGGGATCCGAGGGTTTTAGTATATTGCAATTTAGGCTATAGACTGACAACCTGTCACTACAGCAATATACATACAAATCTATCTTCCTCAAAACATTGTCAGACGTGGCGGTACGACCTTTGTTTAGGTTGTTTACGCTCTGCCTACCCCATTAGGGATAGAGGCGTGATTATATGTATGTATGTATAATAATAATAAATGCGACAGGGAGAATTACTTGTTTATACCTTTGTTTTTACTTTTGGTTAATATTCGAACTAGTTATAGCTGTTTTATAGTCTTGGACAAAAAGAAAAAATATACCGACTAGAAGTTAGAAGAACTTGGCTTCTCATAATAAATTGTGCTGTGTTGATATGTTTGGAAGTAAACAACGTTATCCACAAATTGAAAATGACTTACTATTTGCTCTATAACGTTCCAAGTTATCTCTAATGTTTACTACACTTATGATAAACAAACATACAGAACAACAATTCAAGCACAAAATGTTACAACAATATTAATAGTCTGTTAGACAACACTGTTCTTCCATGCTGGCCTAGGAGCGAGAGAAAAACATAGAATGTGCATTGTGCCAGCTGCATCCCCCCCCGGGAATGCTGTAAAAACCAGCTAAGGGATCCGAGGGTTTCAGTAAATTGTAATTTAGGCGATGGGCTGACAACCTGTCACTAAGCAATATACCTTCAAATCTATCTTAAATAAGCCTCAAAGCTTTGTCATTCGTGTACGCTCTGCCTATCCCATTAGGGATAAAGGCGTGACTGTATGTATGTATGTTAGACAACAAAACTCGTTTAACGTGTAGACAACATATGGCGAACTTTGTCTAAGAAATAACCTTCGACTTCTGAGAACAACATTACTATTGGAGTTTCTTTTCAAAGTCACCGACGAAAGAAGTAGAATCGCAAAATTAGTATAGTAAATAATTAAACATACATACATAAAAACACGCCTTTATCCCTAACGGGGTAGGCAGAGCGTAAACAACCTAAACAAAGGTCGTTCTGCCACGTCTGACAGTTTTGAGGGTTATTTAAGATTATTATTTATATTGCTGTACTAACAGTATTCTTCCATACTGGACTGGGAGAGAAAGAAAAACATAGAATGTTCCAGTTGCCCTTCCTCCCGGGCATGCTGTAAAAGACAGCAAAAGGGATTCGAGGGTTACAGTGTATTTTAATTTAGGCGATGGGCTGACAACCTGTCACTACAGCAATACACATTACAATCTAAAATTGCCCTCAATTTATGTCAGACGTGGCGAAAGCGCCTTTTAGGAGGCGTTTTACGCTCTGCCTACCCCGTAAGGGATAAAGGCGTGATTTTATGTATGTATGTATGTACTAACAAATTGTCAGCTTATCGCCTAAATTGCAATGTACAGAAACCCTCAGATCCTTTAGCTGGTTTTTACAGCATGCCCGGGAGGAAATGCAGCTGGCACATTCTATGTTTTTCTCTCGCTCTCAGGCCAGCATAGAAGAACTATAGTAACTTTAATCGTACATATTTAAAGTAATTTTAAAAGAAAACTCCTAGGTAATTTAATGTCATCGAACTTTAGTACAAAAACTTGTGCCAGACTAAAAACATCCCAAACTCATTATAATTAATCTTTGATTGAATAAGTTTTTAGTACAAGACAAACAGAAACAAGATCTGAAACTTTTCATAGAAAACTTTATACGTTTACAAACTATATTCAATTTGCTTTGGCTAAGAATAATAATAAGATATGTATCAGTATAGTTTATTGAAATATTTATTTAATAGTGTGTAAATATTGTCTAAGTATTTATATGTACTATCCCGCTTTCTGCTTGTACAATTTCTATACCCAAAGGTTGCCTGGTAGAAATTGCTGCTTTAGCAATAGGGCCGCCTATATTGTACTGTCACGTTTGTTCCTTTTTATTTGTGTTGTATCCGTTTCTATGTGCAATAAAGAATATTGTATTGTATTGTAAGAATCAGCTGATACCTAGATTACTTTCTGATTCGTTTCGCATCACGTAGTTTATACAAGGTGGCGCAAAAGAAGTCATCCGATGTTGTTTGGCTCTCATTTTTTTTCTAAATGAAAAACTTCGAATCTGTTTTTTGATTATATTTATTTGCACCTTTAGAATTTTACTGGTCAAGTCGAGAAGATGATATCGGCCAAATGGGCGCCGTTACAATTGATTGCCATACGGGCTCGTTTTATGGCATTTTTCATCACTTCGGCGAGAACTTCGGGCGACAGATTCTCGCACTCGTGTCGAATGTTGTCTTTGAGGGCTTCCAAGGTCTCAGGCTTGTTGACGTAAACACGAGACTTCAAAAAACCCCATAAAAAGAAGTCCGGGACCGTTAAATCGGGCGATCTGGCCGGCCAGTGCAAATCGCCAAAACGAGAGATTAGGCGACCCGGAAATGCCGCCTTCAGAATGTCGGTTGTGGCTCGTGCAGTGTGCGCCGTTGCCCCGTCCTGTTGGAACCACATGTCCTCCAGTCCCAATTCGTCCAATTGCGGCAGAAAAAATTCGGTCAACATGGCCCTATAGCGCGCACCGTCCACTGTTGTCGTTTGACCCGCGGCGTTCTCGAAAAAAAATGGCCCGATGACTCCTCCAGCGTGAACAGCGCACCACGCAGTCACTTTGAGCGGGTTTAACGGCTCCTCGTGCATCACTCGTGGATTCTCGGTGCCCCAGAAGCGATAATTTTGCCGATTCACGTAACCGCTGAGGTGGAAATGAGCCTCATCGCTCATGATGATTTTGGTCGAAAAATTGTCCAATTCTTCCTCGAGATTGAGGATGGCTTGGGCGTAGGTTACGCGCGTTTGGCGGTCGGCAGGCAGCAGCTGATGCACGGTCTGGACTTTGTAAGGAAACATCTTCAAGTCTCGCACCAAAATTCGCTGCAAGGACCGCCGGCTGAGGCCCAATTGCGTGGCACGTCGTCTGGTCGATGTTTCGGGGCTCACTTCAACGTCCTCGGCTACAGCGGCGATATTCTCGGCAGAACGGGCGCTCCGGGGCCGGCCACTCTTAGCAACGTCTCGTGTGGTCCCATACTCTTCAAGGTTGGTGGCTAAACGTCGCAGTGTTTGCGCAGTCGGTGTCGGACGGCCGGGGAATCGGCGACGGAATTCGCGCTGCGCCAACACCACAGACGAATTGTTACTCAAAAAAATAGACACGATTTTTCCGCGTTCTTGGGGAGTGTATCGCTCCATGGCTTGTTCACTTGTATTCTGCATCTGTCTAGTCCACAAATGTCAAAACAGATTTGACATTGGCGGCCATTTGCAAAAATGAGAGCATCTTCCAATAGGGTGATTTCTTTTGCGCCACCTTGTAGAATCGTATCCGGAAGCACTATGTTATTGATAGCAGTAACGAAAAGTAATAATACTTATCACGAGGTAATGTGATAACCCTCATTAAATTTGAGAGGCCGGATATGATACACGTACCGATTCGTATCATCATCATATAAAATTCTATATTTATTTCTTCCATAGAAAAACATAGAATATGCTAGCTTTATTTCCTCCCGGGCATGGTGTAAAAACCAGCGTAGAGATCCGAGGGTATATATTGTAATGTAGGCGATGGGATGACAACCTGTCACTCAGCAATATACCTACAAATCTATGTTAAATAACCCTCAAAACTTTGTCAGACGTGGCGGAACGACCTTTGTGTAGGTCGTTTACGCTCTGACTACCCCATTAGGGATGAAGGCGTGATTATATGTATAAAATTCTATAGTCAAATCAGTTTAGGTTCGGTACTCAACTCAATACTTATCAAAATTTTGAACCAAGCAGCTTGCTATGCTCGTGGTATGCACCTTTGGTGAGTCGAAATGCCACAGTACCTTAATGTACCTTTTTGGCTATTGGATAGTTCTCACAATAACTTCGTTTTCGTAAGTTTTAGGTTTTCTCTCTATTCCAGACTAGTAGGGCTAACATGCGCGAGGCGAGTTAATTTTGTCACCGCATTTACTCGTGCGTTACGTACTTCACACTGATTAACGCCTTGCTTTAGGTTCCGCACGCACGGTGACTAAATTATCTAGTGGCGCGCATGTTAACCCTACTGGAGTCGTATTTTTGATTGTATGAAAATCGTATGCGAAAGTTACTCTTTCGTATGCGTATTGGAGTTCGAGCGGTTCAAAAATACGACTTCTGATCATTGTCGATACTGAATCGACGGAGAGAACACATCCATAAACCTTATAAACACTGGCATTCCCACGCAACGATGAAGATTGCCCAATAATAACACTTTTTATATCGTAAAAACAAATAGATGATTTTTACAACGGTATCGTGACATAAATGTACCACGATTAGGTCTTTAATGCCGCCATGTGAAGATGATGTCCAAACATTACTTTTATTTTTTTATATATTACGTTTATGAGCGGTGCAATATACCTACAAATCTATCTTAAATAACCCTTAAACTTTGAAAGACGTGGCGGAACGACCTTTGTTTAGGTCGTTTACACTCTGCCTACCCCATTAGGGATGAAGGCGTGATTATATGTATGTATGTATGAGCGGTGCATGCCACGAAATATTTACCACACAAAATCAAGTCCAGCTTCAAACGTAAGTATGACCTAGATTGATACTTGAAAGTAGTAGACGTATGGAGAAATTATGAGGCTTGAATCTTGATACTTTCCCATGTGCGCTATGGAATGCACCTTATTTTGGAGTATCAGCTTTCCATAAGTAGACGAGATAGCCGTACATTTTCTATGATATGATAGTCACCTACTTTTCAAAATACATCTTGGGTATGTAGTACTATTATATATTCTGTGTCTTGGGTCCAAAGTAGATAAATCAAGGTTTTCATCTTCGTGTCGACAGCGTATTAGATCGTTACGATACAAATGGTAAAGTATAGATAGGCATACCTATGACTTCGACGATGTACTAGTAAATCAAGACGCCCATTATACCTATTTTTAATGTTTTTTTTTATTTAGCCAAAATGATTTCTGTAGATTAAAAGAAAATATTCTATCTACATACATACATACATATAATCACGCCTTTATCCCTAATGGGGTAGGCAGAGCGTAAACGACCTAAACAAAGGTCGTTCCGCCACGTCTGACATAGTTTTGAGGGTTATTTAAGATAGGATTCTAGGTATATTGCTGTAGTGACAGGTTGTCAGCCCATCGCCTAAATTATAATATACTGAAACCCTCGGATCCCTTAGCTGGATCTTACAGCATGCCCGGGAGGAAATGCAGCTGGCACATTCTATGTTTTTCTCTCGCTCCCAGGCCAGCATGGAAGTAATATAATAATATTCTATCTTCCTGTCCATACGCTATTTATATCGTAGACATAAATTATCTTCTTCTTCTTAGCGAGTGGATTCTCGAGTCGAACAACGACCTGAAGAACCCTGGTGTCAGAGTTTTCAAACCGCCTAGTAGCACAGCTATTAGGCCTCTGACAAGGTTTTAAGTGACGGCTACTATAAAAGACAGAAAGCCGGGACCGACGGCTTAACGGGCCCTCCAAAGCACGGAATCCTTTTTTACTTTCGGACAATTCGGTGATTCAGCCCGCAATGTCCTGGGACAAAACTGGGGAAAACTCACAAAGTCTCAAAATTTACAATATCAGTTTTGTGTCCCCCCTGGGTATCGAACCAGGGCTCTGACCGCTAGACCACGGAGGCAGACATAGATTATAAATGAGGTGTACTTACCCGAGTATGACTAGCTCTCCATATTTGACGAGGGGCTTGGGTTTCTGTTCAGAGCCGCTCTCGCCGGCTTCCTCTAGTATTGGCGAGTCCGCACTGTCTGCAGCACTGGAACAATAAAAAACTGCTATTAGATATTTTCATTCATCAGATGCAGTCCATTCATAAACAAAGTGCGGGCGCGTATCTGCAATTTTACATAAAAATCTGACTATGTAAGCTCGTTTCACTTGAGTGATTGTTTTACAAAAAAGGGGTAATATTGAACTTGATCTAGTGTGTGTTCGAGGCGAATATGCGTCAGTCAAAAACATACATACAATCACGCCTTTATCCCTAATGGGGTAGGCAGAGCGTAAACGACCTAAACAAAGGTCGTTCCGCCACGTCTGACAAAATTTGCGAGTTATTTTTTTTTTCAAGTGTTGGCATGTCGCGGTTTGCACATTGCCACTTTTAGATAGATCTGTAGGTGTTTTACTGTTGTGACAGGTTGTCAGCCCATCGTCTAAATTACAACATTAAAAAAAATCTAAGTAGGTTATATAAAATTCGGGTAAACTTGATTTTTATTGAGATATAAGATGGTTATCTAAACAAGTATCTTCATAACATTTTATAGCAAAGATGAAGTTCTAAAAAAGCCGTGATAAAAAAACCGTATAAATCCACCATAACATTACGTAAGGGTCATCTAAAATGCATCAGTGTGTAGCCGAGTGGCGTGATGAACTTGAAAACTACTCACTTATGCAACAGCTATAATTTCCTACTGTCAGATCGAGATATTTTATTCAAAGGGCCGTGAACTTCGACTAACATTCGATATACCTAACCGCCATATTGTGTTTTTTTTGCTACCTAACTTATTTACAACTAGCGACCCGCCCCGGCTTCGCACGGATATCATCAGTGTTTCTCTACTATATTATGCATGTATTATACATACAAACCTTCCTCTTGAATCACTCTATCCAATAAAACCGCATCAAAATCCGTTGCGTAGTTTTAAAGATCTAAGCATAGAAAGGGATATAGGGACAAAGAAAGTGAGAATGTTTTATACTATGTCGTGATATTATTATGAAGTAACTCTCAGATATAAATGTATTGTTAAGACAGTTTTGCTTATTTCAAAGCCAGCTGATTTTTCAGCTTCCATGCTGGACTGGGAGCCATAGAATAACGTAGAATGTGCCAGCTGCATCTCCTCCTGGGCATGCTGTAAAAACCAGCTAATGGATTCGAGGGTAAATTGTAATTTAGGCGATGGGCTGACAACCTGTCACTACAGCAATATACAGTTCTATCTTAAATAACCCTCAAAATTTGTCAAACGTGGCGGAACGACCTCTGTTTGGGTCGTTGACGCTCTGCCTACCCCATTACACAGGCGTGATAGTATGTAATTTTCAAGAAACGCCGACTTTTATTTTTTCCTAAAGCGAACCGTTTTGTGTTGTGGGACGGAAACAAAACCTAATCAAAAAGAACGTACTAAACTACCAAGAGACAAAATGAAGGACTTCCGGAGCCCAAAATCCCCCCGCATGTGGTCTGGTCGGGTTAGAACTGGTCCGTACAATCTGTGGGTCAAGATTAGTGAGTCTGGTTACTACGGTGCCTCGGGAACCGGTCGCGGGCCGATGCACTCGCGGGGCCAGTTTAGTGGGACCTAAAACATGATGCATTTGGAATTGAAACACGGTCTACGGACTAGTAAAATAACCGAGAATAAAATCAGCTGAAAATATATTCATATCTTTATCCCTAATGGGGTAGGCAGAGCAAAAACGACCTAAATATAGGTTGTTCTGCCACGTCTGTCAAAGTTTTAAGGATTATTTAAGATAGATTTAAAGGTATATTGCTGTAGTCCCCATCCACCCCATCGCCTAAATTGCAATATAATGAAACCCTCGGATCCCTTAGCTGGTTTTTACAGTATGCCCAGGAGGAAATGCAGCTGCCACATTCTATGTTTTTATACCACTCCCAGTTCAGCATGGAAGAAGTTAGCTGAAAAACGGGATTCAAAGTTAATAGTGAACAGAACAGGCATCTTCTGGGTGAGCTCACTTCATCATCGACTCCCACTATCGCCAAATACATTCGCCAATAAAAAATAAAATATCTACGGCGGGATGTCATAGAATGGAAATGGACAATAAAGCAAAGGATAACAAAGAATACCCAGACACAGAACAGATTCAAGGACTAAGGGACAGCGTCCCGCAAACTGATAGGAGTTACTCAGTCAACGACACTGAACAGCTTCCACCAATTCTTTCAGGAAGAGAAAAACAAAATTAGTTTTTCTATACAAAATGTTCACCTCGATCAGACAATTTGTATGGAAAAGCCATTTTTTTAACTTCCTGAAAAAATATCCTGCTGATAGTTGTTCAGTGTCGTTGACTAAGCAACCCCTATCAGTTTGCGGGACGCTGTCCATTACACCTGATATAAAGGGAATCGTAACCAAGACCCTCTACTTAGCAGACAGTTACACTACCAACGTACCTAACCGGGCTATCAAATATAAAAAATGATGTTTCTCTTCAGGGATCATAACAAAACGGTGTTGCCAGTATGAAGACTTACGCAAGCCGAACTAACTACTCTAGCGTTGGTTATCATTGGGTAAAACGCAGAATCCTTTGTCTGTCTGTCAGACGTGTATTTACATCAATGAAGCAACAACTCTTTCATAGATAGATACGAGACAAAGGAAGATACAAATGATGGTATTATTAGGTACTAACTGCGCTAGCGTCTAATATACAATACAATACAAAATTATTTTTTGCACAAATAAACACATACATACATAAATCACGCCTTTATCCCTTACGGGGTAGGCAGAGAGTTTAACGCCTCGTAAAAGGCGCTTTCGCCACGTCTGACAAAAATTGAGGGCAATTTTAGAATGTAAAATATGTATTGCTATAGTAACAGGTTGTCAGCCCATCGCCTAAATTACAATACACTGTAACCCTCGAGTCCCTTTTGCTGACTTCAACAGCATGCCCGGGAGGAAGGGCAGCTGGAACATTCTATGTTTTTCTATGTCTCCCAGTCCAGCATGGAAGTAACAAAGAAACACATACAACAGAAATATAAAGGAACAAACGTGACAGTACAATATAATATACACCTACGTTGTCCTGCCTGATGCTTTTCTCCTTGTATTAACTACCTATAATAAAATAAATAAGAGGGTAGCCGTATGTGACGTGAACGTACGACAGGGTAAGACTCTTAAAATTACAATAAATATTAAAGACACAAATACACAGACTTGAGCAAACCACTAGGTAATTTGCCTTTTGAATAGATTTAACATATAATCACGCCTATATCCCTTATGGGGCAGGCAGAGCGTAAAAGACCTAAACAAAGGTCGTTCCGCCACATCTGACAAAGTTTTGAGGGTTGTTTAAGGTATATTGCTGTAGTGACAGGTTGTCAGCCCGTCGCCTAAATTGCAATATACAGAAACCCTCGGATCCCTTAGCTGGTTTTTACAGCATGCCCGGGAGGAAATGCAGCTGGCACATTCTTTGTTTTTCTCCGGCTCCCAGTCTAGCATGGAAGTAAAACCTTCTGAAGCAAAGAGAATATTCGTTACCTCCTGCAAAGTATTCCTTAACCGGTCACCCATCCATCCATAAAATGTATAATAGTACGCCACACGACGCGCTTAGTAATAAAAGCGAGAGTTATGTCAAGTGGAGGGCTACATGCCTTATAGATAGGCTGGCCTAGTTCACTATGAGATAGCTTATCTATACTAATCTATACGATCGATCTAACACTCCAAGTATAAGCTGGGTGCTTAACTTTACCCTCACATAGATTGGAAAATGTGTGAGTGGAAAGTAATTAAATGGGTCGCTGTTTTATGCCATCCTGAACATAGAATGTGCCAGCTGCAAATCCTCCCGGGCATGCTGTAAAAACCAGCTGAGGGATCAGAGGGTTTCTGTATATTGTAATTTAGGCGATGGGCAGACAACCTGTCACTACAGCAATATGCCTACAAATCTATCTTAAATAACCCTCGAAACTTTGTCAGACGTGGCGAAACGACCTTTGTTTAGGCCGTTTACGCTCTACCTACCCTATTAGGGATAAAGGCGTGGTTATATGTATGTATGTTTTATGACGTGGAACGTTACATTGAAGGAATATAAGTTGAGAAACTTATCAAGTAGGTTTTCGTCGCTTTTAGCTTTTTCGTCCAAATATTCTGTATTTAGTGACCTTTTTTAAAGCGTTAAACTTATCTCTAACTAACGAACACAAAAAAGACGTACATCTCAGATATGCATTGAAAAACATTTCCCTACACACTAGTAGAGTCAATTTTATCAATGAAAATAAAAACAATAAAAAAGCACAAAGCACGCCAAGCCGCCGCGTTCTACGCAATAACGTCGCGGCCTGGATACCATTGTTTATTTAAAGTTTATTGCCGATTATCTAAGAGCATTCCCGCACACACGTCTGTAAAGACGGTAATGGACTATAAAGTCGCGATTCTCTTTGTCTCTTCGGTGTAGTTAGTGCAGTGTGAAACAATTCGCTTGGCCCTCTGGCACTTTCACTACCAATTTCGCTTCGAAGTACTTTCATTGAATGTTTTTGTAGGCACTATTAGCTCTGGCTGGATAAACTAATAGTGTTTACAAAAACATACTTGCTTTTAAGTTATTAATTTACTATTATACAACGTAAACATTTAATTTAATGAGCCCGATGGTGTAGTGGGCCGCTGCCTCCTGAGCGGGAGGTCGAGGTTCGAATCCCACCACGTACCAATGTGTTTATCGGTTTTCGTAAGGCACGTTAAGCCGTTGGTCCCGGTTAATATCGTTTAATACCGTAGATATTAGTCGTTAAGCCATATTAGAGGCCAGTGCTAAGCATTGGCGGCTTGAAAACTTTGACCTAATCTAGGATTGGGTCTGGTTTTCCTTCTGGGTTGCGGAGGTCAGATGGCAGTCGCTCAGTGTAAAAACCAGTACCCTCGTTCAATCCCCTGGATTAGGTAGCCGACCCTGTAAGATACGGGATAAGGCTAGGGAGATGATGATGACAACGTAAACATTTATCCATGCTGGACTGGGAGCAAGAGAATAACATAGAAAGGGCATGCTGTAAAACCCAGCTAAGGGATCCGATAACCTGTCACTACAGCAATATACCTACCAATTTATCTTAAATAATCCCCAAAATTGTGTCAGACGTGGCGGAACGACCTTTGTTTAGGTAGTTTACGCTCTTTCTTCCCCATTAGGGATAAAGGCGTGATTATATGTATGTATGTACATTTACAAGTTGTGGATAACATTGTCGTCATCATCGATTCAGGCTAGAACATTTTGTTTTTTTTATTGGACCTATAATAAAATCAACAGCTGACTTCCAGCGATGATGCTTAAAATGACTCAACATTAAACGACACAAGCTCTGACATGAAACCTTTGACTACATCATAAATTTTAACAGTACTGATGCAACGAGAAGATTTCCCAGTGTTTTACGGTTTTACTTTAATTCTCGTCTGTTTCTAGGAACTAGCAACGTGTTAAGTAAGCTAATGAATGAAGAGGCTAGCTGTGTGAAACTGGCTCATATTAGGAGTTATTTGTGAAGGTAGTTCGTTCACTGGATAACTTCAAGCTACGCGAAGTAGGTCATTGACTTGCTCGCTCATCTGTACTTACTAACATTATAAAGTGGGACTAACTTTCATACTGGACTGGAAGTGATAGAAAAACATAGAATGAACCAGCTGCTTCTCATTCCAGGTATGCTGGAAGTTAGTCCAGTAGTCTGAAGAGTCAAAGATCAACAAGTACTAAGTAGATCTTTTTCACAAAACCGCCTTTCATGTAGTTTTAGAATAGAAAACGTTTATTCATGAAACAATGCAAAACTCAACATACATTTAGTAGACTTATGTTACATACATGAAAACATTTTTTTTTTATTGTATGCTCTGATCTGTATTGCACAAGAAATGGAGCTGACTCAGCATTTGTTACAAGTTATATCTATAACCAGTAACACTGATATTCTGTCAAAATATACATACATACATATAATCACGCCATTATCCCTAATGGGGTAGGCAGAGCGTAAACGACCTAAACAAAGGTCGTTCCGCCACGTCTGACAAGGTTTTGAGGGTTATTTAAGATGGATTTGTGCGTATATTGCTGTAGTGACAGGTTGTCAGCCCATCGCCTAAATTACAATATACTAAAACCCTCTGATCCCTTAGCTGGTTTTTACAGCATGCTCGGGATGAAATGCAGCTGGCACATTCTATGTTTTTCTCTCACTCACAGTCCAGCATGGAAGTAAAAATATTCTGTAAGTTTTAAACCTTGCTGTTGGCGTATTGTCTACCCCGTATGGCATGACGATGACGATGTTGAATGTAATACTTCTTTTCCCTTTTTAGAATATTTTAGTACAGATTTACCAACATGTAACAGCTTTCCAAGCAAACCATGCTTTCACTATAAACTAAGAAAAGGTACAAAATGTAGTAAGATCCCATAGTTAGAAAAGAACTCGGCAAGATCCCGACTTTCCTAACTCTTTAATCAAACTGGCCTCTACATTAGAAGAGTATAAAAAAGAGAAAGAGAGGTAGGATGAGAGATCCCGCCGTGATTACAGGTCAAAGCACCCCGCACGGTTTTCCTGTTCCGGACTAGGGTTGCCATCTTGTCGTAAATCTGGAAATCGCCGGATATGTCCGGTGAAGCTATTGTCGACTCCATTGTAGGTAGATTTATAGACAAGATTGAGCTTCCTCAAGTTTGAAAAGTAATTGTGGTCAATATTGGTAAAGAAAAACATGAACTATCCCGCTTTCTGCTTGTACAATTTCTATACCCAAAGATTGCCTCGTAGAAATTGCTGCTTTAGCAATAAGGCCGCCTATATTATACTGTCACGTTTGTTCCTTTTTATTTCTGTTGTATGTGTTTCTTCGTGCAATAAAGAATTTTGTATTGTATAAATGGGCAGAGATTTGAAGGTTACAGTGTATTGTAATTGTAATTTTGGCGATGAGCTGACAACCTGTCACTACAGCAATATAGAGGTCTATCTGAAATAACCCTGGGTTGACAAGCTGTCACCACAATAATACACAAATCTATCTGAAATAACCCTTAATACTTGTCGAATAGTCAGTCGTGACCAAACGACCTTCGTTTAAGTTGGTAATGTCTACTCTATTAGGGATAAAGGCGTGATTAGTATTAATGTATGTAAGAAATAATAAATGGCAGAATAGTGAACATGTCCGAATATGTTCAACCCTGTCCCGGCCCGCCCCTATCCCGGAGCACATAGCGCTAATGGCAGCCTCAATTATTGAAATAACTCACAAACGGCCCACCGTGCAATCACAAACACCAGACAAGGGACACGATTCTGCACGTCACTTACTAAATCTTAACTTAGCCAGTTGTCGGCAAACTGTATGCAAAGATATTGATTGAAAGAGTGACGAAAGAAACTGATGAGAAGGTATGGGATGCTCAGGCAGGATTTCGAAAGGGAATGGGATGTACGGATCAGGTATTTTCCTTGCGGTGCATAGCTGAAAAATCTTTTTCTAAAAACCAAAAAGTCTATTGCGCATTCGTGGATTTGGAAAAGGCCTATGATAGAGTGGTGAGGAATGAATTGTGGTCAGCACTATCCATGCATGGGGTAAGCAGTATTTTGATACAGGTTTGATACAGATTCTAGTGCTTGTGTCACGGTGTAACGGGGCGTATACTGAATTGTTTAGCATCGAAAAAGGTGTTAGACAGGGCTTTTTAACTTATTCATGGATAGTTGCTTGGAAGATTTAAAAGAAAGTGAACGGAAATTACGAATGAATGATTTACTCGTCAAATGTCTGCTCTATGCTGACGATCAAGTCTTACTTGCATCGTCGGCAGAAGAGTTGCAGGAGATGGTAAATATTATGAATGAAGCTTTGAACAAGAAAGGAATGAAAGTAAATGTTAGTAAGACGAAAGCAATGGTTTTTGAAAAGGAGAATATGACAGAGTGTAATATCTTGATAGGGAATGAAAAAGTGGAGCAAGTGAAAGAGTTTGTGTATTTAGGATCAATGTTTACAGCAGATGGAAAGAATGATAGTGATATTGAAAGAAGAGTGAATGCCGGTAACATGGTGAATGGAGCGTTGCACGCCTTTATGAACAGTCAGAAGGTGTCCAATAAGGCCCGTCTGGCTGTGCATAGAGGGGTGTTGGTTCCAACACTGATGTATGGGAGTGAAAGTTGGGTATGGCAGAAGAAGCATGAAAGCAGAATAAATGCAGTAGAAATGAGAGCGTTAAGAAGTATGATTGGAGTCAAACTGAGTGACAGGATACGAAATAGTGTGATTAGGGAACGTTGTGGTGTGAAAGAAGATATAGTGACAGGTATTGACAAGGGAATGCATAAATGGTTTGGACATGTTGAGAGAATGAGTGAAAGCAGGTTGACCAAACAGATATATATGGCGAGTGTGGATGGAAATGTTGGGAGGGGAAGGCCTAGACGCACGTACTTGGATCAAATCGGGGACGTCCTAAAGAAAGGTCAGGTCAAGAGTACCCTAAACCGACGAGCATGTATGAAAAGATTAATGAATGTGGATGAAGCGAAAGAAGTATGTAAGGATCGTAGCAAGTGGAAAGATGTGGTCTCTGCCTACCCCTCCGGGAAAGAGGCGTGATTATATGTATGTATGTATGTAGCCAGTTTAATAAATCGAATGAAAGACAGAATAGTGAACATGTTCAGATGTTCAACCCTGTCCCGGCCCGCCCCTATCCCGGAGCACATAGCGCTAATGGCAGCCTCAATTATTGAAATAACTCACAAACGGCTCACCGTGCAATCACAAACACCAGACAGCGGACACGATTCTGCACGCCACTTACTAAATCTAAACTAAATAAATGACTAGTGAACATGTCCGAATATGTTCAACCCTGTCCCGGCCCGCCCCTAGTCCCGGAGCACATAGTACTAATAGCAGCCTCAATTATTGAAATAACTCACAAACCGCCCACCGAGCAATCACAGACACCAGACAGTGGACACGATCCTGGACGTAACATACTAAATCAAAACAAACTTAAAGTGAATAGATGACAGGATACTTTCGGTCCCGGTCGCTGTCTTTGATAGTGATCGTTACACAAACCATGTCAGAGTTTAAAATCTCTGACATCAGGTTTCACCGGGTCGATCGATTCGATACCCACACGACAGAAGAAGATCATTCAATTTTACAAAATTGTAAGAACCATTTCTTATTAATTTAGTATGTGGCATGGAGAATCGAGCCCATTGAACTGTGAGCTATATTTATGTCCTATATCTCACTTATCTTTACTACCTCCTAACTGTAGTAGGATGAAACATTATGAAATGGAACAATCTTTTTAACTGCCTGAATGTCTGGGGATGTCTTTCTGGAAAACTTTTAAAAGTACGTAACAGCAATTTTTCCATGTATACTTTTATCTTACCTAATTAACTAGAAATTTAATAACCTAAAAAAGTGAAAATTATGTAAACAATAACAACTTGCGAAGAAAATACCGAGTATTTCTTCAAATACAACTTCTTCGAACTAATGGAATCAAAACAATTCCCATGAAAGTCTCAGAATAATCCAAGGAACAAAAACTTGCAAATTAGCAACATAACATAATATAAATCGATGAGCAAGAATGCGCAGATCGCTAGTTATACCAAATTGCTATTACCCAAAGTACTTAGTGCAGTATGTACAGTCAACCAAGGATTCAGGGTACCAGAGACGCTCCAAACTTAATAGTTATCGCTAGTAATTGTTAATGTTTTAGTCATGGAACTTCATATATGAAAATTTTAAAAATTATAATTTGGCCCTCCCATACAAATTAAGTCGAACAGCTGACACCATTTTGTATGGGAGGGCCAATTTATTTTTCTTGTCTTCTTAGGGGGTAACTCTGCTAAATTTCCCTTTCGCAAAATGGTCCTTGGTCGCAAAATATCCCTTTCGCAAAATGTCTCTTTTCGCAAAATGCCTCTTTTACAAAAAGTTCCGTTGAAAATTCTTGTCTAAGTTTTTTCAGTAGGTGCCGTAAATCCGTCCAAAAAAGGGTCATTTTGCGAAAGGGACATTCTGTGCAATAAAGATTTCAATTTATGTCCCTTAGGAAAGTTGTTCAGTTTCATGGGTAGAAAGAATCACACCTAAAAAATATGACTTAACTATTTTTTTTCTCCCGGGACAGTACTCAACCGACATGAGCCTCTTAAATAAATGATGATTAAAACTATATAAGGCTATGAAATCTTATCTAAAACTATAAATAAACACTTGAGAAAATTTTATCGGTTTGGCGCAGCTGGTACCCACCCTATCTTCTTGGTAGACTGTACTTGGTAACGCAAGCGCAAGATATCGTGACAGTAACAATTAAGGCGCATTTGCATGTCTTAATGCAATTTTTTCCGCTGAATTCTTCCGACAGTCTCGCCTTTGTCTGCCAGTTTATTGCTACGGAGTGCAGGCACGTGGGTTTGCCCATGATAGCACTGAGGATATATACATACATACATACATAAAATCACGCCTTTATCCCTTACGGGGTAGGCAGAGCGTTAAACGCCTCGTAAAAGGCGCTTTCGCCGCGTCTGACAATAATTGAGGGTAATTTTAGATTGTAATGTGTATTGCCATAGTGACAGGTTGTCAGCCCATCGCCTAAATTACAATACACTGTAACCCTCGAGTCCCTTTTGCTGTCTTCTACAGCATGCCCGGGAGGAAGGGCAGCTGGAACATTCTATGTTTTTCTATCTCTCCCAGTCCAGCATGGAGGATATATATTTGGCATAATTTAGGAACACTTTCCTAAATAATGACAAAAATATAGCAGAAGTAGCTTTTTTGCGCCGCAGTTTCAGTGGCTTAATAAGTTTTCCCGTAAGAAGTAGATATTTTCCGCTTTCATTTCCGCCGATTCAACAGTGATGAGAGACGGTAAGTAAATTCATACAAAATATGCAACCTAATCTATTCTAACTATTCAGTTACAGTGAACTACTTTAAAACGTTGGTTTAATCAAGAACCAGATTAATCAAGTGATGATTATGACCGGTATAACAAAATTTGTCAACCCTTATAACACGCACACAAACGCATGCCAAGTGCAACATGCCGTCTGTCGATGACATTGTAGTTAGGACTGTCCGAGCTGTGTCTATACACCAACTTGGATTGACACACTGACCTATTTTATTACCATTTATAGCACAAATGACAATATTGTTACCGGTCTATTCTCTACAGGAAAACTTCGAGGATTTACCGCGAACTACTGAGTCAATGCGCTTGCGCAGTTGAGGGCGAATTCGCTGAAACGATTTCGGTTATAACATGTTGACATCGGGTTCTATCCGGTGGGTAAAAAACAAACAGTCATCTGGACCCAGTCTTATATTCGTCATTAGAATGTACATATTTACTTGCTCTTTCACATTGGGAAAAATGGAACTTCTTGATTTAGTTGGATAAAAGGAAAGGATTTGAATTGAAAAAATACAGAAGAGTCTTTGAAATATGACCGCATTTTCACAAAGATACTATTATCGGACGCAAACTATCTCACCCTTAATTAGTCAGACTTATCGCTTGACTATTATGGTATGGTATATGCCGATAAACGAGATATGAAAACTGAACAACTGAGTTGATTACTTGAGTATGGAACAGGAAAAACAACTACTAGTGCCTGGAGCAATTCGAGTTACTACGTATATAATCTGCATATCTAAATAATAAGGAAAAACACGTAGTTCGTGTGATTTATTGACTTGCTTATCTATTGACAAGCAGAGCACGTGGTGACAAAGGCGACCTAAGCAGCGACAAACAACGTGGGAACGCCGGAAATTGACGAATGGACACCACCGGAATTCAAGTGACTCATTTCTTGTTTAGTCCAGTCGATTAAGGGGTAAAGGTAGAAGTAAATATTTGTGACTTATTGATTTGATTATCTATTGACAAGCAAAGCACGTGACGGCAAAGGCAGAAACGCTGGAAGTTGATGAATTGACACCAGCGGAATTCAAGTGAATCATTTCTTGTTTAGTCCTGTAGATTAAGGGGTAAACGTAGAAGTAAATATTAGTGACTTATTGACTTGATTATCTATTGACAAGCGAAAAGTGCACGTGCACGTGTGCAATAAGCACGTGGTGGCAAAGACAGCGACAAACAACGTGGGAACGCCGGAAGTTACGAATTGACACCACTGGAATTCATGTAACTCATTTTTGTTTAGTCCAGTAGATCAAGGGGTAAAGGTACAAGTAATTATATTAGTGACTTCTTGACTTGGTTATCTATTGACAAGCAAAGTCACTAGCGGCATAGGCAGCAACAAACAACGTGGGAACGCGGGAAGTTGACGAAAAGACACCACCGGTATTCAAGTGACTCATTTCTTATAGTCCAGTGAATTAAGAAATAGTGTTACACCGAAGTGGAATGATTTAAAAGCATTTTTTTAATTCAACATTTGCAAATCAGATTTTATTTTATTCGGGAGCCATAACATCATCAAAAAAATTATCAAGCTTTTTAGAATCTTCTAGTTTACTATTAAAAAATCTAGTACTAACTTTGTAATAAATTTTCATTAAAGATACTTCTGAGTTCGACTTTTCACAGCACTGACACATTAATATACTAATTAATAATGCTTACTCATTCATTATTTTCATCTAGTATTTAGTCAAATCTACTACTACAGTACACATTTTTTTTTAAACTGACTGGACTATTCACGAATTTCCTCGAACTGTATAATCAGACGTTACAATTCGTAACAAGTGCAGTATTCTTTAGGCTTCACCTTTTAGAGGCGCGGGAAAGCAGATTGAATAATGAAAAAAAAAAACAAAGCCTCGGCCTAATGAAGTAACCAGTGTAATTTACAATTAATCCGTTCACAGACAATACAATAACAATTTAGAATTAGAAGACAATTGATTATACAATGGTTGTTTACGAAAACCCTTGTACTTTCTCCGTTCGCACGGTCACGGTTAGGGTTGCCAGTAAGAAACTAAAATGATTCTAATTTAAGGGAAATCAAGCGAGCTGCTCACTACCGTAAAAGAAGAAATGGTCGGATGTTTTCCGAACTCGCCACGCTTGGCGGGCGGATAGGCAACTGCAGTCAAAATCACAATGAAGGCTCGCCGCTGCCCATTCCTAGAATTCACCCTTAGTGGCCTTTTACGATAACTTCGAGAAGAGACATACATATACATATAAATCACGCCTTTATCCCTAATGTGGAATACAGAGCGTAAACGACCTAAACATTGGTTGTCCCACCACATCTGACAAAGTTTTGAGGGTTATTTAAGATAGATTTGTCCTCGGATATCTTAGCTGGTTTTTACAGCATGCCCGGGAGGAAATGCAGCTGGCACTTTCTATGTTTTTCTCTCGCTCCCAGACCAGCGTGGAAGAGACCATACCTATTAAACTGTAATTATTGTAATTTGGACAATCAGCATGGCAACCCTAGTCACGACCTTAGCAGCGCCTGCGCAGATGTTGGACACTTTCTACCTCGATAGCCGGCCTTACCCGTTTTATTAGATCGAAACATTTAGCACTTAGCACTCAGATAATACAGATAAATCAATTTTGGTGACAGAACTACTAGGTTAGGAGTAATAGCATCACCCCATCTCTTTTCGCGGTAGTCGCAAAAGGGGATTAATAAAGGAATAACACAGATGGGTGGCCAATACGCGATGTATTATAATTCCTCTTTTCCATGCTAGACTGGGAGCGAGAGAAAAACAAAGAATGTGCTAGCTGCATTTTCTGTATTTTGCAATTTAGGCGATAGGCTGACAAGCTGTCACTACAGCAATAAACCTACAAAACTATCTTTGCCTACCCCATTAGGGATAAAGGCGCAATTATATTTATGTATGTAAGTATTATACTTCCTTTAATCTATGGGCGTAACATCATTATAGTTATACTCTCAACCAGTAACTGAAAATACCTGCCATAGAGTAGAACTTATGCAAAGTCCATAAGCCTTACTCTATGGTAGGCCATCACTGAATGCTCTCCCAGTGCAGAAAATCGGCAGAAATGGAGATACATACATACATATAATCACGCCTTTATCAATAATGTGGTAGGCAGAGCGTAAACGACTTAAACAAAGGTCGTTCCGCCACGTCTGACAAAGTTTTAAGGGTTATTTAAGATAGATTTGTAGGTATATTGTTTAGAGACAGGTTGTCAGCCCATCGCCTAAATTACAATATACTGAAACCCTCGGATCCCTTAGCTGGTTTTTACAGCATGCCCGGGACGAAATGTAGCTGGCACATTCTATGTTTTTCTCTAGCTCCCAGTCCAGCATGGAGATACATTGCAAAAAAAGTGGTTTCACTCGGAGATACCTCAACTTAGTACGCTATCGAAGCAACCACGACCACTCTGTCAAGAGCGTACGACTGAGAAGAAGAAGAAGAATAAGAGTAGGCCTTGCCAAGCTATAATTTGTATCTTTGTTCATAAACATTACTTCCATGCTGGTCTGGGAGCGAGAGAAAAACATAGAATGTGCCAGCTGCATTTCCTCCCGGGCATGCTGCAAAATCCAGCTAAGGGATCCGAGGGTTTCAGTATATTGTAATTTAGGCGATGGGCTGACAACCTGTCACTACAGCAATATACCTAGAATTCTATCTTAAATAATCCTCAAAACTTTGTCAGACGTGGCGGGACACCTTTGTTTAGGTTGTTTACGCTCTGCCTACCCCATTAGGGATACAGGCGTGAATATATGTATGTATGTATGTTGTTCATAAAGGTCTTTACATATTATGATTTGCTAAGAGGATGACTAGCATTCGTTATTGAACTGCGTGAATCGAATGTTATTAAACTCAAAATTATTGATCAATGACGAATCACAACCAACGAAAACAGTAATAAATGTAATAATCATGATTTGCCGTATTCAACTTGTGAAATTACAAATGTAATTGAATTCATTGGTAGATCCTATTTGTCGTTCAATGACTCTCGTTATTCGAAAAAAAGCACTTGAGGTATATTTGCTAGATCATCATCTCCCTAGCCTTATCCCGTATCTTACGGGGTCGGCTACCTAATCTAGGGGATTGAACGAGGGTACTGGTTTTTACACAGAGCGACTGCCATCTGACCTCCGCAACCTAGAAGGGAAACCAGACCCAATCCTAGATTAGGTCAGAGTTTTTAAGCCGCCAATGCATAGCATGGCTTAACGACTAATATCTACGGTATTAAACGATATTAACCGGGACCAACGGCTTAACGTGCCTTCCGAAGCACGGAAAAAGCGCCAATAAACGTACATATGAAATTCGAAAACCGAAAAACACATTGATACGTGGTGGGATTCGAACTACGACCTCCCGCTCAGGAGGCAGCGGCCCTATCCACTACACCATCGGGCTCCTCGGGGTATCTTTGCTAGATATGCAATGATTATTACTATGGTTATTATAAGTTTTCGCAAAACATAAATTGTATATAATTAAACAAAAAACATAAAAACACCTAAAGTTACGAAATAAAGCTATATTTCAAAAGACATAAAGGAAAATTTGCTCATTTAATAAAAATCTATGTTAACGTAAGTAACGGTCTATGGAAAGGGACAAAGACGATCATTAAAAAAGAATTAAGCCTCTGTCGTTGAGACTCAAGCATTGGCATTGGTGGAGGAGTTGCCATGACACCTGCTGGTTATAACTAATAGCCAATATAACCTACAAACATACATTCACACGCATATACTGCTGGGGCAGGCACAATAAGCTAAAAAACCGTTTTTGACAGAATTTGTAGGATATTTCAGATAGCCTGTGTCGTCTTTCTGTATTGCTGTTGTGAAAGCTTGTCAGCCCGTTGCCAAAATTGAAATACACTGAAACCCTAGGCAGTATTTCTGGGAAGATAAGCAGCTGGTACGTTCCATGTTTTATCGGTCCCAGTCAAGCATGGCTTAAGTACAAACAGAATACCAATCTTCCACTAATTTGAAAGCAACCGCCAAGCAACGGTCATTGGTCCAACGGTCAAGTCAAGTTTTTATCCTAAACGGAAATCTAACGATGCTGACTCAACTGACAATACCTGCTATACCCAGTTTCTTAGAAAAACGGATACTGCTCACATAAACTATCTATGGCGAAAGACAATATAATACTAGGCAAAGCATTATAAAAAATACAAAAACCCTCTTTTTCTCTCCTTTTTGGAAATTAAAAATCTTTAAGCTTTTGTTTTCACCCATTTTAAATAGGGAAGTCAGTTTTCATTTCTTGAATTTAATCGTATTTTTTTTTGTTTGTTTGACTGAGCAACCTCTTATCAGTTTGCCAGAATCTGTCCCTTACTTCCAGATCACATAACCCTCCTTCTGTCGCAGTCGGGTAGAAAGCAGCTTTGATTGGTTGAAAGGTCCATAAAATTTAACAGTGAATGAAATGTCGATATTTGACTATAAAAACAGTTCCATACGTAATCAGAAACGCAATAAAACTTGTCACCATTTGATTGCTCCATCAGATTACGTGCTTTGTCGCACTTTGACGGCCTCGGTACAATTTTACGAGGCTCGGAAGGCACGGGCTTGAAGGTGACCGCAATATTATTACAACGACGTAGTATATAGTACATTAATCCAAGTAAATGAAGGTCTCGCTGAAGTAAAAAAATTATGAACCACTTATGAATAGCTTGCCACAAAAAAGCAAGGTGGTTGCAATTTAAACCGACCTTATTCCAAGCCGCAGCAGTTAGCAACCGTAGCTTTTCCTCGCCATCAGATACTATTATATAAGTCAGTGTTTGGTCTAAATTTATAACATGAGGTTGTTGTTTAAAACGCTCCTAATCCTAGTTTAATAATTGCATTGGACTTATCCGATAGCCGAAAAACGTAGCGATATTGCAGCCATATGCACTGTAATAAAGACGACTTTTGAAAATCTATCAATACATCTACCCTATATCAAAGGCCCGGGGTTGCCAAATCCACAATTAAAACCGTTAAAACGGCAGTTCCGGGTCTTTGGCAGGTAATTCTAGTCTTTGCGATTTGGATTTATCTGATAGTCGAAAAAAGTAACATTACAGCCGGGTACCCTACATAAAAACAATTGCAGCCGCGTGCCCTAAATAAAGACAACTGTTAAAAAGCTATCGACATATCTACCCTATATCCAATGGGGTTGCCAAACCTACAATTAAAACGGCAGTTGTCTGTAGTGATTTACGAGCGATGGCGGGTGACGAGGCGCGACCGAATTTGGCAGAGTGCGGGGTTCAGGTCAGCGAACCGAGACTTGTCGGCGCACGCTTGCATGCGCGCGCGCATGGCGCAGTCGCACGCCGTAGCGCAGCGGTGTGGGCTGTGGGCTGGCTTCAGGTGTTTGCCCTATTTGTTGTAGTGTGGGTACTTCCTTTAAAATGGTAAAGTGTCCGCCTCGTAAGAGGTTATTGTACTAATAGCAACGGAACAACTCAACAGTAAATCAATCATCTGTTCAGTAAACTTGGTTGGCAGAAAGGCGTCAACATACATGCGCGGGCCACACAAAGCGTGGAGCAGACTGAAAAGTCGCAACTTATCTCATCATCCATACAGAAGAGACACAACTCATCATCATCATCTTACGTCTATCTTATGCTTTGAAGTAGATGTAATTTAGTAGCGTAATACTCAAAGACTTATGGTAAAATAGATACCATAAAACATGTGTCTATCTTACTCGCTCTCTAAGTATTATCCCCCACAATCAGTTAACAATCCAACCGAGTCGAAGCGTGCTCAAATCATTATAATATCCAAACGAGAGGGGACCATAATCTACTTATTGAATAATTCAAACGTGGTTTAGACCCGCTCTGGCTAATTTAACTAATCCCTTAGTCAATCGGCTGATTGTCCGTATTATGGTATTGATTTATTAATCGAGTTGAATGGCTTCAAATGGACCCGACCGTTATTTAAGCCTCCCTAGGCGGTCAATCAAAATTGCTTGAAGTATTAACATAATGCGATGAAAATGGTCGCGCCGACATCGACAGAAAACAATCTCAAATTGCAACAAAATTTTGTCAGCATGCACCTGGTATTTAATATTATATTATTTTTCAAATAGGTATATGTTGCACAAGAAAAATCTTCGTTGTACTTATGACAGTTTTGACGGTTAAATCCAACTCCAACATCAACCAACCAAAAAGTTAAGCCTGTAATCGCTGCTTATATTACGTCAATGGCGTATTAAACGGTTCGAAAGCTCAAGGTATATCGCGTCAATACTACAGAAGAAGATTCAAGTGGATTTCTCAAACATGCTTTAACGTTAGACCGGGTATTTGACCGTCTAGCAGCGCCCGCATTATCAAAGGCGCAACGTGCCTTTTTCAGCGTTCTATGTCGGCGTTAGGAGCATCTGCCACGCAGGTGTGCGCAGGAGCAGGTGGCGGGAAAACGGCCGGATACTGGCGCTTTTTGCCACAAGAATAGAGGGCGTTTTGGAGCGAGAATGTCGATTACACCAGACTAGAGTTGATTTCAAAGTAACTGCGCAAATCAAATATGACTACATACATATGACTAATTTAAAATATTGATGTAATCAATCAAATTACATTCAAAATACATTGTAATTAATTACATTGTAATTAATTACTATAGAGACGAAATTCTTGAAAAATATAGTCATTTAAATACTAACGACCATTTACCTGAGCTCTTAAATGATGATATTGATTTACCTATGGTGACACTACACTATCATAAATATGACTCCGATAGTTTTGTCGACTCGATTGCCAAATGTTTTGCACACCTAACCTAATCATGTATTTTAATTTACTAAGTTCTACTCTCAATCTGGAATTTGTGTTAAGTGGGTATCAGTAGTATTTTCTTCCATGCTGGCCTGGGAGCGAGAGAAAACATAGAATGTGCCAGCTGCATTTCCTCCCGGGTATGCTGTAAATCCAGTTAAGGGATCCGAGGGTTTCAGTATATTGTAATTTAGGCGATGGGCTGACAACCTGTCACTACAGCAATATACTTACAAATCTATCTTAAATAACCCTATTATATCTATAACTTTGTCAGACGTGGCGGAACGACCTTTGTTTGGGTCGTTTACGCTCTGCCTACCCCGTTAGGGATAAAGACGTGATTATATGTATGTATATGTATGGGTATCAGTAGCAGATGATGATTCAAACCATTATGATATCCTAAGACCCACACGATGTTGTATTTATAAGCGATTCCAATTAAATCTGAATCATTTAGTAAATTGATATGTTCAAGACGTGAGAAACAAAGGGTTTGGCCGATTACTCATACATACTGATATGCATATCTTTCATGAAGTGTTTACTTTGCAAAACGTTTTCTCGAAGCCAAAAATTCCTTTCGCTAACATTGCATTTTCAAAATTTCGTGGTAGTACTATGCTATTTTAATAGCAAGTGTATAAGAAATTTGCTAACCAAACTTTAGCTTGTGAAACTACCTAGAGTATATATCTATCTATCTAGGAATACAAACAACTTTTTCTAAGAAACAGGTCGAAATATGAAAAAAAATATGTAATTTTTAGAGTTAAGCTACCAGTGCCTGTTGTGTCTTTCTTTCCTATGTATTTTGTCCTTTGTTTATTTATGTGTGCTTAAAATTGTTAAATAAATAAAGAAATAATGGTGTCAGTATAGTGGCTAGCTAGAGTAATTTGTGACCCATGTTCCTAGGGAAAAGTTGTACAGATTCATGGGTAAGTTTGGGTTCACACCCTTATGTCTGGTCAGCAAATTTATATACACCTTGTATATGAGCAAAGTTCGGATGATATTTCCCTGTATCAATAGCATATGCTAAGGCAACAGTGACCGCTTTCCATCAAACCTATTCCCATTCGTATACGTCAAAGCTAAAATCATATGCAGGATAGCAATGAGCTGAATATGGTAATGCTACGTCTCGATTTTTGGCATGCACGAACACGTATTAAGACTGTCTTAAATATACAGGGTATTAATTTTATTGAGTGCCATAGATTAGCGGATGTTTCAGTAAAAATAAAGAAGCACACAAAAAATATTCTTATCTTATCTAGCCTATAAATGATCCCACTGCTGGGCAAAGGCTTCTCTTTTCTCTTTCCGTTCTTCCTTGTTTTGGGCCTCCTGGTGCTAATCCTTGGCGAATGAGTCTAGCTAAAAAAATACTGTACCTACAAAAAACCTACACATGCTTTTTGACAAACCCAAAAAATACTAGATAATTTGTAAATACCTTACAGGAGGATTTTATTATGCTGCGTTACTAAAGCACTAAGCTACACTCTGTGTTAGCATCGAAAGTTTTGGCACGAACGAGAAAATATTATAACAATAAGGACTGTCTTCGAAAATGCAGATTGATAGCTCGAAGGCATCTCACACACATCACATGAAATACAGTATGAAGATTCCTGAGTATAATCAGCGGAAGCGACTGGGACGCAGGTAGGGCTTTCTTGGAATCTTGGGATAAAGTATGACTACCAGTAATGGTATGTGGCTTCAGGTAGAAATTGTTTGGCGAAAGGACGCCTATCTCTTATAGAACCTTTGGTCCGCTTGGTCAGCAGTTTTTATGTTTGTGGGTACGGTCAGCCACGAAGAGGGTCCTACAGTTTTGACAAAACTCTGGCTAGTAAAATTATCAATTTTCTAAGCTACTGAGAAACAACATTTACTGCTCAAGAAGTACAATAATTCCACAACATTTAACTTTATTAACCGACTATTTTATAGCCGAATGAACTTAACTTATGGAATAAGGCTGAAATAGCATTGCACGTTACTCTAAGAATAAAATAACACTGTTTAAAATATCCCTTCTATTCTATACATATGCACATTACGATTGTATAAAAACCTCGTGCCAAAACTATTAAACAACTGCAAATGTGTGTGTGAGTGAGGAAACCACAGATCGTTAATCTCATACGACACAAAAACACACATCAGTATTTTAAATGATAGCCCTAGGTCTCATTTCACAATACATTTCACTCCCGAGAGCGAGTTGGTGGAAGTTTAGGGTTGCTAATCCATACTAATACTAATTAATCTGAAAGTAACTCTGTCTGTTACTCTTTCACGCCTCAACTGCTGAACTATTGGATTTGGCGATGGATGGTACGATTACTTGGTTACTTTGGGCCGATAATAACGAAACAATAACGACGAAATTACCTCCATGCTGGCCTGGGAGTGAGAGAAAACCACAGAATGTGCCAGCAGCTTTTCTGGGAGGAAAATAAATAAATAACAATATACTGAAACTCTCCGATCCTTTCGCTGGTTTTTACAGCATTCCCGGGCATGCTGTAAAAACCAGCGAAAGGATCCGAGAGTTTCAGTATATTGTAATTTAGGCGATGGGATGACAACCTGTCACCACAGCAATATACATAACATTACATAAAAATACTTTATTGCACGTAATAATACAACATACAACACAACAGATAACAAAAAAAAGACAAGTACAACATAGGCGACCTTATTGCTAAGGTAGCAATTTCTTCCAGGCAACCTTTGGGTGAAAGAAAAATGTGTAGCTGTAAGCGGGATAGTGCAAACCTAGTCAAATCCTTAATACATTACATATAATACATAAACCATACCTACAAATATATCTTAAATAACCCACAAAACATTGTCAGTCGTGGCGAAACGGCCTTTGTTTAGGTCGTTAACGCTCTGCCTTCACCATCAAGGATAAAGGCGTGATTATATGTATGATAATAATAAAACAAAAGTAACTTTGACAACAAGACGCCCCACAAAAACCAAGTTTGTCAGGTAGTAAACTAACTCATAACTGAGGGACTAGGAATGCTCACGGTTCAACCCTGGCGCATGAAACTTTAATGAGGGGGTTGAATGAAGCCCCTAGGAACCCCCATTGTGCCCCAAAAGGTTAGGTTAAAAATATCCACAATACACTGGAGAGTGCTAAAAGCAGAATTTACTTTCTTTTTACGTAGATGTGACGTAGACAGGTTGCGAGACGACGGGAATGTAAGGAAATGTCAAGACGGGTGACGTCAAACATTTAGTGGCATGTACGCAAATACTGATGTGATGATAGTACTCTTGTGTTCACTTCTTAGCGAGTGGATTCTCGAGTCGAACGACCCGATGAACCCGGGTGGCAGAGTTTTCAAACCGCCTGGTAACACAGCTAGGTATTAGGCCTCTGACGTGGTTTGAGTAAGGACCACTATCAAAGACAGAGACCGGGACCGACGGCTTAACGTGCCCTCCGTAGCAGGGAATCCTTTTTCTAATCGGACAATCAGGTGATTCACCCTGGGGAAAACGTCACAAAGTGATAAATTGACAAATTTCAAGTTTGTGTTCCCCCCTGGGAATCGAACCCAGGACCTCCGGATTGTAAGCCATGGCTGTGACCACCAGACCACGGAGGCAGTTACTTGAGTGAGATGCAAAATAATGATTGCGTATTTTCGTAATGTTTTAAGAAATTGCTATTTTCGATATAGATCAGAGCGTGTATTGTCTTTGTTGTCTAGAGGTTAGAGGGACTTCAATTTTGAGTTAGAGATCGCGGGATTGTTTCTAAGTTTAGTTAGGGCGTTACAATTCAATGCCCTGATGAATGCCTTTTAAAACCGTTTACATACATAGCTTTTTCATTTACTTAAGGATTTCCCGGGGGAATGAGATCTATCCCCGCGGTAAAAGGTAGCCTATGTCCGTCTCCAGATTACCAGCTATAGTCCTGCCAAATTTCATCAAAATCGGTTCGCCTAAAGGCGTGAAATAGCAACAAACAACAAGACAGACATAGTTATTTTCGCATTTATAATATTAAGTATGGACTAGTATGGATTATTTCAGGTAGAATATGAAAGAAAATGAATTACATGTGATAATACTATGGATATGGGCTTCACGTTCGTTTAGTATTTGGTTTTATTTTGGAGCTAATACACTCTGCCAAATCAGAGGAAATTTGGCTGACAATTGGGCCAATCAACCATTTCACTTATATATTATACACTACACCCACACAAGGCAGAACAACAACTTAATATCAAAGAATCATTAGGTCGCAAAATGACTCTTTCGCAAAACGATCCTTATGATTGTTTTCTAAATCTTGGATTTTTCTCTGACAGACACGTAAGACCTAACTCTACCTAAAAGGAACATTTCGCATGTCACCCATAAAATTACTTTCTAAATGCTTAAATAGCTATCTGCAAACTCTATCCCATTAGGGATAAAGGCAAGATTATATATATGTATGTATGTATGCAAACACAACAACTGAGGCTTTATTAAGAACAAACAATAATTGAAATCCCTCAAGTACTCATAGCCACTTGCAGAGAGCTACAAACTCGCAAGGTCTTCTCTTTGTCTGATGATAGACCTTGTGGAGAAGCCCTGTGCCTGTCTGCTAACAAACGTGGGACTGTCGTCAAGGCGATTGCAGGAGATAAGTATACCAGGTGTAAGGGACAGCGTCCAGCGAACACTGATAGAGGTTGCTCAGTCAACGAAACTGAACAACTATCACCAGGGTTTTTTTTAGAAAGTGAAAAAATAAAATGGTTTTCCATACATCATCTCCTGAAAGCGCTGTTTCTTACACCCGGTACAGGTACAGTCGTAATAGCCTAGTGCCTGTGACTGGTTCAATAGCTCAATAAATAGAATCACAATCTCCCTCCTTGCTAAGCTGGAGATAAAGGGTTCATCACTACATAGTATAAAACAAAGTCGCTTTCTCCGTCCCTACATCCCTATGTATGCATAAATCTTTAAAACTACGCAACGCATTTTGATGCGATTTCTTTTAATAGATAGAGTGTTTCAAGAGGAAGGTTTATATGTATAATACATGCATAATATAGTAGAGAAACGCTGATAATTTCCGTGCGAAGCCGGGGCGGGTCGCTAGGTACAAATAAAATGAGTGTCAGAACCTACTTAGATGTTTATGACTGAGACAATAGCTCAGTGAAAAAATACCCTTCTTGATAACCTAAAAGTTATGGGTTCTTTTTCCATCCCTACATTTTAAATATTTGTAATCTATTAAAAATATTTATGTTGGGTGTTGTCTATGTATGCTATACATACATACATATATATAATCACGCCTTTATCCCTAATGAGGTAGGCAGAGTTTAAACGACCTAAACAAAGGACGTTCCGCCACGTCTGACAAGTTTTGCGAGTTGTTTAAGATAGAACTCTATATTCCTATAGTGACAGGTTGTCAGCCCAGCGAATAAATTACAATATACCCTCGAATCCCTTAGCTGGTTTTACAGCATGCCCGGGAGGGGATGCAGCTGGCACATTCTATGTTATTTTATCACTCACAGTCCAGCATGGAAGCTATATTCTATGTATATTTAATTAAATTAATATGTGTTTATTTTATACCTACAATTTTTTCTTAAATACTCCTCCGAACTTTTTCAGATGTAGTGGAACAACCTTTGTTGATTTAGGTCGTTTACGCTCTGCTTACCCCATTAGGGATAAAGCCGTGATTATATGTATAGGCGTGTTATTTTTAACAAGAACTATTTAAAATACCCTGTTCTACAACTTAGTGCATATGTCTTTATGCTCATCTTCAAAACAAACTAAACTGCAGTAATAAGTAATATTAATATTGATCCACCATAAATATTAATTATAAACAGTCTATAAGATATGCACAGTAGTGCTGAAGGTCACAAGACCAGATAAGGTGGTCTTGCTTACATATATCATTAGAAATGAATGTATAATTGATGCAATAGTTAGCGGCTCTTAGGTTTTAACTTGCATTGTTAACTTTAAAGATTATGAAACTATCTACCTACTTGTTAATGTAAAACTGTAAAATAAAGCTATAAAATACATACATATACTCACGCTTTTATCCCTAATGGTTTAGACAGAGTGTGAATGACTACACAAAGGTAGTTCCAGCACGTCTGACAAAGTTTTGAGGGATAAAGGCATGATTATATTTATGTATGTATGTGAAATACAAACAATGAACATCAATCTGCAGAATAGCAAATCAAAGCTGAAAAAAGAACAAAAGATAGACAAACATAAATGCCAGAGTTAATAATAGTGATACTTTAAATAGTGTGTCTGTTTGGACACTGGCCACCTAGGAAAAGAATAACAAGCTATATTATTATCATGTTTCAGTGTGGTTTATTAGACCCATATTGATAAACAGCACTTGAGATTAACAGCCAGTTTGAGTTCCTATCAGAAATGACAATTCAATTAAGGTTATATGGATTTTGTATTGTGTCATTTCATTACATTATGGTCTGTCAAATCCACTCTTAATATTGCTCTCAATCTTGAGATCGCTTTATAATACGAGCCTCAGAGTCAATGAAAGAGGAAGCCTAGAATATTAATATTATGTAAAAGAACTTTTTGTGTGCAAGCAACTGTTACTCAGTTTTTTGTTATATTTAAAGTAGTATTTTAAATCATAACATGTATTCAGTATCTTCCATTCTGGACTGGGAGTGATAGATAATCATGGAATGTGCCAGCTTCATCTCCTTCCGGGCATGATGGAAAAACCAGCTAAGGGATTTGAGAGTTTCAGTGTATTATAATTTAGGGGATTGGCTGGCAACCTGTTACTACAGCAATATACAGATCTATCCTAAACAACCCTTAAAACTTGTCAAATGCGGTGGAACAACCTTTGTTTGGGTCATTGACGCTCTGTCTACCCCATTAGGCATAAAGGTGTGATTGTATGTATATATGTATTTTATTTATCACTAGCAACCCGTTTCAGATTCGCACAATATTATCAGTGTTTCTTTACTATATTATGCATGTATTATACATATAAACCTTCCTCTGAAATCACTTCATCCATTAAAAGAAACTGCATCAAAATACGTTGCGTAGTTTTAAAGATTTTATAAGGGATATAGGGACAGAGAAACCAATATTGTTTTATACTATGTAGTGATAAACTATGAATAATGTAGAGTAGCATCATTTTGCCCTACTGATTAATGAGTTTTCACATGCAATATAGAATTAATACAATCAGTTCAATTCAAACACACAATACATCTTACTATACTTATCTAAAACAGTCAAAACATCTCAGTTTTGTAAGTATTATCAACCAACCATAATATTTTGTAATACAGGAAGCCCTATATCAATGATAATTACTATCTATAATACAGATAACATAATAACAACAACAACTGTTTTTTTTCAGATCAATGAACCTCTGATTGAATTATTGAAGTGTTTGAATGAAGTGAGGACAAAATAATTTGTAGGGCATTGATATGAACAGGGAACACTGGAGTGCAATGGCCTGATATAACATACAATGTGTTTTGTGTCTGAGTATAAACAATGTTTATGCAGCAATAAAAATATAATTAATTTATTGTTATACCTTCTTTGTAAGAAAGACAGATAAGTATGAAATGGAAATACCTACACTATTTTATTCTAGGTAATGATAAAGAGCTGACCCAAAAGGCAATCTTTATCGGGACAAAGCACCACATACTCAGAAGACTTGCCATTCGTGTGATCGATATTTAAGACAAAAGTAGTAGGTAGATAAACAAAAACGTTTCCTCTCTAAACAGATAGATAGCGGGAAGCTGTATGCTCCCGGAGCAAGGAAGGCATATCCTGAGACGTAAACAAACAGGAACACTAGATACCCAAGCCACAACATAGCTATACCTACAGTTGTATACCTATCTCGCGACGTAACACCACACAAAGATCAATTCGAAAACAGCTACTTATTCGTGTACGCGTGTGTTTTATGAATGCATACGGCGAGCTGTGCCCACGGCGACCCAGCCCCCGACCAAATACCACGTCCAACAAAAACTTACCGCTTTACGACCATGATAGAATCCGTATCCTCGTTTGTGGACCCTATGATTCGAACTATACTTTACAAACTTCACTAACAATATCGGAAACACCATGAATTTTATCAAATCACTATCAAGTCGATTTATTATAAACACACATCGCTAAAAAGCGATAAATACACTGATCTTCATTGCTCCAACAACCTCGAATAATTTGCACTTCACTTTTGAGACGCACATTAACTTTTATCTTGATTTAACTTTAAATCACTTAATGTAAATAAACACAGATTACCGAAGTAAAACGCGAGAATACAAAGGCGGAACGACACAATTTTATATTCGAGAAATCCTCAAAACACAAACGAACGAAAATGTGTTTTTAGTTTAGGGCGCAACTTCACTTTGGTTTGTTCATCGCAACCAACTTCAAATGACATTAAACAGGACCACCAACATTACAACGAAAATTCTAATAAAGCTCAGTGCACACAGAACATACTTTATTATTTTTATTTTTTATACAGGGTTAATAATTGATTATTTTAACTATTCGTTTTATTTAGTTAATTATTAAACAAAAATCTTGCTTTTAACCAAATTAAATTTCGATAGAGAATAAAAGGATGGTAACTTTATATGGCGGCGTTCGGTGGGACGGGACACATAACGAAATAAATGCTACAACACTAAAATAATAAGCATAAAGCCGTGACTCCTGCGTTCAAAGAAAACATGAAACATGCCCCCGCGGCGAGAGAAGAGAAGGGTTTCACAAACATGGGGGACGGCCCTCTGCGCCGCGGATCCCCGCTTAAACATATCCATGTTTCGTGTAATCTTTGAGAGTAGTAGTCACGGCTTTAAAGGTTTGTGGTCGACGATATTCTGTCAGAACATGTGAACCTCAGAATAGGTATTTATTTTAATCCTACAAAATTATGCATGCTTAGGATTGAAGATTTTTTTTAAATATATTTAATACAAAACAATTAATATTACGTATTTTTTACATACCATTTAGGTACTTATATTTTTTATTGCATTAGCCTGTGTTCCTATTCATTACATTGTAAACAAAATGTTATGTACCCCAATGTATATGCCACTTTATAATACACCTCCATCAATGCTGCCAACATGAAGAAATAGTGTAGCGGTCGTTCCATTTTACGCAAATAAATTCAATACATTCGGATACATGAACATGAAATTGACCATTGTTAGGAATAATAATAATAATAATAATAATAATAAATCTTTATTACCAATTAGTATTACAATCATATAGTAAACATTACAATCGGACTTCAAACTAGGTAGAACCTGTAACGTGATAGCCCAGTCAACCGTTACATTTAAGATATTTTACAAATTATTGCAAAATTATTGTGGAGTGTGTTTAACAACTTGTATGTTGGAGTGATTTTGATAGTCTTAAAACTAAAGTTATAAAAAAAGTAATTTATTTATTAAAATTAGGTATTACTTATGTACTAGTTAGATAGATCTATTTATATATTTATATGACAATATATTATTAAATATAATATATAATGAATGAAATAATAGCAGAAACACAAAGTTTTATATGTTGGTATTGTAATAAAGAGGTTTAGGAGACAATAAACAGAATAAATTCCGTTGAGTTGTAATCTAGTGATTTAAGCCAAGTTTGTAATTTACTTTTTGCAGAGAAGAAACTATCATTTTTGAGGTTACATTGTTTATTAATAATTGAATAAATGTACGGGAAAGCGAAATGTTTAAAACGTTGCGCAAATTTTGTATTTACTCGAGGGGGTTGGGTTAGATACACTCGTTTGCTGCAAAGATCTTTAAAAGTGTTTGAGTTCAGGGTTATCTTGTGATGGTGAAGACTGGCCTTGAATATATAAAGTTGACGAACCGTTAAAACGTCTGCTTCCTTATACAGATTTGTGGTAGGAAACCTAAAATGTTTACTAAGCATAACCTTTAGCACCGATCGTTGCGCTCTTTCCAAGATTATTATGTTAGTTTTGGTGGCACTACCCCAGGCTCCAATACAATAGGTTAATAACGACTGACATAGCGAGATGTACACCAAACGGAGGACATCCGGTTCAGCACAGCTTCTTAGAAGCTTTACAACTCCTACCAATCTTCTAATGCGACCGGCCATAGATAGAATCTGCTGTTTGAAAGATAATTTCTCGTCTAGGATTACCCCGAGGTATTTTAGTTTATCTATTCGCTGAATTGTGGGGCAATTACATGATGATATTATAGACTGCCTGGCTTGATGACATGCGTGAATCTTAATAATAGGAGCAAGAAATGCAGGAGGGGCTGATGCTTTCGTTTTATGAAAACACAAAAACTTGGTTTTATCCGTGTTTAGAGTGAGAAGGTTACTGTTTAACCAATTTGTGACTGAAGCCATGGCTTTTTCTGCACGCTGAAATACATCATTCCATAAGAAATCGCGTATGACAAGAGCAGTGTCATCTGCATAACAAATGACATCAATCTTGTCGTCGCCAATAAAGGAGTTTATTAGATCATTGATGTAAATGATAAAGAGGGTTGGTCCCAAAATACTACCTTGAGGTACGCGAATGTATCCGATTAATGTTGGAAAATGCGGTAAGTTCAAAGAGTTTATTTTCACTTTAATATTTTTACAACATTATCAGTATACTATTGAGTGCTATTGAGCGCGAGTGAGCAAGACTAACATGAGCAACATGGAAAGCTAAACTAAAACTGGGTAAATACACGAGGTATTTTTTAAAAACTTTTAAAATACACTTTTCACACAATATAATCTCATTGTAAAATGAAAATCCACTCACCGTTTCAGGGCCACCCTCCTTGCTGATTCCATCAACAGATTTACGTAGCTTGGATTTATTAATATACCGTATCGCGATCTTATTAGAATTTCTGCTTTGAGTTTAGCTAATAATTTGGCCTGCGTAAGTTTTCTTTGACGCCGATCTTGTTGATTACAAGAAAATCCCATATTTTAGGTATTAGGTATTAAATATAATTATTTTGTTTTGCTTATAATTTGTGTTTTTGAATATATTAGGTAGGTATTTTTTGTTTATATTAATTTTGTATCACACATTTGACTAGAATTTACTTATTATTTGATAGTATTCTTTACATAGTTGTTTATTAAATATAAAAGCTACTTAAATGTACAAAAGCTTTATCACGATATTCAGTTTTTTGGTGCAACGCGAACGGAGTCGCCCTCTCAACTCAACTGGCTGGCTTGCCGCGAACGCGAACATTGGCTTTTCAAAGTTCATACAAACCAAACACAGTGCATGCTTGTACCGACATGTCCCGCAGATAGTGCTGTTCGATAGAAACTTGTCTAATAAAAATAATAAAATGACTAGACTGGCTATCAATCATCAAATCTGGTACCTATTTCAAAATATTACTCATTCTTCCCGACATTCATACAAGCCTGATTGCCACGTCATAGTTGGTGACGTCATTGTTGCAGGACATGGCGAAATAAATGCATGACTAAATTAATTAATTAAAAAATTCTGAAGAACAGTATTTAGGTAGGGTGACATCACTTTTTAGAAATTCTCGGACACCTTTTTTTACCCAACTGCGTAACGCCATTGAAGCGAAATTTTTCTAAAGGACTTCTTTTTAGGTACTATGGCGACAGTCAACGGTGAATAATAATTACAAAATCTATTAAATTACTTAAAACTTAATTATTTAATAGGTTGGTAAGTATTAAAATGATATAAGTTTACTGGAAAGATTGTGGATCATCCCTATTTCTTACATACAAAAGTACTTGAGCGATTCAATAGGACTTTGTTAAAAGCAATATCAAAGACCTTCCTTCCCGTCCTTACACATAGCTTGTATAAATGAATGAACCTACATACTTATTTAAAAAACGTAAATTCAATATTCAAATTGATATAAGAAACTTTTTGTCTTTTTTCAACTAAATACGAAGAAGATTTCTAAATAAAAATAATTAAAATCGGTAATACATTGGTTAATGTACGAATAAGTGAACAAAAAAATAACTTTTAATCTTTTCGAGCCTGTTTGGGAATAGTAGTGGGTATTGGGCTGGGCAAGAGACGAGAGAAACATTTTTATTTTTTTAATATCTCTGCTACCTACCTAAGTTTTTTGTTATTTTAATTTAATTTTTAATTACTGCCGCGATACTCTTCCTACATATGCTTGTTTTGGTCAGAGAGTAATCTCCAGAAATTCTCTAAAAAGTTTTTCCTTAACCCGTGACTACAAAGAAATATACCCCCGCGGGGCAGAGGGGAAGGGTGTCTTAAACATTTTCCTTCCCCTCCCTGCCCCGCGGGGCAGGGCATGCTTCGTGTAATTTTTGCGAGCACGAGTCATGGCTTAAGACCCTCAGTATACCAAAACACAGAGGTTTCCATTAGTTAGAACACGCATCGCAACCGCGTGCAATCGCTGCGTCACGGCAGCACTTCGCGCCAACGCACCGACACGTGGGATCAGACCGACCGACAAGTCTCGACTTGTCCGCTGCATTTTGTTTACCTACTACACAGAATGCTCCATTTTTGAGAATATTTTTTTTTAGTGGAGGACATTGGTCAAAAAAATTAAATCTGTGGTAATAATTAAAATAATAAATATGTAACTTCTATAACATAAATAATGCGATTCTACTATGTGGTAGATATGTTTTGCATATAAGCATTTTTTTTTTGCCAAATGAGCGTATTTAGGGATTGTGCTTAATAGATAAGTATGTACATTAAATAGATAACATAATCTTACACTTAACCTAAATTTAAATACAAAATTAATGATAAAACGGGTCAGAATCTAACAATAGACCATCCTGTATATGCTACTATACAAAGTTTACAATCATAAATGATGTAATCGCGATTGTCACCTTATACCAGCGGTTTTCAACCTTTTTGACTACGCGACCCCCTTGTATACTAAAAATATCTGGCGACCCTCTAGGTCAAAGCTTTTTATTGTTTTACAAACACGGGTAGGTACCGTGCCACTGCGAGCGTAGCGAGCGCAAAAAATCGCAAAATAGACCAATAATGCTTTCTCGTCATTTTTACTACCGCGATTTTTCAAGTCATTTATAGCAAACACAAAGCCATTTTGGACGTACAAACATTGGTCTTTTTACCGACGACTACTCGCGACCCCCCGTAATTCCCCAAGCAGGGCTCCGCGACCCACAGGTTGAAAGACACTGCCTTATACGTACAATGCTGTACATTCTCTTTTTGGATAAAACAATAAAACGGCGCATTGTAAAGCTCAGACAAAAATGTAGCTAAAACCTAAAACTATCTATATTATCTTTTTTTTATAAAACTGTTAGGTATATCAGCGTGGATTGTTATATCGGCGTGCGACTGATATATAATTTAAAGCTTGTAATCACTACATAGTATAAAACAAAGTCGCTTTCTCTGTCCCTATATCCCTATACATATATGCATAAATCTTTAAAACTACGCAACGGATTTTGATGCGGTTTCTTTTAATGAATAGAGTGTTTCAAGAGGAAGGTTTATATATATAATACTTGCATAATATTGTGGAGAAACACTGATAATTTCCGTGCGAAGCCGGGGCGGGTCGCTAGTTATATTGTAAACTATTTTTTTAATAATAAAATAAATGAAGAACGAAAACAAGGTTTATGGCTATAAACAAACTTATATTCTTGTTTGAATGTTTCTTTATACAATATTTTACAGAAATTTGTTAAGTTGAATTAAATATCTACCAGTTTAAATATTGTTCTGAGATTTTATAATATTTCAAGAAGCAAGGGTAACCATAATGTATATTTTCTTCAGGATACTTCTAAGCATTAAATAAAATACTGTATAGTTAAGATAACTTCACAGATTATTATGCACGGTCTAAATATTGAATATTTTAAAATAAGGTTTATAAATACGTTCCAGGCATTCGATAAAAAATACACGTTTCAAACAATGGGTTCAAATGCATAAATTACTTCTAAAAACACTATTATTTATACAAGTTATAAATAAAACCAACTAATCTTATTCTACAGCAAATCACAGGTAATTAAATTCGCTCGTTAATACGAGACAAGACAACCTATATCTATGAAATAACAAGATTGCCAACATTAAACAGAGTGTTTATTTAATTCTTCCATGCTAGACTGGCGAGAGAAAAACATAGAATGTGCCAGCTACATTTCCTCCCGAGCATGCTGTAAAAATCAGCTAAGGGATCTGAGGATTTCAGTATAGGTATTGTAAGGGCGATGGGCTGACAACTACAGCGGTATACCTACAAATCTATCTTAAATAACCCTCAAAACTTTGTCAGACGTGGCGAAACGACCTTTTCTTATGTCGTTTTTCTCTGCCTACCCCATTAAGGAAGGCGTGACTATATATAATTATTGCGTAGCATTACTAAGAGGGTGTTTTAGTAATCCTTTATCGTTAGTATAAGTAAAATATATTTAATACATTTCTTTCCCATACAGAATTACCACTTTGATAAGACAATTTGTACGGGAAAAAAAGAAATTTTGGCGAGTTTTTAAAATATATTTTTATGTGATTTATAGCCATAATATAATCATTATTCAAGCTAAACCATTTTTTCGAAGGTTTTGTCTACCATGTTTATTTTTCATATATGTGGTTGGCAACCCTGAAGGAAAATTATCTATCTATCTACAAGCAGAGTACCTATATGTATAGGTAAGTAAAAACAATAATAAAAAAATCAGTTCACGATTCGCAAAGAATCACCTGCAAAGCTATGTAGTTTGCGCGTCACGACATAATTTTATACGTATACTCCGTTTTTTAACGTTGCGTTATTGATACCAACTTGTTTTGCGGCCCATAACCTGGTTTTGCTTTGCAACTTTAAAGAATGTCAACCGCAAAACATATGTTTGTAACACTGTTACCGTCTGCGGTTCCGAAATTACGATCACTTCTAAGTTGCAAAGAAAAAACAGTTTATGGGCTGCAAAACAAGCTGGTATCGATAACTCCACGGTAAAAATACGAACTTCGCTATGAATAGTAAAACGACAAAATTATGTCGAGGCGCTTATTCTAGGCCTGCAGAGGTTAAAAATACTTAACGAATAAACAATAAATAGTAGAACTAAAATAGTCTTAGCCAATGAACACTCGAGCCATGATTCAAGTGTCTTGTTTATAGCCTAAAGCCGTATTTTTGAATCACTCGAATCGAATTCGCACACGAAAGACTAACATTCGTATGACATATTTTATGAAAATTGTTACTCTTAGTTACCCTTTCGTATGCGCATTAGAGTTCGAGATTGAAATTCAAATTCTAAAATTCAAAAATACGCCTTCTGAGCACAAACACACATCAAGGTTTATAGTTAACTAACATAGTTGTTACAATAATGTAAATCGCATAACTGTTGTGTAGTTTCATGTCATATATTCATTTTAGCTAATATTTTCAGATTTCCTTAAAAATATTTCATCTGTAAACAATTTTTTTTCTTTTTTCAGAAAATGTTTTCATGCAATTACAAGAACTGGTTTAGTATTCTTCAGCATCATCTTCTAGCTAGCCTTTTCATGTACTTTCAGAGGTGGGCTACCTAATCTAGGAGATTGAACGAGGATGCTAGTTTGAACACAGCGAAAGTCAGATAAAAACCAGACCCATCCCAATCTTACATTAAAGCATTTTTTTTCAGCAGTTTAAATTTTCAAGCCGCCAAATGATGTGGCTTAGCGAACTAACAATTACTGGCTTAACGTGCCTTCCGAAGCACAGATTATAAGCACTGGTTTAATATTCCTCATAATCGTAGTAATCATCGTCTTGTCCCTCTCCGTTGTGCAACATGGCGGCGAGGGAGGACAATTCCGTGTTCGCTTCCGCTTCCGCCTCCGCTTCCGCTTCAGCTTCCGCTTCCGCTTCCGCATCGTCGTCGTAGTCATCGGCGGCGTCTGAAACAATAATTAAATGATTTTTTTAAAGTCTCTGTTGATGGTCATTAGTTCATTACACATACCATGTCAGAAGCCTATTTATTAGCTATGCTTTTAGGCGGTTTGAAAACTCTGACATAAGGGTTTATCGGGTCGATCGACTCGAAACCCACGCGACAAGGCAAGAAGAAAAGTGTAAACTACAGATGCAAGACTTCTCATGCTGCGAATGAGAGGGAAGTATGTTATTTCTGGAGATTTCAATGCGGTGTCGTAGTAAACAATCATGTTCAAATTTTAATCTCTCCATTCCATCTTCCATACTGGACTGGGAGCGAAAAAAAACCCATAGAATGTGCCAGTTGCTTCTTCTCTCGGGCATGCTGTAAAAACTTGCAAAGTGATTCTAGGATAGTATTGTAATTTCTAGTTAATTAGGGGCGTGCCCTCGCGGATATTACCGACACACCTAAGTGGAATTGATCCAGAGATCTTTGGCCAGGCCAGATACACAAGATATGTCTTATCCTACATACATACATATAATCACGCCTTTATCCCTAATGAGGTAGGCAGAGCGTAAACTACCTAAATAAAGGTCGTTTCGCCACGTCAGACAAAGTTTTGTGGGTTATTTAAGATAGATTTGTAGGTATATTGCTGTAGTGACAGGTTGTCAGCCCATCGCCTACATTGCTATATACTGAAACCCTCGAATCCCTTAGCTGATTTTTACAGCATGCCCGGGAGGAAATGCAGCTGGCACATTCTATGTTTTTCTCTCGCTCCCAGGCCAGCATGGTCTTATCCTATAAAACCTTAAAATAGAAAATTTGAAAAACAAGTGTTTGAAAAACTAGCTAAGAATGTCCCTTTGGCACTTATTGTCAAAAATAAAAAGGAAACTCAAATATTATCGCTTACCAGCAGCAGAGGGCGTGGCGGGGGTGCGCGGCGGGCGCGGGGAGGGCAGCGCGGGGGAAGGCGGCGCGGGGGACGCCAGTGGTAATGTTGGTAACGTGGGCAGGTTTGGCGCCTTCTTCCGACGTTTGGTCGCGGGAGATGACGGCACGATAGGCTCGTCGGGGGTGGCTGGTTTCGTACTGGAAAGAAAAATATACAGTATGCGGTGTAATTTTGTATAAGAGGCCATGACACAATTTGAGTTATCGATCTGCCGAAGTCGAGTAACAGCGCGGAAGGAAAATGTAAGCTGAAAATTTCGTTTGTCAAGGACTCGAATGGCAATGACGCCTTCTAGTATCTGAAATCTAAACACGTTAACACATGTTACATCAATCTGACTTCTATAGCTACTCTTTTAGTGTACATGCGGCCAGGCTGTGGAATGCACTACCGCACACAGTTCGTGACAGTCCATCTATCAAGCAAGTGGACCAGATGGAATCCCTGCAATAGTCCTACGTAACTGTGCGCCAGAGTTGTCTCCGATATTGACGCGTCTGTTCCGACTCTCACTGGAGACTGGTGTAGTCCCCCAGTCGTGGAAGCTTGCAAACGTGCAACCTGTGCCCAAAAAGGGCAGCCGTTCGGACCCTGCCAATTATAGACCTATATCGGTAACCTCTATACTCTGTAAGAGTATGGAGCGTGTGCTCAATAATCGGCTCCTGGCTTACCTGGAGGATAATGATCTCCTCAGCGACCAACAGTATGGCTTCCGCCGTGGGCGGTCGACGGGTGACCTCCTGGTGCATGCCACCCACTTGTGGAGCGAGGCTATCGAGAGACATGGTGAAGCTCTCGCTGTGTCTCTGGATATCTCTAAGGCATTTGACAGGGTCTGGCATGGCAGCCTTATTAACAAGCTTCCCGCTTATGGGCTCCCTGATGGACTTTGCAACTGGATCACAGATTTCTTGAGAGGACGATCGATACGGGTGGTCTTAGAAGGCCGCTCCTCTGTTCATCAGGCAATTGATGCCAGGGTCCCTCAAGGATCGGTACTTTCCGCAACTCTATTTCTGCTGCATATCAACGATATGCTGACACCCGACACCTTTGGGTATGCAGACGACAGTACGGTTGTCGGTAGATATTTGTCCCGTGCAAAGTCCAGCAAGGAAGCTATTCAGTCTTGTCGAGAGTCCGTAGTAGATCATTTAAATTTAACACTTAAGGCAATCTCCGAATGGGGTGATGCCAACCTGGTGAAGTTTAATGCATCTAAGACACAGGCCTGTCTATTCTCGACCAAATTGAGTCCCTTCAATCTAGCTCCCACTTTCCGAAATGTATCCGTTCCGATTTCCGATCACCTCGAGCTTCTTGGTGTAAGTCTTACGTCGGACCTGAACTTTGGACGATATATAGAATCCTTGGCTTCGACTGCAGCCAAAAAACTTGGTATTCTCTCAAAGGTTAGGCGATACTTCACACCGGGACAGCTACTACAGCTCTACCAAGCTCAAGTCCGATCGTGTATGGAGTATTGCTGCCACCTTTGGGACGGATCTGCCAAATACCAACTGGCAACCTTGGATTCTATTGAAAAACGCGCCAAGAAGCTCATCGCCGACCCGTCACTGGTAGAGGAAAAGCTGCAGAGCCTCGAACATCGTCGCAAAGTAGCTTGCTTGTCTGTGTTCTACAGGATACATTTCGGAGAATGTGCAGCATCGCTTCATGACCTGATACCCCCCTCCCCATTCCATCTCCGGGGTACGAGACGCCGGTTGGGATTCCACCCTTATGTTGTCGACATTCGAAGTTTTCGCACAAAGCGGTACGCTTCTACATTTTTAATGCGAACGGCCAAAGTGTGGAACTCCCTGCCTGCGGATCTATTTCCGGAACGTTATAACCTGGGCCTTTTCAAGGCGAGAGTGAACAGGCATTTTCTAGGCAATCATGCTCCATCATAGTCTACATCATCACTTACCATCACGTGAGATGGCGGACAAATGATTGCCTATCAAATACAAAAAAAAAAAAAAAAAAAAAACTCTGTGTTAAAAAAGCGAGTTAAAGAGCATTATCTTTATATTTCCAATAAATCAGTATATAGATAAATATTATATATATGGTTTATTTATATATTATATGTATGTATTTAAACTATATATCAGTATATTATGTTTATTTATTTTATAAGTATTTACTAGTAGGAATATTTAGCATATTATTCAAGTAATTGTGTTTGTTTCTATTTTTTAGTGATAAGTAAATTATAATTTATTGTTTATTGATTCCAATATTTATAATTGTGCACGTCGTATCTGCCTCTCAGAATGCTATTTCACTAGCCTAGGTCGGCTGGAAGAGATTTCTTTTTAGAAATAAGCTGTGCCTGTTGTGTCTTTGTTTTATATGTATATGTCCTTTGTATTTTATTGTGTACAATAAACTGTTAAATAAATAAATACGTTTTCACACTTATTCATTGAAAATCTATGACACAGCACACAGCTCACGTGCAGTAGACCTTTTTTGTGTAAGCCTTAGTATGATTTTGCCTGTGAAAGTGTATTTTACCTGTGTGTGCATTCTTATTACGGTTCCTGTAACCCTTTTCCTGGACGTCACCAAGTTTGATGCTTCGAACATTTCAAAAGGTGGCATTTACCATTTTATTGTAAGAATTTGAAGAATCAGCTCCTTCACTTTCAATTTTAACGAATTATATTCTTTCCTGGGCTGATTATAGACCTTCTTTCTAGGTCTGCGTTTGAGGTTTCTGGATCTCCATCGACATCAATAAACTCTCACTGTGTGTGCTCCTTATAACTTCTTTTATTTATTCCTATATACATACAATATAATACAAGATACTTTATTGCACAAAGAAACACAAATACATACAGCAGAAAAGTAAGGAACAAAACAGTACAATATAGGCGGCCTTATTGCTAAAGCAGCAATTTCTACCAGGCAACCTTTGGGTAGTAGGATACTACATAGCAGATAGCGGGATAGTGCAGTATGCACAGTTAATCTTAATACTTAAACAATATAAATACTACTAAATAAATACATAAATAAAATAAACTAATATATATATTTATAATAAACTAATACATATTATGCTAATGGGAGATAGGATAAATAACTAATTATTATTCTCTAAGAAGAACTTTCTTGTTCGCTCTTTAAATGTCTCAATAGACGGTGCTCGTCGAACGTTTTCGGGAAGGGAATTCCACAATTTGACTGCTCGGACCGTAAAAGATTTTCCGAAGAAGTCCGTCTTGTGGGAGGGTAAGTTTAAAGTTAAACTGTTGCTGGAGCGCAAATTACGCGCCAGAGTTGAGGAATGAAAAGTAAATCGGTCCTTAAGGTAAGGAGGGGAATTGGGATTGGACAGGACGGAGTATAAAAGGGAAAGGATATGGCAGTCCCTCCTACGGGATATTGGCAACCATTGAAGCTTGAATTTATGGGCAGATACGTGGTCATACTTCCGCAGACCAAATATGAACCGAATACAAAGATTCTGCAGACGTTCGAGTTTGTTTAGCAGTACAACAGATAGGTCAGGATAGGAAACGTCTGCATAATCCAGTATCGGTAGAAGGAGAGAGTGTGCCAAGGAGATTTTTGTTTTGGTTGGCAAAAGATTCCTGAGCCGTTTAAGCGAACCGTACGCGGCAAACACCTTCCTGCTTACCTCCGAAACATGAGGCTTCCACGAAAAGCAATCGTCAAAAATAACGCCTAGGTTTTTAACTTTATCACTGAAGGGTACTGGGGTACCATCAAAAATAATTTGTGGTAAGAGGTTATGGTCAATTCGTGAAACGTACCAATGACTGCCAATTATTATGGACTGGGTTTTAGTAAGATTCACCTTCAAACCATAACAACGACTCCAATCTGCGATACAATTCAGGTCTCTGTTGGTAATCTCAATTGCGCGCGGAAGGCCAGAGAGTGACGCTTGTGTATAAATCTGTAAATCGTCTGCATACAAATGATAGGAAGAAGTAAGTGGGAGGGTTATAGAATTAATGAAAATTGAAAAGAGAAGAGGTGACAGGACGCCACCCTGCGGTACGCCGGCGGATATGTCACACCACGCAGAGAAGGAGTCTTCAATGCGTATGCGCTGTCGGCGCCCATACAGGTAAGTGTGAAACCAGTCAACCACGGTTGGAGATATGTTATGAGAACGCAAGATAGAGAGGAGAATATCATAGTCTACTGTGCTAAATGCGTTACTGAAATCTAGTAACGTTAAAACTGTAAGCTTCTGATTTTCCATGCCAAGACGAATATCGTCAGAGATATTAACCAACGCAGTAATCGTGCTATGACCAGGGCAAAAACCGGATTGAAAGGGGTTCAACAGGTTATTTGCGGATAGGAATGATGTAAGTTGTTGATGAACCAACCTTTCAAGGACCTTAGAGAGGAATGGTAGGATGGAAATGGGACGGAAGTCCGAAGGAGAATTAGGATTAGGTTTTTTTGGTAAAGGAATGACTTGTGCTTCTTTCCATGCGGATGGAAACACACCGGAAGATAAAGATTTGTTTAGGATTTTGGCAATAACTGGAGAAAGGATATCGAGGAGAGGAACGATCATAGAACGACTAATACAGTCACTTCCAATGGCATTCGAAGAAATACATACATACATACTATCACGCCTGTATCCCTAATGGGGTAGGCAGAGCGTGAACAACTCAAAAAAAGGTCGTTCCGCCACGTCTGACAAGTTTTGAGGGTTTTTCAAGATATAACTGGATATTGCTGTAGTGACAGGTTGTCAGCCCATCGCCGAAATTACAATATAGCCTCGAATCCCTTAGCTGGTTTTTACAGCATGCCCGGGAGGAGATGCAGCTGGCACATTCTACGTTATTCTGTCGCTCCCAGTCCAGCATGGAAGCTAGCATTATTTATTCCTCCTTGTATATATTATTTTTCTAATTATTGCGAGGTCTCCGGTTACTGTAGGCACCCGGGGCTTGACATATTCACTAATAAATAGCAAGCTATATATAAAAAATACTTACTCTGTCTCTGTAGTGGTAGTTTCTATGGCAGGAGTAGCGGGAACTGGTGTCCCCGGCTGGTCCAAACTCTTCAAGATGTCATAGTTGATCTTCGAGCTGATCTTCTTCTCAGCTAGCATCTTCTCAATAGCCTCCCCCGCAGTAGCCGCGCTCAAGGCTGTGCGTTTTTTATAAGATCCTCGCACTTTCTTCTTCTTGTCCTTTCCTTCCGCTATTTCTCTTGCTCGCATCTCTTCTTTTACTGAAACATTATTTACTTACATGTTATTCATTTTAGGATATTTGCGAAACTATTAGTTTTTTTATAAAACAACTTATATCGTTTTTAAATTGATGTTTATCTCGTGCTTATAAAGTACTGTCGTAATAATGTATACGTTCGCGTTCTAAGCGAGCCAGAAATTCCTCGAAAATTTAATCAATACACAACACGAGCGAAGCGAGTGCGATAATTCTCGAAAATTTTGCCAATACGCTACGCCTCCCTGAAAACCCTCATGAAAATCCGGATAGCAGCCACTATGAAACTATACAGGGTGTAAGGGACAGCGTCCCGTAAACTGAGAGGGGTTGCTCAGTCAACAAAACTGACCAACTAACATCAGGATTTTGTCAAGAAATAAAATAACTTTCAATACAAATTGGCATTGCTGCAGGAAAGTCTTCTTCGATGGTATGGGCATTTAAGTCGCAGACCGCCAGACTGCGTCGGAAAGAGATGCCTTGATCTCACTGTCCAAGGCCCTAGATCACGCGGCAGACCAAAGAAGCGCTGGCTTGACGTCGTGAAAGCGGACATGGAAGAGAACGATCTTACATCAGTGGATGCTGAAGACCGGGCAAAGTATAAGCATCATAAAGCATCAAGCTGGGAAAACGCTAAGCAGAAGAAGAGGAGGAGAGAGACAAATTGTCTGATCGAGGTGCTCATTTTGTATGGGAAGCTAATTTTTTTTTCTTCCTGAAATAAATTCCTGCTGATAGTTGTTTACGTTGTCCCTTACACCCGGTAAAGGTATTGTACTCACTCTTCTGTTGCTTCAAGTACCCCGCATTGATCCGCTCCCACATCCTGGTCTTGTTGCTCGCTTCCTCCTCGCTCATGATCAGCGTGCTGACGTAATCCTCGTCTTCCTGGCTGAGGAACAGCTCCTCGGCGCGAGTGAGATCTTTCGCTATTGGTTTTATGTTCTTCTCGTTCTTTTCATCTATCTGGCCGAGACCAATCACGGCTAAGTCTGGGCCTGGGTAATGAAAAAATAAGTTTTGAATTGGCTTTACTGTGGCTTAATAAGTTTTACAATTTTTTTGTGTTAAAAAGTAACCAATGATACTTCTGGATTACAACTAAAATACAAATATAAATGAGAAGTTTTTTTTAAATTAAATTATATTCACAATATTGTTAATTCAAATCATGTGCATTTTTAGCCATATCCCGATTGATATGACAAAAAAACCTAGTTTAGAACCAAATAATATTGGTAAAATTGTAAACACTCCGGCTTCTGCTTACCTAGTCCTTTCTCCAATTTCATCTTCTCGTTTCCCTTTTCAGTTTTAGGTTGTACATCTTTGGTGATTTCGCCAATGACGTTCAGAGCATCCTCGACGGCAAATCTCGAGGCCTCAGCGTCTTCTGTTCGTCCTTCTTCTGTAAATCCAAGAGTTATAGACATTGATGATTCCATCTTCTGTCGAGTGGGAATGATGAACCCTGGTGTCAGAGATTTTTTAAACCGCCTAATAGCACAGCTAATAAATAGGCCTGTGGCATGGTCTTTGTAACGACCATAATCAAAGACAGCGACCGGGACCGACGGCTTAACGTGCCCTCCGAAGCACGGAATCTTTTTTAAGGTAGAAAAATTGGCGTTGGTGGCCGTTATTCGCATATTTTCTACCTGTTAATACAACGAACTATGAATCGCTAATTTACAAGGTTCTAAATTATCTTCACAACTATTAATTGAGTCTGTTGGATTGGATTTTCGATTTATTGTGTTTTTAGTGAGTTATGATTGTTTTACTGATATGGGCGCAACTTAGCTTCTATAGTCACGTTAATAAGGATTTACGCTCTGCCTACCCCGTGCCCCGTAAGCGATAAAGGTATAAGTAAAGAATAGGTTTGACTACTGCAAATATTAGTATTTTCAAAACAATAATAATTTACATACATACATACATAAAATCACGCCTTTATCCCTTACGGGGTAGGCAGAGCATAAAACGCCTTGTGAAAGGCGCTTTCGCCACGTCTGACAAAAATTGAGGATAATTTTAGATTGTAATGTGTATTGCTGTAGTGACAGGTTGTCAGCCCATCGCCTAAATTACAATATACTGTAACCCTCGAATCCCTTTTGCTGACTTCTACAGCATGCCCGGGAGGAAGGGCAGCTGGAACATTCTATGTTTTCCTATCTTTCCCAGTCCAGCATGGAAGAAATAAATATAATAATTTATATTGTCAATAAATTAACTCTCGTATGTACCTAATTGTTGTTATATTGTTTGTCTTTCTGTTTTATATTTTAATTTTTTATTTATTTTCTCGTTCTCGGTAGCCGTCTGACTTTGGGTGGGCTTAAAATCAGCAATGCGCTGTGCCCACGCCATTTATCCACTTCTTTTAGTGTATTATAATAATAGGTATTTCTTATTTGTATTCTGTTTGTAAATGTACTGTTTCTTTTTGTTTTTAATGTTTGTGAATGTGTGTAACTAGTTTCGGTTTGTGAATGTGGATAATAAATGTATTTGTATAAGTTTATGTATGTGTGCAACCACTAACTCACCTGCGCCGATAAATCTGGCCGGGGTGGACGGTGCTGAGCTGTTTTTTTTCCTTTTCGCGCTGTCTTTTTCTAGCTGCACTTCTATCTCCTTCTGTAGATCTGTCAGTTCTTTCTCGCCATCCTCTTCTTCCATTAACTGTAAATTTTAAAAAAAACCTTGACACAAGGGTTCATCGGGTTCTTCCATGCTGGACTGGGAGTGATAGAAAACCATAGAATATAGCTGCATTTCCTCCCGGGCATGCTGTAGAAACCAGCTAAGGGATCCGAGGGTTTCAGTATACTGTAACTTAGGCGATGGGCTGACAACCTGTCACTACAGCAATATACCTACAAATCTATCTTAAATAGCCCTCAAAACTTTGTCAGACGTGGCGGAATGACCTTTGTTTGGGTAGTTTACGCTCTGCCTACCCGTTCATTAGGGATAAAGGCGTGATTATATGTATGTATGTAGGTTCACCGGGTCGTTCGAGTGATAAACCCACTCTATTAGAAGTGTTAACTGTAAAATCAATTATTAAATTATCAACGACTTAAGCGACGTAACGACCTTTATTTAGGTCGTTGACGCTCTGCCGAACTCATAAGGGATAAAAGCGTAATAGTATATATTTTCCAGTTTTTGGACGTGTGTTCAATAATGTGCGGTGTTTTCTGTAATGAATAACACTTATTTAAAATTCATAGAGGTCATTTAGGTCACAGAATAGGAAATATACGTTCAACAGTGGACAGATATATTCTGAAATGAAGAAGATAGGAAATATGAATGTCTTTTTTTAAATTATCAATAAGAATTATTATTAGAGGTATTATCAAGCAAATGTGAAAGAATTTTCGCAAAATAATAATTAGCTTTCGAAAAATTTTAACTATTTAAACTTAAGTGAGACATTCTAAATAAAATTTAATAACAATATAATAAACATAATAATAAAATTTAATTAGATAGCGACTTATATTCCAAAGATTTTGCCCGTTATTAAATTTAATTTAATTTAAGAGATAAGGTGCTTTAAAGTGGTTGGTTAAAAAGAGAAGTCCGAACTAGCATGTGACGTCAGATGACAAGTTCGCCATACTACTTCCATATAAAATGTGTTTTCAAAGAGAGAGATAGATAGTCAAGCTTTATAATTGGTATATCTCGGTGATTTCTTGATCAATTTCATTTCTCTTTTCACTGATGTTATTATAATTTTGGATATTTTTTGATGATATGTTATATGCTTGTACTCTATTGGTTATTTTATTGCGAGTACAAATTATAATACTATTATCTGAATTTGATGATAGATTAAATACGACTTATGCTCAAAAAACTGGAAGATGGTAGCTGTAAGAGAACAAATTTTAATGGATTTTACATCATGCCTTTATCCCAAATGGGGTAGGCAGAGCGTAAACGACCTAAACAAAGGTCGCTCCGCCACGTATAGCAACTGTAGTGACAAGTTGTCAGCCTGTCGCCCAAATTGCAATATACAGAAACCCTCTGATCCCTTAGCTGGTTTTTACAGCATGCCCGGGAGGAAATGCAGATGGCACATTCTGTGTTTTTCTTTCGCTCCCAGTCCAGCATGGAAGAAATTTATGGATTTTAGATGTATTTTCTTTTGTTTTCCTTTGGAATGGCATTTGCCGCAACTACATGGGGTAACTACCATCATTCATGGAGCATAACATGGAGATTTTGATTATGATTTTTCGAAGATTAAATTTCAATTTTATTTGCAATACAATTAAAATATATGAAAATTAAAAGCAACTTCTAATTTACTTTCTCCCATCTCTCCTTATCTCTCTTCCTGGCTGCCCCGAATGCGGCCTGATCCTGCTTCTCCTCCAGGTCTACCCTCATGAATTCTTCAAGCGTCAGGGCACCAGACGGGGTTTCTCCAAACTCCATCAGTCGCTTTCGCAGTCGACTCGTGGACTTTCACTATACATTCATCCATCCATTAATTGATTAAGAATTCATTCATTATTCATTCTCATTCGTTCACCATTCATTCATCATTTATTTATGATTTATCTTCTTACAACTATGCCTCTAAAGATATAAGATTTGTTACCTTCTGCAATCTCTCCTTATCCCTCTTCCTGGCTGCTCTGAAAGCTGGTGGATCCTGCTCCTCCTCCAGATCCACCGTCATAAACTCTTCAAGGGTCAGGGCACTGGACGGCGTCTCTCCGAATTCCATCAGCCGCTTCCGCAGTGTTGACTCATGGACTTTGACTATTCGGATCACATCGCACGGGGTTCGGGAGAAGTTGTGGAGACGGGCTGCTATTAGAAGAGCTGAAATGTGGAGACAACAAGAGTATGAGACTATACCAGAGATATCACTCTGGGTAACCCATATAGGTGATAATTGCACTGGATTACCAATGTATTTTTTTATCATTATCATCATACGACGCCCGATGAGCCCCATGGTGTAGTGGACAGGGCTGCTGCCTCCTGGGATGGCAGTCGCTCTGTGTAAAAACCAGTACCGTCGTACAATCCCCTAGATTAGGTAGCCGATCCCGTGAGATACGGGATAAGGTTAGGGAGATGATGATCATCATACGACGCGTAGTAAATAAGTTGACCCTGACGACTGATAATATAACAGCAGTTTCGCTGAAGTTAGCAAGGGTCGATTTGTTCAAGTTTTTTGGATCTATTGACTCAAAGAAGAAAACAACCACGCTTCTTCTTCTTCTGTCGAGTGGGTATCGAGTCTATGGACCCGATGAACCCTGGTGTCAGAGTTTTTAAACCGCCTAGTAGCACAACTATCAGACCTCTGACATGGTTTTTTGAGTAACGACCACTATCAAAGACAGCGACCGGGACCACGCTGTGATGGGACAATACTAACACATTTTACGGCGCCGTACATGAGTGTCTTTCGTGTCACGTAACGTCCTTTTGCTGCGTTTCTGTGGTTGGTTGTCTAATCTAAGTGAGGTTATATGTTGACACTTTCGGGGTGTAAGAGACAGCGTCCAGCAAACTGATAGAGGTTGCTCAGTAAACGAAAATGAACAACTATCACCAGGATGTTTTTTCAGGAAGTGAATAAAAATATGGTTTTCCATACAAATTCTCTGATTGAGGTGGTAATTTTGTTTGGGACCCTATTTTTTTTTTCATCTCCTGAATTCCCGGTGAAAGTTGTTCAGTTTCGGTGACTGAGCAACCCCTATCAGTTTGCGGGACGCTGTCCCTTACACCCGGTACGATATTTGATATAGATGTTTGTGATAGACGACACTTTTATATATTCTTTATTGTGTACAAAAAGTTTACAATAAATAAACAATCTTAAATTTAGTTCACAAAGGTGAGCTTATCTCTATAAAGAGATCTCTTCCAGCCAACCTGTAAAATTAAATATGCGATAACAATATATACGGGGACAAGACTGTACACGCAATAGACTTCTAAATATACATATAACCTATGTCGTGTTGCAGATATAAATGGAATATTATATACATACATACATATAATCACGCGTTTATCCCTAATGGGGTAGGCAGAGCGTAAACGACCAAAACAAAGGTCATTCCGCCACGTCTAACAAAGTTGTGAGGGTTATTTTAGATAGATTTGAAGGTATATGGAATATTATGTAGACAAATAAACTTACCAGCCCCGCAAATGCCAGAAGGCCGTCTGCCGGAATGTATAGAATCCCTCTTCATCCTCTGGACCAGTCTGAGAGCTGTCATGCTGACGTCATGCTGCTTGTCTTCGAACTGGAGCTGTGACGCGAACCGCAGTATGTACAGGCATGGGTCTGGAAAAGATCACACATAAGAAATAAATCGATATAGTATATAATCAACAATTTAAATCAATTTGAACTGTCGGGCACAGTATATTTACGAAATAAGACCTCTTTACATATAAAATATAGGTAGGTGCTTGATTTGAATGGTAAATAATAAACTGGAGTAGTGTCAGATAGGCTCTCTACAACGTGTAACAAAAAGGGTATATGCACCCGAAATTATATGTACTAGCCCATGAAACTGAACAACTTTACCAAAGAAACATAGGTTGAAAACTAAAAAAAAATCGTATCACGTTTCACATACTACACACGCTATCAGGTGATGCATTTTGTATGGAAAGTCAATTTTTTTTTTTCTTATTTTGACCTATCTTCCTTTGGGAAAGTTGTTCAGTTTCATGGGCTGGTTCATATCCTTTCCGGTGCCTTTTCTATTACACGTTGTATATTCTTGGAAGATAGGAGGGATATCAGAAAATAATTTACGGATACGGAACGAGATTCATGTAATAAGTAGTCTGATTAAGCTTTGATTTGCTTTTTGAATTATTGCTTGGAATGTAGCAATGTGTCAGAGCAACGATTCTACAACACCCTAACCGGTGATCACAGGGCCTCTTGGAAGTGCCCTGCTTGTGTCTGTAATCAGCCTAAAAAAGATAACTCTGATACCCCGGTGAGAGCTCGTTATGATACCTCACCAAGCGATAAAGAAGATTCGAGAGAACATGTAACCTCTGAGCGAGGAGGCCGACCAAAACCTCAACCCTATGTTTTGGATAAAACGTATTTAGATGACTCTGTTTATCATTCCCTAACCTTGAGGGAGTTGATACATGAAGAATTTGAAAAGCTGGCCGATTCAATTAGCCAAAAAATTACGCTACGGTTCGAAGCTACCATAAATAATGCTATGTTGCAGTTAGCAGATAAAATTAATATTTTAGAAATTCATCTTAATGTCTTGGAAGAACAGGTTATGAAGAGGAACTCGGAATCTGGAGGTAATAGACAGAAAATTCAGAAAACCCCTTCAGTGCTTCCAAAGACTATGGCATCGGCAGTAAAGAGTAGTACGGCCAATACTATGTCAAACAAGGCGGCAGCTCAAGTTAGCGTTCCTAAAACAGCCTTAAATAACGCAACGGTCATGAATCACTCCCGTACAGCAGTGAAAAAGGGAGATTCCAACTTGGCAAGTGCTACGAATGCTACTAATGTGAGTGATAATGGCGGGTTGGTCCGTGATTCAGCTCAACTGCAGGATTTCTCTTCAGGAAGTAATGTTGAGGAGGCCCCTTGGACAGAGGTCAGGCGTAATAAACGTCCTCGTATAACCAGAGGGAGCGCTACACCGAACATGACACAATTGGAAGCGTCGGCGCGTACAAGATATATGCACCTTTATTATGTGAAAACTGGAACAACTGAGGACCAAATTCGTGGTTATCTAGATTCGGTGTGTGGCCGTGATAATGTCATATCTGTAGAAACCTTAAAAGCTAGAGGTAACTACGCATCTTTCAAGCTCAGCATAGCTCAAAACTCATTTGAGAAAGTTATGGCCCCTGAAAGCTGGCCAGAGGGCATTTGTATAAAACCTTGGTCGCAGCCCTTTCGTGGAAAGCAACGAAACCGCCGTTCCGAGGTGTCCCAATAAACTGTTTAAAGTTGTGGCTTATTACCAGAACGTTCGTTGGTTAAAGTCGAAACTTTTCAGCTTTAGGACCAATCTTTCCCTGTTGGAAGAAATAAACTTAGTCGCCATCACTGAGAGCAACCTAGATAGTTCTATATTCGACGCAGAGGTTTGTGGCACTGGCGAGTGGTCAGTACTGAGGAGAGACCGAGCATCTGGCGAAGGAGGGGGAGTGTTGCTGGCTTCGCGGCCGCCTATACAACTCGAGCGTGTGCCGAGTTTCGAAACTGCACACTGTGAAGACCTTTGGGCCAGGTTTAAGGTAGACGAATGCTACGTGTACATCAACGTCTTCTATATTTCACCAACAGCTGGAGATGAGCGTTATTTTGAGTGGTTTGATAGTGTTGAAAATGTGTGTTCAAAAATAACAAGTAATAAAGTTATTGCACTAGGAGACCTTAACCTTTATAGTGCCAGTGATAGTGTTAATAGATATTTTCATTGTTTTACAAATGTCTGTAATTTTAATCAGTATAATAGCGTGATGAATGTGAGTGAGAGAATATTGGATGTGGTGCTGACTAGCGTGGAGATGGAAGGCGCAATACAGGTACGTGAGGCGACATCGCAGGAGGTGATCACCAAAATCGATACTCTTCACCCCCCGTTAGTACTTAATTTTGAGTATTCTTTTAGGAGAGGGGACATAAAACTCGATCCCACAAATATTGATCGTGAATTAGATTGGAATTTTGCAAAGGGCGATTTTTACCAGTTATATACATTACTTTTAGAAATAGACTGGAAAGCTATATATGAAATCAGAGACTCAAATGAAGCAGTGCATTTCTTTACCAACAGTCTCTATACAATATTTAATCACTGCGTTCCAAAAAAACAACGGAATAAGTCTCCTAGTAGGGTGTACCCTGTTTATTACACGAAGAATATCTTAAGCGATCTCGATACCAAAGCAAATTATCATCGTTTGTGGAAAAGTTCTGGTGATAGAAGTTTCTATAATAAGTTCTCTGAGCTACGATGTAAAGTTAAGTCCGATATATGTGAAGCCTATAGTAGCTATGTGCGCGGTGTTTCTGGACGGATATTGTCTGAACCAAAACAATTTTGGTCATTCGTTAGTACTTTGCGAAGTAAAGGTGGAGCGGAGATAATGGTTACCAGAAACGGCAAAGAGCATCGAGGTGTGGACACCGCCAAAGCATTCGCTGAGCATTTTGGTTCAGTTTTTTTAACAGAAGAGCCACTCTTAAACTGGGAGGATGCTAACGTGAATTCGAATTCCCACTCAAGGCGGGTTGATATACAGCACTTTGCCGAGGCAGACATCCACACTTCCATTAAGAGGTTAAAAGCCCAAACATCACCGGGTCCAGATGGCATACCACCCTATATTATTAAGGGATGTGCTACAATTTTGTTGAAGCCCATTACCTACATATTCAATTTGATCTTGAATACTGGCAGGTATCCCAATGTTTGGAAAAAATCTCGCATTATACCAATTCCCAAAAAAGGGTCTAAAATCGCCTTCGAAGATTATCGACTAATAGCAATACTCAATACGTTAGCAAAATTATTTGAAATGACCCTTTACGATAAGATTTTGCCACAATGTGCTCCTTACATCACAGACGCTCAGCATGGGTTTCTTCCCAAGCGATCAGTGTCCTCGAATTTAGTACAGTTAGTTGACTTTATATCCACACAACTACAAGAGAGCAACCAAGTCGACGTCATATACCTGGATTTTCAGAAAGCGTTTGATAGGGTGGATAACGACGTTCTTTTGAGAAAATTGGGGGCGATGGGTTTTACACCAAAACTTTTAAAACTATTCGCGAATTATTTGTCTGATAGAGAGCAATTCGTGAAATATGGACAGTTTGTGTCACCTCCCTATCGAACGCTGTCTGGTGTTAGTCAGGGATCGAATTTAGGGCCATTGCTCTTTGTGTTGCTAATTAACGACCTTCCAGAACTAGTTCAGGACTCACTAGTTTTGCTTTATGCTGACGATGTTAAATTGGTGAAATCAGTAAATAATTTAGAGGACTCTGTTATTCTGCAACATGACCTGGATAGGGTATATCGTTGGACTGTTGACAATAAACTTTACTTCAACCCAGCTAAATGTGAGATAATGACGTTTACGAAGTCATCTCTCCAGCTCGAGTTCCCATACACCATTGACAGTGTCCCAGTGGCGCGTGTTAAGCAGGTTCGCGACCTCGGAGTTGTATTCGACCACAAACTTATATTCCACGCTCACGCAGAGTCGGTTGTTGAATCAGCTTATCGACGTCTCGGATTTGTTATGCGAAACGCTGTGCATCTTTCGGATCGCGCAGTACGCACACTCTACGGTTCATTAGTCCGGAGTGTGCTAGAAAACAACGCTGTAGTATGGAATCCACACGAAAGTAAGTACGCGTTGATGGTCGAACAGGTACAAAAGCGATTCCTACGGTATCTGTACTCGAGGCACCATGGGTACTATCCATTTATGTACCCTACACTATTTCTGCAAGGTCATCTAGGCTTTGACTCATTGCAATTACGTAGATATCTGGCCCTTGTTAAATTTGTTTTTGGTATACTTCGCGGTCAAATTAACAGTTCGTACTTAGTTAGCCGGTTGCTAAGTCTGTACGTGCCGGACAAGTACCTGCGCGCGCGGCGGCACTCGCTCCTGGCGTTGCCGCACGCGCGCACTGTTGCGCACCAGCACACTCCCGTACTGCGCGCCATCGCGCTTCTCAACTCCACACTTGAAGCTGCACCACAGTGTGACCTGTTTGCAAGTTCGATTGTATGTTTGGTCAATGAGTGTAGGAAGAATTTTGAAAGGTTGATGCCTGCAAGTTCTATACCTATGTAATTTTAAATTTATACTGTTATTATTGTAATTCAATTTTTATTATCCATGTTATTTATATTATTTGAAATTCTGATGTTTTTTATTTATTTTTTTGTTGTTGTTGCTATTGAGTGTATCTTTGTAACGCCGTGGATTTTTCTGTAATGTTACAATGTATAAATAAATAAATAAATAAAATAAATAAATTTGTCGATATATGCCTCAATGTGAGAAAATCTCAAATTCAAGTAATTTTTTTACGGATTCTCTTTCGGAGTTCCGGAAAATTAACAAAATTATTCAGTATTTTATCACAACTTGACTTTACTGATAAAGCGGTTTGACATATTGAATACCCTTCGTAAATAAGACCTCGTATTATTTTCTTTACGCATGCGGTTGACAACTGCAGGTACCTACATTGAGGAAGTGTCGCGTATGCCGTTGTTTGGACGAAGGTAAGAGCTTTGCAAAAAACCGAATGAGTCATACGAAAGGAGAAACATGAAACAAAGATCGTTCCTTTGTCTGCCTATCTTTATGTTCCGTGGGTTTATCAGCGCTTCTGCGGAAATCTCAGGTAAAAATTACCGTACAAAAGAATGAGGAATTAAAAAAAATAAATCTGTATTTTCATGGAATAAAGAATCACTACATAGTATAAAACAAAGTCGCTTTCTCTGTCTCTATATCCCTATGTATGCATAAATCTTTAAAACTACGCAACGGATTTTGATGCGGTTCCTTTTAATGGATAGAGTGATTCAAGAGGAAGGTTTATATGTATAATACATTAATAATATAGTAGAGAAACACTGATAATTTCCGTGCGAAGCCGGGGCGGGTCGCTAGTATTATATAAGAAGAAAATTAACCAAATTTTGACAATAATGTAATGAATGACATCATGTTATTTAAAAACAAAAACTTTGACCTGTCTATTACCTATTACTATTACCATGGAGCTGTTACATACCTAAACTAAACTACGATCAATACAGCCTAAAACCTAGCTTCTTTTTAAATTTTTGTGAAAATACCCTTACTACGTTACGTAGTTCAGTTTTGACTTCAAATAGAAAATAATTGTCTTAGACATTTGTAACTTATAATAATTAATTCGTGTTCTTCTTCTTCTTATCGTTATTAGTATTAGGAAACCGTTTAAGTGATCTACTTGAATAATGCTAATGCGGCCTCACCGCGAGCGGTGTCGCCCTCACTCGTTAAAAAATCATGACTCGTAAAATATAGTCATTTTCAAAACATTTTTCTGTCACTTCCTTAGATTTAGACCAAAGGATTTTTTTGAAGTAATGAACTGAGGAGCAAATAGTACCGGGCAGTTACTATCGAAATTATTGCTAAAAACAGACACTTTTGGCGGAAATTTCGAGAGTAACTGCCTGGAACTATTTGCTGCTCAACTCATTACTTCTAAAAAATCCTTATGTCTAAATCTAAGGAAGTGACAGAGTAAAGTTTCGAAAATGACTTTATTTTGGCTTTGGAGGCCTCTTAAGGTAAACTTCATACAGTATTTTGAGAGGCGTGGAAAAATACCGTTGCGTGTGAGGAAGGAACAAACAAAAGTTGAAGAACCACGCTCTTCACAACAAATGAGTTCTTTCTAAGTAGGTATATTGAACAGGTCAGGTCTAAAGCAAATACAAGAAAGTGAATAACCGTCAGTGCATTTAAATTTTCTTAGTCAATACACGTTTACAACCTATTCATTAGAGTCTGACAATTAAAAACAAAACATTTTGGCCGCGCCAGAATGTAACTATACAATAAATTACAATACATTAAACTCTATTCAAACTTATTAAGTTGTTGGGTAAAATGTTTGAGTAGAATGCCAGTACCGGCCCAGCAAGCTTTCAGTGAAGACTTTTAAAAATAAATAAAAGTGTTTTTAAAAAGTGTCTCGATGTGAAATGTTCGGTGCGGTGCTCAATGTGAGAGAAGTGATGTCGACTGTGCTCAAAAATGGAATCGAAGCGGTTTTCAAGTAAGTAGGCTAATACCACTTTACCAGTTAGTTAGTTTCTTTGGCCTCATGTTTATATGAAAATCAGTTAGACTTTTATTTTTATTAATGAAAATATTACCTATGTAAGTAATAATCTCTAAAAAATAATCTTTTTGTATGATTTAGAGATTATTATTTATTGAGATATCTGAAATATATGACAAGATGAGGTTGTCAAAAAGCCAGTTACAGAGCATAAAGAGCATTGACCTGTTACTAGTGACCGACATCTTCCTACATACATACATATAATCACGCCTTTATCGCTAATGGGGTAGGCAGAGCGTAAACGACCTAAACAAAGGTAGTTCTGACAACATTTTTATGGTTATTTAGAAAGATTTGTAGGCACATTGCTGTAGTGACAGGTTGAAAGCGCATCGCCACACGCCACGACAATAAACGTGGTTGATTTACTAGTGTTGGCGATATTAAGTATCGATTTTATTAATTTGTAATAAATAAATCATTTTAAAAATATATCTATAGTTATTTTCAAGTTCATGGGATTTACTTTATTATGTTTTACTCCTCGAAACATTCTAAAATGTATTGAAATGTCAGTGGCGTATTAATACAGTGAAAAATCGCACAAGTAATGATGATATTAATTGCATCACTACGTGTCTGATATATCAGACAGTGGCGTACGCTTAATATGAGTTTTCGGCGAGTTTTAGTGATGTGTCAACTTCCGGTCATAAACTTCGATACCTTACGAAAGAGTTACTTTTAACTTATTGATTTAATTATAGATTTAAAAATCCATACTTCCATACTAATATTATAAAAGCGAAAGAAACTCTGTCTTTCTGTCTGTCTGTCTGTCTGTTTGTTTGTTTGTTGCTCTTTCAGGCCTAATCGGCTGAACGGATTTTGATACAATTTGGTATGATGATAGATAGTAACCTGGAGACGGACATAGGTTATATATAATCACAACACCGTACATAGGGGATAGGTAGTAGGCAGGGAACTGAATTTAGTTAGTGATTTCATTCACATCTAAACGGCTAAACGGATTTTTATGAAATTTGGTATGGTGATAGATGGTAACCTGGAGAAGATAAAGGCTATATATAATCACGCCACCGTACTTAGGGGGTAGGTAGTAGACAGGGAACTGAATTTAGTTAGTGATGTTCAATCGTTTTTGATAAGACTTTTTCATTTGAACTAAGTGTTAAATAGGCAAAAGCTAAGTATACAAATAATCACGTCCCTGTGCTTGGGGGGTAGGCAGGGAACTGAATTAAGTTAGTGTTTTTAACTGATTTTGTTATTTTGATTATATTAACACAGCAACGCAAAGATGGTAGCCCACTAAATAACATGATTTTGCAAGGTACTTCCATAATTTATCGATAACTCCTACCGTCATTGTACAGCACTAAATAGATAGTTCTAGAAACATCTATCGCCTCTGACGTCACTTCCGAGTCTGATATATCAGACGTTGGCGTACGAGACTGATGCATGATCGTGTCTCTATAGTGTTGTGGCATACCATGCTATTTACTAGATGCGATGCAAAACATCATTCGAAAATAAATGCATTTTCTGTGGTAAAATTACGTCACACTAAAATGTTTTATGCCCAAAATAAATACCCGTATAATTTTTACTTTCTTAGATGTTTCTTTATAGTTAACACTTATAGTTCAGATTTCTGGTTTTGGTAGTAACATTGTAATGTAACATCACTAATGTCTGATTAATGTCTGATATATCAGACATTGGCGCTGAAGGTTGAAGTAAAAAAAGAGTCGGATTTAGCTAATAAACACGGTTTTGTTTTTAATTATTTCTAATTAAAATAACATTATAATACATTGTGAAATTGATATTTTTGATAAACCAAAGTATAAACTGTCTGAAAATGTTATGAATATGTCGTCAGGTACTATAACAATAAGAAAAAATAGAGTTATATTGGTAAGGTTTATTTGTATGATATAATAGACTTTGGCGGCGAGGGCCCGAAACTTAAATGTCTGATATATCAGACTTTGGCGCTGAAAAGGTTAATCACGACTTTCCTATCCTACCTGACTACCGGGTATTTTCAAAATGCTACACACCTATTGATAAGTATCAATAACAAAACCATACCTACTAGTTCTTAGTTTCTTCAAGAAAATGCAGACTAAAACGTCAAATCGTTAGACAAAAAAAATTATGAGCCCCAACGGAACTCTTTCAGTCTTATGTCAGAGACCCGCGATCCGTTTTCGAATTAGGATACCAGTGTTCATGGGGTTACCTATAATAAATCGATACCACAGCCTAAAATAAAAAAAAAACAAGAAAAAAAAAACGATCTCTTGGCTTAAAAAGAAAAACAATTTGTGTACACGACCAAATTATGCAAATATTGCTAACAATTCCGCACAACTTAACGAAATCTGTATTAAAATTATTTCCATCCCTTTCGGTTCTTTCATAAATTCATAATAGAAAAAGACAAGTATACACTTTATTAGTTAAGCCGTGTCTCTTGAAACACCGAATTGCTACCAGTATTAATCAACATTTCCTTTCATGCTGGACTGGGAGCGAGAGAAAAACATAGAATGTGCCAGCTGCTCTTCCTCCCGGGCATACTGTAAAAACCAGCTTAGGGATCCAAAGGTTTTAAGTATGTTGCATTTTAGGTGATGGGCTGACAACCTGTTACTACAGCAATATACATACAAATCTATCATAAATAACCTTTAAAACTTTGTCAGACGTGGCGGAACGACCTTTGATTAGGTCGTTTTCGCTCTGCCTACCCCATTAGGGATACAAGCGTGATTATATGTTTGTATGTATTAATCAACAAAGGAATTTCATAATTGATGAGTATTGTATTGTAGAGTTATCAATGATGACTCTACAATACAACCACCCAAAGAAAATAATTCGTAAAAGGGTCAAGACTTAATTGGTCATTGTTATTCCTGATGTCTCGTTTTTATAGGACACTCATAAAGAGTAAGTAAACAACCATTTAAACTAAGTGATTTGTTTTTAGGGATAAGAGAGTTCTCATTACCAGTAGATATGATTAAAACAAATTGTATTGCCCTAAGGTAGACTGGTAGATAATGCCTTTGGCGTTAAGTCCGCCCATGTAACATTTTTGTGCAAAAAGTTAAATAAATAAATAAATATTAAAAGTAACATTATAAAAGAAAACATAAAAATAAACTGACATGTTATTGACGTATTCGTGGTTCTAATTATTTGATTCTACGTTGTTATTTGGTTTGCAGATTTGCATACCTATGTTGGACCTCCCGATTTTGTCACACAGATCCGAAGTTAGTAAAGCGAACAAACATAATAGTAGGTATCACTACTAAAAACTTACATACATATAATCACGCCTTCATCTCTAATGGGGCAGGCAGACCGTAAACGACTTAAACAAAAGTCGTCTGCCACGTCTGACAAAGTTTAGAGGATTATTTAAGATATATTTGTAGAGTTGTAGTTGTGGTATATTGCTGGAGTGACAGATTGTCAGCCTATCGCCTAAATTCCCCTAAAACCCTCGGATCCCTTAGTTGATTTTTACAGCATGGGAGGGAGAAACCAAGCTGGCACATTCTATGCTTTTCTCTCACTCCCAGTCCAGCATGGAAGTAAAAGTAACAACTAAGTAAGTAAAAACTTCGCGTTGCAATTTCGTAAAAAAAGGTTAAAGATGCGGATTTGCTGGATCACTAGAAAGTGTTTAATTTTACAGTGCCTGTTAAATTAAACACTTTTATTAAAGGTTAAAGATGCGGATTTGCTGGATCACTAGAAAGTGTTTAATTTTACAGTGCCTGTTAAATTAAACACTTTTATTAAAGGTTAAAGATGCGGATTTGCTGGATCACTAGAAAGTGTAATTTTACAGTGCCTGTTAAATTAAACACTTTTATTAAAGGTTAAAGATGCGGATTTGCTGGATCACTAGAAAGTGTTTAATTTTACAGTGCCTGTTAAATTAAACACTTTTATTAAAGGTTAAAGATGCGGATTCTAGTGATCCAGCAAATCAGCATCTTTAACCTTTAATAAAACCTAAAATAAAAGGTCAACGAACAAATAAACAGCGTATACAACGTGTAACAGAAAGGGTATATGCACCCGAAAGGATATGAACCAACCCATGAAACTGAACAACTTTCCCAAAGAAACAGGTCGAAAAACGAAAAATAAAGTTTGACTCCCCATACTACACACGCTATCAGCTGATGCATTTTGTATGGAAGGTCAAACTTTTTTTCCTTATTTCGACCTACGTTCCTTTGGGAAAGTTGTTCAGTTTCATGGGCTGGTTCATATGCTTTCCGGTGCGTATGCCCGTTCTGTTACACGTTGTATATGTATGCACACGCATGTCTTTAGTTCTGGTTTTTGCCGCACATGGCGCTTGCGAGAAAACATTCACCTTGTAGTTCTTTTTGAATTTGCAGAGCAAATCTAAGATTACCTAACTGCTTTCAAGGTTAATTATTTATGAAGACCATAGCCAGGAAAATATTTCGCCGGCAATTTTACCGTCGATAACAGTTACTGCAAAATGGATAAACATAACATCTTTGTTTTTTATTAGGTATTTCTGAAAGCAAGAGTAATAAGTTTCTAGAGTGATATCGAGTATAGTTAGTTTTTTTAACGTTGAATTATCGAAACCAACATGTTTTGCAGCCCACAAACAGATTTCTCTTTGCAACTTCGTCGAGGTTCATATTTCGGAACCGTAGTCAGTAAACTTGTAACAAACGTATGTTTTGCGGTTGACTTTCTTTAGAGTTGTAAAGAAAAGGCAGTTCATAGGCTGCAAAACAAGTTGGTATCGATAACTCAACGCTAAATATACGAACTGTAGGTATCTAGTTTTTTTGTTGTTGATACTGGCTGGGTTAGACGAGGGTTTGCCCGGAGCTCCCATAGGAATCATATTGTTAGCTTAGTGGGGACCTTCCTTCCTGTAGACCATTCCGTGCGATAGAAACATTTACAAAATGACCCGAGAATTGAATCGACGACCATTAGATAGACGTGAGGCTAGACTTGTTTACCTGAGTGACCTTGACATTAGATGTATTTGTAGAACGAATTGAATTAGCAGAACGAATTATTGAATTCCGCCTGATCAAAACGATCTGTTATCGGTGAAGGTTACAGAAATAGATTAGATAATATTTTATTATAGATTCTATTTAATAATGCATTGCTATAGCTTTTAATAGCTGCTTCTTTATTATTGTACTTGGATCAAATCGGGGACAGGACGTCCTAAAGAAAGATTAGGTCAAGAGTACCCTAAACCTACGAGCGTGTATGAAAAGATTAATGAATGTCGATGAAACGAAAGAAGTATGTAAGGATCGTAGCAAGTGGAAAGATGTGGTCTCTGCCTACCCCTCCGGGAAAGAGGCGTGATTATATGTATGTATGTATTCTTTAAATATTTTAATTCATTTATTTACTATTTATTGTAAACTAGTAACATGAGAAAGACAATACACAAGGAATAACGACACAACAGGTACAGCTTATTTCTACTTAGAAATTTCTTCCACCTGACCTACGGAAGTGAGACTTAATTTTTATTATTATGGAAGGTCGACGTGGCTAGACTAGGTCAGTTTAGTTCTAGACTCTTCGACACTTTGTATGACTAATCTCTCAGAGACAGGCCTACTGCGCAGGACTAGTTTTTAGTGCCCAAGTGTTTGCGCAACAGACAAGTGCACTCTCTATTCCTTCAATCTCTTATTCTGATGGGACAGATTGACTGACACGACCAGAGATAAATAAGGCGCAGGACGGACTATTTACATGCCCATCCGATAGCATGAATCATTTTCCTTTTCGGACAATCAGGTGATCAGCCTGCAATGTCCTAACCAAACAAGAAACAACAACACAAAGTCATTGTCCCCCGCCGGGAATCGGAGACCTCCTGGTCGTGAGACCATGGCTCAGACCGCTAGTCCACGGAGACAGTTGTAACTTAGTCAACGGGTTGACAATCTATCACTACAGCAATATACCTACAAAATCTATCTTAAATAACCCTCAAAACTGTGTCAGACATGGCGGAACGACCTTTGTTTATGTCGTTTACGCTCTGCCTACCCCATTAGGGATAAAGGCGTGATTATATGTAAGTAGGATATTCACTCGGAAGTGCTTTACTATAATGATATAGTGAAACTAGTTGCGTCACGGCTTTTACTTCACGGACACGGACGGTACGGTCAATGGGCATGCCGCATGCGTCAGCGCAGCATTGTAGAGTCAGCTGTGAACCTGGAAGTTACTGAACGAAGGTCTGTGAACCGGAGAACCACACTTTTGCTAATCTCTGCCGTCAAGCCAGACATGTTATGTGGTTTGGTTGGAAGGGTACGTTACAGACATAGGAGACAATCAGCCTTAGCTCTTACAGTGTCATAGGCGTAGCCCTGAGAAAGAGGAATCCCTCCCAATTCATCCAGGTTGCAAGGCACCAAGGTTTGACAACTCATTAGCGCGAATAGGGTTTCGGTAGCACTTAGTCTGTTTGCAACAAATAAATTCTCCCGTTGCTTTTTAACGTATGCGTTGGATTGTATTGTTTTATTTTAGCATTTGACATATACCTAACTTGGAAGGAAGCCTCGCCAGACAGAAGGTCAGGTTATTTCGATTAACAACATCTATTAATATCGCTCTTATGTAAAAAAAATACATATTTAAATGCTAATAAATACCTATTAACTCGTATTATAAATGTTGATATACCGGATGTAAGGGACAGCGTCCCGAAAACTGATAGGGGTTCCTCAGTATGCTCAGTCAATGAAACTGAACAACTATCACCAGGAATTGCTTTCAGGAGATGGAAACAAAAAATAACTTCTCATACAAAATTACCACCTTGATCAAACAATTTGTATGGAATAACATTTTTCTTTATAACTTCCTAAAAAAAATAACCTGCTGAGAGTTGTTCAGTTCCGTTGACTGAGTAACCCCTTAGTTTGTGGGCCGCTATCCCTTACATTCCGTATTACTCCTTTGCGGGTAAATCACGGCTAAATGGATAAACCTATTTTGATAACATCATAAAATACATTAGACGAACATAATATTCGAACATATTAGATATCTACTTTATATTAATTGAATTGCTTTTTACAGATTAAACGGCCAATTGATAAAATTGAATATAGGCTTTACAAGAAATACATTATGTTGCCATATAATTTGGCGCAATCGGGTTTCTTCTTCTAATATCATGTGAAAAAAAGGTTCTTCCCTAGATGTACAACCAAAATTAAATATCACTACATAGTATAAAACAAAGTCGCTTTCTGTGTCCCTATATCCCTATGTATGCATAAATCTTTAAAACTACGCAACGGATTTTGATGCGGTTTCTTTTAATGGATAGAGTGATTCAAGGTTTATATGTATAAAACATGCAGAATATAGTAGAGAAACACTGATAATTTCCGTGCAAAGCCGGGGCGGGTCGCTAGTATGTATATATACGATTAATTAAGTATCTATATAAGATTATTATTAACTTGTTTACTTCAGGTGCGTCCAGTTTCGCGAAGAAAGAGAAAGCAAACCATCAAAATGCAAGGCCGCCGGTGACCAAATAGTTTTGAATAATATGTATAATTCACATTACTTATTTATATGTATAGAATACATACACGCATAAAGTCACGCTTTTATACGGGGTAGACAGACCGCAAAACGCCTAATTAAAAGGCGTTTTCGACCCGTCAGTCAAATGCTGAGGGCAATTTTAGATTGAAATGTGTATCGCCAATAGGTACAGGTTGTCAGCCCATCGCCTAAATTACAATACACTGTATGTAACCCTCGAATCCCTTTTGCTGACTTCTACAGCATGTCTGGGAAGCTGGAACATTCTATGTTTAACTATCGCTCCCAGTCCAGCAAAGTAAAGAAACTGCCTCGTAATCTCAGCAAATAAATAAAGTGTGATTAAATTATAATATGTAGATGTAGCGAGTGGATTCTCGAGTCAAACGACCCGATGAACCCTGGTGTCAGAGTTTTCAAACCGCCTAGTAGCACAGCTCTTAGGCCTCTGACGTGGTTTGAGTAACGACCACTATCAAAGACAGATATCGGGACCGACGGCTTAACGTGCCCTCCGAAGCACGGAATCCTTTTTCTTATCGGACAATCAGGTGATTCTGCCTGCAATGTCCTAACCAAACTGGGGAAAAACCCACAAAGTAATAAATTGACAAATATCAACTTTTGTGTTCCCCCCTGGGAATCGAACCCAGGACCTCCGGATCATTAGCCCATAGCTCTGACCACTAGACTACGCAGGCAGTTTGAATTTAGGAGGAGGTAGTTTTTTATGTAGAACTTGTGTAGAACTAAATAACAAGGATGCATTTTATTATCATTCATTCAGGTAGTATATTTCTATATCTAGATCTAAATGTTAATTATGTCAATATATATATTTTTAAATATGTACGACACACAATCAAGTAGTGGAAGTCATCTCCCTAGCCTTAATGGGGTTGGCTACTTGATCTAGGGTCCTGGTTTTTATACAGACAGAACTTTTTTGCCATCTGACCTCCGCAACCTAGAAGGGAAACTAGACCCAATCCTAGAGTAGGTCAGAGTTTTCAAGCCTTAGCCTCTGACATGGCTTAACGACTATAATATCTACGGTATTAAACAAGATTAACCGGGACCAACGGCTTAGCGTGCATTCCGAAGCACGGAAAAAGCACCGAGTATGAAATTCAAATCGAAAAACACATTGGTACGTGGTGGGATTCGAACTATGACCTCCCGCTCAGGAGGCAACGGCCCTATCCACTACACTAACTGGAAGGATCTGTAAATAATTTTGACTTGAAATTTTTTAAAAAAACGCAATGTAAACTTCTTTCAAATATTTAAAAGTAAAAATTTAACTACATAACACCTACCTATTTAATAATCTGATACTCTACAAAAACTATGTCACAAACGTATAATATTATGTCTTTAAGGATATAAGATTTATTTAAGTTCATGAACGTTCAACAACTCCGGTTTGAGTTGAGTACTCACTTCCTAGCTGCGCGTGCGTCGAAATATCAAGCGCATTTCTTAAAACGAGTTTTGCAAGAACCGCTGATCAATGAATTCAGAGATTGTAGAGTGTTTGTGCAATCAGAGCAAAAAAAAATGATAAACCTCTTATAAATGCGTTTAATCCAAAATAAGTGCAAATTAAGAGTGCTATTAAATTACATACATACCTACGTATAATCACGCCTACATCCCTAACGGTGTCTGACAAAAGTTTGAGGGTTATTTAAGATAGATTTGTAGGTACATTGCTGTAGTGACAGATTGTCAGCCCATCGCCTAAATTGCAATATACAGAAACCCTCGGGTCCCTTAGCTGGTTTTTACAGCATGCCCGGGAGGAAATGTAGCTGGCACATTCTGTTTAAGTTATCTTTTATTTTATCAAAATTATAACATTTGCAAAAAGGCTGTATCTGGAAAGTGTTATTTAAGGCCGCATCCACTGACTTGGTACGGGCGGAGCGGTTCCATACAGGGGCGGCATATTCGCCTGCTGAAAAGGGCGAGCGCTAACCCTGTATTCCTTCTCCTATGCTGGCCTGGGAGTGAGAGAAAAACATAGAATGTGCCAGCTGCATTTCCTCCCAGGCATCCTATACAGACCAGCTAAGGTATCCGAGGGTTTCTGTATACTGTAATTTAGGCAATGGGCTGACAACCTGTCACTACAGCAATATACCTACAAATCTATTTTAAATAACCCTCAAAACTTTGTCAGACGTGGCGGAACAACCTTTGTTTAAGTCGTTTACGCTCTGCCTACCCCATTAGGGATACAGGTGTGATTGTACAAGGTTGAAGATGGATCTCGTTAGTTTGATGGATGTTTTGTAGAAGTGGCAGGTGGTAAATTCATCACCTAAATAACTCACCTAACACAATCTACGTATACACCTAAGTATACTCATCATACTTCCATACTGGACTGGGAGCGAGAGAAAAACATACAATGTGCCAGCTGCATTTCCTCCCGGGCATGCTGTAAAAACCAGCTAAGGGATCCGAGGGTTACTGTATATTGCAATTTAGGCGACAGGCTGACAACCTGTCCCTACAGCAATATACCTACCAATCTATCTTAAACAACCCTCAAAACTTTGTCAGACGTGGCGGAACTACCTTTGTTTAGGTCGTGTACGCTCTGCCTACCCCATTAGGGATAAAGGCGTGATTATATGTATGTATGTATGTATGTATACTCATCCCTTCTACTGGCAAGCCAGCAAAGCATGATAGTATATACAGTTTTTCTATCTCTCCCAGTCTAGCATACAAGATCAACAACTGAACCCTGAAGATATTACATACATACATACATAAATCACGCCTTTATCCCTTACGGGGTAGGCAGAGCGTTTAACGCCTTGTAAAAGGCGCTTTCGCCACGTCTGACAAAAATTGAGGGCAATTTTAGATTGTAATATGTATTGCTATAGTGACAGGTTGTCAGCCCATCGCCTAAATTACAATACACTGTAACCCTCGAGTCCCTTTTGCTGACTTCAACAGCATGCCCGGGAGGAAGGGCAGCTGGAACATTCTATGTTTTTCTATCTCTCCCAGTCCAGCATGGAAGATATTTAGGCCCGTATTTATAAAGCAATCTCAAGATTAAGAGCAGTATTAAGTATGGATTTGACAGGTGTAAGGCTACATGGTGTAATCTCCTTAGTCTATGAGAAGAAACGCGACGTATGACGTCACGCTCGCGCTCTGTCAGTCGGAAGGCCAGTGCGGGTCGGCCATTTGAATTGGTGTTTACGTTTTCTTTGTGAACTTACGAAATACATATTGTATAACAGGATAACTGTTTGTTGAAATTTACATTAAAATATTGTTGTTCAAACCCCGCAAGCCGTTGTCTTATTATACAGGTCATAATGTACTGAACTAACTCAAGTCTCAAGTGCTGATTATAAATACGGGTCTTAAAGTCACAATTTCAAATATCAGACTTTTTTTAATGGACCTGTTTGCACCATACTACAAAGTGTATATAATGCGTCACCGGACTAAAAGACAGGGAATAGAGCCTAGAATCTTCGACGCAGAAAAAAGATGTACTGATCAAAAATAAATTGCTCCTAAAAAACACAAAAATACACTTACACTGCCTCACACGTACGGTAGTCGGTTTTGAAATATAAGCGATTCAGAGATATTTTGTGCAATCAGAGCAAAAATAACTTAACACGACCTACTCTACAAATTTGGAGTAGGCATATTAACCTTAACATTTGAACAGACAGTGTTACATGTTACACAGTGTTATTTATAACAAGCAATATTATTCAACTTAAGTAACACCATTCTGCATAATCAAAGTCGGATTTTGGTCCAATATTACAATACAATACAAAATTCTTTATTGCACAAGGAAACATACAACAGAAATAAAAAGGAACAAACGTGACAGTACAATATAGGCGGCCTTATTGCTAAAGCAGCAATTTCTACCAGGCAACCAATATACAAGATTCTCTTGCTCTATCTTCGAATGTATCTGGATCACCTCTGACCTATCTTCTGAAAACCGGAGCCATTAATAATATTATTCATTTCCTTTACTGATCTTTTATGAATCATTATTATCTTGAGATCATATCACATTTTTATCACTTTGTGAGGTTTTCCCCAGCTTGGTTAGGACATTGCAGGCTGAATTAAATTATTAGAAAATATCCAAATAGACAAATGATTACGTGCTTCGGAGGGCAGGGCGTTAAGCCGTCGGCCCCGGCCGCTGTCTTTGATAGTGGTCGTTACACAAACCACGTCAGACGCCTAATAGCTTTGCTACTAGGCGGTTTAAAAACTCTTGACACCAGGGATCATCGGATCGTTCGACTCGAGAATCCACTCGCTAAGAAGAAGAACTCTTAAAATTTTGATGCCATCTGTTTTCCTTTCCGTCTTGAGGATAAGAAATCCCTATTACCTGGTCGAGGTCTTAAGGATATCGAACTCGAAGGTCTCTTTCTGCAAAGGTCGCTGGGCTGATTCACTAGCATCCGTGATACCCGATTCGATTCTTTTTTTTTTTTTTTTTTTTAAATATATATAGGCGAGCATTTGTCCGCCATCTCACCTGGTGGAAAGTGACGATGCGGACTATGTTGGAGCATACTCACCTATGTAGTGCCTATTCACTCTCGCCTTGAAAAGGCCCAGGTTATATTGTTCCGGAAACAGATCCGCCGGCAGGGAGTTCCACTCCTTAGCCGTTCGCATTAAGAATGTGGAAGCGAACCGCTTCGTGCGAATTTGTGGTATATCCACGACATAAGGGTGGAACCCCTGTCCACGCCTCGTGCTCCGGAGATGGAAAGGGGAGGGGGGTATAAGGTCATGAAGTGCTAACGCGCACTCCCCGAAATGTATCCTGTAAAATACCGACATGCACGCCACTGTGCGACGGTGCTCAAGGTTCTGTAGTTTTGCCTCAACCAGTGCTGAGTCTCCAATGAGCTTTTTAGCACGTTTCTCGATTGAGTCTAAGGCAGCCAGCTGGTATTTAGCTGAACCGTCCCAAAGGTGGCAGCAGTACTCCATACACGATCGGACTTGATTCCTTTTCCCTATTGTTTTATAGTTAATAAAATACCAATCTACAAAGGTCATCATATCCCTAGCCTTATCCCGTATCTCACGGGGTCGGCTACCTAATCTAGGGGATTGAACGAGGGTACTGGTTTTTACACAGGGCGACTGCCATCTGACCTCGGAACCCAGAAGGGAAACCAGACCCAATCCTAGATTAGGTCAGAGTTTACAAGCCGCCAATACTTAGCATTGGCCTCTGTCATGGCTTAACGACTAATATCTATGGTATTAAACGATATTAAACGGGACCAACGGCTTAACGTGCCTTCCAAAGCATGTTAGAGTTTCGAATCTACAAAGGTATCAGTGTGAAATTGAGACTCAGTGCTATGAAAATGCAGAAACCAACTATTTCGCATTACGTCAAATGCTTTAGGAGACTAAATATTTCGTCGAGTGGCAGCTACCATAGCTCAGCCTAGAGAATCTTAATCTGATCATTAGATCAATAAATAGGGTGTCAATTTAATTGCGTATTTTCTGTAACTTCGAAAGTTACAGAAAATACCCCTAAGCTATGGCACGCAATTAAATTGACACCCTATTATAAAAATATTATCATAATGATGTCATCATAAATACGCCCAACGCTGCGTCAGGCCGCTCAGCTATAACCGATTCCGTGTGACGCGCGAGAAGGCGAGAACAAATCCCGCGCGACGCGAGAGTCGCTATCGACCAGTTATAGCGACTTGCGCGGGCTCGGTTATAGCTGTGGGGCCAGATGCAACTCTTGGAATCATAATAAATACCGAATATTACTTTTTTATTGCTTTTAGATTTTTTTAATATTTTTTATGGATTCCTTTTACGTTACTGAAACACCCCCTAAGCTACGGCACGCAATTAAATTAACGCCCTGTATAATAGCGTAACGTATTTATTAATTATATGGCTGGCCTTTAGTTTTTCGGCAAATCTTCTTCTTCTGTCGAGTGGGTATCGAGTCTATGGACTCGATGAACCCTGGTGTCAGTGTTTTTTAACCGCCTAGTAGCACAACTATCAGGCCTCTGACATGTTTTTGTGTAACGACCACTATCAAAGACAGCGACCAGGACCGACGGCTTAACGTGCCCTCCGAAGTACGAAATCTTTTTCATTTCGGACAATGTCCTACCCAAACTGGGGAAAAATTCACAAAGTGATAAATTCTCAAATATCAACTTTATGTTTTCCCCCCTGGGAATCGAACCCAGGACCTCCGGTTTGGGAGTCCATGGCACTAGCCACTAGACCACGGAGGCAGTTCGGCAAATGACCAAACCTTACAAGGAAGATCGGTGCCATGCCAAACAGCTCTCCAAAGAAAGAATGAGGCAGATAACAAATAATGATAAAGAAAGAGATCTTATTATGTCGAAAGTTCCTCGTGAAAGTTGTCAAGTTTGAAGAACAAATTTCTCAGCGACATTGTCACTCATGTGAATGTGACCCGTTCGACCTCAAATCTGGCCTTCCTGATGGCCTGTGACCTTCTTTGGTCAGTGACTTTGAGTGCCTCGCATTTTACAAGCATCTTTGCATGGTAATGTTTCAGGCCTTATTTTTGGCATACAACAATACATTTAAATTTTGCAGTGCTGCAAGTAGGTTATATGGTCCTGGCGAAAGTTTACTTGCTACATTTTCATATTATTTCCATGCTGGACTGGGAGCGAGAGAAAAACATAGAATGTGCCAGCTGCATTTCCTCCTGGGCATGCTGTAAAAACCGAGAGGGATTTGAGAGATTCTGTATATTGCAATTTAGCCGATAGGCTGACAACCTGTCACTACAGCAATATATACCTACAAATCTATCGTAAATAACCCTCAAAACTTTGTCAGACATGACGACGACGATGAGTAACGAACACTATCAAAGACAACGACCGGGACCGACGGCTTAACGTGCCCTCCGAAGCACGGAATCCTTTTTCTAATCGGACAATCAGGTGATTCTGCCTGCAATATCCTAACCAAACTGGCGTAAACCTCACAAAGTGATAAATTGACAAATATCAATCAACACAAAAGCCATATAACCTAAGAATTGAATTGACAAATATCAACTTTGTATTCCTCCCCTGAGAATCGAACCCGGGTCTCAGGATCGCTCTGACCACTAGACTACGGGCGGCAGTTAGTCTCATTGATATGAACCGATAAAATCGATTGTTTTTCCTTGTCGCCGCTGGACGGACGACATCAAAATGCAACGCGAGTAGTTATAGGCAGTAAGTAGACGATCTACATTCTGGTAGGGAGATGTCGCGCGTTTATGAGCGGTTTTCCAGAGTGTCAACACGCCACGCCGCCATTTTATTACCTGGTCAGGGTGGCCCTACCGCAAATACGGGACCTTCGTATCATCGAGGCTTTATGCGTTAACATACATACTATCACGCCTGTATCCCTAAGGGGTAGACAGAGCGTCAAAGATCTAAAGTCTAAACAAAGGTTTTTCGCTATGTTAGTCAAGTTTTAAGGGTTATTTCAGATAGATAGGTCTTTAGTGGCAGGTTTTCAATAGTTATAGGCTGTAAGTAGACGATCTACTTTCTGGTCTGCGGTTGTCGCGCTTTTATGAGCGGTTTTCCAGAGTGTCAACACGCCACGCCGCCATTTTATTATCTGGTCAGGGTGGCCCTACCGCTAATACCGGACCTGAATATCATCGAGGCCCACTGCATTATACATACACACATACTATCACGCCTGTATCTCTAATGGGGTAGACAGAGCGTCAAAGATCTTAAGACTAAACAAAGGTTGTTCTGCTATGTTAGTCAAGTGTTAAGGGTTGTTTCAGATAAATAGGTGTTTAGTGACAGGTCTTCAATAGTTATAGGATGTAGTAGACGATCTACATTCTGGTCTGCGGTTGTCGCTCTTTTATTAGCGGTTTTTTTAGTGTGTCAACACGACACGCCGCCATTTTATTATCTGGTCAGGGTGTGCCTACTGCAAATACCGGACCTGCATATCATCGAGGCTTTATGCGTTAACATATATACTGTCACGCCTGTATCTCTAAAGGGGTAGACAGAGCGTCAAAGATCTAAAGTATAAATAAAGGTTTTTCGCTATGTTAGTCAAGTTTTAAGGGTTATTTCAGATAGATAGGTTTTTAGTGGCAGGTTTTCAATAATTATAGGCTGTAAGTAGACGATCTACATTCTGGTCTGCAGTTATCGCGCGTTTATGAGCGGTTTTCCAGTGTGTCAACACGCCACGCCACCATTTTATTATCTGGTCAGGGTGGCCCTACCGCAAATACTGGACCTTCAAATCATCGAGGCTTTATGCGTTAACATACATACTATCACGCCTGTATCCCTAAGGGGTAGGCAGAGCGTGAACGACCTCAGCAAAGGCTTTTCCGCCGTTTGACAAGTTTTAAAGGGTTATTTCAGATAGATTTATAGCGACAGGTTTTCAGCCCATCGCATAAATTACAGATCATCTAAGGTTATCCGAGATATGTAGTGACATGTTTTCAGCCTATCGTCTAAATATAACAATATATTAAAACCTTCGAATCCCCTTGATGTATTTATTTCATTGTATTTTTAACTTCTAGCTGGCACATTCTATGTTTTTTCAACTCCCAGTCCAGCATGGAAGCGAACTACTCACCATCAAGGCTTTATATGTTATAAATAAGCCAAGAATAAGAACCTCTTGTTCTCAGTAAATAGCACATGTCTACGTTACAAATTAGTATAATCTAACTGCCTCCGTGGTCTAGTCAGAGCCATGGGCTTACGATCCGGAGGTCCTGGTTTCGATTCCCAGCGGGAGAGTGAGGCAAAGTTGATGGTTGTCAATTTATCACTTTGGTTGTCAATTTATCACTTTGTGAGGTTTTCCCCAGTTTGGTTAGGACAGTTACTTCCATGCTGGCCTGGGAGCGAGAGAAAAACATAGAATGTGCCAGCTGCTTTTCCTCCCGGGCATGCTGTAAAAACCAGCTAAGGGATCCGAGGGTTTCGGTATATTGTAATTTAGGCGATGGGCTGACAACCTTTCACTACAGCAATATACCTACAAATCTATCTTAAATAACCCTCAAAACTTTGTCAGACGTGGCGAAACGACCTTTGTTTTGGACGTTTACGCTGTGCCTACCCCATTGGGGAGAAAGGCGTGATTGTATGTATGTATGGTTAGGACAGTGCGGGCTGAATCACCTGATTATCCGAAAAGAAAAAAAGGATTCCGTGTTTCGGAGGGCACTTTAAGCCGTTGGTCCCGATCACTGTCTTTGATAGTGGTCGTTACTCAAACCACGTCAGAGGACTAATAGCTGTGCTACTAGGCGGTTCGAAAACTCTGACACCAGGGTTCATCGGGTCGTTCAACTCGAAAATCCACTCGCTAAGACGATGGCATTATCTACATCTACCAATAATCTCAGATACTTACATACATACATAAATCACGCCTTTATCCCTTACGGGGTAGGCAGAGCGTTTAACGCCACGTAAAAGGCGCTTTCGCCACGTCTGACAAAAATTGAGGGCAATTTTAGATTGTAATATGTATTGCTTTAGTGACAGGTTGTCAGCCCATCGCCTAAATTACAATACACTGTAACCCTCGAATCCCTTTTGCTGACTTCAACAGCATGCCCGGGAGGAAGGGCAGCTGGAACATTCTATGTTTTTCTATCTCTCCCAGTCCAGCATGGAAGAAAACTGATACAGATACTTAAGCCCTAAAAAATCTAATCTAAATATGTATTTGGAGTCGTACCTAAAAGACGTTTCCATGCTTGCCTGATTTATCATCAGAAAAATAACGATAATGAATCAATTAAATAATCAATAATTACTTTTTAAACTTCCTAAAGGACAGAAGGCAATCATTATTTTCTCAGAGGTTTTTTTTTAATTATTGAAACAATGGAAGGCTCAAATTATCTAAATAGTAATCTCGTGAGAATTAGCTATTTACTTTAATGAAAACCTGCCGAAGGTTTGAGAAGTTAAACACCACTCTTTGCTGCTTTATTTACATACATATAAGCACGCCTTTAACCCATATGGGATAAGCAGAGCGTAAACGACCTAAACAAAGGTCTTTCCCCCACGTCTGACAAAGTTTTGAGGGATATTTAAGATTGATTTGTAGGTATATTACTGTACTGTGTATTGTAATTTAGGCGATGGGCTGACAACCTGTCACTATGGCAATACACATTACAATCTAAAATTACCCTCAATTTTTGTCAGACGTGGCGAAAGCACCTTTTACGAGGCGTTTAACGCTCTGCCTACCCCGTAAGGGATAAAGGCGTGATTTTATGTATGTATGTATTACTGTAGCGACAGGTTGTCAGCCTATCGCCTAAAGTGCAATATACAAAAACCCTCGGATTCCTCAGCTGGTATTTACAACATGCCCGGGAGGAAATGCAGCTGGCACGTTCTACTTTTTTTCTCGCTCTCAGTCTAGCAATGGAAGTAATAATAATAAGAACTGCCTCCGTGGTCTAGTGGCTAGTGCCATGGATTCCCGATCCGGAGGTCCTGGGTTCGATTCCCGGGGGGAAACACAAAGTTGATATTTGAGAATTTATCACTTTGTGATTTTTTCCCCAGTTTGGTTAGGACATTGCAGGCTGAATCACCTGATTGTCCGAAAAAGAAAAAGATTTCGTGCTTCGGAGGGCACCTTAAGCCGTCGGTCCCGGTCGCTGTCTTTGATAGTGGTGGTTACTCAAACCATGTCAGAGGCCTGATAGTTGTGCTACTAGGCGGTTTCAAAACTCTGACACCAGGGTTCATCGGGTCCGTAGACTCGATACCCACTCGACAGAAGAAGAAGATAATAAGACAAGTAATATGGAAGTAGTGCTTTATTTAGTGACGAGAAAAAATAATACAAGACGGAGGGCGAAGCTTTTATTATAATTATTATGGTGTCGATTAGTGTTAAACGTCGGAGACGTTTCGCCTTCGTCTTCATACATACATACATATAATCACGCCTTCATCCCTGAATGGGTAGGCAGAGCGTAAACGACCTAAATAAAGGTCGTTCCTCCACGTCTGACAAAGTTTTGAGGGTTATTTAAGATAGATTTGTATGTATATTGCTGTAGTGACCTAGTGACAGGTTGTCAGCCCATCGCCTAAATTGCAATATACTGAAACCCTCGGATCCCTCAGCTGTTTTTTTTCAGCATGCCCGGGAGGAAATGCAGCTGGCACTTTCTATGTTTTTCTCTCACTTCCAGTAAAGCATGGAAGAATTCGTCTTCATTATCGATACTAATGTTTACTTGATGAAGATTAAAGAAACACACAGGTATTGACCACTTGATTATAATCTTTAAAACATAGATGCGTTCTCCATGCTAGACTGGGAGCGAAAGAAAAACATAGAATACGCCAGCTGCATTTACTCCCGGGCATGCTGTAAAAACCAGCTAAGGGATCCGAGGGTTTCTGTATATTGCAATTTAGACGATGGGCTGACAACCACTACATCAATATACCTACAAATCTATCATAAATAACCCTCAAAACTTTGTCAGACGGGGCGGAACAACAATTGTTTAGGTCCTGAATATGAATGAATGTATGTATGTATAGATGCATCATCTTCCTAGCCTTTTTCCGTATCTGTCCGGGTCGGCTACCTAACCTGGGTGATTGAACGAGGGTACTAGTTTTTACACAGAGCGATTGCCATCTGACCTCTGCAACCTAGAAGGGTAACCAGACCCAATCCTAGATCAGGTCAGAGTTTTCAAGCCGCCAATGCTTAGCACTGGCCTCTGTCATGGCTTAACGACTAATCTCTACGGTATTAAACGATATTAACCGGGACCAACGGCTTAACGTGCCTTCCGAAGCACGGAAAAAGCGCCGAATAAACGTACATATGAAATTCGAAAACCGAAAAACACATTGGTACGTGGTGGGATTCGAACTACGGCCTCCCGCTCAGTAGGCAGCGGCCCTATCCACTACACCATCGGGCTCCCGGGTATGTATATATAGATGCGTTCTCAATTATTTGTACAGTCTTTTATGATGGCACCAACCTTAAGGGGTAGTCATTATCATTAAACATGTAATAAAAGCTAACTTTATCTAAGTTTTTAGAGACTGACTAGAAGTTTAGTTTTGGAATAGAAAACTCTACAACAACGGTACATGTTTTCCATTAGTAACAAAGTAAGTAGTAGTTAACTACCATGCTGGACTTCCTAGTCCTCTCCTGAGCGATAGAAAATATAGAATGTGCCCGCTTCTCTACCCGAGCTTAGTTCAAAGCTAGCGAAGGGATTTCAGAGTTACAGCGTAATTAAGGCGATGGGCTGACACCTGTCACTATAGCGATACATATGAATCTAAAATTGTCTTCAATATTTGTCACACGTGGCGAAAACACCTTTTACTATGTACTTAAGGCACTGCCTACCCCGTAACGGATCAAGGCGTGACTTTATGTATGTATGCTCTCCATGAAATAAAAACACAAAGAGCAATTAAATTGTACACCAAACGCCAATTTAGCCAATGACGTAACTCGGCCATAATGGTGCAATTTTATTGGCCAATCCCATAGGGGGATACTTTAATGAGATATTGCAATACGATAATTGTGTGCATGCGCAGCGCTCTACGTATCAACTGGTATTCAACTGGCTACTAAAAACATAGAAAGTGCCAGCTTCTTCTTCTCCTGAGGCATGCTGTAAAAACCAGTAAAGGGATTCGAGGATTTAAGTGTATTGTAATCTAGGCGATGGCTTCACAGTCTAACACTACTAAATATCCCTCAAAACTTATCAGACGTGGCGGAACTACTTTGATTAGGATATTGAAGCTCTGCCTTCCCCATTGGGGACGAACGCGTGAGTGATTGTATGTATGTATTCAAATGGAGTACCTAGTAAAGTGGAAGTTTAAATAATTTGAACCTTAGGTCAGGAATCTCGACGCAAGCTGCTAGATATGTCGGTATGTGGGAATGAGAATACCAGTGCCTTTCAGGTTTCTATATGAGCCGGGTTCTTTATTAATGATTTTGGTGCCTTCTGGCCTAGACTAGAGTCAAGGGCTAATAAAAAAACCCAGACCATATAAAAAAACAGATAAAACATAAACACAAAAAAAAAACAAACATAATTAACGTTCTGCGTATCCCATAAGGAATTAAGGCGTAACTATGCACCTTAGAGCAGATAAACTTTAGAACAATAGTTAATTAAGTAATTTGAGCTAACTCAATTACGTATCAAGAGTGTGTTGAGATGGATTCAAGTGAAAAGTGGGTTACGATCTTATGAGCACGGTTATGAGCAATTTACTACAAGTATTATTCCATGCTGGCCTGGGAGCAAGAAAAAAACATAGAATGTGCCAGCTGCATTTCCTCCCGGGCATGCTGTAAAAACCAGCTAAGGGATCCGATGGTTAAAGTATATTGTAATTTAGGCGATGGGCTGACAACCTGTCACTACAGCAATGTACCTACGAGTCTGTCTTAAATAACCCTCAAAACTTTTGTCAGACGTGGCGAAACGACATTTGTTCAGGTCGTTTGCGCTCTGCCTACCCCATTAGGGATAAAGGCGTGATTATATGTATGTACTACAAGTAAGATCAACGGCAATTATGCGTTCCAACGCTCAACATAAAACACGGAAATTGCTAATGATCGACCGAAGTGAAATTATGAACATTTTTGCGAGTTTAACAGGATATTTTAAACTATAATTTCTAAAGATCAAAAACAACCACACGAACAAGCAGCCAGGTAAAAAATACGAAAAAAGAAAAGTCCTGAAAATTAAATGTTTCCACGTTCAGACTTTGCATAATAAGTCCAACTTTATACACTTTTGGTTTAGGTCATAGATATAGGTACAGAAAATTACAATAGTATAAAACAAAGTCGCTTTCTCTGTCCCTATATCCCTATGTATGCATAAATCTTTAAAACTACGCAACGGATTTTGATGCGGTTTCTTTAAATGGGTAGAGTGATTCAAGGGGAAGGTTTATAGGTATAACACATGCATAATATAGTAGAGAAACAATGATAATTTCCATGCGAAGCCGGGGCGGGTCGCTAGTTTGATATAAGCGGAACAATGTACAACAGATCAGATAACATTTGCACTGCAGCGAGTGTGAACTTTTGTGGAAGTGACATGCGCATGCGCTTGTAGGAAGTTGTGGACGAATTATCGTTTAAAATAAGGAAGGATGTGGTTAGCTTCGGGATGTTAAAAGCCTTCAAGAGTGCAGGTTAGGGTGGTGCAAAAGTACATACATACATACATATAATCACGCGTATATCCCTAATGGGGTAGGCAGAGCGTAAACGACCTAAACAAAGGCCGTTCCGCCGCGTCTGACAAAGTCTTGAGAGCCATTCAAGAAAGATTTGTAAGTATATTGCTGTAGTGACAGGTTGTCAGCCCATCGCCTAAATTACAAGATACTGAAACCCTCAGATCCCTTAGCTGGTTTTTACAGCACGCTCGGGAGGAAATGCAGCTGGCACATTCTATGTTTTTCTCTCACTCCCAGTCCAGCATGGAAGATAAAAAAAGTGCAAAAGTACTATTTTAAATTGCCACCCTCCTATTTTGTTAATTATATCTATATTATTATTATTGCAAAATATCAGCTTCCTAAACTAAAGGCAAGCAGCCTGCTCGTATTTTTAATTTTTCACAAAACACTCACTCAAGATTACTAACATTACTGCTTAAAAATAGGGATATGAGTAGGTCTGAAGTAAAATATAAAAGAAATACATGCTTAACTTAGTAAAAGGCAACTTAAAAATAATTTAGATTTTTAGGCGAAACACACATTTTTTTATTGAATGTTTTCGATAATTCAAACCTTTGTCACATTTGAATCAGCTTCCTATACTAAAAAAAAAAAATTGACTTCGTTTATTTTTCATCTTTTCAGACAAATCCAAAAAAATGTCTAGCGATGAGCATCCCTTTCCATTAAAGATACCTTTATGGAATTTTGCGCACCACATTTTTTTTAATACGTGTAACAATATGAGAGGCTGGCCAAATCTCTAGCATGAGTTTGTTTTTTTTTCCATACTAGCTTGGACCACGCTAGTGCAGGTAACAGTGTTTTCCTTAATCCTTCAGTAATTGCTAAAAAAAACACTATTATTTTAACTGCAAAATCTTTCATGTTGGCAAGAGTGAGAAAAAATATAGAATGTGCCAGCTGCATTTCCTCCCGGGCATGCTGTAAAAACCAGGTAAGGGATCCAAGGGTCTCAGTATATTGCAATTTAGGCGATGGGCTGACAACCTGTGACTACAGCAATATGCCAACAAATCTATCTTAAATAACCCTGAAAACTTTGTCAATCGTGGCGGAACGACCTTTGTTTAGGTCGTTTACGCTCTGCCTACCTCATTAGGGATAAAGGCGTGATTATATGTATGTATGCAAAATAATCATTGTTGACTGTAAAAGTAGAGTTCCATTAAAATATCAGTTTCGCGGAAGTACACTTTTATTTTCACTCGAATTTAATTGTGCTTTTACAAGAGCAAGTCAATTTATATTCTAATAGGAAGGATAGGTAGCCTAGACAGACACCCAGACAGACAAAATAGCGAAATAATAAGTCTACTTTACTTCCTAGTCGACTAAGGAAGTAAAAAACAAAAACACCAACATGAATATTCATTTAGGAAACCACCGCAAATATTACAATTCACGATTAGCACTATCAATCAAGTGTAAGGTCAAATAGTCGAATACTGTTAAGTAACTGTAAAAATATTGACTAAATATTCGGTTGAAAAGTTACTTCATAGGAGCCTAACCTTGCATACTGTATCTTAACCAATATCTGATTCAAGGTCTGATCTAAAATCAATTCCTGTTTCAAAGATTTACAGTCGTATATGCTGAAAACTAATTTTGCCACGCCAAAGTTTTACATACGGCTAAATATTCCAATAAATTAATAAATTTAATATTCTGCCAGTGGGTTAGCTGGAAGAGATCTCTTTATAGAGATAAGTTTGCCCTTGCATACCTTTCTGTAAACTTAATTTCTTGTATTTTAATGCAATAAAGAATATATAATATTTTTTCCCGTGAGATTTATTTTAGTATCTTAGGGGGTTGTTTCTGTTGTTTACTTCCAAGCTGGACTGGGAGCGAGAGAAAAACAACGAATGTGCCAGCTGCATTACCACCCGGGCATGCTGTAAAAACCAGATAAGGGATCGGAGGGTTTCTGTATATTGCAATTTTGGCGATAGGCTGACAACCTGTCAAAATTTTTCGAATTTCATATGTACGTTTATTCGGCGCTTTTTCCGTGCTTCGGAAGGCACGTTAAGCCGTTGGTCCCGGTTGATATCGTTTAATATCGTAGATATTAGTCGTTAAGCCATATCAGAGGCCAGTGCTAAGCATTGGCGGCTTGAAAACTCTGACCTAATCTAGGATTGGGTTTGGTTTCCCTTCTGGGTTGCGAAGGTCAGATGGCAGTCGCTCTGTAAAAACCAGTACCCTCGTTCAATCACCTAGATTAGGTAGCCGACCCCGTAAGATACGGGATAAGGCTAGGGAGATGATGATGAGGCTGACAACCTGTCACTACAGCTATATACCTTTAAATATTACTAAAATGACCCTCAAAACTGTCAAACGAGGCGGAACAACCTTTGTTTAGGTCGTTTACGCTCTACCTACCCTATTAGGGATAAATGCGTGATTATATGTATGTATGTATGTTGTTGAGTTATTCTGATTCTTGATACGTTCCAGCTCCTCTCCTTTTAAAAGCACATCAACTTTATGCTCAGTTTCATAGAATAGAACAGGTTACAAAATAACATTCTTTTGCACGCATAAAAGATGAAGTTTATGGGGACGCGAATATTTATTATGTAATTTTTAATCTTCATCGTGCAATAACGATTTAGAAATCAATAAATAAAATTACATGACCATTTCAAAACATCTGATAAGAAAAAAAATCAACAGGTAGCTATTATCGTTCACTTTGATATTATTTATAAGTGGACTCGATATGTTGTGACATCGAGTACTTTCTCACTCTAACTTGACTCTGGTCTGGTCTGGAGTCCCCCACAATTGACCTTGCGCAAGAGTTGATAGAGTTGCAACTGTTATTGATAATAGGTAATACTCGATAAATATTGCAAGTGATGAAACGTAAAATAACTCATGTGATTTAACGTATCATATACAGAGCATTAACAGTTTGGGTCGCAGTTGAAAAATTTAAGCGTATTCCCATGGTATTTCAAAAATAACAGTGTGTATTGCTGTAGTGTGGTGACGAGTTGTCAGCCCATCACAAAGCTATTAACATACGGTCCACGATTAATTTGGCTGAATCCATCCGGATTATGAACTACAAGGCACCAACCAACAATATAATTACAAAACTTTTGGCTTTTCTACTACATTAAAAATCTTTTAACTTTTATGAAACAGGTGCCGAATGCCGATCATAATGATCATCAACATCTCGAAGTAAGTCTGTTATTAATTATTGTAATTGTTAATTAATTAGTTAGTAATGCAATAATTGCCGCATAATAGTCACGTACGCATATAAAACACTCAAAACGCAATAAAATTATATTCTTACTGCATAATAATAATAATATATTGTGGTAACAATCAGCAGACTACATCAAAAATCTGTTACTAAAGAGTGAGTAACAGGTACGGACCGTATCATGGACCTACTTCTGAACCAGTAACGTACTGTCATCACCGGCGCACGCGCAGGCGGTCGCGTGCTATCGCGGTCAACCGTGCATACCAACAACTTTATTGTAAACTCAGTATTTACGAATAAGTTGTTATAAAAACTTTCGTGAAAATAATAGTTGCAAAAAAAGTTTTGTCGGTAAAATTAATTGTGCGCGAAACTAGTTTTTCTGTGAGACGTGATTTGTGCTGAATATAACCCGGTTGTTAAGTGTGGAACTGTGGGAGTTGTGGTATTCTTTTTTATGGAGAGACAGTCTCCTTAGCTCCTGAAGGGATGAGATGAAGCACAAGCCCACGATCCCTAAGAAATTGCCAGTTTTCTTAGGGAGACTCCTTCTGCGTTGGATTTTCAACAAATCGGACACATTTTTCCTTGTTTATCGGTTAGTTATGTGTTATTTATATCCGTAGTTTATATATCTGTCTGTATGACGTATAATTAGCTAAAACGTAACTATGTATTAGGTACGTATGCTGGCAAAATATTTGCGATGCACACAAACTCAAGATTAACTTAACTTTTCTGTCTTTGCAGTAGATTTACAACCAACCAAGGAAATAAAAAAAATAAAAAATCCAGACATGGCCACATACATTATAAATCCTTACGATGTAAACAGAGTGTCAATAGCCTCTTAACCGTTTTCGTCGTGCCTGATAAATTTTTGAACGAATTACAATAATCGCCTAAAATACCGGAATCCAATATCTCTTTATTAGTTTCTACAGTGTGCTTCTTTATAGTTATGTTTTCGTTCAGTAGCTTTTTTGTAACGCTATGTTCGCCGTTTATCATGGAATATAAAACGGGCGGTTTAAGTTTTCCAAAATGTCTGCTACTGAAAGCGACATAAAAAAAAAGTTGTTCATTACTCTTCTATTGTTCCTTTCAAACCATAAACCATTTACAGAATTTGCTAAAATTAAAACGATTACTAAACGTAAATATCAAAGCGTATTGCTTGCACTGAATCTTAGTTTATTTTTACTACACGGGTTCCTATCTCAATAATTTAGATTTAGAGCGAGGCTACACAATCCGACCTCCAGAACCAATAGGAAAGAGCCTAGGACGCAACCTAGAAGTAGACTATGATTTATAGTGATAGGATACAGTTTAATTTAAATTGCACGAAGTTAGAACAACTACGTAGAGATAAACTATAAAGAGATATACTCCGTGGTCTACTGGTCTGCTGCTTTGTGGGTCGGAGTTCAGGCCCCCGACCTCTGGATCGCCCCAGAGGTCGGTGGTTCGATTCCCGGATGACACAAGTCGATATTTTTCCCAGTTTAGACAATGCAGGCTGAATCAACTGATAAACTGGAAGAAAAATTGATTCCGTGCTTGGGGAGGCACGTTAATCTGTCTGTCCAGGGTTTATTAGGTCGATCAACAAAGATATTAAATCACGCTTATACCCTACGAAGTAGAAAGTGCATCAGCGGGCTAATAAAAGCCATTTTCGTCACGTCTAGTCTGACCAAATATAAGAAAATTTCAGATAAGTTGTGTCTATTCGTAGATACGTAGGTCAGTCCTTCTCCTAAACCAAAACCCTCGCTCCTTCAACTGGCTTTTGCAATATTCTCAGAAAGAAAAACAGTTGGTACGTTCTAAGTTTTTATCAATCCCATTCCAGCAATTAAATTATTTGAATAACGCCATAAATAGAGGATAGATCATGTATATTCTAATCAAGAAACAAGGTAGATAGGTTTAGGAATCCTGTAGCTCAGTTGGTAAAGCGATAAACGATATTTTTTCCAGTGTCGTAGGTTTAAATCCTGCCCGAATCGTATTATGAATATTTTTTAAGATTTAGCGCTCTTATTATTTTATTATATATATTTTTTTTCTCAACTTCGCGGTACCCTCTTGAGATGTTTTCATTTTGTTTACAGTTTTATCTGGTATGCCCACGCGCAATCCTCGATGAACGGGAGCAGTGTGGATTTCTTTGAGAGTCTCATCGAAGAAGATAGCCGCTTTGCCGAACAGGATCAGAACTGGCCAGAACCATCGTTGCGTCCGCAAATCCAGCAGAGGTCGCGCAGACCTTCACAACTCAGGCCTCCGCCACCAGGTAAACAAAGCAGCTTTTAGATAACCTCGGCTCAGCAACTCTTACCTGCCTTAGTGGTCTAATCTAACTGCCTGAGCCATGGGTGGGTGCCGTGCTGTGGGCTGTGGGAGTGGGTTCGAACACAAAGTTGATGAAAATGAAATGATGATCAAAATATTTATTATTTATCTCACAAACAAAACAGAATTCAATGTAGCTAAAATTTGTTAAATTGATATTGGACAATTTATTACATATGTGAGAGTTTCCCCAGTTTGGTGAGGACAATGCAGGCTGAATCACCTGAATCGTCTTTAAGGAAAAGATTCAGTCCTTGGGAGGGCAAGTAATCCCGGTCGCTGATTTTAATAGGAAACAATTGTCGTTCATGCTATTAATTAGTTTAAAATATCTGGCATCAGGATCTATCGGGTTCGGATCGTACTTTGGCTCGAAAACTCACTCGATAAGAAAAAGAAGAAGCAACTTTTTGCTAAAAGTTTAAAATAATTCTGAACGCATCCGAACGAATGAGTTTGACACAAGTTTGATAGCTGAGGACCGCGCCCCGCGTTTTCCTTCCCCGCCGCTCCGTTCCTTCCCTCCCGCGCACAAGATGGCTGACGTTTGTGTATTGTACTTCGCGGCCCAAATGTTTGGATTACAATTTTAAATATCGAGAGGTGATTTGTTCAGTATGTCGAATTTGTGTTCTAGAATCGTATCAAAACCTTCCAAAAGACTACAGGAAAGTAGGGATAGCATGTCTGTTGCCCAAACAAACGCTTGGATGAACGGTGAGCCTTTGCATTCTTTGTAAATATTGATTTTATGAAGTCTTGACTTCAACCAGTATTTTACGTTACGAATGGTGTGTAGAATGATACAATTCTAATGAATTATTTATGAATTAGAAAAAAATAGAAGTCATTATCATGGTTACATTTTTATGTAGGTACAGTAGTCAAACAGAAGTAGTAATTTTAGCTGCCCTGATTATTATTGGCTTATGTTCAGAACTTTATGAATTTTGTCACGATATGTACTCTATAAACATAGTAGACCTTGCTGTGTTATAAATGTGTAAATAAAGTTTTGTTGTACCTACATTGCGTAAGTAAATCTAACAAATTCCAGTAACAACCTAAAGAAATGTATCTTTTTATTTTTCAGCGGAAAACATTAATAATGGAGGTGGGTTGTCGCTATCCCCGCCGCACACAATATCCCAACGAGAGACCGGGACCCAGGTGTCACAGTGCTACAGTGGGCCCCCTTCCCCAAGTGGATCATCCGCAACTCCCTCACCTACAACGTCCCCCGCGCCCCCCGGCTCCGCGACCATAGACCCTAACTGGCAGGCCACCAAGCCTACCATCAGGGAAAGGAATGCTGCTATGTTCGATAACCCACTGATGTCCGATGTTACTTTCATTGTTGGAGGGCCTGGTAAGTTACAAATTCATGTCTTGTAATTTTCTTACTGGATAAGTATTCATAATCATCATCTTCAGTCCACATCTACCTACTGCAGGGTATAGGCCTCTTCTCTATTGCATTAATCCTTATGGAAAGTAATATGGCTTAAAATAACAATACATTCTTTCCAGTTATTGAATAGAAGTTACAAGAAACTAAACTAAAACAACACGAGAACAATGTGATTCTAATAACCTTACTAATCAATAACTATTGTCTCAATTTCAGGTCACACAAGACTAATACATGCGCACAAGTATGTTTTGGCTACAGGCAGCTCTGTATTTTATGCTATGTTCTATGGTGGGCTGGCAGAGTGTAAACAGGAGATAGAAGTACCAGATGTGGAACCCTCTGCCTTCCTCACATTGTTAAAGTAAGTATAAAACATATCAAAAAGAATAAGCAGTTTACATTTCTGTGTGTCAGTTATCTAATCTTCAAATTTTATGCATTTCAGATACTTATACTGTGATGAAATTCATTTGGAAGCCGATAATGTACTGTCAACACTCTACGTTGCCAAAAAGTACATAGTCCCGCACTTAGCGAGAGCTTGTGTCAATTATTTGGAAACTAGTCTTACTGCCAAGAATGCATGCCTACTTCTCAGCCAGTCACGTTTATTTGAGGAGCCAGAGCTAATGCAAAGATGCTGGGAAGTTATAGATGCCCAGGTATGTGACTCTACTGAGAATCTAGCAACTATCTGCCTTGACCCTTCGTCATCATACAGTAGCCTGCTCATGGAACTATCAGAGTCTTCCAGTCGGAATCTATCAAGTCCAGAAAGTAAAGAAAGCATTGAGGATCTCCATATTTAAAAAATAAGTTGTGCCATTAATTCATAGTATCTCTGTTGTAATATACTCTATTTTTTGGTTGTGATATAGGTTAAGGGTTAAAGAAATATAAGTGTCTATAACTATGGCATAGTTAGATTAGATTTATGCTCATTCCAATAGCTTTTAAACTTCTAGTGATATTCGGTGACTGCAATACATTTTGTATTATATTTTATGTTGTCTGCATGTTTAGTGTCAAGCATGACTGTGAATATGTTAAATAAGTTACATATCTAATGAAGTGACTGTAAATTGAAGGATATCAATAAACTATTGTACAAATTGTATTGCAGTTTTACTTAATCCACCTAAACTCAAAGATATTTATTTTTCTTTGTAGGCTGAGATGGCCTTAACTTCCGAAGGCTTTGTTGATATAGACATGTCAACATTAGAGTCAGTATTAGCGAGAGAAACTCTGAATTGCAAAGAAATAAACCTTTTTGAGGCCGCACTAGCTTGGGCTCAAGGCGAATGTATTCGGAGAGAAATCGAACCTACGCCAAGTAACAAGAGAGCCATGCTCGGAAGTGCCATATACCTCATCAGGTTCCCTACAATGTCTTTGGAAGAATTTGCGAACAGTGCTGCACAACTTGGCATATTGACGCCTCAGGAAACCATTGACATTTTTTTGCATTTCACTGCTGCTACAAAGCCACAGTTATCTTATCCTACAAAAGCCAGAGCTGGCTTAAAAGCTCAGGTAACTATTGCACATTTCTAATATTTCTATACTATGATTGTACTTCCTACATATTTTTTAAAGCTCCTTCCATACAGACCTAATTTTAACATTCACTTTGTTGTGCATTCCAGATATGTCACAGATTCCAGTCATGTGCTTACAGAAGCAATCAATGGCGGTATCGCGGAAGATGCGATTCGATTCAATTCTGTGTTGATAAAAGAATCTTCGTTGTTGGTTTTGGACTGTATGGTTCCTCAAATGGTGCAGCTGACTACAATGTAAAAATTGAACTCAAACGACTCGGAAGAGTGCTAGCAGAGAACAATACAAAATTCTTCTCTGATGGATCTAGCAACACCTTCCATGTATATTTTGAAAACCCAATACAAATTGAGCCTGAATGCTTCTACACAGCATCTGCCATATTGGATGGGAGTGAACTCAGTTATTTTGGACAAGAAGGGTTGAGTGAAGTTTACATGGGTACTGTGACCTTCCAATTCCATTGTTCCTCTGAAAGCACCAATGGAACAGGAGTTCAGGGTGGTCAGATACCTGAACTCATCTATTATGGTCCTACAGTGACCACAGCCATGGTCAACACCAGCCAAAATGAGGACTGACAATAGGTCAAGACCGCTCAATTATTACTCTGTATGACATACATATAAAACTAAATTATAAGTGATTTAAATCTCTTCTTATATTATATTCAGGTTATTTCACCTGAAATATTTAAAAATATATAACCATTCCTAAATTGTTTTGTTATACATTTGGAGTTCTTGTGTATATTGTTGAACCTATATAAAATAAAATGCCCTGAGGAAAGTACCTTAAGAATGTGATATGGATGTTGTAAAGCTCTCTAGAAGCAGTAGATTTAGATGATCCATAACACAAGTTCAATGCAATAAATATGAACTTAAATGCTCTTGTTTTATTTATTTACTCTCAAGTTCGTGAAATTCGCAGAACATTGATCCTAGTTTTCTTCAACTGAAGAGCCTTGTTCGAAGTCTACTCATATTGATTTTTAAAAAAGTATTTAGACACCCCCAATAGTCCAAATTAAAATTTATAGCAATGTTAAACATTCAAATGTTAAAGAGGTCACATCACTTCAGGTGTGTTAACAAAGTTTTGAACCCACCATTGATGCAACTGTGCAAATAGTCAACTGACTGCTTCATTGTGATACAGGCTATGAATTATTGCTGCATGGTTAAATTTTATGTCCGTAAGGATTGAGGAGCCACATCAGATTTTTTAAGGCTGATCTCAACATTATTTAGCAACAAAGTAGCTGATTTTGTAGCACGAATACTGGATTTAGCAGCAAAATATATCACTAGTTATATTAATTCAAAAGTGGCTCCTCAATCTAAACATCTGAAACTAAGGAAATAGTTAAGTAATGAAATAAATATTTATTAAGTACTAAAAAACTGCAGGACATCTAACCAAAACCAAATAAGTGATTATAGTCAAGAGACTAGCAATTTTACAGCTATACCTCTGTTGTTACAATTTACATGCAATATGGTAGTTTTTTTTGTAATATTTACGAAATCTAAAAATAGAACTATCACCTACCTGTAGGTGGAATGTTAATGCACAATGCCCGGGACAACTTGAAGTAGGTGCGTCCAAGCTGGTAGCAGCATATCTGGAGAGCATCACTTATGTCTATCAGTAAATCTGCGCCGAGTAGTTAAGGCAATTATAGAATAAGGAGAGATAATGTTGTATTGTGATGTAAATAGGGGCATTATTTACAGTCAAAATATAAATAATAACAGAAGGGATGTTGTTGAAATTGTCTGCTGACTAAGTAGAAAAAAAATGCAGTTTATCACACTGGTGTGACCATGAGTGCAATGGATCACACATACAAGTATAGTTACAGCTCTATCCTTGCCAAACAGGGCAAAGTATTAAAGACCTCTGGTAAGGGGTATTTTATCATTGCAACTATGTCTGAGGGTAATTTTAGAAATAAAGCTGTTTTACTTAGTGATAGGTTGTCAGCCCATTGCCTAAATTCCATTGTACTGATTGATACACCTCCCTTGTCTCGACTGGTTCTTACAGTATACCAGAGAAAAGCAGCTAGAACAATCTGTTTGGTATCAGTCCTCTTTCCAACATGAAATAGGAAGTAAGTATAAGTAATCCTAAGTTCTTCCATGCTGGACTGGGAGAGATAGAAAAACATAGAATGTTCCAGCTGCCCTTCCTCCCGGGCATGCTGTTGAAGTCAGCAAAAGGGACTCGAGGGTTACAGTGTATTGTAATTTAGGCAATGGGCTGACAACCTGTCACTAAAGCAATACATATTACAATCCAATTCCAAAATTGCCCTCAATTTTTGTCAGACGTGGCGAAAGCGCCTTTTAAGAGGCGTTAAACGCTCTGCCTACCCCGTAAGGGATAAAGGCGTGATTTATGTATGTATAAGTAATATTTTTCACTGACTGTAGGTTTAATTAATTTCTTTCAAAAGGATACGGGCTGTGCCTTCTGTTCGGCATGTCATGTAAACACACGCTGCCTGTGTCTGGTTTGCTGGTCTGCCAATGGTGAGGTGACGGGAAAGGGCCATCTTGAAGAAGTTGCAAGCAATGTCAATACACTGCTGGTTGAGTCGTAGTTGCTGGCAAAGGGATGTGATGCCATCACGGGCTTTGCGGATAGTTACCTCTCTTGATTCTTGGCCAATGCCCACATTAAATGCTGTAAGAAATATTATTTGTTAAGAATAGATGTGACTATCAGATGTTGATAGATACTGCTCAGATAAAAAGCAGCTGGTGACTTCTTCTTGTTAGCGAGTGGATTCTCCAGTTGAATGACCCGATGAGCCCTGGTGTCAGAGTTTTTAAACTGCCTAGTAGCATGGCTAATAGGCACTATCAAACTACTATGACTACTATCAAATACAAAGACCGGGACTGGTCGCTGTCCTATCTTAGCTGTCAAATTTTTTATCTTTTTTGACAATCAGGTGATTCATTCAGCCTGCAATGAACTAACCAAACTAGGAAAAACCTCACAAAGTGATAAATTGACAAATATCAACTTTGTGTATCCCCCCTTTGGGAATCAAACCCACGACCTCCGGATCGTAAGCCCATGGCTCTAACCACTAGACCATGGAGGCAGCTGGTGGCTAAAACAGAATCAATAAAACAGTTGTGGGGTGAACTTAGCACTTCCATAGTGTGTCCTAAGCTTCAGCATCACCCAAGTAATAGAGATCTTCTTTTTAAGCAAGTGGATTCTCAATTCTCTCTTACCTCTTCCAAATCCAGTAGCACCACCTTTACTCTCAGCAGACACGAACTGTCCAATAGCGGAGGCTCCACCATGTGCATTCTCTTGGAACTCTACTTCCGCAACGATAATGTTGTCTTCCAGCACGGTACCACAATTCGTACACACAGCATCGCCTCTCGCCGGGTCCACCTCTATTTCTGAGGACCCACAGTGCTTACATTTCTTTCCAGACATGGTTAAGCCCTAGAACATAAGGTAACTTTACCAAAACATTTATCAAAAAGTACCTGTGTATAGTTAAATTGCAAGTACTTGTGAAACTGTTACCTAGATCTCTGAAATGGAGGTAGAAATCCTGCCGTTTAACGGCAGATAAGTGTAAGGAATAACGCACTTTTAAATCATGAAATAAAAGTAAACACAACGTGTAGCAATAGTTGAACTTTTAGGAAATTTGGATTTTTGCATGCATGCAGCTGTTTGACTGTGTTTGACAGAATCAGAAAAGACAAGGAGAGGACTGTCAACATTGCAATTTATTTGCACAGTATGTCACAAAAACAATATTTTAGAAGAGTATATAGTAGTTTTTAACTATATAGCGCTTTTGTTCTTATTCATTATAGTTGGCGTTATGTAGATACGCAAAAAACGCAACCTTTCCACGTTCTGTTTCACGCAAATCTTTTGAAATAATATTTTTCTTTGGCATCTAATGCCTCGTTTACATGCACGTTAGAGCCACAGCCAAGTAGTCAAGTAAGTATAAAGAAACTGAAAATTTAATAACTTTAGCAAATGCTGGTTTAGTTACATATGAACCTCCTCTATGAGGCGCTTTCGAGTGACGCAACTTTAATATTTTAATTGAAGTCCATGCACATGGCAAACAGTTGTCTGCAACTAAGATTATCTGTGCGCGCTATTACTACAAAGTTATGCGCGCACTGCCTCCATGGTTTAGCGATGTGAACCTTGGGCTGTTGACCCGGAGGTTCTGGGTTCGATTCCCGGCCGGCGGGGGACAACAAATTTGGGTTGTAGAAACAACAACACAAAAGTGTTTTTCCGCGCCGGGAGTTTGGTTATGACTTTAAGACATGCAGGCTGATCACTAGACTGTCCGAAAAGTGATGAAGTCAGATAGGCATATACAACATGTAACTGAAAGGGTATATGTACCCGAAAGAATAAGAACTATGAACCAGCCCATGAAACTGAACAACTTTCCCAAAGGAACATAGGTCGAATACGAAAAAATATTGATCATTTTGTATGGAAGGTCTTTTTCCGTATTTCGAACTATGTTGTACTATAGACTACCTGACCAACCGGTGACTAAAACAACCTGCCATAGAGGTACCATAGAGAAGGACTTATAGGAAGTCAATAAGTCCTGCTCTTCTTTTTTCTCTCTTCAGGTCTTTTTAGTTGTGTCGTGTCAATCAGGCTGTCGAAGCTGTCGCATCAGAATAAGAGATTGAAGGAATAGTGAGTGCGCTTGTATGCTGCGCAAACACTCGAGTACTAAAAACAAAGCCCCATGCAGATGGTTGATGTCAAGTGCGCAATGGGGACAAAACAGTTGCGCAACAACCGTATCTCTTTCTATGTCCACACTGTGAGTGCAAGAGAGAGATCTGAATGTCATCCAAGGGTTTGTTCCCAGTGCGCGCCTTATACATTTAGTTCAGGTAAGAAGTATTCAGATTTACGTAAGCTACCTTGACATTGGTAGCGCGACTACTAATATACAGATGATACAGATACAGATCTCCAAGACCATGTCGCAGACGACCCCATACCAATCCAACCGCTCCTTTTAGATTTTCTTGACATACATTTTTAAAAACTTTGCCAGATGTGGCGGAACGATCTTTGTTTAGGTCGTTTACGCTCTACCTACCCCGTAAGGCATAAATGCGTGATTTTATGTATGTATGTATGTAATTTTTTTATAAACAACTGCCTCGGTCGAGCCACCCAAGCCTCGCACTCGTACCCCATATATCGCACGGTGAAGTATAGTGTTTTGATGGAGTACGTGTAAACAAGGCTTCATTCCAAAATCGTGACGTCATGTAAAAGAAGGAATTTGATTGGTGGAATATCACGCGATTCCTATAAAAATACATGGTGAGATCACCCTTCATTTTTTTTATCGCAAACCCAAAAAGTGTTTTCTGTCGAAGTAAATGTGGGCGGTTAGGTCATTTCGTAATCGTGGGCCTTGTGAAATTCTTGGAGAAGGGCATCCCCCAAAGAGGAGGCTACGTCATCGCAAACTCAAGTGATGACTCATCATTGTTGTGCTCTCGTTCACGGATAATCTTTTCCAACGCGCTTTATTTTGATCTGGCCTCTTGTCATTACTGAACTGACATATAGTTACGTCGCAAAGTGTTTTTTGGTTCACGGAACTGCGTCGAAGGTTTTCTAACCTAAAGAACTTACGTAAATAGCTAGTGAGCGTATCCTTGGGCCGTATTTTCGTGTGGACAGTTACTGGGACTCATGACGATGAAACTGGACATCAGTGACAGCCAGTCCAACCAGTCGGACTTCTCCTGCGACAGCCAGTCTTCGCAGGGGTCCAGTACAAATGATTTTACATCCTCAGCACCTACTTCTAGCAGTAACAGCAGGATGTTGCTATCGGTAAGTTCCCTATACTAATTTTAAGAATGTAGAAACATAGCCTATAACAGCACTTGTCTAACCACAGAGCCTTATAACTTGTGTGTTTAGCCACAACAACTCAACAACTCTTCAACTAACTCAAGCTTTGTCTCTATTAATAGTGTAAACTGCAAGACAACTAGAGTGTTTATCATATCTTTTCAGAATAGAATAGAATAGATCTGCATCTTAGCTCATATTTTGGTCAAAGACACTAGCACTGGTGTTCTTCAGTAATTCAATATTATTTTTGATCATCAATTTAATATGATTTTGAAATGAGGGGTTGTGCCTACAGCCCAACAGCCACAGTGACCTGTGTGGATTTATTGTAGCTAACCAATTTAGTAAATAGACATTTATTCAGTCAAAGATGAAGTTTTCTGGTAGATAATCAACTTTATTAATTGGTTTTATGTTGTAATTGTAAGCATGAGCAATTTTATATGCAAGAAGTGGTTAAGGCATTGAATTTTACTAGTAAATTAATTGTGGTCAATACAGTGTTTATTCTTGGTACTGTAAGAATATTTTTAAACATTGTAAAATACTATATAAATTAAAACAAACCAAAAATTGGCTGAAATTATTCTGCACAATAGAATGCAAAATAAGGAATATATTTGATTGACCAAACACATGCAAAAGTTACCTTCATACATCAAAAATTGCATATTAAAATAAATATTTCTATCTTTACCTACAGTAATATTTGCTATTTACTTATTAAATAGCAAATATTACTTATTAAAATAAAACTACTTATTAATATTACTTTTAAATATTTCTTCCATGCTGGACTGGGAGCGAGAGAAAAACATAGAATGTGCCAGCTGCATTTCCTCCCAGGCATGCTGTAAAAACCAGTTAAGGGATCTGAGGGTTTCAGTATATTGCAATTTGGGCGATGGGCTGACAACCTGTCACTATAGCAATATACGTACAAAACCATCTTAAATAACCCTCAAAACTTTGTCAGACGTGGCGGAACGACCTTTGTTTAGGTCGTTTACGCTCTGCCTACCCCATTAGGAATAAAGGCGTGATTATATGTATGTACTTATTAAATAACGGATATAGCAGTTACAGGTGATATGATTCCAAGAACTGATATGTTATCAGCTAAAACATCGCCTGATTTAAGCATGACTCACTCCACTCTGCTATACTTAGTATGTTATGTCATCTTACCTAGGTAACTGTTAGGGTAAACAACATAATAAACAGAATTAGCCATAAAATATGCATGTTGAATTTACCAAAACTAATTTTAAGTAGTTAAAATTAAGTGTTTTGAAAATTTTATTTAATATATTTTGGAGGTATTTTCTTCCATGCTGGACTGGGAGAGATAGAAAAACATAGAATGTTCCAGCTGCCCTTCCTCCCGGGTATGCTGTTAAAGTCAGCAAAAGGGACTCGAGGGTTACATTGTATTGTAGTTTAGGCGATGGGCTGACAACCTGTCACTAAAGCAATACATATTACAATCTAAAATTGCCCTCAATTTTTGTCAGACGTGGCGAAAGCGCCTTTTACTAGGCGTTAAACGCTCTGCCTACCCCGTAAGGGATAAAGGCGTGATTTATGTATGTATGTATGTATTTTGGAGGTAACTTGAACCTACCTGTTATTGTTATAGGAAGAGCAGAGTTGCCTTATACAAGTAATTATTTTCGCTTAATTTTAAACTCACACCTCAGTTTATGTAAACTTAGGATTAAGTTACTGAAATAAATATTTTTAATTTAAATTTTTTTAATTTTTTAATTTTAATTTGAGTTTTTTCAATAGCCTAAAGGTTTATTATTATTATTATATATTAGCAGGCAGGTAGTTGAGACAAATGCTAGCTGTCTGTATCCTGTTATCTATTGTTGGGTATCTTGTCAGTCAAATTTCTCAAGTATGTTTTTAAATTGGTAGTGGATTTAGCATTTACAACATCTTGTATTATGTTGCATCTTGGCAATTTGTTCCAAGCCTCCGCCACCCTGTTGCTCAAAAGTTGCTCGCTTTTTTGGCTTGTTATTTGCTCTTGTCTTGGAAAGTTTAAAATTGTGGCCTCTTAAATGTGGGTTTATTTTTTTTTCAAACTTCTGTATATCATAGTTTCATATGCATCTTTGTAGGTTTTTCTGTATGTATCTTAGATATATTGGTGCTGCTTAAAACAGCCCGTGACTTTAATGTAGCCTTTCATAATGACAAAAGAATTTCTGAAATTGTACTAATAGTTTTTGAGTTTATTTGAAACTTTCTTCCATACTGGACTGGGAGAGAAAGAAAAACATAGAATGTTCCAGTTGCCCTTCCTCCCGGGCATGCTGTAAAAGACAGCAAAAGGGATTCGAGGGTTACAGTGTATTTTAATTTAGGCGATGGGCTGACAACCTGTCACTACAGCAATACACATTACAATCAAAAATTGCCCTCAATTTATGTCAGACGTGGCGAAAGCGCCTTTTAGGAGGCGTTTTACGCTTTGCCTACCCCGTAAGGGATAAAGGCGTGATTTTATGTATGTATGTATGAAACTGAAATACAAAAAACAAAAATGCATTTTTTTTATGATATTATTAATTCATAATAAAAGATCTGATAAAAAGAATAAGGTACATATAATAAAATAAGGTCAATAAAATATTTTTCATATCATATTTAAACCGTTTCAGGAGACATATTTTTGAATCACTCGAATCTAAATGCTCATATGAAAAACCAATTTACTCTTTTGTTCGCGCATTGGAGTTCGAGTGATTCAAAAATACGGCTCTTGTACCAGTGTTTGTGTAGTAAAACTTGTTATTTCAACAAAGACTTATCAATAATCACAGGCAACCAGTTAGCAATAACTAGTTTATTATCAAGCTATTCAATTAGAAACACGTGTATTAAATATTATTCAATTATGTTCTTGATAAGCAGCTATAATAAATAACATTTAGGTTATTAAATTTATTTCTAAATCTAGCTGCCAGCACTGAAAACTAGCCTTTGTTATATGAAAACCACTTAATGTAAATAGACCTTCTGCCTAGTGGGTTTTTTCTTTTCCACTGTTGTTGATCAAATTTGTATTATATAAAAAAAAACATTACATGCTGGCCTAGGAGCGAGAAAAAAACATAGAATGTGTCAGCTGCATTTCCTTCGGGCATACTGTAAAAACCAGCTAAGGGATCAGAGAGATTCTGTATATTTGTAATTTAGGCGATGGGCTGGCAACCTTTCACTAAAGCAATATACCTAGAAATCTATTTTACATAACCCTGTCAGAAAAAACTATGTCAGATGTGGTGGAACAACCTCTGATTAAGTCCTTTACGCTCTGACTACCCCGTTAGGGATAAAGGCGTGATTATATGTATGTATGTTATTTTATTCTTCTGTCCACTAGTTCCAATATTTTAATATATTTACTTCACCAATTCTAAATAATAAATTATTTATTGTACGTAAAATATATAGGTAAAGGCTAATACTGTGCTGTGGCAAAGCTAAACTGTAAAAGTGGTAACACACTGATAAACTAAACCACAAAAGCATTTATTTATCATTTTGTGTACCACAGAGTAACTATAATACTACGTACAATGTGTACCTACACATATATCAGGATGTGTAAGGGACTTTGTCTGAGACTGAGAGCCTGATGGTGTAGTGGATAGGGCCGCTGCCTCCTGTGCGGCAGGTCGTGGTTCGAATGAAACTCTGACCTAATCTAGGATTGGGTCTGGTTTCTCCCTTCTGGGTTGCGGAGGTCAGATGGCAGTCGCTCTGTGTAAAAACCAGTACCCTCGTTCAATCCCCTAGATTAGGAAGCCGACCCCGTGAGATACGGGATAAGGCTAGGGAGATGATGATGATGTAAGGGACTGTGTCCCGCAAACTGATAGGAGTTGCTCAGTCGACGACGACTGAACAATTGCCGTACAAAATGTTCACCTTGATCAGACAATTTGTATGGAAAAACCAATGTTTTTTAACTTTTTTGAAAAAAATAATGCCTCTTAATTGTACATACGTATGTATGTCACCTATTTAAATACATACATATTTAAATACATACATACATAAATCACGCCTTTATCCCTAACGGGGTAGGCAGAGCGTTTAACGCCTCGTAAAAGGCGCTTTCGCCACGTCTGACAAAAACTGAGGGCAATTTTAGATTGTAATATGTATTGCTATAGTGACAGGTTGTCAGCCCATCGCCTAAATTACAATACACTGTAGCCCTTGAGTCCCTTTTGCTGACTTCTACAGCATGCCCGGGAGGAAGGGCAGCTGGAACATTCTATGTTTTTCTATCTCTCCCAGTCCAGCATGGAAGAAATAATCTTAATTGTTAAGACAAGAATATACTTTAATGCACAAAAAAGACACAAGAGAAAAAAGAAAATAAAACAAATAGGAGTATAAATAGACGGCCTTATTGCTAAGCAGCAATTTATTCCAGGCAACCTTAGGGCACAGGAAAATAAAAGTTGAACTAGTGGGCTGTTATACATTTCAGGCAATACTTTGTATACGTAAATAATTGTTCTAATAATTAAAATAAAATATAAATAATTGTTTTTCTTCCATGCCGGCCTGGGAGCAAGAGAAAAACATAGAATGTGCCGGCTGCATTTCCTCCCGAGCATGCTGTAAAAACCAGCTAAGGGATCCGAGGGTTTCGGTATATTGTGATTTAGGCGATGGGCTGACAACCTGTCACTACAGCAATATACCTACAAATCTATCTTGAATAACCCTCAAAACTTTGTCAGACGTGGCGGAATGACCTCAGTTTACCCCATTAGGGATAAAGGCGTGATTTTATGTATGTATGTAAATAATTGTTCAGTGTCGTTGACTGAGCAACCCCTATCAGTTTGCGGGACGCTGTCCCTTACACCTGGTACATATAATAAAACTACTTGTAATAATTGTAATCTAGAAGTATAATAGACTGAAAACAAATTCAAAATGATTTGTGAATTAACAAAACAACATTATGGTTTTGCTTTCGGGAAATAAATGTTATTTATAACTAAATTCATTAATTACCTATATTAACATCCTGTGTCTCGGTAAATTATAAATATAATCTATTAAAATTACAAGATGTTTATTATTATTGTCTATAACTGCCTATGTCGTCTAGTGGTCAGAGCCATGGACTCACGATCTGGAGGTCCTGGGTTCGATTGCCAGGGGGGGACCACAGTGTTGATATTTGTAAATTTATCACTGTCAAATTTTCCCCAGTTTGGTTAGGACAATATATGCCGAATCACCTGATTGTCTGCAAGAAAAAAGATTCGGCCCCGGTCGCTGTCTTTGATAGTGGTCATTACACAAACGCTGTCAGTGGCCTATTAGCTATAGGGCGGTTTAAAAACCCTGACACCAAGGTTCATCGGGTCGATTGACTCCAAACCCACACAGATAGAAGAAGATTATTTTCAATATCTTAATAAAGTAATATAGTTAGACCTACTAATTTCTAGAATTTACAACAATTTCCATCTGTCAAGCGAACATGCCTAAATTGTTGTCCAACGAGGAAAATCAAGGCGTCGTCGACCGCGCCGATGACGTCATTGCGCTTCGCGGAAAACAGCGGTCGGTGCGCGTATGCCCACGCGCATGGCACCTCTAACGCGCCAATGATTGGCCCAATTGAGGGACCAAGATTAACGACCTTATCATTTTAATATTACAACGTATTGCAATTTTCGCACTTTTATCCTCACATCTTTAACAGATTTTAGATTTATGATGATTATGATGATTTATATTATATGTGATAAGGTGGTTGGTCTTATCTGAAAGAATTTGCCAAATGACACTGCAATAGATAACATACATATAATCACGCTTTTATTTCTAATGGGGTAGGCAGAGCGTAAACGATCTGAACAAAGGTCGTTCCGTCACGGGATAAAGGCGTGATTATATGTATGTATGATATTTTTAGGCACACCCTCTATCTGAAGGTGTTTGTGAAATACCAAAACAGATTGGCCAAATGAAAATGAGTTCGAAAGTCACTTTCAACTAGAAGCAGCATAACAATCGCAACAACAAAACGCATTAGTGTGATTAGCAAGTCTTATGCTATGACCTTTCTTCCATGCCAGACTGGGAGCAAAAGAAAATCATACAATGTGCCAGCTGCATTTCCTCCCAGGCATGCTGCTACAACCAGCTAAGGTATCCGAGGGTTTCAGTATATTGCAATTTAGGAGATGGGCTGACAACCTGTCATAGCAATATACCTACAAATCAATCTTAAATAACCGTCAAAACTTTGTCAGACGTGGCAAAACGACATTTGTTTAGGTTGTTTACGCTCTGCCTACCCCATTAGGGACAAAGGCGTGATACTCGTATATGTATGTATGTATGCTATGACCGCGAGTTCAGGCTAGGATTGCGCGCGCCACTATATGAATATTCAACATTAGTTACTGTTGCGACTAACGCTTACTATGTAGGTATTTGTACAGCAAAATATGTCTGCGATTCCACTGATGCCGATTTTCATGTAGACTCATAAATTTAGTTGCAGTACTATATCTATATGGCAGCCCACGAATGCTAAGCGAAGACGTGGACGACCCCGAAAGAGGTGGCGAGACAAACTAGACACATATCTTGCGGAATGGAGGGAATTGGCACTGGATCGAGAGAAACGGAAGAAGGGGAGAGAGAGGCCTTTACCCTGCAGTGGGACACCACAGGCTCATAAATAATTAATAAATAAATAACTAGATCAGTTACTTCCATGCTGGACTGGGAGAGATAGAAAAACATAGAATATTCCAGTTGCCCTTCCTCCCGGGCTTGCTGTAGAAGTCAGCAAAAGGGACTCGAGGGTTACAGTGTATTGTAATTTAGGCGATGGGCTGACAACCTGTCACTATGGCAATACACATTACAATCTAAAATTACCCTCAATTTTTGTCAGACGTGGCGAAAGCGCCTTTTACGAGGCGTTAAACGCTCTGCCTACCCCGTAAGGGATAATGGCGTGATTTTATGTATGTATGTATGTATGATGTATGTACTATATCAGTTCCATGTTGAATTCAGAGGCATTTCCTTTAGTCCACAGGTCATCGTAGTTTACCGTCAGAGGGATGTTTAAATGCGTTTCTAGGAGCTCTTGGACCGTATCTACAACATATAACAGAAATGGTATATGCACACGAAAGGATATGAACCAGCCCATGAAACTGAACAACTTTCCCAAAGGAACATAGGTCGAAATATGATAAAAACAATTTAATTTCCCATACTACACGCGCTATCAGCTGATGCGTTTTGTATGGAAGGTCAAATATGATTTTTCGTATTTCGACCTAAGTTTCTTTGGGAAAGTTGTTCAGTTTCATATCCTTTCGGGTGCATATACCCTTTCTGTTGTAGAGAGGACCCCCGAACTTCTGACAAGTTCATTACTTCGAACATTTTGACTTCAAAAACTTCGTCTCGCAATATGAGGCTTACATTGTTACTATGGTATCGCGTGTGAGAACACTTTCAATTCCGGCCGTGATCACATCGCGCGGGCCGCTTCTCAGAATTCCGCCACTCTACCAATTCCACCCCTAAGTGGAGTCACCTAGAACTACGAACCTCGCGTGTCTCACCCGCCCTTGAACTGAGCTCAGATGATTCAGCCATTGGCCTTCGTGTAGGCTCAATACTACTGCCTTGGTACTTGGTAGTGTAGTAGACACGGGCGCCCGACCCGGAGTTCGTAGGTTCGATTTCCATGTCTTTATGTTTCATAAAATTGATATTTGTCAATTTATCGCTTTCTAAGATTTTCCCTAGTTTGATTAGAATTGCAGGCTGAATCACTTGATTGCCAGAAAATAAAAAAAAAGGTTTCCGTGCTTCTAAGGACACGTTAAGCCGTCAGTCCAGGTCCAAACCATGTCATGGCCCTATTACCTGTCAGTAATAGGCGGTTTAAAAACTTTGACATCGGGAAAAACTGGTCGATCGTCAAGTCCAAGTCCACTCGATAAGAATGACTACAATACTATCTGTAATTTATGAACTTCAAAGTTGAAACGGTTTCAGCAGTGAAATGAGTAATGACTCCAGCAGGGGCGAAGGTGAAGGTCGATGAAAGCATTTTGCTTGCCACGCACATGTTGAGCGAAAAATAATAACGATCGTAATATTCGTAATCTATCTTTGTCCAGCTTAACTTTTCACCGTTTTTATGGTAAAGATTCGATAAGATCTACTCCTAATGTTGCTTCAAGTGCTGATACTTTTACCACAGAATATATAATAGTACTATATACTTTTACTATAGAGATTAATCTACGTATATGCTCCACAAATGTTGTATTTTGGGTAGATGAACAGAGAACTTGCATAGCTAATTTGAACTATAAATTGATAGAACTAATTAATGTTATTGCTATTATCTATAGCTCCGATAACGCCTTCAACTATGTAACGCAATGAATGACACAAATTAGCAGATTGGTACTGCATTGTCAACAAATTGTCCAGTATTGTCCAGTCGCATTTTCAACGTTAACAATGATCTGCTTTCTTCATTTCTTCCATGATGGATTGGGACCGATAGAATAATAAAGATTGTGGTAGCTGCATCTCCTCACGGGCATGCTGTAAAAATCAGCTAAGGGATTCAAGGGTTTCAGTGTAATATAATTTGGCGATGGGCTGACATCTTGTCACTACAGCTACAGCAATACACAGATCTATTTGAAATAACCCTCAGTAATTGTGAAACGTGGTGCAATGACCTTTGTCTTTGTCCCTCTGCCTACCCCATTAAGAAAAAAGGCATATATGTATCAATGCTCTGGATGTATCCACTCTGTTCACACTTAACGGTTTCCATTGAAAGGGAAAACGGTTTCTCTGAATTTACAAACTCGTGTGCTTACAAGTTTTTAATCAATGTTTACGAGTAAAACGAGGAAAAGGATTTATTGTCACATTTTTACGATTCGCGATAAGGGTTTCACAGAAATTTTCGAATATGGCATGACGTAAGCGATAGTATCTAGTACTTAGGTACTATTGATACGACAGTTAGTGTACCAGACTGACTGGTTCCTGGCACGCGATCAACAGTATCTAGTAATCCAATGCAATGACACAATGTCCAGAATGATGAGATGGTATTACGAGTAGCACATGCATTAAGGTTTCTTCCACGTTGGCGTGAGAGCCACAGAAAAACATAGAATGTGCCAGCTGCATTTCTTCCCGGGCTCCTCAGTAATTTGGGCGATGGGTTGACAACTTGTCACTACAGCAGTATACCTACAAATCTTATCTTAAATAACCCTCAAAACTTTGTCAGACTTGGCGGAACGACATTTGTTTAGGTCGTTTACGCTCTGTCTACCCGATTAGGGATAAAGGCGTGAATATATGTATGTATGTATGTATTTAGGTTGATGTGATGCTCGTGTGATAAGCGAAGCAATTCCGGTGAACAGATTCAGAAATCTTTTATAATGCATTATACAGTTGTTGACACTTTGGTCTCCCTTTTCTAATGTGGGTGGGAGATTAGCTTACTGAACTGTGGAATATCTCCAAAATTGTTTATCTCTCCTTTTATGAAATAAACTTTATGGTCCTGCTTCATTGCCATAAATAAAATATTAAATAATTACTTAATATTTCTTGTTTTGTTTTCTCTCTATGATTATCTTTATCAGACTGAGCGGTTCCTGGCACGCGATCAACTGTATCTAGTAATCCAATGCGATGACATAATGCCCAGAACGATGGCATTTCAGTCGATGTGACGTTGGAAACTCGTGTGATAAGCGATTCCGGTAAACATCGGATATTCTGGATGGTTTCCAATGTTGTGGTCACGGTTATACGCAGTTGTTGACTTTTTCCGAATTAGTTTTTTGATATCTTCCTCTAACGGTTTTTTTTAGAAAGTCTCCTGTTATTTGGGTTTTTACGTATAGTTTAGCGAACTAAGCTGGAACACCTATAAGTGTTTCTTTTCTACTTTTAACTGACTTTACACTCCATATTTTTTTATTAATCAAAAAGTTTCAAACTTACTCATAATACTGTTTCCTTTTCTGATTCCCTTTTAGCTTTCAAAATATCCTTCAAAAATCACAGCAGAGATCAATGCGCCACATCTGAATGTTTTTCACACGAAACTGGACCACGTTTGTCTTAAAGCAGCGACCACAGCGTGAGCAGGGTCTGAATGTTTTGTATTCTAAACTGGTCCAAAATTTTCCAACACTGGTTGGGAAACTTGTGTCTTAAATATCGTAGAACTCGCAAATCGAATGTGGAGTGCCAATAAGTCATTTACTGACTATACTGGGGCCAGCTGCGGGCGTTTGTCACTTGTTTTAGTCATCAGCTGGAGTCGAAGCGGTTGACAACGTTCGTGTCGTTCGTTCGAGCGTGCTCCTGAACACTGAATTCTGGCCGATGGGGGTCGTATTTCGACGCTACAGACCTCCTGCCGTCGTCCATACGTCGAAGTAGTATTTAAGTATTTATAAATATGTATGTTAGTCTGTAAGGTATATATTCTATGGGCCTCTGTTTATATTATTTAACATCTACTAATGTAAATATTGCCTGAAATAAAATGATTTATTTATTATTCGAGATGGATTTCCTCGTCTTCCAAATCACTTTTTCAGAATCTTAAGAGACCGCAGCATGAGCAGAATCTGAATGTTTTGTATTCTAAACTGGTCCAAAATTTCCCAACACTGGTTGGGAAACTTGTGTCTTAAATATCGTAGAACTCGCAAATCGAATGTGGAGTGCCAATTAGTCATTTACTGACTATACTGGGGCCAGCTGCGGGCTTTTGTCACTTGTTCCAGTCATTATTCGAGATGGATTTCCTCGTCTTCTAAATCACTCTTGCAGAATCTTAAGAGACCGCAGCATGAGCAGAATCTGAATGATTTGTTCTCTAAACTGGTCCAAAATTTTCTACCACTGGTTGGGAAACTTGTCCTAAATATCGTAGGACTGGCAAATCGATAGTGCAGTGCCGATAAGTTATTTACTGTCTGTTCTGGAGCCAGCTGCGGGCGTTTGTCACTCGCTGGAGTCATTATTTGAGATGCTAACGATACTGGGACAGTTGGAAATGTTGTTTATGTTGCGTTGGAGAGGTAATCCATTATTGGGTTGGGAAATCACGAATGTGCTCTGGTTTCTATGGTTTTATTGAGCAGAGTAGAGTTGAGTAGTAAAGGTACGAGTCGACGATGATGCGAACTCACCCAGAAGATACCTGTTATGGCACTGGCAATCTCACGCACCGACGGAACACAGCATGCTGTTTACAGTTTCAGTAAGAAAGATTCTATCGTTCCTGGAAATATTGAAAGTACTTAGTTAGGTAGACACTTCATCATCTCCTTAGCCTTATCCCGTATTTAGCGGGGTTGGCTACCTAATCTAGGTGATTGAACCAGGGTACTGATTTTTACTCAGAGCGACTGCCATCTGACCTCCGCAACACAGAAGGGAAACCAGAACCAATCCTAGATTAGGTCAGAGTTTTCAAGCCGCTAATGCTTAGCAGTGGCCTCTGATTTGGCTTAACGACTAATATCTACGGTATTAAACGATATAAACCGGGACCAACGGCTTAACGTGCCTTCCGAAGCACGGAAAAAGCGCCGAATAACCGTACATATAAAATTCGAAAACCGAAAAACACATTGGTACGTGGTGGGGTTCGAACCACGAGTTAGGTAGACACTTGTAGTTTAGAAATATTAAGCGGATTCACCTTCAATTTTTTTTAATATCACCGCATTATTGCTGCAATAGCTTAAAATAATAATATCTACAATCTTTTTTTCCTATGATAATATTGTTGTGTAACTCTAATCATATGATACGCTGATAGTTCCACGATTTGATAAACCGGATGTAGCAATACAAACAATCATGAATATAATAATTCCGATAACTTTATAACTCCATCTTTAATTACTTTGAACGTGCTTGGAGTGATATTTGTCCAACTGCAGCACGTTTCTTTGTTTTCTCAACTTGTATGAATGAAGTAGTCGCAAATCGCAAACACAAGTGCTATATACCACGCCTATAAACCACATATAAGGTAAAATACGCAGAATTTGCATTGTTTTCAGCGCAAATGATTCATTTGCAATCGCTACTGGCGGTAAAAACAATATTAATGTTTTGCTAAGTCGACAGCTCGTATTGTGCACTATCTAGGGCCGCAAACCGACCTACATAGCCATGTTTGTTAGTCTAATTGTGTCACTTAGGCCTTTTGTTTGCGCTCCTAATTCTAACTAGAAGCAACTGCTTACTACTAAATAATATTGGTTGGTCAGTGAAAGTTTATTTCCCAGAAATGTCGTTAAATTGGAGTGTTTTCGGACAAAGAGCTCTAGGAAGCAAGTCTGATAGCTTGCCAGAAATTACTTTCAGTCATGGAATAACTATTTCATTGAATCACAAGAAAATAAGCGCCGTAAAAATGAATTTGGCCAGTTCGGCGAATTGTTGGAATAGTTAGTGACTTGCGACGTTTGGGAGCTGAAGCTAGTTCGCGCGTGCGCGGTGCGAGCTCGCGCGGTTGTACAAAACCGGCCGCCAGCGCGCCAACTGACTCAGTCTGATATAAAACATTCTAGCTACACCAACGTTTACCGTCGCGTAACAACCTCCTATGACTCATACTCTTATCACGAAGTGACTGAAGTTTCTGAACTTTTGTGCGGATTGTTTTTGCTGTTTTCGCCCCTTGCGGGTAGTTTGTGTGGACTGTTGTTTGTGAAGCGGTCTTCATGTCTCAGCAGGTGCCATACCACCTTGTAACCAGCGAACAGGACGACAGCCTGATGTTCGCCACCATGTTTGACTATCAAAACGAGGACTATAACAAGCCTGTGGTAAGTTAAATTTTTTTTTGGGTCACCGATTGTTGGTCTTCCGTGATCAGACTGTGTAAACAACTTTCTAACGGTTCCGTTTCTGATGCAATTTCGTAAGATTTTTAATCCTTCGCAAAATTTTCATTAAAATGTAGTTCAAACTGTTCAAAAGTAAACTTACTATGTAGAAAGGTCACAGAAAACAATCCATAGGTTAGCCTACCAATGTAAATCGTACTCGATACATCAAAACAACAAACTTTTAATGATTTGCATGTTTACCATATAAGAAAATAATGTATTTCATAAAATATTCTCTTATTCTTGTACTTATTAAGTACTTATAGGAATGTTTTCACTTATCTTGGTTATAAACAGAGGTCGGAAATTCGGGTGCAAAAAAAGTAAAAATCCACTGTTGGAGCTACTGAGAGTTGCTACAACCACCTTTTTCAAGATGTTTAGGGCCCCAGTTTATTTTTCTTAATTTAATTGTTTTAGTAATGCCAATGTGTTCTTTGCGTCAATATAAGTCGAAAGTGTTTGCATTTTTTTTTATATTTGTTTTAATTTGAAAGATATAAGTAGAAATGTGTTTTCAATGTACTGAAAAATATTAAAAATATAAAAATATCATTTGATTGTTTGATATTTTTAATGAATACCATTTAGAAATGATTTCTACGATGCTTTTATTATTTTTACCCAAAAATTTGAATGGGGCCCTCGGGGGCCCAAAAGCGTTTTATTTCTTTAAAAAATATTGCGGAGTAAATTAAAATTAAAATTCGTAATTGGCAAGGTTAAGACAAGATAAACGCTTTTTACTCTTGTAATTTTTTCTCTACGATTGATAGTTTCAGGGTAAATTGATGTTGAAGTTAGTAGGACACAATTGTTCAAGACCAAGCCAAGTAGTTGTTTTTATGGTGAAATCAGCTAGGTTAAGAAGAGATAGGCACTTCTCTTTCAAGAAAGATTTTTTTTCTCTACGGTTGACTGTTTCACAGTGAATTGATGTTAAAATTCCCTGGACACAATTTTTGGGCCTGGAGGCCCCAAAGCGTTTTACTGCTTAAACATTACTATACTTTTTTCTTTCGTTGTGAAACTATTAAGGTTCATTGTAAGCACCTAAATCCTTAAAAACCTTGCCAAATACGAATTTTAATTTTCTCCGCAATTTTTTTAAAAGAAATAAATCGCTTTTGGGCCCCCGAGGGCCCCATTTAAATTTTTGTGTAATAATAATAAAAGCATTGTAGAAATCATTTATAAAGGGTATTCAATAAAAATATCAAACAATCAAACGATATTTTTATATTTTTAATATTTTTCAGTACATTGAAAACTCATTTCTACTTTTATCTTTCAAATTAAAACAAATATTAAAAAAATTGCAAACAGTTTCGACTTATATTGACGCAAAGAACACATTGGCATTACTAAAACAATTTAATAAAGAAAAATAAACTGGGGCCCTAAAAATCTTGAAAAAGGTGGTTGTAGCAACTCTTAGTAGCTCCAACAGTGGGTTTTTACTTTTTTTGCACCCGAATTTCCGACCTCTGGTTATAAACCTAGTAAAGTAAACAATTTTTCACGATCACTTTGAAGGCCACTGTTTTTTGACGTTTACTAGAATGTTTTGCTTTAACAGTGGAACTGTACTGTTTGGAATATTCTAGAACTCTTGCCTGGCAAATTATTATGGGTATAAATTATCATCGATTCCTTCCTTATTTTTTGATATAAGGTTTCTTTTAAAATTGTCCTAATAATTTTGGCTGTGTAATTCACAGTAGCATTTTCTTGCACTTTTATGCACTGCGTAGTACGTTCAGTTAGGTCTAGATGGCGTTAGCCATCCTAAACATATTTGAACTGGCCTTATCAGCATGTTCGTCCGGATTGATAATAATATCATTGATAATATTATATTCCTTACAAAATATTATGTCCTTATCTTAACTTCGTTCACAATACATATTTTTATCAGTTTAAAATATAACTAAAAAGTAATTTAATATTAAAACCTTAACCTATTACACTACGTCACAAAGGGAAAACCCAAGAAGTTGTTCACGTGATAGATAATCAGAGATACACGCAACGTTAACTGGATTCTACTGCGGCAACTTTCTCTGACGTCACGGTTCGCGCGGCGCGGGTGACGTCACCGGGGTGACGTCATCCAGCCTCCCCCCACTCCCCGCGCGGCATTGAAGAGTTCCAAGAACCTCGAACTCGGCAGCTGTGCCATTAAAATTATCTCCATAATGTTTTCACATGTTTTTTGTGCAAATAGGTATTGTATGTGAACGATCGACTTCTAAAAGCAGTTAACATCATAGCAAAGTCTACAAAAAGCATTAGTATCTCTAACACGTGGAGATTGATCTTGTGACCTTGTTTGCCTAGACTGGCCGGTGTTTGAACTATTTTATAGATGTTAACATCTTATATGTAATTTCCAAGTTATTTTAATGGTAAAGGTTGGGGTAAAGGTAATTTGCAGATGTTAATGTAATTCGATTATTATAAAAAGCTCCGTGCCCCATGTCACGTGAACATCGTACAATTTTAAGGAAAGAGTGTTTAAAAAATACTTATCGATGCCCTTTATTAACGTTAGTTTCTTCCATGCTGGACTGGGAGCGAGAGAAAATCGTAGAATGTGCCAGCTGCATTTCCTCCCGGGCATGCTGTAAAAACCAGCTAAGGGATCCGAGGGTTTTGGTATATTGCAATTTCGGCGATAGGCTGACAACTTGTCACTACATCAATATACCTAAAAATCTATCTTAAATAACCCTCAAAACTTTGTCGGACGTGGCGGAACGACCTTTGTTAGGTCGTTTACGCTCTGCCTACCCCATTAGGGTTAGAGGCGTGATTGTATGTATGTATGTCTGTAGTATCAAAGTCAGTTATATTGTGACCACGATGGTGACCTACGGAATTGGGAACAAAACTTTGTAAACAACCATATTGACGTAAAAAACCGCAGACATTTTTATTATTTCCCTGTTCGAGTTTAGTAGATGAATGAAATCCTTGGGTTTTCCCAATGGCTATGCTTATTGATTCAATCAGTTTCTATTCTACATGGCATAACAAGATTATTCCTTGCACAGCTAATTAATACGTTCTAGAAATTGCCCCAGTTTTGGTTGGACATTGCAGGCTGAATCACCTGATTGTCCGAAAAGAAAAAGATTTCGTGCTTCGGAGGGCACGTTAAGCTGTCGGTCCCGGTCGCTGTCTTTGATAGTGGTCGTTACATAAAAACCATGTCAGAGGCCTGATAGTTGTGCTACTAGGCGGTTTAAAAACTCTGACACCTGGGTTCATCAAGTCCATGACTTGATACCCACTCGACAGAAGAAGAAATTATTTATTTGGATCAGGTTTCTTTTTGCAAAATTTTATGTCTATTGCTTATTGTTTCAATCACTTTCTGCATGGCATAACAAGATTATTCCTTACTCTTAAAGCTTGGCACTGCTAATTGTTAGGATCAGGCTATTCCTAATGTTATGTATATTGCATATGGATTCAACCAGTTTCTACATGGCGTGACAAGATTATTCTTGATTATTCTTTCTTGCGTCTAAGCTTAGCTTAGCATAGCATAGTAAGTGTTATGTTCTAGAATTTAACACTAAATGGGACCCTGCGATACAGGCTTGCGTAGTTTGGGAACCCTGTTTAAACCGTATGTAGTTATCACACCAAAATGTGCAAAGTTAGTGTAATAGATAAGAGATCTTTTTTAACTCTGTACTCTGTGTATTTATTAATAAATATAGTTTCATTTCATTGATACTTTACGATCGGATTTTTCCTAATTTTGATGTATTTTGCATACCTACACATTATTCCTAACTGTGTCAAGACTTAGCATAACTAAATATTCTGTTCTAGAATCGATCTTTTAGGATCTGATAACAAGTATCGATTGCGCAAGACCACCAGAACCGGACTTGCCGCCGGCGCGGGCGCAGCGGGCGCGGTAACCTTTGCAACGTCAAGTCCGGCCGTCTTGACCCACTTCTCGTTGTGAAATTTCTCCGCGCCGGAATACTTCCAAGAATGGTTGGGAATTCCCACCACCTTACTTCATACCTGCACATGAGCACGTCGGTTTATCGCTTTACCTGCTTTCCACATATTTCGACACGATGCTTTCGGTTACTAGGTATTTTGTTAAGGTTTTTTTGAATTACTGGAACTTTTTCAATTGTCTTCATTCTTTGTTTTATTGTCTTTGATATGTACTCATCGTTTTTGGCATTCCTTACCTAATTTAAATTACATGACACTCTTTGTATTGTGGAGTATTTATTTACTTAATCAAAATTATTTATTCGGTAATCCCCCATGTTTCTTGACTGACCCATAAAAATATCTATTCAGATGGTTCTATTGAACTATCAAACAGCTGATTTGGAGCGATTGACCCCATTGACTCCGGCAGATGGGTTTGATTGGCCGACACCCATTTAAGAACGTCGCCAATACACGCCGGATGCAGGCAATTTGCTTTAATTGATAAAGGTGATGCTTTAAGACAATTGTACTTCAACCTATTTAGCATTTCTCCGTATTTGAAATTGGTATTTTGTGCTTCCTTTTTGGTTCTCTGCCAAATAATAAGAAATCATCCGCATAAAACAAATTTTGAAGAGTGGTATTAAGTTTCCTTTTATTTGTCATTTGCATGAAGCACCTGTAAAGATAACACACATTAATGATGATCATAGTCATTAAGCCAATGTATTGAACTAGTCTGCTCTTATCCATCATTATTATATGCTATTATTACTGTATAGTGATTAGCTAACCTCAACATTGACTTCTGAGAAGCGTGTGACTCACCCGCGGCAAACATCGCGATCGGAAGTAGGCAATTTGTGTCTTGTCGAGTCAAGATGACACATTCGTACCTACTGTTTGTTATTAAGCTATTTGCTTAAAATTTACGATTCTACTCCACTCTTACTACAACCGGTTACGTAGTTTTTGAAAAGACTTTACAACAACAGTACCAAACTTGCTTTTTATCGTGATATTGAGCTATTTTTAAATTTAAATCAACAAGTCCGTGTTCATCATGTTTATAAGCCGAACGTTAAGCTTTGTTTTTGCCTTGACTGTATTTATTATCATTTACATTGGACTCGCGTTTGCCGTGTCGAGTAAAGCCCATAATCGTCTCACGCTCCAACCATCATCGTGTACACCTGTGTCAGTCTCGGCAGTGTGACGTCACAAAGCATAATATCTATCGTACGCATAACTGTTTATTGAATGAAATGCATCTTAGTAGATTCAAAATTGCTCTAAAATCAAAGGCCTTTATTATTCTCTTGTCATTTCATCATTATCACATCACACACATTATCATATACGTCCCCACTGAGGGGCACGAGCCTACCCTGGAACAGGGCGAGTCGACCTTAGTCAACCATGTGGCAGTACGGATTTGTTGACTTCACACATAACCTTTGAATTTCTTCTTAGGTGTGTGCAGGTTTCCTCATCACGTTTTCCTTCACCGTAAAATCTCCTTAGTAAGTCACTTATTTTTGAGGTTTTTAGTTGGCATTTTTATTGTTCGAAATTATCTTTTATGACATCAGCTCCACCCAAGACTATAAAACATCATCACCCAAGGCGATCAGCTAGTAAAACTTTAAACCTCGAAACAAAAGGCTATAACCAACCGCTAACCTCAAGAGGTAGCTGCTGAACCCCATCAACTGGGAGTTGTTCTTACATTGCACAAGACAAGACGCCGTAAAGACAGAAGTGACGTCTTTATTGCACCTCCCGAAGATAACTTGGGCGCTATCTGTCGGTCCATTACATAAAGTGTGGCTATTGTCTGTTCTAGTTGGAGGCTTTTATAAATCGGAAATATTTTAAGCGACGACATTGGGCTTAAAAGGTCCGTAAGATAAGGCACACGTGCCACCTAATGCTGCCTTTTTAACAAGGACACACTTTTCGTTTTGTTGAGAAATAGCTTCTTCTTGATTTTTTATGTCTGTTTAATTTGCAAATTGTGTATTGCACCATGATTGCGTCATCTTGCGTTATTCGAAAGTTGCCTTCTGACAACTTTTCTACTTCTTTTTCATCATCAATGTTTTTATTTTCATCATCATCATTTTCTTCTCAATAGTTATTTTAGTTAGTATTTCTTACATGTAGAGCTTGTGGTTTAAACCGTTGCTCGAAGCTTTGTTCGCACAGAGGCCCTACGTCATGCGCCCGCGCTTGTCACCGTTACCACCCACGGCGCTTTGTACATTTGAATTCGTCACATTACTTTCTACCATGTAAAGGATTTTGATCCTTTGCTTGACTTTGTATAAGTAATATTTAGTGTCACCATGTCTGTATTTCAATCTAACTGTAATTTTGGCTGTTCTCAGAGTGTTCATTTTCTTGATACGTTCAATGGGAATTAAATTTTGGAAAACTTTGTATAACATACATATAATCACACCTTTATCCCTTATGGGTTAGGCATACCGTTAACGACCTATGGGGTAGGCAGAGCGTAAACGACCTAAGCAAAGGTCGTTCCACCACGTCTGACAAAGTTTTGAGGGTTATTTAAGATAGATTTGTAGGTGTATTGCTGTAGTGACAGGTTGTCAACCCATCGCCTAAATTACAATATACTGAAAACCCTCGGATCCCTTAGCTGGCTTTTACAGCATGCTCGGGAGGAAATGCAGCTGGGACATTCTATGTTCTTCTCTCGCTCCCAGGCCAGCATGTATTTAAGGCAAACTTTGTATTTAACTGCTATTTTGACTTTATCCATTTCTTTGTGTAAGACTCAGTGAATATCATTATGTTTCAGTTAATGATATTTACTGAATAGTACTTTAGAACCGTCATCAAATTTGTGTTTGTTTTCTAAATGACAACAATTTAATTATTTCTCAACGTACATACGTCACCACTCTATTAGTTGTAACAATTAAAAACAAATTTATCATAAAGGAAAATGGTTCAGTTGATATCATGCAAGTTTTACGTAATACTTAAATTATACCTATAGACCTTTTCCTGTTTGTTTCAGGCGTGAATTCAATTAACGATCTTGTTTGTATGTGAAATATGATACATATAAAAAAACAAACGCGCTACAATGTTAAAAAAAACGTAAATGTCAATAGTATTATTCATGATTGATATTTTTAAACAATTATTAGTTACGGTGCTTAAACGGTCACAGAAGCAATCCACTTCAAACGCTTCACATTAATCCTTACCGCTTACATTTAAAGAGCAAGGTAAAACCAACAGGGTGTAGAAAAAAAATGTGCGTAGATTTTACAATAACGTCAAGTTTAAAATCTTTGTTTACTGTAACTGTCGGCTTTCCCTAACAACCGGTTAAGAAGAATTCATCTTCACAACAGCACATAATAAAGACGCAAACGTAAAAAAAGGAATAGATCAATAGAGAGAGAATGCATAAAATGTCCCGCAATCTTTTGGTCCTTTTTGGGATGTCAAAACGTGATAAAATTGCGCCGTCAAAAGAATGGAGGAGGTCCGTTAATCTGTTAAAGGTGGTAAAACATCCCAGCGGGCAGGGTCCATTTAGCCAATGAGCACTTGGACAGTATGGGCAGTCCCGGGCGAGGAACGGGTGACTCATGCGCAAGGCTCGCGTGGCATCTCGCCGGACATTCCATCGATACCTTACCGTATCCCATCGAACCAGATCGCTCTTCGCTCATGTAGGCCATATAACCACCTGCGCCCTCCTCATTATCAAATCTGCATAAATACCAAAGTCCGATTCTAAACAAAGGATTCTCTGAGAACTTAATTTTCTTTGTTTCACGGAGCAATAACAATTACGTCACAATAATGAGCATGGAACTGATATTTCCAGCTGCGAAGTCCTTGGTCCGATTATGGGCAAGAATCGTGCTTTGAGCGCTGTAGATTACTGACATTTTCCACGTTTCCGCCTTGGCCGAGTGTCTTATTAAAAGATGTCATGCTTAGTACAAGCGCACGTGCGTTAGATCATTGTTATAAATTCTACATTTATGTGTCCGTTGCGAATTGTATCCTTGCAATTGCATTATGGTTGCCACTAACATACAACATAATTTTCTCGTATATTAACTGCCATGTGTAAGTAACAAAACAAAGCCCTACTTGTTTGTAGATTGATGTCAACCTACATAATTATGATATTATAAATGAATCCATAAAGTTATAATATCTCCGTGTTTGTTTTATGTTTTACCAAAACAAAGGGAGTTTATGGAATTCGATCATTCAATCGCAACGTTTGCTATAGTTATCGAGTTATCATCAAATTAATATCATAGCCCAGCGAGTAGAGATAACAATCTATTAGAAAATCAATCACACTAACCCCTAGATTTGAGCTTTGTAGAAATTGAATGAGGCCCATTCCCGCCCACTACAAAAATTGTGATAGACGGCACAATAACCTCTCTTCCAATACCGGCCATTATTTAATGAACCCTCGTCAGATGGAAAGGTCAAATTATTTGAAAAGATTAATCTGGTAATTTATGAGGGACGATGCATCGCCAGATTTCACGCCCGGCATGCATTATATGACATCGATTTCATGTAGCTTGTAGCTCACAAAAGAAATGTGAACTCATTCATTTTCTTGATGGCTTACCACCTCGTTATGGTTACAGATTGTTATTTTTTTATATAAAATATTTTGATCTCATTCCAAGCCTTCAAAAGGTTTAATTATAATGGGATGCATAGAATGTTCCACGAGATATGTTGCACTGTCTCGCTACTTACCGAGAGTAATGCACTCGTAAAGTTTATGGCTGTGGCTGAGTTTCAACGTGAATGTTATTTAAATAATTCTTTTTTAGATTCTTCCAGGGCAGTTTCGCAATATTGCAGATTTTTATTGACGCCAGATAATTTATCTTTTACAGCATTATTTTTTTCATTCTTGAATACATGACAACTTTAAGTGTCGCTCTCGCATACATTTTATGAAATATGTTATTCAGCTTAACGAAAAATCATTTTGTGTCTTCCGCGAAAATAATTGAGCGTTTTTGTAAATATTCGCGAGGTTCTTCGAACGATTCATAGGATAGCCGTGATAAAGGGAGGCAGACGGTAAACAACTGAATTAATGGGTTTCAAATGACTGCTTACTTACCACAATTCTTCGAATCCAATTTTGTATTTAGCTACTCCTACGCAGACAGTAATTTTGATACATTCGCAAAAGGTCGCATGTCAAGTTGCACGTTGATCAGTTTCGGTTGCTGCATCGTTTTTATTAACGTGCATATTTCCATTGTTAGATATTAGCATAAAGATTTGTCCTCTAGAAAGAGGGCAAAGTCAAAACATTGACTTCGTTTAAATTTTATACAATTTCTCTATTTCCTCATATGGTTGAGATTGTCTACGTGCGTTACGAGGCGTGGTCCTTTAGAAAAGTGTTTTCTCGACGCAATTAGGCTTACTACATACGTTGAGTAACAATGACACTTATTTATCGACCGTTGAACTCACGGGTGATCAAACTTTGCGGAGTACCACTATGTAGCCTCTTGATTGATGGCCATGGAACGTTTTCATCTGTTTTCGTTTAAAGTGTTTACATATTTATGTCACGCCCCGATGGTCTGACTGCTTCTAGCAAATATTTTTTTCCTCAGTCTCTCTCTTTCTGTTCTTCCCCACCCTTGATTTGCTTGCACTATGCAAGTTGCTGGTCCAGTCCTGTACTAGCCGGTACCACTTCAGACAACCACTACTCCCCACCATCATTCTTTAATAGGGTCTTAGTTGCGCATAATTTTTATGATTCTTTTATTTTTCTAGTAATTTCTGTTATGATATAAAATTTTAATGGTTGATGTCAATGAAAAATGCGGGCTGCCGTAAAATTGATCCCCACGTCCAATTGTAACACCACATTTCGTTATCTAAATGATTCCTTTTCTGAGTGACCTCATAAAATCGCTCTAGCCAAGGAACTTTGATGCAGTTATTTATCTTTTAATGGCATCGGTTTGCGGGTATCTGCCGCAGTGGTAGATATTAAGTTTATGGGCACTAACTTGCCCGGACTGTGGTGGGCGATGCTTGGAACAGTTTGTGGTCTGCGTCTACTGCGTCCGGTAGTGTTGGTATTGCTGTTGTGACGTCAGAACCCATTTCGACACCAGCTTCATAGGTGGCCGAGCTGGCGGCGGCTCGTGCTCAACACGCTCGCACTAATTCAATTATTCCGTTTATGTAGCGAGCGGATCGCGTTGCATATTGAATTTCTGCTGCCCAACGAACCTCTAGCCCAATTAGGAGGACACTAAAAAGGTTCTGCGTTTGTTCGGCGTTCATTGTTCTCGCCGGCCGCCGGTATCTGGGCTGCCGGGTGTGCGTTTCGCAATCGGTTTCCTCGTCTTTTTAAGGAATGGAAAGTTGTTGATTTTCTGCATCGCGGCGAGGTACGTTGCAGTTGTGAAATTTTGCGTAGGTGCGGTGCATAATGCGCGGGGGCCCGTCTGGCGGTGTCGGCGCTGGCGGCCGGTGCAGGAGCGAAGGGGCGGCGGTGGTGCGTGGTGCGGCGCCGAGTGGGGCGTAGGCGTCGCCGGGGGGCGTCGCGCCAGGCTTATCAGCCGGCGGAGGGGCCGCGCGCGAGCCTCACTCCACGCTGCGCCTCTGTCCGTGCGGCTCGTGTCGTTCACGCTCACTGACACCGGTTTAGATAACAAAAACCTTTGTCCAGTCGAAGCATAATATTTACACACTGCGTCCTCCTCGCCGCGTAGTTTCTGAGGGGGTTTTCCGACGCCGACCGACATCTGTCAGTGGATTGTTTTCGTCGTGCGCACGCGTATCGCGCCTGTTGTATCAAGTTTCGACAAGTTTTTTAATATTTGTTGAATTGTGATTTGGAAACTTTTAGTGCAGTGATATAATTTGGATTGCAGTTAAAGGAAATTCGGTAAGTTTTACATCATCAACATAATGATCATATCAAATTTCCACCTTAATTTTTTATTTTGGGTCATTGATTGCATTAATAATGACGTCTCTCGTCATATCTGATTGCATCATTTGCCCAAAAATCCTTACCAAATAGAGATCCCAATCAATACTCGGTAGATACTGTAGATAGGTAGATGACCTTAGCTTGGCGGTAGATACCTCAGATTGGTTATCTTTCGGGGTGGCTGTCACCGTCTACCGTCGCTGTGACGTCGACGCCGCGACGCTGCGCCCGCGCTGCGCCCCGTGTCATCGCTCGCGGTCAGTTGAACGAACCCTCCGCCGCCCGCGCCGCCAACCTTGCCATAATCGCGATTATTTGCATCGCCATTGTGCCCACTGTGGCCCGTCGACTGCTAATTGTCACACTACTAAGACCGATGGCCCTATCACATCAATCACATCCGTCTAAAGAATGTATGCATACGTCACAAACGAATTATGCATACATTCACGCCTGTAGTACACCTGACGGGGAAGGCAGAGTGTCATCGACTTTCAAAATTGTGTGTTTTCTCCGCTTCGGACAAGTTTTAAGGGTCATTTCAGAAAGCGCAAATTGTGTAGGTATTCCTATACTGATGTTGTCATCCTTTGGCTGAATTGAAATAGGTCAGAACACTCGGTAGTGACTTCTATATAATTTCTGGGAAGAGAAGCAGTTGAAACATTCTATGTCTTTCTACTACTCCCAGTCCAGCATGGAAAATCAGTTAGGCGATGCAGACATAACCCTATAATCATATCCTTCTAATTCTACAACTTCTACGTCGCAATCGAATTACCTTCATGTATTTTTTTAAAGTATTTACTCAAGTTTGTTTTGGCAGTATCGATTGCACGTTGCCTGATAACAAGCCTGGTTTATGATATGGTGCTTTGACATTATTGATTCCGTCGTGCATATCAATTTGCAAGGTCGCTACAAACGGATATTTGACCAAGTTTGGAAAGGGAGGTAGGTTCATAAAACTTACGCAAAATACGTAGTTATTAACCAGTGCGATTGTAAATTATAGTAGGTGCTTGATAATGGTATTGATAAGATTAAGAATTCTACGAATAATGTTATTGTAAACAAAACGAAGTACTAGGAACCTACCAAGGTGCAAACGATAAGGGCCGTACCTTTAAAATTCCAAATAGGAACTAACGCTTTCAATGCCGATGATTCTTTATCTTGTAGGCCCTAGCCGTTAACCAAGGTTGAGGCGTGTTATGGTAATGTAGTAAAGTATCTTATACTAGGTAATGTGCCTACTTACTTAGTAAACAACTTGGCAACTCTGGCTGTAATATACTGTATGTGCGATGCATCCCAGCACTTCTCTATTCAACACGCATTGCACGAAGAAAATTTCGGTCGACAATTTTATAATAAAACTGTGTAACTCGACTTTATGCGGGTTTATTATGTGTCCTTCATCGTGTTGGACGGTCGTTGATGTGCACATTGAAAGGAAAGTGTTGTGATTTTATGTTGACGACATCATCGTTGCAGTGCTAGAAGTAATATGAAAATTTGAAAATCACCTTTGAAAAATCGAAACTGAACAAAACATATCGGGTTGTCACAAAGTAATTAGTTTTCATTTGATACAGGAGTTTATCATCTGTCGTTGATGTGCCCTTCGAAGGTGTTCGATTTTATGTTGACGACATCATCGTTGCGAGAAGTAACATGACAATTTGAAAGTCACTTTTCGGTCACATATCGGTTGTCACAAGGTAATTAGTTTTCATATGATACACGGACACACACGACGGACAAAGATCCTTGGAGTGTAGCCAAGCTCGCCAATTATGTATGTGGATGTGCGAACTACGGAGTGCCGGCATACTACGCATTATTTATTTACTCGCAAAACTTTTCACGAACCATTAGCCAAATGACTTTCTACTAACGAAACTTGCATACAATCACGCCTTTATCCTTAATAGGGTAGGCAGAACGTCAACCACCTACGAAAAAGTCGCAACGTCTGTCAAGCAGTGAGGGCTGTTTCATAAAGATCTGTTTTGCTCTAGTGACAGATTAGCCCAATTTAGCGCCTAATACACTGAAACCATCTAATTCCTTAGCTGGTATTTACAGCATGCCCCGAGAGGAATAACAGCTGGTTTATTCTATGTTTTTCTATCGCTCCCAGTCCTAACGAAACCGATCTATAAATTGCAGTTTCTTTATCCCTTAAATGGTGAATGATAATTCCCAGAAAATTTTCAAACACCCTGAAGAAGATTCTCACGAGATTTATCAACAAGCTCTTCCAAAGTATGTAATAACATGGAAGTAGTAGTTGTTTCTAAACAGCCGACTAATTCCCAGCACTGGAATTTTCTCTAGTGAAGCGATTGTGAAATATTTAGCGATAAGTGCAAGTGTTTGTGGACGGTTTCGAGGAAAAGCGATAAGGTAACAGACATTCGGATGCCGCTATCTGAGCGATAAGCCGTCGCCAGGCGGTGTCCTGCTGACAAAAGTTACGAGAATATTACCACCGATGTAGACCTTGAAAAAGAATTAGAAAGAGACAGAATACTATAATATTACCACTGACAGGCCGTGGGAAGAAAAATATAAGCAATAATAATAGTCTTCCCACCGATTTTCGGTGATGGCGGCCAATCTCCCAGAGATCGGCCAACTGCGCTTGACAAGTTTTTAGTGCCCAAGTGTTTGCGCTATAGACAGGTGCACTCTCTATTCCTTCTACCTCTTATTCTGATGGTACAGATTAACTGACACAACCAGAGAGAAATCAGACTCAGTACCGACTATTTACATGCCCGTCCGACAGCATGGATCATCTTACTTTTCGGACAATCGGGTGATCAGCCTGCAATGTCCTAACCAAACTAGAAACAACAACACCAAGTCATTGTCCCTCGCCGGGAATCGAACCCGGGACCTCCGGGTCGAGAGCCAATGGCTCAGACTGCTAGACTACGGGGGCAGTTAAGCATAAGCTATAAGAATACCGATAGACATTGGAAAGAGAAAGACAAAAATAACGAGAATATTACCATATAGACCTTGGAAAGAAAAAGACAAAAGTAATATGAATATTACCTCTAAATCTACTGATGGATTTAGGGAAGAAAAACACAAATTTAATATTACCACAAAATCCACTGATAGACTAAGGGAAGAAAAAGACAAAAGTAACATATCTGACAGTGTATATGGACCTTGGGAACAAGTTAACTACCTCGTTAAAGATACAATGCTAAATTGGAAAACGATGCTCAATTTTGAATGACCTCTGTTGTTTTTGCTGCATTCCTTTAGACAAATAAACTTGTTATAAACTAAGCAAACTAAAGATTACGTGTGTGAACTTATCTATCTGAAAATTAAAATGTTCTATAACCAATGTAAAATCATTAATGTCTAAATTTGTGGTAAATGTAATATATATTTGGTGTTTTTGTTATAGTCGGGGATTCCCCAGAGCGGGGTTATTTGTATATTCGATAGATGTTTTATCTCGCTGCTAGGCCTTTTAAACTGCTTTTCATCATGATACCAATGCATCCTCCGTTCTAAACGCCTGTCAAAGAATATTTTGTTATCAAGTGATACGTCTGCCGCACGTAATGTGCTGACATTTAAAACATTAACAAGAAGACCACACAAGAATAACCATCGTTAGAAACTGTTTATTACTCAATTTGAAGCTGAATAGAGTAAAGCTATTCTCATTTCTAATTACCCAGCCAGTCGAAGAACTCATAAATTACTAGTAAAACTTGGCTATTGAAATCTTTATTATATCGCCTTCCGACTGCAATTGTTCTTGAAATATTACAGGTAATAAAGTATTTGTTCCTACTATGGAAGGTTGTGGCGTTCCTCAAAAGAATTAACATAAGTGCCTCCAAACGCAGTGGCTGTCGAGACAATGGCTTTGTTTGTCTGTTCGTCTGTATGTCGCCTCCTGTACCTAACTGTTTCGCATTATACATTTTACAACGCGATTTGGTGGTGCCGACAAAGGATTTCAACAATTGCAATTCTATAAACGCAAAGTCACGCCGTTAAACACAAAGTGATGTAAAGTAAACCAACTTGTTTTTTGCAATTTGTTGTTGACTTTTATCCCCAACGATTTGAATGTTCTGCAAGTTCGAGCTCCATATTTGGACGACATGTTCGGTAACCGTTGACACACGTTTTACAGATCCTCGCCTCCAAAAACGGTAACAGTGGGGCCCTTTATAAACGGCTGTTAGCCGTTCGGAAGTTCACCGAGGGTCAAAGACGTCAAACTTCGTTCACCGAGGCACGAAATATCACACTCCTCAGAGATGTGGGCGACGCAATTAAAAAATTAAATAAAACAAGTAACACATGCGCGTGGGCATCGCCCTCCGTACCTAAGGATACACACTGATGGCATTCGCAAGCTAATTTATTTCGTATCCATGTAACCGGCGACGGAATGATAATGAGGAGTACTTTGCTACGCCGTGTTTCATGTAATCCAATCTGCAAAGTGCAAAACACCTATTTGTTTACCAAACAAACGTGTTCCATAGACCACACATTGATTTAATAAGTTGCGACACAACTAGTGAACTAGCTAATTAATTCGAGATAATGCTCATAACTGCGATGTAACCTGACCATGTGACGAAGAGTGTTGACCATTCGATGTGCAGTATGATGTGCATTACTACTTTACTTGTCAGGATTATAACTCTTTGTTCTAAGCATGCGTGCAGCTGCTTATCGGCGAAAAACAATAAATACTTGCTTCAAGATTTAAAACACTTCTCGGTAGCGAAAGATAAACCATACCGCTAAGTGTAATTAATTTATCAAATCTTAATTGCATCAACCTCATTTTCAGCTTAATGTGAAATAGGAATACTTAATACTTCACAATTATAATTTGTACAATTTTTAATTAAGATAATTATGCGCTTAACACTATTTTAATTAGAGTGATGTACTTAAACAAAAATTATGAGAATTATTAAAATATTTTAGCAAACATACGATATCTAGGTACTGAGATTCTAGAAATTGAAGTAAATAGACTTACTCGAAACTGCGTGTCATGATCACAAAGTAACAAGTTGAACAAAAACCCATTTTGTTGTGGTTTCACAATACAAAATGAGTGCGATTTATTTTTTTGGGGCAAGTGTGCGGTCGCCGGCGGCTCAGGTGGCGCCGCGCGGTATGCCCGCCATTTCCGGACCGTTTCCGGCCGCGATTCGGCTCTACCTTACTGAAGATCAACCGATAGGATAATATCATAATGATAATGACCTAAGGGGCTAAGTAATATCAGACGTGCGCAAACGCATCCGCTTGAACTATCAAGTTTTCCGCAATTTTACTAGTTTTTCTCGTTTTCTCAACTTCCTCGTTCACAACCTTGAAAGCTGTAGGTTTTGCTCACTGAACTGTGCAATTTTCTTTAACGTATTTAAATATTTAGTAGGCTTATCTGGCTTAGAACAGGTGTCAGATTTCATAGTCTTGTAAACTAGTCGTAGTGAAATCTCTAGTCGCGTGCTGATTCATATTCAGCATGAATCACTCGCGTAATCGAGTTTTTGAATCGAGCCGACGACGACAAATGTAAATACGCGCGTAGTGACCTGCCGCGATAGAGCGGTGACGGTGACTCACACGGGTTTTCCAAGAATCGCTCGCTACGCTTTTCATGAAAACGAAGGTCGGCTTCAGCTGAACAGAGACGCTAATCACCACCATTGTGATTTATGGAGCAATTTTCATGTTAATAATTTCGGCTGAAATTTCGAGAATCACTCGATCGATTAAAGCGACGCGTTACCTGGAAATAAAGGGGTTCCTAAAACCCTAACCCTTTGTTCTGTCCCAAACACTGCACCCTCCAGTGTTTGCGATATGGAAAGCGAGAGTGCATCGATCTGTCGCGACGGGGACGGTTTCCCCATGGGGTAGAGTTCATCGTCTGTCTGGCTCGGTGTTGTGTTTTGGTTGACGTATGTGGTGCAGCAATGGTGTAGGTACTAGGTGGGTAGGTGGTGTCGCTGAGGTGAAGTGAAGGGCCGTTGGCGCGGTGCCAGGCGTCGATTTACTTTATTATTCGCTTGTGGCGGTCAATGTCGCGACAACAGGCTGCCGTCGGCGCCACGCTTCGCATGTGTTTTGCTATATGCCTCCATGCTCCGTATATTTTAAACTTCACTTTATTAGGTACTTGCTGCTGATTATCTTAATACTCCTGAGAATTCAGTCTGTCGACTCAAACCTTGCTAAGTGATTAATAATGACCAGGTATATTTACTTCACACTGCTCGACTGATTTAAATGCGGTTTTAAATAAAGCATCGATGTAAATTATGGGTCTGACAACAATGGACGGGTGAGGCTTGAGAACCAAATGACCCTTCGAATTCAAAGCTATAATGAACAGCAAAACCTCAGAAACCTTGAGACGCGACTTCTACGTCTTTCACGGATATACCTGACGGACCAAGGGTATTTTTTACTCTGTTTTCGTTTTTGTCTCACCGGTACCAACTAGAACAGTTATGTCGTATCTGAACCACATGTAGCACATAGTAAACAGCTCCGTTTGTTCGAAATCAGTTCAAGGAATAGTTATAACTAACTCGAGAACCCGAACGCATTAGTACGCACAATTAGCGCTGCGTTAATGAGCTCCCGAACAACTGACCAGGGTTGAGAGTGTTCTACTTCAACCAGAAGCTTCACTCACGATGACCTCTTCAACTTGATGGTCTAATAGTCTAGGAGTGTTATGGCGCCCATCTTATCTCATTTGAATATGCACTGTATGCTTTTCGGATTGAGTTTAGTTTCATGCAACATTCCAGCAGGGTAGTAAATGTGGGCATGAGAAGAATTTACGCTACCCACGAAGTAAGATACTTGGAGGCGTGAATGTAATTTTAACGGCTTTTTATAACACAACGATTTGTTTTGGAGTTCATTATTGCTTTGATGATGTTGGGTTTAGTTTATAGCTGTAATGATGTTCTTCTGAGAAATAGTCAGCTGGAAATTCGCGCATGATTTTGTATTTAAATCTTAAAAGAAGCAAGTTACCTTCCATTTTGAGATTTTTTTCTGGGTTCTGGCTAATAGTGTTAATTTGATAAACAAACAGAGGGCGGGGCGTCCACCTGCCGCCGCCACGATCACGCACTGCGGCAGTGTTGCGTATGCGCAACCTATACAAAATTGAAATATTTTGACCAAGCACTTTCCAAAGAATATCACTTGTAAACTCAATTTCCATAACTAAAATCTCTAATATTTAAGTAACATGTAAGTTTATCCCTGAAAAAAAAAGCATTATTTAAATATGGTTCTTAAATACAAAATACAAGTATTTAGATATTACGCCTTATCATAAAAAAATACACGATATAACTAGAGTAAGAGTAGTTGCTTACTGCATATTTATTGGGAGCGAAAGAAAAACATAGGATGTGCCAGCTGCTTTTCCTCCCAGGCATGCTGTAAAAACCAGCTAAGGGATCCGATGGTTTCTGTATATTACAATTTAGGCGATGGGCTGACAACCTGTCACTACAGCAATATACCTACAAATCTGTCTTGAATGGCGCTCAAAACTTTTTCAGAAGTGGCGACACGATCTTTGTTTGGGTTGTTTACGCTCTGCCCACCCCATTACTGATAAAGGCGTGAATATATGTATGTATGTATTTATTTTATACTCCTTGTGTAGCTATACGTGTAGAGGTTACCAACCAATAAGTACTTATATGGCGGAGTACAATTTGCAGGTGTTCCAACGAGGCCTGGCCTAAGCAGGTAATTACAATAAATTATAATTTTCCCGCCGTACTGCGCTTGCGCACCTTATAATACAAAATGGCGCGATTCCAACTTCCTGATATGATTCAAGAAATGACATAAACTAAAGTTTTTCGGAAGTCGTATATTTGTTGGCGCTCGACATTGCCGGCGCTTCGGAGAATAGATATCAAAAATCAAAACTTTTATTGAAGATTGATTCTAAGAAATACATACATACATACATATAATCACGGCTTTATCCCTAATGGGGTAGGCAGAGCGCAAACGACCCAAACAAAGGTCGTCCCGCCACGTCTGACAAAGTTTTGAGGGTTATTTAAGATAGAATTCTAGGTATATTGCTGTAGTGACAGGTTATCAGCCCATCGCCTAAATTACAATATACTGAAACCCTCGGATCCCTTAGCTGGATTTTACAGCATGCCCGGGAGGAAATGCAACTGGCACATTCTATGTTTTTCTCTCGCTCCCAGACCAGCATGGAAGTAAGTTCTAAGAAATAGGGATGTCTAAATTAAACTGATCTGTTTTATTTCTTTTTGATAATATTAATTAAACTTTATTCAAGTATTGATGGTTTCCTATAGGCTGTAAGGGAAGCATCCCACAAATTGATAGGAGTTGCTCAGTCAATAACACTGAACAACTTTCATCTAGAAATTAATTTCAGAAAAGATTTTTTTTCGCTCTTAATGATTTAAGAGACCATTCCCTTCGTAATTTATAAAATATATATACTACAGTAGTATTAATTTTCATTCACATGTGCGCAATCGTACAAAGGGCTATCTAATCTAGGCTGTTTGTAAGCTACCTAGATAGCCCTACGTCCTACGTGAATAGTCACACGTGCTGATAATGGCCCTTATCTATAGAAATCGGAACACATCGTGTGTTTAACAGTACTATTAACTACGCTAGTAAATGTTACAAGAGGAGGGAAAGAAAGATAGAATTGGAAGAATAGGAACTTCTTCTGTCGTGTGGGTGTCGAGTCGACCGATCCGATGAACCCTGGTGTCCGAGTTTCCAATAGCACAGCTAATAGGCTTCTGAAACTTTTTCTTTTTGGAAAATCAGGTGATTCAGCCTGCAAACTAGCGAAAATCTCCTGAAGTGATAAATTAACAAATATCAAAGTTGCGTTCCGCCCTGGGAATCAAACCCAGGACTTCCGGATCGTGAGCTCATAGCTCAGACCACTAGACTACGGAGGCAGTTAATAGAACGAGAAATGATATGTACACGCTTTAGTCTTACTTCAATGGGAACTAAAGCGCGTACATCCATCCTTCACGCGAAAAGAAATTATAACTTATAATAATTCATGTTAGGATCTCTGACAAATTAATATCAATAAAACAACGACAGATGATCCAAGCACATTATTTCAAACGCTTTACCAATCAGACGTATTGATAAACAAAAAAACAATTGACAGTAAAAAGTTCAGTAAACTCGGCAAAAAGCGGCCGTGTCGGTGGTAACTGGTGGCTAGAGCGTTGTGACGTCACGAACCGATATAGTGGTGATATCATGCGCGTGCGACTCTTCGGTACAACTGTAGAGTACAGGTACTAACTAGCTACCCTGTACAAGTGTTTATTTTATTTGCGATGGGTTGGTCTTGTCATTGATCATGATCAGATCAACTCTGGTCTAGAGTCTATCTAGATGATGGAGTTGACGATGAAGTCTGATTCATAAGTATCGTTTAAGTAACTATATGTAGTGATATTCTATCTACCAATTTCTCTGATATGTAACATACAGTATCCTGTCTTATGTAGCATATATTATGAATTAGTTTATCATAAAATATATATCAGTATACTTTATGGAAATATTTATTTAATAGTGTGTAAATATTTTCTATATAGTAATATGCACTATCCCGCTTTTTGCTTGTACAATTTGTATACCGAAAGGTTGCCTGGTAGAAATTGCTGCTTTAGCAATAAGGCCGCCTATATTGTACTGTCACGTTTGTTCCTTTTGTAATAAATAATTTTGTATTGTATTGTATGAAGTTCTGCCACTAAAAAAGGACACAGCAAGTAAGGGTGGTCTTAACATGCTCCAGGTTATGTGGGATCCTTTAGGCGGACTTATTTATACACAGGCATACCTGTGATGCAGCTGGCTCAGATGTTCCGTTCGGAGAAACGGAGGGAAATCTTATACCACCCTAAATAAATGTGGCAAAAACCACTAATCAAATGTAATTTAGTTTTCTTTTGACTCAATTTGAAAATGCAAAATACACCGTCTCTGCGTGTCAGGAAACAATTCTTAAAACGCCTAATTAATCAGATCTTTCTTCGCCTGATATTCTGTGGCCGAAATGTTCACTGTTAGTGTCTGAGCTAACAAACTAAGTAGAGTTGGTATCAGATAATTGCTAGGTAAGCACCGTGACCAATTAACGCTGCGCCCGCGACGCCTCTGCGGTGCTAGGGTTGCCAGTATCATGCATTTTACAGACTATTTAATCTGTGTTGTTTTTCAAACTACACACATTTACTGAAAGATAATGCATTTAGCTTCTTTTGCTTCCAATAAAATAGTCTTTTTTACCTTTCGATTGTCGGTAGAAGAAGCTACCTATTTGCTCGAACGGAATAGTTATAGTTCCGTCATATCTGACGAATTTAAATGGGTATTTGAGATGGAGTTGTGTACTGCTGAATTGCTGAAGAGACACCTCATGACCCAAATGTATCAAAACTGACTTTTATAGCGATTACAGTTCTTTTTTCTACTCTCCAATTCACGTAGAAACAAGGGAAATTCCAAGTTGGTGATAACCTTGTTCGAGATGGAGACCGATTTCATTTGACCAATTGTCGTCATAATTGTTGGCATTCGGCGTCTTCCGGACCTCTTGTGTCTGCTCATTGGTAATATGAAGAGTTCAGAGGATCTTTGAATGTTCTACCTACAACATGTACATTTTCACATATTTTTGCGTATACGTTTTTTATCAGTATGAATTAAATCTGCCGTTCACAAAAGTATTATTTTGAAAAACTATGTACTACGTACAGAAAATAATTTTGATGATTTAATGACTGGAATATATATAAATATACTACATAAAATACTTTATATATTTATTTTAGTTATTCTTATTTTCACTATTCTATTTTTGTTGTATTTAAATATTTTCTATACTTCAGCACTACTCTCTTCTCTTAACATTCTCCTCTACCCAAAGGTTGTCTGGAAGAGATCGCTTCCAGCGATAAAACCACCTTTGTGCACATTAATTTAAGTTTATTTTTGTGTTTCTTGTCTTTTGTGTACAATAAAGTGTTTTTACTTACTTACTTACTAATACTTTAATACGTGGACAGGAAACATCCTCGAACATATTAAAATATAATGTCATTTCATTGAATTTCCTTCCTGCTCCACCCTGTACTATGCTAAATGACATAATCATTTAAAAATATAATTATTTATATTTAACATCGAGTTTTAATAAACTTTAATTTACTAAATTCTTGGTGAAACTGATATTGATTTATTTGTAGGTAGATATTATTTACTGCTCTTCTACACAACCACTTTCAATATTAATTGTTTAATTATATTCAAGCATGTGTCTATTTATGGCATTAATTTGGTCGTGTTGATGATGTTATAATCTCAGATGCCCATTTAAGGTGTTCGCACACCTAACCGCGTGCCGTCCGCCCACGACCAGCAGCGGCCTTGCGACGAGGTCTGACAAGCCTCCCGCCCACTACACCGGCAGTCGTAGTGTTAAAATCCTTATATGTTGTATTTTAAACTGGTCTAGGCCAAGGTCGTGATGCTAGAATGTGAGAAAAGACATCGGAAATAAAATCATAAAGATTATTTAGCGCGAAATCAATTTGAATATTCTGCAAAATTATAGGTTGATTCCAAAGAAGGTGTTTTTCTTTGCGTTAGGTAAAAAGAAACTAAGTTACGCGGCCTTTAGGTACATTGGATGTGTAAACGCTTGCCATGGCTTTGTTTTCCGTCGTTATCTATCATCGGCACAGATAAGAAGCCGGCGCATGCTATGCGAAATGACGCGAAATATTTCCGGAGTTAGAGGAGTGTTCTATAAATAAATGATTGGACGTCGCTCGTGGGCGAACCGTGCGGAGACGCGGAGATTTCGGACGAGGGCGGGCGGCGGCTGCTGTGCGCGGGCGCAGCGTTAGTAGCGCGCGATCAGCCGGCCGGCCGCCGCGCGCGCAACGAACGAACGACCCGCACTCCCGCGCACACGACTACGCGAAAAACGACCACGATCCGCCCGATTACCGACGCGCAAATTAAACTAGATTAATCTAATATTTCTAAAGTATCGACGGATCGAGTAGTTAACACTTGCGAGGGCGGATTAAACGAACAAATCGACTAACAAACTCGAACCGCACGCGTACGAAGGTGTCGCGTCGCAAAAAGCGCAACACAATAGAGTAAGCGTCTAATTATAACGTGTGAGGAACCGACAACACCAGGAACGATGCAGAACATGAACATGGATCCGCTGGAGTTCGCCAACATCCTGGCCACCGAGCTGTGGTGCCAGCAGGTACACAAGCACATACATACATGTAGCCAAGCCTGTAGCCCGTACGAAGTGAGCAGAGCGGCAACGACCTCGTAATAGGGCATTTGTCCCACTTCTGATAAATTTTGAGGCTCATACTGTATATTGTTAAAGTCATAGGTAGTCTTTTGCCTAAATTGCAATACACCCAATAAACATATATTTGTATCCCTCTACTGATGTCTAACAGAAGGGAAAGAAAGCTGGTATATTCTCTTTCGCTCCCAGTCAAGCATGGAAGGTAGCTGATAGAGTAGATACTTCAATGCAAATCTAGCTTTCTATCGGATCTTAAAAATTCCTTTTCGAGAATGTAATTTGCGAGCACAAGAGCCGAAATGCCAAGTTTATTGCCGCTACGCACACAAGATCCGTGAGCCGGATTCCGTACACCTTTCCACACCTTCCGAATTCTTCATCATCGTTACTGAATACCAGTTCACGTTCCTCGAAATTAGACTGCATTAGTAGAAATTGGACTAATAAATCTAGCTGTTTTATAATGGACAGTCTTCACAGTTCATAAATTCTGAAATATGTTCTAATAACATGTTATAATCGTAGACATTGATGCTGTTAACTATGTACTTAAATAGTACGTCTTAGCTCTAGAATAGTTACCGGCTGACTTCTTGAGGTAGTGGGGAAAAAGTTCGCCTGATATGCAACCTATACTATTCTAAGTCAAGTTATTTGCCGAGAGCTATACCATTTACCTGTTTAGACTGAGTAGTCATATTATTATTAATTTGTTAGACTAATAACTTATTTTATTTTTTATTGATAAAAAGACCAACATTACTTCTAAATATCTTTATCTTTTTTAATCATACCAGCTAAAAATTAACCAGGCTTGATGAAAATTATTCATAGCTATAACTAAGGATCAGTGTTTTGTGTTTGTGTTAGAGCAGTGAAAATGGATTTATAGGCTGAACTCATCCCGCCGTAAGCCGGTAGGGCCACGGCTACGTAAATACGTTTTAACGTTTTAATCATCAGCCGTCTCAAGTGATTCTTATATATAAATACCTTATATATAAATACCTTATATATAAATACCTTTTGCGAGTCACATCTTATAATAATAAACATGCGATAGTTTCTTCCTAGGTTTTATTTTGTGCCAAAAAATAAATCTAAAAATGTATGTCTAATGTTTTAGAAACTAATCAGTAATAAATATTTACTAATACATGTACTGGTTTATTTTATACGGAACGTAAGGGAGTGTTACTAAGCAGCCCCTGCTCAGTAACATTTTTTTTCACCTCCTGAAAGAATTTACTGGTGAAAGTTGTTCAGTGTCCTTGACTGAACAACCTCCTATCAGTTTGTGGGATGCTGTCCCTTACACCCGGTAAAGTAAAAATATTATGAAAATATATTTATTTATTCACGTATTAAAATATACATAGAGCGAAGTTATACAATGTTATGTATTGTTTACATTAACACGACAACAAATAATAATATTTTGCTGATAAACCTCAATCGGAATGTGGAAGCAACAAAATGTATACCAATTAAATGAATATATAATAAATAAACATTGCATAACTACTGCAGTGAAACATAACGCCTACATATCGATAAATATATGCCGATAGACACTTGCAAGTTAAATTTATTGCACACCATGCAAATATTTCTTGGAAATATAGGACTGATGTCAAATGGTATGGATGTTTGGGAAAGGTATGCGGCCATTTCGTAGGTACTATGATTAATAAACAACACATTATTTATTGCTTATAGGTTAGAATAACATCATAAACCAATGCGTTAGCATAACCCACTACCGATACTACTCCAATTTAGTAACACTTGAAGTTATAAGGATGATTCATCATAACGCACGGTATTTCGCCTCCGTAAATTTCTGACCACAAAACTTGTTGTTGACAGTATTAGTAAGGAGGATTTAGTAACTGATAAATGTGATGGCCTGCTGGCATTGTATAGGTCCTTGCGTGTTCAGGTGTGGGGACACGCGGGGCACGATGACACTTTACTACACCTATGCCTATTCTCCACAAAACTAAAGTTGCTGTTTCTTCTATTACAGTTGGCAAACCTCGAGGGCCTGCAATCAGGCGTCCCAACACGCACCACGGCGACCATCACGCCCACCCAGCTGCGGAGCTTCGAGCAGACGTACATCGAGCTGACATCCTGCCGCGGCGAGCCTACTCACGCAGGGTTCGTGCCGCCCGCAGTCACGCACGCCAACAACTACGGTATGTACCAGCAGCCAAGAAGATGAGAGGCACCAGCAAAAGATTTAGTATTGCTAGAAGCTTGTGCAGGCATCGATAGAAATGGCCACCTGGCTGGTCAAATCCGGCTAGAGTAGTCAAGTATTCTAGGGTTTTCTGGGGGCTTTCGTCTTGCCACAAACCGGCTTTTTTACTGTTTCACATGGACCTCCTTTAACGTGACATCTTCTCGCTTTCCAGGCATCCTGAATTCGGTGCAGTACGGTGATTCGGGCCCGACGACGGCGCTGCACGTGTCGCCGGGCCCGCTCTCCGCCAGCGGCGACAGCAGCAGCAGCCCTGGGCTCCCGGCGCCGAAACGACGCAACATGGGCGGCAGGAGACCTAATAAAGCACCTTCAGATGTCTCCCCCGAAGAGGAGGAGCGCAGGAAGGTCCGCCGCGAGAGAAACAAGATGGCCGCCGCGCGCTGTCGCAAAAGACGACTCGACCACACCAATGAACTACAAGACGAGACCGACAAGCTTGAAGAGAAGAAGCAACAACTGCATGAAGAAATCCGCAAGCTCAACCAAGACAAGGACCAACTAACGGCTATCCTCCAAACCCACATGTTAACGTGCAGACTGGCTAAGCGACCTCCGAGTCCTCCAGACGTGAAGCCGTTCCAGGAACCGTTCTATGGCAATGAGCTGCCGGAAGATGGCGTCAGGGTGAAGGTAGAGGTGTTGGAGCCGCCTGTAGACCCCGTGCTGGGGCTGGATAATGACATATTCGCATCGCCGACACCGGACAAAAGGTGAGGATTGTTTGATTAAGGATTATGATCATTAGGGATACAAGCCCTGCTCGATGATATAATTTTTACAAAAATATGAAGCAGAAAAACCATCTTTTGGTCAGCCCTTAATTCCGTGCTTCGGAAGGCACGTTAAGCCGTTGGTCCCGGTAAATATCGTTTAATACCGTAGATATTAGTCGTTAAGCCATATCAGAGGCCAGTGCTAAGCATTGGCGGCTTGAAAACTCTGACTTAATCTAGGATTGGGTCTGGTTTCCCTTCTGGGTTGCGGAGGTCAGATGGCAGTCGCTCTGTGTAAAAACCAGTACCCTCGTTCAATCCCCTAGATTAGGTAGCCGAGATACGGGATAAGGCTAGGGAGATGATGGTCAGCCCTTAATACATGTTTGTAATATCCTATATATATACTTTATTGCATAAACACAAAAGAAATGTAATTTACAAATATAGTGTGCAAGGGCGAACTTATCTCTATGAAGAGATCTCTTCCAGCCAACCCAATGGTAGTAAGAGCAAGTGAATAATTTTGAGGGGACAAGAAAATGCAACATTAACAGAGACTAGTAAAACAAAAAATTAAAAATACTTACATACCTATACATAGAATAAATACCTACTGTATATTACTATCTTAAATAAACATACATATATACTAAACAATATATTGATACATACATATACGAATAAACTACTACATAAATACATACATCAAAATTGTTCAGATAAGAAGTGCTCTTTTAATCTCTTTTAATCCTGACTAGTCTTATGTCTTTAAGAATTATTTTGATCGCTAAGAAAACCTTATAAAGTCGATTTAAAAAACATTTTATGCACATGCATAAACTTACAATGAGAATTCTCTCTAAACTTGTAGTCGAAATTCTGGCACATGAGACATCCACCTGAGGTTCAAAAATCTGAATTGTCTCTTGCTCCAGAATTTCGACTACAAGACATGTTGACTGGGTGGCTAAAAAAATCTTATACTTAAAATGGATGGCTAAAAATACTGTGGATCTCATTTATCATTAAAAGAAACATATTTAGATTTAATAATCGAGTTAAAAATACATAAGTTATTGATTTGGGTTGTCAATATTTACTGGTAAGTGACGTCATAATCCACTATTTTCATGATTTTCATACAAAAATGCGTTTTTGTAATTTTTCATAAAAACTTGCTGATTTGACTAGTAGGTAAATAGTGTATTCTCATTGTAAGTTTGTGCATGTGCTTAAAAAAATGTTTTGCAAATCGACTTGAGTAGGTTTTCTTGGCGATAAAAATAATTCTTGTAACCCCATAGCCGTGTAAAATGTTTGGTCCTACATTCTCCCTTAACTTGTAGCCAACTATTGCCACTACCATTTCTAACCGTCATCTTTTCTGTTCCAGGATAATGTTGTCGGCGGCGGCCCCGGGCATGGTGACGTCATCGGGCTCGCTGGACACCCCCCCCGCCACCCGCGCCAACCGCCCCAGCTTCCTGCAGGTGCCCCCCGCCCCGTCCCCCGCGCAGGTACGCACACCAACACAACACCAATGCGTGACGTTTGATCTAACACCGAGTGTGGCTTTGATGATGAGAGATTTTTTTTTATTGATTTTTCGGGATAGGTATTTTTGAATCATTCGTATCAACATTTGCATACGAAAGGGTGACATTCTCATGCTATTTTCATACAATTTGGAATGCGAATTTGTATGAGCTATGTTCTGTTCCTGACAGGTATAAACAAAAGGTTACCTAACCCAACCCAATATGACCTGTTTCTCATATCATATTATGAAACGAGGTTGATAGCATGTATGTATACTATACAAATATTCTTTATTGCACATAAACAACACATTGTACAGGAACAAACATTATAAAACAAACAGAACACAATTAGGCGGCCTTATTGCTAGGGTTGAAATTTTTGCCTTCTATGGTTCAGTTTATTCTTGAGTTTTTCCATGTGAATAAGCTACTTCCCGCAGTACTAACAAATATTTTTCACTTTTTAATAATGCAGTTTTTTAATGGTGAAATTTTATTTTAATTATAGTAGAAGTAAGTTTTTCAAGTCTCGTTTATGAATATAAGGTAGATCGCTTTTATTGCATGTTAGCATGGAAACTTTGTTACCGTAGTATTAATGAAGAATCATAAATAAAATGAAAATCTCTTATCATTGCAAAATGGGATTTTGAATGAAATTTACTTGAAGGAATATTCTGCACAGTTTTTTTACTTAGCGCCAAGTGTTTTCAAGTTATCAGATCAAAATCCTATAAGCGTGTGATTTATTGCTTTTTAGAGTGTTTTGGTGTGCGTACTTAGCATTTTATTATTTTTAACTGTATTTTTTTTTATTATGTAGAGCGTTTAATTGTGTTTTTTAGGCTATGGTTGAAAAATTGGTTATTAATTGTCATAATCATGCAATCAATGATGCAAACTCTTATTCATTCATATATAAAATAATATATAAATTCATGCATGAAATTAAATCTCGCGAAGTTTTTAGTACTCTTTTTATTGGTTTGCATCGCATCATATTATGGTCAGCAGTCGATATATCTTTACTTCCAATATATATTTTTGGATCGTACTATTGGGCGATCCTGAAATGATTGTGTTCGGATCTTATTATTATGAATTAGAGAAGATCGAGACAGATTCAATTATAGTGCGAGCTTACCAAAAACAAAGGGTTCATTAACTCGTTCGCGTCGAGAATCCACTCGCTAAGAAGTAGAAGACCCAAAATCTTCAAAGGCACTGACATGAACATTCCCAAAGACAAACGTAACACAGTAGCTGTTTTTCTCCCAATTTACTTCTCTAGGATGCCCTCCTAACCTCTTCTCTCTTTCCAGATCCACAACAACAAAACCTTAAACGCGAACAAGATAGCGGGCATCGAGATCAGCACTCCGTCCAACGGGATCCCCTTCAACTTCGACAGCCTCATGGAGGGGGGCACGGGCCTCACCCCCGTGCACCCGCACCCCCTGCCCCTCGCGCTGCTGGGCGCCGGGGGCATGGGGGGCGCGGGGGGCATGGGGGGCACGGGGGGCGCCCCGCACGCCCCCCGGCGCGACCAGCCCGACCACAGCCTGGTGAGTCTCTGAGAGCACCTGGACTCGAACTACCGCCTGTTCGAGCCGCTCGACGAGCCGGGGCGCGGTGACGTCACGCTCGGTGACGTCGGTAATTCTGGTTGTGACGTCACGCTCGGTGACGTCGTTGATTCTGGTTGTGACGTCACGCTCGATTGAGCCGTGTAGTTCCCGGCGTTTAACTGGACTTAGAATGGCACAATTTGAAATTCAAGCGTATTTTTGATGGGCTTACTTCCTCCCATTACCTCTAGAAGTCAGCCGGTAACTATACCCTAAGCTAAGCCCGATGACGTCATTCTAGTGTGTGAATGTGACGTCATGTAGAGTCGTCTAGTTGTGCCTTGTGCCCGCGGCGCCGAACGAACACGGTTCGCGTCGGCGAGTTTAGACTACACTATTTATTCTGTAAAACGAAACGATGAAACGAGAAGTCGGCCATTTTTATCGTAAACTACGAAAAGTTTCAAATTTTCAACACTAGATGGCGCTAACAGGTGCGCATGGGCAGTTTTCTCGTTTCATTGATTTGTCGAATTCTATTTTCTATACCTCTCCTTTTCTAGCCTTCTACGGCGATTGGCTATCTCTTCTAAGTAATCGTAAGCGACGTACTTGCTCACTATGTGCTTTGTATTTATATCGTAGTCTATTGTTAGAGTAAGGCCTCAAAATGGCGTCTACGACAGTCAATTGATGAGTCATTTCTCAACCTATGTGCTCCAAAAAGGGTTATGTATAAAAGAGGATTACATTTTTTAATGTATTTTCTAGAAAACACAGTATTTGTGCTAGATTTTTATATTTAAACTTCGCTGAATGGTTCGCGAATCAAGGTTTGGAACCATTGTCTTTAAAAATATTTTTATATAAAAAGAATACAATATGTATTTCTGCAGAAATAATAATTGTGATGGAATAAAACAGAGTTTTATTTCAAGCATTTTAAGAATTCGGAGTTGTGCTTACTAGCGAGGCTAGACTCGGTGCGTTTATTTATTATTATGTAATTAATTACATTTGTAATTTTTTAATTACAAAATGAACTTCGGCACAAAGTATTTATCGTCGGATATATCTTGTCATAATAATCTCGTGCCATTATCTACGTCTCAGGAATACATAGTTAACCGTAACTACATATTAACAGCAATATTACTTAAAGAGTATACCGGGTGTAAGGGACAGCTTCCTGCAAACTGATAGGGGTTGCTCAGTTAACGAAACTGAACATTTTTCACAAGAAATTCTGCAATACCTAAATACAAACAAAATGCTTTCCTCATAGATACAAATTATCTGATTGAGGTGCCTTTTTTTTCCTCAAAGTATTTCCTGGATAAAGTTGTTCAGTTTCGTGGACGCTTAGTCCTCCTTCAGCTTGCGGGAAGCTGTCCCTTACACCCTAAATTAATATATTGTTAGTAAGTTAGCTCAATACCGGTGTGAAAGGCCGATCCATTGGTTAGTACTGGTAGAAATATAGTTAAGCCTTTTGTGATACGTCCAGTGATTGAATTTCGCGCGTTTGTTTGTGACTCATGCCATACGTACGTAAAAAATATTGCACTAGAATTAAATTATTAAAAGTCGAACATTTCATTGTAAATTATTGTGAAAGTTATTTTTAGAGAATATTTTCATGGCATGAGTGGATAGTTAAATAAAGACCACTGGATTAAAATATAGTGTAAGGCAATAATTAGTTTAAGAGCACTTAACAATTTAATTTTAATATGCATAACTTAGACCAAATTATTATTTTATGTGCTTTATTTTAGTATGTAATTAAAATCTAAGCCAAATATTGATTTTATGTGGTTACGTTAGGTTTTAAGGTTGCCATCTCCGTTCAAGTATTACGTATGACCGCCAGAGGGCGTTGTATTTATTTAGACAAGTTTAAAAGGAGATCATCACGAGACTAGTGCAATAGCGCGGATTGCCTTAGTTTTTTTACGACAATTTTACGATACACTAGTATTCTAATATCTTTTCGAAATATTCATTATGCATAATATGAACATCTAGATTTAATAAGAGAGATGTAACTTTTTCTAGAAGATTTTTTCTTAACGCAATTGTAGTGTACTTTTGTATTTTTTCATGAAAATTTGCAGTGTATGTCACTAGCAAGACCACCCTGACTGATTGATTTGGTGAGGTGGTCCTACCAGAGTGACGGGCATAGAATATTTGCAAAGCAATATATTTGATAAAAGATTTGGATTTATAGCCTGATGTAGTGAAATATATATGTAAATCAGAAAAAAATATAAATTTGTTACAAACACCTATATTTCGTTTTTTATTTTACGCCTTTACTCATCTTTTACATATCAAGGCGATGCACACATTGAGCTCCGCGCTACGTCGCGTAGCTACGCGTAGCGCAGATATTGCCTATTTTCCATAATTGTTTTAACCACAGAGCAGTTGGTTTGAAAAATGGAACATACACAATATCTGCCCTACGCGACGTAGCGCGGAGCTCAGTGTGTGCATCGCCTAAGTATTTGTTCCCTACTAAAACACTATTGTTAACACCTATATCTCTCTCTAGCTTAATGTTAAAAAATAAATTCTGTTTGCTTTGATAATATATTTTAATCACGATTTTAAAAGTGCATTTACATAGGTACACAGAAAACAAACAGTTACTAAAAATATCAAACTTCTACACCAAGTAGTCAATACATAGAAGTCGAACATTCTGCAAATTAACTTGTGAGAAATAGTGAGTCAAAACACTTACTAACTTCGCTGGCTCAGCGACCCGAAGTGTTGCAATTTTAACATTTTAAGAATTCAACTTCATGGTCTTACCTAAAAAGGGATAACTTCGCAAAATGTCTCTAACAAAATTACTCTTTTCTTTAAGGCTTTTTACTAGGCCCGCGATTGAACTGAATCTATCAAAAAGGGTCATATAGAGTGTAAGGGACAGCGTCCCGCAAACTGATAGAGGTTGCTCAGTCAACGAAACTGAACAACTATCATCAGGTTTTTTTTAGGAACTAAAAAAAAAACCATACAAATTGTCTGATCATGGTGGTAATTTTATATGGAAGGGTATTTTTTTTTCATTCATAGAAAGAATTTCCCGGTGAAAGTTGTTCAGTTTCGTTGACTGAGCAAACCCTATCAGTTTGCGGGACGCTGTCCCTTGCACCCCGTATTGAGAAAGGGGCATTTTGCTTCTAAGGGAAAGTGACATTCTGCGAAGTAAGGACTAAAAAGTTGTAGCTGCGCTGGCTTCGTTTATTCGTAGTAGCCAGGGAGCCTGCGCTGGCGCCGTCGACGCAGATGGTTGTTAAGACAGTTTCTGTTTGCGTAGTAGAGATAGAACAACATCTCCAGCACGCTGATCACGCTGCATCCCAGGCACAAACCGAACACACCACCCAGGTTAGCTGGAATGAAATGCGAGGTAAATCAGACAAAAGGGAAATGTTCCGATAACTGAATTGAAATGTATCTGAATTACTCTCAAAGAAATTGTAAAAGAAAATTGTGTCTCCCTCCTATAAAGAAAAAAATATCGAAGCGGTCCCATCCGTCCCTAACACCCTTTATTACGCGAAGTTGAATTACACAATTTATTAAAAACAATTTGCTTATTAGCTAAAAAAGGGACATTTCGTGGATTGAGCGTTTTGCAATGCACAATCCGTGAAATGTCCTTATTTCGGCCAATGACCGAATACGGGAATTGAGCGTAAAAAATAAAATGCATTTCATTCCATCTACCTATATAACCTCATTCGTTTTTAAGAGATAATTCCCGCCATACTAATACGTCGATTACTACTGCGGTATTATTTAATAATTGTACTTCCATTCTGGACTGGGAGCAATAGAAAAACATAGAATTTTCTAGCTGCCCGTCCTCTCAGGCATGCTGTGGAAGTCAGCAATACGGATTCGTGGGTCGCAGTGTATTGTAATTTACGCGATGGGTTTACAACCTGTCACTATAGCGATGCACATTACAATCTAAAATTTCTCTCATTATTGGTCAGATGTGGCGTAAAAGCTTGCACTAAGCGTTTTACGCTCTGCCTACCCCGTAAGGGACGATGAAAAATGTTGTGACAACAAACATGTTTGAAAGTACGTGGGGTATACCGTCAGGGATACTTGGAACAGGAAAAGAAATTGAAGGTACTACTGCAGATGGAGAATAAATGAACTCACATGCTAGCGTGGTCAAGGACATGACAGTTTCCTGCTTCTGCTTCTCGTAGACCGACTGCGGGAATGCGAAGTTCATGAGCGACGAACTGTGGTTGAAGTGGATGAGTTGGCTGCAAGATAAGAAGGTAGTTAATAGTAGATTTACGACAAGTACATAAAACCATTTTCGTTGTCAACTTAGTATCGGACCTCGGCCTGCGGGCTCGGGCAGCTAAAAATCTCGGACGAAAATGATTTTGTGCACGAGTTATAAACTCTGATTTTTACTTCGATTGCGAGGAAAATTGAGGAAATTCTACAAAAATATTGTAAACTAAACAAATTATTCCCGCCATTTATCTAGGTCACTGAGCCACCGAACTAAGTGAACATACGAAATTTCAATATTAACTAGATCTAAACAATTCCCTGAAATAATATCATTCGTTTCCAGTGGGCCTGCCCCTCCTTTGGTGACTGTACCATACCATACAGGGTACGCCTGGCCATTTTTCTGTAAACTCTCACAGGCCAGCTCTCTCACAACTTTAAAGTGGGTGCAGAAATTGCCGCGTCAGTGCAAATATTTTGAGTTAAGGTCCCCGTTTAAAAAAAAAAACAGAACGCACTCAAAACGTAGTGAGTCGAAAAACAGGTCCAACAGCTTCAAGTAAGTAATAGTAATTAAGATAATTTAGATCCTTATAAATTAGTGATTCATAGTTCGTTGTTGTAGTAACAGGGAGAAAAATTGCGAATGACGGCTACCAACGGCAATTTTTGTCCCTGTTACTACAACGAACTAAGAATCGCTAATTTATAACGCTCTAAATTATCTTAATTCCTATAACTTGATGCTGTTGGACCGGTTTTTCGATTCACTGCGTTTTTAATAAGGTATATTTTTTTTTACTGATGGGAGCGCCACTTAGGTCATATCGCCACTTTAAGTGAAACGGCTGGAATGCCTACGATTGTGCTTAGATAGTATAAAGCCGAGCGCATAAACAAAACACGAAACATACCCTCGCGGGGCAGAGAGGGAAAGGGTTTCGCAAACATTTCCCTTCCCCACTCTGCCCCGCATGTGTCATGTTTTCTTTGCGCGCTGGAGTCACGGCTTAAGGTTTTCGAATACTCTCTACGCAATGTTGTTTTACTTGACCATAGTCTTGGGTCAAACATACTCACAACTTCTTCAGGATCACATACTGCAGCGCGTTGAGGTTTCCGATGCTCGAATCGATGCGGTATTGGCGTGAGTCGCAGTCGCGCGGGCAATCGCACAGCGTCTTGTCTTGCCATTCATTCAGATTCACTAAGAAGGAGAATGCATATACATACAATTTATTTGCTTATATAGTTTATTTGCGAGAAAAGTCGAGCTCGCTTCGCTCGCGTATTCGCGTTCCGTATTTCTACATACATACATCTAATCACGCCTTTATCCCTAATGGGGTAGGCAGAGCGGAAACGACCTAAATAAAGGTCGTTCCGCCACGTCTGACAAAGTTTTGAGGGTTATTTAAGACATATTTAACTATATTGCTGTAGTGACAGGTTGTCAGCCCATCACCTAAATTGCAATATACTGAAACCCTCGAAACCCTTAGCTGGTTTTTACAGCATGCCTGGGAGGAAATGCACGTGGCACATTCTATGTTTTTCTCTTGCTCCCAGGCCAGCATGGAAGAGGAGAAGACATGTAAATACTATTTATTTGCTTATAGAGTTTATTTGCGCGAAAAGTCAAGCTCGCTTCGCTCGCGTAGTCGCTTTGCGTATTTATCTACCTTACATTTCCGTAAAAAGTCGAGCTCACTTTGCTCGCGTTACGTATTCTAGTGTCTATTAATTTTCGTGAATCCTATTTTAACTAGATATAGGTATCAACTAAGTGATTCCCCAATATACCAAAGAAACCTGGATCCGCCCTTGATATTGCTACAATGCTAGTGATCAGAACTGCCTCCATGGTCTAGTGGTCAAAACCATGGGCTCAAGATCCGGAGGTGCTGGGTTCGATAATCAGGGGGAACACAAAGTTGATATCTGTCAATTTATCACTTTGTGAGATTTTCTCCAGTTATAAGGGTAATGCAGGCCGAATATCCTGGTTGTCTGTAATAAAAAAGATTCCCTGCTTCGGAGGGCACGTTAAACCGTCGGTCTCGGTCGCTGTATTTGACAGTGATCGTTACACAAACCATTTCAGAGGCCTATTATTAGGCGGTTTATAAAATACTGACACCAGGGTTCATCGGGTCGATCGACGTCGATCCCACACGACAGAAGAAGAATTTAACAGAAATCTCACGCTTAGTGTCAGTGATGCACGCTATATTGGAGAACTCGCAGATCCGCTGCGAGGGTAGATGGGGCAAGTAGAACATCAGACAGTGGCAGTGTTCCTCCACAGCATGTGCCAGGCACAGCAGGTCGCAGTCCGAGTTGCGGTACTGCCGGAAGAATGGCAGATGTCGCTCCTCCTCCAGCAGGCATTTGCGGCTGCACAGATATACAAACCAAATGATACAAACAGACAACTTGGCGGCTTCCCTTCCATGCTGGCCTGGGAGCGAGAGAAAAACATAGAATGTGCCAGCTGCATATCCTCCCGAGCATGCTGTAAAAACCAGCTAAGGGACCCGAGGGTTTCAGTATATAATTTAGGCGATGGGCTAACAACCTGTCACTACAGCAATATACCTACAAATCTATCTTAAATAACCCTCAAAACTTTGTCAGACGTGGCGGAACGACCTTTGTTTAGGTCGTTTTCGCTCTGCCTACCCCATTAGGGATAAAGGCGTGATTATATGTATGTATGTATGTATGTAACTTTGCGGCAAGTATATTTAATTTGTATTGCTATTCCTTTTGACACAGAGTCGAAGCGAAGCGACGCGTAGTCGTATTTACTTATATGTTATACGCATACGGGGTGTAAGGGACAGCGTCCCACAAACTGATAGAGGTCAATAACGCTAAACAACTTCCACCAGGAAATTCTTTCAGGAAGTCAAAAAAAGATTTTAGCTTTTTCATACAAATTGTCTGATCGAGGTGGACATTTTGTAAGGAAAAGCCACTTTTTATTTTAACTACCTGAAATAATTTCTTGGTGGAAGTTGTTCAGTATCGTTGTCTGAGCAACTTCTATTAGTTTGCGGGACGCTGTCCCTTACACCCGGTATACTCTGACATCAGGGTTTATCGAGTCGGACGTTTAATCGAAAACCGACTTGATAAGAAGAGGCTCATTAAAATGTCACAATTATTTCAATGTGATAGCATGATATTCTGACAGCATAACAACACAAGGCAGTCCGTTTATTACAAGGGTTTATTTTTATTAATAGTTGGTAGGTAACTAACTATAAGACAGCCCGATGGTGTAGTGAATAGGGCCACTGCCTCCTTAGCGGGAGATCGTGGTTCGAAACCCACCACGTACCAGTGTGTTTTTCGGCATTTGAATTGCATATGTACGTATATTCGGCGTTCTATCCGTGCCTCGGAAGGCACGTTAACCCGGTAAATATCGATTAATACCGTAGCTAATAATCGCTAAGCCATGTCAGAGGCCAGCCCTAAGCATTGGCAGCTTGAAACTCTGACCTAATCTAGGATTGGGTCAATTTTCCCTTCTGGGTTGCGGAGGTCAGATGACTCTCGTCTCTCTATGTAAAATCCAGTACCCTCGTTCAATCCCCTAGATTAGGTAAACAGCCTATATCTGCTTTGTGTACCTGACCTCGTGAGATACGGGATAGGGCTAGGGAGATGGTGATTAACAGTTGGTATATAAAATGTTCTTCCATGCTGGACTGGGAGCGAAATTAAATCAAAGAATGTGCCAGCTGCATTTCCTGCCGGGCATGCTGTAAAAACCAGCTAAGGGATCCGAGGGCTTCAGTATATTGTAATTTAGGCGATGGACTGACAACCTGTCACTACTGCAATATACCAACAAATCTATCTTAAATAACCCTCAATTCTTTTGCCAGACCTTTGTTTAGGTCGTTTACTCTTTACCAACCCCATTAGGGGTAAAAGCGTGATTATATGTAGGTATGTGTGTATGTATATGAACTGGACAGTTCTGCAAACCTATCAGAAGGCAGTTCTTTGACGTCATTGGAGCAGTAGGTGGCGATAGCGTGGATCAGGTGGAAGCTGGCGGTATTCGGCGCCAGCAGCAGCGACTCGTCGTCTGTCGGGAACTCTGACCAGTCCGTGAACATCACCTGCCAATAAAAAGGACATCAGCGCTAGTGGTAAATTGCAGAAAAGAACTTGGCCATCAAAAAATACTTATGCTGAGCTTGGGACGATAATTTGATAGCAAGCCTATCTTCCAGTCAATTCGGTTGCACGATTAGTTTGGGACTAATCGTGCAACCAATAAATGCAGACTAGCTTCATTCATCTATCGTGTGGGTTTCGAGTCTATCCACCCGATGAATAACTAATAAAACTGCCTAATAAATATCAGAGGTAATAAGGTTCTGACGGGAGAAGGAGCGACCGGGTCCGATGGATTAACGTGCTCTGTGAAGCATTTGCAGACTCACGGTGTGGATACTAAAGTGACCGAATAATACATAGTTCCTGTATTATAACCGGAGTATTGCAGAACCTTCTAAAAACGCCAGGAAAATGGTGTGCATTTACCACAGCTTACCCTCGTAGCAGTTAGTTATGCCAGTACTGTCCCTCACCAGGTGTGGCTTGAAGTCAGGGTCGCGCTTATTCCTAGTATTAGATTATGAAGATACCGAATCTCTCCTAACAGTGGTATCCTGATGACTAAACAAAATAAGTTTATAATCTCAGTCTTTAGTTATTTCGCTGATTCCCAGACATAATTCGATTTCCACATTTACTGACACACACACTCACTCTCTCTCTCTCTCTCTCACACACACACACACACACACACACACACACACACACACACACTCACACGTAATTATTTATAGTTAATAATAAGTTATAATAAATAAACTCCAATCGTAAAAAACTGACCTGTGTAAACTATTAACAGCGGGGTGGATGCCTGGAGACCTATCTTACAAGCTGGTCTTAGTTTAGGCTTCAGTCTCCCACATATGTATAAAAAATATCTTTGTATCAACACTTTTATAAGGCTCTTTGTATCTTTTGTGGAGAAATAAACAGATTTTATTATTTATTATTATTTTTTTATTATTCATTACTCCAGGAAGCTTACCCTGGTGGCTCCAGCATAATGTATGGAGGAGTCGATGGCGTCATCAGGCTCGTAGTCGGTGATGATGGTGAGCCAGTTGGTTATGCCAGTACTGTCCCTCACCAGGTGCGGCATGAAGTCAGGGTCGCGCTCATTCCTAGTATTCATTACTCCAGGCAGCTTACCCTGGTGGCTCCAGCGTATTGTATGGAGGAGTCGATGGCGTCATCAGGCTCGTAGTCAGTGATGACGGTGAGCGAATTCATGATACCGGTACTGTGCCTCACCAGGTGTGGCTTGAATTCATGGTCGCGTTCATTCCTAAGAGAAAAGCAGTCCTAGATATTACAAGTGTTGAGATTTTCGCGGATGTCTAAAATAATATTTTATTGGTATTGATTGTCTTTAAAAAAGTTATAGTTATAATGATCAGGAAGCCACTGGTCACGTCACGACCGTCAGCTTATTGTACTGCTGCCTTTTCGTATCTCAATCAATTTTAGTTTAGTTTTTGTCCGATGCTTTCTTTAACAATAGTTGTTAAGACCGTGAAGATCGAGACAAAACACCAGTCCACAAGTTTTTTTAGTCCACTGGTCTCGATTTTGACGGTCCTCAAATGTAGTAATTTCCCATCTCTGCTGCACTAATTCTCAGCTGGTCTAGTCGCCATAAACATCAAAAACCTTGATGGTGTATCTTGCCTGCGACGTTTCTTGTAGTAATATATGTTGTTGAACACGCAGCAGAGGCCATGTGTAGTAAGTACCGGCCGGAACAGTCCCTTGCAGCGCCAATACAACTTGCGCCGGAAGAAGCACATGCGGAGGAACCTGTCGCAGCTTTGGGGCAGCATCATCATCACTTCCGGCACCTGGAACCGTTGGATTACTCAAGATCGTGACATCACAAACATACATTCTTATATTGTATTTGCCGAATTCTTTTACAAAGAAAAGAAAGGTTTCCTCCATAATGGCCTGGGAGCGAGCGAAAAACATATAATGTGCCAAGTACATTACCTCACGGGCATGCTGTAAAAACCAGCTAAGGGATCCGAGGGTTTCTGTATATTGCAATTTAGGCGATAGGCTGACAACCTATCACTAAAGCAACATACCTACAAATCTATCTTAAATAACAGACAGACTAACCTTTGTTTAGGTCGTTTCTCTCAATGTACTCGTATGTATGTGTAAAGAAGGTGAAAATTCTGAGATAACAGCGGTTCCATAACTGAATAATTTTCGCAGAATATGGTTTGATAAATTGATTCCTCTTTGATTCCTCGATCAGCCAAGGATAGTGGTCTACTCCATGGGTCAAAGTTACTTACGGTATATCTGTTTTGCTCGATCACGTCCTGCAGATGAGCCAGCTCATCGAAGTCGATCTTCACGAAGTGGTAGAAGCCGAGGAGTTGCCGCATCGAGCTTAACAAGTCAAACGAGCGATTGCCATTCCTGAAACAGCGTAGTCAGGGAGTATTCCAAATAGATTAAGGGCCGTAATTATAAATAGCACTTGAAACTGACAGCTAGTTTGAGTCCGTATCAGAAATGTCATTTCAGTACAAAAGGACCTGTCAAATCTGTACTTAATATTACTCTCAATCTTAAGATCGCTTTATAAATACGAGCCTAAGTACATCCGCGTAAGTAATTAGGTACAATTCTAACTTGCTAACAAACGGCTAACAGGCTAGATTAGTACACCAAGTTGTAAGGGACGGCGTCTCGCAAACTGATAGGGGTTGCTCAGTCAACGAGACTGAACAACTATCAGCAGGATTATTTTTTTCAGGAAGTGTAAAAGAAATGCTTTTCCATACAAAATGTTCACCTTGACCAGACGTTTTGTATGAAAAAATCTTTTTTTTCACTTCCTGAGACAAAATCCTGCTGATAGTTGTTCAGTGTCGTTGACTGAGCAACCCCTATTAGTTTGCGGGCCGCTGTCCCTTACACCTGGTAATGAACAGTAAAAAATAAGGAGCAGACATGGAACAGAGTGTCTTATTCGTTAAAGGAAATAGGTATACCAAGGTTTTGTGGCGCAGTTTAAAAAAACAGCAGTCAAGCGTTCATGAAAAGCCGTAAATGCTTAAAGCGCCTTCATACGACTGATGCGGTAATGAAATATCCTTAGATCTGGTTTGGCGAGCACAGGGTGGTGGCAGGGTACGGCAGGTTGGCGACCGGTTAGAACTGGTTCTCTATGGTGATGTCCTCGAAGTGGTGCATAGTGGACCAGTGACCCACAGTGGACCAGTAAGCAAAGTGCGGTGGGAAACGTCATATTAATATCCTTACACGAGGGTCTCACTAAAGTGCCTGACCGCGCTAAGAGTGATCAGGTTGGGCGAGCACAGGGTGATGGCACGGTACGGCAGGTTGGCGACCGGTTCGAACTGGTTGTCCACTGGTTGATCTTTAGTGGACCAGTGACCCTTAGTGGACCAGTGACCCTTAGTGGACCAGTGACCCTTAGTGGACCAGTGACCCTTAGTGGACCAGTGACCCTTAGTGGACCAGTGACCCTTCGTGGCCCAGTGACTCATAGTGAATCAGTGACCCACAGTAGACCAGTGACCACAGTGCGTTGGTAAAGCAGGAACGTCATCTAAATATCCTTACACTAGTGTCTCATCAAAGTGCCTGACTGCGCTAAGAGTGATCTGGTTAGGATTGCAGGGTACGGCAGGTTGGCGACCGGTTAGAACTGGTTCTCTACGATGATGTCCTCGAAGTGGTGCATAGTGGACCAGTGACCCACAGTGGACCAATGATCACAGTGCGGTGGGAAACGTCATATTAATATCCTTACACAAGGGTCTCATCAAAGTGCCTGACCGCGCTAAGAGTGATCAGGTTGGGCGAGCACACGGTGATGGCACAGTACGGCAGGTTGGCGACCGGTTCGAACTGGTTGTCCACTGGTTGATCTTTAGTGGACCTGTGACCCTTAGTGGCCCAGTGGCTCATAGTGGATCAGTGACCCACAGTAGACCAGTGATCACAGTGCGGTGGGAAACATCATATTAATATCCTTACACAAGGGTGTCATCAAAGTGCCTGACCGCGCTAAGAGTGATCTGGTTGGGCGAGCACAGGGTGATGGCAGGGTACGGCAGGTTGGCGACCGGTTCGAATTGGTTCTCGATGGTGATGCGCGTGGGCATGTCCTCGAAGCGGTGGTAGAGGAGGAACGTCAGCAACGCCGCGAAATATAGGATCAGGACCACCCAGGTTAGCCAGAAACATCTGAAAATAAATATTACTGAAGTTCATGTCTTCTTTCATTCCACAACTATCAAGAAAATATAATATTAGCTAAAGCCAAAGAAGTGGCACTCCCACCCCCGATTATAAATGTTACCTCACCTCGTCTCCCCCGCGCCAACGGGTACGCGAGCCATTTCGACTATGTCGTACACACACACAAACCCACTTCAAACCTGTACGAACACGTTATTGGGCATGTAGTACAAAAATCGGCGGCCTGTATGGAGTGCACGCCCTGTGACGTAGGTAGAAGCTATTCTTTTCAAAATGAACGTAATAAATACACCCATATTATATACACACCAAAACATCAATCGCTATATAAATTGGAGTCATATTAAAATTACAGTGATATAACGAAATATTAAAACTCGATTTGACACACAAAGCATGCGAATGAGACAAATAGCCTTAAATTTATATTTGGTCAATTTCATAAGAACATATACACGTACCTGGAGAGCCCGATGGTGTAGTGGATTGGGCCGCTGCCGCCTGAGGACGGAGGTCGTGGTTCGATTACCACCACGTACCAATGTGTTTTTCGGTTTGCGAATTTCATATGTACGTTTATTCGGCGCTTTTTCCGTGCTTCGGAAGGCACGTAAGGCCGTTGGTTCCGGTTAATATCGTTTATTACCGTAGATATTAGTCGTTACGCCATGTCAGAGGCCAGTGCTGAGCATTGGCGGGTTGAAAACTCTGACCTAATCTAGGATTGGGTCTGGTTTCCCTTCTGGGTTGCGGAGGTCAGATGTCAGTCGCTCTGTGTTAAAACCAGTATCCTCGTTCAATCCCCCTAGATTAGGTAGCCGACCCCGTGAGATACAGGAAAAGGCTAGAGAGATGATGATATATACGTACCTGGAGAATTTGTCTGGGAACAGGTAGAAATATTTGAGTCCCACCACAGATCCATCCAGGCAGAACTTGCGCAGCAGAGAACGCAGGTTTCCCTTCATGGTGACGTGGTGCTGTACTTTCTATGTCTAGGACTAAGGAATTTAGCTGGTCAATGAGGTCAATTTAGCTGATAATACATTCTGTCTGTAAAATAGTTCAAGAAAATTCTCTATGCTGAATAGTAACAGTAAACCTACGTCGTAGCAATATCGTAGACGTCTACGTCGTGCTACGATGCTACGAACTAAGGAAAGACATCAACGCGTGCTACAAGAAATATTACCTGTTCATTTACATTTTGTTAGGTTATAGAAAGACGAAATATAAATATATATATACATATATAATTAAATTACTTAATCCATTAGAGAATGCAAAATAATGTCGAAAATACCAGGCACAATAAAATCCAATGAAAACTCGGGTAAAAGTTAAAGTTTCAAATGTTTACCTGTCAATATCGTTATTAGAGCGCAAATATGAGAAATTGAAGATAATATCGGGTACAGTCTCCTATAATAGACTAACGACCGTATATTCAGTTACTTGCTTCATATTCGAAAGAGTTGAACACGAATAAAGGGTTAATATCTGAATGTTATAAATGTATGTCTGCTTTGTTGTACGGACTAATATTAATTGTACAGGATGGTTCGAATAACCTTATCGTTGACACAAGACCACAGTAGCTGAGAGTTTATTCATGATTGTACCAAGTTAATGTATTGTAAGCAGCAGGAAGGTTCAATTAATGTTCAATATTTTTGACACTTAAAGTGCTAAAAATGTTTGTGTGTCTCCGGGTCCTTTTTTTGAAATAGAAAAGGGCGTGAAACAGGGCGATCCCCTTTCCCCCAAACTATTCACAGCCACCTGGAAGAAGTGTTTCAACATCTATCAGTACTATGGGAAACTCGGGGCATTGTCGTCGGCGAAAAATGATTGACTAATTTGCGTTTCGCCGACGACATTGTTCTGTTTGCTAATACGGCAGTGGAACTCGAAGAGATGCTTCAAGGTTTAAGTGCAGCAAGCCTTGAGGTTTTACTTCAAATGAATAGAACAAAAACGCAATTGATGACCAGTAGCACGAAACGTAGGGTACAGGTAGATGGGCAGACAATACAATATGTCAATGAGTATATTTACCTAGGCCAAGTTGTATCTTTCGATAACAGGCAACAATAAGAAATCAATCGTCGTATCGAAAATGCCTGGAAAAGTTTCTGGTCGCTAAAACCATTTTTGAAGGGTAATTTGCCCATATCTCTCAAACGGAAACTCATCGACATATGTATTCTGCCTGTCCTAACCTACGGTGCACAAACATGGTAGTTAACTGAAGGTCAAAAGTCCAAACTCAAGGTTTGCCAAAGAGCGATGGAGCGGAGTATCCTAGGCGTCAAACGAACGGACAGAGTTCGAAACACTACGCTGCGAGCCAAGACGGGCATAACTGACGTAGGGTTCAAAACCGCCAAGCTCAAATGGGAGTGGGATGGGCATGTTTTGTCGGATGCACCCGGATCGATGGGCCAAGATTGTCACAGAAGATTGGGTACCTCAAGACGGTTTTCGGCGAAGACTGGACTGAGGTTGCATTAGACCGTAATGAGTGGAAAACCGCAGGGGAGGCCTTTGCCCAGCAGTGGGATCTAATAGGCTAGCTATAATAATAATAAAGTGTTAATGTAATTTTTAAATGTAATTATTATATTATACTAACCTAAACTATCCTACTAATGTTACTTGAAATGTGAAAATAAACATGCTAAAAAATACACTTTGTTGGGATATGAACCCACGATCTTTGGCGGCGTACCGTACCGACGCTCCAACCAACTGAGCCACCAAGTGATTCACTCCAACAAGTGAATTTAGTGCTATGCTTAAAACGTCAATGTGTGACGTCAGCGCTATCTATTCGTGATATTCCTTGTGGAATATCGTTAAGTTTAAAAGTTAGACCGCACTATGACGTAGCTGCAGCGGAGCGGCCGGTGCGGCGCGGCACTGCGCGACAAATGGTTCTTTGTATGAAAGTGCATGAGATGTACCGCACTGAAGCTGCAGTGGCGCGGCGCGGCGCTTCACGGCGCAGCAATGTCAGTTCATACATTTTGACAGATTATGTCGCGCATTGTCGCGCCGCGGTTCTCCACTGCAGTTACGTCATAGTGTGGTCTAACCTTTAAAGGTAGAAGTCACAAGGAAGAAAATGGGGGGTTCGTGGACTGATACTCGTAATTTTACCAACACCCTGTAAACACTTGTAAAGACACGTGACTTTAATTACTGTTTTATTTTTCATGTTTTTCAGATTGTCACGCTTCAGTCGGTGTTTTATAAATAATTATTTTATTAATATTTAGCAAGTAATTGGGTTTAATTATCATATTGGGCTTCATTATCATATTGTTTATTTCACGATAAATCACTACATAGTATAAAACAAAGTCGCTTTCTCTGTCCCTATATCCCTATGTATGCATAAATCTTTAAAACTACGCAACGGATTTTGATGCGGTTTCTTTTAATGGATAAAGTGATTCAAGAGGAAGGTTTATATACGTATAATACATGCATAATATAGTAGAGAAACACTAATAATATTCGTGCGAAAACGGGGCGGGTCGCTAGTTATAAAAATAAAACAATATTTAGGAAAAATGTATAAAGTGATTTATTGAAAATTTCCATACATGAGTATCATTTTGAATATCAGTAAATTGCCCATAATAAAAAAACATTTTCGCATTATGTATTCTTGTCAGATTAACATTGTAAATGGAAAAATGTAATTAATATCAGAATTACTTACTAAAACGAGTAGTATTTCACTATGATACAATGATCTATTTTTATATAATAAGTTAGCTATTGGCTGGTCAAAACTATTATATTTATTTATCGAAAAAAAATCATAATAATTGTATCCAATTAATTTGATTAAACTTTCAAATAACTTAAAGACTAAGGCCCGTATCAATCCGTATAAATCAGCACTTGAGACTGACAGCCAGTTTGAGTTCGTATCAGAAATGTCATTTCAGTACAAAATGGCCTGTCATATCCATATTTAATATTGCTCTCAATATTGAGTTGATTGATTAATACGAGCCTTAAGGTTAGTACCTAGATAAGTGGCTACTGTTAACATGACTAAATAATATAACATAGCAAATAATTATCCATTCTAATATTATAAATATTATTTTTGTAATGAATTAACTTAAAACTGAACTAAAACAATTACGATTTGGCAACTAAACAACTATCTATTATTTCAAATAGAATATACAATACAGGGATGGATAGGTACATTTCTAAATACAAATCTAATTTAATATAACAAAAAATATATACATACAAATTTGATCATTTATATATATATAAATATTTATCGATGGAATGAAGTAAGATTTGAAATATGGCATGTACGACTGTACGTACTATAGTTCGTATTTTTAACGTTGAGTTATCGATACTAAAGTGTTATGCGGCCCATAAACTGCTTTTTCTTTGCAACTTAGCAGAGGGTCAAATTTCGGAACCGCATACGACGACTTGGTTACAAACTTATGTAAACGGTTGACTTTCTTTAAAGTTCTACCTAAAGCAAAAACTGGTATAGAAGCAAAACAAGTTGATATCGATAACGCAATGTAAAAAAAACGATATTACGAGGATTGTTCAATACAATAGCGTAGGTCTTATAGCTACAAAATACAATAGGTAAATATTATTTAAATATATAAAAACGTTTAAGTACAATCAACGTTTAGGTACAATTATTATTTACATTGGTCAATTTTAAGCTGAACTCAGGGAATCCTAAAGTTTAGATATTCTTCTAACAAGTTAGTAAAAAAACGTGTATCTGTTTGTTTTATACGAAGCTTAAATTAATTACTCAAAAAAATAAATACTTCTTTAAGTTTTCATATAAGTTGGTTGCAAATTAATTTTTCACTTCTCATGCTCGAAAAAGTACTATTTTATGCAGAATCTAGGCGACATAAAGTTGAACTTTATGCACAAGGGCAAAAAAGTAGCTTTTTAATTGTATCTATACTAAGGCAGTGACCATTTAAACCATGCAGCCAAACATAATAAATTGTGCTCGGATAAAACTTGCTAATTTATAATATATCCTTCCCTATTTGCATTTTTGGTTTATAATAAGATAATACGAAAAAGTAACTAAATATCAAGACATATTCATCACTAAAAAAAACAATATACCAAAATAATTTAAGAGTAGGCTGTATATATTTTATTCTTTGCCCGAAAATCATGCATAAAAATTAAAAAAAGTAAAGTAGCGGGGAAGAAGCTGTGAAATTTTCGTATTGTACTAATTTTACTTTGAATTTTAATTAAATAAATTTTAGTATGTTATGTTACTGTTTTATTTTCTCGCAATCGAAGTGAAAAGCAGAGTTTATAACTCGTGCACAAATCATTTTTATCCTCGACTTCTTCATCTGCATATAACGATCTCGGATAACAATGACTTGCTTTATGCACTCGGCATAAAATCTACTATTATAGGTTACCACGGTACCGAAAACTAAATACTCATAATATGACCAATATAATATGTCCTTTATAAAGATAGGACATAAATAAATATATATTCTTTATTAACTCTTAACAAATCTATCGTTCCCAACCTTTGACTTATTTCTATAAAAACGTCCGAAGCCGTTACTTGAAAATTTCATAGAAACTAGATACATACATACATATAACAACGCCTTTGTCCCTAATGGGGTAGGCAGAGCGTAAACGACCTAAACAAAGGTCGTTCCGCCACGTCTGACAAAGAAAACTAGATAAGTGAAGATAAGCTATCTTGTCAACATTGACATGCAGATGAAACCTGTTTCATCTTTTGTGTGAGTTGTAGGATAAAACCATGTAACCCTGAAAGTTTGAGGCAACCCATAAGCCCATTTCTGGTAAGGATAGAAAGCAGCATTTATCGGCTTTAAAATGTTTAAAACTATGAAGTTTTCCAGTAACCGCTAACCTAAACCGCTAGGTTCCTACTTTGGGGCATAAACAGTCCAACAACGAAGTTTAATCCTATTTTAACTTCACACTCAACATTTTTACACTTAAATAAGTATAAATAAAACATATTTGCAAAGTTAGAGCGAAGAAAACTACCCCCGGATCACGTGACATATTTAAATTTATCACATATAAAATATATTGCACAATTAGCACAGTGAGTGCAAAGAAATAACAAAATAATATTCTTACAATTTCTTACGCACCAACAAAAAAATCTACAATTTTCGTGAATCTCCCACATGAGTAGATTGTTTCTTTGCTTTGCCATTTTCCTAAATAAAAAACAACTTTTAATTTATTTTACTACGTAAAAGTAGTTAAGTAAGCTTATTTATGTCACTGATTGCATATATATATATGGTATTTCAATATGACTGTACTGATAACAAATACGCAACACCATGGAATTAAAATTATTACTTAAAGAAGCGACTGAATTTAACAATTATTGTAGAGTAATATTGTACTTTTTTCTAGTTTAGAGCAATGCATATAAAAGTTACAAATTCTAATTTTATTTCAATGCTATATCGTATATTGTAGAAGTTGAATTTCTTATTTTATATTTCAAGAACAAGACGAAAAAAAAATCTTAGTTTAGAGAAATATTAAAACTAGAACTTACAGTTCAGAAAAAATAAAGAGGCTTGAACATTTTTTACACTGATTTTGTCGTAAAATTAGTTTCTTAACAGAAATGAGAAGATAATGGTGAAGTTTCAAATATATTTTATGAATTAAAATAACATCAAACCAATATTTTTAAAACAATAATTACGACAATCTGGCGGTTTGGTACTAAGCTAACATATTCAAACCCCTTTTATTTTGCGTTTGCATTACATCTTCATATCATAATAATGTCCCTTTACAAGTATTTCTACATCTCACATTGTTTGTGCGCTCCAAGTCTTCATCATATAAATTCTACAATTTACAAAACACTCAACCTTCGAACCAAAAAACCATATAATTTAGAACACCTTACAACAACTAGGTTTCAGGAATAATTTCCTTTAAATACAATTCCGTTAAATACGCATTTCATACGTAAAAATACAATACAATATTTTTGGAAAATCGACTTGCGTCTTTATATTTTTTACGTTTTTTTCTAATAAATATTTTTTTCTTATAAATTCTTACAGTTACTACAGCAAAACCTCCAATCAGTCAGAAATGTGCGTGCCATCGAAGAATATCTTACAGATACATATCCGAATTTTCTTTTTCATTTAATTCACACGGTAAAGTTGTGCTATTCATTCTCTAACATTAAAAACTACTATACTCGTAGAAACGGATGGCGACGACGTGAGAAATACAGAACTTTAGAAGTTATCATAACCACTTGTCTGTTTGTAGTATAGCACGATCCATTTCAACTAGGTAGTTTCTTCTGTTTTGTGAATGCCAAGCTACAGAGAACACACAACACAATAATGTGTGTCAAAGGCCTTAGTTAGTGCGATCAAACTCAAACAACAGTCAACACGTATCAAAATTACGACACCATAAACAAACATTGATCCAGAAAAGATCTTTGAATCTTAGAAGTTCCTGAAACTTCAGGTTTTCCTCAAGATACAAGCGTTGCCTAAGCGAGATACAGGCAAATCTTCAAAGGCGCTCCTAGCTAGACCTTTATTAGGTATAGATTAGGTAATTTCGTTTATATTACATACAAAAATCCTTTGACCATGCCAAGTTAAGTAAGGCAGATCTAAAGTACAAAAAAGTTGGCTTTATGGCGCTTCCAAAAATCTCTTTCAGAGTCAAACAACAAGATCCCATCAATAACAACAGCCAAACTCTCCAAAAACCTTAAGGAAATCCGTCGTTGGTAGGCAGAAATCGCTTGACCGATGCCGTATAGTCAGAAAGTAGACTTACGGTGGTCTTGCGAGAGGCGGCCGACAGGCGGCAGAAGTACCGTCGTTGGTCGCCTGGCAAAAGTGCCGTCATGTGGCCGCTGCGGCTTAGCCCGGCGGGCGGCAGAAGGGTTCAGGCCGGCGGGTCCACGTCGCGCTAACTCACAGTCCGTCAGGAGTCCAACAACACGTGCCAGCGTTGGACCTGCAGACATGATTCATTTGAGAAATTCTTTTTAAGATCCCGTCTAAAAAATTACCTTATTTGATACCCCAGTACTTCATTGATGTATGGGGAGGAGCACGAGAGGGTAGACAGATCTTGTGCGTAGGCTTGTAATTTTCATACAAATCAAACTCCACGAGAAATCATGATACGTGAAAGAACAAGATAGAGAAGCGTGATCTACGCGTTGCAATAGAGCTGAAACTGCTATGCGAAACCACGATAACGTCTCACGATGTTTAATTATTATGCATCGGCCAAATGGCTCTCTACCATGTGCTTACCTGCTCCCCCGGTCGCTCGGTGAGCTCCTGCCAGTGCCTCTGCTCGTCACGACCTGATGGGGAGTGCCCCAGAGAGAACCAGCCCACCATCTCGTTCCGTTTCACGCTGCGTCGCCACCAGACTGACACCATTAGGGTCACTTCCGTTAGCTGGAACAGCGCCACCTGGTTGATAGAGAAGAATGTATTAAATTATTCTCCTGCTCCTCGCGTCGTAGTTCTCATTATTGAGAGTCGTAATTCGCCCATGGAATAATCTTCTCCGTGACATCATTTCGCCATTTATTTCTGTGCATCGTGGAAATACTACATTATAGGTGCACGTTGTGTCTTAACTAACTTTTTTGATATAAGGAGATCCCAAGTAGGCACTTACTTCCCCAAAAGGAATGGAGTTTGACGCCTTTACTACACCCGTTGGATGCAACGAAACAATGTCATTCCACCACAAAATCCTTTTTATATGCTTGATGCGAGATCCTCAACTAACCTGGAAGATGAAGAGCTCCTTATACAGCGGGTTGGACTGTGCCCGGCGCGTGGTGGACTTGCAGCGACCCATCTCCATGCCCAAAGAGCTGATCAGCACCAGCTTCACGTAGGTATCCGGAGCCTTATTCGGGGACAGCTTGCGGAAATGGGTGCCTTTTATCACCTGTAGCATAAAATAAGATTAGAGCCCGATGGTGTAGTGGACACGGCCGCTGCCTCTTGAACGGGAGGTCGTGGTTCGAACCCCACCACGTACCAATGTGATTTTCGGTTTTCGAATTTCATATGTACGTTTACTCGGCGCTTTTTCCGTGCTTCGGAAGGCACGTTAAGCCGTTGGTCCCGGTTTATATCGTTTGATACCGTAGATATTAGTCGTTAAGCCATGTCAGAGGCCAGTGCTGAGTATTGGCGGCTTGAAAACTCTGACCTAATCTAGGATTGGGTCTGGTTTCCCCTTCTTGGTTGCAGAGGTCAGATGACAGTCGCTTTGTGTAAAAACCAGTACCCTCGTTCAATCCCCTAGATTAGGTAGCCGACCCCGTGAGATACCGGGATAAGGCTATGGAGATGATGATGCATAAAAATAAGATTAGAACGTTGGTGAAAGCTGCTGGTGTCAAGTTAAAAACCGTTAGTTAACAAGTTAGAAACCAGTTTGTCTTATCTTATCTTATGTAGTCGTTATGAGTCCCACTGCTGAGCAAAGGCCTCAAGAAACCAGCTAGATATCGTAAAACTAAATAAACTTATCTATAGAATAGGCAAAAACGCTGCCTTTGCGTCGCCTGCCGAACGAGAGTATGGCAATGATGCCATCAATGGGGTATGGTCATGTCCAGCGTAAATTTGGACAGCTGCTGTAGTAAGAAGGACAGCCTATATTCAACAGGGGATTTCTAGTGGCCGTAACCATGACATATTGCAATCTTTTGTTATTTGTTTTTCTTACCTCCACAGAGAGGTGTCCAGTGACAGAGTTGTACTGCAACCCCAGAAGCAGTTCTGGAGCAGACCTTGCACTACAGCATGACGACGCGGAGTCAGATCGCGCCAAGCTGCTTGCCTCCCCCCCGCCCCCACTGCTAACACCGCCCAGTGTCACCGTTGCTATCGATGACGGGCTGGCCAGGACGCCTGTCATAGACTGGCTCATTTCTAACTTCGGTAACTGGAAAAGTACAAGAAGGATGTTAGTTATAGGATGTCAGAGATCAAGGTATATAAGTATCGGAGACCGGGGTGTTGGGAACAGACGATGGAGATGAAAGATATACATACAGCTTATATGATAATGTTAAGTATGTGACAAGGTTAATGGATAAGTAAATGAGATCTTTTGACAAAGAACTAAGACATTTGACATCTTCCAGAAATTTAAGGATAGTTCTTTACCTGTAAGCTAGTAGGATGGTGCTGCCTGGGCGCAAGCTGAAGCCACAAGCTGTTCTCCAGCTCCAGGTTGAGAGTCGCAAAGCTGACCAGCGCTTCACCAAGCAGACGGTGACGCCGCATGCGCTCGCATCCGTAGATGCGGATACGAAGACCGAGCCCGTGGACATCCTCTGTTCAAAGGAATACAACTGTGTTAATTGGAGGCCTATTTTCTGCAGTGTACGCCTACCGGCCAGCTGGGACAGGGACTTGGATTGTTTAGAGGAAAACATGACTAGCTAAAAAGAAGGAGTTTAATTCCATTTCAACATTAGAACAAGACAGAAGAAGACAAGACAGACAACATACAACATCAATGTTGTAATAGCATACATTTCTTCTTACCTGGATTTATTTTGTGAAGCACGAAACTTTCCATATACTGAGGATTTTCACCATTCCGGATCTTCGACTTGAACTTTTGCTTTTTCAAAGGCAGAAGAACTACGCGAACCTGCAGTAGAAACAAGCCTATTGTAAGCCTATATTTAGCAAAAAAAAAGATGGTCAACTGTCATGATCCAAATAAAGACTAAATTTTGAGGCAGTCATCAAGCTGGCCTTGTTTGACTTCCTTTATTATTATTATTTGACATGTTATATTATATTGTATACTTTTGACGATCACATTACGGATGACATAATTGTATTTTAATTTGATTTTATTGTGAAATAAATGAACTGTTTTTTCTTTTTCTTCCATGCTGGACTGGGAGAGATAGAAAAACTTAAAATGTTCCGGCTGCCCTTCCTCCCGGGCATGCTGTAGAAGACAGCAAAAGGGACTCGAGGGTTACAGTGTATTGTAATTTAGGCGATGGGCTGACAACCTGTCACTACACATTAGCAATACACATTACAATCTAAAATTGCCCTCAATTTATGTCAGACACGACGAAAGCGCCTTTTACGAGGCGTTTAACGCTCTGCCTACCCCGCAAGGGATAAAGGCGTGATTTTATGAATGTATGAACTGTTAAGATAGAGATATTCCATTGAAGAAAACATCGACAGCAACGTGCGCAAACATTGACAGCAATTTGTAGCATCAGAATGATGATCACAATCGGCATTGCATGGAGATGGAAAAGCTGCAACTCCACCACGCGTCGGTAAATTGCAAACCATTGTATAAGACGATCTTCATTTTCCAGCTGAGTTGAGGCATTTGCGTCATGCACAAGGTTCAAACCTGGCTCTGCAGGATCTGCCCCGGATTCCGCAGGGGCAGCGACCGCGCCTGGAGCACATGGATTGTCATGCTGCGTACTGGAGCGTCGTATAGAAGTGTCAGCTCCACTGAACCACGCTCTTGAGAGCTCTCGCCGCAGAGGAGGGATGTGTCCTGGATCGAAATAACATTAGGATTTATATCAGAATATAGGAAGTCCAAGATTCAAGCGCGGTATCAGGCGCCATGATTCAAAGAGCGTCGTTAGGTGCCCAAATTTAGAGCGCGTCGTTAGTTGGCCAAACTAAGGCTCGTATTTATAAAGCAATATGAAGATTGTCAGCGATATCAAGTATGGATTTGACAGACCATATTGTACTGAAATGACATTTCTGATACGAACTCAAACTGGCTGTCAATTACAAGTGTTAAGCCTAATAGAGGCCACGCTGTTAGGTTAGCTGCCCAAACTCGGAGCGCGCCGCATATTCAGGATCTCACCGTGCTATATATATACCACACGACTTACAAGTTACATACCGTAGATGAGATATCTTACATTATGTGCGATGACATCACTATCCACACTGCTCTGCGCCTCCAGTGCTAGTATGTGGTGAGCCCGCCGCGGCGCCGCTGCCGGCTCCGCAGCCCCCACGTCGGCGATCCTGGTCTCCCGGAGCGCCACCGTACTCTGCCGGAGCGCCCCCTCCACCACCGCCACCTCCAGCTTCGACTGACCCAAGTTCTCGTTCTTCTCCTCGTAGTGACATTCGACTTCCTCCTTATCCTGTAAGTTGGGGAGGTCAGAGAGGTTTCCAGGATTCGTCATCGGTGCTTAGGCAACAAGTACAGTCAACGTTTTTTTAAAGGTGACTTGAGTAAGCATCGCACTTTGGGTAGGTACACTTCACCACTTTTGTTCTTTTGTTCACCATTTTTGTTCAGAAAAAAATAACAGTTTTATCTTTTTAAACTACGTTACTTCTAATAAAAATAAATGAAAATGAAGTCTACGTCTATTCTAAATTATTTCAAAAAGTTACTGCTAGAGTACGAACAATACGAAAGAACATAATATAAAATCATTCCTTGTGGAAACCAAACTTTTACGCTTTCATCAACATTTCGGTGCTTGAAGAGCTTACCAATTTGAAAGTTTCTAGAGAGATAAAACTTTAGGCTCCTATTGTAATTTGCGTCGACTTTTTGTAATTTTCATAAAAGCCGTCAGGATTCTTCAAAATTCTATAATTATGCGGAATTTAAAGTTCAGAAGTTATTAATCTTTCCCTACGTTTCATTTACTGAATTCATATTATGCAATTATAATGTTTCTGCGTTGTGAAAGAGTACAATTCACGAAGCGTAGTTATCCGTCTTCAGATATCTACTAAAATGACGCTACTTAATTTAGACAAAAAAAATGAACTAAATTAGGGAATTACTGAATTTAACTCTATTTAATTTCATCCTCTTTTCAGTATTAGTGGATAGTGCTACGAACTGCTACGAAACCGCTACGAAAAAACAAAAACAATATCAAGGTGTTCAAAGATAAGGGTATACACTATACATATATCTACTGAATATTCCTTTTGCAAAGACCAAAACAGGAAAAAGAATATAGTTTCTTTTTATTTAGGATCGTAAGTAGTAATTTTTTTTTAGAAAGTATTGTTGTTCAATTTAGTGCCAAAATTTTAAGCCGAGTTAGAAATCAAAGCTACTCAAACTTTGCTACGTTGTTGTGGTTTAAAATCTATGTCATTTTATTACCCCTTATCTATGAACACCTGTAACGACACACCCGACTAGCGTCTCACCTGCTGGATGCGCAAGCGCAGCTCGTCGTCCGAGTCCGACGCCTCGAACGTGAAAACCCGCTCGGGGTAATGGGTGGGTTTCGACAAAGCATCTATAACACAGACGTACCACAACTTCAGTTGAGTGTACGGCCCGCTCATGAAAACTGTGTATAAAGTTAGTACTTTGTCACATTTATAAGATAAACAAACATCCCGCCTACTTGTCGATCATCATCCTCATCATAATATAAAACAAACATATGTTTATGTTACGGCCTGGCCATGGGGTATTTACCGCATCGGAAAATTCTCAAAATCGCACTGTGCAAGAACAAAAACAATTGTTGTTATCGCCCTCACACAGCGTTAGTATTTTTACCGCTACGACGAATTTTCCGTGGCCAGGCCATTAATAAATTTTTAGATACAAAAACTATCTAATTCTTTAAGAGAGAGCTTTTGTACACAGAAGCAAAAAACCCAATGTTTCTAAACGGAACATAATAGAAACCAAATATCATCTCTTCTACTTAGAATGTGACAAAGTTCTTTTAAGAAGTTATGTTTAGTTACTAGTTTTCATAAGCTGACTGTATGAACCGCTACTTAGCTTGACTATGCTAGGATACTTATTTAGGTATAAACTCTAGGGACTATATCTAAATGCTGGGTGTTTAGTCATGCATACTTGCTACATTTTTTAAAATCTTTGCAACCGTACAATAAAAGGAATTTGTAGGAATACTTATTTCGAGTATCTAATCTTGTCAAATCTTATTTGTCGAATTAAATTGACAAAATACTCGTATATCTCGGAGTTTCGGCCATGTCAAAAATATTTATTTTGCTTTTGATTGATCACGATGTTCACGGTCAACTTGGTCACATACAAATACAATAGTATATAAATATAATATTTAACATCATTAACTATAAATAAACATTGTTAAATAAATAAAATAAAATAGGTTCTCATTTGAAAGTAATCAGGGTGGGTATAGAGGAACTGAAATATCCGTAATCATGATAATACGGTAAGTGAAATTTAAAAATATAGTTATCTCGCTAGCTATAGAGCTACCTAGATGAAATATCACTGAAATAATAATATTTATATACTAAAATGGATAGCATGTTTGATAAATAACTTATAAAATAAACAAAAGGCACTCACGTTTGACAAACTTCAACATTTATTCGTCCATTCTAGCCAGGTGACTTGACTTAAGGCCTCATCACTCGCCAAATCCTCAAACGTTTGTATCGGCACTAACAAAGTCAAACTCAGGTCACGAGTAGCATTGACTCCCGTTAAGTAGATTAGCGACTAACACCCAGCATTGTTTGACACTATTACACTAATAGAATATAGCTAAATCAATACAGGGTACTAAGAGTCATTGGATATTATAGGGCAAGGACCTTTTTAGAACTTAGGGTCAGACACTAGTGATATGAAAATAGTCAAATCGCTTGGGCTTAAATACTTACTAATTTCAGATCCTGTTTTTGTGACAAAAAGTATTTGTAATAAATATTGATTGATTACATTGAACACGAAGTCTTAATCGTATTTACGTATAAAATAATTTATAATCTTTTGATATACCACCTTAAATTTATTTAGTTAACTACTTAGCCTCTTGAGCCTAAAAACCTTGGCAGAGAACCATTACGACTACAATTAGCAACAAATTACGCATAATCTGGTTATTTAATCATCACTTCAGGATCATCTAAGTACAATAATATTCTAACACAAATCTTATTTGTTTGTTTAATAAAATCAACCTCTATACATTTCCTATGAGAATACGCACTCAAACGTTTGTCGAAAAGTCAATGTTTTGTAAATTATATTATATAACTAACGAGTATTTATATCATAATTCATTGTCATTTTTAAAACACAAAAAGAAACACTACTCTGTGGGCTGTTTTTTGCTGATGATTGATCGTAGATAGAGCTACTGAAATATTCAAGCTACTCCTCGTATGCTAGCGGCTGGTTCCTAACATGTGAATATTAGTTATTATTAGTCGATCAATACGTCTGTCTCAATATAATGGACTTAGCTAAATTGTTATGTTTATTATGAAATAGAAAACCTAAGGTTGACTCGACTAATACTTACTTGACTACGAAATATGAAAAATAAAATAAGAAGGGATAATTTTTATCGTTACAAGTTAGAAACAAAAGTTATCTAAAAACCTTCCAGAAAATCTCAGAAATAATTTTCGATTTTCAGGTTCAGTACACCGATCGAAGTTTTCATCTAATGAATTAATCATCAATGCTCAACAAAAGTATTAAAATTTATTCATTGGAAGCATCTCGAAGACGCTTTTGGAGTACTATAGATTCATTTTTAATTCTACGTTAATAGAGCAATTCATTGGCGACAATCAAGATATTAAATACAGGGCATTGCATTGATTCTTTCTTCATCAGGCCCTTCAGTGTAAAATGAAGCAGAATAACCCGTCTTCATCACCTATTTCCGTGTCCAACTTAGCGTCAACTTAGTGTTATAATTTTCTAGAAAAACGCTCTTTGATTTTTCAGTACGTAGAGTCCCATCAGTTGTCCTAGCGATTCCTATTAGAAGTTTGTACAGATAGATTTCTCGGGTAACTAAGTCTGAATAAAACTACTGAAAGACTACAACTAAAAAGACTTACCAAACTGAGCATTGTCGATCTGTAGCTCAGTGCGCGCGCGCGTCTGTGCTAGCGGGGCATCGCAGCGTTTGCGCGTGAGCGTGAAGGCAGCGGCGTGGCACCAGCGCCGGCCCAGCACCAGTAGCACCACCAGCACCACCGCCGCGAACGCCGCGACCGCGCTTATGTACGCTGTGGCCTCCACTGAGAACGAATGTTGAGTAAGGCGACACACAGACGAACAAAACTTGCCAAATGCAGGTATCACTGCAGCCGTCGACGCATCGAATGCAGCTGTCGATTTGTCAGTTGCAGTCGTTGTCGTAGGCTGCAGTGCTGTCGACAGAGACAGTTGCAGTTGACGTGTTGACGGCAGCAGCCGACAGTTTGCGACGGCAGTAGTCAACCCGTCGACTGCTGCAGCCGACATTTGGCGACGGCAGTAGTCAACCCGTCGACTGCTGCAGCCGACAGTTTGTGACGGCAGCAGTCAAACCGTTGACTGCTGCAGCCGACAGTTTGCGACGGCAGCAGTCAACCCGTCGACTGCTGCAGCCGACAGTTTGCGACGGCAGCAGTCAACCCGTCGCCTGCTGCAGCCGACAGTTTGCGACGGCAGCAGTCAACCCGTCGACTGCTGCTGCCGACAGTTACCGACGGCAGCAGTCAACCCGTCGACTGCTGCAGCCGACATTTTGTGACGGCGGCAGTCAACCCGTCGACTGCTGCAGCCGACATTTTGTGACGGCGGCAGTCAACCCGTCGACTGCTGAAGCCGACAGTTTGCGACGGCAGCAGTCAACCCGTCGACTGCAGTTGCAGTTAGCACGTGCTGTTCGTCTATCTATATGAAGCCTATTTTGCACTGCTCCGCATTCGGTTCATATCCTAATTGGCCTTCCTAGTAAATGTATGACAGCTTGTGCACCATCGTTTTATATGGATTTTTTACGAATACGAATAGGATACGAACCGATTACGGAGCAGTGTAAAAACGCCCTTAGAAGGAATTAAATTACGAAACAAGATGACAGTTCAACATCAGATCGTATTTTTTTAGAAATGATGAATTTCTCATGTTGAAATTATTATATACATACATACATACATAAAATCACGCCTTTATCCCTTACGGGGTAGGCAGAGCGTAAAACGCCTTCTAAATTATTATATCAACGTACTTAACTAAAACGATTTTTAGTTATTCCTCCCTATACTCGATAGATAATTGGAAATGCTTCTTCCGTTTTCGTTATCATAATGGGAAACATATTCGTAATCTATAATTCTTTTGGTCAAGAACCACGACCACGAGTATATGGAATTAGTTTAATCTATCAAATATCGATTGCACGTATACATCAGGCATTGGATATAATAAATAGGATCATAGTTAAATGAGTTGAATTTACACATACCTAGTCACATTAAATTACCTACCTAGTCTACAGCCTTTTGTCTTTTTGAAGTTGGTAATCAACAGAGCCTCTACCATAAAAAAACTGGTTTATAAGCGTGCGGCCTTTTGGAGGCTACGCATAAACAATTAGCCCATAAAGTCTGGCCAGACATAATTTATGCCTTGACCCAAGGTCTTCTAGACATAACTACGAAAAAATAAAACGTTGACCACGTCATACAAAGGAATCGTAAAGTTTTTTGAAGCACATCGTGGTTCCACGATGGTTTTTTTGTATTTTCAGCGGAGCCAATCTGTCGAGCCCCAAAATCCTTATATTTCGCTTTTTTGTTTCAGATAGAGCTTTTTGCACTTCGTATGAGATTTAAGAAACGTTTGATTTGTGCAATGTTATAATATTATTAGGGAAACCACCTACTAAGATTTAGTATTTTTGCTTATTCTACTGTATTTATCTACATTTTAGTCCTTCGTGATGGTGTGTTAGCAACGGGAGAAATTATTAAATAGGTAACTAGTGGTGACTAACACAAACTACACCAAGGACGACTTCCTTTGTACGTTGATGTACTCTAGTCAAGCTGAAATTTCCATTAAAAACCCGAAACGGGTAACTACGTCGCAATAATGACACTCCATAGTGCGTTGGATGCTACTGCAGTGATAATAAAATGCAGTGATAAACTGCGTCTGAGATATAGGAAGCTACGTGCCAGGAAGAACGCACTGTGCGAGGATGTTTACTCACCATTGGCTGGGTTGACGCCGCCGATGTTTGCCACCATGGTCAACGCACGGGAAGCATGGCCAGCCGCTCCTCACACCAATCACTTGCGAACATACAAAACTGTTTAATAAAACTAAAAGCTTTTAGAGAGGAAAATTTGGGACGTGTTGGCACTGGCTGTCAAACTTGCACATGCGCAGTAGGCGAGGGGCACGGCAAGGCGTGTGGGGCTGCTGCGCGGCTATAGGGCGAAGGGAATCGTTCACAGGTGTATTTAGCCCTCCAGACTGTAGCTAGGTATGTCTACAATCTTCAAGGACGGGGGTGACACGTACCAAAGCCCACGTACCTTGCCTAAATCACCTTTCGGTGTTAATTAAATGAGTTCTGCTAAACGGCAGAAGGCAGAAGATTGATAGTCTCTTTCGAAGGATGGCGGTCGGGCTAAAATGGATGTTTCAATGATTTATCGATCGGCCATTCCTTTTAGCTGTATGAGAATATTAACGCCTACGTGTATTATTGTAACTGCCTGATGGATTCTAGTGGGTTTTTGATGATCAATCAATATATAATTACAGTTGTCCATACTTACGGAAAATGTCATGAGTATCATTTATGAACTTTGGTGTTTCCCAATTGTTTTTTTAATTGTCTTTTTGCATTTCTTCCATGCTGGCCTGGGAGCGAGAGAAAAACATAGAATGTACCAGCTGCATTTCCTCCCGGGCATGCTGTAAAAACCAGCTAAGGGGTCCGAGGGTTTCGGTATATTGTAATTAAGGCGTTGGGCTGACAACCTGTCACTACAGCAATATACCTACAAACCTATCTTAAATAACCTTCAAAAACTTTGTCAGACGTGGCGGAACGACCTTTGTTTAGGTCGTTTACGCTCTGCCTACACCATTAGGGATAAAGGCGTGATTATATGTATGTATGTATGTTGTAAGACCATTATTTATTATGGACCTACCCAGTAGCCAAAGAGTATAGTCTAATGAACCATCCCGTAGCCGTTCAAACCAGCAAAGGCGTCTCATGATTTCCTGTAAATAAGTTCGGCTGGTCATACTCTCGCGAGGGTTTGTCTAGCTCGCAACCATCAAGGGAACACCATGCCTGAAAGATCCTCTCACGGCAAGTTCGTTCGTTAGAATCTATCTCGATCATTTCTCTGGTCTGGCCAAAAACAAAACATCTTAAATTTTATTACATTAAACATTTGGCTAGGAGAAGTAAAGTACCTACAGTTATAAGGTTTTCTTTTCCATATTCCTTCTTTCATGTTAAAAACATAAAATATGCCAGCTGCATTTCCTCCCGGGCATGCTGTAAAAACCAGCTAAGGGATCCGATGGTTTCGGTATATTGTAATTTAGGCGATGGGCTGGCAACCTGTCACTACAGCAATATATCTACAAATCTATCCTAAATCACCCCAAATCTTTGTCAGACGTGGCGGAACGGTCTGCCTACCCCATTAGGGATAAAGGCGTGATTATATGTATGTATGTAGTAATACGGTGTGGCATGGCACCATATATTATATGAAAGAATCTTCGCAAATTAGTCATTAATTAATTAGTTTATGAGCGAACTGTCATGTGACGTCACATTAGAGGAGCGTCTTACTATTTCCTTATAAAATGTCGTTTCTTCCATGCTGGACTGGGAGAGATAGAAAAACATGGAATGTTCCAGCTGCCCTTCCTCCCGGGCATGCTGTAGAAGACAGCTAAAGGGACTCGAGGGTTACAGTGTATTGTAATTTAGGCGATGGGATGACAACCTGTCACTACACATTAACAATACCACGTTACAATCTAAAATTGCCCTCAATTTTTGTCAGACGCGGCGAAAGCGCCTTTTACGAGGCGTTTAACGCTCTGCCTACCCCGTAAGGGATAAAGGCGTGATTTTATGTATGTATGTATGTTCAAAGAAAGGGAAAGTTAGACTAGTTATATAATGTATTATCTCGGTGATTTTTCGATCATTTAATTTATGTTTTCATTGTTGTCCAGACACCGAAAATATTTTGTATGCATGGACTCTATTTTCAGTAGGTATTTAACTAAATATATAACTAATATATATATATTATTATGATTTTATATACTTATTTATTTATGTAACTTATAATTTGCTGGTATTATTTTAATATTATGCTTTATTTGTGCACGCCTAATTTGCCTCTCAATTTAAGTCTCACTTCCGTAGGTCAGCTGGAAGAAATATCTTAGTAGAAATAAGCTGTACCTGTTGTGTCGTTATTCCTTGTGTATTGTTTTTATCATGTTACTTGTGTACAATAAACAGTAAATAAATAAATAAATAGTAAGTAGTGAGTAAATGTCTCCTCTATAACAATTTGTATTTTTATTTGTCGAGAATCGAACTCACAACTCCTCCGTATCGAGAGGTTTGACTACGTTTGCCGCCTGCTACGTAATCCGTAGGCGATTTGCTACAATAGCTACGGCTTACGAAAATTACGGAAAACGTAACTGAATTAGTGAATGGTGTTTAATTTAAAGAGTTTTTTAAATTTTAAGATTAAAGAAGAGTTAAAAGATTCTTTCCATGCTGGCCTGGGCGCAAGAGAAAAACGTAGAATGTGCCAGCTGTATTTCCTCCCAGGCATGCTGTAAAAACCAGCTAAGGGATCCAAGGGTTTCTGGTCAATTTGAATTTGAAATCTATCTTAAATAACCCTCAAAACTTTGTCAGACGTAGCGGAACGACCTTTTGTTTAGGTCGTTTATGCTCTGTCTACCCCATTAGTATTATATTATAGTATTCCCATTAGTATTGTATTAAGGAAGAGTTAAAAGATTGAAATAAATAAATTATACGTATATGGTTAATGTGGTGGTTGACATCTTAAAGATAAGTTTTTTTTTTGCTACGACGGCGTAGCTATTTGCTACGCAGCTCTTGTTCCAATAAGTACTGTACTTTCTCGTGGAATAACTCAGTCCATGAAATTGTTTTTTATACTACCTAGAAAATTTCCATGTTATAAATTCTTTTGAAATTCCATACTTACACAAAATCACTCCTGTATTTGAAAAAAAAACGCCATCAACCTAACTACGTATTCATTTTGTCTGATGAATATTGAGAAAGACCTTCTTTCTGTTAAATTATAATGCACCATAACCCCCAAGTATTTAAGATATCCACTGCTGTATTGTTTAATAAAATTTCTTAGATCCAATAATTTTATCTTTGACAAGTTGACAACTGTTCTAAATGAATGTTAGAGTCCACACGTTGTCTTCCATGCTGGACTATAGAATGTGCCAGGTACATTTCTTCCCGGGCATGCTGTAAAAACCAGCTATGGGATCCAAGGCTGTTAGTATTTTGCATTTAGGCGATCACTACAGCAATATACCTACAAATCTATCTTAAATAACCCTCAACACTTAATCAGACGTGGCTAAACGACCTATAATTAGGTCGTTTTACGCTCTGCCTAACCCATTAGGGATAAAGGCGTGATTATATGTATGCACTCGTTGCCCGTGGCCCACCAGCTTAGTCCACCTTACGAATGTTATTCCCAGATTTTCTGCAAAATTACACCAAACCATAATCTCGTTTGTTGTTCGTCATCCCAGCCGGATCACCACGCCAAAATAGCTTCGCGTTTACCATAATTTAGTGCTTAGTTACATACAAATTATTCCTAGTGGGGTAGGCAGAGCGTAAACGACCTAAACAAAGGTCGTTCCGCCACTTCTGACAAAGTTTTGAGAGTTATTTAAGATATATTTGTAGGTATATTGCTGTAGTGACAGATTGTCAGCCTATCGCCTAAATTACAATATACTGAACCCTTGGATCCCTTAGCTAGTTTTTACAGCATGTCCGGGAGGAAAAGCAGCTGGCACATTCAATGTTTTTTTCGCTTCCAGGTCAGCATCGAAGACAGCATTAGTTGGCGCTCATTGATACCCAAGGTGCTAGTCTGGTTTCGGAACCAATCAATGTTGAAGGTGATCCCGCTGCAATGATGTTATCACGGCTACTAACAGATACTTGCACAAATTCCTAAAAAAATGCACTAAATCCATTTTAAAGAGCGAAGCTGTTTGGCGTTGTTTGTTCGTTGCTCTCTGACGATGAAGATACATACATACTATCACGCCTGTATCCCTTATGGGGTAGGCAGAGCGTCAACGACCCAAACAAAGGTCGTTTCGCCACGTCTGACAAGTTTTGAGGGTTTAGATGCAACTGTATATTGCTGTAGTGACAGGTTGTCAGCCTATCGCCTAAATTACAATATACCCTCGAATCCCTTAGCTGGATTTTACAGCATGCCCGGGAGGAGATACAGGTGGCACATTCTACGTTATTCTATCGCTCCCAGTCCAGCATGGAAGCTGGAAGGACGATGAAGATGATGACGACATTTTGCAGAACATCCGGGAATAAGTCATGTCATGCCAAGCGACTCGACAATTCGTTGAATACTTTAAAGCTTTAATTAGTAATACAATTTAGTTTATTTATACCACACGATCTTTATTTTATATAATCAATCTATGATTTGCACCTACATACTTAGAAATGAATTCTACTTTTAGACTTATTATGCCAGATGAACTTTTAAGGCTCGTATTTATAAAGCGGTCTCAAGATTGAGCGCAATATTAAGTGTGGATTTGACACACCACATTGTACTGAAATACATTTCTGATACAAACTGAAACTTACTGTCTCAAGTGCTATTTATCAATATGGGCCTCCAGTAATAATATGATTAAATACAATGTCAATATCAAACAAACAAATTTATACTTACATACTTCTCGCCTTTTTTTATCATTTGCTTGAAGTTCACATAATATTTTTTTTAATTTGCTACCATGAGATTATGGTACACTAAAGTGATATTTATAACCTAAAAAGGTAAATTTTATTGAGTGTATGTGTTGGAAATAGATAATATTGATCAATATGTGTTAACTATTGACTCGAAAAGAATAAAAGTGTATGTGTTAAATGTTTTTTTTCTTTTTATTTTTATAAAAAAGTAATTTATTTATGGGGTCGTCAAGGAGCTGGGTAGAGGTCAAAACAAAACAAAAATTCTCAATAAAACATCATAATAATATTTTGAAAATGTTTTTTTTATTAACACTTACATTTTTACAGCGCTCCTAGCCAACAGAGTAATACTATAAAATGAATCGGTGTAAAGAACTGTCGAACGCAAAACAATGTTAGTTCTACAGTGTACGGAAATAAATCACTGACAAACACCAGATCGTACGTAACTCAAGTTCAACCACTATTGTCAACGAGTACATCCTCCGGACAATCAAGCACAGAAGTTCACCCTAAACAAACAAACGTCATTTTAAATCTATAAACATTTCATATAATTTAGATTTATTAGTCGCTATAATGTTATATTTTACTTTTGTAACCATTATTATAATGTTATATGAATTCGTTACGAAAAATCGAAATGAACGTTCCACTTGGTCCTTCCGCGCTAGAGCGCGTCCCTCCGTCCCTTCCCACTGGGGGACGGGGGACTGGCGTCCCTCCGTCCGTGTGTCCCACTGGGGGGCGTGGGAGCGCTCCGTTGGCGTCCGCCGTCCCTTGCCCCGTGGTGGGGGACAGGGCCGGCGTCCCTCCGCGCCGTCCCCCGGGGGACCGCGTGTCCCTCGTGTCATTACTCTACTACGCCTAGCTACCCTCGACCGCGCGCCTGAAAGAGCCAAGTGGCGACTAAAACAAGAATGAATCTATCATAACTGTATAATTTTAAAAATCTCTAATTACGCATTCCTACGTTTTGTTATTATCTTTTAGTTAAGAAATTAAAATCTTACGTAATTACCATGAGCAGCCTATTTTAATAAATTTGACGAAATACTAATGATCTGATTATTCGTTTAGAAAAGAAAAGCGTCGTGTCGGCGCAGGCGGACCGCGAGACGCGCTGCGACGCACGGCAGCCGCGCGGGAGACGCACGGGCGTGCGGCTCGCGGCAGTAATGGCGGCGGCCGCGCCGCGCCTCCAAGCGTTCGCGACTGTGTATGCTTCATATCTACTTTTACAATTGAAAATACGGCATCAAAATTTCAACTACCTACCTAACAGTAAGCAGTAGTACACTAAAACTCAGGCACTCCACATCGACCTCTCACTCACCATACATCCGACCGAATCTTCAACTAAACATTATTCACTCGAAAAATTCAACTTAATCTAATCGCTTAAATTATAATAATAATGGCTCTTATCTGTAATTTTACAACAAATGCTTTTCGTTGGCCGCCGAGCGCGCGTCCTCGCTCCTCACTCCTCGCTCCGCGCTCCTCGCACCGCGGCGCGCTGCCAAACGATGCACGCAGCTTACATTACTTATTATATAAGAATCAGATCTATCGCTATGTGGTTGGCGGCGACGGGCGCGCGGGTGTGCGGCGGGGAGTGCGGGGTGTGCGGGGCCGCCCGACCGCCGCGGCCCGAACGGACAGAGATTCACGACTCCGCGCGGGAGGTATCGAGATTCGCAAATTAGATTTAAAACGATTTCAATACAAAAATAACATGATCCACGACTTTCAAAATAATGTGTATAATTTTTTTTTTCATCACAAATATCAAACTTCATTCTCCACCGTGCATATATACATACATAGTTCATTAAAACAATAACTCGTGTGTTGTGCGCGGGCGGGGGCGGGGGCGGGACCGGCGGGATTGTTGTCGAAGGGGGCGGGGCTTGGGTTGCTGGGGAAAGGGGCGGGGCCAGCGCACGACACACGCAGGTAGAGTGCCGGGCGGCGGCGGCGGGGCGGTAACGGGGCGGGGGCGACGACAGGGCGGTAACAAGCGGTGAGAAGCGTACACGACAGCGATTACACATATACCTCACGGCACCGCAACCTCTGTCAGTCTGATATAGAACACAAATGAAGGTATGTACGCGGTAACTAACTGATGCACTTGCGTGTGGCGTGGCACGTGGCAGCCGCGCGCTTAGTAGTAAGTCTCTTGTTCGAGCCAGCCGCCCGGGTTGCGGCGCAGGTAGAAGCGGCGGATCTCGTCGTAGATGAAGATCGACAGCATGAACGGGATCGCCGGCAGCCACCACACGAACCTAACGGGAGGAAAACGACCCATCAGTCAACTCCGCGGTTGTGTGTGTTACAATTTGGAAGATGTTAAGTGTCGCGATGTCTGTAATTTTTAATCGCTAAGGATTTGACCAAGAAATTGTGTGATGAAACCAAATATAACTTCCACCAAAAGACACTGCAGAGCATGGGTTTATCTGAACTTGGGATGGCGGAATCACCAAGTTTTGACCAGGGATTGACCACAGCAAAATATCGCAGGGAAAGCTGCTGTCCATTCTAAGTCACTTTTTACGAATTACTCAAGAAGGGACCTATGTTGCGCCCAGTGTGCACGATGGAGTTATACCGGGTGTTACTGATACTCACTTGAGCGGGTACATCCTGAGCCCCTTGTCCATGCCTGGAGTGTAGGACAGGAAGGCGGCGAGCGCGGTCTCGAAGATGATGCCGAAGTTGAGCGCCCAGTTGCGCATGCCCTGGTGCACGATGGAGTTGCGCCTGGTCTTGCAGATGATCAGGTCGGCCCACTGGACCACCACGATCGACACGAAGAAGGCTGTGTGGCACGTGTACTCCAGGGCCTTGCGGTCGCGGTAGGTCTACAAGTTTTGGGGGCGTTTAGTGAGGAGAAGTAGCATGGTTTAAAAGATGAGTTTTTTTTGTTAAGATAAGGGGATGAAGGTTTAGTTTAGATATAAGTTTGAATTTTATGTAAATATTGCTCACTAAATAAATAAAAGATTCAATGTGATATAGAAGACATTTTTATGTAGAGGTACATGAAGAATAAAACTTTGATTGGATTCTACAAAAGAGATCTTCACTTTCGATCGTTACGTTTAATTTATCTCTGCAAAAACATACGTGGAGCAAAACCTGTAAATGCACTTACCCATTCCTGTCCATAGGAGTCAGGCAAGTCGTTGATAGCCTTGGAGTCCCACTGCTTCCTGATGCCGAAGAGTGTACCAGGCAGGAAGCCGTTCTCAGCCATGATCACGAAGTACACGAAGAATCCAGCCGCGGCTTGGATCATGCCGATTTGCCCGTAAGCCATCGAGATCAACCTACGCACGGGGAACGTCTTAGAAACAGTTCGCAAGCCAACGCAGCGGCTAAGATTGCCCCGAAAATCGAATCTCATACAAACGGTAGTTACGTTATAATTTTTAAATGATTAGACCAAATTTTACCAAACTTTGTACACATTATCGAATGCAACGTATCTATGTTTATAGTTAGTTTTGGTATCGAACATTAACCAAATTCAAAATAAGAGAGCAAATTTAGTTTGTGGGCATTTTTACGAAAAATCGTATTTCGGCGATTATTTTGTTCGTAGTTTTGTTGATATTTTCCAACGAAACTTAATTATAAGCGTAGATAAGTTAGATTTAATTACGGGTAGAAAGATTGGTGAAATTCGGTCTTACCGTTTAAAAATGAGAACGAAACTACGTTTGCATAAGTTTTCGTACCCTCGGAGGACTTTTAATCACCCGCTGCGTTGGTTAATAGTGAAATAAAGCGCTTTACTAGGCTCGTGCTTTTGTCTATGTGGATTTCTAAGCAGTCTAAATTGGTCATTTAATTGGTTTTGTGTTTTTTTATTGACATTGTAAACAAATCTTTGGATATGTAAGTTACTGATGGAATATATTTGCCAAAAGGGCTTGATTGTAAAGCAATTAGTTTCTATGTTAGGAGTAGTTTAGATTTGAATGGACATGACGAACTGGTAAGATGGTTGTTGGCATAATGGTTCTATATGGAATTTTTATAAATATTTTTTACAATATTTTTTTTTCGTTACCACCTCATCATATCTGACATTCAAATACTTAGTACCAGGCCACTCAGAAAGTATTGCGATAAATAGTTTTTATATATGGCAGACTGGCCGGTTAGAATCTGTTTTGAAAATATGATTGCTTGTAAGTAAAAATATGTGTGTTTCATTTTCAAAATTTCCCTCCACATTTTTTGCGAGCCAATTCAAAGTATCGTGTCTTACTGAAAAATGGATCTGCGCCGGGAACATTTTAGAGCTATGAATTTTTACGATTTCAAGTGTCGCCTGAAACCGGATGAATCGTTCGATAGACTTGAAATGGCATTTATGGATGAAAGCCCCTCCAAGGCAACCGTGTATCGTTGGTATAACGAATTTAGGCGCGGTTGACCAATCTTGGGGGATGAAGAAAGAAGCGGTCGCCCTTTGACGGCTATTACGGAAGAAAACGTGCTAGCAGTGAAAAATTTAATCCAAGATAATAGGCGAATTACATATCAGGAGATTCAGCACATATTAAAGATTGGATCGGGAAGCGTTCACGAGATTCTACAAGGGCATCTTCGCGTGAGGAGGATAGTATCGCGCTGGGTGCCGCACTACCTCACCGACACTCAGAAGCAGGCCCGGGTGGAATGGTGCCGTGATATGCTGAACAAATTTGAAGCAGGCTCGTCTCGGCGTGTTTGCGACATCGTAACAGGTGATGAGTCCTGGATTTATCAATACGATCCAGAATCCAAGCGCCAGTCGACAGTTTGGGTGTTTCAAAATGAACCAACGCCTACCAAAGTGAAGCGATCTCGAAGCGGGGGGAAGATTTTGAACGCCAGCTTTTTTAATTTGACTGGCCACTTGGCCTCAATTCCCTTACGAGATCAAAGAAGCATTAACGCCGAATGGTATACTACCAAATGTTTACCAGAAGTTTTTTCTGTTGTGAGCAACAAGCGACCAAACACAGGGCTCCGCGGACTACTGCTCCACCACGACAATGCGCCTGCACACACCGCGCTCAAAACGAGGGACTTCCTGGACAACACACCAGTCAAACTCCTGGGTCACCCTCCTTACAGCCCTGATCTAGCACCGTGTGAGATCTTTTTATTTCCAAAAATAAAAAATCAGCTCAAAGGGATACAATTTTCGTCGCCGGAAGATGCGCTGGCTGCGTTCGAGTAGGCTGTAAACGAGGTGTCTACGGCGGACTGGAAAAAGTGTTTTGAAAACTGGTTCAGACGCATGAATCTTTGTATAGAGGCTGGTGGAGAGTACTTTGAAAAGATTTAATAAAAATATATGTACCTGTAGAACAATTTTTTTTAGTGTCGCAAATCTTTCTGAGTGTCCCACGTATTTGCAAAAGCAATAATAAAACGTGATGTAAATCTTGTAAAATTATTATAAAAAATGAGTGTATTTACATTTTTATATTATTTGCTTAGGCAATACTTACAATGCAATACAATATATCGCCCTATAATCCATACAACTATATTTCAATGTAAAACATAATTTCATGATAAGAATGGATATAAAAAAAAAATTCAATAAAAATTACAGACTTCTAGATAATTATAGTTTTACTCTTACAGTGCGATATATTTTTTAAATAGCACATTCATTTGTTCACATGGAACATGCAAGAGTTTCGGAAGTCAGAGAAAGCGTGTGCAAACCAAATCAGTAAGAAAGTGTCAACACTCGAATGACTAGCCTGAAGATAGATAGATAGTCTGAGGTTCTTGGAAATATGAACAGATTCATTCGAATATTGATGTCAAGCAATATATAGAGATAGTAAATATATAGTGATATGGCGAAACCATAAGAAATAGCCCTAAGTGTGGTGTGTATGTGGGCGTAAGCTTCGGTCCACAGAGCGGGTGAAACCTGCGGTAGCAAAGTGCTTCATATATAAAAGTACATAATATAAGTATACTAATATCAACTAATGATTATCGCTGTAAATAAAAAAAATAATGTCACAATATTTTCATACTATACGCCATGTCGCCTACAACATTCCCTTGAAACAAAAAAATAAAAAGATGATTTCTCTAAAAATCAGGTTGAAAATTTTCTAGTTTCTACTATAACGGTTACGACAAATCAATCACACACAAATTAATCCACTAGTGCGTTGTCTAAGACGAAGACTAATCCTGTAATTGTTCGCTAAACGTGCAACTCGCCGCCTCGGTGCGAGGCGACCACACTACGTTGAAATATGGAAGAGTGAAGATCACAGGGACAGACTACGCTCCTCTAGAGGTCTATAGAAAATGGAAAACTATTTTTAATAAAAGGAAACCTGCTTCAAGTGGTCAAGCAGTCAGATAGCAGTGAGGTTCTGTATATTTATTGTGTACTCTACAAGTTACTGGGAGCGAACTCGGGACGGATTCTAAATTTGTTTCGGCTAGAGCCAATTGCTTAGTGCTATGTGAGGTCGAGGGGACAAGGAGGATCTTCAATACTCTTCCACATCAGGCGCGAATGGCGGCGGAGTGACACCGCCCATTCGCAGGTATCTCACCAATCGGCAGGAATTGTATATTTAGTGAACTATCGTGGTAACACCCAATGGTAACTAGTAAGCGTGTCCGCCTCCGCGGGCGGCGGGGCGCAGGGCGCGGGGCGGTGCGGGGCCAACCTTCTGTTGACGAGGTTGTCGGTGTAAGGGTTCCGTGGCTGCCGCTTCATGATATCAGACTCGGGCGCCTCGTACGCCAAGGATATAGCAGGCACCTTGGGTAACACCAAGCAATCAGACAAACCGCCCAGCTTGCGGGCGCGACTTATACATAATAAATATACCGTATACGTACACTCCCGTCACTACGCCGCAACGTCTACAACTAGCGACATTAGACATATTATTAAAAAAGATAATTACAGTAATACTAGTCATATAGAGTACTTATATTACGCATAAACTAGTTAATATAAAAATAGAAACATACTGGTGTGTCGAAAGATAAAAACGAGTAGCTTCTTACCGGCCTTAAGAGATATAGAATACAAAATATGATCGAAATACTACTCTAGTGATAGTTACAAAGTAAGCCCTAGCGTTTATCTGAACGTGATACTGTAAACGTATAAAATATGTGTTGCTGATCGTACGTGTATAAATAATAATGTGTTCTGATGATGCTTGAGGCGTTATTGTGACAGTAAAATATCAAATGAGCGATAAACCGTGTATGTAAAACGAATCGTGTTATGGTGTGCATGAAGGTCATGAAGGGTAAGAAATGAGAATAAAGGTCAAAATATAATAATAGAATAAACAACATCGGTACAACAGGGCGATAGTGTTGTCTACATGCACAAAGACAGGGATCGGGGGACTCTGGACTTACCTGAGCTGACACAACAAATACGTACAAAGTGGAAGAAGGTAATAAATACGAAACACATGGAACGATGCGTTCGGGTCGGGTTGTGGGAAACGGACAGCGAACGGGACCGCATCGTTCCATCGCCACCAAACTACGTACATTAAAGAAAGTAAGGAGACGTTAGTTACAGAAAAATATCGAAAAGACATCGCAAGGCAGAAGTTAGGAGCGGTGCTATCGTCGCCTTCAATATCCACTCGCTAGTGTTACAGAACACCGTCACACTGCAGGCAACAACCAAACCTCAATATTGAAGACTAACACGTGGTAGCAAGCAATAGCGGATAGAATAATATCTTTGAACGAGTGGAAGATCACTCTTGATGTTTTACCTCTCGTTAACTAGTTTATCAGTGAAAGGATTACGCGGCTGTCGCTTCATTATGTCAGATTCGGCCTCCTCGTAAGCCAGGGAAATGGCGGGCACCTACACAAACACTAGCCATGTGAGCGCGTGCGGGCGGGAGGGGCGGACGCCCAGGGCTTCGCCCCCGGCCCGCCGCGCGCTCAAGCGTGCGTCAGATCACAGGTGACAACATCCAACATAGACACACACAGAGTGACCATACGACGCCACCTAATATCTTCATTTTGTTGACGGTTACTTGACAAAAATTCTAGCAATGTATCCAAAATTGAATTTTGCCAGAGGGAATTTTAGCAATTAATTTTGAGATGCCCACAATTTATTGATCAATATATTGTATTTGAAACATTGCTGACTATGAGGCTATCCAGATATTAAAATCCGGAAATAGTATTTGGTATTACAACAGATCGTTACCGTCTCTGAAATTGTTATTCGCGAAAGTTACTCGCGAAAAAAAAAATCTTGATTTTTATTGAAAACTTGGTGGCGTCATATGGTTACTTAATCACAAAAAATACTTAAAACTAACAACAAAAAATTATCAATAACACATAAAAAATGTCGATCATGGAATGACTTCTGTGGGAAAAAACCTTTGGGGTGTGAAACGTAAAACTGAATCGAATGTATGATGGCCAATGGTCACAGATGGTGACGTCATGATGATGAGATGATATGGGATGACTGTGGTACTTCGTGTGTCGTGTCTGTCTAACGGCTACGTAACCTTAGCGTCGAGTCTACGCCTCTCGGTGGTCCGCAACACGATAGGTTCAAAAACAGGTATTAGAACAAACAAAACACAACTACAACGGTTAATCCTAACATATCTCAGAAGTCAGACTTTATGTTATCTTTCATTAGTGACCTAGTTTTAGTAGAATCATGCACGATTCCACTTCACACCTTACAATTTACAAATAACACACTAAAATTATGTTTTCGTTTTGCTTAACTGCAGCGTGGTCCTTTTATCTATTTACAAAATTCATCGTTACAATAAACTCAATCATCCAATGGATTAGAGATATTTTTACAAGTCTAAGGACTTGCGCTGCTGTTACGCAAAACTCCTGTTAGGATGGCACCCACTGGTCACGATATCGAGACAACACCGGCTGGTTATTAGCTGGAAACCGTTAGGGTTATGGTAATGAGGCAGCGAACACCGTGATACATATACAGTAGAGACCTCTCATTGACAAGTTTGTCGCAAAACGGATTCCGAGGCGGGCGTTTCATAATGTCGGCCTCGGCTGCCTCGTACGCCAGCGCGATCGCGGGCACCTAGCATAGGAGCTTATCAATACAACGCGTCACAGGCACATCTGTCATATATACTTAGAAGCTATGTTTATAGTATAGCAACTGTCACATACGGTATTTATCCTGCCCCATATTTAGTAATCGTTTGCACGAAAGTTGACTAGAGCTTTGCTCTATGTTGAGCGTAATCGATCGAAGATTACTATAGAAAATATATCGTAATGTCTTAATTTATGTAAATGTTCTCTAATATATATTATAGCTGTGCCTGTGACGAGCTTAGAACGTATATCTTGCGTCGCCGCTGCAAGTTAAGGAAGACAGACCGCCAGCTGACATTCATACACATATGCTATAATATATAATAGCATATACTTTTGAATGACAACTGCCAGTATTTTTGTTACAAAATCTTATTTTATAAACTGCCCGACGAGATTTTGTAAAATGTATCTAATTGTGGTTTGAGTTTGAGTTATTGATTTTGAAAAATAAATCTAATTGTGGTTTGAGTTATTATAAAACCTTCGAATTTTGCCAATCTTATCGGGCAGCAAAGATAAATCTAATAATTGTAACGTAGCGTTGTGAGATTTTGACAATGGCCTTCAACTGGTGCAAGTTGATTCGATATTATTCCAAATCTTCCATTAAATATAATTAAGCATATAATTATGTATTCTATACATTTAATTCCATGTTCAGTATATTTTTGTGTTAAGTGTGTAAGAAATCAAAAAGTGTAGATTAGTGTAGTACTATCAAATTACTACCTATAAAAGAAAATTACACAAGTATATTTTGCCCTTCCCTCTTGCCCCGTCACACACAAGGCAAAGACGATGCAAGACCTCTCACAAGGCGACGTCCTTACAGATTATAGAATGTGTTAACAGCTGGCACTGTTTTTGGAGACAAACTGCTGGTACTTTTTTCAAATAAATTATAGTCTTTAAATTCTCATTTAAATTATTTAAGGATGACTTTTCACAAGTTACCGATACCTAAAGAACTAGGTAACTAAAGACAGCAAAAGGAATCTAAGGTATTTTTGAAATGAACTTCCACTCTCGTCGATCAGCTGTAAACATATACCACAGGCTGAATTTCGACCTAGAGTTACATATAACCTTACGAGCTTTAGACATTACTAGTTTCGAGTGTCGATCACTCATTTACGACTCGAGAATCCACTCGCTAAAAAGAAAAATAGTCAAAAATTCATCCCCCACAAAAACAGCGCCAATCAGTCCACTTATACAAATACAGCCCATTACAGGTCATAGTCAGACTTACCATGTCAGTTCCCAGGTCGATGCAGAGGATGGTAACGGTTCCGAGGGGTAGAGGAATGTCGCACAGGATAAAGGCGAGGAAGGGGGAGATCTCGGGGATGTTGGACGTGAGGGTGTAGGCGATGGACTTCTTCAGGTTGTCGAAGATCAGGCGACCCTCTTCCACGCCAGTCACGATGGACGCGAAGTTGTCGTCCAGTAGGATCATGTCGGCGGCCTATAAGATAGCTTAGGTTTAAGCTGTGTTGATAGTTAAAATTATAGCAAAGTGAAAGTAAAAAATTAAATCTGTTTGAGACTTTAAATTAAAATTCAGTTTTTTTTGCATTGTTTATCTGGAATGATAAGTGCTGCGTGTGTGCAAAATTGTATTATGTATTTTAATTTACCTATAAAATATTGGGTATTTTTAATATACCTATAGAATTTATAGGTAGTGTTAATAAAGGTAACAAAGCTCAGATAATACAAAAGCTGACCGTGTTTATAAAAGGTGTGTTAAGTCATAAAAACATGAAATTATTGTCGTTATACTCGAAAAAATGTAGAATGGTAGCTGTGACAGATGACATTCCGAAGGAAAACAAAATAAAATGTAACTGAACAGCTACCGCCTTACAGTTTTTCGAGTATAGCGTAGTCCGGAGGAGCGATTTTTTTTTGTCAAATATCCTGTAATTCATAGAACTGACCTGCTTGGACACATCAGAGCCGGCAATACCCATAGCAACACCGATGTCGGCTTTCTTGAGCGCGGGCGAGTCGTTGACGCCGTCTCCCGTCACGGCCACGATGGCGCCGAGGCGCTGGCAACCCTCCACGATGATCAGCTTCTGTTGGGGCGAGGTACGCGCGAACACGATCTCCGTGTGGTACCTGGCGGGAGAAACTTGGTGTTTCATACAAGTACAAGGCTTTACAAAAGGCTGGAACGAGGGAGGTAGCTTTGGTTACGCCTTAGTTTTGACAACTGGAGATAATTATGGCAACAATCCTAAAGATGCCACTGGGAACCTCAGCTTAGAAGAGTCTCGTCGGTGATCCAGGCACAAGACCAGATGCTTCCGAAAAATATTCCCCGCCCAGTAAATGTTCACTTTTTACTAACCCTTGTTCAGAACTCGTTCGTGTATACCCTAGTCAAATTCATTAAAATTAATAATATTAAATTACAAAACTTTTTATTTTTTTTCTATTTTGTGTTTTGTTTTAGGTTGAATGGCTGGTTTAAAAAAACTCACTGGTAATCGTCATTATTTGTTTTAAATACCAGTGTTTTCTCTGTACCGTAACTTTGGCGGAATCATCGTTTAAAAACGAAGCCATTTTATGAAGGGAAAAAATACTATTTATTGATGTGTGCGTCAGATTCCTAATCGTATGTCTACGTCAGTAATGCAGTACGTCGCCATCTGCATTGGTCTATCTGTCCATCACATGGAAACGACATACCATTACGCGAGACCATTGAAGAGAAATACGTCGAAGTAAAAATATTTTCCCTTTGTTCTTTAGACATTTACAATCAATAACCATTTTGTTTTTAGTGTAATGTAATTTATTATATTACAAATTGTTGTTTTTTTTTATATTCTTTCCGACACTTTGTTTTCAAGACGTGATCGTGTTCATATACAGTCTTACAAAAGAATAAACATTCCATTCGAATAATAATTATTCTGACAGCTTGTCATTAATTTTTAATTTCAGGATTCCCGCCCACGTCCGCGTAATAAAAAGACGCGCTGTATTTAACAACAAAGTTGAAAAGTCACGGTCATCGACATGGTAACATAACAAGGTAACAAAACCGCCTAATCATGGAATCGACCTAGAACCTGACAGCAGGTAACTAGTACAGTATTCATCGGTATTGATCGAGTTTTGATAGGCAAGCCAAGGTCACTAGTATAGGTCTATAAATTGTAATGGACTTGGCGAATGACGACTAAGCACGCGATACGGTGTTAAAATACTAGAATAGTCAACATGTTAGGAGACTAATTAAGTCTATTTTTATACGAATTGGTAATTGGGAATGTAGGTTGTTTATGTTTGTAATTGTTTGGAAAGCTACTACCAATTTGTATAATGTCTAGAGAAGTTTTTTTGGACCAGGATTATTATGGTAAATTGATAACTATAATCTTCTAATTTTACTGTAACGAATGTATTTTAAGTTAGAAACAGCTGAACGTAAGATTGATATTCGGTTATGTAATCTAATCATGCTTAAAATATTGATAACGAAAAACACTCATATCGCTCTAAAATCACTCTTATTAGATTAATCTAGAAGTCCTAGGATATTTGGTTTCTATTCTTACAAAGTTTGGGATATAGCTGTTGAGGCCAAGTTGACCGAGTGATGACGAATGGGAAAAGGGTATACCGACCCGCCTGGTCGGGTGCTGTGACCGGGGACCGAAGTCCCACCGTACATGTTTGTAACTTGGGTACTATATCTGCAGACTGCTGAGTTCGATGCTACTTACATACATACATAATGTCACGCCTCTTTCCCGGAAGGGTAGGCAGAGATCACATCCTTCCATTTGCTACGATCCTTGCAAACTTCTTTCGCTTCATCTACATTCATCAATCTTTTCATGCTCGTTCGTCGGTTTAGGGTACTCCTGACCTGACCTTTCTCTAGAACGTTCTTGATTTGGTCGCGGTACGTTCGTCGAGGTCTTCCCCTTCCAACATTCCCACTCACACTCGCCATGTATATCATTACTTTTTCTATAGCTGTCACTATATCCTCTTTCACACCACAACAAAATGTAGGACCAGGTACCATTGGCCTGTGATGCAAGTACCAACGTTATGAATATAGCACTTACTTGAGTATCTCGTCAAGCTGGTCGGAGCCGATGTCCCTGAGCTCGGTGCCGTGCACGACGGCGGCCTTGGCCTCCCGCGGGTTGACCTCCGACACGGGGATGTTGAGCCTGGCGGCGATGTCTTCCACAGTCTCGTTGCCCTCGGAGATGATTCCCACGGACTTGGCGATGGCTTTGGCAGTGATGGGGTGGTCGCCGGTCACCATGATAACCTACACATATATATAAAATCACGACTGATCCCTTACGAGGTTGGTAGAGCTAACAGCTTTATAGAAGCAGTTTTCGCCACCTGTACAAAAGGGTTGATTACAGATTATTTCTAAAGGTATTGGCAGTGTGGTTTGCTGGTTTTAATGCTAAATGTAAGTATACGGTGAGTCTTCGTGTGTCGATGCGGCCGGGCGGTATCCATCTTGATGTGGTGCTGATCCATAATTTTGTTTAAATAAAATAAAGGAAAAATAATGCAATAAGTGCTGCTGTGGATTTCACTCCAATCCCTGGAGGAGAAACATGAAAACTGTGTGAAATTACTTGAAATAAGAAATGTACATTATTTCGTAGCTTTATTTTCTATACAAATCCTATTTATATTGTATTTTCACCTATGTAGTAAATTCCTGAAAACAGCGTGTTTATAACATGATTCTACTGATCTGATTTAATATAATGATCAATTACCTACATTTCCTACACTATCCATCTATATATATTTCATCTTTCACTAGAATTATTACGAAACCTATATTGTACATATTTCCCTCTATTTCACTGTCCTTATTTCGTGAGCGTATTCTACAATTTGCTACGCTAATGAAACTTTAAAAGTTCTATAGCATGTGCATTATAAAACGAAATTGCAATAGATCGCGGAGATTTTAAAACCTGCACGTACCTACACAAGCATTACTATGACTTGTAAATTCTCATTGCCTGCTACTCCCTTGTGCAGCGGTCTCCATACCTTGATCCCGGCGGAGCGGCACTTGGCGACGGCGTCGGGCACGGCGGCGCGCGGCGGGTCGATCATGGACATCAGCCCCACGAAGCGCAGGTTGTCCACCGGGAAGTTCACGTCGTCCGTGTTGAACTTGAACCTATACGGTATACGTATAATGTTATACACACCGTTGGTTCGCTGATTCTATACATACATGTAATCACGCCTTAATCCCTTATGGGGTAGGCAGAGCGTAAACGACCTGAATAAAGGTAAAGTTTTGTGGGTTATTTAAGATAGATTTGTAAGTATATTGCTGTAGTGACAGGTTGTCAGCCCATCGCCTGAATTACAATATACTGAAACCCTCGGGTCCCTTAGCTGGTTTTTACAGCATGCCCGGGAGGAAATGCAGCTGGCACATTCTATGTTTTTCTCTCGCTCCCAGGCCAGCATGGCACCCGTTGATTCTATGCTGGAAGGTTTTGTCATATCGTAACTATTAAAGCTGATTAAAGTCATAAATCTAGGGAATGACTGAACCACATCAGTCTATCTATGTAGCTGTAGGATGAAGCATGTATATCTGTTCAGTTTGAGAGGCCCAGCTTATATCGTGCCACGCCGCCTTCTCTTCTATGGATAACACGGTCGTAATCACCTCTTTCAACGCCTTCCGACGTCCACATGCTATAAACATGGTGTTGTTTCAGCAGACCAGCTAATGGGACACTCACCCAATGGGGTACTTGTCTGACGGCAGCTGCAGGTCGCAGAAGCCGAGCACTCGCTCTCCCAGTCCTCCAAGCTCCAAGTAAGCGTTGTTGAACGCTTCCTTCATTTCCTCGTCCAAAACCTAACCAAGCAAAATGTTACTTCTTCCGTCGAGTGGGTATCGAGTCTAGCGACCCGATGAACCCTGGTGTCAGAGTTTTTAAACCGCCTAGTAGCACAACTATCAGGCCTCTGACATGGTTTGAGTAACGACCACTATCAAAGACAGCGACCGGGACCGACGGCTTAACGTGCCCTCCGAAGCACGAAATCTTTTTATTTTTCGGACAATCAGGTGATTCAGCCTGCAATGTCCTAACCAAACTGGGGAAAAATTCACTAAGTGATAAATTCTCAAATATCAACTTTGTGTTTCCCCCCTGGGAATCGAACCCAGGACCTCCGGATCAGGCGTCCATGGTACTAGCCACTAGACCACGGAGGCAGAAAAAAAATTACTATATTACACAGATGATTTGTTCTATTATTTATGATCTTTTTGTGTGTCCATGGCAAATAGGGAATCCCAGTGGGATTATTACATTAAATTTGACCGGGTATTTTGCAAAGTTTAAAAAAGGTTCAGGTATGTAACCAAATGTCGATATTTTTTGTAAGAGTCAATAAACTCTTGCTATAGTCTCACACATCTCTGGTGATCTGTAATACAGGTCTCCTAGTACGGACACCAGTCTCTCACATAGATAGGTTAAAAATTATATTTATGTCGGTTTCACCTAGTTTTAAGTTTTACTTCTATGTGAAAGAAAAATAAAAACTTTTTGTATTGTATTGTATTTGTACACAAGATTCGCCAAATGTGACTAATATTTTTGCATGCTATGATTGTATTGGCGAAACATGAGAAACTGTACGATTTTGATGACCACCATTACTACCATGTTTGATGCAAATAAATTATTCTATTCTATTCTATAATCAGTTCCATAGTTTTGAGGATACAGACTCATAAGAGCTTCACCGGTTGAAGTTCTTAGGTTTTATTTGATTTTTTTTCTTTATTTGAAGCATTACCTTCTCCTTGCCGCCAATAAAGATGGTGCTGCATCTCTCCAGGATCCTCTCAGGAGCTCCCTTCATGACCAGCAGGTGGCGCGGGTCGCTCGGGTCGTCGCTCTCGTGGATCGACACCTGAGGAACACAGGGAATAAGATTCGGTTGTAGGGATAGACTCTGATGTCAGGTTTTTTAAGTCCGATTAGGGTCAGGTCCGTCCTCTTATGATCGTGTTCGGCCAAATATGTGAGGACCTACCTATTTAGCTTTCTTAGTCTTTTGTCTTTGCAAGTAAATTATATTTTAAGATGTATTTTTATTAATTCAGCGGGTGGATAAGTGGTTCGAAAAAAAAAGCAACTGCTTACTGCTTGTATGAAAATTAACTTCTTTCCATATTATACGTCGTATAATCTAATATATTACTGCCGTTTATTCAGATTTATTGATTATTTTCTTTTTATGAAAGAGTGAGCAGACGGGTCATCTGATGGTAACGTGGTCCCCTGTAATACCTAAATGCACATCTTTCGGATATATGTTTTGTCTCACCTGGTACTTGTTGGTGGAGTTGAAGGGTATCTCGCAGACCTTCTTGTTCCTCTTCCTCAAGGCCACGATGTCTCCCAGAGCGAGCTCCATGCACTTGAGCAGGGCGGCTTCGGAGGCATCTCCGGCGACTTCCTTCTTGAGGATGGGCACTCCGTCCTGGCCTCCCTTGAACTCGGCGCGGTTGCAGAGCGACGCGATCTTGGCTAATGCTTTGAAGCCGGGGCTCGTGCGGTCTGGGGAGACGCAGGCGAGATTAGAAACAGAATAAATAAGGGCGGACGGCCTTTGTTTAGGTCGTTTACACTCTGTATATCCCATTAGGGATAAAGGCGTAATTGTATGTATGTATAAATAAGGATGCAACTTTCTTCACGACAGCTGAGAGAAAATTTCCACCTGTATTTTTTTATCATAAATGAGAGATCAGAAAACGCTCAAAATTTTTTTGTCACGATTTATTTAAATTCTGTAATCGGTACTATATTGTCTGTTTAGGAAATTTGCTGTTATCAATCAGTTTTCTTTTAAAATTCCGTTCCCAGACATTTTCGAAGCTGTTTCTTTTGTACTGCTATAATTATAGTTCTCTGATTTTATGTTATTTGATGATTAAACTAAATGCCGTTTACCATTACATTATATTATATCGAGGATTCTCAATTTTTATTTTGTTTCGAAAGATGAGCATTGCCTCATAAAAATAGCCACAGTTACTAAAGTTTTCATAACTGTAAGTAATCTAAGTGACTCGGAAACCATTAAGTTCGTGTAAGACGATTAGTGCTGCGGCGACCCGAAAACCATGTCATCCAAATATTAAGGTTAGTCTTGCTAATGAACCATTAAAGTTACATCAACAAGAACACACCATGTTTTGTTGTGTATGATATGAAAACAAAGTGAAAACTGACTGGTTACCTACTGATTATTATAATATTTGTTTAGATAATTTCTGGTAAGGTGTGATATTTTATTATAGTAATTTTAACTAATTAGGTATCATTTTAGATAGGATAGGATAGAGGGTATCAAAACTAAAGTTCAGTTTATTTATCACATTTGCCAGGCGCGACGGAAATCCGTATTAGAATTTGACGAAGCCTAATGATAAAAGACGTCAGGAATAAATTAAGTGTGAAAGGGGATTCACAGATAATAGTAATAAATTGAAGAATCAAACATATTGCGAGCTTGCGAAGATCCTGAATAAATTGTTAGATTTCTAGGCTACTCGTTACTATTGTTATGTATCTACTATTCCTGCTGTGTCTTCCTACATTTTTACTGTATTATTTTTGTCTATGGTATACCACAGAGTAGCAATACCCGCAGGTATTGGTTACCTACCATATTGTACTCCAGACTGGTCCTCAGTGGTGTCAGCCTCAATGATCTGGTTGTCGAACCACATGTGGGCTACCGTCATTCTGTTCTGGGTCAGGGTTCCGGTCTTGTCAGAGCAGATGGTCGAGGTGGAACCCAGGGTCTCGACGGCTTCCAGGTTCTTCACCAGGCAGTTCTTGGACGCCATGCGCTTGGCAGTGAGGGTCAGGCAGACAGTCACGGTGGCCAGCAGACCTTCAGGTACGTTGGCTACGATGATACCTGGAAACGGCAATGTGTGTTAAGATAGTAGAAAATGTGACGGTTTTTGTAATTTTAATAGCGACCGTCGCTACAGTGTCGCAATCTTTAGGGAGTTCTATCGCTATCGCTACGCTCACGATTTTCGCGGTACATTTTCAATCTACAACAGGATCTAAAATTTACTTTTTAAATTGGGTGTTCTTTGTGGCACCCCGATACAGGGAATCCTGTAAAAAATGTTTTCAAAGATGATGAAACTTACCAATCAAGAAGATGACGGCGTCCAGCCAGTGGTAGCCGAGGATGAAGGCGATGACGAAGAACGTGACTCCGAGGAACACGGCCACGCCCGTGATCAGGTGGATGAAGTGGTGGATCTCCTTGGCGATGGGGGTCTCCCCGGTGTCCAGTCCCGAAGCCAGACCGGCGATACGGCCCATTACCTGGAGGAAACTTGGGATTATACTATTGCTCGTCATTCTAATTTAACAATTATTCTCATAAATTGTACAGAAAAGAAACATACATACATACATATAATCACGCCTTTATCCCTAATGGGGTAGGCAGAGCGTAAACGACCTAAACAAAGGTCGTTTCGCCACGTATGACAAAGTTTTGAGCGTTATTTAAGATAACTTGTAGGTACATTGCTATAGTGACAGCTTGTCAGTCCATCGTCTAAATTACAATATACTGAAACCCTTGGATATCTTAGCTGGTTTTTACAGCATGCCCGAGAGGAAAAGCAGCTGGCAAATTCTATGTTTTTCTGTCGCTCCCAGGCCAGCCTAGAAGTAAAAAGAAGTAGAAAAGAAACGATAGTGTAAAAAGAGGCAACATAGCGAATTTCTGGAAAAAAAGGCCTATGATCGAACTGAAACTCTGCAAAGGTCTACAATTTGTTAAGTGGTAATTTCGCCACTCCCATAAAATGTGTCTATTAGCTGATTAATTAACTAATGTTTATATCCACCATCGTATATTAATTTATAATCGTACAAATGGGACCAATCGGGCATAAAAGGTACCAGTAGTACTATTCAATGGTACTGTCCAATGGTACAAGTCCGGCGGGCTTTAACTTTGTGAAAAGTTGTTTTTTAATGAGTTCAGGTCTATCGGTTCTGTTTTTTAATAGAGAGCTAAGAAGAACTACTTTCATGCTAGTCTGGGAGCAAAAGAAAAACATAGAATGTGCCAGCTGCATTTCCTCCCGGGCATGCTGTAAATACCAGCTAAGGGATCCGCGGGTTTCTGTATATTGCAATTTAGGCGACAGGCTGACAACCTGTCACTACAGCAATATACCTAGAATTCTATCTTAAATAATCCTCAAAACTTTGTCAGACGTGGCGGAACGACCTTTGTTTAGGTTGTTTACGCTCTGCCTACCCCATTAGGGATAAAGTCGTGTTTATATGTATGTATGTATGTATGCTAAGAAGAAAGAAAGCATCAAATAGAGGTCGAGAGAGAATTGTCTCATTTTGATTAATATTATTTTATTGCCGTGCAGCCAAAGAAATGGTTCTTGGAACAAGTCCAGACATTCAAACTGAGATGAATCGATAACTACGCTGATTCATACCGCATATAAAACTAGCACTAAACAAGATATGTGTTGACCTAAATGTGGTAAATTGTTCGGTCAATATCGTTTGCAGAACAAACAATGGCTAGCTGAGGAAATTACACTTAGTTGCAGAATGAATTTCTTTCTTTTGCCTGTTGTGTCTTTGCTTTTTATGTCCTGTTTTTATGTCCTGTTTTTATGACGTTTTTGTGTACGATACGATTTTTGTACACAACGGCGTTAGTGGCGAAGAATGCCAATTATTGGTCTCAAGAGGGTTTTCTTTCTTAAAGTCAAAACTACAGGAATTGGAAAATAGAAGGAGCAAAGGTAAACCCAAATAGCAGTCTATACTAACGGTGTTGTCTCCGCAGCAGATAACGATTCCTTTGGCAGTGCCCTCGACGGCGTTGGTGGAGAAGAAGGCCAGGTTCTTGGTCTCGAGAGGGTTTTCGTTGGTGAAGTCAGCACCACGCGACTGCGGCTCGGACTCCCCGGTCAGACTGGAGTTGTCCACTTTGAATCCACGCGCTTCAACTATCCGGATGTCAGCTGGGATACGGTCGCCGAACTTTACCTGGGGAGGATAAAGTCGGTTAGATAAGAAATCTTCTGCATCATCGAGTCAATGGTTATAATTTTTTGATGAACGGGATTTTTGTCCACAGCAACGGTTTTGTAGTCTCCCGTCTGTACGTTTTTAAAATAACAAGAGATAGAGCAAGAGCTGAGACGATTTCTAAATCTGTATAAAATATCACATCGTAAAATTGGTACTTCCATGTTATCCTCATCTTCTTTACAGCCAAGTTGTCCAAGTCCAGTTACTGGACTTAGCATTTGAGTTTTCAATTGAGAGGTCTGGTTTCTTGTAAGAGCCTTTACAATGACTCTATGATCTTGGACGACTTGCTCTCCTGCAGCTAAGAGCCTGTATAAGGGCAGTTGCTTACTTCAACGATGTCACCGAGCACCAGGTCCTCAGCTCGCAGAGTCAACTTCTCCCCCTCGCGGATGACGGTAGCGAATTGCGGCACCATGTTCTTGAACGACTCCATGATCTTGGACGACTTGCTCTCCTGGTAGTACGAGAAGATGCCCGTCACGATAACCACAGCCGATAGCACGATACCCAGGTACAAGTTGTCGTCCGCCGGTTCCTCTACGGTACTCGCCTGGAATAAGCCAAGTTTGGATTAGTTGTGTCCCTTGTGGTGATGGGTTAGGATAATATCACCCAACACCTTCCAGGGGATGTTGTAAAGCCTGCTAAGACAAATATCCAGGGAAACCGCGCAGCATCTTACTGCGTTTGTTAAACCGCTTGCCAAGCGTGGCGAGTATGGCAGTCACTCAAACCAAACATAGTTAGTATGTATGGCAAATTACCGAATAAGGTCTTTTCAGAAATACGAAAATTCAAATTAAATAAATAGTTAAAGCATTGTGAAGTCAAGGTTTTACCGATGTATTTGAAGTATTTGTATTCAACGATTAAGTGTGACAAATGTTTACAAATGCTGAAAAAGTCATCGACATAAAATAATTTTCTTGGTGAACACTTTGGAAATAGATTCCTGGTTTGATAGTTTGTAATAATTTTATGTATTTGTAAATGTGCAGATATTGTTTTTTCTTACCTGAATTCCATAAGCAATAAAGCATAGAATAGCACCAATCCACAATAATAACGCGAAACCTCCGAACAGATTTTTACAAAACTTCACCCATTCGGGCGTCTGTTTTGGCGGCGTGAGCGCATTTGGACCATCCCTCTCCAGGTTCTCTTTCGCTTTTGCGTGACTAAGGCCCTGGGAAACAAATACACAATTCATGTAACAGTAATAAATAACATAAATCATCTAGTTCTTTAATTACAAAAGTTAATGCATTTTATGAGACCAAAAAAGCATTTTCTGCAATACAATTGTTTCTTATGTATAGTTTTTTTTTTATAATTTTTGGATTCAAGGAAGTCTTCTGTTCAGCTTCCTCCAACAGTATCTGATTATTAAAAAATATCGAATTTACTAATAAACAGTTTTTTCTTTCTATTGCGATTCTTACATTTTCTGGGTGTGTTTGAAATCTTTGGTAGAGTTCCTCCGGCGTAACTTTGTGAAAGTCGATGTCGAGCTCCTGTTTCAGGTCATCTAAATCTCCTGGTTTTCGTTTCTTGGCGGGTTTCCGACGCGTCTGAAACACACGCGGAAATTATCAGGTGATATACATTTACGAGTAGACCTTCTCCAGTTTTAAATAGGCAAACTTAGAGTAAAATTCTTTGAATTTGGAGGAGCAGGGCTTTCTGTTTACAGCTGTTAACGTCCCCACCGAGGGGGAACGAGCCTATCCAGAATTAGAGCACTAGGCTTTAGTCGCTATTAAGTTCAAGAAAGTATTTATTTTATTTATTTATTTATGTATTACATTTAGTTGTATGTATTAGAAAATATTTATCTTTACAAAACTTTAAGTTTAAAAGTAAGTTAAAAAAGAAAATAAAACACACTGTGAATGATGCTTCAAAAAAATCATGCACACCAGAGATGACAAAGCGCATTCAATAAATCATTAAAGACAAAGAAAATTAACAACCAGAAATTATTACCAGACGAGTGGTAAAAACCAGAAGAATTAATTGAACGTCTCTGTCATCTCCAGCTAGATGAAATGGTAATGCAAATATAAACCTTAAACTGTCCGTCAGCTGTTCGATTATCGTCCTTTATGGGTCCGATGGTGGCGACGCGGTACGAGTCAGAGCGGCCATGCTGGAAACACAACTAGGGGCTAGACACAGGCTACAGGCGGCCCTAAGGGCCATGCACATGAGGTGGGTGGTGAGAGGCGAACAACGCAGGAGTCTGGCTCTTTACCATTCATTATAATTACTCAGGTTGTTATTGGTACTATGTAAGAACTGTATACAGGATCTTTGGCAGATTGATGCAAACCACCTCTGGGCTGGCTCAATCCATTTTCTGAACAACTATTGTTGTCTAAACAACTACGACATTTGGAGAATTTCGAAAAAAATAATTGGTTTTTCAAACGTGAGCATCGGATCACATCGGGCTAATTCGTACGATGTGAAAATTTTGGGATTTTGCAAAAGTCATAAAACTAAAATTGATCAGAAACATGGACTGAGCACCACGAGAAGTTTGCTGCCATCCACAAAACACCACGTATACCTTTCGTCATCATAGGAACAGCTAGGTAGTCAGTCAGGCTTAATAGACTCATTGATTGTGTATTTGACGCGTTGTAAAGTATTAAACATGACGTTACCTTGACTGTACCACATATAGTATCGTATAGATCTCGCGATTTTCCTAGAATTACGAACGAACATTTTTAAAATTAGTATTGTCCGTTCGATTTATGTCTTGACAGTAAATTGTGTGATGACAACCTGTTTGTAATAAATGGTAAGATAAACAGAGATAGTAAAATAGTAGGCAAATGGTCAGAATCATGCGATGTCAGTCTCGAAAATAAAAACATGAAGAAAATCAATCAAGACAAGTAATCGAATTCATTTATTAATGAAAATCATTCGAAAAGCTTCGATTGTAAACATTCTGATTTGAAGAATCGATTTCAATTTGAGAAGATATTCCACTTTGTCACAAATGAATTCAAGTACTTGTTAATAAAATTGCAAACATTTAGAAAATTAGAACACTCGGAGCGAACCAAAACAGTTTTTACAATTTAGCTAGGTACAACTTCAACTGAAAACACTATTTCGTAAGAACTTTTGGTTCCTCTTTAAAAGATTAAAACGCAATGGAATTAAAAACACGTTATCATGGGTCAAGCTGCAGTATACTGGAATCTAATCAACCGTTCTACCTCTATAAATAGGATAAAAGGAATAAAACAGTGTGAATGGTTGAAAAGCGGTTGGTAGAGCGACCCGCAGATCTACGCGCCACTTCCGTGTACGAAAAACCGCAACATATAAAAAAAATATGATGGAAGCTGCAGTACTCGACCAATCTAATCAGTCGTAAAAAATAAAGGAATAAAATAATCTGCGAATGGTTTTCAAGCGGATTGTAAAGCGGTCCGCTGATCCACGAACTATCTCCGTGTACGAAAAACGCAACAGAATTTAAAAAAATCATCATCATGTTTGAAGCTGCAGTAGGTAAGGTAATGGACCAAGCTAATCAACCGTAACTATATAGGTAAATGGGTTAAAACAAATAAACAATGGTTTTCAATCGGTTTCGATCCGCAGATCTACGCTTCAACTCCGTGTGCAAAAAACGCAAATGCATAAGATAAATCTAATCAACCGCATACAAATAGGAATACGAATCTAATGGTTAAAAAGCGGTTTGTAAAGCGATCCACGCGTCACCTCCGTGTGCGGTAGCCGGTAACCTTGCCCACCGGCGGACACACCGCGCGGCCAGAGGGACCGGGATTCAATGCCGCACAATTCTCAATTGATCTAACGACATAGATGTGTGCGAACCTGAATTGTAAACGCCCGCGCAAATGTTATGCCAGATGAGATCGTAAGCGAAATCGCACCTGCTTGTCGTTTCAAAGTCAGGTAGGACGAAGTAAAGGATTTCGCCGTTTGAGGTGATGAAGTTGAAAAGTTCTACTAGCTAAGAATGGAAAACTTGAATTGTGATCATTGAAGAGAAGAAATCGAATGAAAACGTTTATTAGGTACTGAATGTTGAGTTTACACTATCTAAAGAAGCGTGATTTTGCAATTTATAACGACGAACTTGGAAAGTTTTACAGGCTAACAAAGGAGAACTTGATTGAGAGCGTTGAAGAGCAAAAGCGTTGCTCCAAAAAATATCGGTTTCAATTTGCTGTATCTAAAGAAGCGTCTTGGCCGTGACATTGAAGAATATCTCACATGTCCAAATTGTTGGCGACCAGCTCAGTCATATCGCAATTTATGTCCGTCGAGTTTATGCATCGGGAAACGTGCAGCATATTACGTGATCTCTGAATGTGGGGAGGCTAATGTCACCACGGCTAAATGCGTCCGCGGCAGTAAACAAGCATCAAGCGTCGCCGTCGATAATTGACGAACGCTATCGTATGTAGTGGGCCTCATTACCAAGCGCCCTGAATTCCTGCGAAGGTTACAAGTAACTGGAGCAATTTCAGACGCAGCGGCACCATCTACTTGCGTGCTACAAAGATATTTTGAAGATTCTACCTGTCACAAAAAACCTCTCGATCCCTCTCTGTCTAGATTAAAGTTTTTAGATAGGCAATTGGAGACCGCAATAAAGGAGCTAGAGACGAATGGAATTGTTGAGTTGGAAGTGAAGAATCGCTTCATTATGCCGGTCCAAAAGCTTATGAATTAGGCTCAACTTGCGGGCGGGCGGCCAAAGCGGCCTGAATAATTGAAGTTGGCACTTTACGCCTCTTACTCCCCCGGGATTTAATTAGTGTCATAGAGGCTATAACGTGGACAATGAAATGATGAAATATTCATACGGTGCGGTGAGCAGGAATGCAGGAGACGTGCGGCGGTGGCGGCGAGGCCCGCGTTACATAAGCGGCGCGCACCGAGCATGCGCAGTCGACAGCCCCCTCTCTCTACCCTCGACATAAATAGCTAAAAGACAAGGTTGCCACCCCCCGGGCCCTAGCGACCGCATTTATAATCTCTATAAAGGTTAAACCGGAATATCTGATGGAAAATCGAAACCGGTTCTAGCGAGAAACGTCGTCGCCACACGAAGGGCTGACGAGCCCATTCGGGATTTTCAAGGTGACCGAGCCTGTTAAGGGATGATCGATAATATTTGGAAATTTATGTATGTCAGTGCTGTTCGTACTGGTATACATCGGCATAAATATTTAAATGGACTCTACAAAGCTTATTTGTTTTGTTTTGACAAGGCGCACGAAAAAATGTTATGACCCAGTTATTCGCAGTCCAGCGATAAACAAATTTAAAATATCAAGAACAGGGGACAATCTTTATATTTAGAAAAGGGGAGAAGTGAAGATACTAAATGCACAGGCGGAACTAATATAATTTGTAACAATTTTATTTAAAACTGCGGCAGGTCTATTTTAGTTTCTGCAGCTAAAGGTTACAAAATGTCAAACGAGCAATGAAACAGGGAAACCTTGGGGGAACCCCGTAAAATTTAAGCCCAAAAATTGAGTAGCATGTCATTTGCCAAAGCAGACTACATGACGCAGATTCATTTCCACGGTCACGAACTGGTCCTAACTGAAAATTTGTGGTTACTATCGTAGTGGATACTGCGTGTGGGTTGAATGAGACAATTATTTTTAAACGCGAGTAATGAATGCGTGCCTCCACATTGCTGCCAAAACGCTATTATTAAATGAACGCGACTTTCACGTGTTTATGTTGATGGTTTCTAGATTGGGATTATGAATTTTTATTGCCACTTGTATAAACCGGGGTGGCTTTGCATGCGGAGGGGAGCACGCACTCCAGTCTTATCAATTTGTAACAACTTTTTGTTTATTGTTGTGGGCTTTTTTTATTGCCACCACGACACCTCATTTTTTATTGCAGATATAGCAATAGAGTATGGCACTAACCCCACACAAATTATGATTTTATCGCGAGAATGTTTTGTAGGGGCTACACGATTCTTATTCATATTTTATTACTCCAAGAAATAATAAATTGAAATTTATGAAAATTTCGATAAGCCCGCCCTGCCTTTTAAAGGGATAGTATAGGTAGAAGCGTAGGAAATTCTCCAAAAACTATAAATTTATTTTTTCTGTAGGAAATTATGACATTTCCAGAGAGAACAAATAGAAAACAAGAGTGAAGGAGAGTCGAAGGAAAACAGACCATTAAGGTCTCGGTATCGGCCTTGTCGGAAGGAATTACGATTATTGGCGACTCTAAACATAAAAATTCAAATCGAAATCTACATTATTTACAAAGATTAAGTAACATACACAGGAAGTTTAATAAACTACTACTCTTTAAGTAATAAAGAAAGAGATAAAATATTTTGGTACAAACTTTAAGCAAAACGATTAACAAACCTTTTAATTGATGAAAATCTAAAATCTAGAAATAAACACGAAAACACTAGACAATGGGTTTGATTCTAGATACCACTAAAAACTAAAATCTATCTGTCACTTTCAAAGTAATAAAATTGAAAAAGGACATGCGATTTATACTCCATGATTTTACACTTTGATAGTTAGATTTTGACGCGCATTTTCACGTTCTCCATTATTTCTGTCAATTTTATCCGCCCTATCATATTTTTTTTTGTAAATATTTTACTTACTAAGGTAACAATATTTAGAAATTACGATCTAGCCTAATCTAAAGCTAATGAGTAATTTTACTATGACTTAATTTGCTAGGTAGACTAAACTAAGAAGGTGCGCCCTATCATATGACGGCGGATAAAAATTACAGATAACGCACAAAACAACTGACTGTAACTGTGTCCTTTTCCAATGTTTTGAGTCTGAAAGTGACATAGATTTTAATTTTAGGATTTCCGATGAATCTAGAATTAAGTCCATTAAATATCTAATATTGCAAAGCTCTTTTCTATTACAGCTGATTAGAAACATCAAATAGGTCTGGTTTATGAATACCTACACAATCTACTCCAACTGTAAACATTTCAACTCGGTTTTTTTAAAAGCAGAATAAACTCGATCGTTTACAATGCAATCGAGAAGTAATTGAGACTGAGCTGCGAGATTGAAATGGCTTCAATCAGAGCCATGAATCTTTATTTACGATATTGCAGCTTCTACAGCTGTCTTTAAAGGAAAAAAAGAAAGAAAAGAATTTGAATAGACTAGAGCAAATTGCATTTTAAATAAGAGAAACGTGTAATACGTTTGAATGATTATTATTAAAAACTGAACCGATACGAGAACTGATAACCTTAGAAATATTTACGATAGCTGTTCAAATAGTGCATTGATCTGCATACACCTGACCTAAAGTTAAGATTAATTTATATGCGCGTAAAAGATACATGGCTAAAATCGCACATGTATATTTTAAGGGATAGACAAGAGCTTTTTCAGCCACATCTGTCAAATCTAGAAGGTCAATTTCGAAATGAGTGCGTACTGTTGCAAAGGCTGCCTGATTGCAAAGTATCCCTTTAAATAAGAACTTGCGTGAATTTAAGGGTGACCTCAATTCATGTGCTGTTCTTACAAAGGATCAGTTAAGGAGGGGAATGTGTGTTTAGCATAATTATACGGACGACCTCGAGAGCGAGTGTCCGGTCCCTTGACGGATTAAAAGGGATTGTCGGACTACGAAACTAGTTCAGGATAAACCCTAAGAGGACTCGACAATTAATAGCGCTGGAGCTTCGAAAACCCTTTGAGAAGATTATTAATGTCGTTAATTGACTTGACAAACATAACGATACTATTAATGACTTATATCTTTTGATAATAAAAAATATACAAAGAAAAGATTCAAGTCTATCAAAAGATTTAAAATTGCAATGGTATCTCACTTTGAAATTGACGACATAACAAAAAGATTAAGAAAAATCTGCAGCTAATACTATACTTAATATTGCAGTAGGTATTGCAAGTGGACTTAAAGGTGCATACTTAAGATGATGCTAATGCAATGGATTGAATAATAATCTATTCATAAGAATTCAAATAGCATATTAAGGAAAATGAGAAGACCTAAAGTTTAAAAAGATCTAAAACATAGCAGCAAAGAGTTAAGAGGGAAATATGATCCAAATATCTGCAAGGAAAGAAGCAGATGATATAGAAGATTAGGAAACTTCAAACATAGAAGCAAAGAGTTAAGAGGAAAATGTAACCTAATATCTGCAAGGAAAGAAGCAGATGATATAGAAGATTAGGAAACTTCCCAAGGACTCAGTCTAACATCCTAATTGATGCATACTGTCGTCATAGAGGATAGAGGAAATACTCCAATAGAACGTCGGCAGTCTATGCGATTTAAATGACATAATGACGCGGCAATTTTCTAATAAACCTTCGTGCTTCATGTCTGAGGCAGAGGCACTTGGATACCTGCTACGTACTTCCTTTGGATGACCAAGGAATATTCTTTTCGCCTACTTAAGAATAAGATCGAGGCAACGCTACGAGACTTTGGAGCTTGACTTTCTAAGTGAATGATGGCAGACATGAGAATTGAGGAAGCTATACTTTTTGGTATAGGAGAAGTATACAAGGGGGAAGCTAAAAAGTTCAAAAACGTAACTTTTTGCTGAAATATCAAAGAGTGACGTAAATTACGGAAGGTCAATTTGGGTATAATTATCTACAAATTGGATTGGATGAAGCCTTACGCGCCTAAAACATAAATACGTTAAAAAGGGATCATTTGGTCTGAAATGCGGAAATGGCCTATATTTCGTTCGTTATGATCTTTTTATATTACCCGTGACCTTTTAAAGATTACAACGTATTTTGCTTTTATGGATCCTTTCTCTATTTGTGATAGCCGATTAAGTAATGATAATGTTTCTTAAACAAGGACAAGGCGTTTTCATAAAGTTTTGACGAAGGTGCCAAGGAGCTTAAAATGGTAGTAAGGAAATTGAAACATTCTTCCGACATATGGCAATGAAGAAGCTGTTGAATGGCAAAATACTGTAAATTTTTTCTACATGCCCGGGCTGGAAAGATGAATGTATCACAATTCTAATGTATCAATATCACTTTCACAATTATAATGTATCAATATCATATCGAAAGTGGTTCAGTAGTGACACGTGAAAAACCACAAGAGCAGTCGCTCCTCGCACGGATCGATACGGCCAGTTACGCAACCCGGCCGGCGCCGACCCGACACCGAGTCTCTGCTCCTCCGAATTCCTTGCAGATTCCACCTCCATCCTACCGTCTACTACACATTATTTAAACTACAATGAATCTAATCATTATCTTTCCACTACGTACATCACTTAGTGCGAAACATAAATGAATTCTGAATATCTAAAATTTACAAGCAGAAGTTTAAAGGATGATCACTGGTTTTCTACGTGAGGTGATGGGTTACACTTGGGAAGTGGGAAGAGAACAAAGGCGATGATTCGTGCAATGGCTTCCTGCGTGATGGACACAGCGGCCATGCTCGGGACGCAAGCACTTCACTGGCGGCGCGGGCTGGAGCCGTCAGCCGGCGAGCACTCACTGATCTGATGCATGCACTCAACACCTTCACGAGCACTGGCCCGCTGGATGGGGCTACTGGAAGGACTACGATAAGCACTACTGCAAGCGCACCGCACTCACCTCGCCCATTTTCGCTAGTCTCTATGTAAAGGCGGATAAAAAGGAGCAAGCCGCCTCTCGGTCTCGCCTCGGTCCCTCAACGGAGTGGGTCAGTCGTCGCTAGTTCTGCAACAACCGGGACCGTTACGGCTTCCTCGTTCCAACGTAAAAACTTAAAAATATGTGCGCTTTCACGTAGTCTCGACGCACGGCACTGGGGCTATGTCATCGTGGCTCGAAACTAAAACCCGGTGTGAGAGAACGCGGGGCGGAGCGCTGGGCGCGACGGTCGGCGGCCTGCTGCGGGCGGCGACTGGCGGCGGCCCGGCGCGTATCGAGCCGGCGGCGCGCTGACGTCACACTGCGTCACGACGCCCGCGCCGCCGCCGCCGCCGCGCGCACACCGCTGCGCATGCCGCCGCCCTCCCCGCCGCCACCGCCGCCGCCGCCGCCGCCGCCGCCGCCGCCCCGCTCGTAACCTTCCACAACCGGCACGATGATGACAGCCTCTCCCATCGACCATCTTTCGGTCACAGCGCATCCCGAATCCCATAGCTATAGAAACGTGTACCGAATATCACGGCCTATTTACTGAGAAAATATTTTATGAAACATTTGTAAATATCTCGCTCGAATAGCCCCATACCGACAATGTTAATAAAATTTTATGATGTATTCCTGTAGGGCGGGCGGCTACGTAGGCGGACGGAAGGCCGTCTCGGCGGCGCGCCTTGCCTTAATGCCATTTAGAGTATTGATAGAGTGGTTTATATTTATTGCAAGAACAAATTATTTAAGGAAAAGATTTTTTATATAAAAGTATGTTTATATACTTTAATTGTATATAATGAAAGCGAAACTGTTTTATTTTAGGAATGCTATTAAAAGCTTTTGCCCTTTTGAGATCGCCTAGATGTCTGGCGGCATTAGCGGTATTGGGGCGAATTTATGGTGAGTGAATGTATTTGCGTTGGTTTTATTGCGCTCGCATTACGTTAATGTCATAACCTTCGCACATAAATCGCGGACGTAAATGTTTTACGAGTGGAGGCCGGGTGCGAGAGGTATCCTGAAATCCGGGAGTAGCGCCTTCTGGACCACACCGTCGATTTATTACCACACATCGCCGACCCGAATTTCAACCGCCGACTTCACGCATTATATCGGCACCATTAAATCCTTTGTTAGAAAGAATAGTGAGAATACTCACGGAGAATTCTAAACCTTCTATTTGCATAACCTTTATCACGGCTCGAAATGGCGTGACAATAAAGTCTTTAAGCTGCGCGATATCCGACACAAAGTAGCGTAGAAACGCCATTAAATTTTCATTGCAGCAAAGAAGCTACGTTGCATTTATAATAGAATTCTATTTTTATAAAATCGATACGCCGAATGTAGGCTGTAGTGCATTTCTGAGAAATTGATGATCGATTTTATAGAATTGTGTCGCTGGATATAGAACAACAGAAAAAAAAGTGAAATGGGCATAAGTGGGGTATTAGTTAGGAACCCTACGAAACTTAGTTGGGAGGAAAATCATCCATCGTAATTTAAGCAAGATAAACGATCGTTAGTTCATTGAGGTGAATAATGAGAGTAGTAGAGGTCGAGTAATTTTCTTAGTTGTGTCTATAGAAATGATACGATTCTGTACTAATATTTCGTCTGTGGAGCTAAACAATTTGTTTACCGCATACATCCTGAAAGGTATTCCGAAATTCTCGAAAATATAGACGAAGTACATTGACCTTCATTTTGACGACTTTTACAGTTCCCAATTGGAAAAGACCCATCTATACAGTGGACGTTCTAGGGTAGATTCTTAGTTAAGCTTAAATAATTTAACAGCGAATGTATTAAAAGGAAGAGGTTTTTCCAGCCAATATATTATATTATATATTCTTGCATGCTGGACTGGGAGAGATAGAAAAACATAGAATGTTCCAGCTGCCCTTCCTCCCGGGCATGCTGTAGAAGACAGCAAAAGGGACTCGGGGGTTACAGTGTATTGTAATTTAGGCGACGGGCTGACAACCTGTCACTAAACATTAGCAATAGACATTACAATCTAAAATTGCCCTCAATTTTTGTCAGACGCGGCGAAAGCGCCTTTTACGAGGCGTTTAACGCTCTGCCTACCCCGTAAGGGATAAAGGCGTGATTTTATGTATGTATGTTTTCCAGCCAAGGCAGCCAACCCTAGGTTAGTGAATGCGTTTCCGGCTCTCGCTGGGTGGGGGAGTGGGTTACCTGTCAGCTATTAATTTCCGGTGCTTAGCTCCTCTTACCCAATATAATTCCAAGCTGGCAAACATGACAGAGCTACACTGCTACATATAACACATCAAGCGCCTTGCATGACTCTTGAGCGTGTAATAACTCCAACGGAAACTCATCTCGCAATAAAGATGTCAAGAGAGGCAGGAGCTTTTCATTCCATGTATGTCGTGTAGCGAGATATCTCTTGTGAAAGCAAGATAGTTTCAAAAATAACTCTCATCGAAACTTGGAAGAAACTTAACTCGGCTATATCTACTAGAAGTATCGTGAACCGTTCGCAGTATAAAACCCGTAGTTTATTGCAATTTGAGCTGTAACTATTATTGCGACGGTTAGTTTAAAAAGTTGTTCCTAGCTATGAAAGGCGGTGGTTTATTTGCAATCTCCTGAGCGACCGTTCGCTCAGCACAATAAAAAGTTGCACACTTTTCAATTCGAGGCAACGTCGAGCCAAGCCTCCGGGAGCATTTTTCATTTTACAAGGCCTGCCCTGGGACTTTAAACAAAAGGATTTTTTCCCCATTGTTTCACTTGATTCCTGTTGTCGTAATATTTTAGCGTTTCAAGCTCAGAAAGCCTACGGTCATATTTTCAGACTAATTGCTTGAATCTTTCACGAAATTTAAAAAGCTCTAATTAAAAGAAGAGTCATCTCCCTAGCCTTATCCCGTGTCTCACGGGGTCTGATTATAAGAAGAAGAGTATTTGGTTATATTCCATAACAAGGAAAACATCCTAACTAATATGATATGACATGGGCTAACCAGTGAAGTTCTGACTCCTACATCAGTCCAATCTGTTAATATGCAAGCAGCGCTCTCACGTACTCTATGAATGTTAAACAAAGCTGCCACCACCAGGCTCAAGCTCAATACATAATTATAATCTGAAATCTGTTCAGTGTCATCTTGTCAGTATTCTACGAGGAAGACGACCTCGAAACTTCTCAGTCGAGCCTATAAAACTTTCATACAGCAAAGTTAGCGGTCGAGTGGCTGCCACTGGCATCAGGGATGAGGAGAGAGAAGTTCCTCGGGGACCTTTGCAACGATAGCAGATGTCAAATTGTTTAAAGGACAAAGAGATTGAAGCGAAGATAATTGGTGGAGCGTTCGTGATGTATTATATAAGACCATATCAGAGTCGGGGCAGCGGGCCATTTCTGCGCCGTGAAGGACCGGCTGATATGAAAATTCGCCGTTGAGCGGTCGGCGGGCGGACGGTAGAGCGGCGGAGGGGCGGGTCGGGGGTGGGCGGGGTGCACGGAGGCTCTATTTGGGTCACCCCGGGCGTCATTCCCCGCGATCAATAGCCGAGCCGGCGCGCGCCGTCATCCCTCTCGCTCGCGCTGCCGCCGATTACCTAACGCGTCTCGCACACTGCCCTATCGACATTAATTATTTTATAAATCATCTCTTACACTAAACTATTCAACACAATGCCTGCAGGCCGGTATATATCTTCCACTTACACCGCCTTTACTTCTAGAGGCAAAGGCAACTCTACATCGACGCAGGAAATAGGAAAAACGCCGGCGCCAGGATTTCCCTAGCGCGAATCTACAGCGTTACATAATACAGATAGAACAATAGACATAAAAGTAATCCACGTATTGTGGCAGCCTTTACGGGCAGTATACGGAGACTTAGCAGAAAGAGAAGTATACACTCAATAGTCACATTCAAACTGAAGCGGATGGCGCAATAAATTGCCAGTAAAGCTCTATCCGAAGCGAGTCATATTTAAAAGTGCGCTGAAAGCTCATTATGAAGAGTTGAGCGCGCGGCCGGGTGGAGTGGGGTCATAAATATTACGTCTCTCGATGAGCTACGAATGTTAACTAGGTGGAAAACTATACAGCTTATTTTAGCTGGACATTTACACGTAACAGCAAACGAGCACGAGGAAAATAGACTTGCATGTAACGGCCAAAAACTTGGTTGATATTATCGAATCATGAATCAGGCCGGAGTTTGGCAGTGGTATCCTCGCCATTTGCATTTCGACTGGATCGAGTTTGTCAAAGTTTTTACATTAAGCCGACAACAAACTTTCCGCGGATTATAGAGCGAATAATTAAATATTTTATTTCATTGCTTTCTTTTATTAGTCCAATTTTCTATCAAAATATAAGTATGCCGAATAAAAGCCTAAGTTTATCTGTATTACTCCGCAGAGTTTTAGGCATAAGAATAATTTCGAGAGAGGCTCCCAGCTCAATCATGAAACAACAAAAGGGAGAGAAAACTTTGCCCTCACCACATTCATCAAAAGAAACCTCCGTTCTACTTCCTTGGATCATAGTTTAGTTAACAGACTGGCATAAACTTTTGCTCCTTTGTACGCTCCAGTGATAATCTGGGTTCGATAAACAATGTTCGCACTCCAGGCAGGCACATAGTAAATCATCTATTGTTAGGTGTAACACCTAGACCGCAACTCGTGCATCAAAAATAGCCCAGACATGATACGTCAGAGCAAAATGGCTGATCATAGGAGTGACGTGTACCATGGAGTAGAAATAGTAGGCCAAAACCTCTCGTTGGAATTGCTTTGCACTGAACTATTTTTGATCTACAACCCATAAAGAGGGTAGATACGTTCCTATCGCATTTCTGCAATGACTTTTTAAATATTGGAGATGATATTTTTATTTTGTTGTGTGACATCAAAATGGCTGAACGCGGATGCTCATATTAAGATAGCTTTGGACTAAACTATTTTCGTTCTACGACCCTTTAAGACGGTAGATACGTTACTAACACATTCTGCCTTGACCTTTTAAAAAGCGGGGAAAAATTATTTAGGTACTTTGTTGCGTATTTTCAGGAGCCTTCGTAAGTTTACAAAACATTCAAAGTTAGATTACGAGAGATTTTCCCGTATTTCGTTAACCCCAAGTAGGTTTCCATGTTTAATCCGGTACCATTCTCTTAACGTGCGTTCTATAAGCTCTTAAAGTCGCTGCTAACCGCCTCACAAGGTGCGGAACGTTTATGAAACATAAAGGGCAAAGTTGAAGCTACAAATCTCTTTAGGCTGAAACCCTCCGCCTGTTTTGTGGGTACCCTGGATGTCGCAATGAATTTCAATGACAGCTATAAAGTTCTATGAAGAGGTATATAGAAAGCATTTGAACTGCATTTGTATAAAATATATTGTACTTAATAGTCTAAAAATCGCTCGGAAGTGCAACATTATAATCATGCTTTAAAATCCAACCTGAACATTTTTTGCTATAGATTTCACTGGAAGATATTTGTTTATTTATATGTCCTATATCTCCACCGACTTTCGATACTTCAATGCCTTTTAAAAGAGTGCATATCTGATGACGAAACTGCGGACAGTCCTCATTTTCAGGAGATTTTTACTCAAAACTCGTTCAACAACAATGCTAACTAAGTTTACAAAACCATATAAAACTAAGGAATAAATGAAATAAAGAAACCATGTTGCAGAAAAGACACGCGCTTGAGAAATTATTAGGAGGGTTTCTTTTCATGAGGGCTATTATTTTCGGCTGAGGGCCGACCTTGCCTCGGGCGGCGGGTCTGACGGACCGGCCCCGACCACTGCTAATCTAGCATTTAGTGTTCCACGATGTAATTATTTCTTTGACACCTCTACAAATTGGATACTTTTGTTTTTAATTTATTTTTATTTAGGTTTCAAGACAGTAATTTTGATGAAATACATACACATACTTACATATAATCACGCCTTTATCGTTATCTTAATGGGGTAGGCAGAGCGTAAACGACCTAAACAAAAGTCGTTCCGCCACGTCTGACAAGGTTTTGAGGCTAATTTAAGATAGGTTTGTTGGTATAGTCCCATCGAATAAATTGCAAAATACTGAAACCCTTGGATCCTTGGAGGAAATGCAGCTGGCACATTTTATGTTTTTCTCTCGCTCCCACTCCAGCATGGAAGTAGCATCAGCAGCATCCATCTATTTATGAACCACCCACAATTTTTTGTAATCCACCGGAGTTACTCAGATGGAATGGGAAGGAACACAGAAAAGTAAAAGCTAGCGACTTCTCAAATCAGTGGGTAGGAATAACAAAGAAGGGGTTCTTGATAAAAACAAGCGAGATGATGAGATATACTCGGCAAGACGAATTGAATTAAAACGACGATTATTAGGAAACCACATTTTGGAAAAGCTTTGGAGCTTGTTTTCTTATTGTAAAAAGCAAAACAGAGACAGAAACTTGATAATGAAGTTACAAAAGATGATTACGAAATAGAAAAACCGCTCCTATTTAGGTAGAGCACAGAAGACATGAGTTATCTTGAAGTTGGTGTAAAAAACCGAATTTGTTTCAGAAGTTAGCAATAAAATATAATAATGGATATATCGTTCCCTTTTATCTCCATCCATTATTTCTTTAACCATTTCTGAAATAACCATGTAATTGGATAAGCAAATCCACCATAAACAATATTCGCGGCGAACGGCCATGCTCTAGAAAAACGCAAATAGAATATTCTGGACAAGTAGGTAGAAGTCAGGCCCTGATCAGCCGAGAACCTGATTAATCCAGAGAAGACTTGCGTAATAAGATCCTCTCACCACTGCATTTATATTAGATTTCCATGCAGAAACGTGTCCTTAACTTATTTGCTAAGCAAATAACACGATTGTACCATTAATACACGCGCTGAAAAAATACAAGGAAAAAGACACATGACACGAGTAAATGATGAATGATCCATTCCATTCTCAAATATTTTCACGTGATATACCTATTATAAGCAATCCGGCTACGAATAGGCATCTTGAATGACATTAGGTACCTACCTAACATCGGTAATAAGCACTACAAAAAAGTTATGGAACCTTGCTAAGCGCTCGTCCGTATTCACGTTGTGATGAAGGTTCCAATTTAAGTTAATGTTTTATCAAACATGTTGGAAACCTCATCTGAAGTAGCGTGTAGTAGTTCACCTGAGCCCCGAGTGGCGCGAGGTCAAAGCGAACAAACCGACTCCCCTCAATTTCCGATATGAGATTTGCCTACAGACCGGGCGCTAGGCGAAGCGAGGTGTTCCTAACTGCGAAGGCCTAGTTTATCTCCACGATTCCTATCTGCACAACAGAACTGGAATCAATTTTCTGTCGAACACCGGAATTGGAGTGCCAAGAGTCAAAATCGTTATCCGTAAAGCGACGACGGATGAGTGAAATCGAATATAGAATTACCGGATATTTTTTTCGGAATGTAATAAACTGCTTCAATGCAAAAGAAAATAAAACCCGATACAAAATCTAATTTCGTCGACTTAGACATGAGGAGTTTTGATTGATTGCATTTCGTTTTCTGACGGGTGAGAAGTTGGGGTTCCGGTTGAAGGATCCAATCCAAGTGAAGAGAGAATTTCTAAAACGAATCAGACAATGGGATTGGATTTTGATGGAGTCCTATTTGTATACGTAAGTCTCCATGATGGTCCTTAGCGACAGGCGACAGCAAATAGCCCCCTTCTGTCCACTCAGCCGGCTGCACGTGCGGCCTCGAACCCACTCCGCTCACTACTTCAGATTTACGCTCCGTAAAACATTTCAGTCGCAAAATTATTACTGAATATGAACGGATATAAACACTACACGTCATGGCCGTTGCTATGCGTCTGAAATCTGAATCACGCTTCATAGAAGTGAAGATGAAGGAAGTTTATAGAAAGCTGTCTGTAAAATTTATAATAAGGAGAAACTTTTAAAAAAATTTATTTCATCTTCGAGATATTTTTACAGACTAAAAACAGTCGGTACTGTGGTTTGATTGATGTTTTCAGTTGGAATAACCAACAAGAACGATTGATGGGTTTTAAAACTGGATGATAGGTTTTAGGTACTGAAATGGTACTCTCCAAACCCAAAAATAACCCTGTGACGTATTTATCATCCATATGGCACAGCTAACAATAATAACATAGGTACTGATATTCTTTACATACATACATACATACATAAAATCACGCCTTTATCCCTTACGGGGTAGGCAGAGCGTAAAACGCCTCCTAAAAGGCGCTTTCGCCACGTCTGACATAAATTGAGGGCAATTTTAGATTGTAATGTGTATTGCTGTAGTGACAGGTTGTCAGCCCATCGCCTAAATTACAATACACTGTAACCCTCGAATCCCTTTTGCTGACTTCTACAGCATGCCCGGGAGGAAGGGCATCTGGAACATTCTATGTTTTTCTTTCCCTCCCAGTCCAGTATGGAAGATATTGATAGATAGATACTGATATTCTTTATCGAGGATAATCTTCTTATGTAACAAGATTACGGCTGTCCTTTAAAATGGAAAATAAAAACAACACAGTCAAAGTTCCGGAAGCCGACAAAGTGCTTAGTGCAGGACATTTGAGAAGTGTAGGACGGGCTTGCACGTCATGCGTAACTTTAAAGCTTTTTTGCCACAGGATCAATACTGTTTGACTACTGGGCCCAAAGCTTTGGAGTCAGCGAAAACAAAGGTAGAATTCAGATAAGGAAAATAAATTAGCACTCGGTAGGAAAAAGGCCTGCCAATGCCGTAATCGAGAAGCGTGACCTATGCCATTTGGCTAATACACGTGGGAAATCCCACCCTCGGTAGGGATTGGATAAATCTCCTGAAAGTCTAGCTGAATTTCTAGGGATGAAAAAGTAAGTAATTTTACCGAAAAGTCTGGTAAAATACGGTATTTAACGGTCATTAATAAAAATGAAAAATTACCGGCGACTTACGAAGTTTTAAGAGGGACTTTTATGAAGTGAATACTCTTTGAGATTCGAGGGTTACAGTGTATTTTAATTTATGCGATGGGCTGACCACCTGTCACTACCTATAGCGATGCACATTTGATTTAAAATTTATCTCGATATTTGTCAGACGACGACGTAGCGAAATCGCCTATCGTTGCCGTTGTTATACATACATACATACATAAAATCACGCCTTTATCCCTTACGGGGTAGGCAGAGCGTTAAACGCCTCGTAAAAGGCGCTTTCGCCGCGTCTGACAATAATTGAGGGTAATTTTAGATTGTTATTTGTCGATTATTACTGTCATTACTAACGTTTTTTACCGGGGTAGTTTTACAGTTTCGCATCCCTAGTTATTCCCCGTAATGGGGGCGTCGAGATAATCCAGCATCGGGGCCGGGGTCGGGTCGGGTGTCGCTAAACAGCCTCCGCAGCCTCCAGCCACTTGGCGCTACGCAAATCCAGTGAATAAGGCGGCGTTAAGTGCACGCGAGAAATGCCGTGCTCCGTATAATTGAATTAAGAGCTCGCCACTTACCTACTACCTACACGACGAGGATATTATCTTAAAGTGCTATAGTCACTATACTCAATTGAATTTTTTTGTCACCTTCTCCGGAATAATTTGGGGACTCATGTCCCCAAATTATTTCAAGAGCTCGGAATTTCCGTGTATTTAATAATAGTAACTCGGCTAGCCAAGAGAGAGAGAGCCACTTACCTACTACTTAAACGTCGAGGATAATATCTTAAAGTGCTATGATAGAACAACTCAATTGAAAAATTCCCCACCCTAACACTGGTGTAAAGGCTCAGTGTGAAGGTGGGGCATTTGGGGATTTGTCACCCTCTCCGGACTATATTGGGGGCGTGAGAGAGCCCACAATTTCTTTGTATTTAATGGTAACGCAGCTATCCAAGAAAGGAAACAAGTTGATATTGAACGCTTATTCATTTTACTTGTAATAAAAATTAAAAAATGTGCTGCTTAAGTTTCACGTAAACTTTGAAGCCTATGGGTTCTGTTTTATTTGGAACTATAATATTTTTTTAAAAACTTACATAAGTCATTTAACAACGCATCTAAAGATTCAAAATTTGCAACATGCCGAGCATTACTGCAAAAGAAATTAAGTGGTCTCGCTGATGAAATATATTGAAATGAGCAGCAACCGGAAGAATGCTATAAATCGCTCAAATCTTGCACAAAAGTGCAACCAACCCAAACTTAAATGATCGAAGAACTTGGGAGTGGGAGATTCAACATGACCGTTCAGCAACTGCACGGCGCCGGTGCGAACCGGTAAGGGCGGTGGTCGCTAGTTTCCAACTTCCTCTCATCTCAGCTTCCCCACAGTTCAATGCACTCTTATAAATCAGTATTCTTATTAATGTTTTCGAGTCGACGTACAACTTTATGAACCCTAGTGAAAGAGCTTTTAAACTTCCTGATAGCATAGGTAAATGGCCTCTACATGGTTTTTGTGACCAACCACTATCAAAGACAGCGATACGAACGTGCACTCAGAAACACGGAATCCTATTACTTACAGACAATCAGTTGATTAAGCCTGCCTGCATTGCTCTATCTCCCCCGAGAGAAACAAATAACCGAATAACCACTACGTCCAGATAGTAGGAGGCAGTAATAAAAAAAAATTAGAAATAGGTAGTCTCTCTTTCTAGTTTTAGTGAGACAGTTTTTGACATGACCTGACTTATTGATCGAGGCTTCAGCTTCAGTGTCCAAACGCTCGTGAAAAATAGGGTTACATCGCCTTTTGAGCAATATTTTCCCAGCGACTGATCCGCGTATTTTTATCCAGAAAGATAGGGTTCTAGACAATTTTTTAACGTAAAAATATGTTTAGTGAAGCAGTCATGAACAAAATGGTTTATTATACGTTGTACCTAGCCACCAGCTGGTGCAACTAATCTTCTTCTGACAAAACAAATCTATAAACCCAAAAATTTGGTAGTAGGAGTTTTATAATACATTATCTCCCCAGCCTTATCCCGTATCACATGGGGTCGGCTACCTTATCTAGGGGATTGAACTAGAGTTTATGGTTTTTACACAGAGCGACTGCCATCTGACCTCCGCAGCCCAGAAGGGAAACCAGATCCAATCCTAGATTAGGTCAGAGTTTTCAAGCCGCACTGGTCTCTGATATGGCTTAACGACTAATATCTACGGTATGAACGATATTAACCGGGGCCAATGGTTTAACGTGCCTTCCAAAACACGGAAAAAGCGCCGAATTAGCGTGCATATGAAATTCGAAAAACACATTAGTACGGGGTGGGATTCAAACCACGAGCCAGCGGCCCTATCCACTACACCATCGGACTCAATACCCATCTTTAAAAGTATTTCTCAACTTTCTAAATGCTGTATACGTCCAAACTCTTCACAAGTGGATCACTCTGGAGCCATCTCATTGCCATTATAAAACTGTAGGTTTTCATAGAATAAATCAACCTGTTTCCTGGCTGCAGAGCAATCTGTAACCTGAGAATAGGCAAATGGCAAATTGAGCGTGGGTGTGGTCCATGAATGAAATTCGCTACTCGCTCCACAATCATCATTGGTACCTGTGCACTCCGGTTTACGTTAATCTCTGTACGTTTATTATATAGAATACAAGGACGATCCGCATTGTTGTATATGTTTTTGTTGATTGTTCAAAATTTGCTGAATCCGAATCAGCTGGCATTATTCCTTCAGAATCTATTTTTTTAAATTAATTTCTGTTATTGCAGGCATAATTATTATGCGTAATTCTAATTATGTAAGCAGCGTACAGAGAGAGAGCCAAGGTTTAAAGGGATTACTGAGAGCTGCTCTAATACCACTCAGGGTTGCAGATTTAATTTTTCCTGAAGCTTTGTGCGGTCGTGGCGGCTTAAAACGAAACAGTAGTAGCGAATACTAAATACGAACCAAGCCTAATTAGGGAAAAAGCAATGCAGCAAAAAATATGATGTAACAAAAAACAGAATACCATAAAGATGAGAAACGGCTGTACGAAAACCGAGGAAAAGCCAGACAACAATAATGTGTCACTCGTCGGCGTTGAAATTGGAAAACGAGCTGAAGTTGTGGAGAAATATGACAGCTCGTCCCTGCCATAAATCTGGTCTGTCTCGAGTTGCACAAAAAAATAAATGGGAAAACAATCAGGGTTGGGAATTTCCCAAATTCATTGCGCAGATGATGTGTTGATTGAGAGTTTGGGAGTAATATTCATCATTCAACTAGCTTGTCGATTTTCTTTACTAATTTACACTGTGTAGTTCAAACTGCCACATTTTACTACACATCACATCTTTAACTTGAAATTTAATTAAAATATTTCCCGAAAAAAGAACAAGATAATGGAGTTTTCCCTAGGATTCAGTTTTCAACAGTGCAGTGAATGCAGTTGCAAAGTTGAATGAGATGCACAGCGCAACATCAATCAGTCAACCAGATATAAGCCCAGCGTGTCAGTTCAAGCTGGATGTAATTTCGGCATTTCACATCTCTATTGAATTAATCCAGTAATTCGTGACTCAGAGGAAAAGAACTGTTTAGCTTCGTTTGTTACACTAACCAAGAAGATTGTCGAGATGTCGCGTTCACACAAATTATATTAGACTGGGAGTCCTCGCAATTTATTTATTTAGCCTAGTTTGTGGGAGGTATAACTTTGAGAATACTCAGAGGAAGCAGTCCCGTATAGGATTTGAAACTAAGATTTGTTTTAGGGTACATTTTGTCAACAACAGTACTAAGTAACTAACATATCCAGCTAGAAGTATACAAAAATGAATTTTTCCTTTTTTATTTGCATTAAATATGACAGAGATGAGCGAGCTCTCCCATGCAGGACGATCAAATACGGAACACAGCAGACTGCTTGGCTCCGATGGACGACAGTGGTAGACAATATGAAAAACGATCAAATTCTCTTTAAAATAAAATGTGCCTGCTAATGTTAAATGACTCGTAGCTCAAGCAAGGAATCCCGGAGCCCTTAGAACAACTAAAAATAATCGACAGAGACAGATTTCGACAATGGCAGTTTTACCGAAAATATCTTTCATCTACGGCCTATGCATCGACAGGACTACTCATCATTTGTATTATTTATTTGCAACCGTACTTGAACATGGTTTAGGAAATTATATACCTATAAATAGGTATAGAGCTATCGATTTGTTGAGCAACCCGCGAACAATTTAGTCACTGCAGAAATGAATGCAGAATTCCTTAAAATCAGCAAAAAGATTTCATCCAACCTCTGCTTACCATTTGCTAGCCCTGACTGTAGACAGTAAAAGGGTCTAGAAATTAGCATCAATTTTGTGCCTAAAAGGAGTTTTCCGACGAGCTGTTTAATTATTCGTGAAAATCCAATATTCGGCAGATGGTGATTGGACCCCGAAGAATATTAGGCAAGATTGATTGAAATCGCTGTTCGGAAAAGTTTCGTTACAAGGGTTTCGAAGAAATTGGTAATTGTTTATAACAAAAATTATAAAAAATCCCAGCATTAAAAATAAGATTCCTTTATTTTAGTTAGGGGTCCTGTCGTGCTGCACGGTTTAAAAGGTACATCTCGTAATTTATATATTAACGAAACATTTTAAATTCAAATAGCAGCTATCGCTCCAGCAATCTCAACAGAGCCCTTGACCTTAGGAACGACAGCGGTTGATGAGCATCATCATTATTCATGAGCATTAAATGGAGCGAGGGAAACCTCCAACATCTTCCTACAACGAAGTATTATGGCACTTAATAACAGAAACATAATTATTACGCTCTGCAGCTTCACGTGTCGACATCACCGCTTACATGCAAAATTACTTAAAAGAGGGTGACAGTAAGACGGAGTAAGGACGGACAATAAAATAAAATCCTTGTGAGAGACACGAGACGGAACACAGAACAGAACAATCCGTCAACGATAATCTCACACAGAGGAAGCCGCAGCTGACACAAACATTCTGTAATACAAAAAGCATTTCAGCTGAGAATTGTGGATGACACGTTAGGAACTCCGATTTTTGGCACTAGATTTAAAACCGTTGGGCATTGTCGCCACTTACTTTAGTTAGCTTTTGTGCAAGTTTATTCAAATAAATGGCCTGACAGCACCAGTTGTCAGGAAAGTTTGATCTGCAGACTAGCTTTAGGTATATGAAAGAGAATCATGAGCGAAATTTAGGGGAACAAGAACCTGAAATGAAATGACGTCGTTCTATTTTATCCATACTCGGTGGTGACCGATAGCGCAGTAATTAATTCAAATGCTGCAAATGAACTACCCACACGCGTCAGCTAACTGACTCCCATGCTAATGCTAGGAGGTGGGACTGTTACGCGATAATACATAGAATGTCTATAGTTCTGTGTTAGATGCAGTTTTCGTAATAAAAACAACTCTGCTTTTCAGAAACTTGAACCGACTATTTCAGTGCTTCAACAATTCTGTTGAAACAAATCTTTGCGAGCACAAGGATCCAGACAAAATCGTCGCGCAGAAGTCGAGGCAAATTGAATTTACCTTCATTTCCTCACAAGACGTTCGTTTTCCAAAGTGCGTTCAATTTGTTACATAGCAGGCATTTGTAAGACGGGTGAGGGAGTGTCATATTGTCACGTATTGCCCTATCTCGACACCCAATTCCGTGATGATACACGCTGTCGTATATTCAATTAACTTAATGGAACCTTCCAATACGAATGTATACTTAGTTGTGGAATAGGCTATAGATAGCTATATATAGGTATTCTTAGCGTTCTTTTTGTTCATTTACGATGTCGTTCCTTTTCAGATGTTTGTTGTAGCTTAAATCTAACGAAAACCTCCCAAAGAAGCTAAACTAAAATAGAACAGAAGAAAAAGTACTAAATATTTCATTGATTTTGCACGCCCATCGTCCAATACATCAAATTTTTACCCACGTAGTGAGTCTTGGAAGTTTCTAAAAGAACTAAGTTCGGATGGACCCTCAAAATCGCAAATTAAGTTCCTAAACTGGGAATACTTGCAAGGGAACGACATCGTTTCGCAAGTCAGTAAATCTTCATTATATCGCAAGAACTTCTTTATTATGTAATTTATGAAACTTTGGAGTACATACTCTTGTTCATACTTGCTTTTTCATAGCTTCCAAGTATTCGGAATATGAGGTCAACTTTATAAGTTGATCGGTGGAGAAAATTTATGGCTTAGTACATTGACACACCCACAGTTCGACAATCAATAAGAGGTGGCGGAAAAATATTCCAATGCAGTCTTGCTGTCTACAGCGGCGACGGGCGCGTCGCGTCGCCGACTTACGTAACACTCCGTCCTGTCTAATCAATACCACTTCAGTTTATCATACAACACGGTGACAAACAACCATTATGGTCTAATGACCCACCTGATGGTAAGCGGGCAGCTTAAATATTGCCTATTCCATTACATACGTATTGATTGAATTTACTGAAAAAGCATGGCGCGTTGCTTACCATGAAACTTAGGTGGGTTGTCCCAGAAATTTCAAAAGGAATCAATCTGTTCTGGGAGCGAAAGAAAAACTTAGAATGTTTCAGCTGCATTTCCTCCCGGGCATGCTGTAAAAATCAGCTAAGGGATCCGAGGGTTTCTGTATATTGTAATTTAGGCGATGGGCTGACAACCTGTCACTACAGCAATATACTTACAAGTCTATCTTAAATAACCCTCAAAACTTTGTCAGACGTGGCGGAATGACCTTTCGTTTAGGTCGTATACGCTCTGCCTACCCCATTAGGGATACAGGCGTGATAGTATGTATGTATGTATGTATCAATCTGTTCAGACCGGAACAGAAGAACGAACTTTCTGTTTAGTATTAGAGTTGCTACTACTTACCACGGCCTATCCATGGGGTTATTCGTTCGGGGCGAACGTCAAATGTCTTACGACTAAAAGAAACTTTAGCAAAATTCCCGTATGGCTAAACCTCAACTTCCTAAATGGACTTTTGCAAAAACCCAACTTCTAACTGGACTTACATAATCGGTTCTGTCTAATCAATACCACTCCATGTAATAACAGGGCCAATGTACGGGTAAAAGCCCGGATCTGCTGGCGACCGTCTTGGCAGCCTGCGACGCCGACTTGGCAATAGTTCCTTGTTATCCATCGTTTTGGAACACGTGCAAAGATGACTTATTTACTCCGTAATTGGATGGCCGTTCAGGGTATTGAGTAAGACTTTAAGAATTTTAAAGTCATAAAAGACAATCAAAACGATTCGTTTTATACAGATAAACTGAAAAGAGATGGAAATCAAGAAATAAGCGAGACTGTTCCTTTTTAAAAAAGCAATAAAAGAGAGTTTTGCCATAAGAAGTGTGAAATGTTCACCCTTAAGCACCGTGTATCCGATAAAAGCATCGCTTCTGAATTATGTAACAGTGGCGCAAAATATTGCGGATATGTTCCAGAAAAACAATGGTCCCTTTTCCACTCTTCTTGGAAATTAAGGATTCTGGGACGTAGCTCCATTAGGCACGATTACTTCCACAAGAAACTTTTCTTAGGTGCAGTAAATTCTACACGGATGAATAAATCGGAACAAAGAAATTACGTTGCTTTGATCATAGGAATGAGTTGAAGAAACCAGCGAGGTAAACATGCGAATCAGATCCAGTGAAACGGGAAAAGGTCGCATGAGTTTTGTTTCTGGTGCTTCCAGATGATTCCCGAAAGTTCTATTTCAAGGGCTTTCGTCCTCACGTGCCTGTTCAGTGCTCACAAGACGAATAGGCCACACGAAAACCGTATGAATTGCTACACGCAACCCCGATGACCTTCCGTCTGCGAGTATTGACGGGAGCCGGAGCGGCGGAGGGAAAAAGTACGCACTGCGCGAACGAACAAGGACGAACGGAATACTCCTCCACTTCCTGTTTCAGGAGGCTTTATCCCCGCGTCAGAGCAGGACGGACGACTAGGCGAGATAACTCCTCCGAAGTGGCGACCAATAACAGGTTAATTCCTAAGTTATTATCGCGACCATCTTTCTGTGTTGGATTTTATGACTTTAACAAATAAGAAAAAGCAACAAGGCGATATTGATTTTCTTCAGTCTTTTTCCAATAGTTATATGCAGCTGAAAAGATGCTGAATTTAAGAGATCTAACAGAAAATCTAATTCATGAATAAATTACGCGAATTCTTTGCTACAAAGAGAATTCTACTATAAAGGAAATGGAGTCTGAAATTGCATATAACCCTAACCCTTGTAATCTTATAAAAATACTTCGTAGGTAAGATTCATTTCTTAAGAGAGGGTTGTAGCGTCCGATTTATTTCAGTTATACTGGAATACAATGGCTCTTTTCTATTCATACATATTTTCGCCCGAAGCTTTCCACCAGGGAGTTGAAATCACAACTTTTGGTCCATGAATTTCACAGCCATAATAAGAACAACAAAAAATAGAACAAGTGTAAGGAAAACCTACTCGTAAGTATATCTCATGTCTGAGAGTAAACTTTTCCACTTTATTCGATTGAACAAAGAGCTCTTTTTGCAACAAAGGGAACTCGGAAGCTCTTCTCGAAGTTCCGAAGACGTTTAGCTCTCGCCTATTGTGGCTGTAAGAAATCCTGCTTGTAAAGTCGGGCAGAAACTTGAGTTCCCACTGTTCCAGTTAACCCCTGGGAAGGATAAAATACAGCCAGACATGCGCTGGTTTTCCACTTTGCTAGTTTTCCACTTCTGCAACGGGCAGCGGTTAAACGAAGCGAAAAATCAGCTCGTTTGTTAGTTTCGTCTTGTTTTAAAACGTTATTCCATGAATAATGCTGGTTAACAAAGCTTTGAAAGTAAAGTTTTCCAATAAAACTTAACACAAACACGTCCATATTTTTCGAAAAGGGCAAAATGGTAAAAGAGACCGTATAATGTTTACAATACTAAAAAAATTCCACTCTAATTTTACACTTTTAGAATATGATTTCAAAAATAATCATAGGGCTACACATTCTTTCCCCAATGGAAATCGAAACCAAGACCTCCGAATCGAGAGCCGAAGGTTCATACCATTAAGGCCAGAGGCAGGAGCTTCCCAATTACCTAATTAGGTAAAACCGTAAAACCTATAATATGACGTCACAACCCATGTGTGCCATCGGACACGCCCAGTTGATATTAATCCGGCAAGTAGAACGACCTTCGGCTTAATTGGTTCCGTTTCCCGCTCGTCCTCAAACGATGACGAGCAACTTAATGCTACGTAAACAGAGCCTTCATTACAACGACCACTCGGCTGGAAATTTACTTCTTTTTAATTTATATTAGAGGGAGTCATAGCCCGGGCAAAATGGACTTAGACGAAGCCGGAAAGCGGGCTCCAGTACAGCACAATGTTGGAGATCTAGGCAGTTGCAATTGCCAAAAGCAGGCAGAAGAAGAAGATTATAGAAGCAGGCAGACGAGATCAGATGATGGTCACCTTAGTTAACTTATGGTAGCCGATCACCGCCGCCCAAGGCATATTTGCAATGCCGTTACAAATGTGCTGCATGCCTTTTATTATACTTTGGGATTTCTACTATATTACAGAGTTTAGTATCTTTAGTTTAGTTTCTTCCGTGCTGGCCTGGGAGCGAGAGAAAAACATAGAATGTGCCAGCTGCATTTCCTTCCGGGCATGCTGTAAAAACCAGCTAAGGGATCCGAGGGTGTCAGTATATTGTAATTTAGGCAATGGGCTGACAACCTTTCACTACAGCAATAAACCCACAAATCTATCTTAAATAGGTAACCCTCAAAACAATATCAGACGTGGCAGGACGACCTTTATTTGAGTCGATTGCGTTCTGCCTACCCCATTAGGGATATAGGCGTGATTATATGTATGTCTATTTAGTATAGATTTTAAGAAGCTTTTCTCCACGTCTGAAAACTTTTTAGCTGAGAACAGTGTCTTACTGCAAGCCTCGTCCACTTTTTTTATTGTACTTGGCAGCTCTGTTCCTATTTTATTTGTAAAAAGCTCTAGCAAATTTCTCAACAAAGAGATCGTATCTTAATTGCTATCTCGAAAATGCACAACGAAAATACTTTCGCTATACAGCTATATCTCCCTTGTACGCGATAGAGGGAGAATTTTGTTAAATTCCAACAAAGGTCAGGTTCGGGTGACCTCTGAACTTTTCTTGTCCGGATCGTCTGAAGAGAGGGTGAAATAATATATCTCAATGCCTCTCTTGTATATATATTTAATCGGAAACTCTGCGACAGGTTTCATAATGCCTGAATACTTAGCACATTTTGATCCAATATTACCAATTTATTCACCTAGATTAGGAAGCCGACCCTGTGAGATACGGGATAAGGCTAGGGAGATGATAATGATTACCATTTATTTATTTCAAGGAACAATGGAAATATAAATTGAGGTCAATAAAATGTACATACATATCTATAATCACGCCTTGATTCCTAATGGGGTAGGCAGAGCGTAAACGACCTAAAGAAAGGTCGTTCCGCCACGTCTGACAAACTTTGAAGGGTTATTTAAGATACGATTTGTAGGTATATTACTGTAGTGACAGGTTGTCAGCCTATCGCCTAAATTGCGATACACAGAAAGCCTCGAATCCCTTAGCTGGTTTTTACATCATGCCTGGGAGGATGCAGCTGGCAAATTCTATGTGGATTTTCTCTCTCCCAGTCCAGCATGAAAGTTTCTAAATTATTAAAGAGATGAATTTTTCATCTGCATGAATCTATCTGCCCTTTACTTTTGTGAATTTAACATTTTTTTTGCGTTTCCACAGCATACATTTCTATGCTAAATATTACAAAAAAATGTCTCGTTTAATACTTTTAAAACAAAATTAGCGGAATACATTAAAAACAACATATTTCTAGATTTCAGAGAGGTGATCAAAGGAAAAGTAAATAAATTTAAGATTAAGAAGAAATTTTGTACTGTTTAAACGACAACTAAGATTTAAGATTTATTATCTGTATTGCTTGTATAAATTTCCCATGTAAGTGACTATAATTGTCTTAGTTACTACTTCTCGAAATTTTAGTAACGTGATTTTGGCTCACAAAAACAAAGGCTCCAATCTCGGTAGCCCATAAAAGTGTACTATAATAAAATTTGCTGCTGAAACTTGTTGAAACCGGGTCGCAGCGTACATCGTGCAGCAAATATGGTCAATTTGCAGTAAATCAAGAGAGGGCTGGGCCGTGACGAGACCTACTAGTACCTATACATACATATAATCACGCCTTTATCCCTAATGGGGTAGGCAGAGCGTAAAGGTCGTTGCGCCACGTCTGACAAAGTTTTAAACAACCCTTGTTTAAGATAGATTTGTAGGTATCTTGCTGTAGTGACAGGTTCTCAGTCCATCGCCTAAATTACAATATACTGAAAACTCTCGGATCCCTTAGCTGGCTTTTACAGCATGCCCGAGAGGAAATGCAGCTGGCACATTCTATGTTTTACTCTCGCTCCCAGGCCAGCATGGAAGGCACCTATACAACTCGCGAAAATCAACTTTATTGCAAGGGAGTAAAGTCTTGGATGCATCCGTTCTGCATAGTGTGCTTGACCGTTCGCTGACTCCTATTGCTAGGGTAACGAGGTTAGTGGAAAAAATCAACTAGGTTAAACTTTCAAGAGAGAAAAAGGAAAATATACCATTTTTGAAACCTGTGCAGAAATCAAAAGCGGTTGGAAATACTAGAAAACTCTCAGTAGAGATAACTTATTTATAAAATTTAATCTTCCGAACTATTAAGTTGAATTCCAAAAATGTTGAACTAAAATTATAGTAACTAATCGTAACCGAAGTGCTACTTCCGTAGAGCTTTCGTAGCAATTTCGTAGCAGTTTTCTACGTCAAATACCCCCATCCAGCCTCCTATCAATTAACGAAAAGCGGCAAAAAATTGGACGGCGTCCAAATGTTGGATCAGTTTGTTGGAATAAACAGAAGTGGGGTTCCAAACCGTTGCCAGATTTAGGGAGTACGAGCAAATAATGCTTTAGTGACTAATTTCGTGTCCATCAGAAAACATTTCATAAACGAGTAAAAGGAAAAAACTGTTTGGTAAAGAAATAAAAAATTAGAAAGAGCGTCTTTTAAAGAAGTTTTATAAAGCACTACAAAATAACCTGCTACAACTAAAACCTTCATGAATAGATAAAGGCTTGCCTTCTACTAGTAGGTTAATATCGATCAACCTGCAAAATTGATGCGTTTATGGGCGTCAGTTCGGCGCCAGTGGCAGTGCATAGCGCACCTAGCCACCCAGAAACTAACTACCAGTGTTGCCACACCTTTCATCTATTCTCCGCAAAATCTGTGGCTGAATTCTCCACAAATTTTCTGTACGAAAATATTTCAAATTTAAGGTTTAACTTAAAAACCAACACAAGTAACTTTTATTGTGTTGCCATTCCAGACTAATGCAACAATACAATAATATAACGGTAGTTATGAAACTACCGTTCACACAATATATTCTTCCATGGTGGACTGGGAGTGATAGAAAAATATAGAACGACAACAACAAAATTTTAGGGAAAAAATATCCCCACAATAAAAACCCCATCAGTTTAATACCCGCACTTCGGGAAACTCCCTACACTTTGCAACCCTGCTAGCTGCTAGCTACACCCTGCGATCGATGCCGACCTGCTTACCGACCGATGCACCGAGCCACCGAGCTGCCTGCCCGGGACTTACATTCCCACTTTACCATATCACACAAAATGGTGCAGTTTTTATCGATTCCAGATTTATCACGCCTTAATCCCTTACGGGGTAGGAAGAGTAATTTAATATGTATTGGTAAGCCCCAAATGGCCCCAATCATTTTAAAATTCCCTGCATTTTGTGTAATTCCCCACAGTTTGCAACCCTAGTAGCTGCTAGCTACACCCTGCGAGCGGTGACCTGCGATCGATGCCGACCTGCTTACCGAGCGATGCACCGAGCCACCGAGCTGGCTGCCCGGGACATACATTCCCACTTTACCATGTCATATAGAATGGTTCACTTTTTAATCGCCTCCAGATTTTGCCTCATGATTTTTTCGCCTCCTGAATCCCTTACGGGTTACGGGGTAGGTAGTAAGCGTTTATTAAAAGGCGATTTCATCACGTCTGACAAAATATTGAGGGCAATTTCAGATTGAAATGTGTACCTCTGATGGGTATAGTGAAATGCCGTCCCTAAAACCGCATATTTCCTTCTACAGATTTTTAGAGTAGGCCCGGAGAAGAAGCTGAAACATTGTACGTTTTTCTTTGCGCTCCCAGTTCATCATAAAATATGTAATCCATGGAGTTCAGATTTTGTGTTACCCACAAAACGATCCAGTGATAGAATTTTTTTAAATTCCCCACTTGACTTAAGTCTTGCTCGGCATTATGGAAATAGGACGAAGAACAAGATTGATCGCGGTATACTTTGTATTATTTCAAAGAAATAGGTCAACTGTTGCCCCCGATTCGTATTGGATTGGAAATTCAGATAGGAAATCGAACCTTTCATCCATTTGTACTAATAGCTTGACTTCCAAGAAATGTCAAGATAAATAAAAGTGTATTTATAGCGGAGAAAATAACTGGTCACAAAATGGCGGCCTAAGAGATAAACAGGAACGAAACGTGATATTTGGTTCTGAATGACAGGCACGGGGGTGGAAAAAAGGGATGGGGAAGGAAGGACCGTGGGAAATTGACGCGATGGAAAAATACTCAGCTTCGGACTTACCAAGATATACTTAAAAACTGCCTTTAGTGGTTTTCTGGATTTTGTGTGATTCAAACAAAAAGGATTTCGGGCAGCACTTTGGAGTGCACCTTAAGCTGGCGGGAATGGGGCGAACTTCTCTAATAGAGGTCGATACATAAACCATGTCAGAGGCGGCAGTTTAAAAACCTTAATACCAGGGTTCATCGGGTCGTTCGTTTAAACGAAAACCCGATCGCAAGAAAATTTTTGGACTCTGTCAAATTATTTTAGAATCTCATTCGACGTTGAACATGTAGATAAAGTTCAGATAAGTATCATAATTCAAGTCTGAAAGGCACTAGCGTTGATGAAAGCGCACACAACACTAATTGGATGGTGTTTGTGTATTATGTATGATAATGAACAGCAGGTAATCGCCGTACTTTCATCACTATGGACTAATTTGTCAACGTCACTACAGCCAACAAAGAACTGTTGAGTATATTGCGAAGATAATGCGATAAGTCTTCTTCTTATTGAGTAACTTATGGAGTCAACAAACTAACTGATGAGCCCTAGTATGCCTGTGGATAGTGTGTATTATGATTATGATAATGAACAGCAGATAATCACCGTACTTTCATCGCTATGACCTAATTTGTCAACCTCACTACAGCCAACAAAGAACTGTTGAGTATATTGCGAAGATAATGCGATAAGTCTTCTTCTTATTGAGTAACTTATTGAGTCAACGAACTAACTGATGAGCCCTGGTTTGCCTGTGGATAGTGTGCATTATGATTATGATAATGAACAGCAGATAATCACCGTACTTTTATGGCTATGACCTAATTTGTCAACGTCACTACAGCCAACAAAGAACTGTTGAGTATATTGTGAAGATGATGCGATAAGTCTTCTTCTTATTGAGTAACTTATGGATGCCTATAGAAAGGTCCTGCGGAAGGCTGGCATTGCAACCGAACCCTCCTACCAACATTTTACGCCAAATAACTTACTGTGTTCCACTAGTGTGTAAGATAAGAATACTAGTGCTTTAGCGAGCTTGCTATTAGCAATACTGTGTCTAGTCTAACACAACTAGAACTAGTAGTTTGTCTACATAGAGTTAAGAGGTTACCTATCAGGATTAAAAAGAACGCATGATACTTTTTTAAAGACTATTATTATTCTAATTTAGGCGATAGGCTGACAACCTGTCACTACAGCAATATACCTACAAATCTATCTTAATTATCCCTCAAAACTTTGACAGACGTGGCGAAACGACCTCTGTTTGGGTCATTTACGCTCTGTCTACCCCATTAGGGATAAAGGCGTGATTATATGTATGTATGTATGTATTATTATTATAGACAACTGAAATCCATACAGCCATTTTCGTAGGTGTAAGGATAACTCCTTAAAGCTATTGAAACGTGAGCATCACTTTTTCTCCACGTAATTCGATACGAAAGGCAGCTGCGAGATAAAAGCTACGATCCTTTACAAGAAAAACTAAACGATGATAGAGAAAAGTGAGAGAGCTTAAGGAATCGCCCAGGAGTATCATTAATCTCTTTGAATAGTTTGCGTTCTTTTTCTTCCAGAATTTATAGATCTGGTATTCAAATTCATCTAGGATCTATTACAAAAGTAACTTTCGTAATTTCGCAAAGACGACAGTCGAATTTAAAAGTTACCCATCATTCGCTTGCCATTATTCCATTTAGAAGTTACCAAATCAATCAATAAGCACTTTATTAGTTTTCTGTAGTCATTGACACAACAGATCTTGTTTAAATCTACTACTTTTATTTAAATTTCATTGTAATCATATAAAACCTGTATAAAACAGTACATTTTTACATTTGAAAACCACGGCAGATTTTATTGCTAAAAGAGAGCAAGCGCGCATAGCAACGCCATCTAGTAAAATATCGCGGGAACTAACCAACTTGGGTGCTTAGCTGCTTTCCGCAAACAGTCCAGAAAGGATTTACCTACCATCGGTTTGTGGCTACGGTTTCAGGTATAAAGTCGGCATTTAGATATCTAGCTGTTACATAAGAAGGCGTGGTCGGTCCTGTATACTGTTGTACTACTTATGTTGGGATGAAGGCTCTCCTAAGACCGCTTTTGCACTGATCCAAATCCGTCTCCGACTATTTTCTGATCCGAATTGGCCTTCCTAGTAAATGTATGACAGCTTACGCCCCCATCCATATCCTTATTATATAGAAATTTCACGGGCACGGTTCGGATACGAATCTAATACGGCGCTGTGCAATACCCCCCTAAGTGTTTATGTAATACATTATGGGTGTATAAAACATGTCACGTATTTATCCCATATGAGGTAGGCAGATTGTAAATCGCTTAGTAAAAAACGTTTTCGCCATGTCTGACAAGGTATTGAGGGCAATTTTAAATTCAAATGTGTATCGCTATACTGACAGGTTATCAGCCCATCGCTTAAATTAGTAAGTAAGTAAGTAAATTACAATACACTGTAACCCTTCCATCCCTTTAGTAAATCCCTTCAGTAAAAGCAGCTGACTCATTCGAAGTAAAGTTATTATATCTCTCAGTACAGCATGGAAGGTCCCCTTATTATGTATGGTATTAAAGCTTTTATACGTATGTTAAAGCTTAAACTGCGAAATTGCAGTTCAGGCAGTTAGCTAATTCAGCTTTTCATGTCACGTCCCTTCATCATTCAGCTTGAAAGGGAATGTCAAGGGCCGCTTAAACTGCTATTCAGCGAATGAAACTACGAGTGGAGTGTGCTTTAAGTTAGGAAAATTCAGATAAAGTGCCCAGTTTGAACCATGCCAGCCTTCAAAGAAACATCTACACGTATGTTCTGTTACAATAATACCCGTTGTTGAAACTGCTATGTTTCCTAATAAACATAAAAGCGACACTTCTGTGTTTCCTCACTGGGTAATCAGATCATCAGACATCACTTTGTATTGCCCCTCCAGTACCTTTGATTTAATTACTTTAACTATATGACCGGCCCGGGAACAGGCACAGCTGGGACGTTCCTTGTTTATTGATTGCCCATGCTCTAACATTATCTTTTATTGAAACAAAGAATATCTTATCTACCTCTATTCGATACGTATACCTAATTTACGCATTTTCGTTTATCAATACAGTTTATTGGATAGTCTTCGTTAATTTGTTCATTAATGGCAGTTTTACGTTATTGCTTTATCAGACGTGGCGAATACCTTTGTTTAGGTAATTTACGCTCTGCCTACCCCATTAGGGATAAAGGCGTGATTATATGTATGTATTACGTTATTGCAAATATCCATATTTTATTTCAGGAATACAATCACGTTCTCAGTAATGCAAACGTTATTTTATTACACGTTGAATATTCGACAAAAACGTGAACAGACGAAAGCATATTGTAGACCTACCAAACGTGAAAGGTATCGATCAACCAATAAAAGCTACGAAAGCTATAAAATGCTTACTAGACGAAGTCGGCGCGGCGGAGCGAAACTGCCGAATTGACAGTATTGCGCTACAAAGAAATCTCTCTTACTCCAACAGCTTTAGGCACTACAAGAGAGAAAAGCAACATCCCAAGAAATACCTACAGTTTTTCATGATTATCGAATAATTCTCAAAAAGTATAGCTTACTTTACCCTACAAAAAAAACTGCTTAGAATATAAAACATACATATAATCACGCCTTTATCCTTAATAGGGTAGGCAGAGCGGAAAAGACCTAAACAAAGGTCGTTCTGCCACGTCTGACAAGTTTTGAGGGTTATTTATGATAGATTAGTAGGTATATTGCTATAATGACAGGTTGTCAGCCTATCGCCGAAATTGCAATATACTGAAAGTCTCGGATCCCTTAGCTGGTTTTTACAGCATGCCCAGGAGAAAATGCAGCTGGCACATTCTATGTTGTTCTCTCGCTCCCAGTCCAGCATGAAATGGTAACTCTAAATTTTTTGTGTAGATTGTTGAGTTGACCTATATTTAATGGAAAAGGTTTTTGAGATTTATCTCTTTCTGTTTCAGTCTCGAAACATTATACATCAAAACTATATGGAGTTATTTTGCATTGAACTAATTGTTGCTCTCAGCTTAAAACAATTCATTCTGCTGTAGCTATAAAGGATAGCCGATATGTCCCTCAGCACTCGATAATTGAAAATCAATACAGGTGTAATGGAAATGGGCAGGTGGCAAGGGTGCGCATCGGTGGAAAACTTTATGGAATATTTATTAAATATGTCATTGCTTTTCGCTCGTTCTATCCCCTAGATTATGTAGCCGACCTGTGAGATACGGGATAAGGTTAGGGAGATGATGATGTCATTACTTTACGTGCATTAATTTCATCTTCCATGCTGGTCTGGGAGCAAGAGAAAAACATAGAATGTGCCAGCTGCATTTCCGGAAGGGATCTGAGGGTTTCAGTATATTGTAATTTAGGCGATGGGCTGACAACCTGTCACTACAGCAATATACCTGCAAAACTATCTTAAATACACCTCAAAACTTTGTCAGACGTGGCGGAATGATCTTTGTTTGGGTCGTTTACGCTCTGCCTACCCCATTAGAGATAAAGGCGTGATTATATGTATGTATGCATTAATTTCAGCTTCGCATTAATTGCTTGCAATATCGATAATTGGGTTAGTGTATCGACCAAACTGAGTTATTGTTTAAATTGGTTTGCTCTATCTTGCTCTTGGCAGCTAATTTGACAATATTAAAGATGTATGGAAACTTAGGCATAGGCACTTGCCTATGTAGTACTATTATTTTGCCGTGCGCGTCTGCGCGTAGGTACCTAATAAATGATGATCGGAAGAGCTTTGTCAGAATTGAGAGATTAGCAACTAGGAAACGATGTATCCTGCAGATAAAATTCTATTTGTTTTTTGGAGTATATTTCATTATTCCATGCTGGACTAGGAGCGAGAGAAAAACATAGAATGTGCCAGCTGCAGTTCCTCCCGGGCATGCTGTAAATATCAGTTAAGGGATCCGAGGGTTTTAGTATTTTCCAATTTAGGCGATGGGCTAACAACCTGTCACTACAGCAATATACCTACAAATTTATCTTAAATAACCCTCAAAACTTTGTCAGACGTGGCGTAACGACCTTTGTTTAAGTCGTTTACGCTCTGCCTACCCCATTAGGGATAAAGGCGTAGCTATATGTATGAATGAGTATATTTCGTCCGCAAAAGTGTTCAATCTATGAATTTTAGAAAAATCCAAGTAAGTAGCACAAACTTCAAGAAAATACAACAGCATATCCAAGTAGCATGAACTCCTAAGAAAATACCCACTACTGCAAACCTAAAAATGGTCGCCAGAATAAATTTGGAACCTAAAATAGGTGGTCCCCATTACGAGCACAGACCTACAGACGTTGTAACATTATATACTAGTCTCAAGGCCCTAGGAGGGTAGTGTGGGCCTTATGCTCGGGTTATACGACTCCATTTCCTTCGAGACGGCCTTGTAACCTTTGCGAAATATTCCTCGTCGTTCGGGGCTTATCTTGGCGGGACTGGCGCACGCAACGTATTGTGCCGCTACACGAGCTCCATATAACCGCGAAATTTACAGGTTTCTGTTATTGGTTATTGGTGCCCTGAGCGGATTACGTAATATCTTCTACTCGACGTAACCTACCATAGCCTAGCCTACATATTGAAATCGCGGCCTCAATGCTAGACATCCGAACCTAATTTGACCAATAATTATTCGCGGTTTATCGCTTCGCTCGCCCTAATTTGAAAGCAACTACTCTACCTATCCCCAAGCTGTTCTGTTCCGAGATTCGCGTGTAAATTACCTGCTTCTACCTACTAAAACATTCAGTGACGTAATTTTCCTTCCAACCAAGGGCCGTAAAAAGGTTCATTACGTGTTAATATCATATTATAAGGCTTTCCAAAAGTAGGTTTCTTTTAAGACCAACTTTTAGCCGTTAAGATTTTCCAAGGGTCACCTCACCTTGTGATGTAAATTTTCGGTCCGTGAATCTTGTTCGGGTCATTACGGCCCAGTGGAAACTTTCAACAAGGCCGTAGATAAATATTCAAGCGGCTGTATAACTAATTGTGTCCGGTTTTTCACTTTTTTCTCTGTCAGGAACCGCACCATTTATTTAACATTTTGAGAAAAATCCCTAAACTCATTAAAACGCTTTCTCATTTGGGTGTTTTCTGAGTCGAACCAGATAACGCATCTTGACAAATGCCCGCCTAACGAGAGTTAGTACAAATTCCCTAAACTTTTCGATGATAAAGTCGAGGCTGTCTCTCACACAAATACTTTATCACTCGGCGCTAACAGTTTGAGCTTTGTTTTTTTTTTATTAATGGTGATATTTTAATTCTATTTTCATTACAATTTATGAATTGCACGACGATCATTGAAATTGTTTATCAAGTACTAGCGACCCGCCCCGGCTTCGCACGGAAATTATCAGTCTTTCTCCGCAATATTATGCAAGTATTATATATTTAAACCTTCATCTTGAAACACTCTTATCCATTAAAAGAAATCGCATCAAAATCAGTTGCGTAATTTTTAAAGATTTATACAACCATAGGCATACATAGGGATATGGGGACAGAGAAAGCGACTTTGTTTTATATTATGTAGTGAGTAGTGATACAGTAAAACTCTTCTAGTTAGATCGAAGATCTTTTCTGATCTAATTCTCGTCTATGTTGTTAACACTGTAGAGTTCAAAGCAATATGACCGCTTTCCTCGCGGCGATGAAAAATTATAACATTTTTTTCAGAGAGGGCCTATTTAATTGTGGTGTTAATAAAACCAACGCAAATTAACGACACAATCTGTCCGTTTCGGCTAACGAGCCACGCTGGGATGCAATTAACAAGCTCAAGAAGAGCGGGTTTAGTTAGACGCTCCTGAATAATATCCTCATTAGACGGTAGTTACACAAGACGGCCGCCGCCACCCACGGGCGCGCCGTTATGAGGACACGGACTCATTCCCGACATCCTGCGGGAACACGCCACTTGCGTCGACGCAAGGACCTCAGCCTCGCATACTACCAGCTGTCACACGATTGCCGCCAAGATATATGGCTCGCAGCGCAAATGGGTCTCACCTTCGGGATTCGCCATCAAGCAATCAAGGGCTGCACACTAGAATGGAAATTTCCAGAGTCCGCAGTGTCTTCAAAGCGCGCCGCAGAGGTGAGAAAAGTTGTAATGAGTTTCATGAGTTTGTTGGAACCTTTCGCTTTGAATCCTTTGTGGCACATGAACCTCACAGCTGGGAGTAGGTACATCCTATATTCGCAAGACTGTTTTCTAATTTCACACCCGAGTGCATGTTGGGAAACTATGAAATACGATTACGAAACAGAAACTGGAAAAAGGTTGAAAATTAAAATCCTTTGAGGCCTTGGTGCTGCTTCGGTATGATTTATGATCGCAACGGGATCAAAAATAAATTAACTCTCTTGTTTTAATGAATAGGCAAGTTATGAAGAGCTTTTGGGGTGGTTGATATTCGCCAGTTTTCATCTAAAAAGTTGGCCTTTTCAGTTCGCAAAGTATGAATGTGTGTATAAAAATCTTTTGAATAGCACATCCGCTAACGACGCTAAAAAATGAGAAGCGCTGTATTCAGGCTGGTTCTATTCATTCAACAAATGTGTGTCGTACAATGTTGGGATGGGCGAGTAAGGTCGCTACTATTCACCTTCTGGTAATGGTGGATGCTTTATATTCAACAAATCACGTCATAAGCGCCCATGGTCTAGCTCTAAGTTACTGTTTAGGTAGTTGTTCGATACGATAATAAAAACTAGGTAATGTTTTAACATTGGAAAACCGGCTCCAGTTTCTAATAAAATCGCCTACATCTAAAATAATACACTCTCGCGTTTGAATCAAGATTTTTTTATATATTTCTCGAATTCTCGTAAGTTCTAAGACAAGTATCGCCCGATTAAGGACAAACTTCGTCGAAAATCAAGCGCATAAAACAACATTTGATAACAAAACTCTAAGATCAAAATGAGCATCAGTCGCTCTTGTTGTGGTAAAGTAGTTGCCTGATTAAGACTATGGAATGAGAGACACTTCAAGGCATCACAGATTCTGCTATCGAAGCATCCCCTTTTTCTAGACCTGATCTACCTAGGAAAACTCGGTTGTCCTTAAATATGCTGTGAACCATAGTTGGCCTAAGCAAGGAGTAATGCTCTAGTGGGGCCATGGCCGAAGCAAGAAAGGAGAATATGCTCCAGTGAGATCATAGAGCTCTGAAAGCACGCGCATATCTGAGCGGTGTGACTCTGCAGGTAGTGACACTTGTCGAGCCCAACACCTGCACAAGCGTAGACCTGTACAATGCCACTGATCACTATCAGCTGCAAAGTACTGATCCTTACACGCCAAGAAGTTGTGGGTGCTAGCTGATATCTGGGTATCAGTCGTAAAATGAACATCAGTCGCTCTAACCCCAGAGCTCTTAGATGAAAATGAGCATCACTGGTCGGTCTAGTTGTAGAATTGTAGATGCCTGCGGATGTGTAGGTAACCTTGGCGGACCGAGCGCGTCTTGAGCTGAGCGCGTGCGTGTCCTTTGACACAAATGCGGATGCGCCCAATTGCGCGGCCGTTATCGAACCGCGCTAAACACCGCGCAAGGCTGCACTACACTTCTGCAACTCCACTAAGATACAGTCTTAGATCTTAGGTCAATCTATAGATATTTTTTCAAAATGAACATAGGTTGAGAAAGGAAAAGATTATTACTTCTCATACAAAATACGCTATCAGCTGATGCGTCTTCTATGGGTGGGATGCAATTAGTCCTTTTTCATATTTTTACCTCTGTTCTGGGAAAAGTTGTTTAATTTCATCCTTCAGGATGCTTATAAGATATCTTTCTGTTACACTCTATAGGTTTACATCTCTACATAGAATTTCCAAATGGTGCTAAAGAGTATCAGTTATTCGAAAATAAATTTAATAATTGCTAAAAACTGTATTACATTTTCAAAATACAATTATGTTGCTTTGTCTGTGATTCTTTCACAACATCTTCTACTGGATTGATATGAATATTTAAAAGCCAGTAATACTAACTAATAAATAGAACTTATGAACCAGTAGGCCACTCTTAATAGAGCAGAGAAAATTTAATGCTCACATTATCCAATGGATTACTAATGGCCATTCAATGGAAATTTTGAGAATTTCATTTTGGATAAAGTAGTATTATACTAATGACATAGATGTATGGAGCTCTGATATTTCAGTGAAGCCTAAGAAATTGGCACACATTGCGGTCACAAACCCTATTTTGAATAAAAAGAAGGACAAAAGTAAGAATAAGATAAAACGAAGGGAGGGGCGCAAAGTGCGAGTTTCTCATGCTTCTTCTTCATTGTGATATAGTTTTATTTTATTTTGTGACACAGATATAATTTAATTTTCTTTTTGATAGACTCGCTTGTGACTTTCTAAAAGTGTTCTTAGGAATCTATTTGGAAATAAATGATTTGAGTTTGACTTTTATAGATTTACCAATTGCATATTGGTGGAGTGTGGTCTGGGATAAAGATGATGACTCCATTTTTGTAGGTCTTTTGTTATGTATTATACCCACTATGTTCAGATTTTTTCGTACATAACAAGTTTCTTAAAATAAATGCAATTATGGAAACAACATGTTTTGTATAATGTTTAGTAGGTAGATTGTTTGTTTCAATTTGAAACATAAATTTTAGCAAACATAGATTTGGTGTAAATTGATTTTAATAATGACTTCATTGAACCCATATTGAACCATTGACACTACAGAAAAGGAAAAAATAAGGATTTGATTAACATATTAACTTTTTGTTGGAACTTCAGAGGATCAAAATAATATTAAATAACATTTGAATGTTGAAATAAAAATAGTAAGTTAATCTTAACTTTAATACAGGTTATAAGGTTGCTCAATACTCAGACAACAAAACAGAACAATTTTAGAAGAATAAATCATGTGGAAAATAAAACATTTGAATTCTCCAGACTTATTATTTGATCAAAGCAGTCATTGTGTACTCAAACTCATTAAATGAGAACTTATCCAGAACATTTTTCAGACCAGACACAAACAAGTTAAACATAATCATGTCTTTTTCTATAATCTTCTTCTTAGCAAGTGGATTCTCGAGTCAAACAATCCGATGCACCCTGATCCTGATCCAGAGATTTCAAATAAAAAGAAGAATGTTTGGAAGAATTGATAGTAGATCAATGGTATAATTATGTAATAATGGGATCAGTATAGTTTTATTTTATTTTGTGACATAGATATAATTTAATTTTCTTTGTAATAGACTCGCTTGTGACTTTCTAAAAGTGTTCTTAGGAATCTATTTGGAAATAAATGATTTGACTTTGACTTTGGGGTAAAATTATTAGACTAAAATTGATAATCTATAACCAAAGTGTGGAGGAGACCCTTAAGAAAATATAAGTAGATTCAGAGTGAGTACCTAATTTTATTGTTGTAGGATAGGGATCCTTACTTGTTTGTCGAATATTCTAGCATGAAAATAAAACCTGCAACTTGAATTGGCAGAGAGAAATTGAAAATATGGTAACCGTTGGTTTTTTTTTCTTATAAGCCGCCAATAAGTACGATCCAGAATTTGGACTTAATTTATGAATAAAAACTTCGACTAGAAAATCCCCTAGAACATTGTGCCTTGCACGAATAAATGCTGCACCTGCTACAAGGGTAGAGAGGTTGTTTTGGACTAATATTACTGCAAATCCAATCAAAAATAATCCATAATAAAACCGTCTCTTGGGCGTGGTCTTATTACTGCTATAATACGCCTAGAAATACCCTATACACATACACAAATTAAGCAAGACATTAGACACATTACAAATACGAAATGTACATAGTTTTCAGTCATCAATCTCGTACAATACCATTAAAAAATTGTAAAAAATGTTCAATACTCACGTCAAGAGACTCCTTGGACGCCATTTTCACAAACAAATGACATTTACCGTCAATCGATAACATGTGCGTTCACTTTGCATGGTTCTAACACAAAACGTTAAGTTGAAGTGTTATGTAATATTTTACTTCTGGTATATTTTTCGCAATAAAGATAATATTTTTCAGATTTTATTGTCTGTTTCATAACAATTTGCAATAAATTTGTTTAAAAGATAAGAAAATATATTATTTTTATTATTCAGAACGTTAGAAATGCAGTTCCAGTTAACGCATAAACCGTTATTAAAAATCGCAGCAACTGAGAGTACGTTCCATTCTTCTTTGTTAAAAATATATCGGTTCTGTTTAGAACATATAAATATAAATGTATTTTTTGATAAAGACCAGAACCATGTTAAAGTTAAAACAAAAATATGTTGGGTTTTTTAGTTCACTATGTATGTTACATGTGTATATGATTTACATTGTTCCGGTAATTTTTTATACCTTAGCCTATCATGTAAAACGGAACGCTAATTCGGAACCTCAATTGGGCTGCCAGACAAACACAAAATTTCATACTTTATATCCTAATAGAAGACGTGTAATGTTAACTCGCTGCGTTTCCGCTCTATATTTAGCAATTTTATGAGACATCGGTTTAAAAAAAAACCGCCACCTAGGGCGGCAGTACAGTATGCTTCGTCAAAACCTTAGGACAAGGCAAATCACAACTCATACCATACCATATGACATAAAAACAAATGTATGGTTTTAGTGTATATGATAACGGAAATCTATTAAATCCATCCTAGGAATGTATATAATTCTTAAAATCTCCCGAAAATGTGAAATAAATAATATGAGATACATTTCCTAGGAAATCTATATATTTCCTAAATTACATTCGGAAATGTGTTACATTTAAGATGCCAATGGGTACGCGGGGATAGGTAGGTATACTAGGTATCTATGGTATCCCAATGGTACAGATGGCCTTCGTGAGACGTCTCCATGCTCCTATCCTGTGCCTCTCTCTCCTTATCCACTGGTCTTCGGATACTTCCACTTGCGTTGAGCGACCTTATGCTCGTGGTATATTCGCATCGCTTCCATAGATCCTCGTTACTGATAGTGCTTGGCCAAAATATGCGCATGATTTATTGTATTATTATTTGTTATCCTTAGCTACGCTGTCGTCAACTGAACCTTCACTGTTTGTAACGGTGCTGCCAATATTATGTAAACTTAGCGACAGATTCTATCGGTGTACCACTAGCGTGACAGGTCGATTGCTGTACGTTTGGACTCGCATCTCGATGTTTTTCTCTTGAACTTCTTCTTATAGTGAGAAGACAGCTTCATTTGGAGATCAGGCAGCGAAGATAAAACCAACACTGAGTCGTCTGCTATGTTGAGATTCTCCAGGTGGACAGAAAGCATTAGTTTTATACATTTCCTTGAGCCATATCGGAATTTCATACAATTCCTAGGAAATGTAGGTATACTTTTCCCAGAATATGTGTATGTTAATAAAGCTCTGAAACAATATTTTATACATAGAGAGCGTCAGCATTGTATACATTTTTGATTCTAGGACTTGAAAATAATTCCTAGAAAACAACCTTTTACGAGATCATTGATGCTCTGCCTACCGCACCGCATAATAGATCCAGGCATGACTATATTATTATTTTAGTTAAAGTATGTATGTACAGAAAAGTTTGCGTTGGTCTGGCAGCTTAATCCTGTCCACAGATTAGACAGTATATATGTCCTACGGATCCTGTCAAAAATGTCAAATGATTCTTAATCTCGTCAATTTCGCTTGTGGATCTTGTTGGATTTAGGCTGTATTTTGAGACAAAATGTAACTGCCCAGTATTTTGTTTGTTTATAAAGTATGAAAGTAACAAGGTGTGAAAAGTTCTAGCTCTTCGTAACCTAATGTAAAGTATTCTTATGTATTATAACCTATACCCGGAGGTTAAGTCCGTATATTTCGCGAATTCTGTGTGAAAATATATAGCAAAATGAGTGAAGAGGTTCCCTTCGTTGATATCTTGGAGCCTTTAAAGACTCGGTGTGGGATTTTGAGTATGATGAGTCGAACATGGAAACCACAGAAGACGTATGTGAAGGACAAATGTTATTCGCCTCAAGACATCAAAGACCTTGTTTCGACATCCGTTTACTTGGACTCTGTCATAGAAGCGGTAAGGTTATGCAAATACTCTGCTCTGTTTATGTTAACTTTGAATGAGGGGCATTCTAAGTACCTATTCTTGCATACATACATTCATTATGTAGGTATATTGCTGTAGTGACAGGTTGTCAGCCCATCACCTAAATTGAGGTAATGCAGCTGACACATTCTATGTTTTTCTATCGCTCCCAGTCCAGCATATTCTTGCATGGGTATGAAAATTGCAGATACAATATTTTAACATTATAGTCTTTAAATCTCTCAAGATACTAAAGTATTAGTAATAATAAGTATTAGTAGTAAGAGATCTGAGGGTTTCAGTATATTGCAATTTAGGCGATGGGCTGACAACCTGTCACTACAGCAATATACGTACAAAACCATCTTGATTAACCCTCAAAACTTTGTCAGACGTGGCGGAACGACCTTTGTTTAGGTCGTTTACGCTCTGCCTACCCGATTAGGGATAAAGGCATGATTATATGTATGTATATGTACTAAAGTATTTCCAACTTGGTTTTAGAAAAAAGGTGAACAAAGTTTCAAGTCTTTTAATCAAATATCTTATATCTAAAATAAGTTAGATATAACAACATAATGAAATAGTAGTTTTTGTAACTTAACTAATTTGCTAACACATATCATTTATTATGGAAATGTGTTTTTGAATAAAAAGATGCAAAACTATTTTTACCTTTATTCTAAAACCGAATTGGAAATACTACAGTTAAAGGATCAAAATATCATAATTCACTAAGATGCCTCTTTCATGCCACTTCAACCTATGAATACTTAATTATATTAATACATACATACAATACATACATACATAAATCACGCCTTTATCCCTTACGGGGTAGGCAGAGCGTTTAACGCCTCGTTAAAGGCGCTTTCGCCACATCTGACAAAAATTGAGGGCAATTTTAGATTGTATATGTATTGCTTTAGTGAGAGGTTGTCAGCCCATCGCCTAAATTACAATACACTGTAACCCTCGAGTCCCTTTTGCTGACTTCAACAGCATGCCCGGGAGGAAGGGAGCTGGAACATTCTATGTTTTTCTATCTCTCCCAGTCCAGCATGTAAGTAATTATATTAATGCCTGCAGATTACTTTCTCATGAACACTTTTCATGAAGATGGTTTTTTCTTTTTTTGACTTTAAGTTAATAAGCCAACTGTGGTGCATATCTAGAATTTATGGAGTACAGTAATACCAGGTGTAAGGGACAGCGTCCCGCAAACTGATAGGGGTTGCTCAGTCAATGACATCAAACAATTATCTTTAGGATTTTTTTCAGGAAGTAAAAAAAAAATTTGCTTTTCCGTACAATTTCTCTGATTGAGGTGGTCATTTTGTATGGAAGGCCAATTTTATTTTCATCTCCTGAAAAAAATATCCTGGTGTTAGTTGTTCAGTTTCGTTGACTGAGCAACCCCTATCAATTTGCGGGACGCTGTCCCTTACACCTGGTATAAACTAAAACTATTATTTCATTGCTTTTTCATATCTTATTGCTAAAACTTCTTTGATTAAATTAAAATTGTTTAGCCTTATTTAAATACCTATTTGGACAAAGTATAAGCAGCACAAAAAATATGTTTTTTTTATAACATCATGTCTTAATTTGTATCAGGAGAGTGCCAGGACCGGAGTCTGCAAAGAGGAACTGCAGCTGGAAGTCCTGGATTTCCTTGAAGAGATGGGCCTCGGCAAGAAGCTGTACATCATCAGGTGGATGGGAGTGGTGTTCCTCAAGATCTGCTTCATGATGAGGGTTGGGGTGTTTGTCAATGAACCTGCTATACTTAAGGTATAATATTATAATTTTAATCAAATCCATTTTAGCTTTTAGATAAGTAAATGCAATGAATTAACCATTTTGGTAATTTAACTAAAAAGTTAAAAGATTTTATTTAACTTTATGCACTAAAATGTTACATGGGCGGACTTAACGCCAAAGGCATCATCTACCAGTCCACCTTAGGGCATGTAGAAATAACAAGGCAGGTGCAAAATTTATCTATCCTATTAACTAACAAAGTTAGAACAAAAAAAAAACTTAATTTTGAGTATATAGACGTATATAATTTAAAACCTAAACCAATTTAAAACAGCGCATATGTATACATAAAGCCAACACTTATAATTTATTTTGGTAATTTGTTTTTAATTAAAAATAAATGTGTATGTTTGTTTACTTTTTCTAAAAACCTACTTAAAAATCTTGTCTTGTCTTGTCTAGCCGTTAATGTCCCCCACTTAAAAATACTATAAATAATAACTGCAAAAGAATACTGCCAGAGCTTTCGTTCAACAGTTTAAAAAATAAACATTATAAAATTATTATTATGTTCAGAGGTTTTGTGCCTATCTAATATTAATAAATTAACATATGTAATGCAATGTAAAGCTTATTCTGAAAGTGATAATTTTTACAAAGTTCTACTTTTAATACAGTATTTCAGTGACAATATTTCTACCTTTTCAAAATAAATAAAACCAAGTTCTTTTTCTTCATAGCTCAGATCAAACATGGGACAGAACCCGGTGCTATTTCTGCCGACGCACCGCAGTTACGCTGACTTCTGCCTAATGACATATCTCTCTTACAACTATGACATTGACTTCCCTGCCGTTGCTGCTGGAATGGGTATGTATGCATGTGTGTTATCATACAATACAATACAAAATTATTTCTTGCACAAAGAAAAAATATATAAATATACTTCCATGCTGGACTGGGAGAGATAGAAAAACATAGAATGTTCCAGCTGCCCTTCCTCCCGGGCTTGCTGTAGAAGTCAGCAAAAGGGATTCGAGGGTTACAGTGTATTGTTATTTAGGCGATGGGTTGACAAGCTGTCACTACAGCAATACAAATCATTACAATCTAAAAATTGCCCTCAATTTTTGTCAGACGTGGCGAAACAGGCGCTTACGAGGCGTTTTACGCTCTGCCTACCCCGTAAGGGATAAAGGCGTGATTTTATGTATGTATGTTTGTAAGAAAAAATACAACAGAAATGAAAAGCAACAAACGTGACAGTACAATATAGGCGGCCTTATTGCTAAAGCAGCAATTTCTACCAGGCAACCTTTGGGTATAGAAATTGTACAAGCAGAAAGCGGGATAGTGCGTATTACTACATATAATACTTAGACAATATTTACAAACTATTAAATAAATATTTTATTTTCTGAAATATACTGATATATATATATCTTATGTTCAACTAATACATAATATATGCTACATAAGACAGGATACTGTATGTTATATATCAGAGAAATTGGTAGATAGAATATCACTACATATACTTACTCAAACGATACTTATGAATCAGACAGCTACACATTATACATTATTAGCTAAATAGAATTTTCTTGTCATCATCATCGTTCCCTTACCCTTATCCCATTATTTGGGGTCGGTGCAGTACGTTTTTTTTTCTTCCGTTCATCCCTTTCAGACGTTAGTTCGCCGCTCGGCTATACTTGTGTGAGTAAATGTACCTACACGTACATTGCCGCAGTGTGCGTGAGTCCGGCATAGTAAACCTGTAATTACGTACACAGGGGCGCGTGTCTTTATGCACACACAACCATAGCATGGCCGACCGGCAGTCGTGAGATAAATCAAAATAAGATAAGAAAGATAAGAATTGCTGCTTTTGCAATAAGGCCGCCTATATTGTACAATACAATACACTTTATTGCACAAAAACACAGAAATTACACATTACATAAACAGAAAATTAGTACAATCTACGGCCTTATTGCTAATGTAGCAATATCTTCCAGGCAACCAGGCAGTAGGAAACAGAGGAATAAAATAAATTGACGCGGGTCAGTGCAACAAAAGTATTATACTGTCACGTTTGTTCCTTTTTATTTCTGTTGTATGTGTTTCTTTGTGCAATAAAGAATATTGTATTTTATTATACTCTATTGCACAGAAATGAAACAAAAACAAAAGGGAATAAAACAAATAGTAGTACAAATAGGCGGCCTTATTGCTAAGCAGCAATGATAATGTGCTATAACCATAATGCCACATCCCTGGAATCCCTTTATTTACATGTTGGAATATTTATCCTACTTCTGTGCTGGACTGGGAGTGATAAAAATCATGGAATGTTCCAATTTCTTTTCTTCATGAGCATACTGTTATGTAAACAGTAGAAGGAGAGCTGTCTGTCTGTCTTAAATGTAAATAATGAAAAAGAAACTACATTATGCAATTGTAGATTTTATTATTCCTCATTTACATTTAGTTGCCATTGTTCCTTGAAATAAATAAATGGTAATATTAGATCAAAATATGCTAAGTATTCAGGAATTTTAATGGGATTTATGCGCACATATCCTTTGTACGGGTATATTGTAAGCTCCAGGACTACCAATACCAAAGTATTATTGATACTATTTGTAGAAGCTGTAAAAAAATTGCATTCCCTGTACTATACTCGAAAAACTGCAAGATGGTAGCTGTGATGTGACAAGTGCCATTCCGAAGGAAAACCAAAGGAAATGTATCTATATATATTTCCAACTCAAATTTAGAATAAAGGTTAACAAAGTTTCATGTCTTTTTATTCAAAAACACATTTCGAAAATAATTTATGGTTGTTGGCAAATTAGTTAAATTACTAAAACTACAATTTCATAATGTTGTCATACCTAATAGCTAAAATTTATTTTAGAAACAAGATTTTCGATAAAAAGACATGAAACTTTGTTTACCTTTATTCTAAATCTGAGTTGGAAATACTATAAAATCATTCTAAAATACAAATTGCATCTGTCATCTGTCACTACTACTAAATTAGACTCACTGCCTACCCTGTAAAGGAAGGTTCTCGTATAAGCGTGATTTTATGTATGTGTGTCAAATATTTTTTCCTTGCTGGACTGGGAGCGAGAGAAAAACAAAGAATGTGACAGCTGTATTTCCCCCGGGTATGCTGTAAAAACCAGCTAAGGCCGCGGGTTTCAGTATATTGTAATTTAGGCAATGGGCTGACAACCTGTCACTGCAGCAATATACCTACAAATCTATCTTAAGTAACCCTTTGTCAGACGTGGCGGTACGACCTTTGTTAAGTTCGTTTGCGCTCTGCGTACCCCATTATCGATAAAGGCGTGATTATATGTATGTACATACATACATAAATTCACGCCTTTATCCCTTACGGGGTAGGCAGAGCGTAATACGCTTAGTACAAACTTTTACGCCACGTCTGACAAATATTGAGGGCAATTTTAGATTGTAATGTGTATTGCTATAGTGACAGGTTGTCAGCCTATGGCCTAAATTACAATACACTGCAACCCTCGAATCCGTATTGCTGACTTCTACAGCATGCCTGAGAGGAAGGGCAGCTAGAACATTCTATGTTTTTCTATCGCTCCCAGTCCAGCATGGAAGTATATGTATGTATGTATGGAATTCAAGTCGCCCTTCCAACCTTTGCCCTAAACAATGTTTACTTTGTCGTGTATTACCTCAGCTGTCCATACATACATACATACATACATAAATCACGCCTTTATCCCTTACGGGGTAGGCAGAGCGTTTAACGCCTCGTAAAAGGCGCTTTTGCCACGTCTGACAAAAATTGAGGACAATTTTAGATTGTAATATGTATTGCTTTAGTGACAGGTTGTCAGCCCATCGCCTAAATTACAATACACTGTAACACTCGAGTCCCTTTTGCTGACTTCAACAGCATGCCCGGGAGGAAGGGCAGCTGGAACATTCTATGTTTTTCTATCTCTCCCAGTCCAGCATGGAAGAATACAATGTACATATAATGTACATACAATGTACATTTATTTGTCAAAGCAATCTCAACAGCCGTAAATATCACAGTGTGAATAGTTGAATAAATAGTACTTAGTAGTTACGACGTTGCAACCTGTTTTGCGTACTTATCGATTTTCTTACGTTCGATAGTAAAAGAAGCGATAAGACTACTTTGTTAATATTAATGTATAAGTATTGTTCTTCCATGCTGGACTGGGAGAGATAGAAAAACATAGAATGTTCCAGCTGCCCTTCCTCCCGGGCATGCTGTTGAAGTCAGCAAAAGGGACTCGAGGGTTACAGTGTATTGTAATTTAGGCGATGGGCTGACAACCTGTCACTAAATTAATACATATTACAATCTAAAATTGCCCTCAATTTTTGTCAGACGTGGCGAAAGCGCCTTTTACGAGGCGTTAAACGCTCTGCCTACCCCGTAAGGGATAAAGGCGTGATTTATGTATGTATGTATTGTTTACATACATAAATACGGGGTGTAAGAGACAGCGTCCCACAAACTGATAGGGGTTGCTCAGTCAATGACACTGAACAACTTCCACCAGGAAATTCTTTCAGGAAGTGAAAAAAAGGTTTAGGTTTTTCCACACAAATTGTTTGATCGAAGTTGGCCATTTTGTATGGAAAAGCCAATTTTTATTTTTACTTCCAGAAAGAATTTCTTGGTGGAAGTTGTTCAGTATCGTTGCCTGAGCAACCTTTATCAGTTTGCGGGACGCTGTCTCTTCCACCCGGTATAATCACTCCTCTTTCTCGGAGGGGTTGGCAGAGACCACTTCTTTCTAGCTACGACCCTTACATACTTCTTTCGCTTCGTACACATTAATTCATCTTTTCATACATGCTCGTCGGTTTAGGGTACTCTTGACCTGACCTTTCTTTAGGACGTCCCCGATTTGATCCGAGTACGTATGTACAATGTTATGTTTATTATTTCAGTAGTTTATGCGCAATAAGAAGTTTTTACTGCCTTACTAAAAAACAACGTACCAATAAAATGAATGTTTTAGTATTTCACAAAAGCGCAAATTCATGTTTCTTATCAGGTGATTCAGCCTCTTCTTCTTGCATCTTCAAGAACAAATAGAATGATACATACATACATACATACATATAATCACGCCTTTATCCCTAATGGGGTAGGCAGAGCGTAAACGACCTAAACAAAGGTCGTTTCGCCACGTCTGACAAAGTTTTAAGGGTTTTTTAAGATAGATTTATACGTATATTGCTGTAGTGATAGGTTGTCAGCCCATCGCCTAAACTACAATATACTTAAACCCTCAGATCCCGTAGCTGGTTTTTACAGCATTCTCGGGAGGAAATGCAGCTGGCACATTCTATGTTTTTCTCTCACTCACAGTCCATGCCCCCTAGTAGTTTAATTATATGTAAATAGATTAGGCGATGAAAACAGACGAAAACTAGTACATACATACATACATCACGCCTTTATCCCTAATGGGGTAGGCAGAGCGTAAACGACCTAAACAAAGGTCGTTCCGCCACGTCTGACAAAGATTTGAGGGTTATTCAAGATGGTTTTGTACGTATATTGCTGTAGTGACAGGTTGTCAGCCCATCGCCCAAATTGCAATATACTGAAACCCTCAGATCCCTTAGCTGGTTTTTACAGCATGCCCGGGAGGAAATGCAGCTGGCACATTCTATGTTTTTCTCTCGCTCCCAGTCCAGCGTGGAAGAAGAAAACTAGAAGTACTTGTTTTATAGTACCGTCTCTTTAGTTCTTTGCGAATTACTCCTACTTATTTGTTTTCACAGCTACACGAAAGCAAAGCAAAACCAATATAAAGTAATAAATATTAATAGTGTCATCCATGCTGGGAGCAACAGAAAAACATAGAATGTGCCAACTGGATTTCCACCTGGGCATGCTGTAAAAACCAGCTAAGGGTTCCGAGGGTTTCAGTATATTGTAATTTTGGCGATGGGTTGACAACCTGTCACTACATACCTATAAATCTATCTTAAATAACGCTTAAAACTTTGTCAGACGTGGCGGAACAACCTTTGTTTAGGTAGTTTACCCTCTGCCTACCCCATTAGGGATAAAGGCGTGATTATATGTATATGATACTAATAGTCTTCTTAATTCACACGGCTTTAACGTAAATATGACCAAAGTATTATTCAAGTAATAACATGAGTAAATATTATTTCTTTTTGTAATAAAAATGTGCCTGCCACTTATAGACAGAAACACAAAACCGCAAATCCGCATGTCAACGCAAATATTGCGTCCTTGTCTGTCTATTAGCAGCAGGGCATACAATTGATAATCGGCGATGCACATTGCAATGTCAACTGCCTTCGTGGTCTAGTGGCTAGTGCCATGGACTCCCGATCCGGAGGTCCTGGGTTCGATTCCCAGGGGGGAAACACAAAGTTGATATTTGAGAATTTATCACTTTGTGAATTTTCCCCAGTTTGGTTAGGACATTGCAGGCTGAATCACTTGGTTGTCCAAAAAAGAAAAAGATTTCGTGCTTCGGAGGGCACGTTAAGCCGTCGGTCCCGGACGCTATCTTTGATAGTGATCGTTACTTAAAACCATGTCAGAGGCCTATTACTAGGCGGTTTAAAAACTCTGACACTAGGGTTCATCGGGTCGATAGACTCGATACCCACTCGACAGAAGAAGATTGCAATGTCAGAGGCCTAAATAGCTGTGCTACTAGGCGGTTTGAAAACTCTGACACCAGGGTTCATTGGGTTTTTCGACTCGAGAATCCACTCGCTTAGAAGATTGCAATGCTGCAAAGTTGTAGTTTTCTATTTCGGCCCTATATCCGACGTAGAATAGAATATACTTTATTAGACTCGATAGACTCGATACCCACTCGTCAAAAGAAAATTGCACACTAAATAAATCACATACAGAAACAACAAGCAAGGAATATTAGTGTACATATAGGTGGCCTTATTGCTACGTGGCAATTTCTTCCAGGCAACCTAGGCACCGGAAATGGTTTATGGAGCTGCGGAAGACGTACCACTCACTACCTTCCCATCTCAAAAAGTTCTTTATAAAAAAGGGGTCATGCTGGACTGGAAGCGAGAAAAAGAACATAGAATGTACCAGCTCCATTTCCTCCTGGGCATGCTGTAAAAAACAACTAAGGGATCCAAGGGTTTCAGTGTATTCCAATATAGGCGATGGGCAAATCTATCTCAAATAGCTCTCAAAACTTTGTCAGACGTGGCTTAACGACCTTTGTTTAGGTAGTTTACGCTCTGCCTATTAGGGATAAAGGTGCGTGATTGTATGTATGTAAGTTGGATATAGTAGTATGATTTAAATGCAATTCTTTTTTATAGATTTCTACTCAATGGCGGTAGTGGGCAAGAGCATGCGTGAGACGTGTGCGTTCTACATCCGCCGCACATTGGCTGGCGTGCCTTTGTACGCGGCCACTTTGCGACAGTATGTGCGGACATTGGTAGCCAATCACAGCGCACCGATTGAGTTCTTCCTAGAAGGGACGAGAAGTAGAAGCAATAAGAGTTTACCGCCTAAATATGGTGAGTAGAACAGAGGTCCACTACTGGCCACACTACGCCAATACATACGAACGCTAGTAGGTAACTATGCGCCTCGATAGTGTTCTTCCTAGAAGGAACAAGAAGTAGAAGCTGTAAGAGTCAGCCGCCTAAATACGGTGAGTGGAACAGTGGTCCAATACTGGCCACACTACGCCAAAACATAGGATAGCTAGTAGCTAACTATTCTGCCTCGATAGAGTTCTTCCTAGAAGGACTTCCGCGTTCTACATCCGCCGCACATTGGCTGGTGCGCCTTTGTACGCGGCCACTCTGCGGCAATATGTACGGACATTGGTCAATCACAGCGCCCCGATTGAGTTCTTCCTAGAAGAGACTAGAAGTAGAAACAATAAGAGCCTGCCTCCTAAATACGGTGAGTAAAACAGTGGTCCACTACTGGCCACACTGCGCCAATACATATGCTAGTAGGTAACTATTGCGCCTCGATAGAGTTCTTCCTAGAAACACTTCTGCGTTCTACAGCCGCCATACTTTGGCCGGCGCGCCTTTGTATGCGACCACTCTACGGAAATATGTATGGACATTGTTAGCTAATCACAGCGTACTGATGGGGTTCTTCCTAGAAAGGACAAGAAGTAGAAACAATAACAGTTTACCGCCTAAATACGTTAAGTGTGAAATTGGTCAAATAAAAATATCGGCTCTCCACACTTTCCTATCGGAAATAATCATCCGACAAACGGATGTCCGATTATGCTAAGCACATTCTCCGATTTCATCTGATTTAGGATATAGGATAGGAAGGTTTGACGCCGGCTTTAGCCAGAACAAAGTCTAAGCAGGAGCTGTTAAGAACCTTTTATAATTTTTGTTCCCCACTTTCCATATTTATTTCTATACCTTGTCCTGCGGTAAAACTGTACAATTAATGCTGAAAGTTATGCTAAGACTTCGACCTTCATTTCAAGTGGTGACAAGATTTCAGTGATTTGGGAAATCTAATCGCACGATGATATGATAACAATAGGCTCATTTTCTTTGATGTTATCTTATTTAACTAAAAATATTTTTTTTCTTTATCATATAATAAGTCATCTTTATAACAAATATTTACGGGTTTTCCACCACGATCATGTTTATTTTCTTTTTAACGTTTTATTACATACATACATATAATCACGCTTTTATCAAAAGTCTTTCCGCCGCGTCTGACAAAGTTTTGTGGGTTATTTAAGATAGATTTGGAGGTACAGGTTGGTATTGCTGTAGTTACAGGTTGTCAGCCCATCGCGTAAATTACAATATACAAAAACCATCGGATCCCTTAACTGGTTTTTTCCAGCATGCCCGGGAAGAAATGCTGCTGACATATTCTATGTTTTTTCTCTCGCTCCCAGGCCAGCATGGAAGTTATTAGATTATTTTATAACGATGAGATATTGCTTTTTAAATTAACACAGATTAATAATAATAAACCTATTTAAATATTTTCTCTTATACAGGTTGTAACAGAAAGGTTATAAGGATCTTATCGTATCGTATGTGAATCTGCCCATGAAACTAAACAACTTTTCCCAAGGAATATAGCTCGAAAAACGTAAATACGCAATATACCTACAAATCTATGTTAAATTACCCTCGAAACTTTGTCAGCCGTAGCGAAACGATCTTTGTTAAGCTATGCCTACTCCATTAGGAATAACGGCGTGATTACATGTATGTGTGTGTGTGTGTGTGTATTCTCCCATACAAAATGCAATAGCTGATATTGATAATCATGATAGTCCATTTAGTATGGAAAGCTAAATGAAGTAATAATAATAATAATAAAATATGTTTATTGCTTTTTACAATTTAAATTATGATATCAAAACATAATAAAGACAAGGTAAATGGAAATGTCTCAGCTTGTGCTGACGAGACCTAGGTCACGCCAGCGCTGTTTTTCAGCCACTTCCTCCTCCCTGAGATCTTTTATGGGGTACAAGTGTCGAGGGCTAACAAAATGCTTATCTAGGTGCATTCGTTATGTACGTAACAAAAACTTTATTATAATCAAACTGTTATAGAAATTTTGGGTAATCTAATAGTGGTTTATGCAACTGTTGCATAATGAAGGGCATTACAATGCGAATGTGGTTTGTGAAACGAGCGTAAACTAAGATGCAAGGAAAAGTAACCTTTTAAATTTTTTCATCATTCTGTTAAAAAATTATGCTATTATAAATTCGTTTAGAAGTTTATAATTCGAACATTACTATATGAGAGTAGATAAACTATATTACAACATTTAAGCAGATGGACATGTAATCTATGACATGTAGTCTTCCATGCTGGCCTGGGAGCGAGAGTAAAACATAGAATGTGCCAGCTGCATTTCCTTCCGGTTATGCTGTAAAAACCAGCTAAGGGATCCGAGGGTTTCAGTATATTGTAATTTAGGCGATGGGCTGACAACCTGTCACTGCAGCAATATACTTACAAATCTATCTTAAATAACCCTCAAAACTTTGTCAGACGTGGCGGTATGATCTTTGTTTAGGTCGTTTACGCTCTGCCTACCCCATTAGGGATAAAGGCGTGATTATATGTATGTATGTATGTATGGACATGTAATGCGGAGGGATGAAAGTCATATAGGTAAAAGGGTATTGAATTTGAATGTGGACGGATATGTTGGGAGAGGACGACCGAAGAAAAGATGGATGGACTGTGTGAAAGATGATATGTTGAAAACAGGTGTTAATGTCGAACTGACGGCTGACAGGGATGAATGGAAGAAGAAAACATACTGCGCCGACACCAAATAATGGGATAAGGGCAAGGGAAGGGACATAAGTACATTCAGAGCTCTTTCTCCGCCTGCTTCCGTGGTCTAGTGGCTAGTGCCATGGACTCCTGATCCAGAGGTCCTGGGTTCGATTCCCAGGGGAGAAACACAAAGTCGATATTTGAGAATTTATCACTTTGTGAATTTTTCCCCTGTTTGGTTAGGGCATTGCAGGCTGAATCACCTGATTGTCCGAAAAGAAAAAGATTTCGTGCTTCGGAGGGCACGTTAAGCCGTCGGTCCCGGTCGCTGTCTTTGATAGTGGTCGTTACTCAAACCATGTCAGAGGCCTGATAGTTGTGCTACTAGGCGGTTTAAAAACTCTGACACCAGGGTTCTTCGGGCCGATAGACTCGATACCCACTCGACAGAAGAAGAAGAAGTGCTCTTTCTGTTGCACCCTGTAATTAAATAAATTAGGAGTACAATTTCTCAGCATGTTATTTGTGTTCCCAGGAATGCTGTCCATGGCGCTGGTGCCTTATTTCGCGCGGGAAGTGAGTGACGTCACCATCGTGCCCGTCAACATCTCCTACGACCGGTTGATGGAAACCTCTCTGTTTGCTTATGAACACCTCGGCGTGCCTAAACCTAAGGAATCTACTGGGGTACGTTGAATTACAGATATTACATACATACATATAATCACGCCTTTATCCCTAATGGGGAAGGCAGAGCGAAAATGGCCCAAACTAAGGTCGCTCCGCCACGTCTGACAAAGTTTTTTTTAAAAATAGTTTTGCAGGTATATTGCTGTAATGACAGGTTGTCAGAATCTTACTAAAATAAAAGACCGAGCTACAAATAACTACCTACAAATCTATTTTAAATAACCCTTTAAACTTTGTCAAGACGTGGCGGAACGACCTTTGTTTAGGTAGTTTACGCTACCCGCGTACTCTACCTGCCTAACCCATTAGATAGAAATTAGGAATAAAGACGTGATTATATGTATGTGTATAAAATCATGCATGTTAAAACCAGCATCCGGGCATGCTGTAAAAACCAGCTAAGGGATCTGAGGGTTTCAGTATATTGCAATTTAGGCGATGGGCTGACAACCTGTCACCACAGCAATATACCTACAAATCTATCTTAAATAACCCTCAAAACTTTGTCAGACGTGGCGGAACAACCTTTGTTTAGGTAGTTTACGCTCTGCCTACTCCATTAGGAATAAAGACGTGATTATATGTATGTATATCAAATCAACAGTTTACATTATATCTGTTGTTTTCCTACTCCCTTTCCAGGGTTTCCTCAAAGCCCTCTCCAGCCTAAATGACCACTATGGCAACATCTACATCAATTTTGGCACAGCATTCTCCGTCAGAGAGTATCTCCAAGAGAACAAGAGCTCAACAGAGATGCTCAAACCAGTGGATCTTCAGCAATTGACTCCGGAACAGTTCACACAAGTTCAGGTAAACAGTTCACACTATTGTATTCTAAAAAACTGCAACTGCCTCCGTGGTCTAGTGGCTAGTGACATGGACTCCCGATCCGGAGGTCCTAGGTTCGATTCCCAAGGAAACACAAAGTTGATGTTTGAGATTTTATCACTTTGTGAATTTTTCCCCAGTTTGGTTAGGACATTGCAAGCTGAATCACCTGATTGTCCGAAAAGAAAAAGATTTCGGGCTTCGGAGGGCACGTTAAGCCGTCGGTCCCGGTCGCTGTCTTTGATAGTTGTCGTTACTTAAAAAAACATGTCAGAGGCCTGATAGTTGTGCTAATAGGCGCTTTAAAAACTCTGACACCAGGGTTCATCGGGTCGATAGACTCGATACCCACTCGACAGAAGAAGAAGTAAAAATATCACGTTTACTGCCTCCGTGGTTTCGTGGTCTGAGTCACGGGATCACGATACGGATTAGGAGATCCGTTCAATTCCCACGGGGGACACCGTTGATATCAGTAAATTTATCACTTTGTGAGATTTTCTCTTGTTTGGTTAGGACAACGCAGGCTGAATCACTTGTTGCCTGGCTGGCGACCTCCTAAACTTTCTAAAGGAGTTGTATTTAGGCGCTATCGATTCGCTGTGCAACGCGTGCCGTCGCCCTAAGTGCCTACTTAGTCAATCATCATCCCGTATTTTACGATAGGCTACCTAATCTAGGAGATTGAACGAGGGTACTGGTTTTTACACAGAGCGACTGCCATCTGACCTCCGTAACCCTGAAGGGAGACCAGACCCAATCCTAGATTAGGTCAGAGTTTTCAATGCCTAGCACTGGCCTCTGATATGGCTTAACGACTAATATCTACGGTATTAAGCGATATTAACCGGGACCAACGGCTTAACATGCTTTCCGTAGCACGGAAAAATCGACGAATAAATGTACATATGAAATTCGAAAACCGTGAAAAACATTGGTACGTGGTGGGTGGGATTCGAACCGCGACCTCCCGATCAGGAGACAGCCCTATCCACTACACCATCTTAGGTTACTGGTAACTGCTTCCGTGGTCTAGTGGCTAGTGCCATGGACTCGGAGGTCCTGGGTTCGATTCCCAGGGGGGAAACACCAAGTTGATATTTGAGAATAAATCACAAATGTGATTTTTTCCCCAGTTTGGTTAGGACATTGCAGGCTGAATCACCTGATTGTCCAAAAAAGAAAAAGATTTTCGTGCTTCGGAGGGCACGTTAAGCCGTCGGTCCCGGTCACTGTCTTTGATAGTGGTCGTTACTTAAACCATGTCAGAGGCCTGATAGTTGTGCTACTAGGCGGTTTAAAAACTCTGACACCAGGGTTTATCGGGTCCATAGACTCGATACCCACTCGACAGAAGAAGAAGAAGATCTTAGGTTAAGTTAGTTTAGTAAGGTTCCTACTGAAAACCAGCACTTCAGTTTTTGAGAATTAGGCTGAGTAGTATCGTGTGTAACTGTTAGTCTATTTAGTTTTTAAGTTGTCTAATTGTTATTACTGGTACTGAATATCTTTTTATGTGAAAGAACATATAGTGACAGGTATTGACAAGGGAATGCTTAAATGGTTTGGACATGTTGAGAGAATGAGTGAAAGCAGGTTGACCAAACATATATATATGGCGAGTGTGGATGGGAATGTTGGAAGGGGAAAGCCTCGACGCACGTACTTGGATCAAATCGGGCACGTCCTAATAAAAGTCAGGTCAAGAGTACCCTAAACCGACGAGCATGTATGAAAAGATAAATGAATGTGGATGAAGCGAAAGGAGTATGTAAGGATCGTAGCAAGTGGAAAGATGTGGTGTCTGCCTACCCCTCCGGGAAAGAGGCGTCATTATATGTATGTATGGTACATACATACATATAATCACGCCTTTATCCCTTATGGGGTAGGCAGAGCGTAAACGACCTAAACAAAGGTCGTTCCGCCACGTCTGACAAAGTTTTGAGGGTTATTCAAGATGGATTTGTATTTTGTGCCCATCGCCTAAATTGCAATATACTGAAACCCTCAGATCCCTTAGCTGGTTTTTACAGCATGCCCGGGAGGAAATGCAGCTGGCACATTCTATGTTTTTCTCTCGCTCCCAGTCCAGCATGGAATATGTATGTATGGTTATATGTGATATTTTTTTTTATCTATCTATTTACTTACAGGACATCGCCAACTATGTGATAACGTTGCAACAGGAGAGTACGGTCGCTACAATCACGAATCTAGTCGCTCTAGTGCTCATGCAGAGCTTGATAAGGAATGTGCCGCTGGATTTCGAACAGACTTTGGCGGAAACGGAGTGGGTTATAAAGGTATGGTATTATACTTATTTATTTTATTTATTTAGCAGTAGTAAACAACTGTGTACAGAGTGTTATTTATTTATTATTCATAACATACAGACAAACATAAACTTATACAGCTTAGCACCATTAAACCAAGTATCGGTTTGTCTTGGTGCTGCACAATCCTCTATTAACTAATATCTTAAAAACTTAAACAAACTAAATTATCTAACATATTTAAAAAACACAGACAATTCATATTCCATTCTAATTACCGTCGCGTCGTCGGAATCGGAAGTACACATAAGCTCCCACTCCCACCCAGACGACGGCACGCACACGCTTAACTTAACGCGTTACTAAAGTATAGTAATTTTCTAAACTATAGATAAGCTGTACTGTACCTGTTGTGCTATTGTTTTGTTTTATGTTTGTGTCCTCTGTATGATCGTGTGTGCAATAAACTGTTTAATAATAAAATTAATCATAACATCTGTTTATGGGCTGCAAGGCTGCAAAACAAATTGGTATCGATAACTTACATACATGCATACATATAATCACGCCTTTATCCCTAATGGGGTAGGCAGAGCGTAAACGACCCAAACAAAGGTCGTTCCGCCACGTCTGACAAGGTTTTGAGGGTTATTTAAGATAGATTTGTAAGTATATTGCTGTAGTGAATTACAATATACTGAAACTCTCGGATCCCTTAGCTGGTTTTTACAGCATACCCGGGAGGAAACGCAGCTGGCACATTCTGTGTTTTTCTCTCGTTCCCAGGCCAGCATGGAAGAAATCGATAACTTACCGTTAAATAAAACGAACTGTAGATTGATTGCACAAGTCCGTCTGATTTAAACCTAAATTTAATCTATTTTCCAGGTGTTGAGGTCTTTAGGTGCGTCAGTATTTGAGAAGGACGTCCGCAGCAGTGTGGAGCGCATCCTGGTGGTCCACAGCAAGATGCTGCGTCTCGACCAGCACAAGAAGCTTCGTCTAGTGGCCAGCACGCTGATCAATGTGTCCGCCGAGGTCAAGAACAAGATGAAAGGTACCTGTCGTCATCACCAGCCTGTATCAGTCATCTAAAGGACCAGTATCACTAGATAGTATAAAACAAAGTCGCTTTCTCTGTCCCTATATCCCTATGTAAGATAAACTACGGATTTTGATGCGGTTTCTTTTATTTTATTTTATGAAGGTAATCATCAGAAAAGATCTTCGATCTAACTAGAAGAGTTTTACTGTATCACTACTCACTACATAGTATAAAACAAAGTCGCTTTCTCTGTCACTATATCCCTATGTATGCATAAATCTTTAAAACAACGCAAAGGATTTTGATGCGGTTTCTTTTAATGGATAGAGTGTTTCAAGAGGAAGGTTTATATATATAATACTTGCATAATATTGTGAAGAAACCCTGATATTTTCCGTGCGAAGCCGGGGCGGGTCGCTAGTAATCTTATAAGCAGTAAAGCTTGGACTAGTAGCTTCAACGCTGAAGAATGTGTGCGACGAGGTCGAGTAGAAGATGAAAGGTAATTGGTAGTAGTATACTTTTTAAATGAATGCTATGTCCTGACGTTTCGACCGTATAAGTTCGATGGTCACCTCAGGAGCTCGGAGTTGACCGCTCGCGCCCACAGCACGACAGGTGGCGCTGTTGTCGATAATGGTGTACCACAAGCTCAGCTCGGACACTCCTAACTACAATGTCATTTTGGTCACACATTGACGGACGGCATGTTACACTTGGCATGAGTTTGTGTGTGTGTTATAAGGGTTGACAAATTTTGTTATACCGGTCATAATCATCACTTATTTAATCTGGTTCTTGATTAAACCAACGTTTTAAAGTAGTTCACTGTAACTGAATAGTTAGAATAGATTAGATTACATATTTTGTATGAATTTACTTACCGTCTCTCATCACTGTGGAATCTAAAAAAGTTCCTCTTGGAGTCATATCTTGTGGTAGAATGATATCCGTACACGGAACAGTACCTAAGCATCTTTGAAACACAAAACTTTATTATTTCCTTTACACTGGGAAACATGCGCGCGCCATACCCGTCTAGCGTACGCTCAATGTGGCCCACAATCCAGCGCGGAGTGTGACGTATGTTGGACTGGGGAATGGTGGTGAATGTCCATTCTGTATATAGTACTATTATATATTCTGTGCCACAAGATTCGAACACACGACACTCACTTTATCTGCTTATTTTATTTTGATGGATTTCGAAGATAGAATCAGTGTCGTGTGTTCGAACCTTATGTTAAACTTATTATATATATATATATATATCATTGGCGAGGGGTGAAATTTTATCGAGGGTGCTTACCAAAGCAAGAAAAAAATATCAAGTACTTTATTGTCTCGACGTAATTCTGGATTTGGTGGTGGTGGAATTCTTGAAAGGAAAGCCGACAGGATTCAGCTTGTATGGACCCTTCGCCACACACAGATATATATATATATATATATATATATAGTCACGCCATTATCCCTAATGAGTTAGGCAGAGCGTAAACGACCTAATTAAAATTCGTTCCGCCACGTCTGACAAAGCTTTGAGGGTTATTTATTTAAGATAGATTAGTAGGTATATTGCTAAGTGACAGGTTGTCAGCCCATCGCCTGAATTACAAAATACAGAAACCCTGTGATCCCTTGGCTGGTTTTTACAACATGCCCGGAAGGAAATGCAGCTAGCGCATTCCATGTTTTTCTCTTGCTCCCAGGCCAGCATGGAAGAATGATTATCATGATTATTACTCATGGTGGATTATCTACACATTACAATCTTAAATTAACCTCAATTATTGTCAGACGCGGCGAAAGCGCCTTTTACGAGGCGTTTAACGCTCTGCCTACCCCGTAAGGGATAAAGGCGTGATTTTATGTATGTATGTATGTGGATTATCTCCACCAACATTTCTCCTTCTGTCGAGTGGGTATCGAGTCTATCAACATTTGAATACATCATATTAATAAGCTGAGTTTGTGTGGACAACAGAGCCACCGCAATAGCAAAGTTTGATCCCAGCATCACATAACTTATTTATTGATGGTCTTCTTCTTCTGTCGAGTGGGTATCGAGTCTATCGACCCATTGAACACTGGTGTCAGAGTTTTTAAAACCGCCTAGTAGCACCACTATCAAAGACAGCGACCGGGACCGACGGCTTAACGTGCCCTCCGAAGCACGAAATCTTTTTCTTTTCGGACAATCAGGTGATTCAGCCTGCAATGTCTTAACCAAACTGGGGACAAATTCACAAAGTGATAAATTTTGAAATATCAACTTTGTGTTTCCCCCCCGGGAATCGAACCCAGGACCTCCAGATCGGGAGTCCATGGCACTAGCCACTAGACCATGGAGGCAGTTAAATCAAAAAATATTGATGGTATGATTTCTTCCATGCTGGCCTGGGAGCGAGAGAAAAACATAGCATGTGCTGGCTGCGTTTTCTCCCGGGCATGCTGTAAAAACCAGCTAAGGGATCCGAGGGTTCCTATATATTGAAATTTAGGCGATGGGCTGACAACCTGTCACTATAGCATACAATACATTCAAATCGAACTTAAATTCAAAATTTTGTCAAACGTGGCGGAATGACCTTTGCTTAGGTCGTTTACGCTCTGCCTACCTCATTAGGGATAAAGGCGTGATTAGTATGTACAATGCTATTATAAATTTATTCTCCCAAACTTCGTAAAAGTTTAACGGTAGATCAGTTTGATCCCAGCATCACATAACTTATCTATGATGGTATGATTGCAGGCCACATCCTGCAGGGTCGCACGATGGTGAATGCAGTGCCCATCATCCAACTGCAGTTGTACGTGAACCCGGTGCTGCACTACCTCGCGCCGCCCGCGCTGCTCTACTTGCTCGCTCGCACGCCCGTCACTAGAGGTAATATTGGCGCCGCCCGCGCTGCTCTACTTGCTCGCTCGCACGCCCGTCACTAGAGGTAATATTGGCGCCGCCCGCGCTGCTCTACTTGCTCGCTCGCACGCCCGTCACTAGAGGTAATATTGGCGCCGCCCGCGCTGCTCTACTTGCTCGCTCGCACGCCCGTCACTAGAGGTAATATTGGCGCCGCCCGCGCTGCTCTACTTGCTCGCTCGCACGCCCGTCACTAGAGGTAATATTGGCGCCGCCCGCGCTGCTCTACTTGCTCGCTCGCACGCCCGTCACTACAGGTAATATTGGCGCCGCCCGCGCTGCTCTACTTGCTCGCTCGCACGCCCGTCACTACAGGTAATATTGGCGCCGCCCGCGCTGCTCTACTTGCTCGCTCGCACGCCCGTCACTAGAGGTAATATTGGCGCCGCCCGCGCTGCTCTACTTGCTCGCTCGCACGCCCGTCACTACAGGTAATATTGGCGCCGCCCGCGCTGCTCTACTTGCTCGCTCGCACGCCCGTCACTAGAGGTAATATTGGCGCCGCCCGCGCTGCTCTACTTGCTCGCTCGCACGCCCGTCACTACAGGTAATATTGGCGCCGCCCGCGCTGCTCTACTTGCTCGCTCGCACGCCCGTCACTAGAGGTAATATTGGCGCCGCCCGCGCTGCTCTACTTGCTCGCTCGCACGCCCGTCACTAGAGGTAATATTGGCGCCGCCCGCGCTGCTCTACTTGCTCGCTCGCACGCCCCTCACTAGAGGTAATACTGGTCACTTTTATTGTGACGTCACGATGGAAGCCATACTATGAAGGAAAAACAAAATGTTGTGATGTCGCGACACGCACATTTCGGTAGCATTACTGTTTACTTTTAGGTACCTTTATATCATTATTTTGTTTCACTTTCGTTTGTTCTGTTTTTGTTTAAAAATGTATTTACTGTGTAGTTACTGTGTTGTGTTTGTGACGTCATGAATATTAAATGTTTTCTATTCTATATTCTATTTAGTGGGACATTAGCCCAGCAGTGGGACAGCATAGGCTAATAATAATAATTCTATTTAATATACAGGTCGTTATAAAATTTTATAACTTATCTCTTTTTTCAAAGTACATAATGGGGGTCAAAGTATTAAAAATATTCCTCCCATACAATATGACTGGAACATTTGTAGTTTTTTACTAATTGGGACATGATTTTGACCTATAATTCCTTGTGAAATGTCGTCCAGTTAAGTATTTTATTAACGTATTTTCAATTCCTTCGCTCAGTGATATGATAATAATAAGGCAGAGTACTGGTCGAAATTAATTTAAGCCATTACGATCGATACGATAAGAAGAAGAAGAAGGACTAAGTTTGTTAATAATAAAAAAATACTCTTAAGAAAATTAACATAAACATAAACATAAAAATACTTTATTGCACGTAAGAACACAAATGATACAACACAACAGATAACAACAAAAAACAAGTACAACATAGGCGGCCTTATTGCTAAGGTAGCAATTTCTTCCAGGCAACCTTTGGGTCAAAGAAAAATGCGTAGCGGTAAGCGGTAATTAAATAGGTATGCGTCAATTTATTTTACTCCCCTGTTTCCTATTGCCTTGTTGCCTGGAAGTTATTGCTACATTAGCAATAAGGCCGCCAATTGTACTACTTTTCTTTTTAGCAATTTGTAATTTCTGTGTTTTTGTGCAGTAAAGTATATTGTATTGTACATAATTCCTTTCAGAACAACTGGTTGAAGATTATCGACACATAAGAAAACTGCTCAGACACGAAATATTCCACATAGAAAAGAATGAAGATGCAGTAAGTTGCATTACTTATAGATTATTATTATTTAGAGGCTTTATGTACTTTAAAAAATATTGTACTCAAAAAAGAACATAACTATAGAAAGAATAAAGGCAAAACAGACACTGCTTATTGCAATCCTACAGAAGTGTTGTTTAGTGTATTGTGTGTCAGTAACAATGTTGAAATTGTTTTTTTTTTACCATAATATTATATTAGTCCATTGTTTTCAGACATTCCATCAAGCTGTAGCGTACTGCCTCGAGAACGACATTATAGAACAAAGGGAAGATGTTTTGTGTAGCGGGCGCAACCCGCGCGAACAGTATTTATTACAGAGCGGCGTGTGGCCCGCCGTGCACACACTCATACACTGCGCCGATGTCATGACGGAGGTGAGGCACACACACACACACATAATCACGCCTTTATCCCTAATGGGGTAGCAGAGAGAGAGAGCCCGATGGTGAAGTGGATAGGGCCGCTGCCTCCTGAGCGGGAGGTCGTGGTTCAAATCCCACCACGTACCAATGTGTTTTTCGGTTTTCGAATTTCATATGTACGTTTATTCGGTGCTTTTTCTGTGCTTCGGAAGGCACGTTAAGCCGTTGGTCCCGGTTAATATCGTTTAATACCGTAGATATTAGTCGTTAAGCCATGTCAGAGGCCAGTGCTAAGCATTGGCGGCTTGAAAACTCTGACCTAATCTAGGATTGGGTCTGGTTTCCCTTCTGGGTTGCGTAGGTCAGATGGCAGTCGCTCTGTGTCAAAACCAGTACCCTCGTTCAATCCCCTAGATTAGGAAGCCGACCCCGTGAGATACGGGATAAGGCTAGGGAGATGATGGGGTAGCCAGAGCGTAAACCACCTAAACAATGGTCGTTCCGCCACGTCTGACAAAGTTTTGAGGGTTGTTAAAGATAGATTTGTAGGTATATTGCTGTAGTGACAGGTTGCCAGCCAATCGCCTAAATTGCAATAAACAGAAATCCTTGGATCCCTTAGCTGGTTTTTACAGCATGCCCGGGAGGAAATGCAGCTGGCATATTCTATGTTTTTCTCTCGCTCCCAGTCCAGCATGGAGGTGAGGCGTAGGGAGAGAATAATAATAAAAAAGTTCTTCCATGCTGGACTGGGAGAGATAGAAAAACATAGCATGTTCCAGCTGCCCTTCCTCCCGGGCATGCTGTAGAAGTCAGCAAAAGGGACTCGACGGTTACAGTGGCGAGTGGTTTTAGGCGATGGGCTGACAACCTGTCACTATAGCAATATAAATTACAATCTAAAATTGCCTTCAATTCTTTGTTAGACGTGGCGGAAGCGCCTTTTACGAGGTATTAAACGCTCTGCCTACCCCGTTAGGGATAAAGGCGTAATTGTATGTATGTATGTAAAATAATAATATCGTTTAATTTTGTTTTTAGTTAAATTAGTTTCCAACGTTCTGTATGTTTTTTTTATTAGTCTAATACAAAACAATAAAAAATATCTTAATTTCAGAAAAGTATACTAGTCCTTGCTTTACGAAACTGGTACGCCCTGGCCTCAGGACATTTGCTACAGAAAAACTCTGCGTGGTGCTTTTAGTTGTAATAAATTTCTTATAGTCACAAGACACTTTTCCATCTTCTTCCATGCTGGCCTGGGAGCGATAAAAAAACATAGAATGTGCCAGCTGCGTTATCTCCCGAGCATGCTGTAAAAACCAGCTAAGGGATCTGAGGGTTTCCGTATATTGCAATTTAGGCGATGGGCTGACAACCCGTCTTTACAGCAATATACATACAAATATATCTAAATAACCCTCGAAACATTATCAGACGTGGCGTAACGACCATTGTTTAGGTCGTTTATGCTCTGCCTACCCCAATAATATTCCCCTGGGATAAAGGCGTGATCATATGTATGTATGTATGTATGTACCAGACACTTCGCTATTCGCACCATGCGCTGTTGATATCACTGCAGTGCAGAGTTATTTATAGGGACACGAAGATAGCAATTATACCCAGGCCCAAATTCTGAAATTCGTTTCTCCTTTCAGCAAGGAACATGCTCCCATAAGAAAGCCATGGCTTTAGTACAAGCGCTTGCTGAACAAAGCAGCAACTGCCATCCGTACTGCCTCAGCCTGGACTGCATCGCCAACTGCCTCACAGGGTTGGCTTTGACTGGCGCCGTGGAGAAAGTAAAAGGGTAGGTTGAAATATGGTTGATAAAGGACAAGTTAGCTTGTGTCCCTCTTGTTTTCCAGATTTCCCGTCTGTTGCGGCCTTTCCGTCCTCACATTCGCACGTCCCTCCCGTCACTCCCAACCTATACGTCCCCGTTCAGTCACTTCCGTCCCTTAAATTTTGAATCACACTAAGAAGGTCATGGCTTTAGTACAAGCGCTTGCTAAACAAAGCAACAACTGCCATCCGTACTGCCTCAGCCTGGACTGCATCGCCAACTGCCCCACAGGGTTGGCTTTCCGTTGTCCGTCTCGTTATTCCTGTCCCTCTCGCCCCTTACGCCCGTACCGTCCCTCGCGTACTTCCAGACACTTTCACTCCATAAGTCAATCCCGTCACTTCCGTCCCTTAGGTCCCAGTAAAATTCCTCTCATCTCTCCAGTAATTTACATCTGTCTTGTCACTCCCGTCCTTCGATCACTGATATGGAAGTTATAATAATCAAAATCCTCATTCATAAATGCAACAAAAGTTTTAATCTTTTATTCCCTCGTTCCAGTGAATCCGAGGTGGTGTACCGCGCGGTCCCGGCGGCCATGTCCCGCAGCCGGGCGCTGTCGCTGCGCGCGGCGCCCGCCTTCCTCGTGGACTTCGGCGGACAGAACAGCGTGCTCCTACAACACACGCCGCCCCTGCCCGCCAAGCTGTGAGGTGCATGGTAACACTATAGCGGTATATACAACACTAGCGGACGGAAATCATCAGTGTTTCGCTACTATATTATGCATGTAATAATAGCCCTCCCACCGATTTTCGATGATGGCGGCTAATCTCCCAGAGATAGGCCAACTGCGCAGGACTAGTTTTGATTGATTGATTAAAGCTTTTATTGACTGACACAAAACAGATACAGGAAATAGTACAGACAAGAGAAAAAGTTACAATAAAGAACAATGAGGACAAAAATATAACGAACATAACATTAACAAACGTAACATGACAAAAATACAAAACAAACTTAATGTGTAACATACAAAAACAACAGTGTCAGTGTACCACACTGTCCACATTGTGTCAGTCAACTTGGCGCTGACTCAGCATTGTGCTGTAGTGTAATAGTTTTTAGTGCCCAAGTGTTTGCGCTACACACAGGTGCACTCGCTATTCCTTCGATCTCTTATACTGATGGGACAGATTGACAGACACGACCAGAGAGAAATCAGGCGCAGGTCCGACTATTTACATGCCCAAAATTATGCATGTATTATACATATAAACCTTCCTCTTGGATCACTCTATCCATCAAAAGAAACCGCATCAAAATCTGTTGCGTAGTTTTAAAGATAAATAGTTAGTAGTTCTAAGCATACATAGGGATATAGGGATAGAGAAAGCCACTTTGTTTTATACTATGTAGTGATGTAACAGAAAGGGTATATGTACCGGAAAGGATATGAACCGGCTCATGAAACGGAACAACTTTCACAAAGGAACATAATTAGAAATAAAAAAAAAAGTTTTACCTTCCATACAAAATGCATCAGCTGACAGCGCGACTAGTATGGGGAGTCGAAACTTTTTTTTTTTCGACCTATGTTCCTATGGGAAAGTTGTTCAGTTTTATGGGCTGGTTAATATCTATTTGGGTGCATATACCCTTTCTGTATATTTCACGTCACAGTTAATCAGAGTTTGGGAGTAAATTGAAGAAGCCAGTTTTGTGATGATGGATGTATGGTTATTGAAGGTAATTTAATGATGAAGCTTAGTGATGAGGGATGGGAAAAGGGTAGCTACCTAGCTACTCGGGAGTTGGGACTAGTTTGGAACTTGTATATCTGCAGATCGCTGAGAAAACTTCGATACCGCGTTTCAGAACTTGTGTTTCTTGATGTGGCGCCATCTGTCGGCTACATAGACCTGCAATGCAATATAGTTGATTTGCCGTTCTAAAGGTTGTTTTTTTTATTTATTAAAAATGGGTTTGCTCTTGACTCCAGTCTAGGTCGGGAACGACTGAGACGGAGTCGACGATGGTGCGAGCTCACCCAGAAGATGCCTGTTCACTCTAACTTTGAAATGTAGGTAGTGAGTTCCACACTTTTGCCGTGCGCATTATAAAAGGATATTGGTTTAACCCTTAAATGCGCCAATTTTTAGATTTTGCTGAATTAAATTTATTTTATGTAAGGTGTATAATGCTTCTAGGGAAAAATAAAGAAAAAAATTATTATCAATATTTTAATTGAATTTTGACAAAAAAAATGAGTGTTGCAGATCTACAACACTGCGCATTCAAGTAGGTATAACAAAATAGTGAAGATCTAGGAAAAAAGAAATTCGTTGGAACATTTGATGTATTAAGATTTATATTTATATTATTGTGCTATTTTACATTTTGTTAATTATTAGTGTGGTACTTGTGAAAACAGTTATTTTTTTTATTGAAACATAGGAAAACTCCACATTTTTCACACTTTGTTTGTGTGTATCCTTTACAACTAGGATATTTACACCTTCCACGGTCAGTCCACAGTGGTAAATGACCAGTATTGTCGAGACGAACATCCTTATTTGGTGCTACTTGTCCTGGGACTCTTTTTCGTTTGATTTCTTGAATCGCCTTTTCCAGTGAAGCACTGCTTGGTCTACCACGCTTGAGCGTAGGTGAAGAAGCACCTGGAGTGTTTTCTAACTCACAAAGTGTGTCTGCCAAGGCAAGTCTAAATTCGGCAAGTCTCAGACTTTTAGACCCTTGAGAGCATTTACTTTTCTGGACAGTATCCAAGCATTTATGATGGTCATGTCCAACATATGATAGAAAAGCCTCATAGTCCATTTTCGACTCTTAGCCCTGATTCGGTAACGACCTATGAAACTATCCATTAGATCTACGCCTCCCATATTGGCATTATATTCTTTTATTACCTTCGGACATGTAATATCAATATTTCTTTTCTCTTTTTTATCATATCTCTGGACAGTCGTGGCTGGTAGCGCACCTACATATGTAGAAAGTAAAGTTACAGGTTTATTATCCTTCCAGGTCGTGGCAGACACTTCAACGCCATCATATGTAGTCATATTTTCTTCGTAGAATCCTCTGGGTATATTTTTTTTCATAATAGTCTTCTTATCCGGTAATTTTACTTTTGGGAGTCGATTTAGCTGAACAGTGCCTAAACTGTAAATCCCCTCTTTGTACAAGTAAGATACCAGCGGCAAAGATGTGTAGTAGTTGTCAAAGTATATGATGTGGTTGACGTTTCTAGGAACTAAACGTGCTAAACGGATGACAGTATTACCAACGACACCCAAATCTGGTTCTCCAGGCAGAAATTCTTTATTTTCTTCTCCACAATAAACTTCAAATTTATGTGCGAACCCATATATGCTACAAATGACATATAGTTTGAAGCCCCACTTATGAGGTTTATTGGGTAGGTATTGTTTCATAAAATGATGAATTTTCGAGGCACAAACTTGTTCATCTACTGCTAATCGTTGTGGCAGAGGTATTGTCGAAAATCTATCGTTCAAGTGTGTAATTAGGGGTCTGACTTTATATAACTTATCATGTTGTGGGTGATTCATAGGTAAATGTTTATTGTTATCATTAAAATGCAAAATCGATTTGATTTTTTCAAACTTTTTGTTTGTCATCGTATTTTTTATAGCCTCATACCCATATTTGTCAGACCAGTACAGACGTATGCTTGGATAGTGAATAACAGACATATAAGTAAGAATACCTAAATACTTTCTGAGGTCAACTTTTGTTAATATAAATGGATTCGATATTTCTTTTTGTGTTGAGTATAAATTGCTTTCTTCAACAATCCTCGTTTGTATGTCATAGTTAAAAAAATAGGAAAAAAACTTATAAGGTGTATCTAATGCCATCACATCCGGTGGATATTCGGTCTCGCCAGTGAATTCCAAACTACTTTGTGGTAAAACCAGATTGCGTTTTCGCCAAAGTAAGTTTCGATTTATCTTATGTCTTACTGGCTCTTGCACTATCGGTGGGTCATCAATAGAATCAGACTGATCATCAACTAGTGGTGGATCCAAATCATCATCAGCAAGCTGCTCCTCACCATCTAAATAGTCTTGAAGGTCTCGCGCTACTGCGTCAGAATTTTCATAGAATTGTTCCGGCTCAAGTTCATTTTCGCTGCCACTGTCTTCTAAATCATCCTCGGAAATATCTCCAGCCTCGAGACGGCTCAAATATCTTTCTATTTGGTTATCAGAAAGTCGACTCATCCTGGAAACAAGTATAACATATTTAATTGTTAGTAACGCGCAGTGTTGTAGATCTGCAACACTCGAATTTATGACAAAATTGTTTATATTTTGCAAGTTTTTCAAGCAAATTTTATTTTATACACATAATTTAGAAATACGTGGTATCAAAAGTATTTTTTTCAAAAACTTACCTCGAAATTTAGCAATAAAAATTGTCCTTCGAATATTGACGAAATTCACTGGTCAGTAACTTGGAACAAACTACCCTCAAAACATAAAATTTTGACAAGTAATCAAAACAAAAGTGTTGCCATTATGAAAAGCCGTATTTATACTGTAGAATTATGCTAACAAATATGAATAAATATTTATGAATTTTAAAATATAGGAGAAAAATTTGAGTGTTGCAGATCTACAACACGGCACATTTAAGGGTTAAAGCTTGAATAAGGGTCCGGCAGATATTTTATTATTGATTCTAGTACTACTTGATATCCTGAATCATATTCCGAGCGATGTCAAACTGGAAATTAAAATATCGAAGGTTAAAGTTCTGGTGGTCCAAAAAACAAACTATCCATTTTATTGCGAACAGAAGGAAATTAGCTTACAAAGTGCTTTTTTTAAGTATTCTTTTGTCGTATGGATTATTGTGCCAGATCCCGCCTGGTATCAGTTTTATTTTTACAGTATAATAGTATTCGAGGACCGTATGCAAAGATTTTGAAAAAGACGCAAATATACTCAATGGATACTTCTATGCTGGACTGGGAGCGAGAGAAAAACAGAATGTGCCAGCTTAATGCATTGGTATGTTATTGTTAACGGCTTGCACACTTTTATATTGTCACGGTGTAAGGATTTTTAGGTAAAAAAAATACAAAATAATTTATTTGTTTTAGATAAGATTAAACATAGATTTACAGTGGCCAATTAACTTATTCTACAAATATGCTTAATATTTTCAAACCATACCTAATTAGAAATTTATAAGCATAGATACGAAGCATGTGGTCATGTGTACGGAGTTTTAACCAAACTCTAAAGTTAAGTTTTACTGTTTAGGAATAAAAGCTAAACTAGGTTTGTATGGGATTTCACTAGTCCGGCATTTAAAACAATATCAGTATTGGATGGCATTGGCATGTTATTGCCTATTTCGCATTTTGGTTATAGAATTTAAATATGTATAAAATAAGTGGATTCACACACGGCTTTTATGCGAGTATTCAATAACTAAATTAAAAAGTCAATTAGGGCCGTGAAATAATGTTCTGTAATATTTAAATCCTAAAATGATAGTATTTAAATAACATAAAACGAAAGGTTCTCTATCGCAGAATGTCCCTTTGAAAAGTCTTTTCAAGCTGCCCACTATTTGAACTAACTCTATCAAAAAGATTAATTTTGCGAAAATGGACATTATAAGAAAGGGTCATTTTGCGAAGGGGACATTCTGCGAAATAACGAACGTAACATACAGTTACCATTACCACCCTCTTTAAGTAAGTAAGAATATTCTTCGTAGATATTGCTTTTTTACTTTTATAGTCTGAGGTGGGGTATTTTTTATTGGTGAATGGTTGTAGGAATTATAATTTAGTGTAATTAATAAGTCAGCTTCGTTATTAGGTGAAGTGAGAAGTAGAAAATCGATTGTGATAAATATTTAGTCATTAATTGTGTGCTCATATATTATTAGTTACCGTTTTACCTAGTTTAAACAAACCAGATGAATTAATATTCGAAATATTTTAAAGCCAGCAAATGCTATTTATTTTAATGTGCCATTCCCATTATGTCATATATATTATGTGAAACGAATAGTTAGACACTGACAGTATCCACAATATTATAATTTTACAGTATTAATCTAGCTTGTGGCATTCCCTTCCCAGCTTTAATTTTTGTTAAATACGGGTTGCAAAGGAACTGATAGGGGTTGCTCAGTCAACGGAACTGAACAACTACCAGCAGGATTTTTTTTTCAGGAAGTGAGAAACAATTTTTGGTTTTCCATACAAATAGTCTGATCGAATTGTTAATTTTGTATGGGAAGGTAAGTTTTTTTTTCACCTGATGAATTTCCCGATGTAGGTTGTTCGCTTTCGTTCGCCGAGCAACCCCTATCAGTTTGCGGGACGCCTGTCCCTTACACCCGATACACTGCTTATTTACTTCAGTAATATTAACATGTACCTGTTTTGCAATATAGTACTTATCGCAGACGACTAGAAACCTTGAACGAATAGAGAAGTTGTTTCGTCCAAGCTAGAAACGTATAGCCCTGCCAGGAATTAAAATGACCTGTCACAGAGAAAGGCAGAGATATAATAAGAGAAGGACTTATGCACTTCCTATTAGCCCTTCTCTATGGTACCTCTATGACAGTCTTCATAATTCCTGACAGGGCTTTAATAAACTCATGTACAAAATAACTTCTTCCATGCTGGCCTGGGAGCGAGAAAAACATTGAATGTGCCAGCTGCATTTCCTCCCAAACATGCTGTAAAAAACAGCTAAGGGGTCCGAGGGTTTCAGTATACTGTAATTTAGGCAATGGGCTGACATCCTGTCACTACAGCATATTGCTGTAGGTATATACCTACAAATTAAATAAACTAACCCTCAAGACTTTGTCAGACGTGGCGGAACGACCTTTGTTTAGGTCGTTTACGATCTGCCTACCCCATTAGAGATAAATGCGTGATTATATGTATGTTTGTACAAAATAACGTGTAAAGTTACTGACATTTGTACTCGGAAAAACTGTAAGATTAGATGGTATAGTACAGTTCTCTGGTATAGTGTCTATAGTATTTCCAACTCAGTTTTAGAATAAAGGTAGACAAAGTTTCATGCCTATTAATCGAAGAAATTGTTTCTAAAATAAGTTTTAGCTATAAGATATGACAACATAATGAAAAAGACTTTTAGTAACTTAACTAATTTTCCAACATGTATCATTTATTTTTGAAATGTATTTTTGAATAAAAAGATAAACTTTGTTTACCTTTAATCTAAAACCGAGTTGGAAATACTATAGATTTTCTTTTGTTTTCCCTATTTCCATAAAAACAGCATCTGTCAAAGCTACCATTTTACAGTATTTCGAGATTAGTGACTTAATTATTTGTGGCCTTGTAAGGTTTTTTTTATAAAAAGACATTCGCTACACAAAATAATTATGCCTATTATTTTTGTTTCTTGTTTCGTTTAAAATATTAATACCAATTGTTTCTTTATTAAATAGTATGTTTTTTTACTCTGTTAAATAATATAGTGAGAATATTGTATTGCCTTATATAAGTTTTTGTTTTTATTAATAAATCTGAAAATAAAAACTTTGCCTTTTATTTCTACCAGTATGTTTTTATCAAATTAGGTTCAGTTATCATAAAATAAACAAATTAAAAATCAGATTTCACTACTACTATTTACTTATTGTATTTTTCAAATCAAAGACGTTTAATTTTATAACATCAGAATTTATTATCTACTTATTTACAAAGTCTTTATAATTTTACAACACTATGATAAGAAATAATATTGCACAGTTATATGGTTTATATTCTAGTCAAGATTGCTATAGGACACTGGAATAAATGCTTGCAACTTATAGATTCATACATGATCAAATACTGCATTAATAATAATCATCAAAATAATGTAAATAAAACATATTAGTTAAACTTTAGGTAAATGTTAAAAAAAACGATAGGTAAACATACATATCACAAATAAATACAGCACACAGTAAACTTGCCCCATATAAACATCTCACAACCTTCATTTATACTGTTTATCAGCTTTACATTATAAACATTACATTGCGATAACTTTTCTTTACATTCACTTCCAACCGTTAAAAATTAAATCTACTCATTTGATGTAACAAAAAAATCCCGAATAGTAAAAGAGGTTCATCAGTCAATGAAATTGAACAACATTATAAAAAATATTACATTCCCCTATACAAAATTAAATTCAATCAGATTTTTTTTGTAGGAAAGGCAATTTTTTTTTGTTGTGAAAGTTGTTCAGTTTCGCTATCAGAGCAACCCCTTACAGTTTTCAGGGTACTGTCTCTTGCAGCCTTTATAAGATCAGTGTTATTTCCATTTAAATATTTATTTCTATCTGTCCTCCTCTGATTTTGTCTCCTGAAACGTGGGCACAGATGGGAAATTAAATCCCCTACCATATGTTAATTTACCCTATCTATAAAATTTTGACCGGAATAGTCATTTGTTTAGCCAAATAACATCACGAAAGCGTTGTTTCTATCATACATGTAGCTTCTTAATATTTACCTAATATTACAATTAATATTTGCGTGGTTAACATCGTCTAAATAATCAAATTACTTTATAATTATATTATTTTACAATGTTTGCATAGTTGGACGTTTGTCAACACTGACTTTTGAAATCCAATTTTAATGGCTCATAATTTTAATTACGCTACGTTTAAATAAAAAGTCATAAAACCTAAAACATGAGAAACGTTCCGCACTAAGAACATTTAGTATGACGCGTATGCAACACCTGCGGGCTACCCAAGGAGTGTAATTCATCACCTAATTTATTTTCGCCTGCGAAAATTACCCAACCGATCATCGCATCCTACAGATGTTATATCTCATGACTACAGCTGAGTCATACTTGTGTGTGTAAATGTACCAGCAAACACACACACCGCCTTAGTGTGCGTGGGATCGGTAAAGTAGACCTAAAGTTTCGTACGCGTGTCTGTCTGTACGCACAACCACAAGGAAAGCTTACCTGCATTCGTGAGATAAAACAACTGTAACACTTATCATTATCAAGTCATACATACTTGTAATGTGCGATAGTGCTAATATTTTACTCATAATAAGATAAAGTACATATTTTACAAATCATTTAGTTTATAAAGCAATTTTTTTCAATGAACTGTAAGATAAGAAGGAAATGGAAATGGATGGAGGTTGCCAGACTGGAAAAAGAAATCTGGCGCATATAATTTGGCGACCTAACGTGAAAACAACTGTCATGCATGCTGAAATAATCGGTTTTAAAATCTTTTGGCACCGAATAGGGGCGGGGCCAAGGCGGGGCGCGTATCTGTGGTGGCAATGACGGTTCTCCAATGCGCAAGGATAAATTAAAATGCGAAATACGAAACGAAATGCATACTGTGAGTATTAATCAAAGATTGAGACACTCTTAACTTTGCAATTCATTTGCACAGTTTTTTTTTTATCTCGGTTTTTTCAGACAAGTTTTTTCAGTAAGACAGTTTTAATATATTTTTATCTTCTTCACTTTCCGGTATTCAAATAATTTGTACAATCAATTTCCGTGAAACGTGATAAAAGGACGCAAAATCGAACGCATCTCTCTTCATTCTATCAATCATGAACCCTATACTTATCAAAACAGCAATTTCTTTTTGTATTACGTTTAAAGCGGAAACGATGACATTACATTTTTTTTAACGTGTAATATGGTATTATCGATAGGAGCGTGACACTCTGCTGCGAAGCTGTCAAGTGCCACCAATTCGGCTCCGGCTGTTTACACACCTAAGAGAAAGCTTTCGAATCAAACGTCTATGAAGTGAGATGCTGCGAGAGAGTGCGACAGATGTGTTGTTAAAATCTATACGTTACTACCGGGAGTGAAGAAAATAGCCGACGTAACTTTAGGGCGTGATCTAGCCATAAAACTGAACAACTTACCTCAAGGAATATACGGGGTGTAAGGGACAGCGTCTCGCAAACTGATACGGGTTGCTCAGTCAACGAAACTGAACAACTATCAGCAGGATTATTTTTCAGGAAGTGAAAAAGTAGCTCGGAGGAAGTTGTTCGGTTTCATGGGTAGGTTCACGTCGTAAAGTTTGGTCAGCAATTTTTTACTCCTGTGTAACCACACTTACGTCATCTCATCACAATCATTGATACTTGGTTCGGTAGCCTACCTCCAGTGCTGCTCCGGGCCTCAAGTGAGATAGCTCCGCAGCAGGTGAGCCTTCACCTAGCTGTTGCCCCTGGAGCTGGTGTAGTTGAGGAACACTGACGTCACTTCCTGCGGGCACAGCTGCACCAGCGTGGAGGCCGCGGGGGACGGACGCACTTGTGTGAATGTGAGGGTCGAGGGGAACACTTGCTCGGGGGATACTTTCACGTAGTCGCGCAGGTCGATCTAGGATGATAATATAAAAGTTAATTCATTATATTCCGAAGCGTGGCAAATTTGATTTGATTTTTGATTGTATAAACTGATAGTCTGCCTGTTTTATTCCTACTTTTTTTTTCTCTTGTGTCTTTTCTTAATCAAAAGAAATCATGTCGTGATTTCTATGAGTATGATAGTGGTCATTCTTGGTTAAAAAAAATCTGACACCAGAGTTTATCGGAAAAACTAGTTATCTTCGATAGAATATGTTACAGGAACAGGCAAATGACACTCGAATAAGAAGAAATCTATACTCAGTTAAATTTAGGATGGTAGCTGCGACAGATGCTATATCTAAAATCCATACAAATTACATCTGTCACATTAAAACTACCATCCATTTTTTTTAGATATTTTTCCATGGAAAACATGGAATGTGCCAGCTGCATCTCCTCCCGGGCATGCTGTAAAACCAGCTCAGGGATTCGAAGGTTATAGTGTATTGCAATTTTAGGCGATGGACTGATAGCAATATACATACCTAATAATCATCTGTAATAACCCTCAAAACTTGCCAGAAGTGGCGAAACGAACGTTATCGTCGTTTTTGCTCTGCCAACCCCATTAGGGATAAAGGCGTGATTATATGTATGTAAATTTGTGTTCTTCACCTGGGAATCGAACCTACGGCTTTGATCATTAGAGGAGGTAGATCCCGGGGAGGCAGTTGTGTCACCTGTCCCTCGCTGACGGGGTGCGTGTGGTATGCGCGCTGCTCCCCGTAGCACGGCTCCAGGAACACTCGCTGGAGTGTCAGCGCTATGAATAGTTGTGTCACCTGTCCCTCGCTGACGGGGTGCGTGTGGTATGCGCGCTGCTCCCCGTACCACGGCTCCAGGAACACTCGCTGGAGTGTCAGCGCTATGAATAGTTGTGTCACCTGTCCCTCGCTGACGGGGTGCGTGTGGTATGCGCGCTGCTCCCCGTAGCACGGCTCCAGGAACACTCGCTGGAGTGTCAGCGCTATGAATAGTTGTTTCACCTGTCCCTCGCTGACGGGGTGCGTGTGGTATGCGCGCTGCTCCCCGTAGCACGGCTCCAGGAACACTCGCTGGAGTGTCAGCGCTATGAATAGTTGTGTCACCTGTCCCTCGCTGACGGGGTGCGTGTGGTATGCGCGCTGCTCCCCGTAGCACGGCTCCAGGAACACTCGCTGGAGTGTCAGCGCTATGAATAGTTGTGTCACCTGTCCCTCGCTGACGGGGTGCGTGTGGTATGCGCGCTGCTCCCCGTAGCACGGCTCCAGGAACACTCGCTGGAGTGTCAGCGCTATGAATAGTTGTGTCACCTGTCCCTCGCTGACGGGGTGCGTGTGGTATGCGCGCTGCTCCCCGTAGCACGGCTCCAGGAACACTCGCTGGAGTGTCAGCGCTATGAATAGTTGTGTCACCTGTCCCTCGCTGACGGGGTGCGTGTGGTATGCGCGCTGCTCCCCGTAGCACGGCTCCAGGAACACTCGCTGGAACGTCAGTCCTATGCCCTGCATCGACTTGCCCTCTGCCGTCTGAAACAAAAATAACCATTCTATACATTGTTATTTATGAATTTTTGGAGCAAATTAAATCAATCTTTATTTGTTAAAAGACATGTACAGTTTTTAAATACAGATCTTAAGATAAATGTTTAAGTTCCAATGTGTCCTAGCTACCGACTATGTCAGTGTACAAATACAAGAAGCAAGAAATCAATGTCAGTGTACAAGAACAAGCAGTATACGTAGAAACTACTAGAATAAGTTGTTTAAAATGGTGATACGCTTGACAAAGGCACATTTTTTCTAGGTACTAGTTGGGTACATAGCAACTTGACGTGGATTTTTTTATTTACTAATAAATGATGGAATTTAATTGAATTGAACCCACATGTAAAATTACATTGCGGTCAGATCAACTTTTTTAAATAGGCAGCCATTTTCCTATATCTAAGACAAACTTCTATCCCCCTTTTAAGCTTTGCAGCTGGATTTGTCAAAAACGCAAAAACACGAGTAATTTATTTTTTAATCATTAGTCTAAATACAAAATTGGAAGATCCTCACATCAAAAAAGAAAAGTTTTCCATATAAAAATCCAGCTATTTTTAATAGGAATCAGCCGCGGAAGAATCGGTTCCTATCAGTGCCTTTTGTGGCATATTCAATAACGATTTATTTATAATATTTCTTCCATACTGGACTGGGAGCGAGAGCAAAACATAGAATGTGCCAGCTGCATTTCCTCCCGGGCTGTAAAAGCCAGCTAAGGGATCCGAGGGTTTCAGTATATTGTAATTTAGGCGATGGGCTGACAACCTGTCACTACAGCAATATACCTACAAATCTATCTTAACCTTTTCAGCGCCAAAGTCTGATATATCAGACATTTAAGTTTCGGGCCCTCGCCGCCAAAGTCTATTATATCAGACAAATAAATCTTACCAATCTAACTCTATTTTTTCTTATTGTTATAGTACCTGACGACATATTCATAACATTTTCAGACAGTTTATACTTTGGTTTATCAAAAATAACAATTTCACAATGTATTATAATGTTATTCTAATTAGAAATAATTAAAAACAAAACCGTGTTTATTAGCTAAATCCGACTCTTTTTTTACTTCAACCCTCAGCGCCAATGTCTGATATATCAGACATTAATCAGACATTAGTGATGTTACATTACAATGTTACTACCAAAACCAGAAATCTGGAACTATAAGTGTTAACTATAAAGAAACATCTAAGTAAGTAAAAATTATACGGGTATTTATTTTGGGCATAAAACTTTTTAGTGTGACGTAATTTTACCACAGAAAATGGATTTATTTTCGAATGATGTTTTGCATCGCATCTAGTAAATAGCATGGTATGCCACAACACTATAGAGACACGATCATGCATCAGTCTCGTACGCCAACGTCTGATATATCAGACTCGGAAGTGACGTCAGAGGCGATAGATGTTTCTAGAACTATGTATTTAGTGCTGTACAATGACGGTAGGAGTTATCGATAAATTATGGAAGTACCTTGCAAAATCATGTTATTTAGTGGGTTACCATCTTTGCGTTGCTGTGTTAATATAATCAAAATAACAAAATCAGTTAAAAACACTAACTTAATTCAGTTCCCTACCTACCCCCCAAGCACAGGGACGTGATTATTTGTATCCTTAGCTTTTGCCTATTTAACACTTAGTTCAAATGAAAAAGTCTTATCAAAAACGATTGAACATCACTAACTAAATTCAGTTCCCTGTCTACTACCTACCCCCTAAGTACGGTGGCGTGATTATATATAGCCTTTATCTTCTCCAGGTTACCATCTATCACCATACCAAATTTCATAAAAATCCGTTTAGCCGTTTAGATGTGAATGAAATCACTAACTAAATTCAGTTCCCTGCCTACTACCTACCCCCTATGTACGGTGTTGTGATTATATATAACCTATGTCCGTCTCCAGGTTACTATCTATCATCATACCAAATTGTATCCTAATCCGTTCAGCCGATTAGGCCTGAAAGAGCAACAAACAAACAAACAGACAGACAGACAGACAGAAAGACAGAGTTATATTCGCTTTTATAATATTAGTATGGAAGTATGGATTTTTAAATCTATAATTAAATCAATAAGTTAAAAGTAACTCTTTCGTAAGGTATCTAAGTTTATGACCGGAAGTTGACACATCACTAACACTCGCCGAAAACTCATATTAACCGTACGCCACTGTCTGATATATCAGACACGTAGTGATGCAATTAATATCATCATTACTTGTGCGATTTTTCACTGTATTAATACGCCATTGACATTTCAATACATTTCAGAATGTTTCGAGGAGTAAAACATAATAAAGTAAATCCCATGAACTTGAAAATAACTATAGATATATTTTTGAAATGATTTATTTATTACAAATTAATAAAATCGATACTTAATATCGCCAACACTAGTAAATCAACCACGTTTATTGTCGTGGCGTGTGGTGAACGTTTTTGACGAAAACTCTTGGCGTGGAAAGGGTTAATAACCCTCAAAATTTTGTCAGACGCGGCGGAACGACCCTTGTCTAGGTCGTTTACGCTCTGCCTACCCCATTAGGGATAAAGGCGTGATTATATGTATGTATGTATGTAACTTTGTCAGACGTGGCGGAACGACCTTTGTTTAGGTATTTTTTGCTCTGCCTGCAACGTTGGGGATACAGGCGCGATTATATGTATGTTCATAAAAAAGGAGGCCTTAGATTAAAGAAAAATATATAGTCTCGATTGTGTGTAATATTTTCAATGCAATGTTATTACTAACGATTGTTTTATATTTTAAATGAAATTATTATTTTACTAATCTTTAATTACTAAGCATAGCAATTTAATTACTAAGTATTTTATTATTGTAACTGATGGATGACATGCATTTTATTTAAAAAAATAATAATAATTGTTTAATAGATTACACAATGTAATAATTCTTATATTATATTAATTTTTAAATAAAGGCTTTTATTATTATTACTAGCGACCCACCCCGGCTTCGCACGGAAATCATCAGTGTTTCTCTACTATATTCTGCATTTATTATACATATAAACCTTCCTCTTGAATCACTCTATCCATTAAAAGAAACCGCATCAAAATCCGTTGCGTAGTTTTAAAGATATAAGCATACTCGTACATATAGGGACAGAGAAAGCGACTTTGTTTTATACTATGTAGTGATATGTATGTATTTTTATCTACTCTCATATAGTAATGTTCGAATTATAAACTTCTAAACAAATTTATAATAGCATACATTTTAAATAGAATGATGAAAAAATTTAAAAGTTTACTTTTCGTTGCATCTTAGTTTACTTTTCATTGCACCTGCCCTAGCAAATTCTAACAAAAGTAAAATTTATTTGCTGGAAGCAAGGAAAGATAAAAATCACACAGTAAATACCAAAAAATCCCGATTCCAAGCCAAAAATCTGTAAAATTATAATAATCTATGGTAACGGCGAATGCGCGGTGACGGTTTTCCTGCGCGCTTAATTGTGCCGCCATTTTCTACGGTGAAAGGTTTTTATTGTTTGTTTATCGCGCAACTCAAGGAAGAATTAATTGACTGTTTGCTAAAAATGTGCGACTCTAGTGAGGAATATATTAATACTCCAACGGATATTTTAGATGCCGCTACGGAAATTACCAATAATTTATTGCCTGCCAAGTCAAGAAAACTGTACGAGAAATGCTACCAAGAATTCAGGCTATGGAAAATGCAAAAAAATGCGTATGAGATGTGTATGAGAGTAGATAAAATAGTGTATGCAACTGCACATAACTAGGTATTACAATGCTCGTGATACCATTGTGAAACGAGCGAAGCGAGTATAAACCACACTCGCATTGCAATACCCTTCATTATGCAACAGTTGCATAAACTACTAATTTATACCCTGGAATGCGTGTGCGAGCGCGCGTCGGCCAGCACGAGGTCTGCGGCGGAGCGCGGTGACGTCACCACCGCTGGAGGGGCGGAGTCCCTCGCCGCGCTGTACTGCAGCACCACCAGCGGCTGCAGCAGCGTCTGAGCGGACACGTGCGCGCCCAGGGTCAGCTGACCGCTCGGGTGTAATGGATGGGGCGGTTTCTGGAATATAACACGCTACGATGAAATTAGGGTGTGATGATCCTTTAAAATCCTTCATGCTGGACTTCTTCTTCTTTCGAGTGGGTATCGAGTTTATCGACCCGATGAACCCTGGTGTCAGAGTTTTTAAACGGCCTAGTAGCACAACTATCAGGCCTCTAACATGGTTTGAGTAACGACCACTATCAAAGACAGCGACCGGGACCAACGGCTTAACGTGCCCTCTGAAGCATGAAATCTTATTTTCTTTTCGGACAATCAGGTGATTCAGCCTGTAATGTCCTAACCAAACTGGGGAAAAATTCGCAAAGTGATAAATTCTCAAATATCAACTTTGTGTTTTCCCCCTGGGAATCGAACCCAGGACCTCCGGATCGGGAGTCCATGACACTAGCCACAAGACCACGGAGGCAGTTGCTGGACTGGGAGAGATAGAAAAACATAGAATGTTCCCGTCTGACAAAAATTGAGGGCAATTTTAGATTGTAATGTGTATTGCTATAGTGGCAGGTTATCAGCCCATCGCCTAAATTGCAATATACTGAAACCCTCAGATCCCTTAGCTGATTTTTACAGCATGCCCTGGAGGAAATGGAGCTGGCACATTCTATGTTTCTCTCTCGCTCCTAGTCCAGCATGGAAGAATATATAGAAGATGGCGTTATAACATTGCATTAATAAACCCAAATTTTCATTTACCTCTTCGCTTAATTTAAATTAGTATTTATGTACGTAGGTATTTGTATTTATTATATGTATATATTATTATTTATTAAAGATGTTTATTGAAGTAATATATATATGTATGTTTATGCAGGTTCTAGGTTATATGTAAAAGTCTACAGCGTTTACAGTCTTGTCCCCGTATATATTGTTATCTCATATAGTTTTACAGGTTGGCTGGAAGAGATCTCTTTATAGAGATAAGCTCACCTTTGTGAACTAAATTTAAATTTGTTTATTTTTTGGAATATTTTTGTACGCAATAAAGAATATATAATTTTCAGAACTATTAATCGAAGCTTAGAATCGATCTGTTACTTTTTATCACAAATATCTGCCGTGGCTTACCTGGCAGGGTTTGTTGGCGGTCTCGACGATGAGCTTGAAGGAGTGGCTGGTCCTGACGTTGTCCATGACGCCCTGGTTGAGCCCGCGGTTGTCGTCGCGACTCAAGCGGCGGTCTTGCATCACCTGCACACATTATCAAGTCATGTGAATACTAAATATTTCTTAAGAAAAATGATTTAAACATTTTTTTCCGGATAGGAAGAGACTAGATGAACCTTGACAACATATTTATTTTTATTTTTGCCTTTATCTCTAATGGGGTATGCAGAGCGTAAACGACCTAAACAAAGGTTGTTCCACCACGTCTGACAAAGTGCATACATATACATACATACATATAATCACGCCTTTATCCCAATGGGGTAGGCAGAGCGTAAACGACTATAACCGTCGTTTTCGCCACGTCTGACAAAGTGTTGAGGGTTATTTAAGATAGATTTGTAGGTGTATTGCTGTAGTGACAGGTTGTCAGCCTATCGCCTAAATTGCAATTCACTGAAACCCTCGGATCCCTTAGCTGTTTTTTACAACATGCCCGGGAGGAAATGCAGCTGGCATATTCTATGTTTTTCTCTCGCTCCCAGGCCAGCATGGAAGCAATAAGAATATAAAATGTAATATATTATAAATACATTACTTTAGGAAGATTAGGTAATAACCGACCGAAAAGGTTGAGAAGTAGGAGAAACTAAATATAATTTTTTTTATAAAAAAAAAATCAGTTCAAGGGTAGATAGAGACTAGATAAACCTTGGCATCAGATTTTTTTAAACTACGTATATACTAATTATGTAAAGAATACCGTGTTTCGAAAGGCACGTCGTCGGCCTTTGTAGCTATACCAGATACATGTTGTTAAACACACAATGTCAGACGGCTGTTAGTTTTATTTTTGAATCAAAAACTTTGGTACCAGCGATATGTTGAAGTAACATGAAAAAAATAGCCGTTGGTGGCCGTTATTCGCAATTTTTCTTATTGTGAACTAAAAATCGCGAATTTATACAATTCTAAATTATCTTTATAACTATTACTTGAGTCTGTTGGACCGGTATTCCGATTCAATGCGATAATAATGAGTTATGTTTTTTTTTTTACTGATGAGGCGCCAATAAGGCCCTATTCCTTAACTAAAAAAAATACTTCCATGCTGGCCTGGGAGCGAGAGAAAAACATAGAATGTGCCAGCTGCTTTTCCTCCCGGACATGCTGTAAAAACCAGCTAAGGGATCCGAGGGTTTCGGTATATTGTAATTTAGGCGATGGGCTGACAACCTTTCACTACAGCAATATACCTACAAATCTATCTTAAATAACCCTCAAAACTTTGTCAGACGTGGCGAAACGACCTTAGTTATGGACGTTTACGATCTGCCTACCCCATTAGGGATAAAGGCGTGATTATATGTATGTATGTAAAAAAAACCTAACGCCTTTAAAGGAAAAATAAATGGAATAAACGTATTAACATACCTGTATCTGTCCGGGCTGCAAGGCGGCCATGCCCAGCGGAGTGGAGGTGAGCAGAGTGAGCCGGTGCATCCTGTATGTAGGCGGCGGCCGGTAGCTGGCGCTAGTACCTGTATCTGTCCGGGCTGCAAGGCGGCCATGCCCAGCGGAGTGGAGGTGAGCAGAGTGAGCCGGTGCATCCTGTATGTAGGCGGCGGCCGGTAGCTGGCGCTAGTACCTGTATCTGTCCGGGCTGCAAGGCGGCCATGCCCAGCGGAGTGGAGGTGAGCAGAGTGAGCCGGTGCATCCTGTATGTAGGCGGCGGCCGGTAGCTGGCGCTAGTACCTGTATCTGTCCGGGCTGCAAGGCGGCCATGCCCAGCGGAGTGGAGGTGAGCAGAGTGAGCCGGTGCATCCTGTATGTAGGCGGCGGCCGGTAGCTGGCGCTAGTACCTGTATCTGTCCGGGCTGCAAGGCGGCCATGCCCAGCGGAGTGGAGGTGAGCAGAGTGAGCCGGTGCATCCTGTATGTAGGCGGCGGCCGGTAGCTGGCGCTAGTACCTGTATCTGTCCGGGCTGCAAGGCGGCCATGCCCAGCGGAGTGGAGGTGAGCAGAGTGAGCCGGTGCATCCTGTATGTAGGCGGCGGCCGGTAGCTGGCGCTAGTACCTGTATCTGTCCGGGCTGCAAGGCGGCCATGCCCAGCGGAGTGGAGGTGAGCAGAGTGAGCCGGTGCATCCTGTATGTAGGCGGCGGCCGGTAGCTGGCGCTAGTACCTGTATCTGTCCGGGCTGCAAGGCGGCCATGCCCAGCGGAGTGGAGGTGAGCAGAGTGAGCCGGTGCATCCTGTATGTAGCTGGCGCTAGTACCTGTATCTGTCCGGGCTGCAAGGCGGCCATGCCCAGCGGAGTGGAGGTGAGCAGAGTGAGCCGGTGCGCGTCATCCTGTATGTAGGCGGCGGCCGGTAGCTGGCGCTAGTACCTGTATCTGTCCGGGCTGCAAGGCGGCCATGCCCAGCGGAGTGGAGGTGAGCAGAGTGAGCCGGTGCATCCTGTATGTAGCTGGCGCTAGTACCTGTATCTGTCCGGGCTGCAAGGCGGCCATGCCCAGCGGAGTGGAGGTGAGCAGAGTGAGCCGGTGCGCGTCATCCTGTATGTAGGCGGCGGCCGGTAGCTGGCGCTAGTACCTGTATCTGTCCGGGCTGCAAGGCGGCCATGCCCAGCGGAGTGGAGGTGAGCAGAGTGAGCCGGTGCGCGTCATCCTGTATGTAGGCGGCGGCCGGTAGCTGGCGCTAGTACCTGTATCTGTCCGGGCTGCAAGGCGGCCATGCCCAGCGGAGTGGAGGTGAGCAGAGTGAGCCGGTGCGCGTCATCCTGTATGTAGGCGGCGGCCGGTAGCTGGCGCTAGTACCTGTATCTGTCCTGGCTGCAAGGCGGCCATGCCCAGCGGAGTGGAGGTGAGCAGAGTGAGCCGGTGCGCGTCATCCTGTATGTAGGCGGCGGCCGGTAGCTGGCGCTAGTACCTGTATCTGTCCGGGCTGCAAGGCGGCCATGCCCAGCGGAGTGGAGGTGAGCAGAGTGAGCCGGTGCGCGTCATCCTGTATGTAGGCGGCGGCCGGTAGCTGGCGCTAGTACCTGTATCTGTCCGGGCTGCAAGGCGGCCATGCCCAGCGGAGTGGAGGTGAGCAGAGTGAGCCGGTGCGCGTCATCCTGTATGTAGGCGGCGGCCGGTAGCGGGTAGAAGTTCGCTTGTAGAGGAAGCTTCTCGAAATACCGCCGCTTTATCATCTGAAACCAACATTAGATCATATACATACATAAAATTTTATTCTATTTTTATTTTGTATTTCGAGAAAAACCAACAGCTATTAATATAAGAATACTAAAAATTAATACAAGACAAAAAGCCAATTACAGGTTTTTACCAATAGATCAATATTTTGGTCGGTAGAGCGTGAACGACCCAAACAAAGGTCGTTCCGCCACGGCTGACAAAGTTCTGAGAGTTATTTAAGATAGATTTGTAGTTCATAGAAACTATAAACTTGTAGATCATATAACACTCTGTAATATCATGAAATCTCACGCGCGCTACGCTCGCAATATGAATGATGTACATCTATCATTATGGTGAAATATATCGCGATTTCTTCCACGCTGGACTGGGAGCAAGAGAAAAACATGGAAATGACAGCTGCTTTTCCTCCCGGACATGCTGTAGGAACCAGCTAAGGGAATCGAGGGTTCCAGTATATCGCAATTTTACAACCTGTCACTGCAGCAATATACCTACAAATCTATCTTAAATATATCCCAAAACTTGATCAGACGTGGCGGAACGAGCTTTGTTTAGGTCGTTTACGCTCTGCCTACCCCATTAGGGATAAAGGCGTGATTATTATCAAATAAAAATATCCTATGCAAAGTTATTAGCTGATTGGTTTTTGGTTTGTTTTGTTGCCTGGAAGAAATGGCTACCCTAGGAATAAGGCCGCCTATGTTTTTGTCTTTTGTTGTTATCTGTTGTGTTGCATGATTTGTTTTCTTACGTGTGTTAGGGCCCGGTATTCCATGACCTGGTTTACGGAATCATCTGAACTTTCGAGTAAGAGAACTATCACGAGATTGATTCCATATAAAACACCTCAACGTCTTGGATTCGCTCTTTGCACTTCCTAATCTAGTATCGATTAGGTCATTATTCATAATTTTTTTTTGTACTAAAAATATAATGAAAAAACAAAATAAAACTTAAAATAACTGTAAATAATATATGGCCTCCAGAGCGTCCCCTTGGGGCATGGTGCCGAGGACGCTGGCAGCGTTACCCCTCTGGATGGCGAGGCTGATCCGTTGTGCCAGAAAGTTACCGGCCCTACGGTCACCAGTGACCCTACTGAGACGTCCTTTATGTTTTTTTTGTACACGGGCCCCAAGGACCCAAGGTTTCGAAACCTAGCGGCGTAAACATGTATGTGCCAGTAATGTCAGTGTATTTCCGTGTCTTTAATTTCTCAGCGTTCGCCGCTGCAGCGCTAGATTTTAAGTAAAATTTGTAATTTCATTTACTGAAATTAAATAATTTACACTTCCCTGTTGCCCCCTGTACAATCGTCAGTATATGATTCTTTATGAACTTTCATCAGTATATGATTTTTAATCAATATTTATGATAATTATAGTATATGAAATCTTAACGCAATATAATCAGTATTTATCATTATTATTATAGTATACAAATCTATCTTAAATAACCCTCAGAACTTTGTCAGACGTGGCGAAACGACCTTTTTTGGTTCGGATGAATTGTGACTATATGTATGTGTATATAAATCTTTACGTTCGCTACGCTCGTCATATAAGTGATAAATATATATGTCAATATCGTGGAATGTCACCCTTGCTACCCGCGATATGAGTGTTGTACTTCAGTCAATTATAGTGATTTCTCCCGTGCAACAAAGTATTATCTTTATGTTTTGTTGTTAACTGCCTCCGTGGTCTAGTGGCTAGTGCCATGGACTCCTGGTCCGGAGGTCCTGGGTTCGATTCCCAGGGGGGAAACACAAAGTTGATATTTAAGAATTTATCACTTTGTGAATTTTTCCCCAGTTTGGTTAGGACATTGCAGGCTGAATCACCTGATTGTCCGAAAAAGAAAAAGATTCCGTCCCGGTCGCTGTCTTCGATTGTGGTCGTTACTCAAACCATGTCAGCGGCCTGATAGTTGTGCTACTAGGCGGTTTAAAAACTCTGACACCAGGGTTCATCGGGTCCATAGACTCGATACCCACTCGACAGAAGAAGTTATGTTGTTTCACCTGCATGCCATTGAGGTCAGTGTAGAAGGTGTCCCCGTTGTGTATGCGCGTGGCGAGTCGCATGGCGAGCTCCAAGTCGTCCACGCCGGGGTCGATGAGCACAGTGCTGGTCAGCGACACCTCCGCTTGCGGCAGCGACGGGTTGTTGTACACTGATACCTAACAAACCAATCGTAAAGATAGAACATTGGTGGTACATTTGGTGAATATTGGTTGTTCCATGCTGGGAGAGACAGAAAAACATAGAATGTGCCAGTTGCATTTCTGCATGTTGTAAAAACCAGCTAAGAGATCTGAGAGTTTCAGTATATTGCAATGAGCTGACAACCTGTCTCTACATATATTCCTACAAATACATCCTAAATAACCCTCAAAAAATTTACAGACATGGCGGAACGACCTTTGTTTAGATCGTTTACGCTCTTCCTACCCCATTAAGGATGAAGGCGTGATTTTATGTATGTATGTATGTATGTAATGTTGCGTTCAAGAAGAGTAAAAAAGAGAATCAGAAGCTGACTTCATTTTCGTTTTATTGACATCATACGTAACATAAGATGACTTCAAATACGCATTTCATCTAATATACATACATACATACATATAATCACGCCTCTATCCCTCATGGGGTAGGCAGAGCGTAAACGACCCAAACAAAGGTCGTTCCGCCACGTCTGACAAAGTTATGAGGGTTATTCAAGATGGATTTGTATTTTGTACGTATATTGCTGTAGTGACAGGTTGTCAGCCCATCGCCTAAATTGCAATATACTGAAACCCTCAGATCCCTTAGCTGGTTTTTACAGCATGCCCGGGAGGAGATGCAGCTGGCACATTCTATGTTTTTCTCTCGCTGCCAGTCCAGCATGGAAGAAATGAAAAGAAATTCATCTAATATGCTCTTTAATTTTCTCTATGGCTGTTTTGATGGAATACGAAACGCATATTTTCTTTGTTGACCACTGTTTCGTCTTCATTTCGACTCTTCAGATGCGGAAGTGTCCGCATGTCAGTTGATTTGTGAGTGTTTGGCTCTTGTGAGCTTAGCTACTTTGAATCGGATCGGAAATTGAATCGGAAGAGTTGGACTCTTTAGGAGCAGCCATCAGGCATGATCTCCACAGACTGGTCCTCCCCACATACATACATACATACATACATATAATCACGCCTTTATCCCTTATGGGGTAGGCAGAGCGTAAACGACCCAAACAAAGGTCGTTCCGCCACGTCTGACAAAGTTTTGAGGGTTATTTAAGATAGATTTGTAAGTATATTGCTGTAGTGACAGGTTGTCAGCCCATCGCCTAAATTACAATATACTGAAACCCTCGGATCCCTTAGCTGGTTTTTACAGCATAGCCGGGAGGAAATGCAGCTGGCACATTCTATGTTTTTCTCTCGCTCCCAGGCCAGCATGGAAGAATCCTCCCCACAAGGGACCCTTTTCCAAAGTGTATTTCTATCAAGATAATGCAAGTTTCAAACGCTTGACATCACAAAACTAGTTACGCTCACAAGAGCAACGCATTTACAAATTCTAATTTCTGTGTTCTATGTATTTTTATTGAAACAGGCTATATTAGAAATCGAACCGAGGAATTGTTAGGGGGTATGTTCACTTCGCAATAGAACGCAACTATTGATTTAATTACATACATACATATATAAAATCACGCCTTTATCCCTTACGGGGTAGTTAGAGCGTTAAACGCCTCGTAAAAAAATTGAGGGCAATTTTAGATTGTAATGTGTATTGCTAATGTGTAGTGACAGGTTGTCAGCCCATCGCCTAAATTACAATACACTGTAACCCTCGAGTTCCTTTTGCTGTCTTCTACAGCATGCCCGGGAGGAAGGGCAGCTGGAACATTCTATGTTTTTCTATCTCTCCCAGTCCAGCATGGAAGAAAATTTATTAATTTATTAATTAATTTATTTAATTAATTCAATTTAATTTTCTTTGTTGTGAACCCAACAGCAATTATTTTACTATTACAAACAGTAATCTTAAAAACTTATGTAGCCAATAACATAGTTCATCATATTAAAATTACATAATAGGGTAGTAAACAAACAAACAATAAACATAAGGTAGGCTAAGTGTGCGTGTAAGTGGGAATGTATGTGTTTTGTGTAGTGTATAAGCTTCATGGCTTCATCGTAATGTAAGGGCATATTCATAGAGTAGAGATCTTACTATGAACACATTTGATGAATTGATTACGGGTTATTCGAGACGATGCTTGAAAAGTTGCGTTACGGTAGGATGAGAATTATCGAAAGTAGAGGATAGAAATGTTTCACTCACAGCCAAAAGCAGCTCCAGGGCCCGAGCGGAGACCACGCTGGTGTAGAGCGTGGCCTTGTAGATGCCCTCGGTGATGATCATCTCAGGGTACGCGTCCGCGCGGACCGCCTCGGCGGGGCCGCTGGGAATGAACAGGTACGCGCCGCTGTTGTTGTCGGGTTCTTTGAGGGTGTCGTATCTGTTTGAAAAAAAAAACTTTTATGAATGTGGGATTGGATGTCTATGGTGAATGATCTATTTCCGAACGATGAAGTATAATAGTTTTTAGACGAAGATGTGTGAAAGAGATGATGATAGAGTTACGTTGTAAGGGTGCGAAAGAGTGAGCGCATGAGTATGGAAAAAGAGTCTGGATTGAGCTGGCCAAGGCGACGGATGGTGAGGTTATGTGAAGAACAAGAATAAAGAAGTATATTTAAAGATAAAGAGTGTTTCCTTGCCTCCGTGCCGGTCCCTCATCCTACATGAATTATCTTTTATATAACAAATAATATCGCGAACGTACCGAACGGGAGGATTCACTATAATTGACCGTTGTACCGTATTCACTCATATCGCGAAAGAAAGGAATCACTTTAATTGACCGAGGTTCATCACACATATAGCGAGCGTAGCAAGCGGAAAGAATGACTATAATTGACCAATGAACAGTACTAATATCGCGAGCAAATAGTAATCAATATAATCGACCTACGTTCAGCAGTCATATCGCGAGCGTAGCAAGCGGAAAGAATGACTATAATTGACCAATGAACAGTACTAATATCGCGAGCAAATAGTAATCAATATAATCGACCTACGTTCAGCAGTCATATCGCGAGCGTAGCAAGCGGAAAGAATGACTATAATTGACCAATGAACAGTACTAATATCGCGAGCAAATAGTAATCAATATAATCGACCTACGTTCAGCAGTCATATCGCGAGCGTAGCGAGCAAAAAACATGACTATAATTGATCAATTTACAGCACTCATATCGCAAGCAAAGCGAGTGGAAGGAATCACTTTATTTGACCAAGGTACAGCACTCTTACCGCGAGCGAAGCGAGTGGAAGGAATGGGTAGCGGGTATTAATTCAAATCGTAAAACCAGCGAACATCTACACAAAGACTTCAGACTCACTGTACAAAGTCCATGGCGAGCGGGAAGTTCCCTCCGCCGGGCAGCGTGACGGCCTTCAGCAGGCCGCTCTTGGTGCACAGCAGCCGCGTGCTGTTGCCGGCGGACAGCGTGACGTCATCCTCCAGCCGCGCGGCCGGCAGCTCCACGGGGAACATCTTCGGCAGGTCCACGTTCATGTAGTCCGCGTTGTACACGCGCACGCGGGAGAATGATGTATATCTGACAAAATGCATACATACATATAATCTCGCCTTTATCCCTAATGAGGTAGGCAGAGCGTAAACGACCTAAAAAAAGAAGGTCGTTCCGTCACGTCTGACGAAGTTTTTAGGGTTCTTTAAGAAAGATTTGTAGGTATATTGCTGTATGACAGGTTGTTAGCCCATCGTCTAAATTGCAATATACAAAAAACCCTCGGATCCCTTTGCTGGTTTGGCCAAAATATACCATTCAAATGACTTTAAGAAACAAGAGAAGCTTCAGGGCCGGATTAACCATGTCCGCGGTCCATATTTTGGGCCAAAATTTTTCAATCATCTCAATCTGATTTTTGTCATCAACAATTAACTAATTCAAAATCAATACGTTACGCAATGCGTACCGAATTCATCATACATACATACATAAAATCACGCCTTTATCCCTAATGGGGTAGGCAGAGCGCAAACGACCTAAACTAAGGTCATTCCGCCACGTCTGACAAAGTTTTGAGGGTTATTCAAGATAGATTTGTAGGTATATTGCTGTAGTGACAGGTTGTCAGCCCATCGCCTAAATCACAATATACCGAAACCCTCGGATCCCTTAGCTGGTTTTTACAGCATGCTCGGGAGGAAATGCAGCCGGCACATTCTATGTTTTTCTCTTGCTCCCAGGCCGGCATTCATCATAGCATGAAGAAATATCTATGAAAAAATCTATACGTGACGCGAGCGAAGCAAGCGCGACATTACAAGAAATATGAAGGAATCAATACGTTACGCGAGCGAAGCGAGTGGTCTGATCGGTGGATCGGACCACCGCTTGCATTTGACACTGTCTGATCGGTGGATCGGACCACCGCTTGCATTTGACACTGTCTGATCAGTGGATCGGACCACCGCTTGCATTTGACACTGTCTGATCGGTGGATCGGACCACCGCTTGCATTTGACACTGTCTGATCGGTGGATCGGACCACCGCTTGCATTTGACACTGTCTGATCGGTGGATCGGACCACCGCTTGCATTTGACACTGTCTGATCGGTGGATCGGACCACCGCTTGCATTTGATACTGTCTGATCGGTGGATCGGACCACCGCTTGCATTTGACACTGTCTGATCGGTGGATCGGACCACCGCTTGCATTTGACACTGTCTGATCGGTGGATCGGACCACCGCTTGCATTTGATACTGTCTGATCGGTGGATCGGACCACCGCTTGCATTTGACACTGTCTGATCGGTGGATCGGACCACCGCTTGCATTTGACACTGTCTGATCGGTGGATCGGACCACCGCTTGCATTTGACACTGTCTGATCGGTGGATCGGACCACCGCTTGCATTTGATACTGTCTGATCGGTGGATCGGACCACCGCTTGCATTTGACACTGTCTGATCGGTGGATCGGACCACCGCTTGCATTTGATACTGTCTGATCGGTGGATCGGACCACCGCTTGCATTTGATACTGTCTGATCGGTGGATCGGACCACCGCTTGCATTTGACACTGTCTGATCGGTGGATCGGACCACCGCTTGCATTTGACACTGTCTGATCGGTGGATCGGACCACCGCTTGCATTTGACACTGTCTGATCGGTGGATCGGACCACCGCTTGCATTTGACACTGTCTGATCGGTGGATCGGACCACCGCTTGCATTTGACACTGTCTGATCGGTGGATCGGACCACCGCTTGCATTTGACACTGTCTGATCGGTGGATCGGACCACCGCTTGCATTTGACACTGTCTGATCGGTGGATCGGACCACCGCTTGCATTTGACACTGTCTGATCGGTGGATCGGACCACCGCTTGCATTTGACACTGTCTGATCGGTGGATCGGACCACCGCTTGCATTTGACACTGTCTGATCGGTGGATCGGACCACCGCTTGCATTTGACACTGTCTGATCGGTGGATCGGACCACCGCTTGCATTTGACACTGTCTGATCGGTGGATCGGACCACCGCTTGCATTTGACACTGTCTGATCGGTGGATCGGACCACCGCTTGCATTTGACACTGTCTGATCGGTGGATCGGACCACCGCTTGCATTTGACACTGTCTGATCGGTGGATCGGACCACCGCTTGCATTTGATACTGTCTGATCGGTGGATCGGACCACCGCTTGCATTTGATACTGTCTGATCGGTGGATCGGACCACCGCTTGCATTTGATACTGTCTGATCGGTGGATCGGACCACTGCTTGCATTTGACACTGTCTGATCGGTGGATCGGACCACCGCTTGCATTTGACACTGTCTGATCGGTGGATCGGACCACTGCTTGCATTTGACACTGTCTGATCGGTGGATCGGACCACCGCTTGCATTTGACACTGTCTGATCGGTGGATCGGACCACCGCTTGCATTTGACACTGTCTGATCGGTGGATCGGACCACCGCTTGCATTTGACACTGTCTGATCGGTGGATCGGACCACCGCTTGCATTTGACACTGTCTGATCGGTGGATCGGACCACCGCTTGCATTTGATACTGTCTGATCGGTGGATCGGACCACTGCTTGCATTTGATACTGTCTGATCGGTGGATCGGACCATCGCTTGCATTTGACACTGTCTGATCGGTGGATCGGACCACCGCTTGCATTTGACACTGTCTGATCGGTGGATCGGACCACCGCTTGCATTTGACACTGTCTGATCGGTGGATCGGACCATCGCTTGCATTTGACACTGTCTGATCGGTGGATCGGACCACCGCTTGCATTTGACACTGTCTGATCAGTGGATCGGACCACCGCTTGCATTTGACACTGTCTGATCGGTGGATCGGACCACCGCTTGCATTTGACACTGTCTGATCGGTGGATCGGACCACCGCTTGCATTTGACACTGTCTGATCGGTGGATCGGACCACCGCTTGCATTTGACACTGTCTGATCGGTGGATCGGACCACCGCTTGCATTTGACACTGTCTGATCGGTGGATCGGACCACCGCTTGCATTTGATACTGTCTGATCGGTGGATCGGACCACCGCTTGCATTTGATACTGTCTGATCGGTGGATCGGACCACTGCTTGCATTTGACACTGTCTGATCGGTGGATCGGACCACCGCTTGCATTTGACACTGTCTGATCGGTGGATCGGACCACCGCTTGCATTTGACACTGTCTGATCGGTGGATCGGACCACCGCTTGCATTTGACACTGTCTGATCGGTGGATCGGACCACCGCTTGCATTTGACACTGTCTGATCGGTGGATCGGACCACCGCTTGCATTTGACACTGTCTGATCGGTGGATCGGACCACCGCTTGCATTTGACACTGTCTGATCGGTGGATCGGACCACCGCTTGCATTTGACACTGTCTGATCGGTGGATCAGACCACCGCTTGCATTTGATACTGACTTGTTGATGCTCATGTTGTCCCTCAAGGCGACGGTGTAGGTGGTGAGTCCGAGCGGCTGCACGGTGGCAGGGAAGCTCAGCTGGTACTTGTTGGGCGCGAACCCGAGCCGCTTCTCTCCGGTTACGAGCGGCGAGATCTGAGCCATCATGGGCTCGCCGGACGGGTCGAATACCTGCGACAAAATCATGTAAATGTTTAAAAATACCTTTTCACTTCTCGCGCCATTTTGTGCAGGATGTAGTCTGCACAAAATCTAATTTTGTGCACAAAGACAAAAAAAAACGTATCTACTCATAAATGCATCTCTTCTAAGGCAAATAAAATTAGGCTATACAGCCAAACACAATAAGAAGTGCATAGATAGAACTTGATATTTAAAAATATTTACTTCAAATTATTTGCTTTTTGTGTTTTTTAAGACATAAAACGAAATTAATATTAAAATTCAAGTATGATAGTGTATTTGATTTGTTATAACAAAATTAGTTTTATTTAGTAGGTCTCTAGCCCAAGCCGAATATTTCATGTCGAAAGATTTAAAAAGTTAAATGCCTGGAATGAATACTGTTTACGTAATAATAAATTTGTAGTCTTTTTCAATTTTCCTCGCAATTGAAGTGAAAAGCAGAGTTTATTACTCGTGCACAAAAATCTCGACCACGCTGCTCTGTCGCTAATAGGAGGTTTACATTGTTCAAGATGTAAGTGTATTGCATAAGTACAGTTGGTAAGTTGAACCGTGTAAACGGGTCTTCAGGGGGCTTTCAAGTTCAAGTAGGAACTATGAACTGTCCTAATGCACTGTACCAACAACTTGAACAATGTAAACCGCCCATAAGACCGGAAAGTATTCCACACAAAGCAATGCGATCACAACTGCAGAGAACCAACTGGCAATTGCCTTCATTTCTTAATCAGATTACAACGCGCCTCATCGAGGCAACGTCAGACCCAAGGGCAGGCAGCTTTTTTGCAGCGTCTAAGCTTTGCTGTGCAAAGGGGAAACGCAGCTAGCGTTGTGGAAACGTTGCTTTAGAAACAAACAGTTCGGTTTACAATATGAGTATAGTTGAAGCCGAGAGATGGCGCCACATCAAGAAACACAAGTTCTGAAACGCGGTATCGATGTTTTCTTAGCGATCTGCAGATATACAAGTTCCAAACTTGTGCGGTCGGACTTCGGTCCCCTGATCACAACACCCGACTTCGGGAAGCTACATTTTTCTCAACCATCAAAACTAAGCCAATTGGCTTCAACTTGTAACTGCTAAATAGTGTTTGTTACCTCGACATGCGGCGTGTTGACTAAGACGGTGGTGATCTCAGTGCGCGCGAAGGCCAGCGCGTTGTACAGCACTATCTTACGCGACGGAGACACCACGTCCAGGGCTATGGTGATCCTGGAACAAATCATTATGCGTTCTAAATAAAGCCTCTTAAAAGACGAATATGTAAAATACGAATTTGCGAATTGTAAAAAAACTAATTTTGGGCCTTGTAAAACACGAGTTTTCAGCCTAAAAAATAAAACACTTTTCGCCATATAAAATACAAACTTTCTTGAAGAGATACCTTCATGTCTCCGCCAGATGTCGTTTACGTCGAAGTAAACATCTTCTTGCGTCTGTTCTCGAACTTGCGGCTCGCCCAGCAGGTGGTAGCTTGCTGGATCAAACAGCAATCTTACCTTGAAGGTATCTCGTCATGTCGCCGCCAGATGTCGTCCACGTCGAAGTAAACATCTTCTTGCGTCTGTTCTCGAACTTGCGGCTCGCCCAGCAGGTGGTACGCGGCTTGTTGAATGGCCGACTGACTGTGCTTGATCGCTTGCAGCATTCTGGAGACGAATACATACATATAATCACGCGTTTATCCCTAATGGAATAGGCAGAGCGTAAACGAATTAAACAAAGGTCGTTCCGCCACGTGTGACAGTTTTTTAAGATGGATTTGTAGGCATAATTGCTGTAGTTACAGGTTATCAGCCCATCGACTAAATTACAATATACTGAAACCCTCGGATCCCTTAGCTGGTTTTTACAGCATGCCCGGGAGGTAATGCATAGAGAGCCCGATGATGTAGTGGATAGGGCCGCTGCCTCCTGAGCGGGAAGTCGTGGTTCGAATCCCACCACGTCCCAATGTGTTTTTCGATTTTCGAATTTCATATGTACGTTGATTCGGCGCTTTTTCCGTGCTTCGGTAGGCACGTTAGGCTGTTGGTCCCGGTTAATATAGTTTAATAGCGTAGATATTAGTCGTTAAGCCATATCAGAGGCCAGTGCAAAGCATTGGCGGTTTGAAAACTCTGACCTAATCTAGGATTGGGTCTGGTTTCCCTTCTGGGTTGCGGAGGTCAGATGGCAGTCGCTCTGTGTAAAAACCAGTACCCTCGTTCAATCCCCCAGATTAGGTAGCCGACCCCGTAAGATACGGGATAAGGCTAGGCAGATGATGACATTCTATATTTTTCTCTCGCTCCCAGTCCAGCATGGAAGAAGCAATGGAGACAAATATGTTACGTTATTCTTGGTCGACTAAACCAAACGCATACTTAATGTAAACAAACTCGTTCTACCAAAATTGGGGGGTGGGAGGTAATGAGACATAACATACTGGCTACTTAACATACGGGGTGTAAGGGACAGCGTTCCGACAAACTGATAGGGGTTGCTCAGTCAACGAAACTGAACAACTACCAGCAGGTTCTTTTTTCAGGAAGTGCAAAAAAACTTTCGTTTTCCATACAAATTGTCTGATCGAGTTGTTCATTTTGTATGGGAAGATAAATTTCTGTTTCATCTCCTGAAAGAATTTCCCGGTGAAAGTTGTTCAGTTTCGTTGACTGAGCAACCCCTATCAGTTAGCGGGACGCTGTCCCTTATACCTGGTAAATGTAAGTGCTTATTAGAAATTAATTTATTATTGCAAATAGAAAAATGCCGACATAAAATAACAAATATGATCAAATGGCCATTCGATTGAATGCTTAGCAAGATCATTGGTTGTAATTATGAAAACAAATGTAGCGTTATATTTAAATTTTGGTTCTAAATATTGCAACTAGATCATCATCTCCCCAGCCTTATCCCGTATATCACGGGGTCGGCTACCTAATCTAAGAGATTGAATGAGGGTACTGGTTTTTACACAAAACGACTGCCATCTGACCTCCGCAACCCAGAAGGGAAACCAAACCCAATCCTAGATTAGGTTAGTTTTTAAACCGCCAATGCTTAGCACTGGCCTCTGATATGGCTTAACGACTAATATCTACGGTATTAAACGATATTAACCGGGACCAACGGCTTAACGTGCCTTCCGAAGCACGGAAAAAGCGCCGAATAAACGTACCATAAGAAATTCGAAAACCGAAAAACACATTGGTACGTGGTGGAAATCGAACCACGACCTTCCCGCTCAGGAGGCAGCGGCCCTATCCACTACACCATCGGGCTCTTTAAATATTGCAACTAGATGTATGTAATTAATATTTTTTGACCTAATAAATTATTCAGAGTGGGAAATCGTCGACGAGGTCGTCGCCGTAAGAGATGCAGTGACGATCTTAATGCTTATCGCGAGGATTGGTGGGAGATTGCACAGGACCGTGAGACATGGAAGAAAGAAAGGGAGGCCTTTGCCCAGCAGTGGGACACAACAGGCCAGTAATAATAATAATAAATTATACATACATACACAAAAATCACGCCTTCATCCCTTACGGGGTAGGCAGAGCGTTAAACGCCTCGTAAAAGGCGCTTTCGCAACGTCTGACAAAAATTAAGGGCAATTTTAGATTGAAAAGTGTATTGCTATAGTGACAGGTTGTCAGCCCATCGCCTAAATTACAATACACTGTAACCGTCGAGTCCCTTTTGCTGACTTCTACAGCATGCCCGGGAGGAAGGGCAGCTGGAACATGCTATGTTTTCCTATCTCTCCCAGTCCAGCATGGAAGTTATAATAATAAATTAACGTGCCTTTAATAAATTATTCTATTCTATAATACTGCCCTCAGAAGGAAAAAAAAAACATAACTGCATTCTACCATGTTGCGCGTAAAATGCAAAAGACTTTCGACTATCATATCCTTTGGTTAAATAAATTTAAAGGTAGAGGGTTTTTTTTAAAAGGTTTTTATTTCTTTTATTTTTTGATTTACATAGATTTTGCATATTTTAAATAGTTTTTAAGATTTCTTCCATGCTGGACCGGGAGAGAAAGAAAAACATAGAATGTTCCAGTTGCCCTTCCTCCCGGGCATGCTGTAGAAGTCAGCAAAAGGGATTCGAGGGTTACAGTGTATTGTAATTTAGGCGATGGGCTGACAACCTGTCACTACAGCAATACACATTACAATCTAAAATTGCACTCAATTTATGTCAGACGTGGCGAAAGCGCCTTTTAGGAGGCGTTTTACGCTCTGCCTACCCCGTAAGGGATAAAGGCGTGATTTTATGTATGTATGTATGTTTAAGATTTCGCTAAAATCTGTAGTTATGGTTATTTTTCTTCTGAGGGCAGAATAAGTGTGCAGAGTGTAGTTAGACTCACTTCTTGGCGTAATCTTCGCGCACCTCATCCCGGGCGGTGCCGGTGACGCCGTCGTGGTGCTGGAACAGGGCGAGCGCTCGCCTCGCTTGCTCGCAGCGGTCGCGCAGCGTGAGCGCGCGCACGGGCGTCACCGCGCCGCTCGTCACCGCGCGCATTGTTATTATGTCCGCGGCCCTGGACACAAAACGATAAGACCGGTTTATAGGTACATTCAGTCCATTAGGACAAGTAAGTTGAACATACAATTTTATTAGTAATCTACTATGATAATTGATAATAATTAATGTGATATATTTTTTTTTTTTTTTGTGGAAATGGTGTACCTAGAAAGGTACCAACATTTAATATTACGATCTTGCCTACTAAGGCTAATGAGTAATTTGCATCTAACTTATTTTGCTAGGTTGAGTAATTCTAAGAATGTGTCCATTAACACTTTTCTTATTGTATCTATTAAGGGGAAGACACTTTGTTCTTGTGTTCTTTATCGATAGTAGCACAATATGATATGAATAATAGACATTTTATTTTATATGTTTTGTGTCCAAAGATGTACTTACATGTTTGGACACGATGATGAACTTATGAATTATGATGATTGTTTGATTAATTATTAGTATTTTTGTGCATAATACATACATACATATAATCACGCCTTTATCCCTAATGGGGTAGGCAGAGCGTAAACAACCTAAACAAAGGTCGTTTCGCCACGTCTCACAATGTTTTAAGGGTTATTCAAGATAAATTTGTAGGTATATTGCTGTAATGACAGGTTGTCAGCCCATCGCCTAAATTACAATATACTGAATCCCTCGGTTCCTTTAGCTGGTTTTTACAGCATGCTCGGGAGAATATGCAGCTGGCACATTCTATGTTTTTCTCTAGCTCCCAGGCGAGCATGGAAGGAAATACCTTTGTGCATAATACCTGTTTAAATATTTTGCATGCCAAAAATCTGGCGGATCATATGATTCTATTTAAATGTACCTGTGTAACAACTCTGTAACTATGATTCTGAGAAAATAAAGATATTCTATTCTAACTCTGTAAATGTTTTTTTTATGTACTATAAACTGTACTAAACATTTGATCAATGAAACAGTCTTAGAACAAGTTGTGATAATTCTGTCCATTCTCGGAGCACGATTACTTAACTAATTTTAAGATAGCCCTGTCACTTTCTCAATTTTGACATATGAAAGAGATATCCAGTAAACACGTGACTTTGACATATCTAAGCTTAAAATTGCACGTTATTATTCTTATGATAATACGTATAGAATAATCTTCCATACTGAACTGGGAGAGAAAGAAAAACATAGAATGTTCCATTTGCCCTACCTCCCGGGCATGCTGTAGAAGTCAGCAAAAGGGATTCGAGGGTGACAGTGTATTGTAATTTAGGCGATGGGCTGACAACTTGTCACTACAGCAATACACATTACAATCTAAATTTGCCCTCAATTTATGTCAGAAGTGGCGAAAGCGCCTTTTAGGAGACGTTTTACGCTCTGCCTACCCCGTAAGGGATAAAGGTGTGATTTTATGTATGTATGTATAGAAGATCAAAAAAGTGACTAGAAAAATTTTTAGAGGAAAATTTTCTAACTTTTTGTTCTATTTAGATTGTTATAAAATCTTACCTTACGTAAGCCAGCAGTACTCTGTCCATACCCTTGTAGAAGGGCCGGGAGGTGTAATACCCGCTCCAGTAGTGCTTATTCCTGTCTGCGTAGGTGAAGAAGTCACCGGATAGCACGGGGAATTCGGATGATTTCACCTCGCTGTGGACGGCCTTGAAGTAATCGTCTAATGTTCCGAATTGCACCTACAAATGAAAACAAAATATTTTTGTTTCTGTATCTAATGTACCTATAGTAGTTTTTGTAATTTAGGCGATGCGCTGACAACCTGTCACTATAGCAATACATATTACAATCTAAAACTGCCCTCAATTTTTTGTCAGTCGTGGCGAAAGCGCCTTTTACGAGGCGTTAAACGCTCTGCCTACCCAGTAAGGGATAAAGGCGTGATTTATGTATGTATGTATTTTTTTTCTTTTTTTAATATCTTCACATCTCGTGATTTGAGACGTATTTTGCCAATGACGACGTATACTCGATCTCGACAAAAAGAGATTGTTCGGTAAAAAAAAATTAAGTGTGAGCAAGAGACAGAAATACCTAAAACAAATAACACACAGAGTAGGTACAACACAAACATCACAGACAGCAAAAAGTATTCATACAAAATGCATGTTAGAGGAAGAGGAAGAAGTCGCATTATATATAGTATTTCCAACTCAGTTTTAGAATAAAGGAAAACAAAGTGTCATGTCTTTTTATTCAAAAACACAATTTCACATTAATTCATAAATAAGTGTTGGCAAATAAGTTAAATTACTAAAGCTACTATTTTATTATGTTGTCATATCTACAGCTAAAACTTATTTTAGAAACAAGATCTTCAATTAAAAGACAGAAACTTTGTTTACCTGTATTCTAAAACTGAGTTGAAAACACTATATCTAATGCAACTTAGACACACAAAAATATCTCAGCGACGACAAAATGGTTCTCAATTTAAATTCGGATTTCATTCTATTGAACTAAGCCATGTGGTGCCGGTTTAGAATTATCATACCACCAACCAAGGCCTAGATTTAATTGAGCACCATCTAATTGTAAAGCATAACATTGATTCGTAGAGCGGTCAGAGATTGTTTTATCCAAGAGCGCACAACTTAACCTGCCTTTTGCCATAATTTATATTTTGTTTTGTCTTTCTTTTTTAATGTTGTATGTACTTTATGTTATGGCAATAAACGAATTCTTATTCTTAAACGAATTCTTATTCTTAACTTAAATTGACTAAAATGATTGGTGTCTGTTTCTGTTCTATCATGACAGAAAATATCACGTATAGACTTATATTAGTTAAGTCGTGATTTATGCAACTACGAATTGGTATTGTGATGCTTCTTCTGTCTCAAGGTTAGACCGCACTAGGACGTAGCTGCAGCAGAGCGGCGCGGCGCTGCGCGACAAACCAATCTTTGTATGAAAATGTATGAGAGGTACCGCACTGAAGCGTCAATGAAGTTGCAGCGGAGCGGCGCGGCGCTTTATGACAAGGCAATGTCAGTTTATACATTTTGACAGATTTTGTCGAGCAGTGTCGCGCTGCTGCAGTGCCGTGCCGCGCCGCGCCGCACCGCTGCAGCTACGTCAAAGTGCGGTCAAACCTTTAGGGCTCATACAGACGACAACAGTCCTCGACAATAATCAATTTCAATTTATTTAGGTATTATAATTTATTTACTTATTATAGTATAGTGTAATTAAGTAGGTATATTCTTATTCACTGTTCATGTACCTAATTTGTATTCATATTGTGCACGTCTTATCCGCTTTACGTTTTATGCTGTCTCACTTCTTAGGTCTGCTGTAAGACATTTCATTTTAGAAATAAGCAGTACCTGTTGTGTCTTGATTCCTATGTAATTGTTCTGTGTATGTTTCTGTGTACAATAAACTGTTAAATTAAATTAAATTTCAACAGCCATTTTCACGATGGTTTAACCAACCCATGTTTACCTCTTCACTACATAGTATAAAACAAAGTCGCTTTCTCTGTCCCTATATCCCTTTGTATACTTAGAACTTTAAAACTACGCAACGGATTTTGATGCGGTTTCTTTTAATGGATAAAGTAATTCAAGAGGAAAATTTATATGTATAATACATGCATAATATAGTAGAGAAACACTGATGATTTCCGTGCGAAGCCGGGGCGGGTCGCTAGTATAGTAAATTCCTTACCTCAGCGTTCCACTCGTTGTTATTGTTGATGTAGTCTATGAGCGCCTCGTAGTTCTGATACTGGTTGCCCCACTGTTGGCCCCGTTCCTTACCTCAGCGTTCCACTCGTTGTTATTGTTGATGTAGTCTATGAGCGCCTCGTAGTTCTGATACTGGTTGTCCCACTGTTGGCCCCGTTCCTTACCTCAGCGTTCCACTCGTTGTTATTGTTGATGTAGTCTATGAGCGCCTCGTAGTTCTGATACTGGTTGCCCCACTGTTGGCCCCGTTCCTTACCTCAGCGTTCCACTCGTTGTTATTGTTGATGTAGTCTATGAGCGCCTCGTAGTTCTGATACTGGTTGTCCCACTGTTGGCCCCGTTCCTTACCTCAGCGTTCCACTCGTTGTTATTGTTGATGTAGTCTATGAGCGCCTCGTAGTTCTGATACTGGTTGTCCCACTGTTGGCCCCGTTCCTTACCTCAGCGTTCCACTCGTTGTTATTGTTGATGTAGTCTATGAGCGCCTCGTAGTTCTGATACTGGTTGCCCCACTGTTGGCCCCGTTCCTTACCTCAGCGTTCCACTCGTTGTTATTGTTGATGTAGTCTATGAGCGCCTCGTAGTTCTGATACTGGTTGCCCCACTGTTGGCCCCGTTCCTTACCTCAGCGTTCCACTCGTTGTTATTGTTGATGTAGTCTATGAGCGCCTCGTAGATCTGATACTGGTTGTCCCACTGTTGGCCCCGTTCCTTACCTCAGCGTTCCACTCGTTGTTATTGTTGATGTAGTCTATGAGCGCCTCGTAGTTCTGATACTGGTTGTCCCACTGTTGGCCCCGTTCCTTACCTCAGCGTTCCACTCGTTGTTATTGTTGATGTAGTCTATGAGCGCCTCGTAGTTCTGATACTGGTTGCCCCACTGTTGGCCCCGTTCCTTACCTCAGCGTTCCACTCGTTGTTATTGTTGATGTAGTCTATGAGCGCCTCGTAGTTCTGATACTGGTTGCCCCACTGTTGGCCCCGTTCCTTACCTCAGCGTTCCACTCGTTGTTATTGTTGATGTAGTCTATGAGCGCCTCGTAGTTCTGATACTGGTTGCCCCACTGTTGGCCCCGTTCCTTACCTCAGCGTTCCACTCGTTGTTATTGTTGATGTAGTCTATGAGCGCCTCGTAGTTCTGATACTGGTTGCCCCACTGTTGGCCCCGTTCCTTACCTCAGCGTTCCACTTGTTGTTATTGTTGATGTAGTCTATGAGCGCCTCGTAGTTCTGATACTGGTTGCCCCACTGTTGGCCCCGTTCCTTACCTCAGCGTTCCACTCGTTGTTATTGTTGATGTAGTCTATGAGCGCCTCGTAGTTCTGATACTGGTTGTCCCACTGTTGGCCCCGTTCCTTACCTCAGCGTTCCACTCGTTGTTATTGTTGATGTAGTCTATGAGCGCCTCGTAGTTCTGATACTGGTTGCCCCACTGTTGGCCCCGTTCCTTACCTCAGCGTTCCACTCGTTGTTATTGTTGATGTAGTCTATGAGCGCCTCGTAGTTCTGATACTGGTTGTCCCACTGTTGGCCCCGTTCCTTACCTCAGCGTTCCACTCGTTGTTATTGTTGATGTAGTCTATGAGCGCCTCGTAGTTCTGATACTGGTTGTCCCACTGTTGGCCCCGTTCCTTACCTCAGCGTTCAACTCGTTGTTATTGTTGATGTAGTCTATGAGCGCCTCGTAGTTCTGATACTGGTTGTCCCACTGTTGGCCCCGTTCCTTACCTCAGCGTTCCACTCGTTGTTATTGTCGATGTAGTCTATGAGCGCCTCGTAGTTCTGATACTGGTTGTCCCACTGTTGGCCCCGTTCCTTACCTCAGCGTTCCACTCGTTGTTATTGTTGATGTAGTCTATGAGCGCCTCGTAGTTCTGGTGGTTGTCCCACTGTTGGCCCCGTTCCTTACCTCAGCGTTCCACTCGTTGTTATTGTTGATGTAGTCTATGAGCGCCTCGTAGTTCTGATACTGGTTGTCCCACTGTTGGCCCCGTTCCTTACCTCAGCGTTCCACTCGTTGTTATTGTTGATGTAGTCTATGAGCGCCTCGTAGTTCTGATACTGGTTGTCCCACTGTTGGCCCCGTTCCTTACCTCAGCGTTCCACTCGCTGTTATTGTTGATGTAGTCTATGAGCGCCTCGTAGTTCTGATACTGGTTGTCCCACTGTTGGCCCCGTTCCTTACCTCAGCGTTCCACTCGTTGTTATTGTTGATGTAGTCTATGAGCGCCTCGTAGTTCTGATACTGGTTGTCCCACTGTTGGCCCCGTTCCTTACCTCAGCGTTCCACTCGTTGTTATTGTTGATGTAGTCTATGAGCGCCTCGTAGTTCTGATACTGGTTGTCCCACTGTTGGCCCCGTTCCTTACCTCAGCGTTCCACTCGTTGTTATTGTTGATGTAGTCTATGAGCGCCTCGTAGTTCTGATACTGGTTGTCCCACTGTTGGCCCCGTTCCTTACCTCAGCGTTCCACTCGCTGTTATTGTTGATGTAGTCTATGAGCGCCTCGTAGTTCTGATACTGGTTGTCCCACTGTTGGCCCCGTTCCTTACCTCAGCGTTCCACTCGTTGTTATTGTTGATGTAGTCTATGAGCGCCTCGTAGTTCTGATACTGGTTGTCCCACTGTTGGCCCCGTTCCTTACCTCAGCGTTCCACTCGTTGTTATTGTTGGTGTAGTCTATGAGCGCCTCGTAGTTCAGGTGGTTGTCCCACTGTTGGCCCCGTTCCTTACCTCAGCGTTCCACTCGTTGTTATTGTTGATGTAGTCTATGAGCGCCTCGTAGTTCTGATACTGGTTGTCCCACTGTTGGCCCCGTTCCTTACCTCAGCGTTCCACTCGTTGTTATTGTTGATGTAGTCTATGAGCGCCTCGTAGTTCTGATACTGGTTGTCCCACTGTTGGCCCCGTTCCTTACCTCAGCGTTCCACTCGTTGTTATTGTTGATGTAGTCTATGAGCGCCTCGTAGTTCTGATACTGGTTGTCCCACTGTTGGCCCCGTTCCTTACCTCAGCGTTCCACTCGTTGTTATTGTTGATGTAGTCTATGAGCGCCTCGTAGTTCTGGTGGTTGTCCCACTGTTGGCCCCGTTCCTTACCTCAGCGTTCCACTCGTTGTTATTGTTGATGTAGTCTATGAGCGCCTCGTAGTTCTGATACTGGTTGTCCCACTGTTGGCCCCGTTCCTTACCTCAGCGTTCCACTCGCTGTTATTGTTGATGTAGTCTATGAGCGCCTCGTAGTTCTGATACTGGTTGTCCCACTGTTGGCCCCGTTCCTTACCTCTGCGTTCCACTCGTTGTTATTGTTGATGTAGTCTATGAGCGCCTCGTAGTTCTGATACTGGTTGTCCCACTCGTTGGCGCGGTCGTAGCGGAAGTCGTCGCCCAGGGGGATTAAAACCACGTTGCTGCGGTAGAGCTGGGCCTTCTTGCGCCACTGGTCGAGGATCAGGAACGACCTGGATGTGAACACTTATTTTTTATTCATTCCTTTCCATTGACTACCTCCGTGGTCTAGTGGCTAGTGCCATGGACTCCCGATCCGGAGGTCCCGGGTTCGATTCCCAGGGGGGAAACACAAAGTTGATATTTGAGAATTTATCACTTTGTGAATTTTTCCCCAGTTTGGTTAGGACATTGCAGGCTGAATCACCTGATTGTCCGAAAAGAAAAAGATTTCGTGCTTCGGAGGGCACGTTAAGCCGTCGGTCCCGGTCGCTATCTTTGATAGTGGTCGTTATTCAAACCATGTCAGAGGCCTGATAGTTGTGCTACAAGGCGGTTTTAAAACTTTGACACCAGGGTTCATCGGGTCGATAGACTCGATACCCACTCGACAGAAGAAGATTCATTCCTGACGGTGTGAGGGTACGCCATAGTTTAGTATGTGACAAGATTTGTATCATGTGATAATCAGTAAATCACGCTGATTTTAACAATACCTCTCCTCCGTCTCGCTCGTAGTTAGGAACTTTTTCCAATATTTTAAACAAGTGAACTCTTTTGAGATTTTCGCGGTTGTTTGCCACAGTTAGACCGTAATTTTGAACGGGATTTTACCGCGATAATACTACTTGTGACCATGAAGTGTGCAATCGCTTTGAAATGCCGAGGTAACAATAAATGTAATTGCAGTAATAATTCCGTTCGAAATAACAATTTGAAGATACATCGTATAACGATATATTAGAGAAGAGAAGCAGCTGAAAACTATACCGGCTGTAAGGGACAGCGATCCACAAACTGATAGGGGTTGCTTAGTCAACGAAACTAAACAACTATCAGCAGGTTTTTTTTTCAGTAAGTGAAACAAAATATTGACCTTCCCATACAAAATTACCACCTCGATCAGAGAATTTGTATGGAAACTCTATTAGCCTTTTTCACTTCCTGAAAAATATTCCTGCTGATAGTTGTTCAGTGTCGTTGACTGAGCAACTCCTATCAGTTTGCGGGACACTGTCCCTTACACCTGATAGTTTTAAAATAAACAAGTGCATACCTTTCTGCCACATTTTTCTGAATAATCTTTCGCGGCGGAACGCCCCACGGACATGTCACCCCGTTGCCAGGCAGGCGCTTGAAGTCAAATTGACAGCAAACCTGTAGATATCCAGAAACTAGGATCAGAACAGATTTGCAAATATGAAACTCTGGGGTCAATATAATAGAAAATAGAAGAGGGAAGATGTTGGGACACCTGGTACGACACGACGCGTTATTAAAGACGATTATTGAAGGAATCACTTCCATGCTGGACTGGGAGAGAGAAAAACATAGAATGTGCCAGCTGCATTTCCTCCCGGGCATGCTGTAAAAACCACCTAAGGGATCCGAGGGTTTCAGTATATTGCAATTTAGGCGATGGGCTGACAACCTGTCCCTACAGCAATATACCTACTAATCTATCTTAAATAAACCCTCATAACTTTAACAGACGTGGCGGAGCGACCAATGTTTGGGTCGTTTCCGCTCTGCCTACCCCGTTCGGGATACAGGCGTGATTATATGTATGTATGTATGTATTGAAGGAAGGATAGAAGGAAGGAGAGGTAGAGGAAGGCCAAGAATAAGTTACATCTGTTGGCAAGATCGTGGGAATATCCATACCAATGTCAACTAGTGCAACTCAGCGTCTCAAACGGCTCAAAAGACGAGACTCAAAACCGAAAAACAACTCCACCTCAACGGTTTTCTGTTTGACGTTTCTAGTTGTTTACTAAAGTCTATAAAAGTGTCTGTGTCCAGTAAAGCGGGTTCATTCTGTATTATTCAGTTCGTGGTTGCTAACTTTTAGCAACGTAACATTGCGTTTGTTAATTTTCAGATAAAGTTTGGTAAAACGATTCTTGTTAAAATTACCCTTTTGCTAACACATCGATCAAGTGAAAGAAAATATTAAGGTCAAGTCGTACCAGGAAGTCAAGGAGAAAGCGGAAGCCACGGAAAGTTGGTGTTCACTTCATTGTACTCAACCGACTAGAGGCTGCTCTAAAATAAATGATGATGGAGTCTAGCAGTCGGAGCTTTAGGCTCTCGACCCGGAGGTTCTGGGTTCAATTCCCGGCGGAGGACAACGACTTTGTATTGATTTTTCTAGTTTGGTTAGAACATAGCAGGCTGATCACCTGATTGCCCGAAAAGTAAGATGATCCATGCTATTGAATGAGCATGTAAATATTCAGTCCTGCGCCTGATTTCTCTCTGGCCGTGTCAGTTAATGTATCCCATCAGAATAAGATATAGAAGGATTAGAGAGTGCAATTGCGTGTTGCGCAAACAGTCGGGCACTAAAAACTAAGTCGCGCGGATGGTTAATCTCAAGATCGGCTGCCGTCACCGAGAATGGGTCTGGCAGCTATTTTCACATCACATCATCATAAATTTAAGAGCTTTGCTATTGTCGGTGGAGTAATCGCCAACTTTCCCTGGATTCAGCCTTCTCCTTAACTTTTATATACGACGTGACCTTAATCTTTTCAATAATTTGGCCCATATAGGTTCTTCTAGGTCGACCTCTTGTCCCTTCAATCTTTCCTTTTAAAATAGTCTTTAGTAGTAAATCATGTTTTAACAACTTACCATCACGTGAGATGGCGGACAAATGATTGCCTATCAAATATTTAAAAAAAAAAAAAAAAAAAAAAAAAAAAACAATTGTCCTAGCATCGTTCCTATTCTGTTTTCGATCTTTTCTTCAACTAAATTTAATACTTCTTCGTTTGTTTTCACAGCATACAATCACTACATAGTATAAAACAAAGTCGCTTTCTCTGTCCCTATATCCCTTTGTATACTTATATCTTTGAAACTACGCAACGTATTTTGATGCGGTTTCTTTTAATGGATTAAGTGATTCAAGAGGAAGGTTTATATGTATAATACATGCATAATATAGTAGAGAAACACTGATGATTTCCGTGCGAAGCCGGGGCGGGTCGCTAGTAAACAATAAACGTACCTTAGGATCCGGGCCGCAAGTGTGCGGGACGTCGTAAGAATAGAATGGCATCATATGTGTAAACATATCCGTGCTTCCAACGCCATCTGTTGACAAAATTGTCAAATCATATTTGCAAAACATGTCAAAAATGAAAGCTTCGGAGAACACACACATACAAAGTCACGCCTTTATCGCTTACGGGGTAGGCAGGGCGTAAAACACTTAATAAGGGGTTTGCATGCTGAACTGGCAGCGATAACACAAAGAACGTGTCAGCTGCTTCTACTCCCGAGCATGCTGCATAAGTCATTCAAGAGATTCGCGAAGTACAGTGTTTTGTTATGTAGACGATGGGCTGTTATTATAGAGATACAAACTATGGATACAAATAGATGCATACATATAATCCCGCCTTTTTCCCTAATGGGGTAGGCAGAGATGTATGTATGTAAAAAAACTTACCCCACAACTGCCTCCACTTAAACTCCAATTCCCTATTCATGGCCAATTCCTTCTTGATTCTATAATGAACCCGCTGTATCACCGAGTTCTCCATCCCGGCCAATTTGAGTAGGTAGGGCTGCGAGCTCGAATACCCGAACGGATCTATGGACCAGTGGTTCTTGGGTGTGTAGTCTAAATGTTCGAGTAGCCATTGGTGGCCTGTGGTCAGCTGTTGAGCGATAGACAGCCAGTGAGAGTTAGCTTCGTCGTTCATAACCCAGCCGCCTGTTACTATCTCGATGTTGCCAGATTTAAGCAGCCTGAAAAAAGAACATCATTATTATTTAACAGTTTATTGCACACATGATCATACAGAGTACACAAACGTAAAAACAATAGCACAACAGGTACAGCTTATCCCTAAAAAGATCTCTTCCAGCTGACCTACGGTAGTGAGAGTGCATATGTGAGGCATAATCTTTTTCGTCCCATTTCATTTAGGGTCTCTCCGCATCATTTTTCGCCCTTCTTCACGATTTTGGGGCGTAATGTCATTCTAGTAAAATTGAAAAATGCATGGAAGGTGTATCGAAAGTGAACTATATATTGCTATTAATTTAAAACTATAGTTTACAGATAAAGATGTAGCGATGGATGTGTGACGTTACGAGATTAGATGGAATTCCTAAAGAGCACATTAATGGCAGACTTAGAGTCTGCGACGTAGTGGATAAGCTGTAAGTCTTCTTGGCATGGGCATATAATATAAGCCGCAGACCGCCAGACTATGTCAATATAAGATGCCTCAAACTCACAGTCCAAGGACCTAGGATCACGCAGGCTATAGACATATACGGCGTCTCGCACACTGACAGGGATTGCTCAGTCAGCGACACTGAACAACTTCCGCCAGGAAATTCTTTCAGGAAGAGAAAAAACAAATTGGCTTTTCCATACGAAATGTTTTACCTCGATCAGACAATTTGTTTAGAAAAAGTTTCGTTTTCACTTCAGCTGAAAAAAAAACCTGCTGATAGTTGTTCAGTGCCGTTGACTGAGCAACCACTATCAGTTTGCGGGACGCTGTCCCCCCTTACACCTGGTATTTCAACTATTTTCAAACCAGGTATCTGATAACCGTTCTCGCTTTGAAAAACATGAAAATATCGGTCATTCTATTTACATCGGCTATATGTTCATTTAGCATCACAATAACTTGTGTCGAATCTTCTTTTTTTGTGTACATCTTTGCCTCATTACCGTTTTAAAAATCACTGTTAATGAAAATATTTTAGTTGCTTCTAATAAGACAATTTTAGATGTGTATCAAGTATTATTAAACGTATTTCTGATAAGAAACTACTGTGAAACCAATCAGATTAACTCGTTATCACAAACTGAAATAGATTTATCGATTGGAATTAATATATATATATATATATATCCTTTATTGCATAAACACAAAAGAAATGTAATTTAAAACATAGTGTACATGGGCGGACTTATCTCTATGAAGAGATCTCTTCCAGCTAACCCAATGGTAGTAAGAGAAAGTGAATAATTTTAAGGGGACAAGAAAATGCAACAATTAACGGAGACTAATAAACTACATAAATACATACATCGAATTGAAATTGATTAATCATTTATACAAAAAAATACACTTTCATAACATAAATGTCCAATAGAGTATATGCATTCAAACTATTATCAGTGTCTGAACTAACTAAAAATTGTAATAACAACACTCAAAACAGAAATTTGATAAATGTTATATTGTTAGAATCCAGGTAAAATCAGCTATGGGAATATATTTTTTGCACATCATACCTTTCGAGGATAAGATATAAACGGTAATTTATAAAAATAGTTACTATTTAAAAATACGCCTTTAACTAAAAGTGTGTATAATATAATGTTATTGTGAAAGTGTCTAGGTATACACGATATCTATATTCATCTCCCATTTTAAAAGTTTCTGTAAGGTTTATACCGATGAAATACTTTTGTGTTGTATGATTTTACTAGGTTATGACTGTGTCGAACCTTTTGTATAGCGTAAGTATTTTATGATAATAAAGAACTTTACAAATCAAATCAATTTATAAAAATAAAGTTTAAAAAATCATCAAGATATAGTTACTCAATTTTAATAGCAAATAATTTTATTTCTATTCTAAACGGCATTTTATATGGAAGTAATATGGCGCTCCTGTCATGTGACGTCACTTAAGTGAAGCATTATACTCGTAAACTAATGAGTATTTTGTTAGAATTTTTTCACATTTATTTTTGTATGGCGACAACAATTTTTACTGATATAATAATTTTAAAACCGACCAAGTGCGAGTCGGACTGGCGCACGAAGGGTTCCGTATTATTATCGACCACTATACGGGGTGTAATGGGACAGTGTCCCGCAAACTGATAGGGGTTGCTTAGTCAACGAAACTGAACAACTAACAGAAGGATTTTTTTATCAGGAAGTGAATAAAAATAATTGATTACCTATACGAATTGTCTGATCAAGGTCGTGATTTTGTATGGGAAGTTCAAGATTTTTTTATACCTTCTGAAAGAATTTCCTGGTAATAGTTATTCAGTTTCGTTGACAGCGCAACCCTTATCGGTTTGCAGGACGCTGTCCCTTACACCCGGTATTTTTACCATTTGTTACCAATTACCGTTATTAATATAAAGCAAAAAACCGGCAAAGCAATCAAGTTAGTTGTTAGAAACCCCCTAAAATATTTAGTTTATTTTGTTTTTAGTATTTGTTGTTATAGCAGCAACAGGAATGGTGACACACGACCAGCGAAGTCTCAGTAATAGGATCCCGTTTTTCACCCTTTGGGTACGGAATCCTAAAATAGTTATGCATGTATGTGCGCTATTAGGTTAATAGCATTTCATTTATAGAACATATTTTTATCGTATTTTATAACCAACCGGCTACTAGAATTGCAGCATAGCAATAAAAATGTTCTTGAAATTTTTATGACTTGAAATCGTAAATGACTAACTAATAAAAATGGTCTGCTAACTGGTTCGATAGCGCAAGTCACAGTCAATTTAGCCCAACATTATTATATGTGTGTGATGTTAGGGATCCCCACCCTGGGAGAGGCAAAATAAGAAAACCAACATTTAGTAGTAGTCTTAAAACAGGAACTTGTAGAAGTAATAATTAGAAATTCTTCCATGCTGGACTGGGAGCGAGAGAACAACATGGAAAATGCCAGCTGCATATCCTCCCGGCCTTGCTGTAAAAACTAGCTTATTGATCCGAGGGTTTCAGTATATTGTAATTTAGGCGATGGGCTGACAACCTGACACTACAGCAAAATACCTACAAATCTATCTTAGACAACCCTCAAAACTTTGTCAGACGTGGCGGAACGACCTTTGTTTATTAGGTCGTTTACACTCTGCCTACCTCATTAGGGATAAAGGCGTGATTGTATGTATGTATATTCACTTTATCATAATTTCCTTGTCGCTAAATATCGCTTATCCAAAATAAATGAGACATTCTGCGTAAAGGGCATTTTGTGACGATACCAAAAAAAATGTGGTGGTTATAAAACATATAGGTATTTCGTTTCCACTGCATCCATTATAGACTACCAAGGAAAAACTCATTCAATGCGCGAGGAACCGCGGGTGATAACATACATACATACATATAATGACACCTTTATCCCTATTGGGGTAGGCAGAGCGTAAACATACATACATACATAAATCACGCCTTTAGCGTTTAAAGCCTCGTAAATGGCGCTTTTGCCACGTCTGACAAAAATTGAGGGCAATTTTAGATTGTAATATGTATTGCTATAGTGACAGGTTGTCAGCCCATCGCCTAAATTATAATACACTGTAACCCTCGAGTCCCTTTTGCTGACTTCAACAGCATGCCCGGGAGGAAGGGCAGCTGGAACATTCTATGTTTTTCTATCTCTCCCAGTCCAGCATGTAAGTACGTAACAGAGCGTAAACGACCTAAGCAAAGGTCATTCCACCACGTATGACAAATTTTCGAGGTTCTCTTTAAGATAGATTTGTAGGTATATTGCTGTAGTCACAGGCTGTCAGTCCATCGCCTAAATTACAATATACTGAAACCCTCGGATCCCTTAGCTGGTTTTTACAGCATGCCCGGGAGGAAATGCAGCTGGCACAATCTATGTTTTCTTTTTCGTTTCCAGGCCAGCATGGGTGATAAGCTAGTAAAAAAACTTACTTAAGAAAAGCAGCCTTGTCCTTATCAGTAGCATCAATGGTCCACCACATGGAGAGGAAGCTGGTCTCACACCAAATGAACTTCCTTCCTGGCACCTCGTTCAGTTTTTCCACCATATTGTTGAAGATCGCCTTCGTCTGAGTCTTGTAATAATTCTCGAAAGTCTTGATCCATCCTGGCGAAGGTATTTGTCAACATGTAACTCAAGGTCAAACAACATGCTTTGTTATGTAACTTGAAAAGAATATTTGTGTGTATCATTCTTGTACTGGAAAAAATCGAGCGATACAAAAGAGACCGAACATTATTTTAATAGACAATAGCTTCAACTGATCAAGTATCTTTGTATGGGAGACATACATACATACAATCACGCCTATATCCCGAATGGGGTAGGCAGAGTGTAAACGACATAAATAAGCAAGGGTCGTTCCGCCACGTCTGACAAGTTTTGAGGGTTATTTAAAATAGATTTGTAGGTGTATATTGCTGTAGTGATAGGTTGTCAGCCCATCGCCTAAATTACAATATACTGAAACCCTCGTAAACCCTTAGCTGGTTTATACAGCATGCCCGGGAGGAAATGCAGCTGGCACATTCAATGTTTTTCTCTCGCTCCCACTCCCAGTCCAGCATGGAAGATGCTGTGATAATTTTTCGACAATGTATGGAAGTCACACAAGATGCCTATATTCGCCGGTTAGGCCTCGGTAGCTCAGTTGGTCGAGCGATGGAACGATATACCAAAGTCACAGCCTTAGATCCTGCAGAATTTTTGATTTGTTACTTCTCATATTTTATTAATCTCCTGGCCATTTACAGATGTTTTATCTTAAGAGCGCAGCTGTCTATACGAATAACTAGAGTATTTGCCACGACTCGTTGCAAATTTCCCTTTGTCGCAAAATGTCTTTCTCATAATGTCCCTTTAGCAAAATGTCCCTTTACCAAAATTTTCCTATGACTTTTTTCTCTTTTCAGTAGCTATCCACTGAACTAAATATATAGAATAGAATAGAAAAACGTTTATTCATGAAACAATACAAAACTCAAAAATGGTCATTTTGCGAAAGGGACATTCTCATTGTTTAGCATTGTACCCACTCACGGCAAATCGTGGCGAATACTGTACAAGTATAGGTTAGCTTCTTCTTCTACGCTAATAAGGAGAATAGCTTAGCTAAAATTGTAAGATAAAGCAACTGTACCTACTTACCGTAGCGCTCGTTGCTCAAATGGTTACAGCTTATGCATTCCGATAACGAATGTTAAGCAACCATCGCCGTGGCCAGGCCATGGATGGGTGACCGGTAGTGGTATAACAACTCGAGCGTTTCCGTGCTTCGGAAGGTACGGTAACCGTTGGTCTCGGTTAATATCGTAGACCTTGAAACTTTGACAGCTGGGTTGGGCACTAAAGTAGCAAAAAACCTAATCAAGGATTGCGTCTGGTTTTCCTTCTGGGTTGCGGAGGTCAGATGGCGGTCCCTCTGTGTAAAAACCAGTTTCTTCGGTCAATCCCCTAGGTTAGGTAGAGGACTTCGTGAGAGGGACAAGGCTAGGAAGATGTTGACCTACCTGGGTCGTTGTGCGAGTGCGGTACGATGATCACCTTCACCTTTGCAGCGCGACTCCACTGGGCCATCGTTATCAAACGCCACTCTAGTAAAAATTACGTGAACGCATGCAATAGTGATGGAAATAGTAGCTGGATGGATCTGAATGAATGAATTATATGAATAAAAATATACATGACATGTATTAAATAAAATATAGTTTAAATAGGGAGAGTAAATTAAATTAGATTATAATGTAAACTAAATGTAATAACAGGCGAGATATTGGATTTAATATTTATAAACATAGTAGGGAAATGAGAAATACTTAAATTAAAATATAATATACACAAAATATTTGGTAAATTACATTAGCAAATAAACACAAAATTACATAATATAATAAACACAAGAAGACTAAAAAGTTTAAGTATGTGGAATAGTAAAAAAGAATGAGGCCATAAATTATCAATATAAATAAGAGTAAATGTGATGTTAAAAATATGGTGTTATAAGTAAGAGTTACTAATACATACATAAAATGACGCCTTTATCCCTAATGGGGTAGGCAGAGCGAAACGACCTAAGCAAAGGTCGATCCGCCACGTCTGACAAAGTTTTGAGGGTTATTAATTAGTACTTACTTTTGATGTGTGCCCATTACTTACTACAAACACGCTGTACCTTGAATTATGTACCAGAGACAGGAAAAAGCACTCTGAATGCAAAATGTACGTAGAAAAATTACCTGGATCGTTGTGTGAATGAGGTACAACAAACACTCTAAGTCTGTTGGCCCGACTCCACTGCTTCTCATCATACTCTATACTCCATCCTTGCTTCCACACACCACCGTCAATGTCGTCAAATGAGATCCGTTCATACATTGTCAGCATCTGGGTGTAATATAAAATTGTTATTTACTGAGTGCAGTTACCAACTGCCTCCGTGGTCTAGTGGCTAGTGCCATGGACTCCCGATCCGGAGGGCCTGGGCTCGATTCCCAGGGGGGAAACACAAAGTTGATATTTGAGAATTTATAACTTTGTGAGTTTTTCCTCAGTTTGGTTAGGACATTGCAGGCCGAATCACCTGATTGTCCGAAAAGAAAATGATTTCGTGCTTCGGAGGGCACGTTAAGCCGTCGGTCCCGGTCGCTGTCTTTGATAGTGGTCGTTACTCAAACCATGTCAGAGGCCTGATAGTTGTGCTACTAGGCGATTTTAAAACTCTGACACCAGGGTTCATCGGGTCGATAGACTCGATACCCACTCGACAGAAGAAGAATTTACTGAGTTGAAAACATTTACAATTTATTGAAATTTTATTAATATTTTTATAAGTGCTGTAAATTTAAAGTGCTGGTGTTTTGGCGATGCTGTAAACCGCATGTTTTTGAATAAATAAATAAGTATTAGTTAGTCATTGAAAATTTGAGATACGTGTTCACATTGTTAAATGAAACAATGTTCTATAAAAATAATATACATTGACTTCATTTTGCATGCAATATGCATACATACATACTATCTCGCCTGTATCCCTAATGGGATAGGCAGAGCGTCAACGACCCACTTATGGATATCTTATCTGTATACAAAACATATCCATATGAAATGTATGGGTGGGTGCAAAAACTGTCATACAATTACTACGAAGGTCAAATCGATCGGATATTGAAAAGTTCAGTGCAGAAACGCCCGTACATGGGAATTGCCTCAATGAAATTTGGAGACTATAGTTCGTATTTTTTATATTGAGTTATAGGAACCAACGTGTGTTGAAGAAACTTTATTTTCTTTGCAATTTAGCATTGGTTCAAACTTCGGAACCGCAAACGATAACCTTGTCACAAACATGTTTAGTGGTTGACTTTTTTAAAGTTGTAAAGCAAAACAGGTTATGGCTCGCAAAACAAGTTAGTATTGATAACGCAACGTTAAAAAAACGGAGTATACTCTAGTATTACATACCTGAACATCAGTCTTAGGCAAATCCTCTTTTCTGAGAGGACATTGAAGGGTTTTAGGTTTTGGCAATGGCGGTTTCTTTCTCTCAGCACTATGAATTTGTTTCTCCACTTGTCTCGGGGGCTCTTTTATCACCGCGTTCTCCTCTTCATGACTCCTCATTCCTTTCGGTTCTCTCCTCTGTGGCTGCGGTGGGTTGTATGCAATTTTGCTCACCACATTCTTGATTTCACCAACAACAGCATGGTGTTGATTTAGCTCATTTTCTAGCTGGTTCAGCTTAGATTCAAAGAATGACCATTTGTCCTAAAAGAAAAATATACATACATTTTTGAAACTTTATTTATTTATTATTTAACAATTTATTGAACACATTTCTTCCATGCTGGACTGGGAGAGATAGAAAAACATAGAATGTTCCAGCTGCCCTTCCTCCCGGGCATGCTGTAGAAGTCAGTAAAAGGGACTCGAGGGTTACAGTGTATTGTAATTTAGGCGATGGGCTGACAACCTGTCACTACAGCAATATACCTAGAAATCTATCTTAAATAACCCTCAAAACTTTGTCAGACGTGGCGGAACGACCTTTGTTTGGGTCGTTGACGCTCTGCCTACCCCATTTGGGATAAAGGCGTGATTATATGTATGTATGTATGTATGTATTGTACACATAAACATCATAAAAACAGGACATACAAAACAAAGACACAACAGGCACTGCTTAACCAGGACTGGGGCGGACGAGACCTTTATTGGTCCAGAACCATGCTTGCCAATTCCTGGCCAAACAACCAAAGGCGTTATTAATATCAAAATTAAAAACAAAAGTAATAATAGATGGAACAATTTACAGACTTGTCAACAATCTTAACTTTTCATCAAAAGCCTAGATTTCAGGAAAACGCGTAGATTACTACAACTCAGTAGAAAACATATTAGACTTTTGGCACAGAATATAAATAATAGTACTACATACAGAATGGACATTCACCTCGTTTCCCCAGTCCGACATACGTCACACTCCGCGCCGGATTGTGGGCCACATTGAGCGTACGCTTAGCAGGTATGGCGCGCGCAAGTTTCCCAGTATAACGGAAATAATAAAGTTTTGTGTTCCAAAGATGGTTCCGTCTCCGAAAGACGTCCGTGTACGGATGTCTTTCTACCACAAGATATGACTCCAATAGGAACTTTTTTAGATTCCACAGTGATGAGAGACGGTAAGTAAATTCATACAAAATATGCAACCTAATTTATTCTAACTATTCAGTTACAGTGAACTACTTTAAAACGTTGGTTTAATCAAGAACCAGATTAATCAAGTGATGATTATGACCGGTATAACAAAAATTTTCAACCCTTATAACACGCACACAAACGCATGCCAAGTGGAACATGCCGTCTGTCGATGTGTGACCAAAATGACATGGTAGTTAGGAGTGTCCGAGCTGTGCTTTTGGTAGGGTTACTGACAGGTCATTGCGGACTAAACAAACACCTACATACTATGAGACTAATAGAGGACCCAAATTGCCCTGAGTGCGGACAGGAGGAAAGTAGTCTCCACTTCTTAGCTGAATGTCCTCGCTACTCACTGCCAAAATGGGAATACTTAGGAAATGACAAGCTAGAGAAAAAGGATTTAGAAAACATTTCCTTAGTAGACATTCTGCACTTCTGCAGGGCCACCGGTAGATTCAGGGAGGTGACGCTGACGGAGCACCAGTGAACCCAGTGCTCCACCACTGGGAATTGGGTGAAATGGTTCCAGCATCGAGAGCTGATCACCCGTCTGCGTGCGTCATCGCAGCCGCCCCACCAAGAAGTACATACATACATACATATAATCACGCCCCCATCCCTAATGCTTTTTTTCGCGTCTACCCCCGAATCGAATAGTTGTGCTGGTGTGTTGTGTGGACTTTTAAAATTCGAAATATAACTTTTTGTGCGTTAATTTATCCCAAAAGTGAATAAAAACAGTTACTAACCTGCAAGGACTGTATTGAACTATAAACTTTCGTGTTTTTTATGTGAACTGGCCCATTTTACATAACCTCATAAAACCGTTAGAATCAGATTCAAACTTTACGTGTGAAAACAGTGATTAATTTGATAAAAATGTCTTCTACGAATTGCTTTGAGTGTGTTAAATCGTGTTCTGTGGAGGAAGCGGTACAATGCGACGGCTGCAAGCGTCATATGTGCATAAACTGCAGTGGCCTAACAAGCAGTGAAATCAAGGTCATGGGCTTGAAAACAAAACGTACGATGCTCTTCCTCTGTCCACCCTGTCGCGAGGGCTTGTTTCAAGTGCCAACCCTCATAAAAACAGTGGCTGCGTTGCGAGATGATGTGCAGAAATTACAGGAGAATTTGTCTTCGGGCAGCGGCGTTTTGGCGGCGGCATCTGTACCTACATGCGAAACTAATAAATCAGCCCTCTCGGAACTGATTGCAGAAATGGAGGATAGAGAGTCCAGAGCGCGTAATATCATTTTGATGGGTGCAACTGAATCTGATGATCCTGACTCGGCAGCTAGGATTATTCATGACCAAAATCTCATTAAAGGTATTATTTCCGTGGCCGCTTCTGACCTTGATGCCAGTGACGTGCTCAAGGTGATAAGACTGGGGAAGAAGACACTTGGTAAAGCTCGACCTATAAAAGTTGTATTGAAATCTCGCAACTCTGCTGTTAAAATATTAATGAACCGTGGTAAAATCCAAAACCCATGTAAAATCTACAATGATCAAACACCCAAGCAACGCGAAGACCTGCGCTTACTACGAGAACAGCTGAAGCAGAGACAGGACTCTGGTGAGACAGATATTACTATCAAATATTATAAGGGTAATCCTAAAATTATCAAAACAAAAAACTAATTAATCACAAGAACCCATATGCCACACTCACCTTTATGTATACAAATATCTGTTCCTTGAATTCTAAGTTTGATTTATTACTTTTGGAAGTTAATAAACAGAAACCATCATTTGTGTTACTAACTGAAACTTGGTTGAAGAGCTGTGATAAGAAAACTAATTATGAAATACCAGGGTACTCATTACACAGAGTAGATAGAAAACACAGCTTACGTAAAGGTGATGGTGGCAAAACCCGAGGAGGAGGTGTAGCGGTTTATTCTCTGCAATCTTTAAATGGACTACCGATTATTGTCAAGCCGAACAATTCTTTCACGACTACAGAGGCACTTTTTTTGGATGTACAGTTTGCAAGTTATCACTTCCTATTAGTGGTGGTTTATAGATCAGGCAATGAACTTGACTGGCATGACAGAGATTTAAGGCTCTATAATAACTTGAAGCGTGCTTCTTCACATAACACGGTGATAATAACTGGTGATTTCAACTATTATTATTGTATGGCCCTTGACTATGGATCAAAAACTCTCAGACCAAGCAACCTTATTTCAAGAACAATTCCTCGACTCCAACTGGTCCCAAATTGTAACAGAGCCCACCCGGTTTCGGACTGGTAATGCACCCTCTCTGCTTGATCTTGTCATGACAAACGAAGAAGGACTTTTGACTGAAATTAAATACCTACCACCTATTGGGAAAAGTGATCACTGTGTTATTGAATTTTGTGTCCAATACCTTGTTGACCATAAGTTGCAACCAGTTACTTACAAACGACTACTTCACAAGATTGACTATGAAAGTTTTATCTCTGATCTCAAAATAGAATTACAGTCTTTCGATCCAAATGAAACTGTTCAAGTCCAATGGGAACAAATTAAATCTGCTATTTCGCTGACCATTGACAAACATGCTCCATTGGTGCCAAAAAAACCGAGTAAATACAACCGACCATGGATTAATAAAGAGATAGTATTGCTAACAGAGGAAAAGAAATTACTATGGGATGTGTACAGAAATAATAATTGCAATGAAAATTATGGGCAGTGTAATAATCAGATCATCAATAAAACTAGACGTCAAAGGGCACAATATGAAGCTAACATACTTGAAGGCGGTGATAAGGCTTTTTACAGTCATACACGAAACTGCATGTCCTCTAAGGTTGGTATTCCACCTGCTGTGCATGATGAACTTGGTAACTTAGTTACAGATCCACTTAACATTGCTGAGTCGTTTGCTCGGGAATTTGTCAAGGCCTACTCTAGTGAACCTCCTATAAACAATGATTTAAAAGTGAAATCAGGCCCTATCAGTAAAGCTACACTCGGTGATACAAAATTTACTCCTGCTGAAGTATTGAAAGTATTTCAATCCCTTAAAATTGACTCAGCGACTGGTCCAGATGAAATACCTGGAATAATATTGAAAGAGTGCGCTGAAGTCCTTGCACCAGTATTTGCAGGTCTTATGAACAGATCATTTTCCAGTGGTCAGCTACCTAATGATTGGAAGCACGCTAAAGTTACGCCTTTTTACAAAAAAGGAGACAAATTAAATCTTGCTAACTATAGACCAATCAGTTTAACCAGTATACCATGTAAATGTATGGAAAGGTTGATCTCAAATAAACTTAAAGTATTTCTACACCAAGAAGACCTGATACCACCCCAACAGCACGGTTTTGTGGAAAAGCGTTCAACTGTTACTAACTTACTTTACTGTCTTGACAAGTGGACCCATGATTTTGATAGCCAGAATCCTCTAGATATTTTTACCTAGATTTTGAGCGCGCTTTTGATAAAGTACCACATAAGAGGCTGCTGTTAAAACTTAACCATTATGGTATAAGTGGGGCACTGTTGAAATGGTTGGAAAACTATCTTACTGGAAGGACCTTTCAAGTGAAAGTGGGGACCCAGCTTTCGACTAGTCTTGACGTGTTGAGTGGTGTGCCGCAAGGTGCAGTCCTTGCCCCAACGCTGTTTGGCATTTTCGTTACTGATCTTTGCTCTGTATTCCAGTCCGAATCCTGTTTTTTTGCTGATGATGTGAAATATTTCGGAAATCCCCTAACACAAGGTGGCACGTTACGTGAGGATCTAGATCGCATCCAAGAATGGACAAGGGACTGGATAATTAAATTAAACCCCTCCAAATGCAGTGTTTTACATATAGGTGGTAAAAATCCCAAAGATAACTACAAAATTGGAGATGTGCCTGTATTGTCTACAAGCATGCAAAAGGACTTAGGTGTTTCAATCTCATCAGACCTGAAATGGGGCTTACATATTGAAGGAATCGTCAAGAGAGCAAATTCCTTACTCTACACAATAAGGAAATCATTTCAGCATATCACTATTAACTGCTTTCTTAAAATCTACAAGACATATGTTAGACCGCTACTGGAGTACGCCTTTCAGATATGGAACCCTTATTTTGCAAAAGACACTAATCTTCTGGAGAGTGTACAGAGGAAGGCCACCAAGATGCCATTTCAGTTAAGGAAAAAGAGCTATGAAAAGAGGCTGGAATTTCTTAAGTTACCAACCCTTAAAGACCGAAGGAAACGTGGTGATCTCATTGAGGTGTACAAAATCCTATCTGGAAAATATAATTGCCCAAGTCTACAGGATATTTTAAACAAGAGCACTGTACATAGAAGTAGGCATATGAATAATGCACAACTAGCAAGGACAAGATCCAATACAAATGTTGGCTACCACACTTTCAACAACAGAGTCATTAATACTTGGAACAATCTCCCTCAAGATATTGTTGATGCTCCCTCCACAAACACTTTTAAAAATAGACTTGACAAGTGGTTAATTAATAATAAAATTTAAAAAGTGTATAATAAAATAACATACAATGTGTAAAACTTTCAAGTGAATCATACAATGGACTTTAATCAAATACTAGTGCACACACCAGCTACGGATATAGCCACATCAGCAATTCTGCTGCTCGGCTATTATTAAATAATAATAATAATGGGGTAGGCAGAGCGGAAACGACCTAAACAAAGGTCGCTCCGCCACATCTGACAAAGTTTTGAGGATTGTTTAAGATAGATTCGCAGGTATATTGCTGTAGTGACAGGTTGTCAGCCTGTCGCCTAAATTGCAATATACAGAAACCCTCGGATCCCTTAGCTGGATTTTACAGCATGCCCGGGAGGAAATGCAGCTGGCACATTCTATGTTTTTCTCTCGCTCCCAGTCCAGCATGGAAGTAATACATACCAAGAAGTACAAGTACAAACATACTTACATCCTCAACTTGGTTCACAGGCCTGATGCTTGGTAGCTTAAAGGTCAAATCGGTGACTACATACAAGATGAAGATGAAGGCAAAGATGCATGTCGCCCAAAACACTGCAGAGAGCCGCCGTATTCTCATTTTGATGAATTTTTCTAGGAAGCTGTAAATTAAATTATTATAATGTTTGCAATAAAATATATACATACATATAATCATGCAATTATCCCTAAAGGGGTAGGCAGAGCCCGATGGTGTAGTGGATAGTGCCACTGCCTCCTGAGCGGGAGGTCGTGGTTCGAATCCCACCACGTACCAATGTGTTTTTCGGTTTTCGAATTTCATATGTACGTTTATTCGGCGCTTTTTCCGTGCTTTGCAGGGCACATTCAGCTGTTGGTCCTAGTTAATATCGTTTAATACCGTAGATATTAGTCGTTAAGCTATACCAGAGGCCAGTGCTAAGCAAAACTCTGACCTAATTTAGGATTGGGTCTGGTTTCACTTCTGGGTTGTGGAGGTCAGATGGCAGTCGCTCTGTGTAAAAACCCCTAGATTAAGTAGCTAACCCCGTGAGTTACGGGATACGGCTAGGCAGATGATGGTAGGCAGAGCGTAAACAACCTAATCTCTCTGAAAAGATTTGAGGGTTATTTAAGATAGATTTTTATGGATATTGCTGTAGTGACAGGTTGTCAGCCCATCGCCTAAATTGCAATATACTGGAACCCTTGGATCCCTTAGCTGGTTTTTACAGCATGCCCAGAAAGAAATGCAGCTGGTACATTTTATGTTTTTCTCTCTCTCCCAGTCCATAAAATACAACATAATAATATTGATAATGAACTAATAATTACTGATAACGTAATGAAACCAATGACTAAGGAAAAATTGCCTAACACTAATTAAAAAAAAAAAAAAAAATCCATAGTCATTAAAAGAAGCAAAGATGCTATATTTAAAATAAAACAAGACAACATTACATAGAAATATTATTATTCAGTTGATGTTTGTCACTTTATCACTTTGTGAGATTTCTCCTTCCTTCTTTGGATAGGACATTGCAGGCTGAATCACCTGATTTTCCGAAAAGAAAAAGGATTCCGTACTTTGGAGGGCATGTTAAGCCATCGGTCCTGGTCGCAGTCTTTGATAGAGGTCATAACTCAAACTATGTCAGAGGCCTAATAGCTGTGCTACTAGTGATCAGAGGAAATAATATCAGTGTAAGTAACCTACCCAGAAGATGCTGCAATAGTGAAACCATATAAATGTAAATTATTGTGAAACAATTACAAATGTTTAATTTACCTACAACAATCTTCCAACGATAGCTATATGTATGTGTAATGAAATTAATGTGTACCGGAAAAATATATGGGGTGTAAGGGACAGTGTCCCGCATACTGATAGGGGTTTGCTCAGTAAAGGAAATTGAACAACTATCAGCAGGATTATTTTCAGGAAGTGAAAAAAGATATTGCTTTTTCATACAAATTGTCTGATTTAGGTGGTTATTTTGTATGGGAAGGTAATATTTCCTTTATACCCAGTATAACATTTTAACTCTTGTGTGCCAAATACATTATTTTTTTAATTTATTGTTAGTTTTGAAAAAAGGCTGCACAGCTAAATGGTAATAGTAGAGTTTGCATATTACATTTTGAAGGACTATAAAGGCTACTAGTAAATTCTATAGGAAGTGAAAATCAATAATACTGTTGTAAATGTTTCTATTTCTAGTCTAAATATTACTCGCCGGATCACAAAATTGAAACACCGCTTCTGGACTTGGGTTTTGTTAGTTTTCAGTGGGTGGTAGGTACATATTGCTATTGTTTTGCAGTAAGTAGCGAGCGTGGAAGTTTGGTAGCTTTACTAAATCTACGAAGTACAAGAGAAATACCATATTAATCGAATTTAAAGTAGTAAGAGTTCTTGATAAGGTGCAGTAGGTAATAAAAATAAACAAATCCTTTCTACGAGTTGGCTGCTTCGGTCATTTTCCGAGTTGTAAACGTAAACATTTCCAGTTCTTAGAACTTAACCCGAGAAGTGTTCCGATAAACAATGGGAAATATGCACTGGATTTTATTCGGGAACAAATTAATTTGATAAAATCACATTTACTTTACCTATTTCATATTTATATTCACTTATATACGACCATAAAATACGGTTTTCCGCAAGATTGATATACGGATTGTCTTTTTGACTGACAGGAGCGGGTGAGAGTGTTGCCATAACCACTTTGTAAAAAGTACTTTTATTTGTTATGTATTTAGTAAATAAAGTTATTGTGTATTTTTTTTTGCACAGCTTTATTATATAGTACACCTTTGTCATGGTTTATTTCAATTCAGTGAATAGAATCAACGGATTTACGTGCCCTCCAAAGCACGGAATTTGGTATCCCCTCAACTGTTAGAGCCAAAATAGCGAATATGGCTCATCAGTGGACCCCAAAATGGGGCGCGCCGCTTACTACCGTAATCCCAACTTGCACTTAACCGGATTTGTTTATTCTAATGGTACAGGTGGCAAGAAAACCAGGGAACCTAGATTATGACCTACATTATGGTCAATTTTTTTAAATAATTTGTATTATGTAATCTTCTTATATATTTATGCTAGAAACTGTAACCATAGGTACATCATAATTTTATCGATTGTCTACTCTTTTCCGCATTAAACTAACCAACACTACTATTTTCGACGTCAAATATTGTCCCTAGTTTTGATACTTACCCATCCTTAGTTTTTACTAACAGTTTGTGTGGATTTTTTCCTTGACTAAGTATTAAAACGGTCATTTGCTAGTTGTCTTTGTTCAAATTAATCCCGTTTTTAAGAGCGAAAACGAGACAAAAACAGTTTATCTTTGCGTTTTTGATTAAAATATGCGCGCGCTATCAGCGACCCAAATTAGGTCGCGCTACCAGCCAGCGCCAGCGCCCCATCCCGGGCATCAGCGCCAGCGCCACACTTTATGTTCCCCTGTGGGATTTGCACTTACTATCTCCGGATCGGGACGGAAGCCAATGCCTGAGACCTACTAAAAACAGGAATAATGAAAAAAAGTAAAGGGTCTCAAACTCAAAAGTAAAATGGTGGCAACACTCAGCAGAACTACTGTTTTTTTTTATTAAGTCTTGGCGCGGAACAAGGTTTTCAGCCGAAAACTAAAGGCTATGTTCGATTCGTGCATGGGCTTCATCGCACGTTGCTCTGGTTCAGATGTGTTCAACCGGCGAAAATATAAGAATACCAAATTGAATAATACCCATCCCTTCCTTTCAGCAGAGTAATATGGTCAGAGGCTAGACGTTTGTAGACTGGTGATAAGCAGCACCGTAGATTTTTATTACCACACGTTGCATACCGTCAAACCTTAGGTGGATTTTGTCATGTGTCAGTAATTACAATTAGGCAGATTGTTTTCCTTCAAACGAAATCAGCTCTGTTGGTAAACAATAAATAACTGGCATATTGCTGGCATCCTTACTGGCAGAACTCTTAACTAATAAAGGAAGTTGCATTTATTTATTAAATAAAACAAACTATAATTACAAAGTATTTACTACTTATCAAAAATATCATATGACCTGTGTCACAAAGTTATTTTGGTTCTTAAAAATAATCTAAAACGCTCTTTTGGAATAATCACAATCTTTTTTTTTCTTAATACTAACAAGGCCACCTATTATATAGTAAAATCCAACTTGGGAATATCTACAGTTGATCAACAGTAAGCGTAAGATTAATGTCGAATAGAATTAACATGATGGTAGGTAAATATTTCGTCCAAGTTATACCTATAAATTAGAAAAAAAAAACTTATAAAGAAAACTTAATGCTAATGAATAATTATATTTTGCACGGAACTTAAGTATGTTGCATGGCACTACACGGCAGTACCTCTCTTAAAATAGATAAGATGTTTTTTTTTAATTTTCTGGTATATTACAGTTATTACATAGATCCTGATCTAATTTATAGATAAGTTCAGTTTAAAATTTTTGTATTACGGGCCCCAGGTGATAATTTTTAACTTGACTTTAACAATATCTTCACAGTTATGCTGAATAATAAAAATCGTTAAAATAAAGTATAGTACCCTAGAAACAAACTTTCACTGAACAATAATACTGAAAAAAACTTTTAAATTATAATATAAAACAAAAAATAACATGAATGCATATAAGAGTTATAAAATATAATGATCCCAAAAATTCAACAGTTGAAATAACTTCCATGGTATTACCACAGAGTAACTATAATACTATGTACAAGTATTACTATAGAATTATAAACTGTTTTTGTAAATAATGTTTTCCAAGAAACTTCACTACCTTTTAGCAGCTATAGGCTAAGGCTATAGGTGTTTTTTGCAGCCTTAGATTGGTATCATAATAATGATATAAGTATAAGAAGATATAACAACAGTAAAATCGTCATAACAATTTAACAACATTTAGCGCAATCAACTTGTAGCTAATAATAAAACGTTAGCTTTTTTTTTTATTATTCATTCGTGTCTGACCTTAGCGTTTTCTGTTGACTTTCGAGCGTGGTTAAGCAATCTTGGTTGACCGTTGACAATTTGACTTTAAAGTCTGGCTAAGCATTCTTGATTGACCTTAGCGTCTTCTGTTGACCTTCGAGTCTTTGACCTTCAAGTCTTGTATGATGGGCGTGATGCGGTCAACGATGTCCTTCTTGGTTTCTCCCTGTGGCGGGTCATAGCCGAAGTAAGTCTCGTATTCCTTGCACTGTTGCATGTAAGTGCGCCACTTGGCGTCCCTCTGCAGGCACAGCGGGTTCCCGATTACCACCGCCTTCGCCTTAGCGCGCGTCAGGGCCACGTTGAAACGCTGGGGGAAAAAAGGTGTAATGCATTGTTATTGCCATAAAACTCCAATATTCTGCTAATGGTCTTGGGTATAAGAGAGCCCGATGGTGTAGTGGACCTCTGCCTCCTAAGCGGGGAGGTCGTGGTTCGAATCCCACCACGTACCAATGATGTGCGTGTGGAATGAGAGATCTTTTTGAAAAACTCTTTCAATCCCAACCAAATTATAAGAGGATTTAGGAAATAATTGTGAAACTTCATGGTAAGGTGTAAAATTTGTGAAACGTAAACAAAGAAAGTTAGAACTCACTAACTGGATCTCTCAATCTGGACAAGTGAAGAAAAAGCCATAACGCGTATCCAAGCATATACTGCCTATGTGGTTTTAATTTACATTTTAATTAATTGTGAAGGATTTGTGACGGCTGCTAAACACAATTTCGATTCGTTTCAAAGCCACGTTTAAGATTTATAACGGTTTATACGGATCACTCAGAGTGGACATTGTTCAATTGAGTGATCTTGTAAAACACCACACTTTGCTTCACAAATTTTTCCAGAAGCATAATTTGCAATAAACATTATTATTATTTTATACTAGCTGGTGCCCGCGACTTCGTTCGCGTTGAAGTATGTGAAAGTAATGAGTAACTATTTACTTTAAAAAAATATCTCTATAAACTACATTAGTAGCTGTTCTTCTGTCTCTTCATTACGCGTCGCATCCACCGCATCAGCCGCTCATTTTCTAAGAAAATTAGATTATTTCTACGTAAACGTTCATAATGTTCTCCTGCTTCTTCTTATCTCTTTTGATGCTGGTCATCGTTTTCTAGAGATATCGCCCTGTTGTGCTGGTCTCGATCATTTCTTAATAGTTCTTCGTATTGAGAAAAAGTTTCAGATGCGCGTGATAAGGCGTGGCTCTGACTGTCAGCCGTCAGCCTAGAGCTCCTTTCGGTGAAGGTTTCCGAGGCTCGTGATAAGGCGTGGCTCTGACTGTCAGCCGTCAGCCTAGAGCTCCTTTCGGTGAAGGTTTCCGAGGCTCGTGATAAGGCGTGGCTCTGACTGTCAGCCGTCAGCCTAGAGCTCCTTTCGGTAAAGGTTTCCGAGTCGCGTGAGTGGCTCTGGCTGTCAGCCGTGGGTCTAGAGCTCCTTTCGGTAAAGGTTTCCGAGGCTCGTGATAAGGCGTGGCTCTGACTATCAGCCGTCAGCATAGAGCTCCTTTCGGTAAAGGTTTCCAAGGCGCGTGAGTGGCTTTGACTGTCGGCCCTGAGTCTAGAGCTCCACTCGGTAAAGGTTTCCGAGGCGCGTGATAAGGCGTGGCTCTGACTGTCAGCCATCAGTTTAGAGCTCCTTTCGGTAAAGGTTTCCAAGGCGCGTGAGTGGCTTTGACTGTCGGCCCTGAGTCTAGAGCTCCACTCGGTAAAGGTTTCCCAGGCGTGTGACAAGGCGTGGCTCTGACTGTCAGCCATCAGTTTAGAGCTCCTTTCGGTAAAGGTTTCCAAGGCGCGTGAGTGGCTTTGACTGTCGGCCCTGAGTCTAGAGCTCCTTTCGGTGAAGGTTTCCGAGGCGCGTGATAAGGCGTGGCTGTGACTGTCAGCCATCAGTTTAGAGCTCCTTTCGGTAAAGGTTTCCAAGGCGCGTGAGTGGCTTTGACTGTCGGCCCTGAGTCTAGAGCTCCACTCGGTAAAGGTTTCCGAGGCGTGTGATAAGGCGTGGCTCTGACTATCAGCCGTCAGCATAGAGCTCCTTTCGGTAAAGGTTTCCAAGGCGCGTGAGTGGCTTTGACTGTCGGCCCTGAGTCTAGAGCTCCACTCGGTAAAGGTTTCCGAGGCGCGTGATGAGGCGTGGCTCTGGCTGTCAGCCGTCAGCCTAGAGCTCCTTTCGGTGAAGGTTTCCGAAGCGCGTGATAAGGCGTGGCTCTGACTGTCAGCCATCAGTTTAGAGCTCCTTTCGGTAAAGGTTTCCAAGGCGCGTGAGTGGCTTTGACTGTCGGCCCTGAGTCTAGAGCTCCACTCGGTAAAGGTTTCCGAGGCGTGTGATAAGGCGTGGCTCTGACTATCAGCCGTCAGCATAGAGCTCCTTTCGGTAAAGGTTTCCAAGGCGCGTGAGTGGATTTGACTGTCGGCCCTGAGTCTAGAGCTCCACTCAGTAAAGGTTTCCGAGGCGCGTGATAAGGCGTGGCTCTGGCTGTCAGCCGTCAGCCTAGAGCTCCTTTCGGTGAAGGTTTCCGAGGCGCGTGATAAGGCGTGGCTCTGACTGTCAGCCATCAGTCTAGAGCTCCTTTCGGTAAAGGTTTCCGAGGCTCGTGATAAGACGTGGCTCTGACTATAAGCCGTCAGCATAGAGCTCCTTTCGGTAAAGGTTTCCAAGGCGCGTGAGTGGCTTTGACTGTCGGCCCTGAGTCTAGAGCTCCACTCGGTAAAGGTTTCCGAGGCGCGTGATAAGGCGTGGCTCTGGCTGTCAGCCGTGAGTCTAGAGCTCCTTTCGGTAAAGGTTTCCGAGGCGCGTGATAAGGCGTGGCTCTGGCTGTCAGCCGTGAGTCTAGAGCTCCTTTCGGTAAAGGTTTCCGAGGCGCGTGATAAGGCGTGGCTCTGATTATCAGCCGTCAGCCTAGAGCTCCTTTCGGTAAAGGTTTCCGAGGCGCGTGATAAGGCGTAGCTCTGATTATCAGCCGTCAGCCTAGAGCTCCTTTCGGTAAAGGTTTCCGAGGCGCGTGATAAGGCGTGGCTCTGATTATCAGCCGTGAGTCTAGAGCTCCTTTCGGTAAAGGTTTCCGAGGCGCGTGATAAGGCGTGGCTCTGGCTGTCAGCCGTCAGCCTAGAGCTCCTTTCGGTGAAGGTTTCCGAGGCGCGTGATAAGGCGTGGCTCTGACTGTCAGCCATCAGTCTAGAGCTCCTTTCGGTAAAGGTTTCCGAGGCTCGTGATAAGACGTGGCTCTGACTATAAGCCGTCAGCATAGAGCTCCTTTCGGTAAAGGTTTCCAAGGCGCGTGAGTGGCTTTGACTGTCGGCCCTGAGTCTAGAGCTCCACTCGGTAAAGGTTTCCGAGGCGCGTGATAAGGCGTGGCTCTGGCTGTCAGCCGTGAGTCTAGAGCTCCTTTCGGTAAAGGTTTCCGAGGCGCGTGATAAGGCGTGGCTCTGATTATCAGCCGTCAGCCTAGAGCTCCTTTCGGTAAAGGTTTCCGAGGCGCGTGATAAGGCGTAGCTCTGATTATCAGCCGTCAGCCTAGAGCTCCTTTCGGTAAAGGTTTCCGAGGCGCGTGATAAGGCGTGGCTCTGATTATCAGCCGTGAGTCTAGAGCTCCTTTCGGTAAAGGTTTCCGAGGCGCGTGATAAGGCGTGGCTCTGATTATCAGCCGTCAGCCTAGAGCTCCTTTCGGTAAAGGTTTCCGAGGCGCGTGATAAGGCGTAGCTCTGATTATCAGCCGTCAGCCTAGAGCTCCTTTCGGTAAAGGTTTCCGAGACGCATGATAATGCATGGCGCTCACTGTCAGCCGTCTGCCTGAGGTCCTCTCGGCAAATAACTCGGAGGCGCGAGACAATGTATGGCGGTCATTATCAGCATACAAGCGCATACTTCCTAAGTTCCTGCCCTTTCTATAAAGGTTTCTGAAGCTCGAGATGACGATTGGCGTTCACGATCATAGCTAAGCCGTGCATCACGATCGGAAGACGTTTCCAAAGAGCGCGCAATAGCATGACTTTCTCGATCAGCTTCAACTCGGACCTGTCGTTCGTCATTTGATTCCTGTGATCGAACCAACCTCTTTCTTTTTGCTTCTTTACCATTTTTTTTTACAGATTTGGGCGTTTTTGAACATTGCTACAATAAAGTAACTTACCCACTTAACAACAACAACCAAGAAATCAATAACCAAATCACAAAGGACAAATAAAAGTCCGTTATACTAACCTAGTCAAATATGTTATTTTAACGACAACAACAAAATTTTCATTTTTCATTCAAAGCAACAAATAACCAAATCGCAAAGCAATAACAAAAGTCCGTTTTAGTAATCAAGTCAAATTATTTGATAAGTAAGTATGAATTCCAGAAGCAATAAAAATCTGAAAAAAAAACCGCTGTGGTTGCTCCTCTGCGTTACCGTCTGCAAAACCACACAATGACCATTTGGTCATTGTGTGTTTTATGTTATTGTTGTAGTGTATTTACACTACAACAATAACATAAACCCGAAGGAAGGAATCTACACATCACAATATAATGGGAGTTTTAGCCAGTAATTTAACTGCTACCGCCTTCAACGCGTGGAGGTAGGTAGCTTATGCTACTGTGTAGAGAGTAACATTACCTAAATGCAGGCCTACCTGCGACTCTAGGTACACATAGTTAAATCAATAAGTTTCATCTTAATTGGTTTAATAACATTCAGAATTTAATTTTCTGCCTGCCCCCAAGTCAGGTAGCGTGATTTTTCGTATCGTATCTTTGAGTCCAGGTAACATACAGTTGAGTAAAAAAGATCTATCAAAATCAATTAAAAACAATCCAAGTTGAATATCCTGCCTACCCCCTAAGATAGGTAGCATGATAAAGTATCATAAGTTTAAGTACAAATAACTCTTAGCTCAACAAAAAATAATAATCAAAATCAGTTAAAACAAACGAAATTCAATGTCCTGCCTACCCCTTAAGTTACTTGGCGTGATTTTTTATATCCCAGTTTACAGTCCAGGTAATACTTATTTATATAAAAAAAGTTCCAACTAAATCGGTCCAGTAGATTCTGAGATTAGCCCGGACAGACAGACAGACAGACAGACAGACAGACAAAAAATTCAAAAAAAATGTTTTTGCGTTCTATTACTTGTAAGATCAAGATAAGAACCTCAACGCAATTTTTCAATAAAATATTCAATGTACAGAATTCACCTCGTTTACAGTTTTATTATATGTATAGATTTCATACTTTTTCAGTATAAGGTGGTGTTTTACAAGATCACTCAATTGAACAATGTCCACTCTGAGTGATCCGTATAAACCGTTATAAAATCTTAAACGTGGCTTTGAAACGAATCGAAATTGTGTTTAGCAGCCGTCACAAATCCTTCACAATTAATTAAAATGCAATTTAAAAACACATATGCAGTATAGGCTTGGATACGCGCACATGTACCAATGTGTTTTTCAGTTTTCGAATTTCATATGTACGTTTATTCGGCGCTTTTTCCGTGTTTCGTAAGGCACGTTAAGCCGTTGGTCCCGGTTAATATCGTTTGGTACCGTAGATATTAGTCGTAAAGCCGTGTCAGAGGCCAGTGCTAAGCATTGGCGGCTTGAAACCTCTGACCTCATCTAGGATTGGGTCTGGTTTCCCTTCTGGGTTGCGGAGGTCAGATGGTCATCGCTCTGTGCAAAAACCAGTACTCTCGTTCAATCCCCTAGGTTAGGTAGCCGACCCCGTGAGATACGGGATCAGGCTAGGGAGATGACCTGGTCGTCGACGAGGAAGTCCAGCTGGTACTTGGCGCGCACGGTGGACGCGAGGATCACGCGCTTCTCCTTGCCCTGGAGCACCTGGATACCTGGTCGTCGACGAGGAAGCCCAGCTGGTACTTGGCGTCGTGAGCCAGCAGCGAGAAGTTGGCGCGCACGGTGGTCACGAGGATCACGCGCTTCTCCTGGCCCTGGAGCACCTGGATACCTGGTCGTCGACGAGGAAGCCCAGCTGGTACTTGGCGTCGTGAGCCAGCAGCGAGCAATTGGCGCGCACGGTTGTCACGAGGATCACGCGCTTCTCCTGGCCCTGGAGCACCTGGATACCTGGTCGTCGACGAGGAAGCCCAGCTGGTACTTGGCGTCGTGAGCCAGCAGCGAGAAGTTGGCGCGCACGGTGGTCACGAGGATCACGCGCTTCTCCTGGCCCTGGAGCACCTGGATACCTGGTCGTCGACGAGGAAGCCCAGCTGGTACTTGGCGTCGTGAGCCAGCAGCGAGCAGTTGGCGCGCACGGTGGACACGAGGATCACGCGCTTCTCCTGGCCCTGGAGCACCTGGATACCTGGTCGTCGACGAGGAAGCCCAGCTGGTACTTGGCGTCGTGAGCCAGCAGCGAGCAGTTGGCGCGCACGGTGGACACGAGGATCACGCGCTTCTCCTGGCCCTGGAGCACCTGGATACCTGGTCGTCGACGAGGAAGCCCAGCTGGTACTTGGCGTCGTGAGCCAGCAGCGAGCAGTTGGCGCGCACGGTTGTCACGAGGATCACGCGCTTCTCCTTGCCCTGGAACGCCTCCACGGTGCCCACCTCCACGCGCCCCCCCCACAGCGTTGTTTGCAGCCAGTTCTTGATCTTGTATACCTGTGAGGATCCACCAAATACTCAGTAGAGTAACCACTTACGACAGAACTAGAAACGCTTTCGTTTCAAACAAATCAATAGATTACGCAAGTGAACGCGTTATTGCACGAAATATGAATGAATCAATACGTTATGCGGGCGAAGCGAACACGACATTGCACAAAACATGAATGAATCAATACGTTATACGAGCGAAGCGAACGCGTCATTGCACGAAAAATGAATGAATCAATACGTTATGCGAGCGAAGCGAACGAGTCATTGCACGAAACATGAATGAATCAATACGTTATGCGAGCGAAGCGAGCGCGTCATTGCACAAAATATGAATGAATTAATTCAATATGCGAGCGCAGCGAACGCGTCATTGCACGAAACATGAATGAATCAATACGTTATCAATCAATCACTCGTTTATTTGCATTAAATGTGGTGGTGCACGCAGGCAAGATGTTATATACAGTTTTTGATTGCACAATTAACCAATATTATAAAATAAGTTATTAACTATACTAAAGTTAAGTATAATAAATTAATAATTCTAGATAATCTTACGCGTTAGATATTCTTCTATAGAATAAAAACTTTCACGTATCAACCATTTATTTATTATTATTTTTATGCGAGCGCCATATTCAACTAAAGCTTAAAATAACACACCTGTCGTATGTACGGAGTGACGACGCCGATATCTTCCGGAAGTACTTTGTGTTTTGTTATCAAAGCCTTGATGTATTTCTGAACAATGTCCAGCTCCGTATTGTTGAAGAAACTGAAAAAATAAACTTCGTTACAAGGTCGTTGTCCACTCTATCCACTACGTAAGGGATACAGGTGTGACTATGGCAGTTGGCACCGTGCCCTGCGCTCAGTTAGTGCGTGTAAGGCAGATATTGTCTATGGTTTCAAACGCACCTGTATGGATGGGTGCACAAGCTGTCGTCTTACAATCACTAGGTAGTCCAAATCGGACTGGATGCGGATGCGGATACGGATCGGACACACGGATACGGATAAGTGCATAAACGCCCTGAGCCCCGCTCTATGGTGGATCTTTCAATTTACTGTTATATATTAATTCAAATTTATGTTCATAGTCTTTTCTGATAATTTAATTTCGTTAGTTGTAATTTATTTTTATTTTGATTTTTATTAGTGAATGTAATTATTTGTTTTATAGATTTTAAATAGAAAACCTTTCGTTTTGCATGCCAGTTTTGGCGCAACATGCCCATCTCCCTAGCCTTATCCCGTATCTCACGGGGTCGGCTACCTAATCTAGGTGATTGAACGAGGGTACTGGTTTTTACACAGAGCGTCTGCCATCTGACCTCCGAAACCCAGAAGGGAAACCAGACCCAATCCTAGATTAGGGCCGCCAATGCTTACCACTGGCCTCTGATATGACTTAACGACTAATATCTACGGTGTTAAACGAAGCTTCCGAAGCACGGAAAAAGCGCCGAATAAAAGTAACATGCTGATCACATTTTATTTAAGAACTTTTTATACCATATCTGCCTGCAATATTATATTTGATTTAATTAATTTCGTTCCTGGTCGGACAGGGTATTACCTGGGTGACTTGCCCATCCTCTGCTCCTTGGAGAGCACGCCGTGGAAGACGATGGCGCGACTGTGCTCCCGCGCGCCGAGGATGTCCACCGAGCTCAGCGGGTCCTCCGCCGCCATCGCCTGGAGAAGGAAGGTACATATAATCACGCCTGGGATAGGCAGAGCGTAAATGACCTAAACGAGGTCTTATCACTACAGCAATATACCTACAAATCCATCTTAAAATAACCCTCAATACTTTGTCAGACGTGGCGGAACGACAGAGGCAGAGCGTAAACCACCTAAACGAACGACCTGTCGTTCCGCCACGTCTGACAAAGTTTTGAGGGTTATTTAAGATAGAATTCTAGGTATATTGCTGTAGTGACAGGTTGTCAGCCCATCGCCTAAATTACAATATACTGAAACCCTCGGATCCCTTAGCTGGTTTTTACAGCATGCCCGGGAGGAAATGTTTTTCTCTCGCTCCCAGGCCAGCATGGAAGAAATTAACATCACAACACCATTAACATCTGAACATCTATTCTTCTTGTGTCATTCGATTCTCAAAAAGTAAATATTTGTCATTTTCTTACTGTGTTACTTGCTTCCATGCTGGACTGGGAGCGAGAGAAAAACAGAGAATGTGCCAGCTGCATTTCCTCCCGGGCATGCTGTAAAAACCAGCTAAGGGGTCCGAGGGTTTCTGTATATTGCAATTTAGGCGATGGGCTGACAACCTGTCACTACGGCAATATACTTACAAATCTATCTTAATAACCTTCAAAACTTTGTCAGACGTGGCGGAACGACCTTTGTTTACGTCGTTTACGTTCTGCCTACCCCATTAGGGATAAAGGCGTGATTATATGTATGTATGTATGTAAGTTCTTACTGTGATATTTTCCCAGTTTGGTAAAGACAATGGGGCCTGAATCACCTGATTGTCTATCAGAAAAAAGATTCCGTGCTTCGGAGGGCATCGGTCGGTTGCGCTGTCTTTTAAAGTGGTCGGAACAAAGTCATGAGTCGTATTTTTGAATATCGCATGCGAACTTTACTCTTTCGTATGCGCATTAGCTTTCGAGCGGTTCAGAAATACGCCTCCAGGTCAGAGACGTAAGTCAACTGATAACAATACATACATATAATCACGCCTTTATCCCTAATGGGGTAGGCAGAGCGTAAACGACCCAAACAAGTCGTTCCGCCACGTCTGACAAAGTTTTGAGGGTTATTTAAGATAGATTTGTAAGTATATTGCTGTAGTGACAGGTTGTCAGCCCATCGCCTAAATTATAATATACTGAAACCCTCGGATCCCTTAGCAGGTTTTTACAGCATACCCGGGAGGAAATGCAGCTGGCACATTCTATGTTTTTCTCTCGCTCTCAGGCCAGCATGGAAGAAACATAACAATAACAATACTAAATTTTAATTACTAATAGGCGGTTTAAAAACTCTGACACCAGGGTTTTTCAGGCCGTTCGTTGACTCAAAAATACCCATTTCTCCCAATTGCTCGGAAAAGCTTCATTATTTAAAAAAAAAAAAACATAACCAACATTCACTCTTTTCGGTTCTCAAATTCGCAGACGCCAGCAATTTCTCTAAACGACAACAATGACCATTAACGACCGCTACACGAAGTCTTTAAGGACACACTAGAATGGTTTAGGTGATTTGTTCAAATCATTGATTATTCTAAAGCTGAATGCGCATACAACATTTTAAATTTACAAAATGACATGAATTAATGAAATGTGCGCATGTCAAAATGGAGGAATCGCAAGTTTGATATTCGTTTTTAAGTGTATAAATGATAGAGAAGTACTATAATTGTCTCAGCCGAAATAGCAATATACGGTCTCGTAATCTCGTTTACAAATTTTCTCAACGATATCGGGTGTAAGGGACAGCGTCCCGCAAACTGATAGGGGTTGCTTAGTCAACGTCACTGAACAACTTCCACCAGGAAATTCTTTTAGCAAGTGAAAAAACAATTTGGATTTTCCATACAAAATGTTCATCTTGATCAGACAATTTGTATGGAAAAGCCTATTCTTTTACACTTCATGAAAAAATAAATCCTACTGATATTTGTTCAGTGTCGTTGACTGAGCAACCCCTATCAGTTTGCGAGACGATATCCCTTAAATCTGGTATATTACTTTTTTTCGGCCTCGGAGTACTGTACTATTGACAGAAGAAGAGTAGAATAGATCTTCCATGCTGGACTGGGAGCGAGAGAAAAACATAGAATGTGCTAGCTGTTTGCCTCCCGGGCATGCTGTAAAAACCAGCTAAGGAATCCAAGGGTTTTCTGTATATTGCAATTCAGGCGATGGGCTGACAATCTGTCACTACAGCAATATACCTACAAATCTATCTTAAACAACCCTCTAAACTTTATCAGACGTGGCGGAACGACCTTTGTTTGGGTCGTTTGCGCGCTGCCTACCCCATTACGGATAAAGGCGATTTGCCGCTATATCGCGATTCTCACCCTGAGTTGTCCATGGTAGAAGAGGTCGTTGGGTATCCTGAGCACGGCGGGGTCGGAGCGGAAGTTGTTACGCAGCATCAGGGTGTAGTTGGCGTCGTTTGAGGAGTACAGCTCACATTTGGTCATCAGTCGCTCCATCAGAGACAATCCTGTTATCAACATTTCCATTTACTTAGTGAACACTCGTAAATTGAAATCGCACGCAATTTATCTCGCTCACACGCAATGTATCTCACTCACACGCAATCCGTCTCGATCGCACGCAATCTTTCTCGCTTGCGGGCAATCCTATCTTGTTAGCACGCAGTCAATCTGGCTCGCATGGAATGTAACTCGCTCGCACCCAAACTATCGCCCTTGCACGCATGCAATCTATCTCGCTCCCACGCAAATTTACGCAAAATATCTCAGTCGCACAAAATCTATCTCTGTTACACGCATGCATAACTTACTCACAAGCTATATCAATGCCACGCTATTTTGCTTTAACACACGTTATTTCGCTTATACACACGTCATCTCGCTTAAACACACGTTATCTCGCTTTTAGACACGTCATCTTGCTTATACACACATCATCTCGCTTACACACGTTATCTCGCTCATACACACGTTATCTCGCTCATACACACGTCATCTCGCTCATACACACGTCATCTCGCTCACACACACGCTATCTCGCTTACCCAGCCCGAGCCTGCGCGCGTGGTGCGATATGACGACGGGGCCCAGCTGCAGCGGGTCTCCTGCTAGAGTAAGGCTTCCTCTGCTCGCCAGCAGACCACATATGGGGATGAGGCAGGCCGGCTCGCTCGCTTGCGCCGCTTCGTCGATGAACAAGTGCGTGATTGGACGCTCCTTGCAGATCCTACGCGCCTCTCTGTGATAGTGATAATTAATAGATACACACACACATGTATACCCACACAAAGACTAATTACAATTGTACACTACACTACACTTAACTGCCTCCGTGGTCTAGTAGTCAGAGTCTTGGGCTTACGATCTGGAGGTCCTGGGTTCGATTTCCACAAAGTTGATATTTGCCAATTTATCACTTTGTGCGGTATTCCCAGTTTGGTTAGGACATTGCACGCAGAATCACCTGATTGTCCGAAAAGAAAAAGGATTCCGTGCTTCGGGGGGCACGTTAAGCCGACGGCCCCGATCGCTGTCGTTGATAGTGGTCGTTACTCAAAACCATGTCAGAGGCCTAATAGCTGTGCTACTAGGCGGTTTGAAAACTCTGACACCCGGGTTCATTGGGTCGTTGTTTGACTTGAGAATCCACTCGCTAAGAAGAAGACTACAGCGTGAAACTTTACTAGTAATTAATCATATGTTATTACTTTTATGTTATGTATAGTTATTACTTTATATGGTTTTATTCTATAGCTACACTTAGTTGAACCTAAACAACACAGTAGTCATCAATTCATCGAGGAAGGATGTAGCTGGTATCTTAGCACAGGTTTTACACTTATTTATTAATAAGATAAGAAACAAAATAACTAGATAGGATAAGAAACTGATTAGACAAAAATACAGTGTTTCTTACATCGCTAAGTATGTCTTAATTATTTATTATTTTATTTCCGCCAAATAATTAAGACATACTTAGCGATGTAAGAAACACTGTATTGTAGCGATGTAATTTTTGTGCAGTAAATCTCTTTAATTTCAATTTTTATTTAAAATACGGAACTTAACTTGGATACAAATACCAGCGGATCTCGCACTAGGTCGAACCTGTATCGCGAGAGTCCAGATCGAGCGTTATAATAACAAACATTTATCACCGGCACGGAGTGTAGAAATACATGTTTATGAAAAAGAAAAAAAAGACAAAGCACATAACAAAATATTAATAGAGTGGATATTTAAAATATGAAAGAATGCTATCGGAAGTAAATAAGGTTTGCCTGTAAATCCGTGTGTGCGTGTGTGTGCACTGAACGAGTGGTAAGATAACGGAGCAAATACAGATATTGTTTGAAATATCGGCTGTGTACGGTTAAGCGGACCAGTATTGCATAAAAGTTCTTCAGTTTGGTCATAAGTAAGGGCAAGCAGTTTTTTTCTTATTATAGACTTGGCTTGTTTAACCTTGAGATTGTGGATATCACATTTTTGGATGATGCGATTGTATATATATCTTATCTAGTTAGGAATATAATGCAATGATTCTTTTGTGCGGGTCGGGTTCAACGAAATTAATTAATAACTTGTTTTTCACCCGCCCATTAGGCCTTTCTTCCATGCTCGACTGGCAGTGAGATTCTTCCATGCTGGACTGGGAGTGAGAGAAAAGCATACATTGTGCCAGCTGCATCTCCTCCCGAGCATGCTGTAAAAACCAGCTGAGGGATCTGAGGGTTTCAGTACATAGTAATTTAGGCGATGGGCAGACAACCTGTCACTACAGCAATATACTTACAAATCTATCTTAAATAACATTCAAAACTTTGTCAGGCGTGGTGGAACGACCTTTGTTTAGGTCCATTACGCTCTGCCTACCCCATTAGGAATAAAGGCGTGATTATATGTATGTATATATTAACAGCAATAGCATCCAATTTAATAGCACAATTCAGCACAGAAACTTGAATACTATACTATATGTATATCACGCCACGTCCGTCAAAGTTTGAGGGTTATTTAAGATAGATTTGTTTCATATTGTTGTAGTGACAGGTTGTCAGCCCATCGCCTAAATTACAATATACTGAAACCCTCGGATCCCTTAGCTGGTTTTTACAGCATGCCCGGGAGGAAACTGGCACATTCTATGTTTTTCTCTTGCTCCCAGGCCAGCATGGAAGGAAACTTGAATTACTTGGCATATTTGGCGGCGTGCGAGAGCGTGGTGACAACGATGTTGTACGTCATAAACTCCTCTATGGTGACGTATTTGAACTCGTTTTTGCACGATCCGTTCGAGAACTTCTTCAGACATTCCGGCAATGATTCCCTAGAAAAGGGCGAAGGTCAGAGTATCGGAATTTTACCGTAGGTAAAATGCAACACAATTCAAAACTCACTTTTATTCAATTGGTCAAAAGTATTTTTATGCAAACAAATCAAGTGTAGTGGATAGGGCAGCTGCCTCCTGAGCGGGGAGGTCATGGTTCGAATTCCACCATATACCAATGTTTTCGAATTTCATATGTATGTTTATTCGGCGCTTTTTCCGTGTTTCGGAAGACACGTTAAGCCATTGGTCGCAGTTAATAACGTTTAATACCGTACATATTAGTCATTAAGCCATGTCAGAGGCCAGTTCTTAGCATTAGCGGCTTGAAAACTCCGACCTAATCTAGGATTGGGTCTGGTTTCCCTTCTGGGTTGCGGAGGTCAGATGGCAGTCGCTCTGTGTAAAAACCAGTTCCCTCGTTCCATCACCTAGATAAGGTAGCCAAGGCTAGGGAGATGATGATGCACGCAAATCAGGTCACAAGTCAGCGGCCATCTTGGGTTTGGAGACTAGCTTTGAAGTATTATCTTGCGAGTTTTAGTTACTACAAACTAAAGGTGTATCGAGAGTTTAATACTTACCACACCCTGAACTTTGAGTTAGCTCTCAGTAGAAACTTCTGTTGATCGAATTTATCCGCGTATTTGATGAGCATAGTGGCCACGTGGTCGGCCGCCATATTGGAATCCGTGCAAACTAATATACGATAAGAAGGGTTCTTCTTCACAAGCTGTGGACAAAATAGGCATGTTGACTCGATGGTTAAAAAAAAACAAAACGTTTATACTGAAAACTGATGACCAAAATAAACAACTGTGCATCTCATTCATCACTTAAAAAAATATGCACATTTAGATTTAATAATCAAGTTAAAAATATAGAAGTTATTGATTTGAGTACTCAACATATACTTGGGAGTGTCGTCATAACCGAGTATTTTCATACCAAGAAGGGTTTTAGGCATTTCATAGAGTTGCTGATTTGGCTAGTAGGCAAATAGCGTATTGGGTGTGGTAAAGCGTTTCAAACATGTTTGCTGCGAATATATTACGACATTTTTCTGGATAGTTTTTTCTAATGTGATACGTCATGTCATGTCTGGCTGATTATCACTACATAGTCTCAAACAAAGTAGCTTGCCTCGTCTGTCTGTTCCTATGTATGCTTAGATCTTTAAAACTACACAACGGATTTGATGCGGTTTTTTTAATAGGTAAAATGCATGCATTATTTAGTAGAAAAACACAGATGATTTCCGTGCGAAGCCGGGGTGGGTCGCTAGTGGAGATAGTAAATGACATAATCTGTACAAAGTAACAAGACCTTTACGAAGTAGCACTAGTGTTTTATAACTTACATTATTCAAGTGTTTGTTAAAGAGCATTAGGATAGTTCATAGTTAAAAGATGGCTTAAAATTGCGCAATAAAGTAGACAATCCTAGCGTCTTAGAAAGGATCTGTCTGTTCGTTCCTGATAACTACACGCGTACTGGTCGGCGCTATCGACAACTGTTTGCTACCAGTTCCACACGCACTTGCTATGCTGCCAATGCACCTACTGCCCGGGCTATCACCCTTCTTAATAGCTTTTTGTTAGACGTCCAAGATGTTGATTTATTTAATACTCGTATTTATAAGATTGCCGTATATTTATATCTATTTCTAAGCAAAACTGTACAATAATTTAAGTTCCAATGTGGGTGTTTGGTTTTGTACTGTAAACCTGCATTGTTTTTTTTGAAATAAATAAATAAATAAATAAATAAAAGGCCACTGTAAGAACGGTTCACACGGTTTAACTTAAGACCTCAGGGCCGTATTAATAATCAGCTCTTATGAGTGACAGCGAGTTTGAGTTCGTATCAGAAATATCATTTCAGTACAAACTGGCGTGTCAAATCCATACTTAATACTAGTCTTAAGTTATAGATCGCTTCATAAATAAGAGCCTTACTGTCCTACATTGTGCAAGTATTTTGTACGGTGCGTTAGGATGCACGCACGGTAGACCGTTTTCGAATAATACATACATATAATCACGCCTTTATCCCTAATCGGGTAGGCAGAGCGTAAACGACCTAAACAAAGGTCGTTCCGCCACGTCTGACAACGTTTTGAGGGTTATTTTAAGATAGATTTGTAGGTACATTGCTGTAGTGACAGGATGTCAGCCCATCGCCTAAATTACAATATACTGAAACCCTCGGATCCCTTAGCTGGTTTTTACAGCATGCCCGGGAGGAAATGAAGCTGGCACATTCTATGTTTTTCTCCAGAATGGAAGATTTTTTCTCTCGCTCCCAGGGCAGAATGGAAGATTTTTTCTCTCGCTCCCAGGCCAGAATGGAAGATTTTTTCTCTCGCTCCCAGGCCAGAATGGAAGATAATGGCCTCCGATTATTATTAAACACTTGCACAATGTGAACTTCCATGCTGGACTGGGAGAGATAGAAAAACATAGAATGTTCCAGCTGCCCTTCCTCCCGGGCATGCTGTTGAAGTCAGCAAAAGGGACTCGAGGGTTACAGTTTATTGTAATTTAGGCGATGGGCTGACAACCTGTCACTACAGCAATATACTTACACATCTATCTTAAGTATACTTCCATGCTGGCCTGGGAGCGAGAGAAAAACATAGAATGTGCCAGCTGCATTTCCTCCCGGGCATGCTGTAAGATCCAGCTAAGGGATCCGAGGGTTTCAGTATATTGTAATTTAGTCGATGGGCTGTCAACCTGTCACTAAAGCAATATACTTACACATCTATCTTAAGTAACCCACAAAACTTTGTCAGACGTGGCGGAACGACCTTTGTTTGGGTCGTTTACGCCCTGCCTACCCCATTAGGGATAAAGGCGTGATTATATGTATGTATGTATATTATTAAACACTTGCATAATGTGAACAACCAACCTGTAGTATAGCCTCGACGACGGTGACGGTCTTGCCGGTGCCGGGCGGGCCGTGCAGCAGGTACGGCGCGGTGCCGGCGGTGCCGCCTACTATGTGTTCTACGGCGCTACGTTGCTCGCGGTTTTGTTCCACCAGCTGATTGAAGAAGCTGGAAAGGACGGCTCTTGGTAAACTGGTTTCATCGACGACCTTGTCTCAGAAGTACACGGACGATTAGATTAAAAATACATTGACGTTTCTTATGTAATTTTTACCTTTTCAGAAACGGTTTCTAGAGAGAATCTTTTTACTATACCCATTATACAAGAAAAGTTCTGTTTGTTTGAGTTTACTGATCTTACGTTTGGACTGTGTAGGTGCCAATGCGTTTTAATTAGGCGCTGATCTGATATGCTGTAGTATAGTATTTCTATATGAGTTTACGAGGGAGACGCGGCGCTGGTCGGGCGAGCCTTGCACAGCGGCCTGCACGGAGTGTTTACGCTGTAGTATCTCTATACGAGTTCGCTGAACTTACCTAAGGACTGTGTACGGCGCCGATGCGTTTTTATTTGGCGCGGGGAAGAGGTGGCGCTGGTCGGGCGAGCCTTGCACAGCGGCCTGCACGGCGCGTTCCTTACGCTGTAGTATCTCTATACGAGTTCACTGAACTTACCTAAGGACTGTGTACGGCGCCGGTGCGTTTTTATTTGGCGCGGGGAAGACCCGGCGCTGGTCGGGCGAGCCTTGCACAGCGGCCTGCACGGCGCGTTCCTTACGCTGTAGTATCTCTATACGAGTTCGCTGAACTTACCTAAGGACTGTGTACGGCGCCGATGCGTTTTTATTTGGCGCGGGGAAGAGGTGGCGCTGGTCGGGCGAGCCTTGCACAGCGGCCTGCACGGCGCGTTCCTTACGCTGTAGTATCTCTATACGAGTTCACTGAACTTACCTAAGGACTGTGTACGGCGCCGGTGCGTTTTTATTTGGCGCGGGGAAGACCCGGCGCTGGTCGGGCGAGCCTTGCACAGCGGCCTGCACGGCGCGGTGCATGCGCTCTAGCGGCATGCGCGACATGAAGAAGCGCACGTCAAACAGCGACTGCTCGTGCCCCACGCTGTGGTACTTCTCGAACCTTTGAGGAAGGAGTAGCGCTTTAAGGGGTGAACAGTAATACATACATACATACATAAAATCACGCCTTTATCCCTTACGGGGTAGGCAGAGCGTTAAACGCCTCGTAAAAGGCGCTTTCGCCGCGTCTGACAAAAATTGAGGGCAATTTTAGATTGTAATGTGTATTGCTAATGTGTAGTGATAGGTTGTCAGCCCATCGCCTAAATTACAATACACTATAACCCTCGAGTCCCTTTTGCTGTCTTCTACAGCATGCCCGGGAGGAAGGGCAGCTGGAACATTCTACGTTTTTCTATCTCTCCCAGTCCAGCATGGAAGAAACAGTGAACAGTAATAAATAATAAATAGGCCTGATAGTTGTGCTACTAGGCGGTTTAAAAACTTTGACGCCAGACACTCGACAGAAGAATAATAAATAAATAAATATTTTTATTTCAGTCAATATTTACATTAGTAGATGTTAAATAATATAAACTGAGGCCCATATAATATATACCTTACAGACTAACATGCATTTGTGTTTGTGAACATACATTGTTGGTTGTTATATATAGTGGCGCGACTATAGCGCCATCAGTTTTAAATTAATACATATATATATAATCACGCCTTTATCCCTAATGGGGTAATGGGGTAAACAAAGGTCGTTCCGCTACGTTTGACAAAATGTTGAGGGTTATTAAAGATTGATTTGTACGTATATTGCTGTAGTAACAGGGTTTTAGGCCATGGGCTGACAACCTGTCACTACAGCAATATACCTACAAATTTATCTTAAGTAACCCTCAAAATGCGGAATGACCTTTGTTTAGGTCGTTTACGCTCTGCCTTCCTCATTTGGGATAACGGCGTGATTATAAATATGTAATACAAAAAAATTCATGAATATTCTACGTTTCGCAGGAGTTTTAAACTATTTTGCAATTTTATCATCCATAATCACTACATAGTATAAAACAAAGTCGCTTTCTCTGTCCCTATATCCCTATGTATGCATAAATCTTTAAAACTACGCAACGGACTTTGATGCGGTTTCTTTTAATGGATAGAATGATTCAAGAGGAAGGTTTATATGCATAATACATGCATAATATAGTAGAGAAACACTGATAATTTCCGTGCGAAGCCGGGGTGGGTCGCTAGTTTAATATATAATATTATTTATTATAATAATAATTCATATTGAGTATTAAATATTTGTAATACAAAACTTACATGCTTAGTTTGAATTATAATATTCATCATCTCCCTAGCCTTATCCCGTATCTTACGGGGTCGGCTACCTAATCTAGGTGATTGAACGAGGGTACTGGTTTTTACACAGAGCGACTGCCATCTGACCTCCGTAACCCAGAAGGGAAACCAGACCCAATCCTAGATTAGGTCAGAGTTTTCAAGCCGCCAATGCTTAGCACTGGCCTCTGATATGGCTTAACGACTAATATCTACGATATTAAACGATATCAACCGGGACCAACGGCTTAACGTGCCTTCCGAAGCACGGAAAAAGCGCCGAATAAACGTACATATGATATTCGAAATCTGAAAAACACATTGGTACGTGGTGGGATTCGAACCACGACCTCCAGCTCAGGAGGCAGCGGCCCTATCCACTACACCATCGGGCTCTTATATTGAATTATAATATTATGGGTTATAAAATGAAGAATTACTTGCGATTTCCGCTAAACATATATTCATGAAAATGTTTGTATTTTAGACACAATTGATTTATCACTGTTGAGGGCGCCACCTATGCTCTCTTTCCACCTTAAGAAAACCTTGCGGGGCATACAAAGAGTAAAAAAAAACTGAACAAACTTTAGGGTGTCAATATGCCCATGAAACTGAACAACTTTTCCTAAGGAATCAAGGTGGAAATATAAAAAAGAATATAAACTTTTTTAAATTTCCGCTTTATATAAGCCGAATATAAGCTTTTCCCAAAACAGCGGCGTTCTGTATGGGGGATATTCTTCTTAGCGAGTGGATTCTCGAGTCGAACGATCCCATGAACCCTGGTGTCAGAGTTCCAACCGCTAAGTAGCACAACTATTAGGCCTCTGACATGGTTTTAGTAACGACTACTATAAAAGACAGCGACCGGGACCGACGGCTTAGCATGCCCTTCGAAGTATGGAATCCTTTTTCTTTTCGGACAATCAGGTGATTCAGCTTGCAATGTCCTAACGAAACTGGGGAAAACCTCACAAACTGATAAATTGACAACTGTCACCTTTGTTTCCCCCCCCTGGGAATCGAACCTTGGACCTCCAGATCGTATCGCACTTTAGGGTGTGAATGAATCTACCCATGAAACTAAACATACTTCCCAAATAAACATACCCAGAAACGTGGTCTAGTGGTCAGAGCCATTGGCTTACGATCCGGAGGTCATGGGTTCGATTCCTAAGGGGGGAACACAAAGTTGATAGTTGTCAATTTACCACTTTGCGAGGATTTCCCCAGTTTGGTTAGGACATTGCAGGCTGAATCACTTGAATGTCCGGAAAGAAAAAGGATTCCGTGCTTTGGAGGGCCCGCCGTCGGTCCTGGTCGCTGTCTTTGATAGTGGTCGTTACTCAAAACCATGGCAGAGGTCTAATAGCTGTGCTAGTTTTTAGTTTTCAATCAGCCTAGTATGTTGTTGGGTTGATCGGGTCGTTCGACTCGAGACTCCACTCGCTAAGAAGAAGAACAATAGATATACACTCACTCCGGATGTAAGCCCTTCAGGTTGACAACATTGTCGGTCATGTCGGCGATGATCGCTTCGAACATCACCTCTTCACTGTCGTAAGGTTTCACGAACAGAAGGTCACCTAAGTAATAATAATAATAATAAAATTGATTATTTTTAACAGCCTGACATGTACATAAATCGATAACAAGAACACATACATAAGTAACAAGAACACCTACCCTAGGGATAAATGCGTTGATTAACATCAAATGTACAAAAACATACATGCATAAAATCACGCCTTTACCCCTTACGGGGTAGGCAGAGCGTTAAACGCCATGTAAAAGGCGCTTTCGCCACGTCTGACAACGATTGAATCTCTCCCAGTCTAGCTTGAAAGAAATATATACATACATATAAACACGCATTTATCCCTAATGGGGTAGGCAAAGCGTAAACGACCTAAACAAAGGTCGTTCCGCCACGTCTGACAAAGTTTTGAGTGTTATTTAAGATAGATTTGTAGGTATTGCTGTAGTGACAGGTTATCAGCCCATCGCCTAAATTACAATATACTAAAACCCTCGGATCCCTTAGCTGGTTTTTACAGCATTTCCGGGAGGAAATGCAGCGGCACATTCTATGTTTTTCTTTCGGTCCCAGGCCAGCATGATGGAAGGAAGGAAAATGAAATGTACAAATACCGGGTGTAAGGAACAGCATGCCGAAAGCTGATAAGGGTTGCTCAGTCATACCACAGAATATATAATAGTACTACATACAAAATGGACATTCACCTCCCTTCCCCAGTCCGACATACGTCACACTCCGCGCCGGATTGTGAGCCACATTGAGCGTACGCTTAGCGGGTATCCCAGTGTAACGGAATTAATAATGTTTTGTGTTCTAAAGATGGTTAGGTACTGTTCCGTGTACGGATGTCATTCTACCACAAGATATGACTTCAATAGGAACTTTTTTAGATTCCACAGTGATGAGAGACGGTAAGTAAATTTATACAAAATATGCAACCTAATTTATTCTAACTATTCAGTTATAGTGAACTACTTTAAAACGTAGGTTTAATCAAGAACCAGATTAATCAAGTGATGATTATAACCGGTATAACAAAATTTGTCAACCCTTATAACACGCACACAAACGCATGCCAAGTGCAACATGCCGTCTGTCGATGTGTGACCAAAATGACATTGTAGTTAGGAGTGTCCGAGCTGTGGTCATACATTGACTGACCGAACAACTTTCACTAGGTATTTTTTTCAGGATATGTGTTTTTACTTTCCTATACAAAATGACCACCTTGATCAGACAATTTGTATGAAAAAGCAAAAAAAACAGAAGATTGAAAGAATGTGATAGTTATTCAGTTTACTTGACTGAGCAACCCCTATCAGTTTTCGGCACGCTGTCCTTGTACCAAGTTTAAAGGAATTTGGGTTTTCGTACGTTTCAGCTGCTCGACTAATTTTCTATGAGAAAGCCCAATTGTTTTTATTTATCCATAAAGTGGCACAATCGATTTATTTTTACTCTCTTTAGCCAAGCCGTATATTCTATGTTTGTTTTGGTCGCAATCTTTATAATTAAATTGGAAGACATACAATACAATACAAGATACTTTATTGCACAAAGAAACACAAATACATACAGCAGAAAAGTAAGGAACAAAACAGTACAATATAGGCGGCCTTATTGCTAAAGCAGCAATTTCTACCAGGCAACCTTTTGGTAGTAGGATACTACATAGCAAATAGCGGGATAGTGCATACTAAGTTAATCTTAATACTTAAACAATATAAATACTACTAAATAAATACATAAATAAAATAAACTAATATATATATATTTATAATAAACTAATACATTTTATGCTAATGGGAGATAGGATAAATAACTAATTATTATTCTCTAAGAAGAACTTTCTTGTTCGCTCTTTAAATGTCTCAATAGACGGTGCTCGTCGAACGTTTTCGGGAAGGGAATTCCACAATTTGACTGCTCGGACCGTAAAAGATTTTCCGAAGAAGTCCGTCTTGTGGGAGGGTAAGTTTAAAGTTAAACTGTTGCTGGAGCGCAAATTACGCGCCAGAATTGAGGAATGAAAGGTAAATCGGTCCTTAAGGTAAGGAGGGGAATTGGGATTGGACAGGACGGAGTATAAAACGGAAAGGATATGGCAGTCCCTCCTACGGGATATTGGCAACCATTGAAGCTTGGATCTATGGGCAGATACGTGGTCATACTTCCGCAGACCAAATATGAACCGAATACAAAGATTCTGCAGACGTTCGAGTTTGTTTAGCAGTACAACATATAGGTCAGGATAGGAAACGTCTGCATAATCCAGTATCGGTAGAAGGAGAGAGTGTGCCAAGGAAATTTTTGTTTTGGTTGGCAAAAGATTCCTGAGCCGTTTAAGCGAACGGTACGCGGCAAAAACCTTCCTGCTTACCTCCGAAACATGAGGCTTCCACGAAAAGCAATCGTCAAAAATAACGCCTAGGTTTTTAACTTTATCACTGAAGGGTACTGGGGTACCGTCAAAAACAATTTGTGGTAAGAGGTTATGGTCAATTCGTGAAACGTACCAATGACTGCCAATTATTATGGACTGGGTTTTAGTAGGATTCACCTTCAAACCATAACAACGACTCCAATCTGCGATACAATTCAGGTCTCTGTTGGTAATCTCAATTGCGCGCGGAAGGCCAGAGAGTGACGCTTGTGTATAAATCTGTAAATCGTCTGCATACAAATGATAGGAAGAAGTAAGTGGGAGGGTTATAGAATTAATGAAAATTTAAAAGAGAAGAGGTGACAGGACGCCACCCTGCGGTACGCCGGCAGATATGTCACACCACGCAGAGAAGGAGTCTTCAATGCGTATGCGCTGTCGGCGCCCATACAGGTAAGTGTGAAACCAGTCAACCACGGTTGGAGATATGTTATGAGAACGCAAGATAGAGAAGAGAATATCATAGTCTACTGTGCTAAATGCGTTACTGAAATCTAGTAACGTTAACACTGTTAGCTTCTGATTTTCCATGCCAAGACGAATATCGTCAGAGATATTAACCAACGCAGTAGTCGTGCTATGACCAGGGCAAAAACCGGATTGAAAGGGGTTCAACAGGTTATTTGCGGATAGGAATGATGTAAGTTGTTGATGAACCAACCTTTCAAGGACCTTAGAGAGGAATGGTAGGATGGAAATTGGACGGAAGTCCGAAGGAGAATTAGGATTAGGTGTTTTTGGTAAAGGAATGACTTGTGCTTCTTTCCATGCGGATGGAAACACACCGGAAGATTAGGATTTGTTTAGGATTTTGGCAATAACTGGAGAAAGGATATCGAGGAGAGGAACGATCATAGAACAACTAATACAGTCACTTCCAATGGCATTCGAAGAAATGGCATGCACGTTCTTCATAACATCACAAGCGGTGATTGCGTGAAAAGAAAAAAATTGAAAACTAGGAGTAGGCAGCATGGAAAGACGATTCAATGTGGTAAATTTAGTGGCGCTATCCATTGCAGCCGAAGACGAGAAATGATTATTAAGTAAGTTCATGTCAATATTATTAGCAAGTGATTGAGTACGAGGTTTTCCGACTCCGAGTTTATTAAGAAAAGGCCAGACTTTAGCTGGATCCATTTTCTACCGATTGATGAATATGGCGTCGCTGTAAATCCCGTATCTTTGTATTGCAGCGATTTCTAACCTCTTTAAATTTCTCACGGTTCTTGTCTGACGGATCCATTTTAAACCTGGTCTTAGCTCGCGTCTTCTTTTCCATATAACCGCGTATCTCATCGTTAAGCCACGGCGCAGAAAGATGTTTAACACGCACAGTACGCACAGGAGCGTGACGATCATAAAGATCAGTAAGGTTGGAGTTCAGGAGAGCTAACTGATCATCGACGGACTCAAGATGATCCATGGTAGACCAATTCGTTCCAGCAGCATCCTCACGTAGCTTTTCAACATCCATCCCAGAAAAGTTTCGCAGTAATAACGTCCTTGCTTTCATTCTAGGTGGACATCTCCTTATCCTTCACCTTTGTGAACTAAAATTAAGTTTTTTTTTACCTGAAATGGGTTTGCTCTTGACGCTAGACACTAAGGTCAGGGATGACCGTGGCCGAGTCGACGATGGAGCGAGCTCACCCAGAAGATGCCTGTTATGGCACTGGCAGTCTCACGCACCGACGGAACACAGCAAGCTGTTTGGCGCCGGACTCCGGTGAGAGGGTCGTTTAGTCGGATTTATTCACAGGCAAGCCTGTATTGCCGTTGCCCGGGGTGGACCACTAGGAGGTAAATCCTATCCCACCCCAGACTTTATTAAATTTATTGTAAGCTTTTTGTACACAATAAAATAAAGAATATACGTATATATAGTTCAAGCAATAAACCTACAAATCTATCTTAAAATTACCCTCAAAACTTTGTCAGACGCGGCGGAACGACCTTTGTTTATGTCGTTTACGCTCTGCCTACCCCATCAGGGATAAAGGCGTGATTATATGTATGCATGTATAATTCAAGCTACATTTGTCCTTTATACAACTTACCAAGGCCGCTCTCCGGAGAGAGGCCTTTGCCCAACAGTGGGACATTAACGGCTAGACAAGACAAGACAACTTACCAAGCATCAAAGAGGGTCGTTTCTCTGCTAGACCAGGTACTACCAAAGCGTAAGTGTCTCCGCGGCGTAGCAGAGGGACGCAGGACATGTTGTATTTCTGGAATTCACAATCGTGAATGTACAAACGTTGTAAGTATACCAGATGTAAGGGACAGCATCCCACAAACTGATAGGGGTTGCTCAGTCAACGACACTGAACAACTTTCATCAGGATTTTTTTCATGAAGGGAAAAAATATGGTTTTTTTATACAAAATATCTACCTCGATCAGAGAATTTGTACGGAAAATAATATGTATCTCTTCACTACGCTTAAAGCAAGGCGGCGTTACTAAGTGTTGAAGTACGCTAGGCGCGAGATAACGCATACATACATACATATAATAACGCCTCTATACCTAATGGGGTAGGCAGACCGTCAACGACCTAAACAAAGGTCGTTCCGCAACGTCTGACAATGTTTAGCAAATATATAATATTAAATTGCAATATAAAGAAACCCTCGAAAACGAGTAAGATTTTACTTGATCGTGAAAGAACAGAGTTACCGTGTATATTAATAAATTAAAAAAGGATAATAAGTAATTGAAGATGTATTTACCTTCAAGTTGATCCTGACAATCGTCTCTTCGTACCAGAGCAGGTTATGGAAAAATCTCACGTAGTTTTCTTCAGTCACACCAGCCGTGAATATCTCCCTGTTGACGTTATAGATAAAGGTCAGAAGAAGAATCGGATGTTTCGAAAACCCGATACCAACGCATTTTGCGGCTCGTAAACTGCTTTTTCTATGTAACCTAGTAGAGGTTCAATTTTTGGAACACCAATCATAACTTTGTTACAAATATAATGTTTTGCGGTTGACTTCCTTTAAAGTAGTATAGAAAAAAACGTTTATGGCCGCAAACAAGTTGGTATAGAAAACGCAACGTTAAAAAACGGAGTATAGGTACTGTAACTTATCATTACTTGAGTAGCAAAACATCTCCTATTGAACTATATTTAAAAAATGGTGGTAGCTGTGACAGATGCAATTCTTATAGGTACATTTCAGACACCTTTTTTTTATGTCTTCTATGCTGGACTGGGAGCGAAAGAAAAACATAGAATGTGCAATCTGCATTTCCTCCCGGGCATGCTGTAAAAACCAGCTAAAGGATCTGAGGGTTTCTGTATATTGCAATTTAGACGATGGGCTGATAACCTGTCACTACAGCAATATACCTACAAGTCTACCTTAAACAACCCTCAAAACTTTGTCAGACGTGGCGAAACGACCTTTGTTTAGATCGTTTACGCTCTTCTTCTTCTGTCGAGTGGGTATCGAGTCTATCGACCCGATGAACCCCAACCCCATTGGGGATAAAGGCGTGATTATATGTATGTATGTTAACATGATGTTAACGTATCATAACAAAAAGTACAGGAGGGAACAGATCTATCCACAACCTACACGACATATAATTAAAAAAAAAATAGCTCGCATTTTTCAAATCTAGTTTCATTGTTCATTTCAAGGGTTTAAGTTATCTTCACCTGATATCTTTGGCGAGCTCCAGCTCTTCCTTCCTAGCGTCTGCTCCGATGTTCAGGCCGCTCGCGTAGATTGATTTGTAGTTCTTTGGGATTCGGAACATGTCGTCACTTCGACTGTACAAGACAAAAAATATACCAGGTGTAAGGGGCAGCGTCCTGCTAACTGATAGGGGTTGCTCAGTCATTGAAACTGAACAACTATTAGGCTTTTTTTTTTAAGGAAGTAAAAAAATATATTTTACATACAAATTGTCCGACCGGTGGTCATTTTGTATGGGAAGGTCAATTTCTTTATTCGTCTCCTGAAAGAATTTCCCGGTAAAATTTGTACTGCGCAACCCCTATTAGTTTGCGGGACGCTGTCCCTTACACTAGGTGTCGGTTTTTTAGTATTAGTAAAGTCGCTTTCCGTGTGTCTGTGTATCCGCTTTCAATCTAGTATTGAAGAGCGATTGAAAAACAGAATGTTCCAACTGCTCTTCCTCTTTGATGAAGAATTATCATCATAATTTCTGCCTACATCTACCCACTGCTGAGTATAGGCCTCTACTTTTGATTGCCACCTACACCGGTCCTGTGCTTCCTGCATCCCGCGATCGCCACTATATCATCAGTTCATCTGATGAAGAATAGCAGTCAGCAAAAGGGATTAGTGTTTAGTAATTTAGGCGATAGGCTGAGAACCTCAACATTTGAATTTAAAATTGCCCTCAAAATTCGTCAGACATGGCTAAAGGGCATTTTACTAAGCGTTTTACGCTCTGCGAAGGCGTGATTTTATGTATGTATGTATAATAATTTTAAATAAGAAATAGGCAAATTAAATTAAATAACGTTCGTTTTAAGCAGTCAAGTACTGTATTTTCTTGACTGGTCTGAAAAGCAGTCCTGAAAAACGTTCATAAACCAGACATTTTGCCTTTCGTGAAAGGAGTAACGTTATTAATTATGCATGATGATAAGTGATTGATAAAATATTGCTATCTACAATCTACATAAATATATAGAATATCTATATAAATATGTACTAGATTTTTATCTTATACTTAGTAGCATAAAAACATAAATAGGATTGGGTCTAGTTTCCCTTCTGGGTTGCGGAGGTCAGATAGCAGTCGCTCTGTGTAAAAACCAGTACCCTCGTCCAATCACCTAGATTAGGTAGCCGACCCGAGAGATTCGGGATAAGGCTAGGAAGATGATGATGACTTAGTAGCATAAAAATAGTACATTACTCCGACAAAGAATTCGAAAAAGAAAACAATATATGGCCGAGTAAGTTTAAATGTAGACCATATATTGCTATGTCGGCTCAGAGAAGTATAGTGCTAATTTCTCATTTTGCGAGGAAACAACAACAATACGCTTAACCTTTTCAGCGCCAAAGTCTGATATATCAGACGTTTAAGTTTTGGGCCCTCGCCGCCAAAGTCGATTATATCAGACAAATAAATTTTACAAATCTAACTCTATTTTTTCCTATCGTTATAGTACCTGACGAAATATGCATACAATATTCAGACAGTTTATACTTAGGTTAATCAAAAATAACAATTTTACAATTTATTATAATGATATTTAAATAAGAAATTATTATAAACAAAACCGTGTTTTTTAGTTAAATCCGACTCTTTTTTTACTTCATGCCTCAGCGCCAATGTCTGATATACCAGACATTAGTGATGTCACATTACAATATTACTACCAAAACCAGAAATCAGGTACTATAACTGTTAAGTTTAAAGAAACATCGTAAGAAAGTAAAAAATATACGGGTTTTTGTTTTAGGTATAAAACTTTTTAGTGTGATGAAATTTTACCAAGTTTTACCATAGAAAATGCATTTATTTTCAACTGATGTTTTGCATCGCATCCAGTAAATAGCATGGTATGTCACAACACTATAGCAAAACGATCATGTATCACTCTCGTACGCCAACGTCTGATATATCAGACACGGAAGTGACGTCACAGGCGATAGATGTTTCTAGAACAATCTATTTTGTGCTGTACAATGACGGTAGGAGATATCGATAAATTATTGAAGTATCTTGCAAAATCATGTTATTTAGTGGGTTATCATATTTGCGTTGCTGAGTTGATATAATCAAAATAACAAAATCGGTTAAAAACACTAACTAAATTCAGTTCTTTGCCTACCCCTTAAGCACAGGGACGTTATTATTTGTATCTTTAGCTTTTGTCTATGTAACACTTAGTTCAATAAAAAAGTCTTATCAAAAACGATTAAACATCACTAACTAAATTCAGTTCCCTGCCTACTACCTACCCCCTATGTACGGTAGCGTGATTATATATAACCTTTATCTTCTCCAGGTTACCATCTATCACCATACCAAATTTCATCAAAATCCGTTTAACCGTTTAGGCGTGAAAGAGCAACAAACAAACAGACAGACAGACAGACAGAGTTACTTTCGTTTTTATTGTATAAGTATGGATTTTTAAATCAATAAGTTAAAAGTAACTCTTTCGTAAGGTATCGAAGTTTATGACCGGAAGTTGACACATCACTAACACTCTCCGAAAACTCATATTAAGCGTACGCCACTGTCTGATATATCAGACACGTAGTGATGCAATTAATATCATCATTACTTGTGCGATTTTTCACTGTATTAATACGCTACTGAGATTTCAATACATTTTAGAATGTTTCGAGGAGTGAAACATAATAAAATAAAACCCATGAACTTTAAAATAACTATTTATATATTTTTTAAATGATTTATCTATTACAAATTAATAAACTCGATACTCAATATCGTCAACACTAGTAAATCAACCATGTTTACTGTCGTGGCGTGTGGTGAACGTTTTTGACGAAAACGCTTGGCGTGGAAAGGGTTAAAAACAAACATCAAACTTGCGATTCCTTCGTAATATAATATATCATAATAATCTTCCATGCTTCCATGCTGGTCTGGGAGTGAAAGAAAAATATAGAATGTGCCAGCTGCATTTCCTCCCGAGCATGCTGTAAAAACCAGCTAAGGGATCCGAGGGTTTCAGTATATTGTAATTTAGGCGATGGGCTGACAACCTGTCACTACAACATTTTTTTTTTTTTTTTGAGTGGACCTGTTTGCAAAATACTACAAAGTGTATATAATGCGTCACCGGGCTAAGGCAGGGAGTTGCTACACGCAATCTACACCCTTAATGAAATGGCAACTGCCTAAGGGCGCCCACTAGGGCTCGAACCTCGGCTTATGGCGTTGCCTTGGGGACTCCTTATTGGAGAGAATCTACCCGGTACGTGCCGGTAAACCCCAAAGTGGGGAGCAAAGGAGGGACCTCCTCCGGAGGGGCCGGGGGTGCGAGGTTGCTGGAAGAGCTTGTGCAGAGTGTGGCTCGACTAATATTGGCAGCATTAAACGCAAGAGTAATTTGGTCATCGCCGTCGGTAAGGACATGCCTAGGTCTTCGTTTGTAACGAGTCGCAGGTTGGGGGTGTCACTACAGCAATATACCTAGAATTCTATCTTAAATAACCCACAAAACTTTGTCAGATGTGGCGGGACAACCTTTGTTTAGGTCGATTACGCTCTGCCTACCCCATTAGGGATTAAGGCGTAATTATATTTATGTATGTATGTATGCATAATAATCTTCTTCTATTATCATCCCAAGCACTTTGCATCTACACAGACACACACACACGCGCATACACATCCTACTCATACATACACTCAACTTAAAAATAGGTTTAATCTTGTTTTTGTTGTTATTCTTCCATGTTGGACTGGGAGAGATAGAAAAACATAGAATGTTCCAGCTGCCCTTCCTCCCGGGCATGCTGTAGAAGTCAGCAAAAGGGACTCGAGGGTTACAGTGTATTGTAATTTAGGCGATGGGCTGACAACCTGTCACTAAAGCAATACACATTACAATCTAAAATTGCCCTCAATTTTTGTCTGACGTGGCGAAAGCGCCTTTTACGAGGAGTTTGACGCTCTGCCTACCCCGTAAGGGATTAAGGCGTGATTTTATATATATGTATGTATGTATGGATTTACTTGTTCTTTATTTTTTCTTTAATATATATAGGCGAGCATTTGTCCGCCATCTCACCTGGTGGAAAGTGACGATGCGGACTATGTTGAAACATACTCACCTATGTAGTGCCTATTCACTCTCGCCTTGAAAAGGCCCAGGTTATATTGTTCCGGAAACAGATCCGCCGGCAGGGAGTTCCACTCCTTAGCCGTTCGCATTAAGAATGTGGAAGCGAACCGCTTCGTGCGAATTTGTGGTATATCCACGACATAAGGGTGGAACCCCTGTCCACGCCTCGTGCTCCGGAGATGGAAAGGGGAGGGGGGTATAAGGTCATGAAGTGCTAACGCGCACTCCCCGAAATGTATCCTGTAAAATACCGACATGCACGCCACTCTGCGACGGTGCTCAATTGCTCAAGTGCTCGGTGTTTAATTTACATTAGGGATAAAAAGCGTTATTACATGTATGTACTTTACTAAATTTTTTAAATTTTTTCAAGTAATTTGGAATAAAGCTAAATAATAGAAATATCTTAATCTGGCTTGTAGATGTATTAATACTCTTTTAATGAACTCTGTATATGCTGTGAGATTTTTCTACGAGCTAAAAAAATAAAAAAATTGACTTTTTAAATTTGCATAGCGCCTTTGACAGGCGCACATTCCATTCATACATTCATTTGTTTTCGCATTTTGCCTTTAAACAATATTATTGTGAACTAAAAACACTTAATCCATAGTATGGATTTTAACAACCAGCCACTACAGCAATATAGCTACAATTCTATCTTAATTAACTCTCAAAACTTTGTCAGACTTGGCGGAACGACCTCAGTTTAGGTAGTTTACGTTACGCTCTGCCTACCCCATTAGGGATAAAGGCGTGATTATATGTATGTATTGCCCCGTGAACTTACTCCGCAAGGGTTGACTTGACCAATGTCTGTGCTTTAACTTCTTTTTGCGCGTAAGGACTGTATGTTTTCTTGTGGATCCTCAGCTGTTCTTCGACAAACACCACCTAGAATAAAAGTAAACAGATTTTAAATTAAATAATTCTACTTCTGTCGTGTGGGTAACGAGCCGATTGACCCGATGAACCCTGGTGTCAAGAGTTTTTAAACTACCTAATAGCACAGCTAGTAAGCCTCTGACTTGGTTTGTGTAACGAACACTATTAAAGACAGCGACCAGGACCGACGGCTTAACGTTCCCGGAATCTTTTTTTCTTTCACACAATCAGGTAATTCAGCCCGCATTGTCCTAACCAAACTGGAAAAAATCTCTCATAGTGATAAATTGACAAATATCAACTACGTCCCCCATCCCCCCCCCCCCCTGGGAATCGAACCCAGGACCTCCGAATCGTTAGCCCACGCTGGCTCTGACCCCTAAACCACAGAGACACGAAGACATAAAAGCGAAGGGAACTTCAGCCAACCGATTTTTGGTGACGGCGGCCAATCTCCCAGAGATCAACGATCTGCCTGCCTGCGCGGGACTTATATTCAGTGCCCGAGTGTTTGTGCAATACACAAGTGCTGATCTCTACTGACTGTCAAAACAAGAGAGAAATTAGGAGCTGGACCGATTATTTCATGTAACACGGTAAATAATCGGTATGGATCAACTAACTTTAAAACAAAGTTGTTGTCACCCACCCTCACCGGGAATCGAACCCAGGCCTCCTGACTCCGCATCGACAGCCCAAGGCTCAGAATACTACATTACAGAGACAGTTTAGAGCTTTATATTACACGCCCATAATGGTATTGCTGTTTTTCTAATAAGACTCGAATTTTTGAATCAATTGAACTTTAATGCGCATACGAAAGAGTAACAACTTTCGTATGCGATTTCTATAATGTTAGTCTTTCGTACTCGAGTGATTCAAAAATACGGGCCCTGGAGTACTATTTTTAAATCACTTGAATCGTAATTCTCATACGAAAGAGTAACATTCGCATGCCAAATAGTATGGAAATCGCGTGCGAATATTGCTAGTTTCACATGCGCATTTCGATTCGAGTGATTCAAAAATACGTCTCCTGTTTAATATGTAGTCGGAACGGTATCTAATCTATCACACTAGTCACAAGCGTGGGCAGAGGTAGCGTTAACAACAACACTTAACATCTATCAGCAAATTAATATTTTGTCAGTGATTCACAGAATCGCTCTTATCGTACCTTAGTCGACATTTCGACATATATTTAAGGGTCTTAATTTAAACGTACGTTGCGAGATTTTATGTTTAAACCAACGAGTAGAAGAGTAGTGAAAAAGTGAGTGGAATATTTTTTAAGACAAGACATTTTTAGTTTTAATAGTAACGTATTTATTTTATTACATACATTCCCCTATTGTTACGTCAATCGGCATATAAAATGATAACTGTGACATCCTGTATTAGTTTCCTGTATTAGTTTATATCATGAATTAAATTTTCAACTTTGTAGTACGAGCACAGAATATATAATCTTACTGTCGGTCGGGTATTTCCCTAATATGTCGGGGAAATAACTCTTTTTATAATAAATAGCTGTAGCAGCATTTTAGTGTGAAGTGAATCTATCCATTCAAATTAAATCTAACTTCAGTTTCTATTAAGCGTTCTTCCAATCACGTCGTCTATCAATGAACAAAATGGCACAGATCGCGACATACGTATTCCTCGACTTGGAAGGAACCGGATTACCGGAGAATGAAAACAACCAGACGAAAATAACTGAACTGAGTTTAGTGGCGGTGAAAAGAGACCATCTGTTGAACTGCAGGAACGGCGAAGCGCCCCGCGTCCAAAACAAACTGACACTATGTTTGAACCCAGGAAGAAAGATCACAGAATATGCTTCAAACATTTCTGGTTTGAACAATGACTTGTTGGCTAATGAAACGAGTTTCAACAAAGACGTCTGCGCGCTGTTGGATAACTTCTTCAATCTGCTGGCGACACCTGTGTGCTTGTTAGCTTATGGAGCGATGAGGTACGACTTTCCTGTACTGCAACATCAGCTCGTAACGCTGAGGCACTCGCTGCCAAGTGATTTGCTGTGCACAGATTGTTTTCCTGCATTTTTTGACATCATCGAAGGAAGAATCGACAATCGAAGTCTTATCAACAGGCGTTTGCCGTGGCCAATTCAAACGCTGAAGCCGAATAAATCGTTCAAGTTACAAGATGTGTATGAAAGAGTGTTTGGCCGTGGGAAGAAAGCAACACTGTCGTCACATCACGCTGAATACGACTGCATGATGACCATGGAAATAGCAGCTTCCAAAGCTGAGAAGTTTGTGAGGTGGGCCGATGAGAGCAAAAATCATGCATTGTTCTCTAAAATAAAACCAATGGGCTCTGTTCTATAATTTTGTGAGTTAGCAGTACCTATTGAATGTTTATTTCTTTTTACTTTTGTTTTTATTATAATCGATCATTTATTACATCTTAAAAACATTGTGTTATGAAGATAATGCGTGTGGCATTTTTTTTTAAATATTCACTATTTCAGTATCCTCATTAAGTGCTTAATTTGTTTTGTTGTCTATTAGTAGATTTATTTACTATTTAAATTTCAATTGGGCTTACTGTTTATCTTCGTTTTGTAAACTATGTTTAAACTTAATAAACAATTAATTATCTAAATGGTGTTTTACTTCCATATCTAACTTCAGTACTTATTTACCCTAGTTTTCCGCAAACCGTTTTAACAGCACCCGGGATCATTTGTGTCCTATTTTAAACTAATTACTACTGATTGGAAATACTTTACGCAAAATATATATGAAAGTTAAAAAAAAAAACGGCGTATAATTACAATAGACTCACCACGTCCCTTATAATGAGAATGCCTTCGTTAGCAGCAGGTTTGCGGAAGGAGAATATTATTGGCATCTCGTACTGCCCCTGGTCTGCATTCTTGAATGTTATTGACACTTCCCTTTGCAGTGTGCTTTCTGTAATACAAGTAGGACTTAAGTCAACATGCAAGTAAAAACATAACGTGTTCTTTTTTAAAAAGAATATCACAAAGGATACTTCCATGCTGGACTGGGAGCGAGACAAAAACATAGTATGTGCCAGCCGCATTTTCTCCTGGGCATGGTGTAAAAACCAGCAAAGGGATCCGAGGGTTTCTGTATATTGCAATTTAGGCGATAGGCTGACAACCTGTCACTGTAGGAAAAAAGTCAAAGATAAAAGAAATAAATAAGCATAAGCAAGATAGAACAAACCCTCCTAAAGGATTTATATACGTAATACACCCTGATTTTGCATTCACTGCAGTTTTTTTGGATATGTTTGATGTAGTTTTCTTAATTTTAGCTCATGTTAAAATTAAATCTTAAATAATTTTCCCTTAATTACCTCGAGTTTCATGTTCAGCTTACTGTAAAGCTGTGGCTTCCTTTGTGATATACATACAAATAATCACGCCTTTATTTCTAATGGGGTAGGCAGAGCGTAAACGACCTAACCAAAGGTCGTTCCGCCACATCTGACAAAGTTTTGAGAGTTAATTAAGATAGATTTGTAGGAATATTGCTGTAGTAACAGGAAATCCTATCGCCTAAATTACAATACACTAAAACCTTCAGATCCTTTAGCTGGTTTTAACAGCATGCCCGGAAGGAGATGCAGCTGACACATTCTATGTTTTTCTCTCACTCCCAGTCCAGCATGGAGCTACTTACTAGGTCTAATAGTAACAGAATTACATCCATAGTCAAGCCCATGATTGTTCATGACAAAGTTGAGCTTATTATGAGCTGGTTGTATAAAAACAACACTAATGTCCTCTTTCTTGCTGTCATTTTTAATTGTAAAGTGGAACTTTATTTCTTCATCCGGTTTAGCCTGTAATGACACAAAACAAAGAGATTAGCACAAATCGGTTTCGAAAAGCATTTGTAATAATACTTCCATGCTGGCCTGGGAGCGAGAGAAAAACATAGAATGTGCAAGCTGCATTTCCTCCCGGGTGTGCTGTGAAAACCAGCTAAGGGATCCGAGGGTTTCAGTATATTGCAATTAAGGCGATGGGCTGACTACCTGTCACTACAGCAATATACCTACAAATCTATTTTAAATAATCCTCAAAACTTTGTCAGATGTGGCGTTTACGCTTTGCCTACCCCATCAGGGATAAACGCGTGATTATATGTATGTATGTTTTATTAATAGTCCTCCAATTGATTTTCGGTGATGGCGGCCCAGAGATCGGTCAACTGCGCAGGAGTAGTTTTTAGTGTCCAAGTGTTTGCGCTACACACAGGTGCCTCTCTATTCCTTCAATCTCTTATTCTGAGGGGACAGATTGACTGACACAACCAGAGAGAAATCAGGCGCAGGACCCACTATTTACACGCCCATCGGATCGCATGGATCATCTTTTCAGACAATCAGGTGATCAGCCTGCAATGTCCTAACCAAACTAGAAACAACAACACAAAATCATTGTCCCCGGCCGGCCGGCCGGGAATCGAACCCGGGACCTGCAGGTCAAGAGCACATGTCTCAGACGGCTAGACCACGGAGGTATCTGTATTACAACTGATTAAATAGCATGAAAAGAAGAAGTAACACTAACTTTTACTTCTTTTTGGTCTCAGATAGTTCTTCTTCTTAGAGAGTAGATTCTCGAACAGCGACCCAATTAACAGCTCAGCACAGCTATTAGGTCTCTGACATGGTTTAAAGTAACGACCACTATCAAAGACAGTGACAGGGACCAATGGATTAACATTCCCTCCAAAGCACGGAATCCTTTTTCTTTTCGGAAATCAGGTGATTCAGTTCAGCCTGAAATGCCCTAACCAAACTGGGGAAAACTTCACTTCACAACTTCAAAGTGATAAATTCACAAATGTCAACTTTGTGTTTCCCCCTGGGAATCGAACCCAGGACCTCTGGATCATGAGCCCATGGCTTAGACCACTAGACTACGGAGGCAGTTTCAGTGCATTAATATTTAGGCAATAAGCTAACAAACTTTTACATTTCGGATGTTAATGCTATGCATACCCCTTCTTCCATGCTAGACTGGGAGTGATAGAAAAACATAGAATATGCCAGCTGCATCTCCTCCCGGGCATGCTGTAAAAGCTAGCTAAGGAATACGTGGGTTATACTGTATTGCAAGTATAGGCGATGGGCTGACAACCAGTCTTATCTTATCTTATTTAGCCCACAACCTGTCACTATAGCAATATTCTTCATAATCAACCTCCTCTGATTTGAGAAGGCGCTACCGCTCGAGCCCTAGCTTCTACTCTTCTGTGGTAATTACCCTCAAAACTTGTCAGACATGGTGGAACCTTTGTTTAGGTCGTTTTCGCTCTGCCTACCCCATTAGGGATAAAGGCGTGATTTTATATATGTATGTATGTGTATCTCATAAGGTAAACACTGCGGACACTCCTAAGTACAATGTCATTTTAGTCATACATTGACAGACGGCATGTTGCACTTGGCATGTGTTTGTGTGCGTGTAATAAGGGTTGACAAATTTTGTTATACTGGTCATAATCATCACTTGATAAATCTGAATTTTAAATAAACCAACATTTTCAAGTAGTTCACTGTAACTGAATAGGTAGAATAGATTATGTTGCATACTTTGTGTGAAGTTACTTGGGAATCTAAAAAAGTTCCTATTAGAGTCATATCTTGTGGTAGCAAGACATCCGTACTCGGAACAGTACTTAACCATCTTTGGAACACAAAACTTTATTATTTCCATTTCACTGGGAAACATGCGCCCGCCATGCCCACTAAGCGTATCCACAATGTGACCTACAATCGGGAGCAGAGTGTGACGTATATCAGACTTGGGAGGGAAGGTGAGTGGCCATTCTGTATGTAGTAATATTATATATTCTGTGCTGTGGGTGTGAGTATATGAATACAATTGTACATTTACATTTTTATGTTTTCAATTACATTTCTAGTAAAAGTATAACGGTTTATAGGTAGATATCTAATTACACTTACAGATATTTTAATTTTGGCATCCACAAAATCAACAATGTTTGAAAATGATGAGCTGACGTTACATGACACCATAACTCCTTTGCGGTTACCGGCATATTGTTTTCTGTGGATATGTGAACATAGTTATTAATTCCACTAATATGAATCAATTATGGTCAAACAACTCCTATTTAATAATAATAATAAAACAGTCAAACAACTGGATGAATCAGAATGAAAATTAGCATAAACCTAAATATTTCTTGCATGCTGGGAGCGAGAGAATAAAAGCCAGCTGCATTTCCTCCCGGGCATACTGTATAACCAGCTAAGGGATTCAAGGGTAACAGTATACTGCAATTTAGGCAATGGGCTGACAACCTGTCACTACAGCCATAAATCCTAAAATCTATCTTAACCCTCAAAACTTTGTCCGACATGGTGGAACAACCTTTTAGGTAGGTTACATTACGCTCTGCCTACCCCATTAGGAATAAAGACGTGATTATATGTGTGTATAGACCTAAATTCTGAACTCCTCACCTATTAACCGCATAGTTGTACAAAACCTGGTTTTTGATGTGGTTCTCTGAAATTTCATGTTCCGGCCCAATATTGGACTCTGCGCAGATTTCACACTTCATCTTCACAACCTTTTCTCATACCTACAAAGCAACAACGCAAAGCTATATTTGTCAGATCAGTTTGTGTTCAATAACATCATAACAGATTATAGAACAAATGCTACTTTAGGGCCCTCTTGGCCGAAGTTAGGTCTGGTCTTGTATTAAATAGAGATTTGTTTGATTCTACAAAGTTATTTTGAACTAAAATTAAATAAGTAACAATCTAAGAACAAGGACAAATGGAGTGGAGGTTGATGATGTAAATTAAACGGCTTTTTCAACATTAAAAAATGTAGGGTAAGCAACTCGACAATACTTACAGTATTTAATTAATTCGCTCAGAAACTAATGAGATAAGAAACGAAAACTGGCCTAACTCTACCAAACACGTTTTATTTACAGATAGACAACTGATGAACTGTTGGTCTTGAACGAAAAACCGTGGAAAAATTGGGAAAAACCGAAAAACTAACCGACCAAAACAAAGCAAGTTTTTTTTTTTTAGAATTCTCATATTACAGAAGGAAAAGAGCGTGCAGCCAATTTATTCCAATGTTTTGTCAGCGATCTGCAGATATACAAATTACAAACTTGTCCGGTTGGACTTCCGTCCCCTGGTCACAACACCCGACCAGACTGGTAGCTACCCTTTTCCCATCCATCATCCATAAGCAAATTGGTTTTACCCTTTAACTCTTAAACTAGTGACCCCGACGAAGACATGCAACCATCATAAGCTTGACTCATCACATGACTGCACCACATCGATGACGCCCGACTCACTGAGTGCAGCACGAAGACGTGCGGCTCACTGGATGTACAGTAACTATGAAATCGACCTCCAGTCTAAGGGAGTACTGTAGCTGACAGATGGCGCAACACCACAAGATCTGAAACGCGGTATCGAAGTTTTCTCAGCGATCTGCAGAAATACAAGTTACAAATTTGTCTCAACCAGGTGGGTAGCTACCCTTCTCCCGTCCATCATCATTCAAGTCATTTGGCTTTAACCTTTAACTCCTAAATGCGGGATAAACTTTACTATATGGACCGATGAACTGGGCGACAGGATTTTTAGGGCTGAAAGATCTTGGTCTAAGACACTTCTCTGTAAAATTTCAAGTGATGAAAACTTATAGTTTTCGAGAAATTAATTCACAAAAATATCATGAAAAATCACAATTTATTGTTAGGAATAGGGTCTTTTGGTTCTTTTTTAAGCTAAGACGGTCTCTCCGCCGGGAACGAAGCGAGCGGAGAGACCGTTTTAGCCTTCGGGGTGTTAGTTACTTTGACCTATGTTGACCTTTGATTGTTTTTATTGTTTTTGATTTGTTGATCTTAACCTTTGACCTCTGACCCTTTGACGACCAGGACCTATGTTGACGTTTTACCTCTGTTGACCGTGACCCTTGCCCTCTGTTGATCGCGCCATTTGGTGTTTGTTGACCTTTGACCTTTGTTGCCCTTTGACCTATGTTGACCTTTGACCTCTCTTGACCTTGACCTTTTTGATCTTGAACTCTGCAAGCAGGTGCTTTAACCACGTAATTTTTCCCACCCTGAAAACTCCCACATTCCCACCGGGGCCCGAATGTGTGTTGGGTGGCTCTGACTTTTTTTAATAAGCGGCAGCGATTTTTGTAGGAAGTACTGTGGGGCGACCTTTTTTTTAATGACCGGAAGCGATATCCCTATATTATTTAACCTAACCTCAAAATGTTCAATTTCATTTTCTGCGCAACCATAGGTTTTATTCGTTTTTTTTTTCAAATATGCCGTATCTACAGAGATAAAAAATAACATTTACATTACATTTTTTTTTAATATGGGACCAGTGTGCGCCACCCGCGCCTGCAAGCTATATTGAATCGCACGAACTGTTCTTTGCGCGCCGCAGTTGAAGGACGTTGCCGCCGACGACTGCTCGGGCTGTCACTTTCGAAGTTTTTTTATCTAACTCATAATTGCGATTCAAATTTAAAAAATAAATCATTTATTGTATGTTGTATGCAAGTAAATTCATACACACATACATACATACACACACCACGCCTTTATCCCTTACGGGGTAGGCAGAGCGTTAAACGCCTCGTAAAAGGCGCTTTCGCCGCGTCTGACAATAATTGAGGGTAATTTTAGATTGTAATGTGTATTGTATGGATAGTGTATAAGGGAGAATATTCAGACGCTTAAAATCCAACATATTAATACAATAAATACTGTAAGTAACTTATTTCCGAATAGCGAGAAACAAAGTCCGTCTGCTTTTTCATGTTCGCCGCGCATTATACCAACCTAACCTAACCTAATCTTTGTCTGTGTTACCCATTTTAATGCTAACTTAGTTTATTATGTTTGTACTTTGTATAAAAGTGAACCAAATAAATAATATTAAAAAAACCTAACCTAATCTAGGACTAAATAGAATACGAGTGTGGTGCCCACATTCCAATGATCGATGAAGATTAACGTGGGCGTGTCGATTCAAACCATATAGGATTTCACTATTTATTTATTTTTTTGGAATTTTATATAGGATTAGTTGGAAATGGAAACAAAATACTCAAATACGTATATTACTCGAAGTAATAAAGGAAGATATTAATTTTTGAATAAAATGATCATTAGGTGCTAGAAGTATACATGAATAGATGTAAGAAAAGGAATATTGTAAGTATGTCAGTAAATTATTAATGAAATAGAATCTCATTGTCTTTCACTACCAGCAAATTAACACTATAATAATAAAATAAAAATAATAAAATCTTTATTCAAGTACATACATACATACATATAATCACGCCTTTATCCCTAATGGGGTAGGCAGAGCGTAAACGACCTAAACAAAGGTCGTTCCGCCACGTCTGACAAAGTTTTGAGGGTTATTTTAAGATCGATTTGTAGGTATATTGTAGTCAATACAATAATCAATTATACAAAAGTCTTTGTTTATCGTCAAATTAATTGTACAGAAGCCATTTGAGATCTGTCAGACCATCAGACAGTTCCACAATCACAATAATAGCAGCGAAAAACCTAGCGAAAAACTAATTTACAATGCCAGAATCTCAGTTCTACAGCGATTCGTTACGATTCCCGCGCAAAACACTCTTCCGGTTTGGTTATATTAGATGCGTTCCAATCCGAATAATTTACAACTGCATTGAAAATATTTAGTTTTTAAACTGTATTTTTTTATAATACATACATAAAACCACGCCTTTATCCCTTACGGGGTAGGCAGAGCGTTAAACGCCTCGTAAAAGGCGCTTCCGCCACGTTTCACAATAATTGAGGGCTATTTTAGATTGTAATTTGTATTGCTATAGTGACAGGTTGTCAGCCCATCGCCTACATTACAATACACTGTAACCCTCGAGTCCCTTTTGCTGACTTCTACACCATGCCCGGGAGGAAGGGCAGCTGGAACATTCTATGTTTTTCTATCTCTTCCAGTCCAGCATGGAAGAAATAATAAATATGTAAAAATAAATACATTTTTATAATAAACTTATTAATAAATTATTGGATTTACTAAAATAGTAACATTCACTTCATCGGTCGTTGTGATATTAACAAAATTTTAGAAAACTGAACGCAGCATTACTGGTTGACTGATGTTATGTCACGTCAAAATTATCTGTTTTCGGGGAATTCCTTTCATAGTTGATTGTTGTTGGTTGTTTTTTGGTATAAAAAGGCAAGATAAACTACGAACAGATTAAGCAGATAAAGGGTAATTTCCTATCGCTTTCAATTCAATGTTATTGACGCATAGAATATTCATGACGTCGTTTCTCTACAAATCGTGCAGCTCACTTTTTGTAGTAATAAAATTTTAACTTGATAGTAGGTACTGTGTGTGTCTTTGTTTGCAAAATTTAAATTGGGAAGGTACCTTGCTCTTTTTCTTGAGAATTTAATGCAATGCATTTATTGCAATTTCTTGAGAATTTAATGAGTGGAAAATTTCCTCGTTTGGAACATTAACACCTATTTGTTTTTTTTATAAATTATTCCTATAGTTACTTGTTCTTTTTTCAGGTACTTACATTCCATCGAGATGTCTTACTCTCACTACTGTAATGTATGTGGAACTGTGGATGAGCATTATGATGAGGACAGTTACGCATTACATTTTGCTAGCCCTAAGCATAAGTGTAATATGATACTTGCTAATTATAAGGAAAATAAGTGAGTAATTCTGAATATTTTTTGCTTTTTCGCTCCCAAACAGCTGAACCATTTTGAATGAAATTTGGCAGGTATTCCATGCTGGACTGGGAGTGATAGAAAAACATAGAATGTGCCAGCTGCATCACCTCCAGAGCATGCTGTAAAAACCAGCTAATGGATTCGAGGGTTATAGTATATTGCAATTTTAGGCGATGGGCTGACAACCTGTCACTAAAGCAATATACGTCATGATCATCTGTAATAATCCTCAAAACTTGTCAGACGTGGCGGAACGACCTTTGTTTAGGTCGTTTTCGCTCTGCCTGCCCCATTGGGGATAAAGGCGTGATTATATGTATGTATGTATCCCGGGCATTGCACATAGACTACATTCCCCCTGATTATAAAGCCCTAAAAAATAAGAGATTATCAGATTATTTATATTGGTACTTATCTGACTTTATTGATTTATTTCCAGACATCATTTTGTTAAAAACAAAGATGGACTCTTCATTTATTGTGTTGTTGATAATTTAGATGATCCCCTTGAGATAAAAGAGAGGTGTGAGAAACAGAAAACATGGATACATGTAAGTATGAATTATCTTGAGATAGGTATATAAACAAGAATATTTTATGTGTGTGCTTTACTTTTTTAGTAGGGTATAATTTAATCCAATTTGAAACATCCACTGAGTATGTTAGTAATAGTACCTAGCTTATTTAGGGGATGTTTCAGTAACTGTTTTAATAGATGTATTTAAAAAAAATACTACCATAATAGAGCCCGATGGTGTAGTGGATAGGGCCGCTGCCTCCTGAGCGGGAGGTCGTGGTTTGAATCCCACCACATACCAATGTGTTTTTCGGTTTTTGAATTTCATATGTACGTTTATTCGGCGCCATAGGGTATTTTGTAATATTCAACATCACATTCAGTTCATTTCCATGCTTCGGAAGACATGTTAAGCCTGTTGGTCCTGGTTAATATTGTTTAATACCATAGATATTAGTCGTTAAGCCATATCAGAGACCAGTGCTAAGCATTGGTGGCTTGAAAAACTCTGACCTAATCTAGGATTGGGTCTGGTTTCCCTTCTGGGTTGCGGAGGTCAGATGACAGTTGCTCTGTGTAAAAACCAGTACCCTCGTTCAATCACCTAGATTAGGTAGCCGACCCCGTGAGATACGGGATAAGACTTGGGAGATGATGACTACTATAATAAAAATAATACTATTATATTATAATTTGCTGTTACTGTAATAAATATAGTTTTTTATTGAACTTCATCTGCCATGACTTTATTTTGATTATTACAATATCAGCGCGATGAGAAGGAAAATTACTTGTCTGTATCATCCATGTACTAGATAGAGTGCTAGTTTGTCACACACATTTTAATTTAAACATATCTTTCATTCTTGGGTTCCTTTATCTTTGGTCAAGTCAGGAAAGTTGATTCATACTATGGGTCCAGCAGTCTACAATCGTCTTCCAACTAATGTAATGGATGCACCCTCTATGTACTCATTCAAGTCGCGCCTTAAGCACTGGCTTATGGAGCAGGAGATTTATAGTTATGATCAGTGGATCATAAACAACAAAGACTGAAATGATAATTAATTACACTATTGCTTGTCATAGAAATTATTTTTATTGTTTAGTTATTGAATTATTTTTATTGCAAAACTTGACGTGTTATTTTAAATGCTTATTTTAAAATTATATTTTATGATTATTATTTTGTATTAAATTTGATATGTAATTTGAATTATGACCTGTAATGGAATTATTATTAATAAATTATGTCTTATTACCTGGAACATCCCACTCTAAACAATAAATGTTATTTCAGGCTAAACCCAGGCAGAATGTCAAGTTTTCTTTTTTTATCAGTAGTGATTTAAAAAATGAAGATATTTTAATTGTTGGTATACATTTGGCCCATCCGCAACCCCAATTTGAAATGAATGACCATGGCTACATTTTTGGGAAAGAACCACATATTTTGAAAAGAAGTAAGTTGATTTAGCTATCAAGTTGCATAAACCCATTATTTCGATATCTTATACAGGTGGCTCAAAGGGTGATGTCTAAAGATAAAAATCTATTCCTTAGGTCAAGACGATCCAAATCACCCCCATGCATGTTCAGCGATTTTTAATGGAGTCCCGATATTATTAGATTTTTTTGAGGAACTCGACCTGAGTGTCTTATTTACTTTTATTACTGTTTGAGTTTGGGCATTTCTACACGATTTTTCTATTGATTGTATCCTCTTGAATGGTTCTTTTAACCATAAAATTTCCTAACCCTAATGCAAGTTAAACATTTTTTAATCAAAAGTTAGAATTTTAAGTTTGAGCTAGTCAGTACTGAATATTAAACTTAAAATGAAAAAAATATAGAGATGAACCCATAGCCAAAAGCTGATTTTAAAACCTTTGCTTGACGTTAAACTTACATAAACATAAAAAAAACTTGTACAAGAATAAGCCTATAAAGGTGGGTTTCATAAGATTGCAAATTTATTTAAAAAATAAATAAGTAACCGTTTAAACATTAATATATACATATAGTTACGCCTTCATAAAGTTTCGAGGGTTATTTAAGATAGATTTGTAGGTATATTGCTGTAGTGACAGATTGTCAGCCCATCGCCTTAATTACAATACACTGATACCCTCGGATCCCTTAGCTTATTTTTACAGCATGCCGCGGGAGGCTCACGCTCTGCCTACCCCATTAGGGATAAAGGCGTGATTATATGTATGTATGTATAATAAATAACTATGATTTTTTTCTAATATTTCAGAGTCTTCAATTGCAAATGAAGTATCCGTAAGTTTCGCGGCAGAAGACATAGGCCAGTATGAGATGCCTATTATGTTCACATTCTATCGACCTAGCACCAAGAAGAGTATTATTTTCGTTCGAGAAATGGTGTGTAAATAAATTATTAAATTCGATAAAATTTAATATTTTTGTTAAGAAAAGCAATTAGACTTAAAATCCATTAGTGAATTGCCTTTTTAGAAAGAAATATAAATTGTACCTAAATTACTTCATTCTTTCAGGTCGTCATGGTTGAAGAGGTTACCAATAATCTACAGATGGTTAAGAGTCCGTTCACAGACGAACCTATGGGAAGAGCAAGCAAATTCATTCAATGCACCGACAACATGTATTTTTTCATTATTATTTTGTAATATTTAACAGCACATTAATTTCATTTCAGTGCTTCGAAAGGCACGTTAAGCCGTTGGTCCAGGTTAATATCGTTTAATACCGTATATATTAGTCGTTAAGCGATATTAGAGACCAGTGCTAAATATTGGCGGCTTGAAAACTCTGACCTAATCTAGGATTGGGTCTGGTTTCCCTTCTGGGTTGCGGAGGTAAGATGGCAGTCGCTCTGTGTAAAAACCAGTACCCTCGTTCAATCCCCTGGATTAGGCAGCCGACCCCGTAAGATAAGTAGTACGGGATAAAGCTAGGGAGATGATGACTTATATTATGTTAGTAATTTAGAGTGCCTTGTATTTTTTTTTTTTAGGTTTAACCTGTATAACTATACACTGTATTAAACAATTAACTCATTTGACTTTTAGGCCATACGAGAGGAGCTATAAAATTCCGAAGCCGTTAAAAACACTTTTTCCACTTAACCTCAATGAAGATTTGTTGAACAAACAGAAGATATCTCCAGACGTAAAGAATGACCTACGCGCTATTCTTATTACCACTAAGTAAGTACCTATCTATAATATTTCCAAGACGGTTTTAGAAAAAAGATAAACAAAGTTTCATGTCTTTTAATCGAATAAGTTTTAGCTATTAGGTATAACAACATAATGAAATAGTAGTTTTTTTTTTTTTATTACAAATGGGTTTGCTCTTGACTCCAGTCTAGGTCGGGAACGACTGAGACTAACTTTGAAATGTTGGGGCTTGAAGCTTTCGGAAACACAGACGCAGGTAGTGAGTTCCACACTTTTGCCGTGCGCATTATAAAAGAGTTTTGGAAGCGCTTAGTACGTATTGGTGGAGTATCAACCAGGTATGGATCGTATCCTCCGGTGCGTCTAGATGTCCGATGGTAGAAGGGAGCTGGCGGGATAAGGTCGTGGAAGTTTTAGTAACTTAATGGGGTAGGCAGAGCGTAAACGACCTAAACAGAGGTCGTTCCGCCACGTCTGACAAAGTTTTGAGGGTTATTTAAGATAGAATTCTAGGTATATTGCTGTAGTGACAGGTTGTCAGCCCATCGCCTAAATTACAATATACTGAAACCCTCGGATCCCTTAGCTGGATCTTACAGCATGCCCGGGAGGAAATGCAGCTGGCACATTCTATGTTTTTCGTTCGCTCCCAGACCAGCATGGAAGTAACATGCAATGCCTTATATCTAACTTTTGACTAATGAGTGGAGAGTAGGTAAGGTGTCACCACAGTACACCATTATCTTAATATTTTGTTTGTCCAGGGCCATTTTCGACGAAGGGATCACTGAAGACAATTATAGAATGTATTTCCATCATCTTTTGTGGTGGGAGGAGATAATAGGGAGAATTAATTTGAGAGTAAGTTGGTTTGCACTATCTACTAAATTGAAACTGATATCCGGTAAATATCCGGTATGCGGCCTATCCGGCGATTATTTACTATAGTAAGGTAGTTTCCGGCTGGATACCGTAAAAAGAACCAATTATTGAATTAAGATGCTAATGCTTACTTTTTTTTCCATGCTGGCCTGGAAACGAGAAAAAAACATAGAATGTGCCAGCTGCTTTTCATCCCGGGTATGCTGTAAAAACCAGCTAAGGGATCCGAGGGTTTCAGTATTTAGTAATTTAAGCGATGGGCTGACAACCTGTCACTACAGTAATATACCTACAAATCTATCTTAAATAACCCTCAAAACTTTGTCAGACGTGGTGGAACGACCTCTGTTTAGGTCGTTTACGCTCTGCCTACCCCATTAGGGATAAAGACGTGATTATATGTATGTATGTATTCACACTATGTCAGGCTCCATACAAAAACGTTACATCTCTTTTCACACTGGAGAATTTGAAGCCACCTATGTTGTGTATGTAATACTTACTTAACCTCTTTTTCCCAATTTAGAAATACAATATGGCTGATGTTAAACTTGAAATGGCGCAAGATATCACTTACTGGCTTGAAGTTCCGGGTTTGGCAGAGAAACGACCATCTTTGTTAAGAGGTAATCATAATTAAGTATTTTGTGTAACGATCGCTATCAGATAAGGCGACCTTGACCGATGTCACAGAATATATAATAGTACTACATACAGAATGGACATTCACCTCCCTTCCCCAGTCCGACATACGTTACACTCCGCGCCGGATTGTGAGCCACATTGAGCGTACGCTTAGCAGGTATGGCTCGCGCATGTTTCCCAGTGTAACGGAAATAATAAGGTTTTGTGTTCCAAAGATGGTTAGATACTGTTCCGTGTACGGATGTTTTTCTACAACAAGATATGACTCCAATAGAAACTTTTTTAGATTCCACACTGATGAGAGACGGTAAGTAAATTCATACAAAATATGCAACCTAATCTATTCTAACTATTCAGTTACAGTGAACTACTTTAAAACGTTGGTTTAATCAATACCAGATTAATCAAGTGATGATTATGACCGGTATAACAAATTTTGTCAACCCTCATAACACGCACACAAACACATGCCAAGTGCAACATGTCGTCTGTCGATGTGTGACCAAATGACATGATAGTTAGAAGTGTCCGAGCTGTGCCGATGGCTAACGTATTCTCCGAAGTACGAAATCATCTTTCTTGATAGACAATCTGGTAATTCAGCCCGCATTATTCATAGGTTTAAAGATTCTTTATTCTCATTAAAGACAACGTCACTTACATGAGAACAGATATAAAACATAAAAATAATAGTCGTTCGCAACGCACTTTACAATGTTTTTTTGTTGATAATATAAATAACTGCCTCTCAATAACAAAATACATAATTATTTAGCTAATTAATAATACTAAATTCATACTAAAGGGGGAAGTATCACAAATTGAAAATCAAACCTGTGTTCGGAGACAGAAGACACATAGTCCTAATTCTACATACATATAATCATCACGCCTTTATCCCTAATAGGGTAGGCAGAGCGTAAACGACCTAAACATACATCGTTCCGCCACGTCTGACAAAGTTTTGAGGTAATTAAGATTGGTTTGTAGGTATATTTATTGCTGTTGTGACAGGTTATCAGCCCATCGCCTAAATTGCAATATACAGAAACCCTCGGATCCCTTAGCTTAGTCCTAATTCTAATTCTTAGCTAATGCTGTCACTTTCTTAACATAGTACAGGAAAGCAAATAAACACATGACTGAAATTCCTAATCTGACATAAGACTGCTTATTTGACGTAAAATCTCTTCGTTAGATCGTCTTACGTTAGATTAGGTATGTCAAAGTCATGTGTTTATTTTATATCCTGTTCTTATGTTAAAGTTAAGAAAGTGACAGCGCTATCTAGGAAAAAGTAAAGAATAGTTCGTCCAGAATTGCCGTTAAAAGCTTTGACCACCAGACCAAAAGAGGCTGTTCTTCATTAATTATTGTTTGAATAGCAAGATGATTACAATTATAATATTATTGATTTAAAATGATTTTACAGGGGACCGGACATTCTTACGACCTAAAGAAAACCAAGATATTCTATTTGAAAGTATCATTGGTAATATAAAAGAATGCAAAATACAACTGAGCAAACTTGATGACAGGTAAGTCTGTAATATAGTACTACCTAATAAATCACAATTACCTAAGAAATACACTTCCATGCTGGACTGGGAGCGAGAGAAAAGCATAGAATGTGCCAGCTGCATTTCATCCCGGGCATGCTGTAAAAACCAGCTAAGGGATCCGAGGGTTTAAGTATATTGCAATTTAGGCGATAGGCTGACAACCTATCACTATGGCAATATACCTACAAATCAATCTTAAATAACCCTCAAAATTTTGTCATACGTGGCGGAACGAGCTCTGTGTAGGTCGTTTACGCTCTGCCTACCCCATTAGGGATAAAGGCGTGATTATATGTATGTATGTATGTACCTAATAAATCTATACATATATAATTGTAACAGGTCGATGTCTGTACATGGGAGATAAATAAGAAAAAATAAATTTGGTGGTCTCTATAAGTGCTATAGAAGCCAAAAATACAGTTTTTAGATTTTTTGTCTGTCTGTCTGTCCGTATGTTCGCGTGCCACGTAAAAACTACTGCACCAAGTCGAATGCATTTTTTTTGTTGTATTGCTGTTTCGTTTTGTCGAAATTCCATCGGGAAGTCGAGATATAAAAAAAATATCTTGTTGATATAAAAAAATGTATTTTGCTTTTGCATCCTACAAGATACAATATGAAAGAGGAGAAAATCCTGAATTCAAAAATATAGTACATGTAAATATTACGAAAATATTAAACATAAGAAAAAAATATTTTTGATTTTGAATGCGCATAAGGTATAACTAGCGCCATCTATTGGTAGCTTGGCTATAACAAGTGTATTGTTTAATTAATTTTGAGAATTAAGACATTTTACACGGGAAAACATTCATTCCCACGGGAAAACTCATTTAACACGGGAGAAACTACGGGCGGAAAGCTATTAAATAATAATGTCAGCAAGACTCACTTTGGGTCGCTGAGCCAGTGTAGTAAGTAAGTAGCAATTAAAACAAAAGATCTGTTTTGGATCCGAATCCGTCGTACAGTTGTTGTATATTACAACTACAGCTAAGCCATGGTTGTAGTAGTGCGTATAGATACGTGTCCTTGTGTGCATAACTACAAGTTTAATAAGGCGAACTCAAACACACTAAGGCACATTTCGTGTAGGTACATTTACACATGTATGGGTTAGTTGTATCGTGAGATAAACCAACTGTACTTAGATCCCAGGGTAGTTAAGTTAATTTGAGCCTTAATTGAATAGTTCATTAACGAAGATTTAAAAAAAAATGTATTATAAAAGCAATATTTCATACATATTTTATTTTGTTAAATACATTGTTGAGGGGAGTATACCTACCGATAGCACACTGGCTCCTTATTTGAACTAAACGTACATACATATACATATAATCATGCCTTGATTCCTAATAGGGTAGGCAGAGCGTAAACGACCTAAACAAATGTAGTTCCGCCACGTCTGACAAAGTTTTGAGGGTTATTTAGGATAGATTTGTAGGTATATTCCTGTAGTGACAGGTTGTCAACCCATCGCCTAAATTGCAATATACAGAAACCCTCGGATCCCTTAGCTGGATTTTACAGCATGCCCGGTTGGAAATGCAGTTGGCACATTCTATTTAAACCCATTCGAAAAACAAAACACTCATTTCAGGTTCACCAAATACTACAACTCGGAAGCGCTGTTCAATGTGCGTTTTCTGATGTCCCGAGTGCCCATGGAGCGGATGCATGCAGCAGTGGACCGCGTCTTCACAGCCGATCTGGAATGCCGCATCTTTCCCAAGCCAGTGAAGAAAATACCCACGGTCCAGAAAATTACCAAGTTAGTAAAATTATTATATTATTTAATCAGGCAGGCAGTTGTAGCAACTAATAGTGCCTGTATCCCATTGTCCACGATTTGCTTGTCTTATTAAAGTTTTGTAGGTATTTGTCCAATTTGTTCTTAAAGACATTTGTATTCTGTGCTGTCACTACATCTTGAGGTAGCTTGTTCCAGTAAGCAACCACTCTATTTGAAAGAAAGTGCTTGTGTGGGTTGTTGTGTGAGAAACAAGTTGTCAATTTCGTGCTATGACCTCGCAAACGGTTATTTTGGTCTCGATTGAATAGGGCATCAAAGTTAGATAAAATAAAATTGGTGGACATTTTGCTAAACGTAGTCATTCTTAGCGTGCCTTGATACTTAAATGCATCTGATTTAATTTGCAATTTGGAATTGAATTAGTGATTCAGGATCTAACTAGTAACATTAAAAAATATGCCTATATCTATTACGTTTTTGGACTAAGATTAATATTGATTAATTAAAAACAGGAATACCGTCTTTTTCATGCTGGACTGGGAGCAAAAGAAAAACATAGAAGTGCCAATTTCCTCCCGGGCATGCTGTAAAAGCCAGCTAAGGGATCCGAGGGTTTCAGTATATTGCAATTTAGGCGATGGGCTGACAACCTGTCACTACAGCAATATACCTTCAAATCTATCTTAAATAACACTTGAAACTTTGTCAGACGTGGAGGAACGACCTTTGTTTAGGTCGTTTATGCTCTGCCTGTCCAATGTTTCGACACAGTTGCATGCACAACGATGATGGAGCGACTGAAAACCACAGTACATTTACCGTTTTTAATCAACATTAGAAGGTCAGCTTATTGCAAAGCATTCCCCTCCATTTTCGAGTTCTTTTTGATTTTTGATATTAAATGTATTTTGTTTGTATTACTTTATTGTTACTAAATAACCCCCAAGCAATGACATGAACACCATACCTCTATATTGAAAGAGATTTGATCATGCACTTTCTTCCAGATTCTACAACCCTCTTGTGAAGGAAAATGAGGAGCAGCGTTCGGCTGTAGAGCACATTGTGTCCAAGACTTCTGGCAGGACTCCCTACATTGTCTTTGGGCCTCCGGGCACTGGCAAGACAATGACCATCGTTGAAGCTATCATACAGGTTAAATGCATATTTTTTATAATAAACAGGATGTAAGGGACGAATAAGCCCGATGGCGTAGTGGATAGGGCCGCTTCCTCCTGTGCAGGAGGCCCTGTTCCAGAGTCGTAAATGAGCTGATAATCATGATGGGACGACTAGATTAGGTAACCGACCCCGTGACGTGAGATACGGGATAAGGCTAGGGAGATGATGATGTAAGAGACGGTGTCCCGGAAACTGAAAGGGATTGCTCAGTCAACGATTTGTCCATACAATGTGTTTGATTCTACTTTTTACTTCCATGCTGGACTGGGAGCGAGAGAAAAACATAGAATGTGCCAGCTGCATTTCCTCCCGGGCATGCTGTAAAAATCAGCTAAGGGATCCGAGGGTTTCAGTATATTGCAATTTAGGCGATGGGCTCACAACCTGTCACTACAGCAATATACCTACAAAATATATCTTAAATAACCCTCAAAACTTTGCCAGATGTGGCGGGACGACCTTTTTTTGGTCGTTTACGCTCTGCCTACTCCATTAGGGATAAAGGCGTGACTATATGTATGTATGTGTATGATTGTTTAATTTTGGTCATTAAGAATCAATTCCGACACGGTTCCCTTCAACTTTAATTTACGCACATTTTGTTGTCTGCTGTTGGATACTTGTTTTGACACTTACTTACTTATTCATTCGCTTAGCCTACATTGATACAGGTAAATTGAGCATAGTACACAACATCTTTAGAAGAATAATAATTCTAGATGATTGATATTAATTTACACTTGGAGTAGGTGCGCTTACGGGGTAGGCAGAGCGTTTAACGCCTCGTAAAAGGCGCTTTCGCCACGTCTGACAAAAATTGAAGGCAATTTTAGATTGTAATATGTGTTGCTATAGTGACAGGTTGTCAGCCCATCGCCTAAATTACAATACACTGTAACCCTCGAGTCCCTTTTGCTGACTTCAACAGCATGCCCGGGAGGAAGGGCAGCTGGAACATTCTATGTTTTTCTATCTCTCCCAGTCCAGCATGGAAGAAGAATTTACAATGTAAATTATAACCTTTTCAGATAGTGGTGAAGAATCCGAAACACCGTGTGTTGGTGTGCACCGATTCCAACATGGCGGCCGACCACATCGCGCTGATGCTGCTCAGATACAACAATCAGCTCAAAATCAATAGATTCATATTGAGAGCCAATTCGGAGAACCGCGAATGGTAAATAATTCCCGTCTTGTCCATTGGTCTTATCTATACAAGGAGTAAAAAAAATGCTAGCCATATTTTAGGGTGTGATTCTACCCATCTTCTTCTGTCGAGTGGGTATCGAGTCTATCGACCCGATGAACCCTGGTGTCAGAGTTTTTAAACCGCCTAGTAGCACAACTATCAGGCCTCTGACATGGTTTGAGTAACGACCACTATCAAAGACAGCGACCGGGACCGACGGCTTAACGTGCCCTCCGAAGCACGAAATCTTTTTCTTTTTCGGACAATCAGGTGATTCAGCCTGCAATAACCTAACCAAACTGGGAAAAAATTCACAAAGTGATAAATTCTCAAATATCAACTTTGTGTTTCCCCCCTGGGAATCGACCAGGACCTCCGGATCAGGAGTCCTTGGCACTAGTCACTAGACCACGGAGGCAGTTAACCCATGTAAAAACCAGTAAACCCATGTTGTACCCATGAAACTGTACAACTTTCCCAAGGAACATAGGTCGAAATATATATTTAAAAAAATGGTTCTCCCATACAAATGGTGTCAGCGCAGCCGCTCGAGTCAATTTGTATGGGTGGTCCAACTTATTTTTAATAATTCGACCTATGTTCGTTGAGGAATATTGTTTAGTTTTATAGGTAGAGTTTTACCCTAAAATATGGCCAGCGAGCAAAAACACTACTAATCACAGACTACTAATTGAAAGTTCCAACAGTGTATTATTTATAATTTTTTCAATCTGTGTAACGGACGACCTTAACCTTGTTTCAGGACCATAATGCCTCCCGAGCTGATCCCGGTGTCGAACGGGTCGAAGCGGGAGAATTTCAGTTCTTTGAACAACGACTATCTCTCCATGTTCCGCATTGTAGTCACCACACTGCTGCACTCCGCTAAATATGGATCGTAAGATAATTTCCCTCGTATCTTAAGGGGCGGAGGAATGGGATTGCATGGCCGTCCCAATTAAAATCCCAAAGAACTGTCGAATATTTGAAGTCGGCACAAAAAAAAAACAGGAATAAAAGGGATGTAACTTGGCATTGTGTAAATTGCAACATATTTTGGCACACGATTATACCCCAACTATTCGATTCTACACATAACTACAAACGTAAAATAAACTAGGTGATTTTTGTCGAAAGCATCACATTACTGAGATATTTTTATTTGAATGTTGATTTTTCTATTAAAATTCCGATATCTCTGATTTAAAATATTTCGATAATGTGATGCTTAAACAAAAAACCACTAAGGAAATTTTGATTTCTGTTTGTGTGTATATTCGAATAGTTTTTATTGTGCGCCGCGACAATGATAAAAAAAATAAGGAGGAGCCAGGCTCTATACAAAAATTTTGTTGTGACTACACTAAAGTCATTAATCAAGGTTAACTTAACTTACATCTCTATTAAATGGTCATACGCGCTTAATACCCGTGTTAAACAGTTATAATGTCACAGGGACTCGAGCCAGCAGAAGTGCAAGCTGTCGATGAGCCACCTGTTCATCGACGAGGCTGCTCAGGCGCTGGAGCCGGCGGCGCTGGTGCCGGCCAGCGGCCTGCTGGCGCCCGCCGGACAACTCGTGCTGTCCGGCGACCCCAAGCAGCTGGGGCCCGTATGCATATCCAAGGAGGCCAAGAATAGAGGGCTCGGTACGTCGATTACACACCCACACACGCTCACGCACTCACACACGCACTCACACACGCACTCACACACACACGCACACACACACACGCACACACACACACGCACACACACACACGCACACACACACGCACACACACACGCACGCACACACACACGCACACACACACGCACACACACACGCACACACACACGCACACACACACACACACACGCACACGCACGCACACACACACACACACACACACGCACACGCACTCACACACACACACACACACACACGCACACACACACGCACACACACACACACACACACACACACACATACACACACACAATCATGATGATTATCGTTTTTGCTATCATGAGATAACAAAAAATCGGCAATAATTTGTAGTTGAGAATTAGAAGTCGTGTTCTCACCTAATTTCCTAAACTTTCCCTAACTAGCCAAACGAAATTATTTCTAACTTTCGGTCTAAAGTATAGTCTGTCAACGTCGTGCTTACCGCGCCCTAGGGGTACAGACGTTGGCGGGGACGCGGTAGCACGCGGCGATTGCGAACATGAACACATTGCGTCGTGCTCGCTCACCCTCCTGCTTCACCGCCCGCACCCCCGTAACCGCGTCCCCCCCCCGCGCACGTCTGTACCCCTAAGGCGCGGTACGCACGACGTTGACAGACTATATTTGTTTATGTTTCCAGGTACATCCCTTCTTCAGCGTTTGTATTCAACCTACACTGACATATACGATAACAACCCAAACTACATAACCACCCTCGTGCAGAACTACCGCTCCGATCCCGACATTTTGAAAATACCCAACGAACTTTTCTACCACGAAAAACCATTACAAGTAAGTTGCTGGTATTGAATTGAGTCTTGAGTACTTCCATGCTGGACTGGGAGTGAGAGTAATACATAGAATGTGCCAGCTGCATTTCCTCCCGAGCATGCTGTAAAAAACAGGTAAGGGATCAGAGGGTTTCAATATATTGTAATTTAGGCGATGGGCTGACAACCTGTCACTACAGCAATATACGTACTAATCATTTTTAAATAACCCTCAAAACTTTGTCAGACGTTGCGGAGAGACCTTTGTTTAGGTCGTTTACGCTCTGCCTACCCTATTAGGGATAAAGGCGTGATTATATGTATGTATGTAATTTTGAAATACGCGAATATATGGTAAGGGTTTTGTTCAATTCAAATTCTTCCTCTTCTGTCGTGTCGATGGTTCAATCAAATGCATTTTGGCCAGTGCTCTGCCACGGCGAAAGCATTGTTTGTGGCATCAAACGGATACAGGGTGTAAGGGACAGCGTCCCGCAAACTGATATGGGTTGCTATGTCAACGGAACTGAACAACTACCAGCAGGATTTTTTTTCGGGTGGCGAAAAATAACTTTTGATTTTCCATGTAAAATGCTGTACTGGGAGCGAGAGAAAACCATAGGATGTACCACCTGATTTTCCTCTCGGGCATGCTGTAAAAATCAGCTAAGGTATCCGAGGGTTTCTGTATATTGCAATTTAGGCGACAGGCTGACAACCTGTCAATACAGCAATATACCTACAAGTCTATCTTGAACAACCCTCAAAATTTTGTCAGACGTGGCGGAACGACCTTTGTTTAGGTCGTCTACGCTCTGCCTACCCCATTAGGGATAAAGGCGTGATTGTATGTATGTATGTATGAGACGCAGGAGGATATTTTTTAACCCACAAGTCACGGCAAACCTCACCTGGGTTCATGATAATGTACAAATAACAGTTTTTAGTAACAACTGAAAAACTTGTTATTTTTCCAGTTACTGAATCATCCCTTAAGAATTAACATCCAGTTACTGAATCATCCCTTAATAATTAATATACCGTTACTAAATCATCCCTTAAGAATTAACACCCAGTTACTAAATCATCCCTTAAGAATTAACACCTAGTTACTGAATCATCTCTTAAGAATTAACAACCAGTTACTGAATCATCCCTTAATAATTAACAGCCAGTTACTGAATCATCCTTAATAATTAACACCCTTGTTACTAAATCATCCCTTAAGAATTAACACTCAGTTACTGAATCATCCCTTAAGAATTAACACCCAGTTACTAAATCATCCCTTAATAATTAACACCTAGTTACTGAATCATCTCTTAAGAATTAACAACCAGTTACTGAATCATCCCTTAATAATTAACACCCTTGTTACTAAATCATCCCTTAAGAATTAACACTCAGTTACTGAATCATCCCTTAAGAATTAACACCCAGTTACTAAATCATCCCTTAATAATTAACACCTAGTTACTGAATCATCTCTTAAGAATTAACAACCAGTTACTGAATCATCCCTTAATAATTAACACCCTTGTTACTAAATCATCCCTTAAGAATTAACACTCAGTTACTGAATCATCCCTTAAGAATTAACACCCAGTTACTAAATCATCCCTTAAGAATTAACACCCAGTTACTAAATCATCCCTTAATAATTAACACCTAGTTACTGAATCATCTCTTAAGAATTAACACTCAGTTACTGAATCATCCCTTAAGAATTAACACCCAGTTACTGAATCATCGCTTAAGAATTAACACCCGGTTACTAAATCATCCCTTAAGAATTAACACCCTGTTACTAAATCATCCCTTAAGAATTAACACCCAGTTACTGAATAATCCCTTAAGAATTAACACACAGTTACTGAATCATCCCTTAAGAATTAACAAACATACATATAATCACGCCTTTATCCCTAATGGGGTAGGCAGAGCGTAAACGACCTAAACATAGGTCATTCCGCCACATCTAAAAAACTTTTGAGGGTTATTTAAGATAGATTTGTACGTATATTGCTGTAGTGACAGGTTATCGGCCCATCGCCTAAATTAGAAAATACTGAAACCTCGGATCCATTAGCTAATTTTACAGCATGCCCGGGAACAAATGTAACTGGCACATTCTATGCTTTCCTCTCGCTCCCAGGCCAGCATGGAAGTCCTACTAAATCATCCCTTAAGAATTAACACCTGTTTAATTTATTCCCTCCGCAGCCCAGGGCCAAGCCTGATCCGTTAAGCAGAGTGAGCATCTTGGGGGATTCAAGGGGCGACCGCGCTGTGGTCTTCCACTCGGTCAACTCCAGGGAACAGCGGATGGGCAACGCTCCTAGGTAAGATTAAAAAAAAAAATTAAAAAAAAATATTTATTTCAGTAACTTAATCCTAGTTTACATAAACTGATGTTGGAGTTTCCATTTAAGCGAAAAGATTTGCTTGTATGAGGAAACACCGCTCTTCTTTTAACAATGAAGGTAGGTTTAAGATACCACTAGCTAAAGTAATATTTATTAAATCTTTAGACTTAAAATTAGTTAATTCAAAATTAATACAAGATAGTAAGCTGAATTTTAATTTAGTAGTAAAAATTAATTTGCATAAAAATTGCATTTGACATGCGTGTTTTGTGGCTGTGTGTGTATTGTGTGTGCGTGCGTGTATGTATGTGTGTGTGTTTGTGTGATATTATGTTGTATGTTTGTGCAATATGTGTAGATTGAATAGTGAAACATCATACCAAAGAATAAGGAGTGGAACTCCCTGCCGTCGGATTTGTTTCCGGAACGTTATAACCCTGTCCTTTTCATGGCAAGAGTGAATCAGCATTATCTAAGCAAACATGCTCCATCATCGTCTGCGTCATCACTTTCCAACAGGTGAGATGGCAGACAATTGGTTTATCATAAATTAAAAAAATAACACTCCTGTATGGTAATTTCAAATTAAGATTGTAAAAAGAATTGTGAAAAAGAAATTGATCTTTATACACAAACTGACGCTTGATCGGCAAATACTTTACTGTGGGTGGATCTAATTATTTTTTGGCTTTCTAGCCCATAGATGGCGCCACAACAAGAAACGTGGTATCGAATACAAGTCCCGAACATGTCCGGTTCGACTTCGGTCCCCCGGTCACAACACCACCCGAGCAGCTTACGTTTATCCCATCCGTCATTACTCGGCCAACGGCCTCAGTCGTAACGACAATCATAAATCACTACATAGTATAAAACAAAGTCGCATTCTCTGTCCCTTTATCCCTATGTATGTATAAATTGCTGCATAGCAATAAGGCCGCCTATTTGTACTACTATTTGTTTCATTTAATTTAATTTTCTCTTGTGTCTTTTCTGTGCAATAAAGTATATTCTTATCTTATCTTAAATCTTTAAATCTACGCAATGGATTTTGATGTGGTTTCTTTAAATGGATAGAGTGATTCAAGTGGAAGGTGTATATGTATAATACATGCATAAAATAGTAGAGAAACATTGATAATTTTCGTGCGAAGCCGGGGCGGGCCGCTAGTAAATCATAAATCAATTATTGTTCGTCATCACAGGTAGAAACAAAGATCACACATAGTACAAAGAAGCTCTGCAATGAACCTTGCGGCATACGAAACACAATATTAATATTAAGTTAAGTAGGTATACATCATCACTACATAGTATATAACAAAGTCGCTTTCTCTGTCCCTATATCCCTATGTATGCATAAATTTATAAAACTACACAATTAATTTTGATGCGGTTTCTTTAAATGGATAGAGTGATTCAAGAGGAAGGTTTATATGTATAACTAGCGACCCGCCCCGGCTTCGCACAGAAATTATCAGTGTATCTCTACTATATTATGCATGTATTATACCTACATATAAACCTTCCTCTTTAATCACTACCGCATCAAAATCCATTGCGTAGTTTTAAAGATTTATGCATACATAGGGACATAGGGACAGAGAAAGCGACTTTGTTTTTTTTGATTCTATACGAAACACAATATTAATGTTAAGTTAAGTAGGTATACATAATTCCTAAAATTATAAAATACACCATGACAAAGCTACCCTTTTTTGTTTTGTTTTTGTTGTTTGATTTGACAGTGTATGTTTGCAGCTATTTCAACGAGAAAGAGCTGGCGATGTTGCAGCGCTACACTCAAGCGCTGATCGAGGATCACGGCGTCGCTCACAACGACATCGGCATCATGTCGCCTTACATCAGACAGGTACACTCTTGTACCTCTCGTCCTTTTGCAACGCGTACCTTATGTCCCTGTCGTCCTTCGGGTCTCTCGTGAGCTTCTTCTGTAACGCGTCCATTATGTCCCTCGTTTTTCTCGCCTCTCGCGTCCCTCTTCTGTAACGCGCCCCTTATGTTTCTCTCGTCCTTCTCATCCTTCGCATCCCTCTTCCTTAACGCGTCCCTTATGACCCTCGACCTTCTCGTCCCTTATGTCCTTCGCGTCCCTTATATCCCTCTTGTCTCTCGCGTCCCTCTTCTGTAACGCGCCCCTTATGACCCTCGACCTTCTCGTCCCTTATGTCCTTCGCGTCCCTTATATCCCTCTCGTCTCTCGCGTCCCTCTTCTGTAACGCGCCCCTTATGACCCTCGACCTTCTCGTCCCTTATGTCCTTCGCGTCCCTTATATCCCTCTCGTCTCTCGCATCCCTCTTCTGTAACGCGCCCCTTATGACCCTCGACCTTCTCGTCCCTTATGTCCTTCGCGTCCCTTATATCCCTCTCGTCTCTCGCGTCCCTTTTCTGTAACGCGCCCCTTATGACCCTCGACCTTCTCGTCCCTTATGTCCTTCGCGTCCCTTATATCCCTCTCGTCTCTCGCGTCCCTTTTCTGTAACGCGCCCCGTATGTCCCTCTCGTCCTTCTCGTTCCTCGCGGCCCTCTTCCTTAACGCGTCCCTTATGACCCTCTCGTCCTTCTCGTTCCTCGCGGCCCTCTTCTGTTACGCGTCCCTTACGTCCCTCGACCTTCTCGTCCTTCGCATCCCTCTTCCATAACGCTCGTCCTTCTTTTGTCCCTTATGCCCTTCGCCCCTCGCGTCCCTCTTATGCAACGCGTCGCTTATGTCCATTATACCTTTCGTCCTTCGCTTCAGAATTAAGAGCAAACATATCTACTTGGCAGGTGTACAAAATCCGCGACTGGTTGAAGCAGAAACAGTACGAAGGTGTCGAAGTTGGCACCGTCGAGTCATTCCAGGGGAAAGAGAAGCGAGCTATCCTGGTCTCCACAGTGCGAGCCAACTGCCGCCTGCTGGACTACGACGCCAAGTACAAACTGGGCTTCTTAGTCGATGACAAGGTTAGTGCCAGTTTTGACAAACATCCAAATAAAAGGGGATGCATCATTTTTGGCATAGTGTGAATGGGAACCCGTATATTTTACAGAAAACAAAATGCCACACGATTAGACCTAACCTATTAGATTTTACACGTAAACACAAACCTAATATGTAAAACCTAATATCTAATGTAGTATAAGTGGGTGATTTTTGTCCAAAGCGTCACATAGACTCCTGAGATATTTTAATTTTAATATTGATTTGATTCAAAATATCTCGGTAATCACAAAAAAACATAATAGATATTTATGATTTCTATTTGCGTGTAGAATGGAATTGTTTAGGTTTGATTGTGCGCCGCAACATTGATAAAAAAAAAAATATTCACACATTCTTCTATGCTGCTCTGGGAGCGAGAGAAAAACATAGAATGTGCCAGCTGCATTTCTTCCCGGGCATGCTGTAAAAACCAGCTAAGGGATTTCTGTATATTGCAATTTAGGCGATAGGCTGACAACCTGTCACTACAGCAATATTCCTACAAATCTATCTTAAATACCCATCAAAACTTTGTCAGACTTGGCGATACGACCTTTGTTTAGGTCGTTTACGCTCTGCCTACCCCATTAGGGATAAAGGCGTGATTATATGTATGTATGTATTCACACTATGTCAGGCTCCATACAAAAACGTTACATCCCTTTTCACACTGGAGAATTTGAAGCCACCTATGTTGTTCTAATTCCATCTGACGAAACTTGTAACCTCCTTTTAGCCTCCTACACAGAGGCACGGACGCCTGGCCTGAAAAGCAGCTTTATGTGATGCATTACCGCTCCATTCTTCCATGCTGGACTGGGAGAGATAGAAAAACATAGAATGTTCCAGTTGCCCTTCCTCCCGGGCATGCTGTAGAAGTCAGCAAAAGGGATTCGAGGGTTACAGTATAGTGTAATTTAGGCGATGGGCCGACAACCTGTCACTATAGCAATACACATTACAATCAAAAATTTTCCTCAATTTTTATCAGACGTGGCGAAAGCGCCTTTCACGAGGCGTTTTACGCTCTGCCTACCCTTTATGAGGCGTGATTTTATGTATGTATCACCGCTCCATTACCTATATGAAATCTTAAAACCTTTATTCACAGAGGTTCAACGTGGCACTCACCCGGGCCAAAGCAAAGCTGATTATAATCGGGAACGCCGCGTGTCTCACTAAGGACTTGAAATGGCGCATTTACATGGACTTTTGCAAGGAAAATGGCTGCTATTTCGGCCAAGAGACAGAGCAGTTGGAGCGAACCTCTCATTTGCTAACTGAAGTAGCTCGCACCAGGTTCGATAGGTGCCGCCTTACTGATGTTCTCGCCGCCGCCTATAAGGATTTTGAACGTAAACAGAAAGACAAGTATTTAGTAGGATAGATGTTTATTGTTTTGTTTAACTGCAAATGGGATGTAATATTTTTGTATGAAGCCTGGCATTATGTGACTGCCGACCCTTATTTAAAAAAATATCACGGCGTCCGATGAAACCTAAACCATTCGGTTCTACACACAAATAGACATCAAGAATACTTTTTAAGACGTCACATTTCCGAGACATTTTATTTTAAAGATATTAGAATTTCGAAAAACGATTTAAAAGAGAAAATATCTCAGTAATGTGACGCTTTAAACAAAAATCACATAGTGTATTTTAGGTTGGTTTTTACGTGTAGAATCGAATAAATCCAATCACCTAGATTAGGTAGCCGACCCCGTGAGATACGGGATAAGGTTAGGGAGATGATGATTTACGAGTAGAAGCGAATAGTTTTAAGATATTTTGTATACTGTTCTATGATTATGTTGTGTTTTGTACTGTGAACCGGAGAATAAAGTGTTTTCTATTCTATTCTATTCTAATAGTTTAGGTCGGATCGCGCGCCGAAAGATTTATGTTAAATATAAGGGTCGCCATTCACACTATGCCAAAAAGGTTACACCCCTTTAGCGGTTTAAATGGTTTATTGTGCAAAGTATTTCAGTTCGTTCCAATAATTACACCTCATTTATGTTATCATTATTATATTTTTGAGACATATTGCATGTTTTCTTTTGAAACTTTGTTTTAGCGGTACCAAATATGAAAGTTGACCAAAGACAAATCTTAACAATAGGTTAGACCGCACTATGACGTAGCTGCAGCAGAGCGGCGCGGACCGACGCGGCACGGCACTACAGCGGCGCGACACAGCGCGACAAAATCTGTCAAAATGTATGAACTGACATTTCTGCGCCGTGAAGCGCCGCGCCGCTCCGCTGCAGCTTCAGTGACGCTGCAGTGCGGTACAGTACACCTCATACATTATCATAGCAAGAATCAGTTGTCGCGCAGTGCCGCGCCGCGCCGCTCCGCTGCAGCTTCAGTGACGCTGCAGTGCGGTACAGTACACCTCATACATTATCATAGCAAGAATCAGTTGTCGCGCAGTGCCGCGCCGCGCCGCTCCGCTGCAGCTTCAGTGACGCTGCAGTGCGGTACAGTACACCTCATACATTATCATAGCAAGAATCAGTTGTCGCGCAGTGCCGCGCCGCGCCGCTCCGCTGCAGCTTCAGTGACGCTGCAGTGCGGTACAGTACACCTCATACATTATCATAGCAAGAATCAGTTGTCGCGCAGTGCCGCGCCGCGCCGCTCCGCTGCAGCTTCAGTGACGCTGCAGTGCTGTACAGTACACCTCATACATTATCATAGTAAGAATCAGTTGTCGCGCAGTGCCGCGCCGCGCCGCTCCGCTGCAGCTTCAGTGACGCTGCGGTGCGGTACAGTACACCTCATACATTATCATAGCAAGAATCAGTTGTCGCGCAGTGCCGCGCCGCGCCGCTCCGCTGCAGCTTCAGTGACGCTGCGGTGCGGTACAGTACACCTCATACATTATCATAGCAAGAATCAGTTGTCGCGCAGTGCCGCGCCGCGCCGCTCCGCTGCAGCTTCAGTGACGCTGCGGTGCGGTACAGTACACCTCATACATTATCATAGCAAGAATCAGTTGTCCGCTCCGCTGCAGCTTCAGTGACGCTGCGGTGCGGTACAGTACACCTCATACATTATCATAGCAAGAATCAGTTGCCGCGCCGCGCCGCTCCGCTGCAGTTACGTCCTAGTGCGGTCTAATCTTAAACTTTACAAAGTGGCTTTAAAAATTAACTCGATTGTACTAACACTCCTCCATCTTATTGGGATATAATAATACTTGGGCGATTTTATAAATTAATCTTTGTAAGTGATAATATTGACATTCCCATATTGTTTGTGTAAATTGTAGTATATTTTTTTTAATAATTATAATTGTTCATATCATTTTTCATAAAATTATAATTATATTGTAATTTAAATAATCATGCATGATAATCAATTAATGGATTATGAAATGAGATTAATTATATTATATAATAAATCTTTGATGATGACATTTCAAACTATTTTAATCACTTATATGTCTTTCATATCCCCTTTTTATTTCTATGTTTTACTTTTTCTCTCTCTTTCTTTTGACATTTTTTTTATGATTTAGTCATCATCATCTCCTTAGCCTTATCCCGTATCTCACGAGGTCGGCTTCCTAATCTAGGGGATTGAACGAGAGATTACTATGGAATAAGAACTTAGTTATTCTTTTTTAATTCGAGGACTTTAAAAGTAGGACAGATTTAAGAATAAATATAAGATAATTTAATAATATTTTGTGATAATGATAATCGTAATTTTAATGTTTTTTTTTAATGAGATCAATATATTTTGAGAAATCATAAAGTTGTTTTATTACTGTAATTCCTCGTTGCATATTACTGGGCTACTTTTAAGTATGTACGTAAACTGCTCAGATAAGGAAATTGAAAAGTTTCGTATAAAATAAACGTGAAAAAAATTAAACTAATAGGGAATGTGCATATAATATGTTTTCTGAATCTGAACTAATTTTCCAAAAAGTATCTTAAATTATAAAAAGAACAGTGAAAACAGAAATAAAATTTATTTAAAAATCACCGAGATATACCATTATTAAAGATAGACTATCTATCTCTGTCTTCAAAACGACAATTTATATGCAATTAGTATGGCGCTCCTGTCTTATGACGTCACATGACAGTTCGGACCTCTCTTTTTAACTAACTACTTTAAGGCATTATAACTCATCAACTAATGAATATTTCGCGAAAGTTCCTTCACATCCGTTTATTTATGGTGACAATAATTCTTACTAATAGTTCAAAAAAAGTCATGAGTATTCCCTATTGTCATTGATCAGAGTGGTAAAATTTTGTATAAGATTTTGTTTTTTGCCAGATTTTCAACATCCTGACGTGTATGAATGCGCACAAACGAATTTAGATCTTAAATAAATGAGAGTGAATTTTAGATGCGTAAAGTTTCCCCTACTGCGCCATTTTTATTTCAAGGCGTTTTTTGTCAGGAACTTTAAATTAGAGTAATCAACGGCATTTTAACTCTATAATTAAATTAAACTCTAATTATTTAAAACGCTGCTGCTTTCATTGTACTGCAGTCTCCAGGACTATTCCGTGAAATTTACTAATGAAAACTAAGGTGTAGGTACATATATACATATAATCACGCCTTTATCCCTAATGGGGTAGGCAGAGCATAAACTACCTAAACAAAGGTCGGAACGTCTGACAAACATTTGAGGGTTATTTAAGATAGATTTGTAGTATATTGCTGTTGTGATAGGCTGTCAGCCCATCGCCTAAATTGCAAGGGAGCCCGGGAGGTAATGCAGCAGGCACATTCTATGTTCTTCTCTCGCTCCAAGTCTAGCATGGAAGATTTACCCTAAGACAAAGGTACCCAAAGAAAAAGAAAACAGGAATTGCCTCTGTCACAGCTACCATCTTACTTACTTACAGTATAGTTTTAAATCAGTTTGATGAGTGTAGGTAGGTACGTGTATAATTAGTATCTACCAGGTGAAAGGGAACGTCCCGCAAACTAATAGGGGTTGCTCAGTCAGAACAATTATCAGCAGGTATTTTTTCAGGAAATGAAAATTAAAAAAAATGCTTTTCATACAAATTTCTGATTTGGGTGATCATTTAGGAAGGTAATTTATTTTTCATTTTCTGAAAGTATTTCCTGCTGCTAGTTGTTCAGTGTCGTTGACTGAGCAACCCGTTACCCGTAAACCTGGTATATGTAAGAGATCAACATTTATGTTGTACTCGAAAAGGTATTTTATTTATTTATTTACTGTTTATTGTACACAAGTAACATGACAAAGACAATACACAAGGAATAACGCCACAACAGTTACAGCTTATTTCTACTAAGAAATTTTGTTCCAGCTTACCTACGGAAGTGAGACTATATTCTTATGGTTAGTATTTGGTATTTGTATGTAAGATAGACATACATTCCATTTTTGGAAATTAGGGTCGTATTGAAAGCAATATTAGGTATTAATTTGGCTCCAACTGGCTGATATGAACTCAAACTCACGGCAGTCCCATGTGGTTTTTATAAATATGGGCCTTAGAAATTATCAGGTTGATAACAATATCAGAGATAAAAAACGTGCGTAATTAAAATAATGTGGTTTATTTAGAATATAAAAAATTTAAAAGTAATAAGAATAATGCTTGATTATGTTCGGATTATGTTCATCTAGCTAATCTTAGTCTATTAAACCGGTTAGATAAATTCTGGAGCTCTTCCAGATCCTGGTCATCCGAATGGTCTCCGAAGTAAGTCTCGTATTCCTTGCACTGTTGCATGTAAGTGCGCCACTTGGCGTCCCTCTGCAGGCACAGCGGGTTCCCGATCACCACCGCCTTCGCCTTAGCGCGCGTCAGGGCCACGTTGAAACGCTGAGAAAAAAATGATCAATAATGAGAATTTTTCTGATGCTTGCTTTTATAACCTGAGAGAGCCCGATGGTGTAGTGGATAGGGCCGCTGCCTCCTGAGCGGGAGGTCGTGGTTCGAATCCCACCACGTACCAATGTGTTTTTCGGTTTTCGAATTTCATATGTACGTTTATTCGGGGCTTATTTCCGTGCTTCGGAAGGCACGTTAAGCCGTTGGTCCCGGTTAATATCGTTTAATACCGTAGATATTAGTCGTTAAGCCATATCAGAGGCCAGTGCTAAGCATTGGCGGCTTGAAAACTCTGACCTAATCTAGGATTGGGTCTGGTTTCCCTTCTAGGTTGCAGAGGTCAGATGGCAGTCGCTCTGTGTAAAAACCAGTACCCTCGTTCAATCCCCTAGATGAGGAAGCCGACCCCGTGAGATACGGGATAAGGTTAGGGAGATGATGCTTGCTTTTATAACCTTTTTACCCGACTGCGCAACGCAAAGAAGGGTAATGTGTTTACCAGCCTATCTATGTATGTTTGATCCTCTGTGGCGCTGTAGAGACCAAACGCGTAAGCCGTATTTAATGATTTTTACGTCAATCAATTTGTCTTAACTACTGAAGACATGATAATGACAAGAAAACAATATGGCGACAATTAGACGCACTATTGAAAAAAGGAAAAATGAAAGTCGACGATCTATGACGAGTGGGGTATCATTGAAATAGGTATTTAAAAATCAATTTAAGTTTTATGATATTTTTTTTTCTTTTTGAACAACCGTTTAAGATCTATAACAATTTAAAGTTTTAGAGCTCGCTCTGTATTCTTCGCAGTTGGGTTTTATAAACTTTTTAAAGTACCTACTCGTTGATAAATGTTGAAGAACACGAAACGCATCGGTTCTTTGTTCACCACTATTTCGTCTTCAATTCGACTCTTCAGATGCGGAAGTGTCCGCATGACAGTTGGTTTGCAAGTGTTTTGCTCTTGTGAGCGGAACGAAATAAACTTGGATTCCGTTCCGAATCAAACAAGCTAAGCTCACTTGCAAAGTTTGCTTTGCAATCATAACTATACTTCCATACCAATAATGCGAGAGTAATTGGGCTCGATTCTACATTCGCCGGCTAAAACTTAAATTAAAATCTATTTGTCACCTTCAGACTAAAAACATTGAAAAAGGGACAGGAGATCTAATCTCTCCGAATTTTGATTTATAGTCGGTGGTTTTAGTGCGTTATCATTCATTTTTAGATGTCGACATATACGAGTATGTATATGGCGTATAAAATTGACAGAAATACTGGTGAAACGTGCAAAAGCGCGTCAAAATCTAGCGGACAAATTGTAAAACCATACAGTATAAATCGCCTGTCCCTTTTCAATTTTATTATTTTTAAAGTAGATAGATTTTAATTTTGGTTTTAGCCGGTGGTATCTAGAATCGAGCCCATTCTCTGTGTCTGCCTATTTGTTTGTTTACCTTTTCACGCGTCAACGGCAGGGCCACTTTCGGTTTTTCTACGCATGTTTTGTGACTTCTAATAAATTATGTATTTATCAAAACAAATTTTCGCCAAAGATAGTCGACAAGAGTAAAATAAATAACGGTATTACTACTGGTAGTAAGATTGGTAGTAACACGGGCAACAAAGGGATTTTATATTGAAATTACTTCTAGAAAATAAGGTATTAGAAAAAATGCGTAAAAGTTGGTACTAGCACAGAATAACAAAGTTAGTATTAGTAGGCATAATCATTTTTGTAGCTCTTTTTTATAACACACCATTCCATCGTAAAGAAGAGATTATTACGAACTTGATCGTAATAATTTCTCCTTTTTCATTACCTGATCATCAACGAGGAAGCCCAGCTGAGCTCCGGAGCGCACGGTTGAGATGATGATGACCCGCTTCTCTTTGCCCTGGAAGGCTTCCACCGAGCCCACTTCTATCCTGCCCGACCAAGGAGTCTCTTTCAGCCAGTTGCTGATTTTGGACACCTGAATCGTTGAAACTATTTTATTTATTTTTTATTTTATTTATATTTATTTATCTGATCACCAACGGAGTAAGCAACAATACAGACATAGAGGATACATACAATAAATTTTAAGCTAATTGCCACCCCAATTATAGGTGATGACGGCATGCACAGTTTTGACGTATAACAACCAATTAATACAAGGGAAATTTAGTAGGTACTAACATGCAGCTTTAACATAATAAAAACTTAAAAAGACTAGGTACATATAACACTTAGTCTCGTATTTATAAAGCGGTCTTAAGATTAAGAGGAATATTAAGTATGAATTTGATAGGCCACATTGTAATGAAACTGATACGAACTCAAACATTCACAAGCTCTGTTTATTAATACGGGCCTTAATTATCGTACCTACTTATAAAAATGCCCTCTTAGCTATGCCTTAAATTATAAGATAAGATAATGTTATTATAACTGTTTAAAAATTAAGAAATAAAAACATCGCCTCGGTCAGGGCTTGAACCTGCCACATCCTTACCGCCGTTAATAAAATATCACTGTGTGTTCTAAAGCCTAAAAACAATGGTTTGTATGGTGAAGCCAATACAGTTACAGTTTTTATTGTTATTTCTTTCATAAGGATTTCTAAATTCTGCACGTTTAGGTGACATTGGTGCCATTCATCTAGTTTTTCTTCCATGAGAAGAGGGTCAGGCTGAAAACTAGTGCTACCCTATTTGCCAGCGTACCCTTGCTCCTCGCCACACACTCACCAATATAATCTGCTTATACTCATTACTCATCAATACATTTTTGTAACTTTTACCATGGTGAATATGTAGTTTAATTTATTTAAATATGTATAAAATTAACAAAAATACTCCAAACTACCTTTAATTTAGATCTTGTAATGTTGCTAATAATAAATAGTAATAAGTTTATAATAGTAATAAGTATATTTTTACATTGTAATGTATAATTAAGCGAGATTCTGATCTCACAGTCAAACTGTATGTACAGTTTTGTGGGGCAATGTTAAGTTATTAAGTTTTACCCTGTACCTTATAAAAATAAAACAAAATAAATAATAAATAAGCTAGCTAAGTACCTATTTAAGTTAAGTTAGATAATAAGTTACAATTGTTACATTGTTAAGCAAGAATAATTGTAAACCGTGTTCTTTTTTGTGGCAAATAAATGGTTTAAATATACAACGAGTAACATAAAGGGTATATGCATTGTGAAATGTTTGAATCTACCCATGAACATAGGTCGAAACACGAAAAAAGAAAATGTTCTAAATGCGCTATCAGCCGATGCATTTTGTATGGACGGTCAACATTTTTTTTCTTTGTTCAAACTATGTTCCTTAGGGAAAGTTGTTCAGTTTCATGGGTGGGTTCACACCTTTCTTGATACATATACCCTTTCCGTTACACATTGTATATATTTTCATTTCCTGAAAGAATTATTTGTGAAAGCTATTTAGTTTTGTTGAACGAGCAATTGAGAAACCACTATCAGTTTGCGTTAAGCTGTCCCTTACACTCTGAATATTTTTTTACCTGTAACAAGTATGGAGTTACAACGCCGATGTCTTCAGGATGAACTTTGTGATTTTCAATCAACAATTTGATGTACTTTTTCATCATCTCCAGCTCCTTGTTGTTGAAGAAACTGTATTCGTAATAATCGCGTTATGTCGGTAGTCTGACATACCGGGTGTAAGGGACAGCGTCCCGCAAACTGTTAGGGGGTGCTCAGTCAACGGAACTAAACAACGTTCACCAGGAAATTTTCTCAGCAGATGTAAAAAAAGAATGATTTTCCCATACAAAATGACCACGTTGATCAGACAATTTGTATGTAAAAGCAATTTTTTTTTACTCCCTGAAAAAAATCTCCTGCTGATAGTTGTTCAGTTTCGTTGACTGAGCAACCCCTATCAGTTTGCGGGACGCTGTCCCTTACACTCGGTATATTGATTCCGTGTTTTGGAAGGCATGGTAAGTAGTCGGTTCGGGTCGCAAATCCTTTATCGGGATGTTTGACTTGACACACAAAGTGATCCTGTCTCTGTCTAAGGCTCGTATTTATAAAGCGATCTCAAGATTGAGAGCGATATTATGTAGGCCATTTTATACTGAAATAACATTTCTGATACGAACTCAAAATCGCTCTCACTCTCAAGTGCTGATTATAAATACGGGCCCTAAGATCCTGTAGGGGAAGTCTTTAGAAGATATATTTCAGGAATGCTTAGTAGTATTTATCATCACTCGGTTGGAGTTCTCTCACCAGTCCGCAAAGTAAGGTTATGCGCACCACGAAACAATATTGTCACCGCATTTAGACGTACGCGCGACAAAAAAGGAGAGCCCGATGGTGTAGTGGATAGGGTCATTGCCTCCTGAGCGGGGAGGTCGTGGTTCGAATCCCACCACGTACCAATGTGTATTTCGGTTTTCGAATTTCATTTGAACGGTGTTCTTACATGCCCGCACTGTGCGCGAGAATTCACCGCAAGAATTGGCTACGTAAGCCACACAAGGGCGCATGAACGCCGAAACTAATACAGGAGTTGACAGCGATCGCCATGACCTAATACGGTCGGAGGGATTATTATTATTATGTACGTTAATTCGGCGTTTTTCCGCGCTTCGGAAGGCATGTTAAACCCTTGGTCCCAGTTAATATCGTTTAATACCGTAGATATTAGTCGTTAAGCCATATCAGAGGCCAGTGCTAAGCATTGGCGGCTTGAAAACTCTGACCTAATCTAGGATTGGGTCTGGTTTCCCTTCTGGGTTGCGGAGGTCAGGTGGCAGTCGCTCTGTGTAAAAACCAGTACCCTCGTTCAATCCCCTAGATTAGGTAGCTGACCCCGTGAGATACGGGATAAGGCAAGGGAGATGATGATTTTATCGTACGAATCGAAATTTCACTTCGCCTAAAGCAAGGTTAATTGTTAATAATAATTAATGAAATAATGAATGTTATTCAGTGTGAAATACACAACGAGCAAGTAAATGCAGTGATAAAATTATCTATACATATAATAAATCTCTAGAAGGGTCGCGTCTGTACATTGAATAATTTTACAAAAAAATAATTGCAACAGGCGTTATTAACGATATAAAGATCAAAACGTTTTTTTTTGTTTTTTTGTCTGTCTGTCTGTATGTTACCACATCACGCCAAAACTGCTGAACCGATTTCGATAGGCCTTTTTTTATTTAACTGTGTGTTACCCGGGTTGCAACTTAGGATACCTAAAATCACGCTACCTGACTTAGGGGGTAGGCAGGAAATTGAAATTTGGCTGTTTCTTAACCGATTTTGAAGAAACTTTTTTTGTTTGACTGAGCATTACTTAAATTCAGAGTTATGATACAAATAATCACGCCACCTGACTTAGGGGATAGGCAGAAAATTGATCTCTGATCGACTGAGTGACTGAGTTTTTTTAATTACCTGGTGTCCAGCCTAGGTTAGAAATAATCACGCAAACCATTCTTATATTGAGTAAGTACCCCTGTTTGTATGGAAAACACGCAGTGTCGAACATACTGAAAACGCTTCTCCGCGCGTAGGAGCGGGATCTGCTAGCCCGCGCGGACAATGCTTCAACGCTTCAGCGCGCGGGTTAGCAGGTCCCGCTCCTAAGCGCGGAGAAGCGTTTTCAGTATGTTCGACACTGCGTGTTTTCCATAAAAACCGGGCGTACCAAGTCGCGGGCACAGCTAGTATTATTATTTGGTCCGTCTTCCAGCTATGACGTCATCAATATTTTGCATGGGAAATAAAAAGTGTTTCTTTAGACCCATAAACCCATCAAGTGAGGTACGTGTGGCTACGGCACTTGGAAAAGAAGAATCGGTACCATTGTACAATTGCGACATAATCACGCCTTTATCCCAAATGGGGTAGGCCGAGCGTAAACGACCTAAACAAAGGTCATTTCGCCACGTCTGACAGTTTTGAGGGTTATTTAATATAGATTTGTAGGAATATTGCTGGTTATCATCCCATCGCCTAAATAACAATATACTAAAACCCTCGGATCCCTTAGCTGGTTTTTACAGCATGCCCGGGAGGAAATGCAGTTGGAACATTCTATGTTTTCTCTCGCTCCTAGGCCAGCATGGAAGCTCGTCAAGTGCGACATGATGTGCACTATGTTGTGGTTCTTCACCATACTGATTATGATACCTGGATGACTTGCCCATCCTCTGCTCCTTGGAGAGCACGCCGTGGAAGACGATGGCGCGGCTGTGCTTCTTCTTGCCGAGGATGTCTACCGAGCTCAGCGGGTCCTCCGCCGCTAGGGCCTGGACATTTTGGATGATAAAAGCCTACTTAAGTTTATGAATGAGAAGAGAATGTGAAAGTGAAGAAAATGGGCCGGACCAACGGATTGAGCAGAGGCATCGTCGCGCAACTTAATGCCCGGCAAGGGTGAAGGAGTCAAAGTGTCTACGCTTGTACACACTAGGTCCTGCCTTGCTTCCAGATAATCAGGGTTTCAGGGTATTGCTGTCCTGCCTCCGGCCATCTGAACAGCGAACCCCACTAGGTTCAAGGGCGGCTGGGACGCTGACCGACACTAAGGCTTTCTTGATGATGTCATTGATGGACGCATTTCGAGGGATAGGCTCGGCACAAAAAAGCCCCAGTTCTACGTCGCTCGTTTACATTAGGGATACAGGTATAATTTCATATAAGTATTTTACCCTGAGTTGTCCATGGTAGAAGAGGTCGTTGGGTATTTTGAGCACGGCGGGGTCGGAGCGGAAGTTGTTACGCAGCATCAGGGTGTAGTTGGCGTCGTTTGAGGAGTACAGCTCACATTTGGTCATCAGTCGCTCCATCAGGGATAAACCTACACATCAGTAGATAAGTAAATGCTTAGAAGGAAAATTACCACTTTTATCTTTATACAAACACACACACACACACACACGAATGAAAAACTACAACAAAGGTTCAGATTCTGTGTTGCTATAAGAATATATGGCAGCGTTCTTCCAGCAGACATCTATTGAAATTCCAACTGGGAGTACAACTAGAGAGTACAAGTAGAGATACACTTACCGAGTCCAAGTTTGCTGGCGTGGGGTGACATGATGACTGGACCAAGTTGCTGCGGGTCGCCCGCTAGCGTAAGACTTCCACTTTCCGACAGCAGCCAGCATATGGGGATAAGGCAAGCCGGCTCGCTCGCTTGCGCGGCCTCGTCAATGAACAAGTGCTTGGTTGTGCACCCACTGGTACAATATATGTAAGTATTTAGAGGCCCCACCGCGGCGCCCTCACTCGTTAAAAAATCATAACTCGCAAAATATAGACAATTTCAAAACTATTCTTTGTCACTTCCTTAGATTTAAAGATTTTTTTGAAGTAACAAATTGAGGAGCAAATAGTACTTAGCAATAATTTCGATACTAACTGCCTGGTACTATTTGCTCCTCCATTCATTACTTCTAAAAAATCCTTAGGTAGTGACTGAGAAAAGTTTTGAAAATGTTTATATTTTGAGAGTTATGATTTTTTAACGAGTGACGGCGCCACCGCTCGTGGTGAGGCCTCTTAAGTTAAGACAACCAATCAGTCGATCATAATCTGCCCTACCGTCCGGTTTGGATAGATTAGTACTTGGCCAGAGAATATATAATAGTACTACATAAATTGGCTTTACTTCAATATTCATTTAAATCATTTTATGTAGCTAATGTATTAAGTACTAAATAGACTTACTGGAAAGTAGCAGCATAAGAGAGCGTGGTGACGACGATTCTGTGTGACTTAAACATCTTGCTCTCATCGACACATTTGGTTGGACCCAAGACACGCCGCATCTTTAACTGATATGCCCTGTCAGTGTATGCCTCTAGGCATTTCGGCAATGTGCTCCTACAATAATTCAATAAAAAAATAAGACAGCCTTACTTCGCTCATATTTTGACAAATGTGTACCTACTTTTTATTTACAAATACATTGAATATTTACAAAAAGAATTTAAATCTAATCCAAGGTAATAAATGCTCTCCAGAGCGTCCTGCTGCATTCCACCTTTGGTTTGCGAAGCTGATCCGCTGTGCAAGGAAACATGTTTGGATGATGAAATAAATAATGTAGGTCTTTTGTGTTTATTACAGTGTCTTTTCGAAATCTATCACTGAAAGATTAGATCCTATTTAATTTTTTCAATTTGTGATAGGTGAAGTCCTGAAAAAGTTGTTCTGACTAATTAAGCCACATCTACTGTGAAGCCGTGAGCTACCTTCGGGTGATAACGATGTTGATAACTCACCAATCCCTGGACGTGGAGCAAGCTCGCAGAAGAAAATTTTCCCCCTGAACCTTGTCTTCATACTTGATGAGCGAAGCGGCCACATGGTCGGCCGCCATGTTGGAATCCGTGCAGACCAATATTCGGTTGCTGGGATCTTTCGTCAGCAGCTGGGATGATAAAAAAATATGCTGATGTTGTCTTAATTTTTACCGTAAATACCTATTTTATGTGATCCTCGCTCCGGGTTATTCCTAATGCAAAGGCTGTAGGTATACAACGCGGAAACGGAGCGAGTGTTATGTGCGCCGTGAATGACAAGGGGATCTTTGACTGAATCTTTTTAGGATAAAGTTTTTATTTTGACATTGTACTATGTATAATCTTATTGATAATGTAATACGAGTATGTACCTACTGTTTTGAATTCGAGTTAGAGTTAGTTTATTTTGACATTGTTGTACTATGTACAATTACTTATTGATAACTAGCTGTGCCCGCGACTTCGTACGCCAGGTTTATATGGAAAATACGCAGTGTTGAACATACTGAAAACGCTTCTCCGCGCGTAGGAGTGGGATCTGCTAGCCTGCGCGCGGAAGCGTGTTTTCCATACAAAAAAAGATCAGACAATGCGAAACACGCTTTCGCGCGCGGTTTTCCATACAAACTGGGGTAATTACTCAATATTAGAATGGTTTGCGTGATTATTTCTAACCTAGACTGGACTAGACCTTCCATGCCGGCCTGGGAGCAAGAGAAAAACATAGAATGTGCCAGCTGCATTACCTCCCGAGCATGCTGTAAAAGCCAGCTAAGGGATCCGAGGGTTTCGGCATATTGTGATTTAGGCGATGGGCTGACAACCTGTCACTACAGCAATATACCTACAAATCTATCTTAAATAACCCTCAAAACTTTGTCAGACGTGGCGGAATGACCTTTGTTTAGGTCGTTTGCGCTTTGCCTACCCCATTAGGGATAAAGGCGTAATAATATGTATGTATGTAGACTGGACACCAGGCAATAAAAAAATTCAGTCAAATAAAAAGTCTCTTTAAAATCAGTTAAAAACGATCAGAGATCAATTTCCTGCCTATCCCCTAAGTCATGTGGCGTGATTATTTGTATATTTGTACAAAAAAATAATTGCAGCAGGCATTATTAACGATATGAAGATCAAAACGTTTTTTTTTTAGAATTTTTGTCTGTCTGTCTGTCTCTCTTTTGTCTGTATGTTACCACATCACGCCAAAACTACAGAACAGATTTCGATGGGACTTTTTTTATTCAACTGTGTGTTACCCGGGTTGCAACTTAGGATACCTAAAATCACGCTACCTGACTTAGGGGGTAGGCTGGAAATTGAAATGTGGCTGTTTCTTTACCGTTTTTTATGAAACTTTTTTTATAAGACTGTGCATTACTTAAAATGAAAGTTTCGAAACAAATAATCACGCCTCATGACTTAGGAGGTCGGTAGAAAATTGAATTTGAGTCGTTTTTAACCGATTTTGATGATTTTTTTTTGTTTGACTAAGCATTACTTAAACTTAAACTTACGATACAAATAATCACGCCACCTGACTAAGGGGGTAGGCAGGAAATTTTACTCTAATCGTTTTTACCGATCTTAAAGGGACTTTTTATTTGACTAAGTTTTTTTAATTATCTGGTGTCCAGCCTAGATTAGAAATAATTACGCAAACCATTCTAAAATAGAGTAAGTACCCTTTGCTTGTATGGAAAACACGCAGTGTCTAACATACTGTAAACGCTTCTCCGCGCGTAGGAAAGGGATCTGCTAGCTTCGCTCGCGGAATCGTGTTTTCCATACAAAACAAAGATCAGACAATGCGACACACGCTACCGCACGAAGGTTAGCAGGCCCCGCTACTACGCGCGGAGAAGCGTTTTCAGTATGTTCGACACAGCGTGTTTTCCATACAATCGTTAATAACGCATACTGCAATTATATTTTTGTAAAAATATTCAATGTACAGACACGACCCTTCCAGAGATTTATTATATGTATAGATGTATTATGTACTGTTTTGAATTCGAGTTAGGGCCCTCCCTAAGGCCGTACCAAAGTAACGTTGTGCCGTAAATAGCCTTTTATGCGCCCTGTGCGAGCTTCTATAACCGTGCCCTTGTTTTTTTTTTAGATATCAAAGGTATCCTTGAGGGGCCAGAGCTAGATGCGTGCGAAGCGACACAACCACGAAATTTTGATGAATACTCTACTCTCTTGCGTTTGCGAACCATTCTCCTACTCAAATTATTTATTGTTATTACGCAAAAATATTTTAATAATATTTATTATTTTAAGTATGTGTCGTATTTGAAAAAAAAAATATGTGCTGTTTTTAGAAAATATGAACATGTTATATTGTTTTTAAGTTAAATGATAATAGATTAAGGAGGAATGTGCAGTGCCAAGACAAACCTTTTTAAGGTTTAATGATACTAAGAATTTGATGTCTGTAGAATCTTTTATATGTGAAATAAATAAATAATAATAATAATATATTAAATCGAGTTCGACATTTCACGAAAAATGCAATAAATGTCACATTATAATTATAACATAAACCAATCATATCAGGACAAACCAAAAAAACTAAACCGAATAAATAATAATCCTGGCTGGTGTGGCTATTCTTACGCCCCCCAGAGTCTAGGGCCTGTGCCTGGGCACCGGTGCGTGGTGTGGCACTGCCCTGTTTACGGCACTGACGTTACGTAACATTTTGTTTTGTAAAGGCTCCGTGCAAAGCCCGGATGGAAAAGTAAGTGTCACCTTCTCGCCTTCTCCTATCAGATGTGTTTGTACATCTTATTCTTCTTCTAGCGTAAGGGTGCCGGTGCTGGCCCAAGTGGCCACAGTATGTTTACCTGTAGTATAGCCTCGACGACGGTGACGGTCTTGCCGGTGCCAGGCGGGCCGTGCAGCAGGTACGGCGCGGTGCCGGCGGTGCCGCCTACTATATGCTCCACTGCACTGCGTTGCTCGGGATTCTGTTCCACGAGTTGGTTGTAGAATCTATAAGTAAACGTTTACTATTTTAGTATTGTAAATATTTGAAATTCACCAAGGAATTATATAACCTGTAAGTGCAGCAACACACACGATCTTGCTGCGCGCAAGGTTGCGCTCAACAAGCTGTCAATGCTTTTTGCATTGCCTACAACACACATGCGTCACTTTACGCTCTACGCGCGCGTACTGGCAGAGGGATGCGCCGATGTAGAGTTCATCGCTACGCGCGCGTGGAGCGTAAGGTGACGCATACGTGTTGTGTAGGCAATGCAAAAATCATTGACAGCGTGTTGATATACGCAGCGCACGCAGTAAGTGTTGCCTGTGTTTTGTTGCCCTAAGGTAAAACCTACTTGTTTATTTTGTAAGGCGCGAGTGTGTTGTTGTTACGCTTGGGGAACACGCGGCTTAGGGCAGCAGCAGTCTGCACGGCACCATGCATGCGTTCGTACGTCGTACGCGGCATTATAAACTCTACGTCAAACCTCCCTTGAAGTTGAAGAGGGTTGTTGCTGTCAAGGGTGCAGTATTTACGAAACCTGTAATTTAGAAACAAAAGATAATAAACAAAAAAAGGTTTTTTAGAAGACACTACAGGGCATCTTTGATCGAAGATCTAATTAAGCTGTAAGAAGTTGGATTTGGTCAGACTTTTTCAGTAATCAATAAAAGGAGTGCAAATATCGCATAACTTTTGGCTAACAAATATAATTTTTTTTTTTGATACACCCTTATACCAGGTGTAAGGGACAGCGTCCCGCAAACTGATAGTGATCGCTCTGTCAACGACACTGAACAACTAACAGCAGGAGTTTTTATCAGTTTGCGGGACGCTGTTGTTTACACCAGGTATATAAGGAAAGTCGTCTTCGATGGTATTTGCATACAAGCCGCAGAACGCCAGACTATGTAGGAAAAAGATGCGTCGACCTCACTGTCCAAGGCCTTATACCACCGAAGAAGCGCTGGCTAGACTTCGTAAAAGCGGAAATCGAAGAGAACGATCTTACCTTGGACGAACCAACCTCGATCTTACACTAGCGGATGCCGAAAGTGGAGTAGAAAAAGCCGGAAAGCGGATCCCAATTAGGCCAGGAAAACGCTAGGTAGAAGAGGAAGACCGTTAGATAAAAAGTAAAAATCACTTACTGCCTGTTCAGCCCTTTAAGAGTTACTTTATCTTTTCCTTTGCCTATGTTTGAGATCATTGCTTCAAATGTATCATCATCGCTATGGCGAGGTCTCACGTTCAATACATCACCTAGGTAAAGAGTGCAAAACGGTTTTAGTCATGTCAGCGTCAACAACATACTAGCCAAGTGGCGCCCCCATTAGTAAAAAAAACATAATTCACTGAAAATGCAGTGAATCGAAAAACTGGTCCAACAGAATCAAGTTATATTATTTAAGATAATTAGAACCTGATAAGTTAGCGATTTATAGCTCTTTGAAGTAACAGGAAGAAAAGTTTCCGTTGGTGGCCGTTATTCGCAATTATTATTCCTGTTACTACACAGAGCTATGAATCGCTAACTTATCAGGTTCTAAATTATGTTAATTACTATAACTTGAGTCTGTTGTATTTTTTTATAGTGGAGGCGCGACTTGGCTAGTATCGTCACCTTAAGCGACATCTGAGAAATTTAGAGGATTATTTCAGATAGACCTGTATATTGCTAAAGTGCCAGGTTGTCAGTCCATCGCCTAAATTACAATATATTGAAACCCAGCATGTTTTTACAGTATGTCCGTATATGTGACTGAAGCTGGCACATTCTATGTTTTTCTTTCTCTCCAGCATGTAAATCCTAACATCCATTTAAAAAAAATAAGATAGCATTAATGAAGATTAACAGAAATTCAAAGGTTGTGTGTGAAGTCGACCAATCCGTTCTGGTCCCACGTGGTCGACTAAGGTAAGGCCCGATTCAGGGTAGGCTCGTGCCCCAATGTGGGGATGAGCTGATGATGGATGATGAACATACAATGTTGTTAGGAGTTTCTAAGTAGACTTCTTCTTCTTCGATTTAGCGAGTGGGTTTTCGAGTCAGACAATGTACCCTAGTGTCAGAATTTCGAAATCGCCTAGTACTAGGCCTCTGACATGGTTTAAGTAAAGACCGCTATCAAAGACAGCGACCGGGACCGACGGCTTATCGTGCCCTCCGAAGCACGGAATCCGTTTTCTTTTCGGACAATCAGGTGATTGAACATGCAATGTCCTAACCAAACTGGGGAAACCTCACTAAGTGATAAATTGACAAATATCAACTTGAGTTCACCCCCTAGGAATCGAACCCAGGTCCTCCAGATCGTGAGCCCATGGCTCTGACCACTAGACCACGGAGGCAGTCTTAGTAGACTGATGTGATGAAGTGTGATCTACACTCGTTTGATTCTTAGTTTGTCTTGATTACTAAAATAAACATTACTTTTTTTAACTTACCACACGTCAATGATAGTTTTTTACTAGCCAAGTCTGGCACCATCAATTTGTACGTATTATCGGCCTTGCCCACTTGCAATGGAACATTCCGCATGTTATATTTCTAAAAATAAACATATATTTAAATTTAAGAATACAGGAGAATAGTCTTCTATTCTCCTGTATTTTTTATTAAATGTATTAGGTAATATAATAACAATAGATTGGTAAATTAATGCTTATAACGCGTGTCTTGACGGAAAAGTTTGAAGCAGAAATTTTAACTTGAGCCCTTTGTTTAGACTAGTTAGGAGATAAACACACTAAGGGCTTGAATTATAAAAGTCACTCAGTTGAAGTCTGAATCGTGATGGCGTACCTAAGTTGGAACTAAAAATACCTACATAAAACTCGTTTAAATTTTGAGTGACCTTTATCCACAAGCATAAAAGTCCTAACCTGAGGGGGCAAAGAAGATCCCTTATTTTGGTTTTATGCTTACATTTCGAACACCGGAGCGTCGTATAAAGTTTTATTTACTTATTGTTTATTGTACACAAGTTAAATTAAAATGACAATACATAAAGAATGACGACACAACAGGAACAGCTTATTTCTACAAATAAATTTCTTCCAGCTAACATACGGACGTGAGACTATTACTAGAGTGGCAGATTAGGCGTGCACAAATAATATAAAATGAAAAGAATAACTATAAAATTAAGTTTTGTTGTACTACATAATGAAACGTACTAATGAAAGTTTCTACAACTTTGGTCTTCACACTTTTCATCTGTCTACAATATTTGCCTAGTTATGAGCTACGTTTCTTCCATGCTGGACTGGGAGAGATAGAAAAACATAGAATGTTCCAGCTGCCCTTCCTCCCGGGCATGCTGTAGGAGACAACAAAAGGGACTCGGGGGTTACAGTGTATTGTAATTTAGGCGACGGGCTGACAACCTGTCACTACACATTAGCAATACACATTACAATCTAAAATTGCCCTCAATTTATGTCAAACGCGGCGAAAGCGCCTTTTACGAGGCGTTTAACGCTCTGCCTACCCCGTAAGGGATAAAGGCGTGATTTTATGTATGTATGTATGAGCTACGAAAACTACTCTTACTTTTTCTGTCATATATTGCTTTATATTTATTCATGATTTCAGTTCATGATACCGAATTGAAAATATGTTCTTCATGCCTATTGTGTATTAACTTTTTAGTTTACATTTGTTATTTCACAGAGAATACAATACAATACACATAAATATTTAATTTTATTTTGAGCTGATTTTCTAGGCAACCATTGGAGATAGACAAAAAGTGTAGAAGCAAAGATAATGGTTATTTTATCAGGTTTAATTATGTAGTACAACAAAACTTCGTACGACGCACCGTTTTCAAAATGTAAGCATAAATCCAAAAAACGGGATCTTCTTTGCCCCCTTCTCCCCCTTCTCGGGGAGGCTCAGAGGGGACAGGATTTTTAGTGTGTTTATCTCCTAACTAGTCCAAACAAAGTCCCAAAGTCAAACTTCCTGCTTTTACCTTTTCCTTGTAGACTTATTCGTTGCTACAAGGGACTTACCCTCATATTGATTTTGACAGTAGTCTCCTCATACCAGAGAAGATTATGGAAAAAATCCGAGTAGTTTTTCTCTGTAACTCCAGTTGCAAATACCTGCCTGCAAATACGGTAAGAAATGAAACGATTCTATTTTTATATTATTATCTATACATATAATAAATCTCTAGAAGGGTCGTGTCTGTACATTGAATACGTGTCTGTATAATTGCAGCAGGCATTATTAAGGATATAAAGATCAAAACGATTCTTTTTAGAATTTTTGTCTGTCTGTCTGTCTGTATGTTACCACATCACACCAAAACTACTGAACCGATTTCGATGGAACTTTTTTTATTCAACTGTGTGTTACCCGGGTTGCAACTTAGGATACCTAAAATCACGCTACCTGACGTAGGGGGTAGGCAGCAAATTGAACTTCGCCTTTTTCTTAATAAATTTTTATGGAACTTTTTTATTCGATTTAGCATTATTTAAAATCTAAGTTACGATACAAATAAACACGCCTTATGACTTAGGAGGTAGGTAGGAAATTGAACTCTGATCGATTTTAACCGATCTTAAAGGGACTTTTTATTTGACTGAGTTTTTTTAATTACCTGGTGTCCAGCCTAGTTTAGAAATAATCACGCAAACAATTCTAATATTGAGTAAGTACCCCAGTTTGTATGGAAAACACGCAGTGTCGAACATACTGAAAACGCTTCTCCGCGCGTAGGAGCGGGATCTGCTAGCTAGCGCGCAGAAGCGTTTTTTCCATACAAAAACAAAGATCAGACAATGCGAAACACGCTTTCGCGCGCGTGTTAGCAGATCCCGCTTCTACGCGCGGAGACGCGTTTTCAGTATGTTCGACACGCAGTGTACATGCATACATACATACAGACAGACAGACAGACAGACGGACGGACGGACGGACGGACGGACGGCCAGACAGACAGACAGACAGACATATATCGTTTATAATACCTGCTGCAATTATTTATTTGAAAAAAATATTCAATTTACAGACACGACCCTTCTAGAAATTTATTATATACATACATACATACATACTATCACGCCTGTATCCCTAATGGAGTAGGCAGAGCATCAACGACCCAAACAGAGGACGTTCCGCCACGTCTGACAAGTTTTGAGGGTTAAAACAGAACTGTCTATTGCTGTAGTGACAGGTTGTCAGCCCATCGCCTAAATTACAATATACCCTCGAATCTCTTACCTGGTTTGTACAGCATGCCCGGGAGGAGATGCAGCTGGCACATTCTACGTTATTCTATCTCTCCCAGTCCAGCATGTAAGCTAATTTATTATATGTATGTTTAGATTTATTTACTTATTATAGAGCGGCAGTTGTGATAGAGACAAAACAACTATAACTGTTTAGTAATTATTCAGCCTCTTAATAATAAATAAGTATCTGCATGTAACTAGACGGAAGTATATAAGAAAATTAAAACTGTTTTATATTTCTTTTACCTGATTTTTTTGGCAAGTTCCTGCTTCAGTTTGGAATCGTCTTCTTTGACCTTCAGTCCGCTGGCAAAAACAGACATTTTGCCCTGCGGAATGCAGTTCAATTTAAGTGGCCTCCATCTAAAAAATATATAATAATTGTCAATTTCATTTGTCTCATTCATTCAAGAGATATACCTTAACAAATAATAAAATAATGGGCTCTCCTTACAACAAGAAACATATATTTTTTTTGTTTTTCGTTCAATCTTTACAGATGCAGTTTACCTATCTAGTCGTCATTTTTTTGAGTGTTATTATTAAAATACTTCCATGCTGGTCTGGGAGCGAGAGAAAAACATAGAATGTGCCAGCTGCATTTCCTCCCGGGCATGCTGTAAAATCCAGCTAAGGGATCCGAGGATATCAGTATATTATAATTTAGGCGATGGGCTGACAACCTGTCACTACAGCAATATAGCTAGAATTCTATCTTAAATAACCCTCAAAACTTTGTCAGACGTGGCGGAACGACCTTTGTTTAGGTCGTTTGTGCTTTGCCTACCCCATTAGGGATGACGGCGTGATTGTATGTATGTATGTATTATTAAAATGATAATTATTAAACCTACAATTAAACTTTTTACCTTTTCTTTATTATCACTTAAACCTATAGGTACTTACCGGGGGTTATGCGAATATTCGTTGCATGGGTAAAATTTGCCGCGCTGTCTTTGAGGATTCATTTTCAGGCCAAAATTCAGGCTAGACTAGACTTATGGAAATTATATCAAACGTAGTTTCACACTGTAGTATCTAGTATCAAAGTAACAAGCAAGCACAATGCATATAATAACCACATACTAGAGGAATACCATCACTGCTCTCCAGCCCGAGCTGACTCATTGATTAACAATGAAAGCTTTGAATTGTTTACAATTTGTTATACTTTGTAGTTGAGTATTATTCTTTTGCAGAATGTGCAGTGCAACTTTGTATTTTGAATAGTACCTACTAGTTCTAACTAGTGTTGCCAAGTCTTTTTAGTATGAAATCACCGAAAAGTCAATTTCAAGTCGCCGAAAGTCGCCCAAGGTGCAGTAGCCTAAAATCGCCTAAATAATTTAGGAATAGTGTTAATACCTAGCTACTATTAAATGCTTGAGACCTATCCCTTAAGACTCTATTTAGTAGACATGTTATTTAAATAATTTGGTTCGATCTCAAAACCTTGAGTTAAAGAGGGTGGATCATGGGTGGAGTGAATAGTAGAAATTTCCAATGATTCTTAAGAAACCCCTTGAGCTTGGGTCCTTTTTGTTCGTATTCTTACCATGTATGATGATAAATAACTTGGCCTAATTATTTTTGAAGTCGCCTAATATCGCCTATTTTTAATTGAGATGGCCTAAATTTGATCCGTCGCAAATCGCAATTTTTGGTCGCCAAAGCACTGCCTAATACTGTACGAGATAGCCGAAATGGCGATAAATCGTCGCACTTGGCAACACTGGTTCTAACTGACAAGTCTATTCTACTTAGTTCAGGCACTCGCACCCCATATTTTCGTTGGCGAGATGTACAGCCAGATGGACAGTTTATAAGACGCGTTAGGTACAGGAATATTTATTTATTATTCTGTGCCTCTGTGGTATTGTTGAATGGTGTACCTATTAGTGGGGAATACCCTAAGCTTGCACTTGGCACACTGCTCCGCTCTCCGTCGTGTAGGGCAGGCAGATATTGTCCTATACGTGTGGTTGAAAATCACGCTCACGAGCGTTATAGTGTGAGAACATACATAAATAGGCATATTGACTGGGTGGCTAAAAAAAACCCAAAACGTTTATACTTAAAACTGGTGTTTAAAATACTGTGGATCCCATTCGCCATTTAAAAATAAATGCACAATTAGATTTATTAATCGAGTTGAAAATATAGAAGTTATTGATTTGAGTAGTCAATTGTGAGTGACGTCATTACCACTTTTTTCCAAAAAAAAGGGAATTTGACATTTCATTAAAAGTTGCTGATTTGACTAGTAGGAAAATAGCGTATTGTAACATTTGTAACTGAGGAGTTATAATCAGATAATTTTGATAAAATAATTTGAACTGATTGATTTCAACCCACGATTATAAACTGGCAACACTGTCAAGTTGTTACCTGTTTGTTTTCTACATACGTGGGGAATACCGAGTTGGCAGTGTTGCTGTATTTTTTATATTACTACGGTATAAACACCAAATACTTAATGTTGAAACAGAGCACAGGTTGCGCCCTCAATAGTAATAAAAGGTTTGTTTTTAAAATACAAACATTTTCATTAATATTTTACATTTGTGGAAATGGAGAGTAATTCTCCATTTTATAACAAATATATTAAATTTCAAACTAAGCATGTTATCTTTGTGTTACAAATTTGCTAAAAGTGGCTACATATCCGGGTTGTTTAATGTTATCAATCGTTATTATATCTTAAAAAATTGGTATCGGTCTATTAATTCATTCATAGGTAAAAAATGTGCAATGATATCGTCAGAATAATTTGGTTAGGCGACGTAGGTTCAGTATCAGTATTGGATAACTATCGCTCGATATAAAGAAATCCCAAATATGCCTCTTTTAAAAAAAAAAACGTATTTTTTTATATATTGCTAGATTTAACAGTTTTAACGCAAAACATGTTGTATAATAAAAAAACTTATTTTATTTTAGAATTTATACATACATATCTCTCTCTCCTTGGCAATTATTATTCCCAAATCCCATCTGATGGTGGGGTCTGCCTTCTTCGTTTTTTCTTTCCACTTCGCTCTATTTGACGTGTCTATCTCCGTCACTCCGCAGGAACTAAGATCTTTTCGGACCACATCCAACCATCTGGTTTTCGGTCTTCCCCTCCTTCGGACCCCCTGGACGTTTAGATTAGCCACTGTGTTTCCAATGTACTCTGGAGGTCTTCTCTTCACGTGTCCGAACCATCGCAGCCTACTCTCTTGCAGCTTGTCGGCGATGTCGCGTACGCTCAGACTACCACGAACGTACTCGTTGCGTATCTTGTCGAGTCTCGTCACTCCGCACATCCACCGAAGCATCTTCATTTGGGCAACTTGGACGGTATTACTACAGTTTATACATACATATAAGTAAACATTATTTTTGTAGAGTCAAGTAATTAAATTAAATTTTTCTAGTAATTATGAGTAGGTATATCAAGTTAACTTTAAATATTCCAGAAAGTTAGTGTTCTAAATTACAACGATTAACGTTTTCTACTAAAAGTGAAGTGCATTTAAGTCAAAAATTACAAAACAAAAAAGGACGCCGTATGTAAACAAACCATTGGGAACTTTCTAGACAAATGGACAAGTTTTTATACTACAAACTGTGAGAAAAGTGTTACTAAATAGTGATAAACAATTATTAGTAAACTGTGAACAATTTTCAGTCGTCATTTCAAGATTTTCCTTTTACAAAATATTTCGTAATATATTTCAAATATCAAATTCAGTTGCACCGCAACGATCTTTTTGTATTGGCAAATATTTTTGAAGATCTTTGTGATTTATCAACAATAGTGTCTTACATAAATATTTAAAAGATTTTAAAAGATTTGTAGTGACCTATTTGAATAATATCAAACATAAATAGATATTTTTGGGAAAATAAATACTGCCTAATACTGTACGTAGTATTATAGTTACTCTGTGGTAATACGTTCGCACGTCTGACAGCGCCATCTTTTAGCGAGTAGTAGTAACATTAATCTGATTTGACCTTGACGTTATCCGGTCATTACCCTTTAGTTTGATTCGACTATTCAGGAATAGATGTCACCATAATCGCAAAGTATGTCGAATACAAGAAAAACTACAATAGCCTGGGATCAATTTTAATCCGTTGTATGGGCATTAAACTAAAATTCTACATCAGCAATTTTTTATGTTTTAATAGTTAGCTATTTCAGTGTAAAATTAAATTTGCAGGGAATCGGCCATATTTTATGGCCGCATCAATTAATAATAATAATAATAAATTTATTTAATTTCCGTAGGAACACAGCAAAAATGTTATCAACCCTATTATTTTGCAACATTTCATCTCAATATTATTCCCGACCGTTCAAATATATAATCGTCCTATTTTTATTAATGAAACATATCTGTGTTTACAAAAATACTTCCGAATTGTTTGTTTAATTCGTAGCGTTTTGTTAAAAAAAGGTATCAATTTAATTTCAAGTGTCTAGTACTTCATATATTATTCTTAACATAATTGTGAAAGAATCGCCCTTAAATAAGTTAACTTATATAAAAAAAGAAAAAGTGCCAATAAAATCCGTGAAAAAATAGTAGCAACAAAGTTTATTATGTGGACTTTCTGTTTAAGATATATTAAATAACATTATAAAAAAATCGCCCATATTAACTATATTATTTATAAAATTATGAATATTTAATCGACTATGACGTGCAAGGGGAGCGCGCGGGACGTGGGGGCGACAGCGCGGGGTGGGGGAGGTGCGCGGGCGCGGCGGATCGTAGCCGCACGCATGCAATGCAACATGTTTATTTGTTTACGCGGCTCTCTAATTACCGGTCACGAAAATGGAAGTGGAAGAAAATAAAAAGTGTTTGATATGTGGGTGTTCATTGTGCTTCGACGTAGTTAAAATTGGGGAGAAAGGCCTGGAAAAACTTGTGGAATCTAGTGAGATACGAGCAGATGGGTTGTTCGTGCGTACCATGGAAAATGTAAGGCTGCATAAAAAATGTAGAAAAGCCTACACGAACCCCAAATCTCTCACGGCTGCAGCAAAGCGCATTGCCAACGGGGAGCCTCCACAAGTCCCCGTAAAATTTGATTTTAAATCAACTTGTTTTTTTCTGTAACGGAGACGCTTCTCCACAATTCGAAAAAACCGAGAAGATAAAACCAGTGAAGTCACGCAACAGTGTCTCAAAAGTACAGAGTGAATTAACCAAAACTAACCTTGTGATAAAATGCACCAATCGTGGAGATCAATGGAGTTCAGAGGTAAATATCTAACACTTACTTTTGTGAAAATTAAAATCAGATAGGCGCTTGCCAACCCGAGTGCTAATTATGGTGAGAATGGCGATTCCTCTCTAACAATGGGGAGGGATATTCAGCCCCGTGTCCAGTAGTGGATCGTTGTGGTTGTTGTAGTATTAGTCGTAGTTCCCTACATGTTGGTTGTAGAGATAGGTACCTACCTACTACTTCTTACCCAGGTTAGGTTAGGACGTTTCAATTCAATATCTCATAGGTAATAGGTACTAAATAGGGCATGGATCCGGTTTTACCCGGTTCCAAAAAAACCGGGTATAGCCGGTTCACCACGACTGAAAAAGAATCGTTTCTTTTTACTCAGGAACCGGTTTTTCTCAAGAAGCTTTTTTTATTGTTTAAACTACGCCCGAAATCACCTTTCCAATTTACCTGAAAGAACCGAAAAAAAACCGGGTACCCGGTTCCGAGTAGCTATCAGAATCGGGAACCGGTTCTTGAAATAAAGCTTCGGTTCTGCATGCCCTAGTACTAAACAAGTAGGTAGGATAATTATATGTCTGTATTAACTCTCAAAACTAGTCAGACGTGGCGAAACGAACTATGTTTAGGTCGTTTTTGCTTTGCCTACCCCATTTGGGATAAAGGCGTGATTTTATGTATGTATGTATGTATGTAATAGTTAAATAGGTAGATAGACTCGATACCCACTCGACAGAAGAAGATAGGTACCTATTTATTTTTAACTGTGCCCTTTTATTTTACCTATAATAGTAAACCACCTGCTATTTAACATAACTACACGCCGCACAGTGGTTCAATTTACAAAATTGTAGGACATGACATGTTCAAGAAACAATCTCACAATAACGACCTGATTTGTATGTCGCAGGAGGATAGTTATATCAGGGATATAATTATATCCCTAGGAATATAGTCACAAGAATGATTTATTACTATCATCCTAGACTAGTCTAGTGAAATAGTAACATGAGTCGTGCAGGATGTGGTAGAGGAGGAGATTACTTTTTAGGGTTACTTAGGATAAAGGCAGGATGTTGAAATCATATTATTACTAGGTTCTAACAATGAGTTAGTACCCCAGTTTGTATAGAAAACACAATATATGATATATGATAGGTACCAACAAAGCATGTTTTGATGTTTTTTTTGCTTTGTAAGGCATCTTCGATTGCTCCCCCACCCCCTCCACCACTTTATCAACGTACGACTTACTTATTCGTAATCAGGGAGTCATAAGGAATCCAACGGTATCGGTCGTAGGTGTAGCCAGGAGTTTCAGTTCGCCGTATTACCCGCCGTATTATTATTGTTACCGTCGTATTTTAGCAGCTCATGGGCACAGAACTAACCTGCCGGTGTATACAATATTTTATTTACTTTCAGGTCCTAGAACGAGTTCAAAAAGTCAATTTGCTGCAAGAAGAGGCAAGATACCACAGAAGATGCCTTGCTCTATTTTTTAATCCAATAAGGATAGCCGGCAATAAAGAGGACGACCAACATCAACAGATATTGAAGACACAATGAAACAGGTGTATAGTTACTTGGAAAACCACGATGACTCACTACATGAAATCGAGGAAATGAAGACTCTATTGGAAATAGAACAAATCGACAACAGAACACTAATGCGGAAACTTAAAGAAAAGTATGGTGACAGTATAATAATAACGAACTACCGTAAAAACGAGAACATTTTGTGTTTTGCTTCGAAGTGCCACGATATTCTGCGAGATGGTTGATATACGAGCAGGAACAAGGATAGCGAAATAGAAAAACTTCGTATAATAGATGCTGCTGGCACAATTATTAGAAACGACATTAGATCCCAAGTTTACGATCGATCCACGTATCCCGCACCAGGTGCTTTTTTAGAAGAAGTAGAAGAAATACCGAAAAGTTTAACTGTTCTAATGAACTCTTTGACTAATAATGCTGAAGGGCGAAAAAGTAATTCACCTAAAATAAATGCCATATGTCAATTAATTATATCATTGATTAGACCGAAAACATTTAAATCTCCTTTGTTGTTAGGACTAGGAATCTTGCTGCATCACAAGTATGCTTCCCGCTATTTATTGGATTTGTTGTCAAGTTTAGGATTCTGCGCAACTTACAAGGACGTTTTACGTTTTGAAACATCTGCAATTATGCACCCGTTACCACAGCAGGTTCCGGACTTTGTTCAATTTTCGTTTGACAATGCGGATTTTAACGTACGAACATTGGATGGGCTTAATACGTTTCACGTCATGGGAGGCATTCAAAGTAACACACCAATATCAGAAGATGTCATGCTGCCAATTGTTTGCGTAAAAAGCGTTCCAACGGCTAAAGTTATTGGACGTTATGGTAACGTAAAAATATGCCATTTCGAAAAAAAACACACGACACAGCTTAAAAACAAATCAATGCAAAATTATACTTCTGATGAGTCTATTTTGCCGACAAAAGCAGACTGCTTGTGGTTATATGCAAAAGCTGAAGAATTCCCTGACATATCTGGATGAAACAATTTCATGGAAAATGTAACAAAGACAGCCGATTTTTTTGTCTCCGATATTATATTCCTTCCATTTATAAATGCTCCATCTACGGAGTATGACACTATTTACACTTGGTTAAAAACTGCTGCTGAAAGATCTAAACAAGCCGGCATGGACTCATGTATCGTTACTTACGATCAGCCACTTTATTAAAAGGCGCAAGAAATCCTTCACTGTTCTGAATATGATGATCTCAATCGCGTTGTACTAAGACTTGGCGGTTTTCACGCACTCATGTCGTTCATGGGTAGCATAGGATACGTAATGAAAGAAAGTGGTCTGAAAGAACTTTTGAGTAGTATTTATGCTACTAATTCAGTTGATCAAAACGAGGCGTGGACAGGGGTTCCACCCTTATGTCGTGGATATACCACAAATTCGCACGAAGCGGTTCGCTTCCACATTCTTAATGCGAACGGCTAAGGAGTGGAACTCCCTGCCGGCGGATCTGTTTCCGGAACAATATAACCTGGGCCTTTTCAAGGCGAGAGTGAATAGGCACTACATAGGTGAGTATGCTTCAAAATAGTCCGCATCGTCACTTTCCACCAGGTGAGATGGCGGACAAATGCTCGCCTATATAATTAAAAAAAAAAAAAAAAAAAAAACAAATTCTGACGGGACCTGCGTATTCACGAGCAGTTCGATCTCATGTACTAACAAATGCTGCATTGTTTTTTTGAGGATTGGGAACTATCAATGGATGAAAAATTAATATTGAAACTGCAATACACAGTGCGGGGACTGAATATAACGACCAAACCGAAAAATCACTACTAAATAAAATTGACGATACTTTAAAAACACTTCGATGCAATGGCCCGACAGCAGAACTTTGGATACAATATTTTGAGATGACCATTTTAGTAAAAAAAATCATTGAGGCTGAACGCACTGGCAACTGGAATTTACACTTGGAAACCCTAAAATGCATGTTACCTTATTTTAATGCTACCGGCCACTTTCATTATGCAAAATCCGTCTCGCTATATTTAGAGGACATGTATAATTTGCATACCAAAATGTCACGAGACGAATACCAGAAATTTACAAGTGGCTTATTTACAATTCGACGAACAAATAAATTTTGGTCCGGAGTGTGGTCCGATATGACCATCGAACAAACCCTAATGCGATCTATGAAGAGTTCTGGTGGTCTTACTCGCGGAAGAGGCGTGACTGCTAGCGTCGTTTCTAAATGGATTTTGGGTTTACCTGTTGTACAAAAAGTGACAGAAAAAGTTGAAGAATTTTGTGGAGTTGAAACAAAAACGACTGAACAACAAGTAGACTCTACTAAAGCTAGAATCGAACGTGACAATTCTGATTTATTAAAACTATTTCAGAGGCTTACTGCTCATGATCCATTCCAAAATTCAGACAAACTTGTTTGTCTCAGCAAAGGTATTGTTGGAAACAATGACATTAACTGTCATAAAGCTCGTGATGTTGGAAACGCCATAATGCTTGCAAAAGTTGGTTCCAATTACGTCGATTTAAAATATTCAAGAAAAGATAGAGTTCTTACTCTTCAACACATGACAAGTTTTATTAAGATAAACAATGATGAAAAGGCGTCTATAGATCCGGAATCGATCATGAGAAGAATTTGTTTTACAAAAAAAAAGTCAAGAAGAGCTGAAAACCTTTTTTGAATATGAACTAAGCCCTTATCCACTTTCTCTTTTTGACGAATGTGGCATGAGAAAAACAAAGAAATCTTCATTTTACGACTGTTTTCAACCAATTGATGACGTCCCAAACAGCAACAATAAGAAGTATGTACTAGATGGAGGTTATTTGTTGCATAAAGTTGTTTGGCAGAAGATAATGACTTTCCGGGACATTTGCGACGGATATGTAAATTACGTGAAGAACAACTTTAGTAACCCAAGTGTGGTGTTTGATGGTTACGAAAATAATGAAAATAACACAAAGTGTGCAGAACGACTTCGCAGAACTCGAGCACACGCTGTGTTGAAAAAAGACATGGAGATAAAAGAGAATGTAAACAAAATTCTCGATCCTGAAGCTGATCTCAATCTCTAAATATAATGCGTTATGAACGATTTGGTCAGGCAACTCTTAAAACATCTTTCAACATGGCTAGTTTCCCACCAACCAAAGATTCAGCAACCCAGCACTTTTACCGAGTGTGCTATCAAGTCCAATTATGGCTAGGCATTAAAAAAAATCCTACAGAATGGGGCTGGAAAATCCAGGAAGGAATATTGATACCTGTTCAAAAAACCTCAGAAGCAGCACCAGCTCAAATTTTACAAATGATTTCTTGCAAATGCAAATTACTGTGTAGCCGCAACTGCACTTGTAAAAAATGTGGCTTGAATTGCACTGATTTGTGTGTCTATTGTACAGGACATGAATGCCATGGAATAGGTTTAGCTTCCTATGACTCAGAGTCAGAATTATCTGAAAATGAAAGTGATATTGTGAATCAAACGAGCAAACATGACGATTCCACAAACAATGCAGAATCTGATGCTGAAGTAAATGAAGATTTGGTTATTTCTGATGATATCTTAATTGTTATTGAACAATGTGATTCTGATGCTGAAAATTGACAATGCCCACTTTCAACTTATGCAAAACTTATCAAAAAAGCTTCAATATAAGCAGTGGAACATTCACGCAACTGATCCCAAGATTAATCTATCGTTGCTTTGCATCAGGCATACTTTTGTCAATTTAAATTCTAAAATAGCAGTGGTCGATTGAAATAATCTACCGAACCCAAGATTACAATTCTAATCGTAGGGCTGCTCAGGAATATATTTTTTGAAGCTATTATTAAGTATTTAGGACTTCATTTCCTTCTTACCTTACCTACGGTGTTTCATATTAATATGTTAATAATATATAAGACTAAGTAGTATATTTAAACATAAGGTCAATGTATGTAACTATTATAAGCTGATCTATAATTTAGCTAAGCTGAATATAATTTAATAAGGACTTAGCGGTCTATGAGTTTTGATTTGATTATTGTTGGCTGTCCTTACTTGTGAACGACATTTCTAATCTTATGCGGCATTTTAATTAAATTAGTCTAGTAACACATTTGTTCCTAAAGTTGTGATTGTAGCAATTGTATCCTACCTAACCCAACTTGAGAGTGAATATAAGCAAGGGCCTAATGTTTAATTTTGAGTTTTAATTATGATACTATTGAGTTGACTGTTGTTACAAGTTTTTATTGTATATGGCAACGGAATTTCCGCTTTATGTCTGTTAAAATACAGGCCACGTCATAGTCCATACGTCCACCCTGTATTCTTTTTTTTTCCTTCTGCGTACCTATTAACCGTCACCGGCAAACTTTCATGACGCGGCCTGTATAAAGTTAATTTTCATAATAAATTGTGACCTGAGACTGATTGAGACTGACACTGAAAATATTTTTGTTAATTTTGTTTGAGTCATAATACTGTTATTTTATTAATAATGTGCATAACTTTATACTGGGTGGCGCAAAAGTACTGGCACTAAAGAAAATATTTTTATTTTTTTTATATGACATTTTCTGTCATTCTGTTGTTGAAAATTGTGTAGTGAACAAATGTAAAATACACTGAAAATAAACATGGACCGTTTTACTCTCCAAGAACGTGGAATAATTGTGTCAATGTTCTTACGGAATAATTCATCAGTGATAAGAACACAACGTGAATTTCGTCGACGATTTCCCCACCGTCCGGCACCGATTGGTCGCACAATTCGACGCTTTGCCACACGCCTTGAAGCAACTGGCTCAACATTGGATAGACCTAAGTCTGGGAGACCAAGAACAGGCCGTTCAGCTGAAAATATCGATGCTGTGCGCGAAGATGTGGAAGAGTGTCCAGAAACATCAACGAGGCGACGTGCCACGCAATTGGGCATTTCCAGACGGACCCTGCAGCGTATTTTGGTGAAAGACTTAAAGATGTTCCCGTATAAAACTCAAATGACTCATCAGCTGCTGCCTGCTGACCACCGAGCTCGTCTAGATTACTGCCAGCGCGTCATAAACCTCAACCTTGAAGAGGATAATTTTCCTTCAAAATTGGTTATGAGTGACGAAGCGCATTTCCATCTCTCAGGGCATGTCAATAAGCAGAATACTCGGTTCTGGGGCACTGATAATCCGCGCATTATTCAAGAAACACCTCTACACCCACTAAAAGTTACTGTATGGTGTGGCATCTGTGTTGACAGAGTGATCGGACCCTATTTTTTCGAAGACGCTGGAGGCAATGCGATAACTGTCACTGGAGAACGCTACAGAACCATGTTACGTGAGTTTTTGATACCCAGTTTGGACGAATTGGGGCTGGAGCACATCTGGTTTCAACAAGACGGCGCTACGGCACACACAGCGCGCGACACTATGGACTTAGTGAGGGACGCTTTTCCAGGCCGAGTTATCTCTCGTTTTGGCGATTTACCTTGGCCTGCAAGATCACCCGATCTGACCAGTCCAGACTTCTTTCTTTGGGGTTTTTTGAAATCTCGGGTGTATGTGAACAAGCCACAGACTCTCGCAGCTCTAAAAGAAAACATTCGTCAAGAAATAACGAACATATCGCAGGAAGTGTTACGGCAAGTTATGCAAAATGTCATAAATAGGGCTCAAATGTGTATCAACTCTGGAGGTCACCATTTAAAAGACATCATCTTTAAATCCTAATGGTACGAAATTTAATGGCACAAATATACATTTAAAAAAACCTAAATCTAGTTTTCTAATTTAGAAAAAATGTTATAGCTGAACCAAATAGGGTCTTTACTTTTGCGCCACCCAGTAGAAAGGAATGTCTAAAGTAAAAGAGTATAGTGGTGGTACATCGGCATCGGTGATAAGATAAATATGACTTACTCAAGCGTCACGTATAGTATTTAAGTTTTTCGTTGACTTATCTGCAATGCATAGTTTCATAATATTTGTTTTATAAAGATTAATAATAACTTATTTTTTAATTTTATATGATTATAATTTGTGTTCTGACCATTATTTCTATGCGTTTCATTTTTAAAATTTTCTCTACCCATTATTAATTTGATAAGTATCTCTTTAGGAAACAAAGTGCAATACCTAATTGCCAAATAAATTTTTAACAAAAAATATCGACATACAGGTAATTCACACAACTTTTTTTTCATACCTAGGTACTTATCAAATAATATGTTATATATTACTAGCTGCCTGTCAGCGGTGTCACCGGTGTCACCCGCTGCCTAAAATGTTTTCCCGTGGGAATGATGTACTTTCCCGCGGTAAAAAGTAGCCTATGTTACTCAGGGTGACCGTAGCTTTCTAATGGTGCAAGAATCTTTGAAATCGGTCCAGTAGTTTTTGAGTTTATTCGTTATAAATATATACACACACACACAAACATACATACACACAAAAATACAAAACTTTCCTCTTTATAATATTAGTGTAGATATATTTTTTTTCTCGATAACTAAGCGTTTTACGAAAAAAAAAAACAAAGAGTACAAGAAGTTTGTAATGTTATTATCTGTCATATAAAAAAAACTGGTCATTATTCCGACATTAGTTTCCAAACATGCCTATGTCCACAAATTTTCGGTACTGGACCACTGTGCGGCGGCGGCGATTTCGCTCACTCACTACCGCCCGCGCTCGGCACGGCGGGCGCGCGGCGCACGCTTTGTCGGCGCTCTTAAAGTGTTGCGGTTGCGTGCGACGGTTGGCGATGGTGTGTGTGAACGCACCTTAATTTTGTAATTTTTGATAATTCGCAAAAAATATCGCACCTTGAAAATAAGACCGTCACTAAACGAAAAACACTGTTTTTGGGAAATCGCGTTTAAAGTATTGTAAAAAATTAAAGTCTCAGAAAACAATTTTAAAAGTATTTATGGAAGTTTCTTTCTGCACTAGCGTTTAACCATTAAACCTTTTTTTAATTTCTAGTGAAATTTTACTGAAAAAATGGGGTATATGTAACAAAATCTAAGTTTTTAAAAAAAAAATACCCTTTAGTGTCACTCACATTCCGAATAACATTTCGTTATAAAATAATTAGTGTCATTTACAATTACCACAATTATTATTTTCGTTAGCCTAATTAGCAGCTTTGTTATAGAATTATAATGTTATTATTGTTCGTTACTGGATATTATTATTAATAATAAAAAAAACATTGTGTGAAAGAGTGTTTGTTTCCATAAAAACAACTAATACTAAAGATGATCTGACTGCAATCAAGAATCATTAACTTAATAATAAACAAAAAAACAAAAATAAACTTACTTCCATGCTGGACAGGGAGGGAGAGAAAAACATAGAATGTGCCAGCTGCATTTCCTCCTGAGCATGCTCTTAAAAACAGCTAAGGGATCAGAGGGTTTCTGTATATTGTTATTTAGGCGATGGGCTGACAACCTGTCACTACAGCAATATACGTACAAATCCATCTTAAATAACCCTCAAAACTTTGTCAGACGTGTCGGAACGACCTTCGTTTAAGTTGTTTCTGCCTACCCCATTGGGGATAAAGGCGTGATTATATGTATGTATGTGTCAAAAATGAAAACTATTCTAAATAGGTCAAGTTAATACAAATCAATGCAGCAAAGATAAACTAATAAGACCAAAAACAGAAAGTAATTAAGTAGGTACTTTACTGGTTAATAACTCAAAAACTGGTTAATATTTCAAATAGTAAAATAAAAATAATAAAACAGTTTTTTTCCGAACTGAGATTTTAGTAGATTCAAATAAAAATCCAGTAAAATAAAGTTTAACTAACAGAAATGCCATAATATTAAAGCTGTGTGTATGGTTTGACCAAAATGACAGTGCCTTCACTACGGCGCTAGAAAAGCATCGTGATATTAAGACGAAGTGACTACCTTGATCTGACCGAAGAAATTAAAAAGATCGGTGTTAAACTTACTAGGGCATTTAAAGACAGTTTGTGGGTCAATAAAGCTGAAAGAATTCAGTGGCTCTCAGATGCTCAACAACTCGGTGCTTTTTAATGAAGAAGTACGAAATCTGATTGGCCGTGGAGTGACCGTGAGAAAATGTGTGCCAATGAAATCACTCGATGGCACTCAAAACTTACTGCTAAACATGATATACTGAACCGCTGGGCAGAACATTTCAATACTCTGCTTAATGTTGATCGGTCGGTAGATCTTCACCATATTGCTTCCATTCGATCTTTACCGGAACACGCAGCTCTTGCAGAGCCCCTGACACTAGATGTGGTTGTTAAAGTCATCAAAGATCAAAATAGTAAGAAAGCAGTTGGCATTGATAATATTGCAGGAGAACTATTTAAGTACGGAGGGAAGGACTACACTCAGTTATCTGGCATCTTTTTGAACGCATTTGGAACGAAGAAACAGTACCACCAGAGTTCAAGATGTCTCGTATACAGACACTGTATAAGAACAAAGGGGACCGTTCCGACTGTAACTCTTACCGGGGTATATCCTTGCTCTCTGTTCCTGGGAAGATATTCGCCAGAGTACTTCCCAACCGCCTATAACAAGTCTCGGAAACGCTACGGAGACCCAGTTTGGATTTCGTCCGGATAGAGGTACATGTGAGGCCATTTTTTCGATCCACCAATTTCAGGTAAAAAACCGAGGGCAAAGCCAGACTTTATATTTATGCTTTGTTGACTTGGAGAAGGCCTTTGGCTGTGTGCCTCGGGAATTTCTCTGGTCTCTGCTACTAAATTTGGGACGCCTTGAGAAAGTTGGTTCGTATGATCCGACTCCAGCATGACGATATGGTCTGCTGTGTTACTTGCAACGGTGAGCAGTCAGAGTTCTTCACCGTAAGCTGCGGCGTCAAACAAGGTTGCGTGCTTGCACCTGCGTTGTTTGCACTCTACTTTACAGTAGTAGTCGGTAAAGCCCTGAAACCACCTTCTGCTGGCATCAAAATACGCTTTCGGACTGATGGAGAAATTTTTAACCTGGCTAGATTTAAGGCCATCACCAAAGTGTCCCATGCGGTTATAACGGAGATCATGTATGCAGACGACTTGTATTTTATTGCCAACTCGCCACAAGAGCCTCAATAACTGATATTAAATCGTTATGAGGCTTGTTGTCGTTTTGGTCTCAAAATCAGTGTAGCTAAGACTGAAGTAATGGCAATGAGCAGTCTTGAATCCATTGAACCTTTAAAGGTGTACTTGGACAACAGTGAGTTGAAGCAGGAGGAGAAATTCAAGTACTTAGGCAGCACTATAACATCAGAGTGCGACCTTGAAGCCGAGTTGAATCACCGCATTGGTGCAGCAGCAGCCGCTTTCGGCAAACTAAGACCGAAGGTATTTCGTTCACACGATCTGAAACTCTCTACCAAAATCTCCGTTTATAACGCGATTGTTCTCCCCAACTTGCTCTACTCCTGCGAGACTGTTTACGTGTCATTCTTAACATCAAATGATCTGATCGTGTGAGAAACACCGATGTCCTTCAGACTGCGAATGTCTACGGTATAGAGTCATACCTGATGAGGCGACAGCGCCTATGCGATGGTGCGGCCACGTCTCGCGGATGTTGCCTGTTGGACTATCCAAGGAAGACTGCGAAGCCTTTCTTTATTATTTCTGTTCAATTTACTATAAATATAACACAACACTTAGTACCTAAAAAATAAAGATTTGAAAAATAAGTAATTATTATCTCAAAAAATATGAAATGTTATTCATTATTTTGTTTGTGTATTGAATAATGTCTTTAATGACAATAATACATTGTTATTTTTGCATCATAAATAGCTTAATGATATTTAAGTTAGCAATTACTGACACTAATCTAACTAATACGCAGATCTATTTAAATTATCATTCATATTTTGCTTATTACTAAACAAAACAGGGACACTACAAAAAATATGTCGTTAGTTTATTACCATTTACGTGATATTTTGTTTTTAAAATAAGAAACATGGTGCCACTAAACAAATAATGACATTATGTACTAATTTGAAAGCAATAAGTGTGAAGAACTACTGTCACTAACCTAAAAGCCACGTTAGAGTATTTAATATATTAGGGAATTTACAAAGATAATTTGTAGGCATACTGTTCTTAACAAAATAAATACACTATTTCACTTAAAATAATGCTATACCTACCGTTATCATCACTGAAATACCGTTCCTAAACAAAAAAATACACTTTTTCTCTAAATTTCACGCGTTTTATGGTTATGGCACCGACACTACTGTCAAAATGACAGTATTCCAATAAGATGGCGCATGCGTTTCCCATAAAAGCGTAGTGACACTAGCACTCTCTAGCGAACAATGTTTGCCATAGAACTACCGGTGTCTTCGCATTCTCTAAGTACAAGAAATTTACAACAGATGGCACTCATAACTCAATTTTGCCAAATTTCGTTTAGTGACGGTCTTATTTTCAAGGTGCGATATACTTGAAAGTTAAACTAGTGGCGGATCTTCATATTATTAACATTGTTAGGGTCTGAAATAAAAAGTCTGTCGATATTTAAAACTGCTATAATTTTGCTGTTCTTGATAAGAATGAAAATTGAGTTGGCTATCTTCCTGAGTAAAAGAAGGGGTGATTTTTAATAAAATGGACATAAATATATATGTATTTACAAAACATAATTTAAAAAATCTTTTATTTTTATTTTGTCTCGCGATATTTCGAGATAAACGGACAGAGAAGTTGTTTATATATTTTTTTCGTTCCTGTTATATATACTGGTGGATTTTGGTTCCGTTAGTTATACTTAGCCTAGACAAAAACATTTTTACAAAAGAATTACTTATACTACATTTGCTGTAAAATTTAATTACTTTTTGATGCACTTTTTTTTTCCATAACTTCCGGTCCATCTATATGGCGGATTCGAAAATATAGGTTTTTAGATTTACTCAAAATAGTCAATACAAAAAATTCAGGCTTATCGCGAATTATTTCCAAAAATTCAGGATTGTTCCTAGGCTACAATCGCCTGTTCAGCATGCAGATAAATTATATTAAAGACAGTTCTTGAAATGCTCTTTATGTAAAGGAGAACACTGCGCAAATATAAATTGTGCTAGAATTCCGGACAAATTAAACTTTTTAATGGATAAGGATAAAAAAGATAAATGGATATGTCCTCACTGCAAGACCGAGAAGGATAAGATAACGTTAAATAAATTGAAGCCTAACCAATCTAACCCAATAGTCTTCAGCCCAAAGTTAACCACCTCGGAGAAAAATAATAATAAGCGAAGTATAAGCATTATTTCCAGCACTAATAGTATGACCTTCCCAATCTGTCAGCACCGGACACACAAAATAATTCTTTAAACCTTCATGAAGAACACCAGCCGAGATTGAGTCCAGAAAAAAGTTTGTTATATACCCTCGAGAAGAAAACCAGCCGAGATTGAGTCCAAAAAAATACTCTTTAAACCCTCCCGAAGTCCGCAATAATACTACGATAACTAGTAGTCCGATAGCGCTAGGTTTTGAAGTTTCAAAACTCTTAAAGTTTTTTGTTTTTTGCATACAGTTTCCGGACCATTTGCCCAACCTAATACATTATTTTGTGTCATCCTAGGTACTTGCATAGGTAGAAATTTAGGTATTTGTCTTTTCGATCAGTATTGGACGAAAAGATAATTAGAGATGCAAATATTACTTTCATGGTAATAACGAGATAGTTATTGATGTACATAGGCATTTTGTGCCATATGTGTCCACGAGAATCCTAATATTTAACCAGTACCTAATACGGCACCAACTAGCTCTAAAATAATATTACAATAGATAAAATAGGTGTTACGCGTTTCAGAATACTGATATCTGTTGTTTAAAATATTTTGTGTCGAATTCATCCACGACGTTTATAGATATATTTTTTTTTCATTACAACAGCCTGTAAAATCCACAAAAGAAATGGCAAGTTATTAGAGTTTACGTGTTCTTTGTTATTATGGTGTAACAAAACACTATTCATAATTTGTGTTGTTTTTATCCACGAACTTCTAATATATAGGTAATGTACCTATATAAGAATGGCGATCGCAGGGACCATCGAGCGCGCGGAACATCGTGCGCGGGCGCGGGCGGCGGGGGGCGCCGGCCAGCCAAAAGCACGGACGCGTGCATTTTGTTTACATTCAGTCTTCTTGGTGCAAGTTGCGATAAGCAATTAGTAAAAGTTAGTTATGAAACTGTGACAGACTTAAATGGAAATCGAAACTGAGCTGAGCTGACTGACCGGACCAACGAAGAATAATGAGATTTTTGTTCGTTTTTTACTGTACATCACGCCTGTTTTTACTAAATTGTTACTCCTGAGTTTGTTTTTTCGTAATTCCACACTGAGATCTCTTATAGGTAGGTACCTTATTGAATCAAATCCGAAAAAAATATATGTCATTCATCATTAAAAAATACATCAGGACTAAGTAGGTATGTACCAGTGTTGTTGCAATAACGATAGTTTCACAATGGATAGTTGACCTTGAAAAAAAGTATAAGTAGACTATCGCTATCGCAACAAAACTAGTATGTGCTAAGTGATATTAACGTAAAGAAAGGTAGGTATTTGTTTGATACACTTCTTCTTCTCACTTACTGTCATTAAATCTTTCGTTTGCAAAGTAAGGTAGGTTTGTTTCATTCCACTGCATGACTCGGAGAGCCTGCGGGAGGGAGGGTATAGGTGAGGGGCGGGGCGGGAAGCACGCTTAGCGCCTTTGGCGCCATCGCGCGCACTCAGTTGCCACTTTGATCTCATACTTACATACATACACGTTCATCTCATACTTAGGTATTAAGTAATAGAAACTGTTTTTTTTATGTTAAAACTTATATTTAATGCAAAAACCATAAAATAATCTTAGGAATAAAGTATATACATATAGCTATTTATAAACAACCGTTTCTCCCCGGCTACATTCGCCCAAAATGGTTTTTAGCCGATTTCGACGTTTGAAACCGCTTGGTTGAACCGGCTTTACATCTATAGTAGTGGGTAAAAACCCATTCAATCCACCCGGGTTTAAACCGGGTAATAACCCAAATCACCCGGTTTCAATCCATTATCACCCAATTTTTGGGGTTACATACATACATACATACTATCACGCCTGTATCCGTAATAAGGTAGGCAGAGCGTGAACAAACCAAACAGAGGTCGTTCCGCAACGTCTGACAAGTTTTGAGGGTTGTTTAAGATAGAACTGGATATTGCTGTACTGACAGGTTGTCAGCCCATCGCCTAAATTACAATATACCCTCGAATCCCTTAGCTGGTTTTTACAGCATGCCAGGGAGGAGATGCAGCTGGCACATTCTACGTTCTTCTGTCGCTCCCAGTCCAGCATGGAAGCTTTTTGGGGTTACAACCGGGTAATAACCCAAATCACCCGGTTTTAATCCCTTATCACCCAATATGTCGGGTGAAAACAAGGGTCAATAGTCGATAAAAGCTATGGAAACTCCGCCAATTTTGAAGATAGGATCTTCCAATTTTGTGTTACTACTCTTACTCTACTCTTATTCTATTACTCTTCTTCTTCTCCTAAGCCTTCTTCCCATTATCTGGGGCCGGTTTTCCTTGTCTGCCTCTTCCATTTTTGTCTATATTGTGCTGTTCGGCGTCTATGTCGGATTCTTTCAGGTATTTTCGTACCGTCATCAGCCAAGTGGCGGGGTGTCTTCCGCGGCGACGCGTCGTCGTGGGTAAGTTTAGGACTATTCGTACCATATGGTCCTTAGGGCGCCGAAGCACATGTCCATACCATCGTAGGCGTCGTTCTTCGACCTTGTCTATAATTGGGTCAATTATTTATCTTCCTCTGATGTGGACATTGCGAACTTTGTCCAGCAGTGTGACACCCACTGACCAGCGTAACATGCGCATTTCTGTATTGTAAAGCTTTGACAGGTGTTGTTTATTAGATGCCCAACATTCTGTACCGTAGAGGTGGCAGGTCTTATGGCCGTTTTGTACAGTTTGCCTTTAAGCACAGCTTGGACATTCCTAACTACCATGTCATTTCGACAGACGGCATGTTGCACTTTGCATGCGTTTGTGTGTGTGTGTGTGTTAAAAGGGTTGTCAAATTTTGTTATACCGGTCATAATCATCACTTGATAAACCAACGTTTTAAAGTTGTTCACTGTAACTGAATATTTAGAATAGATTAGGTTCCATATTTTGTATGTATTTACTTACCGTCTGTCATCACTGTGGAATCTAAAAAAGTTCCTGTTGGAGTCATCTCTTGTAGTAGAAAGACATCCGTACACAGAACAGTACCTAACCATCTTTGGAACACAAAACTTGATTATTTCCGTTACACTGGGAAACATGCGTGCGCCATACCCGCTAAGCGTACGCTCAATGTGGCCCACAATCCGGCGCGGAGTGTGACGTATGTCGGACAGGGGAAGGGAGGTAAATGACCATTCTGTATGTTACATATTCTGTGCTTTAAGTTTAATGTGCATCTTCTTGTCACACATTACACCTGTGAGTTGTCTTAACTTCATCCATCTCGTAGTTGTTCTATGGGTTACATCTCGCTAAATTTTTCCGTCATTGCTAATGATTGATCCCAAATATTTATGTATGGACGCCCCGTTTATGAAAAGTTTTATCTGGCTCATGTCCGTAAGACCATCAAATATACACGACATATGCTCTGTCTTTTTGCAACTAGTCTTAAGACAATTATCTTCAAGTGACTTCAGCCAGATATTGAAATCAGTCTGTAGGTCTTCCACTGAGTCTGATATCAGAGCAACGTCATTTGCATACAGTATTATTCCATGGTGTTCCATGGTACAGGTTTTTGGCAGCGGTTTGTGAGATAGTCCTTGGTTACATTGGTGACGTTAAATAACAAAGGGCTCAAAGCCGACCCTTGATCAACGCCAACTGTAATTGACAGTGATATACAGATGCCTGGTGTACAAACGACTTGAGTTGTAACACCATTGTACATATCCTGTATGAAGGTGATGTATTGTTCTGGGACATTTTGGGCTCTAAGTGCATCCCAAATAAGTTCTCGGAGCACGTGATCGAAAGCCTTTTCTAGATCAATAAAGATCATGTGTATGTTTGTGTTATGTCTTTTCCTTTTTGTATCGGAAGGACGAGTTGAGTGCCTTTCGAAGCTAAGCCGTCCTGGTAAAAACAAAAGGTTGGTTCTGTCCTGCTACTCTTCATCATAGCTAACCTTCAGTCGGTATACGCTTTTATATCCAGAAATTTCTGGACTTCACAGGGTCGACGATAGCTGCCGGGAGAGATATTATAAACAAATTGTGTAAATATTGTCGTGTGACTTGTCCGGATGGGATATTAATGGGAAGGTGATGCCAACCTAAACAGACAACTGGTCGTGGGGTCGGTGACTTCAACTCACTAGCCGCACAACCAAACAAATCCCCCATAACTAATAGGTCTTGCGGTGGTCAAGCCAGAGGTCGGTCTTATAATTTAAATCACATTTAAACCTTCCACAACCATGTATGCTCCGACCATCTCAGACCAGCCGGCAAATTCCAGGCTGCTGCCGTCGAGGCAGAAGATACTCAAAAGGCATACGGCACGAGGTACAGAATACTCCCGGGAACCTGTCTCAACACTAAAGGATGTAGATGAGCTCACAAGCGAGTTCGCGACTGCAATTCAGCGAGCAAAGGAATATGCTGCCGTTCTCTGCTAAAAACTCCCGCATGCTTGCGCATGAGGATTGGCGTCCATAAGGCGTACGTGAGAACCCGTCTTGCGTATGTCGCTCTAGCATGGTATGCGTATGTATCTGAGACTAATTGCCAGGGACTGCGGGCCCAGGAGTCGAAGGTGGAGCGTGCCATTACATTACATACTTGGAGAGACCTATGAGACCTTGGGTGAGTTCGTGTCCAAGCTCTCAATCGAAATGTTTGTGCGCTGTGACTGGTCACATTTCAAATACTTTCAAAACGTGGCCCTAGTATCACATTCATACCCTGATAAAAGAAACAGAGTTATGGAGAGACAGAGGTAGAAACAAGAGCGGAGGGACGTTATGCTGGGATGGGTGGGAGCAACGGGAGGGACGTGAGCGGAGGGAAAGAGGGATGCTTGGACGTTGAGGTAGGAGGGACAGATAGGATTGGTAGAATGGGTAAGCCGAAAGAAAGGGGATTATCGTAGAGACTGAGGGATGGATAAGCGGATGGACACATGAAACGATTACGGTTGAACAGAGGGACAGAGTGACGAAGGGACTTTAGGGTAGAACGTTAATGGGCTGGGAACGTGAGAGACCAGAGAAGCGGGAGTAACTGAGAGACGGAAATGATCTCTAAATTATCTATGACTGAATATTCTACTACCTCCATGCTCGTCAATTTGTCTGCCAAATGTAGAGAGGGTTAAGCAATTTAAAAGAGGTCCTTGGAAATTGCCGTCTTCTGCAACTGCACTGACAAGAGATAAGGTTCTAACATATAAGATTGTTGCTGGCAATGCACATCTCCTGTAACTACTGTTACAAGCCAACGCATGACCACCACTGTATGGAGCAGTGGCTACGCCCAACTATTTATTTCGTTTTATTTAAAAACTACTGTAGGATATTACCTTATAATATATTAAATATCATTTTTTCCTACATAGATTATGAACAGTTTTACAACGAAAAAATATTGTATAATGCCAGCAGGGCACACTCCTTGATCATTTTGTCTTATTCCATACAACAAAAATTCATAAGTTTTTTCCAGACAAACTATCTGTTTTAGACAAAAACTTGTTATCACAATTATTCATCAGAATGAAAAACCGACTGATGGGTATCTTAAAATTATGAAATTTAATATTAAAAAACCCTATGTCCCTCATTTAGCAGTTTTGACCCACTGTGCGGCGGAACTCGAACCTACAACCTCTAGCGTCGTAGGCAGGAAGGCAGGGTCACTACCAACTAGGCTATCCGGCCGTAAAAATCTAGTGGATTTTTAATCGGCATACCGCTTCTCGTCACATCACTTGTACACACACCTATGTACTCTGATGACTACATAGGTACCTATCAGAAACTACTCCGTCAGACTGTTCAAAGTGGTCACACCACACATAACAAAAATATTAAGTAATTCTTTTTAATTCGTGTATATTTTGTTTCACTGACTGTACACTACGTACCTACTCGAAGCGGGGCGCGGGACATCGAGAAGCGTTATATATAGCGAAAAAGCTGTAGGTAGGTATGCCGATAATTATTCAGGTTCTAATCGTCGCGTCGTAAAATAATATTGACCATATTGACCGTCTAAGCATTGACCATTGACATACGTGGGTATTGAGATTGCAGGCGTGCGTTTTATAAAAATGCATTTAGAAAATTAGCACGTCTTTTCGTTATTTTATTTATATATCTGCTAGCTGTGCCCGCGACTCCGTATGCGTAGTGGTTATGATTTTAAACAGCAATGTATTTTTTTGTTTTAAATTTTCTTTACTCTTACTTATTTGTGTCATTTTGAATCGCATTAGATAAGCCTAACACGTGTATAACACTATACTTGTGTGCGTAATACGACTTGCCGTATTCTAATGAGATTTTGAAATAAAACAAGATTAAATTTTCAGCCTACTCCCTAAGTCAGGTGGCGTGGTTTTATACGTATTTCTATAAAGTTTTACGTGAGTTAACATTGAGCCGAATAAAAAAAACATCAAATCGGATAAGATACAATCAAAATGTAATTTCATACCTACCCCTCAACTCAGGTGGCGTGATTATTTGTCCCCTATGTTTTTTCCTAGATAACAATCAGTCGAATAAAAAAAGTTTGATCGAAATCGGTTAAAAAACAGCCAAATTCGAATTTCCTGCCTACCCTCTAAGTGAGGTGGCGTGATTTTAGGTATCCTAAGTTGCAACCCGGGTAACACTGAGTTGAATAAAAAAAGACCCATTGGAATCGGTTAAGTAGTTTTGGCGTGATGTGGTAACATACAGACAGACAAAAATTTTAAAAAAGAACGATTTGGTCTTTATATCGTTAATAATGTCTGCTGCAGTTATTTTTTTGAAAAAATATTCAATGTACAGACACCACCCTTTTAGAGATTTATTATATGTATAGATAGATATAACTGTATAAGGTTATTTTAAATCAAGTGCAAATATGAATCGTGTTAAACCCATGAAACTAAACAACTTTCCCTAAGGAACAGAGGTCGAAAAACGAATAAAAAAATTGAACCTTCCATACAAAATATAGCATATATAGATAGCGCACTTAGTATGTGTAGATTCACACGTTCCAATATTTGCACTTGATTTAAAATGACCTTATAGTACCTACGTAGCGGAGATAACCGTACCCTATGAATGTGTGCGTGCGTATGCCCTCCGCCCCCTGCCACCGGCCCGCGTCCGCCTGTTTCGACCGCATCTATTGTTTTGTGTTTATTCATTTAAATATAGTGCATGAAAGTGACACAAATTAAGAATGATGATTATTCATGCATTTTTAATATTGAATAAGTAAACTCTAATAATTGTAATATTTTTCTGGAGCTACGGAAGCTTGGAAAAACAAAATAATTAATAATCTTAAAAGTGCATGCCCTAATTTGGCACAAATTTATTTAATAGGCATATGAAAGTGATTTGAGTAAGGAAACAGTTATTTCATCAATTGTATTTTTTTTTGCACTGTTTTTACATAGTGACCCTAAGATGTCAGTTTGCACTGGACGAAGATGGCACAAACCGGGTTTGCACACTCCGCAGGCTATCCTAGATATGATATTATAGTTATTTTAAAGTTTAAATTAATTTTGCCAGTTTTAATTTGAATAAAAAAATACAACTACAAATCATCGATTTACTGAAAATGCAAGTACCAGATGTGACACAAAATGCAAAAAATATGATTCATAAATACGACTGTATCCACAGGCAAGAAATAAGCAACTTTAGAGTTTTTGAAACTTATGGTGTCAAAATAGACCAGCGCTATCGGACTATAGTGCCACAGAGTAACTATAATACTACGTACAACTAGTGCCCAGGTTTGCCGCGAGTTGCACGGAAATTACCGATCCCTAACGATAACATACGAAAACCATGACTCGTCTTCAGATGATAATTCAAGTGTACTGGGTGATACTGTCATTGATGACAACTCATATGATAGAAAGAACTCCAGACAGCCTTTACAACAACCACAGCCACCAGTAAATATGATAACCCTAGACCAAATAGAGGCTTTACTGGACAGAAGATTGGAAACAATTCGAGAATCCCTCTTAGCTGAATTAAAGTCTAATATAATATCAGTAACACAAACTACAAATACTCTATATATATATATATATATATATATTCTTTATTGTATTAAAAATTTACACATACAGTTGAACTTAAAACTAGGACACAACATGTGAGCTTATCTCTATAAGATATCTCTTCCAGCTAACCTAGTGGGGATGAAAGAAGGGAAAAACACGGGAACAGATACAATAAGTAAATTAGAAAATCTGATAAATTATAGTAATACTAATACATATATAACAATAATAGAAAAAACTAATATATAACAAAATAATATATAAGATATATACGTATATTATTATAGATATAAAATGAATATAATACATATTATTAGCATCAGAGGTCATAAAATGCTCTTTTGAGTCTCTTTTTAAAAGTGAATACTGAAGGACTTTCTTGAAGTGGTTTAGGAAGTTTATTCCATAGTTGGATAGCCCGGACAGTAAAAGAATTGAAGAAAAACTTTGTGTTTGAACCAGGACACTCAAGCACCTTTGTGATACAAGCGCGCCTGGACCGGGGATCAGGAGGTAAGAAACGGAATCGGGAACGGAGATATTTAGGAGAGGTAGGGTCATTAGGGATCTTGTAAAGGACGGTGAGGATGTGCACATCGCGGCGAAGTCGGATAGGGAGCCATTTTAGTCGAGCGCGAAACTCGGGAGATGTGGTTGAATTTGCGAAGGCCAAAAATGAATCGAATAGCAAGGTTTTGTAAGCGCTCAAGTTTATTAAGAAGCTCCTCAGTGGCATCTAGATAACATACATCGGCATAATCAAGAATGGGGAGGAGAAGTGCTTGTGCAAGCATGATTTTAGTGTTAAAAGGAAGGAAATTCTGGAGTAGTTTGAGAGACTGGAATGAATAATGCATACGCCTGCTAACCTCATTTACCTGTGCCGACCATGACAAGGCAAAGTCCAAAATTAACCCTAGATTTTTGGCTTTGTTAGTATACGGAATGCATATACTAGAATAAAAAATATTAAGTATATCAGCATCATTAATCCCACTTCTGAGCCTACTGCTACCATAGCCTGTGACTTAGTAGGATTCACAAGCAGACCTTCTGGAGTAAAGTTGGTTTAAAATACCGTGTTTAGTACCTAGTTTGTAAAGTTTTTCTTTTTCGACAGATATAATAATAGCAATAATATTACGACTATCTGTCTTGGCTCGATCTACGTCTGGTATCCCTACTCGAACACTTTGGCCTATTTCTGCGATAGGAAATTTTGCATTTGAACGCGCCAACATTTTTTCGGCTTGCTTATCAAGTGATACTTTAGCTGCCTTACGAGCCTCCCTAATTTCATTTGATTTTGCGTCGAGTAAAGATGCAGCCTTTTCGTTATAAGAATTTTCCTTTTCATTGTTCATATCAGCAGAAGGCTGTTGATCGGCTGCTCGAGGGTTTTCATCTATTATGTCCACACTCACAGTGGGTTGCTGAAGTTTTGGTAGACTATCGGCAGAATGTTGTTCCAGTTCGGGACGAGCCTCCTGAATTTTACTGGATTCTTCATTTATTAAAGATGCAGCGTTTATATCATCAGAATTTTTCTCTGCATTGATCATATTATTGTTGTCAGCAGAAGAAGGCTCCGCTCTGTTCACAATCACGTTTTGACCTTCACCGGAATTACCATCCTTTAACATTGCCTCAAGGTCATCTTCACTTACTATCTCCCTTAACCCATCAAATGATGGCAAGACCGATTTTAAACCTACTTTGGGTTTGCAGCCAAACATAGCTTCGTAAGGACTGCGATCGATGCCTGAGTGGTAAGCCCTAGTTTTCATAAACTGTACAAATCGTAAGCCTTCCGACCATTTTGAGGTGTTATTTGACTCCAACCATGTAAATAACATCTTTTCTATATCCTGGTTTGCTCGTTCTACTGAACCTTGAGATTGGCTATGACGGGGTTTGCCGTGCACAATTTTCAGTTCTTCCCACATTTGGCATAGTGCGACAATAACTTTATTTACGAATTCCCTGCCATTATCACTGTGCAAAATGCACGGAGCTCCAAATATTGTGAAGATATCCAACAAATGATATGCGACTTCTTCGGCTCGTTTCGTTTTTAATGGTCTGAGAATCACAAACTTCGTGAGGTGGTCTTGATAGACCATAATGAACTTAAAATCATTGTCTGCTTGTGTCTGCATATCGATTAAGTCGACTTGGCACCGTGAGTTAAATTCACTACTTTTTATAGGCTTAACCACTAGCCCTTTTTTTGGAACACTTAATTTTTTTTGACATGGTTCACACATAGCCAAATACAATGTCACGAACTCTTTAGTAATATTTTTGTACTTCGGTTTGAGCTCTTTCATCATCCTATTTCTACCTCCATGCCCGATAGAAATGTGAGTTTCGTGAATAATATCAAACGTTTCTTCCAAATAACAGTAATACCGAATTGGATCTTTGTCATTTTTCACGGGAGCGATTAATTTTTGAACTGTTCCGATCTTCACTACGTCATACCTCGACAATCGCTGATATTCCTCCGGAGTTTTGTTTGCGACCTTGTCTTTTGTCGCTTGCACTTTGGTTAAAAATGAATAATACTCGTCACGAGAAAATAGCTGAGAGTTTTTCCCCTTCGTTAGTTTTAATTTATGAATTTCTTCGTTAAAACGTCTTTTCATATCCATCATATCCATGGATGCCGCCATTTTGCGAGATAAACGTACACAATGCACTCACTTGTTCTCGTTCCGAAGTCTTACTGCGGACTAAAACGTCGCTGCGTGCGCGCGCGGCCCTCCCCCCGCACACGTACGCGCCCCTCGCGGCCCAATTTATCACATTGCCCGGCAACAAGTAGGGAATTATTAATACGGCCCGGTCCAAGTGATAAATTCAAGCTATTTCAAAGACTGATTTATCACATGGACCGCGGGGCGTCGGGCATTATTAATAATGACCGGTCAAAGTGATAAATTTATCACTTTGCCCGACGCTCTTGGGCCGTATTAATAATGGCCGGTCCTTATTAATAATGCCCGGTTAATCACATTGCCCGTAACATATATATATATATTTTTGAGACCATGAATTATGGTTTGGTATTCTGAATCATAAAAATAAATGTTTTGTATTCTTTGTATTTGTATTAGTAAAATCCTATATTTTCCAATGTAAAAGGCTCTTGGTACTTAGTTAATCACCTATATCTAATATAAGCGTTATATACTTACCTACTTATTGTTTTTGGTTAATTTTATATTTTCAATGCAAGTTTTTAAAAATTTAGAAAGTGGTGTATTATTTTTATAACGATTTGAAAATGAACCTGTTATGTAAAGGAAATAATTCAATTTAATTTGTTTAAAAAAACTCCTAGCCCATTCCTGCACAGCAGCAAGATCAATATTGACAGCAGCAACTGCCTCAGTGACGTCAGTTAAGGAGAAATCTCAGTAAATTTGTAAGTCATCTGCATACAGATGGTAGGGAGAAGTAATGACTTTTGAAATGTTATTAATAAAAATAGAGAATAGAAGAGGAGAAAGAACGCCGCCTTGTGGGACACCAGCCGATAAGTTTGACCAGACCGATGATGTGTCTGTCTTCACACACTGCTGGCGCCCATGGATATAAGAATGAAACCAATCAATTACAGCAGGAGCAACGGTAATAGAATGGAGGGAACCAAGAAGGATATCAAAATCAAAAGAGTTAAATGCGTTGCTGAAGTCTAATAAAACGACAACTGTAAGTTTAGTATTATCCATAGCGTGACGGATACCATCAGTAACGTTCAGCAACGCACTAACTGTGCCGTGCGAGGGACGGAAACCGGATCGGAAGGGGCATAGGAGATGATTGGAAGTGAGGAAGGAATATAGTTGTAGGTGGACCACACTTTCAAGAACTTTTGAAAGTACGGGAAGGGTAGAGATAGGACGGTACTGAGAAAGAGATGTTGGATTGGAGGTTTTAGGCAGTGGGATAACAAAAGCTTTCTTTCAAGCTGTAGGGATGACATTTGCCGTCAGTGAAAAATTTACAATGTGAGTGATAACTGGCAGAATATCAACCAATATGGGAATAAGCATGTAAAGACTTAACTCATCACTTCCCACTGCCTTTGTGGAAATGGAGAGGACGATTTTCTTAACGCTGTCCGCAGTGACTGGTTGAAATGAAAAAGATAAACAGTGAGGCAGGTCAAGGTTAGAAAGATAAGAAAGAGATAAAGCTTTGGTAGAATTATCAAGTTTAGTTTTAGTACAGGGGAGTATAGAAGTGAGTGTTAAGAGCGTTTAAATCCATGGTACCTAAAGGGGTATCCATAGCCTTGCCAATGCCTAGTGACTTCAAAAATTTCCAGGTTAAAGCCTGTGAGAGATTTTCTAAGTAAGAGTGAATGTAGCGACGCTTTCAATAATTAGAACAGGAAAATTTAAAAGTAGACACGGAAAAAAAAAAATACAATTACTGAACTTCAATCACAAAATAAAAGACTACAATCTGAAATAAAAAACATAGAAGCAAAATTACAGAAAGATCCAGAACATAATGATAGAAGAGAAAACGAGGAAAACAACATGAAAAAAATTGTCTTATATGGTCTGATTGAAAACAAATACAAAAGTGAACATGAGCTGCAGGACAAAGTGATTAGCCTATTTAATGATATTTCGAACGTTAATCTATCAGGTTATATCGAAGATTTGAAGAGAATTGGGAAAAGTCACCGAAGACCTGTTGTAATTGAACTATTAAGTAAAAATATCTCTAAACATATACTTCAAAACAGACAGTACTTTAAACATACAGGACTGGCTATTTCACAGATGTTAAGCTCAGAATTACTAAAAACAAGAAAAAAGCTAGTGGACATTTTAATACAAGCCCGCCGAGACGGACACCATGCTAATATTGTCGATAACAGGCTTTTCATAGATGGAATAGAATATGAATCAAAAGAAAAAAATACCAATAATCCAACGCAAGAGTCTGTTAATCAGACAATTTATGCAACTGAGAGACAATATAATCCAACTAATTGCCGACCTCAAAAATCTGCTGAGAATAACAATGTTCGTAACGTAAATAACAGCAGCCCTTTCGTACCTAAAACTACTAATATATTATTTCAAAATATGCAAAGCATCTGCAATAAATTTCATCTTGTCGATGCCTTAATAGAAGAATATGGTTTTACAGCTCTCTGTCTATGTGAAACGTGGGTCACATCTACGAAAATAGACCTACTCCAGGTTGAAGGGTATAATGTTGCAAGTGCTTTTTACAGAAACAATTACGAAGGCGGAGGAGCATGTACGAGTATATTGTATAATCTTGATAATTAAAGATAATTTGGATTATATTGAGTGTATTGATATTAACTCACTAGCAGTAGAATATGTTTTTGAAATATATGCAACTGAAGTTCCTATATTTAATTTAATTCAAGTCGTCATTAACTGGCCTGAAAGATATTATAGAACTCAAGATGACTTGAGTTAAGCGCATGAGCGTGTGCTATAAGAAACCTTTTTAGAAGCTGTAACTTAAACCAAAAAGTTACAGAACCGACACGTATTACGCAAACGACTTCAGTATGTTACGACATAATATTTACAAACCTAAATGAATTAGATTTATCTTTGGAAGTCAAAGAGTTAGGGCTCTGTGATCACTGATCACACAAAGGTGTTATGGTAAATTTCCATGAACCTGAAAACGTTTTTTTTTTTATTTTACTAAAACTCGATTATTTACGGAACAGGATCTGAAGAAATTTAAGTTAGATTTATTAAAAGTTAATTGGAGTAATATCAACGTTACAAATTATAATGTCTAAATAAAAATATAAATTATTATTTTTCAGTTTTTCCAAATGAACTAATTGAAATTCTTAATAAAACAATTCCTTTGATAAAAAATAAAATTAAACGTAAAAAGAAACATTGGCTTACCTCAAGAATCAAAATGTCGTGCAAAAATAAACGTTTGCTTAAAATATTAATTGCCCAGACTGAAAACCACATATTAAAAACATATTATAAAACCTAGGAAAAAACTTTAAAGAAGACAGTTATCCAAAAAAAATAATAACATTAACAGAATGAAAAAAATTAAGAATATAAGTAAATCTATGTGGCATATAATAAACGACAATACAAAAAAAAACAAAAAAAAACTAAGGAAAAATATGTCTCTAAAGATTAATAATGAAAATAGTAAATCCTAATAATAATAGATAATAATAATAGTAGATCCTAATTCAGTCGCTAACACTTTTAATCAGTTTTTTATTTCAGTCGGTACCGCCCCAAATATATATCAAACTCCTAGAGGCAGACCAGTCATCTCACAAACTACTAATACATTGTTCCTAAATACCGTTACGGAATTTGAAGTAAACAAAATAATAAACATCCTAAAAAATAAAACTAGCACTGGTTTTGATGAACTTCCTCCAGTACTCATTCAATATTGTAGAGAAGAACTTTCATTTCCATTATGCTTTCTAATAAACCAATCGATCACAGAAGCCACATTTCCGGAATTATTAAAACTATCAGTCATAAAGCCTATACCTAAAAATAATAATGCAGATGATCCTAACCAATTTAGCCCTATTGCTTTGTTATCTACTTTGTCCAAAATTTTCGAGACTGCCATGGCAAATCGACTACAATCCTTTTGTGAAAAGTTCAATATTTACGACAACAACCAGCACGGGTTTCGTAAAAACAAGTCTACTACTACGTCTGCACTTTTTAATTATTGATTAAATTCTTTATTGTTTTAAAAGTAAACTTAAAAATTAAAACAAAAGGCGAGCTTATCTCTATAAGAGATCTCTTCCAGCCAACCTAATGAGGATGAAAGAAGGGAAAATCACGGGAACAGATATAATAAACGTAATAACATTAATAATTATAGTAATACTAATACACACTAATATATTTCAATAAAATAAACTAATACATAACAATATCAATATGATATATAATTAAATGGTATAAAAGATATTGAAATGAATCTAAATATATAAATGTCATAGAGAGTTAATAAAATGCTCTGTCAGTCTCTTCTTAAAGGTGAAACTCGAGGGACTCTCTTGTAGAGTTTTTGGTAATTTATTCCAAAGTTGTATGGCTCTTACAGTGAAAGAATTAAAAAAGAATTTGGTGTTCGATCCAGGAACCTCCAACACCTTTGTGATGCTTTTTACCTACATAAATGAAATTTTGAACATTATAAATAACAAAACTTATGCAGTGGGTTTAATTCTGGACATGAGTAAAGCATACGATAGGGTCAATCATGAAATACTATTGAATAAATTGTATGGCATAGGAATTCGAGGGCACGCTCATGCTTGGTTTACATCATACCTATTAAATCGCAGGCAAATACAGGAAATTGATCACCTGGATAAATCGACCAATTTTGTTCAGAAAATAAGATCACAGACAATGCATATCCCTCATTCTATTCCACAAGGCAGCGTACTCGGATGCATTCTGTTCGTGCTTTACATCAATGATCTTCAAAAAACATAAACCAAAACTGTGTCTTATATGCAGATGACATCTCAATCGTAATGCCATGTCGCAACAAACAAGAGCTGAACCAACAACTTAAACCTACACTTGATATTATAATAAATTGGCTGACGGACCATAATTTACAGTTAAATACTTCCAAAACAAAATTAATACAGTTTAAACCACGCCAAAAACCATCATTAGATATACAATTTACATATGATACAAAAATAATTGATACCGTGACTGCATGTACACACTACTGGGAGTAGACATAGACTCTAATTTCAATTGGAAAAATCATGCTGAGAGGGTTTCGGGTAAACTTTCGCGATTCACATACGCTTTATACCAATCGAAAAAAAAAACACTGATCTAAAAACTGCACTGACTGCGTATCACGCGTATGCGCAAGCATGGTTATCTTATGGTATAATCATCTGGGGCAATAGTGTGACATAGTGCGTCTTTTCATTCTACAAAAAAAGGTGTATTAGTCCTGCTGGTTCATAATAATCAAAGAGGCCACATATAAAAAAAAAAAATCTCACACTTTCTACAATATATATTTTACAAATTAGTATTTTCGTTAAGCAAAACCCATATTTTTACAGTAAAGCAAAAGATCATTACACCAAAAACGTAACCTCCGAAACCAAGACAGTTTGACTGCTCCATTCACCACCTTAGAAGTAAACATACGTGGGACACTCAGAAAGTTTTGCGACACTAAAAAAAATTGTTCTACAGGTATATATATTTTTATTAAATCTTTTCAAAGTACTCTCCACCAGCCTCTACACAAAGATTCATGCGTCTGAACCAGTTTTCAAAACACTTTTTCCAGTCCGCCGTAGACACCTCGTTTACAGCCTGCTCGAACGCAGCCAGCGCATCTTCCGGCGACGAAAATTGTATCCCCTTGAGCTGATTTTTTATTTTTGGAAATAAAAAGAAGTCACACGGTGCTACATCAGGCCTGTAAGGAGGGTGACCCAGGAGTTTGACTGGTGTGCTGTCCAGGAAGTCCCTCGTTTTGAGCGCGGTGTGTGCAGGCGCATTGTCGTGGTGGAGCAGTAGCCCGCGGAGCCCTGTGTTTGGTCGCTTGTTGCTCACAACAGAAAAAACTTCTGATAAACATTTGGTAGTATACCATTCGGCGTTAATGCTTCTTTGATCTCGTAAGGGAATTGAGGCCAAGTGGCCAGTCAAATTAAAAAAGCTGGCGATCAAAATCTTCCCCCCGCTTCGAGATCGCTTCACTTTGGTAGGCGTTGGTTCATTTTGAAACACCCAAACTGTCGACTGGCGCTTGGTTTCTGGATCGTATTGATAAATCCAGGACTCATCACCTGTTACGATGTCGTAAACACGCCGAGACGAGCCTTCTTCAAATTTGTTCAGCATATCACGGCACCATTCCACCCGGGCCTGCTTCTGAGCGTCGGTGAGGTAGTGCGGCACCCAGCGCGATACTATCCTCCTCACGCGAAGATGCCCATGTAGAATCTCGTGAACGCTTCCCGATCCAATCTTTAATATGTGCTGAATCTTCTGATATGTAATTCGCCTATTATCTTGGATTAAATTTTTCACTGCTAGCACGTTTACTTCCGTAATAGCCGTCAAAGGGCGACCGCTTCTTTCTTCATCCCCCAAGGTTGGTCGACCGCGCCTAAATACGTTATACCAACGATACACGGTTGCCTTGGAGGGGCATATCCATAAATGCCATTTGAAGTCTATCGAACGATTCATCCGGTTTCAGGCGACACTTGAAATCGTAAAAAATCATAGCTCTAAAATGTTCCCGGCGCAGATCCATTTTTCAGTAAGACACGATACTTTGAATTGGCTCGCAAAAAATGTGGAGGGAAATTTTGAAAATGGAACACACATATTTTTACTTACAAGTAATCATATTTTCAAAAAAGATTCTAACCGGCCAGTCTGCCATATATAAAAACTATTTATCGCAATACTTTCTGAGTGGCCTGGTAATTAGGGAACATATCACATGTCAGTGAAAATTTTCAATAATTTGCAAGCAGAAATTAGATCAACAGAAAAAGTTTACCTATTACCTAAAAAAATAAAAGAATATTTTAATAGAAAAATGCTTTTATACACTGCAGGAGATTTTTGAAGCAAAATAGATATAGGTAATAATGTTTCCAGGTATAATTTTTGTAGTTTATTAATACAAAAATAATAATTGTTATTTAAGATAATTTATTTTCTGTTATAAAATTTACACACACATTACAATCTAAAATTACCCTCAATTATTGTCAGACGCGGCGAAAGCGCCTTTTACGAGGCGTTTAACGCTCTGCCTACCCCGTAAGGGATAAAGGCGTGATTTTATGTATGTATAAAATTTACATACATACATATAATCACGCCTTTATCCCTAACTTCCATGCTGGACTGGGAGCGAGAGAAAAACATAGAATGTGCCAGCTGCATTTCCTCCCGGGTATGCTGTAAAAACCAGCTAAGGGATCCGAGGGATTCAGTGTATTGCAATTTAGGCGATGGGCTGACAACCTGTCACTACAGCAATATACCTACGAATATATCTTAAATAACCCTCAAAACTTTGTCAGACGTGGCGGAACGACCTTTGTTTTGGTCGTTTACGCTCTGCCTACCCCATTAGGGATAAAGGCGTGATTATATGTATGTATGTATGTATCCCTAATGGGGTATGCAGAGCGTAAACGACCTAAACAAAGGCCGTTCCCCCGCGTCTGACAGAGTCTTGAGGGCCATTCAAGAAAGATTTGTACGTATATTGCTGTAGTGACAGGTTGTCAGCCCATCGCCTAAATTACAATATACTGAAACCCTCAGATCCCTTAGCTGGTTTTTACAGCATGCTCGGGAGGAAATGCAGCTGGCACGTTCTATGTTTTTCTCTCACTCCCAGTCCAGCATGGAAGATATAAAATTTGAGTATGCTTATTAAGAATGTACATTTTGCAGTGCCCTAACAGGGTCATGTGAGCACAATCTATTATAAGTACCACCTTTGTAAACCACATGAAGCAAATAAACGAATATGAATACATACATAAAATCTCGCCCTTATCCCTAATGGGGTAGGCAGAGCAAAAACGACCTACACAAAGGTCGTTCCGCCACGTCAGATGAATTTTGAGGGTTATTTTATTACAGATTATTATGTACCTAACCTATATTGCTATAGTGACAGGTTGTTCGCCCATCGCCTAAATTACAATATACTGAAATCCTCGGATCCCTTAGGGCATGCAGCTGGCACAGTCTATGTTTTTCTAGCTCCCAGATCAGCATAGAAGTTATATTTTTAAAATTTATATTTTAATCAAAATAACTATTTTTCCTACGATTTTCGCACACACGACGCTCGAACACAGGCTCAACTACGGAGTCGTATTTTTGAACCGCTCGTATCCGCTTTCGCATACGAAAAAGAAACATTCGCATACGAAATCCTAAAATCACCATTTTTGAATACTCATACGTATGCAACTCTGCAACGAGTGGTCCAAGCCACTCGTTTTCTTTTCTAATACTCGAAGCCTAAGTAGTCTATGATCATGATAGTGACACAGACAATTATTTGACAAGTGACACTTTAACTTTTTAATTTACTTAAACTTACGTTCCGTTTCTCTGCGATTTATTTCCGGTTTTTCAAATCAGCTATGTTTGTTAGTGGTAGTGGTGGTATAGTAGGTGTATTTCTGCGTAGAACGAAAATAATTTATGGGATTAGACTTGATTGGCAACACAGATTTCTACTGTGTGGTAGAATATGATTTCGTACTTGAATGATTTTCGTATGCGTTTTCAGTCTTTATATGAGTGGTTCAGAAAGTCGTGGACTAAAATGGAAAGTATAATCCCATAAATGGTTTTCGTTCTACGCAGAAATACACCTACTATACCACCATTAATCACTAACAAAAATCGTTGATTTGAAAAACCAGAAATGAATTGCAGAGATACGGAATGTAAATTCAAGTAAATTAAAAAGTTAAAGTGTCACTTGTCAAATGATTGTCTGTGTCACTGTCATGACCATAGACTACTTAGGTTTCGAGTAGTAGAAAAGGAAACGTGTGGTTTGGACTACTCGTTGCAGAGTCGCATACGTAGGAGTATTCAAAAATAATGATTTTGGGAAATGTGTATGTGAATGTTGCTTTCGGATGCGAATTCGGATTCGAGCGGTATAAAATCAAAATCTATCAGACACGAGTTTACGTATTTTTGAAGCAGTAGAAATCTGTGTTGCCAATAAAGTCTAGTCCCTTAAATTGTTTTCGTTCTACGCAGAAATACACCTACTATACCACCACTACCACTAACGAAAATCGTTGATTTGAAAAACCAGAAATGAATTGCAGAGATACGGAATGTAAATTCAACTAAATTAAAAACTTGAAGTGTCACTTGTCAAATGATTGTCTGTGTCACTGTCACGATCTTAGACTAGTTAGGTTTCGAGTAATAGAAAAAAAAACGAGTTGTTTGGACCACTCGTTGTAGAGTCGCATACGTATGAGTATTCAAAAATAGTGATTTTGGGATTTTGTATGCGAATGTTGCGCACGCTAATATTTGTACGTTATTATTATTAGTTACTTTGTGCTATTATGAACATTATTTCAATGACATTTCCGGTGATATTTGTGTATCTCAAAATGTACTTGCTGATTTGTAGACCTACCAACCATAATTAAAACTTAACAGTCCATTCAAAAATCATAAGTCAGTTTATATAGTAGTTAGGAAATCTACTTCCATGCTGGACTAGGAGTGAGAGAAAACATAGAATGTGCCAGCTGCATTTCCTCCCGGGCATGCTGTAAAAATCAGCTAAGAGATCCATGGGGTTCTGTATATTGCAATTCAGGCGATAGGCTGACAACCTGTCACCACAGCAATATATCTACAAATCTATCTTAAATAACCCTCAAAACTTTATCAGACGTGGCGAAACGACCTTTGTTTGGATCGTTTACGCTCTGCCTACCCCATAAGGGATAAAGGCGTGATTATATGTATTGTACTTTAATTTTTATTTAATTTGTTCTCAATTCCTGTTGTTTTTGTTTTATGTGCAATAAAGAATATATCTATCTATCTATTTATCTATGTATGTATGTAAATCTAGAAGTCAGGTTTTTTTAATAGTCGTAATATGATTTTTTATTAAAACCTGAAATTCTATCAGATAATTAGCAATTTGGTTTGATAATTTTATCTAAAATAAACTAGATTGAGTCCAGTGAAATGACAAATCCCTAAACATTTTCAGTAAGAAGACGTAATGATCAATCGATTACCCCTTCTTCCGTAATTTCCCTGCGACATATATATATTTCTCTCTACTGAAGAAAAAGAGAAAAGAAAATAGTTAAAGTAGGGGCAATTTGTATGCGCACAAAGCATACGAATTGCCCCCAGCTTGACTTTTTTTCTGGGATTCGTAACAACGATCTCCGTAAGCCCATAGCTCAAACATGGCTTCCCCTCTGGAATGCTTTGTCTCAGATCTGTCCAACCCCCGTTAACTGCTCAACCTTAGATCTGAGACACGGTGCGTTGGTCAACCAGTTCATCATCATCATCATTTAAGCCTACATCTACCCACTGCTGAGTATAGGCCTCTTCTTTTGATCGCGCGTGTCAAAACATGTATGCGCGAGGCACCCTCCCGCTTACCAGAGGTTAAACTATTAGACAACAAGATGTTAGCTTTATAGTTTTTTACTTCCATACTGGCTCCCAGCGAGAGAAAAACATAGAATGTACCGGCTGCAATTCCTCCTAGGCATGCTGTAAAAACCAGCTAAGGGATCCGAGGCTTTCAGTGTATTGCAATTTAGGCGAGGGGCGAGAGGCGTGATTATATGTATGTATGTACTTAGGAATTTTCTTCGTCTTTTCCGAGAAACTGCCACGCTATGTCCAGTCCAGTTACAAGCTGCCACTTTCTATTGTCTGCGAGTTTGCGTCTACTGCCCACTGAGGAATGCAAATGCATTTCAAACACCATGAAAAAATATGAACGTGATTGTGCAACTAAGAACCAGTTTGGTACAGTTAAATTGGAAAAGAAGGAAAGAAGGAAGGACTCTAACTTAAGTCGTCTCTCCTCTACAAAAGTTTGAAGAACAGTATAAACTCCTGCCGCTCTTGCCTGGCATCCACTTAATAATTAGCTAACCGAAAAAACTAATATCTAATGCAAAAGACTATTGAAAAATCAATCAAGTTAAGAATTTTGAATATGAATAACTATCTAATCATTTAGTTTCTTATTGGTGAGTTTGGCATAAAACCATCCAGCCTTTGAGATGTCAAATGATGTGGAAATTAACAAGAATCGAAATGTTGTGTATAAAGGAGCACCCTTTCTCTAAGGGCAGTTAGTTCTGAAGAGCTGCCCATTTGACTACAACGATAGTTTGCTGAATTTCCCTGGTAAGTAAAATTATCGTTCCATTACCTATATTTGAAGATATTTTTGTCTTTATTCCCGTGGGAACACAAAATAAATTGTAGATTTTGCGTTTAAACTGTACTCTGTACATTAGTATAACCTTACAGGTAAGGTGTAGGTCTACGTATAATAGAAATACTTTTAAGTACCTAAATCCTTTTGAACAATACACCTAGGTACAAAAATAAAGTGTCCATAAAGGTACTAGTCGAGGTTGGACGGAGCGTCCGATTCAAACTCGAGAGATAATGTTGCCAAGTCAGGTTTTTACTTCTGGATCTTGTCTTGTCTAGCCATTAATGTCCCACTGACAAAATACTCTAAACAAAATATGTAGGTACCTCAAACTCAAAATGCAAATTTTTAGAACGCATAATGTACAATTTGCAATTTGTTGACGACGCAGAATGTACAAAATGTATATTTAGAATTATGTTACATTCAACTCCCATAATGAATAAGATAAACTAAGTTTAGGATGACCCTTCACATAAGTAGTCTAGGCTCGATAGTTTCGGAGATATTACAGTTTGAAGTTTGGCAGCTTTAAAGATGCCTTCAAGACCTATCATTTGTCCCTACACACACTAGTACTGGAGGAATGATAGTTTCCGAGATATGGATAGATAGATAGATAAAGCGCTTTATTCATATTTCTACAAAACACATGTACATTTCGCAAATTTAAAAAGACACGTATACAATAAAGCAAACAAATAAATCAAAGTAGTTTACACAATATGCACATGTTTTACTTTTGACAGCTGTCGTCCAAAATGTATACCTCGTCAAAATCTATGATTTGTCCCCCTACACACCAGTAGGTACTTTAGGATGAGAAGTATTCAAGTTATGGCCGTTTTAATTTTGACAGCTGTTATATGAAATTAAGATCTTTTCCAGACCAATCATTGATCCCTTGACACTAGTAGTCTAGGATCAATAGCTTTCGAGATATGACCGTTTTCATTTTGGTAGCTGTCCACGAATATGTTGTTCATGTTGCGAGATATATTTTATACATTCCGACTTGTAAATTCTGTGTAATGCGTACGCGTACAATGGCCAAGCCATATGTAATGAACCTGATTGAAGAGCTAAGAATTGCTACAGTAAATCTTAGATAGGCTTCTTTTTAGACCTCACAACTTTTTGTGCGATATTGTCGATATCGTATCATTATAATCTATCTTAGCATCAAATTTTTATTCTCTAGGTTTTTTATTACCTTTTTGTTTTTTAAGAACGGCGACTTTAAATGCAAATAATTCGAGATAGACACATTTAAGACACTTACTTCCAAATAAACCTTTACTTAATTTTACAAAACTTGTCTAAAGGTACCCCACTCAATATAGCAGGTAAAAATAAAAAAAATGCCCCCCTTTCACTTTCTTTCATTATAATCAATATTTATACCAAAAATCAGCTTCCTAGGTTATTTGGAAGTGTGTTAGGTTTTTGATTATTTTTTAGTTTTTAAGTACGGTGACTTTTAATGCAAATATCTCGATACATACCCATTTGAGGCACTTACTTTCAAGGAAAACTCTACCTAATTTAATAAGACCTGTCTAACGATATCAAAGTCAATTATCATGTCCCTAGCCTTATCCCGTTTCTCACGGGGTCGGCTTCCTAATCGAGGGGATTGAACGAGGGTACTGGTTTTTACACAGAGAAATTGATGAACTGACCTCCGCAACCCAGAAGGGAAACCAGATCCAATCCTTAACGACTAATATCTACGGTATTAAACGATATTAACTGGGACCAACGGCTTAACGTGTATACATAAAAATAATCTTAACTGTACTTGTAAACCAATAGAACGAGTTAATTGTGTTACCTATCTCGGCATGAAAGTAGAAGAAAACTTTTCATGGTCTTCTCATGTTGACTTTATATGTGGTAAGCTTAGAGTACTGCTTGGGAAATTTTATCATCTTAGTTTTAAAGTACCTCTAAATATCTTAAAATGCATTTATTTAAGTCTAGTAGATTCAATATTAAGTTACTCTCTTGAATGTTATGGCCTTACCTTCAAAACTAATTTAAATAAACTAGAGTCACTTCAAATTAGATTTTTAAAATTATTAGTTAACAAGAAAACAAGAAACAGCTGTAAAGGGAATTATAGTAAGTTATTCAAAATATGTAAAATTTTACCGGTAAGTTTAAAGCATTAATATTTAATTCTAATGAATAACCATGGCAGCCAAGAGAGTCACTCTCTAGTCTCCCATGAACACTATACTAGGTCTATATCCGCGGGTAAATATGAAGTACCTCGAGTAATTAATTATTATGGCGATAGGACGCTCAAAAAGCGTATTCCGTACCTACTAAATACTTTACCTGTGGATATAAGACAAGAAGAAAATAGATATAAGTTTTCATCTAAGCTAAAGAAATACCTACTTAACAGTTTAAATTAAATAACATAATTATGCATGTATTAAATATTATATACTAATAGTGTACCTATAAATGAGACTCATCGATCCTGCAGACAAACTGCGTAAGCGGTTTTGTGGGACTATTGTAATAGATATAAGTTTATTGTAAAAAAGATAATAAATAAATACAATACAATGTACACTCTAAACGGCTCTATATTAGATTTAAGTTATATAGTCGTTTTCCTTAAGTTTTCGGCTTTTCATTTATAATACTTATAGGTTTAAGATGTATCTAGACTTAAAACTATTCGCCTCTATGTTTCGGCGACTGAGAGTCCAGTCTCAGTCGCTAGTTTAGTTCTTACTCGATATTTATACCGTAAACATGACATGTATTGAAGTGCAATAAAAATAATTTTGCGAAAATTATATTTTTTTGTGAAAAGCTCCCTTTTTTGTGCCTTCCGAAGCACGGAAAAAGCGCCGAATAAACGTACATATGAAATTCGAACCACGACCACGACGCTCAGGAGGCAGCGGCCCTATCTACTACACCTTCGGGCTCTCTAACGATAACGATACGCCACTCAATATGGTAGTTAAAATAAAATAAAAAATGCCCCCCTTTCACTTATACAATAAAATACAAATATTTTTTATTGCACATAAACAACACATTGTACAGGAACAAACATTACAAAACAAACAGAGTACAATTAGGCGGCCTTATTGCTAGGGTAGCAATTATGGAAATTAAATTGAATTATGGCTTATATAGGAGGAGGCCCAATATTTTATTAAATTTAGGTTCTTTTCTAATCTTGTGTCATTATAATCAATCTTCATTCCAAATAGCAACTTCCTAGGTCATTAGGTTTTTGATTAATTGATTATTGATATGTATGTCAGTCAGTCAGTCAATCATTCATAAAAAAAATATTTTTTCAGAATTAATATTTAAATAACCATTTGAGCTACGTTTATAAAATTTGTAGTACTTGTTTATCTTGTCTTAAAATCTAAATATATAAACCAAATTTGGTGTATTTAAATTTAATAGTTTTCGCGTTTGAGTAACTGCACTATCCCGCATAATATTAAAAAACTACTCCTTTACCCAAAGGTTGCCTGATCTTTAGCTGTAGAAAGTTTTCGCAAAATTGGTTTTGTCATTCGAAATGATAAAGAATTCAGCGATCCAAAGGCAATAGAACAACTTTATACGCCATCAGTTAGAAGTAAAATCGAGTCAGCATCTGTTATTTGGGGACCACAAAGTCATACTCACTATTATTAGAAAAAGTTCAAAAAGCATATCTCAGATTTGTCAATAAAAAAGTTTTTGGTTACTACCAATTTTTATACCCGACTAAGTTTGTACAAGGCAGTTTAAATTAAAATTGTCTGGATACGCGAAGAAATCTTCAATTGATTACAACCGTTATTAAAATCTTACGAGGGGAATATAGCAGTCCTGATTTGGTGACGAAAACTCTACGGTTTTATATCCCTGATAAGTATTTACGTGGTCGCTCACACCGTCTTCTCTCCATTCCTGATTGTCGCACTGTATCGCACCGACAGTCACCAATCTTGCGTGGGGTTGGTTTAGTAGAGGAGGGGCTGTTGGCTCTCAACCCGCGGGTAGATGTCTTTGCAGATATGTAGCACTACGTTAATAGAGAATCTTTGAGCTTTTGTGAAAATTTATAAATGTTATTCAATTGCGATAGATTATTGTTTCTCTTTTTTGTTATGTTCATACATTACAACCTATTGAAATAGTTTTAGTTATGTTTTATTATATATATTTACTAGCTGTGCCCGTGAGAGAGAGCCTGATGGTGTAGTGGATAGGGCCGCTGCCTCCTAAGCGGGAGGTCGTGGTTCGAATCCCACCACGTACCAATGTGTTTTTCGTTTTTCGAATTTCATATGTACGTTTATTCGGTGCTTTTTCCGTGCTTCGGAAGGCACGTTAAGCCGTTGGTCCCGGTTAATATCGTTTAATACCGTAGATATTAGTCGTTAAGCCATATCAGAGGCCAGTACTAAGCATTGGCGGCTTGAAAACTCTGACCTAATCTAGGATTGGGTCTGGTTTCCCTTCTAGGTTGCGGAGGTCAGATGGCAGTCGCTCTGTGTAAAAACCAGTACCCTCGTTCAATCCCCTAGATTAGGAAGCCGACCCCGTGAGATACGGGATAAGGCTAGGGAGATGATGACTAGCTGTGCCCGCGACTTCGTAGGCCCGGTTTAGGTTGCGTTTCCTTTGACGCGGAGCTGGGCGGAGAGGAGCTTGGCGGTGCATGAATTTACCAATCACTATGTTCGAAATCTCCGCTCCGCTTCAATGGAAACATCACGAGCGTGCACCGCCAAGCTCCGCTCCGCCCAGCTCCGCGTCAATGGAAACGCAGCCTTATATGGAAACACGCAGTGTCGAACATACTGAAAACGCTTCTCCGCGCGTAGGTGCGGGATCTGCTAGCCCGCACGCGGTAGCGTGTTTCGCATTGTCTGATCTTTGTTTTTGTATGGAAAACACGATTTCGCGCGCGAGCTAGCAGATCCCGCTCCTACGCGCGGATAAGCGTTTTCATAATGTTCGACACTGCGTGTTTTCCATACAAACGGGGGTACTTACTCAATATTAGAATGGTTTGCGTAATTATTTCTAACGTAGGCTGGACACAAGATAATAAAAAAAACTCAGTCAAATAAAAAGTCCCTTATCGCAAAAAACAATCAGAGTTCAATTTCCTGCTACCCCTTTAGTCAGGTGGCGTGATTATTTGTATCGTAACTTTTAGTTTAAGTTATACTCAGTCAAACAAAAAAAGTTTCATCAAAATTGGTTAAAAACTACTCAAATTCAATTTTCTACCTACCTCCTAAGTCATGAGGCGTGATTATTTGTTTCGTAGCTTCCATTTTAAATAATGCTAAGTCGAATAAAAAAAGTTCCATTAAAATCGATTAAAAGAAACAGCAAAATTTCAATTTCCTGCCTACCCCCTAAGTCAGGTAGCGTGATTTTAGGTATCACAGTTGAATAAAAAGGGTCCAATCGAAATCGGTTCAGTAGTTTTGGCGTGATGTGGTAACATACAGCGAAACTGACACCTAGTCCCTAAGGCAACTTTGCTCTACACACTAAGATCTATCTAAAGCTAAAGAAAGCTACACATGTCCGATTTTGAGGGCATTTCACACACTATGACTATGTGACCCCCTCCTGGCGCCAAAGCTGGATCCACCCTTGGTTTGGGAGTTGTAATGTAACATTTTTTCCATTCGTACATTCTGCGTAGTGTATATATTGCAAATTGTGCATTTTGCGTATTTTATATTTGCGTGTTGTGCATTTTGGGCTTAAGATATTTGGTTTGGAGTATTTTGTCAAAATGATCCAGAGCAAAAACCTGACTTGGGAACAATACAATACAATACAAATATTCTTTATTGCACATAAACAATACATTGTACAGGAACAAACATTACAAAACAAACATAGTAGAATTGTGCGGCCTTATTGCTAGGGTAGCAATTTAAACACATTATCTCTCGAGTTCAAATCGGACCCTGCAAGCTATCGGACTTGCAGCGTGCAGTCCAACTCTGATTAGTGACTGCCGACTGCCGTTGCACGTTGCAAACAAATGCAGCGTGCAGTCCAAACTAGACGAGTAACTGTATTCGTAACGCGTTGATGTCTTTTGTATGAAAATTGCAAAAAGAGTCCAATTTGTTCTTTCAGATTTTGTTTTATAATAATAATTCGTTTGATAAGTAGAAAATTTTTGAGAGAAACGATTTGGTCTTTTTATAGTCCAGTACATGGGGGATTTTGCTCTAACACTTTTTTACAAAAGGCGGTAAGGCCCTTATACCTCAACAACATAATGTAAAAGCTATTACTGCACTATATTTTGTTAAGCAAAATCCCCCACGGATTGCACTACTATAAGCAGACTTCACAAACTGACATTTTGAAAACATGTCACATTTTTTGTGTCATATTCCGACCATTATTCATATTATGACGTTCTTTGAGGAATGTTTTTAGTTTCACGGATAGGATCAAACCGCACACCCCATAAAACAATGCAGCATATTTTTTGCTCTTATAAATATGAATATCACTATGTTGGAGAGCTAGTTAAAATTAAGTATTCGATTTTTTGCGCTTGATAAAATGTAGGTATCGTACACGTTTATCGTGTATGTAGTTGTAGTACTATTATAGATTAGATTAGAGCCCGATGGTGTAGTGGATAGGGCTGCTGCCTCCTAAGCGGGAGGTCGTGGTTCGAATCCCACCACGTACCAATGTGTTTTTCGGTTTTCGAATTTCATATGTACGTTTATTCGGCGCTTTTTCCGTGCTTCGGAAGGCACGTTAAGCCGTTGGTCCCTGGTTAATATCGTTTAATACCGTAGATATTAGTCGTCAAGCCATGTCAGAGGCCAGCGCTAAGCATTGGCGGCTTAAAAACTCTGACCTAATCTAGGATTGGGTCTAGTTTCCCCAATGGGTTGCGGAGGTCAGATGGCAGTCGCTCGGTGTAAAAACCAGTACCCTCGTTCAATCACCTAGATTAGGTAGCCGACCCCGTGAGATACGGGATAAGGCTAGGGAGATAATGAGTTGTAGTAATATTATATATTCTGTGTTTGCGGTCTCGTCATCACGTCCTGAGTCTTTTGTCAGGATTCGTAAGATGTGGGTGCTGGTATGTGCGACACTGGTGGCGGGAGCGCTGGGCCACTACCGCTTCTACGACCCTCGAAGCCTCCAGAACGACCTGGAACCAAGGCAGGAGCCGACTTACTCCGAGTAAGTTCCACACAATCACGCATGTATCCCTCATGGGGTACGCTGAACGTTATGGCTGTAAGCCGTCTAAAATTTTAGGACATTTCGTGAAAAGTTTTTGTAATGATGGGAAATCAGTCCTTCCATCGAGAAACTTACACCGATCCTCCAACATTTATAAAAGTAAAAGCCTTTATCAAATGTTCCTAGTCAGACCACCTAGGGTTCTCTGCATAGAAGTGCCATATGCCATGACAATCACGTTGCGTTCTATAAGGCTGACTTAGATACGATACGCAAAAGGAGTAAAACAATGGAGATTACATGATACAAGATTTTTAATGATTATGTAATATTTCAGGTACGGCACACCCCGGGAGATATTCAAGATGGTGGACTGTCCAGTTTGTGGTTCCAGTAACTACGAGTTGGACGTAGAGGGTTGCCCCCTCTCGGGCCGTAAAGTTTGCAGGCAAGGGCTTTACAGGAATCCCGGATGTGGCAACCCTGATTGCTTCCGGGTAAGTGATTAAAATATTTGTGCCCAACACAGTTATTTAAAACTAAAACCTTCGGTGGCTTTTGTTGCATTCCCTGGTTCTCTTGCTGGTTCTGTAGAAATTATGTAGTTGGTAGCGGGAGTTGAAGAAAGACAAGGGAACCCATACCAATCTACAATTGCCCTCTATGCCTTTTACCTCTGCGTAAGAAGTAAGGGTAGTAATAAAAGTTCCGAAAGTTAATTCAAAATTAAGCTTTTTCTAAATATGAAATATACTGTTTCAATAACTAACATGTTGACCACATTTGTGCGAATAAAAAATAAACTAACGACTGACTGAAAAACTTAAAGCTGCGTATAAATAATACATAACTTCCTGTCTGAAATACTTTACTTCCAGCCTAATTTCTATTTCACCGAAAATTATGATACGTTATATTATTCATTCTTGGCCATAAAACTGAAAATTGCGAACAAATTAATTCGTAACGTACTGACTGAAATTCTATACTTTCAGCTTGATTTCCATTTTACCAAAAAATATGATACACCATTATATTCAATATTCACATGATAAAAAAAACTGAAAGTTGCGAACAATTAATTCGTAATTTACTGAAGGAAATACTTTTCTTCTAATATAATTTCCATTTTACCCCTTCCACCTCTGCGGCTCGGTCACTCACTTTATTCGCTCCAAAGAGTATCCGTTCTAACCTGACCTTTATGGTGGGATTAAATTTTTTTATCGCGTGGGACTACGCCCCCCAAACCCCCCTTTACCCCCTGCTTCGTAGTTCGCAACAGTTTTGGACATTTTAGCGTAAATTGGCTGCCCGACTGTCATTTTTCCAATAATTTTTCGGATTTTCATTAAAATTTAGAGTAAATATATATATTTTATAACAAAAATATAAATGAAGTGAGTAAGAAATATGATTATTGTAGCAGTACGTGTGCAGCTGAAAGTTCAGTATTTCGTTCAAAAGTTTAGTTTTTTTCATAGGAACTGTAGATTTTTGTTCATAAAATTATAACCTGAGAAAGGTTGTGTTTGTTAGTTAATTATGTAATTATTTGTCTGTACATTTTGTGTTTATTTTCTAGTAATTCATTTAAACGCAGCTTAGTTAGAATTACAATCAGACACATTTCGCTAGGGATTAATTAGTTGTTCGGAACCTTTGTCATTATCCAAGAAGTAATAGAGGCGTACATAATATAGTCATGTATGTATCATAATATATTATTTTTAGGACGAAGGCGAACCCTGCGATGAAAACCCGAAGGATGGCTTCATAGCCCGTTGCGCGCCAGGATACCACTGCCAGAAGAACAGATGCGTCAGCCCCTTGATCGAAACCATCAACGCAGATAGAATCCTTGAGCAGATGTACAGGTCGAAACAGTCGCAGTTTGGAAGCAAAATCAAAGAATAATTATGTAGTTTGATGTTGACTGAACTAGTATTTCCGGGTGCGCCGTTTCATGAGGATATAGGTACTTTTTATTGTAAGTAAAATGCGATGGACATTGCAAAGTTAGTTTCTTTCTGTTTTTCTAGAGTTATTTTGAATTAGCCATAATATCCGTATGAATATACTAGGCCCCCAGGAATCCAAAATATTTAACACTATATTTCTCATAAGAGCGTTTAAAATAATTTATATTTTAATAAATTCTTGGATTTGAATCAAAATTTATCAAATAATGAAAGGAAATAAGGAAAACAATAATATTATGGGAGTTAAAACTTTATATTAATACGGTTGATTATTCTAAACTATACATATTATATATTACTTCCATGATGGGCTGGGAGCGAGAGAAAATCATAGAATGGGCTAGCTGCATATCCGCCCGGGCATGCTGTAAAAACCAGCAAAGGGATCCGAGGGTTTCAGTATATTGTAATTTAGACGATTGGCTGACTACCTGTCACTACAGCAATATACCTACAAATCTCTCTTAAAATAACCCTCAAAACGTTGTCAGACGTGGCGGGGCGACCTTTATTTAGGCCGTTTACGCTCTGCCTACCCCATTAGGGATAAAGGCGTGATTATATGTATGTATGTATGTATAATTATCCTAAAGTCTAAGTATCTGGAGTTTCGTATACCCAAAGCCAATGAAAAATAATATATTAACCAATTGTTATGATGAGCTGATGATGATCTTCGATTTCGGTCTAGGCGACCACTTCGACTCCTAAGCCCGCAATTATAATCAGCTCTTGAGACTGACAGCTAGTTTGAGTCCGTACCAGAAATGACATTTCAGTACAAAAGGACCTGTCAAATCCATACTTAATATTACACTCAATTTTAAAATAGCTTTATAAATACGAGCCCTAGTCCAACTCGTGCGCCAGAAAATCGCTGACATAGATGGTTTTGAAATTACGTGATGTTTGTACTAGTCATTTTATTAAAATACATATTTTAATCCCCTAGATTAGGAAGCCAACCCTGTGAGATATGGGATAAGGCTAGGGAGATGATGATCAAAGAAATTTTGGGCTCGATTACAGATTTGCCGGCTAAAACTAAAATTAAAATCTATTTGTCACTTTCAGACTTAAAACATTGTCCTTTGACAGGAAATCTATTCTCTCCCGTTTTTGATTTATAGTCAGTGGTTTTATGCGTTATCTATAATTTTTATCCGCCGTTATACGATATGCCGGATAAAATTGACAGAAATACTGGGGAAACATGCAAAAGCGCGTCAAAATCCAGCGGACAAAACGTAAAACCATAGAGTATAAATCGCCTGTCCTTTTTCAATTTTATTATTTTGAAAGTATCAGATATATTTTAATTTTAGTTTTAGCCGATGGTATCTAGAAACGAGCCCCATATCTCATTAAAACAAATCTCTACTGTATTGATCTCTACTTGCGTTATATTTATACGTATGTAATGTATTGTAAGAAACAATGAATATTGTACTTATTTAAGCGACGAATTTTATACCTTTATTTAAATATTTTAAATAGTTATAATAAAATGAGCTTTTCCTGCAAATTATACTACCTAGTTTCATTTAAATACAACGAAATACTGTAGAGTTATATGTTTTGTCAGTACGCAAACTGATAGGGATTGCTTAGATAAAAAACCAAACAACTTTCACAAAGAAATTCTACAGGGTAGCGAAAAAAATTAACCTTCTCATATATTTTAACACTAAACGATAAACAAGTGTTATTCATATTGAAAACTGATCGGCTTACTTGTTTGAGTTGAAAGTTGCACTTGGCGGGCGGTGGAGTTTGACTTTCTTCTCTCCTGATGAAGATCCTCGTATGGGATCGAAACGTCGAGAGCGTTATTGAAAGGAGGGTTTCCTTTCAATACAAACAAGTAAGCCGATCAGTTTTCATTTCTCATACGGAGTGTAAGGGACAGCGTCCCGCAAACTGATAGAGATTGCTCAGTCGACGGAACTGAACAAATATCAGCAGGATTTTATTCAGGAAGTGAAAAAAAAATGCTTTTCCATACAAATTGTCTGTCTGATCAAGTTGGTCATTTTGTATGAGAAGTTATTTTTTTTTGTTTCCTGAAAGAATTTTCTGGTGCAAGCTCTTCAGTTTCGTTGACTGAGCAACCCCTGTCAGTTTGCGGGACGCTGCCCTTACATCCGGTAGATTATTTATTTCTTTAACAACTAGCTTTTACCCGCGACTTCGTCTGCGAAGTTTTTTTTCTCCTTCGTCCACCTGTGATTATCTGCAGCGTCTTGTGGATCTGGTCCAGAAACGTGACGATGGTGGCGGTGGAAGTATGGTCAAACTCTTTCCCTCATCGTTCCTTACGTACCTACCACACGTTCCCCCTTGTCCTACCCGTCACACGAGTCCCTAAACAGTCATCATGTCTGTCTAGGCCTCCCGCCCATGACTCGCTCCGGTCGCTTCTGTTCCCTTTCCTCCAGTGCACGTGTATAAAAGTTTCACAGATTATATATGTGTATTAACACAACACACATTATGAACTGCCAATATTTTAACAACATTTTATTTTATTTTATTTTATTTATTTTATTTTATTTGGGAAGCTTACAGCCTATTTTACAATATAACATATCTATATCAATAAGTACGTGCCAATAACAAGCTACCACAATTAAACAGAAAAAATTATAACACTCCAAATAACACTCAATGTTGTATATAAATATAATGTAAGTAAACTTAAACTTAATTAATCCTAGTTACTAAATCTGGTTCTTTGCTTAATACTTTTTTTAGTGTATAAGTGCTGCAGCAAAACAGATCGAAACGATCATCACTATTCAATTTATTAGCCAATTTTAATGTTCTGGGTAAGAAGCTATTATTCCTATAATTAGTATTGCCTGAGGGAACATGGAGTAATGTATTGTGACGCAAATTCCTAGTTGGTGTTATAAGCCTTAAATTGCTGAGGAGATCTGGACAGTCAATTTTACCTTGAGCAATGTTAATTAAAAAGCAAATGTCATTAATCGTTCTGCGAAGATGCAATGGGAGAAGATGAAATTTAGAACACAACTGTTCATAGTTAGAACTTGAATAAGGATGTTCAAATTTATAACACAAAAATTTTATGAATTTTCTTTGTATTTTCTCGATATTGTCTTTGTAGATGTTATAATAGGGACTCCATATCTGAGATGCGTACTCGAGATGACTTCGAACATAGGCACAATAGATTATTTTAATGGTTTTCATCTTATTGAAGCATTTCGAGATACGCTTGACAAACCCAAGAGCTTTGTAAGCCTTGTCGACACAGAACTCGATATGCTGGTCAAACTGTAGTTTGCTGTCAAGGATCACGCCTAGATCTCTAATATTCGAACAGGATTCCAGAGTCTGGCCTTTAAGACTATAGACGTGTGCATAATTGTTTCTTTTCCATGTGAAGGTTAAAGATGAACATTTACCAACGTTGAGGTCTAATTTGTTGGCATAACAATAATTATCAAGCCTTATCAAGTCTGCTTGTAGAAGTTCAGCATCAGCAGAATTGTTGACAATCCTAAAAACTTTCATGTCGTCTGCGAAAAGCAAAAATATAGAATTTTGGAAACATTCCTGAATATCATTTATGAAAATCACAAACAGCAGTGGTCCCAACAACGAACCCTGAGGTACTCCTGAGGGTATATTAACCCATGAAGAGGCATATCCATTAAGCACCACAGCCTGGGTCCTATTCTGCACATAGGATGTAAACCACCTAAACAAATCACCTCTTATACCTAACGTGTTGAGTTTAGATAATAAAATATCGTGGTCAATGCGATCGAAAGCCTTACTGTAGTCCGTGTATATTACATCAATTTGGTTACCTATCCCCATATTGTCTGTAACAAATTCATTGAGAATAGCTAGGTTTGAAACAGTAGATCTACCTCTCAAAAACCCATGTTGTTGAGGTATAAATACGTTCTTGATGCAATCATAGACTTGATTGAAGATAATGCGCTCAAAAACCTTAGCTAGCAAGCATAATTTAGAGATAGGCCGATAATTGTCCACCTTATTCTTAGGGCCTTTTTTATGGATTGGGGTTACAAATGCGGACTTCCATATGACGGGCATGACACCTTCCTTTAAAGACCGACGAAATAGTATCGACACAGGCACTGATAACTGTTTTGAGCAATTTACCAAAAACAAGGCCGGTAAAGTATCTGGACCCGCAGATTTACTGAGATCTAGTCGTTTAATTAAATTAAGTACCTTATTCTCATTAATGTCTATGGTATCAATATCACTTGGAGCCAATGTGGTAGGAATATTTGATCTAACATTACGTGGTGTGTTCGAACCAGGTTGCAGAAAAGTTGAAGCGAAGTAAGTGGAGAATAGTTCGCTGATACCCTCCCCTGAGTCACTAGTCACGGAAGAATATGTCATTCTAGCAGGGTAAGATCCACAGCCACGCTTACTTTTGGCGAAAGACCAAAATAGTTTAGGGTTTTTAGATATGGCGTTTTCTACTCTAACCATATAATCACTATAACACTTCGCTTCAACTCTTTTCACCCTGTCGCGTAAGAGATGAAATATATTAAGATCAGATATATTACCGTAGACCTTATGTTTACTAAAGTATTTAAATTTCTCTTTAATTATTTTTAAAAGCGAAGAATCGTACCATGGAGGATAAGAACGACGCCTAGTTTGCCGCGTAGGTATGAACTTACTCCTTAACTGATAAGTGATTTCGTAGAATTTGGCAACAGCGTCCTCTACAGTGCCCTGAGATAAAATATTCGACCAATCAATTTCGGATAAATGACTACATATTTTTTCATAATCACCTCTCTGGTACGAGAATATGGTTCGTCTAGGAGCATCTAATGGATCAAGTTCAATAAAAGAAGGCTGAATTACTAGTGACTTATGATGGGGATCTTCGCCAACTAGCGGGTCAGAACAATTTGTAACCGTAACATTATCAGTACATAAAACTAGATCTAAGATAACACCATAAGTGTTAGCGTGACTATTGAATTGTCTTAGATCACAATCATATACGACTTCCAAAAGTCGAATTGACAGGTCTTTAGTCACGTTAGCAGGTTGGAGACCAGTATCGGAGGGTAACCATGCTATGTCTCGCCTATTAAAATCTCCCAAAATAAGAAACTGGTCAGACTTATATTTACCTTTAATTTTTAACAGATTTTGTAAGAAATTTTCTAATTGATTAGAGAATGTAAAGCCTTCGTTTTGCTCAATCAAATAGATTGTACAAATATGCAGATTCACAGTGGTTTTATTCCGTGAATTACGAAGAGTAACCGTAATCCATATATCCTCTGCACTAGAACTCCAATCAATATTATAAGTAGCTACTATATTACGGCGAACTGCAATGGCTACTCCTCCACCTTGAGTTTGATTTGTAAGAGCATAATCACGGTCTCTCCTATAAACAATATATCTACTGTCAAACAATTCCGAATCAGCTATACTGTCCGGCAGCCAAGTTTCGGTTAGTGAAATAATATCATAATTAGATAATAATAAATTTCTATAAAAAGTATTTGTTTTTGTCCGTAATCCTCTGCAATTTTGGTAATAAATTGAAATGTCACACATTAAATGAAAAGCAATCTATATCTACGTAAATTCCGTAAACATAAACAAGACCATATAGCCCCATGGCAATAACGAAACAATAAAAAATTGAATAAAATAGCTTGATAATTGAAAGCAATGCAATCAAAACTGTAATAGAAAATAAAATTAATTTAGAGCACAGGCAAAAAAGCAATAAGATAAATAAGTTCAAATAAATTAGACGCAAGTGACCAACACTTGTACTAGCAAAGAAACCAGATACAACACAATGTAGTGAACAAAAGATAGCATAGCAAAAGAAAGCGGTTCTCAAAGATTTGTTGTCACAAAAACACCAAACTTTTGAATCTATGTATAAAATTAACATATTTTGGCCAAATCCTTGGAATTCTTTATGAGTATAATCTTCGATTGAGGATTCTTTCTGGCAAAAATTTTCGAGTTTTTTACCCATAAAAACTCAAACTCATGTTTCTTTTTCAATTTCTTCGCCTCGGTTAGCAGCATTTTGTTTTGCACTGTGAGGTGATCATTGACATAAATTTGTCCAGTGCCATCAAGTCCAATATCAGTAGGTTGCAATCTCTTAATAGTCCGAGCTGCAGCAACAAAGTCTTCTTTAACATACCGATTCACAAATGAAACTATAATCGGCTTGAATTTATTGTCCTGTGAAGGCACTCTGGCTACAAAATTTATACTCTGTTTGGAGATGGAATATGACACCTTGGAGCCAATCTTGCTTACAATATCCAACAGATTTTCACGATCTTTAATTGGAACTCCTTTTATTTCTACGTTATTTAGTCGTGCCCATTGGTTCTTCTCGTTGAGATCTGCTTCTAATGCAGAAATACGCTCTTCGAATTTCAATGCGTCATCACGGGCCTTCTCAACGGACTTCAACCTTTCATCTAGGCTCTCCAATTTGGCGGAAAAGTTACTCATAGACGATTTTACATCAGTTATCTCAGTTTTAATTTCACGGATCCCGTCCATGACATTCAAAAGAGGAGCAAGACTAAGTTTGATGCTATTTAGCTCCTGCATTACTAGTTCCAATGAGATAATTTTGGGCGAATCATCTGTTTGAGTTTCCTTAGGGTTGAGTGAATCAGTCACAATTGGTAGCCTTTTGCAATTAGGACATTTCCATACAGCCTGGCGGTCCGCGCCAAGTTTGCGATATCCTTGCTCGGTAACGCCAGAACATGGATAGTCAAAATAGTTCTGACAGTGACTACATTGCACGTAATCCATTACGTCCTCACCACATCTGCAACACTTAACCATCTTTGGGAAAAGCAAAAGAATCAAAACACAGTAGAAAACTTTGAGAAACAGTTGCGTTCTTGACGTGAATAACTTGATACAGCAGGGGCAATCGAGCGAAGTTGTGTTGTCTCACTCTGGGTACCCGCTAGGGGAGCACCTTATGTCTGCAGTCACTAAGTGGAAGCAGGAGAATCCGATAACCAGCTTAAAACCGGTGGTAAGATCTCGCAGCTATACCAAATCGCATAGAAACACAGATCTTGAGAATGGTCGGTCCAAAAGTGAAAGGCACGGCAATGAACCAATCGTGCGAGACACCGAGAGACACGCGATTTTAAATGGAGCTAGGGGTCTTCTACACTGGTTACAGATTTGCAATAATACAGAACACGACTGATCGCTGCGGTAGCGTCCGCCGAACTTAGCGGGATGTACTTCATAGCACTCTTAATTCTCGCTGTCTGCCTCTCCAATTAAAGAAGCGTGATGAAATGTATTCTATGTTAGTCCAGGTAACAAAGAATTAAATACAAAAGGTTCCGTCATAACCGGTAAATACTCATTTTTTGTTCCCTGCCTACCCCCTACGTTAAGTAGCGTGATTGATATCATAAATAAAGGTAACACTGAGTAAACTGAAGTCCTATCAAAATCGGTTAAAATACAAATTCGATTTAGATCTCTGCTTACTGCCTACCCTCTAAGTACGGTTGCTTGATTATTTATATCATTAGTTTGTGTCTTGGTAGCACTTAGTTGAATAAAATAAGTCCCATCAAAATCGGTTAAAACACTAATTAAATACAGTATCCTGCCTGCTACCTACCCCCTAAGTACGGTGGCGTGATTATGTATAGCCTATGTCAATTTTTAGGTTACCATCTATCAACAAACCAATTTTATTACAATCCGTTCAGCCGTTTAGGCGTGAAAGAAATCACTTACTACATTCAGTTCCCTGCCTACTACCTACTCCCTAAGTACGGTGGCGTGATTATATATAGCCTATGTGCGTCTCTAATTTACCATCTATCACCATACCAAATTTCATCAAAATCCGTACAGCCGTTTAGGCATGAAAGAGCAACAAACAATATTAGTATGGATTAAATGTGATCGAGATTATATTTGAACTTATGATTATTAATATAACATTACACCTACGAGTACGTACTTTTTAAAATAACATACATACATATAATCACGCGTTTATCCCTAACGAGGTAGGTAGAGCGTAAGACAGCTACATTGCAATATACCGAAACCATCAGATCCCTTACCTGGTTTTTATAACATGCTCGAGAGGAAATGTAGCTGGCACATTCTATGTTTTTCTCTCACTCCCAGTCCAGCATGGAAGATTTTTTTGAATTAATAACTAGCGACCCGCCCCGGCTTTGTACGGAAATTATTAGTATTTCTCTACTATATTATGCATGTATTATACATATAAACCTTCCTCTTGAATCACTCTATCCATTAAAAGTAACCGCATCAAAATCCGTTGCGTAGTTTTAAAGATTTATGCATACATAGGGATATAGGGACAGAGAAAGCGACTTTGTTTTATACTATGTAGTGATAAGTATCTGTGATTAAAATATTTGAATCAAATTTCCATACAAATTGTCCGAGGTGGTAATTTTGTTTGGGAAGGTCATTTTTTTTTACATCTCCTAAAAGAATTTCCTGGTGAACGTGGTTCAGTTTCGTTGACTGAGCAACCCCTATCAGTTTGCGTTTACGCTGTCTTATACCCAGTATGTCGATAATCAGGCTTAAAAGTCCTTGACCGCTGGGGTGAGCTGATGTAGTTCAGACATGCCATCAGGGAAGCGATGGAATGAACAGTCGTTCACAATGTAGGGTAGAGTCTGTTCAGGCTCTCCGCACTCGCAGGATGGTGACTCCGTCCGTATCCAGTTCTGAATCGATTCAACTTAGCTCATGTTGATCAAAGAGACTCAAATCCGGCGGGCATTTTGTTTGGGTCGGCGATGAGATCTGTTTGCGGGTGTTCAAAGAGCTCCCAGGTAGACTGCCACTCCGCTTTGACATCAAAATTGCTCGAGACGTTGTTGGAGGACATATGATATGAAGCAATCGGTCCTTCGCTGATGATTGATACACATTCTACGAACCGTTAGAGACTTAGGAATAGAGTCTAATGCATATAAATTATTATCGATAAATCAACGACAACTGAGGTGTTAAATCTCAACGTTTAGACTCTTTACGAGAGTCTTCTTCATGGAGAGTGAAAATTACGCAACACCGCACGCCGTGTGTTATTTTCGACTGCGGGTCGCTGATTTATCAGTATGAACAACACTTGTTCATCATTTAGCGATAAAATATTTTCGGAGTCAGAACTTATTAAAAAAAAAATATGACTAACAACAGTGAAAACAGAAATTAATACATACATACATATAATCACGACTTTATCCCTAATAGGCAGAGCGTAAACGACTTCAACAAAGGTTGTTCCGCCACATCTGACAAAGTTTTGAGGGTTATTTAAGACAGATTTGTAGGTATATTGCTGAGGTGACAGGTTGTCAGCCCATTGCCTAAATTACTATATACTGAAACCCTCGGATCCCTTATTTGAATTTTACAGCACGCCCGGGAGGAAATGCAGCTGGCATATTCTATGTTTTTCTCCCACTCCCAGGCCAGCATGGAAGAAATTAATACCATTATAAAGTTAGTCTATCTCGTTTTTCGAAACGAATTTTTATATGGAAGTAGTATGGCGCTCCTGTCATGTGACGTCACATGACAGTTAGGATATCTTTTTTAACATTCATAACTCGTAAGCTAATGAGTATTTTTCGAAATATCTTTTACATTTATTTTTGTATGGTGACAACAATTCTTAATAATAATTTAAAAAACGTCACGCGTATGCCCTATTTCTATTAGGTTTGTGTTCCCCTGTCAATTTTTAAGGCTCGTATTTATAAAACATTCTCAAGATTGACAGTATAAAATGGCCTGTCAAATGCATACCTAATATTGCTCTCAATCTTGATTGATTAATAACTACGAACCTAACTGTCGTTATTTTCGGGTTTATTTAATTTGGTAAAATTGAAACACTTGAATAATATGTTGCAGAAATTAATTTTATTAAATATTCAGGTATACAAGTTAAAATAATAATACTACATAATCACAATAAATATAATGAGATCAATTCGTTATAATATGAGATCTAGAACATAGACAGATAAATATGAAAATGAATAGTGCCAGCCTCACCATCATTTTACAAACACTAAGTATTTAGATAGATAGGTATAGGTACATAGGTTCATATAGGGCGCGATTCTCGATACCACCGGCTAACACTAAAATTCAAATCTATCTGTCACTTTCATAATAATAATATTGAAAAAAGGATTCATACTCTATGGTTTTACACTTAGCCCGCTAGATTTTGACGCGCTTTTGCACGTTTCCCCAGAATTTCTGTCAATTTTATCCGCCATATCATATGACGGCGGATAAAAATTATAAATAACGCATAAAACCACCGACTATAAATCAAATACCGGAGAGAATAGATCTCCTGTCCTTTTCCAATGTTTTGATTTAGTCTGTGAAATATAGATTTTAATTTTAGTTTTAGCCGGCAAATCTAGAGCCGAGCCTATTTATTAATTAAAATCAAAAATCAGAACACTTACAGATTGTTACTAGTCATCATGAATTAATTTAAATTTAAGTGGAAATGAATGAATCTCATCGATGAGCTTGAAATTTCTACAATTTTAAATAGGTAGGAAAAAAAGTTAAACATTACATTTTAACTTATAAAATCTATTGGACGTTTTGAGTTTGAATATGGTATTGATTGAGTTATAAAATAAATCTCATAAATGAGCCTGATATTCTACAATTTGAGAATGTAGGAAAAATTAGAAAAATCGAGTTGCATTAGTCAATATTTTTTTTACATAATTTGTACGAGAGTCTGATTGATATCCTTTATAGCCTGTATCTATTCTTATGAAATTGTTCCGGTATAAAGCCTGTGTTGTATTGCACTTGGGCGTCCAATGTGGTATCGCATGTTTTGATATTGTTGGAGTTTAGCTTGCAGGTGTAGCTGGGTGCGCAGTTTGCATCAGCGCAGTTTTCACCTAAACCCTGGAAATAAAATAGAAATGTTAATAACGTGAATGCCTTGACGCTCTGCCTACCCAGTAAAGCATACAGGCGTGAATAGTAGCTTTCGTACCCTGCCTCTCCTGCTACGTGCACGCAGGAGGACCTGTTTAACGCCAAACAAAAGGCTATTGATGTGGCTACATTCTGGACGTCAATAAATTAAATTTGCAATTGATTCGAGAAAAAGAAAGAAGAAGTACATACATGTATACATATAGTCACGCCTTAATCCCTAATGGGGTAGGCAGACTTTAACCGACTTAAACAACGGTCGTTTCGCAACGCCTGACAAAGTTTTGAGGGTTATTTAAGATAGATTTGTAGGTATTTTGCTGTATTGACAGGTTGTCAGCCCATCGCCTGAATTGCAATATACTAAAACCCTTGGAACCCTTTAGCTGGGTTTTACAGCATGCGTGGGAGGAAATGCAGCTGGCACATTCTATGTTTTTTCTTTCTCTCCCAGTTCAGCATGGAAGAAATAGTTTAGGACATTTTTGTGGCTCTGCATAAATCTGTTATTCTAAGGACGAGGCTTTCCTGACTTTTTGTTATATCTATATTAAGTAAAATATTAATAGTAAAAAAAAATAATAGACAGTTAATTTGTAATTTTGTAATCTATGTTAATCAAATTAATTCGATAGATTGCGACGATCTCAGTGAAAAATTTGAACTTTGTGTTACACAACTTAAGAGTATTAAACCCACGACCCCCGGATTTTCTTCCATGCTGGACTGGGAGCGAAAGAAAAACATAGAATGTGCCAGCTGCATTTCCTCCCGGGCATGCTGTAAAAACCAGCTAAGGGATCCGAGGGTTTCAGTATATTGCAATTTAGGCGATGGGCTGACAACCTGTCACTACAGCAATGTACCTATAAATCTATCTTAAATGGCCCTCATAACTTTGTCAGACGGGACGGAACGACCTTTGTTTAGGTTGGTTACGTTCTGCCTACCCCATTAGGGATAAAGGCGTGATTATATGTATGTACCCCCGGATTTGTAACCAAGGCTCAAACGTCTCTCTAGAACACGTAGGCCGCGCTGAGGTAGCGCGTGAAAAACCTAAACTTCTCGGAAAGTCTGCCCTAGAGTTAAAAATCCTGTGGGTAGACTCACTTTGTAGCAGTTCTTCCTGGAACACTTGTACTCGTCGTACGTCATATAGTGACCATGTTCGCACTTCTTGGCTGGGTACTCCTCCACGCAGAGTTTGTTGAATAAGCTGTAGCTGCTGGACCTCTTACACCCTGGACAGTTCATGCGGAAGTCTATGGCTTGTGGTGCTCCGTAACTGGAATGAAATGTCGTAGGTTTTATGAGGATAGAGGATAGAATGACAGAGTGTTTTTAGAATGACATTCTGATAGGAGATGAAAAGGTGGAGCAAGTGAAAGAGTTTGTTTATTTGGGTTCATTGTTTACAGCAGATGGAAAGTGTGATAGTGATATTGAAAGAAGAGTGAATGCTGGTAACATGGTGAATGGGGCGTTGCATACCTTTATGAACAGCCAGAGGGTGTCCAAAAAGGCTCGTCTAGCTGTGCATAGAGGAGTTTTAGTCCCAACACTTATGTATGGCAGTGAAAGTTGGGTATGGCAGAAAAGACATGAAAGTAGGATAAATGCGGTAGAAATGAGAGCATTAAGAAGTATGATTGGTGTGAAACTGAGTGACAGAATATGAAATAGCGTGATAAGAGAACGTTGTGGTGTGAAAGAGGATATAGTGACAGGTATAGAAAAAGGAATGCTGAGGTGGTTTGGTCATGTTGAGAGGATGGATGAAAAGAGATTAACCAAACAGATATACATGACGAGTGTGAGTGGGAATGTTGGAAGGGGAAGACCTCGGCGAACGTACCGCGATCAAATCGGGGACGTTCTAGGGAAAGGTCAGGTCAGAAGTACCCTAAACCGACGAGCGTGCATGAAAAGATTGATGAATGTAGATGAAGCGAAAGAAGTTTGCAAGGATCGTAGCAAATGGAAGGATATGATCTCTGCCTACCCCTTCGGGAAAGAGGCGTGACGTTATGTATGTATGTATGTAGGTTTTAAAGGAACTAAGCCATAAGAAAGTGAAGGCAGAAGTTGGCCACCTGCTACTGTGATGAGTAAATCAAAGGGTTAAGTATTCAGATAAGTGTGTGTTGCTACACACAGGCATTTACTGTGCGTAAGGTTGCGCTCAACTCGCTGTCAATGCTTTTTGCATTGCCTACAACGCACATGGAGATGCGCGGACGTAGAATTCCTCGCTACGCGCGCGTAGTGCGTAAGGTGACGCATGTTTGTTGTAGGCAATACAAAAACCATTGACAGCTTGTTGAGCGTAACCTTGTCCGCAGTAAGGCGAAGCACACATTGAACTCCGTGCTACGTCGCGTAGCGCAGATATTAACTTTGTTCCATTCTTTGAACCACAGAGCAGTTGGTTGCCTAAGTGACGCCTGTGTGTTACTGCACTAAACCAGGACGCAAAATTATATGGGAAGTAGCTAATGAGGAAAAGAGAGATAATCAAATCTTACAGTGAGATTCGACTCTCGGAAGTAGATTGACGGCCCCATTCACCAACTTAAAGCTTGTTAGCTCAGGAGTATATCACATGTCAGTTATTGCAATATAATAAACTACCCCCGTCAATAAAGAAATTAGAGAAAGATGCGAATTTCAACAAGACCCTTAAATAATTCTTAGTAACAAATAGTTTCTATAGCATGCAGGAGTTTTACGACCACAAATAACCTAAACATTAATAAATTGATTGACATTGAAATTATATTTTGAATTGTTATTAATATCACTGTGCAAATTATTATTATTATCTTATCGGACATGATTTACAGTCTTTATATAATTTTAGATATTTGTTAATTTGATTTGATTGATTTTTTATTTTAATTTATAGATTGTTTCTTGTAATTAATATTATTATTATCTCATGTTGCAGTGCCCTAACCGGGCTCATGTGTAGAGAAGTATTATTATATTTATCATCTTATGTACTCACATGAAGCAATAAAGAACTATGACTATGACTCTTAGAAAGCTGTGAATGGTTTGAATGTCACGTAAGGGATATAATAAGCCTTCTTCTTCTTCTGTCGAGTGGGTATCGAGTCTACCGACCCGATGAACCCTAGTGTCAGAGTTTTTAAACCGCCTAGTAGCACAACTATCAGGCCTCTGACATGGTTTTTGTGTAACGACCACTATCAAAGACAGCGACCGGGACCGACGGCTTAACGTGCCCTCCGAAGCACGAAATCTTTTTCTTTTCGGACAATCAGGTGATTCACCCTGCAATGTCCTACCTAAACTGGGGAAAAATTCAGAAAGTGATAAATTCTCAAATGTCAACTTTGTGTTTTCCCCCCTGGGAATCGAACCCAGGACCTCCGGATCGGGAGTCCATGGCACTAGCCACTAGACCACGGAGGCAGTTAATAATAAGCCTGACCGTATGTAACTTAGTCAGAGTAAACCAGCACCTGTCTTACAATGGTACCAATTCGTAGTTGCAAAAATCACGACTTAACTAATATAAGTCTATACCTGTCATTTTCTGTCGTGAGAGAACAGAAAGGGTCGCCAATAATTTCAGTCAAGTGCTCACGCATGGATGGCAGTATCCTTTTCACGATATGCCATCAAATTTTAGACAGCTTATGTTGAGCCATTGTCGCTCAGCCTTTCCCATGAGGGATTGCGACATTATACAAAAAAAATAATTAAATACAGAGACCGGAGCATCCTTTATTTTTTTTTTCTATTATTGAGTATAACTCACTCGGAGAAGGCTAGGTCCTGTCTTGGTTCCAGGTCATTCTGGAGCTGTTCCCTCGTGACGCTTCGAGGGTCGTAGAAGCGGTAGTGGCCCAGCGCTCCAGCCACCAGCGTCGCACACACCAGCACCCACATCTTACGAGTCCTGGGATAAAAACAACTTATCTTAAGTCGGTGAAAGATGTTGCAGGCACTGAACTGCAATACACACGTACATATAATCACGCCTTTGTCCCTAATGCGGTAGGCAGAGCGTAAACGACTTAAACAAAGGTTGTTCCGCCACGTCTGACAAGTTTTGAGGGTTATTCCAGATTGATCTGTATATTGTTATAGTGGCAGGTTGTCAGCCCATCGCCTTAATTACAATACTGAAACCTTAGAATCCCTTAGCTGATTTTTACAGCATGCCTGGGAGGAGATGCAGCTGGAACATTCCATGCTGGACTGGGAGTGAGAGAAAAACATAGAATGTGCCAGCTGCATTTCCTCCCTGGCATGCTGTAAAAACCAGCTAAGGGATCCGAGGGTTTCAGTATATTGCAATTTAGGCGATGGGCTGACAACCTGTCACTATATCAATATACGTACATCATAATCTTTTGTAATAAAATAACCCTCATAACTTGTCAAACGTGGCGGAACGACCTTTGTTTAGGTTGTTTTCGCTCTGCCTACCCCATTAGGGATAAAGGCGTGACGTTATGTAAGTATGTACATACATATAATCACGCCTTTATCCCTAATGGGGTAGGCAGAGCGTAAAACGACTTAAACAAAGGTGGTTCCGCCACGTCTGACAAAGTTTCGAGGGTTATTTAAGATAGATTTGTAGGTGTATTGCTGTACTGCCAGGTTGTCAGCCTAAAATAAATTGCAATAAACAGAAACCCGCGTATCCCTTAGCTGGTTTTTACAGCGTGCCCAGGAGGAAAAGCAACTGGCACATTCTATGTTTTTCTCTCGCTGCCAGTCCAGTATGAAAGTACCTGAACTACTACGGCTGCAAGAATGTCTATAGCAAATAAGGAGTCGTCAATCAAAATCGAAGTTGTAAGCAATTCCCAAGGCAAATAAAGTATTTTTTTTTATTGTCCTCTGTTCTTCTTCTTCTGTCGAGTGGGTATCGAGTCTATCGACCAGATGAACCCTGGTGTCAGAGTTTTTAAACCGCCTAGTAGCACAACTATCAGGCCTCTAACATGGTTTGAGTAACGACCACTATCAAAGACAGCGACCGGACCGACGGCTTAACGTGCCCTCCGAAGCACGACATCTTTTTCTTTGTCGGACAATCATTGTGATTCAGCCTGCAATGTCCTAACCAAACTGGAGAAAAAATCACAAAGTGATAAATTCTCAAATATCAACTTTGTGTTTCTCCCCTGGAAATCGAACCCAGGACCTCCGGATCAGGAGACCATGGTATTAGCCACTAGACCATGGAGGCAGTTAACCTATTGTTACTAACTGGAAACCAAGCAGCTAGATCAGTTATCGCCTATGTTGTATATGCTAAAACGTCAGCGTCCTTAAGAAGATTTTACTGACTGTTTACCCGTGAAAAGAAGAAAATAAGCTGGCACATTCTATACTTATTTCTTCAATGCTGGACTGGGAGTGAGAGAAAAACATAGAATGTGCCAGCTGCATTTCCTCCCGAGCATGCTGTAAAAACCAGCTAAGGGATCTGAGAGTTTCAGTATATTGTAATTTAGGTGATGGGCTGACAACCTGTCACTACAGCAATATACATATACATACATATATACAAATCTTTCTTGAATGGACCTCAAGACTTTGTCGGACGTGGCGGAACGGCCTTTGTTTAGGTCGTTTACGCTCTGCCTACCCCATTAGGAATAAAGGCGTGATTATATGTATGTATGTATGTAAATTCTATACTTTTACAGATCCCAGTACAGCTCCAGACGAACAACTTGAGCAACTTTAACATCACAAACTTTTCCCCACTACGCCATTCAATACTCAAGGTGTTTACCGGGATCTATACTCGTACCGAGTGTAAGGGACATTGTCCCGCAAACTGATAGGGGTTGTTTAGTCAACGAAACTGAACAACTATCACCAGGAATTTATTTCAGGAGATGAAAATAAAAATTGAACTTCCCATACAAAATGACCACACCGATCAGAAAATTTGTATGGAAAACCAAATAATATTTTTCACTTCCTGAAAAGAAAACCAGCTGATAGTTATTCAATTCCGTTGACTGGGCATCCCCTATCAGTTCGCGGGACGCTGTCCCTTACAGTCCGTATAGGACGGAAGTAGAGGAATAGAGGATGTGTAGATAAACATAGTACGTATTTAGTTAGTTTAGTAGCTTCCATGCTGGCCTGGGAGTGAGTGAAAAACGTAGAATGTGCCAGCTGTATTTCCTCCCGAGCATGCTGTAAAAACCAGCTACGGCATCTGAGGGTTTTAGTATATTGTAATTTAGGCGATGGGCTGACAACCTATTACTACAGCAATATACGTATAAATCTATCTTAAAAAACCCTTAAAACTTTGTCAGACGTGGCGAAACGACCTTTGTTTAGGTCGTTTACGCTCTGCCTACCCCATTAGGGATAAAGGCGTGATTATATGCATGTATTTATTTAGTTATTATCTGTGTGTACAGTCATCGTTGTTTACGCTGTTTGTGTGTGTGGCGTCACGTGAGAGTTTGTGAATGAACCGTGTGTAGGTAGTGGACTCAATTCTAGATCCACCGGCTAAAACTAAAATTAAAATCTATTCATCACTTTCAGACTTAAAACATTGGAAAAGGACAGGAGGTCTATTCTCGTTTTTGATTTATAGTCGGTGGTTTTATGCATTATCTGTATTTTTTTCTGCCTTCATATGGCAGATAAAATTGACAGAAATACTGGGGAAACGTGAAAAGCGCGTCAAAATCTAGCGCATAAAGTGTTACACCATAGAGTATAAAGCGCCTGTCCTTTTTCAATTTTATTATTTTGAAAGTGACAGATAGATTTTAATTTTAGTTTTCGCCGGTGGATCTAGAATCGAGCTCATTATATTGTTACGTTTAGAGTTTATTCTATACCCCGGATATTATCATCGCCTAGGAGTGTTCGCCTTATATGTTATTTTACATAATTAAAGCGGTGCAGGGACATATTTTACTTGATTTAACTAGCTTTCCATCATATAGTTTCTCACACGGCTAAAAGAGTTTTGTTCTTAGAGGAATTAAATATTGTTTGTATACTAGAGGTATACCATCTACCTAGACAAAATCAAATCAAATCAAATCATTTATTTAACGAGTAATGTTCCCAACATATGTACGTATCGGTTGTGTACATAATATAGGTACCACCGCATTTTCCTTTTGACGTAGCAGTAAGTAATTCGAGCACGGAATATGTTCTGAATCATGATTATTGGAACTCTATAGATATCTACAAATGATAAATAAGGCGTGTTTTATTTCGCAAGCGAGTCAGTGACATGGAATTAAAATTAAAAATAAAACGTCATTGCACCGTTGGTTAAGCGAGAACAGTAACATCGAAACGCAAAGTTTTATTTTCATCACTGTTACACTACTGCTGATCGATCAAAATTCTTAAGTCGTGGAGCATTGTACGATGAATTATGAGAAACAGACGGAAGTAGGCGATTTAAATTGGTAAGGGTCGCGTGCGTGCACGCCGCCCGCCTGAGCGCGCGCCGCCCAAATGCGCATTCAAGTGTCACACTTCGTGGAATACAGAGCTTTTTGCTAAACTCTTCGCAAACTATCAATACTGCGCTTTATTCACGAATACTAGAATTTGAAGGAAGAGTTGTGGTTTTTTTTTAATATCAGTGTTTTTCTGCTATAAGACAATGGGAATGATTTCAAGAGTGCGCGGGCGCATAAGGAGTGATTCCTTCTCGAAGTTTCAGCTGAAGTCGGAGGATAAGATCGCCAACATCGGTATGTGAAAAGTTATGTCGGAAAATGAGGTCATGGAACTTTAAGTTTGATTGTGACAGATAAAAATTATGCTTAATAAGATAAGTAAATATTTTTTGAAATCATTTTGTACTGAAATTTTTTCGTAGTTTGTTTACCAATGTGCTATTTCTGTGAACACTTTTTCTATGAATAACATGCGTCATATGTTTACGTTTTGTATAGAAAAAAACATGTCACGTGACATTGGTAAATAAAAAACAAGTTATTTTATATTACCGGTCACCACCACCATAAATAAAAGGAGAGCTCATGTCATGGCAATAACATTGTAATATTATTTGTTATTATTAAAGATAATATAAGCGTAATTAACGTACATACTGCGTCCGTGGTCTAGTGGTCAAAGCCATGGGTTTACAATCCGGAGGTCCTGGGTTCGATTCCCAGGGGGGGGACAAAGTTGATATTTGTCAATTTATCACTATGTGATGTTTTTCCCAGTTTGGTTAGGACATTGCTGGCTGAATCACCTGATTGTCCGAAAAGAAAAAGAATTCCGTGCTTCGGAGTGCACGTTAAGCCGTCGGTCTGGTTGCTGTCTTTGACATTGGTCGTTACTCTAACCATGTCAGAGGCCTATAGTTGTGCTACTAGGCGGTTTGAAAACTCTGACACCAGGATTCAACGGGTCGTTCGACTCGAGAATCCACTCGCTAATAAAAAGAAGAACGTACATACTAAAATTAGTGGTTGAAGAAATGTTATTTCAAAATTCAAAATATATGCACTGCTGAACTGTGCAGATATATTTAAAAGTAATTTCTGCTAAATGTTGGTGTCTCTAACTTTTGATTCCGTTGAGATCTCAGGTGGCTACAGTCAATCATATAAAAGTAGAACGTCAGGATTGAGGAGCCAAAGAAAATTCGTTAATCTACAAAATTTACTTTATTTTTCTATTTTAATTCTATACCGCAAAATAAAACACACCACCTGCTAAATGATCATTAGGTCGAATATTTTAATTGATAGCTCACTTCAATGGAAATTGACCTCTAGAGTATAGATTGACGAGCCATACTAAAAGTATTATATTTTCTGTAATTTCAGCGCTACAGAAGCCAAATTTTTAGAAGATACTATACATAATTAATTGAATGATGCAATTTAAAAAAAAATATCCATCTATTACTCAACGAGTTCCAGGTGGTTCCTCAATTCAGATGTTTAGATTGAGGAGCCACTTTTGAATTAATATAACTGGTGATATATTTTACTGCTAAATCTAGAATTCGTGCTGCTAAAATCATCTACTTTGTTGCTAAATAATGTTGAGATCAGCCTTTAAAAATCCGATCTGGCTTCTCAATCCTTACGGACATGCAGGACCGACTATTTACATACCCATCCGACAGCATGGATCATCGTTCTTTTCGCACAATCATGTGATCAGCCTGCAATGTCCTAACCAAACTAGAAACAACAACTCAAAGTCATTGTTCCCCACCGGGAATCGAACCCGAGACCTCCGGGTCGAGCGCCCAAGGCTCTGACCACTAGACCACGGAGGCAGTTGAAGTATCGACGTAGTATCAACTAATCTAGATGGATCGAGAGACTCAGGAGTATTCGGTCGGCCCTGAACTCATATCTCAATCTGAATCGCGGTCTGTTACTCAGCGACTGTTTACTACCGCTATGTATGCCTTTACTTTTACTCGTACGGGGTGAAATGTAAGGGACAGCGTGTCCAGCGTACCGTAACTAATATGACACGGGTTGTTCAGTCAACGAAACTGAACAACTTTCACGAGGAAATTAATTCCAGGACATGAGAAAAAACATTCTATCCTATACAAAATAACCATCTCGATTAGTATGGAAAAACCAAATTTTTAATAAATTTCGAAAGAATTTTCTGGTGAAATTTGTTCAGTTTGTAAGCTACTGCCTATCAGTTACTGGTATGCCGTCCCTTACACCCGGTATGACTCCGCATTGAGTCGACGGAAGTTTTCCTCCAAAAAGTGACTAAATTTTAACTGTATGAAGGAATCAGGTCAAGCTGCAGAAATGTGCGTCATCCAAATAATATTTATGAGTCATTAATCGTATTCCCGTCTGGCTCCGACTTGCAGTTTAGGAGAAAATAATATAACAATTTTTTAGTGTTGTATACGTATAGGAGAAACAAGAAACAACAAACTAACGTCGATCATAACAACAGCGCAACGTTTCCCTGTCCAGTGTGTGGTAGAATCTGCCGCTCTCCTATATAGCCTTCAGAAAAGATGCAGCACAGTCACTGTTTAAATCGTCTGACATAGAGGTAAAGGCCTATGATGATGATACGTATACATACATAACATAGCCTTACAATGGGCTGGATTCTAGATAGCACCGGCTAAAACTAAAATCGTCTGTCACTTTCAAAATAATAAAATTAAAAAAGGACAGGCGATTTATACTCTATGGTTTATTTACACTTTGACTGCTAGGTTTTGACACGCTTTTGCACGTCTCCCCAGTATTTCTGTCAATTTTATCCGCCCTATCATATGACGGCGGATAAAAATGACAGATAACGCATAATACCGGAAAGAATATATCTCCTGTCCTTTTCCAATGTTTTTAGTCTGAAAGTGACAAATAGAATTTAATTTTAGTTTGAGCGAGCAAATCTAGAATCCATTTCAATAGCTATGTAAAAAAATACATATAGTTACGTCTGTTTTCTGTCACAGCTGATGCCTGATGGCAAAACCTCAAGGATCTATTAAGAGCTCATTTTTCGCCACATCTGACAAAAAACACATTTTGCTGTAACCTCAGCAAAACAGCTGTCTCTTTAGCAAAACATGTTTCATGAAACTTTACGATCTGTAGCAGGCCATAACCTCAGGTTCCTTTACTGACCGCTTTACATGGCAGATGGTATACCGGGTGTAAGGGACAGCGTCCCGCAAAGTGATAGGGATTGCTCAGTCAACAGAACTGAACAACAATCGGAAGGATTTTTTTCAGGAAGTGTTAAAGAAAATTGATTTTCCATACAAATTGTCTGGTCATTTTATATGGGAAGTCCAATTTGTTTTTTCATCTCCTAAAAGAAAGTCCTGGTGATAGTTTTCAGTTTTGTTGACTGAGCAACCCCTTTCAGTTTGCAGCATGTTTTTATTTATTTGCCAGAGTTAAAATAAGTGCATGTTAGGAAATTGATTATTTCTGTTTACTCTATGTCATGTGCGCCGTAGTAAGCATACTCTTAGCACATTTCTCGATTTGCGATGTACTTAGATTTTTGATTAGTATACATGCTCCATGTGCCAATACTATATGTTGTTGATTCTAGGTAGACGTTTTAAAAACATACATACATACATACATATAATCACGCCTTTATCGCTTATGGGGTAGGCAGAGCGTAAACGACCTTAACAAAGGTCGTTCCGCCACGTCTGACAAAGTTTTGAGGGTTATTCAAGATGGATTTGTATTTTGTACGTATATTGCTGTAGTGACAGGTTGTCAGCCCATCGCCTAAATTGCAATATACTGAAACCCTCAGATCCCTTAGCTGGTTTTTACAGCATGCCCGGGAGGAAATGCAGCTGGCACATTCTATGTTTTTCTCTCGCTCCCAGTCCAGCATGGAAGAAAAAAAAACAAACGAGATTAACATAACATAATATTATGTACACGTATATAGATGACCATGAAACCGTGACCTAGTTCCCTGTTTTCTGAATTATGCTCTTATTTATGATTGTAGAGTATATTTGTACTTCTACTTCGAAGTATGAAAGAAAATATTAGAATGCATCTGTTGTGAAGACGAAATAGTGTTCAACTAAGAACCGATGCGTTTCGTGTTCATGTTCGTGAGATTCATCCCTGAAAGGCCATAAGCATCATCCATGCTGGCCTGCGAGCGAGAGAAAAACATATAATGTGCCAGCTGCATTTCCTGGTATGCTGTAAAATCCAGCTAAGGGATCCGAGGGTTTCAGTATATTGCAATTTAGGCGATGGGCTGACAACCTGTCACTACAGCAATATACCTAGAATTCTATCTTAAATAACCCTCAAAACTTTGTCAGACGTGGCGGGACGACCTTTGTTTGGGTCGTTTGCGCTCTGCCTACCCCATTAGGGATAAAGGCGTGATTATATGTATGTATGTATGTATATAGATGACCATGAAACCGTGACCTAGTTCCCTGTTTTCTGAATTATGCTCTTATTTATGATTGTAGAGTAAATTTGTACTTCTACTTCGAAGTATGAAAGAACATATCAGAATGCATCTGTTGTGAAGACGAGATAGTGTTCAACTAAGAACCGATGCGTTTCGTGTTCATGTTCGTGAGATTCATCCCTGAAAGGCCATAAGCATCATCCATGCTGGCCTGCGAGCGAGAGAAAAACATACAATGTGCCAGCTGCATTTTCTCCCGGGCATGCTGTAAAAGCCAGCTAAGGGAACCGAGGGTTTCAGTATATTGTAATTTAGGCGATGGGCTGACAACCTGTCACTATAGCAATGTACAAATCTGCCTTAAATAACCCTCAAAACTTTGTCACACGTGGCGGAACGACCTTCGTTTAGGTCGTTTGGGCTCTGCCTACCCCATTGGGGATATAGGCGTGATTGTATGTATGTAAGGCCATAAGGCCTTTTACGCTAAACAATGCATTATCTCGACAGAGATACAAGTGGGAAATGGTCCCTCCCTAGTGGGGAGGACCATTTTGCGGAGATCATGCTTAAAGGCTGCTCCAAAAGAGTTGGATTCCGTTTCGATCCAAACGTAATGATAGTATGTAACTCCCATATAAAAATATTATAACTCCCATGCAAAATTACAAGATGAAAATAATATTAAACATGACAAGTTCAGATGAAACCTAGTAGAAATATGGATAAAATATATTTGAGCTACCACACAAAATGACTAGGTCAAATATAAGATTTGCTAAATTTTCAGTTTCATAATTAGAACCCAACATTAAAATCTTTATTATTATTATTAAAGATACACAATTTAACACAAACTAAAAGAATTTAATTTGATGATTGCCGCTGTTTAATTTGATAAAACTCTTTGACTAAGACGTGGAAACATTTAGTTCTTTTGCCTCGTTTGACTGCCTGGAAGAGATTAATACTTAGCAATATGTATGTACCTACAATAATATGTTACGTGTTCTTTTTTTTGTAGCTATGTAATTTTATTTAGTGTAAATATAGCTAAGGGATCCGAGGGCTTCTGTATATTGCAATTTAGGCGACAGGCTGACAACCTGTCACTACAGCAATATACCTACAAATCTATTTTAAACAACCCTTAAAACTTTGTCCGACGTGGCGGTACGACCTTTGTTTAGGTCGTTTACGCTCTGCGTACCCCATTAGGGATAAAGGCGTGATTATATGTATGTATGTAATTTTATTTATTGTAGGCAATATAGTAGTAGTAATAGAATGTCTATAAAAAAAAATATTTGTTCGCAGTATGGCTGCTATCAGTGGTACTAATCCTGCCGTACTGGGCGCCGCGAGGGTTGTTGGTGGCGCTGGGTGGCGCTTGGCTGATGGCTGCCTACACCTGCCTGGTGGTTCCAGTCCTCATCTCAGCCAACTACCGTTATCCAGCGAGGTGGTACCCCGCCGCGGTCAAACTCGCGAGCAGTAAGTTCATTTATTTTCATTTGCAGTGAAACCTCTTTAGGCGCGTTAGAATGAAATTTTAAGGTCGCGTTGCGGCAATACCGGCGTAGCGTCATGATTAAAAACACTGTGAAGAACATATAAGCTAAATAAAGTGAAGTGTTTAAAACTCTAATATTGAAACTGGAAAGTGAATCTTAAATAAGACATGGCCAAAAGGTCTTAGATACCAGGCCAAGACAACTATAAAAAAAAAATGATGAGGCTGGGACGATTTTGACAAAGAAGTTTCATTTCTGACACGTGAGCTCGGTACATACGCTCTTTTTTATTCACTTATGAACCCGTGGTGGCCCAAGTTTATTTTACGAGATGGATCTTACAATAAAACAGCATTTTTTACTACATAATTAGATGGACATATTGAGGTAAATAGAAGAGACAAAGGAATAAGTAATCCCGTAGCTCACAGTTACGAGTTCGTGGCGATTGGACTAAGGCGTAGCAAGATTCAAGTTAATAGTATTATTTGTAAATATTTTGTATATGACGTAATCCGATAACAGAAATGGTTTTTCGGACATAAATTCTCATTTTTTCCATGCTGGTCTGGGAGCGAGAGAAAAAAAAACATGCTGTAAAAATCAGCTAAGGGATTCGAAGGTTTCAGTATATTGTAATTTAGTCGATAGGCTGACAACTTGTCACTACAACAATATACCTACAAATATATCTTAAATAACCCTCAAAACTTTGTCAGACGTGGCGGATCGACCTTTGTTTAGGTCATTAACGCTCTGCCTACCCCATTAGGGATAAAGGCGTGATTATATGTATGTATGTAATACACATTATTTCGGTTAAGAAATAAGTAATACCTAGTCATCTAATGTGATACTTAATCCGTTCGAATATTGTCAGATAAATTACACGACATTATTATATAGTCTGCAGCAAGATGACTTGCTGATTTAATTTTAGTGCATTACTATTGCTGCGTCATAATTTATCAAATTTTCTACAGTGGGTAAGTGTAGAGAATGATAAACAAAGACTACACGAGTAAAACATGTACAAACATACTAAAGTGTGCCAATTTCCCGACCTATGATTCTCTTCTATGTACAATGTACATGCTATATGTACGGTACATATTACATAAGTACAGAACAGATACAGAGAAAACTTGAATTCGTATAAAAAAGATGTACAGGTAGGTAAGTCTATAATGTTATTAAAAAATGTTATTAAAACACTTGTACTTGTTTCACTTAATAATTTACTTAATAATATTAAGTGAACAAGTTCAAGTGTTTTTAATAACAACATTATAAATATGGAGTTTCACCAAGTGCCGACAATCGCAAGTATAAATTGGTAGTTAAGTCATTTCTTTTTTCGAATTGAATGCCTGAAGCTCGTAATTAAGTTGATTTTAGGGCCCATATTAATTCATTAATCTAATTAGTCAAAATGTTGATAAAACAAAATGTAAGTATGTTCTAATGTATAAGAATAATTTAAAAAAGTCGACTACAAATTCAAACAGTTGACTACAAATCGCCTAACTCCCACTCATTTAGTGTACATGCAGTAGAAGGTCGATCACCGAGGGAAAGGGTTGACGACCTTGATTTATCTGAATTTACTTAGTAAAAATCATGCAAATGTTACGGGGTAAACAGAACTTTAACGGCTTCATATTCTGATGAGAATAATATAAGAAATATATGAGACCATTCTCGTCTGACATACCTGTAAGGGGCATTGTAGTGTTTCCTATTTTACGACCGGTTTATTTGAAGAATTTGGTCAGTTTCATGAGTACAGAACACAGCCTTTATATATTGGGATTTTTCTTAAAATAACCTTATGAAATGCTCGCACTCTTCAAATTTCAAAGTGCCCTCGTGATGAGGCAGCCTTCAGCTCTCGACCACGGCCGTTGCAATACGTAGCCGAAACGTCGGGCATAAAATATATCATACGCGACGGAATTAAATACCCGTATTAACATACATACATACATATAATTACGCCTTTATCCCTAATGGGGTAGGTAGAGCGTAAACGACCTAAACAAAGGTCGTTCCGCCACGTCTGACAAAGTTTTGAGGGTTATTTTACGTTAGATTTGTAGGTATATTGCTATAGTGACAGGTTGTCAGCCGATCGCCTAAATTAAAATATACTGAAACCCTCGGATCCCTTAGCTGGTTTTTACAGCATGCCCGAAAGGAAATGCAGCTAGCACATTCTATGTTTATCTCTAGCTCCCAGGCCAGCATGGAAGAAATACCCGTATTAAACAGTCATAATACACAATTAAAACGTAAAAACGGACATATTTTTTCGTCTCCCTACCGACTGAAAGCTACGTCTAGTCATTGTCCCAGAAATAGAACGTCCGGTGGGGTGATGCGGTATTTGCAAATTGCTATCGAGATGCCAACTGTTACGGGTTCATTACGACAGAGATAGTCTACTTCATTAGAAACAATAACGATTTTTATTGGCATATTGTGTGCACTAGAATATAGAGACGTTATACCAGGTGTAAAAGACAGCGTCCCGCAAACTGATAGAGGTTGTTCGGTCACTCAACGACATTGAACAACTATCAGCAGGTTTATTTTTCAGGAAGTGATAAAAAAGAATGCCTTTCCCATAGAAATTGTCCGATCAAGGTGAACATTTTGTATGGAAAGCCATTTTCTTTTTCACTTCCTGAGAGAATTTCTTGGTGGAAGTTGTTCAATGCCGTTGACTGAGCAACCCCTATCAGTTTGCGGGACACTGTCCGTTACACTTGTATAAAGAATACAGAATCGCGAGCATGTATAGCCGCGCGAAAAGCTAGTGGTGTTTAAATTCGTCAAGTAGGTACAATGTCTGCAGTCAGGTCATTGCCGACATCTGAATGAGCGGACGGAAGCTGGCGGTCTGCCAATCTGCGTCAAACTTATCTCATACACCACCCCCTTACCCTCCGCGCGGATATACCGCTCATGTGCTTTCTACGTTGCTGCAAATACCTAGCAATACTTGGTAAATATATGCCAAGATATAAGGCAAGCTGGGCGTGAATCAGCGACCAAGGGCGACGTTTTGCAGACGAACTAAGTACTTAGTTTTATAAATACGTACATATAATCACGCCTTTATCCCTAATGGGATAGGAAGAGCGTAAACGACCTAAACAAAGGTCGTTCCGCCACGTCTGATAAAAGTTTTGAGGGTTATTTAAGATAGATTTGTAGGTATATTGCTGTAGTGACAGGTTGTCAGCTCATCGCCTAAATTGCAATATACTGAAACACTCGGATCCCTTAGGTTTTTATAGCATGCCCGGGAGGAAATGCAGCTGGCACCTTCTATGTTTTTCTCTTGCTCCCAGTCCAGCATGGAAGAAAGTACTTAGTTTTAACAGACTGATATCTGAATAATAGAATGAATGTATCAATTATCTGCTTTTCTGTGTCGGTATATACTGTAAAGCTCAGGACAAGGATTTTGATAACTTTAGCAATGAGGGCCTATATTTCCAATTCAGTTTTAGAATAAATGTAAACAAAATTTCATGTCTTTTAATCGAAGATCTTGTTTCTAAAATAAGTTTTAGCTATAAGAACATAATGAAATAGTAGTTTTAATAATTTAACTAATTTTCCAACACGAATCATTTATTTTTGAAATGTGGTTTTGAATAAAGACATGAAACTTTGTTTACCTTTATTCTTAAATCGAGTTGGAAATACTATAAAATTTTTATCACTACATCAATACACAATTCTATTTACGAATAAGGCTACCAAAATTCGTATTTTAGGCTCATGCCATGCTCATGGTAGAACATACCAGGTGTAAGGGACAGCGTCCCGCAAACTGATAGGGGTTGCTTAGTCAACAATACTGAACAACTATCAGCAGGATTTTTTTTCAGGAATTGAATAATTTAAATGGCTTTTCCATACAAATTTTCTGATCGAGGTGATCATTTTGTATGGAAAAGCCATTTTCTTTCTCTATCTGAAAGAATTTCCTGGTGGAAGTTGTTCAGTGTCGTTGACTCAGCAACCCCTAACACCTGGTATAGGCGTAAGTTTGTGATTGTATCTTATACGTATCAAATAACAACCATGATTTCGACAATACATTAAAAATACCCGTTGTTTCTGTTTTGATATACAACTCATTAAAGCCGGCACGTTTATTTCGGACCCGCAAACACCACACCTACGTCTGCGCTTGCGCATCAACATGTTGTTGAACTATTTTTAAAAGCAGAGATTATGAATGAAGCGCGTTGTTTTTGTTTGTCCCCATAGCGTTGTATTTTTTTACAGTAGCCATTTTTTCTGAGGCATATGACGTGTTACGGCGTTTTTAATAAATTATAGAGAGAAGAAAATAATAATTTATGCAATAATAATTATTACGTTCAAGAAAAGAAACGACTAAATGATTACGAAATCTTTTAAAGGAATGTTTGTAAAACAAATCAAATCTAATGAAATAATAATGACGTTTAATGGCGATAATGTAATTGGACCTTTATTATAATTATATCAAATAATTATTAACTGTATTAATGAAATCTTGTCCTTGGTTAAGCAAAACAAAAAATATTTACTAAACCGAAAGAAAAAACAATCATCATCTCCCTAGCCTTATCCCGTATCTCACGGGGTCGGCTTCCTAATCTAGGGGATTGAACGAGGGTACTGGTTTTTACACAGAGCGACTGCCATCTGACCTCCGCAACCCAGAAGGGAAACCAGACCCAATCCTAGATTAGGTCAGAGTTTTCAAGCCGCCAATGCTTAGCACTGGCCTCTGATATGGCTTAACGACTAATATCTACGGTATTAAACGATATTAACCGGGACCTGCGGCTTAACGTGCCTTCCGAAGCACGGAAGAAAAAACAATAATACGTTTTAAAAAAGCGTAGATAGATTCAGCCAAACAAACGTAGGTACTGTAAATATTTTCGTAAACATGTGACAAACATGTTGCCAAATAGGCCAAAGTCAAAGAAGACATAAACGCAAAAGATTAAAAATATAAAATGCCTAGGTCTTATGACTAGACGTCACGTGATCTAGAAAGTCGCGCGCGCGTTGAAATCTTTTACTAGCTTTTGCTACATACATACATATAGTCACGCCTTTATCCCTAAGGGGGTAGGCAGAGCGTAAACGACCTAAACGAAGGTTGTTCCGCCACGTCTGACAAAGTTTTGAGGGTTATTTAAGATAGATTTGTAGGTATATTGCTGTAGTGACAGGTTGTCAGCCCATCGCCTAAATTGCAATATACTGAAACCTTGGGAGGTAATGCAGCCGGTACATTCTATGTTTTTCTCTCGCTCCCAGGTCAGCATGGAAGAAGAAAAGTAATCAACGCCTGATATATTTGATTTGATGTAGAAAAAAAACGATTTTAACAGAAGAAACGGTTTAACATTTTAAATTATTTGCCTTATGTCCAGATAAAAGATAATTCCCTCAAACAGAGTTACAGAAGTTTGTTGTTCTTTTACGCGTAAACGGCTGAACAGATTTCGATAGCATTTGGCAGTATAAGAAATGGTATTCTGGAGACGGATAGCTTCATTTAACTTAAAAAAATAACTCATACCACATAAAAACGCATTTAGCCGCGGATTAACCTCATTGCGGAAAGGTGGTGTTTGATTTTTTTCCTACATTTACTATTGTAAAGTATTATCAAAGTTAAATATTGCGTACCGAGAAAAAACACAAAACGTCAAAAATAAATGAAAATTACAGTAATAAAAAAGTTTCTCAACTTACCAGAGCGATATAAGCAAGGGTGTTGAAGTCAGTTGTGCGACGGCCCTGAACTGGCTACCCCTAGAACAAGGGTGCTCTTATATACCCAACGCTCCTTGGACACCATTGAGGATTTGACATCACAATGGCAGGATGATGTTATTCTTAAAGCACCAGTAAGAAACTAAGATATTCCTTTTATTTCTTAAAAAAAGTTAGTGCATTTTTTAAATTCTATTATGTTGAAGGAAATACAATAAAAAAATGCTGTTGCTACCTGCTGCACGGTTTCGCGTGTGAATTTTTACCTTCCATCTTTAATCCTTTTTCATGTAAAAAGACGGTATCTTTTTGGATTATCCTATCTAGGATAAATAGATAATCCTCTTTGATAACTATAATATGAACTTGTAACAAAAGGATAGCAATGAGGATTGGAAGCTGCTCAGACAACATATTCAAACATGGTTTGAAGAGCACTTCACTCTCAATTCACTCCACAGTGCACCTTTATTTTTGTAAAACTACTGCAGGCTAATAAAAAAATGAGAATCAAATCAGTGATGCGCATTGGCACAGAGTTAACCTCTCGTGTTAGCATCAAAACAATGAGTCTCAGTGCTGGAGCTTCTGGGTGCATTGCCCATGATCCTTTAATTAAAAATTAGTTAAAATTATAAATTAAACATTTGACCTCAAAATAATTTCTGCTGCTTCACTCTTGATCCGTCCATATTTTCTTCGGTGCTGGCGATGTTAATGAGATGGAAAGCGCGGTCGCTGGGCAGTGGGCAGTGGTAGAGGCAATCGGAACTGACAGCCTGTAACCACCCACAAGACAAAGACGTTGCTAAGTTCCTTGAAAAACTCCAGGAAAAAATACAAATGGTATAATTTGACATTGAAAAGTAGGTGCAGAAAAAAATTAATAGGGACTTTAATTTTACCATTATCTTTGTAAGTAAGTCGGTACTAATATTTACTTATGAATGACACTTATCTGTCGCTTGATAATATTAAATTATTTATTATTTTATATGCTTTAAACCATTAGGTAGGCTTTTGACTATTTACTTTAAGCTTTAAACATACTCTATTGTCTCTACAAGGATTTTAATCTGTGGCTAATTTGTTGTTGCCTATCACCATAACACCATCCAATGATGATGATTTGGAAATAGATCTTAATTTTGGATTTTTTAATACACACTCTTCAAATTTGGAATGGCCCATGTCAAGTACAATGTTCTGTCAAATTTAGGATAGTAGCTGGGAAAATGCCATTCAGAAGGAAAACAAAAGAAAATGCATCTGAAAATCAATCACGGCTGCAATCCATTTTTTTCTAATATAAAGCGCTTGTGGCACTACTGTCAAATGTGGTATTTTGAAATAGAATAAGAACCTAGAGGAACCTTGTTCTTGTATTCGTATTTTTGAATCACTCAAATCGAAATGCACATGCGAAATAGCAACATTCGCATGCGATTTCCATACTATTTTACTGTGATTACATGCGAATGTTAGTTTTTCGTATGCGAATTCGATTCGAGTGATTCAAAAATACGGCCCCTGATATTCTGAGCATTCAGTTTAAATAAACTGATAAAATAATAAATAAAACTATTATTATATAATAGTCTTCCATTCTGGACTGGGAGCAAGAAAAAAACATACAAGGTGCCTGCTGCATTTCCTTCCGGGCATGCTGTAAAAACTAGCTAAGGGATCTGAGGGTTTTGCATATTGCAATTTAGGCGATGGGCTGACAACCTGTCACTACACCAATATACCTACAAATCTATCTTAAATAACCCTCAAAATTTGTCAGACGTGGCGGAATGACCTATGTTTCAGGTCGTTTACGCTCTGCCTACCCCATTAGGTGTAACACCGTTTTTTAATTTTTGCGAATAATATATACTTTGTTTACCTGCTACCAAAATATGGGTTTTACATACTTGTTCGCATCTCACACGCATCACTGTTGTCTGAGATGTACAACAATTCATACTGCACGTTTTCACGAAGTGAAGATGAAGGCATGATCATATGTATGTTATTATTATTACTATTATTAACAGCCTCAGGTGTCCCACTGCAGGGCAAAGGTCTCCCTCCCCTTCTTCCATATGTATGTAAGTATGTATGTATGTTTATTTTTGCTCATTGCAGGGACTGCTAGACGCCTGCGCCCCCCGGTGCTGGTGGTGCTGGGATTGCTCAAGGCGATTTATTCGCCGCTGGAGCGGGCGGAGAAAGTCTTCATACAGATGAACAACCTCTCCACTATGATATGCCAGGTATTTCATTTTATTGAATACACACACACATAAAAACGATCTGTACAACGCCACTGAGTCAGTGCAGTGCGTTTGGCATAGTACTGGTCGAAATTAATACAAAAACGCCCAAAACGATCGACACGACAAGAAGAAGAATCACGCCTTTATCCCTAATGGGGTAGGCAGAGCGTAAACGACCTAAACAAAGGTCGTTCCGCCACGTCTGACAAAGTTTTGAGGGTTGTTTAAGATAGATTTGTAGGTATATTGCTGTAGGGACAGGTTGTCAGCCTATCGCCTAAATTGCAATATACAGAAACCCTTTCATCCCTAAGCTGGTTTTACAGCATGCCCGGGAGGAAATGCAGCTGGCACGTTCTATGTTTTTCTCCCGCTCCCAGTCCAGCATGGAAGTAATTTTATTGAATATTTTCCTCATATTGTTCTAATCAGAGTTTTAAAAGTTGTGAACTTCGTTCCATGCTGGACTGGGAGCGAGAGACAAACATAGAATGTGCCAGCTGCATTTCCTCCCGGGTATGCTGTAAAACCCAGTTAAGGGATCCGAGGGTTTCAGTATATTGCAATTTAGGCAATGAACTGACAACGTGTCACTACAGCAATAAACAAACATACATATAATCACGCCTTTATCCCTAATGGGGTAGGCAGAGCGTTAATGACCTAAATAAAGGTCGTCCCACCACGTCTGACAAAGTTTTGAGGGTTATTTAAGATATAATTGTAGGTATATTGCTGTAGTGACAGGTTGTCAGCCCATCGCCTAAATTACAATATGCCGAAACCTTCGGATCCCTTAGCTGTTTTTTACAGCATGCCCGGGAGGAAATGCAGCTGGCACATTCTATGTTTTTCTCTCGCTCCCAGACCAGCATGGAAGATACAGCAATAAACCTACAAATAAATCTTAAAAACCCTCAAAACTTTGTCAAACGCGAAGGCACCACCTATATTTAGGTACGTTACGCTCTGCCTAACCCAATAGGGATAAAGGCGTGAATGTATGTATATATGCAACTTTCGATACGACTGACAAAGTTTAACGGGAATATCAGATATCGAGTCCCTTTTCTGGCTTTTACAATATTAAATACATATAATCACGCCCAAATCCCTAATGGGGTAGGTAGAGCGTAAAGGACCTAAACAAAGGTGGTTCCGCCACGTGTGACAAAGTTTTGAGGGTTATTTAAGATAGGTTTGTATATTGCTGTAGTGACAGGTTGTCAGCTCATCGCCTAAATTACAATATACTGAAACGCTCGGATCCCTTAGCTGGTTTTTACAGCATGCCCGGGAGGAAATGCAGCTGGCACATTCTATGTTTTTCTCTCGCTCCCAGGCCAGCATGGATGTAACATTTTACAATATTCCCGGGAAGAAGATGATTTGATTTGCTTCCAGTCCACCATTAATGTTTGTATTTTCTAAGTCCTAATTATAGGACCAATAGGACTTTATGGTAGCGCGAACATATTAGATCATATTTGACATTTCTTTACTGCTCAAGAGGTGATATATTTTCAGAGTTGTCAAATATTGCGTATATAATATTTTCGGAATCTGTATATATTTTCAAAGAACTGCCTCCGTAGTCTAGCGGTCTGAGCCATGGGTTCAGGATCAGGAGGTCCCGGGTTAGATTTCCGGCATGGGATAATGACTTTATGTTGTTGTTTCTAGTTTGGTTTGGACATTGCAGGCTGATCACCTGATGGTCCGAAAAGTTAAATGATATATGCTGTCGGAAGGGTATGTAAATAGTCGGTGCTGCGCCTGATTTCTCTCTGGTCGTGTCAGTCAATCTGTCCCATCAGAATAAGAGATTGAAGGAGTAGAGAGTGCATCTGTGTGTAGCACAAACACTTGGGCACTAAAAACTAGTCCTGCGCAATTGGTTGATCTTTGGGAGATTGGTCGCAATCACTGAAAATCGGTGAGGGGACTATTATATTTTCAAAAAATATCCAAAATTTATAAATTTATAATAACATCAGTGAAAACAGAATTAAAATTGATGAATAAATCACCGAGATATACCATTATAAAGCTAGTCTATCTATCTCTCTCTTTTTAACCAACCACTTTAAATCATCATATTATTAATAATTCAATTGAGAATAATTTTTAAAAATCATGTACATTCCCTATTACAATAGTTATAAAGCGTACATTCATATGAAAATAATAAGTAATCATGAAAAATAAATAGACATAATACGGAAAGGGTGTTTTCAAATTAATAAGAAGTAATGTTCTTTTTTCAGTTGCTGATATTCGCAGCATGTGATCGTCTGTTCGTGGCCCAAGGGAAGCTGACGTCGTTGTACTCTCTCATGTTCTACAACGTCATCACATACTCGGTCAACTACGTCCGGGAGATATGCACCAAGGAAGACTGGTCGCCGTACGTCAACGTCACCAGACACTCTCAAGTGAAACACCTCGCCATGTCTGCTACCAAAATAGTGCTCGAATGGACCAAAGCCGTTACCTTCATCGTCACAATTACATTCATCCTGCTCACTCTTGGCTTAGAACAAGGCTTGGAACACTTCCGTCCTACGTTTCTGTATACGCTTATAACTGGAACGTACTATTTGTTATCTGAGAAGACGTTCCTGGAGATCTGGCCGGTAGCATTGACGGCTATGAAGATCGAGAGCTTGGAAGGCATGGAACCGCTGTATTGTGGCGTTTGGGCGAGAGGAATCACGACTGCCTTAGCTGTGCCATTAGTGCCAGCTCTCATTTGGTATGATCGGCTGAGACTGGCGCTCCTAGTTCTGTACATCTGTGTCTTCGTGCACGGGAGGTACAGGCTAGGGGAGGCGTTAGCTAAGTTGAACGAGGCTCGCGGCTCGCTGTCGAGGTTTCGACGAGCGACGCCTGAAGAGCTGTCAACGTTAGAAGACGTATGTGCTGTGTGTCTGGGCAGCATGAAGTCGGCGCGGGTGACGCCGTGCGCGCATTTCTTCCACGCCGACTGCTTGAGGAGGTGCCTCGCAACCACTGACCGGTGTCCTATCTGCGTAAGGCCTTATGTTTTCTGCTGATGTTAAGAGAAACGCTCTCCGGATAAGACTGCTTGGAAACACATCGATTCTATCATTTTAATTTCGTAATCGATGTGATGGCCTGGTAAGAGGCATAAAACTATTATTAATTATGATATTTAGAGTAAGTTGCATGTCAAACAGTATTTTTATTTTTGTATCTGCCTATAGTAACCGAAATGGAAGCTTTATTAGAATTATGTTTAGTAGCACTATAGTTTTATAATAATTTAGTACTATAAACTTTTGTACATATTCAATAAGTATTAAGTATAGGTACATATTTATTCTTTTAAGTATGCTTCAACGAATGGAAACTCCTTTTGAACCCTCCTCAGCGAAAAGAAGTTCTGCGACTTCTTTTCGCTGAGGAGGGTTCAAAAGAAAGCCAGCAGATAGTAATCGTTTTTTGCTTTGTTCTTCGTCTAAATTATAACAACCAATTTTATGGAGCACCTAAATAACATCAGGAGGTGCAAAGAATAAAATGTTTAAAAAATATATAATATGAAAGATAACATATGTGCCCTTTTATTTCTACAATAGCCACCACGTAAACATTATACGAGGAGTAACGAAAAGGGTATATGCACCTAATAGGATGTAAATTTGCCCATGAAATTAAACAACTTTCCCCAAGGAACATAGGTCAAAAAATTTAAATATAATAGGCTTTCCATACTAAATGTGTTCTTCTTCTTCTTTCGAGTGGGTATCGAGTCTATCGACCCGATGAACCCTGGTGTCAGAGTTTTTAAACCGCCTAGTAGCACAACTATCAGGCCTCTGACATGGTTTGAGTAACGACCACTATCAAAAACAGCGACCGGGACCGACGGCTTAACGTGCCCTCCGAAGCACGAAATCTTTTTTTCTTTTCGGACAATCAGGTGATTCAGCCTGCAATGTCCTAACCAAACTGGGGAAAAATACACAAAGTGATAAATTCTCAAATATCAACTTTGTGTTTCCCCCTGGGAATCGAACCCAGGACCTCCGGATCGGGAGTCCATGGCACTAGCCACTAGACCACGGAGGCAGTTAAACTAAATGTGTTATCAGCTACCTATCAGCTGATGAATTCTGTATGAAGGTATTTATGTTTTCGTTTTTCTACCTATGTTCCTTGGAGAAAGTTGTTCGATTTCATATACCTTTTCTGTTACACCCTGTACTTTGTTAAATAATACCCACTTTTCAAAGGAAATCACTTTTCAATATAAATTGCTCGAATGTTCGACAATTTACAGCTTGGATCGACTGGCCATAATTCATTTTCTGATGCTCATTGCCAATCTACTTCAATCTGGAATTGAAAGTTCGCCAATCAGTAAATCTATTTCTGATTCAATGACTTTTATGCATGTACATTCGTAGCTTGTACCAGATCGACATCGACTCAATTCAAAATCTCCCGCCAAAACGCGTTTGGCAACATGGCGGCGGCGTTGCCATGACTTCATCGGATGACATCATGTCAACAAACTTTTTTAGAAGCTGCGTTCCATTTTACGCTAACAAGCTATTTCTATATCTAAGATTTAGGTTTAGAATGATACTCTATTAATAGGATGGAGTTGGATGAAGGGAATGATGGAAATGACGATGACGTCATGAGTTTCTTAGGGTTCCATTTAATTACCAAGAAATCTTTTTCACCACAATGAAAATTTTATACCAAATAGAGATTTACTATCCCAAATACACATTTTACTTTTGAAAATGTACTTAGACTACACATGCAATAAGACCGCTAATGTTTATTTTTAAGTATTGATTTGGGTCAGATTAGTATGATTTGGGTAATATCAACATTATCAGTTTTAAATGTTTCATATCATAAATGTTATACCCTATCTAATCTTTAAGTATTTCATTTGTAGGTTACTTAATTAAGGTAAGCCCACAGGTTAGGTAAACCTTCCTTAAATTTATCAAATTAAATACATAATGATTTTCCTCTTTACATGCGGCATTTATACCTACATAACATAATAAATACAATTACTTAAAGTAGCTCTTATCTCTTTGTTTCGTTTGTTTGTTGGTTACCACTTTTTTTCTCAGCGCACCGTCCAAAAGCAAAAGGACGTAACTCAAAATGGGATCTATTCGCGTCAGTAAGCGCGGCACATGCGTAGTAGATTAGACGTGTATTCTGACAGAACCAAATAATTCAGTGTTTTGGGAAAAAACGCTTTTTGTAAATGAAAATGTGAATAGTTCAGTGTTACATGAATTTGGACTTATCCGCTGACATTTCTGAAAGAGCACTTATGTTAAACAGGTCAGTATTTTTGTATAGTCACAGAATACACCAATTATTAAATTATACAGTTTTTATAACAGGAAGTCTGTAATTTAGGTAGGTTGTCCACTGGAAATTGTATTTCATAATTATTTTATTTTATTATTATTAATCCACGCTTTATTACCTATAATAAAAAGTGACAAGTATCGCTTATTTTATTTTTGGGTATACTTCTTCTCCTGTCGGGAGGGTTTCGGGTCGATCGAAAGCCACTACAGCTTCAGTAATACATACACAACAGTTAATTTATATAACAGAAATGTCACTAAAACAATGTTTTAAGTAATATTAGGCAGTCGACGCTCTGTCTGCCCCGTAAGGGAAATAAGGCACGATCATATATATGCCGCTATGCGTCTATGTAAAGGTAGCTACTAGGTACTATTAATCAATTTAATTGTTAACTAATTATTTATTTATATTTCTTATGCTGTCAGTTATTTAATTCGTATTTATAGCAATTCCACTTTGTTGATAAGCTATGCGAAAGATAAGAAACTGCATAAAGCATACAATGATAAAAAGACGTAACTTTTAATTTTGCCTCCACCTTTATGTATTCAGTGATAAAATAAACGTACTGATTTGATTCAAACCCGTAGTAAACAGAGACATGTTACTAATTCATGCAAAATTGAACCCTATTTCCATGCAGGTACCCGATACGAATCACCGATTTCTATCGCCTGAACACTACTTATATCGAACCGTAGGTATACAATAAATAAATAAACAAACATAAATATAAGTGTAAGTATAAAAACATTCAACTTTTTGACTGTGAAAATGAACAAACTAAATCGACTCGGACCATAGACAAACTTAATTTCATAAATAAACATAAATAATAATTTAATTAAAACATAAAATAGAAGCGGACATTGAAATAATGGAAACACTTAGTTGAAATTATACAAGGATATTAAATTATATTATCCATAACGGGGAAGGATAAACAAAAATTGGGGCCTGAGTAGAGATTACCTCCGTCAAAATTTAATTTATTTCTTCCATGCTGGACTGGAAGTGAGAGAAAAACATAGAATGTGCCAGCTGCATTTCCTCCTGAGCATGCTGTAAAAACAGCTAAGGGGTTTCAGTCTTGGACGAAACAACCTCTTTTTTGTCCAAGGTTTCAGCATATTGTAATTTAGGCGAAGGGGCTGACAACCTGTCACTACAGCAATATACGTATAAATATATCTTAAATAACCCTCAAAACTTTGTCAGACGTGGCGGAACGACCTTTGTTTGGGTCGTTTACGCTCTGCCTACCCCATTAGGGATAAAGGCGTGATGTAAAATTTATATGTAGGAGTGCCTGCCTACTTAGGTATGCAAGTTTTTGTTCTGTGTACAATGCGGATCGTCCTTGGGAATGTCCTAGACCTTGAGTTATCGGCGTCTGGGGCACCACGAGCTACCGATAAAAAAACACTGACAGAGTATATAGTGCGTCGAACTTAATTCTTGATCGTTGTTAAATGTGTTGAAATTGCCAGATCAATTAATTCAAAGAACCGTTTTTTGCCACCAAACTGTGTTTTGGCCCTAAAACATACCACAATTTTATCTAGTGTAGTGGGATAAACATTTGTGACCGCTCAGGATAAGGCAGAACGCCGTAGTTTTTCAAGCTAAATAAATCTCCGTTTATTATTTTATTATATTTCCAAGATTTTAACTGAAAAGCTGTGTTTTAAAGCTTCCAAAGTTGTTTATTTTTGGAGAACCTACATATTTTTTTTCTTTATGGTTACCTATCCTAAATAGCGCGTTCATCTTTACCTAACTAACCATAGTAACTAACCTAGTTATCTCGAGTGGCAAAATCAAAATCATTTAAGAAATGCAAACAAACGATATGCAACGCATTCAGCCATACATACATTGCTCAGCGCAGCGTGGCCATACACCCATAAAACCGAGTGTAAAACTAGGGATTACGTCACTCACCCAACTATATTGAGAATTAGCGAAATGAATAGACTTGTACCACTTCCAACGGGTCTTCTGCAGCTGGTTGATAACTGGATTGTCTAAATGTCGAATAGCTTTCGAAGAAAAAATAAACCTTATCCGTCCTATAGGACGAATTTGTTTTTGATGCAAGAAGTCATAAAACGTCTCCGGGATAGGTGGGAAGCTGAAAGCTGTACCTTCACAAACAAGCTGCACTCAAAAGAAGAATAATTTAAAAAGCTCAAATACCCAATTTCAAATACTGCGACCTAAGCGAGCTTCAAATCTTTAAATCGTTTTTAATCCTAAAGGATCATTTAAAACGAAAAATGGTGTAGGATCTGGTCTGATTCGCAAATACCTATTCAATGATACCCCACTTGGCATAGTACGTTGAATTTTATAAAAAAAAAAAACACAAAATGGCGTTTGTATGTCGCCATATTGATTTTGATCAAAATCATGTCTTCAGTGACACTCGCAAGATTAAGACGAATCGATTGTCGTAAGAATAATCAAAATCGACCAACGCGTTCGGTCTCTAGAGTGCCACAAAGGAACAAATAAACACATATACATACACAGGCGTGATTATATGTATGTATGTATGTTCACAAGCTGATATACACATTATTTTTACACACAGTCGGGTAAAAATACAACTAGTCTTAGGGCCGTATTTATAATCAGCTCTCACGAGTGAAAGCGAGTTTGAGTTCGTATCAGAAATGTCATTTCAGTACCTACAAACCGGCGTTTCAAATCCATTCTTACTATTGCTCTCAAGTTTGATATCGCATCATAAATACGAGTCTAAAACCAGTTACTGGGATTCAAATCGAAACCTAAAGAAAATGTAACTGTAAATTTTCCTAATCCTAAATTTCCTAATAATTTCATAATAGTAAGTAGTTAAGTTACACAAGTTCTTTACTATTTGTCTGATAGTTAGAGGATATACTCTAAATGCAATATTAAACAATGCTTTTGCAATATTTGTGTAAGTTGAGAAAAATTGCCGTGGCTACATAGTAGGACGAAGGAATTAACACATCATCATCCTGCCGATTCCTGCTGCTCCTGAACCATCTAATGTGGTCATCAACTTGACGTCATCTAGAGTAGGTAGATGCCTTGCCTTCTTTATAATAATAGGTTTTATTCCAGAAATAATGTCCATATTACAAGAAATAAATTAAAAATATTAGGGTCAGTCAGGGTAATGTTGTGGCCTTTCTTAGGCACCTCATACATACAAACATATAATTACGACTTTATCCATAATGGGGTAGGCAGAGTGTAAACGACCTAAATAAAGGTCGTTCCGCCACGTCTGACAAAGTTTTGAGGGTTGTTTAATGTAGGTTTGTAGGTATATTGCTGTAGTGACAGGTTGTCAGCCCATCGCCTTAATTGCAATATACAGAAACCCTCGGATCCCTTAGCTGGTTTTTACAGCATGCCCGGGAGGAAATGCAGCTGGCACATTCCATGTTTTTCTCTCGCTCCCAGACCAGCATGGAACTATTTAAGATTGATTTGTAAGTATATAGTGATGCTGCTGATGTAGTGACAGGTTGTCAGACCATCGCCTAAATTGCAATATACAGAAACCCTGGGATCCTTTAGTTGGTTTTTACAGCATGCCTGGGAGGACATGCAGCTGGCACAGTCTATGTTTTTCTCTTGCTCCCAGTCCAGCATCGAAGAGCACCTCATACAATCACCCATTTTTCCCTTACAATCACCTCTTTATCCCTAATGAGGTAGGCAGAGCGTCAATGACTTAAATAAAGGTTTATTTCAGATAGATGTGTATTGCTGTAGAGACAGTTTGTCAGTTCATCGCCTGAATTACAATACCTAGGTACAATTAAACTCTCAAATACCTAACTTTGCTAGCGGCAAAGCAGCTGGCACATTCATTTTCTTTTCTATCGCTCTCAGTCCAACATGGAACCTTCTTAGACCACCTCACGACTTCAACTACTCTCTTACTAATTTCCCAATCTGGACACGCAACGTTTTCCCGCGCAAAATAAAATAAATAAATAAATAGAAAATTAGGACAGTGGCGCCCACATCGGTATTTGGCGTCTCGCCAAAGTAATTCAGGCGGATCTAACAAATGGATTTTATCGTTTTTCTCTACGATGCGGTAGGTAGAACAGAATATATAATAGAACGTAGAAGCCCTGTATTAAATATCAGACCAGCTGTTCGAAATCGTATTTCGTAAAGCTTGATACAACCCATCTTGATTCTTCCGTGCTGGGCATTTCCTCCCGGGCATGCTGTAAAAACTAGCTAAAAGATTCGAGGGTTTCAGTATATTGCAATTTTGGCGATGGGCTAACAATGCTACGGTAACATACAATGCAATACAAATATTCTTAATTGCACTTAAACAACACATTGTACAGGAACAAACATTACAAAACAAACAGAGTACAATTAGGCGGCCTTATTGCTAGGGTAGCAATTTCCGCCAGGTATCCTTTGGGTAAAGGAGTAGTTTGAACATACTTACAAATCTATCTTAAATAACAAACTTTGTTTAGGTCGCTTTACGCTCTGCCTTCCCCATCAGGGATAAACGCGTGATTATATGTATGTATGTTACAACAACGATTTTGTTTCTTTCTAAAAGTGGAAATCTTTACCTACATTAGTAGAGTAGTCTAGATGAAGAATGTGTTTGCAGAACTAATGATCAAGACACTAAGAAGGTTCCTTAGGAGAAATAGAAAAACAATACTGGCTCATCATCTCCCCAGCCTTATCCCGTATCTCACGGGGTCGTCTACTTAATCTAGGTTATTGAACGAGGGTACTGGTTTTTTTTTTCACAGAGCGACTGCCATCTGACCTACGCAACCCAGAAGGGAAACCAAACCCAAACCTATATTAGGTCACAGTTTTCAAGCCTCCAATGCTTAGCACTGGCCTCTGACATAGCATAAGGACTAATTTATATGGTGTTAATCGATATTAACCGGGACCAACAGCTTAACTTGCCTTCCGAAGCACGGATAAAGCGCCGAATAAACGTACATATGAAATTCAAAAACTGAAAATCGTATTGGAACGTGGTGGGATTCGAACCATGACCTCCCCGCTCAGGAGGCTGCGGCCCTATTCACTACACCATCGGTCTCTCAAAAACAATACTGGCTAACATTTGATAATAAAAATAAAAAAAATAACAAATGACATTTACAATACTTTTTCGTCAAAAATGGCCAGGATTAAAAAGTATTCAATTCAGGACAACTAAACTTTTTCTTAAACCTTTTTTCAGACCCTATAAGAATAAGGTTCTATTATTATTTTATTGCTTACCATACCATGGCCGAACTCAGGTCATGGGTCATGGGAAATCTATTGTCATAGTCACCAAAACACCAATACAAACGTGTTTGTAACTAACTATATTTAAAGTAGGTAAAGGTGGGGTAATGATCTCAGCCACTATGATGTCATATTCGGATACTTAACAACATTTGGTGGCCTTTAATTTATGTACGCTAGCTATTTCCATCAACGGATCAAAGCTAGTGAGATAAGCGTGATGCGATTAACACCAAGTCCGAGTCTAAAAAAACTTTTTTTTTTATTTGCTGTTAACGTAACTGAGCAACATTATACGTTCTATAATTAGTCTGGATATTCAAAACATCGTTAATCATAAAATACTCCGATGATAACGATATTAATTAGAAATGAAAAGAGCTGTACCTACTATACTTCTAAAAATATAATTGTGTTACTAGCTGTGCCCGCGACTTCGTACGCACAATAGGCGTTTTTCGACTAGACGGCACGGCGACGGCAACGGCGACGGCACGACACCGAAGACTGTACCGCGAGTGTAAAAAGAGAATCTATGAACATCAATGAAATTATAAGACACGCTTTTCCACTTGCCGGCATTGATTCCCACCGGTACCGTCGCCGGCCTGCCAAACTGCATGTGTTTTGTATTCGTACGAAGCATGCGCGCGTGGGTGCGCTCAAATTGACTCTAGGTGGACGTTATCGGAACGTTGCCGTGCCGTCTAGTGGAAAAACAGAGCCACGGCATCGTGACGGAACCGTCGCCGTGCCGTCTAGTGGAAAAACGCCCAATGGTTATGAATAAAGCACTCTGGATCCAACATACTGGAAACACTTCTACACGCGTAGGAGCCGGATCTGCTAGTATTGTGTTATGTCAGATAAGTTAGAGAGACTACGGCCCGTATTGATAAACAACACTTTAGACTGACAGCTAGTTTGAGCTCGTAGCAGAAATGTCATTTCAGTACATTTTGGTCTGTCCAATCTATACTGTATATTGCTCTCAATCTTGAGATAGCTTAACAAATGCGAGCCTATGATACCAGACGTCATACCATCAAAATGACAACAACTACTTAATGTCCAAAACCTGATGACCTTGTGCATTTAGACTAGCTAGACGAACTAATTAACCACTGTGTTGATTTTTTGATTACACATTTCTAAAGCATAGTGACCGATTTTATTTGTAATTGAAACTATCCTGCCATTTTCTTTAATTATAAATAGAAAAGAAAGGCTAAGTAAATCTATTCACTTCATTATTAACAAATTATTAGTAAATTGATTAGCAGGTATTTTTTATGATTGCATCTCCAAACTAAACGTTTGCTCAAAACATTAATAATTTAAAAATAAATTATTTGGCAAGTCTCCAGACTACTTTGTACGTATTTGGAGCATGTGCATTTCAATACAAACATTTTAATGGGCTTTATTCAACTAGACGGCACGGCGACGGCACGGCAACGTCGACGGTACCGTAAAAGAGATAATCTAAGAAAGTCAATGAAATTATATGGAACGCTTTTTCGCTTACCGGCACGGCATTAATTCCTACCGGTACCATCGCCGGCCTGCCAAACTGCATGTGTTTTGTATTCGTACCACAGAGTAACTAATAGTACTAACGTACAATTCGTACGAAGCATAGGTACGCGGGTGTGTGTGCGCTCACATTGGAACTAGGTGGACGTTATCGAGACGTTGCCGTGTCTTTGATGTGCCGTCGAATGTAAAAACGGCCAGTATACATACATACACTCACGATTTTGTCACTTACGGGGGAGGCGGAGCGTAAAACGCTTAGTAAAAGCTTTTACACCACGTCTCACAAATATTGAGGGCAATTTTAGATTGTAATGTGTATCGCTATAGTGACAGGTTGCCAGCCCATTACCTAAATTACAATACACTGCGACCATAGAATCCGTATTGCTGACTTCTACAGCATGCCTGCGAGGAAGGGCAGCTAGAACATTCTATGTTTTTCTATCACTCCCAGTCCAGCATGAAAGTAACGCATATCGGTCTACTACTGGATATTGCGGGATATGTAGAAACTGGCAGCAACTGTGAGTATGGCACTCACAGTTGCTGCCAGTTTCTTGAATGTTTTGGAGTATCAGTTTGTGCTCGCTCCATTGCTAAGACAAAATACTATCTGTTGGTGACTCCATCTCTCTTTTGGCAAGGGAAATCCATGGCAAATAACAAAATGACGGTAAAAATTACGACTCTTTAGAAAATATTTAGATCTATGTATTTTAGAGAGCTCTATCTACATACGAAATTGAACATCGTGTTACTTTTGCCATTCATTACCAAATAAGACATAGGTAGTATTACTATTTATTATTTCACTAACATAATACCGGGTGTAAGGGACAGTGTCCAGCAAACTGATAGGGGTTGCTCAGTCAACGACACTGAACAACTTCCACCAAGAAATTATTTCAAGAGAAAATACCTTCCCATACAAAATTGTCACCTCGATCAGACAATTTGTATGAAAATGCAAATTTTGATTTTCACTATCTGAAAAAAGAAACCTGCTGATTTTTGTTCAGTTTTGTTGACGCTGTCCCTTACACCCCGTATTGTTCTCGCTCTTTTTCTTTTCTACCAAAGTCACGTTTAGTTTTACTGAAAACAAAGGCATTTTGGCTGAATTCGTTGCCCGGATAATGTTATCACGCTTGCTGATTCAGGTCGGCCGGAAGTGCGATAAGAAGTTAGTTTGAAATTCTAAAACATTTCGTAGTCACTACCATAGTAGGTTACAAAACATAGCTAAGCAAATCTATATACTTCACTATTTATTTTTTAGAGGAAAGTAGGGCAGCCTCTTCCATGTTGGACTGGGACCGAAAGAAGATCATAGAATGTGCCAGCTGCATTTCCTTCCGGGCATGCTGTAAAAACCAGCTAAGGGATCCGAGGGTTTCAGTATATTGCAATTTAGGCGATGGGCTGACAACCTGTCACTACAGCAATATACCTAAAAATCTTATCTTAAATAACCCTCAAAATTTTGTCAGACGTGGCGGAATGACCTTTGTTTAGGTAGTTTACGCTCTGCCTACCCCATTACGGATGGAGTCGTGATTATAAGTATGTATGTAGTAGGGCAGCAACACACAGGCGTTACTTACTGCGCGCATGGTTGCGCTCAACACGCTGTCAATGCTTTTTGCATTGCCTACCAGCCCTATAATATATGCGTCACCTTACGCTCTACACGCGCGTATTGGCAGAGTGATACGCTGATGTAGAGTTCTTCGCTACAGGCGCGTAGCGCGTAAGGTAATGCGTGTGTGTTGTAGGCAATGCAAAAAGCATTGACAGCGTGTTGAGCCACAGATAATATAATACTGGTTGAGCGCAACCTTGCGCGCAGTAAGTGACAAATAATTTATTGCTTAGCCATAAGTTTCACAAGGTGGAATAATTAAATAATAGGTACATTACAGTTACCTGGTTAGGTGTACAATATGATTATGATAATGTAGTATATTGGTCACAATAATTGCAATTTATTTCATTTTAAATGTAATTAATTTTAGCCAAATTACAAGCAGCAAGCCATAATTATTATAAATTCATGAAGATTAATAAATAACATAATTGTCCATTGTTGAAAAAAATATAATAAATTTTACACTATATAGATATAAACCCCAAGCGACTGAACATATTCTATTTTAAATTATACAATCGCCGGAAGAATATATATTTTTTATCAAGGTAGAATATCAAGTTCTCATTGAATTTGGAAGTACTCCGTTTTATTCGAAAAGCTTAGTTGAATAGATTTAGACATTAGATTAATTTGTATTATTCCGATCGACCTACTTGGTTTTAAACGTTTTATGTCGTGTCGATCGGATCAGGATACTGGTCTAACGTTTTAGTTTTTTTAACACTCCTATTTAACTGTCTCCGTGGTCAGAGCCATGGGCTTACAACCCGGAGGTCCTGGGTTCGATTCCCAGTGGGGGAACACAAAGTTAATATTTGTCAATTTATCACTTTGTGAGGTTTCCCCCAGTTTAGTTTGGACATTGCAGGTTGTATTACCTGATTGTCCGAAAAGAAAAAGGATTCTGTGCTTCGGAGGGCAAGTTAATCCGTCGGTCCCAGTTGCTGTCTTTGATAAAGGCCGTTACTCAAAACCGTGTCAGAGGCCTAATAGCTTTGTAAATTAGGCGGTTTGAAAATTCTGACACCACGGTCGGATCGTTCGACTCGAGAATCCACTCGCCAAGAAGAAGAAGATCACTTCTATGAAATGTACAATACAATTTGATTCAGTGAACCGGCGTTGCCCTCATTCCATAATTTCATAGGTTATCGTGAACCCGAGGTCGATGTGAATGGTTAAATTATGGCCCTTCTGGGGACAGCCGATCAATGATATCGCATTCACACTAATTAGAAATGAACTACAATTGTAACTGCCTCCGTGGTCTAGTTGTCTGAACCATGGACGATCCAGAGGTCCTGAGTTCGATTACCAGAGGGACAACAAAGTTAATATTTGACAATTTATCACTTTGCGAGATTATCTCCAGTTTAGTTAGGACAATGCAGAATGACCCTCATATGAGTATTCAAATCTTACCTGCCTATACGGGGTGTAACAGCGTCTCACAAACTGATAGGGGTTGTTCAGTCAACGACACCTAAGAAGGTCCACTAATTATTTCAGGGAGAGAAAAAATATTTTAGTTTGTCCATACAAATTGTCTGATCGAGGTGGATATTTTGTATGGAAAAGCAAAAAATAAAACTTCCTGAAAGAATTTCCTGGTGGAAGTTGTTCAGTGTCGTTGACTGAGCAATCCCTATCAATTTGCTGGACGCTGCCCCTACCATACACCCGGTATATGATACCTACTCCACAAAGTAAGTAGGTAACTCATATTTGACAACCCTGAAGTACAGGCCCTTTAATAATAATCAGCTCTTGACAGCGAGTTTAAGTTCGTATCAGAAATGTCATTTCACGAGATCGATATAAATATGAGCCTTAGTTTAATCTTTGTTTTTTTGTCATAAATGGGTTTGCTCTTGACTCTAGACACTAGGACAGGGATGACCGTGACAGAGTCGACGATGGAGCGAGCTCACCCAGCAGATGCCTGTTATGGCATTGGCAAACTCACGCATCGACGGAACACAGCAAGCTGTTTGGCGCCGGACTCCGGTGAGAGGGTGGTCGCGAGCCAGACGGCTCTTGCGGAGCCTACCACCGCTTTGTTGGGATCGTTCAGCCGGACATATTCACAGGAAAGCCTGTGTTGCCGTTTCCCGGGGTGGACCACTAGGAGGTAGATCCCATCCCACCCCAAAAATCTCCAATCTGAACTTAATCTAAAGGACAGATAAAAGTACTTGTTCCAGAACCCACAAGTTAACTCATTATGGGATTGTCTTTTGTTCTGGCAAACTGGCCGGTAAATACAACTCATACACATTTGTACGTGGTAGATTTCTTCCATGCTGGCCTGGGAGCGAGAGAAAAACATAGAATGTGCCAGCTACATATCCTCCCGAGCATGCTCTAAAAACCAGCTAAGGGACCCGAGGGTTTCAGTATATTGTAATTTAGGCGATGGGCTGACAACCTGTCACTACAGCAATATACCTACAAATCTATCTTAAATAACCCTCAAAACATTGTCAGACGTGGCGAAACGACCTTTGCTTAGGACGTTTACGCTCTGCCTACCCCATTAGGGATAAAGGCGTGATTATATGTATGTAGATTTACAAAGTAGATCTGATAATGCAGCCAGCAAGAATGTCTTTGGCTCGGTTTCGAATATTTTGTTACTGAATCGGGTTAACAACTAACTATGAATATAAAATAACAAAGTTGGAATATCACGTTTCTGCTTTAAAACTAATCAAGAGGATAAAGATATCGATAGATCGAGCGAAGAGTAAATCGCTGAAAACTTCTTTCTATCTATCTTCCAAAAAGAGATCTCTTCAAGCTAATTCAGTGGGGTATTACCTCTGTGGTGTAATGGTCAGAGCCATGGGCTCACGAAACGGAGGTCTCGGGTTCGATTCTTAGGTGAGGCATTATACCGGCACAAAGTTAATATTTGTCAATTTATCACTTTGTGAGATTTTCCTTAGTTTGGTTAGGACAATGCAGGCTGAATAAACTGATTATATGGAAGAAAAAAGATTCCGTGCTTCGGAGGGCACGTTAAGCTATCGATCCCGGTCGCTGTCATTGATAGTGTTTGTTACTCAAAACCATGTCAGTGGCCTCTTAGCTGCTAAAATCTCTGACACCAGGGTCCGCTGGGTCGATCGCCTCGAGACCCAACTAATCTAAAATAACTAGGTTAGAATCCTACAATCAATTTCAATGCTCATTTTTTTATTTCCAGGATGGGCTGGAGCTGATACAAGAGAACATGACCATCCTACTCTACGACTACCGGGAGCTCGATGAAAGGGCTTCCAAACACCTTAAGCCCTGGAAAGGTCAGTTGAATTCTAAAAAATGATTAGCTATTCTGCCCTCAGAAGGAAAAAACGATAACTGCATCCTACCATGTTGCGCGTAAAATGCAAAAGACTTTCGACTGTTAAATAAACTTAGAGGTACAGGGTTTTTTAAAAAAGGAAGCATGATATTTCTTTTATTTTTGATTTACATAGATTTTGCATATTTTGAATAGCTTTTTAGATTTCGCAAAAATCTGTAGTTATGGTTTTTTTTCTTCTGAGGGCAGTATTGTTCTTCTGTCGTGTCGATGGTTCAAATTGTCTTGACCAGTGCTCTAGCTGCCATGGCAAATGCATTATGTAGCATTGTACAGATCTTGTGAAGTACAGATGTCTTGGGTCATGGGTTAGGTGTCTTGGGTCACTGTCTATATTGAGTGTACATACATACAAACTTACATAAAATCACGCCTTTATCCCTAATGGGGTAGGCAGAGCGAAAACGACCTAAGCAAAGGTTGTTTCACCACGTCTGACAAGTTTTGAGGGTTATTGTTACAGATGATTATGATGTATATTGCTATAGTGACAGGTTGTCAGCCCATCGCCTAAAATTGCAATACACTATAACCCTCGAAATCCCTTAGCTGATTTTTACAGCGTGCCCGGGAGGAGATGCAGCTGGCACATTCTATGTTTTTCTATCACTCCCAGTCCAGCATGGAAGAGTGTACAGATGCGGCATTATCTGCACAAATACATAGTCCCAATTTGAGCTCCCATATCCCTACTTTGTCTAGTTTAACCTGCAACGACCAACCTATTTATACTGATACATATACATATAATCACGCCTTTACCCCTAATGGGATAAGCGTAAACAACCTAACCAAAAGTCGTTCCGCAACGTCTGACAAAGATTTGAGGGTTATTAAAGATAGATTTGTATGTATATTGCTTTAGTGACAGGTTGTCAGCCCATCGCTTAAATTGCAATATACTAAATCCTTCGGGTCCCTTAGCTGGTTTTTACAGCATGCCCGGGAGGAAATGCAGCTGGCACATTCCATGTTTTTCTCTTGCTCCCAGTCCAGCATGGAAGTCTTATTTACACTGATAACAATTTAAATATAAGCTTCTTTTCATCTCTACTTTGTCTGGCGGAGAAAGTTTTTTAAAAACTCATTTGTTATAAAAACTTATCTTCCGTTTTTCAATGACGAAATGTAACGTTTAAAAATGTATTTTTATTGGCACCTACCTACCGTAGCATTCATGTTGATCTAAAACACTCTAGGGAGTTGTGTTGTGTGTGGTAGAGTTGTATGACTGCATACGGGGTGTAAGGAGGTTGTTTCGTCCAAGGGTGTAAGGGACAGCGTCCCGCAAACTGACAGGGGTTGCTCAGTCAACGAAATTGAACAACTATCAGCAAATTCTTTTTTCAGGAAGTGAAATTAAAACAAAAAAACATGCAAATTGTCTGATCGAGGTGGTCATTTTGTATGAATTATGAGTTTGATTATACCAGGCCACTCAGAAAGTATTGCGATAAATAGTTTTTATATATGGCAGACTGGCCGGTTAGAATCTTTTTTGAAAATATGATTACTTGTAAGTAAAAATAGGTGTGTTCCATTTTCAAAATTTCCCTCCACATTTTTTGCGAGCCAATTCAAAGTATCGTGTCTTACTGAAAAATGGATCTGCGCCGGGAACATTTTAGAGCTATGATTTTTTACGATTTCAAGTGTCGCCTGAAACCGGATGAATCGTTCGATAGACTTCAAATGGCATTTATATATGAAAGCCCATCCAAGGCAACCGTGTATGGCTGGTATAACGAATTTAGGCGCGGTCGACCAACCTTGGGGGATGAAGAAAGAAGCGGTCGCCCTTTGACGGCTATTACGGAAGAAAACGTGCTAGCAGTGAAAAATTTAATCCAAGATAATAGGCGAATTACATATCAGGAGATTCAGCACATATTTAAGATTGGATCGGGAAGCGTTCACGAGATTCTACAAGGGCATCTTCGCGTGAGGAGGATAGTATCGCGCTGGGTGCCGCACTACCTCACCGACGCTCAGAAGCAGGCCCGGGTGGAATGGTGCCGTGATATACTGAACAAATTTGAAGCAGGCTCGTCTCGGCGTGTTTACGACATCGTAACAGGTGATGAGTCCTGGATTTATCAATACGATCCAGAAACCAAGCGCCAGTCGACAGTTTGGGTGTTTCAAAATGAACCAACGCCTACCAAAGTGAAGCGATCTCGAAGCGGGGGGAAGATTTTGATCGCCAGCTTTTTTAATTTGACTGGCCACTTGGCCTCAATTCCCTTACGAGATCAAAGAAGCATTAACGCCGAATGGTATACTACCAAACGTTTACCAGAAGTTTTTTCTGTTGTGAGCAACAAGCGACCAAACACAGGGCTCCGCGGATTACTGCTCCACCACGACAATGCGCCTGCACACACCGCGCTCAAAACGAAGGACTTCCTGGACAGCACACTAGTCAAACTCCTGGGTCACCCTCCTTACAGCCCTGATCTAGCACCGTGTGACTTCTTTTTATTTCCAAAAATAAAAAATCAGCTCAAGGGGATACAATTTTCGTCGCCGGAAGATGCGCTGGCTGCGTTCGAGCAGGCTGTAAACGAGGTGTCTACGGCGGACTGGAAAAAGTGTTTTGAAAACAGGTTCAGACGCATGAATCTTTGTAGAGAGGCTGGTGGGGAGTACTTTGAAAAGATTTAATAAAAATATATGTACCTGTAGAACAATTTTTTTTAGTGTCGCAAATCTTTCTGAGTGTCCCACGTAATGAATTAATATGAGTTGTTCATTTTCGTTGACTGAGCAAACACCTATCAGTTTGCGGGAAGCTGTCCCTTACACCCGGTATAAAAACTAACGCTGTCCCTTACACCAAGTATAAAACTATCCAACTCATATATTGAATTCCCTAAGGGATTGACTAAATTAACGTGCTTGTTAAATGGCATTGAAAATACAATACATAACTGTTACAACGTTATTAATGTATTAATCGCTATTGTTTCCTCTATGTAGCATAATAATAATGATGTAAAGGAAAAAAGTGTAACGCATTATGTTGTTTATATTACTAATAGGTACTTACATGTTACTTACTGCCTCCGTGGTCTAGTGGCTAGTGCCATGGGGTCCGATCCGGAGGTCCTGGGTTCGATTCCCAGGGGGAAACACAAAGTTGATATTTGAGAATTTATTACTTTCTGATTTTTTTCCCCAGTTTGGTTAGGACATTGCAGGCTGAATCACCTGATTGTCCGAAAAGAAGAAGATTTCGTGTTTCGGAGGGCACGTTAAGCCGTCGATCCCGGTTGCTGTCTTTGATAGTGGTCGTTACTCAAACCATGTCAGAGGCCTGATAGTTGTGCTACTAGGCGGTTTAAAAACTCTGACACCAGGGTTAATCGGGTCAACAGACTCGATACCCACTTGAGAGAAGAAGAAGACTTACTTCCATGCCGTCCTGGGAGCGAGGGAGAAACATAGAATGTGTCAGCTGCATTTCCTCCCGGGCATGCTGTAAAACCAGCTAAGGGATCCGAGGGTTTCAGTATATTGTAATTTAGGCGATGGGCTGTCACTACAGCGATATATCTACAAATCTATCTTAAAAACTCTCAAAACTTTGTCAGACGTGGCGGAATGACCTTGGTTTGGGTCCTTTACGCTCTGCCTACCCCATTAGGGATAAAGGTGTGATTGTATGTACTTACATGTTAAAGTTAGTCCTTCGTGAATTGTTTCATTACTGACTATTGTTGGATAATCCCTTGATGATCTAACAACAAGAAACAAATGATGTGGAAACCTCTTCATAATATCTTGCCTTCGCGTACTTAAGGTGATTCCTAACGGCAAATGGTGGTTTTAAAGAGCTTATTTCTCCTAAACGAATACTTGTATATTTCTAAAATAATATACATCTAATAAATTAGTTCATGGCCTGCAATTGAAACATTTACAAATATTCTAAGCCATATATTATAAGTATGCTAAAAAAAATCTTGAAGTGAAGCTGTTTTGTCACTAAATTTTATATTCCTTCTAAACTGTTAGGAGCGCTTTCACGGTTCCTTCGGGAAAATATCCGTATTATGATTATCTAAAATCGCAACATAGTATTTTTTAAACCGACTTGTAGTTCTTATGCAATAAGCTTTTTTGTGCGCTTTTCGCTCATGTTTGACGTAACCGCCACGCCGATTTGAACGATATTCTAAGGCATTACGGGCGATGGTTGCATATCTTGTAATTTACCTGCTCATCTGCCGGCAGGATGCACCGTAATGGCGCAATTTCAAGTAACAGTAATATTGATATTCGTTCAATACAAAATCATATGCTGATCGATCAGTGTTTTAGAATTAGCAGACTTGGATACATATAATCACGCCTTTATCCCTAATGGGGTACGCAGAGCGTAAACGACATATACAAAGGTCGTCCCGCCACGTCTGACAAAGTTTTGAGGGTTATTTAAGATATATTTGTACGTATATTGCTGTAGTGACAGGTTGTCAACCCATCACCTAAATTATAATATACTGACACCCTCAAATCCTTTAGCTGGTTTTTACAGCATCCTCGGGAGGAAATGTATTTCTATGTAGGTATACGTAAGGACTATTTATTGTTATTAATTATATAAATACACCTAAGTAGTTTATTTACTTACCTATACAATATATTGCCTAAAATGTATACCAGCCCACTGGTTCAACTTTTATTATCCTGTACTCTAAGGTTGCCTGGAAGAAATTACTGCTTAGCAATAAGGCTGCCTATTTGTACTACTATTTGTTTCATTTTATTTTATTTTCTCTTGTGTCTTTTCTGTGCAATAAAGTATATTCTTATTTTATCTTAAATGCAGCTGGCACATTCTATGTTTTTCTCTCGCTCGCAGTCCAGCATGGAAGAACTTTAGAAAGAAATTTAGTAGTTCACACTCTCAATTTCAGTCTTATTCATACCTACGAACGTAAGGTGTAACGTAACGTGGTCTATAATATAGCCGTGTACGTGTGGGAGAATAGGAAGAAGCGATAGACTTGGAGAAAACGCACGTCATGCTAACATGTTGTACGTAGTGAGGCACACGTTGGAAAAGACCGCCAGAACCACGCATGTGATGGCCACGGCTGTATTTAATAAAATACCCGATGTAATCAAGCAGGCACCAAGCTTAAATAGCTTTAAATCACGGCTTAAGCGTTTGCTTGTCGAACAGGCATTCTATAGTTATAATGATTTTATTAATTTTAATGACAATGAAAGCAATACAATTTAAATGATTATTAATGTGATATACTTATACTTAAGTGCTTATAATTTTTGACTTGAAATTTACAATTATTAATAAATTTATCTCTATCTCTAAGCCTGAGCTTTTCCTATTCGAGTTTGTTATGACGACCTGAAGCACCAAGTAGCAACAAACAAAGCACGTTCGATGTTTTATGTTGATGACTTCATTATTCGTCAACTTATGCACGAGGTCATGGAGGTACCAATGTACTTGGAACTTTACGATAGTACTTAACTTTACGAGTCAAGTAGTTTAGGTTTTAAAATAAAAATCCTCATTTTTGTAAGAACGAAAAACCATACATAGGCCCGTATATATAATCAGCGCTTGAGTGTGACAGCAAGTTTGAGTTCGTATTAGAAATGTCATTTCAGTTCAAAATGGTCTATCAAATCGATTCTTAATATCGCTCTCAATCTTGAGATCGCTTTATAAATACGAAACTTAAGTGTCTACATTAGACAGATAAACTACGATTCATTCTTAAATGGATTCATTTTAGAATGACATTCGTACACAAAACACGATTAGAAAATAAAATATTGCTTTGAATCCTTGGAAAATAAGACTTTAAAACACAGGTAAGTAATTCATGTCACGCTCTTAAAAAGTGCGCGCTGCATTGCGTTGCGTCGGCTCTCGATGTCAGCTGGTTCAGGAGCTCGCTTATGTGTTCTTCTTGGTTTAGTTCTTCTTGGTAATCTTGGTCGAATTCTTGGTCTTTCTTTTTCATCTTCCCATGTTTTCCATGTTCCGTTTTGATATAATTTTCCCCCAATATTTCCCAATTTATTCTTTTTTGTATACTTTACATTAAACATCACATAAGAGATTGGTTTTGGTCGGTTATCGTTGGGTCTAATACGCCTATAGTTTTCCTCCTTCTCACTTCCAAAGATTTCTCTAAATTTTGGTATATCTTCGAAATTTTTGTACCACATACATCCCAAGCCACAGTCATCTAGTGTGTCCTGTTCTGCTCTCAATGATGATGAAATATCGTCTCGAATCACATCAGGACTGGATTCACTACTATATGTAGGTAATAAAACAATAACGAAGTGTCTTCCATTGCTTTCTGCCGACAGACAAAACAAAATCCCAAGAATTAACACCCACATTTCGATTGTAGGAACCTGAATTAAACTAGCAACTTGCACGAGTACCTATGACTTTTTATTAAAAATTAATAATTACGTATTTGTAATAAGCTTGTAAATTAATTTTAGATTATCATGCGTCCGGTATGTACCTCGATTAATTTGTTTTATAGTTCTATAGCAAGTTTAACTACAGAGAGCCCGATGGTGTAGTGGATAGGGCCGCTGCTTCCTGAGCGGGGGGGTCGTGGTTCGAATACCACCACGTACCAATGTGTTTTTCAGTTTTCGAATTTCATATGTACATTTATTCAGCGCTTTTTCGTGCTTCGAGAGGCACGTTAAGCCGTTGGTCCCGGTTAATATCGTTTAATACCGTAGATATTACTCGTTAAGCCATGGTAGAGGCCAGTGCTAAGCATTGTCGGCTTGAAAAACTCTGATCTAATCTAGGATTGGGTCTGGTTTCCCTTCTGGGATGCAGAGGTCAGATGGCAGTCGCTCTGTGAAAAAACCAGTACCCTCGTTCAATCACCTAGATTAGGTAGCCGACCCCGAGAGATACGGAAAAAGGCTAGGAAGATGATGAGTGAGTTTAACTAGTTTCAATCTCCTTGCGCACACAGGTGCTTTCTGTTGTAGACACAAATTAACCTGTTTTAATTGGTTCCTTGCACTTTCTACAATTTAAACACAAGTGTCAAAGTAACTTAATTCAAATCAATTCTTAGGTTATATGGCTTTTGTGTTGTCACAATTCCGCCAACATCCAAAGTAACTTAACATCTAGCATGCCTCCCATTTTAAGGTTTCGCTTTGACAGGATTGCTGTCTCTAGTGTATTCAAATTACAGAAAGTGTCAGAATCAAAATGTGTTGTTGTCAATAGATTCGGCACCAGTATGAATGATGCATATATCTTACTGCTAATCAGTCTTTCATGCTGGCCTAGGAGCGAGAGAAAAACATAGAACGTGCCAGCTGCATTTGTGTAAAAACCAGCTAAGGGAACCGAGGGCCTCGGACTCAGTTTATTGTAATTTAAGCGATGGGCTGACAACCTGTCACTACAGCAATTTAGCTACAAATCTATCATAAAGGTCCCTTAAGACTTTGTCAGACGTGGCGGAACGACCTTTGTTTAGATCGTTTACGCTCTGCCTACCCCATTCAATTAGGGATAAAGGGGTTTTTATATGTAATTTATCTTACTGCTAATTTTTCTCTTTTTCAGCATGGCACATAATCTTGTACGTCTTGGCTGCGATCTTCGGGGTATTGAACTACACCTTTCTATTCGAGACAGAACGTCTAGTTGACAAGCACTGCGTGTTTTACCCCCGAGAGCTGGCGTTCCACTGGATCCAACTCCCTCATGAAGACAACCAAACCGCAACTACAGTTAGCCCAGAGATTGTGCCTGATGAAAAAGTAACCGTTGCTCATGATACGACTCCCGTCCCTGAAAAAGCCAAAGTAGTTAAACGGGAGGCTCCTCAAGACTTTGTGACGTCTGAAGATGATGTCACAATAGAAGTGAACAATGTGACTGTGATTATAGGTAAGATTAATTCAGTTTAAAATACCTTTTACTGTTCGGAAAACTAAGACTACATTATAATGTAGTCTTAGTTTTCCTATAGGATTAACTTTGTGCTAGTCCAACTACGTCTCACTGCGTGACACACGCCACACACCCTACCATATACATTTTGGGTATTGGTATGTAGTACTATTATATATTCTGTGGTATTGGTATTCGTATGCGCACAAAATCACTAAATCTTGACTAACTAAATCAATAAGTCGTTACCTCTCATCATGGGAGAACAGAAAGGGCGGCAACAATTTTAGTCAATGGGCTCGATTCTAGATCCACAGGCTAAACTAAAATTAAAATGTATATGTCACTTTCGAACTACTAAAATTTAAAAAGGATAGGCGATTTATACCCTATGGTTTTACACTTTGTCCGCTAGTGTTTGACGCGCATTTGCATGTTTCCCCAGTATTTCTGTCATTTTTATCCGCCGTCATGATATGGCGGATAAAAATGACAGATAACGCAAGAACCGGAAAGAATAGATCTCCTGTCCTTTTTCAATGTTTTTAGTCTGAAAGTGACAAATAGATTTTAATTTTAGGTTTAACCGGTTGAATCTAGAATTAAGTCCAATATGTAGTTAAGTTGTGTCTTCCGGTTTATATCATCACGGAATGTCATGTCATGTCATATCTAATGTTATGGTGGGGTTTAATGTATGTAGGTACATCAAAGATATTGGATACAAGACCTGTTATAAACTTTTAATGTACCCAAGATAAACATCATTCCATTAGAACGCTACTGAATGACATACGCTAAAACAAACGCAAAAAAAATACGATGGGTACTTTGCTTTCATTATAATGGGCCCAATTGGTAGTTGCAAAAATCACGACCTAACTAATATAAGTTTATACCTATCATTTTCTGTCGTGAGAGAACAGAAAGTGACGCCATAAATTTTAGTCTAGACTTAGTTAAGTTGTGCGCTCTACGAATCAATAGCAATATTATTATTTTTTCTTCTTATGCTATCGAGTGGGTATCGAGTCTATCGACCCGATGAACCATGTCAGAGTTTTTAAACCGCCTAGTAGCAGAACTATCAGGCCTCTGACTTCTTTTTCTAAATTGTTTCTTCCCATTTTCTTAGGTCAAATGCACCAATTCGACCAAACGATCACCAAATACTCATTTGAAATTTGGCCCATACCAATTCGGATAACAAAACTGAAAAAACGTTGGTCTAAATTCCTTCTGGTTTAAATATTTTCTTAACATAACATACATGACTTGACTAATGCGTTCTTGTTTTACAATCTAACGGTTTTCATTTCAAATATCATAGCCAAATCGAGTGATAGCAACAATATTGTAAGTAGTAATCGGAGTGCATAATTGGCATATTCCTTTTCAGCTAAAGTTTTGATGATTTTCAATGCAACTAGCTTTTTTCAACGCATTGGTCTAACAGCTAAAATTTCGCCTATACTGTCTTTACATTTTTGAATAATATAATTAACTACTTCGGAGTAACGTGCTGACGCTCTAACTAATCATTCAAACCACCCGATGATCGCGGGTTCAAATCCCACCCGAGTGTTACCGTTAGCTCCTTTATCTTCTTGTTTTAAAAACGTAACCACGTCTTCCAGAGAACACAACCCACCGCTACATGCTCAACCCAGCCCGCACACTGTTCCCCAAGCCAACAGACTCAGGGTGCCAGTTCGCGGAGTACATGCCCCTGCTGTCTGCAGCGTTCGCCATCATCTGGACCACCATGTTTATCATGTGCCCCACTGGAGGACGTACTCAAGGGTCTGGGTAAAGCGGATATTTACCTAAATACATACAATAAGGCTTTGTCCCTTATGGGGAAGGCAGAGCGTAAACGACCTAAACAACGGTCGTTCCGCCACACCTGACAAGTTTTGAGGATAATTTAAGATGAATTATATTTAATTAGTAGGTATATTTACGTAAATGAATCCTCGGATCCCTAACCTGGATTTAACAGCTTGTCCGGGATGAGAAGCAGCTGGCGCATTGTATGTTTATATGTCGATCCTAGTCCTGCATGGAAGCGAAAGCGGATATTTAAACTACAGGATAAAACAATAATTGAGCGATAAGCTGGCAACCTGTCCCTATTTCAGTAGAGTACAATCAAGCGAGACTGAATCATATGCTATGTTGACCCTATCGTTACAGTTAATAAATATAAAAGTTTATCCTTGTTAACAGTAATTTAGGTATAACTTCATAAATTAATTTGTTCCACTGCTGTTTTCAGGCTTCATGAGCCATGGCGCATCCTGACTCCGGCGTTCCTCTTCGCCTTCGTCATGGTGATCCTGACGGGCTACAGCTTCACCAGCACCAACGGGGGGCTCCAGGCCTTCTGCGCCGCTTTTCACAACTACACCAATACTACTACGTAAGTATATCCTAACGTCTTTCACCTTTACAAAACTGTATCCTTACAAAAGATGTGAAAGGATCGCGGGAACTGAAACTGCACCTAGAAGAAAATTTTGAGACAGGATGAGATTGAGCCCCTCGGATTAGGCGTTATCTTGGGAGAGTATCACCGTTCCTGTGGCAGTAATACTTTCGGAGTTGAAGTGGTTAAGTCTCGTCTAGAGCCCATTAAATGATCATGCATGATACCATACCCTTTACGATATTTATACCTTTATACTTACAAAACCTCAAAACTTGTCAGATGTGGCGGAACGACCATTGTTTGGGTCGTTGACGCTCTGCCTACCCCATTAGAGATATGTATGTTTGTTATACTTACATATTTAGAAATAACTACATCAACAAATTCCTTCCATGCTGGCCTAGAATGTGCCAGCTGTATTTCCTCCCGAACATGCTGTAAAACCAGCTAAGGGATCCGAGGGTTTCAGTATATTGTAATTTAGGCGATGGGTTGACAACCTGTCACTACAGCAATACACCTACAAATCTATCTTAAATAACCCTCAAAACTTTGTCGGACGTGGCGGATCGATCTTTGTTTAGATCGTTCAACACGTTCGTTGAACACTCTGCCTACCCAATTAGGGATAAAGGCGTGATTATATGTATGTATGTATATAACAATATTCTTTTGGCCTTTTACAGTTGCTCATCAGTGAACCGCTTCATCGAAATGCCGGGCGAAACGTCCTGGTCCCTCTCTGGGCGCATCTCGGCCACGCGCGCTGCGTCAGCGGGTGTGTGGGCGAGCTGGGCGTGCGCGTGCGCTCTGCTGCTCGCGCGCTGCCTGGTCAGCGCGGACTTCGTCGTCAGACACTCCACCGTGCGGCTCGTTAGAGACCCTCAGCAGGTAACTAGTCATGGAGCCTATCCGGCCGCATCTACACGCGCGCTGCCTGGTCAGCGCGGACTTCGTCGTCAGACACACCAACGTGCAGCTCGTCAGAGACCCTCAGCCGGTAACTAGTCATGGAGCCTATCCAGCCGCATCTACACGCGCGCTGCCTGGTCAGCGCGGACTTCATCGTTAGACACTCCACCGTGCGGCTCGTCAGAAACCCTCAGCAGGTAACTATTCATGGAGCCTATCCGGCCGCATCTGAACGCGCGCTGCCTGGTCAGCGCGGACTTTTTCGTCAGACACACCGCCGTGAGGCTCGTCAGAGACCCTCAGCAGGTAACTACTCATAGAGCCTATCCGGCCGCATATCCACGCGCGCTGCGTGGTCAGTGCGGACTTCGTCGTCAAACACACCACCGTGCGGCTCGTCAGAGACCCTCAGCAGGTAACTAGTCATGGAGCCTATTCGGCCGCATCTACACGCGCACTGCCTGGTCCACGCGGACTTTGTCGTCAGACACACCTCCGCGCGACTCGTCAGAGACCCTCAGTCAGTAGGTATTCATGCCCTGTTTATGCAAAGGAATTTAAAAAATATCCTCCAGTACATGTGGTGTCGACTCATTTCCTATTGTATTGTTTTTTCATATTTCCACCTATATTTCTTGGGGAAAGTTGTTCAGTTTCATAGGTAGGTTCTGGGTAGGTTGACTGACACCGTAAAGTACGGTCAGCAATTTCTTTACACCCGGTATAATTGAGAACTAAAGCCGTGACTCCTGATCTCAAACAAAACACGAAATATCGAGACGAGACGAGACCACGAGAGGGGAAGGGAAATATTTGAGAATTAATACTCTCTACCCCGCGGGGGTATGATTGGTGCGCTGGAGTCACGACTTTAGTACGAACTATATATTCTATTATACGTTGTGTCGTTATGCCTAATTTCAATCATACATACGTCATGCTGTAAAAATATCGGGTGATTACCACTTATTGTGAATTGTTTGTTTCAGAAAGTAACTCCTTACTTACGAAAGCAGAAATCTCCGAGAAGATCCCAACGGTCGCTGCAGAACTCGCCCAGCAAACGTGACACAGTGTCAGTGCGTTCAGATCCTACAGTCACATCGGAGCTGGTGACGGCATCGGTGGAACACGAGGGTCGGGACTTCGATTCCCAGCCAACTTCGCTGGCTATGACGCCCTTGAAGGAAAAACGTAGGGAAGAGATGGAATTGACTCACATCCCTCAAGAAAGATTTCGCGATTGAATAAGAAGGGATGGATGCATGCTTTTTGAATTGAAGTATTTTTGTATCGCATCGACATCGATTTAGAATACAAACAAGACCAGTGGATGTGACTTATATTTTGTTATTTTTATAGTTTAACAATGCATTTTTAGAATAATCTCATTTGATTTTGATAATAATTGGTTAAGTAATTTTATTTTTAATACATAATAAAACATTTCATAAAAAACACATTATGTGCTTTTTTGTGATACTTCGATACCCTTTCTTTGACATCCCACGCAAAACTCTTCCTTTCCTTTCCTAGTTAGAGCCTTTCAGGCCGTGTTCCGGTTGGATCTCATGTTCCGGTGTTGCTCTTAGGCCCGTATTTGTAATCGGCACTGACAGCGAGTTTGAGTTCGTATCAGAAATATTATTTCAGTACATTATGAACTGGCAAATAAATACTTAATACTGCTCCTAATCTGGAGACTGCTTTATAAATACGGGCCTAAGATACTTTACTTTCGTGATTTTCCCGCTCTAACTGTTTTTTTTAAGTGTTTGCTTGGAATCATCCAGCTCTTTAGCCGAAAACCAAAGCCATGGTTGCTCATTTATATTAAAACGGGAAATCTTTTGTTTTGAGAATAAACAGCTTAACTTGGTCTGAACACTATTATCACACAAACTAAATATGTGTAACGAAATGATCTACAAAGGCCAGACGTAGACGCAATTTGTGTTTCACACATCCACACTACTAGTTAAATCAAGAGTTGATATCGTGTCTTATTATTAAAGACAATACATATATATACATATACATAATCACGCCTTTATCCCTAATGGGGTAGGCAGAGCGTAAACGACCTAAACAAAGGTCACTCCATGTGAGACAATAGATGTGTATTTCTCAACACATCCACAATGCAATCACGTTACGGTCCGGCGATTTATTATTTACTTTCGCAGAATTAATCACACAGATCTGGCAATACTCTCAATAATTTTAGCTTAAAAACGTCTAGTTTCTAGTCCAGCAACAAAGCACATTAAATAAAAAAAGTTAGTTGTCAATGTCAAAATTTTAAAATTAAAACGGTTTTTATGAGGTTAAATTCTAAATTATTTATTAGAAAGTAATATTTTGCCTTAGAAATAATGAATTCTTCAAGCGCTAAACCCATTAGGATAGACTTAAATATCGGTGACCAGCTAACGTCCATATCTTGTGGTCATGTAGTGGTAGAATTCGTGAAATTCATCGCGTATCAAAGATTGCAAATTCCTTACTCTTATCAGTGGCTGAAACAAATGGTGAATAAGAGGAAAACCAGCGAAGAAAAGAATAGAAATGAAAGCTTGATGTCAGAGAGACATTTCCGTGTCGCTTCCTCTGCTTTAGAGAACTTGGATTTCATAATAAAAGTAAGTTTTGTTTACATAATTTAGTAACTTCATCTGTAGTTTCAAAACCTTTTTAGAATTGATTATGCTATGATTTACACGAAACATAAGGACAATTTAGGTCACAGAGTCAAGTTCAACGCGGAGTCTAAATCTAAGGCCTTTGTGATATCTTGAATAGCCTGTTTTATGTGTCTGCACCCTGCTTACTGGTAAAAACTATTTAGACTTATTATTTAGATTCTTAACTTATAATTTATAGGTCAGCGAGTCAGTTCAGTATGACACTTATAATAGAATAACAAAGCCAAATATAAATTACAGAGCTTATTACAAGAAATCAATGGTGCAAGTCTCCCTGAAGAGGTGTGCATCTCACTCGGAGCGAGTCCAATAGCCAGCAAGGAGGTGTACAGACTGCTGCTGCCAACCGTGTGCCACAAGCCACAGTGCCACTCCAAATCCATAGCTTCTGATCAGAAGATTCAGCTCAATGTTTTCAAGTAAGTGATTTTACATACATACGTAATAATCACGCCTTTATCCCTAATGGGGTAGACAGCGCGTAAACATCCTAAACAAAGGTAATTCTGCCACGTCTGACAAAGCTTTGAGGGCTAATTAAGATACATATAGGTATATTGCTGTAGTGACAGGTTATCAGCCCATCACCTAAATTATAATATACTGAAACCCTCGGATCCCTTAGCTGGTTTTTACAGCATGCCCGGAAGGAAATGCAGCTGGCACATTCTATGTTTTTCTCTCGTTCCCAGGCCAGCATAGAACAAGTAATTTTTACAAGCATTTTTAGGATTGTGTGGATTATACAAAATATTGCAATGCAAATCTATAATTTTAATTGCATTAAAAATTATCAAAAAGCTCCAAAGAATCAATGTAGTTGTATTTTTAAATGTAATTAGTGCTTTTTGAGTAACTATTAGTACATTAAACTTATGCAATACTGTGCACTATATTATGTGATGTAAATTGACTAATGTTCAAATGTATTTCTTTCAGGGAATTGGTAACATCAGAAAAACTGAGCCAAGTATTCTACAATCAGTTGCCTCCAACAAACTTCTATGTCATGATCAAGAAAAAAACGGCAAGTCCAAATGAAGTTCTAAACCATGAGCACTTTAGTTTCACAAGCGGCCACCGCATACCGAGAAGTGCAAATATCATCATCATTGACTTCAGAAGTCAAAACCAAGGTAACATTTCATGTTGTAATGACTACCAAGTATTCAATGATGTAATCAACCAAGATTTAGTCAAATTAACAATTGACAATGATTCAAATGAAAGTGAAAATTGCCATGAAATTGAATCTACAGATACAACAAAATGGTATCAATCAATATTTGTTATGAAAGGATTCAAAGACTGTGTTGTGAATGGGAGTTCTGTGACTAATTCATGGCATGAAGTATGATTTTATATCTTTTAGACAAAATTTAGCCAATAAAAAAAATATATATTCCTTAAGTTCAATACTTCATTGCCATAAATTTACTTTTTACTAAAACAAGTATGGAATTGATAGACTATAAATTAATTATTTGACTAGTATGGAATTGATAGACTATAAATTAATAATTTTTCATCATTTTAATGAATTTATAAAATAGGCTTGGTGCCATATTACATAAGCACAATGCTCAATTTTAGTTTTTAAGTTTAAATGTACTTATACATTCATGTTAGCTTTGATAAATCATATTTTGTTACATAGGTAAAATAAAGATTGACTTTTAATAATTTATTTCATTTAAAAAAATATTTCCCTTAATCTACAATGCACAAAATTAATATGGTAAGATTCTGGTATAAATAATCTCCAGAAACAAAACTTTTGGGTATCATATCTCATTTCGATATTGTTCAGTAATTTGTGAGAAATCTTTAACATGAATGTGTAATGCCTGTGTAAGTATACCGGTAACAAAAACATCTTCCAGAAACAGGTATTTGTGGTTAGGAGCCTCATCTGTCAGCCTTTCGGCCATTTGCGGCGTGGTCACATACAACCGACCTGATAGAAAAGGGGGAAAGAAAAGTCCCCCGTATTCCTCCCAGGTCGTAAAAGCTGGGTGATTGGCCATCTCTGGATGTCTTACTGGTATTGCCTTAACTATTCGTTTTCCTACTAGTAACGTAAATTTGTTAAAGCTGTCTAAATATTGTAGGAACTGAAAAGTTTCCGTCAAATCCGTGGTTCTGGCCATCTTGATGACGTAAGACGCTGTTCGACATGCTTTAGTGACCCAATGCAATCCCATAAGGGTTTTATAGGTGGAGTTCCTGTAGTGGTCTTCAAAGGAACCCTGCAGAATGTCTCCGTTTATACTACTTTCGAGATCTATGCTCATTTGTATGCTGAAATAAAGTTCTAGTTTTATTCTCACTATTATGTCCTCGTTATATAACATAGGCTGTTTGTAAATCCGTTGAAAATCTAAATAAAGGACAATTATTGATAAGATTTTCCTGATTTCGTTATAAAATTCAGAATGTATTTTAAACGTATGGAAAAACCATTTGTAATTAACTCCTTATCTTTGATAATATGACAGAGCGCAGAGGAAAAAAAAACATATTTAAACATACTCGTCATATTTCCACGGGAATACTTGTTAAGTGAAAGTTAGATTACAGTTTATTTTTCATCTCACCTTGCTTAGGGAATTTGACCGATCATAAATATTCTAGCAAATTCCGCGCTGGTCCATATTTCGTTAGGCAGCAGTTTTCTCAGCACATCTCTCTTGTGACCATAGTGCACTCTTGAGTCTACTAATAATACCACACGGGGATTATCTACAAAATTATTAACTTATGAAAAACAAGTTTATATCCAACTATACTTACATAAAATACAAAGGGTTTTATCCATGTAATCCATAAAATATCAAACGGTTTGGTTGCAAACCGAAGACGAGATAGACAGGGCATATGGATCAAAGTACAAAAATCAAAGTTACTTCTACAAATATTATACGATGGTTCAATAATGATATTCCTCATAAAATATTCAATTTCGTTGGGAATTCTTAATGGTTCTTTCGTAGTAAATGAGCTTGAGTAGATCCAACCAAATATTGCGATTGCTAAAAGTAGAAACAGAGATTTAACTGTTTTTCCATGTTTGCGAAAAGCGCGTGTATACGTTTGTGCTTTCTTTTGCCATATTTTTGGTAACATTTTTGCGTCCGTCTAATTTCATGTGCATGCTGTGCTCTGTTTTTTTATTTCTTGAATCATTTAACTTGTTTAGAAGCTGAAATGATAACGCATATTGTTGAATCGTTAATGCTCCTGATTGATTATACAAATCGAATGATTCATCTAAATCTTTATCACAGTTTCGAAATGAACTAGCTACGTATGTTAATAAATTTTACAAAAAAAAGTTTGTACATAGGGACTTACATAAATAACATTACTTCATAGTTTACATTGATAATAAATAGTAGGCGATAATAACGTAAAAACAAGATTTTCTCTTTTAGGTATATTTGGTCTGTAAATAAAGGTGTTTCATTTTACACATAGTCAACCAAATCTTCATTCATTTTAAAGAGGTAATTTTTACCGTACTAAATAAACGGTTTAGTACAGCAAAAAAATCTTTTATAACTCTAGTTACCTGTATAAGCAATTCCACATTGCTCCAATGCATTTGAATATTACCATGAAACGATCGTGATGATTATGATTAGTTATTTCTTCCGACATCATTTTATTATCTTGAAATCCATAAAATACTCGAGAAAATAAAACATTGTATACTATTATTTTCCGGTGAGGTCTTTAGAATCAATGATAAACTTCTAAACTTTAGTATAGTCTTAGTGGTCTAGAACTTCACAGCCTGAATTTCCCCTCTCCCATCGCTAAAGATTGTTCTCTCTTTCCCCACCACACATAAGGGCGCAGTCGCAGTGTTACTAGCACAATCCTTTCTCTCATCACAGTCCAACAAAGCTTTATTAAACTCCACTATCAAATTGTTTCTGTTCCCATTTGGCCCAACAGCGTGATCACATCTGATATTATTTTCGATCGTATTCTTGATGCAGCACTCAACTTGTTCGTAATACTCCATCCAGAAACCTTTAGGGAGATTCCTGAGTTTGATTCCCCGCGCTTCTGCGAGGATTCCCGTGATGAAGACATCATCTATCCAGAATGGTGGATGGTACAATGCTTCTTCAGTCAAAGCAGCGGCTACCTGCGAAGTGGTGATATAGTACCACCCTGAAAGATAAGACGGATATTGAGATCTGCTGTACTCCTCCCAAGAAACGTACCATTTATTTTGCTTCTGTCTTTTTGGTATAGTGTTGTTCAACATGTATCCTAGTAACAGCTTTGATTTATCGACGTCTTTTAGCTTTGACAGTAGGTTGTATGTCTTATCAAGTCTAAAGACGGTGTCGTCGTCAATTTTGAGGATGAAGGCAGCATTGGCGCATGCGGTGGACGCCCATCGTAGACCCATCAGGTGCTTTAGGGTCAGGTTCCTGTAGTGCTCCTCAAATGACCCTTGAAGGATGTCTCCGTATATTTCGTGTTCATTTTTGACAGCTTCTTGCACTATCATCCTGAAATAGGAAAACAACTAAAAGTTATACGTAGTTATTTTCATAAAATGATGATTAGGGTAGATTATTTTGTATTTCTAACATCGTTCCTGGGGCTTAGTGGGGACGGTGGTGTTATTTTTCAGTCTCTCTCTTATAGTCTGCGATGCTGAAGGAGGAGAAGAAGGCGTGATTACGACAAAAAAAGTGAAATAAGTGTAATCCAAGGGGGTAGTCAGGCAATTCAAAAAGTATGAATTTCAAAAGTAGTAATGTTGTGTTGTGGTCGTCAGTTTTCAGCATATAACTTACAAATCCCTTAAAGGTATCTTGGCTAGCAGGAAGACCCTGGTGGCGTTGAGAGTCAGCAGCAGACCAGCGGAATGGCCTGCCGGTGAGCACTCCTCAACTCAACATGGCCGACGTATGAGGTTACTATTATAAGACGAGGGTTTTACTCACGAATCCCTAGGAGGTATCTTGGCTAGCAGGAAGACCCTGGTGGCGTTGAGGGTCAGCAGCAGATCAGCGGGCATGGCCTGCCGGTGAGCACTCCTCAACTCAACATGGCCGACGTATGAGGTTACTATTATAAGACGAGGGTTTTACTCACGAATCCCTAGGAGGTATCTTGGCTAGCAGGAAGACCCTGGTGGCGTTGAGGGTCAGCAGCAGACCAGCGGAATGGCCTGCCGGTGAGCACTCCTCAACTCAACATGGCCGACGTATGAGGTTACTATTATAAGACGAGGGTTTTACTCACGAATCCCTAGGAGGTATCTTGGCTAGCAGGAAGACCCTGGTGGCGTTGAGGGTCAGCAGCAGATCAGCGGGCATGGCCTGCCGGTGAGCACTCCTCAACTCAACATGGCCGACGTATGAGGTTACTATTATAAGACGAGGGTTTTACTCACGAATCCCTAGGAGGTATCTTGGCTAGCAGGAAGACCCTGGTGGCGTTGAGGGTCAGCAGCAGATCAGCGGGCATGGCCTGCCGGTGAGCACTCCTCAACTCAACATGGCCGACGTATGAGGTTACTATTATAAGACGAGGGTTTTACTCACGAATCCCTAGGAGGTATCTTGGCTAGCAGGAAGACCCTGGTGGCGTTGAGGGTCAGCAGCAGACCAGCGGAATGGCCTGCCGGTGAGCACTCCTCAACTCAACATGGCCGACGTATGAGGTTACTATTATAAGACGAGGGTTTTACTCACGAATCCCTAGGAGGTATCTTGGCTAGCAGGAAGACCCTGGTGGCGTTGAGGGTCAGCAGCAGATCAGCGGGCATGGCCTGCCGGTGAGCACTCCTCAACTCAACATGGCCGACGTATGAGGTTACTATTATAACCAGCCGAGGATTCTCTGGAAATATTGTTTCGGATTTTTCATTTTTGTGAATGTTTATAAATGTTTGGCTTATCTACAGTTAAATAATCTCGATACATCTGATATTAATTAATGGGTTAAAAGGTGATTTTATGCTCAATATGCGATTTTTAAACCAAAAAGCAAAAAATGGTGACATAAAAGCATAAGGCTGCCTGATGGAAAGCAGTCACCGTAGTCTATTACTTCTGAACCACTAGAGATTCTGAACCACCTAAAAATACTTCGACGCCTTTCTTGATTTATTGAACAACTCCGTAGATCTTTGGAAAAACCTTTGGAGACACGTTTCAAAACGCTTAGAAAAACATGAATGAAACATGTTTAACATGAATATTAACAACCTCCAAACATACCTGCGCATACACTTTTTGCCGGCTGAAGAAGATAATCTTTGTGGAACTCATATTTCTTAAAAATAATGACTGCTTCTGCTTTTTTATTGGTAGAGACAGAAACTCTATACAGCCAGAGAATAATGATAAATACAGCGATCGCTATGAACGCTTTGAGCTTAGTAATTTGCATTTTGTTCTTATTTTTTTAATCATAACGTTATAAATTTCAGTCATAGTGAATATTGAAATATATTTCCACTTTTAATTGTACCAGATTCTTCTTTAATCAGGCGCACTAGTATTGACATTGTGGGCGATAGCTACATTTAGTTTAGGTTTATAATTTGGTTTAGCTTAATCGTCACTCACACCCAGTCACAACTGACTCCTAAGTCGCTATTAAGAGGACCTGAGTGAGGTAACACGGACGAGTCCAATACAGGTACTAATAACAGAGGTGTTTCCTCTTTCACTCCCACTTACGGTATTTCACATTTGATAGAGAGGGTACGCTACAAAACAAGTCGCATTCTCATGAGTATGGGCGCTGACATTTGGCTTTATACTAAAATAGTTTCAAAAAGCTACTCTATTTCGAGAGCAATAAAGAACGACAGATGGTATGTAAAACATGCGTAGGCGCAGCAAGGTCGCCCCTCTTTTTGACATAACAATGAAAAGTTCACTAGTCTTTACGTTCCGTTACACTCAGCAGGTTTGCATAATCATAATCAAAACACCAATATAAAAAAAATATTATGATATTGCTGCCGATACGTAAAGGACTTTCTGTTCTCTTATAGCAAATGTAAATTTTAGTCAAGATTTAGTGATTTTGTGCGCTTACGAATTGTCCCAATTGATTGATTACGATTAGGTCTTCCTCTGTCGAGTGGTTATCGAGTCTATGGATCCGATGAACCCTTGGTGTCAGAGTTTTTAAACCGCCTAGTAGCACAACTATCAGGCCTCTGACATGGTTTGAGTAACGACCACTATCAAAGACAGTGACCGGGACCGACGGCTTAACGTGCCTTCCAAAGCACGAAATCCTTTGTTTTTCGGACAATCAGGTGATTCAGCCTGCAATGTCCTAACCAAACTAGGGAAAAATTCACAAAGTGATAAATTCTCAAATATCAACTTTGTGTTTCCCCCTAGGAATCGAACCTAGGACCTCCGGATCGGGAGTCCATGGCATTAGCCACTAGACCACGGAGGCAGTTGTACGATTAGGTAATGTACGTATATAATGGTTGCAGTTAAATATAAAATTGAGGTGCTAATCTTATAAATATTTGACCCTAATAGATTACTTCTATATTTACCAGTTATAATCGCTTTTATTGGGATGATATTTACTTATCTATAAATCTCGATCAATAATAACCCAGATAGATAAAAAGTACATAGTCATATTTGGAAAAAGGAAACTTAATCAATCTGTAGATAATCTTAGTTGCATCAGAGTTGTGCAATTTCTTAATTTTCTAGTTTTATACTCTAAATGCATTAAAACCAGTGGTAAATGAACTCTTATTTTACTTCAGCTTTTACAGGGAACGACTTTCAGGCATAGACGAAAAAATTACATGATCTATACAAAGATATTTTTTGCCGTACAAAATAGACGTTTTAGTATGGCCAGATTTTTTTTTTTTAATTTGTTTAAAAAATAATAATTATTTATTATTAATATTTTTAACGTATTATATATACCTACCTAAGGAGGTAGGTATACATAATACGTAAATACGTACCTCATTAGGTAGGTATATATAATACGTAAAGATTATTGATACGGAAAGTTATAGGAAATTATGGGTGACAAAGTCTAGTTACTTTTGTAAGTTTTCGCTGCTGGTTATTTATTCTTTATATTTTTATTTCTAGCATTTATCTTGAATCCTGCTCCTTCATAACACGGAAATTGTGAGAAGAGGACGACACCTCTTGAGTTAGTTGGTAAAGTGTCGGCTTAATCATTTAATGTTCTTAGATTGTAGTGAGTGCTAGTGTTACTATAATATAAAAATACAGTATCTTCCCCAGTTTTTAAAGAATTATCCCAATACTGAAACTTATTTAGTTATTGAAGGCTGGATTGTAATTTTTATATGATGACGACTAAGTATTATTTTACGTGGAGCTCCTTAGGTAACCGACGGCTAACCCACACCGCGGATACCCCAGACTGAGAGACGAGAGCAAACAAGCCGCTGTCAGTTTTATCATTACTAATGAAGTCGTTATCGAGCGGCCCGCCCACCGCTGCGCGCGCGCATAGCCCGTCAGCGCGGCGCAGGAAACGCGCGGCGGCCAGCGCAGTCGCCCGGCGGGACCCGGCGTAGATACCGCACGGCTCGGTCGCCTTACGTAAACAATTGGAACTACACCAGCTACAGGATGAAGGAAGAAAGCGGTGTCTTGACCGCCAAGGTCATCACAATGGTGTCCCTCTTCATAATCTCCATGATATGCGGATTACTCCCTAATCTCATCTCGCTAAAGTTCGACTGGTTCACGAAATCCACTGGACCCAACATGCGGACTTCCAACCAGTTCGTGATGGGGCTCCTGGCTTTCGGTGGTGGAGTCCTCTTCGCGACTACCTTCATGCATCTACTGCCAGAAGTGGATGAGAACGTGAAACTCCTGCAAGGTGAGTCCGGGAAAGGACAATGTCCTTTTGATACAGTGCTTCCTTATTACCAACAACAGGGCTTTGTTTATTTTTACTTACGACTGTAGAACTAGCATGCAAACATTGCATGTGGAATGTGGATGCTATGTTATTTTCCATAAATACTTCATTAAAACTTCTTATCATGTTATTCGTGTTACATTAACTATTGTAGTTTTTAAAAATTAGACATAAAAAAAATATTAAAATTCTGTGAATGTTTGCACCAATGTTTCCATTTACTTACTTCTTATTTGTATGCGAGTATTCGTAAGTAGATGCTAAATGAGATTAAATCATGACGACGGTGATGTATTGCCACAGGTACTTTGAAATCTTTCAAATTCTTGTCTCTTTCTTATAACTCTGTTAAATATATGCTTCAAATTTGTGAATCCACATGCATCGGTAACTTATGGAAGGTTTGGATTTATGCATATCCCCTGTTATCTGCAACTCATAAGCTATTCTAAAATCGTCCAAAAAGTACCCCTTTAAAACCCCCATACGGTAAGTTTTTACATAGAACGTCACATTTAATATCCTCTGGATTTACCAACTCGATACCTTATGGAAGGTTTTAAGTTATGCATATCCCCTGTTATCTGCAACTCTTAAGCTATTCAAAAACCCTCCTAAAAGTACCCCTTTAAAACCCCCCACAAGGTACGTTTTTACGTGGAACTTCACATTTAATATCCTCTTGATTTACCAACTCAGTATCAAACAAAGTCGCTTTCTTTGTCCCTATATCGCTATGTATGCATAAATCTTTAAAACTACGCAACGGATTTTGATGCGGTTTATTTTAATGGATAGAATGATTCAAGAGGAAGGTTTATATGTATAATACTTGCATAATATAGTAGAGAAACACTGATAATTTCCGTGCGATGCCGGGGCAGGTCACTAGTACGTAATAAAGAAAAAGCTTAATATAAAAGAAGAACACACATAACTGTTTGCTTAACTGTCTATCAGGAATATATACCAATAATCTACAACATAATTTATCATGAGACATGAGAGTAGTACTTTACAGTGAAAGTTTACAATCCAATTTCTTAAACAGGTTAGTTGGTATGCACGTCAAAGAAACTAGTAAAACAAAATTGTTTATAATATCTATAATTGTACTTACATTAAGGTAGCTACATATGAACAAACAATAACCAGAGAATAATAACTTAGAGGACACGTGAAACAAGTGAACCTTCATTTGTAAAAAAACAATCTTTTGTCTCGTTTTTGTAATTTTGTTCCGCGGTAGTAAATCAGTGTGACAGATTTCACAGACAATTTATCCAACGGACTGTATCCGGCGTCACAAATGATACTACAATTGTTTTCGAGATGAGTTACATTTCATACATTTATATCTTTTCAGAGTCATACATTTTCACTTACTTATGCATAATACTAAGTATGAATGATACACATACATTAATACTAAGTGCAATTATTTTCGAGATGAGTTTAATTTGGTCATACATTTTGATTAACTTATGCATACCGGCCAAGGTTTGCACAATAAATTGTGCGATTTTGGAGTTCTACTTCCTCAGAAATAATTAGACCTGGGTTTGATCATTTTCTATAACATTGTACAATATTGAAAAAATAAGCAAACCATGCTTGGCGTCACGAATGATACTAAGTACAATTAGTTTCGAGATGTGTTTCATTTGGTCATACATTTTGATTTACTTATGTATACCGGCCAAGGTTTGCGCAAAAATATACGCAGTTTTGGAGTTCTACTACCTCAGTAATAATTAGACCTGGGTTTGTTTTTTTGTGTTTGTAAAATATTGAAAAAATAAGCAAACCATGCTTGGCGTCACAAATGTTTCTACAAATTGTTTTCGAAATGAGATGAGTTTCATTTGGTCATGCATGTTGATTTACTTATGCATACCGGCCAAGGTTTGCACTAAAGTAGGTCTCCATGCAAAACTTGTTTTCATTGATCTTGAAAGAGATGGATACTTGGATTCTATCTATCTATACATATAATAAATCTCTAGAAGGGTCGTGTCTGAACATTGAATATTTTTACAAAAAATATATTGCAGCATGCATGGTTTTTTTTAGAATTTTTATCTGTCTGTCTGTTACAACATCATACCAAAACTACTGAACCGATTTCGATGGGACTTTTTTTATTCAACTGTGTGTTACCCGGTTTGCAACTTAGGATACCTAAAATCACGCTACCTGACAGGAAATTGAAATTTGACTGTTTCTTAACTTAACCGATTTTTATGGAACTTTTTTATTCGGCTGACCATTATTTAAAATCAAAGTTACGATACTAATAATCACGCTTCATAACTTAGGAAGTAGGTAGGAAATTGAATTTCGGTAGTTTTTAACCGATTTTCATGGAACTTTTTTTGTTTGATTGAGCATTTCTTAAACTTTAAGTTACGATACAAATAATCACGCCACCTGACTTAGAGGATAGGCTGGAAATTGAACTCAGATCGTTTTTAACCGATCTTAATAGGACTGTTTATTTACTGAGTTTTTTAATTACCTGGTGTCCAGCCTAGGTTAGAAATAATCACGCAAACCATTCTAATATTGAGTAAGTACCACAGTTTGTATGGAAAACACGCAGTGTCGAACATACTGAAAACGCTTCTCCGCGCGTAGGACCGGAATCTGCTAGCTCGCGCGCGGAAGCATGTTTTCCACACAAAAACAAAGATCAGACAATGCGAAACGCGCTTCCGCGCGCGGGTTAGCAGATCCCGCTTCTACGCGCGGAGAAGCGTTTTCAGTATGTTCGACGCAGCGTGTTTTCCATACAAACCAGGCGTACGAAGTGGCAGGCACAGCTAGTACTCAATAAATCTAATTTATATTCTATGTAATTTATACTTGCGATTGTCGGCACTTGGTGAAACTCCATATTTATAATATTTTTATTAAAAACACTTGTACTTGTTTCACTTAATATAATTTAATCCTACCGGTTTCGCTAACTTATAGCATCATCAGGGATTTTATACACATCATACACAACACATAAAACATTTTAATTAGCGAACGAAGTGCAACAATTAACTAAGATGATGCTATAAGTTAGCGAAACCGGTAGGATTAAATTATATTAAGTGAAACAAGTACAAGTGTTTTTAATAACAACATTATATATTCTATGTCTTTATATGGGCTACAATCTCAAGGTGTTTAAATTACCATAAACACGTAACTTTCTTCTTATTGTTGTTTGGCTTTGGGTTTTCGAGACGTAGGGTGAAACGACCCGATGAACCTTTGTTCTTACACCCTTATAAATCATATTGAAAAATGTTATAAGTTTTAATTTATAATCATAATACGTATGATTAATGATTCATACAAACCCTCAAAACATGTCAAATATTTTTAAACAGTAGCACAGTTGCCAAACAAAAATAGTAGGTATCGTAAAATCCCATTTAATATGCTGTTATCCTTTTAACAAACAAACGTGAGTTGACTAAGATAAGTTGGTAAAGCTTAATTAAAAAGTCTAATTTATAATAGTTATTTTAGATTTTAAGTAAAAAATAATATTAAATGAACAACACAAAGGATTGGTAGGCAGCAGTTTGTGACCTTCTTTGAATTAATGAAATGCACATAATATTCGGCACTATTCAATGCACTTTATGGCATACATATCATAATTGCCTCTGTGGTCTAGTGGTCAGAGCCATGGGCTTCCGATCCGGAGGTCCTGGGTTCCATTCCCCGGGGGGAACACAAAGATGATATTTGTGAATTTATTTTTTGTGAGATTTTCCCCAGTTTGGTTAGGACATTCTTCCATGCTGGACTGGGAGCGAGAAAAACATAGAATGTGCCAGCTGCATTTCCTCCCGGGCATGCTGTAAAAACCAGCTAAGGGATCTGAGGGTTTCAGTATATTGCAATTTAGGCGATGGGCTGACAACCTGTCACTACAGCAATATACGTACAAAATACAAATCCATCTTGAATAACCCTCAAAACTTTGTCAGACGTGGCGGAACGACCTTTGTTTAGGTCGTTTACGCTCTGCCTACCCCATAAGGGATAAAGGCGTGATTATATGTATGTATGTATGTATGGTTAGGACATTGCAGGCTGAATCACCTGATTGTCCGAAAAGAAAGAAAATTACGTGAATTTACGTGCTTCGGAGGGCACGTTAAGTCGTCGGTCCCGGTCGCTGTCTTTGATAGAGGTCGTTACTCGAACCATGTCAGAGGCCTAAATAGCTGTGCTACTAGGCGGTTTGAAAACTCTGACACTAGGGTTCATCGGGTCTTTAACTCGAGAAACCACACGCTTAGAAGAAGAAGAAGATGGCTTCTTATGGGCTCTTGTTGGTGGCATATATCACGACATTTACGCCTGTTCATTCTATAGGTATTAACGGTCAAATTAAAAATGTATGGCCACTTCCGTTTATGTTCTATTATCCACAAATAAACTATAAAAAATATTTGGTAGTATTTTGAGTAAAACTCTTATCAGATATTATTAAGGTATTTCTTCCATGCTGGACTGGGAGAGATAGAAATGTTCCAGCTGCCCTTCCTCCCGGACCTGCTGTAGAAGTCAGCAAAAGGGATTTGAGAGTTACAATGTATTTTAATCTAGGAAGGGCTGACAACCTGACATTGTCATTACAATTTAAAATTGCCCTAATTTTTTTCAGACGTGGTGAAAGCGCCTTTTACGAGGCGTTTTACGTTCTGCCTACCCCAAAGGGGATACAGTCATGATTTTATGTATGCAAATATTGTTTTGCTGTTTGATTGGATTCACAGTTATCGTTCAGCGCCTAAGTTTCTTATTATATTTGTCTACAGCTTGTCTTGAAAAGCTGAACAAACATTACGTGGTGTACAAAGAATTTCACAGTAGTGTAGCAGTATTTTAAATATCTCCTGGATTCATTAATAAAGCTAGATATCGAATTACCTTAACTACGTAGTACTATTATATATTCTGTGCCTACGCGGGAGATAAAATCTCTCTTCTTCGTTCTCGATTTCTGGGTGAAGGTTTTTAATTTTTTTTATTTGGAGATCCTAATTGAAATTAATAAATCTTAAGGTGTATCGTACCGGCAGATGAGCAGGTAGATTTCAAGATATGCAACCATCGCCCGTAATGCCTTAGAATATCGTCCAAATCAGCGCGAGCTACGGCGTGGCGGTTACAACCGTGGCCGTGTCAAAAATGTGCGAAGCACTCACAAAATAGCTAATTCCATAAAACTACAAGTCGGATTACAAAAAGCTATGTTGCGGTTTTAGATAATCATAATACGGATATTTTCCCGAAGGAACCGTGACAGCGCTCCTAATAGTTTAGAAAGAATATCAAATTGACTAATAAAAACAACTTTATATCCAGTTTTATTTGCATAGGTACTTATTTATGAACTAGAATATTTTTAAATGTTGAAATTGCAGGCCATGAACTTATTTCTTAGATGGTATATTTTTGTAGAATTTTCCAATGGTTCGTGTAGGAGGGATAAGCATCTTAAAACAACCATTTGCCGGTAGGAATCATCTTAAATCTTTATAATCACTTTTTTTTTTAATTTATTACATTTAAAAAAAATCTATAAATTACTAAAGAATGCCAGTAGAAGCTAGCTCTAGCTCTTTAACCTACATATCTAAACCTATTACGACATAAGTTTGATAATTTATTATTATTATTATATCGTCTTGTTAGAGTTGAATTAGTATGTGGTATTAGATTATTTTTATGAATTAGTTAGTGACCGATACCTAAGTAAGTAAACTCGGTAAGAGTTGGTGATAATGATAACAAACAACTAAAAAAATGCACCTACATACAAAATACTAAAATACAAAATTCTTTATTTAAGTAAATTACAGATTCACTTACAAACTAAGGGATGGAGTCTCCCAGTAAGCAAACATTTGCCTGTGTTGGGAGGCACCGCTCTTCCTTAACTAATAATATTTAAACCTGTAATTAAACTATTTAATAAATTTAAACTATTATTATTATTACATACCTACTTATGTTCTTTATCGATGACTTATTTAAGTTGTTTCCTTGTATATTTAGTTATAACAATAGAATTTTTCCCGAGTCTTTATTAGTAATACCTGTTTTAAGAACATTTTTGTGAATTCCAGCGGCAGGCCAACTGCCGGAAATCCGCATCTACCTGGCCGCTCTCATCATGTGCAGCGGTTTCTTCATGATGTACCTGGTGGAGGAGTTGGTGCACGTGTACATCAATAGAAGGGAGAACAAGACTGCCAACACCAGCTTCACCAGGGTGCTCAGCATCAGGAGGAGTAACGATGAGGGTACCACGAAAGATAGGCTTAGATACCATAATTATGAAGTTCAAAACCGGGACAGTATCTACATACTTGTTTGCATCAAGTTGAAAACCCCAGACATTCAGTAAAAAGCCAGATTTTTTCGAGGAAACTCGAAAGTTCAACGTTGCGCGAGCGAAGCGAACTTTACACCCCACAAAAGTTGAATCAACACGTCACGCGAGCGAAGCGAGCTCTACATGTCACGAAAGATGAATCAATACTTAAAGAGAGCGAAGCGAACTCAACACATAACGAGAGTTGAATCAATAGGTACGTAACGCGAGCATAGCAAACTCTACATGTCACGAAAGATGAATCAATATGTAAAGAGAGCGAAGTGAACTCAACACAAAACGAGAGTTGAATCAATAGGTACGTAACGCGAGCATAGCAAACTCTACATGTCACGAAAGTTGAATTAATACGTCGCGCGAGCGATGCGAGCTCTATTCTATACCACACGAAAGTGGAATCAATACGTAACGCGAATGAAGCGAGCTCTACACCTCGCGTTAGTTGAGTCAATACGTAACTCGAGTGAATCAACCTCTGCACTACGCCTTAATCAAATACGTAACGCGAGCGACAACCTGTCACTAAAGTATACACATAAGAAATTTCTGCTGTAAAAAAAATATTTTTAGAAATATGCAGTGCCCATTGTGTCTTTGTTTTTTATGTCCTGTTTTTATGATGTTTTTGTATACAATAAATAGTTTAATAAATAAATAAACTTTCTTAAATGACCATCAACCCTGTACTTACCCGTAAAGGATATAGGCGTGTAGTAATAATTACTGTTTTAAACATTTACACTATGATAAAATGAATTATTACTTTCAGACGGTGGAGAAAATGGGCCAAAGGATGAGGAGGCCAAGAGTCAGGACATGAAGGGCCACGGACATGGTCATTCCCACCTGCCTACCGACGGCACGGATGATAGTATAGTGGCTGCGATGCGAGGGTTGCTGATAGTGCTGGCGCTGTCCATACATGAGCTCTTCGAAGGGTTGGCTGTGGGTCTCGAGTCTTCAGCAAACAAAGTTTGGTAAGAGGAAATTGAAGGTATACAAAAAGTTACTTCCATGCTGGACTGGGAGCGAGAGAAAAACATAGTATGTGCCAGATGCATTTCCTCCCGGGCATGCTGTAAAAACCAGCTGAGGGATCCGAGGGTTTCAGTACATTGTAATTTTGGCGATGGGCTGACAATTTATAACTACAGCAAACCTAGAAATCCATCTTAAATAACCCTTAAAACTTTGTCAGACGTGGTGGAACGACCTTTGTTTAGGTAGTTTACGCTCTGCCTACCTTATCAGGGATAAAGGCGTGATTATATGTATTTATGTAGAAAAAGGTAGTGTGAGTATGATATCCTGAAAACTTTCATGGTGAATGAAAGCCCGGGAAAACTGTGACAGATTGCAGACGAACATTCGGATTTCGGTATGTTTTTGCGTTTAAAGCGATATGCTGACAACTCGTTATTAGACCAATACAAAATACCGGGTGCAAGCGATAGCTTAACGCAAACTGTTAGGGGTTGCACATATCCTGAAAGAATATCCTGGTGAAAGTTGTTCAGTTTCCTTGACTGAGCAACTCCTATCAGTTTGCGATAATCATTAATTTACACTTAGTATATCTAAAGTTTCCGCGGATCTTTATAGAAGTAAGGAACAGTAAAAATCTTGTACTATCAGCAGACAGAAAGTACTCGTGCTTACTCGTAGTTACGACAATTGCTCCGAATCAAGTGGTAGGTAAATGCGGAACAATTGTCGTTACTAATATACCGTAACACTACTAATAGTCATCAAATTAGTGCCGTACCTAACTAAACATTGTATTTTGTAAAACTAAGTTTCTCTAGTATTTCCAACTCGGTTTTAGAATAAACCTACACAAAGTTTATTGTATTTTAATCGAATATGTTGTTTCAAAAATAAGTTTTAGCTTCTTCTTCTTCTTTCGAGTGGGTATCGAGTCTATCGACCCGATGAGCCCTGGTGTCAGAGTTTTTAAACCGCCTAGTAGCACAACTATCAGGCCTCTGACATGGTTTGAGTAACGACCACTATCAAAGACAGCGACCGGGACCGACGGCTTAACGTGCCCTCCGAAGCACGAAATCTTTTTTTCTTTTCGGACAATCAGGTGATTCAGCCTGCAATGTCCTAACCAAACTGGGGAAAAATACACAAAGTGATAAATTCTCAAATATCAACTTTGTGTTTCCCCCCTGGGAATCGAACCCAGGACCTCCGGATCAGGAGTCCATGGCACTAGCCACTAGACCACGGAGGCAGTTTTAGCTATTAGATAGGTATAACAACATAATTTGAATTATGGTAGCTTGTTATTGGCACATACTTATTAATATAGATAAGTCATATTGTAACATAGGCTGTAAGCTTCCCAAATAAAATAAAAAATAAAAGATAATGAAATAGTAGTTATAGTCACTTAACTAATTTACTAAAAATACGTGTTGGTAAATTAGTAGTTAAGTTTATTTTTGAAATGTGTTTTTGATTAAAAAAACATGAAACTTTGTTTACCTATATTCTAAAACCGAGTTGGAAATACTATAGGTACTTTACAGAAGTGCAAGGAAATTATGCTAATCCAGACACGTAGTACCTAATCATAAGTGACTACTTGTTATGTATGTAAGTTGACAACAGTGTAAGAATATCATGTAATTGATACTTGAGCAGGTATTAAATCGAGTGTCCTTATTTGTAATAAACTCATGAGGCTTAACTTTTTCTAAGTCATTTAATAAGAGAAGTATATTGAACTAAGTAACTAGGCTGAACTCCGATTTTGGTACGCGGTATTTTTTTCCTATTTATCTCGTAATAAATATATAATTTATTTGGTCTTCCTTTTCTTCGAGTGAGTTTTCGAATTAATGCTGCCTATCAGTAACAGACTAACAGATAATAGGCCTCTGACATGCTTTTTTTAATGAACACTATCAATGATTGCGACCGGGACCGACGGCTTAACATGCCATAGCCAAGCCATGTCTGCTTTGTCCTAACCAAACTATAATAATAAGGTCTCATTTTATATGTATTAAAACCTATATCTACCCAGGATCATCGGCGTACCGTGTCGACGCACTAACCATTGAGCCACCAAATGATTCAAATCACCCTGTGAAACTTCTAGCCTCTTACAACGTCAATGTGTGACGTGAAATCCCACCCCAGTGTTACTTTTAGCTTCTATATTTTATGTTTTAAAAACATTACTAACAAACTCTTAACTACCTACAAATAATTAACACCTGTACCTGTTGTGTCGTTATTCCTTGTGTATTGTCTTTCTCATGTTACTCGTGTACAATAAACAGTAAATAAATAAACATACATACATACATACTATCACGCCTGTATCCCTAATGAGATAGGCAGAGCGTAAACAACCCAAACAAAGGTCGTTCCGCCACGTCTGAGAAGTTTTGAGGGTTGTTTAAGATAGAACTGGATATTGCTGTAGTGACAGGTTGTCAGCCCATCGCCTAAATTACAATATACCCTCGAATCCCTTAGCTGGTTTTTACAGCATGCCCGGGAGGAGCTGCAGCTGGCACATTCTAGGTTCTTCTGTCGCTCCCAGTCCAGCATGGACAAATAAATAAATAACATCAATTTCCAGGTTCATGTTCGGAGCAGTGTCGGCCCACAAATACATAATCGCGTTCTGCATCGGAGTGGAGCTGTTAGTAGCTGGCACGAGGCGCTGGCTGTCCATCCTGTACATCTTCACGTTTTCCTTCGTGTCTGCGCTGGGCATTGGCGTAGGGATATTGCTGGTTGGCGGAGCAGGAGCGGCACAGGCTGGGTTGTACTCTGTAATACTACAGGCAAGTGACATTCACTTGAGTCTTCTTCTGCTGTCGAGTGGGTATCGAGTCTATCGACCCGAAGAACCCTGGTGTTAGAGTTTTTAAACCGTCTAGTAGCACAACTATCAGGCCTCTGACATGGTCACTTGAGTGATTGATTGGTGAAACCTATGGGAGGGATTTACCTTTCTTAAGGTCTGTTTTGGGCAAAGGAATCATTGTTTTGCTTAGTTAGATCTGGTCCAAATCATAACCGACAAAAACTGAGTTGATGATTAAACGAACTCATCCAAAAGAAGCACGTTTTCTTACATTAAAGAGAATAAATAAATCCCGACACAGGGCATGGGAATTTGCAAAAAAGGAAGTCTTTTTAGGCGGTAAAATCTGCAAGCTAACACAGAATGTTCGACGTAAATTCTGTTCAGAAGCCCATACTTCTTTTTTTATACAAAAGCCTACAAGCTAACACAGAATGTACGACACTATGGCTCGTATTTATGAAGCGATCTCAAACTTGAGAGCAATATTAAGTATGGATTTGACAGGCCAGTTTGTACTGAAATGACATTTCTGATACGAATTCAAACTCGCTGTCACTAATGAGAGCTGATTTTAAGTACGGCCCTTAGTAAAGCGCTCTAAATTGCCTAAATTCCCTTCTTCTCCAGGGTCTGGCGTGCGGCACGCTGGTTTACGTGGTGTTCTTCGAGGTGTGGCGACAGGACCGCACGGGGCTGTTGCAGTTCGTGTGCTCAGTGCTAGGGTTTGCGCTCATGGTGGCCTTGGAGCTAGTCACCGAAGGGCGAGGTCAGTATCACACAAGCTAGCTCTGGATTTGTAGGGATAGATGGCGCAAAAAGAAGAAACACGAGTTCTGAAACGTGGTCTTGAAGTTTTCTTAGCGCACTACTGATATACAAGTTCCAAACAAGGTCCGCACCGGGCTGATGCAGTTCGTGTGCTCAGTGCTAGGGTTTGCACTCATGATGGCCTTGGAGCTAGTCACCGAAGGGCGAGGTCAGTATCACACAAGTAGAACTAAGTAGCAGTGTAGCGATAGATGGCGCCACAATTAGAAACAAGAGTTCTGAAACGCGGTATCGATGTTTTCTCATCGATATACAAGTTCTAAACATGTCATGGCGTGCGGTACGCTGGTATATGTGGCGTTCTTCGAAGTGTGGAGAAAGGACCACACGAGGCTGTACAGTTCGTCTGTTCAGTGCTAGGGTTTGCCCTCATGGTGGCGCTGGAGGTCGTCACAGAAGGGCGAGGTTAGTATCACACGGCTAGATTTGAGTAATGAGCGGTAGATGGCACCACAACAAGAAAGACGAGTTACATACATACATACATCCCTAATGGGGTAGGCAGAGCGTAAACAACCTAAACAAAGGTCGTCCCGCCACGTCTGACAAAGTTTTGGAGATTATTTAAGATAGATTTTTAGGTATATTGCTGTAGTGATAGGTTGTCTGCCCATCTCCTAAGTTACAATATACTGAAACCCTCGACTCCCTTAGCTGTTTTTTACAGCATACCCGGGAGAAATTCAGCTGGCACATTCTATGTTTTTCTCTTGCTCCCAACCCAGCATGGAAGATTTACATACAATAGATATACAAGTCCCAGCAGAGCCCGATGGTGTAGTGGATAGGGCCGCTGCCTCCTGAGCGGGAGGTCGTGGTTCGAATCCCACCACGTACCAATGTGTTTTTCGGTTTTCGAATTTCATATGTACGTTTATTCGGCGCTTTTTCCGTGCTTCGGAAGGCACGTTAAGCCGTTGGTCCCGGTTAATATCGTTTAATACCGTAGATATTAGTCGTTAAGCCATATCAGAGGCCAGTGCTAAGCATTGGCGGCTTGAAAACTCTGACCTAATCTAGGATTGGGTCTGGTTTCCCTTCTGGGTTGCGGAGGTCAGATGGCAGTCGCTCTGTGTAAAAACCAGTACCCTCGTTCAATCCCCTAGATTAGGTAGCCGTCCCGTAAGATACGGGATAAGGCTAGAGAGATGATGAGATATACAAGTCCCAAACATGTCTGGTTGGACTTCGGTCCTCTGGTCACAACACGCGGCCAGACAGGTAGCTACACTTTTCCCATCCTTCTTTATTTATCTAACTGGCTTCAATATGTAACACCAAAAGATTCAATTATTCAAGCTTTCGGCTCCTAAGATAGCATTGGTGTCGTTTCGCGAGAGATGGTCATTGGTCGCTAAGAACCGAATGCTACTTTAAAACCGCAAGTATTCATCTTCATTATAATAGCTTCACTAGTAGAACTGCCTCCGTGGTCTAGTGGCTATTGGCATGGACTCCCGATCCGGAGGTCCTGGGTTCGATTTCCAGGGTAAACACAAAGTTGATATTTGAGAATTTATCACTTTGTGATTTTTTCCCCAGTTTGGGGAGGACATTGCAGGCTGAACCACCTGATTGTCCGAAAAGAAAAAGATTTCGTGCTTCGGAGGGCACGTTAAGCCGTCGGTCCCGGTCGCTGTCTTTGATAGTGGTCTTTACACAAAACCATGTCAGAGGCCTGATAGTTGTGCTACTAGGCGGTTTAAAAACTCTGACACCAGGGTTCATCGGGTCCATAAACTCGATACCCACTCGACAGAAGAAGAAGAGGAAGCTTCACTAGTGTGAATCAAATTTGAATTTCTCTAAATTATGTAAATCTCACTTTATATGAGGTTGCATTTTAAATTGCAATTTTAGATAGACCACAACATTGGAGTACAATGAATTTAGCCATTACCAAAACAATGTTAATGATATTTTAATGATAATAATATAAAGTGATCAAGCAAAATTAGATTACCACTTTGCTTTGGTTATGTAACGTAACATTTGCGGGTTAACCACATTTAAATAAGATTATTATTTTGATATTTCATCGCAGTTTCATGCGACATGGTCACGAGCAGACTGGCCACATTTTACTAACTTTTTAGAGTTTAGACTTAGTGGTGTTCCTACTTAGGTATTGTTTTAAAAAAGTATATTTTCTTTATTTCAGCTGTTTGAAAAAGAACGAAACAGAAGAAAATTTTACGGAATTTTCATGACTGACTTTAAAGAAAGTTACACAGTACAAAAACGTCGACAGCAGGTAAGAAAGAAAAGGATTTTAAGGAATAATCAGTATGCGTATTTGAGCCTCTGCCTCTATATTATTTAGTGTATTTATTATTATAAGTAGTAGAAATAGACGTTATTACTCTGAATTTATTTCTAGCGTAGATATTCCCATTTTTTTTTAAGTTTCTTCCAGGTGCGAGAGAAAAACCTAGAATGTGCCAGCTGCATTTCCTCCCGGGCATACTGTAAAAACCAACTAAGAGATGCGAGGGTTACTGTATATTGCAATTTAGGCGACGGGCTGACAACCTGTCCCTACAGCAATATACCTACAAATCTATCTTAAATAACCCACCCTCAAAACTTTGTCAGATGTGGCGGAACGACCTTTGTTTAGGTAGTTTACGCTCTGCCTACCCCATCAGGGATAAAGGCGTGACTATATGTATGTATGTATATTACCCTAAACATGAAGACGACGTATTAAAAATATCTTAAAATTACACTTTTAAATGTTTTTTTAAAGATGGTCACCAGTTAGAAGGTTTATTGTTAAAAATATTGTTATATGTTAGCTTTGTACCTATATTAGGATTGTGGACCACTTCTAAGTTTTGTGTCAAAGACGTAGGTAATTTGTATATATGTGTAATTTGTATGTATGTTTGTTATTGCATATCATATCACACTCTGTATAATATACATAATGTTGTGACGCTCTGTACTATTTTATTTAAGATAAAGACGATCAGAACATTCTACTTATTACCGTATCTAAATACATAGTAAATGTTAGTTGTATAGTACAATACTATTATTTAGATACGAGTATTATATTGTTAATATATCATAAGGTTAACTTTTTACCATAGTATTTCCAACACAGTTTTAGAATAAAGGTAATCACAGTTTCATGTCTTTTAATCGAAGATATTGTTTCTTAAATAAGTTTTAGCTATTAGATATGACAACATTATGAAATAGTAGTTTTAGTAGTTTAACTAATCTGCCAACACGTATCATTTATTTTTGAAATGTGTTTTTGAATAATAAGACATTAAACTTCGTTTACCTTTATTCTAAAATTGAGTTGAAACTACTATAGTGATTGTTAAAATAATTGTACCTATTTAATACGTACCAGCCTACTTTAATGCTAAATCAACAGCTTTATTAGTTATCCGTATGCACTTTTTTATTTTTCGAGATATATTCCCTAGGCTTAAATAACACCAATAAATACCTATAATATTTATACGTACTTTTTAGTCTTGGTAACCATTAAAGTCACCTAAATATTTCCTGTGGTTGTACGTAGTATAAATTCCTTTATATGGTCTATGGTCAGATATTTTTATAACAGTGTAAATAGAAGCTGCGTCCAATTAGACTAAGTTTGTTGTTGATGGAATTGAATTATGTACATAATATTATTGTTATTAAAATAAATACCCCATACTTTGGTTAAATTATTGTTTATTTTTACACATATAAATTTATAATCATAAGTCATAATATATTTCAGCACTATTTATATATATATATATATACTCTTTACATTCTCCTCTACCCAAAGGTTGTCTGGAAGAGATCGCTTCCAGCGATAAGACCGCCTTTGTGCACATTAATTTAAGTTTATTTTTGTATTTCTTGTTTTTTGTGTACAATAAAGTGTTTTTACTTTCTTAATACCGGGTGTAGGAGAAAGCATCCCGCAAACTGATAGGGGTTGCTCAGTCAACGAAACTGAACAACTATTAGCAGATTGATGTTTTAGGAAGTGAAAAAAAATATTACTTTACCATACAAAATGTCTACGTCGATAAGACGATTTGTATGGAAAACCAAATATATTTTTTTTCTCACCTACTGAAAAAAATCCTGCTGATAGTTGTTCAATTTTGTTTACTTAGCAACCCCTATCAGTTTGTGGGATGCTCTCCTTTCACCCCGTATAATATACGTTTACCTATCTATATTAATAATAATATTCTTCGGTAATACAAGTTTTTGTCATGCCTCATACTTTAGCTACAACAATTATTAGATACACTAAAAATTACCAAATATTCAGTTTATTTTTGTTTTTATAAAATATACTGTTCTTTGAATAGATAGTAGTAATTTCTTTAATGAATCAATCTGTCCAAATACTAATACTTTTAAAATATCTTATCATTCCAAAGAATTTACTCAGTCTTACTATAATATATTTTTGTGGTGTTACTTCAATGTCGAACTAGGATTGAGAAAGATATACAAAAAGGACCCAAACACATAGGGGTGTAGGTAATTTTATGTTTTACAACGTGTAACAGAAAAGGTACATGATGCATTATTTATTTATTTATTTATTTCTACAAATATATAGTCATTAGTCATTACAGGCATGCCCAAGCTAACTATATACGCAATCAAATTATAATTTACAAAAATACGACACGGTTGCTTTTGTGAATTCCGTCAACGAACACGTGTAAATATCCAATTGTGGATTCTCCTGAATGATAGAATTAATCGCTTTATGATGCTTTATTATGATTATGAAGGATGTGAAATCTGCCAAAACTGAACAAATTTCTCCAAGGAACGAAGGTCGAAAAACGATAAAATAAAGGAAGTGGCTAGACAGCCACTATATATAGCGGTCGTTTAACCAATATTGCTATACAGCTACCAGTACTTAGCTACACAAATTTGTTTCTTAATACAAAGGAATAAGGCAGATTTTGCAATGTACGTACGTGTATTTAAGCGAATACAGTCACATTAGCGGCAGTATAATTAGATGTCAGACGCAAGAATATGAACCTTATTAGTTTTCTTCGAAAGAACATTTTGTTCATGTCAATAATGCAGTGAAGTACGCACATAAACAAATCTTAAATTTGACCTCCCATACAAAATGCATCATCAGCAAGAGCCCGATGGTGTAGTGGATAGGGCCGCTGCCTCCTGAGCAGGAGGTCGTGGTTGGAATCCCACCACGTACCAATGTGTTTTTCGGTTTTCGAATTTAATATGTACGTTTATTTGGCGCTTTTTCCGTGCTTCGGAAGGCACGCTAAGCCGTTGGTCCCGGTTAATATCTTTCAATAAAATAGATATTAGTCGTTAAGCCATGACAGGCGGCTTGAAAACTCTGACCTAATCTATGTAGGATTGGGTCTGGTTTCTCTTCTGGGTTGCGGAGGTCAGATGGCAGTCGCTCTGTGTAAAAACCAGTACCCTCGTTCAATCCCCTAGATTAGGTAGCCGACCCCGTGAGATACGGGGTAAGGCTAGGGAGATGATGATACAAAATGCATCATCTGAAAACATATGTAGTATTGGAAGACTACCATTTTTTTTCGTATTTCGTTACGACCAAAATTGAGATAAATTGTTTAGTTTCATGGGCAGAGGTACATTCTTCAGAGCGTTCATACCTTTTCTGTTACTGCCTGTTGTAGTCAAAGAAATAAACTGAGGTAGACGCGACACATACGCCAAAAGTTGAAGAGCTTCAACGAAGGGAAATTGGCACCCTTGCCTTCAGCGTTCAATAGCGCGTTAACAAACGAATGACGATTTGCACAGTGTGTCGCGTCTTCCTCAGTTTATATAGAAGTCTTCGGTTGCAGTATGAGCATGTTTGAGGTATTTTGCAATGTCTCTCTAGTGATGGAGCCTGTCGGTGCGTTGAGCGGCAGTTAGCACGTGCTGGTCATTGATATCAGCCTGAAATAGACAAAAGGAGTTTAATTTTTCTATTTCAGTAAACGTGGTACTTACTGAGTTCTGCTAAGGCGTAGCGAGTGTAAGTAGGTACGTGCTTTTGGGTACAACAGCCATAGAAAGAAATAACACTAAAACTAAGAGTATTCGTAAAAACAATGGAGTATGTTCTTCTTGAGAGATGTACGAGGAAATATAGAATGTTCCAGCTGCTTCACTTTCGGGGCTATCTATAAAAACCAGTTAAGAGACCCGAAGGCTTCAGCGTATTGCAACTAAGGCGTCGTGCTTAGTGCTGACAATTTGTCGTTCTTTCGGAAACGGCTTTTTTAAGCCAAGAAGGAAAGAGGTGCGATTGGTACACACATACATACATATTATCACGCCTTTATCCCTAACGGGGTAGGCAAAGCGTCAACGACTTAAAGGTCGTTCTAACAGAGTTTTGAGAGTTATTTAAAATAGATTTGTAGGTATATTGCTGTAGTGACAGGTTGTCAGCCCATCGCCTAAATTACAATATACTGAAACCCTCCCTCAGCTGGTTTTTACAGCATGCCCGGGAGGAAATGCAGCTGGCACATTCTATGTTGTCCTCTCGCTCCCAGGCCAGCATGGAAGTTGGCGGTTGATTCGTATCTACCTGTAATGCCAGTTTGTCTAGGTGTTTGTTCTGGGCACGCGCCTCGTTGCGCAAGCCAGCCGCGAGTCCCTTCAAATCCTTCACTGTTGTGTGTACGTGAGATAAGTTGGACTCCATCTCATCCTCGCCCGCGTCGTGGGTTATCCTGGAAAATCATTAGAAAAAATCTGGAATATCATCAACATCTTCCTAGCCTTATCCCATATCAAACGGTTCAGCTTCCTAATTTAGGTGATTGAACGAGGGTACTGGTTTTTACACAGAGCGACTGCCATCTGACCTCCGCAACCCAGAAGGGAAACCAGACCCAATCCTAGATTAGGTCAGAGTTTTCAAGCCGCCAATGCTTAGCACTGGCCTCTGGCATGGCTTAATGACTAATATCTACGGTATTAAACGATATTTACCGGGACCAACGGCTTAACGTGCCTTCCGAAGCACGGAAAAAGCGCCGAATAAACGTACATATGAAATTCGAAAAAAACATTGGTACGTGATGGGATTCGAACTACGACCTCCAGCTCAGCAGGCAGCGGCCCTATCCACTACAAGATCGGGCTCTTCAGGAATATGAGAAACAATAAATCAGAAATTTCAACCGCAACCAGGATTTTAACCTGCGTCTTTGGAACACCGTCACAAAGCATTACCCAACTAAGCTAACGCCGATCGTTGCTTCTTATCGTCATAAGTGGACGCTAGAGAATTATATGTAAAATTGACCAGGACCAGCGGCTTACGTGCCCTCTGAAGAAACACATACGGGAGTATAAACCACAACCGAGCGACTGTTCAGCTCGACATTTGACAACCTAATGGTAGGAGGCGCCTGTAAATGATAGTACATACTTACATACATATAGTCACGCCTTTATCTCTAATGGGCTAGGCAGAGCGTAAACGACCTAAACAAAGGTCGTTCCGCCACTTCTGACAAAGTTTTGAGGATTATTTAAGATAGATTTGTAGGTACATTGCTGTAGTGACAGGTTGTCAGCCCATCGCGTAAATTGCAATATACAGAAACCATCGGATCCCTTAGCTGATTTTTACAGCATGCCCGGGAGGAAATGCAGCTGGCATATTCTACGTTTTTCTCCCTCTCAGTCCAGCATGGAAAAATTAAATATTAAAATATATTATCCTGGAAAATATATTATGTAGAATTAATAATCTCCTTTTGTCGGCTGGATTTGGAGCCCCATGATCTGTGTGACGATCAAAGACTGCGGGACCTCCGAAGAGGGACATGTTTTGTTATAGGAGGGGAAGATCAGCTAGCCACAGCCCGTCGACCTCAAAATACCGACTATTCAACCAAATAAATGCTAATGTAATAAACCAGTTTTGATAATACAACCCACACAGTAGAAACTAGTTTTCAAATAGCATCTATGAAAAATGACCGCTTTTTACCTTGGCACTATTCCGTCTGGAAAGCTGTCTTCATCTGACACCCTCTGCGGCTGGTCGCTCACCACTTTCTCCTCTTTGCTCTTCTTCCAAGCTTTATTATTTTCACTTGCAGACTTCGGTCTAGAAAATAAACACACAAAAATAAGTAACGTTAGACATAATTAAAGATATTTTTGCTCTATTACGAGTATGTTTCGGTCTGTAGAAATAAGTACGACAAAAATTTTAATGGACGTGGTGAAAAAAAATACGAAAGGAGACAACTACCTTATAATATTTACAAACGAAAACTGAAGCCACTGTACCGCCTACGACCACGGTAATTTCAAGTCCTGTTGTAATTTTTCTTAGCAACTGGATTCTCGAGTCGAACAACGACCCGAAGAACCCTGGTGTCAGAGTTTTCAAACCGCCTAGTAGCACAGCTTAAGCCTCTGATATGGTTTGAGTAACGACCACTATCAAAGACAACGACCGGGACCGACGGCTTAACGTGCCCTCCGAAACACCTGTTGTACTAATAGGGGGTGAGATAAGAGTCAACAAAGAACCAGAAAAAATGCTATGGGTTCGGCGGATGCCGCGAAATTGAAAATAAAATTACAATTGGCCGTCAGGTATAGGTATGCCGTTATTTTACATACATACATATAATCACGCCTTTATCCCTAATGGGGTAGGCAGAGCGTAAACGACCTAAACAGGGGTAGTTCCGCCACCCACGTCTGACAAAGTTTTGAGGGTTATATAAAATAGATTTGTATGTACGAGGGGTGGCTGATAAGTAATCTACCTAACTATGAAAGAAAAGACTTTGATGGCTAGTTTATTTTTTATTTTTCTATATAGTCTCCTGCAAGTGAAATACACTTATGACATTTGCAAATAAGTGACATCATGCCGTTATAATAGTAATTTTTATTTTGCTCGTCAAAATGGTCAGTCACAGCCTCTTTCATTTCTTCGTCCGTCGAAAATCTGCGACCCCTCAATATTTTCTTTAAATCTTTGAATAAGAAATAGTCACAGGGAGCCAGATCTGGACTATAAGGTGGATGGTTAATTTCTGTGAAGCCGTTTTTGCTCAGGGCTGACCTCGCCGTTAAGGCTGTGTGTACAGGAGCATTGTCTTGTAAAATCAGAACACCTTTGCTGAGTTTGCCTCTCCGCTTTTCTTTGATTTGTTCATGAAGCTGGTCAAGCAAGTTTGCATAATATTCAGCATTCATTGTTGTATTTTTAGATAAATAATCTATCATCAAAATCCCTTCGACACCCCAAAATACGGTGGCCATTAGTTTTCCAGCCGACGGCCGAACCTTAAACTTCCTTGGCGGCTTTTCTCCTTTAAATTTCCATTGCATTGACTCTTGTTTGCTTTCCGGATCCCACTGGCGAATCCAAGTTTCATCACAGGTCACAATTCGAGAGATAGTCTCTTCTTCTTTACCTTTGACCAGGTCTAGAAATTCCTGACAACATTCTACTCGCCTTTGTTTGTCAAAAGGGTTAAAATTCTAGGGACCCAACGCGCGCTCACCTTGGACATGCCCAAATGTTCGTGAATAATTTCATGAACTCGTTCCTTGCTAATGCCCACATCTCTGGCTATCTCCCACTGCTTGATTCGCCGATCTGCAAGAATCAGGTTCTTCACCTTTTCAACATTATCTGCGGTAACAGCAGAAATTGACCTTCCACTACGTGTGTCGTCTTCCAGGCTCTCACGGCCATGTTTAAATTGCTTCGACCAAAACTTTATGACGAATTCAGAAGGACTTGAATCACCAAACACATCTGCGTAGGCGTATTTCCTTCTTTACTTAGGAATTTAATCACTGCTCGATGCTCAAATTTCATCATTTTGAAATTTTCTTTCGACATGGTGAAATCAAAGCCGCGCCAAACAAACAAAAGCACGCAAAAAAAAATAAGCGTCATAATTTTGAAAAAGGTATAAATATAGAATATGATTTTGCAATGGCCAGTTCGATTTTCAAAACTTTCTTTAACAAAGTAGATTTTATATCAGCCGCCCCTCGTATATTGCTGTAGTAGTGAAAGGTTGTGAGCCTATCGTCTAAATTGCAATATACAGAAACCCTCGGATCCCTTAGCTGGTTTTTACAGAATGCCCGGGAGGAAATGCATCTGGCACATTCAATGTTTTTCTCTCGCTCCCAGTCCAGCATGGAAAATGGGTAATTGTGTATGACAGGCTCCATACAAAATACATATAAATGTACTCGTACCTTTTCCAGGGCAACACGCAGAGTCCACACCACTTCTCCATATGAGTGATTGCTTTCTCTGAATCTTGGATTTCCTCACGGATTTTACGATTATTCTCGTCCAGCATTTTCAGCTTCTCTGTAACAAATAGAAAAGAAGGGACATAAGTTTTATGGTGGCTTATCATATCAGTAGAAGCATTTGAAATGTGGTGTTGGAGGCGAATGGAAAGAATTAATTGCATGGAAAGGAAAACAAATGAGATACTGAGAATGGTAAAAGAGAAGAGAAATATACTGATGACAATAGAGAACCGAAAAGGAACAATCATAGGCCACGTGATTCTTACAAAACATAGAAGGGAAATTAGAAGGCAAGAGAGGAAGGGAAAGACCGAGACGCAGTTACTTTGACCAAATTAAAGAGAAGGTGAATGTCAAGTCGTATCAGGAAGTGAAATTGTTAGCAGAAGACAGAGAATTGGCGATTACTCCACCGACAAGTGCCTAGCACATAAATTTAAGAAGAAGAAAAGATCATATCACTGCTAGCGTATGGTTTTGTACTCACCTAATATAAGGTACCCTTCTTCTTCTGTCGAGTGGGTATCGAGTCTATCGACCCGATGAACCCTGGTGTCAGAGTTTTTAAACCGCCTAGTAGCACAACTATCAGGACTGACATGGTTTGAGTAACGACCACTATCAAAGACAGCGACCGGGACAGACGGCTTAACGTGCCCTCCGAAGCACGAAATCTTTTTCTTTTCGGACATTCAGGTGATTTAGCCTACAATGTCCTAACGAAACTGGGGAAAAATTCACAAAGTGATAAATTCTCAAACATCAACTTTGTGTTTCCCCCCTGGGAATCGAACCTAGGACCGGATCGGGAATTCATGGAATCCATGGCACTAGCCACTAGACCATGGAGGCAGTTTCAGTTTGCAGGTCCTTTAAACACCACAAGAAGCAACACTAAAGTCGTTAAAGCGATGACTTTTCCCGTTAGAGTCGACTTAGATATTTTCTCGCAATTAGTAGCTTTCCCGGTTCATACCGGGTGTACGAGACTGCGTCCTGCAAACTGATAGGGATTGCTCAGTCAACGACACTGAACAACTTAAGGAATTCATTCAGGAAGTGGTAATAAAAATTGGCTATTCCATCTTCTTCTGTCGAGTGGGTATCGAGTCTATCGACCCGATGAACCCTGGTGTCAGAGTTTTGAAACCGCCTAGTAGCACAACTATCAGGACTGACATGGTTTGAGTAACGACCACTATCAAAGACAGCGACCGGGACCGACGGCTTAACGTGCCCTTCGAAGCACGAAATCTTTTTCTTTTTCAGACAATCAGGTGGTTTAGCCAATGTCCTAACCAAACTGGGGAAAAATTCACAAAGTGATAAATTCTCAAATATCAACTTTGTATTTCCCCCCTGGGAATCGAACCCAGGACCCCGGATCAGAAGTCCATGGCGCCAGCCACTTCACCACGGAGGCAGTAGTGTCCTCCATGATCAGACAATTTGTATGGAAAAGCCATTATTTTTCCCTTCCTAAAAGAATTTCCTAGTGGAAGTCATTGACTGTGTAACCCTTCAGTTTGTGGGACGCTGTCCGTTACACCCCGTATTCTTACAAATCTAACTATTAAAAAATGAAAGAGTTTGTGTAATAAAATAATTCAGTTTTAAAAGTATAGGTTTGCACTTACCTCCTTGCTCTCCTAAGTTGACATGAGCCTGGATGCCAACCTCCTTGCTCTAAAGGTGCAGCATGGGTGCAGCACAAAATACTGGGTGTTATTTAAATCATGCATATTATTATAGGTTATTTAAAGTAACGAATACGAGAATAAGTTGCTTAGGTGGGGGATACCAAGGCTTGTATTTATAAAGTGATCTCAAGATTGAGAATAATATTAAGTATGGATTCGACAGGTCCTTTTGTACTGAAATGTCATTTCTGATACGGAGTCTAACTAGCTGTCAGTCTCAAGTGCTGTTTATAATTACGGGCCCTAATGATATGTTTTACCGCGCGCAATTCCTCCTGGCAGACAGCGTCACACTTTTTTATTTAGGTATATCTTTTCTGTAATAATTTGATTATTTATTTCTGTTACTTCTGTCGATGTTACAGGTTACAGATAGACAGGAGAGTTATCCTCGCAATTATAATAAACTAGCTTTATGTGAGCGGTGTCACCCACTGCTAAATAATGTTTCCCGTGGGAATGATGTACTTTCCCGCGGTAAAAAGTAGTCTATGTTACTCAGGGTGAACGTAGTATTCTAACAGTGAAAGAATTTTTGAAATCAGTCCAGTAGTTTTTGAGTTTATTCATTACAAACATACATACACACACACAAAATACAAATCTTTCCTCTTTATGATATTAGTAATAATAGTCCCACCGATTTTCGGTGACGGCCGCCAATCTCCCAGAGATTGGCCAACTGCGCAGGACTTGTTTTTAGTGCTCAAGTGTTTGCGCTACACACACACACAGGTGCACTTTCTATTCCTTCAATCTCTTATTCTGATGGGACAGATTGACTGATACAACCACAGAGAAATCAGGCGCAGGATCGACTATTTACACGCCCATCCGACAGCATGGATCATCTTACTTTTCAGACAATCAGGTTATCAGCCTGCAATGTCCTAGCCAAACTAGAAACGACAACACAAATTCATTGTCCCCCGCCGGGAATCGAACCCGGGACCTCCGGATCGAGAGTCCATGACTCAGACCGCTAGACCACGGAGGCAGTCAAAATTGCATGATATTAGTATACTGGGTGTAAGGGCCAGCGTTCCGCAAACTGATAGGGGTTGCTCAGTCAACGAAACTGAACAACGATCACCAGGAAATTCTGTCAGGAGACGAAAGTAAAAATTGACTTCCCCATACAAAATGACCACCTCGATCAGACAATTTGTATGAAATTTATTTCACTTCCTGAAAAAAAAAATACTTGCTGACAGTTGTTTAGTTTCGTTGACTGAGCAACCCCTATCACTTTGCGGGACGCTGTCCCTTACACCCCGTAGATATAAGGAAATTAATTACGAGGCGGCCTGCCAGCAGGGATTGCGCGCGGTACAACTTGTGAATTAAACGAACTAGAAGTGGTATCAAATTCGTTTCGCGGATAAAAGTTTCGATGCAGCCGAGTGCATCGCAAACTTTTGCTTTTGACAGTTTGAATTGAGACAAAATACTTGATTGAGACAGAGGGATTTTGTGTACATACATATAATCACGCCTTAATGGGGTAGGCAGAGCGTAAACGACCAAGCAAAGGTCGTTCCGCCACGCCTGATAAAGTTTTGAGGGTTATTTAAGATAGATTTGTTATTGCTGTAGTGACAGTTTGTCAGCCCATCGCCTAAATTGCAATATACTGAAACTCTCGGATCCCTTAGCTGGTTTTTACAGCATGCCTGGGAGGAAATGCAGCTAGCACATTCTATGTTTTTCTTTCGCTCCCAGTCCAGCATGGAAGAGTTTTGTGTAAGCTGTGCTAATTAGGTTTAATTATTAACAATAATATGGGGAAAGTAATAAATAAAATAACAATTTGTTACTTACCTCATCCACCAATCCAACCATTCGCCGAGTAGATTGAATAGACTGAAATAAGAGAAAAGGTATTTAAAAAAAACGCGTTCGTTCAGCTGGACGGCATGACACATTAGAGTACTTATTTTAGCTATTTAAAAAAAACAACTGGTAACCATGTTGATCTGTGACCATCATCATTTAGGAAGTTATAATTAATAGCCCTCCCACCGATTATTAGTGATGGCGGCCAACACCCAGAGATCGGTCAACTGCGCAGGACTAGTGTTTTAGTGCCCAAGTGTATGTGCTACACACAGGTGCACTCTGTATTCCATCAATCTCTTATTCTGATGAGATGGATTGACTGACAAAACCAGAGAGAAATCAGGCGCAGGATCGCCTATTTACATGCCCATCCGATAGCATGGATCATCTTACTTTTAGAACAATCAGGTGATCAGCCTGCAATGTCCTAACCAAACTAGAAACAACAACACAAATTCATTGTGCGGGGCCAGGAGTTGAACCCGGGGCCTCCGGGTCGACAGCCCGTGGCTCAGACCGCTAGATCACGGAGGCAGTAGGTAGGTAATTAAAGAGGATATGTTACCTGACAGCCCGATGGTGTTGTGGATAGGGCCGCTGCCTTCTGAGCGGAAGGTCGTGGTTCGAATTCCACCACGTACCAATGTGTTTTTCGGTTTCAGAATTTCATATGTAGGTACGTTTATTCGGCGATTTTTCCGTGCTTAGGAAGGCACGTTAAGCCGTTGGTCCCGGTTAATATCGTTTAATACCGTAGATATTAGACATTAAGCCATATCAGAGGCCAGTGCTAAGCATTGGCGGCTTGAAAACTCTGACCTAATCTATGATTGGGTCTGGTTTCCCTTCTGGGTTGCGGAGGTCAGATGGCATTCGCTGTGTAAAAACCAGTACCCTCGTTCAATCCCCTAGATTAGGTAGCCGCCCCGCAAGATACGGGATAAGGCTAGGGAGATGATGATGTTACCTGGTCAGCCACCTGCCTGGAGCGGTTCTGCAGCAGGTCTACACTGCTGCTCAGCTGTAAGGGTGTCTCTTCCGGGCGCATCATCGCGGGCATTCTTCGATCTGTAGGTTAACCATTTATTATGGCACAAATATTTATGTTGTCAAATATCTATGACATGCACATTAAAGATGATAGGATAGGTCCTTTAAGGTAACGATACTAGCCAAGTGCCGCCCTCATTAGTCAAAAAATCATAATTCTATAAAAACGCAGTGAATCGAAAAACCGGTCCATCAGAATGAAGTTATAGATAGTCATTAAAATAATTTAGAACCCTATAAATTAGCAATTCATAGCTCGTTGAAGTAACAGGAAGAAAAGTTGCAGTTGGTGGTCGTTATTCGACGAACTATGAATCGCTATTCGACGAACTATGAATCGCTATTCGACGAACTATGAATCGCTAATGTATATTATTAATCGATAATGTATATTAGCGATTCATAGTTGTAGTAACAGGAAGAGACATTGCGAATAACCTTATTATACAATAAGGTCTAAATTATTTTAATTACTACAAGGTGGCGCAAAAGAAATCACCCTATTGGAAGATGCTCTCATTTTTGCAAATGGCCGCCAATGTCAAATCTGTTTTGACATTTGTGGACTAGACAGATGCAGAATACAAGTGAACAAGCCATGGAGCGATACACTCCCCAAGAACGCGGAAAAATCGTGTCTATTTTTTTGAGTAACAATTCGTCTGTGGTGTTGGCGCAGCGCGAATTCCGTCGCCGATTCCCCGGCCGTCCGACACCGACTGCGCAAACACTGCGACGTTTAGCCACCAACCTTGAAGAGTATGGGACCACACGAGACGTTGCTAAGAGTGGCCGGCCCCGGAGCGCCCGTTCTGCCGAGAATATCGCCGCTGTAGCCGAGGACGTTGAAGTGAGCCCCGAAACATCGACCAGACGACGTGCCACGCAATTGGGCCTCAGCCGGCGGTCCTTGCAGCGAATTTTGGTGCGAGACTTGAAGATGTTTCCTTACAAAGTCCAGACCGTGCATCAGCTGCTGCCTGCCGACCGCCAAACGCGCGTAACCTACGCCCAAGCCATCCTCAATCTCGAGGAAGAATTGGACAATTTTTCGACCAAAATCATCATGAGCGATGAGGCTCATTTCCACCTCAGCGGTTACGTGAATCGGCAAAATTATCGCTTCTGGGGCACCGAGAATCCACGAGTGATGCACGAGGAGCCGTTACACCCGCTCAAAGTGACTGCGTGGTGCGCTGTTCACGCTGGAGGAGTCATCGGGCCATTTTTTTTCGAGAACGCCGCGGGTCAAACGACAACAGTGGACGGTGCGCGCTATAGGGCCATGTTGACCGAATTTTTTCTGCCGCAATTGGACGAATTGGGACTGGAGGACATGTGGTTCCAACAGGACGGGGCAACGGCGCACACTGCACGAGCCACAACCGACATTCTGAAGGCGGCATTTCCGGGTCGCCTAATCTCTCGTTTTGGCGATTTGCACTGGCCGGCCAGATCGCCCGATTTAACGGTCCCGGACTTCTTTTTATGGGGTTTTTTGAAGTCTCGTGTTTACGTCAACAAGCCTGAGACCTTGGAAGCCCTCAAAGACAACATTCGACACGAGTGCGAGAATCTGTCGCCCGAAGTTCTCGCCGAAGTGATGAAAAATGCCATAAAACGAGCCCGTATGGCAATCAATTGTAACGGCGCCCATTTGGCCGATATCATCTTCTCGACTTGACCAGTAAAATTCTAAAGGTGCAAATAAATATAATCAAAAAACAGATTCGAAGTTTTTCATTTAGAAAAAAAATGAGAGCCAAACAACATCGGATGACTTCTTTTGCGCCACCTTGTATATCTTGATTACTATATGAAAGCTGTCATACATTTTCGCGCCAATCCATATATTTTTTCACTGAATACGGAGTAGTGTAAAATCGCCCTAAAGAAGAAAAGCAAGTGTGCTAGTATTATGATAGGACTTTTAGATTTCAAAGACTTTTCACTGACTACTTAGTACCTACTCTAGTTTGTAGTATCATCATTATTATGCTCAGTAAAAAAACATGACCACCAATATGTATTTTACGGCACGTAATAACTGAAATCATTTAATTCTGCCCGCCCACAACCGTAGCACAGACAGATTATATGGCGGTGAGCGCTATAAAATGAATGCATATTTATAGATATGACAAAATAATGAAATAGTAGTTTTACTGATTTAACTAATTTGCAAACACGCATCATATATTTTTGAAATGTGTTTTTTAATAAAAAGACATGAAACTTTGTTTACCTTTATTCTGGAAATACTTTACAAATAGGTACAGGTACAGAAAAACTCAGTTTGTTTATGATGTGGTCGAAAACCGGCTTCTGAATAAACCGTTCACGCTCTACCTATCCCTTTAAGTTTGAAAGTATTGTTGCACGTGCCCATGTCTTACAGCCAAACCCAGTCTGACTATGAAGTCTTCGAAAACCGGCTTCTTTGAATGAAATTGAAATGAATTGAAACCATTGACACTCAGCCTAACCCGTTAGGTTTGTAACCTGTGATTGCACGTGCCCATATCTATGTTATATATAATATAACAATCAAACCCAATAAAAATAAAATCTATACAAAAGCATGACACGGATCAGATGTCGCTAGTTCGCTGCTGCATACGAAAATTATTTTCCGATAACACAATTTCTAGGAATTGATTCAATCGGTCTAAAAACTGGCACAGACCAATACATTTTCAAAACCAACTTGCATCACGAAATTTCACCCATAAATTTTGACTAACAATCATAATAAACACAAGTTTAAAGCTCTTTAGACAGTAACAAAGTATTTGTTTACTTACCTCTAGGTTCCGTGTAGACGTTAGTTCTCCCCTGCTTTTCCACACTGAATGACGTTAGGGGCTGAATGAACGACCCCCGTCGCGACGGGGCCGCTATGTGGATGACGCATTTATTTATAAATAGCCGGGCACAGTTAGATTCGCAACTAAATTGGAAAAGTTTTACTTATTTGCGTTTATCGGGCTTTATGTGTACTTATTTAGGCTTGGCGAAATGCTTATTATTTTGTACAATATGTTTTCGTACCTTAGTAGATTTATACTCCTATTTTTGCGCTCATAATTAGCATGCTGGCCTGGGAGCAAGAGAAAAACAAAGCATGTGCCAGGTGCATTTCCTCCCGGGCATACTGTAAAAATCAGCTAAAGAATCCGAGGGTTTCAGTATATTGCAATTTAGGCGATGAGCTGACAACCTGTCACTACTGCAATATACCTACAAATCTATCTTAAATAACCCTCAAAACTTGGTCAAACGTGGCGTAACAACCTTAGTTTAGGTCATTTACGCTCTGCTTACCCCATTAGGGATGAAGGCGTTTATATATTTAAATACCACTACCATTTTGAATCCCATATTATTTTAGCTACGCCGTAGCAAGTCGCTACGAAGTCTTGCTCATATGTGTAGGTATAGATATAATATAACCTGGGCCTTTTCAAGGCGAGAGTGAATAGGCACTACATAGGTGAGTATGCTTCAACATAGTCCGCATCGTCACTGTCCACCAGGTGAGATGGCGGACAAATTCTCGCCTATATATATTAAAAAAAAAAAAGATACAGGTAATTCTCTTTCCGGGCTTACAGTAAAAACTAAGTAGTAGAATGAACCCAGGGTAGTAGCAGTGTAGTGTATATGACAAATGTCTATTGCTATAAGAAACTTTGTAAACTGTTGACTAACGAAAGTTCGAATACTATTTTGTACTCAAATAGCCTATAGTTATAGTAACTCGCACTTCGCAGGAGCCTCATGTTATGTAAGTCAAGGTCGCTTGGTATCGATTGCCAATGTGGGAATGGTGCCAAGAGCCCCCGGACCAAACGGCAGGCTAATAAAATAATGCCAGTGGGGTGTCATGGCATTTACTTCATTAGCTTCCTAGATTGAAGGCCGATTGAACGATAAAATACTCTGTCGCTGTATTTAATAACTGACAGGATAAAGTCCATTTAGTAGAATCATTTAGAATTGTAATTAACTTACTTTATCGATATTTTGAAAAACTGGGTTATTCTCAAATCCCTACAAGCTACGCCAAAATCCCAACTTGACTTTTTGTATATGTAAATTGTAATAACACGCATTTACAAAAAATGGTTATTCTAAAGTCCCCATGCGATTTTAGTTCTATATTTACATCGTAATACACGATATTATAATAATTTAATAAAGCGACAAAAAAAATCGGTCAGAGCCTAAATTAAGTTACCCGAAACTAATTACTAGGTATAGAGCCCATTTAATTATATTTCCCTGACGAGGCAGGTCTTCTCGTCTATTTATACACAAATTAAATTCAGAATTTAATTTTCTAAATTAATTCAAAATTATTTTTTAATTCTGGATTGGGAGCGAGAGAAAAACATACAATGGTATGCTGTACCCGGGCATGCTGTAAAAACCAGCTAAGGGATTCGAGGGTTTTAGTTTATTGTAATTTAGGCGATGGTTTGACAATCTGTCACTACAACAATTATACTACTACAATATTAAAAATTAGGGGTAAAGGCGTGATTATATGTATGTAATTTAATTTTCTGGTTCGGTTACTAACTTGAATTTACTTAAGAGCCCTGCTTAGTTAAGCGTGGTTACGCCGTGTATTAGTTAAAATGTAAACTAGTTATAAAAAACGTGGATGCATATGGCACGTGGAGATCAAGTTTCGCTGGACGCAGTAACGTAAAGTACGGCTCTTAAATATAATTTTAAAGGGTTTTTGAAATAAGACAACGTATTTGTATTTTAACAAATCAATAATGTAATTTGAAATTAACATTTCATTCTAACCGTTATAATTATCTATGCTTAAAGAAAATATACATAATTTTGACTAATTATTAGTTTCATATTAGGCTGAATAAAACAAGTACAGATATATAAATGTAGTTATGTTTGTAGGCAGTAAGACTATAGATTAGATGCGTTAACAGAAGACTATGTTCAAACGTCTTTAAAATATTTCAATATTAAAATATGTACTTAGTATATACGTGTATTGATACACATTAACTCTTAGAAACTAATATTGAGAGAAAAAGACATAGAGATAATTTCGAAAACTCTTAATACTAATTTCGGCGCAGGGTTGTAGCAATAAAGGATGTGGAAAACAACTTTAGTGATTTTTATTTTACATAGGTATGTGATTAATTTTAAATTCTGAAATTGTATGTAGTAAATTCTGTATTTTCACTTTCTTTAATTTTAAGACTAATATTAACTTTCAATATTCTTTAGATAGAGATAGGTGAAGAATAAAAAAAATATGATTTAAAAATGGTTTGAACACAGTAGTCACCGGTATTATTTAATTTGAATAAACATAAGTATTATTTAATTTATCGTTTGTCTTGTCCTATTTTGAACTAAAATAGCTAGCTTGGATATTATTGTAGATATTTGTGTGCTAAAATTACTACGAGAATGTAACTACAGCCTCCTCTATTCTACATCCCTGCGCAAGACACGAGCACAATTTGTCAAGCCGCTGCCTTTACAATCCTAGTCGTTACTCCTAAGGCCGGTACATTTTACTTCTCATACTTACAACAATTATATACTTTAAGTAATAAAGTTTTAAATGTCCAACTATATTATACTATTGCATTTTTCTGTAATCACAATACTCTATTTACTATTTATGTATAACGGCTTTAACACACTGACGGTTTTACCACGTCAGTTTGAAAATACCCTTAACATTTATTTAATTGGTTAAATATTTCTTTTCAAAATTAACAGGTTTAGCTCTAAATTTTAAGAATAACTAAATGCAACTTTGGAATACATCCAATTCAATAAATAAAAGTGTAATCGAGGCACCATTATCTTAATCTAACGAATAAAAGGACCAGTCTTAAAATACTAAACGAACAGTGGCGATTTTATGCTTTGCAAAGGAGCCATATCCCTCATGTGTTTCATTTATTACCTATACGATTGCACGTGATATTAAGTGCATGTCTGTTTGTTTTATCTTACTGTATATTATTTAATATCCTTAAAATTGATTTTTGTTTGTTAGAGACATTTTTTTCTTTCTTTGATATCTTTTTAAAAGCAAATTCTACACCATACGTTTAATATTTTTCACCGCAAAGGTGTTCGACATATTGCCTGAGCAAAACCAATAATTAGAATAAGTACACGAACATTTACTAACGCATCACAAGGCTAACACATCAAATCTCACTATTCATTATTATATTATAATCTGTGAGGAAGAAATATACTTGAATATATTGTATATATTATTTGAGAAATGCCATTTACCATTTCATGGTCGAAAAATTATATTACTATAAATTGCCCTTTCATTTTAACTTTCTTTTCTTTCGATTTATCTGTGCAAATAATTATAACAACTTTTATTGAAGCTTATATTTATTTATAACTACACAACTCGTGCAACCTAATGAGGTGTGCTGTGCACTAGTAAATAAATATCTAATTTTCTATTTATATACTTTATTATTATGTACATAAATAAACAAACCTAAATATTAATATAAATAGCACTGTAGTTCTATGATGAAAAATACTTATAATTTCGACTATTTAGTAATCATAATCTCAAGTTATCATTGTTCAAATCTAAAAAAGAAACGCTGAATGAAATGTGTTTTTGGCACATACCTGTTTAATTTTTAACAATCCGTAAATGCAAATGATACACTATACATAAAAAGCACAATTTAGTGCCCCTTGATATGTCCTTACCTCGCAAATCACTCCAAAGTAGTATAAAAAGCTACAGTATAAATTAAGAAACCTATAAGCGACAACTCTAATTAAATGTTACAATAAACATAATACTTTCTTTTCTTAGCTAGTTGCAAGTACTTACACTATTCCAAATTTATAGTAGGGCACCGAGAGTGCAGAAACTTGACAGTCAAATCCTTAGAAAATTCGTCTCGGTATAAAATCTATCGACAGACCTACTATAAATACTATAGCGTCGCTATAGTTAATCTCTTTAGCAGTTTATATTTTCAGTCATTGAACGTATAAATGTAATTTTTAAAGAAATATTAATACAATCAAGAAAAGGATTCATACAGCTATATTTTAGAGTTGTCGCAAAATGCAAACCAAAATAAAAATAGTAGTTGTAATACATAAATAGAGTAGACAGGTAAGTACAGTTTACAAAGACACGAAATACTCGTTGCGATGCGACTAGGAACCTACAGCAGTCGGTTATTATTGCGTTTTATTATTGTATATTAATTGATAATATAAGAAGTTACATTACTATTAAAAGAACTGTACTTACCAAGTAAATCTAACCGTAACACTCGAATAGAAAGATTGGAATGACGTTTATCGGTTAAATATTTTCACATCCATGTTTCATAATAAAGGTAAAAACTAAAGTATTTATTTTTTTAGTTTTCTTTAAGAAATCCATAATGAAGCCATACTATTTTTACATTTTATTGTAACTATTCAGATTAATCACTTCCTAGAATACTTCAATTGATAAGTTCATACCATAAGCTAATAAAAAACATTTTTTTCAATAAAAATGAAGAAATTAGTAACAAAGAACATCGGTAAACGCCATTCCAATCTAATATTGGATCCCAGCTTAAGACTTGAGAAGCTTGTTCGCCCGTTGGTTTGCCACCGCTATGCGCGTTTCGTTGCTCTCGCCCTGTATTACGAACATCATATTACAATATATGCACAAGGTATTACGCGGCTTTGGTACACCACTGAAAATCTGTGAAGCTGTGTAACAGGAAAGCTACTAAAAAAAAACAAATTATGGAGCAAACCAATTATTTTTGCTCCGAATTTGTAATATATTTGTAGTGTCCAGTGGACATGTAGTGACATAGGCTGATAAACAACCTAGAAGAGTCGCAGTGATGTACCAAAGGCATATATGAAATTTATAATTAGAACAGATTATTTACAGTACGGATTCTTTCAAGCTTATTTTTAAAAATAATAATTTGTGATAAATACATATTTAAGCCCAGTATCTATAAATACGTGTAGGTAGATAGGTAAGTAATTATTTTTATGTTGGTTAAATGTTAGTAAGTTAGTGATTTAATGTTAACCAATGAAATTACCCTATAGAACAATCCAAAATGTTGCTTTCCCTAAAAGGAACCCTAGGAAATGAAGATAAAAAGAAAGAAGGCTTGAAGTCTTAGAAAACAGAAACAACTAATATAAAAATAAGGGAGGAGAAAGCAAAATAAGAAATCATAACAAAACAGAAGAATTAGAACGAGACAAGAACGTTTGAATGAAAAGACAAAGACAGAAACTGGATCGACAATTTAACAAATCCCCACACATAATCCCAACCTGTGGGTATGGGATAATTAACATCAGTAGGGATTTGTAAAATTTAAAGAAAGCAAGATTTATTCAAAATTAAATCGAAATATTGTAGGTTTTTCGGGTATGGTGTTTGTTGACAATCCAAAATACGAAAAGGTTTTTTATAATTTTTCGAAAACGGGTATTATCATTGGCTAAAACACAAGAAACTGACGGAACAAATTTAATCTCTACACTCCCTTGATAATTAATGCCAGATATTGGATGGTCAACCAAAACTTGAATAACCCAATAAGAATATTTATAAGCTTTTCAGCAAAGATTTTACAAGGCAAGGTATAAACAAAAATAGCTCTCATAAATGTAAAGGTGCATGTGCTCTGTATTTTTTAAAACATATATTTTCATGTTTTGAAATCGTTTTTCCTATGAAACGATAAAAAAGTTGGTAATTTTGTCAATCCAGTATATGCTGGAACATAGAATAAATATCGGATTCTTTCAGATAAAAAAATCATTTTTTAATTGGAAAAGAAACAAGGTCTCTCGAGGACATGCATATCTTTAAACAAAGAGCATTTTTGTGACTCGTCTTATTTCTATAATCAAAATAGAAATCGGCTGGGCACAAAAGCATATTTTGTGCGTAACCTTGCTATATAGAGGAAGCTGTGCTTCGCTGTAAAATTGGATTTAGATAAAATATACTTACAGTTGGCTCCGACGTGTTGTAATGTTTGTGTTAGTGTGTGTCTCGTGGCGATGACTTAGAACGTATCAGAATATTTCATTCGATCATATTCTATCTCAAAGATATAGTGTTTAAATTTTGGTGACCATTACTACCACTAGTAGCTGAGACTTAAACCTTATATCTTATCCTACATTCATTACTGTTTCATAGTGTTACAGAGTTTTACTGTCATTTATTGCTTCGTTATAATATTCGAGTATTGACTCCAGAATAATTATAGTTTTATAGTATTCTCATCGTAAGAGTCACTTTTTTAAAATTACACTTTTTTTAAAAAAAAAGCTAACATTTATATTTAAATACGTTACCTTCATATCTAAAGATATACTCAAGAAAAAATCTTAAGAACATAATATATATTCTGTGTGAGTTACGAACATACTTATATTTTTCTTCTTTATTACTTAAAGTATAACCAAACGTGTCTGTTTTGAATGGCATACTATATTGTCTTTTCTTTATTCAATAATTACGGGGAAATAAACAACATAAAATCTCAAAAGAAAAGTTTTATTTTCGAAATAAATAAAAAAATACTACGTAAATGAGACATTTTATAAGATAATCTAATGTTTATTTAGCAATAAGTTATTATAAATACTAGTTACAATAGTGACTGCCGTTACTCCATAGAAGCAGATATGTTTTCATAGAGATATGTGCACAAAGCTAGTAATAGTGTAGTTTTATGTAGATATTTGAGAAATGTTTCGAAATATGGGAATGTTCACGTATCACGTAATTTTATTTTGTTTTATACGTATGTACTCAGTACATTGTACTGTTATATTTATTATAATAATCAATTATGGTAATGAAATATCCAGTTGTATTCTGTGTAAATTAATATTTTGATCAAATGTTAAATCGTAATTATATATTTCTACAAAAACACAGATGCTTCTATGAAATGTTTCAATGATGAAATCTGTCGTGCATATTGAAGTGGATGCGAAGAATCGACACGCTAACTCTAACTCTTAACCTCAAACTATTATCACATATCATCTGTCCCTTTCACGCCAGCCAAATGCTCCAATTATACATCCCCTTCTTACTTAAGCCATTAACAGTGTATAAATTAACAATGATTCTCTAGACGCAATGTTTCATGGTGATGTACGAATCTTAGCTGTATTCAAAAATTCTAGCAAGTAACAAGTTTGATAACAGTAACTCTTTTAGGTCTGTGACAAGTAATATTTTAATATTTTTTCAGTTTACTATAGTAACAGATATTACACTATAGTGTTTTAACAACGGGTAAATGCATTTTCTCAAAATAATAAATCTCACCGTTTCAATTTCCTAAGTAACTATTATATTATGTAGAAATTATCATATAAGAGATTAAGATATTTAGATACGAGATGATTACTACTTAGATAATTTTGTAACTTCACATGTTCTACTGTATAAAATGAGCACCAACACTGTTTTTTATTATTTAGTAAGGAAACCTAAGGAATCTTGAGCGATTGGAAGATAAAAAGTGTTCAAAATATTAAAATAAACAAAGAAATAGCTAAGAAAGTGTTCACTTAATACAGTAGCATGTTTTGGAATATAAGATCTTAAATATGTGGATATATTACGTAGATAGGTAGGTATCTCGAATGTAGGATACACTATATGTAAGCGAAAAGTTATTTAAGGTAGATATTGGCCGGTTGCACAACCACTACTTTGCTAGACAACAACCATAATAAGAATAGTACCATTTAACACCAAAATAAATAAAAGTCTTGTGAAAAATCTCTAAACTCGATTCGATAAAACAAATTATACAAAATAATCTCAAAGTTACTATAGTTAAATAAAATTGACTAAATATTCCTAAATAGTGAAGGTTGTTAAATAGCAAATGTATGAGTGTTGGTGCAGCCGGGTGGTCGCACGCGCAGCCACCGCGCACGAGACGGGTGTGTGTGTTGGTGTGTGTGCAGCCGCCGCCGTTTACTTCAGCAGCTCGTGCGCGCGCTGATTCGCCAGCGTTATCCTCGTTTCGTTCGATTCCCCCTATACACAGACAACCCTATTGTTTCCATTGTCAAACCACAGCGACTGTATCATTTTTTGAATGCTTTTGTTTTCTATTCAGCCAATGTGTCATTGTACAGTACAGTCGCTGTATTTATACACAGTTACATGTTATGTTACGTGAACGGTGTTATGACGTCTAGGTATGTTAGGTATGGATGTGATGGCCAACACTTGGTACACGATGACAGTGTAAATGTGTTCTGGGTAGTCAGTGGATGTATGAATTTCTGACAGGACAACACTTAGAGTAGAGGAAGAATTTACAACAACCAATCGCTTCTAACCGCATTCACTACAGGAAAGAAGAGTAAATGCAGAACAGATGCAATGCTTAACGTAACGCACGATAAGGGTTTAATTTATGGAAGTTACCTATGCTTTCAGTGATAGATTCTTTATATCATGCAATGTGTTGGACCAGTATAGTTGCATACATTCAATACACAAAGATCACAAGCCACTTCTCGTACGCCCGTCGCAAAACATTTTTAGTTCTGTCTTTACTACAGAAGGAACGCACAATGAACATGCTTTAAGTGAGATAACTAAGACGTTTTCGGGTAAGCGAGTGACCGAAATTTCGAGGCCAATAAGCAAGAAGAAAGGATAGACAAAGACGGCACAGTAGACAAGGATAGGACTATTCACATTTTCACTGCTAAGGTGACAGGCACGCTGATTGGTGAAGATGTTAAATGGAACACAGGAGCCGCCGTCAAGTTTGGTAATATTTTACACAAACTTTACCGCGTCTCCAAAATCAAATTTTATCAGTTCAAGTTATATGACTTGTTTTTTAAATAATTGCAAAAATAACTCCTTGAACTGATAAAATATAAAATAGTGAGAAACAGCATCATAGAATGGTTCCCAACTGAAAACAGTTTGATAAACTGAAAACGAAATGTTAAGAGTTCAATTTTCGAGCGAGTTCGTTCGGGACAAGGCCATTTTACTATTTATTTCTTGCTACAAAAGTCTAATCCTTATTTATATTTTTGATGATTAAAGATAGATTCCCTGTGGTCAAAAACTAAAATTACTTCCAGTTTGATAATAAATATTGCAAATAAAGAATATAATAATCAATCAGTCTTAGCGGATTTGCAGAAGTACCTAAAAATCCTCAAATTAAAATATCCCTTCCCTTTATTTAAATAGCGGGGGCATTTGCAGAATCACTAAAAATTTTAGTATATTGTAAAATCCCTCTTGAATAAATAACGGGGGGATTTGCAGAATCACCCGAATATCACTAACAAAATTTAAAAATCCCCACCTAAAATTAAATAACGCGGGACTTCCAGAATAACCCCTTACAATCACAACCCACGAACTCACTCTCTTTCCCTCCATCAAATCCCGTCACCCCCGCGATACCTTGCGGTTGATGCGGGCAATCTGGCGGTTCTGGTTGTCAAACTTAACTTGAAAAATCGCCGCCCTTAAATATAGCGGGGAGATTTTTAGAATCACCCAAAATAGCCCAATTAGAAAAAAGACAGATTATCCCATCACAACCCACGAACTCACTCTCTTTCCCTACACCAAATCCCGTCATCCCCGCGACACCTTTCGGTTGATGCGGTCGATCTGGCGGTATTGGTTTCCAAACTTAACTAACTCGAAAAATCGCCGCCCTTAAATATAGCGGGGGGATTTTTCACCCAAAATAGCCCAATTAGAAAAAAGACAGATTATCCCATCACAACCTACGAACTCGCTCGTTTTTCCCGACCACCGAATCCCTCATCCCCACGGTACCTTGCGGTTGATGCGGTCGATCTGGCGGTCTTGGTTTCCAAACTTAACTAACTTAAAAATCGCCGCCCTTAAATATAGCGGGGGGATTTTTAGATTCACCCAAAATAGCCGACAGATTATCCCAACACAACCCACGAACTCGCTCGTTTTTCCCCACGACCGAATCCCTCATCCCCACGGTACCTTGCGGTTGATGCGGTCGATCTGGCGGTTCTGGTTCTCCAGCTCGGAGCCCATGTCCAGCGCCATGTTGCGCAGGTTTCCGATCATCGTGTTCACCTGGCCCATGTTCTCTTCCATCTCGTCTTCGCGCGCGTCGTTTGTTATCCTGCAAATAATGGAAAGGTTCTGTTTATAAAAAAAAACAAAAAAAAAAACGGTCACGGCCCCCTAGGATTCCCTGTATCGGGGTGCCATGGACATTCACATAAACTACCACATATAACACCCAGACCCAAAAACAGACATTTAAACTCATCATTCAAGTGTCTGCACCGGCCGAGAAGCGAACCCGGGACCCTCTGCATAGCAGACAGATACACTGCCAACTAGGCTGCGCGGGTCGTCATTTATCGTATTTGAGTTTTGGGGTTTATACCGTTATTTATCGTATGTGAGGTTTATAATGGTAAAAGAGAAAATTGAAAAATAAATAAAATATCACATAAAACGATAAATTTCTTTTGCTTTATTATTAAGAAAAATATTTAAATTGCTTACTAAACAATGTATTATAGTTTCATAAATACATTTTTAAACAATCACGCCTTTATCCCTAATGGGGCAGAGCGTAAACGACCTAAACAAAGATCATTCCACCACGTCTGACATAGTTTTAAGGGTTATTTAAGATAGATTTCTAGATATAGTGCTGTAGTGACAGCCTATTGCCTAAATTGCAATATATAGAAACCCTAAGATCCATTAGCTGGGTTTTATAGCATGCCCAGGAGGAAATGCAGCTGGCACATTCTATGTTTTTCTCTACCTCCCAGTCCAGCGTGGAAGTGTTTATTTTCATAGTTTCACACTTCGAATTTATACAATTTTATTACGCTATTGAAGTGGGATGTGTTTTAACCAATAATAAAGGTCCTAATTTTTAGGCGAATCTCCTATTAATGCATTACTTAGATGGTAAGCATGGTGCCTGACCTGCCGATGTAGCCGGCCTGTGGTCCTATACCGTTTGTCTTTTCACCAATAATAAAGGTCCTAATCTTTAGGCGAAACTCCTATTAATGCATTATTTAGATGGTAAGCATGGTGACTGACCTGCCGATGTAGCCGGCCTGTGGTCCTATACCGTTTGTCTTTTCACCAATAATAAAGGTCCTAATCTTTAGGCGAAACTCCTATTAATGCATTATTTAGATGGTAAGCATGGTGCCTGACCTGCCGATGTAGCCGGCCTGTGGTCCTATCCCGTTTGTCTTTTCACCAATAATAAAGGTCCTAATCTTTGGGCGAAACTCCTATTAATGCATTATTCTGATGGTTGGCATGGTGACTGACCTGCCGATGTAGCCGGCCTGTGCTCCTATCCCGTTTGTCTTTTCCCCAATAATAAAGGTCCTAATCTTTAGGCGAAACTCCTATTAATGCATTATTCTGATGGTAAGCATGGTGACTGACCTGCCGATGTAGCCGGCCTGTGCTCCTATCCCGTTTGTCTTTTCACCAATAATAAAGGTCCTAATCTTTAGGCGAAACTCCTATTAATTCATTATTCTGATGGTTGGCATGGTGACTGACCTGCCGATGTAGCCGGCCTGTGGTCCTATCCCGTTTGTCTTTTCACCAATAATAAAGGTCCTAATCTTTAGGCGAAACTCCTATTAATTAATTATTCTGATGGTTGGCATGGTGACTGACCTGCCGATGTAGCCGGCCTGTGGTCCTATCCCGTTTGTCTTTCCACCAATAATAAAGGTCCTAATCTTTAGGCGAAACTCCTATTAATGCATTATTTAGATGGTAAGCATGGTGACTGACCTGCCGATGTAGCCGGCCTGTGGTCCTATCCCGTTTGTCTTTTCCCCAATAATAAAGGTCCTAATCTTTAGGCGAAACTCCTATTATGCATTATTTAGATGGTAAGCATGGTGACTGACCTGCCGATGTAGCCGGCCTGTGGTCCTATCCCGTTTGTCTTTTCCCCAATAATAAAGGTCCTAATCTTTAGGCGAAACTCCTATTAATGCATTATTCTGATGGTAAGCATGGTGGCTGACCTGCCGATGTAGCCGGCCTGTGGTCCTATCCCGTTTGTTTTTTCCCCAATAATAAAGGTCCTAATCTTTAGGCGAAACTCCTATTAATTCATTATTTTGATGGTAAGCATGGTGCCTGACCTGCCGATGTAGCCGGCCTGTGGTCCTATCCCGTTGCGTTCGTCCATGACCCGCTGTGGCTGGTTGTTCACCACTTTACCGTCGTCATTGCCCTTCCACGTACCGTCGTCTTCCTTGAAAGATGCACCCCTGGAAAATGAGCGGTATTATATAAGTAAAAAAATACTGATAGATTGTATAGTATTCGTATTGGGATGGCATGAACGTGAAACCAAAATCCCGGAGTAATTGTGGGAATAACTCTACGCGAGAAGTTTGCTACGGCGAAGCTGTCGTAGCGCTACGACTAGTAAAACAGTGAAGGTTAGGGACGTTTTACATATATTTTTTAAATTTTTATTTTTATGTTTTCAAATAGGAACGAATAGAAAAATAAATTTCCATTTATATATTTTTTTTGTATGTTCTACTTTTCTGGGGATTTTTATAACAGAACATAAATCCCCACCTTGGATTTCATGATTTTTAAAATAATATTTTAGGTACCTAGAGGATTAGTGTTTTAAATTTTATGATTTCTGTGTAGAAATCACGCGAAATGTTACCGCGAGACGCTTACTTGTTGCAGGGCAGCACGCAGATCCCGCAGCACTTCTCCATGCCGGAGAGATTCTTCTCAGCTTCACGCATGTCCGCGTTGATCTGGTCCATGCCCTCCTCAACCCTGTCCAATTGCTCTGTCCAACACAAGAACGCGCTTTACCATCGCCCTTTAAAACCACGCGATAAAAGCACCTAGCTATTTCACTATTCCATTTTCAAACTTTACTCGCGAGACTCGTTTATTTTCTTTTTTTTTTTTTTTTTTGCAGATTCGGTTTACGTAAATTCTCAACGCTCTCGACAATAACCAGATGCAAGTGTAACACAATGGTTTGTGCGTTTATTCCACTAGTTACGACCATGCAGTCTTGTTATACTATATATCGCAGCGCAATAGTTGAAGCAACTAACATTTATTTATTTAATGTTTTTTTCTTCTAGGTTTACACTTCGGTTTATGTGTTACACTTGATCTGGTATTCTAAGTAATACTCATTCTTTACCTTGATCAACATGATGTATGTGCTGATAGCTAAGTGATAATACAAAAATATTCGTAATGGCTAACATTAAGAATTTAAAAAACTCTGTAAATACTAAAAACTCATGCAGTACGAGTAAAACAGCGATATTGAAGTAGACGTGCATAGCTAGATGCGTGAGAAAAAAACTAAACGGAAGATAGTGTGAACTTAACGGTATAACATTACAGTCGGCGCTTGCACAGGACGATGCAGTTTATTCTCTAGTTTAATACATGGTCATGAACATTTTACCTTCGAATTTATTATCCAAAACAAACTGTTAGCACATTGTCAATCGGCATTTAATTAAATCATTACCATTCATCGAGTTCTCGTAAAGTATCTGAACCGGCATCTCAGACAAAAGCTGTACTAAAATATGAGTGGTGTAAAGTAGAACTACTGGATGCTTACCGCCCTGTTCATCCAGCATGACCAGGGTTTTCATGCCCACCTCGTGACTCTACAACACAATAATGATGTCACTATAGCTCGCCAAATGTATGCGTGAGGGTCGGGGAGGCGCGCGCGGCCCGGCGGGCTGACCGGGCGGCCGCCGGTCCAGCCGGGCCGCGCGCGCCAGTGGCCGCTCGGTACCGACAACTCAAACTCAACTAAAACAAAACAAAAAAGGTACTGACCGCGGGCGGAGCCCGGCGATCATACGATGTGATGAACAAAACAAAATCATATAGCAAATGAGCGTATCCATAAAGCCATTCCTAAATGAAACGTGAATGTAGCAAAGTATTGATTTATTGAAGATAGAAATGAACAAACTAATATGTAGTGTGCGAGGAGAGCCTCGCTGCAGACACAGACGCCGAGCTAACAGTGGCAGCCCTACCGCTAACATAAACACGCGCTAGTGCGCTAGCCATGGAGGCAACCAAGTACCACTCACTATACGTCAACACACTTGGTAACGCGCATTCATTGATACCGCAGTTCATCAAGAGAAGAGTACAGTAGTTCGGAAAGATAACTAAAACATACCTATAAAAAGCATTCCGGTCGATAACATCAACGGAAGAACTAAACAGATTGCGCAGCTCATACAAATTAAATCTTCAGCAAAAGATAGAGTAACAGTCTTTTGCGACATTTAGCAACGAACGGCCATCGGGCTCTATGTACACTATATTATTGATAAAAGTCATCCCCATCGAACATAGAAACACACGCAACATCGATTTTAGATAAGTCGTTAATTCAAGAGAAACGTCAAAGAAAAACAAACAGATTATTGTATTAATTAACTGCACATTCAACACAGACGTTCTCACGGCTCGACTACCCACGTGTCAAGTTTAACTCTTACCGCCCTGGTGACTCAACATATGAAGCGCTTGCCCCCCGGCGTCCTCGCTCTATACATAAAATACAAATCAAAATAATATATCGTAGAGGAGAGTATCGGGGCGTGTGGGTGGCGGGGTGCGTGCGCCGGCGCGGGTGGCGGCGGCGCGGCGAGCGTGCGCGTGCGTGCGGCGGCGTGGCGGGGCGCTAGCGGCGCGCGTGCGCCGTGCGGGCGAGGAGCGGGCGGCGCCGGCGCCCTGGCAGCCCTACGCGGCACGCGAGGCGCCTGCGACGCCCGCCCTCTCGCCGCTAACACACACTACTCGATCAACAACACATGCATGCAGTGAAGCTTGCAAGTAAACCAGATTTAGTTTCATCTGTGCTCAGTTTTATATGAATTATGATTATTCTGTGTGATGTCAAGAGTCGTGCGTTGAGGAGAAGCGTTTCGAATTTACTTCGCTTAGTTTCGATTTAGTTGATGTGATTCAGGTAAAGTTGTTAATTTATTAGGAGTCGAGTACAGACTATTGATATGCACGATGTATAAGTATCTGTACGCTAGAGATACTCGTTTGTACGATCTGCTTGTTCTCGGGATAGCGCTCGCTGTTCCAAGTTGTGCAAAGTGGTGTATTTATCTACATAACGAATGAAAGATATACAAAGATGTGGGTTTTCCGTGATCTCGGTGTGTGAGTTATTATTGTCAATAGGCCAAGTCTCAAGAGGATGCCCGCACCTTTGCATTCGATTAGCAGTGACGAAATTTTAAATACATAATCAAGGCGATACCCCCTTGTTTCTTCTAGATCGTCGGGCCCTTCTTCGGGTCGGCTGAAAATCCTACGATGCTCGAACAAGGTTATTCAAAAAAGGTAAAAAAAAAAATAGATAAAATTGTAAATAATGTAGTGTTGCAAATCTCGCAGATCACTCACCTCCCTGGTCATCTAGAGCGACCAGAGTACGAATGCCGGCCTCCTTGCTCTACAGCCGCAGAAACAAAAAGTCAGAGAGCATGTTAGTTGTGAGGGGTAGAGTGGAGTGATGTGGCGCGGGGCGCGGGGCGCGGGCTGCGAGTGCGCACGGGGCGTACACACACAAACGCGCGCAGAGGACACCCACACCACGGCGCGTGTCTTCAAGCTGACTCTAGTCACTCTGGTCGTACATCTGAATGCGTGTGTGAATGTCCTCTCCGTGTACAATTGCGTTTCGAGTCATGTGGAGTATGACTGTACGTTTTATTGGTTGTTGGTGATGTACAGTATTTGGACGTGACATTGAATTTTGTTTGGTTAATGTTTTTATACGACATAGAACATAAAGTAGAAATAAAATAAAACAGACACTTTCTAGACGTGTTTCGAAAATAATCAGAAATAAATATCGAAGAAAAGAAGTAGTAAATACAGATATTAAATATTTTATTGGTCTGTATTTGTTGTGAGAGTTGCATAGGTGTAGCTCGATATATTGTTGGAGTAAAGTGGCAGGTACGGGGTGTGTTCACGCCCACATTGACAGTATTGTGAATGTTCGAGAAGGCATGAAATCATACAACATAATAGATTTACAGTCAACAACAGAGAGCAGCCACTACACAGAGACCTAAGATACAGACAGAGTCAACTAAACAGGATAGAATGAATATACATTGACCACAATGTACTGGGACCTCGATAGACCTGTAGGTGTTGGGGTCCAAGTTCACGGGGGATCATACTTAGAGAAGGATAACATAATATCGTGGCACAAAGAATTAGTATAAGAAGAAGAGAGGAAAGTAAAGAGAGTTGGAGAGTGCGGTTGAAGGAAGACAGCCTCTTGGCGGATACTGAGTGGAGAGAGATGGGGTTCAATCCGAAGCAAGCCCAAGCACAAGGGAACTATCGGTCAACATTAAAGCAAACATCAGGACAAATCATACGCTAGGGGGAACATCTAATATTTGAGAAGTATTCGTGACTATATCGGGTCATGGGTAGTTCTCTATGTTGTCAATGATGGGCTTCATGCTTTGTAACAAAAAACAGCGAATCAGGGCTGGTTTCGTCAAGAACTGATGGTTAATTCTCATAAGCTATCAACTTTAAACAAATTACTTTTTTAATTTTCAATTATTTAAAATTAACCGTCAGCACTGATTTTGTTTCGCCCAGGAAGGTAATTTATCACACAAAATGTACAGTTACTACAAACAACACAAAGGGCTATAGAGGTCTCTAACATTGTCGGGCACATTTAGGCACGGATCATGCAACACCCATCCATATATGTATGGTTATATGTAGTAACATAATACAACAACTGGTTAAATAATAGTTAAACGCAACAGGACACAACAATAAAAAATATAAGGGTAAATAACTGGATAGCTAAAATATATACACATATACACAGGTTACAGGTAAACAAAACAAATGTAGCGACATCGATACACAACAGCCAGGGGTAGCAGAGGCTGTGCCCTAGGGGGTAACGGTAGGGGGCGTCGGAGACCAAACCGAGCTTGGGGCTATCCAGGACACTTCCGCTTTACCCCTCACTCCCTCGCATCGAGAACACCTCTCTCACAGATGATCACAAATAATCAAACAACTGAACAGAACATAAACAAACTATGGGGAACATAAAGAACCACAGACGCGGCTACGAACGGTTCCGCACACTTTAATCGCCTAAGGTCTAATTTAGTAAGACATGGGGCAGTTAAGACTGGTCCAATTTTCTCGAACGCTTGGAAAATTAATACATTTTAATAATAGCACATGGTTAAGGGCAGAGAGTCAAACAAGTTATTCTGGTCGTAGGTATTTCTTTTCTCATAAGGGATGGGGGCACTTCAAACATTTTAGGTAACTCCACTTATATGCATATTAGTTTACGATAAGAATTCATATTAGTTGCAGGGACAAAACAAGTCATATTATACTAGACTTAACTTGGTTTTCGGGAGGTATTCTCGACATTTTCAATATGTCTCTCCCTTGTATATATTAATATTTGTAGCTTTCGGAAAACTGCCGTAATGTAACGTAAACATACCTTTAATATTAAAATACAGCAGTAGTGCCTCATTCTTTTTTTGTTCAATGTTTAAGTGACACTACGGCAGTATAAATTTTACGGACTATTTTATTCATAACATAAATGTAAGTAGAAGAAATTGGAACTCACCTCTTCGCATAGTTGCATCATGCGCCGGGTAGACTCCAATGACTGGAAAATACAAATTTTAAAACATTTAAACTTAAAAATATTTCACAACAAAAATTTGCCAAGTGGGGACTTTTTTCGGTGGGATATGTTTCTGCATCAGCCGTCCAGTAATTATGCTTTCGTGCAAACGCAAAATTATTTATAATAACTAGGGATGACAGGGATGTGGATAGTGATCCCACCAGATCACAGAACCATAGACGTTGATTCCTCTCGATCACATCAGTCACCAGTCTACTGCCTATGATGATGATATTTCTTCTTCTTACGAGTGGGAGCATGATGACGATGGTACTGACCTCATCGGTGACCTGCCCGGCGCGCAACTGCAGCTGCTCGAGCTCGCTTTTCGGCGCTGGGCCGCCATTCTCGGCGGCGGGTGGCACGGCGGCTGGCATCCTGCAACCAACACAACATTTAAGTTATACTTCTTCAAGACTACACCTTAGAATTAGTTTAGTAGTAGGCAGCCCTGAGGCAACTGCTTTATCAGGGAAAATCAAATGATAAGGACTTTTTGCGTAATTATTCTGACATGATAATAAACATGCTAAAAGTTACACTCCGGTGAGATTTATCGGTGGGTGAAACACTTTAAGTGTCTTTTCCAAATATTGATATTCTGACGCTACCGAAAAGAGGAAGACGCTACCGAAAGCAGAAGAGAGAGGAATAATACTGGGACTTTTATTATGACATCATGGCCAACTGTTAATGACAATGGTGGAAGGGACGATTAAGTTAAGACTTTCACGGTTGTTAATATTAGAATGTGGTTTTCCATTTTGGTATGACTGTCTGATATTTCAATGCAGATGCATGCACCGTGATCACGAAGTGACTGAAAATTAAAAACCACGGTAAATTTCCCGTTTTTAACATTCTAAGATTAAGTTAAGCGTAATACGAGATGCAAATAATATACAATATTAGTAAAATGGGTGTGCTGGTTTTTGGTAAATGTCTTGTTTAATGATATCTTGTACAAGAATGTATCAAGAAAGTAGAACTCCGTAGTTGTTAGAAACAACGCGAACTACAGGTGACCTTGTGCGTGTTATCCGACCTTCACGCTAGCAATTTATATCGAGTTCAGCAAGGTTCTAACGTAGATAACTGCGGAATTGTAGAACGATATTACTTCTATACTATTCACCCTTCGAGGAACTAAATTGGTTTATGGTAGAAACTTCTAGTATAAGAAGCTGACTTCTAGTATAGATTCCATTAAGTGTTCCATATACCTAATGGCAAATATCTTTCTAGTGCAAGGATTGCTTTGTATAAAGGTCCAGAACAGAATGTCGACAGGTCTAAATAACGGCCTGGTCACGGGATATTCACTACAGCCAAATGTCGTGCGGTGGGGTGAAATCAGAGCATAGGTGGATCCCTCAAAGTGCATCAGAGATCAGCGCGCCACATTTCGCCCCTTAAATAGGTAGGTATACATTTATGCGAAGCACATGGATTTGTTTTTCTCCCATTAATTAGAATTGTTTGTTTAACGTGGTTGTTAGTGACATACACAGAGACGGACACATACAACCCAGACCCGGAATGATCGGAAATCGAACCTAGAACTCTCGGCGTCGAAGGTAGAGACACGTTCGTATTCGTAGTTTACCATCACCGTGGAGCTAACCTGCTATATGTAGCTAATGTTGTACTGAAATGAAAATAAAAAAGTAATTTACCAACTATGAAAAAATGCTTCACTTCCATGCTGGTCTGGGAGCGAGAGAAAAACATAGAATGTGCCAGCTGCATTCCCTGCTGTAAAAACCAGCTAAGGGATCTGAGGGTTTCAGTATATTGTAATTTAGGCGATGGGCTGACAACCTGTCACTACAGCATTATACCTACAAATCTATCTTAAATAACCCTCAAAACTTTGTTAGACGTGGCGGAACGACCTTTGTTTAAGTCGTTTACGCTCTGCCTACCCCATTAGGGATAAAGGCGTGATTATATGTATGTATGGGAGAAAGTTCTTTATAAATTTGCAAGAGCCTGGCAGCGAGCTTAGCATGTATGGATCGAATTCTTTATAAATTATTTTCGTATTTAAAATAAATATTTTTATTATTTTTTTATATCTCATGTAGCGATCGCATGTATTTTGTAACTTATGAAGTTGGCATTGATATATTTTTTATGCAATGCAAGCTAGATTGTTTTTTGATCAAAAACAAATCAGTACCTACAAAGCCTTTAAAAAAATTCTATGTTTTTGATTGAAACGAAATAAATAAAAAAAATATATAAATTAAGGTGGTTCGATGAGCTCAGTCAGTGGCGCCACCACGAGTAATACATTTATTGTATCTCAAATACAAACATTTTCATGAATATTTTACGTTTGACAAAAATCGGAAGTAATTATTTATTTTGTAGTCCATCAGGCTTTTGAATTTTGTAATCCAGCAAGCTTTGAATGACGATCTTGCTAAAAATGCCCACTTATGGCAAGACCGGCATTCAAAGCTCAGATATTAAGTATAAATTGTTACCTTATAAATTACAAAATTAAGAATTACTTCCAATTTTCGCAAAGCGTAAAATATTCATGAAAATTATTGTATTTGAGACATAACAAACGTATTTGTTGTGGAGGCAGCACAGAACTGAACATACCACCACGGGACGGATAGCTAATATTAGCTTAACTAACTCACTGAGCTAACAGTAATAGTTAACTTTAGCGTGGTATAACTAATTTGCAGTGTCAAGGCCTGCAGATAGCGGCACATCAGCTGTAATTAATTCAGAATACTGATTAGATCTTCAATTACATTATTCTGTGAACGTAGTTGGTGCTTGTGTATCTTTCCACCATTTTAATGAAACATTTACCCTATTTTTAGGGTAATCTACTTGGAATTAGAGAATAACAACTTTGGTTATCTAAAAAATTAAGAATGTATATGGCAGCGGCTTAAAAATATTTTGGTTACATTTTTTGACTCAAAGTTTGATCAAGTATTTTCATTACACGAAAATTTATTGCATCGTCCTTTATGAAAATCTTATCGCCAGGCAACATTTATACGAGAAAATCTTATATCTAGCGCTCTCCTCTAAATAGTAATTGATGAAAAATGTTGAACGTAAAAGAACTTTCATCTTAGAATAACTTCTTACTCTACTATCTCGTAGCGATGAACTCTACGTCGGCGCATCAATCTGCCGCATAGCGCGCGTAGAGCGTAAGGTGACGCATGTGTGTTGTAGGCAATGCAAAAAGCATCGACAGCGTGTTGAGCGCAACCTTGCGCGCAGTAAGTGACGCCTGTGTGTTGCTGCCCTAAATTGAGAGTTGATATTATACAGCACTTTGCTACACCGAATCCGCTCTTTACGTCCTCTGAACCACGATAAGTCCACCCTCCGTACATCAAAGGCCCATTACCGCCACACTGACCCTAGATTAGTCCGAACAGCGTCATTTACGAGTATTTGATTGGTAGATATCACGCACGTCATGTTGAGAGATGAGCGATTGGTCCGAAATATCACTATCGATTTATACGAATAACATAATCAACAGCAATTGAATGTCCATTCATTGTTTGAACGAATGAATTTGAATGAAAGTTGTGGAAATGTGTAAGTAAGTACTGAAAAAATCTGAAACTGATAGTACTCAGTTTCAGAAGAAATTAAGATATTTTATGCTGCATTTGTCAGACGACATCAGTCTGCGTAATCAACCCTTTTTAATGTTTTATTCATACATTAATATTTGAAAATCATCGTTACTTGGCGAATAGCATTAAATTTTGTTCATCTCTATTCACGTCTATTCTGCAGATATAAAGATTTATCTCTTCATATGTATAATTAATATATTCCTTCCTAAAAGTCGCCATGAATCGACAATCGTAAAGTATTACTAATAATTCTAGCATTATTCTCAGGCTGTTCGTATCAACACATGAAAATAATAAAGTTTCTAGTTAGGTTCAAATTTTAAGTTCAATGTATCGAAAATTACACGTTGTCATATTTTGTATTCAGCGATGTGATGTCACCATATTTCTGACTTTACTGGGATATTACCATATATTACCGAGGGTAATACCTCGGGAATGAGCTATAGAGGTGTCGAAGCACTCTCCTTCGTAGCCTGAGCACCCGTTAAACTGTCGAGCTGGTATAGCTTTTCATTAGGGTACGGCACGGTTCTCAATGAACGTGGACGAAGACGCTGCAGTATAAAGATGCGTTCACATGAGACTTACGTGACGTACGTGACGTATCTGATAATGGGACTAGTTTTCTTAGAAAATTTATGAAAAGTCCATGTATAGATTCACACTTGCCTTACGTGACGTCGCTATGCGTGTCTTACATAGGTTGCGTCATCTTGCATCACTGATGTAATATTGCGTTACCCGACGACGTTGGCGATGTCGTCCTTGCGAGATAGATAGTCAGTGTGCGAGCGAGAAAGTATTCGACTCCGCGCGCACGAGATGAGATGGATAGTCAGTGAATGGGACAGAAAGTATCATAGCTCAGATAACACAAGCGAACACGCGATGTGTGTTGCGTAAGATGACGCGTCAACGGACGTCGCCCACGTCCGCGTACGTGGGTGATGTACGTGGCGTAAGTCTAGAGTGAAGCTGCAAAACACGTCAGCACACATCACGTACGTGGCGTAAGTCCAGTCTGAAAGCAGTTTAAGATCTGCCAAACCAACGTAAAATCTCAAGATGGCGGCGTTAGTTCTATCTTTCCTCCAAGATCATTTAAAGCGTAGTCGTACTGTTGCTCAAATAGAGTCAAACTAGCTGCGTCAGTATAACCAATTGAATTGGTAATGCAATCGTTGTGGAAACTTTGGCCTTAGTTCTATTTCGATGCATATAATTTTCAGTGTGATAAAAGTTAGACTTTTTAAAATTCAAATGTGCAAATGTCGACTGTTGATTTAATAAGAATAAGTTTTGAATACGTTTTTCAGCAATTTCGTTATATTTTCGACTCTTCATGACTTCGCAAGGATATCACCATATATTACGCACAGTAATATCTCGAGAATGGCCCATAGAGGTGTCAAAGTACCCGGTGTAATAGCCCAAGTGTCCTTCAAATTGACAAACTGGTATAGAATTCACCAGAGCGTAGCAGAATTTGTTTTGTATTATATGCACAACTTTTAATACTTTTATAGCAAAATTTGATTGAATAAGCTGGTTCAGTAACGCGTTAAGTTGTTTATTTTAGTAGCCTGTGATGTTCTTCCATGCTGGCCCGAGCGAGAGAAAACATAGAATGTACCAGCTAAATTTCCTCCCGGGCCAATTTGTACTGCAATGACATTTCTGATACGAAATTAAACTCGCTGTAACTCATGAGAGCTGATTATAAATACGGCCCTAAGTTATTATTATTTATTTATTATTAAGGTTTTTCCATGCTGGCCTGGGAGCGAATAAAAAAACATAAAAATGTGCCAGCTGCATTTCCTCCCGGGCATGCTGTAATAGCTAAGGGATACGAGGGTTTCAATATATATATTAATATATATATATATTAGAGGAGCCCGATGGTGTAGTGGATAGGGCCGCTGCCTCCTGAGCGGGAGGTCGTGGTTCGAACCCCACCACGTACCAATGTGTTTTTCGGATTTCGAATTTCATATGTACGTTTATTCGGCGCTTTTTCCGTGTTTCGGAAAGCACGTTAAGCCGTTGGTCCCGGTTAATATCGTTTAATACCGTAGATATTAGTCGTTAAGCCGTATCGGAGGCCAGTGCTAAGCATTGGCGGCTTGAAAAACTCTGACCTAATCTAGGATTGGGTCTGGTTTCCCTTCTGGGTTGCGGAGGTCAGATGGCAGTCGCTCTGTGTAAAAACCAGTACTCTCGTTCAATCCCCTAGATTAGGTAGCCGACCCCGTGAGATACGGGATAAGGCTAGGGAGATGATGATGACGAGGGTTTCAATATATTGTAATTTAGACAATAGGCTGACAGCCTGTCACTACAGCAATATCAAATCTATCTTAAATAACCCTCGAAACTTTGGCAGACGTGGTGGAACGACCTTTATTAGGTCGTTTATGCTCTGTCTACCCCATTAAGGATAAAGGCGTGATTACATTAAACGGTCTCATTGCAGTGCAAAAACCACTTGAGCCATGTTTACTCGGCCGTGTAATACAGTGAATATTAAATGATATTCAAGCAGAATATTATATAGGAACGTTGCTTATACTCAGTCATATAGGAACCATATAAGTACGGTAAAAACTTGAACTAAAGTAGATAAAAAGAAGTCTCGAAAGAAACTCGAGTCAGAAACACAATTTTCCAAGTTTCGACCCTTAAATAAGATAAGTACTTGAAAGTTGTTCGAACTCGTAGAACTAATACAATTTTGTAAGTTAGTAAATATGCTAGGAAATCTAAAGGTATAAACGTGACATTATGAAGCCATACAGTGTAGCAACCAATAATAATTAATTTACTTACGTACCTACCTACCTATAAACGATTTGATAGTTTCTAGTATAGCAATATTTAAATAAAGGGTAGTTAGTAAATAATATAATACAAAGATAGTTTGCAAACAGATACGTCGTATATTTCAAAATGCATATTTTACTTTTATACTCATATTCTGCGAATTTATCAATATTTATTGCAGGTATCAAAACGTGCTCAGATACCCCACTTTCAGAATGAATAATACCGGAGAGACGGTGGAGTTTTATATAAGAAACTGTAAATAAAAACGGACGGCAGCATTATACCGGGTGTAAGGGACAGCGTCCTGAAGACTGAAAGAGGTTGCTCAGTTAACGAAACTGAATAGCTATCAACAGGAAATTCTTTCAGGAAATGAGTTTTTCTAAACAAATTGTCTGATTGAAGTGGTCGTTTTGTTCATACAAAACGACCACTTTGTTAACAAATACAAACTGAAACCTCTTTCAGTCAAGCAAAGCAAATCTCTTTGATCTTCTCATAAAGATCAAATTTGCTTTTCATACTTCAACGATATCCTGCTGATAGTTGTTAAGTTGTTAAGTTTCGTTGACTGAGGAACCCTTTTCAGTTTTCGGTACGCTGTCCCTTACACCCTGTATACCGTAAATAAAAGTCGCCCCGCCATTGGTATGCATTGGGAAAAGTTTTCATAAAGCCCCGAGCTGAATGCGCACTTCTGCATTGTTCTCCTATGCAGAGCAGGAGTTGACAACCTTTTATACTCGATGACAATTTATTTTTATAAAAACTCTGGGTCAATTTTTATTCTACCGGAGAAAGGCCTTTGCCTAGCTGTGGGACACTAATGGATATATAATAAGAAAATAAGAAAATATTACGGTTCAATCAAAAATATATTTTATTTTTAAAAAAAGCAACGAAACTCTGACCTAATCTAGGATTGGGTCTGGTTTCCCTTCTGGGCTGCGGAGGTCAGATGGCAGTCGCTCTGAGTAAGAACCAGTGCCCTCGTTCAATCCCCTAGATTAGGTCACCGACCCCGTGTGATACGGGATCAGGCTAGAGAGATGATGATGATACCAACGAAACATTTAAAGTAAATGATAGTTTCCAGAATAAGCAAATATGGAAGACCACGATTTTACACCAGCGGATGCAGAAGACCGGGCAAAGTGGAGTAGAAAAAGCTGGAAAGCGGACCCCAGCATTAGAGCGGGAAAACGCTAGGTAGAAGAAGAAGAAGATAGTTTCGAGTATGTATTGCATGCGCGACTAAATAGTAGGTAATACTCTTAATAAATCAGCCAAGATCTGAGGGTTTCAGTATATTGTAATTTAGGCGATAGGCTGACAACCTGTCACTACAGCAATATGCCTACAAATTTATTTTAAATGACCCTCAAAACTTTGTCAAACTTGGCGGAACCACCTTTTTTTAGTTAGTTTACGCTCTGCCTACCCCATTAGGGATAAAGGCGTGACTGACTATGTATTCTCAATAAGGGAGAAAAAAACATATTTTAGAAATTTACACGTTCAACATGTTTGCTTATCTCTGCACGTTTCTGATATGATTTCAGGTTTGCCACACCTGGCTCGAAAGCAATCTAGCAATGGAGGCACTATTCGCTGAATAAACTACAAATTTAAAGCTACTAGACGAAAACGTGGCTGAATAATGAATTCTTAAATAAGTTCGCCCAATTTTCTGTCTGAATAGTTAATTTGGGGTCTCATTTTGTCCCCTTTGGCCTGGATATGTGACTAGTTAGTGTTTGCACTATCTCTAGAGATATCTTTGTGGCGCATTATAGGCACTTAGGCACGTCCTAGACTATCATAACGCTTATTTCAACTAAGCTGTATATATATATATATTACTTGAGAGGCCTTACTGCCAAAATTGGCCGTTTTTAGGAATTATTTCGATAGTAACTGCCCGGTACTATTTGCTCCTCAATTCATTACTTCTAAAATATCCTTAGGTTTAAATCTAAGGAAGTGACAGAGAAAAGTTTTGACATACATACATATAATCACGCCTTTGTCCCTAATGGGGTAGGCAGAGCGTAAACGATCTAAACTAAGGTCACTCCGCCACGTATGACAAAGTTTTGAGGGTTATTTAGGACAGATTTGTAGCTAGCTATATTGCTGTTGTGACAGGTTGTCAGCCTATCGCCTAAATTACAATATACTGAAACCCTCGGATCCCTTAGCTGGTTTTTACAGCATGCCCGGGAGGAACTGCAGCTGGCACATTCTATGTTTTTCTCTCGCTCAAAAGTTTTGACAATGTCTATATTTTGCGAGTTATGATTTTTTAGCGAGAGAGGGCGCCACCGTTCGCGGTGAGGCGTCGTAATGAGACCCTTATGCGAACACAGTATGAAATTTTGAAACATTAGTCTTATGCGCAGTATTTTCACTCGCAGTGAGTTTTCCCGGTGGGAAATAGAATTTTTCCCGCGGTAACAAGTAGATTTTCTTATAAAGGGTAAACGTACCTTAATAATGATAAAATAATTTTTAAAATCATTTTTATTTTAGTTTATTCGTATAATATAAAATATCAAGTATCATATTATTTCCATGCTGGACTGGGAGCGAGGGAAAAATATAGAATGTGCCAGCTGCATTTCCTCCCGGGCATGCTGTAAAAACCAGCTAAGGGATCCGAGGGTTTCTGTATATTGCAATTTAGGCTGACAACCTGTCACTACAGCAATATACCTACAAATCTATCTTAAACAATCCTCAATACTTTGTCAGACGTGGCGGAACGACCTTTGCTTAGGTCGTGTACTCTCTGCCTACCCCATTAGAGATAAAGGCGTGATTTTATGTATGTACAAGTATCATAGAGCTAAAAATGGCTACGAACGCTACGAGTACGACGCAGCAAAAGCAGCTTCAATATTTACGACGTGCCGCTTCTTGCATTTATCTTTTGCTCTAAGCTTTTCAAAGCCTTATCCCGTATCTCACGGGGTCGGCTACCTAATCTAGGTGATTAAACGAGGGTACTGGTTTTTACACAGAGCGACTGCCATCTGACCTACGCAACCCAGACCCAATCCTAGATTAGGTCAGAGTTTTCAAGCCGCCAATGCTTAGCACTGGCCTCTGACATGGCTTAACGACTAATATCTATGGTATTAAACGATATTAACCGGGGCCAACGGCTTAACGTGCCTACCGAAGCACGGACAAAGCACCGAATAATCGTACATATGAAATTCGAAAACCGAAAAACACATTGGTACGTGGTGGGATTCGAACCACGACCTCCCGCTCAGGAGGCAGCGGCCCTATCCACTACATCGGTCTCTCGGAGCTTCTAGTATAATATTGTTATGGCAACACTTTCAAATTCGTAGCACAGTTCGTAGAACAAAACATACGCTACGAAGCGCTACGCCGTAGCAAACTGCAGCATATAGTCAATATAGTGCTACGTTACGTAACGCTTAAATTCGCATTATGCGTCCATTGTTTACTATGTACATAGATATAGTCACGTCTGTATAACTTACGGAGCAGGCAGAGCATAAATGACCTCATAAAAGAGCGTTATTGCTACGTTTGACAAGTATTGACGGCTATTTTAGAAAGAAGGAACTGTACCTACATATTGCTTAAGAAACTCCAGCTCTATATAGCGAAGGGCGTCTATTGTGCTAAGTTACGCTACACTTAAGAAAGATTTTTATCTCTCCAACTTCAAGTAAATTTATTTCAAACGGAAAATTACCTAACCACCTCTGTTGAGACTTTTAGCGAAAATGTAGACGAATTTTACCGAGGAAAAGAATTCACAAAAAAGCGGAATTCAGAGTCTTCAGACAGCAGTTTGCAACTTTTCAACTCGCTTGAAGCATTACTTTTGTATTAAGGCTCGGCTTAAGAAACCTTACGAGTTATTCGAAGCAAGAAATTGCGTAATCATTTTGATGAGAATTTATATCTTGCTCGAGACGGGCAAATTATGATTTTATTTTTACCCGTGGATTTGCGCAGCCAGCAATGAACTGGGGGGTCATGATGGGGTGTGGTTGGGGGGGTGACCTTGGGTCGTGAACAAAGAGCCTCTACCCCCCGGACCTTCCACGGGCGGGCTGTTTGCAGACCCACAGTTCTACTGAAACTTTCACCTCTTTGACTGTAATTTCGTTTTAGCTTTTCTAGAAATTCGTATCGACGCTGTAAAAACCAGCTAAGGGATCTGAGGGTTTCAGTATATTGTAATTTAGGTGATGGGCTGACAACTTTTCACTACAGAAATATACCTACAAATAACCCTCCAAATTTGTCAGACGTAGCGGAACGGCCTTTGTTAGGTCGTTTACGCTCTGCCTACCCCATTAGGGATAAAGGCGTGATTTTATGTATGTATGTAGAAATCGACGTAAAATATATATAGCCGTAGAAACTTATGCGTAATATAACTGGAGACGCCACAGAGAGAGGTAGATAGATAAGAAAGTAAACAAAACTTTGATATCAAAATAAATCACGCTTTTTATCAAAAGAAAAATGGCGGACAACGTAAACCATTCAACAAGAAATGTTCACATTATTTCAGAGTTACGACAAAGAGCTGTGAAAAACACAATACAGTACGAAAATTGAAGCTTCGAAATAAAATATTGTAAATAATATGTCACGCACATAGACAATAAATTTCTTCCATGCCGGACTGGGAGAGATAGAAAAACATAGAATTTTCCAGTTGTCCTTCTTCCCGGGCATGCTGCAGAAGTCAGCAAAGGGGCCTCGAGTGATTCAGTGTATTGTAATTTATTCGATGGGCTGACAACCTGTCACTATAGCAATACACATTACAATCTAAAATTGCCCTCATTTTTTGTCAGACGTAGGGAAAGCGCCTTTTACAATACAATACAATATACTTTGTTGCACAAAAACACAGAAATTACAAATTGCTAAAAAGAAAAGTAGTACAATTGGCGGCTTTATTGCTAATGTAACAATATCTTCCAGGCAACCAGGCAATAGGAAACAGTGGAGTAAAATAAATTGACGCGCGTCAGTGCAACAAACATGTTAATAAATTAAATATATATACTCCAGTATACAACAAGTATACTTTTACGAGGCGTTTAACGCTCTGCCTACCCCGTAAGGGATAAAGGCGTGATTTTATGTATGTACGTATGCACATAGACAAAATATTCCGTTAATACGGTACTTTATATCCTGTAGAGTCTAATAATTCGATTTTACAGGCCCCAGGCACTATTTGGCACTGGTTTCGATCTGCCTGACCTACTTTAAACTGCCCTACCACGTGCTATGTGCTTGTGAACGTGGAAAATGCACTTCCGCATCAGAAGAGTTGAAATGACGATGTAGTGTAGGTATAGTAGCGTAAGTAAGCACTTTTACTTTACCTATGTAATTATATATGTTCGTGGATTACCAATAAATCAGTAGTATTAATTCAGCATTTGTTCGTTTCATAGTCTTCCATACTGGACTGGGAGAGAAAGAAAAACATAGAATGTTCCAGTTGCCCTTCCTCCCGGGCATGCTGTAGAAGTCAGCAAAAGGGATTCGAGGGTTACAGTGTATTGTAATTTAGGCGATGGGCTGACAACCTGTCACTACAGCAATACACATTACAATCTAAAATTGCCTTAAATTTATGTCAGACGTGGCGAAAGCGCCTTTTAGGAGGCGTTTTACGCTCTGCCTACCCCGTAAGGGATAAAGGCGTGATTTTATGTATGTATGTATGTATGTTGTTCGTTTCATTACTCTCCAAATAGGCCAACCTACACATGGCGACCCATGCCATACTGTGGATAACCTATGGGGACGTGTATTTTATAAAGTAATAGTTAGCTTCTCCAGTATATTAACAAGTATATACATACATACATATAATCACGCCTTTATCCCTAATGGGGTAGGCAGAACGTAAACAACCGAAACAAAGGTCGTTTCGTCACGTCTGACAAAGTTATGAGGGCCATTTAAGATAGATTTGTAGGTACATTGCTGTAGTGACAGGTTGTCAGCCCATCGCCCAAACTGCAATATACTGAAACCCTCGGATCCCTTAGCTGCTGGTAACATGTATATTAGTAGTAGAAACAGTGGCTGCCATCTCAGGCGCTTGGTCAACAAAGAACCGATGCGTTTTGTGTTCTCCAAAATTCATCAGAAAGGCCACATAGCCTTTGACGCTTCGAAAATCATCATCTCCCTAGCCTTATCCCGTATCTTACGGGGTCGGCTACCTAATCTAGGTGATTGAACGAGGGTACTGGTTTTTACACAGAGCGACTGCCAACTGACCTCCGCAACCCATTAGGGAAACCAGACCCAATCCTGGATTAGGTCAGAGTTTTCAAGCCGCCAATGCTTAGCACTGGCCTCTGATATGGCTTAACGACTAATATCTATGGTATTAAACGATATTAACCGGGACCAATGGCTTAACGTGCCTTCCGAAGCACGGAAAAAGCGCCGAATAAACGTAGGATATGAAATTCGAAAACCGAAAAACACATTATACGTGGTGGGATTCGAACCACGACCTCCCGCTCAGGAGGCAGCGGCCCTATCCACTACACTATCGGGCTCTATACGCTTAGAAAATCTACGACATTAAAAAAATTGTTGGACGTCCACGTGTGCTTTGAATCTATATGTTACATTCAGTGATTACATTTTACAGGGCTCAGTCACTATTTGGCAAAGGTCCCAGTTCGCCTGACCCATTTAAAGATACGGAACTACGAAGTAGAAATTCTGAAAAATACTACGTCGTCCACGAAAACTGCTCTTCCCAGTAGCGACAGAAAATAAAAAAACATACCTTAGTTCAGACAACAAAGAATTTCCATGCTGGACTGGGAGCGAAAGAAAAACATAGAATATGTCAGCTGCATTTCGTCCCGGGCATGCTGTAAAAACCAGTTAAGGAATCCAAGGTTTTCAGAATATAGCAATTTAGGCGATGGGCTGTCAACCTGTCACTACAGCAATATACCTACAAATCTATCTTAAATAACACACAAAACATTGTCAGACGTAGCGAAATGACCTTTGTTTAGGTCATTTGCGCTCTGTCTACCCCATTAGGGATAAAGGCGTGATTATACTTATGTGTGTATGAACAAAGAACATAGCAATCGCTACATCCCGTGAGCTTTCAGTGTGCACCGACAAATATGCAAGCAATATCAGTTAAAGTTAAAGTAAAATAGCGTAAATTCTTTCCGTTTCAGCATTCATCCCGTATTTTGTTGACAAGAAACAATTGTTGTAGTACCTAGGGCATTTTAAAGACGAGGCAAGACCTATCAATCAGATGAACGAACAGCAAATGTTACAAAGATATTAATATACCTATACCCTTTATTGCATAAAGACAAGAAAAAATATGATTTACAAACGTGGTATGCAAGGGCGAACTTATCGCTATGAAGAGATCTCTTTCAGCCAACCCAATGGTAGCAAGAGAAATTGAATAAATGGGTTTATCGCCAACTACGAAACCTCATGACAAACCTGAAATTACACCTATATACCTTCGCCTATTGGATTTAGGAAGTTTATTTCGTGCAAAATAGAGGGATTTGTCATATTCACGAAGGGTTTTCCGTCCTTCAAAGGAAACTCGTTTATAAATTAATGTTACGGGCAACTAAAAGGTTGGAAATATAATTGAAAAGCCGAAACTTTTGAGCGCTTTCATAATAAATATGTTTATGGTCTGTCTGTGGTTCTGTAAAGGTAAACCAGCTATATTCGTCCATTTTAAAGATAAAGGGATCCATTCCACTAAATTGTTTTTTGTTTCATAACACTAAGTATTTAGATTTCCTCTTTACTCTTTGAACACTGTCCCCCAAAATACAGGTTAAATCCTAGTTTCGGTTTCAGGGCTCCTCTTAAATATTCAAAATAGTAATTAGTCACATCTATTGTTAAACTAATATTGTTAAATTGGAAGGTAAACTACTTTTTATTTATTATTTATTTAATGATAAAACTCAAAAACTTTTAAATGTGGAAAGTCCCCCGTAAAAAATTGTTGTTTAGTAAGATATCGTAAAATGGAAAGTCAAATTATAATATAATTTTAAAAAAATACATTTCAAATCAAACCATTTAAAGAAAAAAGTTCACCAGTAGTATCATAGTAGTACCTTCTCCCTTTCTCTTTTTACCTCTACTATAGGTATAATACCCCCAACATATAGAATAAATTAAAATATGAATTGCCCTATTCATGTATTATCTTTTCTAGGATCGGTAGTAAAAACTGAATTATAGTCTATTTTTAGAATTCCTTTGTATTTGTCTACACTACATAGTATTTAGCATAATAACCTCTATACCAGACAAGCTAACAAATTGCAAAGTTATTATAGAGATGAATAATCTATCTGCAACCAACGCGAAAACAAAATCTAGTCTAGAAGATATCAGCTTTTAAATATATAGTAACGAAAATATCTATTTATTAATTTTATTGCCCATCTAGACACACGATAGCGTGTGCAAGCCAAGTTCAAGCCAAACGAAGACAACTGGCCGGCAGCACCGTGTGTATATTTACAGGAACTTTTGGCAATTCCAAGACCACCATGAACTGGGCTTCCACTTCATGTTTTTGGTAAGATACAATTATTACGGAAAACAAAGGTTCAGGGTATGTATGGTAAGAAAATAAAGCTTTTTCTGCTCACGCGCGTCAACCATAATAAACATAAAATAATTTCTCACATACTGCTCCGTATTATAGTTTTATTTTCTTTGTTATTATTTGTTTTTATTAGGAACTGTATCGTCACCCCGAAACGAATTAAGGATTAAGGTTAGACCGCACTATAGCGTAGCTGCATCGTAGTGGAGCGACGCGGCGCGACACGGCACTGCACCGACACGGCACTGCACCGACATGTCACTGCGCGACAAAATCTGTCAAAATGTATGAACTGACATTGTCGCGCCCTGAAGCGCCGCGTCGTTTCGCTGCAGCTTCAATGTCGCTTTAGTGCTTTACTGTAAGAGACATTTTCATACAAAAAATCATTTGTCGCGCAGTGCCGCGCCGCGTCGCTCCGCTGCAGTTACGTCCTAGTGCGGTCTAACCTTCACTGTACACTTTATACCTCTACTATACTCACATAACATCAAATAAAAATTACCACAATAATTACAAGGTTCTGGAATTACTATGCTGTGGTATAATTTGTTACGTATTAATAAGTAGTTATAATGAAAGTGACAAGCCGCTTGCATGCTAGCGTGACTCTAGTCACAGGTGTTCGCTTCCACCAGGGTTGGAAAAACCGGTATTGTTAACCCCGTATTGGATACCGGTGCTGCAAGAATACAATACAATTATAAGTTTTACATACATACATATGATCGCGCCTTTATCCCTTATGGGGTAGGGGGACCTAAACAAAGGTCGTTCCGCCACATCTGACAAAGTTTTGAGAGTTATTTAAGATAGATTTGTAGGTACAAGGATTGCTGTAGTGACAGGTTATTAGCCCGTCGTCGCCTAAGTTACAATATACTGAAACCCTCGGATCCCTTAGCTGGTTTTTACAGCATGCCCGGGAGGAAATGCAGCTGGCACATTCTATGTTTTTCTCTCGCTCCCAGGCCAGCATTATAAGTTCTACTTAGTCTATACGTCTATTCTTTAAAATACGAAAGGCCGTGTTGCTCTAAGTTAAAAATATTCGCCGTGACACAGCAGTCAAAAGGTCATTTCTTCACTAAAATATTGTCTAATAAAAATAACCTTCAACCTCTCTACTTGCTTGGCGAAAGTAAGTAGGTAGGTACTTATGTGGAGAAGAACACAATAGCCTTAGTTTGTTATGTGTATTTATAATTAGCTCTTGAGACTGACAGCGAGTTTTAGTTTGTATCAGAAATGTCATTTAAGTACAAATCGGCCTGTCAAATCACTACTTAATACTGCCCTCAATCTTGAGATCGCTTTATAAATACGAGCCTAAGAATGTTTCTCTACATATTGTAAACAGGTCAGCCAGCAATTCAATCATCATACTCACTTCACTACATAGTATAAAACATTGTCGCTTTTTCTGTCCCTATATCCCTATGTATGCTTAGATCTTTAAAAATACGCAACGGATTTTGATGCGGTTTCTTTCAATGGATAGAGTGATTCAAGAGCAAGGTTTATATGTATAATACATGCATAATATAGTAGAGAAACACTCATAATATATCCTATCTTCCATTAGTTTATGTATTAGTTTATTTTACAAATATCTATGTAGTAGCTTGTACTTAGTTTATGTATTATATGTAATGTAATGTATTTAGGATACCTATTTGACTAGGTTTGTACTATCCCGCTTACCGCTACACATTTTTCTTTCACCCAAAGGTTGCCTGGAAGAAATTGCTACCTTAGCAATAAGGCCGCCTATGTTGTACTTGTTTTTTGTTATCTGTTGTGTTGTATGTTGTATTATTAGAATAGAATAGAATATAATTTATTTGCACAAAAATAATGGATTACGTGCAATAAAGTATTTTTATGTTATGTTATGTTAATATCCGTGCGAAGCCGGGGCGGGTCGCTAGTTATAAATAAAATGAAAGTGAAATTATGAAGAGAAATGTATAACCAGTAGTTCTATAGAACATGCGATATCGCGCCTCACTCCGTCCGACCTTTGAATATTAATGTGACTACAGAAAACCGCAAACCAGTGAGAGCACTCTACAACGACCTTATAACGAAGTACAAAAGACTATTTTTCCAGTAATGCGTAACTTGTACAGTATCGGTTTGCTGCAGTTATTGTCTTTACAGTTTTATTATTTAATCTCATTCCGTTTGAAAATATGAATAGGATACGAGTATGTCTACATAGACAGAGTTAAAATAATAACGAGTACATACATTCATTTAATCACGCCTTTATCCCTAATGGGGTAGGAAGAGCTTAAACGACCTAAATAAAGGTCGTTTCGCCACGTCTCGCAAAGTTTTGAGGGTTATTTAATATAGATTTGTAGGTATATTGCTGTAGTGACAGATTGTCAACCCATCGCCTAAATTACAATATACTGAAACCCTCTGATCCCTTAGCTGGCTTTTACAGCATGCCCGGGAGGAAATGCAGCTGGCACATTGTATGTTTTTCTCTCGCCCCCAGGCCAGCATGGAATAACGAGTTGTGATCTGTAAAAAGATCCTCCTAATATAAAATGGGTACGTTGTCGAATTAAGGTTAATATGATGGTGATAATAGTTTCAAAATTAAGTTCAGCTGGTTTAGCGGACGAACAGAAAGTTGCGGAGGGCGACTTTCTATTACACTAAGTTTTTTATTCCCAAGGATTTTAAAGTTTAGGTAACTTAAGACTAAATAAAGTACCAACTGATATAATATATTTTCCGACGCACTTTATTACTGAGACTGCGACGCTCTGTGTACACTCTCGGTGTACAGGGCAATAAATATGAATTAGGTTGGCAACCCTAGCAAACAAAGGCAAAGGCGACCTCCCCTTGTCCTGAAAGAGCGTCCCGAAGGTCAATAAAGCACTAAATAGCTGAATAAACTTCGAATAAATATCTTCCATGCTGGACTGGGTGTAAGAGAAGAACATAGAATGTGCCAGCTGCATTTCCTCCCGAGCATGCTGTAAAAAACAGCTATGGGATCTGAGAGTTTCAGTATATTGTTATTTAGGCGATGGGCTGACAACCTGTCACTACAGCAATATACGTACAAATATATCTTAAATAACCTTCAAAACTTTGTCAGACGTGGCGGAACGACCTTTGTTTAGGTCGTTTACGCTCTGCCTACCCCATTAGGGATAAAGGCGTGATTATATGTATGTATGTATAAACTTCGAAGTACGTGACCATTAAACGACATCGAGCTTTCTCAAAAATAAATTTAAATTAACTTTGATTTTATCTTTTATTCACTAGAGCGAAAAAATAATTGGTAAATGCTTCGGGATTGGGATTTTTAATGCTTTCTGTACGGAGAGTAATCAAACCTGCTAGGAAAAAGTGCTTAATTAAACCTACGAGAAAAAACACGTACGTAAGTAATGGGCTCAATTCTCGATTTGACAGCTAAAACAAAAATTAAAATCTATTTTTGTCACTTTCAGACTTAAAAAATTGGAAAAGGACAGGAGATCTATTCTCTCCGGTTTTTAATTTAAAGTCGGTGGTTTTATGCGTTATCAGTGATTTTTATCCGCCATTATATTATACGGCGCATTAAATTGACAGAAATACTGGGGAAACGTGCAAAAGCGCGTTAATATCTATCGAAGAGTAACAAACAAACAGAGTTAATTTCAGTAAAATATTATTAGGAAAAGTATGTATGTTTTTCGGAATTTAATTTATATTTACATCTAACTTTTTCATCTCTCGAACTGCGGCTCGAACCTGCGTCTCTTCCCTGCCCGAAACGAATTTATTATTTTCTTTCCTTCATATTTTATGAAATAAAATTGCATTGCGAGTGCTAAAAATCCTCAAAAATATCCAACTTTTTATCTAAAACTGCACCCGAAGTCAGGACGTGATACTAGTCTCACATTTTGATTGTATCCTCAGAGAATTGACGAAAAGATCCCTGTTACAAAGGGTCAGTAAATCTACATTATCTTCACAAAGTTCTTAAATAGATCTAGGATTTGAATGAAGATGAGTTTTCGTTTGGGATTTACGATCAGCTTTCCTAGATTTGTTGGGAGCAAACAAGGACTGGAAAGCAGAGATCATTTTATGAATATAATGAAAACTTTTATATATAAGTATTGGCAATGTTCCAGGGACGTTTTGTTAAACTATGTTTATTTTATAGCCAGCTTTTCATACACCCAAAAACTGAATAATATTCAATTGTGAGTGTTTAATTGACGTCTGACAGGGATGAATGGAAGAAGAATACTTTCTGACCCCAAATAAATAGGATGAGGTCAAGCGAAAGATGACAAAGAATATCGTAGGTAATAGGTTCCGCTAAAGAATGTTCTAATTATATAAAATATCCAAGAAACAAATGTGATTCATGCAGCTAAGCATTCCTCAACATATCTCACAATGAGACGAAGCGTGTCAAGTGACACATAACTCATGTCTGGCGTTGAACCGAGATAGGACACGACGTGGGGGCGCCAACCCCCATTTAGGGGGGGTAAAACATGTCATTCCACCCATCTGTCTCGTGTCAACCGCAAAAAATGCGAATACATACAAAGAATCACGCCTCTGACGATCTGCCTAGGCTGTGGTGTTTTCACGTCTGACAAAATAATATTTAAGGTTCCTAAAGAAATGTGTAACATTATAGTGACTGGTTGTCAGACGAGTTAAGGCTCTGCCTACATCATTAGGGATAAATGCGTGATTATATCTAAGTACGTATCGCTACTAATACAGCACGTTTATTATATCACTGGCGTGGAAGTATGAAATACTACGCATCACATACGCAAATCCGGAAACAGTATTTATTCAAAGAGAGAATGCTCGTATTCAGATATTTGAGCCAGATTCGGGCGACAATTGCGAAGATTCGAGGCTCATAGTCGGATTTGAGCATATCCTGCAAGGTCCAGTAATCTTAGCGGAGATACTGTGGTAAGGCGGCGTGGAAAATCAATAGTCGCGCGCACCCCCGTACCCCGCCTCACCACCGTCCGCCCAACCCCGGCCGGTTGCGCCTACCCTCATGTCATTGCAACTTTTTTAAATTGCGAACACACGTTCTACAATTAAAAACAATAAAGTAATTTGATGACGAGCGGCCACTCGTTGATAAAATTACGTTTTTCGGTAGGATTTTATGCTCAAATTTTTGTGCTGGGTTTAGATAAAAATATACCAGACGCCTGGGTATACTGTAAAAGCGAGTAGAGGGTTTTGAGGTTTTTAATGTTTTGGCAATTTTAGCAATGAGTGAGTTTTCAGCTCTTGTTAACCTATCGCTACAACAATATAGGGGAGACTGTTCCAAAACCGTATAGCTAAGGACAAAGGCTTATAGCAACGTTACAAAAAAAAAACATTATTTCGACTGTTAATAAAGGAACATTATGCATATCAACTTATACACATATCTTATAATATAAAAAATAATTAATTAAAATGGCAAACCCTTCGAAAAGCCGGTTTTGCCCCGGGAGGTGTCAAAAACCGTATACTATGTTTATATACGGAGATCAACGATTAACAATGCAGGCGTGATATTTAAATTTACAAGGTCTTTTGGATCTAATCTTGTGCAATTTTCTTAAAACTAACGAAATGCCTTTTAAAATATGGCAAAAGAGGCCAAAAAAATTTTTTTGTTAAGTCTGCCTACCCCGTAATGGAAATAAGCATCGATTTATCATTTTCACTATTACATGAATGCTACATAATTCATAATCCTAAATAATAATTGTCTTAGCCAGAGTTAGTCCTATCCTAACCAAATAAAGATCTCGCAATGTTAAATGAAAAGTAATCAAAACTGTAGAATAATTAGCGCTGGTTTTAATTAAATCAAAACGTGTTAAAATAGTTTGATAAACGGGCGTCCGTTAACTAGCTATAACGGGTATAACGGACAGCATTCCACAAGCTGATAGGACACTAAACAACTTTTACCAGGAAAATCTTTAAGGAGATAAATGACTTTTCCATACAAAATTACTGCCTCGTGTATGGAACAGCAAAAATAAAATTCACTTCTTGAAAGAATTTCCCGGTGAAAATTGTTCTGTGTAACTGATTAAACAACTCCTATCAGTTTCTGGTACGCTATCCCTTACACCCGGTATATATTTAGTACAGTTGTGCACAAGTTTCCAACTAAGGAAAGCAATTTGTTGTAGCGATAAACTGCGCTACAGCCTCGGGGAGAATTCTACTAACACTGCACCTCACTGCTCTCATCCATAGTTTTATGAAAATTACTTGTTCCTTTAATATAACTATACTAACTAGGAGTATGTATTATCACTACATAGTATAAAACAAAGTCGCTTTCTCTGTCCCTATATCCCTATGAATGCATAAATTTTTAAAACTACGCAACGAAGTGATTCAAGAGGAAGGTTTATATGTATAATACATGCATAATATAGTAGAGAAACACTGATAATTTCAGTGCGAAGCCGGGGCGGGTCGCTAGTTTAATATTATGCTTTATTATTATACTTTATTTGCTATTTTGTGCTATTTTAATATTATGCTTTATTTGTGCGCGCCTAATCTGCCTCTCAATTGAAGTCTCACTTCCGTAGGTCAGCTGGAAGAAAATAAGCTGTACCCGTTGTGTCGTTATTCCTTGTGTATTATATTGTCTTTCTTATGTTGCTTGTGTACAATAAATAAATAATAAACTATTGCTTTCGTAATAAAAAATAACGTATTTGCACAGGAAAACCGATAATTGTCTCATAATAAAATAAAACGCAATCACACTCGTAAACCCTGGACCACACACAGAAACATTCACAGCAAACATCTAGACCTAGAACAGAGCTTTAAATGTTTATTTCTGTCTGACAAGGAATTGAATCTGGGACCATCTTGCAACAGGCAGATGCAGTTCCAACGAGGCTATACAGTTCGTCATATTTTCAAGCGTTTGAAGATCAAATAGGTCAGTTCTCTTTCAACAAGATAACTTTGAAAGGTCGTTCGCATTTCAAGCTTTTGGAGAAGTGCCATAGTAATCTTATTCAATTATTATTATTTTGCCTAAACAAAGGTCGTTCCGCCACTTTTGACAAAGTATTGAGGGTTATTTAAGATAGATTTGTAGATATATTGCTGTAGTGACAGGTTGTCAGCCTATCGCATAAATTGCAAAATACAGAAACCCTGGGTTCCCGTAGCTGGTTTTTACAGGGAATGCAGCTGGCACATTCTATATTTTTCTCTCGCTACAAGTCCAGCAAGGAAGAAACAACGAGAACATTCCTAAGCTACATTATTCAGAGTTGTCTTACAGCACTTCTTATAGTTAAACACGGGTCTCATTAGGTTTATATTAGCACCTTACCTAACTAAGCAATCAACCTTGGCCTGAATCCTGCGAAAAGTCCTAAAATTAACTTTCAACACATTTAACCATCTGCATATTAAAATTGGTTCCTCAAACAACAACGCTAGGTAACCTGGTACAGTATTTAATTTAATCCGATTAACTCGCTTTTATGTCGACTACGGAACTTTAAAAAGATACTACAATAAATGAAAAGAAGAAATAAAGATAGTATTTCATTCGCTCGTTTTTTTTCTACCGTTTCCGTACAAAATGACAAATCACAAATCTAATGGCCGGAAGCATATCGGAAATGTATCTGTCACATACATTTTGTCCGCGTATCAAAACCGTAGCCGACTTTTGCTACGGCGTAGCTCGTAGCACTACTGATGTTTGTACCGTAGTACTCGTAGCGCGACATATGAGGGAGGCGGTAATTTTTTTAAATATTTTTTTCAATCAAACAATGCAGGTATACAGTACATAGCCAAACACCAACATTGGAAGTTTAATATAATGATAAACGTGGTGATACATTAATTCTGTGATGATAGGATTGCTTAGTTAATTTAAGATAAAATAATAAGATATAGAATAATTTATAGTCTTATTAAAAAAAACAAATAACATTTCAGACATAACCTATCTTAAAACTAGGAAATCAGGCAAAAGGGAGTGACCCAGCTTTATACATGCGTAGAGTCGCTGCACGACACTAAGTAGCGATTTCTGTAATTTCATAATGTTATAGTACTACTATTAAAAAATACTAGTAAGGGACTCGAGGGTTTCGTTCGGTGCTTTACTATACCACCACTTTGGTTGATGGCGACCAACTGGACCTTTGCTACGGCGTAGCTCGTAGCAGTCGTAGCGGGAACTGCATGGGTAAATTTTGTATCTGATTTTCGAATTAGACTACTATTTGTAAGGGCAAGTAAATAGACCAATTTCATTAGTTCATAGATAGTAGAGATTAGAAACACTTGGATAAAAAAAATGTAGTAGTGTCTATTATACCGTTGATAAATACTTCCATTCTGGACTGGGAGCGAGAGAAAAACATAGAATTTACCAGTTGGATTTCCTCCTGGGCATGCTGTAAAAACCAGCTGAAGGTTCCGAGGGTTTCTGTATATTGCAATTTAGGCGATAGGACGACAACCTGTCATTACAGCAATATACTTACAAATCTATCTTAACTAACCCTCAAAACTTTATCAGACGTAACGGAACGACCTTTGTTTAAGTCGTTTACGCTCTGCCTAGCCCATTAGGGATAAAGTCGTGATTATATGTATGTATGCATGTTTAATCGCTACAGAGTATAAAACAAAGTTGCTTCCGGTGTCTGGATGTCCGCCTGTCCCTATGTATGCTTAGATCTTTAAAACTACGAAACGGATTTTGATGCGGCTTCTTTTCATACATAAATGTTTTAAGCGCATGGCTTATATGTATAATACATGCATAATATAGTAGAGAAACACTGATAATTTCCGTGCGAAGCCGGGGCGGGTCGCAAGTATAATATATGTATTTACCAAGAACAAGTATAAACACAACATATTTTATTATACATGAAAGGTAGCACATAAAAGCGAGTTAATCGGATTAATTTAAGTATTATACCAACTCAGCTAGCGTTGTTGTTTGAGGAACCAATTTTAATATGCAGAGGGTAAGTGTGTACGAAGTTAATTTTACGATTTTTTGCAGGATTCAGGCCAAGGTTGATTGCTTAGTTAGGTAAGGTGCTAAGAAAAACTTAATGAGTCCCGAGTTTAATTATAAGAAGTGTTGTAAGACAGCTTTGAATAATGTAGCTTAGAAATGTGCCAGCTGCATTTCTTTCCGGGCATGCTGTAAAAACCAGCTATGGGATCCGAGGGTTTCAAAACTAAACTAAAAAATATATTTCGGTATTGAAAGGTTGTCAGCCCATCGCCTAAATTGCAATATACTGAAACCCTCAGATCCCTTAGCCGCCCGGGTGGAAATGCAGCTGGCACATTCTATGATTTTCACTCACTCCTAGTCTAGCATGGAAATATTAAAATATTTTTAATTTGCCGTTTGCATGAAATAGCACTGTCTAACTTAACATACACAAGAATAATATAAAAAGTCAATCGTAGTATTTCGTAATACAAAAGAGCGACCTATCCCACGTTAGTTTTATCATGTTTTATATTGTTATTCTGTTCTGTAAATACGTTACGCTTCACGCGGACCACCAACGCGTTAATCCTTTAATCCATCGATCCGGCGCAACTGTAGTGAGGTTAACACGTTATAAAATAATGTCATAGGTACTATAAATAAGGGATCACCAGGAGGTAGAATATTAGATCACATTCAATATGTTTAGTCACGCCTTTATCCCTAAACTGGCAGGCAGCGCATCAGTAGCTAATAAAATGTGTTTTCGCCACGTCTAACAAATCAGTTTAAATATAGAATGAGTATCGCATATACCTCGACAATGGCAGGTTGTTAGTCGATCTACTAAATTGTAATACACCAAAGGCCTAGGTTTTCAATACCTCGCTAGGTATTCAATGTTCCCGAGAATAAAAGTTGCTTTTACATTATAATATAATTTTACCGCAATATACCTACAAATCTATCATACATAACCCTCAAAACTTTGTCAGACGTGGCGGAACGACCTTTGTTCAGGTTGTTTACGCTCTGCCAACCCCATTGGGGATAGAGGCGTGATTGTATGTATGTATGTCATTTTACCGCCCCCAGTCCAGCATGAAATCAAAATGTGATATTGTTATAATGTATTTTATCTACAGAAAATAGGCCTTACTCCAATTATCTAGCCCGGCCTTGACGGCCAGACAAGGCTTACTGTCCAAGAGTGAAAATGTGTTATAATAATAAACAAACACATAATGAACCCCCATTGAGGACGATACGGCACGCGATAAGCCTCGAGTGCCGCGTTCACGTCAGCATGACGTCAGAATGATGCTTCATGTGGTATCCAATCGTGTGGTATAGCGAGAGTTTTGTGGTGTGGTCAACCACATGCAGGCCAGAGAGCGAGAGAAAAACATAGAACGTGCCAGCTGCATTTCCTCCCGGGCATGCTGTAAAAACCAGCTAAGGGATCCGGTTTTCAGTATATAGCAATTTAGGCGATGGGCTGACAACCTGTCACTACAGCAATATACCTACAAATGTATCTTAAATAACACGTGGCGGAACGATCTTTGTTCCGGTCGTTGGCGCTCTGCCTACCCCATTGGGGATGAAAGCGTGATTATATGTATGTTAAGTCTAGTCAAGACGTATTCTCGATAGAACCTAGAGGCCTTGAAGGCCAACTGGCATTATCACGTTCTTACGGAAAACAGCAAGCTACTTATATATCAGTGCTGGTCTTCTTCTTAGCATGTGGATTCTCGAGTCAAACGACCCGATAAACCCTAGTGTCAGAGTTATTAAACCGCCTAGTAGCACAGCTATTAGGCCTCTGACGTGGTTTTAAGCCACTATCAAAGACAGCGACCGGGACCGACGGTTTAACTCCGAAGCACGGAATCTTTTTCTTTTCGGACAATGATGTGATTTAGCCTGCAATGTCTTATCCAAACTTGGGAAAACCTCACACAGTGATAAATTTACAACTATTTAGTGCTGGTCACCGTTGGGGAGGTAGAGGCAAACCAGGCGACTCTTCGGGAGCCTAGCATTACATACATACATATAATCACGATTTTATCCCTAATGGGGTAGGCAGAGCGTAAACGACCTAAACAAAGATCGTTCCGCCACGTCTGACGAAGTATTGAGTGTTATTTAAGATAGATTTGCTAATTTTATATTGCAGTAGTGACAGGTTGCCAGCCCATCGCCATAATTGCCATATACTGAAACTCTCGGATCCCTTAGCTGGTTTTTAAAGCATGGCCGGGAGGAAATGCAGCTGGCACTTTCTATGTTTTTTTTTTTGCTCCCAGGGCCAGCATGGAAGAAACTTCTGGAGGGACTCTACCTCGGCTTTCTATACTCTATACTAGTACGGGTCAAGTAACCTACAGGAGATAAAAATGAATTTATGAAGTTAGCTTACGACCCTTATTCATTTCTAGTTTAAACCTAGGCTTACCTAAAGGCTAAATCCTACTACCTTTATTAATGCGGGTTAGGTCAGGTCAAAGTGTCAGAGAGAGATAATCTTTTCCAACTAGAATATAAATTTTACTAAAATAATAATATTCTAAGAAATAATTGATTATCATTAGCTTTATTGTGTTATTTTTTTCATTCACGGTTAGTTAGTAAGTTATTTTCTCCCTGTAAAAAGTGATGTAGATTTCTAAATTTTGATTATTTTTTTTATCGGCCTAGTATCTAGATATTTTTTAACTTAATTACAAAGAATACACGTATTCTCTCTTTCTAACATTTTGTGTTCTTTTAAGAATATAAGTGATGAAAGAACTCCGCGTGAATAGGTTTTGTACGCGTGATGAAAAAAGTACCTCACATAAGGAATCTGTGGAGAAACAGAGAAAGGGCGGGAAACGGGGTAACAGCTGACCCTTTTCCCGCCTTATATTGTTCGCAAAATGATTATAGGGTACCACTTTTCAAGGCTTTGTCTGGAAAGGTAGCCTTCAGGGCAGAAATCTCAAAGTAGGCGTGGTTCTTCAAGTATGATTGGTAATGGAAGCACATTATTAGATAGAAGCTCATCATCTTTGGTTGGTTTAAACGTAATACTTATACATCCCTTACAGGGTAGGCAGAGCGTAAAACACTTAGTAACGTCGTCATCGTCACGTCTTAGAACGTAATAAAATGCTATTGTTTTTTATTAAACAACCTGGTTCTCTTAAAGAGTAGTTGCATCTCCAGAAAAAAATGCTTTACTTTATAATATTAATGCGGCGTCATCAGGTCACCACATCACACTTGACTAAGCGGACGCCCTGAAAATATGTTAAATCAAAAACCCTTGTTTCTCCTTCAGTATAAATGACGCATATCGATAATGCCCTAGGGCTATAAGGGCTCAAGATTAGTCTCGACTAGTTCTAGGGCGTTATCGAGATTGCCGCGCTGGCTGATGTGAAGATGACCCTTTTCATTCTTGATTGACATGGGAGACTATCGTCAGCGCTAGCCCTTGCCCTAGATAAGAGTCGATATTTAGTCTAGCTAAAGCGGATATTCCAAGTTTAGTTTCATTTTGATTCTAAAATGACGAGTATGTCAAAGGGCCACAGTCACATATTGCTCTTCCATGCTGGACTGGGAGCGAGAGAAAAACACGGAATATGCCAGCTGCATTTCCTCCCGGGGATGCTGTAAAAATCAGCGAATGGATCCGAGATTTTTAGTATATTGTAATTTAGGCGATGGGCTGACAAGCTATCATTACAGCAATATACCTATAATTCTGTCTTAAATAACCCTCAAAACTTTCTCCGATGTGGCGAAACGACCTTTGTTCAGGTTGTTTACGCTCTGCCTACCCCATTATTCTATGTATGTATGTAATTAACCTTACAAAATAAACATGAATTCATAAAATAAACGTAAACCTGAAGTCCGATTAAAACTGTACACATCATTCACCATAATATTACAATTTTAACATAATAAAAAAGAACAATTAATTAAATTGTTGTTTTAAGGGTACTCTCTCATACATCATACATACACTGCTTTACTTTGCAAATTTTGTCAGCCAAGCCAACATGTTTGAGCAACTCGAATTTGCCAACTCAAACAATTTCATATCGAGGAGACATCCAATTTGTAAACGTTTACAATTTCCGTCCCGCTGATTTCTGAACGCAATCTCTTTATCAGTCCTAACATTTGCCTTTTCCCTTCGCTTTGTGCGTTTCATAAAAAGGGATTTATAAAAGAGGTGATTTGTCGACCTTTTGTTGAGTTCGCGCGTTGGATGTTACATATCAACGATACATACGGGCGAATTGTGAAGAGCCGGGATATTTATTCACTGGGTGGGACTTAAAATAGCTTTGTATAATCGTTCTTTGTGTTTTAAAAACTCTGTTTGATTTGTTTGAAGAATCAGATTGATCATCAAACAGAGTTTTGGTTATCTACGTTGAAACGCGGTTAGAATAATAACTCTCCTAACAAGGGATATATAAGTCTAGGCTGATTCCGTGTTTAATAAGCTCTGCCAATGGTAGTGCTGGTTTGTATAAGGCACAAATACCAGTGGATGGGGGCGATTTGTACAAATCCTGCAGTGCTGTAGGCCTGCTAAGTAAAAAACAAAACCTGTTTTCCCCATTAGGATTCAAACTTGAAACCTCTGGACCGAGATTTAGACCACTACAGCAGGAAAAGCTGACATCCTGACATCATATCCCGTGTATTGTATTGTGACAGTAGCAATCCTGTTCCACTTCGACCATGGATGGCACCGACATCATCCCGCAGGAGCGTCTGTTTTACAAGTGCGGGAATCAATTTCAAACCCAAAGGATCAAGGTTCGCTCCACTACAGCAGCAAAACAGGTGATAACCTGACATCATATCCCTTGTATTGTAGTGACACGGTTGTGCGTAACAGACGTATTCCCGTTCCGCTCCGACATTGGCAATATACCACTCGTCTCGCACTAGGCAGTTAAGACCCGTCGGGAATCAAACTTAAAACCGCGGTATCAAGTTACACTACAGCAGGGAAACAGCTGACATCCTGTCATCATATCCCTTGTATTGTGGTGACACGGTTGTGCGTGATAGACGTATTCCCGTTCCGCTCCGACATTGGCAATATACCACTCGTCTCGCACTAGGCAGTTAAGACCCGTCGGGAATCAAACTTACAACAGTGAGATCAAGTTTCACTACAGCAGGGACATCATATCCCGTGTATTGTAGTGACACGGTTGTGCGTGACAGACGTATTCCCGTTCCGCTCCGACATTGGCGATATACCACTCGTCTCGCACTAGGCAGTTAAGACCCGTCGGGAATCAAACTTACAACCGCAGGATCAAGTTTCACTACAACAGGGAAACAGCTGACATCCTGACATCATATCCCGTGTATTGTAGGCGTAATCCCGTTCCGCTCCGACCATGGGCGGCACCAACATTGGCAATATGCCACTCATTTCGCACACGAGGCACTGTTTTTGTTTACTACGCATAAGTTTACCGTTCCGTCAAAAAAACATTTTTTTTACATACATACCAGTGGCGAAGGGTGAATTTTAACGATAGGGAAGCCGTAGTAAAAAAATACATACTTATACATACATATTACTCCGTGTATCTATTTTATTTATTTTTTAGTTACAAAAGTGAAGCCGACGGGAATCGTGTTATATGGACCCTTCGCCACTGATACAATCACGCCTTTATTCCTAATGGGGTACGCAAAGCGTACACGACCTAAACAAAGGTCGTTCCACCACGTCTGACAAAGTTTTGAGAGTTATTTAAGAAAGAATCGTATAGGTATATTGCTAGTGACAGGTTGTCAGCCCATCGCCTAAATTGCAATGTTCTGAAACTCGGATCCCTGTTTTTTAAAGCATGCCCGGGAGGAATGCAACTGGCACATTCTATGTTTTTCTCTCGCTCCCAGGCCAGCATGGAAAGAATTATTACTACATATTACTTAAATAGATGTAAACATATGAAAGGCAGAAAATGCAAGGATATTTACTCTGTATATTACTTTATACCTCTTTTGTCTCATCCATTATGAGAGTGAGAGAAACTAAACATTGACTATTCGAACTCTTTTAACTTGCTGCTAACTTAGAACGAGTAAATAGGTACTTGGTAGCTTAGTAAGCTGCCTATCTGATGATGACATCATGATTCATGACCAGAGGTCGGAAATTCGGGTGCAAAAAAAGTAAAAACCCACTGTTGGAGTTACTAAGAGTTGCTACAACCACCTTTTTCAAGATTTTTAGGGCCCCAGTTTATTTTTCTTTATTAAATTGTTTTAGTAATGCCAATGTGTTCTTTGCGTCAATATAAGTCGAAACTGTTTGCAATTTTTTTTAATATTTGTTTTAATTTGAAAGATAAAAGTAGAAATGAGTTTTCAATGTACTGAAAAATATTAAAAATATAAAAATATCGTTTGATTGTTTGATATTTTTATTGAATACCCTTTATAAATGATTTCTACAATGCTTTTATAATTTTAATTACACAAAAATTTGAATGGGGCCCTCGGGGGCCCGAAAGCGTTTTATTTCTTTACAAAAAATTGCGGAGAAAATAAAAATAAAAATTCGTATTTGGCAAGGTTAAGACAAGATAAACGCTTTTTACTCTTGTAATTTTTTCTATACGGTTGATAGTTTCAGGATAAATTGATGTTGAAGTTAGCAGGACACAATCGTTCAAAACCAAGCAAAGTAGTGGTTTTTATGGTGAAATCGTCTAGGTTAAGAAGAGATAGGCAAGGCTCTTCTCTTTCTTGTTATTTTTTCTCTACGGTTGACAGTTTCACAGTGAATTGATGTTAAAGTTGTTAGGACAATTTTTGGGCCTGGGGGCCCAAAGCATTTTACTTCTTAAACAAAGAAATTACGGAAAAAAACAAAATTAAAATTCTTATTTGGCTAGGTTAGGACAAGATAAATGTTTTTGCTCCTGTAATTTTATCTCTACGGTTGATAGTTTCATAGTAAATTAACAATTAAATGCTTGTTACTAAGTTACATGAAATACTTTTGGCTTTCTTTATAAAATTTTACCATAATATTGTGTACTTTCAACATTTCACAAATTGAAACAGATGCAGCTCTATACGCTGACCTTGTCGCATATACTGAGAGAGAGAGTATATTGGACCAGCATGTATGTGTCTTTCAAATAAATATTTCTAGGAAATTTATCACTTCGACCGTTTATCTCAGTATGTGCAAAAGACTACTCAACCATAGTGGAAGAGGCAGGCGGCACCTGCAGCTATACCAAAAGATACTTAAAAGTGACCACTTTGGATTCAAATTGAGTCAATATTGTCAATACAGGTGTTTGAATGCTATTTTTGTTGAATGATTGCACGTAATTTAATCTATCAAGCATTTGAATGTTGACTCCGATTACGCCGATGAAAACATCGCCGATCATCGCACATGTCTACTACCTAGTTTCAAGCAAGTCCTCGCTCCGTAGTTCCGGCAGTTTAAGAGAAATTAATTACAGTTTAATAAATAAATATTAAAAAATTACAGCTCGCAACTCTGCCTTGTTTAATAAAATTTAAATAACTTTAAGTGCATCATTCGTTCAGCTTGTAACACTGTATGTATAAATTAAATTCAATAGTCAAATAAAAGAGTATATTGATACTTAAATAACCGATATAGTTATGCACAATAAAACGACGTAAATATGTAAGTTATATTTATATTTCAACACAAATCAACAAAAACAAAATATGCAATAGTTATTTATAAACTAAACTAAACCAAATATCCCTGTCTCTCTCTATCCTTGTCCCTGTCTATCTCTCTCTTTGAGTATGTGCGACAAGGTCAGCATATTGACTGTATCTGTCTAAGTGCGTTTAGGATGTATTGTCTTAATTTTTGGTTTGTAAAATATGGCAAGTACACAAAATCAAAAGTGTATTACATGTAACCTAGTATCAAGTATTTTCTCTGATATACTTATTGGAAACCGGCTAACCTAGGGAGGGTTTCAGTATTGTATTTTAAACGATGGGCTGACAACCTGTCACTATAGCAATATACAGATCCACCTGGAATGACCCTCAAAATTTGTCAGACGTGGCGGAACAACCTTTGTTTAGGTCGTTTACGCTCTGCCTACCCCATTAAAGATAAAGGCGTGATTATATGTATGTATGTAATTATTTGTAAAATATAAAATAAAGACGAATCCGGTAAAATTCTTTTTTTATATATATATGCGAGTGCTTGACTGGTCTTATTTTAAGGATTTAGGTGCTTACAATGAACCTTAATAGTTTCACAACGAAAGAAAAAAGTATAGTAATGTTTAAGCAGTAAAACGCTTTGGGGCCTCCAGGCCCAAAAATTGTGTCCAGGGAATTTTAACATCAATTCACTGTGAAACTGTCAACCGTAGAGAAAAAATTCTTTCTTGAAAGAGAAGTGCCTATCGCTTCTTAACCTATCTGATTTCACCATAAAAACAACTACTTGGCTTGGTCTTGAACAATTGTGTCCTACTAACTTCAACATCAATTTAGCCTGAAACTATCAATCGTAGAGAAAAAATGACAAGAGTAAAAAGCGTTTATCTTGTCTTAACCTTGCCAATTACGAATTTTAATTTTAATTTACTCCGCAATTTTTTTTAAAGAACTAAAACGCTTTTGGGCCCCCGAGGGCCCCATTCAAATTTTTGTGTAAAAATAATAAAAGCATCGTAGAAATCATTTCTAAATGGTATTCAATAAAAATATCAAACAATCAAATGATATTTTTATATTTTTTATATTTTTCAGTACATTGAAAACACATTTCTACTTATATCTTTCAAATTAAAACAAATATAAAAAAAAATTGCAAACACTTTCGACTTATATTGACGCAAAGAACACATTGGCATTACTAAAACAATTTAATAAGGAAAAATAAACTGGGGCCCTAAACATCTTGAAAAAGGTGGTTGTAGCAACTCTCAGTAGCTCCAACAGTGGGTTTTTACTTTTTTTGCACCCGAATTTCCGACCTCTGTTCATGACTATAAAGAGGAAATACCGTCCGAAAATAATCAGAGGGGGTGAGTCATGAGCAGAGGTAAACGACTTAGCATCATCGAACCGAATTAGGAGGAAAGAAATGTGCAGAAACAAAAAGAGTGTGTCATTGGGCTCGGTTGTAGATACCGCCGGCTAAAACTAAAATAAAATCTATCTGTCACTTTCAAAATAATAAAATAGAAAAAGGACAGGCGAAATACTCTGTCCCTTATGGTTTTAGACTTTGTTCGCTAGATTTTAACGCGTATTTGAACGTTTCCCCTGCATTTCTGTAAATTTTATCCGCTATATCATATGACGGAGATAACACATAAAACCACTGACTATAAATAAAAAACCGGAGAGAATAAATCTCTTGTCCTTTTACAATGTTTTTAGTCTGAAAGTGACAGATAGATTTTAATTTTAGGATTACCCGGTTGAATCTAGAATTAAGCCCATTTTGGGTACAAAATACCTTAGACATAGGGCGCATTTGCACTGCTCCGAAATATTCCGGATTTGGTTCGTTATCTGACTCGTTTCCGTTAAATTTCCATATAAAACTAATGTAGATGGGAGCACAAGCTGTCATACATTTACTAGGAAGGCCAATTCGAATACGAAAATAAGAATCGGATAGCGAACCAAATACGGAGTAGTGCAGAAACGTCCTTACTGTTTTTCTTATTAGGTATTTGAAATGAAATAAGCAATTAAGGAATTCGAAGTTACTTATCTCTTATAAAATTAGCTTAAAGATTATTACGTAAATTGAAATGTTTCATCGTAATATTCAAACAAAAACAATGGTTTTGATATTTGTCGTCAGAATATATATAAACAGTCTAGCAGACAGAATGGTGCGTATTTGTGTGGGTTGCAAATAAATGGTTGACCTGATACAGGGAACTATTTTCGCACTATTTAATTTTTGAATGTATTCAGTATATAAGAGCCCGATGGTGTAGTGGATAGGGCCGCTGCCTCCTGAGCGGGGAGGTCGTGGTTCGAATCCTACCACGTACCAATGTGTTTTCGAATTTCATATGTACGTTTATTCGGCGCTTTTTCCGTGCTTCGGAAGGCACGTTAATATTGTTTAATACCGTATTAGTCGTTAAGCCATGTCAGAGGCCAGTGCTAAGCATTCGCGGCGTGGGATTCAAACCACGGCCTCCCGCTCAGGAGGCAGTGGCCCTATCCACTACACTATCGGGGTCTGTGTAAAAACCAGTATCCTCGTTCAATCACCTAGACTAGGTATTCGTGCCTGTGAGTTGCGGGATAAGGCTAGGGAGATGATGATTCAGTATGTAAATTCACATTTGTGAATATGATGTCTAGGATATGACGGTAGTCTGTTTCCTCACATTTCTTACTGAATATTTTAAAGGCGAAAGTAACTGTGTCTGTTGATTAATTCCTACAGGAATATTTATATTTATTTGGTATATCTTCAGATTAGGTAGCCCATCCTGAGAAATTCTCGAAAAGGCTGGGATGATGATTTAGTATACCTTTAAATTGTATATGCATGTTCCTTTTTTTTATATACTTTACTGTGCATTTTCATTTCATAAAAAAATATTTTTGATGTAAATTAATTGATACAAACAAACAACTTTTTATACTATTCAATAAACTTGGTGAAATAAATGGCTAAGTGGTCATAAAAACTTCTCACAAAAATAAATCAAAAGTTTTGTCCGAACTAAAAAGTTTTAATGAAATCTAAGTGAAATGGGTTTAGAAGTCGACTTGTAATGGAATTAATGTTCACTTATTCAAATAAAAAAATGTTATCAAGGCTTTGACTTTGAATTAGAATAATGAATTAATTTCATTAGAAACTTTGAACAAATTCTTAATTTACTTTTACACAAATTAATTATGTTGGTACCAATTTTTAAAACACTCAATGTTGCATTGTTGTAACTACAGTTGATGTAAAGATTGTAAAAGATTGTAAGTCAGTCTCTTGCAACTCTAGTTCCTCATCATCATCTCCCTAGCATTATCGCGTATCTCACGGGTTCGGCTACCTAATTTAGGTGATTCTACGAGGGTACAGGTTTTCACACAGAGCAACTGCCATCTAACCTCCGCAATCCAGAAGGGAAACCAGACCTAGATCCTAGATAGGAAAAGAGTTTTTAAGGCGTCAATACTTAGGACTTGCCTCTGACATGGCTTAACGACTAATATCTACGGTATTAAACGAACCGGTACCAACGGCTTAGCGGGCCTTCCGAAGCACGGAAAAAGCGCCGAATAAACGTACATATGAAATTCGAAAACCGAAAAACACATTGGTAGGTGATTGAATTCAAACCACGGCCTCCCGCGCAGGAGGCAGCGGGCCTATCCAACTCTAGTCCCTACTGTGATTGAAATATCCACACTTTCTTTTTAGATAATATGAATTTAGACTTATTTTAAAAATGGATTGGAATCGGAATAGATCAGCTACTGTGCCATAAATGATCAGAACCTAAAAGGCAAAGATAATCAAAATAGAGCTGCTTCAACAATTTGTTAAATTAGTTATCCAAATTATTATTTTCCTCAAAGTTAATTTTTTGATTGGGATATTCTACACCAAGTTATTATTAGTATGTTTTTATTGCCAGGAAGTGTTTTTTTTTATTATTTATTTTCTTCTTCTTAGTGAGTGGGTTTTCGATTCAAACAATGAACCCTAGTGTCAGAGTTTTTAAACCGCCTAATAGCACAGCTATTAGGCCTCTGACATGGTTTGAGTAAGAACAACTATCACTGACAGTGACTGGGACCAATGGCTTAACATGCCCTCCGAAGCACGGAATCCTTTTTCTTTTTGGTCAATCAGATGATTCAGCCTGCAATGTCTTAACCAAACTGGGGAAAGCCTGACAAAGTGCTAAAATTAACGAATATCAACTTTTTCCCCCCTGGGAATTGAACCCAGAACCCCCGGATCAGGAGACCATGGTTCAGACCACAAGACCACGGAGGCAGTTTCTATTTATATTATTTTATCTTTCATTTGGAGAGATGGTTCATGAAGAACTCACAAGTGAAGATAAAATCCATTAGTAACAGGCTAGATTTACATCTGACTGAGCACAATAAAAGGATTAAACAGTCTTTTTCAAAAGATTAAACAGTCTTTTTCACTTCAAAATTAGAGATAATTAGAACCTTTCAATTGAGATCCGAAAGACACCTATGCATCGTTTTTCACATAAAATAAAATACATAACATTGGGAGTACATTACTAACTGAATTAAATTCATCTAAGTATTGTAGTTCAAGTTGTTCTGTGCTATTTCATTCTATCCTTGTCTGTACATTTGACGTAGGGTGGACTTAAAAACAGCAAAGCTGTGTCCACATCTGTAAAAATATCTAAGTGCCTACCTGTCCCGTACATAACAAATATTGTGTATTTTTATTTTTGTAATGTGTTTTGTGGAAATAAAATGATTTGTATATGTATTATTTTGTAAATCATGAAAATTTAAGATGCCATTTCTGCTAACTAGATAAATTAATTAGACAAATAGTCTTGTGATGTCGCAGAATCATCATCCATCACTTTTTGATTCTTGTATACTGAATACATATGCATACATATAATTATGAAAAATCATCAATTTAAAGGTAAATCATTAATGTTCGGTCACTTGTTTGAAAAAGATAAATTATATAGATTAGAATGATCTTTTATCTATAGATAAGATAGTATTTTATTGCATAAAAGGTAGATATGGAAAAGAAAGAGGATTCTAGTTGAATGTAGCAAACTTGAGAAATGACATCATTACTGTAAGATCAAAACATCAAACAACATAGCACATCAATTAGATTTTTTTTGTTAAGTATGGCATAAATTAAGTGTAACAATGCGACGGAGACTAAAGATTACGTCTTCGCATCGTCAAATGGGGCGATTAGCGGTTGTTCTGGTCCTAAATGAAGACAGAAAACACCAAATAAAGTATGGAAAGTTCACTCACCTGAAATTTTATTTATAACTAGCACCTAAGTAAAACAAAAAGCGGTCGTCACTTAGCACTCCCAATAGGCACCAAAATACAGCACAGAGTCACTGACAGCAGCCTCGAAGCAGGTCGATCGACTCGATGAGGTTACCAAGACGGGAATGCGCAATGTTTTGACTATGCGCATTGACCTTCGAACAAACGCACATGCGCGCGAATTATTACTGAAGTAATTGTGAAATTCTTGCTATACTTAGTTGCAAAACAAGGTTTTAATAGCGAATGCAAGTGAAATACGCCCAAATTTGAGTGAAATGAGAGGAATCAGGGCAATGTTTTGACGTTTTGTAGTTTCATTCAGGTAAGTAACGACATCTATTGTCAAGTCGCAGTACTTTTGGTTGCCAACATTTTGTCTGAAATAAGTTTCGCTACTTGACACTAGATGTCTACACACGATTAAAAAATTGATCAAAAAGTTTATTTATTTATTTACTAAAATAGGTACACCAACAGTTCATACATTACACATTGTAACAAACATATTATAATTAGGTTGTTTAGTCTAATGTAAAAACCAATTAATTGCCTTATACACAACATTTTTTAAATTAAGGCAGTTATGAACTTAAAATTTAAATGTATGAATATTGAATTAAATATTGAATGTTAATATAAAATATATAGTACTAACAAACAAAAACTATAAATATTTAAAATTATGAGATCAACTGTTATGTAAATGTTTTCTTAACTTATATTTAAATGACTGAGGAGAGTCAAAAAGTATGTCTAGGTCTGGCAGCGCAGTATTCAAAGAATTATAGCAATTTTTAATCCTGGAGATAGGTGCGTGCTGCCCCAGATTGGTGCGGCTTCGAGGAGCACAAAATGTCCTGGTGATTGGTTGTCTTGGCAAGTTACGTGGAGCAGAGAGACAGAGAAGTGGGAGAAGTTGTTCGTTTTTAATGATTCCGTTAATGCTTTTATGTAGAAAATCAAGATCTAACATAATACGGCGATTTCGCAGTGTCATCATTTTATAAAATTTCAGACGCTGATCATAAGGACATCTATGTGATATTCCATGTGATATAAAAGCAAGGTGTCTACTGAAGGCACGTTGTATTGTTTCCAAACGTTGAGAGTGTATAGTATACACGGGATTCCATACAACACTAGCTGATTCAGATGACTGCGAACAAACGTATTATAGAGAATGATTTTAGTGTTCCTATTAAATCCTTTAAAATTCCTTTTGATAAATCCAAGCATTTTGGAGGCTTTTTTGGTAATATGATCAATGTGATCAATGAAGCTTAATTTACTGTCTATTAGAACGCCTAAATCCCTCACCACAGTGACTTCTTCCAAGGATTCTCCATCTATATTATATGTAGAAGAAAGAGGCTGGAGTTTACGGGTACAACGAATTTAGGAACATTTTTTAGGGTTGAGCTCTTTGCTATTAGACTGACACCACATACTGATTCGATTTAAGTCACTTTGGATTTGCTGAACATCTGTTGGTGTTTCGACACGTTTGTAATTTTTTAAATCATCTGCGTAAAAAAGTTCTGGTAGAGCAAGGAGGTAGTCGATTCATCACTCTCTTTATCTACTCTAGCATGACTGTAGATAGTATTTTACTCTTCTAAACACCTATCTTCCAATTCAATACCTATTATCTTAATATTTTTTCCTTCAGAAATAAAACGTTTTCCCTCGCGTACTTATGATTATGACGATCTCTAGTCTTATTATCTTTATTCCTCTTAAAAAGTAGTCCGTGGACGCTCAGTCACAATTTATATGAGAAAAATCACTATAGACAAATATTATTATTATTCTTCTTAGCGAGTGGATTCTCGAGTCGAACAATCTGGACTGGAATGTGCCAGCTGCATCTCCTCCCGGGCATGCTGTAAAAACCAGCTAAGGGATCCGAGGATTTCTGTATATTGCAATTTAAGCGTTAAGATGACAGCAATATACCTAAGTATAAATATATCATAAACAACCCTCAAAAAATTTGACAGACTTTGCGGTACGACCTTTGTTTAGGTCGTTTACGCTCTGCCTACCCCATTATTGATAAAAGCGTGATTATATGTATGAATGTAATAATTATTATATTATATTAGCCTAAAGTGTCCCACTGCTGTGCGAAGGCCTCCCTCTCTCTTTCCAGGCAACACGATCCATGACTGTAGGTATCCGACCAGTTGGGTTCAAAGTCGACCAAGTCATTCCGCCATCGCATCCTCGGTCTCCCTCTGCGCCGACGCTCTTGTGAGACAAATTTTGTGGCTAGTTTGGCCTATCTCTCGGGATGCATTCTGCATACATGGCCGCTATGGCCAGCCCAGTCCCACTTAAGCCTTGCGGCTTTTTTGCCCACGTCAATAATTTGAGTTTTGGAGCGGAGTGTGGTGTTCCTGACGCAGTTAGTCCTTTTTACACCTAGAATACTCCGCTCCATTGCTTTTTGACACGCCCCGAGTTTGAACTTCTGTGAATCGGTCAAAGACCATGTCTGTGCTCCGTAGGTCAGAGTAGGCAGGATGCACACGTCGACGAGTTGCCGCTTAAGGCATAATGGAAGGTCTCCCTTCATAAGATCCTTCATAGACCAGTAGCTCCTCCAGGAATTTTCTATGCGGCGATCAATTTCCTTTTCTTGCCGGTTCTGGAAGAAGACTAACTGGCCCAGGTAAATGTACTCGTCGACGTAGTGTATTTCCTGCCCCTTGACTTCTATTCTTCGTTTGGCACTGTTGGTCATAACTTTTGTTTTGGACCGGTTCATATGAAGTCCAACTTCGAGGCTGGCTGTGTTGAAGCTGTCTAAAAGGTGGGCTAAGCTATCTGCTGTTGGGGCAAAGAGGACAATGTCGTCTGCAAACCGGAGGTTAGTCAACTTCCAGTCACCCACGTCAATTCCCTGTCCTTCCCAAATTGCTGCCAGTTTTCGGAACACTGATTATGTAATAATAATAAGAAAGTTATTTATTTGAAGTTAGTTGGTTAGGGTTTTGGACATCGGGGTAATAGGTCAATCATAAGTAGGGTAGCTAGTCTAGGTAGGTAAGGTAAGGCAGACAGGGCATAACGCAGCTGTAAAAGTTGGCTACAGAACCTTGTTTGATCAAATTATATGTATTTGGGTGAACTACATTCAAACAAAGGATTGAATATCGATCGATTAAGGATAATACTTAATTTTGTCTTGGCACGCTATGCGAGGTCGCCATCAGAACATTTATTGTTTCAGGTAAGCGTCGCTCATTGTCTTGATTGATTTAATACTTACTTAAAATATTACGATTATCCTACCGTATTTCCAGTTTTTTCCAAGAATTTTCTAAATACATGTACAGACAGCACTTTCCAGGGTGGTAATTTAAAGTTTTAAACTACCTCCACAGAATATATAATAGTACTATACATACTACTTCTTAGCAGCCACCTCGGGAAAACACATACAAGAAATTACACAATATAAGTTTGGCTCAACGATCTCACATACCAGCAGTGGTAGGTTTCGCGAGCGCATATAAACATAGACATGTTTCTAGGGTCCATAGACTAGAGAAAAGTATTTCTTTTTTCTTCCATGCTGGAGTGGGAGTGAAAGAAAAACATAGAATGTTCCAGCTGCATTTCCTCCCGGCATGCTCTAAAAACCAGCTAAGTGATCCGAGGGTTTCAGTATATTGCAATTTACAATACTATCTTAAATATCCCTCAAAACTTTGTCAGACGTGGCGGAACGACCCTTGTTTAGGTCGTTTACGCTCTGCCTACCCCATTAGGGATAAAGGCGTGATTATATGTATGTTTGTATATAGACAATGGGGACTATGGCGTTCAGTCTCCTTTTATCGTAACCTTATTACTGGCACGTTTCTGAGTAAATAGTTTATATACAAGGATGCAAACATTTGTCAGTTAATTTAGAACTTCACATTTGTTTTTCATATGATTTTACAAAATAGTGAAATATTATAAAATTATCCTAATAAATAGTTGTTTTATACTATCCTATTCATTAATAATAGGATATTTTATTAATTAATATATAAATGACACGCTATATATTTGACAGCACTATTCAGTGTACAAGTTTTAAATACTTTTCATTAAATAGGTATCACGTCCATTATTATACCGTATTTAAAACTACTTCTGCGTCAAACAATCAATTAAGTTATAGGTCATCATTATGCTATTAGCCCTAATATGGGAAAACCTGATTCAACTTAATATATATATTTTTACAATAAAAAATTTAATAACTTAATTCTTAATTAAGTACCTACTTACAATACCAAACAATACATATACCACAAAATATAACATAGAATGGTAATAGTGTAAGGTATATTTCACGATTTTCACGAGCATTATATAAATTATTGTGTTTATCCTTTCTAATGACGAAGAAATTTTATGAATAACTTTGTTTACAATTAAATTCCTTTCGAACCTGTACGGAAAATGACACAACAAAATCCGAATTTTTATTGTTCTCCGTTACCACATACATACATACATACAATCACGCTTTTATCCCTAATGGGGTAGGCAGAGCGTAAACGACCTATACAAAGGTCGTTTCGCCACGTCTGACAAGGTTTTGAGGGTTATTTATGATAGATTTGTAGTCATATTGTCATAGTGACAGGTTGTCAGCCTATCGCCTAAATTGCAATATGCTGAAACCCTCTGATCCCTCAGCTGGTTTTTACAGCATGCCCGGGAGGAAATGCAGCTGGCACATTCTATGTTTTTCTCTCGCTCCCAGACCAGCATGGAAGTATGTTCTCCGTTACCGTAACGAAAATATCGTAAAGTCAGGCTTGTCTGACACAATCAAGATTGGAAACAGACAGCTCGATTTGATAAAGCAACTAAGTAGTAATCTACTAATGCCAACTCAACAGCTATCTCCGGAATCAGATAGTGTTTGAAAGGCAAGTTCCTAAAATTCAGGCTTCAAATAGCCATCCATGCTGGACTGGGAGCGAAAAAACATATAATGTGCCAGCTGCATTTCCTCCCGGGCATGCTGTAAAAGCCAGATAAGGGATCCGAGGGTTTCAGTATATTGTAATTTAGGCGATGGGCTGATAACCTGCCACTACAGGAACATACCTACAAATCTTTCTTAAATAACCCTGAAAACTGTCAGATGTGGCGGAATGACCTAGGTCTAGGTCGTTTACGCTTTACCTACCCCATTAGGGATAAAGGCGTGATTATATGTATGTATGTATGATGTTTGGTAGCATCCCGCAGTACTTTTTTTACACCCTGTCATACTATTATATATTATGTGACAATGTATAGCCATCATCATCATTATTTTGGGTTTTTCTTCTTATATTCATTCCTTTCAGCTACCCTAATTACACTTACTTACTCTATTTCATATTTATCACATCATATCTGTTACTCGCAATTCATCTTCATTTCCTTTTAAAACATACATACATACATAAATCACGCCTTTATCCCTTACGGGGTAGGCAGAGCGTTTAACGCCTCGTAAAAGGCGCTTTCGCCACGTCTGACAAAAATTAAGGGGACTATTTTAGATTGTAATATGTATTGCTTTAGTGACAGGTTGTCAGCCCATCGCCTAAATTACAATACATACAATGTAACCCTCGAGTCCCTTTTGCTGACTTTAACAGCATGCCCGGGAGGAAGGGCAGCTGGAACATTCTATGTTTTTCTATCTCTCCCAGTCCAGCATGGAAGAAAATCCTTTTAAAATCTATTTACAATTGTCAATTAGTAGGGTGTAAGGAACTGCGTCCCGCAAACTGATAGGGGTTGGTCAGTCAGCGAAACTAAACATCTATCACCAGGATTTTTTTTTCAGGAAGTGATTTTAGTTTGGTTTATATTTAGTTTGGTTTTCCATACAAATTGTCTCATCCAGGTGGTCATTTTGTATGGGCAGGTCAAACTTTTGTTTACAGCTGAAAGAATTTCCCGGTAAAAGTTGTTCAGTTTCGTTGACTGAGTAACCACTATCAGTTTTCGGGACGCTGTCCCTTACACCCTGTATATCTGGAAATAAGAAATAATAAAAAGGAATAACTAACACAAGTAATAATGCCAATATCACGCGCAACGAAAGGAAATCTCCGTGAAAAGTCACGGGGCAAAACATTTCAAGATAAATCCTTATCGGTTTTCCTTCAAGCGATAACGTCGACAATCGTTACGTTCGTTCAACGGCCGTTACACGGGTAACGACCGTATCGTTATCGCTTCAAAACGCCGCTAGAGCCGTTATCTAAATCCTTCACAAGAAAGACTGATTATTTTCAAGTGCATTGAGCGAGATAGCAGGACGAAAATAATAGACACTTGATATGTTTGTAGGCATATTTTAGATAAGAATAGATAACACTCGTTTGGTTTTGCAATTTGCATAATATTTTCATGATTTACAAAGAAAGTAACAGAAAAGTAATAAACTTTTCCAGACTGAAAAACTTTCAATTAAAGACAGAATGGTGGGAAATTGCTACCGCGTAGCAACTGTAGTGGTCTAGGCGCTAAGCTTGTGTTTAAACTTTCGATTATTATTGAAGTTTAGAAAACAGTACAAAGTTTTCTTAATTGTTAAAGCTAGAAAAATATTAAAGTTATTGATCCTAACGTTTTTTTTAAACAATAGGCTTATTAAGTTATTAGTTATTAAAATTATTCAACACCTTATCAAATTAGGGAAAGTACCTATTGTGTAAAGTATGGAAACATTCCATACTCGTTTAATTACAATTAGATGCGGTTAAATATTTACAGAGGGATTATTCTAGTCATCTTCATGAAAAATCATATCCGTAAATACTTACTTTTAATTATAAGCTCAAGAGGATGCTATATTGGCTTTTCTTTCTAAACAGCAGAACCTATTTACCCTGTCTATACATACATATAATCACGCCTTTATCCCTAATGGGGTAGGCAGAACGTAAATGACCTAAATAATGGTTGTTCCGCCACGTCTGACAAAGTTTTGAGGGTTATTTAAGATAGATTTTGCTGTAGTGACAGGTTGTCAGTCCATCGCCTAAATGACAATATACTGAAACCCTCGGATCCCTTAGCTGGTTTTGACAGCATGCCTGGGAGGAAATGCAGCTGGCATATTCTATTTTTCTCTCGCTCCCAGCCAGCATGGTCCATCATTGTGTGATATTGCTTACGCGATTTGTTGAGCGCACAACTTAACTAAATCTTGACTAAAATGATTGCCGTCACTTTCTCTTTTCCCATGATGGAAATGACAGGTATCAATCCCCTAGATTAGATAGCCGACCCCGGTGAGATACGAGATAAGGCTAGGAAGATGACTGAGACTTATATTTGTTAAGTCGTGATTTTTGCAACTACGTATTGGCACCATTATCAAATGAAATCATTCTAGATTGATTTGCACTTGACTAGTGTTACTATGATTAATCTGTGAGTTTACTATTGAGGTGACCGGGATAGAGTCGACTATGGAGCTCCCCAAAAGCCTTATTGGCATTGACATTCCCACACACCAACGAAGCGCAGCAAGCATTAGGGCAGCAACACACAGGCGCCAGTGCGCGCGCGTAGAGCGTAAGGTGACGCATGTGCACAGCTCGGACACTCCTAACTACAATGTAATTGGTCACACATCGACAGACGGCATGTTGCACTTGGAATGCGTTTGTGTGCGTGTTATAAGGGTTGACAAAATTTGTTATACCGGTCATAATCATTACTTGATTGATCTGGTTCATGATTAAATCAACGTTTTAAAGTAGTTCACTGTAACTGAATAGTTAGAATAGATTTGGTTGCATATTTTGTATGAATTTACTCACCGTCTCTCATCACTGTGGAATTAAAAAAAGTTTCTATTGGAGTCATATCTTGTGGTAGAAAGACATCCGTACACGGAACAATACCTAACCATCTTTGGAAAACAAAACTTTATAATTTCCGTTACACTGGGAAATGTACCCGCTAAGCGTACGCTCAATGTGGCCCACAATCCGGCGCGGAGTGTGACGTACGTCAGACTGGGGAAGGGAGGTGAATGTTCATTATGTATGTAGTACTATTATATATTCTGTGGCATGTGTGTTGTAGGCAATGCGAAACACATTGAGAGCGTGTTGAGCGCAACCTTGCGCGCAGTAAGTAACGCCTGTGTGTTGCTGCACTTATAATTACCATATACACAATCGAACTAAATGATTATGGCTGCCCTTTGTTTCTTACCTAGTAGACACAATACATCATGTTTATGCAAAATATTGCGGATAATAACATTACAAAGTTTAGACAAAACCAAATCATAGAACATGTTAAGGAAAATCCTGTTTGCATGGAGCAGGGGATTCCTAAAAATGAACACGAAGTAAAGCCTTCTGAGGCTCGTATTTATAAAGCGAACATAAAAATTGAGAGCAATATTAAGTATGGATTTGACAGGACACATTGTACTGAAATGACGTTTCTGATACGAACTCAAAGGAGCTGTTAGTCTCAAGTGCTGTTTATCGATACGGGCCTTAAACCGTTAGGTCCGTATTCAAAATCAGCACTTGAGAGTGAAAGCGAGTTTGAGTTCGTATCAGAAATGTAATTTCAGTACAAAATGGCCTATCAAATCGATACTTAATATCGCTCTCAATCTTGAGATCGCTTTATAAATATGAGCCTTAAAGTCATAAATATACAATGTTATCGATTCATAGAGTGCACAACTAATATAAATCCTGACTTAAATTATTGGCGTCCCTTTCTATTATCCCATGACCTTGGACGAATAATCCTCCCCATGACGGATAATGATAGGTATAGTTTTATATTAGTTAAGTCGTGGTTTTTGCAACTACTAATGAACTATGTTAAATTTAGTGCAGAGAGTGGACTGTATTTTAGGCTAATTAGCGTGTTATCAATAAAAAATCGCTTTTACAACAATATTTGTGTGTACCCTTGTTCAAGAAGAATTAGAACTACGAATAGGTACCATTCTTCTTCTTAGCAAGTGGATTCTCGACTCGAACGATCCGATGAACCCTGGTGTCAGAGTTTTTAAACCACCTGGCAGCACAGCTATTAGGCCTCTGACGTGGTTTGAGTAACGACCACTATCAAAGACAGCGACCCGGACCGACGGCTTAACGTGCCCTACGAAGCACGGAATCCTTTTTCTTTTCAGACAATGGGGTGATTCAGCCTGCAATGTCCTAACCAAACTGAAAACCTCACAAAGTGATAAATTGACAAATATCAACTTTGTGTCCCCCTGAAAATCGAACCCATGACCTCCGGATCGTAAGCCCATGGCTCTGACAACTAGACCATTGTACAAGGTGTAACGGCCTCCTAAACACAGGGGACTTACCTGTATGGGACGTGAGTATCATCACATCATTACTCTTTCTAACTGTCTCTACTATTATTAAATACTGAACACTTAAAACGAATGTTATGTATTGTTGTTATACTGTTTGTCTTTCTGTTTTATATTTTATTTATTAATTTTATTTTCTCGTTCTTGGTAGCCGTCTGACTTTGGGTGGGCTTAAAACCAGCAATGCGCTGTGCCCACGCGATTTATCCACTTGTTTTGTGTATTATAATAACATGCTGGACTGGGAGAGATAGAAAAACATAGAATGTTCCAGATGCCCTTCCTCCCGGGCATGCTGTAGAAGTCAGCAAAAGGGACTCGAGGGTTACAGTGTGTTGTAATTTAGGCGATGGGCTGACAACCTGTCACTAAAGCAATACATATTACAATCTAAAATTGCCCTCAATTTTTGTCAGACGTGGCGAAAGCGCCTTTTACGAGGCGTTAAACGCTCTGCCTACCCCGTAAGGGATAAAGGCGTGATTTATGTATGTATGTATGTATTATAATAATAGGTATTTCTTATGTGTAATATATTTGAAAATGTACTGATTTTGTTTGTTTTTTGTTTTAAATGTTTGTGAATGTGTGTAACTAGTTTCTGTTTGTAAATGTGGATAATAAATGTATTTGTATTATATTGTATTGTACGAATGACATGGTATCAAGTTAATACTACCTATTAATTTTTATGTTGCTAATAGCTTTTTAATTTTGTAGATAGGTGGGGTAATTAATAATAATAAACATTAAATAGATATATTATCTTAAATTAAAATAAAGTGGGACAAACTGGTCTGGGAGCGAGAGAAAAACATAGAATATGCCAGCTGCATTTCCTCCTAAGTGATCCGAGGGTTTCAGTATATTGTAATTCAGGCGATGGGCTGACAACCTGTCACTACAGCAATATACCTACAAATCTATCTTAAATAACCCTCAAAACTTTGACAGACGTGGCGGAACCACCTTTGTTCACGTTGTTCGCGCTCTGCCTACCCCATTAGGGATAAAGGCGTGATTATTTGTAGGTATGGGACAAGTATATATTTATACTGAACATTACGATTCACGACACATTGAAATGTCTTTCAAGAATTCTAGACAATGCAATTATATTGCACTACAATGTTTTGTGTACCATTCTAACGAGACTTATCAAGGCCAATTTGCGTTTGGGCTAAACTAGAGCGAATGTATTGACAGTTTTCTTGGTCTAGCCTTATTTGGTATTTATTAGTATTACATTCTAGAGCCATTCACTAAGCACTTTCGATAAGGTTTCTGTTTCAGGTTACTTAAATATCTTTTCAAATCTGTTCAAAATAGACTTATCCAATTTCAAGGATAAAAAATATGACGTTGGGGGATAATATTTTATTTTAACATACATATATACATATAATCACGCCTTTATTCCTAATAGGGTAGGCAGAGCGTAAACTACCTAAACAAAGGTCGTTCCACGACGTCTGACAATGTTTTGAAGGATATTTTAGATAGATTTGTAGGTATATTGCTGTAGTGACAAGTTGTCAGCCCATCGTCTATATTACAATATACTAAAACCCGGAACCTTTACGTGGTTTTTACAGCATGCCCAGGAGGAAATGCAACTGGCACATTCTATGTTTTTCTCTCGCTCACAGTCCAGCATGAAGCAACAAAAAAAATATGTTATTAAAATCAATAAGTAGAGATCAGGTCAGGTCGATAGACTCGCGATACCAAGAAGATGTCAAACTTATCTCTCGATCCCAGGCCAGCATGGAAGAAACTTTATCTTAACGACTATGATATTTATTACCTCTATTATTATTTGGACTCTACATTCAAATATTCTGTTCCTTCCTGCTGTTTTCTTATTGTTGGTTATTCTTTTTGTAATCTTTGTTATTTTTCTGCTTTTATTTACTTTTTCTGTTGAAGTTTGACATCTTCTTGGTATCGCGAGTCTATCGACCTGACCTGATCTCTACTTATTGATTTTAATAACATATTTTTTTTGTTGCTTCATGCTGGACTGTGAGCGAGAGAAAAACATAGAATGTGCCAGCTGCATTTCCTCCCGAGTATGCTGGTAAAACCAGCTAAGGAATCAGAGGGCTTTGGTATATTGTAATTTAGGCGATGGGCTGACAACCTATCACTACAGCAATATACGTACAAATCTATCAAAACTTAGACGGAACGACGTTTGTGAAGGTTAAAAATAATATAAGACATACTAATGTAATATTGGACATTATAATGTCTTTTATTCCATCTTTGAAATGGCTGCTGTTTTTTATTTTAATAAATAGCTAGCTAGGCGATGGGCTGACAACCTATCACTACAGCAATATACCTACATATCTAACTTTAATAACCCTCAAAACATTGTCAGATGTGGCGGAACGACTTTTGTTTAGGTCGATTACGCTCTGCCTACCCCATTAGGGATAAAGGCGTGACTATACGTATGTATTTATGTATTTTTTTTGTTGAAATTAGCCATCTCTGCTTTGGAACAGAACAGATCCACTCAGCGATTCAGAACGGCCTGAGACCGCGTGGGAATTGCATAAAAACCCATCCAGCAGGTTTTGAACTCGACGGCTCCCAATCTCCCATACTCCCAAATGAGGAAACTAAGGCTCGTAATTATAAAGCGATATCAAACTTGAGACCAATATTAAGTATGGATTTGACAAGCCATTTTGTACTGAAATTACATTTCTGATACGAACTCAAACTGGCTGTCAATTTCAAGTGCATTATAATTACGGGCCTAAGTGAACCATTATTAAAATTTGGGTACATAGAGGTACCTCGCCGGGTAAATAGGTAGTTTGATATTAAATACGGTGGGCTGGCAGTTTCTTTGCCCAAAGAATAAACCTAGGCATTCAGAGAGGCAATGCTGCCAGCCGGCTGAGAACCTTGCATCGGATTAGATATTTATTGGATGAAATTTTCTATTTGTAAAATGTGAATTGTATTGACCCTCTGTAAAAAAAAATTATAGGTGATTTGACGTACATGCATAAAATCATGCCTATTATATCTTTCGGGGTAAACAGAGAGTCAAGGGATTAATAAAAGATATTTTAAACATGCTGCTTAATACGGGTTTATCAACGTAAAATTTCAACATTAAACTCGTATGCCTTATTTTTCTTGAGGATAACTACAAATCCAATGAAATGTGCCAAAAGTGCAAGATGACAAAATACAATAAATGTTTTTCCTGTACGAAATTGCGGCCGGGTTTTCGGAAAGCAATTTTGAACCGGTTCGTCTTGCGAATTCCTTTCAAATGATTACCTACAAAAAAAATTGGAGATGTTGACAAAAAGAAATATATGTTTGTAGGTACCTGTAAAATTCGCCAGTTTGCACTTGTTATCATATCTATAAAGATAGTGATTGTTGCAAAATCGTACCCAGTAAGTTTATTGACCTTTACGTAACAAACATCAGGAGAAAGAGCGGGTGGGAGGGGTGTCAGGTAAGAAAAACGCTCAAGGTCATTGAGACAGGGGAGCGTCTTAATTACGCTACGCTAGCTCATTGACTCAAAGTAAACAGTGACATTTAATTGGCCCTGAAACCGAAGGAAACTGAACTAGTTTCCCCAAGGAAGGACAAGGACAGTCATCAATTAGGTAGACATTATGGGGAAAGAAGTAGGTACTCTCATTTTCCTCACGTGACTTTTTTTACGAAGAGCCTACGCGAATATTCTTCTTCTTCATCTTAGCGAATGGATTCTCGAGTCGATCACCGACCCGAAGAACCCTGGTGTCAGAGTTTTCAAACCGCCTAGTAGCACAGCTATTAGGCCTTTGACATAGTTTGAGTAACGACCTCTATCAAAGACAGCGACCTGCGCACAGTGTGCGAAATGCCCTCAAAATCGAACATGTGTAGATTTCTTTAGCTTTTAGTGCTTTTCAAATTTGCACACTTTACGATTTTTTTTCTGAGAATCCAATCGAAACTGACACCTAGTTCCTTGGGCAAATTTACTCTTCACACTAAGATCTATCTTAAGCTAAAGAAATCTACACATGTCCGATTTTGAGGGCATTTCGCACACTGTGCGGCGGGACCGATGGCTTAACGTGCCCTCCAATCCTTTTTTTTCGGACAATCAGGTGATTCAGCCTGCAATGTCCTAACCAAACTGGAAAAAACTTCACAAAGTGATACATTGACAAATATCAACTTTGTGTTGCCCTGGGAATCGAACCCACTACCTCCAGATAGTAAGCCCATGGCTCTGATCACTAGACTACGGAGGCAGTTATACGCGAATATTAAGATGAATAGACTACATTATATCTATTATAGTAGGTATTCCCGTGAGCTCATCTCGGTCTTAGGTCAACAGAGGTGAAGGTTCCTACGGTAATAATGTTGTGGTTTGCTTAATGTTATGAACTTATCACTTGAGGACTAGGATTTATCACAGGTTTTATTATTTTATTCTTCCATGCTGGCCAGGGAGCGAGAGAAAAACATATAATGTACCAGGTGCATTTCCTCCCGGGCATGCTGTAAAAATCAGTTTAGGGATCCGAGAATTTTACTATATTTTTAATTAGGCGATGGGCTGCCTACCTGTCACTACAGCAATATACCTACAAAACTATCTTAAATAACCCCTTAAAACTTTGTCAGACGTGGTGGAATCACCTTTGTTTAGGTTGTTTGACGCTCTGCCTAACCGATTAGGGATAAAGGCGTGTTTATATATACATAAGAACACGAGACTTTTTTTATACCTTTAACAACTTAGTACTGTAACCTTATAAACCACATAAAGCGGTTATAAGTAATTTAGAAAACCTAGTTAGTGACAAGAAAATCCAGAGATAATATAAAACGTATCATCTGAATAAACGATAAAAGAATACTGAATCGAGTATGATGACTGGATTACTATTTTAAATGATAAGAAGAAAACAAAGGAAGAAGCGCTTCTACGTCTTACACTGAATGAGTACTTGCATACTGCCAAGTTAGTATAAAACGTGATTTATCATTTTGTTACATCCTAGAAGAGTAGCAAGGTAAAATAAATAATGAGCTTCATTCTAGATTCAAATCCCATTTCTTTAATTTTAAATTTTGTAAATATCTGCTTTCATCAAAGGTAAATGACGTATCTAAAGATTCTGAAGGAACCCTTTCAGTCAAGCCGTATCTTAAATTTTTAATTATGCTAATTTATTATTAAAATTAACGTGACCACGACTCTTTATTTTTATGTTATTATTTATTTATTTGAAAATAGGCTAGATATAATATTATATAAGATATAATAATAATCATTTATTTATAAAGCCTCTCTTCCTTCCCTACATATTACCACTAATAGTATAATTAATCAATAAAATTTGGATCTGTCAGGGATTCATTACAACAATTATCCTCCGAAATAATTGAAATGATACAACATCGTCTGCAACATCACTTGTTTTGCATCAGGTTAGTAAGGTCGCTGAAAAAACGATATAGAGCCCATTGTTTATCAAATCAAATATGTTACCGCATTATTTATTTGTATATCAGCTATTAAACGTAACACTGCAGCATCCAAACCTTAAATATTTGCTCACTAAACACGCGACCGGCAAGGCTTCAAACATTGCAATCACCGCACCGGCTAGGTTGGTAGTGGGACTTGCGCGCGCGGCTCTGCGCAGGCGCTGCTTGCGTTGAGCGTAGTCCTAGCGCCGTCGTCGGCGCTCGCGCACGCTGAGATACCGCCCGCTATATAAACCCACCGCGCTCACCACGCCGCACAGACTTAGCCCGGTTAAGCTGCCAGTCGCTTACTTAGCCCGGATAAAAAAAATAGTTTTTGTAGCCCGGTTAAGCTGCAAGTCGGTTTCTTAACCCGGTTAACCAGCAAGTCGTTTTATTTTTGCCAATAGAGCCTTCCGAAAAAGCTTTGCAAAGCAGCCGTCTGTGAACCATCACAATGAGCGAAACCGAAGTCTCCCCAATCCTTCACCATGACGAGACCGATGGCGTCCTCATCGCTAAGGGAGTCTCCATGGCCACATTATTCTGCGCCTCCATGATCTGCGGTCTACTCCCAACCCTTATCGCGAAGAAGTTCAATTGGATCAGTGCAGACGAAGCCGGGAACCTTAAATCCAGGAATCGGGTGGTGATGACCCTCCTCTCGTTCGGGGGCGGAGTCCTGCTGGCCACAACCTTCATGCATCTGATGCCGGAGATCGATGAAAACGTCGAGCATCTGCAATGTAAGTACTTTTACTTTTCTTTAGAGCTTTCGTTATTACGTGTTCTTGGTAAAAGTTGATCCATAATTAATGGCACAAATCTAGGTTTATTTTAGCAAAATGTAATCAGGTTTTGTTATGAAATTGTAGACGTACTAAACAGTTTTTTTATTGAACGTACGAACGTGCTTGTGACGTTTTTTGCGCCGTTAGTTGTAACAACGATCGTTAGTCGTTACGTTGCGTCGCATGTCTGAACAGTCATTTTAATATATCAATACATTATGGCCCTTTTTTATAATCAGCAATTCTTTGAGACTGACAGCAAGATTGAGTTCGTATTAGAAATTACTTTTCAATACAAAACGACCTGTCAAATCTTGTGGTCAAATCCAAATATTGATACTGCTCTCGATTTTGAGATCGCTTTATAAATACGAGCCTAGAGGAATTTTAAAGCAGGAACAAAGTGAAATAAGCAAGTGAGTCAACGTGTTACTAGATTCTACTTGATAACTTCTTATAAATATATCTCAAGGTTAGCGCGGTTGGAAATAACTTTGAAGTGAAATGTACTCTTCGGGAATATGAAAATAAACCTTGTCGATTCAGAAAAACTTGTGATTTCTGAAATAATTTTAATTTAGTCCTTTTACTTCCTTAAACTATTTTTTGCTAAGTCACTATGATGAATTTAAACAAGAGCGAGTACATATAGAAAGTAACAAGAGCAAACTAAAAAAGTGTGTATGAACATCTTCTAAATTTTATTATTTAATGATTAGAATTAATTAATCATTGAAGTAATTGGGCTTAGTACAATTTAAATGGTACCAAAATCTGGACAAATACAGAGTTTTTCATAAGCACGATAACTTAATCATTACCCGGGAACTGTCAACATTTGTACTCCGTTGTTTTCCATAATTGATAGCTTTTAATCTAAGAAAGTTCTTCCATACTGGACTGGGAGCGAGAGAAAAACATAGAATGTGTCAGTTGCATTTCTTTCCGGGCATGCTGTAAAAACCAGCTAAAGGATCCGAGGGTTTCAGTATATTGCAATTTAGGCGATGGGCTGAAAACCTGTACCTACATCAATATAGCTAAAAATATATCTTAAATAACCCTCAAAACTTTGTCAGACGTGATGGAACGACCTGTTAACCTTTTGTTTACGCTCTGCCTACCCCATTAGGAATAAAGGCGTGGATATATGTATGTATGTAATCTAAGAAGGTGACAGGCATTAATCAATGTTTGAGATGATTTCAATCAGAATCGCTAGCTGTCAAACACGAGAAATAAACATGTCATTAGAGATATGTTAACATTAACACTGCATGGCATAGTATTGAACGTATTGAATCAAAAGGTCAATATTACACCTGTCAATTAACCTCGAACGCAAACCGGAAAAGATATAAGATAGAATGTACCAACCATAGTACATACAACGTACATAGATAACTCATTATAGATTACAGCAGTCTAATAAAGTCACGCTTTTATCCTTACGGGGTAGGCATAGCTCAAAACGCCTTGTTAAAAGCGAGCACGTTTAGATTGAAATGTGTATCAATATTGCGAGCATTAACCCTCGAATCCCTTTGCTGACTTCTACAGCCAGGGAAGAAAACCAGCTGGCTTATTCTACGTTTTTCTAAGAATATATACAGATAGAATGTTAAGACCATAGTACAGTACATACACCGCACATAGATAAGTCATTATAGATTAGAGCAGTGTAATAGTGTAATTAGTCAAGTAAACAAAGGCATACAAAGTATTTGTAAGTATAGTGAATGAACGACTGTAGAACGCAACAGGAGTCGTATTCCTGAACCGCTCGTATGAAAACTGAAAACGCATACGAAAATTATTCGTGTACGAAATCAAATTATATCACACACGATTTTACGTATTTTTGAAGCAGCAGAAATCTGTTGCCATTAAAGTCTTATTTTTTTTTAATTCGCCCATTTTGTAATTGAGACAGGCTAAAGCTTTTCGCCGTACCGCCTATTCATACCGTTAAATATTTCTGTCGTAGTGTTTTAAAATGAACTTCTTTCTGAATATATTTTTAGTCAAATAAAAGACCATTATTATCATAAAAGTCTAATCCCATAAATTGTTTCCGTTCTACGCAGAAATACACCTTCTATACCACCACTACCACTAACAAAAATCGTTTGATTTGAAAAACCGGAAGTGAATCGCAGAGAAACGGAACGTAAATTCAAGTAAATTAAAGAGTTTAAGTGTCACTTGTCAAATGATTGTCTGTGTCACTGTCATGATTTCGAGTAGTAGAAAAGAAAACGAGTGGTTTGGATCACTCGTTGCAGAGTCGCATACGTATGAGTATTCAAAAATAGTGATTTTGGGATTTCGTATGCGAATGTTGCTTTTTCGTATGCGAATTCCGATTCGAGCGGTTCAAAAACACGACTCCTGAATGTTATGTGATAGTCTTGTATCTACAGTAGTGACCAGTTCACCTTCAAATTATGCTGTCCATTTACTTGGACATAACTAGAGTAATATTCGAATGTAGAATTAATCTTCAATGCTGGACTGGGAGGGAGAGAAAAACATAGAATGTGCCAGCTGTATTTCCTCCCGGGCATGCTGTAGAAACCAGCTAAGAGATCCGAGGGTTTCAGTATATTGCAATTTAGGCGATGGGCTGACAACCTTTCAATACCGCAGTATATCAACAAATCTATCTTAAATTACCCTCAAAACATTGTCAGACGTGGGTGGAACGACCTTTGTTTAGGTCGTTTCCGCTCTGCTTACCCCATTAGAGATAAAGGCGTGATTATATTAATTTATATTAAAATAGGTATAACATTATTAAATGTAGAGAAGGGTTGTCGATGGTAAGTCGTCTTCGATGGCATGGGCATTTAAGTCGCAGACCGCCAGACTACGTCGGAAAGAGATGCCTCGATCTCACTGTCCAAGGCCGTAGATCACGCGGCAGACCAAAGAAGCGCTGGCTTGACGTCGTAAAAGCGGACATGGAAGAGATCGATCTCAAACTAGTGGATGCTGAAGACCGGGCAAAGTGGAGTAGAAAAAGCCGGAAAGCAGACCCCAGCATCAGGCTGGGAAAACGCTAAGCAGAAGAGAAGAAGAGAAGTAGAGAAGGGTTGTCAAACCGTCGTCTAAATTACAATACAGCAACCTAACTTCTCATCTCTTAAATGTATTGTAAAGAATCAAACTCACTACTTAAGGATCGAGAGCCCAAGTCTCATGCTGCTGAACCACAGACACGGTCAAAAGCCTTTTGAAAGCCTTTTTACTTACACGTGTAAGCTAAACTGCTACTTATTTTAATAGCATACAATTAGTTAAACTTTTTTAAGATTTGCTGTCCGTAATAAATCTAGTTAAAGCTAAAAAACAATCGTTCAATCTTTTGTTTCAAGTCAGAAATTATTAAAACTACAAACTTCTTTCAACCGGTGTCATTATTATTTTAAATTTTGGAAATTAAAACAAAAGAAGCTTATTAACATTTATTACTTTACTTTAAATGAAGAAACTGGTATTTTCTATATTTCTTCTTATTTAAATTGCCTAGTAATTATTTTCTAAAATTATACAATACAAGATACTTTATTGCACAAACTTAATATATTTTTATACTAAAGTTTTCTCTTTACAAATTCTTTACAATTGTAAAGAAGACTTATTAGTATTTATAGCTCAATTTGTACAACATACGTACGTAGTTGTAATAACTTAAAAATATAATACGGGGTGTAAAGGACAGCGTCTCACAAACTGATAGGGGTTGCTTAGTCAACGGAACTGAACAACTATCATCAGATTTTTTTTTCAGGAAGTGTAAAAAAAGGTATTCCTATACAAATTGTCTGATCGAGATGGTAATTTTGTATGGGAAGATCATTTTATTTTCTTTATATCCTGAAAGAATTTCCTGGTTATAGTTTTCAGTTTCGTTGACTGAACAACCCCTATCAGTTTGCGGGACGCTGTCCGTTACACCCGGTATAAGAGTGAAAGAAGAATAAGAAATAAGAAAACTATTATAATAATTATGTTATATTTATTCTGTTTACTGGTTCATTAAATTGGATTATAATACTTTGATTCATAGATTATCAATCATAAATTTTTACACCATTGTATTTTTCATGAACAATAAATTATTGTTCCCACTTTATTACCTAACACTGTTTGTTTTTTATCAGCTAACTATTTTTAATTTCTGCTTGATTTTTTAATTAATTTCTTTTATAACGAGAGCGATTAAAAAGTTTATCTCTTGGTATGGTACCTTTTGTTTAATCAAGTCAAGTCAAAATTATTTTACACAATTTGAAACTTACTACAGAAATTTTAGTGATACGTAGAACAAAGAGCCATGGGTTTATATAGTACCGGGTGTAAAGGACAGCGTCCCTCAAACTGATAGGGGTTCAGTTAATGAAACTGAACAACATTCACCACGAAATTATTTCAGGATGTGAAAATAAAATTGGCATTTCCATACAAAATGTCCACCTCGATCAGACAGTCAGTAACATAAAACCCTTTTATTATAATTTGGCGAAGTTGAAGCACAAGTTTTTAAACCGTTTGCTTTTAATAATTTACCGATTTTATGATCTTTACCGACCATATAATTTCCATAAACTAACAGGTTTGGGTAGTTAACCTCTCCCAGATGTTTAAGAGAATTAATTTGACACGTGAGTATATTATTTTATAGTGCATATGTCGTAGGATGATTTAATAATTCGAATCTTCGCGAAAATCCTAGGGATAATTAGACAATGGTCACCATTGCTTCGGAGGGCACGTTAAGACGTCGGTCCCAGTCGCTGTCTTTGATAGTGGTCGTTACTCAAACCATGTCAGAGGCCTGATAGTTGTGCTACTAGGCGGTTTAAAAACTCTGACACCAGGGTTCATCGGGTCGATAGACTCGATACCCACTCGACAGAAGAAGAAGTAAGTAAAAATCTAGCCAGTTAGAGTTAGGATGTCATAAGGATATCAAATGTTACGAGAACGACATGATTTTTCTTAAAAATCCTTACTTTTTTCAGTAAGATTTGACAACGTTTTCACCATTGTCTAAGTATCGGTAATTTTGCAAAATCCCTAGGATTTTCGTGAAGTATCGAATTATCAAATCATCCCACACATATATTGTTTATTTTTGTTACTATGTCTAATTTAAAAATTAATGATTTTTAACAAATTTTGTTGTTAACATGCGTTTATTAGTCAAGGTACCTATTCTACCTTAATCCTATGCTATGTAATAGTAATATGATAATTTAGAACATCATATAGTTATCGTAGGTTAGGTCATACAGATTAAATGGATAAAATTCCGACGATCCATTGGAATTAATTTGATTAGATAATAATATTGTCTATCTCTGTATGTCTGGGGTCTAGACTGCAGGGAGACGAAAGAGCAATATAAAAGTACTTAATATAAAATCACATCTTTTAAATGTTGAATACTATTGCTGGCCATTTTATTACAAAAAAAAAGATAAAAAAGCCTTGTGATAGAAAACTTAATCAAAAAAAACGTAGAAATGGCATTCACAATATTTTTACGGCTATTGAATATTGATTGCAAAAGTAAACTGTAAGGAGGTTTTATTAAATAATACTGGCATAGAACACCTGCTTTAACCACAGAAAAGTGAAAACTAGCGCTCCGAATTGTCAAATGAGTCGTTGAACCTTCTACGAGGCAACCTTATGAAAAATCAGAATTCAATACGGGGTGTAAGGGTCAACGTCCTGCAAACTGGTAGGAGTAGCTCAGTTAACGGAACTGAACAACTATCAGCAGGATTTTTATTCAGGAAGTGAAAAAAAGAGAGATTTTTCCTACAAATTGTCTGATTGAGTTGATCATTTTGTATGGGGAATTCATTTTTTTTCTTCATTTCCTGGTAATAGTTGTTCAGTTTCGTTGACTGAGCAACTCCTATCAGTTTGCCAGACGCTGTCCCTTACACCCGGTATACAGTACGACGCGGTTCTCAAAGAACGTGTGCGGGGCGCTGTAGTTTATGAACATACATACATACATAAAATCACGCCTTTATCCCTTACGGGGTAGGCAGAGCGATAAACGCCTCGTAAAAGGCCCTTTCGCCACGTCTGACAAAAATTGAGGGCAATTTTAGATTGAAAAGTGTATTGCTATAGTGACAGGTTGTCAGCCCATCGCCTAAATTACAATACACTGTAACCCTCGAGTCCCTTTTGCTGACTTCTACAGCATGCCCGGGAGGAAGGGCAGCTGGAACATGCTATGTTTTTCTATCTCTCCCAGTCCAGCATGGAAGGATGAACAACTGTTATATATCTCAAGATGGTGGGGTGAGCTCCTTTCTTATACAATTTCACTAAAAGCGTGGTCTTACTGTAGTCACGAATGAAAGCAAACGACAAAATAAAATTAATTGATCACTTACACAATGTCCGGTCCAATATTAACTACCGTAATCGTGCCAAAGAAAATCACCGCGTCGCGCGGCGATGGCGACCTTATAACCAAAAACCGAATTTCAAGGTTCACAGCCGAACATAATTCATTCAACGACTTGACCGGACCAGAGTAAACCTACTAATTTGAAATTACGCAATAACCACCGGAGAATGTCTTCGACAAAACAAAATAAGCGATTTAAGGTGATCTTGTGACATAATTTCTTTTTATCGAGCGGGTTTTCGATTCGACGAACCGATTTCAGAGTTTCTAAACCGCCTAGTAGTATCAGCGAATAGGCTCCTGACATGGTTTGCGTAAAGACTACTATCGAAGACAGCGACTGTGACTTTACGTGAAGCATGGATTATTCTTTCTGCTTGTCTTAACCAAACTGGAGAAAATCTCACAAAATCGATAAACTGACAAAGATCAACTTAGTGTTCCCGCCGTGGAATCCACGATTTCCAGGTTCGAAATCCATGGCTCTGACCACTAGACTACGGAGGTAGATACGCAATGACCAGAGCGAATGTCTTCGACAAAAGAAAAAACGTTTTTAAGGTGATCTCGTGACATAATTTGATGTAACTAAAGAAACACTCTTATTTGGTTGGCGTACTTGTGCATGCATTTCATAAGTGCATGTCAAAACCTTCAGGTAAATGACTGGTCTCAAGGTTGAATGAGATTTCGTTTACTGAACTGAGAATACTCATTACATAGGTAATATAACAGTCACGCTTGGTAGATGCTTGTAAACATACATAAGCGGCTAAAACAAAAATTAAAATCTATCTGTCACTATGAAAATAATAAAATTGAAAAAGGACAGGCGATTTATACTCTATGGTTTTACACTTTGTCCGCTAGATTTTGCACGCTTTTGCACGTTTCCCCAGTATTTCTATAATTTTATCCGCCATATCATATGTTTTTAGTCTGAAAGTAACAAATAAATTTTAATTTTAGTTTGAGCCGGCAAATCTAGAATCGAGCCCATTATATAGATGAGAGATTTGTAGTTTTGTTTGTAATTTTGTAAATTGTCAAAAGACAATGATGAACATTGCAATATGATGGTATAAATATATATTTTATGACTACTGATGGAGGTATTATCTAACGCAACCTTGTGTAAGCTATGGTGTCTGTCTATCAGCAAATGCATCATGGTGTCTCAGGTCAAAGAACATTAATCACGCCTCTATACATGAGCAATAGGGTCAGTGATATTTCCCTAAGAGATTATGACGAAGTTATAGCTGTGCTTCTTGTTGTGTGGGTTGCGAGCCCGATGAACCTTGGTCTTTAAACCTAATAGCACAGCTAATAGGCCTGTGACATAATATGTTTTCTTCCAGACAATTAGGTTATTCAGCATGCATTGTCAAAGCTAAACTGAGGAAAATCTTACATATTGATAAATACACAAATATCAAGTTTCTGTCTGGAAATTGGACCCAGGACCACTAGGACGGGAGCACATGGCTAGGCTAGACCACGGAGGCAGTGTGTGCGTGCTAAGGTAGAACGTTATGTAGTTCACATTATCCCACTGATGAGCAAAAGCCTCCCTCGTCTTCCAACCTGATCTACTTTAAACTCCAGTGTGCCAGTCTGTAATAAACACGTCTTACTCACCACGTCACCAGAGACGGTGTCAAGATTTAGTTAAGTTATGCCCTCAAAGAATCGATACATAATCGTTAGTCTTGTCCCCGTATATATTGTTATCTCATATTCAGTTTTACTGGTTGGCTGGAAGAGATCTCTTTATAGTGATAAGCTCACCTTTGTGAACTAAATTTAAATTTGTTTATTTATTGTAATTTTTTTGTACGCAATAAAGAATATAATATGTATATACGTTATCCTACTGATGGCAAAGGTCTCCCTCTTTTTTCACTTCTTCATCTTCCACTATACTCTACTTTGAACCTTCAGTCTGTTTAAACGCGTCCAACTTGTCACGTCACTAGCGGCGGTGTCTTCCGCTAGTCAGAAAGTTATTTTTGGAAAAATCCGGTGCCCCTATAACCAAATTACTGATATAACCAATAATAAATCACAAAATTTCAAGGTTCAGTTATTATTTCGTCCGGCGGCGAGAGGACGCGATCGAGGCATTATCTAAGACTTGCGCAAGCGCACCTGCCAGTGATTGGCCGAATGTGGGCCACAGTGTTGCCGTCTTCGTGAATTTGTCGTTATGTTATAAATATGAAGTTCGTCAATTTAAATTTCTGGCATCCAAGATTCGCTAACCGAGCCAACGTAACTATTAAGTAATTTCTGGCATTCTGCCCGACGGATCTAAGTTTTTTTAAGCTCGTGACGTTTACGATCGTGATCTGCTAATAGAAGACAAAAATATTTGATCGATTGTCACATAACGGAAATATTGATCACTTTTTGTTTCTAAATACTGCCTCGGTAAAGTGATGATTAAGACAAAGTTTTCAAAGGTTGTATTTGTACATAATAGAGTCAAATGCCACTGGTTTGATAGTGTACCTTACACTTCCAATATAAATATACTTTTCGAGGTCTAATAACAATGGCAACACTGACTGGTCAAATGTGTGTCAGTGACCGTTTACTCGCCGGCCGGCCGCGTAGCAATCGCAACCAGCTGACATCTGATGCATCCATCTCGTCTAATGGCGACTTTGCCGATAGAATGTCGAATGGCTATTTGAGGTTGGCTTTTAAGTAATTCATATGGTAAATGTAATCTAGTATCCATTTTAGCGTTTGCGAGCGTGCTACGTGCAGGCGTAGCGCTACATGCATAAGGCTTTTCCGTTTAGTAGATTCAACCATTTATACTATAGCGCTCGAGCCCTCAGCTATAAATATGCACATGTATTGATATGAAGTAGGCTTTAAGTAATTCATGATGGTTAACATGGCTTGTACATCATATGCTTATGCTAGCGTTTAACCCGCTAAGGCTTTTCCATTTAACAGCTCCTTAAAAACAACCGAACTTTAGCTACACATTGCAGCTACCTACTACTTATATGGACTTAAAATTAAAATCAGACCAGAATATCAAACATTACACAGTCGAGATTCCCTCATACATTGCTTTACACGCGTCGCATCCTGCCCGACTATTAAATAATTATAAATTTAAGCAAAAGAACGTCGTAGTCTGCGCACACGAATCGCATAGTAAAGTTTGAGGCCCTTTTCATTAAAACAGCCATAAGTATAAAGTGTCAACTGTTAGCGCAATTATCCAATAAAAAGAGTAGTTTTCACCTTACTTGTATAAATTATAACAAATAGTTTTATGAAACCATTTTTTTCACTACCGATCCCATCTGCCATCTATCCACTGATAGGGTTCTAAACTTTCTCTTCAGGTGCTGTTTTAAATTATTTACTATTATAGCCGTTACTTTTTTAAAGCAAATCAGTGGTTGAATTTGCAGATACAGCCAGCAGTTGTCTTTAACATTATTCATTTATGAAAGTGGCAGGACATAAGATTACAAATGTGATAGCTAGAATATACACCACTATCCAACCATAAGTACATACAAGTCTATCTAAGATCAACTCCAAGACATAATGTCTACGTTTTCCGGATGCATTTCTTTACGGGGTTAACGGCTGAGCGACGTATGCGTCTTGTTTAGTAACTTGCGAAAGAGCTATCCAACTTGTCCTCACGTCACGCACAATAAACAACTCACAAGCCCCATCAACCTGGTTCAAGTCACCATTCACCTCATTTCTTGTTTACATACATACATATAATCACGCCTTTATCCCTAATGGGGTAGGCAGAGCGTAAACGACCTAAACAAAGGCCGTTCCGCCGCGTCTGACAAAGTCTTGAGGGCCATTCAAGAAAGATATGTACGTACATTGCTGTAGTGACAGGTTGTCAGCCCATCGCCTAAATTACAATATACTGAAACCCTCAGATCCCTTAGCTGGTTTTTACAGCATGCTCGGGAGGAAATGCAGCTGGCAAATTCTATGTTTTTCTCTCACTCCCAGTCCAGCATGGAAGATGTTTACATGTAAACAAACATTTAAATTGTCATTTTGAAATGGGTTTTCACCACGATCATTTTAGGTAGTACTATGCTAGTTAGGATATCAGAGCAATTTAGACCTTTCTAATCCAATGCTAGATAGTTGCTGACTTATGAGGCATAATGCAAATTGTCTACTGCTTTTCGATTTTGCAAAATGTTTTTCAAAATGTCCTCACCCTTACTTGGACCATTACCATTGTGACTAACAATATACTCGATAATAGAAACTACTATTTTTTCTCAACCGATAACCAGGATTCTACAGCTTGACCACATGAACGGCTCCAGTATACGTGAGCCAGTCACGTATACTGGAATAGATATCATGCCGATAATATCAAACGTATGACAAGTGAGTTAATTTTACATTCCATCCAACAGACATTCCTCACCTACATTCCAAATACGGCTCTGGAAGTGGCAATGTTAATGTCAAGGACCTGAGAAAATTCTTGATAAATAAAATTATTTTTATATCTTTGCGAATAGATTCGATAAGAGAGAACTTATTACATAAGTAAGACAAGAAACTATATCTTTCAAGATCACATTGTCAAAAGTTTTGGAGAAATTAATGAACAAAAGACTTGTTGCCTACTTAGAATCAACGAATCTGCTCTCGGATAACCAATATGGTTTTCGAAGTGGTAGATCTACTGATGACGCAGTTCTTAAAGTTACATCCAAAATAGTTAACTGTCTAGATAAGGGTCAGAGGTGTTTGGGGGTCTTCTTAGACCTTCAAAAAGCTTTTGACACTGTTTCGGTTTCAATATTACTATCTCGCTTGGAGAACTGTGGCATTAGGGGAATAGCACTTTGTTGGTTCCAAGATTATCTGACTGACCGAAACCAGAGGACGAAAATTGATATGCATATAAGTAACTCCAGCAAGTGCATATACGGCGTACCTCAAGGAAGCACCCTTGGTCCATCATTATTTCTGGTATATATTAACGATCTTTGCTCTAAAACTTTTGACAAAACTGATATAATGATGTTTGCTGATGATACAGTTCTTCTCTTTCGAGAAGACAGTTGGGATAAAGTATTTGAACTAGCAGAAAAGGGGCTAAAAGAAATTACTACTTGGTTGGAATGTAGTCTTCTCTCTTTGAACACAGATAAAACGAAATACCTTACTTTTTGTAAAACTAATGCAACTTCACCAAACGATTCACTCAGTTTAAAAATACACACGTTTCCCTGCAATAGACAAAATATAAATCGAACCACGTGTAGTTGTTCCATTCTGCAAAGAGTGGAAAGCATTAAATACTTGAGGGTTACATTAGATCATAGGCTTACTTGGGAGGCACAAATACTTACCGTGTCAAATCGAATAAGGAGACTAATATATGTGTTCAAACAATTGAGAGACAATATTGACACTAATCTGGTACTGCGAATATACAAGGCCTTAGCAGAATGTGTACTATCCTACTGTATCAGTTCATGGGGAGGTGCTGCTAAATCTTACCTCATTACTGTGGAGAGGGCCCAGCGGGCTCTTTTAAAAGTTATAAAACGACTTCCTTACAGACATCCTACTGATGACTTGTATAAAACTTGTAAAGTCCTCACTATAAGGAAGTTATATATTTTACAGGCCTTACAAAGATATCACCGTTTCACTATTCCTACAATACCTGATAGCAAAAAGAGACTGAATATTGTTCCAAAGCCTAAACGTAATAGCCAGTTTGCTGAACGACATTATGAATACAATGCGCCACTATTATACAATAAACTAATAATTAACAAAGATAATGTTAAACAGCTGAATAAATATGAGTTTAAAAAATATGTACTACAATGTTTAGATAATTATAATTATGACGGAATCGAAAACCTCTTCACTGTTTTAACTTAATAGCTACTATGCACACAAGCACGCTAACTTAAGATAATTATGAATACACGCACACACACACACACACACACACACACAAACACACACATACGCATACACACAATAATTATTTCTAAAACATAAAAAAAACTGTAATTATTTTGTTTGGTCGTCGAAATTGTGGGGCCTGGCGATCCGTCACACAGTTTATACTAGCTCGGACACCAGGCTCTCACACTCTTAAGTAACCACTGTTGTTAAAATACATAGTAGTTAAGTTCATGTTAAGAATGTGAGAGCAAATAAATACATTTTATTATTATTTATTATTATATTTATTGATGATTCGTCCAAGCATTGACGACAGTCTTTGTCAATGTTTAGTGTCGAACCTGTATATGTCATAGATATTAGATAAAATATATTCAAAAACGATAGAATCTATGATCATGAGTACCACCATGGCACTACTAGCATGAGTGACATTAATAATAGAAAGATAAATTAAACTCATAAAGTATGCTACTTACACACTCAAAGAGAAATGCGTATAATGAAACGTCAGAATGGTAGAGTTCTTGGTAATAGAATAGGGAAAATCCTCGTTAATATGCTTCGTGAACAAAATGCGTAAATAGTACCGTATGGTATAGTGTACCTAAAGAAAGTTAGACAAGCAAAACTCCAAACAAAATTTCAAAATCAATAAAATATTCTAAAAAAACAATAACTAGGTAGAGTAAGTTTGTATGAACTTACTTCATTTTTTACCAGCTTTTTTCTTCTTGTTAGAAAATGATTAGTCTGTCTTGGGAACAATTTTTGGTCGTCACTGAATAGAATGAGTACCTAAAGAAAAACTCTGTATATCTTTTTTGATAGGCGGTCTTATTCACCCCTATAACCTACCATTTGCACCTTTTTAACAGAATACCAAATAAAAACCTAATTGAACATCTACATAGCATTGATGACCTTCCTATACTAATTAGATTAGACTACAAAAAGCTATCAAATATGGCAATCTCATACATATTAATCGGACCACGTACTATTTTTTCATATTCATTGGAAGAATATTTTATTCTATTCTGCCAATTGTCCCGCCTTTTACTTTAGTTTTTTATCGCTATTTGTATTCTGAGACTGCTAGCGATTGTCCATTGTTTTACGAGTCTAAAATCCACATAGCAAGCATCGTTTTACTTGGTTAGTCATACATGATATAAAATGATTACATGGATTTGTTAACTTTTGACCAATATCTTCATATGTGTCAATGTTTAAAAAAAGTAACGGGTTTTATAGAAAAACTAGCGGCTTCGCACGGAAATCATCAGTGTTTCTCTACTATATAATGAATGTATTATACATGTAAACATTCCACTGGAATCACTCTATTCATTAAAAGAAACCGCATCAAAATCAGTTGCGTAGTTTTAAAGATCTAAGCATACATAGGGATATAGGGACAAAGAAAGCGACTTTGTTTTATGCTATGTAGTGATAAATAAAATTCCAAATTAATTGATTATCTGTATAAATCTTTCTAATCATAATCGGGATTAAAGTGAACAAGGCTAAAAAACAAATAAAAACATAGGTAATGAACTTGAATATTATCAAAGGCCAGAAGGAGATTAATTTAGATTTCTAAACAATATCTTTGAACACTTTTCCTATTATACCTAAATGATAAACTATAGAAACTTATTAAATAGAATTCTAATAAGGGCACGTGTTTTTTGTTCACATTTGAATACTACGTCAATAACATTTAATAATCATGCAAAATTCTAAGAAAAAGAACTTAAATACACTTAATTTTCCTTGTTCATCTCAATCATTTAATTCTTTGATGTCTTTTGCAATTATCTAAGAAATATTTTATCATCTATCTCATCAAACAACTAACTAGGTAGGTACTTCAAATTATAATTTTAATCATTATTAATGAACCAGTTCCTTAATAATAAATTTGCTAAATATTACTGATTTATAATTAATACCAAAACTGTTATGTACCAAAATGCGAGTATTTGGGTAAATAATTAATTACCCAGCTATAGATTTGCTATGTGACAATACTTTTTTTATTGTTTTATATGTTGTGTGATCTTCTACAAGAAAAAGAGATTTAATTGGTAAAGTTACGAAAAGTTGTTCAGTTCAATAAGTAGAAAAAACTGTTAAACATATTCGCCTTTTATATTTGAGTCCCACTGCTGGGCAACAGCCTCCCTCTTCATCGACTCATCCATATTGATGTAAATTGTAGGCCAATTAAGATAAGTTAAGATATTTGATTATATAATTGATGGAATTTCTTCCAGGCTGGACTGGAAGCGAGAGAAAAACATAGAATGTGCCAGCTGCATTTCCTCCCGGGCATGCTGTAAAAACCAGCTAAGGGATCTGAGGGTTTTTCTATATTGCAATTTAGGCGATGAGCTGACAAACTGTCACTACAGCAATGGTATATTGTACAAATCTATCTTAAATGACCCTCAAAACTTTGTCAGAAGTGGCGGAACGACGCCGATTACGCTCTGCCTACCCCATTAGAGATAAAAGCGTGATTATATGTATTGATGGAACAGGTAACTTCGTGTGACCTTTTCACTCATGATGCACCGACAACCATGACGCACCAGTGGTGTAGTAGTAACGACACTCGGAAGCATAACCGGGGGCGTGGGAATTACCGCATTTGTAACCAGGTTTTTTTCGGCTTTGTTATTACTTGCAATAAAGAAGCGAGCTGATATCATATCACAACAATTTGATGTATAAATACTGGGTTGATTATTACAAATCCGCTGTTTAATTTGATAGTCTAAAACTATTAATAAAATATCCTGATATACCTACGGCTTAATAATAGTATCATGAATAGTTCAGTACATAATAATAATACACACATTCAATATGAAAAATCCCGTGGCAATAATATCCTTTTATGAAATCGTTGACGCTTTGCCTATCCTGCAAGTGACACAGGCGTAACAATATTCATGTGGGAGAGCATGCTGTAAAAATCAGCTAAGGGATTGAGGGTTTCAGTATATTGTAATTTAGGCGATGGGCTGACAACCTGTCACTGCAGCAATATACGTACGAATCTATCTTCTCTAAACTTTATCAGACGTAGCGCTACGACCTTTGTTTAGGTCGTTTACGCTCTGCCTACCCCATTTGGGACGAAGGCGTGATTATATGTATGTATATATGTTTGTTAATATCGTAACAACAAAAGAAAATTATAGAATAGTTTTATCACAGTCATTGCACTCTAAGAATGAAAGTGTCACGTAACGGAAATAATAAGAAAGTGTCCCAGCCAAGCCATAGCCATAGAAGCATAAATAAAAACATTTCATAGAATAGCGCCGATTCGGGTAGCACACGACTTAGCTGAAATGAATCTATGTCTGACTTTTTCTATAATCGGAGTACAGAAAAAACCCGAAAAGCTTATTTTGATACAGTCATTTAAAATTCTTGTTTAATTCATTTAGATGACACATTTTAGCCACGCATTTAGTCCATACCCTTCCAAATCATAACTAATTTAACCTATCCATAGATTCTTAAGATAAGTTTAACAACTTCCTACCGCCACTTTCTGCTTCCCCATGACCATGACAGAAATTAACGCATTTGAGCCGCTTTTCGTGTTTTGGAGGGCACGTTAAGCAGGTTTCGGTCGCTGTCTTTGATTTGATCGTGACACAAACCATAACAGAGGCCTATTAGCTTTTATAAATTAGTAGAAAACGAATTAAAATCTCTGACACCCCGACTTCGTCGACTCGCAAACCCCCACGATGAAGAGATGAAGATAAATCGTGTGCTATAACCGAACTATACTGTAACTTGTAACCGAACTACTATAACTGTAACTTCCATGCTGGACTGGGAACGAGAGAAAAACATAGAATTTGCCAGCTGCATATCCTCCCGGGCATGCTGTTAAAACCAGCTCAGGGATCCGAGGGTTTCAGTATATTGTAATTTAGGCGATGGGCTGACAACCTGTCACTACAGCAATATACCTACAAATCTATCTTAAATAACCCTCAAAACTTCGTCAGACGTGGCGGAACGTTTTTTAGGTCGTTTACGCTCTGCTTACCCCATTAGGGATAAAAGCGTGATTATATGTATGTATGTATGTATAACCGAATCGACACCAACGGTTGCCTTGTTGAGTAAGTGCCTGGAGGTACACTTGCTGCGCTTATGTTACCTGTATCGCTGTGTTCACATTTTTATACCTTCCGCCTTATATCCTGTGTGTTACGTAGAAACCACAACTCTAGTAGTAATTTTATTTATAGACGTACAGATAGTCAGACCACTAGTGGGCCTTTTAGAGTAAACTTCCGAAACAGTTACTCCTAGTTTGGGGACCAGGAACCATAAATATATTTGTTAAGTATTAATGTAACCCTAGCTATAACATCGTGCCTCGCATAAACCTGTAGGGGTTTTCTGAGGGACGTCTCATCTTTAACTATGTAAAATGTTATTTTTATTTTGAATACAATTCTTAAAAAAAAGACACGCAAATGTACAAATTGTTACAAATAAATACTTTTTTTTTTTTTTTTTTATTTATATCAGTAAAAAAAAGTAGTCTTTTTTTTACTGATATAAATAAAAAAAAAAACACAAATAAAAATATGAGTCAAACATTGGTGTTGGTTATGTGATTATGTCTGACAATCCAATTCAAATCAATATATGTGGGATTGGATCTCTATGGTGAATGATCTATTTCCGAACGATGAAGTATAATAGTTTTTAGACGAAGATGTGTGAAAGAGATGATAATAGAGTTACGTTGTACGGGTGTGAAAGAGTGAGCGCATGAGTATGGCAGTGGAGTCTGGATAGAGCTGGCCAAGGCGATGGATGGTGAGGTTATGTAAAGAATAAAGTATATTTCAAGTTATAGAGTGTTTCCTAACTGCCTCCGTGGTCTAATGGTTAGTGCCATGGACTCCTGATCCGGAGGACCTGGGTTCGATTCCCAGGGGGGAAACACAAAATTGATATTTGCCAATTTATCACTTTGTGAATTTTTCCCCAGTTTGGTTAGGACATTGCAGGCCGAATCACCTGATTGTCCGAAAAAGAAAAAGATTTCGTGCTTCGGAGGGCATGTTAAGCCGTCGGTCCCGGTCGCTGTCTTTGATATAGTGGCCGTTACTCAAACCATGCCAGAGGCCTGATATTTGTGCTACTAGGCGGTTTAAAAACTCTGACACCAGGGTTCATCGGGTCGATAGACTCGATACCCACTCGACAGAAGAAGAAGTGTTTCCTTGCCTCCGTGCCGGCCCTTCATACTACGTGTATACTAATAACCTATTATCCCACAATAAGGGAATATAGATAGAGGTTGCAGGACATGCAATACAATTGGCCTTAAAATGGGGCTTATGTGTTTATTTTTTGAAGAGGCTTATTCAGGCCCGTAATTATAAACAGCACTTAAGACTGACAGCTAGTTTGAATCCGTATCAGTATTGTCGTTTCAGAACAAAAGGAACTGTCAAATCCATATATTACTCTCAATCTTGAGATCGCTTTATAAATACTAGCCTCAAAGACCAATATTAGGCGTCTCGCCTTACAGAGCTGCTGATGATGATAAAAAAAAGACGATTGTCGATCATAAATAGACCAGAATATTCACTTCGATATCAAACCCGTTTGCATCGGCACAGTCTGCACAAATAAGAAAATCCTTTCCTTGACCTTGTTATACAAACAGAATTTTATTAGCTTTCGATTCTAATCGGCATTTCGACGACTGCGACATTCCTGGCCTTGCCATTTTTTTTACAGTCAGCCCAAAAGAAAGCCGGGTCAATGACCTCGCCTCGATTGGCAAGGAGTTTCTACTCTGAAGGATTTTGGATTATTCACGGTCAATATCTTGCGTGATTGGTTATATTGGAGCTGAACTATTCAAACAGCAATGTTTGAAAAAAAAAAGTGATTTTCTTTTTCGAGTAGTATGTAAGTATTTAATTTCGTTGAGCTTTGTAGAGTATCTCTAGTATAGTAATACATATAATCACGCCCTTATCCCGGCGAGGTAGGCAGCGCGTAGACCACCTAAACGAAGGTCGTTCCGCAACGTCGGACAAAGTTTTGAGGGTTGCTTAAGATAGATTTGTAGGTATATTGCTATATTGACAGGTTTTCAGCCCATCGCCTCAATTCACATTAAAATATTCTGAAACCCTCGGATGCCTCAGCTGGTTTTTGCAGCATGCTCCGGAGGAAATGCAGCTGGCACAGCATGGCAGAAATAGTATACTATTTGAAATACTTTTTTTACTATAGGTATCTAAACGATTTTTGTCCACGTCCACAATAAATTACATGCTTTTTCATGTCATGTTTATTATAAAAGAAAATTTCTAACATGGAATTTTTGCTTTTCATAGTTAAAAACTGTGTATATGGTATTTCCAGTTATGTAATATTGCACATTGTCATTGTAGTAGGTAGGTACTTTTATTTTATTATCGTGGGTATAACCTAGTGAATAATAAGTACAACAATATCCTTCCTTTTTTTTCAGTATCCTTCCTTGTTTCCTTTCTATAATATACCTAAGACGAATCTTATCTCTTCTCAACAATGACGTCGGAGACTGAGTTTCGAACGTCAACGTCACTTAATTTTTGACTTGAGGATATTTGACTTTTTCTATTGTACAGGAGTCGTATTTTTGAACCGCTCGTATCCGAATTCGCATACGAAAAAGCAAAATTCGCATACGAAATCCTAAAATCACTTTTTTTGAATACTCATACGTATGCGACACTGCAACGAGTGGTCCAAACCACTCGTTTCTTTTTCTATTACTCGAAACCTAAGTAGTCTATGATCTGACAGTGACACAGACAATCATTTGACAAGTGACACTTTAACTATTTAATTTACTTGAATTTACGTTCCGTTTCTCTACCATCAATTTCCGGTTTTTAAAATCAACGATTTTTGTTAGAGGTAGTGGTGGTATAGTAGGTGTATTTCTGCGTGAAACGAAAAGAATTTATGGGATTAGACTTTATTGGCAACACAGATTTCTACTGCTTCAAAAATACGTAAAATCGTGTTTGATAGAATTTGATTTCGTACACGAATTATTTACAATACAATACAATACAAATATTCTTTATTGCACAGGAACAAACATTACAAAACAGAGTACAATTGGCGGCATACAGAGCAATACAGAGGCGGCCTTATTGCTAGGGTAGCTATTTCTGCCAGGCAACCTTTGGGTAAAGGAGTAGTTTTCTAATATTATGCGGGATAGTGCAGTTACTATTGTTATAAATTTAAATAGAATACATAGACAAAGTACTTACTAGTTACATAAATACGAATAGGTACAATAGACTAATATATATGTACAATTATAATATAATAAACTAATATAATAAGCTATAAGAGAGAGGAAAATGCAATATTTCATTCAGATGGGGAAGTGAGATTATGAAAACAAAATAATATAAAAAATACTAGATAATATAATTAATACACAGTAGGTAATTACTTAAGTCAATCAGGTGCTATGTAAGAGAATGTAGGAAATATTTTTTAACAAGCTCTTTAAAAACTGCCATGCTGTTCTTCCATGCTGGCCTGGGAGCGAGAGAAAAACATAGAATGTGCCAGCTGCATTTCCTCCCGGGCATGCTGTAAAAACCAGCTAAGGGATCCGAGGGTTTCAGTATGTTGTAATTTAGGCGATGGGCTGACAACCTGTCACTACAGCAATATACTTACAAATCTATCTTAAATAACCCTCAAAACTTTGTCAGACGTGGCGGAACGACCTTTGTTTGGGTCGTTTACGCTCTGCCTACCCCATTAGGGATAAAGGCGTGATTATATGTATGTATGTTAAAAACTGCAATAGAGGGTAATATTTTCGTATGAGTTTTCAGTTTTCATACGAGCGGTTCTGAAATACGACTCCAGATCGACCGCGATTTTTGTACAGTTGTCAGCGGCGCTGTGGGTAGTCAAATAAAGTGTCAAATGGCAACCATATTTTTGAAGTTCTCAATTTTACCGCCTGAACAAATATCGCGGTCGATCTGAATAAATACCTATATCTTTGAAAGATAAAATGTCAATATAAACACAAAAGTATTTATGTAGGATGGGGGGCCGGCACGGAGGCAAGGAAACACTCTTTAACTTTAAATTGACTTCTTTATTCGACTTCTTCAAAATCCTAACCATCCATCACCTTGGCCAGCTCCATCCAGGCTCAACTGTTATACTCATGCGCTCACTCTTTTGCACCTGTGCAACGTAACTTTATATTATCATTATCTCTTTCACACATCTTCGTCTAAAAACTATTATACTTCATCGTTCGGAAATAGATCATTCACCATAGAGATCCAATCCCACATTTAAAGTTTAATTTTTTCATACATAAATGTGCCACTTTAGAAATTGCTGTTTAGCAATAAGGCCGCCTGTTTGTACTACTATTTGTTTCACTTTATTTTATTTTTTCTTGTGTCTTTTCTGTGCAATAAAGTATATTCTTATCTTATCTTACTTTTATTATTTACTTAATATACATGTAATCTATTCTATTATTCTACTTCTTTTGAAATTAAAGAAGTCAAATGAAGCTTCATGACGGAAACATATTATAATTATTTTTGAATTAATTGCTTTTGTTTTCAAATAAAAAGTTACATTTGCTGAAGGTCTTACGATTGATAAACAAACTTGGTGATAATAATCAACCAATTAAACAGGTTTTATACAATAAAAAACAGTCTGCAATTAATTGTACCTTACGTAAAACAAACAGGATAATAACAATTATTTAAAATATTACATACATACATACATATAATCACGCCTTTATCCCTAATGGGGTAGGCAGAGCGCAAACGACCTAAACAAAGGTCGTCCCGCCACGTCTGCCAGTTTTGAGGGTTATTTAAGATAGCGACAGAAAAACATAGAATGTGCCAGCTGCATTTCCTCCTGGGCATGCTGTAAAATCCAGCAAAGGGATCCGAGGGTATCAGTATATTGTAATTTAGGCGATGGGCTGACAACCTGTCACTATAGCAATACAAATTACAATCTAAAATTGCCCTCAATTTTTGTCAGACGAGGCGGAAGCGCCTTTTACGAGGCGTTTAACGCTCTGCCTACCCCGTATATGTATGTATGTAAATTAACACCTGCAGCCCTGTTACCCTACAGATGTTGTTGACTGTACATGGTGATCGTTACAATAGGCTAGTTCTTATGTGGCTCAAACTCATATATTGCTAAATATTTTCCTCGCGACTGCGCTAACCACATTACTACCTAATTTTTCTAACCACAAATGAGGTTAACAGCATGCAGCCTTCTGTAGCCTTCCAATCACATATATATAATCATTTGTAGGACTTTAATATTCTTTAGAAGTATACATTAAAACAGCATTAACTTTGGTGTTCTTAAAGTAAATAAGTATTTCATGTTATTCAAAAATAATATTTCGAAATTCAATAAAAGAAATAAATTTTGTTGTTCAGAAAAAAATGGTATGTGGTTAGTTTGATGCCGACTTGTCACCTTGAACAATAAAATAAATTATTAGCATTCTGTATACGTCGCATGTTTCTTCCATGCTGGACTGGAAGCGTAAGAAAAACAAAGAATTTGCTAGCTGCATTTCTTCCCGGGCATGCTGTAAAAACCAGCTAAGGGATACGGGAGTTTCAGTATATTGCAATTTAGGCGATGGGCTGACAACCTGTCACTACTGCAACATACCTACAAATCTATCTTAAATAACCCTCAAAACTTTGTCAGACGTGGTGGGACGACCTTCTTTTAGGTCGTTTACGCTCTGCCTACCCCATTAGATATAAAGGCGTGATTATATGTATGTTTGTATGTATGTATACTTCCCACACGTGACACAAATAATCTTTATTTATTTCTAGAAGTCCTCTAACCAATAACACCCATTACGATGTTAATCTATGCTCAGAACGAGAAGCGAGCGCGGATTTCCTCAACGTGCTAACGAATAACGACCTAACGGATAACGAGTAACGCCAACGCGGAATCGCTAACGACGACCTTGCTCGCTAGGTTACGACGCAAAAACATACTAATAAACCTACTCGCCGTTAAACGACGCATATATTAACGACTCGTGTATATGTAAATACATACATACATATTGCCGCCATTTGCGCCTTCATCTCTAATGGGGTAGGCAGAGCGGATACGTCTTAAATAAAGTTAAAGTAATATTTGAGGGTTATTTAATATAGATTTGTACGTATATTGCTGTAGTGACAGGTTGTCAGCCTAAATTAAAATATACTGAAACCCTTGGATCCCTTGGCTGTTTTTTATAGCATGCCCGGGAGAAAATGCAGCTGGCTCATTCTATGTTTTTCTCGCACTCCCAGGCCAGCATGGATGTTAATATATGTAAATAGGTATATAAATTATGCTTATAAGGATGTTAAGACTTAATATTCAAATTGTTTTCCTTGATAGCTCATCTAATGTGTTCAATTTAAATTGGCGAAGCAGAACGAACGAATATTTCGTTATTAACGAAGTAGCTTTGATATAACATAACTAAGGCCTGTATTTATAATCCGCACTTGAGATTGACAGGCAGTTTGAGTTCGTATCAGGAATGTCATATCAGTACAAAATGGCTTGTCAAATCCATACTTAATATTGCACTCAATCTTAAGATAACTATTCAAATACGAGCCTTAGTCTAAGCACGTGTTTATTTGAATAATGAAATATAATTCGACCTACAAATAGATCGAAGAGATCTAATTGTATCAGTCGTGTCCTTAGTGATCCTATAATGTGCCATATTAATTGTGCAAACCGCCAAAATACAAAAAATACAGTTTTATTCAATACAAGCGTCCCGCCCCGGCATCGCACGGAAATTATCAGTGTTTCTCTACTATATTATGCATTTAGTAAACATATCTCATCCTCTTAAATCACTATTCATTATAAGAAACCGCATCAAAATCCGTTGCGTAGTTTTAAAGATTTATGCATACATAGGGATATAGGGACAGAGAAAGCGACTTTGTTTTATACTATGTAGTCTTCTCCTTCTTCTGTCGAGTGGGTATCGAGTCTATCGACGCGATGAACCCTGGTGTCAGAGATTTTAAACCGCCTAGTAGCACGACTATCAGGCCTCTGACATGGTTTGAGTAACGACAACTATCAAAGACAGCGACCGGGACCGACGGCTTAACGTGCCCTCCGAAGCACGAAATCTTTTTTTCTTTTCTGACAATCAGGTGATTCAGACATGACCTAACCAAACTGGGGAAAAATTCACAAAGTGATAAATTCTCAAATACCAACTTTTTAGTATATTTCAATTTCGGCGATGGGCTGACAACCTGTCACTACAGCAATATACCTACAAATCTATCAAAACTTAGACGTGGCGGAACGACCTTCGTTAAGGTCAAAAATAATATAGGACATACTAATGTAATACTGGACATCATAATGTATTTAATTCCAAGTTCCATCTTTGAAATGGCTGCTATTTTTATTTTAATAAATAGCTAGCTCGTGTTTCATAATCATAAAATATGTTGCTAGTCTATTAATAACAATTATGATATGACATTTAATTATGATAAATTTATGACATTACACATAATTTATTTTATGATAATTCTATTTTATTTGCATGAAGATGTGCAGTGTGTGTCATATCATATAATATAAATACCATGTAAATTATGATCACAGCTATTATCCATAATAATAATGTGTGCAAAGGAATTATATTATAATTAATAGGTTAGCAAGTAGAAGCTAGGTCATTATACACTGGAATCAAGTAGATCTACTCTCAGTGTGAGAACCACGTTTAGGAAAAAAAACTGACCAAATTGTAGGCTATGTTATGATCATGCCCATGAAAGTAAACAATTTTCACCAAATAATTAGGTCGAAATACAGGGAGTAAAAACAATAGCTGACCATATATTTGACCATTTACGCATGAAAATGAACAACTTTCCCCAAGGAACTTAGGTCGAAATAAAAAACACCCTTTGTACCATATTTTTTTTTTTTATTTCGACCTATGTTCCTTAGGAAAAGTTGTTCAGTTCCATGGGTAGAATCACACCAAAATATGATTAGCAATTTCTTTTTACTCAATGTATATAAAAAAAAACAATACAAAATCACTCATTACATGCCTGACTGGCACCATTTTGTATGGAAGGCCTTTTTTTATATATGTAAACGTATATATGTATTACACATACTAGCTTCATACAAACGCACGTACACCTATTCGTCACCGATTGTTTGTTGTTTTTATTATGTGCAATTTGCGCATTTAGCTATAAAATCGAATACTTAACATAGACTCTACATAGTTATTTTGTTAGTAGGTACATCGTAAAATATATATTAAGTAGGTACTTGTCTTTTTTTGTATGGTTGGGTTTTTTAACGTTATAATTATTATTTTTTAACAAGTGTTGTAACATGCATCAGTCCCCGAAAGTGATTATTTTTCAATTTTATTCATTTATATAATGATTGTAATTACGTCATCATCTTCCTAGCCTTATCCCGTATGTCACGGGGTCGGCTACCTAATCTAGGGGATTGAACGAGGGTACTGGTTTTTACACAGAGCGACTGCCATCTGACCTCCGCAACCCAGAAGGGAAACCAGACCCAATACTAGATTAGGTCAGAGTTTGCAAGCCGCCAATGCTAAGGCCTGGCCTCTGACATGGGTTAACGACTAATATCTACGGTATTAAACGATATTAACCGGGACCAACGGCTTACCGTGCCTTCCGAAGCACGGAAAAAGCGCCGAATAAACGTACATATGAAATTCGTAAATCGTAAAACACATTAGTACGTGGTGGGATTCGAACCACGACTTCCCGCTCAGGAGGCAGCGGCCCTATCCACTACACCATTGGGCTTGTAATTACGTAAACTAATTAAATTTAATTCGTTTCCTAATCAACTACAAAATAATAAATCGAATGTGATTTATATCTGAGAATATGTTTGATACATTAGTCTATAAGTTCGACGTAATTGCAAATCATAATATTTTTTTGCAGAGAAACAGAACGGTATTCTAGAGGTCGTAAGTTCAGGACGTGCACTCGTCGAATTCATATTTGCTTATTTTCATATTTAGGAATTGTTTGTTTGATTCAACTTTACACACATACATACATACATGTAATCACGCCTTTAACCCTAATGGGGTAGGTAGGTAGAGCGTGAACGACTTAAACAAGAGTCTGTTTCTTATAGTATAGAAGAAATATTTTGTACGTTTTAGGTTTATATCGAAGCCATGCTGGCCTAGGAGCGAGAGAAAAACATAGAATGTGCCAGCTGCATTTCCTCCCGTCCTTCCGACAATGCTGTAGAAACTAGCTAAGGGATCCGAGGGGCAGTGTATTGTAATTTAGGCGATGGGCTGACAACCCGCAACTAAAGCAAAATACCTACAAATCTATCTTAACTGACCCTCAAAACTTGTCAGACGTGGTGGAACGACCTTTATCTAGGTGGTTGACGCTATGCCTTTCCCATTAGTGATACAAGCGTGATTTTATGTATATATTGGAATTGATATTTACCTTATTTATACGTACACAATTTCTTGTACAGGTAAACTCATATTCAATATGATTCATACTTTATTAGTATGCTCGTCGTGAACGCAATGCGCACGCGCACGCCCGCAGTTATCGGGACATTAACGGAACTGCACTTTCCTAAACAACCATAAAACAATACCGACCCACTAAAACAAGGAGAAAGTTTCCCGCTAAGTCGTATTATTTAGAATTAACGTTTAATGTGATAGTGGTTTCCTTACGATGTTTTCCTTCACCGTAAAAGCGGCGAATAAACGTACAAATAAAATTCGGCATTCTTCCATGCTGGTCTGAGAGCGAAAGAAAAACATAGTATGTGCCAGCTGCATTTCCTCCCGGACATGCTGCAGAAACCAGCTAAGGGATCCAAGGGTTTCAGCATATTGCAATTTAGGCGATGGGCTGACAACCTGTCACTACAGCAACCTACTGATCTATCTGAAATAACCCACAAAACTTGTCAGATGTGGCGGAACGACCTTTGTTTAGGTCGTTTTCGCTCTGCCTACCTCATTAGGGATAAAGGCGTGATCATATGTATGTAAAATTCGAAAACCGTAAAACACATTGGTACGTGGTGGGATTTGATGTCCACAACCCCCCGCACAGGAGGCAGCGGCCATATCTACTACACTATCGGGCTAACCTACGAAGCACACACCTACGAAGATATTCAAAGGTTGTGCGTGAAGTCATCCAATCCGTACTGGGCCCCCATGGTTGACTAAGACCCGATCGCCCAATTTAGGGTAGCCTCGTGCCCCTCGGTGGGGACGTATATGAGCTGATGATGATGTGATAGTGGTGAACAGAGTTGATGACACTGCCAGCTCTCCTAGCAGCCATCAAGAAAAGCCTGAGATGCCGTTACTTAAGATCAACATTTATAAAACTATACAGCATTGAAATATTAATAACAAATGAGAACATACTATAAAGGTATCTCATTTCTGTGACTCATAATATAAGTCAAAACATAGAGTTAAATCTCACAAGTCGGGATTTCATAAGAAACGCAAAGATTGCAAAATTTGTTTACTTTTACGTAATTTTTCATACCTACTTAATGAAGGCACTTAAAATCCGAATCTGATTGATTTTATGTCCGATCTACTTCTTGTTCATTAATGATTTCAAATTGAACTTCATCGCGATCATTTTAGCGAGTGGTAATCAATCTCATGAAACTGGTTACGTGATTTTTTGTTGACATTGTTTTTACGTTTTCTGAATAGAAAGGATTCAATTTCAAAAATATCTCTCATTTTACTATTTTAACTGATCAACTCGGGATACTTATTTAGTTAAAACAAAGGAAACCTTTTATCACGACGTTTCGACTTTATTTCAAAAGTTGTGGTCGCTAGATGAAGAAGTAAAAATAATGGCGAGTGCTTAAACAATTATTTGTATTTCTGATATCGACAAGACTCAAGAACCAATTCGAAACTATAACTCGAAATAAAATATTCTACATACATCAAATTCTTAGTACCATTAAATCTTTTAAAATGGATTGTCTTAGATGGGTCTATCTCTTAATTAATGATTACACACATGTTGTAATCACATTGTCTTCTCACAACAAACTACACAGGGCACGCATCATTAGTCTTAAACAAAAGTAAAAGCGTGAAGTGATCACTCGACCTTCCTTTGTCATCTGTCAACAATAATGTGAGAAAGAAAGTCACAGCTTCTTTGGGAAGCAACGACTGCAGGCACCTATGTTGTACCTTCTTTCGATACACTGACTTTCTGTATGTTCATAAGATCCCGATTAATACTGTAAATATACGTCTACATTCATAGGAATGTAAATGTATTTTTATTTAATACTGAATTAAAAAAATGTATAATAACCGGTAGCCTCTTAGTACCTAGGCATTTTTTTATTGGCTTGTACTTTCTTTCCCCCTGTCGCGATCCTGAGCCAAGGTTACCCATAATTTTCCAAAAGTATGTAGGTCGTCGCACCACCGTTTTCTAGGTTTTCCTTCCTCTACCAATGTTTTTTTTAAACGGGATTATTCAAGATTCCGTGCGTCGATATATCGTTTTTCGAGATATGTCGGTCGTCATTTGAGATAGCGATTGTCCAAATACCTTATTGGACTCTGCTCTGCATATCTTGTTGCACGTGACAAAGCCGCGAAGCCTGGAGGACTTTTACAAGATTATATAGTCCAAATCGTGTGGTGTAACCGCAGTGCCAAGGCTCTCGTGATGGCGCAGGCGCAGACTTAATTACACTATTAAGCCAGTTATTGTAGAGAAGTGAGACTAAAGTAAATCGTGCCTGTACATCACGAGCGACCAATTACCACTGAGCTGTTACCGGCGAGAATTAAATACGGTATTGTTCTGTGTTTTGTAAGTCATGTGCACTTAAACGGTACTGTTAGGGATTGTTTCTGAGATTTCTTTGAGGCTTTCCTTTCTGGAAGATAAAATAAAGATATAAAGAAAATGTGTGTGCAAACAATGTCAACTTTACTGTCTAGCTTGGCAAGCAAGCAGCGTCGATGCGAGAGATAAAGCACTAATTCTGCTTCCACTGCTTTGCTTATGACTAGTCTAGACCTGATGTGACTGAATAGAGACAACGACCCCCCCCCCCCCCAGCTTTGAAATATAATGGCATTGTTTTTGTCAAAGAAAATGCAAGTAGATTTTATGTACTTTCTAAAACAATCAACTTGTAACCATGGCTTTCTTTCCTCAATCTCTCCGATTGTTATACGACCAATAATAGAAGATCGATCGATATATTTATCGGGAAATGTATTTACTTCACTATATTTGACGTTACGTTACAGATAAAAAGTTATATAACAAGAATCAAATATTTGTCAAAGTTTAATCTAACGCTTTATCCCATGTTTCATTATCATGCCTTGTTTACAGTTTTAAACTTTGAACGATAAACTAAAATATTTATTTGACAATCATTTTATAAACATGTTTCCTTCCATGCTGGACTGGGAGCGAGAAAAAAACATAAAATGTACCAGCTGCATTTCCACCCGGGCATGCTATACAAACCAGCCAAGGGATCCGAGGGTTTCGGTATATTGTAATTTAAGCGATGGACTGACAACCTGTCACTACAGGAATATACCTACAAATCTATCATAAATAACCCTCAAAACTTTGCCAGATGTGGCGGAACGACCTTCGTTCAGGTCGTTTAAACTCTGCCTACCCCATTAGGGATAAAGGCGTTTTTCTTTTTTTTTTTATAAAAAAATGGGTTTGCTCTTGACTCCAGTCTAGGTCGGGAAAGACTGAGACGGAGTCGACGGAGGCGTGATTATATGTATGTATGTATACTATGTTAATATTATAACAATTTAATTTTTCTTACTAAATAGGTATACAAATTCGTTCATATTTTAATAAACGTACAATTAATTCGCATTGCAATTTATTCTGCGCAAAACCTTGGACTATCTAAGCCTCCACGCGGAAGTCTAAGCAAGTTCGCCGAATCTTGCGCAGACTAAAGTAGTCATCGCGATATTAGATTCGCTAGTATGTGTTGTTGGATACTTGGCCTGCATATCAATGAGCATATAAAACAATGTGTTATGGGAAGTAGTGGACCAGGCGTCGCATGCTTTTAATAAGTACGAATTAAGTAGGCGGTTTTAAAACTCTGACACCAGGGTTCATCGGGTCGATAGACTCGATGCCCACTCGACAGAAGAAGTAGGTAGAGTCATGATCATTGCTCAGTCAACGACAGTGAACAACTTAAATCAGGATTTTTTTGCTGGAAGTGAAAAATAAATTAGCTCTTTTATACAAAATGTTTACCGCGATCCGACAATTCGTATGGAAAAGCCTTTTTTTTTCACTTCCTGGAAGAATTTCCTGGTGAAAGTTGTTTAGTGTCGTTGACTGAGCAACCCCTATCAGTTTGCGGGACGCTGTCCCTAACACCTGATGTAGTACCTGTCAAGGTGAAATTTAACAGATTTTGTTAATTAAATAAATACATAAAATCATTTGGGTGGGTACGTAAGTTGCTAAAACAAACAACTTAAAAATGTTAATTATACCTGCTAGGTGTCACAAATGACTGACCATTGTAAGGAAACGGTAAATAAAATAATTAGTTTATTTACCCGATTTTTATATATTTACTTACATACATATAATCACGCCTTTATCCCTAATGGGGTAGGCAGAGCGTAAACGACCTAAACAAAGGCCGTTCCGCCACGTCATTCAAGATTGATTTGTACGTAATTGCTACCTTAGCAATAAGGCCGCCTATGTTGTACTTGTTTTTTGTTATCTTTTGTGTTGTATGTTGTATTATTAGGTGCAATAAAGTATTTTTATGTTATGTTATGTTATGTATATTGCTGTAGTGACAGGTTGTCAGCCCATCGCCTAAATTGCAATATACTGAAACCCTCAGATCCCTTAGCTGGTTTTTACAGCATGCCCGGGAGGAAATGCAGCTGGCACATTCTATGTTTTTATTCCGCTCCCAGTCCAGACTGGAAGAATAATAATAATGGATTTTTATATAGTTGACATTAAAAGGTACTTGTAATACTCAAAAACATCTCGGATGGTAGTTGTGCAATTCCTGTAGGTTTCGGATACATCTTCTTTTGTTTTTCATCTCAATGACATCTTTCGCAGCTACCATCCTAAATTTTACAGAAGCCGGGTTTAATCTTCAAATAAGGTGATTTAAGGGGGCATCCTGGGCTAAGTGGCGCCCTCTTCAGTCTAAAAATCATAATTCACTCAAAACACAATCAATCGATTTTCCGGTAGATCAGATTAAAGTTAAAGCAATGAAGGTCATTTAGAACCTTATAAAGTTGCAACTTATAGTTCGTTGTAGTTACTGATGAAAAAATTGCCAAATACGGCCACTTTTAGCACTTTTGCTATCTGTAACTGCAGTGAACACTAAATTATTAATTAATAGTGCTTAAAATAAATTTCGGTACATATATTTCAATCTGATCTACCGGATTTTCGATTAATTCCGTTTTCAGTGAGTAATTTTTTTTTTACCTTTGAGGTCGCTGGCGTGCACTGGAAGTCAAAGGCAAAGTCAGATCATTTATTTCCAAATAGATTCCTAAGAACACTTTTAGAAAGTCACAAGCGAGTCTATAGAAATAAAATTATATCTTTGTCACAAAATAAAATAAAACTATATCACAATGAAGAAGAAGCATGAGAAATCCTTCGTTTATCTTATTCTTACTTTTGTCCTTCTTTTTGTTTAAAATAGGGTTTGTGACCGTAATGTGTGCCAATTTCTTAGGCTTCACTGAAATATCAGAGGTCCATACATATTTGTCATTAGTATAGTCATCTAACTTATAATAGGCTTTTCGTCATAATTTGTTTTTAATAGTATCTTTAAATTGATTTTCTGACAAATTTAATACATGGTCAGGTATTTTGTTATAGTATTGTATACTTAGATCTGGAGATCCCCGGTGCACGCCAGCATTTTGAGAACTAAAATGCCAACCAAATACATACCTATTTCGAAAATCTCTATGTTGGTAGTATTATTCTTATCTATGCACGCACTTGGCAACTCATTATTTTAACATACATTTTTTTTCAAAAATTTTACATTCTTTGTTTTTGTAACACTATTAGACGCAATGTAAATATTTGAAAGTATTTCATACCAGTACGTGCATTAATTTATAATATTGTTCTCATGGTTTTGGCAATGAAATTTTAAATGTAAAACATTTACTACTGAAGGGCTTCGTAGTGAATCAAAACATAACATACAATTTAAACATAAGCCTGATAATACGAGAATTTATTACAACAACGCATTCCACATTTTATTAATAGGGTGTAAGGTACAGCATCCACAAACTGAAAAAGAAAAACACTTCTTGAAAGATTTTCCTGGTGAAAGTTGTTCAGTGTTGTTGACTGAGCAAACTCATAAATACCCCGTAGATAATTATACCTTCACCTACCATTAAGTGTAAAATATGTTTATATGTAATAATATTTCTAGCTATTACATAAATAATAACAATAAAACACTAGACTTTAAAGTTTACGAACACCTTTGACTTGATGGATAGGTATTGTGTGATATACTTACCTTAGGTAAACATATTTAGTCTGAACTTTTCAACAAAATGAAATGTTAATATTATTAGATATGGCAGGGTCATTCCATGGCATAGAATCGCAAAATCACAAAAATGATTTTCACATGCTCATGTGAAAATCATTTTTAATTTCCATATATCAATTTACTAGCGATCCTCCCCGGCTTCGCACGGTTTAACAGTGTTTATTTACTATATAAGACACTAGCGACCCGCCCCGGCTTCGCACGGAAATCATCAGTTTGTCACAACTATATTATGCATGTATTATACATATAAAGCTTCCTCTTGAATCACTCAATCCATTAAAAGAAACTTCATCAAAATCCGTTGCGTAGTTTTAAAGATTAATGCATACATAGGGATATAGGGACAGAGAAAGCGAATTTGTTTTATACTATGTAGTGATAATACTTCCTCTTTAATCACTCCAACTACTAAAAAAAAAACATCAAAATCTGTTGCGTAGTTTTAAAGATCCAAGCATACCTATTACTATTATATATTCTGTGAGCATACATAGGGACAGTCAGACGCGGGAGGCGACTTTGTTTTATACTATTTAGTGATATTGTGTCAAATAATCAAATTAATTTATTTGGTTACACATAATTTTGCGTATTGTGACGCCAATCGCTGTTCAAACTTCAAAATGTTAAGCAATAGTAAATATGGCTTCCGGTCTTACTCCGACCGTTACTTAACATAAACCAGATTTCGTTTTTAACACTTCTGAGTCACCAAATAATTTCTCGATTTATAATTAAAAAGTTACGGTCAAATGACGTCAATCAGTCTGGACAGAGACCTAGAAATAAGCTTCCTCAAACTTTTAAAGTTGAAAATTACGTCATTAAAATGACGTTATTTTTTACTATTGTAATATTTTTCCTTCAAATCTTTGTCAGTTATAATGGCTGCTAATTTTAGGAGGGATTAATCTAGTGTTAGAGTCTACATCACATGTAATGAAAATAATAGCTTGTATTATTGTAACTAGCGACCCGCCCCGGCTTCGCACGGAAATTATCAGTGTTTTCCTCTTATATTATGAACCTTCCTCTTGAATCACTCTATCCATTAAAAGAAACCGCATTAAAATCCGTTGCGTAGTTTAAAAAATCTAAGCATACATAGGGATATAGGGACAGAGAAAGCGACTTTGTTTTGAACTATATAGAAGAAGAAGTGATAAATAAATAAATAAGGACCTGATTTACAATTATTATTTACATCTACAAAATCACAACCGTAAAGAACGTACCAAATAGTCTTCGTGAGCTACATTTAATAAATAAATCTTAAGTTGACAAGCTTACGCAATACCGTCGCGAGCTTTTAGCATATTAAGCACGTTGAGTGAGTGATGACTTGAGTGATACTTACTCATCGCGGTATACCGGAGCCAAATCGGTAGCTTGCATAATGTACATACATACATATAATCATGCCTTCATCCCTAATGGGCTAGGCAGAGCGTAAACGACCTAAACAAAGGTCGTTCCACGACGTTGTTCCACAAAGTTTTGAGGGATAGATTTGTAGGTTCTCAGCCTATCGCCTAAATTACAATACACACTATCTCTTAGCTGGTTTTTACAGCATGGCCGGGAGGATATGCAGCTGGCACATTAATTTGTATAAGGTTATTATTGGTGTAAGGTCATTATTGGTGTAAGGTTACTCAGTCAACGAAACTGAACAACTTTCACAAGGATATTCTTTCATTAAATGTTTATTTTTTTGCTTATCCATACAAATTGTGTGATCGAGGTCACTTTGTAAGGGAAAATATTATATATACTGAATTTCCTGGTGAAAGTTGTTCAGTTTCGTTGACTGAACCCCTTTCAGTTTTCCTACGCTGTTCCTTACAGTCGGTATACCTACGTCCTACATGTTTTGTATTCAAAGCTTTCTGTTTTGCATTTGACGTACCTATTTTGTTCCAAGAATACATAATGTCTATTGCGTGTACAGTCTTGTCCCCGTATATAATGTTATCTCATATTCAGTTTTACAGGTTGGCTGGAAGAAATCTCTTCATAGAGATAAGCTCATCTTTGTGAACTAAATTTCTTCTTCTTTAAATTTAAGAACAGGGCTCTTGTCTGTGAAGTAATCGCATTATTCATTCGGATCGATTTTGTGTAAGTAAGACCGAGACGAACTTACAACTTACATGGACCAAATAAAAGAAATAGCTGAGGTCGTGTCGTACCAGGATGTCAAGAAACAAAATTTAAGATTGTTTATTTATTGTAAACTTTTTGTGCACAATAAAGAATATAATATATGACTTTCCTCTACAACATTTAAAAAAAAGCAAGTAGGTACTCATCAAATGGCTACGAACCTTTTTTGATGTCGAAGAAACAAAATGTTTCCTAATTTGAATTTTGCTCTTCACATTTCTTTATCCTCCAAACAAAACTGGCCAGCAATAATAATCTCATCTGACCTTTTCTTTGTCCTTTTTTGCAACACATGAGTGGTCCGTCAGGGCAGACTTGTTTGAGTCAAGGTCAAAAATGGTTTTATTTATTTTATTGTAGACACAAACTTATTTAGTTGAGTTTGATGTACTGTATCTTTCTTAAATTTTAATAAAAATAGAAACATTACACACTGATTATAACCCTGTCTAAGTGATGTTACACGCCTAGAATAAGACAGCTATATGGTGTCTTATTTAAAGCAATGTAGAAACTAAGCAAATTTGACAGGATTATAATCAGCTGTTTTTTTTTTGCGTTCTTTAAATTCTAATTTTAGAAAGTGACAGAACTAAACAAACATTAGTTAGGTTTTTAAGACTTTCGTTCGATTGGTACAAATTATTTTATTGTATCCGGTCGAAGCACCGATGGCTTTAGATAGCTATTAAGGGATAAATACCTTTGCCCGACGCGCCAGTCAGCTCGCGACTACGATTGGTGTAACACAATCGAAACGTCAGTCAAAGGTATTTCCCGAAGGTCGAAGCATGGATTGGTTTAAATAGGTATTAAGTGACTAATACCTTTGCCCGACGTTTCGATTGTGTTACAACAATCGTAGTCGCGAACTGTCTGGCGCGTCGTGCAAAGGTATTATTGATCTTTTAATACTTATCTAAACCAATCCGTACTTCGACCCCATACAATAAAATGCTAGTTAAGTTGTTTCTTCTACAGAATAGGCTTCGTCAGATCGCTAAAGGTGCCTTCAATGAATAAACAATTTTGAAGTGGAATGTCGAAGGTACTCTACATTATACTCAATATTATTGTTTTTAAGTTACAATAAAGTCTATTCTGGTTCCTTTGTGTTTTTCTTGATAAACAGGTAGCTGTCTAGGTACAAATTAAACTTATTTATCTTGATACTTGAAACATATACGCACGTATTTTTCTGCAAAGTAAATTTAACCTAGAATCCGCATTAAAATGAAAAAAAATTAAAGAGAAATTCAGGATTAAACCTTGTTAATTCATGAACTCGACTTAAGGGTCTGCCGGAGTAGTGAAATCCCATACAAACGTAGTTTCGCTTTTATTCCTAAACAGTAAAACCAAAATTAACCAAACTTCGTACACATAACCAAATTCATCATACCCATCTATCCATGCTTCTAATTAGATTTGGTTTGAAAATATTAACCAAGTACAAAATAAGAGAGCAAAGAATATTTAAGGCTATTTTCTATTATCCCAAAAAACTAATTTTCGGTCTTATTTTGCATACATACATACATACATACATAAAATCACGCCTTTATCCCTTACGGGGTAGGCAGAGCGATAAACGCCTCGTAAAAGGCGGTTTCGCCACGTCTGACAAAAATTGAGGGCAATTTTAGATTGAAAAGTGTATTGCTATAGTGACAGGTTGTCAGCCCATCGCCTAAATTACGATACACTGTAACCCTCGAGTCCCTTTTGCTGACTTCTACAGCATGCCCGGGAGGAACGGCAGCTGGAACATTCTATGTTTTTCTATCTCTCCCAGTCCAGCATGGAAGGATTGTTTATGCTATTTTCAAACCAAACCTAATTAGAAGCATAGATATGATGCATTTGGTCATGAGTACGAAGTTTGGTTCTACTGTTTAGGAATAAAAGTGAAACTACGTTTGTATGAAATTTTACTACTCCGGCAAACCCTTCAGTATCCAGACCCTCTGTGATAATTGTTGTCGATAATAAAGACATTCCATTACGTTATAAAAAATATATCTATCTTCCATACTGGACTGGGAGAGAAAGAAAAACATAGCATGTTCCAGTTGCCCTTCCTCCCGGGCATGCTGTAGAAGTCAGCAAAAGGGATTCAAGGGTTACAGTGTATTGTAATTTAGGCGATGGGCTGACAACCTGTCACTACAGCAATACACATTGCAATCTAAAATTGCCCTCAATTTATGTCAGACGTGGCAGCGCCTTTTAAGAGGCGTTTTACGCTCTGCCTACCCCGTAAGGGATAAAGGCGTGATTTTACGTATGTATGTATATATGTATAAAAAATATATAATGACTAAAAGTAGGTAGGTAATACATTATAGTTGTAACAGTTAAGCCACTTTATACCCAACTGAATAAATAAACGTATAGTTATTGTATTCTTTGGAAAATAATTCATTTTCGTTATTATTGTCATAATTCACCGGATAATTGATGATCGTAGGCAATGAGCTCCGTAGTTTATTATTATGGTAATTACTATTTGTACAATATGGTTAGCAAAGTAAAAATATTTTTCGCTTTTGAATTTCCCAGTCATTCATATAAGTAATTTAAGATGGTATTGTATTGTGGAAATTGACTGTAGGATATTGTTTAGCAAAGTTTTCTCACTTTTTTTACCTATTACTCCATACCATAATCATGAAATTCGACTACCTAAGAGAATTAATCCGCTGAATGGGTCAGTAATGTAATCACGCCTTTATCCCTAATGGGGTAGGCAGAACGTAAAATACCTAAACAAAGGTCGTTCCGCCACGTCTGACAAGTTTTGACAGTTATTTAAGATAGATCTGTATATTGCTATAGTGACAGGTTGTCATCCCGTCACTTAAATTACATTTCTGAAATCAATCCCCTTAGCTGATTTTAAAAGCATGTCCGGGAGAAGATGCAGCTGGCACATTATATTTATTTATTTATTTAACAGTTTATTGTACCCAGAAACATGCACAGAACAATTAAATAATGAAACACAACAGGTACTGCTTATTTCTAAAATGAAATGTCTTACAGCAGACCTAAGAAGTGAGATTACATAAAACGTAACATGTTATAATGATTTTCTTTTATTTCCAGTCCAGCATGGAAGTATCAGCACCCTATTGCACTATCTAATTCGCAAAGAAATTGCATGACACCCTTATTTAGGAGGGATTCAGGCTTAAATTGATGTAATAAACTCTGAGGTTGTATTTATAAAGCGATCTCAAGATTGAAAGCGATATCAAGTATAGATTTGACAGGCTATTTTGTACTGAAATGACATTTCTAATTCGAACTCAAGCTAGCTGTCAATCTCAAGTTTCGATTATAAATACGGGCATAAATAACATATAACATGTCCGTATGTAAGTATGTAAAGAATCTGTTATTGCTCTGCGAAATGTTATGATGCCATTTCTATAGAGAAAACTCTACCATCCTATTGATTCGTACAGGACACAACTTAACACAAATTCTTGGCTAAAATTATTGGCGTCCCTTTATGTTCTCTCATGACAGAAAATGACAGGTATTGACTTATATTAGTTAAGTCATGATTTTTGCAACAACGAATTGGTACCACCATGGCTAGGGGTGAAAAGACAGTAATGTAATATTAATGTAGAGTGGGTTTCCTGATCCTTTTGGCTGCTTGCCGATCTTTGAAAATGGTTAGTTTTAGGCCCAAAGCCAAGCTAGAACTATTTGTTTGTGATGTGGTTACAAAATCAGGCTTATTTGTGTACCTACCTATAATAGAAAATACCTAACGTGGGAAATGTACATTACGATTAATATGTATATTTTATTAATTTATTATATTAACTTAAAATATTACCAATTTATCCTTGAAATACTGTAAAATGGTAGCTGGGACAGATGCAAAATCTGTAGTTTTCAGATATATTTTCTTTTGTTTTCCTTCTGAATGACGTCACAGCTACATACATACATACATATAATCACGCCTGTATCCCTAATGGGGTAGGCAGAGCGTAAATGACCTAAACAAAGGTCGTCCCGCCACGTCTGACAAAGTTTTGAGAGTTATTTAAGATAGAATTCTAGGTATATTGCTGTAGTAACAGGTTGTCAGCCCATCGTCTAAATTACAATATACTGAAACCCTCGGATCCCTTAGCTGTATTTTACAGCATGCCCGGGAGGAAATGCAGCTGGCACATTCTATGTTTTTCTCTCGCTCCAAGACCAGCATGGAAGTAACAGTCACAGCTACCATCCTATATTTTACAGAGTGTGTAGTCACATACTCAAATCTACGTTTAAAATATATTTAACTAGGTACCCGCCCTGGTTTCGCACGGAAATTATCAGTGTTTCTCTACTATATTATGCATGTATTATACATATAAACCTTCCTCATGAATCACTATCCATTAAAAGAAACCGCATCAAAATCTGTTGCTTAGTTTTAAGATTAATGCATACATAGGGATATAGGGACAGTGAAAGCGACTTTGTTTTATACTATGTAGTGATAAGATTCATCATAATAGACAGTCAAATAACTACTTCCAATCCAATATAGGATACAAGTAATCTGCATCCTATAGGTAACAATTTTTTATAACAATGTCATGACTGTATGGAAAGTGCGAGTTCAGATCAGTGTATGAAACCCGACCGAGGTCGACCACTTTATTCTTTTTCTTATTTAATTGGGTAAGCCCACACGAGGTAGGACCCACCTCTCTACCGGCAATATGGAGTAACCTCACATACATTATTTATCACATTTCGAAGCCTACATTCTAAGTTACTAATCGTGTACCAATATAGGCATATTTTTATTTTTTTCTTTTAACTGGTACACCACTATAAAATAGAATATTTTTAACAAATTAAATCGTCTACGACGGTCCTACGAAAAAGATAGCTACTCACTCATAACCTGCTTTTTTTATAAATGTAAGTCATTTATTTACTTAAGTTGTTATAATATTTAGTTAAACAAGTGTTGTCATATTTACGTACCTACGTAACTACTTATTAGGTGTATTCGTAATAAAGAACAAAGCCATTTAGAGTATGTATGTAACTATGTACTTACATAAGGTGTAATAGAAGTATAAGAAATGTCAAGTGCAGATAAGTTACTTACTGTTGTTGAGACTCTAATCTCTGTTGGTTTAGCCTCAAATGCGGAATCGTTATTTGCGATATCTCGATTTAGAAACATTGTAACGTACTTGAGATAAAAATTATGGCATGCGTTGTAATCGTAACGACAAAAAAAACATATAGATAGATACTAGATATACGTAATAAAGTTATGTAAAAATAAAAAACGTTATGTGATTGAGAAGGCTAGTAATTCAGAGAATATTAAAAATACACTACTTCAGTCGAATTTTGTGTTTATTCAAATTTTATTTAATTATTCTAAACACCTAATTATTCTTATTCTTAGTCTATTACTTCCATGCTGGCCTGGGAGCGAGAGAAAAACATAGAATGTGCCAGCTGCATTTCCTCCCGGGCATGCTGTAAGATCCAGCTAAGGGATCCAAGGGTTTCAGTATATTGTAATTTAGGCGATGGGCTGACAACCTGTCACTACAGCAATATACCTGGAATTCTATCTTAAATAACCCTCAAAACTATGTCAGACGTGGCGGAACGACCTTTGTTTAGGTCGTTTACGCTCTGCCTACCCCATTAGGGATAAAGGCGTGATTATATGTATGTATGTATGTACCTAATTATTAAAACAATGGAAAAATATATAATGTTTAATAATAGACTTGTGTCTGATTATATTGCAACCTTCATCACGTATTTCCTATAAAAAACTACTGATCTGATGATTCATATTGATAATTTTAAGTATATAAGGTGTAATGTACACTAATGTACATACTTTAGCCATTATATATTCTGTGCTTTAGTACAGTTTCTCAAGAAGTCATTGTACACATTCACGAGCTGGTTTTGCGTAAAATATTGCTCCATATTGCGGTGGCTGATTCAGATTTTACACTCAACGTGACGACACTTCACATAAAAAGAAAATGTACGACAGAGACACAGAAATTGTATCCAATAAGGAAATTCGAAGATAGAAATACCTACCTATTGAATTCCCAGGCTTAACTCTAGGTGAAATAAGAGTGAAAAGAAAGAGTGCAGATGCAGACACAAGTGCTTGTAGCTCTCCTCATGGAGTCTGTAGCAAGGTCGCAACGTTTCGACTGTACAGAAATATTTCATTCGCGTTCTTTTTGAAGAGCTCTATCATATCTACCAGGTGTAAGGGACTGAACAACTATCAGCAGGATTATTTTTCTGGAAGTGAAAAAAATAATTGGCTTTTCCATGCAAAATGTTTATCTCGATCAGACAATTTGTATGGAAATACCAATATTTTATTTCACATCCTGAAAAAAATCTGCTGATAGTGGTTCAGTGTCGTTGACTGAGCAACCCCATCAGTTTGCGGGACGCTGTCCCTTACACCTAGTAGATATATCTATCATAATGTAGTTCTTTAAAAAACAATATAAAGTTTTTCATCAAATCACAAATGTAAATACCTAGGTAGGTATGGGCTTGCCCAATGCAGGATGGATGTTTTGGGCAATTTGTGAAAGACCTCCAACTGCAACAATAACCGGAACCAAATGCTTGTACTCCCCGAAGCACATCGTCATAATTTGCTTACTAAGTATTTTGTCGCGAAATGTTACTAGGGCTACCGTGTATGTGTAGTAAAACTCATAGAGGATAACTCACGAAAAAAAACGACGTCTATGTACTTCATAGTAATATCATTCACTCATTTAGTCACAGGAAGAAAAATTGCCGTTGGTGGCCGTTGTTCGCAATTTTTCTTCCTGTTACCACAACCAGCTATGAATCGCTAACTTATAATGTTCTAAATTATCTTAATTACTATAACTTGATTATGTTGGACAGGTTTTTCAATTCACTGCGTTTTTTGACGGTGACGATACTAGCCACATGGCTAGTATCGTCACCGTGCCTTCTAAAAGATACCTATTTACCTACCTATGAGCGTGTTTTTAATGTCTGTTATCAGGGTCTCGTTATAAGACCGTCCTAAGAGATAAGATCAATCACGCAGCTCTATATTGATTCTTTATTTCTTTTGTCCGCAGGTCTAGGAAAACTCAGTCAGTTCGAATTCTCCCTGACTCCGCTTCTGACATGCAGCGGTTTCTTCATCATGTATTTAGTCGAAGAGCTGGTGCACCTGTACATCCACTCGAGAGAGAGGAAGAATGGCAAGACACAGCCCTTGGTCAGGAACCTTAGCATCAGGAGGAGTAAGCGACCGTCTGTCGAGGGTAATGGAGTCAACAGTGTCACCAATTCTACGGCTGATCTGGTTGACAACGAATACAAGAAAGAAAAGGTAAGAAGGATTCCAGCATTAACGATTAATTTAGTGAATTAGAGAATACATTTTCTATAAAAATGTATTGTATTGTTTAAGTTTACCTTAAATAAATAATAATATTAAATGGATTTAACCCCCCCCCCCCCCCCCCCATACAAAATTACTTGAGCCACTGCTGACACCATTTTGTATCGGACGGCAAAATACAAATCTATCTACTCTATGGGGCAGTTCTTCAGTTTTATGGATAGGTTCAAATCCTAAAGTTTGGTGAGCTAGTTTTTTTCTCCCGGTAGGTATTAATGATGATGCTAATTAATCATACGCTCTTCCAGGATGCAGAAATCCACCACCACAACAACCACGGGCACAGCCACATGCCGATTGACAACGGCGATGACGTCACCGCGGCGCTGCGCGGCCTGCTCATCGTGCTGGCCTTGTCCATCCACGAGCTCTTCGAGGGCCTTGCCGTCGGCCTCGAATCCAGCACTATGAATGTGTGGTAAGTTGGATAATTTGACCAAGTCATGCAATCGCAAATTTCAGCAAGAAAAGTTACCTTCATTTCATACTCAATTTTAGCGCCATCTATCTTTGAGTAGCAGTACCAAAACCCAAGTTTAGTATTGCTACTTCATAGCAGATGGCGCTAGCAACATGATGGAAACTAGAAACCCCGCATTCACAAAACATGATATATTATTCTATCTCTTTCTTTTGCCCGACGCTAGAAAGAAATAGGTATAGTCAAGATTGTGGTGAATCAGGGGTTTAGAAATATGTGTCAAACGGCGCGAAAAAGAAATTGTTTTAAAAGTTTCTATACCAATAAAATTCCTCTTATTTTCAGGTATATGCTTGGCGCCGTTTCTGCTCACAAACTCGTGATTGCCTTCTGTATCGGCGTTGAGCTGATCGCCAACCGTACCAAGACCTGGCTATCCATTGTCTACATCACCACTTTTGCCATCGTCTCCCCGATGGGTATCGGTATCGGAATGCTACTGGTCGGAGGTCAAGGTGCGACGGCTGCGGGCGTATATTCTGTGGTACTTCAAGGCTTGGCTTCAGGAACCCTGCTATACGTGATCTTCTTCGAAATCTGGAAGAGTGACAGAACCGGCCTGTTTCAGTACTTCGCAGCTCTCTTCGGCTTCGCGCTCATGTTTGGACTTCAGTTGATGAGTAAGAAACTTCTTATTATTTCCTTTAAACTAACTTGTAGCTGTAACCCATACATATTTAAATAGATATACCTAAATACCTATCCACGGGGTAGGCAGAGTTTACAGAAAAACAAAGATTTACTATCACCTAAATTAATCAAAACCCACGCTCGAATCCCTCTATTGACTATATACATCGATACGAAACAAGGAGAAGCAGCTCTGGCAACATTAACATTTTCTTTCTTCTTTTTTTTCAGCGCCCCACACACACAGCCATAGTGACGACGGTTGCGGCCACAGCCACGACGACGACCACGGACACACTCACACACACTCCCATGGTCACTCACATGACCACTGAAAACCAACATAGGCCACCAAAAATTAAAATGTAATAAGTACATTAATTAGAATAATGTGCTAGGAAAACCTGCTAGAGAAAACTCTAGTGAAACTACCGTAAATAAGACATATACAATTCTACGAGTAATGGTTACTTCCTAAAAAACGTGGTTTCAAATAGATTGGAGCCACTAAAAAACAAAACTAAAATTCACGATAAGTCGATTATAAAATAAATCCTACTGTTTAATGTTCACCGATCAAGAAAGAGTTGTGAACCGAACATGAACATTAGGCCGTGTTAACACGTCCATAAGTTAAGTAGCGAATAAGTGATAATTAAGTTGACCTACTTACTATGCTACTTACTTGCCACTTTACTTGTGAACATGTAAAACGAGCCTTGTATTTTAGCTAAGAAATAAGTAAAAGACACTTGGAATTTTTAGAGACGAAATCATTAGTAACAGGTGGAAGGAAGCTATTTCTTTGCTGATAGAGCTTCAAAATCTAGTCATCAAATAGTACTTACCAACTTAAAAGTTCATAATATATTTTTTTTACTCAATATTCACAAGGCTTGCAAATATGACGAGATATTGCTGACATAGAAAAGCATGCCTAAATTACGCAATGATTTGACAATATTTTATGAGTCCGATTTATTTTGATGCAGCCATGATATAAAAAAGTATTACAGCTAACTCTAAGTACAAGAAGTGTCTATATTAATTAATCATATAAGTGACGTTAAGTTTATACAAAGATGGAAGAGACCTCGTGAAGAAGAATATAGTATGCTGTTTTAAATAATGATAAGGTACTTTAATTGTAATTTCTTATTTAAGATGTTAACAAATAAAAATCCGGAGCGTATATTATAATATAGGTGTATGTGCAAGAGCGGATTTAGGGTGTACGGTGTTTTTTTTTACTGTAGAGGTTCCATCACAGTACACACTTAAAAGCACAGTACCTTCTTGTGCCCCCCTGCCCAGACTTACTTGTGCCCCCACCCCCAACCCTCAGAAAAAAATACTGGATCCGCCCTTGTGTTTGTGACCATTTTATATCAGGTGGCCCGTATGCTTATTTTAGGTACTGGCTAGATGAAATAAAATGTGATGTTCCACGTAAAAAGCTACCTTATGGAGGGTTTATAAGAGGTACTTTTAAACTACAAAACGTAGCCTTACGTTAAAAGGGTTTCGAGCTATGGATATTTCTGTAATCCACTACTCATTAGCTATTCAAAAACCTTCCATAAGGTACTTTTTCACGTGAAACTTCACAAGTCTATTGCTATATTTATAATTATAACATAACAATGCAAAAAATATAGTTTAAAACAGCACTATGTACATTATTGTTATCTGTCTGTGATATTTTATAAGGGAAGCAGCAGTTAGTATTAAACACGAATAGCAGTTAATATTAAATGACGAGAATAACAAGTGGGCGATACCATTAGTAGGCTTGTAGTGATAGTTCGGATTGACGAGAAAACAAGAGGCTACAAGAGTTTTTATTGTATTAATTGCTTTATTTATTGCCCAATATGACCTCTTAGTTTCCCCACCCTGACGGAGTTATGTATAAGTGGACAAAAAAGTTCTGATTCGTATCGTGTGTAGGTATCAAATGAAAGGACATTTTGAGCTGATTCTAAAAATATATAATATAATTATATTAAAGTCACCAATATTTAATGAAAATTAAAATTGAGAAAAAAATATTAAGTTTGAGCTGCTTCAGACACAAAACTGTTCAATATGTTTTTGTAATATATACCTCGTAAGATACGTCATATCCTCATATGTGACCCTAAAAAACTGAGTTGGAAAATATTAAAAAAAAAAAACATTTTTGAATAAAAAAAAATTTATACCAAATATGAATATTTTCCAAGTTAGTTCCTTAGGGTTATATATGAGGGTAAGACGTATCATTCGAGTTATTTATCACATAAAACTATTGATCAGTTTCGTATCTGGAGCAGCTCAATCTCTTTATTTTTTTTCTCTATTTGAATTTTTATTAAATATTGGTGACCTCAATATAATGTAATGATGTTATATATTTTTATAGAATCAACTCAAAATGCCATTTCATATGGTACCACGCAGGATAGGAATCAGAACATTTTTATTTCCCACTTATACACAACTCCGTCAGGGTGGGGAAAGTAAAAGAGTCATATTGGACAATAAAATGAATTCATGAATACAATAAAATCTCTTGTAGCAATTTTCCGGGATTAACTAAGGGGGTCTGAGTGATTTCAACCAGCCTATAGTTATAAGTATAAAGTTAATTTTGGTACATCAAAGTACAAAATTGCAGCTTTGAATACAAACATAAGTTTCTATATATTTAGATACCTACTTGTAAATAAAAGGATTAATTAATATGAAAAGTATTTTATTATTTCGAAGAGTAAAATACCCCCATGTAACCCTGTAACCTCAGAGCACAGTAGTACTACTATTAAGGTTAGACCGCACTACGGCCTAGCTGCAGCGGAGTGGAGCAGCGTGACGCGACACGGCACTGCAGCAGCACGACACTGCGTGAAAAAATCTGACAAAATGTATGAACCTGGCATTGCCGCGACGTGATTTCTTTTTTTTTTTAATGGACCTGTTTGCAAAATACTACAAAAATAGTTAAAAAGTTAATGCTATTAAACCAGCATTTTGAAACTGTATCTTTTTATTTTTTCGCATATTGCATTTCTTGTACCTTCTACTTTGATTTATAAACTTTTGCGCTTAGATATTTATTCGTTTTGTCGTATAAAATAAGAAAAAACCTAATTACGTTTTGAACCTGCAGAAGTACAGTTCGCATACGCCACAGTCGGCCCTCGACACGACTGGAAATGTTGTTCCTTGCTAGTTCAAAATATGAAACATCGATACGTCTACAATATCTATACGGATTATACTATGTGTATATTTGTCAAATCTGTCATAACAATAACGTTTTTTTATTATTCTAATGTATATTGAAAATATTTCCGACATCGATTTGCAGAAATATTCTAGGAATTAGTATTTTTTTTCTTTGTTTGATTGAGTATCGACAAACCGGTTTCGCCGACTCGTGCACAGCGATAATTGCTTGACCATTGATAGTTCGTCGTTTTAATGAATATTCAACATAAGTAAAATAATAAAAAGGAAAGGAACATACATACATATATTCACGCCTGTATCCCTAATGGGGTAGGCAGAGCGTAAACGACCTAAACAAAGGTGTCCCGCCACGTCTGACAAAGTTTTGAGGGTTATTTAAGATAGATTTCTAGGTATATTGCTGTAGTGACAGGTTGTCAGCTCATCGCCTAAATTACAATATACTGAAACCCTCGGATCCCTTAGCTGGATTTTACAGCATGCCCGGGAGGAAATGCAGCTGGCACATTCTATGTTTTTCTCTCGCTCCCAGACCAGCATGGAAGTAAAGGAAACGAAATGAATGAATACAAAAGTATGTTTGTACGTAAGCTCTTTATTATACCTTAAAAATCTTAAAACTAAAATACAAGAAGATTATAAAACAATAGTGGCACAAAGGCGGACTTATCCCGTTAAGGGATCTCTTCCAGTCAACCTTTGATAAACCCAGAGGAGACAATTATGCTTGCAGGTAAACTAAGATAGGTACTTGAAACGATTATATAACGTGACATAGACAAAATAATATACTTAACAACTCAAATTTGAACGCATAAATACTCTAGTATTTATGCGTTCAAATTTGAGTTGTTAAGTATATTATTTTGTATTTAAGTATGTATTAATATTATTATATATAATATTAAGCATTATTTTGTATATATTTATATAGATATAAATATATACAAAATAATGCTTAATATTATATATAATAAATATATATTTATAATATATAATAGATACCTATAAACATCCTAAATATATATACATTTATATTTAGGATCCGAAACATAAAATTATAAATAAATATCCTACGTATTGTCCGATTTTTTTAACCCTAAACCCCAGAGTTTCTTAATTTCACTCTTAAAAGAAGTGATATTTTTACTTTTCCGAACACCCGAAGGAAGCTTATTCCATAAACAAGCAGCATTAATAGTGAAAGACTGTGCGTACGATTGAGAAGAGCATGTAGGTACCCTGAGTGAGAGATCCCCACTAGATCGCAAATTTCTCTCTCCACATTATGCTGTTCAAATCTTTCTTTCAAGTAAACAGGGGTGCCAGGATTATTGAGAACATTGTAGAGAAGCGATAAGATGTTTAGGTCCCTGCGAAGGCGAAATGCAATGATATATTAAAATAGGTACCAGAATAAATCATTTGATGTTCTAAAGTTGAAAAATTACATTTTCATATTTTTTTATCGATATTCTATATTACATCCTTATTTGTCCTAACGGTTTGAGAAAATTGAAATGCCACCGACGCCACAGTCGTCTATAGCCGACAACGCGATGTATAGAGACGCGTAATAGAGATGTGCCAGTGCTTATTCGAAAACTGAACTAAAGATAAATGTATTGAATATTCCAAGTGTTGTTTACTATACCACCACTACTACCACTATGATACATTATTGTTTTGACCTATATGAAAGAATTACTGAAACTTAGGAAGCAGAATAATGGTTTTAGATTAATTAAAACTTGGTTTAAAAAGTAAAGATTTACTATCGTTATGAGCTATTGGACATCTCCATTTTATTGAGTATTTCTTTACCTAGAAATTGGTGTGGCGCTGGTTGCAATTTTTTACCTGTATTGCTTGGCGGCGAAAAGGTTAAGGGAAAGCAGAGTTCTAATTCACGTAGTGTTTTGCTTATGACGTCGCATGAAATCGCTTGTCCAAAAAGGTTTATGCGAAGGAGTCGCCACAGATTTCTCAAACATTCCTCCCATGCAGCCTAGTCTTCAGAGTCATATTTTTCTGCAGCTATCTTAACCTGACCTACGCTAACCTAAAAGCCATATATATATATATACATTTTTATGGTATGTTAGTTTACAATATTTTTATTAGTATATTATTCTATGTTAGTTTACATTTTTTTAAATCTTTTTATATTATGTGTTAAACAATTCGTATCCATCGATGCCATAGTCTTTCCAAAATTTTTCCCATGTGAATGCATTTAATTTGTAGTATCTATCTGTTATGTAATTGAAGTTGAACTGTATAGTTCTTGTGTCTATTGCCGTTTTTGCATCAGGCACTTGTAGATACATATCAATAGGATAATTGCTCGCTGTGTATAGTGTGCAGTTTGTTACATTATGTCGGTTCTTGTATTTTATATCTGTACACATTGGTTGTCTTGCGGCTAATAATTTCCATTGTTCAAATTGATTGTCTGTTAATTTGCATTCGTCCATGAAGCACGCATTTGCGTGTATGAGTGAGCTGAAGTTGAAAGATGATCCTGGACTTAATCCTGTTAGTCTTTCTATATATATATATATACATACATACATAAAATCACGCCTTTATCCCTTACGGGGTAGGCAGAGCGTTAAACGCCTCGTAAAAGGCGCTTTCGCCGCGTCTGACAATAATTGAGGGTAATTTTAGATTGTAATGTGTATTGCCATAGTGACAGGTTGTCAGCCCATCGCCTAAATTACAATACACTGTAACCCTCGAGTCCCTCTTGCTGTCTTCTACAGCATGCCCGGGAGGAAGGGCAGCTGGAACATTCTATGTTTTTCTATCTCTCCCAGTCCAGCATGGAAGTATATATATATATATGGCTTATATATATATATATATATACTGTCTAATCTGTGCCTTAAAGTCAATACAATGCGTCAGTGCATATGTCAATGCTCAGCAGACTTTAACGCGGGGATATCAATCCGAATCATAAAATAATAAATAAATAAAAATTCAATCTATTGCCAAAATGTATGTAGTAATGTAGTTCAGTTAAACTAGAACTAAAACATTATACAAAATTAATCAAGAAAAAGGAGCTGTCTCGGCTTATCCTGGCATGGAACGATGCGGTTCCATATAATGCTGATTTTCAGCCAATCCCTTCTCCCTAAGTTGTAAGGCGGGAGGTTCTGACATAGAGGGCCTTTTCCTAAAATGACTCTCATAATGTTCGAAGATTAAACACAACGCAAGACCCCCCCCCGTGGTTTGTTGTATATTTTGTGTAATGTTTGAGTGCTTGAGTTACGGCTGAACTGGGCTGAACGCTCAAGTAAAGAATATGTATGAATTCGTATAAATATTCAGGCAGCAATCTGGCAGCACTCGGCAATAAAAAAAAACATTTGACATGACAGGTGTTTGACAGTTTTGCTTGGCCTAGAACGAAGCGGAGGGTATAGTTTGTTATAATTCTTATTTTTCCTACAGCAGTCTAGTATTTCAAGCATTTAAGTACATCACAAATCAAATAGAATTGTACAATATCCAAAGTTGAGATATACAACGATACAGTAGTGCAACGTCTCCACTTCGCAGCAGCTCAACTCATCTCTGTACCTCTACCATGTAAGCAAAACTTGTTTTTGTTTGTTGTTGTGCAACGTTACGTAAAAAAACAAAATCGTACCGTGATCGTCATAAAAATGCTAATCTGGCGGTAGAAAGTGAAGCGTGCCGTGGGTGATATAATAAAGTTGAGAGGTGAAAATATGGCAGGTAGTTAACCTTGCGATCACTTTACGGGGGCTGCCGTCGGTATAGAAAGCCTAGTTAGTTTCTCTGTAGCTGTTACGGTTGATACTCGTGCTTACAAGTTACCAAATTTACAATGAGTTTATTAATTAGCTCCACTGTCTGTTTATCCTTTCCTGATGGTAAGTCCTACACACCTATCCTGCATATACTATGTGCTTCTTGTATACTGAAAGTTTTTGATATTGTAAATAGTATGTTAGATATACAGTGAATGAGTGACAGTAAACTTAGAAATTGAACTTTCAATATATCAATTTCACTTTCCAAGTCAATGGTATTGAAGAAATTCCATAAAAATGTCTAAGTAGATGTATTAGTCATCTCATCACTAAGTCATTATCATTATCTATTGTAAAGCAACAAAGTAAACCCTATTGTTACATAGAAATACTTCATTGGAATTAATTAAAAACTCATTCTTGGCAAATGTTTAAGTATAATACTTTTACCAAGTTTCTGATTTGTATTGTTGAAAGCAATAAGAGATAACATATAGATTTGCTTATGTTAACTTTAATACTAGATAGAATCTCTTTACTTCCATGCTGGCCTGGGAGCGAGAGAAAAACATAGAATGTGCCAGCTGCATTTCCTCCCGGGTACGCTGTAAAAACCAGCTAAGGGATCCGAGGGATTCAGTATATTGCAATTTAGGCGATGGGCTGACAACCTGTCACTACAGCAATATATCTACAAATATATCTTAAATAACCCTCAAAACTTTGTCAGATGTAGCGGAACAACCTCTGTTTTGGTCGTTTACGCTCTGCCTACCCCATTAGGGATAAAGGCGTGATTATATGTATGTATGTATGTATGAATCTCTTTATCTTATGTTTTTAGAAGATAAATCACACCACACCACCTACACACACCACACCACACCTATTAATCGCATTAGCAATTCTGCTGCCTGGATATTATTATTATTATTTAATAATAGCCGAGCAGCAGAATTGCTGATGTGGCTATATCTGTAGCTGGTGTGTGCGCTAGTATTTGATTAAAGTCCATTGTATGATTCACTTGAAAGTCTTACACATTGTATGTTATTTTATTATACACTTTTTAAAGTTTATTATTAATTAACCACTTGTCAAGTCTATTTTTAAAAGTGTTTGTGGAGGGAGCATCAACAATATCTTGAGGGAGATTGTTCCAAGTATTAATGACTCTGTTGTTGAAAGTGTGGTAGCCAACATTTGTATTGGATCTTGTCCTTGCTAGTTGTGCATTATTCATATGCCTACTTCTATGTACAGTGCTCTTGTTTAAAATATCCTGTAGATTTGGGCAATTATATTTTCCAGATAGGATTTTGTACACCTCAATGAGATCACCACGTTTCCTTCGGTCTTTAAGGTTTGGTAACTTAAGAATTTCCAGCCTCTTTTCATAGCTCTTTTTCCTTAACTGAAATGGCATCTTGGTGGCCTTCCTCTGTACACTCTCCAGAAGATTAGTGTCTTTTGCAAAATAAGGGTTCCATATCTGAAAGGCGTACTCCAGTAGCGGTCTAACATATGTCTTGTAGATTTTAAGAAAGCAGTTAATAGTGATATGCTGAAATGATTTCCTTATTGTGTAGAGTAAGGAATTTGCTCTCTTGACGATTCCTTCAATATGTAAGCCCCATTTCAGGTCTGATGAGATTGAAACACCTAAGTCCTTTTGCATGCTTGTAGACAATACAGGCACATCTCCAATTTTGTAGTTATCTTTGGGATTTTTACCACCTATATGTAAAACACTGCATTTGGAGGGGTTTAATTTAATTATCCAGTCCCTTGTCCATTCCTGGATGCGATCTAGATCCTCACGTAACGTGCCACCTTGTGTTAGGGGATTTCCGAAATATTTCACATCATCAGCAAAAAAACAGGATTCGGACTGGAATACAGAGCAAAGATCAGTAACGAAAATGCCAAACAGCGTTGGGGCAAGGACTGCACCTTGCGGCACACCACTCAACACGTCAAGACTAGTCGAAAGCTGGGTCCCCACTTTCACTTGAAAGGTCCTTCCAGTAAGATAGTTTTCCAACCATTTTAACAGTGCCCCACTTATACCATAATGGTTAAGTTTTAACAGCAGCCTCTTATGTGGTACTTTATCAAAAGCGCGCTCAAAATCTAGGTAAAAAATATCTAGAGGATTCTGGCTATCAAAACCATGGGTCCACCTTGTTAAGACAGTAAAGTAAGTTAGTAACAGTTGAACGCTTTTCCACAAAACCGTGCTGTTGGGGTGGTATCAGGTCTTCTTGGTGTAGAAATACTTTAAGTTTATTTGAGATCAACCTTTCCATACATTTACATGGTATACTGGTTAAACTGATTGGTCTATAGTTAGCAAGATTTAATTTGTCGCCTTTTTTGTAAATAGGCGTAACTACAGCGTGCTTCCAATCATTAGGTAGCTGACCACTGGAAAATGATCTGTTCATAAGACCTGCAAATACTCGTGCAAGGACTACAGCGCACTCTTTCAATATTATTCCAGGTATTTCATCTGGACCAGTCGCTGAGTCAATTTTAAGGGATTGAAATACTTTCAATACTTCAGCAGGAGTAAATTTTGTATCACCGAGTGTAGCTTTACTGATAGGGCCTGATTTCACTTTTAAATCATTGTTTATAGGAGGTTCACTAGAGTAGGCCTTGACAAATTCCCGAGCAAACGACTCAGCAATGTTAAGTGGATCTGTAACTAAGTTACCAAGTTCATCATGCACAGCAGGTGGAATACCAACCTTAGAGGACATGCAGTTTCGTGTATGACTATAAAAAGCCTTATCACCGCCTTCAAGTATGTTAGCTTCATATTGTGCCCTTTGACGTCTAGTTTTATTGATGATCTGATTATTACACTGCCTATAATTTTCATAATTTTCATTGCAATTATTATTTCTGTACACATCCCATAGTAATTTCTTTTCCTCTGTTAGCAATACTATCTCTTTATTAATCCATGGTTGGTTGTATTATTAAATAATAATAATAAATGTTACGAGAACTCTAAACCCTTTACTTTTCATTATTAATATTTTATTCACCCATTTTAATGATGAAGCCATTGAATACACAGAAATAAAAGACCCATTTCTCATTTTTAATTTCCAGTAGAGCATCGGCCTCTAGTCCGCAGGATGTCAGCTCCAGGACTCACATCGGAAGCTCAGCTCCGGTACCTGCTGCAGTGGTTCTCAGAGTTCAGTGAACTACAGCGTGAGGACTTTCTACCAGTGTTGGCAGCAGCTCGGGGCGGCAAACCGGAGCTCCTCGCAGCTACACTTGCTAACCTCTCTTGCCAGGATAAGCCAATGAGCTTGTTCCAATGCAGGGTGAATATTTTAGATTATGTTTACAATACCTTTACTTTTGCCTTTAGCAATTTCTTTATGTTCAAAATTTACCATCTGAGTAAAAATGTTTTTTAATGTTAGCTGCTTTATAGAATTTATTATTACATTTATTTATTTTATATCACACACACACACACACAAATCACGCTTTTATCCCTTACGGGGTAGGCAGAGCGTTTAACGCCTCGTAAAAGGCGCTTTCGCCACGTCTGACAAGAATTGAGGGCAATTTTAGATTGTAATATGTATTGCTATAGTGACAGGTTGTCAGCCCATCGCCTAAATTACAATACACTGTAACCCTCAAGTCCCTTTTGCTGACTTCAACAGCACGCCCGGGAGGAAGGGCAGCTGGAACATTCTATGTTTTTCTATCTCTCCCAGTCCAGCATGGAAGCATATTTTATATCAAAAGTGGCAATTTATTTCCAACATGTGGTTTTGTTCCATGCTGGACTGAGAGCGAGAGAAAAACATAGAATGTGCCAACTGCATTTCCTCCCGGGCATGCTGTTAAAACCAGCTTAGGAATCTGAGGGTTTCTGTATATTGCAATTTAGGCGATGGGACAAATCTATCTTAAATAACCCTTAAAACTTTGTGAGATGTGGCGGAACGGCCTTTGTTTAGGTCGTTTACGCTCAGCCAACCCTATTAGGGATAAAGGCGTGATTATATGTTATTATTATATGTATGTATGTTTGTGTGGGAATATAAGTGACTCATTCTAGTTGCTATGTTGCTAGCTAACTTAGAAAACAATATAATACAATCAGGAATATGACTAGTTGTGTAAAATATGTCTAAGTTATATGAATGAATGTCAGTCTAGTATATGTTGATGTTTGCTTTTAGTTTCTGTTATGAACTGACCAATAGCTAGTTAGCTAAACTTTATAATCATAATCAATCTACCATCCTTCATAATTGTCATCATATCACTATACTTTGTTCAGACATAAGAATCACATACATAAAATCACGCCTTTATCCCCAATGAGGAAGGCAGAGTGTATAAGCTGAGTGGGTCTTTTTATTGTGATGTCGCAACACGCACATTTCGGTAGCATTAACTGTTTATTTTTAGGTACCTTTATATATATTTTTTTTGTTTCACTTTCGTTTGTTCTGTTTTTTGTTTAAAAATGTATTTACTGTGTTGTGTTTGTGACGTCATGAATAATAAATGTTTTTATATTCTATTCTAAACAACCTAAACATAGATCATTCTGCCACATCCAACAAAGTTTTGAGGGTTAATTAGATAGATTTCTATATTGCTGCAGTGACAGGTTGTCAGCCCATCGCCTAAATTACAATATACTGAAACCCTCGGATCCCTAAGCTGGTTTTTACAGCATGCCCGGGAAGAAATGCAGTTGGCACATTCTATGTTTTTCTCTCGCTTCCGGGCAAGCATGGAAGTAAAGGAAAGAAAAAACTTAGTGATACATAAGTAAGATAAACAAAAACCTACCTCTCTGCCTAGTAAGGGTTATATGCGTGACTGTATGAATCCTAAATTAGCGTTAGGAATTTAAATTAACCTAACAGGCACCATTCTTATTTAAATTACAAACAACTTAGTAATGTTTAGAATATGCAAGTAGGAATTGTAATTAAGTAGTTGACTGCTGCCTGTTTGTCTCAGTACTGAGCTCAAAAAATCTAGGTTTTCAATTAAAATATATATATACAGACACACATAACGTCAGGCCTCTTTCCCGGAGGGGTGGGCAGAGATCACATCCTTTCATTTGCTAAGATCCTGGCAAACTTCTTTCACTTCGTCTACGTCGGCTTAAGGTACTCCTGACCTGACCTTTCTCTAGGACGTCCACGATTTGACTGTGGTACGTTTTCGAGGTTTTTCCTTTTCAACATTCCCACTCACACTCGCCATGTATATAAAATATATATAAATCACAAATTATAAATATTTTTTTTCTCTTATTTCAGATCAAACTTTTCAACGAGTGGTACCCAACATGGGCTGAAGAAGAACAAGACAGGCTCGTCAAAGGAGTATCAGAGATGGACCCTGATTTCGGCATCAAACTGCACGACCTCATCCTGAACGGTCCAACTTTGAACGGTGATCACAATGGCACTGACGAAATACACTCCCCTGAAGAGGTCCATTCCCCTGAGGAAGAACCGGAGAATATTGTGGTGGAGAATGGAGAAGAAGAAACAGAAGAAATGGAGAATGTAGAAGCTCCAGCTGTCCCGGATAACATGCCGGTTGAGATTGCAGCGGCTTCCTAACATGACGAGAACGGTAACTATGTAACACCCTACCCACAGTTATTTTACTCTATTTATTTGTTAAGTGAATCTCTTAAGCTTATTTAAAAGCTGTTGGCTCTTTATTGGGATAGAAGCTATCTTCATGCATTTTCTTGGAGAAGATAGATAACCTTGAAATTTTTAAAAAAACATGACTGCCTTGTTTACCAAGCATAGCTTAGAAACGAATAAAACTATATGTTTCAAAAATGGAAAAACAGCAAAAAAATTATTATACAGACAACTGAGTTTGATTGAATCAAACTAAAATAATTAGCAAATCTGATAATACGAACTGAAATACTTTCTAATGAATATTGAAAGTGCAGCAAAAATAACGATGTGAGTGCAATTAGGTTGTGTGATTTGCAAAAGTCGGCAGCTTTCTATTTTACTATCGCATTTTACGTATTACATTCCATGATATAACATAAGCATTCCAATAAAAAGACAGCTATTTAAAGAATCTCGTAATTTCTCGTATGTTTTTTTATATATGTACTTGCCTATATTATTTTTTCTTTTAAAGTTGGGTAGATTGCGAAATGTCACGGTGTTCAAATGGATTTCCAAGTATTAATTAAGCATCAACAGAATAAGAAAATAAACTTGTTTATATCAGTTCCTAAGATTAGGATATCAAAGAAAAGGTGTAAGTACAAAAATGAGGATTTTGTGCCAATGTTTAAATAGTATTCTTTACAAGATTTTTTATTATTTTTTCAAAGTAGATTTTTATTTTAAACTCAATAAAATGTTTATCTATTAATAGATAAAAGTAAGATTTTTTTTTGAAATGGTAACTAAACTGATAGATATAAGTATACAATAAGTACTGTCATTTCAGTAATCATTCATAATTGTAACCATCTAAGAAGGTATGATCGGAGGTTCGAAAGTGATAGAAGAAGAAAAGGGGTGCTGGAGAGAAGTTGTGAGACGATGGAGGCCATTTTAGATATAAATTTTAAATATTATAATAATCTTTAAATTATTTACACATATAAACTAATAAACCTTGGTTTAATTGAACAAACATCTTTTATTTCAAAACTGTTAAGATTTAAGAATAGCTTAAACTAGAGAGGTTTAAAAAGAAAGGAAGACAAAAATGAGCTTCAAAACTAGTCAAAATAAAAATAACTTTTTTCATGGAGTTTTAAATTGCCGGTAAAATGAAAAACCTATATTTTTATTAAAATTATATTTTTTTATATATAAAGTACAAAGTTCATGGCACTTATTGAATATTTAATTCGAGAATTCTTTATGATTTCACTGAGATTACACAGGAAAAAGTATTGAGTAAATACATGCAATATTTTCGTATATATTTTGCATGATATTAAACTTTCTATTCGTTCGAGCATAGAAAGTGCACCAAGAATTAGCTGTCTGTAGTCAGTCAAATATTAACGGCCTGGCTACGGGAAATTCGCCACAATAAAAGGCGATGTAACATTTTTATATGAAGCCTGGCATAGTGTGAATGGCGACTCTTATATTTTTTTATCAATGTCGCAGCGCACAATAAAGCCTACCATCGGATGCTATACACTAATAGAAATCATAAAATCCTTTGTGTTATTTTTGTTTAAGCGTCACATTAGCGGAATATTTTAAATCAAAGAAAGGAATAATAAATATAAATAAAAAAAGCAATATAAAAATGAAATTATCTCATTAATGTGACGCTTGAGCAAAAAAATACTCAGTATATTTTAGGTTTGTATTAACATGTAGAATCTAATAGACGCCGAAATACGTTTGTAAAATAGTATAAGGGTTGTCGTTCACACTATGCCAAAGACGAAGTTGTATGAGCGAGCGAAAAAGCAACACATTTTATAGATAGTGTCCCGTGGCCTGGCCGTAATACTGGTACCTATATTTTTCTGTAGACTCATAAAAAACGTTCATTCCCGTGATAATCTCTCGATGATTTAGGTACTAAGGATATCAGTCATTAAATAAATAGTGTTAAGCCCGTATTTTGCTCAGTATCCAGTCGACATAGGCTCCGACCCTGGTGTATACTCCTGGCCACCCTGGGGTGCCACAAGGTGATGGGCCGTATGACACCACACCTGGAACAAGGGAATAACTGTAAGTATAGTAGATAGAGAGTAGAAATAGACATTGGTAAGTATTGTAAGTAGAAGAAAGGTTCGAAAAAGAGTACCTAAACATAGAATAAAGTTTGAAGAGTAAACGTAGAGGAAGTTAGAAAGATTTAAACATATTACTATTAGTAAATACAAAAAAAAGCCGAATTGAGAACCTCCTCCTTTTTTGAATTTGATGTCGGTTGCCTGCGGATCTATTTCCGGAACGTTATAACCTGGGCCTTTTCAAGGCGAGAGTGAACAGGCATTTTCTAGGCAATCATGCTCCATCATAGTCTACATCATCACTTACCATCACGTGAGATGGCGGACAAATGATTGCCTATCAAATATAAAAAAATAAAATAAACAATTGTCTAAAAACTTAACGCCATTACTCGTGTGAAAATTCAAGTGACAGAAGAAGTAGTTGGTAGTGGTGTTGTATCATATGGTTCTAAGTATAGCAGACTATATACTAGATAGTCTCTTCGTTATAGCAGCATCAGATAGAGACCAGTTTCTCCTGACCAGCACTAAAGTCGGGAAAATGCTAGCCAGTAAAAGATTAGAGTGAAAGTAGGTACCTTCCCGTAAGGGCGTCTCCGGAGTCCCCTCTACAGGAGTCCTTCCCCGCCAGTCCGCCAGCGCAGAGCTGCTTGGTGATGATCTCTGTTCACTCTATTAGACAGCTACATTACCTATAGCAAACCAGTTGTCAGCAGTAGGCACCCTCCCCATAAGGGCGCCACCGGAGTCCCCTCTGCAGGAGTCCTTCTCCGAAAGTCCGCCAGCGCAGAGCTGCTTGTTGATGATCTCTGTTCACTCTATTAGACAGCTACATTACCTATATCAAACCAGTTGTCAGCAGTAGGCACCCTCCCCATAAAGGCGCCACCAGAGTCCCCTCTGCAGGAGTCCTTCTCCGCCAGTCCGCCAGCGCAGAGCTGCTTGTTGATGATCTCTGTTCACTCTATTAGACAGCTACATTACCTATAGCAAACCAGTTGTCAGCAGTAGGCACCCTCCCCATAAGGGCGCCACCAGAGTCCCCTCTGCAGGAGTCCTTCCCCGCCAGTCCGCCAGCGCAGAGCTGCTTGTTGATGATCTCTGTTCACTCTATTAGACAGCTACATTACCTATAGCAAACCAGTTGTCAGCAGTAGGCACCCTCCCCATAAGGGCGCCTCCGGAGTCCCCTCTGCAGGAGTCCTTCCCCGCCAGTCCGCCAGCGCAGAGCTGCTTGTTGATGATCTCTCTGTTCACTCTGTTAGAAAGAGCTACATTACCTATAGCAAACCAGTTGTCAGCAGTAGGCACCCTCCCCATAAGGGCGCCTCCGGAGTCCCCTCTACAGGAGTCCTTCCCCGCCACTCCGCCAGCGCAGAGCTGCTTGTTGATGATCTCTGTTCACTCTGTTGAAGACAGAGCTACATTACCTATAGCAAACCAGTTGTCAGCAGTAGGCACCCTCCCCATAAGGGCGCCTCCGGAGTCCCCTCTACAGGAGTCCTTCCCCGCCAGTCCGCCAGCGCAGAGCTGCTTGTTGATGATCTCTCTGTTCACTCTGTTAGACAGAGCTACATTACCTATAGCAAACCAGTTGTCAGCAGTAGGCACCCTCCCCATAAGGGCGCCTCCGGAGTCCCCTCTACAGGAGTCCTTCCCCGCCAGTCCGCCAGCGCAGAGCTGCTTGTTGATGATCTCTGTTCACTCTGTTGTAGACAGAGCTACATTACCTATAGCAAACCAGTTGTCAGCAGTAGGCACCCTCCCCATAAGGGCGCCTCCGGAGTCCCCTCTACAGGAGTCATTCCCCGCCACTCCGCCAGCGCAGAGCTGCTTGTTGATGATCTCTGTTCACTCTGTTGAAGACAGAGCTACATTACCTATAGCAAACCAGTTGTCAGCAGTGGGCACCCTCCCCATAAGGGCGCCACCAGAGTCCCCTCTGCAGGAGTCCTTCCCAGCCAGTCCGCCAGCGCAGAGCTGCTTGTTGATGATCTCTCTGTTTACTCTGTTGAAGACAGAGGCGCATTGGCTTCTGCTTACGATGGGCACGTTCACTTTCAGCTTTACTTCTGATTCGGAGCCTGGAATTACAGATGATTATAAATTAAAAGATTACGCTAAGGTAGTTAGTAGACACAGGTAGTAGATATATTTATTAGAACATAACTGCCTCTGTGGTGTGTCATCAAGTCAAAAGCCAATCCTTAGGTTATAGGTATGATTTCAACGGGGTTTTTAGAACGATGTAGACTGAAATTGGACTGACTGTCGAGAATGATGTAGTTATGAAAGAAAGAAAATAATAAAATCTTTTTTGGCAGGACTCAAATCTCCGCCTCTGGAATGCCGGTCCATCACTCTACCAACTAAGCTACAGAAACGGTAGCGGGAGTGACGAATTTATCATAGTCTTTCTTATGCACACGTCATAGCGATGTTAGCGACATATAGCCATGTATCTTAAGAACTACGTGGGGCTTGACCAGTCCAAATTAAGATCAACAATTATATCGCCTCACTTTAAATGATGATTTCGTGCTTCAGATCATAAATTCACAGTACCTAAGTCTTCGATCATTATCTTTGATAGTGGTCGTTTTAAAAACCATTTGATGTCAATCATGTTTATATGGTCGTTCGTCGACTCGACAACCCATTAGATAGAAGAGGACAGAGAGACCGTTGCCCTAGAACGCCCTAGAAAATATTTTAATCGGTGGGCAAGTTTAACATCGGTAGAGCTGGACTATGAGGGTACGATCAGATATTCAGATGACATATTTGTTTAGTAAGTAGGTGCAGGAGGTATCTTACGTGATTCAGTCTTGCCCCACCCAGCCACCTCCGCGGTGAACCCGTCGAAGCCATTGTTCTTCAAGTCCTTGCTGATCGGCAAGCAGATGGGTTTTATGAAGTCTGCAATAAGAAAAAACAACGGTAAGTATTGACCATCTATTGACTCGTGCCCTCATGTGGTAGGTACTTGAAAAGAAGTAGTAGAACTGATGTGAAATTCGATTTGAGACGAATCACGTCGGAATGGCCTCGGGAATAGGGAGTAGCGCGTAAGCGTAGCGTTGGCGTAAAACATTTTATATAGCGTATGCCAGTCTGCCTGCCATCGCAAATACGCTAAGGCAAAGATACGAGGGAGGCCCTTGTCCTGCACTGCAGCGGCTGTTATTGTACTGGTAATAGTAAGTAGATTTATATCATAGCTAAAGAACTAGAAATACTACAAACTGCAATAGGCCTTCGAGGGTGGCAATTTTTATGAGCTTTGTGTTTAAAGCTTTAGAACTATATTTCAGAACATGCAGGAATCTTACCCGTAAACCGCACGGGCCGCGCAAGTCTCAGCAGAGCGATGTCATTATGCTGGTTGGAATCTTGAGGGTCGTAGCCGTGATGAGCTATCGTCTCTTCGACTGCAATGTCCTGCACCGGAGTGGCACAGTCGTCCATCACACAGTCATTCACGCTCGACGTGTTCCACTCGCCAAGGCGAACTTGGGACCTGGAAAGGAGAAGTTTTTGATATTAAACTTTGTTCGTCATTATCTTCATTACAGGTCAAGACCTTATTCGAACACACAGTTCCAAATATTTCCAAGTATTCTAAATATTTTTTGTTCATTTCTATTAACTACTATACTGCGATTAACACGACGGCAAAGAAAATTAGGTTTAAGGGCATAATGGATCATCCCATTAAATTTTTTAGACAATCAGATGTCCTGGATCGGAGTAACTATAGGTTTCTAGAATCGCAACAATGTACTCAATCAGGAGGACCTAAGACTTAGCCACCTAAACCACGAAGACAGACAGAAAATGTGTTTTAAAGTATAACTGTGTACTTAAGCTGCCGGAAATGTTCACTTAATGATTATGACCTTAGGCTAAATCATGTCAAGCGTTAGCTGCGGCTATCTTGTCATTATTGTTATTCTATTGATTCAAAATATTATTCTCACAAGATACCGGCTTGGACTCAGCTCTTCTGAACCACGAAACATGCATTAGCTGCGATAAACCTTCAAATACAATCACAACCAGTCGTACATCCTTCAGGGTTGTTTGTTAGGTATGTGCTCATCATCATCATCTCTCAACCTTTTTCCCGTATTTAATGGGGCCGGCTACCTAACGTGCTGACCGAAGCAACCACTAACGGTCACCCATCCGTGCCCTAGCCACGGCGAAGGTCGTTGACCAACTAGCGCTTTAGGTATTATGCTGAAATATGCGTAATATTTTTGTTACTTGTCCTCTTGTTTAAGAAAATCCTTCAGGAAATAACGACCCTTCAGGGTACACCACAGGGGTACACTATAGCGAATGTAAACTCCGGAAATCAGATTACTGATCACTCGAATGACCTCAAAAATACAAAGGTCCTTATTAAACAAGAAATAAATGTAGCAGGTTTATAAAAAGACTCAGTCTCCAATTGGCAATTTGGCTTGACGCAATGTGCTGCCGTGAGCACGTACCTTGAGATGTGCACTCCAGTAGAAGCCCCAACCACTTATTAAACAAGAAATAAATGTTGCAGGGTAATAGAAAGACTCACAGTCTCCAATTGGTAGGCAAATCCTCCCCCTTGACGCAGTGGGCTGCCGTAAGCACGTATCTTGAGGAGATCAGTACGCCACCGCAGTAGAAGCCCCAGCCAACAGCTGTGAAAAGGTAAGCAGGTATTTTAAATTCTCATTTCAAAATATATCTTTTTTACGTAATGCTATTTGACCAATCTCGTAGAGGTACTTTACCTGAAACACCTACAAATATGACTTGATCTACAGGGTTCAACAGAATGTTACCACACTTCAGGCTTTTACAGTAATATTTGCACCCGAAAGGATCTTAATCTGCTCATGAAACTGAACAACTTTCCCCAAGGAACATAGGTCGAGATACGAAAAAATATTTTGGACCTCCCATACTAAATGTGCTATAAACTGATGCATTTTGTATGGTAGGATTTTTCTTTTCGTATTTCGTCCTATGTTCCTTGGGCATAGGTGATCAGTTTCATGGGCAGGTTCACATCCTTTCGGGTGCATATGTTACCGTAAATCCTAAGATTAACCAACCCTTGATGGATCCTAGGATTTACCGCATTTTGGGATTTTACAGATACAACTCCTGATGCTTTTAATTTAATATCAATCAGGTTCAGGTCCGTTAAAAAGTGGTTTATTAGAAACGTAATTGATTGGTTTTATGTTTCAATATTTAAATCTGGTATTTATCAGACCATAAATTTATAGACGTCAGAGTCTTATTAATCGGTTCAACAAATTATTATTCATTTTCGTATCGTAAATTCTCAGTTCAATTCCATTATGTATGCTCAATTCTTCGAATTGAAGCCATGTAGCAATTTAACGCTATAAGTTTAGATAACAAATCTGATTCACTCGGAAATGAATAATCTATTTAACCTTCCATATCGTGTAAACATAAAAATCATTGAAGTTGGGTTAAACGAATGATGCGCATTCGATATAAGTACTGTTCCACGTGTCTTAGGTACCTAGTTTACTTGTTTTTATTGCGTTCAAGCAATTAACGATTAATCCAACAAAATACTATACTATACCGGGTGTAAGGGACAGCGACCCACAATCTGATATAGTTGCTCAGTCAACGGCAATGACCTGAACAACGTTAACAAGAAAATTGTTTCTGTAGGTAACCGAAAAAAAATGTTTTTCCGTACAAATGTCCTAATCGAAATGGTAATTTTGTATGAAAAACTCAAGTATTCCTTTTTTTTTCATATCTTGAAAGAATTTTCTGGTGAAAGTTGTTGTGTTTCATGACGCATGACACTACGTTGAAATATCGAGGTAACAATAAATATAATCGTGGTAGTACTCCCGTTCAATAAAATATATTTAATTGTTGAGTTTCGTTGACTGAGTTGACTCTGTACACGCTGTTAATGGGTTCAAAATACGACTTTGTTAGGCGTGCATAACTGATCTCTTAATCTTTTCCAATCACTTTGTCCTTTTACCTATTCAGCTGATGACAAAATATGTATTTACAATTCCAAGTTTAAAATTGAAGTTGGTAGTACCTACTAGGTACAATACTCACGTTTGTCGTATCTAAGCAATGCCATCCAGGGATGTTCGTCAATATCGGTGCGTGATCCTCCGACAATCCTGTCATTGTTCTGGATGCCACACGCTCGTTGGTCCGGTAGCAGATCTTCAGGAGCACTTGATCCTCCTCCTCTTGTGCCACCTCCGTTGGAATCACCACTGTTCCAACCATTTCCATTTGAGTTGGAGGAACCGCCACCGTTCCAATCATTTGCACCACCGGTGTTTGCCCCACCGGTGTTTGCCCCACCGTTGTTCCAACCATTTCCTCCATTAGAAGTGCCACCTCCATTACTCCAACCATCGGGTTCATTTATATTGGTACTAGGACCACCTCTATTCCAACCGCCGCTGCCTCCATTTGTGTTCCCACTCCAACTACTGGCGGTCGTACTCGTGGCATCGTTTTGATAACCTTGGAATTTAGGTGGACAGCAAATCTGAAAATATTTGTTTTAAAATTAAGTATAAGCGCTTTCATTTTTTCTCAAAAACTTTGTCGTCCAAGTAGTTAGCAAAAGTTTAGCACAACAGAAAAATAACCAGATACATGAGAAGTTCGAAACCTCCTGAAACCTTGTAATCCCTGGTCCCAAGAATCATGCTTAATTCTTCCACCGGTTCCGTCACCAATAGAGAAGGTCTACCTTTTCGCTTTTAGGGTTTACTGGTCTTTGCACTTTTGGCATCACTGAAGGTTTTGGTGTAGGCCTCATTACGGCAGGTTTTTCTCTGGGTCTCGCTGTAGGTTTTAGTACTGGTTTCACAGTAGTTGGCCTTATTGTTGGTTTTACTGTAGTTGGCTTTAGTTTTTGCCTGGATGCCGTCTTTTTCTTGGGTCTCGTTGGTCTCGGTGGTCTGGGTGCAAATCCCCAAAACCCTAAATCGAAAATGTTTGGTTCCGTCGTGTGTGGCCTCTTATATTTGGGTTTAGAAGCCTTTGGCCGTTGAACACGGTGTCCTGGTGAAGTCTGATAGCCGGGAACTTATATTTATTAGCTGTTCTTTAATGAAACATGTGAATGCAAAGTCTTGTTGCTGTTACATTTAACTCCAAACAATGCTATTTTCTTTGTGAGATTTAAGTCATGTTAGTATAGGAAAGTATAGAAAAGCATATTAGTAGGAAACTTTATACGTCAACGAAATTATTTTGATAGTTACCATAGGCTGTTCACCTAGGAATCCGCAGTGCAGGCCCCTGAGGAGTCCAGTCAAACTTGGATTAGTTCCATGCTGCAGCTGGCTGTAGAGCCCCGAGCAGTCATTCAGAACTATACATTCCGACCCCCCTTGGCATCTAGAACTCTCTGAAATTTCATGTTACACTTAATTAATGTTTAGCTTTAGTAGAACGGTATTTTATACCTACGTCACAATTTAATGTTGTTTTAGGAACTCAACGTTGCGTCTGATCTGGTCGAAAATTTGTGTAACTTTCATATTTTGTTGGCGAGTGGTATCTCTTGGTACTTTGCCAATCTATCTTTCATACTAAATGCATAGTAGGCACTGATGGAATGGTGGGTAAAAAAGACATGTTTGTTCTGTAATTGTGTATATTCATTAATAATTGCTCAAGAACTCATACACACACACATAGGTTACCTACACGGTTTCGTAAATAAACTGAGATGAAATCTTGTAGTGCCTTTCTGGATTCCCAGATTGATACTTTATTAATTTGCTTATCATATTGACTATCGATATAATTTAAAATTTTCCTGTTTGTCACATCTTCTACTTTATCCTTATAGAAATTGTAAAGTGCTCGGGTCGTTAACATTAATAGCAACCGGATTCTATCGCAGACATGACCCTTGTCATCATCTAAGGATCCCGTTAATGCGCAGGCGCACCTATCATAATGTCTAATCGGTGCAGTAGTTTTCTAACGATCACCTTCTAGCAAGATACACACATTTTCTAATGATCCGAGTTACGTCGTCGCTTTAATTACATACACACATCCTTGGAGAGACAGACGAGTTGGACTTCTAAGATGTTTTTTTTTGTATCTTTTCTTGAGCATGCAAATTTGAAAAATGATCTTGGACAAAATGGAAGCCGGATTGCTATTTTTCTGTAGGGTCAACGATGATAAGGTTATCGTAACACTTAAAGACGTTATTTATTTGTAATAATAAAATAGCACTGCGAGTAACTTATTAATTCTACTTACGGCCAAATGTACTTGACACTGATAACGAGATAATGTACGTGACGAGCACAGCTTTGTAAAAAGCGTTCATATTTTGAATATTATTAAAACTATTAAATAAAATAAAGATATTAATTAGCGTGGTAGATGTGCGGAGCGCGGGCGCACGACTGACCACAAACAAAACCGGCCCTGGCGCGGGCAGAGCGCCTAACTAAAGGTTATCAACACAACAACAAAATATACTAGTATTTTTTTGAAAACGCAGCGCGTCAGCACTCGATGCGAGGTATTAATGAATACCTACTCCACTCGGCTCAGTGAGCCCGGGATTTTCCTTGATCGCTGCCACTTGGTGCGTGAGAAGCTTCGGCAGCTCGATTACATCTATCTCTTTTTTAAAATTATACAATGGAATACATACATACTTATAATCACGCCTTTATCCCTAATGGAATAATAATTGAATAATCTTCCATGCTGGCCTGGGAGCGAGAGAAAAACAAAGAATGTGCAAGCTGCATTTTCTTCCTCGCATGCTGTAAAAACCCGCTAAGGGATCCGAGGGTTTTAGTATATTGTAATTTAGGCGATAGGCTGATAATCTGTCACTACAGCATTATATGTCTACAAATCTATCTTAAATAACCCTTAAAACACCGTCAGACGTGGCGGAACGACCTTTGTTTAGGTCCCCATTAGGGATATAGGCGTTATTATATGTGTGTATAATAATTTAACGGTCTATATACAAACACATATAAAGCATTAAATTCATACACGCGCGATTTCTCAGAAATTATAATCATTTACCTATACCTTATAGGTAGATATATAAACTTGACTTTCCGCTTGTGTAACAGATGTTTTTCCCACGATATATACTTTATTGCGTGACAAAAGTTATCTTTGAGGTATTTCCAGCCCTCAGATGAAGATGCTCCAACAGATTCATATGTAGAAAAGAAAATTATGAATATAAGGTTGGCTATAAGGCAATCTATTTTAGCCAGAAACTAAACATGAATTCAAATCAAAGAGATTTCTCGAGTCTCAATACTTGCAACAGGTCAGTTCAGTCATTAAGGAAACTGCACATACCAGCTCATTAAAAAACCGCAAAATAAAACGTGTTAAAACCTCATACCTAATTAAGTAAAATTCCACAAGTGATTGAATCAGCATAGCCCTTTTTATTCTACAAAAAAAATACATTATCACCAAAAACATAACAAAAAAAATTGACGATGACGATTCATTTGGAGTAAAACACAGTGGTGTCGAGGCACCTTTGCCTTCTCTCGCATTCTTTTTTAATGGCATCAGCTAAAGTGAACATGGACTTGATAGTGGTCGTGAAGAAGATGAAACTCTTGAACAGACTCCAGCGGTAGTTATCAGAGTAGATGTACATGAATAGAGCTACCGCCGATGCTAATTTCTCCAGCATCACTGTGCTTATGTAGTAAGGTGTCCAGGGCTGCAACGAAATTATGTAATAATTATAGAACAACTTACACAACACTAACATAATGATATCCTTACACACACATACATACCTACTACTTGCAGTGCGTGGCAAACAAATTGTTTTCTTTATAGTTTTAGTTTGCTATATCTTACATAATTTTTACTATGACCTGTTCTTATTAAGTTTGATCTGTACACTTATTTGCCCTCATATTGAATTTGTATAATGTTAATATAATGGAGGTCTGTAATTGGCTGATATTTTGAAAATTTATTAGAGCTAGTTTATGTATTATAGCTGTAGACTTCAGTTCTATTAAATAAGATAAAATAACTAAATAAAATAAAATAGAATTACTCTGATACAGTCTCAGAAAGTTCACGTACTATATCCTCGCCGCGTTTGGAAGTTGGATAGGCAACACAAATGCAAGATTTCTCTTTACTTGAAAAGCTTGTGCTTTTCCCGGGATTTATTACTTAAAGATTATTTAAGATCCGATACCATATTTACCAACTTAAAGAGGTAAAATAAGAAAAGAACTTTACTAATGCCCTTATGAAAATTCAGCTCTTCTTGTCAATTTATGCAAGGTGTAAGGGACAGCGTCCTGCAAACTGATAGGGGTTGCTCAGTCAACGATGCTGAACAACCATCAGCATTTTTTTTTTTCAGGAAGTGAAAATAAAATTTAGCTCTTCCATACAAATTGTCTGATCCAGGTGGTCATTTTGTATGGGAAGATCAATTATTCTTTCATCTCTTGAAACAATTTCCTTATGACAGTTATTCAGTTTCGTTGACTGAGCAACCCCTATCAGTTTGCGGGAGGCTGTCCCTTACACCCGGTATGGGGGAATGGAAACACCATCCAAATTGCCTTGATATTCCCAAAAATATCCAACAGTTTTCTTGCTTATTTTGGATGATATTCAAAAGTAAGTAAGCCGTCCGCCCCGGTCGCTGTCTTTGATAGTGGTCGTTACTCAAAACCATGTCAGAGGCCTAATAGCTGTGCTACTAGACGGTTTGAAAACCCAGACTCCAAGGTTCATCGGATCGTTCGACTCGGGAATCCACTCGCCAAGAAGAAGTACCTAGGTACTACGTTTAAAATACCTGATAACGTGCAGCATCCCTTCGGGCTAGGTAGTCTTTATAGCGTTGACTATGGCGACGACGACGTCTGCTGCTCCGGCGTCCTCCACCACGTCTGTCGTCACAATCATCACTATCTTCATCATCATCACTCTCGCTGTCGTCGCTATCTGAACCACACGCAGGACACTCCTCTGATTTGTCTGATGGAGGCCGCACCAAGTCCTCAGTTCCCTCCACCACGCCTCTCCTTGTGATACATGCTTTATTCGCTGCAAAGCTTGGAACGCATTTTGCTCTGCATCGCGTGTCTTGAAATGTGGTTTCTTCCTCATCCCCGTCACATCGGGGCATCTTTTTGTGTTTTATGGCCCCTAGAGGCCTATTTACAGTTTAGAAAAACATTAATTCTAGGAAACTAAAATTTTATCTTCATAACTTTGTAAATTCTTATCCAAACTGATTCAAACATGTCAGCATGTCAGTCACCTGATTTAATAACATTCAAAAGAACTATCAGATGAAAACTCATAGCTATTCCATAAACAATACATAACGTATAATCTTTTTGAATGGAATGGAATCCAAGGGAATCTATGTGTCTATAACCCACCAAACTATACACTATATAGTATACTACAGGGTTTACTTTAAACAAGGAACAAAGAACCCCATACTAATTACTTTAGTAATTAGTATGGGGTTATTGGGGTTATTGGGGGTATTGGGGTTAGTCTGACAAGTAATCTTGTTTTTGGGTGAGGGCGCATTTGCATTGATTCAAATCCGTATCCGAATATTTTCTGATTCCTTTACTAGGAAGTATATTTATGACAGCTTGCGCACCCATCCATATCCGTTTTATGTGGAAATTTCACAGACACGAGACGGATCCGAACCGAATACGGAGCTGTGCAAAACCGCCCTTAAGGTTCTTTCAATCTATCTAGCTTTTCATTAAAAACAATACAAGGTGTTTCAAAGATGTTTACTTTCAACTATTTAGAAAAACATGATCTTCATCATCTTCACAGGTCCACTTTCACTCTGCTAGATTGCGCGCAAGCCTTCTTTCTGTCGCAGTCGCTCAATGCAAGTAACTTCAAGTACAAGTCGTAGAATAGTTTCAAGCCAATGCCAAACAAGGTGACGGCTCTGAAGATACTGTACCAATATGGGTCTTTATAAATACCGTATACGAGGCCGTGCAAATACATCCCACATCCCTTGAACTTGGCCCACATCATGGTGCCGCAGAACCATCGGCAGAAGATCTGTAAAACAAGGTATCGTTTCGCTAGGTACATATAGGTTTAAAGGATATTTTTATCTTTTTTGGGTTCAGTTCAGTATGACTCCTTTCCTAACATTGTCAATTTCATATATATTTAAATTATGTCTTTCATAAAACCTACTGTTCAACGCGGCATGGTGCTGAGTTGAGGTATGGTTCAATAAAATGCCGATGGGCAACACTTTTTCTGTCAGAAAAACTGTTACACAACATGATCATAGATTACTGATTTGAGTAAGTATATTTTCCCAAGGAGCATAAGTCGATAGGGTCGAGGTTCCCCTTTACTAATCAACTAACAGATTGGCATTGTTTTTGGCGTTTGTTTCCTGGGATGTGTTTTGCCTTCTTATTAGTAAAGAAGAAGAGAAGAAGAAGATTAGTAAACCATACATATTTTCATATTTTCTGGTTGTATCTGTTAGGTACATCCACTGTTGTTCAATGGTTCTACAAAAGTCTTACTGGATATGGTGGTGGTGGGTCAAAGACGCTGGGTTTGTGGTATCTCCGATGGGGACGGATGGCACCGATATAGTTGCCGCCTTCGTCATACTCGTCACCATCTCCGCAATAGGGAACAGGTCATTGAGTCATTAATTCTTGTGATGTGGTGGATCATGGGTGGATCATAAGGATCCATTCACTGTTGTTCAATGGTTCTACAAAAGTCTTACTGGATATGGTGGTGGTGGGTCAAAGACGCTGGGTTTGTGGTATCTCCGATGGGGGCGGATGGCACCGATATAGTTGCCGTCTTCGTCATACTCGTCGCCACCCCCACAAGAGGGAACAGGACATCGAGTCATTAATTCTTGTGATGTGGTGGATCCTTATGAAGCCCTATGACAAGCAAGTCATTGTGGGCTATTGTTTTGTAGGTAAAGGGGTGTAAAAGGTGGTTCACTTTATTATTGTTTAGAACGTGGCTCAGAACAAAGAACAGTTGAGAAGGAAAATTTTGTAATCCTGTCCATTTCGATGTGGTCTTTTGTCAGCCAAATTATTTTTGGGGAGGCGTCGTTTGTTGGTGACTTTTGGTCTGCAATGACCTATTATTTTAAATCCATTACACTTATAGCTTTGTGTGCTCCTGTTTCTTTTAGCCACGAGATCATCCTAAAAAATATCCAAAACCACTGTGTTTATGACAAGGGTATATATGACATGCATGACAAATGGCATGATATATTTTTTTTAAACAACGGTTGCTTAGCCTTTTGAGTTTATCGCCTACTTTTCTACTATCTCTGATTCAGATTAAAGACTCCTTCATGTACCCAAAGATAATGTACTGTAAAAAATCAGGCGTTCTTTATTTGGGTAAGCCACGTTTTTCGTGGTTCCTTGTTCCTGTGATTTTACTCAGGATTGGACTCTTCAATCTTGTCTGATCACTGTCTCACATAGGCAAAAATTTTTTTTTGACTCGACCATTTTGTCAGAATGTTTAGTAGGGTAATTATTTCAAAGGACCATAGAACATTTCGTTACTTATCACCACAACGTCGACCACTTTTCTTTTTTTTACCTTACCTTTTTTTTCTTTAACATTTGACTTGATTCTTGAGCATGATGCAATTAAAAAACTTACCTACGAAATAAATGTATCGAATCTAGGGAAATAGATATTGGAATATTTAGTACTCACTTACAATAGAGGAATTTAATGTAAAAATTACATTCTTTTCGATCCCATTTTAGAGGACAAGCTAAAGCTAAATAATGTCTTTCATGTTGAAATCCATCACCAACTTGAATTTATCAAACCGTTCGAATACGTAAAGGGAGTAAAATAAAATTGCAATAACTTGTAAAAAATATATGTATAAAGCTGCATTTACGTAAAAACTTTATCACAAATTTTTCATCAGACTAGCTAAAGATTAAATAATATTTTATAAAAAATGGGGGAAAATAAATTAAACGAAATTATAAACACAGAGGTCCACAGACCAAAGAACTTTCAGAAAACCTTATCTTCGCATATTATCTAAGATCCAGTTCATGTAGCTGGCCACTCTGGTATAGACTCCTGGGAAGCCCCCGATGCCGCATCTCTTGGAGCCGTAGGAGACGATTCCTCGCTGCACGTATCGGACGGCACCCGATCTGATGCGCCCAGGGTACATGAGAGGCCCTCCTGAGTCTCCACCACAGGAATCTTTGTCTTGAACTCCACCCGCGCACATTTGCCGGTCATAAATTTTAGGATTCCTGCAAAAAAATAATGATCAATACGTTTTACCAACCTCAAAATTATATCCGCAAAGTCGTGATGACGAAGCTGGAAAGCGGATCCCAACACTAAATGCTACGATGAAAAAAAAAAGATAAATTACCCATTGTAAGCGTCTTGGCAGTCCCTTTTGGCAATAATCGGTAGATCCACGCTGAGCAAGACAGGTGACTGCAACCCATCTTCAGTGGCTCCCCATCCAGCTACAACACCATTCATTCCAACCAAAGTATCAGAGATCAGCTCAGGCGTGGATGGCAAGCAAATCGGCTTCATACTATCTGAAAAACAGAAAACATATATACCTATACAGGAGCGGATGGCGATGTCTCACCGAGACCCACTGTATCACTGGAGTAGATGCCATAGAACATCAATAAAACAACAAGTTTTGTTGAAGCGTATAGGTATTTTAATAAAGATCTTATTTACAAACCTAGAGTAAAATCTGCTGGGTCGGCAAGCCTCACTAATGCAATATCGTCATACAAATTTTGAGGACTGTATCCGGGATGAGCGATCACTTGTTCTATCGAGACATTCTGAAAAGAACAGAACAACTTTAGAATTGCCCTACAATAATCACAATTTTTATTGTACTGATTTATTTTTTGGTCGGTTACCCGAATGTTTGGAGCGCAGTGGACTTCCCCTTCCACCCTTTCGCAGTCCGGGTCTTTTCTGACATCGTATTCTCCGAGGACGATTCCTGATAGAGTCAGTCGGTTGCCAAGAAAAGTGACGCAATGTGCTGCAGTCAGAACGTAGTTTTCATTGATGAGCGTCCCTCCGCAACTCAACTTGACTCCTCGAGCTGAAAAAGAAATTGAGTATTATTACTTTGCTGTTTCGTTTCTACAGTTGAACGATGAAGTAATTACAAAGTGTAAGGGCAGCGTATACCAGAAACATGGGGGTTGCTCAGCACAGGCAACGAAATTGGACAACTTTCGTCAGAAAATTATTTTCCATACAAAATCACACCACCTCAATCAGACAATTTGGATGGAAAAGCTAAAAACAATTGCTGAATGTACTACCTGGTGACAGTTATTCAGTTTCGTTGACTGAGCTGAGCAACCCCAATTTGTTTCTGGTACGCTGTCCCTTACAACCGGTAGTTTAAACTAAAGTGTAACGGTTTGAAACTCACGTGAATCATACTTGACGAGAACCATCCAAGGCATTTCGTACAATCTGGTTCTATTGCCGCCCCATATTCTGTCGCTTTCCAGCACTCCACAATTATTAGGCAGAAGATCTATATTCCTATGATTACGTATATCTTGAACGTTGTTGGTGGTTTGCTCATTTGTTGTTGGCCTATTGTTGTTAGGACGATTCGTTGGTCTATTGGCTGGACGATTCGTTGGTCTATTATCGGTTGGACGGTTTGTCACAGGTCTATTAGTTGGGTTTCTATTGTTGTTCCAGTCTTGATTATCGTTCTGATTTTGATTCCAGGAGCCTCCTCCCATTCCATGTGTGCCGCTGGGTGTCCACTGTGAGGGATTATTACCCTGATCTGGGTTGTTTGTGTATGGTCTTGCGCAGCATACCTTTAAACAAAATTAATGCTCAGTTGATTGTTACATGTTCTGGTGTTATTTGTAAAATATTTTTGGGAGCGAGCAATAGGAAAACATAAAAAGTTTAAGCGGACTTCTCTTCTCGGTCAACTGGATCAATCAGGGAGATGAGGTTTTCGAAAAGTTTCTATGAATAGCAATTTACTTAACGAAAGGCGTACAACCTATTTCAGTCATTTTAAAATGACTGAGGGTTATTGTTACCAAACTGAGATTTATTGTTTACCATTTTAGACGTGGCCAAAACGGCCTATTATGAGGTCGTTAGCGCTTTGCCTGCCCTGTAAGTCATACAGGCGTGAGTGTAATATTAAGTGTGAAAGTTCCTTTTACCATGGGTTCATCCGCCTGGAAGCCGCAAGCAAGCGACTGCAGTTTCCCCCTGAGGTGTGCTGGCATCGGGGCACCAGCTCGTTGTATCTCGGCAATCAGTGGCTGGCATTGTGATAGGAGATTGCAGGTCCCTGGTCGTTCTTCTTCCGCTACGCAGCTGTCGCCAGCAAATACTGAGGAGTTTATTGTTTTGTTTTTATTTGTATTTTTTTTTCTCCTCCATGCTGGACGGGAGCGAGAGAAAAACATAGAATGCGCCAGCTGAATTTCATCCCGGGCATGCAGTAAAAACCAGCTACGGGATTCGAGGGCTTCAGTGTATTGCAATTTAGGCGATAGGCTGACAACCTGTCACTATAGCGATACACATTTCAGTCTAAAATAGCCCTCAAAACTTGTCAGACGTGTCGGAACTACATTTTCTTTGGTCGTTTACGCTCTGCCTACCCCATTCGGGATAAAGGCGTGATTATATGTATGTATGATTATTCGTAAACTGAATACTAAACATTTAAGCACAGAATGGTACCTACCTCTGACCTAATTAACTTGTATGTAAAAGTCTTTAGTAGGTACTGTGATACTTTTTGCAGTACGGTTATTGATAAGTTTAACGACTAGCTTTCTGTCTAAAGAGAAAGTAAATTTATACCCTGTGTAAATAATTTAAACCGAATAAAATGTTTGCGCAGTTCCAACACATTTGAGTCCTTGACATTTAAAACCTTATCCAAATTTTAATTAGGTTGTATAATTAATAGAAAATAAACTATTGCAAATCGAACTACATAATCATAATTCATTTATTTTCGACTCTTTTTAATATCAGAATTTTTCAGTGTCCGGTTCCTCGCGATTTTTCCCTCAATGAGCTGTATGCTGTATAAATCAAATTTGTCACAGCTGCCTACGTTTGATTCAATTGTTTACGGTCTAAATTAACTCATGCTATTGTTAATTATAATTACACGTATACTTACAGCTGTCTCCTGTTATTAACAGTGCTAGCAACGTCACACAAGTCAACCACAAGCACATGATATTTTCCTCTCAGGATATAGTGATCTCTCTCTAAAGTCTGTTTTGCGACAAAACCGCTCTAGTCCACATGTCACTCACAAATCACCTCCGCTCAGTATAAAAAACACATTAATTAAGTAATTAATCACTGTTCAATGCAAACGGTCTAATCACAACTAAACATTTAGAATCACTTACGAAACCATAATATGTGTTTCTTTGTCCATTATTAAAATCAAATCGCTCGGACGGGTTATCCGCAGATAAGCTGGGTCAAAACAAGTGACGATCTTTGTCCGCCGCCGCCACTGAGGCGACACTTCCACAGCTGACTGGTTTAGATCGGGTTTTTTTGCTCGAATTCGAAACTCATGTGTGGTGTTTGTATCTGAAGAAGTTTCGCGTGTTCTGGTGGAGGCATGGGCAGAATGACGCAGGGTCGCCGGCGACGGCCGCTCGAGATGACGGTCATTACCATACCTGTTCTGCGGGAAAATACAGTGTATCACTCGCACGCGCCGCTGCGCAAGTCTCAGACTACACTCGAAGTGAATCAGATACTCATTCCGTTTCTGTTCATAAACATAACGGAATAACATGATTGTTTTTACAACATGCATGTCCGGATGCCTCCGGTTTTCATATTATCTAAGTCACCAACTTAGGCCCGCATGCATCATATGTGTTTCTATTTGAGCTCTTAAATCAGCTGTAAAGAGCGATCTACATTCAAAATTGAACTCTACTCCTATCTAACAAATTTCAAAACTGTAATATCTAAGCGTGGCTAATACAGACATTATTATTTATCAATTTTCTGCATTATGTACGATTTCTTGCGAGGTTTAGCAGTACACGTTTACAATCCTCTTATCGTTTGTAAATGAGCATTGGTAGATATTTTATGGTTTTTCGTAATGTGCGAAGGCGATCCACTCTCGCGCACGACGAATTGCATTTCCTATGCACATGCACGCCGTATTACAGACCCTGAACATTGCCTTCTGAACAGTCATGAACTTTCCTCTTTGCAGCGACGAGCTCTTGGAATAACTGTTGCTTTAAATACGATAAACAAAATATAAATAGAATTGTAAACAAATGTTGCAATATTTGCGATGGATTGCTTGCATCTTGTATGTGCACTATGCTTACGGTAAGTTAATGGATTTTTTTCGATTAAAATATTCCATTAATTCGTTTACCTGTTATGTAATAGAATTATTATCATTATGATGCTATAGTCAAGGGAAGCCCCAACAAGTAGATAAACTGGACTAATTAATTCTCTGCTAATGCGATTAAAATTACGATCAAAAGGTGTGAAGTGTGAATCATTGGAATTTCAAGGAAATAGCATCAAACTTGATGGAATTTTGCAACGGTACATCAAAATTTGAACCTCATTACGTTATCGGTAGTCCTCCCAACCCACAGAAGTATTCCTATTTGCTGCTAGTAACACTAGCTTCGAGTTGGCAGTATATCTGACTGAAGAGGAGGAATAAGTTACGTTTATTACCTGGAGGTACGTTTGCCAAGATGAGGATTCAATGCTTACCTAAATCACAAGCTACGAAACTTCTTTAGTTTGCATGCTGTATTGCCTGTGACAGCCCTAAGAAGCTTAAACCTAGTTAAAAAACTACTATGTCCTGTACACAGAAATAGTATGTACCTGGTGGCCCTGGATTTAACAATATTTCATTCAGAAGTACTCACCTACGTCACTTAATCATGGATGGTTAACAGGTGCAACATGGGCGGAAGTTGAGAAGCACCCGGCTTGGAGAGTGCTGGATAAATACGAATGCGGAGAAAATGCAGCTGACCGCATCATTGGAGGCCTGGATGCAGCTCTAGGACAATTCCCCTGGATAGCTAGACTTGGCTATGTTTGTAAGTGTGGCGTGTTTTTTCATACAGAACAGGGACCAATACAACAATTTACCAGATTATTCTTAATATGAATGATTTATTAGTCCGCATAGGAATCCTAGGAATAGAGTACATGCTTATAAAACATTTACGGTATCTGATCAATTTTCAAAAATATTCAAATTTATAATACCACTAGCGACCCGCCCGCCGCGGCTTCGTACGGAAATCATCAGTGTTTCTCTACTATATTATGCATGTATTATACATATAAACCTTCCTCTTGAATCACTCTATCCATTAAAAGAAACCGCATCAAAATCCGTTGCGTAGTTTTAAAGATCTAAGCATACATAGGGATATAGGGACAGAGAAAGCGACTTTGTTTTAAACTATGTAGTGATCAGTAAAAAATAATATAAAATTGATCGAGAAATCACCGAGATATGCCATTATATTGCTCGACTATCTATCTCTCTCTTTGAAACGACATTTTATATGGAAGTAGTACGGCGCTCCTGTCATCTGACGTCACATGCTAGTTCGGACCTCTCTTTTTAACCAACCACTTTAAATCATCATAACTCGTAAACTAATTAGTATTTTGCAAAAATTCTTTCAAGTTTGTTTAATGATGATAATCATTCTTATAGTTAATGTTAAAAAGTCATGCATATTCCCTATTGTAATCTTCTAGCTAGGCGATGATTCCATCAGACACTGAACTTATTGTGGGATAAGTGTTATTAATTAATTATCGACGTCTGCACCCTTTAGTGGATATAGGCGTGAGTGTATGAATGCATCTACGTACACATGCTCTTATTATGTATTAAAACAAATTCCGGAAACTGGTTACATTTGGGAAATACGCCGGCCGTTTTTGGTGACCGAAACTTGCGAAATAAGGAAAACATAAAACTGTGCAACATTTTTTTCAAACTTTCCCCAATGTAAATGCAAGTTCGTAACAATCTTTAATTATATTTCCTCTTCTTATTCCTATCGAAGAATGACCTGATGTATCCAGACGTCAAACATAGTTTTGTAGAATGCCTGTGAGCTGGTCTTTGGACCAAACAAGTAACCGAATAGTTGTTAACATGTGAACCATTCAACAGCAGAAGACAACGAAACGGACTGGATGTGCGGAGGAGCGCTCATCACGGATCGGCATGTAGTCACTGCCGCCCACTGCGCCCAGATCACACCTGATGATCCCTACAAATTGTAAGATCTTAATAACAATCTATAGCGCAGATTAAAAAAGACTCCAGTTCTGGTACACAGTTATGTGACACGTCATCCTACCTTAAAAAGATCTTAGTTCTTGTACACAGAAGTTCTCTGATATGTCCTGATACGTCATTCCTTCTTTAAAATGTTCCTGATTCTGGTACAAAGAAGTTCTGTGATATTATTATATCTTTCCTCCCTAAAACTATCCTAGTTCTGGTACAAAGAAGTCATTTGATATCATTACGTCTTTCTACATACATAGATATAATCACGCCTTTATCCCTAATGGGGTAGGCAGAGCGAAAACGACCTAATTAAAGCTTGTTCCGCCACGTCTGACAAAGTTTTGAGGGTTATTTAAGATGGATTGGTAGGTATATTGCTGTAGTGACAGGTTGTCAGCCCATTGCCTAAATTGCAATATACTGAAACCCCCTGATACCTTAGCTGGTTTTTACGGCATGCCTGGGAGGAAATACAGCTGGCACATTCTATGTTTTTCTCTCGCTCCCAGTCCAGCATGGAAAAAAGTCTTTCTTTCCTATAAAAAATCCTAGTTCTGGGACTAAGAAGACCTGTGATATTATTATGACTTTCCTCCATAAAGAAGATCCCAGTTCTTTTACACAAAACTTCTGTAGTACATCGACCTCCCTTAAAAAGATCCTGGATCTGGTATATAGAAGTACTTCGAACTTTCGACTAGAAGTGTAAGCTAGTAAGACATTGTTATTTTTTTATCAGGTCATTCGTAAGGCTGGGCGAATACGATACTCGAACCAACCCCGACTGCCAGCTGAAAGTATGCGCGCCGCCGGTCCAGGATCGGAAGGTGCTGAAGCACCTCATCAGGAATCACCCCCGATTTAATAAGCCTCCCTTCCACAACGACATCGCCGTCATCGAGTTGGACAGACCAGTGGAATTGAACAGTAACTATAGTTTTCACGCTCACATCATCATGGAGTTACTTCCATGCTGGACTATAGAATGTGCCAGCTGCATTTCCTCTCGGGCATGCTGTAAAAGCTAGCCAAGGGATCCGAGGGTTTCTGTATATTGCAATTTAGGCGATAGGCTGATAATCTGTCACTACAGCAATATACCTACAAATTTATCATAAATTACCCTCAAAACTTGTCAGACGTGGCGGAACGACCTTTGTTTAGGTCTTTTCCGCTCTACCTACCCCTTTAGGATGATTATATGGATGTATGTATCATCATGGAATGCCATCTACAAATTAAAGTTTGGAGGTCAGCAAGTGGTTACCAATGCGGGTTTGATTTGAGCCGCTGTTTTTAGGTTACTTCCATGCTGGACTGGGAGCGAGAGAAAAACATAGAATGTGCCAGCTGCATTTCTTCCCGGGCATGCTGTAAAAATCAACTAACGGATCCGAGGGTTTTTCTTTATTGCAATTTAGGCGATAGGCTGACAACCTGTCACTATAGCAATATACCTACAATTTTATCTTAAATAACCCTCAAAACTTTGTCGGACGTGGCGGAACGACCTTTGTTTAGGTCTTTTCCGCTCTGCCTACTCCGTTAGGGATAAAGGCGTGATTATGTATATGTATATGTTTTTAGGTTGTCATAACGGAGTCTGGTCCTGTCACTGATGTCGTCTATCTTTTTTCTTCTGGGTTAGCCTTATACTATTTAGGCTTCAAAACTGAAACTATAGTCCTATTCATATTCATTAGGGTAGAAATAACACTGCTGGACATGGCTCTCCCCTTTTTTACGACTAAGGCGGTCTTCTTCATTCGGGTAGAAGGTGGATGCATGCATACTGGTGATCGGCAATTCACTTTATAATTTCTTCGTTTTCTATTATACTTACAGTACATATACAGACTGCCTATATACATATACCTACATAACTGCTAATTAACGTGCAGATAACACTTTACGTGCATTCCTATGCTCAATCAGTGTACATTTAGTGTTTTTTTTGTGTACTTTTGTATAACCTTGATCATTTAAAACCTTACTTCCATGCTGGTCTGGGAGCGAGAGAAAAACATAGAATGTGCCAGCTGCATTTCCTCCCGGGCATGCTGTAAAATCCAGCTAAGGGATCCGAGGGTTTCAGTATATTGTAATTTAGGCGATGGGCTGACAACCTGTCACTACAGCATTATACCTAAAATTCTATCTTAAATAACCCTCAAAACTTTGTCAGACGTGGCGGGACGACCTTCGTTTGGGTCGTTTGCGCTCTGCCTACCCCATTAGGGATGGAGGCGTGATTATATGTATGTATGTATGTATTTAAAACCTTGATGTAACTTTGGCCTATACCTCCTAAAAAAGACGTAAAATTTTCTGTCTTAAATTATTTAAGATAGGTATTTAAATTCCATGATAATGCTATCGATTCGTAGAGCGCATAACTTAAGTAAATCTTCTTGTTCTCTCATGACAGAAAATGACTGGTATAGACTTTTATTAGTTAAGTCGTGATTTTCGCAACTACGAATTGGTACCATTAGCGTAACCCTTCTTCCAGATTACGTGACACCAATCTGCTTACCTCGCAAAGACCAGTTCGGTGATCTGAAGCTTGGCGAGATGGTCACAGTAGCCGGGTGGGGAAAGATGAATATGTCCACGGAGCAACGAGCTGAAATTCTACAGTATGTTGCGGTGAGTACATACACTTGTTGAGTTGGGTCGGAATAGCAACATCCTAGGTATGTATCATACAACAAGGGATGTAAAAGTCGAAGCTCTATCCATTATTTATGATTTCGGTCACCTCTGGCAACCTCTAGAGCTGGCAATACACCTTTCTGAGTACCATTTGATGGTCTCAGATCTTCGGGAAGGAAATTATTGGCAGTATTTTCAGATGCCTAACCGATTTTCCTTATAGACTATCTGTACTGATGACTAGAGTTATTTATTTAAAGTGTCTTCCAAATCATGGAAAAGAGTACTACCTCATCTCCCTAGCCTTATTCCGTATCTCACGGGGTCGGCTACCTAATCTAGGGGATTGAACGAGGGTACTGGTTTTTACACAGAGCGACTGCCATCTGACCTCCGCAACCCAGAAGGGAAACCAGACCCAGTCCTAGATTAGGTCAGAGTTTTCAAGCCGCCAATGCTTAGCACTGGCCTCTGATATGGCTTAACGACTAATATCTACGGTATTTAACGATATTAACCTGGACCAACGGCTTAACGTGCCTTCCGAAGCACGGAAAAAGCGCCGAATAAACGTACATATGAAATTCGAAAACCGAAAATCACATTGGTACGTGGTGGGATTCGAACCACGACCTCCCGCTTAGGAGGCAGCGCCCCTATCCACTACACCATCGGGCTCTCAGAAAAGAGTACTACCTATATACGGAAAACCTAAGTCATTATTTTCTTTACCAGCTTCCAGTAGTGGAGTCCAAGGTTTGCGAGTCTATCGGGAGAGGCTTCAAAGTCACTGAGGCAGTGATATGCGCAGGGGCAATTCACAACAAGGATGCTTGCGGGGGGGACTCTGGAGGGCCTCTCATGAAGGTGAGACCAGCAAGACCAAAATGAGGAGGGAGAGAGCTAGTTTTGACGTCCACAAAATATCCGACTACAGAATAAAGTTGTGGTGAAAATGCTTTGTTTGCTTTTCTTCCATGCTGGCCTGGGACCGAGAGAAAAACATAGAATGTGCCAGCTGCATATCCTCCCGAGCATGCTGTAAAAACCAGCTAAGGGATCGGAGGGTTTCAGTATATTGTAATTTAGGCGATGGGCTGACAACCTGTCACTACAGCAATATACCTACAAATCTATCTTAAATAACTCTCAAAACATTGTCAGACGTGGCGAAACGACCTTTGTTTAGGTTGATTACGCTCTGCCTACCCCATTAGGGATAATAAGGCGTGATTATATGTATGTATGTATGTATGAAAATGCTTTGTTAAGGATAATTTTAAGTTTTAACCCCGTTAGACGATTGATTGAATTACAATACAATACAAAATACTTTATTGCACAGAAGAAACACAAATCTTCCATACTGGACTGGGAGAATCTTCCATACTGGACTGGGAGAGAAAGAAAAACATAGAATGTTCCAGTTGCCCTTCCTCCCGGGCATGCTGTAGAAGTCAGCAAAAGAGATTCGAGGGTTACAGTGTATTGTAATTTAGGCGATGGGCTGACAACCTGTCACTACAGCAATACACATTACAATCTAAAATTGCCCTCAATTTATGTCAGACGTGGCGAAAGCGCCTTTTAGGAGGCGTTTTAAGCTCTGCCTACCCCGTAAGGGATAAAGGCGTGATTTTATGTATGTATGTATGTAGAAACACAAATACATACAACAGAAAAGTAAGGAACAAAACAGTACAATATAGTGCAGTTGCGAGGGGTGAAATTTTATCGAGGGTAAGCCAAAGCAAGAAAAAAAACATTCAAGTACTTTATTGTTTCGACGTAATTCCGGATTTAGTGGAGGTGGAATTCTTGAAAGGGAAGCCGACGGGAATCGGCTTGTATGGACACATCGCCACTGATAGGCGGCCTTATTGCTAAACCAGCAATTTCAACCAGGCAATCGATATCTTCCAAGCTGGACTGGGAACGAGAGAAAAACATAGAGTGCGCCAGCTGCATTTCCTCCCGGGCATGCTGTAAAAGTCAGCTAAGGGAATCGAGGGTTTCAGTATATTGCAATGTAGGCGATGGGCTGACAACCTGTCACTGCAGCAATGTACCTACGGATCTATCTTAAATAACCTCAAAACTTTGTCAGACGTGGCGAAACGACCTTTGTTTAGGTCGGCGCTCTGCCTACCCCATTAGGGATAAAGGCGTGATTTATATGTATGTATATGTATATATCAACCAGGCAATCTTTGGTTATTAGAAAAGTACATAGCAGAAAGCGGGATATTGAATTTGCAGTGGATTGAATCTCTATAGAAAGTTAGAATGTTGTGGTGCACTTTAGGTACAGAATATATAATAGTACCTAGTACATACAGAATGGACATTCACGTCTCTTCCCCAGTCCGACATATCGTACGTCACACTCCGCACCGCACTACTTTAAAACGTTGGTTTAATCAAGAACCAGATTAATCAAGTGATGATTATGATTATACTTCCATGCTGGACTGGGAGCGAAAGAAAATCATAGAATGTGCCAGCTGCATTTCCTCCCGGGCATGCTGTAAAAACCAGCTAAGGGATCCGAGGGTTTCAGTATATTGCAATTTAGGCGATGGGCTGACAACCTATCACTACAGCAATATACCTAAAAATCTTATCTTAAATAACCCTCAAAATTTTGTCAGACGTGGCGGAATGACCTTAGTTTAGGTCATTTACGCTCTGCCTACCCCATTAGGGATAAAGGTGTGATTATATGTATGTATGTATGTATGATTATGACCGGCATAACAAAATTTGACAACCCTTATAACACGCACACAAATGCATGCCAAGTGCAACATGCCGTCTGTCAATGTGTGACCAAAATCACAGTGTAGTTAGAAGTGTCCGAGCTGTGCTTTAGGTATCATCATAGTCATCACATCGCCGTCTATTGTAGATCAATGCTGTAAATGAGCCCCCCTATCATAAGAAATTGCCATTCAGTCAGGCCACTACGCTAGACGAATATTTGTCTTTATGAATCATATTTTGTACCCGGCCAATAAATCGAAAAGTCTATACTTTGCGTATGATATCTACAACTTGTAACAGAAAGGGTATAAGGCGTGTAAGGGACCGCAAACTGATAGAGGTTGTTCTGTCAACGAAACTGAACAACAATTAACAAGAAATACTTTCTGGAGATGGAAAAAAAGACCTTTTCACACAAAATGACCACCTCGATCAGACAATTTGTATGGAAAAGCATTTTTTTTTTCACTTCTAATCTAAGACGCGACGCTATCCCTTACATCCAGTATACATCCTTAAGGATGTGAATCTGTCCATGAAACTGAGCAACTTTCCCCAAGGAACTTAGGTCGAAAAACATAAAAAATACGTTCCATACAAAATGCATCAGCTGATCACACTTAGGGCGTTATACACTGCTCCGTATTCAGTTCGTATCCGTGAAAAATCAATATATAACGAATATAGGTGGGTGCGCCAGCTGTCATACATTTACTAGGAAGGCCAAATCGGATATGAAATGGATACAAAACAAACTGAATACAGAGCAGTCTTCATCTCTTAGCGAGTGGATTTTCGAGTCGAACAACGACCAGAAGAACCCTGGTGTCAGTTTTCAAACTGCCTAGTAGCACAGCTATTAGGCCTCTGACGTGGTTTGAGTAACGACCAATATCAAAGACAGCGACCGGGACCCACGGCTTAACGTGCCCTCCGAATCACGGAAACCTTTTTCTTTTTTGGACAATCAGGTGATTCAGCCTGCAATGTCCTAACCAAACTGGGGAAAACCTCACAAAGTGATAAATTGACAAATATCAGCTTTTTGTTCCCCCCCTGGGAATCGAACCCAGGACCTCCGGATCGTAAGGTCATGGCTCAGACTACTAGACCACGGAGGCAGTTCAAAAGTACAGAGCAGTGAAAAACGCCCTTAGTATGAGAAGTTTTTTTTTATATTTCGACCTACGTTCCTTGGGAAAGTTGTTCATTCATGGGTAGATTGTCCATTCGGATTCGGGTGCATAAGTTTCTGTTACATAGATACATATACATATAATCACGCCTTTATCCCTAGTAGGTAGCTCTACCTAAACAAAGGTCGTTCCGCCACGTTTGAAAAAGTTTTGTGGATTATTTAAGATAGATTTGTAGGTATATTGCTGAAGTGACAGGTTGTCAGTCCAACGCCTAAATTGCAATATACAGAAACCGTCGGATCCCTTAGCTTGTTTTCAAATGGAAATGCAGTTAGAACATTGTATGTTTTTTTTACTTCCATGCTGGACTGGGAGCGATAGAAAAACATAGAATGTTTCAGCTGCATCTCCTCTCGGGCATGCTGTAAAAACCAGCTAAGGGATTCGAGGGTTTAGTATATTGTAATTTAGGCGATGGGCGTCAGCCTGTCAACACAAATCTATCTTAAATAACCCTGAAAACTTTGACTGACCTTTGTTTAGGTCGTTTACGCTCTGCCTAACCCCTTAGGGATAAAGGCGTGATTATATGTATGTATGTATGTTTTTCTCTCGCTCCCAGTCCAGCATGGAAGGAACTGTTACATCTTGTATTTCTTTCCAGGTCTACGATACTCCCGAAGGTCCAAAGAGTTACCTGATAGGGGCAGTATCGTTCGGCCCAACTATTTGTGGAATCAAGAAACCAGGAGTGTATTCATCTGTGCAGTACTTCCTAAAATGGATACTGGATAATGTACTTGTTTGATCTCGCGTTCAAATGCAATGACCCGTACATTGTTTACCGAAATATCTTGCTTATTTATAGTAGTTTTTTCTCACGACTGCTGCTACAGTATTTCCAACTCCGGCTTAGAATAAAGGTAAACAAAGTTTCATGTCTTTTAATCGAAGATCTTGTTTCTAAAATTAGTTTTAGCTATTAGATATGAAAACATAATGAAATAGTATTTTATTTTATTTATTTATTACATTTAAAAAATTATACACAGCGATTAACAGTAGTTTTAGTCATTTAACTAATTTGGCAACACGTATACTTTATTTTTGATATGTGTTTTAGAATAAAAAGACATGAAACTTTGTTTACCTTTGTTCTAAATCTGAGTTGGAAATACTATAGGTCATAATGGTGGTTGAACCTATTATATATTCTGTGGTTGAGCGTACAGACATTCGTCCTTGTGTGAGTAAATACAGTTTTTTATATGCCGAACTCACGCACACTAAGGCAATGTGGTGACAAAGCGGAAGTCGTGGGATAATATAGCTATAATATTTCAGACTCAGTTTTAGAATATAAGTAAAAAAAAAATCATGTTTTCATTGTTTTTTATTCAAAAACACATTTCAAAAATAAATAATACGTGTTTGGCAAATTAAGTAAATTACTAAAACTACTATTTCATTATGTTATCATATCTAAACTTATTTCAGAAACTAGATCTTTGATTAAAAGACATGAAACTTTGTTTCCAGAAACCTCTTTTTTATACTTGAGTCTATGTAGTACTATTATACATTCTGTGCTTGAGTGGAAGAGAAGGCGAAAGCAATAAGACATGGCCAAAAGGTCTTAGATACCAGGCCAAGACACCTATAAAAAAAAAGAAGGCGAAAGCCTACCCACCGCCTATTTTAATAAATTTAATAGGTGTAATAGGAAAATACCTACTATGATTTAGGAAAATAAATTATTTGTTATATACCTAAGTAATGTATATCATGAAAATGGTTGAAAATAAAATTATATAAAATATACTAGCTCCTATTTATTGCACTTCGAATTAATGCTTATTTTTATAAGTAGTTATTATATATTTATACAAATAGGCGTACCTATCAGAACACGAATTGATTCTTGATACTAATAATAAATAGCAGTAAATATTGATTTAAATTCGCTTCACTCGTGATTTGACAATACTTGATATTTCAATCGTTTTAGTCATATTTCTAGGAAATGATCTAAGTCGATTTAATCATACTTACGTTTAGCCTACATATTGGGCTCGATTCTAGATTTTCCGGCTAAAACTATAATTAATATATGTTTGTAATTTTCAGACTAAAAACATTGGAAAAAGACAGGAGATTTATTGTCTCCGGATTTTGGTTTATAAGTCGGTAGTTTTATGCGTTTCTGTCATTTTTATTGTGTTATTTTATTTTATGATATGGCGGATAAAATTCACAAAAATACTGGGGAAACGTGCAAAAGCGCGTCAAAATCTAGCGAACAAATTGTAAAACCATACAAATCGCCTACCCTTTTTCAATTTTGTTATTTTGATAGTGACAGATAGATTTTAATTTTAGTTTTAGCCGGTGGTATCTAGAATCAAGCCCACTGTCGTAAAGCTTGCTTTTAAGTATTTAACCAATCGGCATATTAAATAAATAAAATCATCTTATCTTATCTATAAATGATCCCACTGCTGGGCAAAGTATTTTTTATTTTTTTAAGTATTTGTTGGTATGGTTTATTTCACACAGTACTTCTACAATAAATTCGCACCAATAAATCAAATGCCATCTATAATCTATCGACCACTATCAGTTGGGACTTCAGAATCGGAAATGTCGTTTTCAATTCTATTCAAATATTCTGCAACTCCTGCATTCATAGGTTCTGGAGTATCATTTATGGAGACTTTTCGCGATCTCATAGGACTGCTGTTGTAACTTTTCTTTGTGCTTCGTTTCTTTGTCTTCTTAGGTGACAGTTGTATGGAATCCATGGTTTCTGAGTAGGATCTTGGAGCGTAATATCGTTCGAACAGCATTGGTTGCTGCTGCACTCTTCCGTACATCAGTTCCATTTCGTGGAGGAACTCTTCACGTCTCATCCTCTCCTCGTCTCGCCGAGTTTGTAACCGTAGAGCTATGTCTTCGGCATAACTGTAAAAAAAATACTATGTCATCACAAAATACCAGGAGCGAAAGAAAAATAGAATGTTTCATCTGATTCTCTTCCCGGGCATATAGTAGAAAATCAATAGGATTTTTTTTTGAGCAATTTAGACGAAAGATTGATAATCTACACAGTTCTTTCTAAGCTGAGATGACCTTCAAAACATGTCAGATGTGGCGAAAACGCCAATATTATGATGTATTTACGCTCTGCCTATCCCGGAAATGATACAGTGCTAGTGGAGCAAAATCATACAAACTAGTTCTTAATAAAATGCCATGAAGGTTTCGACCTCAGCAGGCTGTCTTGAGTCTTCTTCAGCTCTGCCTTTCTACCAGTCGTATCGCTTGTTCTAGTTCGAACCTCCTTCGGACTGCCTCCGCTCGTAGTATAACTGCCAAACTGTAGTGAAATTATACAAACTTGTTCTAACCAAAATGCCGTGAAGGTTTCGACCTTAACAAGCGGCCTCATGTTCTGCTCTGCTTTTCTCTGTTGCTATGCCAGTCGTCTCGCTTGCTCCAGCTCGAACCTCCTTCGAATTGCCTCTGCTCCAAATTCTAGTAAAATCTTGAATAAAATTATACAAACTTGTTCTTAACAAGATGCCATGAAGGTTTCGACCTCAGCAAGCGATCTCGAGTCTTCAGCTCTGCCTTTCTCTGCTGCTCTGCCAGTCGCCTCGCTTGCTCTAGCTCGAACCTTCTTCTGACTGCTTCCGCTCGCAGTAAAGCTGCCAGGTTAGATCTTCCCGTGGCATTCGCTCGTAGTTCCAGGGCAGAATAAGCGCGCGGGCCTTCGTTCGGAGTTGCAAGTTTGCTGTCTGAGCTTCTGCTCTCTTGGTAGATTTTGCGTGTTATGTCCATCATCTGTAAAGAAAATCGTATTACTTTCTTTCTATCAATCTACTTACGTCATACAAAATTGTAGTAGGCAGATTTAATTCTTTGAGAGTTGAAATAAGACAGCCCTAAAAGCCCACTGTCCTGACTAATAATAAAAGTAAAACTTACTTTCTTGGCAGCTCTATCAGCAGTGTTAAATTTAAACGGCTGAGGGCTTGTGGTGATAAAATCTTCTTTATTCGTTTTGCTTTTCCTTCCCTTGGTTGGACTGGGGCATCTCTGCCTATCTGATGAGGTGGAAGAACCAGCTCCCGGTGAAGGGTCAATCGGAAGGTCGCTGTGTGCTGCAGGAGTGGAGAGACGACTGCGATCGCGCGTAGCCATCGAGCCTGGTAGATTTGCGCTCTTTAGCATTTCTTCTGCGCGAATGCGTCGATTGATATTCCTGTAAAGAAAAATGTGTTTTTCGAGTTGACCATGATGGACCTGATTGACCCTGGTGTCGAAGTTTTTAAATCATCTAAATGACACAGCTCTGCATCGATTTTATGAAGACTGCTATAAAAATCAGCAATTCCGAAGCTCGGAATCCTTTTTCTTGACAAAAAATCATCTAATTCATCGTCTTGACCAATTTGAACAAAAAGAACATTGAAAAATAACAACTTTATGTTCCCCCCATGATAATCAAACTCTTAATAATCTTGGATCGGGAGCCCCAAATCTCACGACTACTAAAGCCAGCTTGATAAGCAAGTTCAACCTACCTGAAGAATTCATCTTCCCTCATCTTGTCGTAAAAATAATTAGAGAACAGGTTCTTAGGAAAGGGCCTGGCTTTGAACCGTTTCTTCTTCTTGGTTTTCGGGAGGGCTTGCAGTGCTCGGTCGCAAATGGGTCTCCCGAGTCCTTTCTCCTCCCTCTTGGTGAAGCTGAAGGGTTTCATCTGCGCTCGCAGTTCAGCCTCGCTGTTGATTTTGGTAATCGCACGCCTGGAGATAAAAGAAACTTAATCTTCGTAATAGGTACAATAATTTATTTTTTCAATGCATTATATTTATAGTGTAAACTTCTAAAAATAAATGTTAAATGTTGGAAGAAAACAAATTAACCTATGTGCTAATATAATTTATTAAAGTGGAAGTTGCGCTACGGTGTAAGTTTAAAGCCGTTGATGCTCTGTCAATCTCATAAGAGAGAAGGGTATATTGTATGAATGCATTTTTAAATGCATGTGGTACATATCGCCTGAATTTATGATAAGTTGACTAATGATTACCAAATTCCAAGGACTATATTAAATTGATAGTTAACGCGCGCGTTGATGTCTTTTACATACTAATGTACAAACGGTACATATGTATGTGTATGTATATATGCGCGCACACGATTCCATCAATTGAATTTTATTCGTTGTAAAGCTGGAGGAAAGTGTTATTTCTACACTACAGCTACAGTACCTAAAAACAATAAATATACTAAATTATAGCTTAAAACAATAAAAATAAAGAGGTACAAATACGAACCAAAAAACAGAAGAACTAAAAAGAAGCCTACAGCGAGGGTTGTGCATGGGAACCTCATGGCCTGGTCCTCCAGGATCTTGTCGTAGAGTGGGATCCGCGACTCTATGGGCACGGGATTGGCGCGGAAATGACGCTCTTGCTTCTGATGCAGCATGTCGTCAGAGAACGATTTTTGAAGACTTCGGAGCTCGTGGACTATGCGGTCGTCTTCGTCCCTGAAAATGTGCAGTGGTTTTGACAAATGAAATTAGTCTATGTCCAAATAAAGCGTGTGATCTTCTGTGTTCCGGTCTAAAGGGCATAAGGAAGGGCTTCCAGTCGTCCATCGATTACTGACATATACCCTACAATACTCACGGTTAACAACGCTCTTTGCTGTCCAAACGTCTCTCGGAACGAAATTTTGCTGCTAATGCGTCTTAGGCCCATATTTATAAACAGCACTTAAGACTGACAGTTTTGACTTCATATCAAAAATGTCATTTCTGTACAAAATGAACGTCAAATCCATACTTAATATGGCTGTCAATATTGAGATCGCTTTATAAATACGAGCCTTAGATACATGCTTGCTCATGTATCAGGTGGATCGCATATATTTTAAGAAATAAAAAAATAACTATGCTGCATAAATGGACTCTCAAAAGTAAACTGTAGGTACCTTTCGGTCATTTTGAAGGGCTTAGGCACAGTGATGCTTTTCCGTCTTCGCATAGGAGACCTTGTTCTTTTCATTCGTAGCGGACTTGAAGGCATGCTTCGCGTTTTGAAGTCATCATTGATATCGACTCTAGTAGGACTTGTGTATCTTCTTCCGTCAAAGAACTCATCGAATTTCTTGTCCACTTCCGTTTTACTACCTGTCTTAGCGTCGTTCCAAGATATAGAACAAGCCGATGGATGTCGCTTTGGGCGGTTGCTTGGGGCAATATTTTCTTTTACAGGATTTGTTATGTCTGGACTTATAGTGTGCTTTACATTAATGTATTTCTCAGAATCTTCTGTAACCACGGATTTCCGTGAAGGTCGCTTTAGCGCAGTACCTGTGACCTTTCCTGAAAATATATCTATGTCACCATTTCTTTCTTTCAACTTTTCCTTATTAAGATCCTTCTTTTCTGTGGAATACTTTCTACGCAAAGTGGGGTTCAGTCTCGATTTTGAATCTTTTGATTTAACGGTGGAAGGACGAGTTTCATCATTTTTATAACTGCTTTCAATGGTAATTTTATGGTGGTTGCATTCGTCGATGTGCTCAACAGCTATACCCAACATAACTTTCTTCTTCTCTCGTAAGGATTTCAATGTAGAGTAGAATTGTTCAGGAGGCAGATGGTTAATGTCGTTGTAATCTGGTATACTGCGGTAGAAGTCTTTAAGTTTCTCGGCATCAACATCTGCCGTGGATACGGAACACGTCGTAGAAACGGAATCAATAGAACTTTGCTCAAGTAGAGACTTCCTTCCTTTTCTTTCGTAGGCGGTTTTCGGCATCTTACTTAAAGGGTCTACAGGCACTTTAAAACAAGAATTCTTGAAAACACTGCAGCGATGGGTCATCGCGGCCACATACTGGCCGACAACATGTTTAACATCTTTTTAATAAATAATTAGGCCAGCTTTGTTGTGTAAAACTGTTGTCGTAGAAACCATATAAACAGTGATTAGTTATTAGTTGGGTGCTATGAAATTTTCTTAATAATTATAATACTATTCAAATGAAATACTCAAATAAAACAAAAGTCGCAAATTCGTAAAGTTTTAAAACTTATTTACGCACAAAAATATCCAGCTTGCGCACACTGCCATCTATTAAATTAATATTGTACAAATACGAAATTGTAATAAACATGACTTCAATAGCCCCAAATATTTATCGATAATTAGGATTTATGGAAGTTTTTGTACTCTGATATGTCTGAATAGAAATTGTTGTTGCTGGCAAGATCACAAAAATAGAGTTCAATTTTTATGTGACGACCGTCTCATGTTGTTGATTTGAAGTCGACTCTTCGCATCGTCGTCGTCGCGTCGTCATCTCGTCATTGATTACAGAATATCGATATATTTTACAAAGCGTGTGCCCATCACTATTAACAGCTGAAAAACGTCAAACGCGGAACGGAAGATTGTGTTAAAATAAATTTTCCGCACGAAACATTTTCGACAAACAACGCAAATGGTATTTTAGACATTAATTACGAATTATACAAACTAACCCAATATGTGGCTGTGTAGGACGGTACAGAGAAACTACGTTTTCTTGGCGCAACTGAAGCCGGTTCCATCGGTTTCCGTAGCGGCCAGGAAACTCAGCAGCACCACCAACCAGGATGAGAGGTTCCAGGGAAAATATGAAGTGATCATCGCGGGCGGAGGCATGGTCGGGTGCACCCTGGCTTGCGCTTTTGGTAAGTTTGTTTTGGATTTGTTTTTTTCTTGACAAAATGCTTGCCAGAATCTAGTTAGAAAACAGTATATTATTGGATTTGGTTGAACTACAGTAGTGTTATGAATTGATTTGAGAGTCATAATCTTATTTTATCTAAAGGTAACCTAAACAAACACAAGCAAGCTAATGGTTCAACAATTAGATAACCAAGTTTTGCTAAAGACCTTTCCATACATACTACCTACCTAATTTTATGTGAAGCGTCGCAGAATTGAAATTGTCTTCCGCCATTACGTACCTACAGCTTAAATAAGACTTTGGTTGCTGGCTGCTATACTATTGCTATCATCAACATTTTTTTTAATTCTGTTCGAATTTGTTTTTGTGTATTTTTATTATGGTATTACTTCCATGCTGGTCTGGGAGCGAGAGAAAAACATGGAATGTGCCAGCTGCATTTCCTCCCGGGCATGCTGTAAAATCCAGCTAAGGGACCGAGGGTTTCAGTATATTGTAATTTAGGCGATGGGCTGACAACCTGTCACTACAGCAATATACCTAAAATTCTATCTTAAATAACCCTCAGAACTTTGTCAGACGTGGCGGGACGACCTTTGTTTGGGTCGTTTGCGCTCTGCCTACCCCTTTAGGGATAAAGGCGTGATTATATGTATGTATGTATGTATGGTATTAAACCAAATTTTAAACTCATTCAAGTAGTAGCGGTATGGTTTCCAATCCACCTAATTTTTATTTTCTCTTAGGCAAGAACCCAATCCTATCAAACCTGAAAGTGCTCCTCCTGGAAGGCAGCCCGAGTCACTCGTATGAGCTGAAGCCGGAGTACAGCAACCGAGTGGTTGCCTTGAACCAGAACACCAAGTCCCTGATGAAGTCCCTCAATGTATGGGATCAGGTTGAGAATGCTAGAGTGCAGCCTGTCAGGCATATGCAAGTAAGTAACTATTGCAGGTCAGTATTTCCTTTCCTAGACAGTTTCCAACCCAGGATTACCAAAGAGACTACTGGCCAACAGCCATCATGCTCAAGATATGAAGACCTCGAAGAGTGTAGACATAGACATAATCACGCCTTTATCCCTAATGGGGTAAGTAGAGCTTAAACGACCTAAACAAAGGTCATTCCGCCACATCTGACAAAGTTTAGAGGGTTAAGACAGATTTGTAGATATATTGTTGTAGTGACAGGATGTCAGACCATCAATATACAGAAACCCTCGGGTCACTTAGCTGTTTTTTACAGCATGGCCGGGAGGAAATGCAGCTGGCACATTCTATGTTTTGATCTCGCTCCCAGTCCAGCATGGAAGAGTGTGGTGGCAATAATAATATCCCACAATTGACTGGTTCTTCAGTCATGAGGTTATGCTTATGATACAGAAGCGAGAGTTTCCTGCTCTTTGACATAACTTTCTTATCACAACTTGAAACATTTAAACATTTTTTGTGTAGCATTGTATACTATAGTTATTTTATCTTATTTTAATCCAGTATCAACACTGCAAGTAAAAATAAGCAAGCACCCATTAAAATTTTATGCATCTACCCATTTCAAAATTCTAGGTTTATTTCAGGTATGGGATGCCTGTTCAGACGCTCTCATATCATTCAGCAGTGCAGAAATCTTAGATGACGACATAGCTTACATAGTAGAGAATGATCTTCTACTAGATGCTGTGAGCAAACAGATATCTCAGGTCAAAAATATAGACATTGTGTATGGAGCTAAGATCTCTGGATATGAACTGGCTAAGAAGCAAGAAGATTTACATGCTACGACTGAGAGTCTAGTCAAAATGGCCAATGGAGACACCTATGCCTGTGAACTTTTGGTAAGTATTTTTTTACATACATACATATAATCACGCCTTTATCCCTAATGGGGTAGGCAGAGCGTAAACGACCCAAACAAAGGTCGCTCCTCCACGTCTGACAAAGTTTTGAGTGTTATTTAATATAGATTTGTAGCCATGTTGCTGAAGTGACAGGCTATCAGTCCATCGCCTTATTTGCAACAAACTGAAACCCTCGAAACCCTTAGCTGGTTTTTACAGCATGCCCAGGAGGAAATGCAGCTGGCACATTCTATGTTTTTCTCTCGCTACGAAGTGCAATGTAATTTTGTACTCTGTTTTATTTTAATATTATATTTATAATAATGAGATGGCAAAAGTCAAAAGTCTGCTATGGACTATTTCACACTATGACTAAACTGATTGGGTAAGGTCTATTTAAATTTGCGTGTGTAAGGCACAATATTTTATTTACAGACATAAATCACTTGGCAAAAAGTCCATTTCATATAATAAACTTATCATAAAATATACAAATTCAAAACATAAATCAAATATAATATCTGATAGTTCCAGCAATTGCTTTTATAATATCACTTCCACAACTTAAATGCTTTATAAAAGTACCTGTACTATATGTGAAACAAAACGTTTCAAATAAAATTCAAGGTGGTTGAACACTATCCATTTTTGTCTCTATTGCATCCAATCTTGTTTCAGTCGTTTCAACCAACTTATTTATCTTCTTAGTCAAGTTTTCAAGTTGAGTTTTTATATCTACCATACATATTTCTTGAATGGCATTAAGACTGAAAGACACTGGCCGATTTCCTGATTGTGTTCTTTTTCTTCTTTGCACTTGGCTTTCAGAGGAGTACCGATCATAGAGGTTGCTTTTTCGTTTGACCACAGTTTGTTTTTCAATGTCTTCTTCTCCTTTACACGGTTTGATTCGGCATTCGTAGTTGTTGTTCTTCTTTCGAATGCTGCGTTTCGTGTCCTTTCTGCTTGCTACCAATTTGTACACTGAAGCTATTAGATCTTTTGGTATCTGTAAAACAATTAAGAAAAATCTTCTCAATGCAAGTTTATAATAAAATCAATATCCGAATGTCGGGGGTTCGTTTCTCATATGGGAACACACATACATACATACATATAATCACGCCTTTATCCCTAATGGGGTAGGCAGAGCGCAAACGACCTAAACAAAGGTCATTCCGCCACGTCTGACAAAGTTTTGAGGGTTATTTAAGATAGACTTGTATATTGCTGTAGTGACAGGTTGTCAGCCCATCGCCTAAATCACAATATACCGAAACCCTCGGATCCCTTAGCTGGTTTTTACAGCATGCTTGGGAGGAAATGCAGCTGGCACATTCTATGTTTTTCTCATGCTCCCAGGCCGGCATGGAAGAAATCTGATATTTGTCAATTTATCACTTTGTGAGATCTTCTCCAGTTTGGTTCGGACAATGCAGGTTGAATCACACACATCGTTACAAAAATCATGTCAGAGGCCTTTTAGGGCTATTAGCTGTTACTAATAGGCAATTCAAAACCTTTGACACCAGCGTTTATCGATTCGTTCGTCGTCTCAAAAACCTACTTAATAAGAAGAAGTAAAATGAGAGTATTTAGTTTTAGTTTTTTTTTAAAGCTACTTACTCTGCTCTCCCTCGGATCGTTAGGTCTGATATTCAGGGTCCGCGTTTGAGAAGCAGTCAGCAGAGCACCCCACCGCAACACCGCTAACAACTGTTTCGGTGCACAGGATATCAAAGAACTGAACAGCATACTCTCTAAGTGGGCCACCAGTTGCGTCATACGAACTAGACGGTCCAAACCTGCGCTCTCTTGTAAAGCCTGGAAAATATAAGACGTTACTACTAAAATATATCGAAAAAAAATACAATTCCTTTGTAGTAAATATGCCGGTATAGTGCTTAATCTCAAGACTGCCGCTTTGCCATACTTGTGTCTATAAATGTAAGAACACGCACATTGCCTTAGTGTGCGTGAGTTTGTCATAGTAAAGTAAACCTGCAGTTACGCACACAGAGGCGCGTGTCCGCAAGCCAAAAGTATGTCCGAGCGGCAGTCGTGACATAAAAGAACTATGTTTTACCTGAATATCGCTAACAGCTAATCCAACCAGCAAATTCGTCAAGATCACTGTTACCAGCAGCGTAAATATCAGGAACATTCCATGGGCCGTAAGCGGGTACTGGATACTGGTAGAATTATTATTATAGAAGATATCCTCATACTCCAATTCACCGGACATCATGACAACAGTCTTCACGAGCCCAGCGGGCAGGTGGAAGGCTCCATAGTTGCTGAAAAGTACGCTGAAGGCAAGCCCGAAAGCCACGAGCAGGCAACTGTACGCCAGCAAGAATGTCGCGAAGTTTACTGTCACTGGAACCAGAGAAAGACGAAAGAGGTTGAAACCAACTGCAGCGCTGTTTTGTATGGTAGTTCGTTGAAGATGGCCTGCCTTTTAGATATCTTTCTGTCAAGCATTACTTACATTTATTACCAGTAAAGTATTATCGCAGAATATATAATAGTACTACATACAGAATGGACATTCACCTCCATTCCCCAGTCCGACATACGTCAAACTCCGCGCCAGATTGTGGGCCACATTGAGCGTACGCTTAGAGGGCATGGCGCGCGCATGTTTCCCAGTGTAACGGAAATAATAAAGTATTGTGTTCCAAAGATGGTTAGGTACTGTTCCGTGTACGGATGTCTTTCTACCACAAGACATGACTTCAATAGGAACTTTTTTATATTCCACAGGGATGAGAGACGGTAAGTAAATTCATACAAAATAGGAAACCTAGTCTATTCTAACTATGCAGATACAGTGAACTACTTTAAAACGTTGGTTTAATCAAGAACCAGATTAATCAAGTGATGATTATGACCGGTATAACAAAATTTGTCAACCCTTATAACACGCATACAAACGCATGCCAAGTGCAACATGTCGTCTGTCGATGTGTGACCAAAATGACATGGTAGTTAGGAGTGTTCGAGCTTTGGTATTATATTATCTGTGCACTTACTTACATTGAGCCATGGACATTTATTAGACTGGGACATGTATAGCAATTAACATACCTACCTATCGCTTTTTATATGGATTGGAATAAACTTACCAGTAGTAAACATCTGCACGTAAAGCCCGAATGTGGGAAACCTTCCAATGATCATCATCAGTTCTAACCAGCAGAAGAATATTGTGATAGCCGCGAAATCGTGCTGCCAGCCAGAGGTACGACCGTGCTGGATTCCGTCTATTACCTCACGATAAGGAACCTGTAAAAAAACAAATATTGTTCAGATCTTTAAAGATATTGCCTCAAAATTAACAGCTTTAACAGCCTTTGCCTCTCTGCCTTCTCCATAAGGGACACAGGTGTGATAATAACTATACGTATCATCATCTCCCTAGCCTTTTCCCGTATCTTACGGGGTCGGCTACCTAATCTAGGAGATTGAACGAGGGTACTGGTTTTTACACAGAGCGACTGCCATCTGACCTCCGCAACCCAGAATGGAAACCAGACCCAATCCTAGATTAGGCCAGAGTTTTCAAGCCGCCAATGCTTAGCAATGGCCTCTGACATGACTTAACGACTAATATCTACGGTATTACGTGCCTTCCGAAGCACGGAAAAAGCGCCGAATAAACGTACACATGAAATTCGAAAAACTAAAAACACATTGGTACGTGGTAGGATTCGAACCACGACCTCCCGCTCAGGAGGCAGCAGCCCTACACTATCGGGCTCGATAATAAGTATTCATATAAATTCATGAAAATTACTTACAGCACATAAGAAGACTCCTGCAATTATACATAACTGTAACCAATTTTCCCACTGCCGAATGTAAGCAGACCAATTCAGACACGCTTGGAAAATTTCCTTCATCAGAAAGCATATGTTTAGCACTAATATTATAGCTTGGACTGGGTTTAAATAAGAAGGTACATCGCAGGTTACGTCTTCGCATAGAAATATTTCTGAAATCAGAAAAGAATTTATGAAAGAGTGTTTCATAATCATAATAAACTACCTAAAGATATTATCAAAATGTTACTTACGGAGAATATAAAGGCTGTACAGAGTAATGAATAGAGCATGGTAAATAAAGCTGAGGACGAAGAATTTTCGTATCCGTCTCCATTTTAGAAAGAGAAATGTTTCTGCCAACGGATGCTTCAGGACATCTTTGTGACCCACCTGAAAGTAAATGAAAGGAAACACGTTTTCGTCTTGTAAATATTGGAACCTGTGATTGGAACTAAGTTCTATATCTTACCTCTATGAACGCAAGTAGCAACTCAGATTCCCCTCTACTCAAGCATGGAACCAGTGGCCTAAAGTCTATAGTGATCTCACAATCCACGTCTCCCAATTCGTGCTCGCTAACATGGATGGCATCGTCGAACTTGGCCAAATATCGGGGAACCACATCCGGGACCCGACGGACGATGAAGGCTAGGGCTGATACTCCACCATTGGTTCGGAGGGTCACGTCGCCACCGTAATCTGAAATGTGAAAATTAGACTTCGAATACTGAAAATGTTGTCCATAGGCAACTCTGAGACAATGCTATTGATTTGGTGACGGACGACTGAGGACACGACTTTATGATAGTCAAGATTTATAGTGTGCATCCAAATTGGCCCCAGTGGTAGAATAAATTGGACCTTTGATGCAACTTTCCGGCAATATTTTAGTCATCATCAGTCCTCACATCACATTTCTGCTATTTTGCTTAGTATGACGTCTTAGATAACAATAAGCAAGAAAGAAAAACCTACCTAGCAATAACAAAACACAAGCCGAAAACTCATTGAGTGCAGCAATATGCAAAGACGTGTATCCGAAGTTGTCTGCGGCGTTAGGATCAGCGCCAGCCGAGAGGAGCAACTTGGCAACCTCGCAAGCTCGTGCCCCTCTCACGATGGAGCCGTGGAGAGGAGTGCGGCCGTCTATGTCTCTCGCTCGCACATCAGCTCGACGACTGACCAGCAGTTCAACTACTTCCACGGAATGCGCTAAGGCCGCTGTAACAGAAAATTACAAATACGTATATGACGTCTTTGTGACCCACAACTTTTTCCAGTGCCTACTTATTGCGTTTGTCGTCGAGTGACTGATTAACTGAATGATCATCAGAAAACTTATAACATCGAAGTTATTTACCTAAATGAAGTGGGGTCTGTCCTTTATGGTTAGGCCAATCCATTTGTGCTCCATGATCAAGCAAGAGCTGAGCACACTCCGCGTGACCATCTTCCGCAGCTAGATGAAGCGCAGTAGCGCGTCCAGGCCCCATCGCCGCCCTCACATCGGCTCCAGCGTCTAACAACAGCTTCGTACAAGTAGCCAATCCTAGAGTCGCAGCTACATGCAAAGGAGTTTCTGTAAACACCTAAAAACACGAGATGTTATGATATTTGTGATGAATAGTAGCGATTATGTTGAGTGAGGAATAAACACCTGCGGAGTGTCGGGGCAGGCGCCTGCTTCTAGCAATGCGCTCACCACATCGGGGGCATTACTCAACACTGCATAATGTAGCGGTGATCGTTCACTTAGTCCAGCGTTGACGTCAGCGCCGTAAGCTATTAACACCTGGAAAACGACAATATTATTACAGATTCTGGGTCAAACGATTCCTCTCTATACAATTTTAGGTATCCTGTTTACCTTAACGCAGGCCAAGTTTCTAGCACTAGCGGCGCAGTGCAGAGGTGTAGCTGTTGTATCGTGTGATGAGTCCCACCTGTTGGGATCGGCTTTGTGTTCTAGGAGCAAGGTCGTGCACTCTTCGCTGCCGACTAAACAGCTGAGATGCAGACATGAACTGAAATAGAAAATGTTTACCCATTTTACTGATATGCATACTTTATGTACAATACTTTCTTATTTGTTTTCATCATTATTTTGCTTACCGGCCATCATCATCAGTTGAATTTGGGTCGACTCCTAGCGACAACATCTTTGCCAGCAAGTGGCTTCTGCCTTGCCAGCAGGCCCATAGCGCTATGGTACGCAAGGCTGCTCCATCAGTTATATTTGATGCGAACTGAATGGTTTCTTCCACTTCCCCTGATTCCAGCATAGATGAGATTACTTCAGCGAACGGTAGTTGGTTTAAACTGCATTGGATGTCTTCTGTAATGAATGAGAAATGAAATACTGATCAGTTCTAACATGGTTCTAACCTAATTATTACTTATTTTGGTCAGTTTTTCGTCGTATACAGAAAAATATAAATTAAAAGGTACCTACCGTTTACTTTAAAAAGGATTTGTTTTTTCCAGACAATCAGGTGATTCAGCCTGCATTGTCTTAACCAAACTCAGGAAACATTGTGATGTGTGATTTTCCCCAGTTTGATAAGAATAATCTAGTCTGAATAACCTGATTGTCTGTAAGAAAAAGGATCCCGTGCTTGGGAAGGTATACGTAAATAAGCCATACGTCCCGGTCGCTGTCTTTGTTGATGGTCGATACACAAACCTTGTTAGAGTCCTATTAGCTGTTCCGTGCTATAAGGCGGTTTGAAAAGTCTGACACCAGGGTTCATCGGTTCGATTGACTCGAAACCCACTCGACAATATGAAGACTGTCTTGCACTGAAGATAATCTGCAGTTTGATTAAGAACGTACCCAGTTCCCAGATGTCCTTGGAAGGTTTGACCCTGAGCCTCTCGGCCAGGTCGGCAGCATGAGCCGACTCGTCGCTGGAGATGTATCCCTCGCCCATATCCTCTGAGTCGGAGTCCACGCCGCCCATGCCGACGCACCATCTTGCGCTGCCGTCGCGAAGAATCTGCAGTTCATTTTACACATTTTAAAAACAACAACTTTCCTCAGTAAACATAGGTAAAAAATATGGTGCTGGTGCTGCCATACAAAATTACTGAAACAGATAGCGCATAATTAATTAGGAAGTATATATTTGTTTATCATATTTCGAAACCTTGTTTAGATTTTGTTGGTCTTCCATGCTAGATTGGGAGCGAGAGAAAAACATAGAATGTGCCAGCTGCATTTCCTCCCGGGCATACTGTAAAAACCAGCTAAGGGATCCGAGGGTTTCAGTACATTACAATCTAGGCGATGGGCTGACAACATGTCCCTATAGCAATATACCTACAAATCTATCTTAAATAACCCTCAAAACTTTCTCAGTCGTGGCGGAACGACCTTTATTTAGGTCGGTTACGCTCTGCCTACCTACATTAGGGATAAAGGCGTGTTTATATGTATGTATGTTTAGATTTAAGGGTAAAGTTTCCCTGTTCTGTTTAAAAACTCGGATGAAGTTGCATTGAAAAGGGAAGTCTATTGATTCCTACGCGTGCTAAACTGCATCCCACATCTTAAACATCTCTTGCTAATGGTAATCAGGTGATATCACATAGCGGCCAGCAGTTATTGCTAAAGCCGAATGTTATTAAATGAGGTCTTATTTATTTTCTTGTTAGTTACCTTAAATTTAGGCCTGTATTTTCTTGACAAAAATAAATTAATACAAATACAGTATATGTACCAAAACTTGATCAAGTGAATACGAATCTGAAATACTTTGCATTAAAAACAACGGAAGCTTCATAACACTTCTATTTTAGTAACGTCTGCGCTATTAACTACTTATCAAATATACTTAATAATAAATAAGTGGGAGAGCATTGCGATGGTTATAGATAGCTACAGTTCTCTGAATCTGAATACGAAGTTGATTTTATGATATATTGTAATCCGATTTTTTTCACATCTTTATCACTATACTTAAAAAAATATATATGTAAATGAAAGTTATCAATCACATCAAAACTAGAATTTTCTACTCGTTAAATCCAAAATTAACAACACAAACACAACTCTTCACAATAATTTAACCTTTTTCTTTACTGCACACTTTTCTTTTTTCTTCACTGGCTTTTTCGTAGACATTTTACGATTCTAACAAACGCGTAGCGGCATATTTTCACACGCGCGCGTCCGCAATACTGAGATCCACAACGCAAAACTCGCCGGTTCTTTATAAATTAGGCAAAATAAACTCCCTCGGTATTCATAACGGCCTTGAAATTCGGGAATGAGATGATGAGGAAATTCTGTCAATGTCTCCTGGCTACGTCACGCGGTGTCCCAATTTCTTAGTATTATCGCGGCACAATTCCGCCCACACTCTCATTAGCAGCTATAGTTCGGAAATATGTAAGGAAAATGCTTTCGAGATGAATTGCTAAATCAGCGGAACTAACCTTTATACAGGGTTTATTAAAGTTGTTCCATAAAAATAAAGAATCATTTAAAATGATAAATAAATCCGACGCTAACTGAAAATATTCAACACGAGAAAGGAAACTACTCCAAACTCGATTATTTTAGCAGTTTCAGAAAACTGCTAAAATTGCTGTAAAGCAGCTATCTTTTGGCTTCATTACCAGATTAGCTCATCATTAGTTTTATCTTCATCAAGTCTGTAGTATGTCCGATTTTCGTGACTATGCTATTTGCTTACAAATAAAAGGAAACTGCACAAAGTTTGATAGTTTTACTGGAACGTGGCAATCAGAAATGCCAAAACAAATCATTAACCCAACCTCTACGACTGCATTTAGCATTTACGGGAAGTGAGTAATTGAACGCAATACAGGCAGGTTTGAACTATGCCACTACTCGAATAGTACTATATTTATACTAGGAATAAAAAAAAATACTGAACTAACTTTAGGGTGTGATCGGGCATGGGTTTCATGGGAAACTGAACAACTTTTCCTTCCTCCTTGTTCAATAAAGAACGTGTTTTTTTTTTAGTTAAATGATTCTAAATCCGCGTTTACAGTTTCGGCTCACTGTACCTACGTTTTTATGTAACATCTGTTAAGTTAATTGTAGTTTCTGGTATGTTTCGTAGAAGTTTGTAGAAAGTAATAGTGGAACGTAGAAAAGATCTATTTTATCTTCTATTGCTCGGACCAAAATAATATAAATTAGCTGTAATTATTGATAGCATATGTACATTGTTGCGTACTTTGATTGTTTTCAAAACTAATAAACACGTACTGTTAAGTATTACTGTTATAATTAAAATATGATTTATGTTGTCTACGGATTATGTGGATTTTGGTTTGTCAATACTTTGAGAAGTGCAATAAATAGTTTAAGAAATTTTATTATTAGGATGGTAATTTGGATGATAGACTTGATGATTGACAACCCATCACTGCAGGAATACATACATATAATCTGAGCTATAATTAGAGCTAAAACATATACCTAAGTAAGTATGATTCAAATCTCCGTATTTAACAATTATGCCCTACTCTACCTATTATGTCTAATCCAGCAATTTTGTATTTAACATACATACATATAGTCATTATCCGTAATGGGGTAGGCAAAGCGTAAACGACCTAAATAAAGGTCGTTTCGCCACGTCTGACAAAGTTGTGAGGGTTATTTAAGATCAATTTATAGGTATATTGCTGTAGTGACAGGTTGTCAGCTCATCGCCTAAATTACATGCTGCTTGCTGTTTTTTACAGCATGCCTGGGAGGAAATGCTGCTGGCACATTCTATGTTTTTCTCTCGCTCCCAGGCCAGCATGGAAGATGTGTTTCTGATGTGGCGAAAACGACCTAACTCTCTGTCTACCGTATAACACTGTTAGATTAACCTACTAATTGAATCACTATTTATCTATTGAATGTCTAATTTAGCGGTTGTTTAGACACATGTCGTATTGACGAGCTCTGCTCTGGATTAAATGGACGTTCCGCTAACAAACTTTGAATCAATCTGATGTTTTAACCGGACGATGATCGATCTTAAACATTCCTCTGGAAGCGGTATAATTTTTTAATTGATTAAGCCATATTACATGTTTTGTATATTACAAAATAATCGTTGAATGGGAATACTCTGAGCTTTAGTTATGTATTAGTTTATTTTACAAATATCTATGAAGTAGCTTGTACTTGGTTTATGTATTATATGTAATGTAATATATTTAGGATACATATTTGACTAGGTTTGCACTATCCCGCTTACCGCTACGCATTTTTCTTTCAGGTTGCCTGGAAGAATTTGCTACCTTAGCAATAAGGCCGCCTATGTTGTACTTGTCTTTTGTTGTTATCTGTTGTGTTGTATGATTTGTATTGTTACGTGCAATAAAGTATTTTTATGTTATGTTAGTTTTGGAACTTCAGAGTCTTATTTAATAGCTAACTGTAGATATACTTTTATTGTACAAACGTGAAAGCTGTTTTTCTACTTATGAGTTCATTTTGCTAAGTACTATTTAGGCTTTAAAAATAGAAATAGGGTTTTCTTTACGTACCACTTCCTGTCGATCCATCGAACTATAGAAGTCGGAGCTATGGTCTGAAGAATCTTCTAAGCAACCGTCTAAGATCATTCTTTATTGACACATTATATGTTTGTCCTATAGAAATCTTATGGTCACTTTTCTAACTAACTCTTCCTCATTAAACGATTAGCAAGTGCCCTAAAAATATCAAAGTTTTGCTTTTCTAAGAGTACGGGCTGGGTACGTTTATCGGAGAAAATTATTCTCATCTTTCTCAGAAGCAATCTCATTCATATCTTCGCTGCCTTTGAGTTTTTGAAATTAGGTCGATGGTCTCTTGTGATGTGACAGTTTCTTTGGCCATTCGGTAATCTTGATGATCAAGGAAAAGTTCGGTATAGGTATAAGTTATAAAATGGTGAAATAGTAACGTTTGCTATACAATTACATGAGACCGAAAATAAATTCTAAATACCAACATAATTTATCTTTTTAACACTTTGCTCTATGCTGTTGATGTTGAATCATGTAATTTATTGCAAATGGGTCTACTCTGCTGTAGGCCGGTGTAAATCATAACACGTGTTACGCATACAACGAATCGATGGCCACAATTTAAAAAAGAATCTTTGTTTTCCAACGTCTCTTACTAAGCTATACTACACAATCCACTACGAAGTCCTCACATCAAACTGTTATGAGCCGTTCACTTGATCTAAGCGGCGGAACACAAAACACAATTTTCCGAATTATCGCAGTATTCACGTCTCGACACCAACACCGCCTGCCGATACTTCTACAAAGCCACTGCAGATTTCCCGCCTCTTACACTAACTTCGTACGAAGCTCACACACCTCTTACACAAATAAACACTACCGAAATAATAATTACAAAGCGATAGCCGATCTGTTTACTGACCTGCATGGTTTGAATTTATTCTGGTTATTGTTATTTGCATAAAAATGAGACTGTTAAATACATGATTGTAGGCCTAATAGGTAGAGTAGGGCATAAATGTTAAATACGGAGATTTGATTCATACTTAATAAGGTATGTGTCTTTGCTCAAAAGAAGACACATTATTTTATTTGGCATTTACTTGACAAATAATTTCGTATTTTAAGCCAATAAAATGGCATAAAGATGAAAGTTAGAAAATACGCATTATTTATTTTTCACCAAAGATCTTTTGTTTGTGTTTTAGATCGGCGCTGATGGAGCGAAATCCGCAGTACGGGAGGCGATGGGCGCCCAGTACCTCTCCTGGAACTATGACCAGATGGGAGTGGTGGCCACATTACACCTCGCTGAGGTAAGTTCTGTATGTATGGAGTAGTTATTTCTAAATCTGGTCCTTTCCGCATCGGCTAGTTTCACTCCGCTGCTGGGCATATCCATCATAAGCCAATATTAGCATCACTAAGCCCGGCCACTAAGCCCGGTCTGCAGCTCTTTGCATCCAGTTCCTACCAGATCCTTACCACTCCATTTGACAGGTGGACACTACTACACTGCTATCATACTGATGATTAAGTTAAGTAATAATAGAACGTTAGTAACCAAGGGTTGCTATACATCAATTGCATACTCGTGCTATTAGCTCCCTCGCTACGATCGGGCGCCAAATACCTCGTATGCAATTGATGCTTAAACCCGAAATTATTACTATGCTTTACATATCGAGTGATAGATAAGTTCAAATAAAGGTTTTCTTTTGAAAATTATAGTATGAAAATAGGTTGAACAAGTAAACAAAACCAACTTACTATAAAGGATTTCATCCATCACAAAACATCTCCATTCGCGTTAGAAATTGTATTTAATTCGCAGTGAGTATTTTGTACGTCATACTGATTGTTTAAATATTTTGATGTATCATATTAAAATACTGAGTAATAAATCGACAAACTTTAATTTTACTTTACTGAAATTAGAAATTCTAAATCCATATCCAGTTTTAAACTTAACTTCAAGAAATTTTTACTTCAAGTACAAAATATTTTTCCACAAGCTGTTGCACTGGGACAAACTAATACGGTATTTAATATTGGTCTAGTAGTGTGAATATTTATATATTTAAAAAAATGTTTTTGTTATAATTTTTGCAAATTTAAAATATTTTTTATAGATCTCATTTAAGTCCAAAATTTATTAGTTTGTATGTGAATTTAGTTGTATCATTATTACCTATTTTTAATATTGAATGATGGAAACAAGTTTGCTGTCCACATTTCATTTAATTTTGGCTTCACAGAATACCAGCGCTGTAGGTAGCTTCTGCTTCCTGCACATATGCTGAGTGGAGACCATTTTTGTTCCCATTACACAATATAATTTCTATTTTAGGATAAGTTTAATTTTGTAACATGTTGTTATCGTGTTGTGGAGCAAAATAAAATTATTTTCTTTCTTTTCTTTCTTTCTTCTTTCTATAAAAAGCACAGATCAAAAATATATTTCATTTACCATGTTTCTTTTTTTTTAACAATGGTCTTTTATAGAGCAGGATATATATAAATTATATCAAAATAAAAACATGTTCTCCCGTACTAACTCGATGATCACTATGAGGAGTTATTTTTATATATCGACCCACAACATGCATATCCCAAACATCTACTAAATAACTTTAAACTTTGTATTCCAGGAAAGTGAAAACATGACCGCCTGGCAGAGGTTCCTTCCCACTGGACCAGTTGCACTTTTGCCTTTGGACTCCACGCGCAGTTCTCTCGTCTGGTCAACTACGCTGGATCATGCCAAGGATCTACTCCGGCTGCCCGAGGAGCAGTTCGTGGATGCTCTGAATGATGCACTGGTAAGAGAGAAAAAAAACAAAATCCTTTGTAATAAGGAATCCAACAGGCATGAAACTGTGTATCTATCCTTACCTTGGATATTATAGTCAACAGACTAAATAGACCTATGCTTAAACATTGCATACTGCGCTATGTGGCGCATCCCGCAAGGATCATTATCATAATCGTCATCATATATATGGCTGTACGGCTTTTCCAGATGATTTACCATAGGTCGTCGTAAATATGATTAAAAAATTGCAATGCCAAACTAAATTGACGATCAGCTGATTAATACATACATACATAAAATTACGCTTTTATCCCTAATGGGGTATGCAGAGCGAAAACGACCTAAACAAAGGTCGTTCCGCCACGTCTGATAAGTTTTGAGGGTTATTACAGTTGATTATAATGTATATTGCTATAGTGACAGGTTGTTACTCCATCGCCCAAAATTGCAATATACTATAACCCTCGAATCCCTTAGCTGGTTTTTAAAGCATGCCCGGGAAGAGATGCAGTTGGCACATTCTATGTTTTTCTATTACTCCTAGTCCAGCATGGAAGAATGCTGATTAATCAGTCATTTTATTCTTTGTGCAAGTGATTAACAGCATTAACCTAGTTCTTATAATAAAAAAGCACATCATCTAATTGCTATCGCTTCGTAGAGGGCTCAATTTAATTTAATCATGACTACAGTTTCGTTGACTGAGCAACCCCTATCAGTTTGCGGGACGCTATCCCTTATACCATATATTAGTTAAGTCGTGATTTGTGCAACTACGAATCTCTCCGATAAGGAGTTCCCAAGGCAACGCCATAAGCCGAGGTTCGAGCCCTAGTGGGCGCCCTTACGCAATTGCCATTCCACTTAAGGGTGTAGATTGCGTGTAGCAACCCCCGCCTTAGCCCGGTGACGCATTATATACACTTTGTAGTATTTTGCAAACAGGTCCATTAAAAAAAAAAAAATGCTAACTACGAATTGCTACCAGTATTTTTTTCTTCTCTTCCAGTGGAAGCAATACCCTCGCAGTAGCAGCGTGGACGCCTGCATGTCCTGGGTTTCCTCCTGTCTCCGCCGAGTGGGGTTACCAGACGGCGCTCAGAGACAACTGCCGCCTTCTATCAGGAATATCGCGGCCGGTTCAAGGGCTGCCTTCCCGCTAGGGTTCGGACACAGCACGCGCTATGTGGCGCACGGAGTCGCTTTAGTAGGGTAGGAAAAAATAAAAATGCTGGCCAAATTGTATGAACCTGCGCATGAAATTGAATAACTTTCCCTTAGAAACATATTTCCAATTGTGAGAAAATGTATGCCCCTTCCATACAAATGGTCCCAGCTGTTGAAGTGTTTATTTTTTTGGGCGTCCTAAATTTGTTTGATATTGTTTCGAACTATGTTCCTTGGAGAAAGTTGTTTAGATTTTTGGGCAACACCCTTAAATTTGGTCGCTACGGTTGCATTCTATTTTACAAACTCCCTAAGACGGCTAAGGTTAACATTCTGTAATACTCCAAGGCAAGGCATCACTCACATCAAACCTTTATGTAGCTTGCATTGGCTATGTAATGCAAAAAATAATTATTTATATCTTATTATACTTCCGTGCTGGACTGGGAGCGATAGAAAAACATAGAATGTTCTAGCTGCCCTTCCTCTCAGGCATGCTGGAGAAGTCAGCAATACGGATTCGAGGGTCGCAGTGTATTGTAATTTAGGCGATGGGCTGACAACCTGTTACTATAGTGATACACATTACAATTTAAAATTGCCCTAAATATTAGTCAGTCATGACGTCAAAGCTTTCACTAAGCGTTTTACGCTCTGCCTACCCCGTAAGGGATAAAGTCGTGAATTTATGTTAGTATGAAATTAAATCTCTTTATTCGTTCTAGAGTAGTAAGTACATATAGGTGTTACAGATAACATGGCCTTTTGTTGCCCGTGTTACTACCAGGGCGTCCTTTCACTCAACCGTTAGGTGTACGAATATTTTGTTAAAATTTATAACGACATACAAGAATCAAACATTATAGAAAACAATAACAGGTTTTAGTCCATTAGAATTAAATATGTATATAATGGCGTCGATTCTCGCGATTCTTGTTCTTTTCGTATCAACGGCAAGTCACACAGTCGATCTCCAATAGTCGGCGACGCCAGCCGCCCGTAGGTTAGCCTCGAGGAAGTCTTCTGCAGTGCAGGTGATCGGGAGGTTGATAATCCTAATTCTAATTCTTAACTAGCGCTGTAACTTTCTTAAGTTTGACATAAGAACAAGTTAGCAAGTGAAAACACACAAGTGGACTTTGACATTTCTTATTTGACGTAAGACGCTTTAAATAAGAACTGAGCATAGAGCATGCTTCCTTATTTTACGTCATGTGTTTATTTGCTATCCTGTTCTTATGTGAAACTTAAGAAAGTGACAGCGCAAGCTAAGAATTAGTTTTAATATTATGCCGCGAGAATCGACACCAATATGTATGTATTTATTTATCTAATAACACTTCCGTGCTGGACTGGGAGAGATAGAAAAACATAGAATGTTCCAGCTGCCCTTCCTCCCGGGCATGCTGTTGAAGTCAGCAAAAGGGACTCGAGGGTTACAGTGTATTGTAATTTAGGCGATGGGCTGACAACCTGTCACTATAGCAATACATATTACAATCTAAAATTGCCCTCAATTTTTGTCAGACGTGGCGAAAGCGACTTTTACGAGGCGTTAAACGCTCTGCCTACCCCGTAAGGGATAAAGGCGTGATTTATGTATGTATGTATGTTATTTATCTATCTATCTTGTATGTTATTTATTTATCTATTAAACAGCGACGCGGCCCACCGGGTGCACCCTCTGGCGGGGCAGGGCGTCAACCTCGGCTTTGGCGACGTCAAGGATCTCACACAACTGCTCGCTAACGCCCTCTACTCTGGATTAGATATCTGTAAGTTATGGTTGATAGAAAAAAAAACTAAAATATATCAGCTGTTTCTCTTCTTTGGAATACTGTAATAGTCATAAGTGGGACTCCAGCGAGAGTTTCAAATTCAGCCTTTCTTAGCCATTGATGTTCTGTCTCCCTGGTGAGGGATATAGACGTGATTTTATGTGAAAATCAAAAAGATTAAACAAATTGGGAACAAAAATGGGTTTTCATACTAATGAAGTCAACTGAACAACCTATCAAGTTGTTCAACTTCACGGGTAGGATTTTCCCCCTTTCGGGGTTTTCTGTATATTGCAATTTATGGGCTGACAACCTGTCGCTATAGTAATATACCTACAAATATATCTTAAATAACCCTCCAAACTTTGTCAGACGTGACGTCAGAACGAACGTTTACGCTCTGCCTACTTTATTAGGTATAAATGCGTGATTGTATACTTCCATGCTGGACTGGGAGCGAGAAAAAATATAGAATATGCCAGCTGCATTTCCTCCCGGGCATGCTGTAAAAACCAGCTATTGCGGTTTCAGTATATTGTTATTTAGGCGATGGGCTGACAACCTGTCACTACAGCAATATACAGATCTTTTTTAAACAACCCTCAAAAGTTGTCAGACGTGGTGGAACGACCTTTATTTGGGTTTTTGACGCGCTGCCTACCCCATTAGGGATACAGGCGTGATAGTATGTATGTATTATATGATTTTACATCATCTTTTTCATCTTTAAAAAACTGACTTCAAAACTGATCATTGCTATCTATCCCCACAGCGCACCACAGCTGGCTAGAGAAATACGAGAGCATACGACAGAGGCACAACGTCCCTACCCAGCTAGCAGTGGACGCCCTACACAGATTATATTCAGTCAAGCTTCCACCTTTTGTTCTTCTGCGCAGCGTGGGGCTTCAGCTCACCAACGCACTGCAACCTGTCAAGGTAAGAACCTAATATTGTTTAGCCAATGGTTTCGATTCTCGCGACATAATTCTAATTCTTAGCTAGCTCTGTCACTTTCTTAAGTTTCACATAAGAACAGGATGGCAAATAAACACATGACTTTGACATTCCTAATCTGACATAAGACTGCTTATCGTCTTTCGTCAAATAAGAAATGTCAAAGTCATGTGTTGTAGAAAAGACAAGCGACATCTATGCGTCACAAGAAAAAACACAAAGTCCATGAGTCGTATTTTTCAACCGCTCGTACCTGAATTCGCATACGAAAAAGCAACATTCGCATACGATATCCCAAAATCACTATTTTTGAATACTTATACGTATGCGACACTGTAACGAGTGGTCCTAACCACTAGTTTTCTTTTCTACTACTCGAAACCTAAGTAGATCATGACAGTGACACAGACAATTATTAGACAAATGACACTTTAACTTTTTAATTTACTTGCATTTTCGTTCGGTATCTCTGCGATTCTTTTTCGGTTTTTCAAATCAACGATTTTTGTTAGTGGTAGTGGTGATATAGTAGGTGTAGTGTGTCTGCGTAGAACGAAAACAATTTATGGGATTAGACTTTATTGGCAACACAGATTTCTATTGCTTTAAAAATGGAGCATTCCATGGAAATCAGTAACTTTTTATTTAAAAAAATGTACGCATTTAATAATTTTGCAAGTATGTATTAACAAGGCAGTTAATTAGTTATTGTGTATACATCAGTAGTTTTTCTTTTACTTCTAAACTTCTCATGAAATCTGGACCAATACACACTACTCTCTTAGTCTAATGTTCAGTATGAAAACTTGACCATATTCGAAGATTGATGTTTTCTTTGTTGTAGAAATTGTATTGTTATTTCATGTTTGATAATAAACCTTATTTACAATATAAAAAGTGAATTTTGTTTTTGGGACTAAAATCTGTAAAAATGTTTTCAAAAATTACTTCGCATCTGGATCGTGTCGCTTACGTGACAAATAAACTCATTAAGTCTCGTAAAAACTAAACTTTCGGGTAGGTGTGATTTTAATTTTATTTATAAACATAACCCACTAGAAACATCAAGTTGCGGTAGATTATCAAGACATTGTGCTTGTCTGAATACATTTATTGGGCTTAACGTGTGTTGTCGCTTACGTGACGAATTTATCGAGAATACCTAATGAAACACTAGAATTTTGATGGATTCACCACAGCCTAGTGCAAATGCTTTACGGAAACGAAAATTCCACAACAAAAAGAAGGATGAAAAAAAGGAAAATGAAAGGATTAAAAGGCTTCAAAAATTAAAAGAGGAAAAAAATACTGAAAAACAACTTGAAGAATTACTAATAAAGAAACGGAATAATAAGAGGCAAGAAAGGAAAAGAAAACGACAGCAGCAACTAGATTTGAACAGATCAGATAATTCCGAAGCTTCAACTACAGGTGATTGTTCAATTAGCCCTTATACATGTAAGCAGGCTTATAGAAAAGCAGTGTTAAAATGCATACGAAGCTTACCATCCTGCCAAATTAAACAAAAAGTGGTTGTTCACGGTGTATGCAATCGCTTGGGAATAAAACTTGCACAAGAGACGGAGAGGAATCTGAATCTGACCGATAATCAAGAACGCGAAAAAGCACAGACAGTGAGAGATTACTTCTTCAGATCCGATATAGTCTTCACTTGTCCAGACATGAATAAATTAATAGCATGGCTGTTTGGAAACTGGGGAAAAAAAATACCTTACAAAAACATTACCTGACAATGTTTATGAAAGAAGCATATGCCATTTTCTTTCAGGAAAACCCAGAAACAAAAATAGGCTTTTCAAAATTTTGCAGTTTGCGCCCACCGAATGCATATGCAATGCTTAAAAACACACCTGCTGAAAATTGTAAGTGTAAACTTCATGAAAATTTTATCATGAAGTTGAAAGAAATTAACACAACTTACTCAAATCAATTTTGGAAAGACGTGAGTGTGATGATCAGCTAACGTCCGAATTCTGGAAAAATGATTGTGATAACTGCAAAAATCTAAGAAAAATGGACGAGCCAAGTAGTGTGACAAAAACTGGTAATTGGAAAGAGTGTGGGTAAAACTAGCTGATAACAAAATTAAAATAAAGGTCAATGAGACGAGCTTAGGGGCTCTTTACAAAAAAAATGTATTGGTTTACGCTGAATTTGTAATTCACGTACAAATCAAAAGGATCCAAAGCGAGGAGTTCAATTTCGATAAAAAAACGCGAGGGCACTAGAATTTTGCAAGTAGACTTTGCAATGTCCTACTCGAGTGTGAACCAAAATGAGATACAGAGCGCGCTTTGGGCAAGATACAGTGTGACTTTGTTCACGGTAGCTGTATTTTTCCGAAATCAATGCCAGACCTACGTTATTTGCTCCGACTGTCCAAATAAAAACAAACACAATATTTGTGTTTATGAATCATCTTTATAGTCAAATTTTAAATGAAAATTATGAAAACAACATGTACGCGATGTTATTTAGAGTGTTGGCCCATTGTCTGAGTTTAAAAATAAGTTCATGGTGCGGTCACTTAATTATTTAACAAAGAAACAGCATAAACAATTTTCGTGGAAATACTCTGCAACTTCCCACCGCAAAGGAGTATTTGATGGAGTCGGTGGAAACGTTAAACGTCTGGTAAAACAAAAAACAATGTCACAGCGGCAGGATAGCTCTGTATTGCAAACAGCTGAGGAGTTTACTATTCTTGTTTCCAATTTAGTCCGCAATACAAAAATTATATACATACCTCAAGCACAGATTGAGGCGGAAATTGCAGGAAAACGTCCATGGGAAAAGGTGGACGCTTGCGCTGGGATATCAAAATTACATGTTTTGAAATGTGACGGAGAGGTCGTACGAGGGCAAAAACATGCCCTGTGTACAGAAGAAACAGTATTCCGGCCAAAAACGACTAACTTTATATTATAAAATCGTACGTGTCGCCTTACGTGACAAGCCTGTCGCCTACGTGACACAACATTTTTGTTTGATTTTCTGTAACTTGTAATTGTTATATTCATAAAAAACGTGTTCAAAAATCATTTATTCTTTATTTTAGTGTTTAAATATCAAAATATGTCCCTTGTTTTAATAGGTTCGCTAAAAAATACAAGATTATCACATAGCTTACGACTGCGGTTGACTGAGGGTCGCTTACGTGACGCTTTTTATTTCAATTATTAGTCTAATACTTTTAAAATTTATAAAATATAAATGACATGTATTTGTTAAGCTTTACCCAAACTATGTGTAAGTACCATTGTTTATTTTTTGCAAGGTTCAGTTAAAGTGTTAAAAAGGTGTAAACTTAAAAAAACGCGTACGATTGTCGCTTACGTAACCATGGAATGCTCCAAATACGTTAAATCGTGTGTGATAGAATTTGATTTCGTACGCGAATGATTTTAGTATGCGTTTTCAGTAATTTTCATACGCAGTTCAGAAATACGACTCCTGAAACGCGGTATAAATTTTTTCACTGCGAACTGCGCACCATCCAGACCTTCCGATCCGACTTACTTATTACTTCCATATACTTCCATGCTGGCCTGGGAGCGAGAGAAAAACATAGAATGTGCCAGCTGTTTTTACTCCCGGACATGCTGTAAAAACCAGCAATGTATGTATGTGAAATATTACGACTAAATGTCTGTGTGGTAAGGTTCCCACTAAAAACCAGCGCTACAGTCTTTGACTGTAGCCTATGCTGAGCCTGGGAACCTTTTTAGTATCTAGAATGTTAGTTTTCAATTTGTCCGATTGTAACATTTATGGTACCGAATGAATGTTTTTTCTTTCTTACTTTCTTATTTCAATATGCAATTAATTTAATTTTTAACACAGATTTTTGCCCGGTCTGCAATCAATTTTCCTTCTTGAGTTGGTTATACCATTCGATTTAGGATGTTGGATCGGAAGGTCTGGGTGGTCTATTAGTTTTTACACTAACTCTGTCTCCGATCCGGGGCGCTTAATATAATAACAATATCAGTCGTAATATTATATGCGTCAGAGTGTTTTATCTTTGCTTTGTGTCCAAAACTGCATAATGGGTGTTATTGGATACCTTACTAACACTTTATTTGAAACCGGTATGACCTTTCGACAAATGAAGTCATCTCCATGCTTTAACACTTTTTATGATGTTGAAAAATCTTTCCTGTGTCGTTTTACAATGTTATCATACCACATCCATTCCCATCCATATGATCCAACGTATTTTCCCCTACGGTTGACTGAGGGTCGCTTACGTGACGCTTTTTATTTCAATTATTAGTCTAATACTTTTAAAATTTATAAAATATAAATGACATGTATTTGTTAAGCTTTACCCAAACTATGTGTAAGTACCATTGTTTATTTTCTGCAAGGTTCAGTTAAAGTGTTAAAAAGGTGTAAACTTAAAAAAACGCGTACGATTGTCGCTTACGTAACCATGGAATGCTCCAAATACGTTAAATCGTGTGTGATAGAATTTGAATTCGTACGCGAATGATTTTAGTATGCGTTTTCAGTTTTCATACGAGCAGTTCAGAAATACGACTCCTGAAACGCGGTATAAATTTTTTCACTGCGAACTGCGCACCATCCAGACCTTCCGATCCGACTTACTTATTACTTCCATATACTTCCATGCTGGCCTGGGAGCGAGAGAAAAACATAGAATGTGCCAGCTGTTTTTACTCCCGGACATGCTGTAAAAACCAGCAATGTATGTATGTGAAATATTACGACTAAATGTCTGTGTGGTAAGGTTCCCACTAAAAACCAGCGCTACAGTCTTTGACTGTAGCCTATGCTGAGCCTGGGAACCTTTTTAGTATCTAGAATGTTAGTTTTCAATTTGTCCGATTGTATCATTTATGGTACCGAATGAATGTTTTTTCTTTCTTACTTTCTTATTTCAATATGCAATGAATTTAATTTTTAACACAGATTTTTGCCCGGTCTGCAATCAATTTTCCTTCTTGAGTTGGTTATACCATTCGATTTAGGATGTTGGATCGGAAGGTCTGGGTGGTCTATTAGTTTTTACACTAACTCTGTCTCCGATCCGGGGCGCTTAATATAATAACAATATCAGTCGTAATATTATATGCGTCAGAGTGTTTTATCTTTGCTTTGTGTTCAAAACTGCACAATGGGTGTTATTGGATACCTTACTAACACTTTATTTGAAACCGGTATGACCTTTCGACAAATGAAGTCATCTCCATGCTTTAACACTTTTTATGATGTTGAAAATCTTTCCTGTGTCGTTTTACAATGTTATCATACCACATCCATTCCCATCCATATGATCCAACGTAGTTTCCCCTGCAGTAAAAAGCTTACTTCTGTGGGTTACTTCCACATACTTTCAATCGCAACCTCTAATACTGTTTTGTTCTCCTGACACACGATATGTTCTAGAGAAAGGTCAGGTCAGGAGTACCCTAAACTGACGAGCGAACATGAAAAGATTGATGAATTTAGATGACGCGAAAGAAGTTTGCAAGGATCGTAGCAAATGGATGGATGTGATCTCTGCCTGCTCCTCCGGGAAAGAGGCGTGACGTTATCTATGTATGTATGTATACACGATATCGTACCTATGATGTTGCTCATCTACTCGTAACACTACGTTATGTAAGGCTATATCGTGATGTCGTATGAACTATGAAGCATCACAATAATTGCATACTCGTATATAAACCTACTTACATCTTACGTAAAACTAGTACGTGTATGTTAGATACCACGTATTTTATGTATCCTAAATCTTCCATGCTGTACTGGGAGCGAGAGAAAAGTATAGAATGTTCCATATGCATTTAAACCCGGGCATGCTGTAAAAACCTGTTAAGGGATTCGAGGGTTTCAGTATATTGCAATTTAGGCGATGGGCTGACAACCTGTCACTTATATACCTACAAATCTATCTTAAGTATCCCTCAAAATGTTGTCAGACGTGGAGGAATGGCCTTTTTTGGGTCGTTGACGCTTTGCCTACCTTTAGGGATACAGGCGGGATAGTATGTATGTGTGTAATGCTTCTTCTCCTTTGTATGTTCATTGTTTAAGTATATGTACGGATATATATAATAACAACTAGAACAATTTAATGGTTTCAATGAATAATTAAAACACAAAAGCGTCTCAGTACTACGATTCTGTAATGATCCTGTACTTAGGTTTAGGTTTTGCGTGTTATGGAAGGCACGTTCTGCCGTAGACATTGAGCTGGTTTGTTTACGTCAACATTCAGGTTGACCGCAAAACCTTATTAATTCTAGTCGTGCCTAGATAAGATAACCAACATTAATACCGTATAAAACATATCTACCTATCTATTACGAATTTGCAATACTACAATACTCACTGGCTATCTTGTTTTAGTTTACAAAAAAAATACAAACTGCGCATATTTTATGCGTAGGTATGAGTTATTGTTATCGCCTTATCGGTCACAACACGCCATTTACCACATCCATTTACAATAGACGTGGCAAATATTAGATAAAGGTTGTTATAACTACGTACAAAGTTGAATTAAATTCGGGATAGCTAAAACTTATAGGTGCCTACATAGGTAGGTAGTTACTGATTGATTGTTCATATTATGATCGTGTAGCGAAATAATAATCTGATATTTGTACCGATTCCTTGAGGACACAACTTAGTTAAGTTGTGTCCTCAAGGAATCGAAATCTTGACTAAAATTGTTGTCGTCCCTTTCTGTTATCTCATGATAAAAAATACAGGTATAGACTTATATTAGTTATAGTTATATTTTTGCAGCTACGAATTTGTACCATTCTTATGATTAGTACGTTTGTTATCATTACCACTGAATGGGCCTTGTCCGATTTAATTAAAATCCCTCGTTTTTTTTCTGCACATTGGAATAAGATAACATATTTTATAAAATACATATCGGACCATTATCTCCAAAGAAATAAATTAAATTCTGTTGTACGGAACTATTGTTGTAGCAGTGGACTAAGTTGTTAAAAAATAAAAACTTGATTGTAATTTGTAATAATCTCAATTATATGACAATTAAATTCACAAGTTATGATAACTGTCACAGGTGACAGTGAGATTAATGCAGATTGTGATCAAGTTTTTATTTTTTTATTGTGTAGGCTAAGGAAAATTAATCAACATTCCGCACAACATAGTCCGCGGCTGCCACTAACAGAATTTTATTTATTTCTCTGGATGTAAAGGTCCGATATTTTATGATAGAATATGTTATCTTATTCCTACGTGCAGAAAAATTGCGATGAATTTTAATAAAATCGGACATGGCCCATTATTTTTTCCTGCTTGCATCTTATCACTTATTCTAAATAAATTATTCCCTCACCACCGTTAGGATAATTAATAAGAAGACATATATGTGTGCTTCGCTTTGCCCTCGTTCAACCCACAGGTCGTTAACACTTCCCAGTAGTAAGCAACTATTAATACAAGTTGTTTTGCCCCAAGCCTCACAAGTCATTGTACTCAGACAAATATAACACTATCCATATAACGCTTAATTTCAAATCGATTTCACCTCATATTTTAACAGATTAACTGGTCAACTAACAATTAAATAATTACTTAAGTACTTACTTAATAACATAGTTAATAGATTAATATTAATGAATTTTGTATTGTTTTGTTCTAGAAACTGATAATGAGTCAAGCCACAACGTAAATGAAACCATACATCTGGACGGATTTTGTATAGATTTTTTGAAAATAAATTATATAACTGATAGCTAAATGATTGCAAATCGTTTCGGTCGGATCCTGGTTGTTTTTTACTAGGATATTATGTTTGTATTAAAAGGAGGAGTCGATTAAGTTATTTCTTAGTGCAATAAACATATTTTTACAGTGGATTTTGTTTTCCTTAACAATTAATATACCGACCGGGTGTAAGGGACAGCGTCTCGCAAACTTATAGGAGTTGCACAGTCAATGAAGCATTCTTTTTTTACATCTCTTAAAAGAATTTGCTGGTGAATGTTGTACTGTATCGTTGATTGAGCAACCCCTATCAGCTTCTGGGACACTGCCCCTTACACCCGATATTAACATAATCATTTAATAAAAAAATTAAGACTATTTATTTATTAGGCTAGGATTTAAGCAAGTATTTCCATATGGTGAAGCTATTTGAATATAGACTGTTTTGCGATTTATAAAAATAAAATAATTGTATCTAATTAAAACACATTATTATTCGTTATTAAAATAAATGTTAAATTACATACGTACAATACTGTTATACAGTAAGTAGCAATCCTACAAACGTACAATTTAAGACCATGCCTACCTCACTACTTCAAAATAAGGTGATTGAAAGTAACAAACAAGTTTGCGAATAATAAATTTTTTGGTAATTCTGTACTCTTATCTACCTGCGCTACTACTAACCTCATATTTTTGTGTCTCGTCTTTTGTTTCTAGAAGAGATAAAGATGAACATTACGAGAAGAAAATAAGGTCTTTTAGATAAATGGACATTACGAGATGGGATCAGCCCAAGGATCAGACAGACGGATTAAGCGTGTGGTATTTCATAAATCCATTCAAAGTTATTTGGCGAGCCTAGACTAGACAAAGGCTTCCCTAACATTAGGTAGTTGGGTCTTAATTTCCAAAATGCTACACACTTTACCAAAATTTTCTTTCTTTTGATCGATAGTAGCAGGCAAGTTCGTACAAGAACTTGCGTGTTCAGGAAACACCTAGATATTTCCTGCAGTGCGATAGCGACGGGCAAATCGAGGTCTATAAACATACATAGCATGCAAAGGCTGGCAGCTGCTGACGATCGAGGGTGACGTCACAATGCGCGGGTAAGCGGCCATCTTGCTTTGCGCCACTCGTCAGACTAGCCAGCTGAAAGCAACCTTAAACCAAACAAATACGACTTAATTTAGACTACATCCACTTATAAGACCTGATCACATGTATCGCAAATAATGCGTCATTCTCATTGTTCTTGCGTGAATCGGTTCGAAGTAAAAATATTATTGTTCAGCAATGAATGACTATATTCATAACATGATCATGGCATGACTAGGTTCCATGTATCTACATACTGTACCTTTAAAACAGATCTGGGACATTTTGGTAGATTGTTAATCGTCTTAGGCAAAATTGCAACTTAATGTCGCTAGATGATATCCAAGGTATCATCCAAGGGATTTTCCCTCCAACCAAGCATCTAAGCAAGCCCTAGACCCCTCATCTCTCACTTCTAATCCCCTTTCTTCCCCACAGCACTGCCAGTAGTGTCAGGGAAATTAATCTTTCTCTTCCTACTAAACTGAATTGATCACTCGTTCATTAGTTTTTCAAAAGAACATTCAGCAAAATATATTGTCAGAGGTTACTACTGTTTGGGAGACCATCTCAGTTTCTTAAATTAATAATAAATAAATAATGAAAACCTAGAAGTCTTTGTTATCATTCTTATTACTTTAACAATATTCCCACGAGAAGCTGTTGGTACTTTAATAATACTTAAGCCACGTCAAGGTAAAACAAGTCCCATGGCCGTTGAGGAATGTTCCCCTTGTCTGTTGTAAGAAACCGTTATTTTACCTGCTGGGACTCAAAAGCCAGACGGAGCGAAGGGTGGCTATAATGTAACCGACGGGACGAATGTTGAATAAATAATAACAGAAATGGAGCATGTCTGAAATGAAGCAATCAATTTACTCGGCCCACTAGACTAGACATTTTTATTTGGACCTACATTCATAGTTTTTCAATGATTATTTTGAGCTAATTTTAAATCAAGTTAGTAACATCAAATTAAAAACCTAGTCTATGTTCAAACTGAACAACTTTTCTTAGTAACTTTTCTCGAAATATCCGTTATAAAAATATGTCTCCATTTTTCGAGAAAATGTTTTTTAGTTTGCTGATAAGAACTCGTTCTTAAAATATTTGCACTTGATTTAAAAATAACCATAAATATTTTCTATCTCGTTTCATCTCATCTCATAGCTAAAGCTGTACAAAATTCTGACCTTTAGATAGAATGTTCTAGAAGGTTTAATCTAGGTCCTCTGGGAAAATCAATAGCGCGATGCAGTATCCCCCTCACCCCTTGCGGGGGTGCTTCCTCTTGGCCCAGCCAGACCTCCCCTCAAACCCTCCATACCCCTCACATTTTACAATATGCGCGTTTGGAAGTGCGCCACCGATGTTAGCTTTATTATACTGGAACGTAGTTATAGATCTAAGAGTGAAGGTAGGGCGTCAACTGCCAATTTACACGCTTTTCTCCAAATCTGAAAAGTTTTGAGGATCATACAGCCGTTATTATGTACTTTTTACTTATATTTTATGCTTAGTTAGATCTTTAGTCAAATTGAGTCATCAGCATCAAAATAAACAAAATAAATCTTTGCATTCGCGTAAAATTTACAACTATTATATCCGTCTCACGGGTGATGATTATGATCATAATCCTCAGTGATACACACGACGATTCCAAAAAAAATCTAGATAATGCTACTGGGAATAATGCGTATTAGGGACTCTTTTATCTGGAAACCTATTTACGTCGATTAATACTGGCCAAAGCAAGGCTGATGGATGACTGACAAAACAAATATGACAGGAATTCAAAATATAAACATATTGATTCGAATTTTTGTTCTCCGTCAAAACAGTTGTGAAAATAGAGGGAAAATAGTAACGAAAGTTGAAATTTCTGGATATCTGGTGAAAATATATAGGAAAGCTAAAAGATTTTCGTCATAAAAACGTAAGAGGTAAAATTTCATGCAATTTCCTCCAAGAGTTTCCTTAATTTACTTGTAAGTACTAGCATGTTAGTTTGAATTCAAACAAAGCATAGCATCCTGAGAAATCTCGTGGCATTGCTATCGATCGTCTATTTTTGACCTTCTCGACGCGAGTCGGCGCGGCTTCGTGCCCGATAGACGCCATTTTGTGAGCAACTGCGCAGCAGCGGGGCTCCGCAGAGCGGCTGTTATAAAAGGCGAACGTGACGTCAGCGCCCACATTTTCGCTTCGTCGTGCTGTGGTGTGGACGTGACAGTGTCGTGCAGTGCTGCTGTTCTACAAGTGACTTTTTGCCTGGTGGATACAGGTGTGTAATATTGTCTCACCACAATATACTTAGCCCTTCCCATTAACCATGGGCTACAGTGCCAACGAAAAGTCTGTTGTCGACTTCTGTGAAAGCAAATCCGAATCCTTGTGCAACTGGGTTCGCCAAGTTAAAAATAAATCTGTTAATGCTAAGAACAAGAGAAAACGTGATCTGAGGATAATCGCCATCTTGAGCAATTCCCTATATCGTGCGGAAAGTGAACTGGTGTCGAAACAAAGAGAGCGTGCCCGACGCTGGGCACAGATGCAAGCTGACCTCGGATTGTGCCATGCAGAGGAAGAAATGGCCAGACTACAACGCCAGAAAATAGATAATATTTGGAAGAATGATCTCAGCGGACTAGATAGCTTTTTCAAAGAACTAGACAATGTCAAGCCAATTCCGAAATAATGATCTAGGTAATGTAAGTCTTTTTGGATCTGTGATATTATGTAGGATGTTTTTCTAAATTACAGTCCCATTGCGTTTCGCGTGGGTCTGCATCCGCCAGCCGCCATCTTGGTCGCCTCGCGCGGGCGTGGCCCTGGCCGCTGCGTTGCTACGAAATGGGTTTGTAGATAACTGTATCGTGCATTTATTTAATTTTAGTCAATTACTTTGTAAATTTTTAGATTGTAAATAATATTTCAATGATTCTATTTGCTAAATGGATTAAATTGGAATTTCATTTTATTCATATTGAATAAGAAAATTGTAACATATGTTTAAGTATGAACAAAATAAAAGATTTTTCAAAAGAACCGTTGTATCTCTAAATAATTTTTTATTTTTTCTTGTGATTTCACCCAAATGTGTTATTCCATGACGTCATCACCGAGTCATCCGAGAAGGTGTTGGGAGGCCGAGCTGCATGAGTGCGCGCGGTGCAGATGCGGTGTGCAGTCGATGCGGCGGAGAGTTGCGGATACCGTCAGTACTCGCGCGGGTGCCCCTGCGGCGGCACTCGTGCACGATACACTCACTCGGTCCCGGTTGTCAGCCCACTACCTCACTAGGTAACCGTTAGGAATTGCGCCATGATTACACCATGTAGAAATAGAAATGTTTACTGGCCCGTTCGCGGGCCTTGCGTATAACATGTCTTTAGATTCCTCTCAGAACCTTCGAGAAGCCGCCAGAGCCTTCCACCACGTCTGGTAGTAGCGCAGACCACGCTCCGAGCGCTGAGGCGCTCGTCAGCGATGCCGAATCTAGGACCATCCAGAATGACTCATGCGTATTGATATTAACTTAGGAATTTGCCGGTGAGTCACAGCTGTTTACAAAGTGATGTCATCAATAACTATTAACTGTAAATATTTTGAGGAACAATGAAAACAATAGTGCCATTATGAGCCTGCTGTCTTCAACAGCAGGCGTTCTTTGTAAATTAACATTGGATCCTAACAGGTATTTTATAATCTATACTATCAAGAGCGAAACATCTTCGAGTGACGTCCTGTCCCACATGTTGAAGAAGTAGAACTTCTACATGACCACAGCTGTGTCTATTGACTCTCTTCATAACCAACCGGCCGAGGTTCTTCCAAGCGCGACACACTACTGCGCAGCGGCGGCCTACTTTCACTTTTAGGTAATACAGGTTTTGTAATTCTCTTTTCAATACATGAGAACTTCTTGAACATATGCATGCTTTTTCAAACAAAGCTATTTTAAATGTTTACCTATTCAAAGCAAAAACAACATGAAAGACCTGATTTCACTCGAGACTGAACTGAACCGATTTCCTTGTTTTTTTTGTGTCGCTAACTTGAATCTTCTCAGCGAGCGTCACCGGTGACGTGCAAGGTGAAAGGAAGGGTGATGATCACGCGCCAACATACCAAGACATACTAGGCTTCACCGTACATCATATCGACATGGGCGGTCGAAGGAAATGCACATTGAGCGTGGGCTGGCTAACATTCCGGGAAGCGTCGACTCTAATGACAACACAAGTAGGAAACTGAGCACTTTACCGAAATCTGAAGAAATAAACTGAGACTTTGCAATGAATTGGATTAGGGAAAACACGTGGATCCTATACGTTAATGGTGAGTTGATGGCGATTCTAGAAATTATTCTTTCTTTTTTTAACGCTGTGTAAATGGTTGTATAGAGTTTTGTTATCAATCTAGGCGCGTGCCTACTTAGGAAAATCCCCAATCAAAACAAGATGACGTAAACTGAATACAATCCATTTATATCGTTATTTTTAATTGAGCAATATAGCTATTACGACAAAAGGATTTAATTGTAAAATTAAGGTTGTGTAAATCGAGCTCGTAAACCTTAATTTTTCCAAATGTATAATTTTGGCATAATAGTTATATCTGTTTACCCTGTAAAATGATAGCCAGCCGCTTGATGTTAGTGCCTACTTACTCTAGTACACTGATAAAAAACTCAAAAGAAATGTCCACTGGGTCCACTTTATTTCTAGATAGGTTGTTTTGATTATTTTGACTGACTTGTGTGAAAACTCCACAGCTATCGAGAGTCTGGGGTCGTGGCAGTCGTGAACGATCACGGCACAGTACGCACGAGAATCGCTGATGCTTCTGCACAAACTAGCCCGGCTGGAGACGTCCAGGCCAGGCTGGAAACCCTCACGGCCAGGCCCCAGGTCTTAACGAGTGGACCACGCCAACTACAGATAAGTCCTACCGTAGTGGGCAATATAGGCAACCCAAAACTTATTATCTATAACTATTGAAGTACGTTTTAAATGGACTGAATATTTTCCATATACATATAAAAGTTCGGTGGATCGATTCCCTTCGGGATAACTTACTTCCATTAGCTTAGGTAAGTGGAGTAATTTCTTTGAGATTCTTCTCCACGTTACTGTGACTGAATCACAAGTCTTATATACTTTTTAATACATCACAGCTTTCTATAATCATCTGTCCTTCAGGACAGTTAGGGCCGCTAATTTATATTTCGAGTTTCAGGTGAAATTAATTTCATAATACCTAATTGATCAGACCGTAAATAACTGTGTTATCGACAGAATTTTAATTAAAATGTACTACTTAAATAATAAGAGATATACAATTCACCAAATTGAAATGAATACCGGGAGATCATCAAAATAAATACTGCAATTGATAAAGATAAAGCACCATAACACATATAAATCGATGATATACGACCCTAAAAGCAAATCGTCAACATAGAAGGCACGACGGTCTAAAGTAATCAAAATTTCCTTTCCAGGCATTAATAACTAATAATAACAACTTTCTAAATCTAAACTAACAATATTGAAGTTATTTGCAAAGCGACACTCGCTTTTTTGTTTGTTTTGTAAACTATTCGCAGGTAGACTGGTCACCCAACATTCTACCCGATACATACAAACGCACTGGATGCCATTCAGCAGAGGCACAGCTAAATCAATAAATAGTTTCTACCGAAGTCATTAATACTGAGGGACCCTTAAATACAAGCGATAGTAGATTGGAAGAGAGATACATGATAAACAATTACAACGCGATTAATTTCAGGAACAACCCGCTACAACAGAAAGATTATAAATATAATAATTAATTAAATTATATGCCAGAAATATTGATAGATATTTCAGAATTTTAATAATATTTTGCTCTGTATAAACAATGTTACAGTGCCAAAAAAGCTAACCTTAACACTTGTATAATTTTGCACAAGTAGTGCCATATTTTGGTGTGGGTGTTACAGGTCCCGTGATGAATATTTTTGAGACATTTGAACCATAACTGGGAAGAATTGTTTTACTATTTCATTTCTCATCAAAACTGTATTCATTGATCCATGCCATAAACCTGAAGATAAGTAACTTTAAAAAAATCTAAAGTATAAATAACATAATGGAATAACTTTGATAAATGATTTGGTAAGTCAACAATGTAATGCAACAAAGAAATTAAATGAAATTTCGCAAGCTATTTCTCATTGCCAAATACGATATTTGAAAATATTTCGACAGCAACGCCACGTGCGTCCCATAACCAGTATCTTTCACAGGAAGCGGATAATTAAATATGAAAATAACTTCACAATACTATTAGACAAACAAATGCACTCAGTTAGCACAACCTTCAAACATCAGAAAATTTGTCTATAAAAAGATTCTTGAAAACCTGCAGCTGCCCTAGCCCATCTTCTTGTTGGATGGTTCCATATTTCTGTTTAGACAGGTCTGTAATAGACTCAAGCATTAATCCATTGGCGTTGATGTAAGGAAACAAGAAGTCTTCGTCACTACGAAGAGCTGACAAAGAATCCAGTAATTTTTAGGAGGTACACAATTCAATGCTATATTTTTATTGAATCTCATCGTCTAATGTTTCAATAACATTCACTGAAGAGCCATGTAGCTGATGAAATAGGAGATCAAATTGTTTAGTCTCTAATAATCTTCATGATACTGCTCGTCTTGGATTGAAAACTGGCTGACGAAGCGACGCAGACAGACGATAAGAAAAATGAAGAGGTATTTAGTTCCTAAAGCCCGACGGGCTTATCTTAATGAGTATGCTTTGGTATATTCTGTTCAGCTCATCAAATTCTTCGAAGTTCGGGAACCACTGCTGCAGGCAGAAGATTCCATGACCATTCCTGTCATCATACCTCTTCCGAGACTTCACACTATCATCCACACAGAGAACTTCGTTCTCAGGTACAAAAAGACACTATAATTAGGAAGTAAAGATCTAAATCTAATAAGAAAATCAAGTAACCGAGCTGAACGAAGGGAAAAGATAAGTTTGGTAAGTGAAATGACTATAATTTTCAAGTTAGTTTTGCCGTTAACTGGGGTCTGATGCTGTTGTAAACTAATTTTCCAGATAATCGGTATGGATTTTGTTTGTTGAATGGTTGATGTTATGCAATGATTTTTGGAAGATTTATTATAGTAACAACGAGGAATAGTATTTAGATAAGTAACGTAATCCTATTTGCCTTCGTATTATGTGCTGCGTAGATTGTTCCTATGACTTCTTCAAACTCTGGCTTTGAATGTGGACGCACATGACTGCCCTGGTATCTGCACCGCATGCTTAGCTGCGCCACGTGAAGAAAATTTAGAAGGTAAACCTAATACTCTAGTTCTTACAATTAGAATTATGAATTTTGGACTAGATAGACTCTATTTTTGTCTGCTAATATTTTTGGTGTTGTTCGCTTTTCTATTTTACACAGTAATTTGGTGTGATAGAGGAAAGAGCGTTGTTGACATCTCACGATCGTTGATGCCTGCTGACAAGAATTTTTAATCAGTTCAACTGCCTCTACCTGCACTACGTAAGATGCTAAATTCTGGACAATCCTGGGTTTTAGATGCATGAGACATCATAGGAAAATGAAAATACTTGTATCTTTAATTTAACTATTCTATAAGCATGCAGCGTAAACTGTTAGCTTAGGTAAGATATTTTTTTTACTCTTTAAATTAATATGACACAAACAGTAAGTAAAACCTGACTTAAACCTGGTTTAGAAGTAAATCCTTATTATTTAAAAAAATAATAGCTAAACGGTAGGGATGATAATATTTTGGATCTTCGTTTCGATTCTGATCGACAGTTTTTGATACGAGCTACAAGAACCATCACCATCTATCACACGCCGAGAAGTGGTCCAAAACGAAAAAAGAAAATCAGGGGCCAGGACTCTAAAGATCGAGGACTTGTAAGTCATCATCGCTATTCATATGCATACGAGCTGCTGTTGTTTTAAAGCCTTAGTGCAGAAGTTGAAACTGGACCGAGAAATAGACCCCAACAGGAATAAAATTGTCTCTTGAGGAACTAATGATAATGCTATTTTATAATGGTTGTTTTTTTGGCGAGCTTCTATTTGTTTAGCTAGGTAAGTGTTCCGGCAAGAAAACTGCAAATAACTTCAATACCCGACAGAAGCAAATTGTAATCCTGACTTCTTCACCTTCCAGATTTATAGATGGTATGTCATATTTAATTTCTTCAAAGTTAAAGATGAGTTGAAAATCCTAGTAAAGTAATATAAAGCAAAAATTGGCACATCAATCTTTACGTCGTAAAACAGCGAGAAAAGATGGTAGGAATTAATTATGTCTCTTGGATCGTCGTGTATTCTTTGTGCAGTTTCTGAATCGAGATGGTTGCGATAGCAAGTGCTCCAGACAAGTTAAACATTGAAGATTCCCTACAGACTTCATGCTGAAATTGGGGATGGTGTGCAAGTTTCTCGCATCAGAGAATAACAGGTATCCATGTTCAAAGATATTACGTAAAATTGGAGTGTTGCAATTCGTAAATTACATAACCCCAGGCGATGGGGGGTAATCACTATTTTGGATTCCAATTGTTCTGCACAGCTAGGTCTTCTAGCTGTTGATTGGGGCTGAGGATTGGAGAACAAATGAAGAAGATGAAAATTCAGCGCATACCAGCAACTGCAGCCAAGATCAGCAGACGTACAGATATTTAGTAACTTTGGAGGTACCCTACAATGTTCAATACTTTTTAATTATAAAAAGAAAGGATGCTGAGGATAATCTTAATCGTTTGGATTTCTTTGGATGTAGTTTGCCTATGTTTAGCTACCTCCTACCTGTCACGTGGAGAAAAGCAGCCCTGCTTCACGTAAACCGAAATCTCGACTCCGTTCCAGATCTTGGAGAATTGTGGTATGATGCCAAAATCTTATTTTTAAATCCTTGAATGAAAATATAGAATGAGAAATTATCTGCTTGTCATTAGACAAGCCTTAATCTTAACCCTTGGATCGTTTACCATGTTTTGCGCAGAGTCCATTAGCTTTTGAGGAGACGGATCGTGGATGGTCGCCCAGAATTTTACACGAAAGACTACCAAAAGTTTCGGCACACCTGTTGAAAAAACAAGGTATTTAATATTAGACATTCCAATATGAATGCTGAGGGAAGATATTCTTAATCTTTTGGATTTGTTTGGATTGGTTTGTCTATGTTTAGCTAGATAAGAGATGGATAAGAGGATACTGCCTGTTACATGGAGAAAAGCAGCCCTCCTGCTGCTTCACTGCGTCTTATAAACAAGAATTTCGACTCCCTCACAGATCTTGGAGAAATGTGGTATGATGCCAAAATCTTATCTTTTAATTCCGTAATAAAAATCTGGAATACATTATACATATTATTCTGGAATGCCATTAGGCAAACCTTATTCTTAATCCTTGGATCGTTTGCCATGTTTTGCGCAGAATCCATTAGCTTTTGAGGAGACGGACTGTGGAATGGAAAGTCGCCCAGAATTTTACAGGAACCATGACGAAAAGTTGCAGCAGACCTGTTGAAAAAACAGAAGGTATATTATAATACTCGTATTTTACATTCCAACATTTATAAGTTTTTAAGACACTAAAGGAATACTAAATACACCAGGTTTAATCTGCTAACGGTGTTCGTATTTTGGATGTTCTGTTTCTGTTCAGCTAGGTAAGTCTTTTGCAACTTTTCATCTGCATCAGCTTCATAAGAAAAGTCTTCGTCACTCAGTCAACGAAGTAATACGAGTTTGCATCTTTCTTTAGCCTGCACATCTAATGGTATGATAATATGATTATCATTGACTGAAAGTTTTTTACCTAATTAGTACGTTTAAGCTTTGTTTTCTCTTCACATTCTGTGTTTAGCCTAGGTATGTAACTATGGATGTTCCTTCATGGTTTTCACAACTGACTTTAAATGGAGCTTGAGCATGCATGCCACTGCATTGCACGGTCACAAAGGGAGGCTAGCCAAAGCAAAAGGCTGGAAAACTAATACCTACATATGTGAAGTTTGTTGTGTCGAGGATATAGTACTTAATGATGTAATAATTTTGTGGCTTGAAGTTGATCTTGTACTAGTAGTGATAGTGGTAGTGAGTTTTTAGTGGCCACACATGGTAAAGATTTTTTTTTAATTTACTACACCAGTTTGAATTTACACGTTGATGAATGATTGTTTGACCAACAAGTTATCACAGATTGCTCCTGCAGTCTTTAACCTAATATGTGTTGAGCTTTGTGTTCAATAGATGCTGGAACTAAGGTGCTGAGTGAATAAAAAAAAAACAAATATGGTTTGTGCAAAATGTGACGTGCTAACTAAACGTGATAACGCTAAACTACTCGTGTGAGAAGGTATCCATAAATTTTAATATTGAGCACAAGGAACTGGAATTGACCTAAAATGCTTTGTTTGCAATTTGGATGTCCTGTTTTTGTTCAGCTAGATCACTCGCCACAAGTAATCTGCTTGGAAACTGCCCGTGGAAGATGCAAAGTATTTTTTATTAAGAGTGCCGTAGCAAAGGAAATTAAGATCTGGTATGGAATGCCCACTATAACTAGTATTTTTAAGCTGAATCATATTTCACGCTGAATATTTCGTTAACATGATATTTTCGTTTTGCGTCGTTGTTCTGTTTTGTTCAGCTAGGTGAGATGTGCCAGACCGCATTGTATGAAACTACCAGCTTGTCATCAACATAGTTCACAATTCTAATGCACCAGAAAATGTTCCTAGAGGTCACTAAATCGGTATGATCGTTTTGGTTTTACTCCTTCAAGTTTTAACTATGTAATGTACCTAACTTACACTTGTGTTAAGTATACATTTGTCTTTTTTGTTTTGTTTTACTTAGGTAATTCAATCTTGCACATTAGAGGGCTTTGATCTGGTATTATTGGAACTATTAGAGCATGCCCTTATCTGAACTGGATTGGACTTAAGTTTGTATTTGCAGCTAACAAGACGAATGATTTTTTCACATAAAGGCTTGCTAACGTTTTAGGCATAATACAGCCAGGTATCACATTGGTCTTGATGTCGTTGTAATAATATCTACTACATGTGGTGACAGTTTATATGTAAGTAGCTATGAGTAGCTGGTAATGTTTACAACTTATTTACCCACATCTTATACACTGTTTTGCATTTGACTACTTTAGCGGTCTTTTGTCCTAACGTGTTTTTGATTTTATTTTCTGTAGATGCTCTGGCGAGGTGCTGTGTAGATGTATGCTATTGCATTGCAGCTGATTCTGGTGTTTTATTTTTGATTATACGCTAAATAATTCTCCAATATATTTTATTATTATGTGTATATTCTTCTTTTTCTTTGCGTTTTGTGCTTGTTTGGAATTTTAGATCAGCAGTTGGAGAATGCCTTAAGATCGATTACCTAGTCACCTAAAACAACACGCATGAAGAAACAGCACGTACGAATTGGTATATTTTTTGCGTATTTTGGTCTTAGAACTTGTAGTACCTAGATAAGTTAACCCTAATCAATATTCCCGAAATGTGGTTTTCTCTTTCCCTCTGTCTAGCTAGATGCCGCTCGACCTGACCATCATGGCCGACCGCTGCTGCCTTGTCAGAGCGTGTCGAGACCACCGCTGCCCTGTCACGGTGCGTCGCCCCAGACCACTGCTGCCTAGCCACAGTGAGTCGCATAGATAGCTGCTGCTGCCTCGCACACAGCGTATCTAGACAGCCGCTGCCTCGCCACGAGCACGGCTTGTCCCGGACCGTTGCTGCCTAGCTCACAACGGGTCCCGACCGCCGCAGCCTTGTCTCGGAGCCCTGACCGCGCCGCTGCCCCGTCACGGTACCTGGTCTGCGCCGCTGCCCCGTCACGGTACCTGGTCTGCGCCGCTGCCCTGTCACGGTGCCTGGTCTGCCCGCTCCGCTGCCCTGTCACGGTGCCTGGTCTGCGCCGCTGCCCTATCACGGTGCCTGGTCTGCCCGCTCCGCTGCCCTGTCACGGTGCCTGGTCTGCGCCGCTGCCCTGTCACGGTGCCTGGTCTGCCCTGTCACGGTGCCTGGTCGGCGCCGCTGCCCTGTCACGGTGCCTGGTCTGCCCACGCTGCTGCCCTGTCACGGTGCCTGGTCTGCGCTGCTGCCCTGTCACGGTGCCTGGTCTGCGCTGCTGCCCTGTCACGGTGCCTGGTCTGCGCCGCTGTCCTGTCACGGTGCCTGGTCTGCCCGCTCCGCTGTCCTGTCACGGTGCCTGGTCTGCGCTGCTGCCCTGTCACGGTGCCTGGTCTGCGCTGCTGCCCTGTCACGGTGCCTGGTCTGCGCCGCTGTCCTGTCACGGTGCCTGGTCTGCCCGCTCCGCTGTCCTGTCACGGTGCCTGGTCTGCCCGCTCCGCTGTCCTGTCACGGTGCCTGGTCTGCGCCGCTGCCCTGTCACGGTGCCTGGTCTGCCCGCTCCGCTGCCCTGTCACGGTGCCTGGTCTGCCTGCGCCGCTGCTCTGTCACGGTGCCTGGTCTGCCCGCGCCGCTGCCCTGTCACGGTGCCTGTTTTGCGCCACTGCCCTGTCACGGAGCCTGGTCTGCCCGCGCCGCTGCCCTGTCACGGTGCCTGGTCTGCACCGCTGCCCTGTCACGGTGCCTGGTCTGCACCGCTGCCCTGTCACGGTGCCTGGTCTGCACCGCTGCCCTGTCACGGTGCCTGGTCTGCCCGCGCCGCTGCCCTGTCACGGTGCCTGGTCTGCCTGCGCCGCTGCCCTGTCACGGTGCCTGGTCTGCCCACGCTGCTGCCCTGTCACGGTGCCTGGTCTGCGCCGCTGTCCTGTCACGGTGCCTGGTCTGCCCGCTCCGCTGTCCTGTCACGGTGCCTGGTCTGCCCGCTCCGCTGTCCTGTCACGGTGCCTGGTCTGCGCCGCTGCCCTGTCACGGTGCCTGGTCTGCCCGCTCCGCTGCCCTGTCACGGTGCCTGGTCTGCCCGCAACGCTGCCCTGTCACGGTGCCTGGTCTGCCTGCGCCGCTGCTCTGTCACGGTGCCTGGTCTGCCCGCGCCGCTGCCCTGTCACGGTGCCTGTTTTGCGCCACTGCCCTGTCACGGAGCCTGGTCTGCCCGCGCCGCTGCCCTGTCACGGTGCCTGGTCTGCACCGCTGCCCTGTCACGGTGCCTGGTCTGCACCGCTGCCCTGTCACGGTGCCTGGTCTGCCCGCGCCGCTGCCCTGTCATGGTGCCTGGTCTGCCTGCGCCGCTGCCCTGTCACGGTGCCTGTTTTGCGCCACTGCCCTGTCACGGAGCCTGGTCTGCCCGCGCCGCTGCCCTGTCACGGTGCCTGGTCTGCACCGCTGCCCTGTCACGGTGCCTGGTCTGCACCGCTGCCCTGTCACGGTGCCTGGTCTGCCCTGTCACGGTGCCTGGTCTGCCCGCGCCGCTGCCCTGTCACGGTGCCTGGTCTGCCCGCGCCGCTGCCCTGTCACGGTGCCTGGTCTGCCTGCGCCGCTGCCCTGTCACGGTGCCTGGTCTGCGCCGCTGCCCTGTCACGGTGCCTGGTCTGCCCGCTCCGCTGTTCTGTCACGGTGCCTGGTCTGCCCGCTCCGCTGTCCTGTCACGGTGCCTGGTCTGCGCTGCTGCCCTGTCACGGTGCCTGGTCTGCGCCGCTGCCCTGTCACGGTGCCTGGTCTGCCCGCTCCGCTGTCCTGTCACGGTGCCTGGTCTGCCCGCTCCGCTGTCCTGTCACGGTGCCTGGTCTGCCCGCTCCGCTGTCCTGTCACGGTGCCTGGTCTACGCCGCTGCCCTGTCACGGTGCCTGGTCTGCCCGCTCTACTGCCCTGTCACGGTGCCTGGTCTGCGCCGCTGCCCTGTCACGGTGCCTGGTCTGCCCGCAACGCTGCCCTGTCATGGTGCCTGGTCTGCCCGCGCCGCTGCCCTGTCACGGTGCCTGGTCTGCCCGCGCCGCTGCCCTGTCACGGTGCCTGTTTTGCGCCACTGCCCTGTCACGGAGCCTGGTCTGCCCGCGCCGCTGCCCTGTCACGGTGCCTGGTCTGCACCGCTGCCCTGTCACGGTGCCTGGTCTGCCCGCGCCGCTGCCCTGTCACGGTGCCTGGTCTGCCCGCGCCGCTGCCCTGTCACGGTGCCTGGTCTGCCTGCGCCGCTGCCCTGTCACAGCCGGCCGGTTTCTACGCGCTGCTGCCCCGTCACAGCGGGCTGGTTTCTCCGCGCTCCGGCTCCGTCACAGCGGGCCGGTTTCTCCGCGCTCCGGCTCCGTCACAGCGGGCCGGTTTCTCCGCGCTCCGGCCCTGTCACAGCGCGCCGGTTTCTCCGCGCTGCTGCCCCGTCACAGCGCGCCGCTGCCCTGTCACGGTGCCTAGTCTGCCCGCGCTCCGGCCCCGTCACAGCGGGCCGGTTTCTCCGCGCTGCTGCCCCGTTGCCTAGTCTGCCCGCGCTCCGGCCCCGTCACAGCGGGCCGGTTTCTCCGCGCTGCTGCCCCGTCTGAGCGCGCCGGTTTCTCCGCGCTGCTGCCCCGTCTGAGCGCGCCGGTTTCTCCGCGCTGCTGCCCCGTCTGAGCGCGCCGGTTTCTCCGCGCTGCTGCCCTGTCTGAGCGCGCCGGTGTCTTCGCGCTGCTGCCCCGTCTGAGCGCGCCGGTTTCTCCGCGCTGCTGCCCCGTCTGAGCGCGCCGGTTTCTCCGCGCTGCTGCCCCGTCTGAGCGCGCCGGTGTCTCCGCGCTGCTGCCCCGTCTGAGCGCGCCGGTGTCTCCGCGCTGCTGCCCCGTCTGAGCGCACCGGTTTCTCCGCGCTGCTGCCCCGTCTGAGTGCGCCGGTGTCTCCACGCTGCTGCCCCGTCTGAGCGCACCGGTTTCTCCGCGCTGCTGCCCTGTCTGAGCGCGCCGGGTTCTCCGCGCTGCTGCCCCGTCACAGGGCACCGGTTTATCCTCGATTGTCTCCGTGACAACACGACGCTTGTCAGACTATCGCGGTCGGTCAGTTAGGTAAGCAACGCTGACGACATAGGAAATGGACTAACAGATGCAGAAAGCAAAAATGGCGAAATCACAGTAGGTTTATAAATTTGTCAACAGAATCCATTTGCTGCTGCTTTGCAACTCCCAGTCTGCTCGCGCCGCTGTCTGCCACGGTCTTCTCCTGGATTGCCGCTGCCCAGCTACGGTCTGCTCGCGCCGCTGCCTGCCACGGTCTGCTCCCGGTCTACTCGCGCCGCTGCCTGCCACGGTCTGCTCCCGCCGCTGCCTGCCACGGTCTGCTCGCGCCGCTGCCTGCCACGGTCTGCTCGCGCCGCTGCCTAGCCACGTTCTACCCCGGGTCTGCTCGCGCCGCTGCCTAGCCACGTTCTACCCCGGGTCTGCTCGCGCCGCAGTCAGTCGCGGTCTGCCCCCGGTCTTCTCCGGTTTCTCCGCGCTGCTGGCCTGTCACAGCGTGCCGGTTTCTCCGCGCTGCTGCCCTGTCACAGCGTGCCGGTTTCTCCGCGCTGCTGCCCTGTCACAGCGTGCCGGTTTCTCTGCGCTGCTGCCCTGTCACAGTGTGCTGGTTTCTCCGCGCTGCTGCCCTGTCACAGCGTACCGGTTTCTCCGCGCTGCTGCCCTGTCACAGCGTGCCGGTTTCTCCGCGCTGCTGCCCTGTCTCAGCGGTAGCTGCTCCATTGTCTCCGTGACAACATGACGCTTGTCAAACTATCGCGTTCGGACAGTTAGGTAAGAAACGCAGACGACAAAGTAAGAGGACTAACAGTTGCAGAAAGCAAAAAGGGCGAAATCACTGTAGGTTAATAAATTTGTCAACAGAATCCATTTGCTTTCGCAACTCCCGGTCTGCTCGCGCCGCTGCCTGCCACGGTCTGCTCCCGGTCTACTCGCGCCGCTGTCTAGCCACGGTCTGCTCGCGCCGCTGCCTGCCACGGTCTGCTCCCGGTCTACTCGCGCCGCTGTCTAGCCACGGTCTGCTCGCGCCGCTGCCTGCCACGGTCTGCTCCCGGTCTACTCGCGCCGCTGTCTAGCCACGGTCTGATCCCGGTCTACTCGCGCTGCTGTCTAGCCACGGTCTGCTCCCGGTCTGCTCGCGCCACTGTCTAGCCACGGTCTGGTCCCGGTCTGCTCGCGCCGCTGCCTAGCCACGGTCTGGTCCCGGTCTGCTCGCGCCGCTGCCTGCCGCGGTCTGTTCCCGGTCTGCTCGTGCCGCTGCCTGCCGCGGTCTGCTCCCGGTCTGCTCGCGCCGCTGCTTAGCCACGGTCTGGTCCAGGTCTGCTCAGGCCGCTGCCTAGCCACGGTCTACCTCCGGTCTGCTCGCGCCGCTGCCTGCCACGGTCTGTTCCTGGTCTGCTCGCGCCGCTGCCTAGCCACGGTCTGGTCTCGGTCTGCTCAGGCCGCTGCCTAGCCACGGTCTACCTCCGGTCTGCTCGCGCCGCTGCCTGCCACGATCTGTTCCCGGTCTGCTCGCGCCGCTGCCTAGCCACGGTCTGGTCCCGGTCTGCTCAGGCCGCTGCCTAGCCACGGTCTACCTACGGTCTGCTCGCGCCGGTGCCTGCCACGGTCTGTTCCCGGTCTGCTCGCGCCGCTGCCTAGCCACGGTCTGGTCCCGGTCTGTTCAGGCCGCTGCCTAGCCACGGTCTACCTCCGGTCTGCTCGCGCCGCTGCCTGCCACGGTCTGCTCCCGGTCTGCTCGCGCCGCTGCCTAGCCACGGTCTGGTCCCGGTCTGCCCAGGCCGCTGCCTAGCCACGGTCTACCTCCGGTCTGCTCGCGCCGCTGCCTGCCACGGTCTGCTCCCGGTCTGCTCGCCTGCTGCCTTCCACGTCTTTCCCCGGTCTGCTGGTTTTGCTCCTGGGCCACTCCGTACGTGACAAGACGACGGCTTGTCGAACAATCGCGGTCGGTCAGTTAGGTAAGGAACGCAGACTTAAATAACGGGTTCGAAAAGCAAAAACGACGAAATCACAGTAGGTTTATAATTTTGTCAACAGAATCCATTCGCTGCGGCTTTGGAACGACGGACAAGTCACTTCTCTCGGTCTAATCTTCTAGCGCCGTCTGCTCCCGCTCATCTTACGAAGCATCCTAGCCACGGTCTTCCTCAAGCCTATTCGCTGCCCAGCCACGATCTACTCCTGTGTTTCTCACACCACTGTCCCTGTTCAGCCACGGTCTGCTAGCAAGTCTACCTAGATACGGTGCTTTCCCTCAGGTGCTCATGCTCATGCATTACACGATTGTAAGTTAAACATTTAGACCAAACGGAAGGTGTTTTTCTAACTCAACAGAACAACATGGAGCATGGACATAACATGATTCAAACTGACGAGTGGATTCGAAAGACCTGCGCACTTTCTAACGAAGCCTCCAAGATACAAGAGGAACTCTAACCAAACTGCACTATCCTATCAAGCCTACAGCACGTGAAGAGTATCAGCTTTCATCTCTTCGGAGACACATAACGATGTTGATTCTTTTGTACAGCTCTTCAGCATGACGTAACTAACACATAGATGTGACGACTAACCATCACCACTGAAAGCGAAAGGCAGCAAATGAACTAATATCTTCAAACAAATAGAATTCTTTCTTGGCCTGCAAAATGTATGCGAGTAAATAATAAGGAGTTTGGTGATTTGACACACGATATCTACCAGTAGAATGGTCAAGCAACTGATAAAAGCAATGCACTGTGTAACAAGGAGTATCAGAAATTGCGAAGGTAAACATGACTGGACAAATAACGTCTCTTTCAGATTCAGGAAAATACAAGGTACTTAAAATCTTTTAAATTATGAGACCAATTTCGGAGACAAGATGAGAAAAGTGTGTTAATAAAATAGTTCTATTTCAGGGAGAGGAATGTCAGGTACCGATATAATGATTATAAAAAATGCGAGTTAATGATAGTTTCCTTACAGGAATACCGGTAGGCAATAATAATATTAATTTTCAGCGTATAAATATAAGATTAATACTTTTACCAAAATTGCGAAAAAAATAAGCAATAGCGACGCAAAGCGGTGCGTGTCTTATCTATCTTTCACAGGTTCAAAGAAAATCATACGTACGTACTAATGTATAAGATTAAGATTGTTAGAGACAGCAGATTTTTTGTAACCAAGTGCACAGAAAAGCAACAAAAACCAAGTTAAACAATATTGTTTGAGGATATGTCTATGAAATCGAAAGTGACTTGTACCGATACTTCATCCAATAAATTGGTAGGTACCTATATCCAATTCTTTTTCAGATATATGTTACAGCACCAGCATAGACGATAAATCAATGATATGCACCGAAAAGCGTCATAACAAGTAAGACTATTAATTGGACATGCAGTTCCCAATGTGGAAAAAAATGCTCACCTGACACAAAACCTTGGTAGGCATGCCTAGATATTTTCAGACAGCACTGTAGCACCAAAGATAAGCTCAATGGTCATACGCACCGAAAAGCATAAAATAAGTAAGACTGGATTAACTTCACTTTACGTAATTGTAAAATTGAATAGATATTTCAGGTAAAGTTTTGGGTAAGTTTACCTAGTTCTCTTTCAGATAATTTACACGACAAAGAGTTACTATACCTAGATAAAGGAAAAATCAGGAATTGATATGCACATTTAGACTAATACGCAACAAACAAATAACTGTTCAGCTGCTGTACCAAAGCATCGAGAAATGTAAGCTATTCAATCAAATACTAGATGTAGCTAAGTTCAACTATATCCAGTAACATCATTCATCTGAAATGGAGCCATGAGACGTCGCCTTTAACAACGAGAGTAATTTGTACACCACGAATTTGAGGTACTGCAATTTAAATAAAATACCTACTATCGCTCCTGTTGACGCCACTTCTAGCCACGAAGAAAATGTTAAACTACCTTTTACTGGAGTTTGGTGATCTAAAATATAATTCGTCTAGCTACATATCAGCAGGAAGTATTCAACAAATACAAATTCTATACAATTTCATCATTATCGAGTACAAGTTCAAGCCGACTCATGGTAAAATATTTTATAAAGATGAAAGGTCGCGAAAGAAGATAAGATGAAGACAGAAGAATCAATGAAGAAAATGAAGACAGACAATTCAAGAAAGCAGACTGAAGAATCAATGAAGAAGATGAAGACAGACAATTCAAGAAAAAAGACTGAAGAATCAATGAAGAAGATGAAGACAGACAATTCAAGAAAGAAGACTGAAGAATCAAGACAGAAGATGAAGACTGAACAAGTAAGAAGTTAAAGACAGAAGAATCGAGAAAAAATATTGATAATGACAGAAGATACGATACGACAGCAATGAAAGAAAGACGGCAAATAATGAATGACTAAAAAAAGAAGACGGCGGAGAAGACAAATAATGAAGAAAGAATAGTAGTTTTAAAGACGAAGACAGAAGAAACAAGTGGATGAAATAAGCGTACGGAAGAAAGAAGACAGAACAGAGAAGACGGAGACTGGAAGAGAGAAGACGGAGACTGGAAGAAAGAAGAAGATGGACGAAAGAAGACGAAGACTGAAGAAAGAAGACGAAGACTGAAGAAAGAAGACGAAGACTTGAGAAAGAAGACGAAGACTGAAGAAAGAAGACGAAGGCTGAAGAAAGAAGATGAAGACAGAAGAAAGAAGACGAAGACTGAAGAAAGAAGACGAAGACTGAAGAAAGAAGACGGAAGACTGAAGAAAGAAGACGAAGACTGAAGAAAGAAGACGAAGACAGAAGAAAGAAGATGCAGACGGAAGAAAGAAAACATACTGACGACGACTCCAGAAAAAGACATTAATTGATGAAAGAAGACCAATACTGAAAAAAGGCAAATTAGGACGGAAGAAGATATACTGAAGACAGAAGACTGTGGAAGAAAGAAGAGGACGACCGGAAAAAGAAGAGGAAGACCGAAGAAAGAAGAATGCTGAAGAAAAAGGATACAGACTGTGGAAGAAAGAAGAGGACGACCGGAAAAAGAGGAGGAAGACCGAAGAAAGAAGAATGCTGAAGAAAAAGGATACACTGAAGACAAAGATTGAAGACTTAAGACAGTGGAAGAAGTACAATATGGATAAAAGAAGACGAAGATGGAAGAAAGAAGACGAAGAGTGAAGAAAGAAGACGAAGACTGAAGAAAGAAGACGAAGACTGAAGAAAGAAGACGAGGACTGAAGAAAGAAGACGAAGATGAAGAAAGAAGACGAAGATGAAGAAAGAAGACGAAGATGAAGAAAGAAGACGAAGATGAAGAAAGAAGACGAAGATGAAGAAAGAAGACGAAGATGAAGAAAGAAGACGAAGATGAAGAAAGAAGACGAAGATGAAGAAAGAAGACGAAGATGAAGAAAGAAGACGAAGATGAAGAAAGAAGACGAAGATGAAGAAAGAAGACGAAGATGAAGAAAGAAGACGAAGATGAAGAAAGAAGACGAAGATGAAGAAAGAAGACGAAGATGAAGAAAGAAGACGAAGATGAAGAAAGAAGACGAAGATGAAGAAAGAAGACGAAGATGAAGAAAGAAGACGAAGATGAAGAAAGAAGACGAAGATGAAGAAAGAAGATGCAGGAAGAAGACGAAGATGAAGGAAGAAGACGAAGATGAAGACAGTAGACGAAGATGAAGACAGTAGACGAAGATGAAGACTCTATACAAGAAGATGAAGACTCAAGCAAGAAGATGAAGGCTCCAGCAAGAAGATGAAGACTCCAGCAAGAAGATGAAGACTCAAACATAAAGATGAAGACTCAAGCAAGAAGATGAAAACCAAAGCAAAAAGATGAAACCTCAAGCAAGAAGTTGAAACCTCAAGCAAGAAGATGAAACCTCAAGCAAGAAGATAAAACCTCAAGCAAGAAGATGAAACCTCAAGCAAGAAGATGAAACCTCAAGCAAGAAGATGAAACCTCAAGCAAGAAGATGAAACCTCAAGCAAGAAGATGAAACCTCAAGCAAGAAGATGAAACCTCAAGCAAGAAGATGAAACCTCAAGCAAGAAGATGAAACCTCAAGCAAGAAGATGAAACCTCAAGCAAGAAGATGAAACCTCAAGCAAGAAGATGAAACCTCAAGCAAGAAGACGAATCCTCAAACAAGAAGATGAAACCTCAAACAAGAAGATGAAACCTCAAACAAGAAGTTGACACCTCAAACAAGAAGGTGAAACCTCAAACAAGAAGGTGAAACCTCAAACAAGGAGATAAAACCTCAACAAGAAGATGAAACCTCAACAAGAAGATGAAACCTCAAACAAGAAGATGAAACCTCAAACAAGAAGATGAAACCTCAAACAAGAAGATGAAACCTCAAACAAGAAGATGAAACCTCAAACAAGAAGATGAAACCTTAAACAAGAAGATGAAATCTCAAACAAGAAGATGAAATCTCAAACAAGAAGATGAAACCTCAGGCAAGGAGATGAAACCTCAGGCAAGGAGATGAAACCTCAGGCAAGGAGATGAAACCTCAGGCAAGGAGATGAAACCTCAGGCAAGGAGATGAAAATTAAAGCAAGAAAATAAAGACTGAAGCAAGATAGAAGATCAAACCACATTCATCAACAATTAAATGGTAACTAGGCTTACAGTTTACAAATTATATATTTTTTTATTAAATTATATACAGAATATAATAATAATAATATTATAACTTTATTTTTTGTGTACAGGTCTTTGTGCATCACATCTGCATGGGATTCAAGAAAACTTACCACCAACACTTTTCGCTACTGCCTTCGAGACTTCGCAGCTCTAACCCTGAGAAAAATGAAAAGAAAAAATTGTAGGGTATCAAGAATGCGCTTGCCAATACGCATGTCCCACGGTTTCGGTCGGAGGGTTAGATGGAAGAGGTAGACGAGAATGACCATGGGTGGAGGAGGGTCCGGAAATAAATAAATAAAATGATTCTGGTTCATAAATTTTGTTATAGTAATGTTGGATCAACTTTTAATAAAGTTTGTTTATAATAAAACCTCTATTAAAATTAAGATTTGTTTTATTGATTAAAGTAATAGTGCCGAAAACCGTACCACTACCTAAGTAAATAATAGCTAAACTACTAAAAACAAACATTTAATCGCGCATTTATTCCTATTGAAGTAGGCAGAGCGTAATCGACCTAAACAAAGGTCGTTCCGCCACGTCTAAGTTATAGATGAATTGTTAGTATATTGCTGTACTGACAGGTTATCAGCCTATCGCCTAAATTACAATATACAGAAACCCTCGGATCCCTAAGCTAGTTTTTACAGCAGGAGGAAATGCAGCTGGCACATATGTTTTTCTTTCGTTCCTAGTCCAGCATGGAACGCACAGTATACTTGAGGGATGACCAAAATTTTTAGCAAATCTCGAAATATCACGCCTGTATCCATTACGTTACGGGCTTGGTTTACGGGATAATCAAAGCAAAGCATCGACAACTACAATATTATAAAAATAAATGTTAGAACAGGTCTCTGTCTATACCAACGATATTTTACCTATTATATCGTTGGTCTATACTATATGTTGCTACAGTACATATAATAGTCAAATCCACTTTATGATGATGAATGACACTCCTAGCTTTTCAAAAGGTAACATTTTGCCAAGCCAACCCTAATATTCGTGTTCACCAGGTTTGAATTAGTCTTTTAGTCTAAAAACCACGGTCGGCAAAATGTTATCTGTCGAAAAACTGGAATTCATAAGATGACCTTCGATATCATCTCTCCCTCTACTGATTCTAGCAGTGGGTGCAACACAACCGATAAACACGTGATTAGAACCTAGCTAGCATTTTACCTGCTATCCAGTGTGAACTGTGTGAGATAATCTGGAGAAAATGAACACTGAGCATATAATCACTACGTTTTAAAAATGAATTTTGTTAAATTGGACTTCGTAATGTTCGTATTTATTTTCCCGCTCCTTCTTAATTTTTAAAAACATCTGAAAGTTGGTTAAGAATACGCTCACAGTGCAGCTTCTTGCGGCGGCTTTTTTTTTCTACCTGTACCTTACTTTGTAAATAAAACCGTAAATGTCACATGTAGACGGTGCTGCCAGATATAGGACAAATATTCCTATTTTGATACAAAAACATACGTCATGTAGGTATCGAATCAGACGATAGAATAGACAGACAAGCGTATATTTAAGTTATTTATGTATAAATTTTGAAATCAAGCTATTTGGTCACTTTGGTGTGTTTTTGAGGGATCCGAGGGTTTCAGTATATTGTAATTTAGGCGATGGGCTGACAACCTATCACTACAGCAATATACCTACAAATCTATCTTAAATAAACCTCAAAACTTTGAAAGACGTGGTGGAACGACCTTTGTTTAGGGATAAAGGTGTGATTACGCTCTGCCTACCCCATTAGGGATAAAGGCGTGATTATGTATGTGTTTTTGTGATAGGTAATTTTAGATCCTTCCATGCTGGCCTGGGAGCGACAGAATAACATAGAATGTGCCAGCTGCATTTCTTCAGGGGCATGCTGTGAAAATCAGCTAAGCGATTCGAGGGTTTCAGGATATTGCAATATAGGCAATGGGCTGACGAGCTTTGTTTAGGTCGTTTACGCTCTGCGTACCCAACCGCGAAATGAAATAATAATTTAATTGCAAGAACATAGTAAAAAACATACTTCGAAAAGCCTGCTAGTGAATATTTTGGAATAGGCAAGGCATAAACTCTTTTAGCATACTACACACACAAAATACGTCATCATCTCCCTAGGTCAGAGTTTTCAAGCCGCGTATGCTTAGCAGTGGCTTAACGTGCCTTGTGAAGCTCCGAAAAAAGCGCCGTATAAACATACATATGAAATTTGAAAACCGAAAAACACATTGATACGTGGTGGAATTCGAACCACGACCAACTCAGGAGGCAGAGGCCCTATCCACATCGGACACTTTGATTGATTTTCATTTTTGATTTATATTTTTTATTAGAATCTGGCAATATTGCAACAGTCACTTGTCGTATTGGAAGGTGTTTTCGTGTACCGAATTATTGTATTTTCTTACTTTATTTATTAAAAAGTTCATAGCAGAAGGAAAAAATAATTTAAATATTTTATCAATAATAACTATTCTAAGTAGAGGATCAATATATTTTTTCGTATACATAATATGTAAGGAATCAAGCATAAATGATATGATATTGGCATGCATGGAATGGGTCTCGTAAAAAACCTACAAATTGTAAACAGATTTGTGTGAATATAACCTCTCAAGATTTCTTCAGGAAAATAAAGTGATAAATAATAAAACAAGGTTTGAATCTAGGTTATAATAATGGCTACAGAACAAGACGATGAGTTTTCTGATTTTAAGGTAAGCAGGTACAGCAATAAGAATACTCTACAGTTAATTCCAACTCGAGATTCTAAGTTGATACCGCACATATGTTTTAGGTTCCACCTATTTTGGATGACTTGGGCGAACGAGTGAAAGACTACCTGCTGAAGCCAGAGCGGCTGTCGATACACCGCTGGGAGCGGTCCCAGACACACTGGCACAGGCAAACTGATGTCGATTCCTTGTTTAAATTTGACGACGACGACGTTATTGGACCTGATACGACCCTTGAGGTAAAGACCTTAAAAACTATGTAATCAACTGGCATGTCCTGAGACATATTACTATAATGCTTGGTATACTTAAATTCATTTTTAGGTAGTCAGAGACCCAATCACTGGGCAAATTATAGGCTTAGAAGAGATCAGCATCCCTGTAGAAGATGATGAGGAAAGTTTGTCCATGTCGCGACCACCGCTGCCTCCAGGGCTGGCGACCAGAGGCACAACCACTCAGAACCCATTTCTACCAGCTGGATTTGAAGAAGAACTGTTGAAGATGTTAGAGGAAGCTCAAACACCCACTAATATTAACATTGATTTTGAATCTGATGAGCCTGGAAAGTTTTTGGGTGAAGGTTAGTTATACATATAAGTATAATAAAAATAATTAAATTATTATAAGGGAGGGAAAAAAAAGAAACAAAAGTAAACAAATTATTAAAAGAAATGTAAATTATAAATAAACAAAGATGTTTAGTAAATAAATAAAAAATATATACCTAAAATGTAATTTTCCATCTAATTAGTCTTTAATAATCTTCTCCTTAGCCTCCTTCCCATTATCTGGGGTCAGCTCTCCTTGTCTGCCTTTTCCATTTATCTCTATCTTGTGCTGTTTGGGCGTCTATATTACACTTTAATCATTATTAATAATAATAATCTCTGCTTTTAAACAGATACTTTAATATATTTTATGTTAAAACAGACTTTTTTACATTTTTGTATATTCTTTACAGATCTTCTAGTAATACCTCCTGGTTGCAAAGAAGGTGCCATGTTTTCAACAGATGGTGTTACAGTGCTCAACCACCCTAATAAAGAGGAAGTCCCCAGTACTGAGTGTCCAGATGATATTGATATTCAGATCAAAATCAATCTGGAGGAAGTTGTTGATAATAATGCACATTTAGTAGGTATGTTCATCACCAATTTAAATCAAATACCTAACTAACAGTAAAATAAAATAAAATATTTAAAAAAAAAAAAAAATTGACTGAAACTGTTATTTATGTATCTTTACGGTTTATTTTCAAGATCTTTTGTGTTGTGACTTGCAATAACAATTTAATTAAATTGAAACCTTAGATGCTCTACCTAATATTGATACTTATTAATAATTTATTCTCGAATATATACTTCCATGCTGGCCTGGGAGCGAGAAAAGAACATAGAATGTCCCAGATGCGTTTCCTTCCGGACATGCTGTAAAAACCAGCTAAGGGATCCGAGTGTTTCAGTATATTGTGATTTAGGCGATGGGCTGACAACCTCACTACAGCAATTTACATACAAATCTATCTTAAATAACCCTGAAAATTTTGTCAGACTTGGCGGAACGACTTTTGTTTAGGTCGATTACGCTCTGCATACCCTATTAGAGATAAAGGCGTATGTATGTAATTACCTATAACAGTTTACTAGCTTTCACTGTTCCACCCGCCTTTTAATGAGTTTTCCATTGGAAATGAAGGTTTTCCCACGTTGAAAAGAAGCCTTCCAGGATCTAACTCACATGTGTGCCAAGTTTTATCCCGATCCGTTCAGTGGGTGAAGTGTGATTGAGTAACATCTAAACAAACATCCAAATGTCAAAATATCCGAACTTTCGCATTTATAGTACATACATACATACATACATATAATCACGCTTTTATCCTTAATGAGGTAGGCAGAGCGCGAACGACGGAAACAAAGGTCGTTCCGCCACGTCTAACAAAGTTACAGGGATAAAGGCGTGATTATGTGTGGGTTATTCTCGAATATAATACTGTTTTTAGTGTAGCAAAATAAAATGTTACATAGCTTTTGTTTAAATGATAGCCACAATAATTTGTCAAGAAAAATACTATCCCAACATTTTTCTTTTCATAATATTTATTTATTCTTTTATTATAGGATTATGGAAAGATGATGATGAACAGCAACCTAAGCCAAAGCCTGTCAGGAGGCCGGTAGTAACTGATCAAGATCCCGATAGTGACAATGATAATTTCCTGGAAGGTACCATAATACAGCCCCCAGTAGAACTCCCAGAGCTTCCAATATTAAACATAACCAGTTCCTCAGTCAGAGCTGGAGTTACTTCCACACAATGGGCGGAAATGATTGATGTTTCCCAACCTGTGCCAGAGTTTAGAGAGAAGATAAAGGATATGGCTCATTCTTATCCATTTGAGTTGGATAACTTCCAGAAACAGGTAAACTAAGGTTTTTGCAGCAAATTGTAACTTAAAATCCAATTTTTTCCATGCTGGATTGGCAGTGATAGAAAAATGTTGAATGTACCAACTCCTCCTCCTGGGCATGCTGTAAAAAGCACCAACAGGATTTGAGAGTTACATGGCTTGAGTATTGCTATCAGATGTGGCATGGTTTTTTTTATGTCTGCGTGTGTAAAATGCAGTGTTGTAGTTAAAATTATAGCCATTCAAAATATATTTGAAGCAAACCTAATGAATGAAACATTTATGATTCCAGGCCATATTGAGATTAGAAGAAGGCCACCATGTGTTTGTGGCTGCTCACACTTCAGCTGGCAAGACTGTTGTTGCTGAGTATGCTATTGCCATGTCGAGAAGGAACTGTACCAGGTAAACATTCTCTGCAACTTATAGAATTATTTAAATGTGACGACGATGGCGAAACGAGCTGTACGCCTTCAGCAAGTCATGGCCGAAAGAGCCGCAAGATAAGGCCTTTCCTATCTTGCGCCTGGACTGGGAGAGAAAGAGAAACAAAGAATGTGCCAGCTGCATATCCTCCCGGGCATGCTGTAAAAGCCAGCTAAGGGATCGAGGGTCTCAGTATATTGCAATTTAGGCGATGGGCTGACAACCTGTCACTAAAGCAATATACAAATCTATCTTAGATAACCCTCAAAACTTTGTCTTTGTCTTTATTTAGGTTGTCTACGCTCTGCCTACCTCATTAGGGATAAAGGCGTGATTATATGTATGTATGTATGTAATACATAAACTAATGGAAGATAGGATAATGCAAACTACAATCGGAACTAGTCGAAGGAAATAACAGCAACAGTATCTACAGCATAGGATAAAAGTGAAGGAAACTAAAGATCAGACAGTAATTATTTGTTCCAAGTAATATTTTTTTAATTCGGCTCTTAAAAGTCTCAAGAGACGGTGCACGTCGAATGTCTTCGGGCAATTCATTCCACAGCTTGATCGCTCGCACTGTGAAAGACTTTGCATAGAAGTCAGTCTTGTGAAAAGGCAGGTTAAGCGTCAATTTAGAGCTGGCTCGTGAATTGCGGGCCAGTGTTGCCGAGTGAAAAATAAAGCGATCTTTAAGGTAAGGAGGGGTGTTAGGGTAGATACCACGTCTAGTCCTTTTTTCATTCTTTGTCTCTTCTTTTCTCCCCTCTTCTCTCAATCTCTGTGGATTAAGAAACGAAAGATAAGCTAGTTGAAGAAGCTGAAGTGTTTTTTTGGCTCACAACCCATGAGCGCAGCAATATCCCGTCTTAATTTTTTTATAAACTTTGCCAGATGTAGCGAAAATAATTTCTACTAAGCCATTCATGAAATGCCTTTCTTATAAGGAAGGGATTTTATATTGTACTTATATCATTTATTTTTTACTGATTCGCTCTCTCTTTCGCACTAGTTCTACGTAACTCAATCACCGTCACGTTCCCTCATCTTTATGAAATGAAATGTAATAATAATTTATTTCCAAGAACATAGTAAAATAATTGTTGGTACACGGGTATGTTTGTATCATATGTCCTACCGTCAATTATTGTTGAAAACCTTTGTCTTAAATCTATCACACAGCCTTCAACATTCCAATCCCATATGTATGTATCCTGATATATCTTCCAGAGCAATCTACACGTCGCCAATCAAAGCGCTGTCCAACCAGAAGTACAATGACTTCAACAAGATGTTCGGCGAGGTGGGTCTGCTGACGGGAGACCTGCAGATCAACGCCACCGCCTCCTGCCTGGTGATGACCACCGAGATCCTGCGCTCGATGCTCTACTGCGGCTCTGACGTCACCAGGGACCTCGAGTTTGTCATATTCGATGAGGTCCACTACATCAATAATGCAGAGGTAAGACTCGTTATCCGAAATACTATGTCAATAATTCAGAGGTATAGACTCTGTTTTTTCATTTGAGGTAGGTTGGTTGTTGACTGGAAGTGAAAGGAAAGCATATAATGTGCTCTTAATCTTCCCGGGCATGCTGCAAAAACCAGCTAAGGGATTCGAGGATTTCAGTGTATTGTAACTGACAGAATTTTTAATGCATTTTCTCGGTTTTACTTTCCTACAGACTATTTTTCCGCCCGTGGTTGCTCCCGCGTTAATAGATTTTCTCGTGGGTGTGTATGAAAAGTATGTCCGTGTTTTTATTCTTATTATTTCTAACCTAGGTATTGCATTATTAATGAGATTCTGGCTTTTATTTCCTAACACAATCTTTGATTACAAATTCAAACAGTTTATTAAAAAAAAGTTGTTACGAATTTACATCACATGCTAAGGGAAATTATATATTATCAGCAGTAGGTGTTCGTTTATCTTGTCTCAATTTTACTTACAACATCTTTGGAAAGATGGGAAAATTAATCAGAGTTTTATTTCAGCGAGGCTACGTTTGGGAGGAGGTTCTGATCTTACTGCCGTCTCACGTGAGCATAGTGATGTTGAGTGCGACTGTACCGAACACTCTGCAGTTCGCGGACTGGGTGGGTCGCACCAAGAAACGCAAGGTGTACGTCGTCTCCACGCCGAAACGACCTGTGCCTTTGTGTCACTATCTATATACAGGTAGGAACTCAATAGCACACTCACAACACAAGTAATACAATTGTGTCTCAAATACAAACATTTTCTTGAACATCGACCCCACTAGGGCTTTTACTATAGTTCTACTATTATGTACCTAGAAACTCAAACATTGACTTACCATTTTGAAGATATACAGGGTGTTAATTTAACTGCGTGCCATAGCTTAGAGTTTTCAGTAACGTAAAAGGAGCCCATCAAAAATATAAATCAAAATACAACTCAAAATTCGAAATTAACATCCTGTAATGTCTAGAAATTTCATATGCTACTTTTTAAAGTGAAAACGTAATATCTTATTCACACTTTAAAACAAAGCTGCGGTTGTAACGATAAGCTAATATTGATTGAAACTTGTTTTGTTAGTTATAAACCTGCCAACCTAACAGAGAATGTTTTTTTCACTTTATCAGGAACTGGCGGGAAATCGAAGAACGAAAGGTTCCTAGTAGTGGACCAAGAAGGAAACTTCCAACTGAGGGGATATAACGAAGCGGTAGCTGCTAAGAAGGCAAGAGAAGATAAAAATGATTACAAGAAAAACTTCGGTCCTAAAGGTAAGCATGCATTAATACTCTAATGAGAATATTTTTTTATTATTGGTCTCTTTCATAATATTCTAATTAAGCGTATGGTTTTTGCATTTACAGTACTATAGATCACTAAATTGACACTCAAGACTTTAACTACGGTAGCTCAGTTGGTTAGAGCGGTTCAAAACCAGTCCTTGTAAAATTTTTGATGTAACTTTGGTCAGTTTTGTGAGTAACTATAATTGGTTCAGTAAGGTGTTATGTCATGTTAGGTTCGCGAATTATCAGCGAACGGTTTTTTTTAATACCAAGTGTAAGGGACAGCGTCCCGCAAACTGAAAAAAATAATGGCTTTTCCATACAAAATGTTCACCTCGATCAGACAATTTGTATGGAAAAACCATTATTTTTAAACTTCGTGAAAAAATAATCCTGCTGATAGTTGTTCAGTGTGTGTGTGTTGTTGGAGAGCCCGATGGTGTAGTGGATAGGGCCGCTGCCTCCTGAGCGGGAGGTCGTGGTTCGAACCCCACCACGTACCAATGTGTTTTTCGGTTTTCGAATTTCATATGTACGTTTATTCGGTGCTTTTTCCGTGCTTCGGAAGGCACGTTAAGCCGTTGGTCCCGGTTAATATCGTTTAATACCGTAGATATTAGTCGTTAAGCCCTTACAGAGGCCAGTGCTAAGCATTGGCGGCTTGAAAACTCTGACCTAATCTAGGATTGGGTCTGGTTTCCCTTCTGGGTTGCGGAGGTCAGATGGCAGTCGCTCTGTGTAAAAACCAGTACTCTCGTTCAATCCACTAGATTAGGAAGCCGACCCCGTGAGATACGGGACAAGGCTAGGGAGATGATGAGTTGTTCAGTGTCGTTGACTGAGCAACCCCTATCAGTTTGCGGGACGCTGTCCCTTACACCTGGTATACCCCTTACTTAGTCAGATTTTATGAAAACTGCGCGAAGCATTCGGTTGATGCTATTTATGACTTTAGCATATTCAATAAGCCTGTGTATTTGTAGCGGGCGGGAAACAGTACAATAATCCAAAGGCGGAACAGACGATGTGGGTGGCATTTATTGATCACCTCCGACAACACGATAAGCTGCCCGTCGTGGCATTCACGCTGTCAAGGAACAGGTATGATATGATAATACATTACTCCATGTTCCCTCAGGCAATACTAATTATAGGAATAATAGCTTCTTACCCAGAACATTAAAATTGGCTAATAAATTGAATAGCGACGATCGTTTCTGTCTGTTTTGCTGCAGCACTTATACACTTAAAAAAGTATTAAGCAAAGAACCTAATTTAGTTACTAGGATTAATTAAGTTTAAATTTACTTACTTTATATTTATATGGGATAGGGCGTGATTATATGTATGTATGTATATTTATATACAACATTGAGTGTTGTTTGGAGTGTTATATTGTTTTTCTGTTTAATTGTGGTAGCTTGTTATTGGCAGTTACTTATTAATATAGATATATTATACATACATACATACATATAATCACGCCTTTATCCCTAATTGGGTAGGCAGAGCGTAAACGACCTAAACAAAGGCCGTTCCGCCACGTCTGACAAAGTCTTGAGGGCCATTCAAGAAAGATTTGTACGTTTATTGCTGTAGTGACAGGTTGTCGGCCCATCGCCTAAATTACAATATACTGAAACTCTCAGATCTCTTGCTGGTTTTTACAGCATGCTCGGGAGGAAATGCAGCACATTCTATGTTTTCTCTCACTCCCAGTCCAGCATGGAAGATTATAGTACTAAGTAGAAAAAGTAGGATTAGTAGGATTCCATTAGGTTTCGTTCGTGTACCACCTGGTATCACCTGATCTCCATATTTTTCTTACTTGTTTTAGGTGTGACCAAAATGCGGAGAATCTCATGTCAGTTGACCTAACGACGGCCAAAGAAAAGGGTCACATTCGGGCTTTCTTCCAAAAATGTTTGCAGAGGTTAAAAGAACCAGACAGAAAACTTCCACAGGTAGGTACACTCATTAGTTATAGTACTTCCAAACTCAATTTGAGAATAAAGGTAAAAAACAATTCAAGTCTTTTTATTCAAAAACACGTTTCAAAAATAAATGATACGCGTTGGCAAATTAGTTAAATTACTTAAACTGCTATTTAATTATATTGTCATATCTAATAGCTAATACTTATTTTAGAAACAAGATCTTCGATTAAAAGACATGAAACTTTGTTTATTTATTCTAAAACTGAGTTGCAAATACTATAGATGTTTGGTTAATGTATCTGGTGGTTTGTTTTTGATGTAATAAAGAATTATTGTTAAAAAGATTTTTTAACTTCTCATGCTCTGGAAGAGCTATTTTGTATAGGCTGTGTAAAAACGTATCTACTCATAAAATCATCTCTTCAAAGGCAAATAAATTTAGGCCCTACAGTCAAACTTAATGAGAAGTTCATACAAAGAACTTGTCATTTCATAATATTTACTTTATATTATTTGCTTTTTGTGTTTTTAGGACATAAACAGATATAAAAATTTAAATTCAAGTACGATAGTATTTTTTAATTTATTATTAGAAAATTAATTTAATAGTAGGCTATATAGGTCCCAGCCCAAGCCCAAAATTTCATGTCGAAAGATTTAAAAAGTTAAATGGCGGGAACCAATTGTTTAGTGCATTTTTATTTTTTTTGACGAAATTCCTCAATTTTCTCGCAATCGAAGTGAAAAGCAGAGTTTATATAACTCGTGCACAAAATCATTTTCTTAAAATGCCTTCTTTTGTGTACTTGTCGTAAAATGTACTATTTAAACTAAAATATTTGTTTTGTTTGCAGGTAATCAGACTGCAAAGAGTTTTAGAGAACGGTATCGGGGTGCACCATAGTGGAATATTACCGCTGCTCAAAGAAATTGTGGAAATGCTCTTCCAATCAGGTTATGTAAGTGTTCTTTTTTTCGTGCATATCTCTCATTCATACACGTATAGTGGAAAATATATGGTCTAGGTCTAATCATAACTATTTGACTGTTTCTGGCGCAGCCGATAGGATACAAGTCTGCGCATTCTCAAAAGCGTAAGAATACATATTTTTTTATTGTTATTTTGAACGGAATAATTACTGCGATTATATTTATTGTTACCTCAATATACTCGTGACCATGGAGCATGAAGCTGTTTTGAAATATCTAGGCAACTTCTTCTTCTTCTGTCGAGTAGGTATCGAGTCTATCGACCCGATGTACCCTGGTGTCAGAGTTTTTAAACCGCCTAGTAGCACAACTATCAGGCCTCTGACATGGTTTGAGTAACGACCACTATCAAAGACAGCGACCGGGACCGACGGCTTAACGTGCCCTCCGAAGCACGAAATCTTTTTCTTTTCGGAAAATCAGGTGATTCAGCCTTTGTGTTTGCCCCCTGGGAATCGAACCCAGGACCTCCGGATCAGGAGTCCATGGCACTAGCCACTAGACCACGGAGGCAGTCTAGGCAACAATAAATATAATCGCGGTAATCATTCCGTTCAAAATAACTATATAATTGAAGTGAACAATCGCGAACATCTCAAAACGTATAATAGAGAATTCCATTATAAACTCGCTTATTTTACAGGTGAAAATTTTGTTCGCGACGGAAACATTCGCGATGGGCGTGAACATGCCCGCGCGCACGGTCGTGTTCGACGAGACGACCAAGTTCGACGGCCTGCAGCGCCGCACGCTCGCGCCCGCTGAGTACATACAGATGGCAGGCCGCGCCGGGCGGAGAGGTATACTAGTTCTGTTCGCGAGCATTCGCGATGGGCGCGATACACATTTTGTCTTACACTCATAAAAGTCACCACAAACTAATCACTAGTCAAGAACAAGAGGTTATTGATTCACTTCCTATTGGTTACTAACTGTACTGTAATGAACATTGCAGTACAGTTGTACAGTACAGTGAGAGTAAGAAAAATCCAAGTAGACACTGACATACTTTGGCATATTTTAGCACACTTTGGTACAGTTTGGCACACTTTTGACACTTTGACACACTCTAAATACTTTGGCATATACTAATACTATGCCATACCTTGCCATGTTTTGTTCGCGACGGACACATTCGCGATGGGCGTGAATATGCCCGCGCGCAAGTTTGTGTTCGATAAGACGACCAATTTCGACGGCCTGCAGCGACGTACATTCATATGGCAGGCCGCGCCAGACGGAGAGGTAGAGTAGTTTTATGTACGCTCATGTGGAAAAGACAGATCTAATCAAGATGAACATTACAGTACAGTTGTAATGAACTTTACAGTACAGTAAGAGTAAGAAAAATCAAAGTTGAGATTGACGTACTTTGGCATAGTTTGGCACACTTTTGACACTTTGGCACACTCTAAATACTTTGGCATATACTAATACTATGCCACACCTTCGCTAAGACAACAAAATTCGACGGCCTGCAGTGACGTACATTCGGATGGCTGGTGACGGAGAGGTCGAGTAGTTTTATCTACGCTCATGTGAAAAAGACAGATCTAATCAAGAACAAGATATTGATACTTTTCCATTCAATAAACTCAACCGTGGTGAGGTAAGTTGTAAATAGTAGTAGGTCATGCTTTGATAAACAATAAACAAACTAGATGCACAATCACGAAGAAAACCCGACCAAAAAATGACCGAACCGCACTGCACATACGTATAGTTATTGTTATATTTATAACATCAAAATATTCATTCAAATTTGGACCTTAACGCGTCAAAGAAAGGGTACAATATCAATAGCACTCGCACATACTATCATTTTGACTGAGCACTTCGTCATTGTGGCACGTCAAAAGCCGCGAGCGAGCAAGGTGATAGATACTGAATGAAAATTCTCCCCGATTAACGTGATAGGCAGATTTTTGCCGCGGACAATTTATCAGTGAGATATAGTTAGTTTATTGTTTATCAAAGAGTTCATGCTATTAGACGACGAAAAATCAAAGTTGTCATTGACATACTTTGGCACATTTTGGCGCACTTTAGCACACTTTGGCATGGTTTGTCACACTTTGCGTTTTGAAAATGTTGTTCGACGGAAACATTCGCGATGGAAAAGAAAGTAACTACAGACAGACGTACAATGTCTTAGTGTGCGTGAGCTCTTCATAGTAAATCTGTTCTTACGCACTAAAGGCTCGTCACTGTACGCTTAACTACAAGTCTGGATAAAATACTATATTACATTATTATTAAATAGAATATAAGGGCTACCGCGATCTATAGATTTTTACGTGTTTTACTATTTTAAACGGGTCAACTCGCGATAAGTATTTAGGTAAAACGTAGGAATTAACTTTTATCCCGACGTTTCGGCTTGGGTGCACAACTCGTGGTCGGGTTTTAAATAAAAAGTTATATCGATTTTTAGTTGCATACTTCATAGGTTATTTATCCTTGGTGATAAGTGATAAGGTGATAACTGATAATATTATTATGTTCCTTCATGCTGGATTGGGAACAATAGAAAAACATAGAATGTGCCAGTTGCGTCTCTTCCCGAGCAAGCTGTCAAAACCACCTATAAGGGATTCGAAGGTTTCAGTATTAGTATATTGTAATTTAGACGATGGGCTGGCAACCTGTCACTACAGAATTATACGGATCTAACTTAAACAACTCTAAAAACTTGTTAGACGTAGCGGAACGACCTTTGTCTGGGTCGTTGGCGCTCTGCCTACCCCATTAGGGATAAAGGCGTGATTTATATATGTCTATGAACCTCTATTATTATGTTGTCAGGTTTGGACGACACTGGCACCGTGATAATCTTATGCAAGGATGGCGTGCCGGACCTGATGACGCTCAAGGGAATGATGCTGGGAATCCCGCAGAAACTATCCTCACAGTTCAGGCTCACCTACGCCATGATACTCAGCCTGCTGCGGTAAGTTGGCAGCTGAACTTGCCCTCTGAAGCAAAGTTTTACTTTAAAATGCCCACGACAAAACCAGGGGTATCTGTAATGCCATTTTAAATTGGTTACATTTATTTTTCTTATTCTGTTTAGACACATGTTACAAAAAACTTCACAGATTTATTTTGTGTAGGTTTATGTGGTTAATAAATTAATAAATAAAAAAACTATAAAAAATGGATAATGGATTGCCTAATTTTTTGTGAGATGATTGTATATTTCTATTTTTACTTTTAAACATGGCGGCGCTCAGAATCACGAGGTAAGTGGGAACACCGTAACAATCAAATACTGTTTATTTTACGCTGTTAGTTCATGCCGGCCTGGAAGCAAAAGAAAAACATAGAATGTGCATTTCCTCCCGGGCATGCTGTAAAAGCTAAGGGGCCCGAGGATTTCTGTTAATTGTAATCTAGACGATAGGCTGACAACCTGTCACTACAGCAGTATTCCTACAAATCCATCTGAAATAACCCTCAAAACTTTGTTCGACGTGGCGGAACGACCTTTGTTTAGGTCGTTTACGCTCTGCCTACCCCATTAGAGATAAAGGCGTGAATATATGTATGTATGTATAGTTCTTAGAAATTCAGATAAATGATCGCAACCGGGAAATAGAAAAGTATTTAAAAGAGTCGTATTAGTTCTTCAAATTTTTCCACTGAACGTCTCGGCAACTAGAGTATCGTTGCGAAATGTCACAAAAGGGACACTTTTCGATCGAAAAATGTCCCTTTGGCAATACCGGGTGTAAGGGACAGCGTCCCGCAAACTGATAGGGGTTGTTCCTCGACACTGGACAACTTCTTATCTTATCTAGCCTATAAATAATCCCACTGCTGGGCAAAGGCTGAACAACTATCACCAGGAAATTCTTACAGTTGAGGAAAAAAGAATTTGAATTTCCCATACAAAATGACCATCTCGATCAAAATAATTTTTTTCACTTCCTGGAAAAAAATCCTGCTGATAGTTGTTAAGTTTCGTTGACTGAGCAACCCCTATCACTTTGAGGGACGCTGTCCCTTACACCCCCTATATCCCTATCGCGAATCACGACCATCAGATTTATAATATCATTGTCCTTGCTGGACTGGGAGCGATAGAAAAACATAGAATGTGCCAGCTGCATCTCCTCCCAGGCATACTATAAAAATCAGCTAATGGATTCAATTGTTATAGTGTATTGCAATTTTAGACGATGGGCTAACAACCTGTCACTATACCAATATACATCATAATCTTCTGTAATAACCCTCAAAACGTGTCAGTCGTGGCGGACCGACCATTTTTTTTTAAGGTCGTTTCCGCTCTGCCTACCATATTAGGGATAAAGGCGTGACTTTATGTATGTATGTTGTTTTTATCTGTTCAGAGTGGCGACAGTGTCAGTGGAAGGAATGATGCAGCGTTCCTTCCGCGAGTTCGACCAGATAGTCCAGGCCGACAACTACCGCAAGCAACTCCAACTTGCCGAGAAGGAATACTCAGAGAAATGCAGTACACCGCTCGCTGCACACTTGGCACCGCTAGCCACGTTCTATGACGCAGCAGCAGGGTATAGAAAACAATTCTCAATCTTACTGTGGAAAAGATAGGTTGTTTGCGAAAAAACGAGTTGTAGTTTCTTCTGTGCTGGACTGGGAGTGAGAGAAAAACATTGAATGTGCCAGCTGCATTTCCTCCCGGGCATGCTGTATAAACTAGCTAAGGGAACTGAGGGTTTCCGTATATTGCAATTTAGGCGATTGGCTGACAACTGTCACTACCTACAAATGTATCTTAAATAACTCTCAAAGCTTTGTCAGACGTAGCTGAATGACCTTTGTTTAGGTAGTTTACGCTCTGCCTACCCCATTAGGGATGAAGGCGTGCTTATATGTATGTATGTTTGTAGTTTAGTAAAATTGGATATCCTTAATTTTGAGCCTTTGCATTCTAACAAAATCTTTTTTTTTATTGTTGCCGTCTCTTTCTGTTCTATCATGATAGCAAATGACAGGTAACGATTTCAAGATTTTGAGATTTTGTGCTTATACGAATTTCCCCCAATGGGTTGCCCCCAAATTGTCTAATTTTCCGTGTATTCGCTATATCTACCTACCAGTGGCGAGGGCTGCAATTTTTATCAAGGGTAAGCCAAAGGAAAAAAAACTTTCAAGTACTTTATAGTATCGATGTAATTCTGGATTTGGTGGAGGTGGAATTCTTGAAAGGGAAGCCGACGGGAATATTCTTGTATGGACCCTTCGCCACTGCTACCTAACTACTTATTTCCAAACATAATGTACCTACAAATATTATGCTGCAAATATTGTCCATGCTGGACTGGGAACGACAGAAGAACCTAGAATGTGCCAGCTGCATCTCCTCCCGGGCATGCTGTAAAAACCAGCTAAGGGATTCGAGGGTATATTGTAATTTAGGCGATGGGCTGATAACCTGTCACTACAGCAATATCCAGTTCTATCTGAAACAACCCTCAAAACTTGTCAGACGTGGCGGAACGACCTTTGTTTGGGTTGTTCACGCTCTGCCTACCCCATTAGGGATACAGGCGTGATAGTATGTATGTATGTAAATGTTACAGGTATATTGAAGTGCTGAGTGAAATTATGCCGATACTATTGAGTCAGCCGAAGGTGTCCAAGGAATTTGTCGCCGGAAAGATATTGATACTCTCCGCTGGACCTTATATCAATCAACTTGGAGTTTTCTTGAATAGTAGCGGTAAGTTTATAATTACTATCTTACAGAATTAAAAGATAATTTAATATTTTTTCTACATTGCTTATCGTCGTTGCGCGACCAAAAATTAAAATTTTACAGGAGCCAAAACAAATTTCATAATTTTCGGGCTTACTGTTCAGAATGTTGATTGTTTTAACGTGTATGATAATGATTAGTTCCTTTATTTTCACAATAAGTTATTTAAAATACATCTAAAAAGATAAACAAACAAGAATTTGGAAAACATTTTATTTATTTAACAGTTTATTGTACACAGAAACATACAATAAAATATATCTTAAATAACCCTCAAAACTTTGTCAGACGTGGCGGGACGACGACGGGCGGCTCTGCCTACCCCATTAGGGATAAAGAGTCCATGGCTCAGACCGCTAGACCACGGAGGCAGTTAAATTTGTACTAAGTTTATGTATTATATGTAATGTTTATGTATTATGTGTAGTTCCATGCTGGTCTGGGAGCGAGAGAAAAACATAGAATGTGCCAGCTGCATTTCCTCCCGGGCATGCTGTAAAATCCAGCTAAGGGATCCGAGGGTTTCAGTATATTGTAATTTAGGCGATGGGCTGACAACCTTTCACTACAGCAATATACCTAGAATTCTATCTTAAATAACCCTCAAAACTGTCAGCCGTGGCGGGACGACCTTTGTTTGGGTCGTTTGCGCTCTGCCTACCCCATTAGGGATAAAGGCGTGATTATATGTATGTGTGTAATGTAATGTATTTAGGATACTTATGAAGAAATTGCTACCTTAGCAATAAGGCCGCCTATGTTATACTTGTCTTTTGTTGTTATCTGTTGTGTTGTATGATGTGTATTCTTACGTGCAATAAAGTATTTTTATGTTTTATGTTATGTTTTCCCGTGGTGAAAATTGGCCTATTCCAGGACTTAAGCTATACAACGTGTAACAGAAAGGGTATATGTACCGGAAAGGATATGAACCAGCCCATGAAACTGAACAACTTTCCCAAAGTAACATAGGTCAAAATAAGAAAAAAAAGTTTGACCTTCCACACAAAATGCAACAGCTGATAGCGCGTGTAGTATGGAGAGTCAAACTTTTTTTCGATGTTTTTGACCTAGGTTCCTTTGGGAAAGTTGTTCAGTTTCATGGGCTGGTTCATACCCTTTCAGGTGCATATACCCTTTCTGTTACATGTTGTATATGTATGTGCAAGTCACCCCGACCCCTCTATTGGTTTTAATAGTAGGAACTTTCGCATTTATAATAGAAGGATTCTTTGGAAAACTGATTGCAGGTCCTCGCCAGACGCCGTACAAAGTGCTAGTGTTGAACACCGCCGTTCAAGACACGGCGCGCTACAACTTCGACATCGACGACAACTGGTACAGGATGCTCAGCTTGTCCGCTCTCTACGACGCCATCGGTGAGCATCGTCCTAACACGTTCAACAACAATTCACAGAGTGCTAGTGTTGAACACCGCCGTTCAAGACACGGCGCGCTACAACTTCGACATCGACGACAACTGGTACAGGATGCTCAGCTTGTCCGCTCTCTACGACGCCATCGGTGAGCATCGTCCTAACACGTTCAACAACAATTCACAGAGTGCTAGTGTTGAACACCGCCGTTCAAGACACGGCGCGCTACAACTTCGACATCGACGACAACTGGTACAGGATGCTCAGCTTGTCCGCTCTCTACGACGCCATCGGTGAGCATCGTCCTAACACGTTCAACAACAATTCACAGAGTGCTAGTGTTGAACACCGACGTTCAAGACACGGCGCGCTACAACTTCGACATCGACGACAACTGGTACAGGATGCTCAGCTTGTCCGCTCTCTACGACGCCATCGGTGAGCATCGTCCTAACACGTTCAACAACAATTCACAGAGTGCTAGTGTTGAACACCGACGTTCAAGACACGGCGCGCTACAACTTCGACATCGACGACAACTGGTACAGGATGCTCAGCTTGTCCGCTCTCCACGACGTAATCGGTGAGCATCGTCCTAACACGTTCAACAACAATTCACAGAGTGCTAGTGTTGAACACCGCCGTTCAAGACACGGCGCGCTACAACTTCGACATCGACGACAACTGGTACAGGATGCTCAGCTTGTCCGCTCTCTACGACGTAATCGGTGAGCATCGTCCTAACACGTTCAACAACAATTCACAGAGTGCTAGTGTTGAACACCGCCGTTCAAGACACGGCGCGCTACAACTTCGACATCGACGACAACTGGTACAGGATGCTCAGCTTGTCCGCTCTCTACGACGCCATCGGTGAGCATCGTCCTAACACGTTCAACAACAATTCACAGAGTGCTAGTGTTGAACACCGCCGTTCAAGACACGGCGCGCTACAACTTCGACATCGACGACAACTGGTACAGGATGCTCAGCTTGTCCGCTCTCTACGACGCCATCGGTGAGCATCGTCCTAACACGTGTAACAACAATTCACAGAGTGCTAGTGTTGAACACCGCCCTTCAAGACACGGCGCACTACAACTTCGACATCGACGACAACTGGTACAGGATGCTCAGCTTGTCCGCTCTCTACGACGCCATCGGTGAGCATCGTCCTAACACGTGTAACAACAATTCACAGAGTGCTAGTGTTGAACACCGCCGTTCAAGACACGGCGCGCTACAACTTCGACATCGACGACAACTGGTACAGGATGCTCAGCTTGTCCGCTCTCTACGACGCCATCGGTGAGCATCGTCCTAACACGTTCAACAACAATTCACAGAGTGCTAGTGTTGGACACCGCCGTTCAAGACACGGCGCGCTACAACTTCGACATCGACGACAACTGGTACAGGATGCTCAGCTTGTCCGCTCTCTACGACGCCATCGGTGAGCATCGTCCTAACACGTGTAACAACAATTCACAGAGTGCTAGTGTTGAACACCGCCGTTCAAGACACGGCGCGCTACAACTTCGACATCGACGACAACTGGTACAGGATGCTCAGCTTGTCCGCTCTCTACGACGCCATCGGTGAGCATCGTCCTAACACGTTCAACAACAATTCACAGAGTGCTAGTGTTGAACACCGCCGTTCAAGACACGGCGCACTACAACTTCGACACCGATGACACGAAACTTTGTCAGACGTGGCAGAACGATCTTTGTTCAAGTCGTTTACGCTCTGCCTACCCCATTAGGAATAAAGGCGTGATTATATGTATGTATATATATTTGGCCAATAACGCGTATGATTTAGGTGGCATCAGATTTACCACTGAATGCTCAGAGGTCTCTTTAGTAACAAATCTTTTATAGATCAATAAATAATAATAACGACCTTTATTTAGTCTGTTGACCGACCAACTATGAGTCGAAATATCGTTTTTTTTTTTGTCAGATTGGAGTTTTTTTAACTAATTGCTTTTGTCCAGGTACTGAAGAAAGCACGATAGACCACACAATATTGTGTATAGCACCGAAGAATATAATGGACGTTACGAAAATGACACTCAAGATTGATGAGAAACTCATTATACAAGATTGGGAGCAGAGACAAATTCCGAGGTAAGTTTTTCTTCTATTTATAAAATATTTTTTCAGTTTATAAAATGTTCATTAGTTATTAGTACTAGTTTTAAAAAAAAGTTAGTATCTATAACTACAACTGCGCCTGTAGTCTAGAGTGGTCTGAGTCTAAGCCTTGGGCTGTCTTGTCTATTCGATGTAAGGAAGTTTGATACTCACAGGACACGCAATGTTTATGCAGACAAAGAAGATGATTCCTGTGGAATGTAACACACACTAAAAAACGAAAATAACATTAATTTTAATAAATATTCTCTGTAAACTTGTCTGCCCTTCCTCCCGGGCATGCTGTTGAAGTCAGCAAAAGGGACTCGAGGGTTACAGTGTATTGTAATTTAGGCGATGGGCTGACAACCTGTCACTACAGCAATACATATTACAATCTAAAATTGCCCTAAATTTTTGTCAGACGTGGCGAAAGCGCCTTTTAAGAGGCGTTAAACGCTCTGCCTACCCCGTAAGGGATAAAGGCGTGATTTATGTATGTATGTATGTATGTAAACTTGTCAAAGGCCAATTCCTTGCACATTTTACTCCTAGCAAAGGTTTACAATACCGGGTGTAAAGGACAGCGTCCCGCAAACTGATAGGGGTTGCTCAGTCAACGATACTGGACAACTATCACTAGATTTCTATCAGGAGATGCAAAAGAAAAATTAACTTCCCATACAAAATCCACCACCTTGATCAGACAATTTATGTGGAAAACTATTTTTTTTTTACTTTCTGAAAACAAATCCTGCTGATAGTTGTTCAGTTCCGTTGACTGACTAACCCCTATTAGTATGTGGGACGCTGTCCCTTACACCCCGTATAAATGACTTGAAATTTGTTCAGATTCAAAGATGCACCAGTGGGGTCAAGTTGCGCGAGTACAGTACAAGAGTTATCGCGACTATCGCACGCGAAAGAACTAAATTAGTTAGAACATTCTCTGCAAACTTGTCAAAGGTCCAATTCCTTGCACATCTTGTTGCTAGCAAACGTTTACAATATGCATACATACATATAATCACGCCTTTATCCCTAAAGGGGTAGGCAGAACGTAAACTACCTTGACAAAGGTCGTTCCGCCACGTCTGACAAAGTTTTGAGGGTTATTACGTATATTGCTGTAGTGACAGGTTATCAACCCATCGCCTAAATTACAATATACTGAAACCCTCAGATCCCTTAGCTGGTTATTACAGCATGCTCGGAAGAAAATGCAGCTGGCACATTCTTTGTTTTCCTCTCACTCCCATTCTAGCATGGAAGAAATATTAAATAATTTACAATATAGAACCGACTCAGGTCACAGGTAGGCCGCTGCAAGGAAAACCTCTTTCGGTGGGGCTTTAGCAATACTGCCAAATGAACATATGGTGCACATTCACAATCCATGGCCCACTTACTAACGTGCCTAACGTGACCTAACAACCTGCTTGTTGAAAGACTTGTGGAAAACCACCGATGAAGCCGTACGCGTGGCTGTCCACTGGTCCAAAAACGTTTAGATTTATTTATTTTTTCAATCGAAACGAAAAGAAGAAGAAGAAATATAAATGTGTTGAAATTTGTTCAGATTCAAAGACTCGCCAGTGGGGTCAAGTTGCGCGAGTACAGTGCAAGAGTTATCCCGATTATCTCATGCCGTTCGTACCGGAGCCACTAACCTAGAACGGATCAGCCTCACGCAGTCGCTGGCCATCTCTTCAGGGGAGATCTTGCAGTCGCTAGACAGGATGAATAGATTACAGGTACGCAAATACATTTAAAAATGAGTTCTTTTTTAAAATCAGCCATCGTCAGGAAACATGTTTTTTCTTATATATTTTTTATTGGAAATGGGTTTGCTCTTGACTCTAGACACTAGGTCAGGGAAGACCGTGACAGAGTCGACGATGGAGCGAACTCACCCAGAAGTTGCCTGTTATGGCATGGTAATCTCACGCACCGACGGAACACAGCAAACTGTTTGGCGCCGGACTCCGGTGAGATGGTGGCTCGCAAAGCCAGGTCATATAGAAACAAAAATGTGTATGAATTCTATCAATGCCCTAGATCTATAAGGCCTAAACGCTTGTGCCTCTGGGTGGGAACATATTATGAGTATTTTTTTAAATATGACTTTGAGCTGTGCCATGATATGCTCAATCTGGGTATAGTTCACAAGCATGTGGACTTGTAACTTCCTCTTGTCTTAAAAAGTTTGATTAGGTAGATACTAAACTAATCTCATCTCCATTTCAGAACGAACTCGACACGCTAAAGAAAACCACCGACATAGCGAACTTCAAATCAGAATTCGCGATCGTCTACGAACGCAAACAAACCGAACGCAAACGAGACAAATACAAACGATTGCTCTCATTCGAAAACCTCGCCTTATACCCGGACTACCAACGAAGACTGTTAGTTCTCCGCGAATTGAACTATATCGATGAACACGACAGTGTTATTCTAAAAGGCAGAGTCGCCTGTGGTATGGGGACGAATGAATTAATCATTTCTGAGCTTGTCTTCAGAAATGTATTCACGGATAAGACTCCGGCGGAGATAGCCGCGTTGCTCAGTTGCTTCGTGTTCCAAGCGCGCACGCAGGTCGAGCCGCAGCTCACGGAGCGGTTGGCTGAAGCCGTCAAGACTATAGAGACCATCGATGCTGAACTGTCCAATATTGAAGCCAAGTATATGGTACGTAACCTCATCCAGAAGTCAAGTATATGGTACGTAACCTCATCCAGAAGTCAAGTATATGTTACGTAACCTCATCCAGAAGTCAAGTATATGGTACGTAACCTCATCCAGAAGTCAAGTATATGGTACGTAACCTCATCCAGAAGTCAAGTATATGGTACGTAACCTCATCCAGAAGTCAAGTATATGGTACGTAACCTCATCCAGAAGTCAAGTATAAGGTACGTAACCTCATCCAGAAGTCAAGTATATGGTACGTAACCTCAACCAGAACTCAAGTATAAGGTACGTAACCTCATCCAGAAGTCAAGTATATGGTACGTAACCTCACCCAGAATTCAAGTATATGGTACGTAACCTCATCCAGAAGTCAAGTATATGGTACGTAACCTCATCCAGAAGTCAAGTATATGGTACGTAACCTCATCCAGAAGTCAAGTATATGGTACGTAACCTCATCCAGAAGTCAAGTATATGGTACGTAACCTCATCCAGAAGTCAAGTATAAGGTACGTAACCTCATCCAGAAGTCAAGTATATGGTACGTAACCTCAACCAGAACTCAAGTATAAGGTACGTAACCTCATCCAGAAGTCAAGTATATGGTACGTAACCTCATCCAGAAGTCAAGTATATGGTACGTAACCTCATCCAGAAGTCAAGTATATGGTACGTAACCTCATCCAGAAGTCAAGTATATGGTACGTAACCTCATCCAGAAGTCAAGTATATGGTACGTAACCTCATCCAGAAGTCAAGTATATGGTACGTAATCTCATCCAGAAGTCAAGTATATGGTACGTAACCTCATCCAGAAGTCAAGTATATGGTACGTAACCTCATCCAGAAGTCAAGTATATGGTACGTAACCTCATCCAGAAGTCAAGTATATGGTACGTAACCTCATCCAGAAGTCAAGTATATGGTACGTAACCTCATCCAGAAGTCAAGTATATGGTACGTAACCTCACCCAGAAGTCAAGTATAAGGTACGTAACCTCATCCAGAAGTCAAGTATAAGGTACGTAACCTCATCCAGAAGTCAAGTATATGGTACGTAACCTCATCCAGAAGTCAAGTATAAGGTACGTAACCTCATCCAGAATTCAAGTATAAGGTACGTAACCTCATCCAGAAGTCAAGTATATGGTACGTAACCTCATCCAGAAGTCAAGTATAAGGTACGTAACCTCATCCAGAAGTCAAGTATTAATACGTAACGTCATCCAGAAGTCAAGTATATGGTACGTAACCTCATCCAGAAGTCAAGTATATGGTACGTAACCTCAACCAGAAGTCAAGTATATGGTACGTAACCTCATCCAGAAGTCAAGTATAAGGTACGTAACCTCATCCAGAAGTCAAGTATATGGTACGTAACCTCACCCAGAAGTCAAGTATAAGGTACGTAACCTCATCCAGAAGTCAAGTATAAGGTACGTAACCTCATCCAGAAGTCAAGTATATGGTACGTAACCTCATCCAGAAGTCAAGTATAAGGTACGTAACCTCATCCAGAAGTCAAATATAAGGTACGTAACCTCATCCAGAAGTCAAGTATATGGTACGTAACCTCATCCAGAAGTCAAGTATAAGGTACGTAACCTCATCCAGAAGTCAAGTATTAATACGTAACGTCATCCAGAAGTCAAGTATATGGTACGTAACCTCATCCAGAAGTCAAGTATATGGTACGTAACCTCAACCAGAAATCAAGTATATGGTACGTAACCTCATCCAGAAGTCAAGTATATGGTACGTAACGTCATCCAGAAGTCAAGTATATGGTACGTAACCTCATCCAGAAGTCAAGTATATGGTACGTAACCTCAACCAGAAATCAAGTATATGGTACGTAACCTCAACCAGAAATCAAGTATATGGTACGTAACCACAACCAGAAGTCAAGTATATGGTACGTAACCTCATCCTGCCCATCGCCTAAATTACAATGTACTGAAACCCTTGGATCCCTTAGCTGGTTATTACAGCATGCCCGGGATGAAATGCAGCTGGCACATTATATGTTGTCTCTCGCTCCCAGTTCAGCATCGGAGTAAAAAAGTTATTACCTAAACCTAATCTTACAGTCTTTCCACTTTATAATGTGTTTTTTTTGTTAAGGATATTTACGCTCAGCCTACCCCATGAGGGATAATGACGTGAATATTTGTATGTATGTAATAACTTTTTTGATGAATTCCTATCATAATTAACATATACACACTTTACATATTTTACTAGATTTGCAATATCCCGCTTACCGCTACGCATTTTTCTTTGACCCATAGGTTGCATGGAAGAAATTGCTACCTTAGCAGTAAGGCCGCCTATGTTGTACTTGTTTTTTGCTGTTATCTGTTGTGTTGTATGATTTTTTACGTGCAATAAAGTATTTTTATGTTATGTTATGTCCAGGTGGGCCAGTTCGAAGGTCAACAAGAGCGCCTGAACTTTGGCCTGGTGCGAGTGGTGTACGAGTGGGCGCTGGAGAAACCCTTCGCCGAGATCATGGACCTGACTGATGTTCAGGAGGGCATCATAGTGCGGTGCATCCAGCAGCTACATGAAGTAGGTTCCAAGGTCAACAAGAGCCATGGGCGTAGCGAGGGAAGCAGGAGGCATGGAGTTACGCGTAGGCTTCCAAATTAAATTAAATGTATTAATTGTGAATTATAGGTAACACAATGGTGTTAAATATTATAAAAATGTCCAATATGTCCCGCCCCATTCGCATACAATATTTAAAAGTCTTCGCAGCCGACAGCAACCAAAATACTCCTATTTTGGTTGTTGTCTGCTTCAGCCTACACGAACCTTCGTACGCGTAGGCTCTCCAGTCACACTCTGAATTTGTGCTCCCGACTGCATGCTTTGAATTAGGACTTCCTTACGAAACTCAAGTGGACTTGCTGCGTGGCTGTTTATCTAAATATATTTTTTTGTTCCAGTTACTAGTGGACGTAAAAGACGCGGCGGTGGCGGTGGGCGACCCGAAGTTGCAAGCTAAGATGATGGAAGCCTCCACAGCCATCAAGAGAGACATCGTGTTTGCGGCCAGTCTCTACACCACACAGAAAGAAACCGTTATTTCCTGACCTAGGCTGAAGTCTTCCTGCCTTGTGATTATGATGAAAGATCTCATATTTTTGTATAGCCTTTTGTATTTTGATGCCGTTAAGTTTATTGTAATATGTCAAAGAATAGTACTTATGATATTAATTATGCGCTATTTAAAACATTACAGAACTGTGCCTGAGCATTGTTTATAACACATTTTTGTTTTTATTTCTTTCACCAAATAAATAAGCAAATGATATCAATCAGTAAGTACATAGAGCCAAGCATAGGAGCAACATCACAGATTACCCTTAGGATTAGCTAGTAATAAATGTTCTAACGAGCAACATGGAGAGGTTTCGTTGGGTTCAGAGTCGCTTAACAGATCGAGTTTTAGCCAGGTGAAAAACTATACTGCACGTTCAGAGGCGCCTGTCAGACGAAACTTCGACTACGTAAATATTTATCCGGCCCGTTCAGAGACACACCGGAAGTGGAGTTTTATCTGACAGTGGCGAAGGTGCATTTTTTTGCCGTTCAACAGGTTCAGTCCGTCCCGGTAGTCTAAATTCTTACGATATAAACTTTATACTGGGCCGGTCGTCTGAACGCACCCCAGGGCTGGGTCTGTCAGTGTTGCCACAACCTCAAAAATAACGTAAGTTGGCTCAAAATGGGCTCGAATAGTAACATATTGATCACAAAAACTAAACTGTTTTACCATATCTCGGGACTATAGAGTCCCAGACTTTTGGAACTCCTAAAGGAATAGTCTCGGAGAGGGCACATTGCTGGCAAAAGGAATGTAAAATGTATCTTTTGTAACAATGTGCTGCCACGCACAGTCCGGCGGAACGACGGCCACACGTTCAAACTTGGTCCGGACCGGACGAAATCCGGATCGGACAAGAGCGTACCGTCGTCAATAATAATAATATTGTCCGGCGTACCGCTGAACACACCATCGGATTTCGTCCGGAGCGGACTAAGGTCACGGTCCGGACCGGGTCTGGACATCTGTTGATACCTTAATGCAGATTACGCATAAAAAACAGAATAGGAACTTAGTGCGTACTATAGCTACTCACGTAACTTGCTTTGCTACTCTAACTCGCTACATCTACAAAACGATTCGTCTGGTTCCCAAAATGCTAATTCAATGGCTAATCTTCCAAAAAACACATTTTGTGCACTTAAAACAACATACAACGTATGCGTAGAACGGAATAACATTGTAACGTAACTAAAATGACTGACGCATGGCACAATGGATGTCAAAATTCGTGAAATGGAACGTATCTTCCGAATGATTTGGTTTTCTTGAACATTTTTATTTCCGATGACTTGTGTAATTTGATGACGAACAATAGTTGAATTAGTTTAAAATTGTTGATCGCGAGAAGACGTTGTGTGTGTATCCGGCGCGCTCATGTGGACGTCAGTGAAATCCGAACATATCGGTTGATGACTTGGACTTTTCGGTGTTGTTAATCGCTCAAAATGATTCAGGACGACGAATTTGAGGTGCTGGTGACATGCCCGGAGCGTGCGAAGGAGCTAGGCTTCAAGCCCCAGATGGAGATAGTCACCAACCGGCTGCTGCCATATGCCGCGGAGCTGGATGAGGAATCCCGAGATTTCCTGCAGCAGGTCAAGACTAACTTCGCGAAGTCTGTGCTCCTGCGGGAGATGAAGCCTGCTTGCGGCGTCTGGTCCTCCAGGCTCATGAAGTAAATCATTATTTATCTATTTATCTGTACCTAAGAGACTAGTCTAGCTCAAAACTGTGAGGATTGGGGATATAGAATAGACTAGAGGTCAAGAGGTCTATACCCAGCAGTGAGTGGATGTGGGCTGAAGATTATGATGATGATTTCTCTATCAGAAATTGCATGGCCAGATCATGGTGACTTAAGGTTTATGGAGTCATACTTATCACTTGCATACAAATGTTAATAAAGATTTTTTAATAACATGTTTTTATTGAGGTACACAACTGGTTGTCTGTAATAAGTTTTATTTCCTGTTTTTTATGATTACTCAAAAATATTGCATTTCTCTTAAGCAGCTTATTAGATGAATAAGGACTTGCATACCTAAATGATAAATAATTTTTGAAATTTAGGATGTGGTTTTCCATTATTCATCAATTATTTAGTTATACATAAATTTTCTGCAGCATAAAACTCCTATCATGTGCTAAATAAATAAAAAGGAAACAGTTTATGAGCCCTGTCATAAATCTTGTATAAGTTTATACTTGACTAAATAATAAAGTGCTATGAAATATACAATTATTTTTAAAACTATTATATTGAAGAAACTAAAAAATCAGTTCAAATCAAATCTGTTTCCCAAAACCTTTACACACTGGGTACTAGTGCACTGTATTTTTTCCATTTTGCTATTGAGAATAAGGCCCGAAATGATAAACTTGAGATTGACAGCTAGTTTGAGAGTGTGTACAATGTGGAATGTCAAATCCATGCTAAACTTAATATTGCTCAAATCTTGAGATTGCTTTATAAATACGAGCCTAAGATTATTATTTGAGGTGCAAAATTAAGATCAATGATCATGTTGTAAAATCAGCAGTTGATGTTACCTTTGTTTATTTACTTTTGATAAAAGTGAAGTGGCATACTTGAATAAGTGTGCCAGCTGCATTTCCTCCCGGGCATGCTGTAAAAACCAGCTAATGGATCAGAGGGTTTCAGTATATTTAAATTTAGGCAACGTGGGCTAACAACCTGTCACTACAGCAATATTCCTAAACCTATAAATCAATCTCAAAAAGCCTTCAAAACTTTGTCTCAAGTGGCGGAACAACCTTTGTTTAGGTTGTTTATGCTCTGCCTACCATAATCTCTAAAGATAGAGGCGTGATTATATGCATGTATGTAGAATTCTAAGTCATGTATAAGCAAGAAAGCGAAAACAGTTCATATTTAGTAATTTCATATAAAAGTTTCCAATTATTTACAGTTATTGTGTAATAAATCATATCAGTATTTGTTGAAAGTATTGCACCTAGCTAGCACTTTATCAGCAATGATAATGATATTGGGTTTGGTTTGGGATCAACCTTTGGCAGCCGATATAGGCTGAGATGGGCGAGATTCCTGGCAGATGCCCAGCTCTTCCTAATGTGTTCTTGACCTCGCCATTCACCGCATGCTGTGTATTGTTTATCTTAATTTAAAGTCTATACTTTATAATTGTTCAACTGATAACAAAGAGAAACATTGCCAAAAGTTTGTTATGGTAATTTGTGTTAAAAGTAAAATTATTGTTGCCTTTAAATTAAAGTAAAATTTAAAGATTTTGGTATGGGTAATTTTAGAAATAGAGGTTTGTTTGTTCTAATATCAAACTAATTTAGCTGAAATATGACCTTCAACAATCATACAAATATATTTATTAATCTTTCTTTTGCATTTTATGACCACAAGCAAATGACTTGCAATATCATTGTTTTTCTTTCATGTTGAGTATTTACAAAGTATAAATTTCCTGCATTACCTGAAACTGGTTTACCTATATCAAATATGTTTCTAAATTGTTGTATGATTTCTCTATTTTAGGTACATCAGAATTTACGGATTAAAATTCAGCAAGGAAGATCACATCACATTCATCAAGTTGGCATATGAGTTGGTCCTTGTGCCTGACTTGGAGCCATGCAAAATTCACAAGTTTGCAACCATGTTTCTTATGCTCACTAAGTAAGTTTCCAACAAACTTTATTGTGACATTAAAAACTTTAGAAGTCATTGTGATAACTGCTTTTATATTTTAGTATTAGTTGTATGTTGCTTATGTATCCTGTCCTAAATGAATTATTCATACTTAAGCCAAGCATATTGGGGCATTAATAGGTGAAATAAAGGTACATCAAGCATAGTTAAGTAGGTACTATAGGTACAACAATAGTTGGTCGTAGTGACTTATTTTATTACCTTATTAGATAGGTTTTCATACATAATTCAATTTTTGCAAAGATGGTCTTGTCACTTACAGCCATCTACTTCTGACCACCTTTGACAGTGATATAAATAATACGTAAGCTAATAGAATAGTAAGTTGCATGTCTTGTTCATTGTTTTTTAAATTTATTTTGGCATGATCCACTTGGCACTAGCTATTCTTGAATGGAAAGTTGATTATTTCTATCCTCATGAACTTGGATTGAATTAAACTTGTCTCATTAAAAGGACATACAATTGGACATATGTTTTGGCATCAAGGCCATTACTTTTCTTCACCAAGATACAGAAGTCTTTGTTTGAAACATATCACAAACATACCTACTTTCGTATATTAAGTTCTTTCTTGTTTCAAAATAAGAAATGTGTTAAATATGTGAGGTAAATGACATTGATGGTATTTTTAAAAATATGTCGATTCATGTTTCTTTCACACACATATGTATTTAGTTCATTATGCTTTTGTGGAGATTTTGTATACCTACAAACAAATAAACACATTTCATAATATATCTTCAAAAGAAAACATGAATGGATCTTTTACTAAATTAACTTCAATGTAGTAACTAGTACTTAAATCAAAACTGTATGATAATTTACAGAAAAAGACACTTGGTTTCGCCCGAAGAGCTGACCTTGCCATGGCGACCACTCTACGAGGTTGGAAAGAAGATATTCGAGAAGAATGCTACTCACATCGGCATGTACCACTACCTCACGTAAGTAAATGCTTCATATCACTTCAGTTTTGTAGTTGATTCGATTGTTAGAAGTCAAAGTCAAATCATTTATTTCCAAATAGATTCCTAAGAACACTTTTAGAAAGTCACAAGCGAGTCTATTACAAAGAAAATTAAATTATATCTGTGACACAAAATAAAATAAAAATGCTTGATGCTTATATGTGTTTGTAATAAGTGATATTCCTAAAAAAAATACATAAATTAAGTCTGAGATAGTTGTAAGTATCTGCCCTTCAAATTGTCTTGATATAAACCTTACTTCGTATTGTTTTTCATAACTCTCTGTAACATACATACATACATGTAATCACGCCTTTATCCCTAATGAGGTATTCAGAGCGGTAACGACCTAAACAAAGGTCGTTCCGCCACATCTGACAAAGTGTTGAGGGCTATTTAAGATAGATTGGTAGGTATATTGCTGTAGTGATAGGTTGTCAGCCTATCGCCTAATTGCAATATACAGAAACCCTCGGGTCCCTTAGCTGGTTTTTACAGCATGCCTGGAAGGAAATACAGCTGGCGCATTCTATGTTTTTCTCTCGCTCCCTGTCCAGCATGGAAGTAACTATCTGTAACAGATGTTGGAAAAAAACCATTAGCCACTTGAGTAAGTGTAAGACCCTGTTAACTTAATCACAATGATATCGTCATTGGGAGCTAGCAAGCCATCTATCTACAATATTGTGCGCTTATTAAATACCTTTCTTCTGTGCTGGCCTGTGAAGCGAGAAAAATATAGAATGTGCCAGCTGCATTTTCTCCCAGGCATGCTGTAAAAATCAGCTAAGGGATCCGAGTGTTTCAGTATATTGTAATTTAGGCAATGGGCTGACAACCTGTTACTACAGCAATATACCTACAAATCTATTTTAAATACACCTCAAAACTATGTTAGACGTGGCGGGACGACCTTTGTTTAGTTCGTTTACGCTCTGCTTACCCCATTAGGGATAAAGGCGTGATGTATGTATGTACATGAAGTCTTTGTAACTAACGAAATTAAAAGTTCTATTTTATATAATTTCCTATAATCAAGCCCTTCATTAGGTTTAGAACAGTAGTATAGCAAGTCTTTTGTTATTAACATACTAGCTTTTGCCCCTGCGGTTTTCCCGTGGGAATGTGGTATTTTTTCGCGGTAAAAAGTCCATCTCGATAGATTCCTGCCGAATTTCATTAAAATTGGGCTAGCCGTTTACATGTGAAAGAGTAACATACAGACAGACAGTTACTATAGCATTTATAATGTTCAGTATGGATGTTGTTTAGGGAGCAAAAATCTTGCCCTGTTGGGCAGGACGCGATGTTGTCGTTGGTTCGCAAGTTCCTGTCTGGAGACGGGCTGGACGACGCTTTACACCTGCTGGGCCTAGCAGGGCCAAGTGACGACGATTTGCCCACGTAATGTTAACTGGTCACGGTGTAACACGAGAGTGAATAACCGTACAGAAAGGACGATTTATACTGGGGTGTAAGAGACAGCTTACCCGAAACTGATAGGGGTTCAGTCAGCGAAACTAAACAAATTTCACCAGAAAATACTTTTAGGAAAAAAAAATACGTAAGATGTAGAATGAAAATGATATGGAAAAGCCTTTTTTCCATTTCCTGAAACAATTTCCTGCAGGGCTATGATGTGCGCTGTAGACTTCGATTTGTCTTCACGCGTTAAATTCACTATGATTAATTCCTGTCATTTTGCGTTGAGAAGTGCACAACGTTAGACATAATCTGGTGACGAAGTCTACAGTGCGCATCATAGCCTTGCTGGGGAGAGTTGTTCAGTTTCGTTGACTGAGTAACCCCTAGTAGTTTCAGATACGCTGTCCCTTACACCAGTTATAAGGAATATGTGATGGCTACACTACTACAGACATACGGATACGGTGCATGAGCACGTACGGGGTACGCGCCAACACATGTCTCATATGCGTGTGACGTCATTCAGCCGCATTTCTGTAGTAGTGTGCGATCTAAGCGCGGTATGAAGCTTTATGTCTGTATGGTTCTTTAATCTTGTGGTGGTTAAGGAATTGGGCTCATACAATACGTAATGTAGATAGGAACCGAGTGATCACGGTGGTTGAGAAGTTAGGCTCATAAGGCACATGTTGCGTTTACTAGAAGTGAAAATTACGTATAACTTTTTCTCTGACATCTTGCATGATCTGACTTTTCAGAGAACCTAGGTCTTCTAGTAAACACGTTCATTGTACATACTTTTAGATCCCATCACATTGCCTTCAACATGGTGTATGGTGGGTGACAGGAATGGACGTGGCATTCTATAATTTTGTTGTGTATTCTGATGTAATTTTATATATTTTCTTTATTGCAGGTCTCTCGAAGGATCATACATGTCTATGGTGAAGAGTGCAAGACCGTAAGTACTAGTATAATGTAAGTCGGTATGTAGATCTAGATATCAATGGTGGATCATCATAGATTTCAATTTAATATTGAGGTTAGCTACATATGCGACATTCAAATAGTTTTATAATTTATTTAACAATCATAGTACTTCTTTTTGCTCAACACTGATTCGCTAGTTTCAAACAGTTTCATTTCAGAAATACTCTTCAACATCACTTCGGTCATCAGTTATTCTTGTTTTTTCCAGATACTTCCCCGAATCCACCACCAAAGAGGTCCTAGCGGAGTTCCTACCCCAGATCTGCCCGTGGGCGGTGGACACCCAGACCCTGGTGCATCTAGCAGTGTTCCTGCCGGTTAACCTGCCTCCGAACAAAGCAGAGCACGGCCATCTGCTGTGGTTCGACGAGCTGATGACCCTGTGGGACACTTGCTACAACTCGCAGTGCGGCGTGTCGGTGAGTGCGAGAGGGACAAAAAAATACCATAAAAAAAAGATATCGTTAATAACAGTAAGACTTATTCAAACTTTTACGAGTTAATAGTTCAGCATAAATACTTCGGTGGGCCACTACGCGAGCGTAGCGAGCACACTTAGATAAAATCAGTACAATATGCGAGCTAAGTGCCCTATAACACTAGCTTAGAATAAATCAATACTAGACGCGAGGGAAACAAGCGCTACAACACACACTTACCGAGATCAAATCAGAGAGCGTAGCGAGCCTTCCAATACTAACTTAAATCAAATCAATACGATACGCGAGCGTAGCGAGCCCCACAACATAGTCAGATGAAATCAATACGACGCGAGCTTAACGAGCCCTACAACACATTTCGATCAAATCAATATGGGACAAATATGATACGTGAGCGAAGCGAACCGTCCCTACAACACATACACACAGACCAAATCAATATGATACGCGAGCGAAGCGAGCACTACAACACACATTTAGTTCAATTCAATACGATACGATTTACCTATTAATTTTGTTTGTGGTCTAGGACTTGATGACGATCTTTGCGGGTCTGGCGAAGCGCAACCCTGGCGCGGTAGACTGGGCGCCGCACGTGCCCAAGATGTTTATGCGGTTCCTGCACGCGCTCAACCTGCCCGTCAGCTATAAGGACATGCAGTACTCCAAGAATTACTCGCTCTGTAAGTATAGAGTAGAATAGAAAAACGTTTATTCATGAAACAATACTGTTGAGGCCTATTGTAGCTTTTTATTGTTTTAATTAATATTCTAATAGTGAAGCGCCTGATATCGTTTTCATATCAAATCGTTCATAAAGTAACTTTTGCTATTCTATTTTTCAGGCGTTCTTTTATACGTCTTAGCATTGCTCTTTAGACATGGCGGTGATCATGCGCCCCAATATATTATAAATTCAATAATTATTTTTAAATAAACCGCTCCAGTTTGTATTCCATAAAAACTGAAGTTTTCATTTATGTTCCTCGCGAACAAATACAAAACTCAACATACAGTAAGTAGACTTATTGAATGCTCTGACCTTTATTGCACAAGAAATGGAGCTGACTCAGCATTTGTAACAAGTTATAACCAGTAACACTGATATTCTGTCAGCACCGTACTGACATGGCTTTTGGGTCTTAGAGCGGTTTTGGATGTAAAAAGTTGATCGTTAACCCAGCACATACTTAGTTTTAAGTATTAGTCACTATAAAAAATCATCTGTTATTTCTGACATCTGAATTTCCTTCCATGCTGGACTGGGAGCGAGAGAAAACATAGAATGTACCATCTGCATTTCCTCCCGGGCATGCTGTAAAAACCAGCTAAGGGATCCGAGGGTATCAATATATTGTAATGTATGCGATGGGCTGACAACCTGTCACTACAGCAATATACCTACAAATCTCTTAAATAACCTTCAAAATTTTGTCAGACGTGGCGGAACGACGATCTGCCTACCTCGTGATAAAGGCGTGATTATATGTATGTATGTATGAATTTCCTTCCAAACAGACACAAAGCACATAGCAGCGTGGATAGTGTGGAGCATCCGCCCCGACGGCGTAGTCCTGAGGCACCTCCGCAGCTTCCTGGCGGGTGTGGAGAGCTACCTGCACAGCGCCAACCAGGGCCGCTGGTCCTTCAAGCTGAGGGACTTGCTGAGGAAACTGTCCAGGGAGTTTCTTGTCAGGTCGGTTTTTTTTTAGTTTGCGACGGGTTTGTTTTATCTTCCATACTGGACTGGGAGTGCGAGAAAAACATAGAATGTGCCAGCTGCATTTGCTCTCGATCGTCGTATTTGATAGTGGTCGTTAGACAAAACATGTCAGAGGCCTATTAGCTGCGCCATTAGGTGGTTTAAAAACTCTCACCAGTAGGGCTAACATGCGCGTCACGAGATAGTTTTGTCACCGCATTTTCTCGCATGCTGGACTGGGAGCGAGAGAAAAACATAGAATGTGCCAGTTGCATTTTCTTCCGGGCATGCTGTAAAAATCAGCTAAGGGATCCGAGGGTTTCAGTATATTGCAATTTAGGCAATGGGCTGTCACTAAAGCAGTATACCTACAAATCTATCTTAAATAACCCTCAAACCTTTGTCAGACGTGGCGAAACGGCCTTTGTTTAGTTCGTTTACGACCTGTTTACCCCATTAGGGTTAAAGGCGTGATTATATGTATGTATGTATTTACTCGCACGTTGCGTATTTCACACTGAATAAAGCCTTGCTTTAGGCGTAGTGAATTTCGCGCGCACGGTGATAATGATAATATTATCTCGTGGCGCGCATGTTAGCCCTGCAGGGATCATCGGGTCGATTGACTCGAAACCCACTTGAATACTGGCACTCATTCACACAGATCTGATCTGACCTTATCTTTATCACAACATTCTGTAGTTTTTCTATTAAAAAAATCGCTAGATAGCGTCAGATCAGGACTCCTATTTATGAATCTCTCGAATCGTAACGATTCGGATCACTACATAGTATAAAACAAAGTCGCTTTCTCTGTCCCTATATCCCTATGTATGCATAAATCTTTAAAACTACGGAACAGATTTTGATGCGGTTTCTTTTAATGGATAGAGTGTTTCAAGAGGAAGGTATATATATATGAATTTAAATTTTATTTATATAAATATATATACCTTCCTCTTGAAACACTCTATCCATTAAAAGAAACCGCATCAAAATCTGTTCCGTAGTTTTAAAGATTTATGCATACTATATTACTTGCATAATATTTTGGAGAAACACTGATTTCCGTGCGAACCCGGGGCGGGTCGCTGGTATAATAATAAAACTCGAATCAGAATCACAAATAAGAAAAATTTACATTCGCATGGCAAATAGTAAGGAAAATGCATGCGAATTTCGACTCGAGTAATTCAAAAATACAACTCCAGCAGGGCTATGATGCGCACTGTAGACTTAAATTTGTGTTCACGTGTTGCATACTTCACTATGGTTAATGCCTGTCATTTTCCGTTGAGAAGTGCGTAAGATAATACCGGGTGTAAGGGACAGCGTCCCGCAAACTGATACTGGTTGCTCAGTCAACAACACTGAACAACTATTAGTAGGAAATTATTTTAAGACGTGAACAGTAAAAAATACCATAACATAAAAAAAACATACATAAAATCACGCCTTTATCCCTTACGGGGTAGGCAGAGCGTAAAACGCCTCCTAAAAGGCGCTTTCGCCACGTCTGACATAAATTGAAAGCAATTTTAGATTGTAATGTGTATTGCTGTAGTGACAGGTTGTCAGCCTATCGCCTAAATTACAATACACTGTAACCCTCGAATCCCTTTTGCTGACTTCTACAGCATGCCCGGGAGGAAGGGCAACTGGAACATTCTATGTTTTTCTTTCTCTCCCAGTCCAGTATGGAAGACAAAAAAAACCTTTCTTTTGTATAAAAAGCAAAATATGTCTTTTTGTTTCCTGAAAAGAAATCCTGCAGATAGTTGTTCAGTGTCGTTGACTGAGTAACCCCTATCAGTTTGCATGTAGACAAAACGAAGTTTACAGTGCGCATCATAGGCCTGCTGAACCATTTTTTGCGACATATTCTTGCCGAGCCTTACTTATTTTTTTTTCTATTACAGATTCCGTAGAGAGCGCGAGAAGCGTTTCCAGAAAAGCTGGGAGAACCAAACGCCCGAAGCATACAAACTGCGCGACGATGACGTCACAGAGTTCGTAAACATCGTCCTAGAACCCACTTTACAGGCCGTTTACAGCCGCAGCGGGTCTTTGGACATCTCCAGCGCCTTGCACGATCTGGCAACGTTGCGTCCGTCCTTAGTCGTCCCACCTTTAGTCGAGAAACTGGAAACATCCTTATCTTCCTTAACCGAGCCGCACAGAGTAACCGCGGCCATGACAGCTGTTGCCGCTGTTGCCAGACCGTTACTTCGCGGCCCTTACGTAGACTACCCAGCAGGACCTACTCATGTAGTCCCTTTACTGATAGCTGTTCTACCCGGTTTAGACCCTAATGACCTCAAAAAGACCTTAGTTACGTTGCACTTTATCTTAGTGTTCAGTTGGATGGTTCCTTACATTGACTGCAGTTCTGCGCATGAGTATTATAACGATTTGACTGATGAAGAGCTGCTTATCTGCGAGTCTACTGCTCAGATGGAAGACTTCGTCCTTGTCTTTTTGGAGCGTCTTTTCGCTATCATCGAGTCCAGTACTTTGGAAAACGTTCGCTTGGATACTAAGGAAACGGACTGGGGTCGCAGCAAGACTGACGCGGTAGTCGAAACGGCCATTTCTTCGGCCGCCACGTCAGTCCTGATGCAATGTTCGCCGAGGATCTTCCGGGAAGCGTTGAGGAAATTCCGCGCGTTCGCTACGGAGTCTACCTTCGAAACGAGCGTAGCCGGTAGTATGGTGGGGGTATTGCTACGTGTATTCGCGAGGGTTGACGCTAAATCTACTTTGGCAGCTTTCTTGCCTTCACTCTGTGAAGAACTCGGAGAGATGTTAGCTTCCGATGAAGCTTTGAAAGACGAGAATCCCCCGCGGGCGTTGTTGTACCGTCTCGTGCTTCTTATGCATGTGGTCGAGTGTGACGGTGCAGTGGTACTAGGCTATATGCCGCAGTTGATACCTATTCTTGACCGCGCGCTCAAATTGCACGCTACATACGCCCTGACGCGGTCTTCCAACATCCTAGCTCATGTGCTATCCTCGCTCGCGTTCATTGACCTAAAAGATTGGAGGAGCTCGCCGAAAGATTACGGCGCAGCCCCGGCTCAATGGCTTCCGATAAGAGAATGGGGAGCTGGTTGTCTGGTCCAGAAGGCAGACTTTAAATGGCACATTCCAAGTTTAGAGGAGGTACAGTGCGCTCAGGAGCTGGTCGACCGGTACTTGGTGCCGGAAACTAACCGCCTCAAGCAATGGCTGGCTGGGGAACGCGATATGTGCCGCGAGCGTCGTCTACGCAGTTTCTATATAATTCACGCGGTAATGTGCGCCAGCACGCTGCTGCCGCCGCCGCCGGAAGACCCTGCGCCTCTAATGGAGTCTTTAGTACCGGCTACCAATGCGCCATTCTCGTCTGGAGTCCCGCACGAGATCAAACTTGAAGGCGAGAACGTTCGCGTCGCATTGACTCGTCTTCTGTTAGATGTGCAAGCGCATTTGCTGCAAGAAAAGAGTGACGATGTTCGCGGTCTGGAGATGTTGGTGCAGGTGTGGGAGCGCGTGGTGTCGCTGAAGGGCCCGCGCTCAGGGCCGGGGCTGGAGGCGCGTATGAGGTCATATGGGGTGTTGGAGCGCGCGCTGGACGGGCACGGAGGCGCGGCAATGAACACTGACGGCCCTGCGCGTCTACGTATGTTACTCGCAGACGGCGTGAGGTTACAAGACGAAGCAAGACTCGATCTCGCTTGCGATGCCGGTATTACACCTTCCGCCCTCGCCGCACTGAACGCCCTCTTCGACCTGTCTACATACACCTACAGCACTGTACGCATGCACGCCCAAGCGCGTCTTAACTGGATGCTGGGCCACTACCCGTACTCCTACCGCGCTCTAGTGCCGCGGCTGGTTGAGTTGCTCCGTACTGGAGGATCAGGCGACGAGTGGCACGCGAGACACAAAGGCGCTTTGTTTGTGCTACTTGGCCCTCGCGCCGGCCCTCTAATCGCCAAGCAAGACTGGGACACGGTGCGCGCGCTCTGGCCCGCCATACTCGCCGCGCCGCTCAGTGAGAAACCGAGCATCATCAAACTGGAGCAGGCGTTCGGGGACACCCTGCATCGCAACTTCCCAGAAGTGAATACGCGGTTGGTAATGTCGCAAAGCGTGCTCGAAGCTGCAAAGCCGATGTTGAAGTCCGGGCAGCTCGCGGACCCAGAATTTGTGAAGCTATTCGAGGAAGCCGAAACACGGGAAGCGGTTTTGAGTGAGAAATGGGAACGGTCTTATAAACAACTTGTTGAGGCACTGGTCTCAGCAGCGGAAGAACCAGGCGTGCCGTGGCGCAGGCTAGAACTCACCATGCAGATGTTAACATTCTGCCCAACGGCACAAACTCCATACCCACCTCGCGCCATACGCCTCATCGTGCGCTCTTTAGTCCACGACGACATCGCTGTGCGTCGTACAGCCCAGCGTCTTACGCACTTTGCGCTCAAACAACGCAAGCGACCGCTCAAGAAGATCCAAGTCGATCCTTACGAAGTCGCCGGTGTTAACAGACCTGAAAAACCAGTACCTGGTTACCGAAAGGATTTGGAGTGGGCTATTTGGGCGCCAGGTAAGATTCCACAAACAGATGAGGAGTGGGACAAGCCGTGGTTGAGGGATCCATGCCTCGGCTTTTACTCTTGGCCAAAGCAGATAACAATCGCAGCCCCTCAGAGCGAACAGAACCTCGGTATCGAAGCAAGTCCCGAAGATATGGAAGAGGGCGAGCGCTATATTTACGAGTTTTTCTCCGACGACGCGAACATCGAACGTCTTGTCGGATTCCTCACCGTGGAAGAGAAGAAAGGCAAAGACAAGTTCAGCGGCATTCGGTTCGCTATGTTCCGAATGCTATTCGCCCAGTTCGGTAACCGTATTGCGAATAAGTTGGTAACCCACGCTAAGCGGTGCGCAGCAGACACGCAAGAGGCGCCGCAAAGATTCGCAGCAGAAATAGCAGCGGCAGCTTTACGTGCACCAAGATACTGGCCACGATCACAAGCATTCGAATGCTACAGGAATACATTAGAAGTGATTAAAGCCGGTCTTTCTACAGTAACGCCCGAAACCATGGAGGACTGGGGCACTTGTTTAGCTACCGGGGTTGAAAAGCTAGATCCACGCCGTGGTGGCGAAGTCCTCGACACATTACTGGAATTGTGCACTCCTCCTCCGGCTACCGGTGACATTAACCAAGACAAAGAAGCCTCTTTCGTGGTATGTGCGAGGCTATACTCACTACAAGGCGCGCTAGGATCCTTAACCTGGAGAGCTGCTCCTCTGGCTGCAGACTTACTTCAAAAACTTGAAGCGGCCAACTTCATTCAGCATCCGTATCAAAACGTGCGCGAAACGGTCGGCAGCATCCTAATGACAATCTTTGACACAGAGCTCGTGTTCCCCGGCGGAGAACGGAATGGCGCTCCGAACTTCGATAAGTTCTTAGAATCGGTGCGACCGCGACTCGCGGCGTTGTATGATGAGAATGGGGATATAATAATAAAGACTGCGGCGTCGATGGCGCCGGCTCAGTGCGGATCGAGGGAGGAAACACCTTCTTGTGCCGAGCCATCAGTGACTATGCCTCTTGTTGGCAGCGTCGCGCGAGTTGACGTCTCCGTTGCGCGTCTTGCCTCCGCCTGCCCACCCGCTGACGACGCACCTACATCCAAAGAGGGTAGTGAATCCCCCGAGGTAGAGCCGAACATGCGCGGCGAGCGGCTTGGCAAGCAGCTAGCCGCACAACTTGAAACGGCGCTGCGACTCTCCGGCGATTGTTCCGCTTCCAGCGCGCAGGAACACGCGCGTGCCGTTAGCTTACTCACCACGGTCCTCCGAGGTTGCATGGGGATTATTGTGCGCGGCGTCAACGGCAGCACGGCGGCACAGTACTCGCTGGTACCAATAGCTTGTGCTCTAGCGGCTAGAGGCCCGCCGCAACCCAATGACGAGCTACCCCGTGCCGCCGACGGGTTCTTAGCTAGTCTTGCACGCCAACACCACTCGAGCGAAGACTTCGATGCGGCCCTCACTGTTCTACAGGAGCTGGCTGGCGGCCGCTCATGGTGGGCGAGGCTCGCCTGTCTCGACTTTGCGCAGCCGCTTCTATTCTACGGGCTACCGATGTTATGCGAGCGTGGTGCACGAGCTGTACACGCGGAAAAGTTCTCGCTATCCTTGATGAAGGACCCGCGAGTTGAGGTGCGCGCATCCGCAGCTAAACTTCTAACGGGGTTGATGCACTGCCGCGCGCTGCCAAATGAAGATAAGACGTTGCGCTTACTGATGAAGTGTTGCAGGTCGAGCGAGTTAGTAGAGCGGCATCGTGGCGTGCTCGGTTTATGCGCGTATTTGGCGTCGCGGCCGTACAGTCTAGGCTCCCAGCTGGGTATGGTTCTAGCGGAACTTGCTAGACACACGAGCGCACCGGATCCAGTCCCAGCCACTATTAGAAAGGCTCTGGCCGAGTTCCGGCGCACACATCACGACGACTGGCAACGTCACCGCGATCAGCTGACAGAAGACGAACTAGACCTGCTTGCCGACCTCACCTCCCCACCCACATACTGCGCGTGAATCCACCACACCTTAATCTTATCCCAACTCGGACCGAGTAAATTTTTAAATTGCGTCACCACCTATACCTTCAATGACGCATAAATGTATGAAAAGGCAGAGGAACAAGAAATCATCCTTACGAAGTCTGGACTTCTGGATCCAGTTCCTATCAAATGTGATATGATGAGAACTGTAAACTTTATTTACAATTTATGCAAATTATTTGTGTAACTAAACTAGGTTCTATAAACCATTATTAAAAATCGTTAGTTTCTAATGTCCTATCTTCTTTTCGAGTCGAACAACGACCTGATGAACCTCCATATTGTAAATTCAGTTTACAGATTCATTGCGCTGCTCATGGATGTACCTATCACTACTTGTATATAGATTTAGCGATCATCACATCACATTTATGTCAGGCTTTCTTTAGATTTTATTAGAATGAAATCGTGCTTTTTGTGAATTTAGCCTATCCTGGTAATGGGTCATTTTCATATTATGGCGCTGGTGTATTTATAAGCAAGGGTCATGTAAACTCAATCAAATATTTATAGACAAGAAAATATTACTGATTGTATTTTGTACTGCTATTTTTCTTCTCTCACAAATACCTATCTTTTAAAGCAATGTAAAGTATTTGTAAACTTGACACAGGTGAATCACAATTGAAACGCCATTCCAGTGTAGTTGATGTTCATATTTGTTTAATAATGATAAGCTTACAAATTATACTGTGCAATGTAATAGAATAGTACCAAACATATTGTGGTATCAAAGTAGAATAAATTTGCTTATATGCATTGTTTTGCTCAAATTCCGTGATTATCAAGACAGGTTTGAATGTACAATTCAGTTTCTGTTAATCTGGTTGTTGTATACATACATACATCTTTTATTTCTAGTGTTGTTTTTTTTTGTTTGGGCCAAAAAGATTAATCCCTTACTAATTTGGAATGTGTTGCAAAGGCACACTTTATTATCTTTATTATATATGGTGTTACTGTATTGGGAATATTGGTTTGATTTATTGTTTTAGATTTTTAATACTAAATGACATTGGTTTGTTACCATATTTTTATTATAACTACAGCAACTTGTTTGATAAATAAAATTAATCCAAAACAAAACAGATCTGATGCGGTTCTTTGTATTCTGTAAATACTATGTATAAATGTATAATCATTTTTCTAGATGTTTATTATAATTGTAATGAATGGTATGTTAAGTTTTATTTTTATCCAATAATCAATTCTTTGGTGAATTGATAATTACCAAATGGAACAAATGAGCACTGGCAAGAGATGGGTGTAATAAAGTGAAACAAAAGTTAGGTCACTTACATATACAATTTATTAAAGTTACATTCATACTAACTAAATAGATCCAAATTGTTGTACTGAAATAGAAGCAACTCTGAAACTCAGAATTTGATTCACATTTTTAGAATAGTAAAAGATAGACATAAAGAGAAAATTTTGGAATGCTTATTGGTAGTTCCAATTATTTATTATCTTCGATCATCCACATCTGAAAGAAGCAGAAGCAGTAAGTAGTAGTGAAATAGACAAGTGATTCAACCTCATCCTATTAGTTACATTTTTATATTCCAGACAACAAGTGTTGATACATTTTAATAACATCCCAAGTTTCAGACTGTAGTTAGATAACAATTTTCAGCAAATAATTTCTAGTAGATGAGATTTAGTAAATGTACATAGTAATTGTAATTATTCATGTGTAATTCTTGATGTAAATAAAACAATTACTTTCCATTAGTTATATAAATAATTAAATCCTGAGTCCATCTTTTCGATCAATACCCATTGTAGTAAATAAATTAGGTTTCCCGCTGGTCTACCACACCATGTTAACTAATTCTGTAGGCACTGCGTTACTCACTTTTGCCATCACACGCTACAATTTTCACTTTATCTACTTTAGCCACCTCTTGGACCTCCCTGAACTCCACATCGTTCAGCATGAATGTCCAAACATTGTCACAAAACCTGCAACAAAGATTTCAATACCATTTGTATTACTACAGTCACCAAAAGAAAAAATCTGTAAGTACATGGTAGAAGCAAGCTTTATCAGCATAACTATAGCAACAATAGTAGTTACCTAACAAGAAAAACAGCAGCATGTTAAATTTGGGCGTAAACTTACCTGTATGTGTTCAGTTTGCCTGCTTTGAAGGTTAGTCTGGATTTTACCCGGTTCGATAATGCCGTGTTGATGGACTTGTCGAACTGCAGCAGCACTTTCATCGCCAGACCCGGAGTTATCTGCCCATACTGAAACCAACACAATAAGCCCAATTAACACCACAAAAAAAACCCAAACGAAAACACTTTCCTGACTCGACGACTTACTTGTATCAACTCATCTAGACTCTCTTGCAAGGTATTGCCGATTGTGGTGTTTCTATACAACTGATAAGACATCGCTAAATAATTAATTAACGGAAATATTCAAGTAGATAATGTAAATTAATAAATTCCGCTATTTCCTGGCACGCAAAACACAAGATGCAAAACACCAATCGTTGACCGAACGAGAAATGTCATAATGACAGTGACAGTTCCATTGGTGAGGTTATAAATTGTGTTTACAAAGGCTGTTAGACATTTATTAATTTTATTTACAAAAATACAAAACCATATATATAATAAAATAAACTAACAAAAACAAAAAACACTAAAAAGCACCTTATAAATAAAACATGGAATCGAGTGCGTCACCTCGAGGTGGCATAGTGCCTAGTAGGCAAGCAGCGTTACCGCTTTGGATCGCAAGGCTAAGCCTCTGCGCTAGAAAACTGCCTGCTCTGCTTTCGCCGGACACCTCGATGAGACGCGCTGATAGTTCATAATTTTTTTTTGGCTTCGGGCCCCAGGGTCCCATTGTCTCGAATACAACCGGCACGAATAAATAGCCTCCCTGAAGGTGCTGATATTTCCAGATCTTCTCAATTTCCGTTCCCACAGCGGCCAAGCCTGCACACCCTGCGGTCGCACGGACATACGTTGGTACCAGAGTGTCCACGCAGGTGACATCCCATGCGATGAATTTGCCTTCCCTCCATGCCACATGTGTAACCCCGTCGGACCTCTTGCCATTTGAGCGAACGACTCCGTGTGGTTCTAACGTAGCCGGAACGTTCACCGAGGCAAGGGGCCGTCGAACAACATCGTTTAGGGTGGCATGGTGTGGAATGAGACCTGCATTCTTCCTGCCTGACAGTCCGTAATACCCCTAATTCGCAAAATATCGCCTCCCCACACCTACAATAATGGGGCTGGACAGTCTTTACGCCTCAAGCCAACTATAAGGGTAAGGCTGGTGCTGTGCCAAAGTAATGTGACAATTGACGATGATGGCAAGGCATTAAGCCATTGTCCTGATTCGCTCTCAAAGACAGCTAAGAGCCGAGTTTGTTCAATGGGGTCTGAGCTGGTGTCCAATAAGTCTTGTTGGGCTTTTCGGCACAGTGGCTCATCCCACCGTCTTTGAGAAGATGGAATAGAGGGAATATCTTGGTCGGAACACAGCTGAAGCCACCTCTCGCGCAGCAAGAAGATGGGTGGCCTCCAAAGACACGAAGGCGGGAGTCGTGATTTTAGTGAACAGGTCCCGGCAACTGAACGCTGACGAAAGAAAGGCAGGCAACGAGACTTCTGACGCTTTCCTAATGCCTAATCCCCCCAAATCGAACCGGAAGAGAAGTCTGAGACCAAGCTTTCCCAGTAAGGTTGACATTTAATACTTTGGAGAGTATGATTCAAACACTGTCATCTCCACCACGTAACAAGGACTCAAATCTCCATAAATGAGCACATGGCAATAGGTATGTGAATTTTGGAACAAACAGGCAGAATTTTATCAATGTCAGAGCCATATGCGCATTAATTTGGCACAACCTGTCCAACGTTCTTTCGAATTTCTCTATCTGCTGATGCATGAAGCCCGGGACTGACTCATCCAGCAATGGCTATTTGAATCTATGGAGCGACGGCTTCGAACTTGTCCCTGATTAATTGCCGCTCGATAGCACTTATAGACGGCGGGATGAAAAAAAGCTCACATTTTAATGAATTGAGTTTCAGGCCATTTAATGCGAATTTATCCTTGACGGAACCGAAAACAGCGAGGACATTATCAGCTTCATCGCCCAGAGTCTCGGCGTCCAGGTACCACACGTTAAAGCTGGAGCGGAGAGTGGTAATGTGGGGGTGAATACCTTAACTAAAAATCGCTGGGTCTAAAGGATCCCCCTGCTGACATCCAACGCTAGACTTTAGAAGGTGAGTTTGGTAAACTAGGATAGATGGACCGCTGTAGCATTGCCACAAGTGTGGAAACAACGAAGATGCAATGTTCTTTGACTAATCACTACACAGTATAAAACAAAGTCGCTTTCTCTGTCCCTATATCCCTATGTATGCGTAGATCTTTAAAACTACGCAACGGATTTTGATACGGTTTCTTTTAATGGATAAAGTGATTCAAGAGGAAAGTTTATATGTATAATACATGCATAATATAGTAGAGAAACACTGATGATTTCCGTGCGAAGCCGGGGCGGGTCGCTAGTATTCAATATTTAAAACTGTAAAAATATTTTAGCTTTTTCTTTTTTATTGCAGTTGTACACAGCTCAAGTCCGATCGTGTATGGAGTACTGCTGCCACCTTTGGGACGGTTCAGCTAAATACCAGCTGGCTGCCTTAGACTCAATCGAGAAACGCGCTAAGAAGCTCATTGGAGACTCAGCACTGGTTGAAGCAAAACTACAGAACCTTGAGCACCGTCGCAGAGTGGCGTGCATGTCGGTATTTTACAGGATACATTTCGGGGAGTGCGCGTTAGCACTTCATGACCTTATACCCCCCTCCCCTTTCCATCTTCGGAGCACGAGGCGTGGACAGGGGTTCCACCCTTATGTCGTGGATATACCACAAATTCGCACGAAGCGGTTCGCTTCCACATTCTTAATGCGAACGGCTAAGGAGTGGAACTCCCTGCCGGCGGATCTGTTTCCGGAACAATATAACCTGGGCCTTTTCAAGGCGAGAGTGAATAGGCACTACATAGGTGAGTATGTTTCAACATGGTCCGCATCGTCACTTTCCACCAGGTGAGATGGCGGACAAATGCTCGCCTATATATATATATAAAAAAAAAAAAAAAAAAAGCTTTCTTACAGACAATCAGGTGAATCAGCCTGCATGATCCTTACTAAACTGGGAAAACCCTCATAAAGTGATAGATTGACAAATATCAAATTTGTGTTCTGGTGGGAATCGAACCTACGTATGACCTTCAGATCTGGGACTCTCGGCTCATACCACTAGACTACGTCTGCACTGCTTTTACGAGAAGACAAAGTAAGTTAAGAATAAAGAATTCAAACACGTGTTGTTTAGTGACAAAGGCTTAGAAAGAAAACAATAATTTTCTCACGTTTCAATCAGTACCTACTTAATTCATAACACTATTAGTATTATCACACAAGACTTTAAGCAAAAACTACCTAATCACAGTTTAACCTACAACTATGCAACTATCTAATTTCTTAAGTACATACATACATATAATCACGCCTTTATTCTTAATGGGTAGGCAGAGCGTAAAAGACCTAAACAAAGGTCGTTCCGCTACGTCTGGCAAAGTTTTGAGGGCTATTTTAGATACATTTGTAAGTATATTGCTTTAGTGACAGGTTGTCAGCCTATCGCCTAAATTGCAATATACATAAAGTATTAACCCTCGGATCCCAACGCTGGGTTTTACAGCATGTCCGGGAGGAAATGCAGCTGGCACATTCTATGTTTTTCTCTCACTCCCAGTCCAGAATATAAAAAAACTTGAGAGGATTTTAGATGTTTTGTTTATGAATTGAATAAGGACCTACAACTAAAGTATTTCCAACTCTGTTTTAGAATAAAAGTAAACAAAATTTCATGTCTTTTTATCCAAAAACACAAAATAAATTATACGTGTTTTCAAATTACTTAAATTACTAAAACTAATATCACATTATGAGGTCATATCTAATTGCTAAAACTTATTTTAGAAACAAGATCTTCGATTAAAAGACATGGTTCTTTATAGGGCCAAAGAAGATCGGATTAAACTAATACATACATACATATAATCACGCCTTTATGCAGGTAGTCCATTTATTTGAATAGATATTCAGGTTTAGCGGTAAACCAAGTTCTTCTGATAAGAGATACATACATATAATCACGCCTTTATCCCTAATGGGGTAGGCAGAGCGTAAACGGCCATTCCCAATGGGGTAGGCAGAGCGTAAACGGCCTAACAAAGGCCGTTTCGCCATGTCTGACAAAGTTTTGAGGGTTATTTAAGAAAAAAAAAAACTAATATATCATACTTATTTGAGACCTTGGGTTGTTATAGTTTTAGTAAATCGGTATGTTTTATTTACTAATTTTACTGGAAATTTATATTACATACTAGAATAAGCTGAGGCTAACTAAGGGATCCGACGGTTTTAGTATACCTATTGTAATATAGGCGATAGGCTGACAACCTGTCACTACAGCAATATACCTACAGATCTATCTCAAATAGCTTTGTGAGACGAGGCGGAATCACCTTTGTTTAGGTCTCTTACGCTCTGCATACCCCATTAGGGATAAAGGCGTGATTATATATATGTATGTATACTAGAATAGGTATGTACGTAATTTCGTAATGAGTATAAGTTACTACAGGCGTCAGTTGTTATTTTAAATAGGTATCGCTTATAATACTTCCATGCTGGACTGGGAGCGAGAGAAAAACATAGAATGTGCCGGCTGAATTTCCTTCTGGGTATTCTGTAAAAACCAGCTAAGGGATTTGAGGGTTTCTGTATATTGCAATGTAGGCGATAGGCTGACAACCTGTCACTACAGCAATACACCTACAAATCTATCTTAAATAACCCTAGAAACTTTGTCAGCCGTGGCGGAAAGACCTTTGTTTTGGTTGTTTACGCTCTGCCTACCCCATTAGGGATAAAGGCGTGATTATATGTATGTATCGCTTATCAGAAGAACTTGGTTTACCGCTAAACCTGAATATCTATTCAAATAAATGGACTACATGCGTAACTGTGAGCGCTTTTTAATAGCTTGTGTAATTATTTAACGAGTAGGTAAATCCAAAATTACTACACTAGATACCTGTGATATCCGCTAACTGAACAATGAATTTTAAAAATGTGACCTATCTTCTTCTTAGCGAGTGGATTCTTCAGTCGCACGACCCGATGAACCCACCCTGGTGTCAGAGTTTTCAAACCGCCTAGTAGCACAGCTATTATATTTTGTGGTAACGATGACTATCAAAGACAGTGACCGGGACCTAATTATATAGGCGATAGGCTGACAACCTGTCACTACAGCAATGTACCTTCAAATCTATTTTAAACAACCCTAAAAACTTTGGCAGACGTTGCGGAACTATCCTTTTTTTTTAGGTCGTTTACGCTCTGCCTACCCCATTAGGGATAAAGGCGTGATTATATGTATGTAGGTGATTCAGCCTGCAATGACCTAACCAAACTTGGGGGGGAGGGGAATACCTTACAAAAGTGATAAATTGACAAATATCAACTTTGTGTTCCCCCCCTGCAATCGAGGACCCAGGACCTCCGGATCGTAAGCCTATGGCTCTGACCACAAGACCACGAAGGCATTTGTGACCAATACCTATTACATTAGTCATTGCTACGTTTAAACCAAGATATAAAAAAAAATTGTATTGTACATAAGTACTTGCCGATGGTGTAGTTTCTATACGCCTTTATATCTTACGGGGTGAACAGAGCGTCAACAGCCTAAAAGTCGTTTTCGCGACGACTAACAAATAGGGCAATTTCTGAAAGAGTGGAGCCCATCTTCAGGATAACATGGGTAACTCCGTTTGGGGATTGACGCAATCCACATTCCCCATTATTTAGGGGACGATGCCCATACCCATCTTGGGATTTCCTTGTTAACGTGCCCAAAAATTACAAAAGATCTTCTATTCTATCTTGCTGAGGTTGACACACTAATGGGTCCTATCAGTATTTCTTACAGCAACACATAGGTAAATTAAATAAAAAAACGCGGAAAATTTGGAGGCTTTGACGTCACGGTAGATGATTAAAAACAATGCTTATTACAGTACAGTACCCAATTAGGGACGACTTTACTACCTACAGTCACTACTCATTTCATTATAAAATAATTAAACAAAAATACAGTCGACCGGATTCACACAGCATCACGTATACGATCGAATATGACAGTTTTTTGGTCATAAGACTGGTATATATGAGTCAGTGAGCCTTGGCGGTCAAGGTCTTGCTTCCCTACCACTGGCTGACTGGCTGAGCTACTGATCTGAGCGTGTGCCACTCTCGGACAGGCTTAGCCACTCTCTGTCCTGCAGCGGAGGCGCCCGGAGCGCTAAATAGCTGCCACTTGTCTTGCGTTCAATCGCGTATCGATATAAACTTCCAATTAAAACTTTACTTGAAGTAAAGAGTGTATGAATGCGTGTAAAGTGCATAAGACATTAAGATGGCATGCCTGTGGTATTGTGTTGCTGTGTTGTTGGTCAACTTTATATTGGGTGTCACCGATGGACTTAATCTGGTGCGTTTATCTTTATTTATAACCCTTGTTTCTTACCTTCATGTTTTTTTACTTCCATGCTGGACTGGGAGAGATAGAAAAACATAGAATGTTCCAGCTGCCCTTCCTCCCGGGCATGCTGTTGAAGTCAGCAAAAGGGACTCAAGGGTTACAGTGTATTGTAATTTAGGCGATGGGCTGACAACCTGTCACTATAGCAATACATATTACAATCTAAAATTGCTCTCAATTTTTGTCAGACGTGGCGAAAGCGCTTTTTACGAGGCGTTAAACGCTCTGCCTACCCCGTAAGGGATAAAGGCGTGATTTATGTATGTATGTTTCTTACCTGTATCACCAAACATAAATATAAACTAAACAATGATTACTTTGTACCTGCTTTGATTTTCCTCATGTCATGTTTAAAAATAACGACTTTTTGTGACTCTCTGGGTTGTGCTTTGATTTTTTTTGCTAGCAAACATCAAGTTCAGCTCTACATAATTATAACTTAAAAAGACAAATTATAATAAAAACTATAATATAATTTTAAAAGGTTTCTAATTCACTTTAATAAACGCAGTATTTTAAAAAACGAAACCGATTTTGGTGATAAGTAGTTCTGCTGTTCTACTCACGAAACAGAAAACCCAACCCCCGTAAAAATGCACTTTAAAAGGGAGTAATATAAAAAACAAACCCTTGTATTTACCTAAATGACTACTGCTACATACTTAGTCGAAAGGGAAGCAAAGATTTTTCATTTCCTTATGAATATTTTCGGTGAAAAATGTACCTACATTTTTATTGAAGCTGTCCCTTACACCCCTTATAGATAAGTATTGTAATTTGTTTTCTTTCATGCTGGACTGGGAGTGATATAAAAACATAGAATGTGCCAGCGGCATGCTGTAAAAACCAGCTAAGGAATACGAGGGTTTCAGTGTATTGTAATTTAGGCGATGGACTGACAACCTGTCACTACAGCAATATACAGATCTATCTTAAAAAACCCTCAAAACTTGTCAGACGTGGCGGAACGACCTTTGTTTAGGTCGTCGATGCTCTGCCTACCCCATTAGGGATAAAGGCTTGATTATATGTATTATGTATTGTAATTTATTGCTTTATCTAACAAAAAAAAATTGTTCAAAATGTAGTTTGTTTCTCTCTAACTTTTTATATTAATTCCGGTAAAATATGATTTCCGTATAAATAATAGCGCGCAAACATTTCCCTTATAATCAGAATCACGATACTATTTACGTTTATACCTATTACGTGCAATTTCTATCAGGAACTACGTTAGGAGAAACTTAAGGCGTAAATGATCACATAAAAATTAACTTTATAAAGAATTATAAGGCACACTAAAGAATATATTTGAATCAAATAACTATTGACAATATGCGCATATTTTAGTTCAGCGTTTTAAATGAATATAGGTATACCGGGTGTAAGGGACAGCGTCCCCTAGACTGACCAAGACACACCATTCACCAGGAAATTCTTTCAGAAGATGAAAAAAAAAATACTTTCCCATACAAAATTTCCCAACCTCGATCAGACAGTTTGTATGGAAAAGCAAGTAACAACTATCAGTTAGCGGGACGCTGTCCCTTACACCCCGTATTATGACGTTGAAGTTCTCTAGCCAAATTAAATAATAGGCTTGTCTAGGTAGAATTTCGCTCGACATAATTTAAGAAAACTTATATTAATCTACAATTACCATTCCTTCCTATTGCCACAACATTGTTCTACTATGATTCTTCCATGCTGGACAGGGAGCGAGAGATAAACATAGAATGTGCCAGCTGCATTTCCTCCCGGGCATGCTGTAAAAAACCAGCTAAGAGATCCGAGGGTTATAGGTGTATATTGCAATTTAGGCGTTATTTAGGTCGTTTACGCACTCCCTAGCCCATTAGAAATAAAGGCCTGATTATATGTATGTATGCTACAAAAATATAAAAGCGATACCTTATTTGTCAAAATTTCGAATATACTAATGGTATAAATATTATCCTTATATGAAGATAAACTATGTGGTCCATATTTTTTGCGAATGTGCAGTAAAATGTAACAGCTGATTTCTCAGCCGAAGCTGTGAGACGGGAAGCGTTTCGCAACCGGCTCGCATAATGTCACTCCATGTTTGTGGGATAACGTCTTCGCGTGTCCATTACCTTACGACATCCGATATCGTCTTAGTTGAAGCTGCGGTGCTCGCGACAGAAGGCGAGACGGGAAGCGTTTCGCAACCGGCTCGCATAATGTCACTCCATGTTTGTGGGATAACGTCTTCGCGTGTCCATTACCTTACGACATCCGATATCGTCTTAGTTGAAGCTGCGGTGATCGCGACCGAAGGCGAGACGGGAAGCGTTTCGCAACCGGCTCGCATAATGTCACTCCATGTTTGTGGGATAACGTCGTCGTGTGTCCATTGCCTCACGACATCCGATATCGTCTTAGTTAAAACTGATTTTGAGATACAGTCGATGAAAGGTCAGATGAAAACCGTATAAACATTAACAATGGGCACAGATACCGAAGCTCGGCTGGGCAGTTGTGTCACGGACGCGCTCAGGTAATTATTATTGGATGCAGCGAATTACCGCTTTTATGGAAAGCATCCACCGTGTCATGTATCATGGTAGCCCTCAATCACAATCTATAGGCATGATGGGAGGTCAGTTGGGTAAATTTCGTAATTGCCCTTATAACATTTAATCGTACATTTTCCTGAGGCCATCTGAATAGTGTTGACATACATAAAGTCAAGCCTTAATCCCTTACGGAGTAGGCAGAGCGTAAAGGCGTTTTTGACACGTCTGACAAAATATTGAGGGTTTTAGATAGATATATAAGTATTATTTCTTCTATGCTGGCCTGGGAGCGAGAGAAAAACATAGAATGTGCCAGCTGCATTTCCTTCCGGGTATGCTGTAAAAGTCAGCTAAGGGATCCGAGGATTTCAGTATATTGTAATTTAGGCGACGGGCTGACAACCTGTCACTACAGCAATAAACCTACAAATATATCTTAAATAACCCTCAATACCTTTGTCAGACGTGGCGAAACCTTTGTTTAAGTCGTTTATGCTCTGCCTACCCCATTAGGGATAAAGGCGTGATTATATGTATGTATATAAGTATATCGCATCGGTATAGAGAGGCTAGGTACCCTGTAGCCCTCGAATCCGTTTGCTGACTTCTAGAGGAGAAGCAGCTGGCACATTCTATGTTTTTTTCTATCGCTCCAGCTTGAAGGAAAGTGTTGAAGTCAAATAAAGTTTTATATATTTCTGTAGTGACAGGTTGTCAGCCCATCGCCTAAATTGCAATATACAGAAACCTTTGGATCCCTTGGTTTTTACAGCTTGCCCGGGAGGGAATGAAGCTGTCACATTCTTTTTTCTCTCGCTCCCAGTCCAGCATGGAAGAACTTTTCGAATCCCTGATTTAAAATTATGGAAAAAAAACTTCCGTAAAATCATACATAATCTGTGCATTTTCTAATAATGTTGTTAGCCAGACGTTCAAATATTGAGTGTCGTGCACAAGGCTAACCCGTTCTCCCAATCAATACAGATTTACATACATTTACTCTACATTCCATGCTATTTGCTCTGTTTATGTAAAACAGACTAGCTTCCTGTACCACATTTTGCAGATTTTTCTAATAGGAAATAATTCTCATATTTTAAAGATACAGATAGAGATGACGAAAAGAAGAAGCTATGTTTTCATCAAGCTACGTTTTGGCACAGTTTTGGTTAAAAAAAATCGATATTCTAGAAGGACACCGTAGAACTCGATGAAGAATAATAATTTATCCCTAACTAGCTGTGTCCGCGACTTCATACGCCCGGTTTGTATAGAAAACACGCAGTGTCGAACAAACTGAAAACGCTATTCTGCGCGTAGGAGCGGGATCTGCTAGTCCGCGCGCGGCGAATGCCTGTTTCTAATTGTCTGATCTTTCTTTGCCTTTGGAAACACGCTTCCGCGCGCGGGCTTGTTTATGTGGTTAATTCCTAATGAAATTACGGGTTCAATAATAGTATTACGATTATAAAGATAATTTATTTGGAAATGGGCTCTGATTGATAAAGAACAAAAGGAAAAAAAACAATGCTTTCTTGATATTGTTAATAAGAGTGTATTCCACACTTTACAAGTTACTGGCAACGCAAGACATAAAATAAAAATAAAAGGCGTTTTACTTTTTATTGCACTTAATAGCATCATCTGTCAAAAAGGTTTTTTCTTATGAAAGCGGCCAGGGTGTTATGAACGTGGAATAAACTATTTTTTTTTATTAAGGGTGGCAAATATTTAGGTGTGTATTCCACAATTACAAATAACTGGTGAGGCATAAATTTTTTTTTATTTATTTTAAAATTATTAATGGCATCTTGACATATTTTTTCAACGAAAGCGGCCAGGGTATTATGAACGTAGAATACAGTGTTCAAAATTTCAATAAGATTTTTAAATATTTAAGAATGTATTCTCCATTTTACAAATAACTGGCAAGGCATAATCGAAATGCTTATTTTTTCTTTACTATATTTAATGTCAACTCCACACATATTTTTCTACCAAAGCAGCCAGCACATTAAAAAAGTGGTAACACTATTAAAAATACGAAAAATAAAACTTTACAAGACTGGTAAAAGGATTCATAATGCGGTTACGGACTCTATTTAATATAGAGACTTCCATATCATGGAAATAAAATATTTAGTTTTTAAATGTGAAGAAGTAGATAACTAATTAAAATGGTTCATTAGATTTTTGGATGAGTTTATGTAATGTACCAAGAATATATCTAAAGTAAAAATAAGAAGGTATTAGCAATTTGTAGTTGCAAAAATCACGACTTACCTAAAATAAGTCTATACCTACCTGTCATTTTCTTTCATGAGAGAAGAGTAAAGGACGGCAATAATTTTAGTCAATATTTAGTTAAGTCTAGCCCTCTACGTATCGGCAGCAATATTTTATTGTAATGCCAGATCCTATTATAAAGGTCTCTAACAAAACTGCACTAAACGAATCACCAATTATTATAAACTTGTTGGTGTGTATTGCCTATTTCCGGTTTAATGATCTCATTAAATGATTAAATGCGATTTTCGCCATTCCGAGCGGAGATACAGCTACCAATAATTAAATAGATAACGTTGCATTTAAGATTTAGAGCAACGAGGCAACATCGCTGCCAGTATCTTGGAAACCTTGCCTCAATGTGGCGGACGAAATATTTTTCTTGTTAGGTACATAATAGTTATTATTTTTATTGATAAACATTTGCTCAGATTTAGCACCAATCATAAAGGTTTAGTATTCTTTTCGTGCTTCGGAGGGCACGTTTAGCCGTCGGTCCCGGTTGCTGTCTTTGATAGTGGTCGTTACTCAAACCATGTCAGAGGTCTATTAGCTGTGCTACTAGGCGGTTTGAAAACTCTGACACCAGGGTTCATCGGGTCATTTGACTCCAGAATCCACTCGCTAAGAAGAAGAAGAAGTATTCTTTTATTAAAATTATATACGTACAAATGTCATCTTAAAATTAAAACTACATGTCAAAAATCCATAAGTAGGTATACATCGTCACTCAAACAGCCCGCCCCTCATCATTCCGGGCGCAGAGGTGCCCATCACACTCGCAGCGTTTCTGCGTTGAATTGCGATGGACAATCTTTGCGGCAGGAAAGATCCGGCGCTTGAGTCACAACCCCAAACCCCAATCATTATGATGTAGATATAGATGTATTACTGTATCAGCTACTACCTAGAACTCAACTACATGACATGGCATTCCTTAGCAGTAGAGATACCTCCAAACACTCAGTTCGATGTGTATTTTTTTTATCTAAATAGTTAATCGACTTCTTTGGCGTGAAATTCGTAGAGTGTGTATTCTTCTGACCCGGCACGGCACCATTATTTTTAAGCCAAAGGTAGTGGCAAATATACTGCCATCTAAATTATACACCTTTATTATAAATTACACATTACATATAATTATGAACCTTATCTACCCGCACTAAGTTTTATAAGCAAAGAAAATCGTCTAATGCATACATATAAATATAATCACGCCTTTATCTCAAATGGGGTAGGCAAAACGTAAATGACCTAAACAAAGGTCGCTCCGCCACGTCTGACAAAGTTTTGCGGGTTATTTAAGATAGATTTGTAGGTATATTCCTGTAGTAACAGGTTGTCAGCCCATCGCCTAAACTGCAATATACTTAAACATTTGGATCCCTTAGCTGGTTTTTCAGCATGCTCGGGAGGAAATGCAACTGGCACATTCTATCTAAATTGTTTTTAGCGTAAGCAGCCTAAAGAATAAACCTACATATACGTACTTAGTCTTTAGTTGTCTATTAGTAGGTATGATATTATTTATTTCAATTTCAACGACTGTGATCAGAATTCTCAATTTTCTGGCTAACACGAGGATAGATTTTATACCTACTTACTATTCTCAACCACGATGAACCATGGATGTATAAAACAAGCGACACAATACTAGCATTGTAATCAGCTAACACCTATGCGCAGGCGCAGCCCGTATGATGTAAAGCGAAAATTGTAAAAGCCTTGACACGATGCATACGAACTCGACTACGTAATTGTATGTAATCTATGCAACATACGAATGTTTTTGGAGCAGAATCATCGGAAAAAATATATACATACATAAAAGCATGCCTTTATCCCTTACGGGGTAGGCAGAGCGTCAAACGCCTAGTAAAAGGCGCTTTCGCCACGTCTGACAAAAATTGAGGGTAATTTTAGATTGTAATGTGTATTGGGATAAGGGCAAGCGAATGATGATGAATGTGTATTGCTATAGTGACAGGTTGTCAGCCCATCGCCTAAATTACAATACACTGTAACCCTCGAGTCCCTTTTGCTGACTTCTACAGCATGCCCGGGAGGAAGGGCAGCTGGAACATTCTATGTTTTCTATCTCTCCCAGTCCAGCATGGAAGAAATCGGAAAAATACAAAGTAATAATGGTAAATCGACATTATTTATTTTAGGGTCTGTTTAGTAGAATCCAAATCCAAAGAGATTTTTGTAATAGTGAATCCGAAATCGATAGATTGCCGCTCAAAATACTGACCTACTCTATATATCTATCGATTTCGGATTTAATAGAATAGTCGAATATGTTAAGAAGAAGAACAGGATTTTTTTACTATATAATTTAAAGTTTTTATTAGTCATACAAGTTAGGCATAATTAAATCGGTCATTCACTCGTGTAAAATTATTTTATTGGATGTAAGGAACAGCGTCCCGAAAACTGGTAGCGGTTGATCAGTTAACAACTGAACAACTTCCACCAAGAGTTTCTTTCAGGAAGTGAAAATAAAAGTTGGCTTTTCCATACAAAATGTACAAACAATTAATGTAAAAGCCATTATGTTTTACTTCCTGAAAGAATTTCCTGGTGGACGTTGTTCAGTGTCGTTGACTGCTCCTATCAGTTTGTGGGACGCTGTTATAGTTCACAGGTGGTATAGGTTGGATCTCGAAGAATGACTTCTCTTGAGGTTGTTGAGTAGGTAGATAGGTAACTCAAATAGCAGTTTCATGTGGATTTGTGAAGGTCAACAAATGTTGAAAATTTCCGTTTTTTATTAGGTACCTATCTATGGTGATCTGGTGGATCAGACCCCTCGTTTTAGCATAAATGTATACCTACCTGACCCAATGATTTTAAATTATTTACTTATGAATCTTTTGCGAGTCAATTAATAGACGATTTTGCATCAATACCTACGTCTATATCTATAGTAGAAAGGTTAATTATGTTAAGAGCAGAGACCGTAATTTTGATTTGATTGTGTATTGATAAACTCAGAAGCTAAACACGAAATGAATTAGAGTCGTTTTATAGAGCGAAAAAAATACACTTGTAGCGTAGTGCGCATCCAAAAAACGGATTCTATTTTAAGGGGCGAACTGTGGCGCGATGGTAGCGACACTAATTTTAAATTAATTATGTCTAAAATACAATCATTTTCATCAACATTTTACGTTTAGCGGAAATCGCAAGTACTTCATTATTTTATAACCCACAATATTTTATTGAAAATTAGTATCTAAGTTTTAAATCTTCGATACTCATTATGAATTATGATAGTATGAGTTATAAAATGGAGTATTACTTGCGATTTCCGCTGAACGTAAAATATTCATTTAATGTTTGTAGTGTAGACGACACCCGCCTCCCACAAGGTGGACCGACGATCTGGTGAAGGTCGCGGGAAGCTGCTGGATGCAGAAGGCGCTAGACCGATCATCGTGGAGGTCCTTGGGGGAGGCCTATGTCCTGCAGTGGACGTCTATCGGCTGAGACGAGACGACGAGACGAGTGTAGACGAAATAAATTTCTTATTATTGAGGGCGCCACCAATGCTCTGATTCCACCTTAAGCAAACTATTTCAGAAATTAAGACATACTTGACTATGCTATAGTATATCTGTTCTGTATCTGTCCTATGACTTTATTATTTCCTTCTATATTAAGAAACTTATATACAGTAGGTACCGTAACTTCTACATATCACTTCTCCGTAAATGTAAAGCAAACTACGATAAAAAAATATTAGAAATGCATAAAAACCAACCTAAGATGCTTTGGAAAACAATAAACACAATTACACACAGGAAAAACAAGTCTAATAATGCTATTGAATTAACTAAAACCAAAAACTCCCATTGTCAATCGGTTGACTACTGCAATACTTTTTTCGCCTCGGTTGGGCAGACTTTGGCCAGTCAAATATTAAAGAAACGGAATATATCTCAGGACATGCTAGCAAATAATGTTATCCCGCCCACCTCAGTTAAATCTTTCTTTATGGAACCAACTGATTCTTTTGAGATTGAGGCCTTAGTATTAAGTTCAAATGCTGATAGTGCTGCTGGTTTGGACGGCTTTACAAACCGTCTAATTAAGTTGGCAAAAAACAATATTATAGGGCCGTTAGTTGTTATGATAAAAAAGAGTCTGTCAACAGGGATAGTGCCTGACGCCTGGAAGATTGCAACGGTCATACCGATTCACAAGGGAGGTGATAAGAAGATACCTGACAATTACCGACCGATATCACTCCTGTCAGCTTTCTCGAAAATATTGGAGAAAATCGTTAATAACCGCCTTGTAAAATATCTGGAAAAAGAGGGGTTGTTGGCTTGCAACCAATATGGGTTTCGTCGTGGCAAGTCAGCCGAAGATGCTGTCTCGGATCTTGTAAATAGAATCGCTGGCCACCTTGATCACGGAAGATCTTGTATCGGCACTTTTTTGGATCTGGCAAAAGCGTTCGATTCAGTTTCAATCCCTATATTACTAAAAAAGCTCAACGCCGTTGGCATAAGGGGTATTGCTTTAGAGTGGTTTCACAGTTATCTGACTGGAAGAAAACAGTGTGTCAAAATTGATTCTGTCACAAGCAGCCTAAGCGATATATCCTTTGGAGTCCCCCAGGGAAGTGTTCTCGGACCGATATTGTTACTGGTATACATAAACGACATGGCAGCACTGCGTTTGAGAAACGCAGAGATAGTTTGTTATGCAGACGATACTGCTATTCTCTTCAACTATATCGACTGGGAACAGTGTCGCAAGATAACAGAGCTTGGCATGGCGCAAGTGGCAAAATGGCTTGACGGAAATCTCCTGACACTTAACAGCACCAAAACCAAGTTCTTGTGTTTTTATAAGACAGAGCCCTCGTCCCCAGATTCGTACGACGATATTATTGTAAATACCTGTGATACTTTAATCCATAACCTGTATCCTGGAAACTGCAACTGTCCAGGGATAAAGAATGCTAATTCCGTCAGATACCTTAGCATCATTGTAGATAACAAATTGTCCTTTAGGGAACACATACAGCTCGTTGCCACAAGAACACGAAAGCTAATCCATGTGATGAAACCACTTCGAGAAGCTGCTGATAGGGAACTGCGAAAATCCGTCTACATATCACTTTGCCAGTCAGTGTTATGTTATGGCATCCAGGCTTAGGGAGCGGCTACTTCTACTAATCTTAAAATATTAGAAAGAGCACAGAGGGCAATTCTGAAGGTAATTTTTAGAAAACCGTACAGATTTTCAACCATAGAAATATATGCTGAAACACAATTACTGAGCGTAAGACGATTATACATAATCAAAGCTGTTTTAACAACTCAAAAACTTATTATGAACTCGCCAAATTTTAAAAACATATTGAAGTGCAGAGTATTTAGATCACCAGCTCAGAGAACTAGCACATCATTCGCAAGACGTTTTTCGCCCTTTATGTTTCCGCATATATTCAATGAAATTGTGAAGTCATGTGAAATCTAGGATATATCGTTATACGAAACCAAGATAATCGTTACCAAACAAATTATGACATGGACATATACTAAAACTGAAGAAATTTTAAATGTTTTATCCTAAGATTTATCACTTCAGTTCAACTTGTTAACAAACTCACACACAGTCTCACTTACACATGCACACACATGCACACACACACACACACACACACACACACACACTCACACACACCAAAATCCTAGTTATTTTAGTCCGATGCATGCCATTTAAATTAAATTTATTCATAAATTTATACACGAGTTACTATTATTATTACAGTTATTTTCTTCTGATAAATTCCACAAGATTGAGTTCTATTTAACACCATATTTTAATTTAATGAATTTGTTATAATTAATTCCTATTAACTAAATAATTTGATTGTTTTATTATAAAAAATCTTTTTGTGTCAGAAAAGATTTTAACTGTTTTTTATTATTGTGATTAAATAGATTGTGTCCTCTTGGCAAACTAAATAATGTAATTTTGGCGTCCACGATACAGGCTTCGCCTAGTGTGGTTGTCATAGTTATTTAATAATGCATTGTAATGGACCTGTTCAATAAAGATTTTTATTTTTATTCTTTTTTTATTTTATTATTCTTTTTTTCAGGACTACCCAGCGTGCGTAATAGGTGCCGGCTACTCAGGTCTCGGCGCAGCCCGGTACCTCAAGGAATATGGGGTAGACTTCAAGGTCTTAGAAGCTAGCAGGCACGTAGGAGGAACGTGGAGGTTCGACCCTCACGTGGGGACGGATGAGGATGGTCTGCCGCTATTTACCAGCATGTACAAAAACCTCAGGTTGGTAAACTTTTCATTTATAAAGATATAAGGAAGACTTACACGCTACCAGGCATGTGAGAGAAACGTGGAGGTTTGACCCTTATGTGGGGACGGATGAGGATGGTCTGCCGCTTTTCCCCAGTTTGTACAAGAACCTTAGGTTAGTAAACTTTTGATGGCAAAGGAGTATGGAGTAGACTTCAAGATGTTCGAAGCTACCAGGCATACAGAAGGAACGTGGAGGTTCGAACCTTACGTGGTACGGATGAAGATAGTCTGCCGCTCTACGCCAATTTGTACAAGAACCTTAGGTTAGTAAAGTATTATTTTAAGTATTATTTTAATGTTATACATATTTAAATTTCTTCCTTTTTTCCCTTTATACAATGAGAATGTTCAGGGTTGCACATAGGCATGTTGTTCTATTTCATCAACGAATCTGGCAGCACCTGAGACTGACAGCTGGTTTGAGTACGTATCAGAAATGTCATTTGAGTACAATATAATCTGTCAAATCTATACTTAATATTGCTCTCAAACTTAAGATTGCTTTATAATTACGAGCCTTAGTACGCTTAATAATTTGATGAAACAACTTTGTTTTTGCAAATAATTTTGACACCATGTGTGATAATAACCAATATTCTAACATTGAATCCTTATTATTTGCTGTAAGGTTAGCACAAGGTTAGTTAGGTATTTTATAATACGGTTTTCAATTTATGTTTTTTCTAATTACTTTGTTTATCAATATAGTTGTAGAGTTTCTAAAAACTCATTCCCTAACACTTAGTGTAATATAATTACTAATATTCTAACATCGATTTTCCTTATTGTTATGCTATGTAGTACTATTATATATTCTGTGGTTATGTTGTTAACAAAACAAGGTTCATCGTGACCAAACAATTATATTGTACGCATTTTATAGAAATGGTTTACGAAATGTCTTTTTAAATAATTTTGGTTATCAATAATAATGTTAGTGGTAGAGCTCCTGAGAACTAATTCCATAACAAACATTTTGGTATTCCTACCAATTTGTAGTTGCAAAAATCACGACTTAACTAATATATGTCTATACCTGTTATTTTCTGTCATAATCGAACAACCTGTCACTACAGCAATATACCTAGAATTCTATCTTAAATAACCTTCAAAACTTTGTCAGACGTGGCGGGACACCTTTGTTTAGGTCGTTTACGCTCTGCCTACCCCATTAGGGATACAGGCGTGAATATATGTATGTATGTATGTATCGAACAAAAAGGGACGCCAATAGTTTAAGCTCTGATAACCAAGATTGTAACATAAATTATCCTTATTATTATGCTGTTAACAAAACAAGGTTCATCAATTCTAGGTATTTTATGATACGTTTTTTCTTATAATATTGTTTATTAATAGTGAAAGAGCTTCTTTCCATAACAAACACAGTAATAACCAAGATTATAAAATATTTTTTTCCTTATTAATGTTGTTAACAAAACAAGGTTTATCCTGACCAGTCTAATGTATTGTAATTTTATGACACGTTTTATGACTGAAGCCACTTAGATTTTAATCATATTTTTTTATATGATTACCTTTTATCTTTCAAATCCTCCATGCTGGACTGGGAGCGAAAGAAAAATATAGAATGTGCCAGCTGAATTACCTGCATTGCATGCTATAAAAACTAGCTAAGGGATCCGAGGGTGTCAGTATATTGTAATTTAGGCGATGGGCTGACAACCTGTCACAACAGCAATATACCTACAAATCTATCTTAAATAACTCTCAAAATATGTTATACGGGGTGGAACGACCTTTGTTTAGGTTGTTTACGCTTTGCCTACCCCACTAGGGATGAAATCGTCATTATATAAATGTATGTTTATCGCGAAAAAAATATAATGTATTGCAGTTATTTTATGATTTACGATATGTTTTTTCTAATAATTTGGTTTACCAATGGTGATAGAGCTTCTTTCCATAACAAACAAAGTTATAATTAGCATTCTAACATCAATGTTTCCATATTATTATGTTGTTAACAAAACAAGGTTTAATGTATTGTAATTTTATGACACGGTTTATGATCAGAAGCCACTTTGATTCTAATCATATTTTAATATGATTATCTTTTATGGTTAAAATGTTAACCGTGTCCTACATAAAATTGGTGGACTCTTTTAGAACGAAGAACCTTGATAATTCTGCGATGATAGAATGATTTGTTAGCGGGAATATATATAAATATGTTTACGTTAAAAATGAAATAGTAACACAATGGTACCTACGTGTTTATTGGATCCAAGAACTTTTTACTTCCATGCTGGACTGGGAGCGCCAGAAAAACGTAGAATGTGCCAGCTGCATTTCCTCCCGGGCATGCTGTAAAAACCAGCTAAGGGATCTCTGAGGGTTTCAGTTTATTGTAATTTAGGCAATGGGCTGACAACCTGTCACTACAGCAATATACCTACAAATCTATCTTAAATAACCCTCAAAACTTTGTCAGACGTGGCGAAACGACCTTTATTTAGTTCGTTTACGCTCTGCCTAGATTAGGGATAAAGGCGTGATTATATGTATGTATGTAGATCTTTTATTATGTCTAAACAATCTCTATGGGACTAGTTTGGGCAGATTAATCTTACAAATAACAGTCTTTCACTATCTCAGTCTAAAGTAGGAACTTAGAAAAATATCTTGGACGAAAAAAAAGAAATTATACAAGTTTCAATGAGTGTGTTTTATAAAATTGATTACTTATTTTACTGCGACATAATCGTCTTGATATTTCTTGGCTTTACCTCACTTTTACATACATATAATCACGCCTTTATCCCTAATGGGGTAGGCAGAGCATAAACGACCCAAACATAGGTCGTTCCGCTACGTCTGACAAAGTTTTATTTAAGATAGATGTGTAGGCATATTGCTGTAGTGACAGGTTGTCAGCCCATCGCCTAAATTGCAATACACCGAAACCCTCGGATCCCTTAGCTGGTTTTTACAGCATGCCCGGGAGGAAATGCAGGTGGCACATTCTATGTTTTTCTCTCGCTCCCAGGCCAGCATGGAAGACCTCACTGTTTTGGATCTTAATATTTCTTTAACCTGCCCATGTGCACTACGAGAAAGACGGAAATGATTAGTCCCCGCATCGTAACTACCCATTAGTAAACATGATCTACACAAAGCGCAGAATATCAATCGAATATATTCCGTGGTGGCGATTCTGATTTAGACACAAATTTACTAATCTTTGAGTAGAACCTGTCACTTTCTAAAATCTTAATAAAATAGAGATACAGCAAAACACATGACTATAATCCTGTTCAAGTTCGTTTAATACCTAAAATAAAGCGGCATGTTAGATGGTTTAGTCTTATTAAAGCAATTTACGTCACTTTGACAGAATTATAATCAACTTTTGTATTTCTGTCTTAGTTTTATTCAAATTATAGAAAGTAACAAGATGGTTATTAGATCTTCCATGCTGAACTGGGAGCGAGAGAAAAACATAGAATGTGCCAGCTGAAATGTATCTCGCGGGCATGCTGTAAAAACCAGCTAAAGGATCCGAGGGCTGATAACCTGTCACTACATAAATATATCTTAAACAAATTTAACTTAAATAATCCTCATAACTTTGTCAGACCTGGCGGAACGAACTTTGTTTAGGTCGTTTACGCTCTGCCTACCCCATTAGGGATAGAGGCGTGATTATATGTATGTATGTTTCTACAGCAGAATCGGCACCATTATATTGAGTATGCGCGGGGAAATCTCTCGTTTGCGTCTTTCTTACGTATGTACTCGTTGCATAATTACCTTCTTAGCTTTGGAGATAACCCGTTCGTTATGAAATTGTGGTAAGCTTAAACCTGTTGTTATTTTATGATATGAACTGGCCTAGATTGCAGTTATTGTTAATAGTAGGTCTTCGAAGTACATTGTAACTTTGTAAGGTTTAGTTTAGTCATACTATTATATATTCTGTGGTTTAGAATTGACAAAATGACATTCAATCCGCTGCTAGAATCCTACTAGTCAAATCAGCAACTTTTTATGAAATGTCAATAACATTTTTTTTTATTGAAAATAGCGAAGTATGACGTCACTCCTTGGTAAATAATTGACCACTCAAAAAAATAATTTCTATATTTTTTACTCGATTATTAAATCTAAATGTGCATTTCTTTTGAAAATGATGAATGAGTTCCACAACATTATAGCCAATCAGTTTTAAGTATAGACGTTTTATTTTTTTTAGCCACCCAGTTAACACGCCTATTGTCCTACTCATATATCTACTAGAACCTTTGTTTAGGTCGTTTACGCTCTGCTTACCCCATTAAGGATAGAGGCGTGATTATATGTATGTATGACAGGTTGTCAGCCCATCGCCTAAATTACAATATTTATATACCCTCTGATCATTTAGCTTGTTTTTACAGCATGCCCGTTAGGAAATGCAGCCGACACTTTCTATGTTTTTCTCTCGCTCCCAGGACAACCTGTCACTACAGCAATATACCTACAAATCTATCTTAAATGGCCTAAAATCTTTGTCAGACGTGGCGAAACGACCTTTGTTTAGGTCGTTTACGCACTGCCTACCCCATTAGGGATAAAGGCGTGATTATGTGTATGATATTATCTCTCCACAATAAACACATTTATTTTCCAGAACAAACACACCCCGGCAGACGATGGAGTATCCAGGGTTCCCGTTCCCTGATGACACCCCCTCGTACCCCACCTCCACATGCATGCACCGGTATCTGAAGGCTTTCACCAAGGAGTTCGGCATCGACAAACATGTGCAGGTGAGAATACATATATCTCACCACAGTACCTTGTGAGAGCCCGATGGTGTAGTAGATAGGGCCACTGCCTCCTGAGCGGGAGGTCGTGGTTCGAATCCCACCACGTACCAATGTGTTTTTCGATTTTCGAATTTCATATGTACGTTTATTCGGCGCTTTTTCCGTGCTTCGGAAGGCACGTTAAGTTGGTCCCGGTTTATATCGTTTAATACCGTAGATATTAGCCGTTAAGCCAAGTCAAAGGCCAGTGCTAAGCATTGGCGGCTTGAAAACTCTGACCTAATCTAGGATTGGGTCTGGTTTCCCTTCTGGGTTGCGGAGGTCAGATGGCAGTCGCTCTATGTAAAAACCAGTACCCTCGTTCAATCACCTAGATTAGGTAGCCGACCCCGAGAGATACGGGATAAGGAGATGATGACCACAGTACCTTGTGATGTTGGGCCAGAATAGACACAAATACACCGCGACTGATGATGGAGTATCCCGGGTTCCCGTTCCCTGATGACACCCCCTCGTACCCAATTGCATGCACCGTTACCTGTAGGCTTACACCAAAGAGTTTGGCATCGACAAACATGTGCAGGTGAGAATTGATACATTCATAAATACATATATATGCTGGCTGTTAAACCCGCTATGTTATGTAGTACTATTATATCTTCTGTGGCTATGTCATAGCAAATGTCACATGATCATAGCCGCTATGATCCAATTAAGGTTCTATCTAATCGGCCCAAATGAGATCAAAATATATCTTGATGATGGAACTTAATAAACTATGTATATTCAACAGATTCTAAATACAAAAACCGAACGTGATACCCCCCTCCCCATTCCATCTCCGGGGTACGAGACGCCTGTTGGGATTCCACCCTTATGTTGTCGACATTCCAAGTTTTCGCACAAAGCGGTACGCTTCTACATTTTTAATGCGAACGGCCAAAGTGTGGAACTCCCTGCCTGCGGATCTATTTCCGGAACGTTATAACCTGGGCCTTTTCAAGGCGAGAGTGAACAGGCATCTTCTAGGCAATCATGCTCCATCATAGTCTACATCATCACTTACCATCACGTGAGATGGCGGACAAATGATTGCCTATCAAATATTAAAAAAAAAAAAAACATAGAATGTTCCAGCTGCCCTTCCTCCCGGGCATGCCGTAGAAGACAGCAAAAGGGACTCGAGGGTTACAGTGTATTGTAATTTAGGCGATGGGCTGACAACCTATCACTATGGCAATACACATTACAATCTAAAATTACCCTCAATTATTGTCAGACGCGGCGAAAGCGCCTTTTACGAGGCGTTTAACGCTCTGCCTACCCCGTAAGGGTTAAGGCGTGGTTTTGTGTGTGTGTTGTGTAGAATAAACGGAAAAACTAGGAAGTAATAATTTTGAGCAATATTTAATATAATACTAATGTAGAGACGCGTTACGATAAGAAACATTAGCGATTCTCGGTAGTCAATACACGAGCAATCAACAGATCACGTTATTATAGTTACTCATTATTGATAGCTATGGATATTGGTTATTGTTGTATTATGATCAAACCTGTTTCGCTTTTTATCTGATTATACCTTTTGTATCACTCGTTTTCCCAAGAGGTAAAAAGCTTATGCAGTAAGGTAAAATTATGTATCAAATTAGCTCACGACGAAGAGACAAGAGTAGATTTCGTATAGAGCAACCTGTTACCAAACCAAATTTCATCAAGTTTGAATGATCAATTAAACAATTATTACTGATGAGGTAACATACAAATCAATCAATTCTTTGTTCATCATAAAAGGGCAATCAACAAATACGTCATAGTGGCCATTAAATATGGTATTCCCTTCGTGACTTTTAAGGAAACCTGTCGATTCTTTATTAATAATAAAGAATTAAAGCAAGTATATAACAATAATCTATCTACATTATAAGTTTTAACCACGGTATTATATTATATATTATTAAAATTTCTTACCTTTACTTTTGAAGAATGTGCCTATTACTGTTACTAAATGTTTTTTTTTCTTTTTTCTAAGTTTGCTCATAAATAAACGCTATATGTGCCTAATATTGTTTCTATTAAAATATATATTACAAAGATTTGTCAAATTGTAGTTTAAGTTGTTCTGTGCTATTTATCCTCTTCTGTACACTTGACGTAGGGTGGACTTAAAAACAGCCAAGCTGTGTCCACACCTTTTTCCACTTCTGCTAAATATCTATATGCCTAAGTGTCCTGTTTGTTATGTTATTCTTGATTGTGTGTTTTTATTTTTGTAATGTGTTTTGTGGAAATAAACTGATTTGTATTTGTATTTGTATTTTTGTAATAATATCGTGATCAAAGATCCTTTATTCATTTATGAATAAAGATTATTTATTTTTGCCTCGTGCAATATTTTTGTTTATTTCTCTGTGATCATGGGAAACTGGTTAATTAGCAATACGTTAGAAAAACAATAATGCAAATAGTAATTGTAATTAAGTACCTATAATAAATTAAATAATAATACTGATTGGTTTTCTGGTTATATCATTTAGCAAAATAAGTACAGTGAGCGAGCATAATAAATTATGTACCCACAAAGTTATTTAGCCCCGTATTTATAATCGACACTTGAGATTGACAGCTAGCTTGAGTTCGTATCATAAATGTCATTTCAGTACAATACGGCCTGTCAAATCCATACTTAATATCGCTCTCGACCTTGAGATCGTTTTATAAATACGAGCCACATCACGCACGCAATCAATGGACTGATTGTGGTAAAAATTTTGAACCTCTAACTGGAAAGACTTAAAATATGAAGACGACAGTATTTTTTACAACCGAGCTTCCATCAATCTTCATTAACCAAACAAGTTAACAAAATCTCTCTCCTATTGCAGTTCCGAACCCTCGTAACCCTGATCAAATGGACAGGCACCCATTGGAACGTGACCTACCATCGAACAGACACCAGGACCAATCACACGGAACCCTGCAGCCATGTGGTCATAGCCAGTGGGGAGTACCGCAAGCCCAATGTGCCCAGGTTTATTGGACAGGATGAGTTCCAAGGTATGTGAAGATTCTTGGGACAATGCTGTGAGGCGTTACCGAGAATAAGTTGAAATGGAGTGAGCTAACGCAGAATCTAGTAGGGAACAGCTTTACCACATAACCAGGAAATACAGCTACTTGATTGGTATTCGACTTGAGGCGACTTGGCTTGCCAGTGCATCCACCCGCCCTCGGCACCAAATAGCATAGCATACGGGGAGTAAGGGACAGCGTCCCCCAAACTGATAGGGGTTGCTCATTCAACGAAACTGACCAACTCTCAGCAAGATATTTTTTCAGGACGTGTAATAAAAATATTGGCTTTACCACACAAATTGACTGATTTTTGTAAATAAAATTTATGTTTTTTTGTAAATTAAAACATAACCAGAAAATTGTCTGATCGAGGTGGTCAGTTTGTATGGGAAGGTAATTTTTTTTCATCTCCTGAAATAATTTCCTGGGGAAAGTTGTTCAGTTTCGTTGACTGAGCAACCCCTATCAGTTTGCGTGACGCTGTCCCTTACACCCAGTATACCTACTCTAATCTAGACTAGAGTCCAGAGCTGACAGATTGCAATTTTTTTTTAGAAGTGTCCTTAATCATTAAAACCACTCTTACATTTATAGGATTGGATTCCTAGGACATGTTTTAATGATGTAAACCTCTCAATTCCAGGAACTGTCATCCACAGCCACGACTACAAAGACCCAGAGACGTACAGAAACCGTAAAGTCCTGTTAGTTGGAGCTGGTGCTTCCGGATTGGACCTGGCCACCCATCTCGCCAACGTCACGTCGAAACTGGTGCACAGTCACCACCTGAAGTACAACCAGCCTTACTTCGGAGCCACCTACGTGAAGAAACCTGACATCCTCACGTTCGAACGTAATGGGGTCGTCTTCAAGGATAACAGCTTCGAAGAAGTTGATGATGTCATACTGTGTACAGGTAATTGAGATTTTTACAATGTAATATTATGCTAGGTGTTTTTGCTATTATTAAGGTATTGTATCTAAGGTTGACCTTGATTTAAAATTGGGTTTCTACTGCCAGTAGATTTATTTGGTTGCCATGCTAGAAAAACTATGAAACACAAAAGCTATAACATACGTACATACATATTATCAGGCCCATATCCCTAATGGGGTAGGCAGAGCGTAAACTACCTAAACAAAGGTCGTTTCGCCACGTTTGACACAAGTTTTGATGGGTATTTAAGATATATTTGTTTGTACATTGCTGTAGTGATAATATACTTAAACAATTGGATACCTTAGCTGGTTTTTACAGCATGCCCGGGAGGAAATGCAGCTGGCACATTCTATGATTTCCTCCCTCTCCCAGGCCAGCATGGAATAATAAAGCTATAACAAATATAGGAAAATAAGATACTCACTAAAAGAGATAATACTATTTCCCATGCTACCTGTAATACCTGTAATAAATGTCTTTATTCCTTCAGGGTATGACTTCGAGCACAAGTTCCTAGACAAGAGCTGCGGCATCACGGCTTCGAGCAAGTTCATCCTGCCGCTGTACCGACAGATTGTCAACATCATCCACCCCAGTATGATGTTCGTCGGTATATCGAAGAAGGTCATCAATAGAGTTCTGGATGCTCAGGTACGCTGGAAATTATTCTATGATTTATCAAGTAGCTACTATGTAAAAACCAGTACCCTTGTTCAATCCCCTAGATTAGGTAGCCAACCCCGTGAGATACGGGATAAGGCTAAGGAGATGATGATGATATGAAGTAGCTACTTAGGACAAAACATTATAAATTACTTAAACTCAAAGTAGCGATAAAAATAAACACGCCACCTGACTTAGGGGGAAGGCAGGAAATTGAACTCTGATCGTTTTATTTGACTGAGTTTTTTTAATTACCTGGTGCCCAGCCTAGGTTAGAAATAATCACGCAAACCATTCTTATATTGAGTAAGTACCCCAGTGTCGACAATTATGGAGTCTATCTTCTATTGGTGCACATAGATACATATAATCATGCCTTTATCCCTAATAGTATAAACAGAGCGTTCCGCCACGTCTGACAAAGTTTTGAGGGTTATTTAAGATACATACATAATATCACGCCTTTATCCCTAACGGGGTAGGCAGAGCGTAAAAAACCTAAACATTTAAGATAGATTTGTAGGTATATTGCTGTAGTGACAGGTTGCCAGCCCATCGCCTAAATCGCAATATACTGAAACCCTCGGATCCTTTAACTGGTTTTTACAGCATGCCCGGGAGGAAATGCAGCTGGCACGTTTTATGTTTTTCTCTCGCTCCCAGTCCAGTATGGAAGAAATCAATTGGTGCACCTCAACTATTATTATTCAATTTTTATATAATACTAGCTGTGCCCGCGACTTCGTACCTTCAACCGGGCGTTGGTAAGGAAAACACGCAGTGTCGAACATACTGAAAACGCTTCTCCGCGCGTAGGAGCGGGATGTGCTAGCTCGCGCTCGGAAGCGTGTTTTCCATACAAAAACAAAGATCAGATAATGCGAATCACGCTTCCGCGCGTGGGTGGGATAAAGGCGTGATATTATGTATGTATCTTAAATAACCCTCAAAACTTTGTCAGACGTGGCGGAACGCTCTGTTTATACTATTAGGGATAAAGGCATGATTATATGTATCTATGTGCACCAATAGAAGATAGACTCCATAATTGGTGCACCTCGGTCAATCATACAATAAACCTAATAGATATTTTGGATCTGCTCGACTTGCGCCAGAGATCGGCGCCAAAATCTAGCTGTGTACCTTCGGATTGCGGGAATGCCATTTGGCCACACCAGTTGGGCTTTATGAGTCTTCTGTGTGACCTGGTTTGTTTATCCAAATTACCACGTAACCATTACCTATTCGATGTCTGGATTTCAGGGACAATACGCAGCAGCTCTAGTGGCCAAAAAATTCGAGCTGCCTTCACAAGACACCATGTTGAAGAAGTGGCTGGACCACGTCCACTCGCTGTACGGCAAGGGAATGGTCATGACAGACGTGAACACTATTGGAGCAGAGATGGTTAGTAACTATAGATCTTGTTGAAAATTTTAGGTGGGAGAAGTTCTTCCATGCTGGCCTGGGAGCGAGAGAAAAACATAGAATCTGCCAGCTGCATTTCCTCCCGGGCATGCTATAAAAACTATCGGATCCGAGGGTTTCAGTATATTGTAATTTAGGCGATGGGCTGACAACTTGTCACTACAGCAATATACCTACTAATCTATCTTGAAATAACCCTCAAAATGTTGTCAGACGTGGCGGAACGACCTTTGTCTAGGTCGTTTACGCTTTGCCTACCCCATTAGGGAAAAAGACGTGATTATATATATGTATGTAGAAGTTCGAGCTGCCGTCACAAGACGGCATGTTAAAGATGTGGCTGGACCAGATCAGACTCGCTGTTTGCCAAGGAAATGGTCAACACTATTGGAGATAAACGCGGCTGCGCCAAATAATGTAGATGTTTACTGTCGTATTCTTTTACCTTACAGAGTTTGAATAAAAAAATCTAATCTTCTTTCACTGCATTGACCGGGATTTATGTGCCCTGCATTTTAAGGAATAGAGGGAGGGGAAATTGTGTGTTGCGCTATTTTCAGGAACTATACCTAATTCTTATTGTGTTTTCAGGACTACTACTTCGGCAACCTGACCGCAGAAGCTGGCGTCATCCGCGCACCACCTGTGCTTACCGACATCCGAGACTTCAATGGCAAATACCGACTCGAGGACTTGCTGAATTATAGGGACTTTGACTACAGGCTGGTGGATGACATGCATTACGAGAGGTGGTACAATTTGAGGAGTTCTCTGCCTTGTTCTATTGAAGACATTGAAGACCTATAGATTTGATAGTAGCTGGTCAGAAAATCAGAATTATCAATGCTTAGCAGACCTTGATTTAAATGTCAAAATGCCATACAATACAATTTGCCGTCTCTGATTAATTAAATAAGACATTTGACACTTCAACGGCTAGTTCGATAGCATTTGACGTTTCAAAGATAATTGATTCAATTGCAAAGATTTTTGATTCGTTTTCAAAGATCATTGATTCAATTTCAAAAATTATTGATTCAATTTTTAAAAAAAAACAAATCATATTGGAATTGGATCATACTATTTGCTGTTTACTAACAAACAAACTGATAAAAACGTAAATTAAACTTTGAGGAGGGGACTTCCTGCGGCTAATCTGAACCAATAATCAGGGACGGTGAAGTACCTAGTTCTTGATTGATTTGATTCATAGAACTCTATCTATAACATATTTCGCGTAGATACTTAAACAGTGACTATATTTTGATTGTAGATAAACCTTTTTTTGAAATAAATAAGTGATTGAAAATAAACAGTTTATTTATGAGAATCAAGTAAAAGATTTCAATTAGAATCCTATTTAAAATTATAGCAACAAGCTCTCTGAATATGACGTAATTTTAGGTGTGTCTTTTGAATGAAAATTTAATGTATATTCATCTTTGTTTTTCTAATCATCGTGGCAGGAAATCTTTTTTTTTACACTAGCCTACACTGTCCCTGCTGGGCAAACGCCTTTAAATTAGTTAAGTAAATTATGTTAGACAGATTGGATAACAATTACAAAAATATACAAAGCGGATTTTACCTAGAAGGCATCTGAGTCAAACAAACTAATAGTTATTTCATTAGGTATGTACTTATATAAGATTGTAAATTAATGTATTCCTTCCAAGAAATTGACGAGTTACCTTGCCTTTTAATTTGTTATTAGTATTTAAGTATGATTTGTACATAACAGCGTAGATTATATAAATTTTATTAGTGTTTTATGATACTCTGTGTTTGAGTGATTTAAATTAATTACTTATAATTTACGTAATGCAAGCAAAGTGGGTTGTGCTAAGTTATGTAGGTACTCAATTGTAATTCAGTGATTAAAAAACATACAGTCAATTGATATAACTAATAAAAGACTAAATAAATAATTTACATAAACTAAATAAGTAATGTTTTTATTTTAAAATAGTTTTTAAAGTAGTCTTGTGAGAGAATTGTGACTTTTTTGTTAAATTACCTATCGATGTTATGCCTCGTTAATATGTTTTCTCTATAATTGTACATACATACATATAATCACGTTTTATCTCTAATGGGGTAGTCAGAACGTAAACGACCTAAACAAATGTCGTTCCGCCACGTGTGACAAAGTTTTGAGGGTTATTTAAGATAGATTTGTAGGTATATTGCTGTAGTGACAGGTTGTCCCATCGCCTAAATTGCAATTTATATACACATCCAACCATTGAGCGTTGTTGGGCGACTGAATGAGTTGAAGCTGATCAGCGTGAATATTTTAGTTCGGTATACCACCTCTAGTGAATAAATAACATCATTCCTCTATGAATAAAGACAAGGACAAGGTACCAATTTTTTTAAATTTCATATCAGTGTATGAGCGGAGTTGACACTATTACACCTAGGGTCCACTCGTAATTTTCTGTACGTTACGTAAGCAAGTTCTCTATTCATACATACATATAGTCACGTCTTTACTCTAATGGGGTAGGCAGAGCGTAAACGACCTAAACGAAGGTCGTTCCGCCACGACTGACAAAGTTTTGAGGGTAATTTAAGATAGACTTTAAGGTATATTGCTGTAGTGAGAGGTTGTCAGCCTATCGCTTTAATTACAATTTACAGAAACCCTCGGATCCCTTAGCTGGGTTTTTACAGCATGCCCGTGAGGAGATGCAGCTGGCACATTCTATGTTGTTCTCTTGCTCCCAGTCCAGTATCAAAGCCTCTCTATTCAAAATAAATTAAATCTTTTATAATTTATTATAAAAGATTAATTACATATATACATTTTTAGATTTTTCAGCCAGTCATCGGCCGCTAGGGTGAGTATAATAGTCCTCCCACCGATTTTCGGCGATGGCGGCTAGTCTCCGAGAGATCGGCCAACAGCGCAGGACTAGTTTTTAGTGCCCAAGTGTTTGCGCCACACACAGGTGTACTCTATTCTATTCCTTCAAACTCTTATTCTGATGGGACAGATTGACTGACATGAATCAGGCGCAAGACCGACTATTTACATGCCCATCAGACAGCATGGACATTCAGGACATTACATTTCGGACAATCAGGTGATCAGCCTGCAATACCCTAACCAAACTAGAAACAGCAACACAAAGTCATTGTCCCCCGCCGGGAATCGAACCCCGACCTCCGAGTCGAGAGTGGCTCAGACCGCTAGACCACGGGGTGAGTAATAATGTCAGACGACATGATGATACATACATATCATTACGCATTTATCCCTAATGGGGTAGACAGAGCGTAAACGACCTAAACAAAAGGTCCACGTTTGACTAAGTTTTGAGGGTTTTTTTAAGATAGATTTGTAGGTATATTGCTGTAGTGACAGATTGTTAGCCCATAGCCTAAATTGCAATGTACAGAATCCCTCGTATCCCTTATCTGGTTTTTACAGCATGCCCGGAAGGAAATGCAGCTGGCACATTCTAGGTTTTTCTCTCGTTCCGAGACCAGCATGGAATCTTCTTCTTCTGTCGAGTGGGTATCGAGTCTATTGACCCGATGAACCCTGGTGTCAGAGTTTTAACCGTTTAAACCGCCTAGTAGCACAACTATCAGGCCTCTGACATGGTTTGAGTAACGACCACTATCAAAGACAGCGACCGGGACCGACGGCTTAACGTGCCTTCCGAAGCACAAAATCTTTCAATCAGGTGATTCAGCCTGCAATGTCCTAAACAAACTAGGGAAAAATTCACAAAGTGATAAATTCTCTAATATCAACTTTGTGTTACCCCCCTGGGAATCGAACCCAGGACCTCCGGATCAGGAGTCCATGGCACTAGCCACAAGACCACAGAGGCAGTTAAAGTTAATGGAATGATTATGATGATTCAAAATACGGGGGCGTAAATAAATACAGACTAGATTCCTATATTTTTTTATTATTATTATTATATCACGGCGGAATTCACACTATTACATTTAGGGTCCAAGTTTCTGGTGAAGTTGTAGTCATCTATGACCGTGTATTCGTAATTTCTGTACGTGTATAAGTTATCTAACTTGGCCTGGGTGTCAACAGAGCGGATCTTGAATAGTACCGGGGGAACCCGTTGGATGCCTGATTCTTCTGTCAGCGATTCATAGTATTTGTCCTGGAAAAAATCATTAGGGATAATCTGATTAATGAGTAGAACTTAACTGCCTCCGTGGTCTATTGGCTAGTGCCATGGACTCCTGATCCGGAGGTCCTGGGTTCGATTCCCAGGGGGGAAACACAAAGTTGATATTTGTGAATTTTTCCCCAGTTTGGTTAGGACATTGCAGGCTGAATCACCTGATTGTCCGAAAAAGAAAAAGATTTCGTGCTTCGGAGGGCACGTTAAGCCGTCGGTCCCGGTCGCTGTCTTTGATAGTGGTCGTTACTAAAAAAAAAACATGTCAGAGGCCTGTTAGTTGTGCTACTAGGCGGTTTAAAAACTCTGACACCAGGGATCATCGGGTCGATAGACTCGACACCCACTCGACAGAAGAAGTAGAATTACACTAGCGGGGTAACTGCCTCCGTGGTCAGAGCCATGAGATTACTATCCTGGATTCGATTCCCAGGGGGGCTAGAAGGGAACACAAAGTTGATGTTTGTCAATTTATCACTTTGTGAGGTTTTCCCCAGACATCGCAGGCTGAATAACCTGAATGTCTGAGAAAGAAAAAGGATTCCGTACTTCGGAGGGCACGTAAAGCCGTCGGTCCCAGTCGCTGTCTTTTATAGTAGTTGTTACTCAAACCAGTCAGAGGCCTAATAGCTGTGCTACTAGGCGATTTGAAAACGCTGACGCCAGGGCTCATCGGGTTGTTCGACTCGAGAATCTACTCGCTAAGAAGAAGATGAACATTAGCGGGATGTTGTAAATTTTGTCCATGGAATAAATTCAGGGAATTCCCCCTTAGCAATTCGCGAACTAAGTATGTTGAGAGCGGCAAATGCCCCTTACAACGAAAGCTGATATTTTTGTTTCTGTTATTACCTCATCTTGCTGACCTGTGAGCGACAGAAAAACATAGAATGTGCTAGCTGCATTTCCTCCCAGGCATACTGTAAAAACCAGCTAAAGGATCCGAGGGTTTCAGTATTTTGTAATTTAGGCAATGGGCTGACAACCTGTCCTTCCATGCTGACCTGGGAGCGACAAAAAAACATAGAATGTGCCAGCTGCATTTCCTCCCGGGCATACTGTAAAAACACACCTAAGGGATCCGAGGGCTTCAGAATTTTGTAATTTAGGCAATGGGATGACAACCTGTCACTACAGCAATATACCTACAAATCTATCTTAAACAACCCTCAAAACTTTGTCAGACGACCTTTGTTTAGTTCGTTTACACTCTGCCTCCCCATTAGGGATAAAGGCGTGATTACATGTAAGTATGTATTACCTCGTCGTTTGCAAGCAGGTGTATATCAGACAAGGGTCGTCCCCTCGCCAGGATGTCATCAGCTCGCTTCTGCCACTCCTGCAGCATCAGCTCCTTTGGTGGTAGTGTGAAGTTGCCCTTTATTAAAGCTGTGGCGTAGCGCGACTGAAACAAGTTGTAATTTATTTGAATCTATCTACACTAATATTATAAAGAGGAAAGATTTGTACCTATTTTTGTATGTTTGTATGTTTGTAATGAATAGGCTCAAAAAGTACTGGGCCGATTTAAATAATTCTTTCACCAATAGAATGCTACATTCTTTCAATTTGACATAGGCTACATTTCATTTTGAAAAAAATTAGGGATCCTTGGTAAAATTTGAACAATGTAACCGAAGGTGTAGAAAAATTAGTCTTAAAATGTCTTTCGTCGAATGCGCTGCCGAAACTATTAGCGACTAGCAGCCCGTCCCGGCTTCGCACGGGGTAGACAATTATTTATTTTTGGAAATTTGGATATATAACACTTTTTTTCACAAATATTTTTATTTATTAAATAATATTATTTATCTACACTAATATTATAAAGAGGAAAGATTTGTACCTATTTTTGTATGTTTGTAATGAATAAATAATTAATGAATAATATTTTTTTAATAAATAAAAATATTTGTGAAAAAAAGTGTTTTATATCCAAATTTCCAAAAATAAATAATTGTCTACCCCGTGCGAAGCCGGGACGGGCTGCTAGTATTTAATAAAATAGTATATTTGGATACCTAATGGCAGTGGTTTTCAACCTTTTTGACTAGGCGAAAAAAAAATATTGCGACCCCCCTAGGACAGCTTTTTAGTTTTTTCTCCAGTAGATCACAATAGGTCTCTGGGCACACCATTTTTCTATCAAATGTTTAAAAATTTGTAATGAAAAATAGTATAAAAAAATCATACGGCGAGAGAAGCGTAAGCGAACTTTGCGTAAACAGAATTAATTTATTGATGTGTGACAAACAACCAATTAAAATACCGAGCGCGAAAATTCACGAAAAAAGACAAATATTACATAATATACATTTGTAGATAAATCTCATATAGTAATGTTCGAATTATAAACTTCTAAACGAATTTATAATAGCATACTTTTTAAACAGAATGATGAAAAAAATTAAAAGTTTACTTTTCGTTGCATCTTAGTTTACTTTTCATTGCACCTGCCCTAGCAAATTCTAACAAAGATGCAACGAAAAGCAAAATTTATTTGCTGAAAGCAAGGAAAGATAAAAATCACACAGTAAATACCAAAAAAATCCCGATTCCAAGCCAAAAATCTGTAAAATTATAATAATCTATGGTAACGGCGCATGCGCGGTGACGGTTTTCCTGCGCGCTCAATTTTGCCGCCATTTTCTGCGGTGAAAGGTTTTTATTGTTTGTTTATCGCGCAACTCAAGGAAGAATTAATTGACTGTTTGCTAAAAATGTGCCTCTAGTGAGGAATATATTAATACTCCACCGGATATTTTAGATGCCGCTACGGAAATTACCAATAATTTATTGCCTGCCAAGTCAAGAGAACTTGTACGAGAAATGCTACCAAGAATTCAAGCTATGGAAAATGCAAAAAAATGCGTATGAGATGTGTATGAGAGTAGATAAAATAGTGTATGGAACTGCACATAACTAGGTATTACAATGCTCGTGATAAACCACACTCGCATTGTAATACCCTTCATTATGCAACAGTTGGTTAAACTACTATTTCATTACGCGAGTGCGACATTTCAAGTCATTTAAAACAAACACAAAATAGGATAGGATAGGATAGAATGGGATAGGATGGGATAGTACGGGATAGCACGGGATAGGACGGGATATGACGGGACAGGACGGGATTTGTTGGGGTGCGATGAGTTGGGATGGTGGTGGGATGGGTTGGGTTGGAATGGGGTGGGATGGGATGGAACAGAATATAATAGAATGCACTTGGTGAAGGTGACAGGACATGAACCTGCTACTTGATCATACCTGGGCTTCAATAGCGACGACCACGCAGGCTCTGACGACGAGACCCATGAAGATCATGCTGGGCTGGTGGATGTTCACCATGTACTTGTACAGAGGCACCACACTGCGCTCGGTCAACGTCAATCCAGAAGTCTCATCCAGGAATGGATAGTAGTATTCGAAGCCTGGAAAATATGAAAGAAGGTTATTTTATTTTTTATTTTATTACAAATAGGAACACCAACATCAGTCAAATTTTGCATTCATGAGTACAAACAAAATAATAATACATTTCTAATTTGAGTGACAATTAGAGGTGTACACATCGTTCATAAGACATAAGACATAAAACTATGTAAGTATTATAAAAAAATATTAATTAGAAATACACTAAACTAATTTAGTTGAGATCAATTGAGGTCAAGTGAGTAAAAGGTTATACTGAGGGATGAAATGATAAGGTATTTGAAAGTGCTAGCATTTGTCATGTGTTTGATTTTGATCTTTTTAGTTGTGATACGAAATATAATGGGCACCTCTTCACTTACGTATTCATTTTTATTACCCGACTGTCAAGGAAGGGATGTTTTTGGCGCATATCTTGTATGTATGTTTTGATATTTCTTTATTACCTCGTTATTGATGAAATAATTAGATTCATAAGTCAATGGTGGCAATTCGTGGTTCCGAAAATTTTAACTTAACTAATATAATTCTTTACTTTAGTTTTTTTCTATCATTAGAGAACAGGGACGGCAATAATTTTGTCGTGCTCTCTACGAATCGATAGCAATTTCTGTATCATACATAATAAAAGTAAGATTTGATTGATTGATTGATAGATCGACCATCGTGCCTGAGAGCGGATATCATCACATCCGTCCGTCACGTCGTAGGTAACCGTCTATTCAAGCATATTTGATTATTAGATGTTCATTGTTATCTGAGACATATATTTGCCTAGCCATCTCAAACAAAGACACCATTCATGTTGTGCTATGTCTTCTTTGCCTTTTGTTTGTTTTAAATTAACTTCCGTAGGTTATCTGGTAGAGTTTTATGATTACTTCTGTACTTCTGCCGGTTTCTTCATAGAAATAAACTGTACATACATACTTATAGTCATGCCTTTATTCCTACCCCAGGTAGAGCGTTAACGACCTAAACAAAGGTCGGTCCGCCACGTCTGACAAAGATTTGAGGCTTATTTAAGATAGATTTGTAGGTATATTGCTGTAGTGACAGGTTGTCAGCCCATAGCCTATTTTGCAATATACTGAAATCCTCGGATCCCTTAGCTGGTTTTTACAGCATGCCCATTCTATGAATTCAACACAGCTGGCAAACCTTATGTTTTTCTCTCGCTCCCAGTCCAGCATGGAAGTAAACTAAACTGTATCTTGTGTCATTTTAATTTTCCTATATATTTGTTTGTGTCCAATAGGCTAATCAAACGTACCTGTACAATAGATGACATCGTCAATGTCCTCATACGTGCCATCCATGAATATGGCTCCAGTCTCGTTGAACTCCTTCACGTCTGGCTTCTCGATGAAGTGTTCTGGTAACGGGGTTTTGAACTTTACCTGAAGTCAAAAATTCTTGATTACACAACATTCTCTGCGTTGACTGGACGCCCGTTAAAACAGGCATGGAGAGAAACCATCTAACGCCAGGGGATGCCGAAGATTGGGCAAAGAAGAGGCCAAAAAGGGGACCTAAACACTAGCACTAGTTTTTGGGTTCCCTTTTTGGCCTAGTATCTACATAATGTGATGGGTGTTGTCATTACGTAGACTGAGAGCTATAAAGTTTCGATCAATAAGCTATGTTTCTACATACTAGGTGTAAGGAACAGCGTCCCGCAAACTGATAGGGGTTGCTCAGTCAACGACACTGAACAACTATCAGCAGGAATTTTATGTCAGAAAGTAACTAATAATTTGCTTTTCCATACAAATTGTCTGATCTGATGTGTGTATTGTATTAGCTAAGGGAACCATAACATAAAATATGGCTTGGTAACATACAAAGGTGTGTGTGCTGTGGATCAGTGTCCTGCTGATTCTGGATACATCCAGCCCGATGTCCCACCCTGAAGGTCCAGCGCCTATGACCAAAACCCGTCGGTCTTTGAAATGGTCTGGCACTCTGTAGTCGTGGCTGTGTATTATGGTTCCTGTGGTAAATAAAACAAATAAGTTAAGTCTTTTTTTCCTTAAAGCGTTTGCGTTCTCTATACACTATACGGCAAACATCTGACATGAACGACATGATGACACCAACCGTTTTCAATAACTTATTGAAATTAATTAGAAGAATAACTATATATTTTTTTATATTTTTTATAGTATATTTGTAATTCAATATTTATGTATATGTACTTATCAAAATATGAATAATTATCGTTTAGTTTAAGACAATAATATAAAAGGTAAGGTAGGTATAAGTTCTTTGAGCTGAACAAATTATTTGTATTTTTAAGTACATTTACGATTTTGTAAAGTAGCATCTGCATAGTAGCGTTATAAATTGATATAACGTACAATTATTTTAATCTTATCAATTTGTTGCGTTTTGTGTGCACAACCTGTATTATAAAGATACTAAGTTAATAGATCAATTTGAATGTATCACCAGTAAACTATTTACAACGAGCGAAAGATTGCTGCATTGTTAAAACGTAGAGGACTTAAAATATATCAAATGTTTGAGAATTAGTAGTGCAGCAACACACAGGCATCACATACTGCGCGCAAAGTTGAGCTCAACACGCTGTCAATGCTTTTTGCACTGCCTACAACACACATGCGGCACCTTACACTCTACGTCGGCGCATCCCTCTGCCAGTACGCGCGCGTAGAGCCTTTAGTGACGCATGTGTGTTGTAGGCAATGCAAAAAGCATTGACACCGTGTTGAGCTCAACTTTGCGCGCAGTAAGTGATGCCTGTGTGTTGCTACCCGCCCAAGTAAGGACATATATGAGAAATATGCGAAGAAATTAAAGTCATATAATCAAAAGTGTAATGATCAGAATTTGCATATGTTGGATTGAGAGTGAACGACAATAGAAAGGATGGATCGACCGTGTAAAAGATGAAAAGGGATATTTGACTGGAAAGGATGAATGGTAGAAAAAAAGGTACTGCTATGACGTCACATGAATGGGATAAGAGGAAGCGAATGATGATGAATTGATGACCATATATATGAGCATAAGTTTATATCTCGCAAGAATAACAATTTATACCGTTCTGGCTCGAACTTCCTGCTATTTATCAAGATATTTGCTCAAATTGGAAGAACTGAAAAAATCTTATGTTGTTATTAAGGCAATAATTTCGCGATAATTTTACATCTTGACGACGTATTGTTAAGAAAGACGAAAATCATAAGAAAATTGATGTCAAACGAGATTGCCAACACTTATACAATACAAAATTCTTTATTGCACAAAGAAACACATACAACAGAAATAAAAAGGAACAAACGTGACAGTACAATATAGGCGGCCTTATTGCTTATGTAAGTTATAATGAAAGCTGATCGGCTTACTTATTTGTATTGAAAGGAGGGTTAGCCCTTAAAACGTCGAATGCCGATTAGTTTCCATTATGAATAACACTTATGTCAGTTGTTTTACCTGTAAATATATTCTGCCCCGGTATATCTGGCATGTTAGGTCTGCTGTGATGTCCTGAGCCTATCAAGACGTAGTCAAACTCCTGTTCGAACTCCTCTCCTGTGGGTATGTGTTTGTTCTTCACCTTCCATACGTTATTGACGCGTCTCACTGAGGTTACTAAACGGAGGAACTGGAAATTAAATCATGTGATTTTTATTTACGAGATAGTAAGTCTTGGAGGGAACGGGAAAGGTCTGAGCCCAGCAGTGGGACTTACAACGTCTATACCGGGTGTAAAGCACAGCGTCCCGCAAACTGATAGGGGTTGCTCAGTCAACGGAATTGAACAACTATCACTAGGAAATCCCAAAAGAAAAAAATTTCACTTTCTCAAAAAAACATCCTGCTAATAATTGCTCAGTTTCGTTGACTGAGCAACCCCTATCAGATTGCAGAACGCTGTCCCTTACACCCCGTATAAGATAGGATATAAGACTGTCATATTATTATTTTTGGAAATTTATACCTTTTCATGGTAGGTATTTGATTTTAAGCAATAGCGGGTTCGGTATAATGTTTATTCTAGCCTTACATGAAGAATATACTAAGCAGATTTCATATGACAGTCAACGGAACTGAAACATTTTCACAAAGAAAGTCTTTCATAAATAAAAATAAAATGGTTTATTATATGGTATATTTTTATTACATGAAATCTTGGAATAAATTAGAACTAAAGGCTCATAAATTTTGATTGATTAAATCTGCTAAAAAAATACCTTGATGTGTTTCTCCAAATCATAATGTTTGGCATATGCTTTCAAGTAATCGTAATAGTTTTGTCTGGTGGGGAATGATGGATATTCTTCCGGTAAAGGAAAGCCTTTTAGCTGCATTGTAGGCTTTGGTAAGTTTGTTCTGAAAATAAAAATCAAACAGCATATTTATTTATCCGATCGCTTATTTAATATCCATGGTTTGTGTAACAACAGTATCAGAGGTACGATAAGGATCGACGTTTTAGCGTGATCCCGATGCGAGGAATATTTTCTTGTCCGGAATCTTTTGGAAAGCCTGCTTTGTTCTGATCCAATTAAGAAAAATCTTACAAAGTGATGTTAGCATGTATTGTTGGTTAATATTTTCCGTGGAAATTGGAAAAATAGGTCTTGAATGACCTCTGGATCCAGAGCCTGGAGCAATCAACAAGAAATATATCAAGTTTGCTGGACCACCGAGGGAGCTGCAACTGTACGTATTCGAGTCAGAGTCAACGAGAGACTTGCCTCAAGTGTTTATACATGCTTGTATGTATGGGTTGTCCGTGTTCGTCTATCCCAACTCTGGGGTCATATCTCCAAGTGCCCCCGATGTACTGGCTCGCTTCCAGCACTGTGAAGTTGATGTTCTCCTGTTTCAGGTACTTGGTGGCCGTAAGACCTGCTACGCCCGCTCCGATCACGCATACTCGCTTCGTGTTTTGTGTCTGAAATAGACATACATTCTAATCACACCTTTATTCCTTATAGGATTCCTTAGGGGCCTTGGCCTGCAAGTGCAGAAGAGAACTCACTACTGTTATGTGTCAAGAGCGAAAGGATCTATGGCCTTTCTGATGAATGTAGAAGAACACGAAACGCATCGGTTCAATGTCCACCACTGTTTCGTCTTTAGTTCGCCTCATCAGATACAGAAGTGAACGCATTAACCTACTGTTATGTGTGTTGTAGGCCTATTTGGGCGGTTACCGGAGGAGAGAAACAGGGACGCATTAAATAACTTGTAGGGAATGCACTATTCAAGAACAAGCCTCAAACAAGTAACTCTGCACTCCCGTTGTTTCGGCCTGAATGTGCAGCAACACACAGGCATAGCAAAGAACTCTACGGCAGCGCATCCTTCTGCCGCCGGTGCGCCCGTAGCGCGTAAGGTGACGCATGTGTGTTGTAGGCAATGCAAAAATCATTGACAGTGTGTTGAGCGCAACCTTACGCGCTGTAAGTGACGCCTGTGTTGCTGCACTATGCCTAACAGCGGTTAGAGCCATAGGTGGGTTATTCCTTACGGCGTAGGAAAAGCGACAATTATTTCGGTTTCGCGCGGTTTTGCCACGTCTGTCATTTCACAAATAACTGTGGTATTCCTCGCCAAAATTATACATGATGTTAATTTAATTGCTTAGTTTCATTAACGATAGGTTCCAGGGGATGAACAGTAGCGATAAATGTTTAATCTTTACTTGAGTTAAATACAGATTTTGAAGGACAGGTTATTTACACGCTTTATACTTATAAATAGTATATATAACTGATATCTTTCTGGATTTAATAATACCCATAATACCTCTTTCCATTTGAATATGAATATGCGAAAATGCATGTCTTATGTCTATCATAAATAACTATACTATACCTATCATATAAAATATCCAACTTCATTGATGATAAATGTTGTCTTCTAAATTGTACACATAAGCACCTATTATCAATGATAGATATTCTTATATAAAACGAAGTTATATAAAATATAAACTACGACAGAAGTCAGTAAAGCTGTCTTCGTAAATGCGCATCAGATTATTTATTTATTGTGTAAACAAGCAAGTTATGTCAGTCAATTGATAAAGTATTGTTTTTTTATGTAATATTCATCATTTTAGATATGCCTAATCTTGTGCGGTAAAGTATTTCAAAACAGATGTCGTTTTATCACATGATAATCACAAGACAAGATTATTTATTATTATAACCTAAACACGAGAGTTAAGCATGAAAATGTTGTTAATTAACACACACAACATAACACAACCTAAAAGATTGTAAATTAACCGTACCGTCATATTTTTTATGATAAATGTTTAGATTTTATTTAATATTTTCAATCCTACACAAAATTGTTTCATTCACTTTGTTGTTTAGGTAATTATATAACTCACACTCACTGCACTAAAAGTAACCATGTACAGTTAATACTTAATTATTAAGTTTTTTTAAAATTATTATTATTTCATGTTTAAATATTATCAGAATCAGACGTTCTCACACTGTCAATTCTACTTCTCTACTGCCAGTAAATGCAAATAACATGCACTGATAGTAACTAGTACCTATAATATCAGTTTGTTAACAGTTTATCACTAACAATAGGTAGGTAGGTACCTACTTTATCTACCTACGTGAATGTACTTATTGTATTTAAATTCTAAACTTCATAAAGACATGTAAGGAGAGACAAATGTGATTGTAATGTTATTAAAATAACAATGCTCTGATAAAAATATTAGTGGTGATAACTATTATCACAGATAATATAATACTAATTATATATTCTGTGGTGGTAGTTTAGTTATACTACTTAATCCGAGGTTTTTTTAATCTACTGAAGTTTATTGCGTAGGTATTGGAAGGTCTTATATTTTTTAATGAGGAAACACTGACTATTTAGCATGTTAGTACGTATCACTAACTAGTAGTTCCACTTTTTTAGGGTTCCCTACCAAAGTGTAAATAACGGGACCGTATTACTGAGACTTTGCTGTCTGTCTGTGTAACGTACCCGGCGTAGATACGGTAAAAGCTAAGGAGTATAGTAGTAGAATTTAAGCTAAGCTAGATATTAAGCTATAAGGGAAGGTTGACTCCGAAGAAAGCTAAAAAACCGAACCCATTTTTTGTCTGTCACTGGGCTGTATCTCATGAACTGTGATAGCTAGAGAGTTGAAATTTGCGCAGATCATGTATTTTTAATGCCGCTATAACAACAAATACTAAAAACAGAATAAAATAGACATTTAAGGGGGGTCGTTTCTTGCTTGATATTAAAAATGGTAACAGGTGAACGCTAGAAATACTCACAGAACATTGAGTAACTTTGAAAATAAATAATTCAAGTTATTTTAAATATATTTTAAGGGGGCTCATATAGAAAATCGTGACTCCTTTGCCGTTTTTTGCTTGATATTAATTGGTAACCAATGGTTAAAATATAGTGTTTTAATATTGTATAGATAATGGTACGGAACCCTTCGTGTGCGAGTCCGACTCGCACTTGGCCGGTTTTTGATATACTTAGTTAACTAAAAAGTGATACTTCTACTGAGTTTAGGCAATCAGGATAAAATTAATACTAGTAGGTACCTATTATACAGTAAAGTAGTATTTTTTAACAGTACTTAAAAACACTAACTAAAACAGTAATGAATTGATGCATTTATAAAACTAAAGAGTGACAGAACTTTACTTATCGTTATAATATAGTCGGTTGAACCCAAAATTAACTTATTTTTTATAATATTTGCAAACTATATTAGATAGTGAATGTATAATAAACTACTCTCCCAATCTCAATACGGTTTCCGCCATGGTAAATCCACTTCTGACGCAGTTAACAACATTATTAAATTTGTGGTTGATAATCTTGATAATCAACAGAAAGTAGTGGCCATATTCTTAGACTTATCAAAAGCCTTTGATACGGTGTCAATACCTCTACTGTTAAAAAAGTTAGAGCACCTGGGAATAAGGGACGTCCAATTGAAACTCTTCCAAGACTACCTCTCTGATCGATCTCAATGTGTAAAAATTGATAAATTTATTAGTGATGACCTTCCAGTAACCTACGGAGTTCCGCAAGGTAGTATCCTTGGACCAACCTTATTCCTGACCTATGTCAACGGTCTCTGTGATCTGCAGGTACAAAATGGTGAGATATTCACATTTGCTGATGATACAGCTCTCCTTTTCCGTGGTAAAACTTGGGAAGAAGCTTTTGCTCACGCACAACAGGGTTTTAATATCGTAAATAACTGGTTAAAACATAACTCATTCACATTAAATGCTGACAAATCTAAATACATAACATTTAATATGAGCCATCAAAAATTACCCGCCATAGTAGAATCCCTAAATATAGTAGTCCATTCCTGTTCTGTGCCTTTTCTGTGTTGCTGCCCGAAACTTGAGCGTACGAATCAATATAAATACCTGGGTATTATAATAGACAGCAGGTTAAGTTTCCAGTATCATATTGAGCTACTAGCTACTAGAGTCCGAAAACTGATTTACATATTCAAGACGCTAAGAAACATCACAGATCCAACTCTTCTAAAATCTATATATATTTGTTTGTGCCAATCTGTTATAACTTACTGTATTTCCTCATGGGGAGGTGCTTGTAAAACCCATCTTATAAAGGTAGAACGCTCTCAGAGAGCAATACTAAAAGTAAGTAACTCTCTCCCATTTAGATTTCCCACCTCTGATCTATACCAGCGCTGTAATGTTTTAACTGTTAGACAACTTTTTGTTCTTTGTACTTGTCTTAGACAACATAGTAATTTACCTTTTGATTCATTAGTATCACAAAACAAACGAAAAAACATCTGCCCAATTAAAGCTGTATCTACTGCATTTGCCAAAGATTCTTTGATTTTTTAGGTCCCTTTTTGTATAACAAAATAAATAACAAATAAAGTATATTCACTAACCTACTATGAGTGCAAAAATAAAGTGACTAACATCCTCAAAACAAAAGATTATCAAGATACTGAATCTCTTTTAACAATTGTGTCCTGATGAGAATATAACAAAAATAAAATATGCTTGAAACTTGTTGTCTACAACTCCATTCCAAATTTCCTGCCATCCAGACCAGACATAATTTACACACACACACACCATACACACACACACATACTTCCATTACTTTGTAATAAAAATATGACTCTTGTAATGTAATCTCCAATTAAATGTAACCCACGTAAACTGTAAACAGCGGGGTGGGTGCCTGGAGACCTATTATACAAGCTCGTCTTAGTTTAGGCTTCAGTCTCCCACAAATATAAAATTATTACTTCTGTTACCAATTAATTTATGAAACTGTTATTTTGTGGAGAAAATAAACTGAATATTATTATTAATAAAATCAATATGTACAAAAACGCAACATACGTTTTGTCTTCATCAATATTATGACACCGAAATAATTTCACCGGAATCAACTTTTCATTAGTTAAGCTTTCCACGGGAATATTATTAATGAAGAATGACAAACTTTCAAGACTCCAGTAACCATTAAGTAACCTAAATGATAAAAGAACTATATTAATTACAGTCCAAATTACTAAGTAAATAACCCACAAATCTTAAAGTTTAGTTTATTAAGATTGAAATAAATAAAAAGTAAAATAAATCTAATGACCGCCATCCAATTTGTATAACCTATTGGCAAACTTCTGATTCCCAAACTTACGTAGTAAAATTATATTACTCACCTTATTAACACAAGACACTTTAACTAAACAACACACCAATACGACCAGACATATATTTGCAACACTGCGATACATTTTGATTAAATTAATTAATTATATTACTTTTATTTATTGATCAACTAAAATACTTCAACTCGTGAATGGGCCACATGCCACTGCGAGATAACAAAGATCTGTTCGTACTACATGGACCTCGATATATTTAACCTATTATATAACACACGATAGTGTTATTTACTACACAGTTCACGGACAACTTTAAATTATAAACATTTGTAACTTTGACATTCTTTGCGGTCGGTGGATAGGTTCAAAATAACAAGTTAAAGGTGCGCGAGGTTTAGCAGGAGCATCAGGTTTTATATGGGTTATCTATAGTTTTATTCTAGATACTACAGTTTTCTTCATTGATAGAACTGTACGAGGAAATTATATGATATTATACTTATTATTGCCTTAATCAAATAATATTTACAAAACACATAAATCACCATAAAAATACTTGTTTAGCTGGTTCTATGTGACAAACTCTTAAGGGGAAGATTTATGGAATAATTAGGCGTTTCTTTCTTCCATGCTGGCCTGGGAGCGAGTGAAAAACATAGAATGTGCCAGCTGCATTTCCTCCCGGGTATGCTGTAAAAACCAGCTAAGGGATCCGAGGGTTTCAGTATATTGTAATTTAGGCGATGGGCTGACAACCTGTCACTACAGCAATATATTTACAAATCTATCTTAAATAACCCTCAAGGCTTTGTCAGACGTGGCGGAACGACCTTTGTTTGGATCGTTTTCGCTCTGCCTACCCCATTAGGGATAAAGGCGTGATTATATGTATGTATGTGTGTATGTTCTTTCAATAAACTCTTAATGTCTCGTGTTATTGAAGTATGTTGCTTACTTCCCTGGGCTCGACTACATACTACACACACCTATTTTTCTTCATGACCGATTAAACAACTACAAAATTCCCAACTGCAGGTTCAATAAATACCTTCAAAATAAAAAAAATACAGAACTCATGTTTTGTACTGATTGCGAAGAAGTAACTAACCGCTTGATTGACACTTTAATGGACTCTACATACATACATATAATCACGCCTTTATCCCTAATGGGGTAGGCAGAGCGTAAACGACCTAAACAAAGGTCGTCCCGCCACGTCTGACAAAGTTTTGAGGGTTATTTAAGACTTTAATGGACTCTATAATTAAAAATACTAAAATAGTCAAAATACCTAGTAAAAAACGTATTATAAAACCTTGGATCTCACCCGGAATATTAAGATGCATAAGAAATAGAAACAAACTACAAAAGAAACTGCACTCTGATCCATATAATGATATACTAAAAATTACGTATCTTCGTTATAGAAATTACTGCAACAACCTAATAAAAAAAATAAAGAGAAAATACGAAAGAGACCTTATACTGAACTCAATAAATAATAATAAATTACTTTGGAATAACATTAAAGCTCTAACTTACACTACTAAATCTAAAAATAGTAATTCAGAATTAATAAATATCAGGACCAGTCCAATTGATTCAGCTAACCACATAAATAATTATTTTGCTAGTATTGGTAAAAATCTAGCTCAACAAATTCCCTCTCTTTCATCTAATGAACTACATTCGTATCTTAAAAATATTCCTGATCACGCACATTCGTTCGTATTAATACCTACTGACTGTAATGAAGTATCTCGTATACTAATTAACCTAAAGTCCGATAGTGCACCTGGTTGGGATAATATTTCAACAAGATTTTTGAAGTTTGTGGGTTCAGTAATGGTCCCAGTCCTTACTCATATCTTTAATATCTGCTTTGAACAAGGCGTGTTTCCAAGTGCCTTTAAAAAACATTATAATTCCGGTGTACAAGGGTGGCGACAGAGATGATGTCGGAAACTACAGACCAATCTCCATATTACCTGTACTATCGAAGATTCTGGAAAAGTTGCTTAACAACAGACTGCTAAACTATCTAACTAAATTCAACTTGTTATCAACATCTCAATTTGGCTTTAGAAAAGGTTAATCTACTGAAGATGCCATTATTGCGTTATCGTCTCGAGTTGTACAGCAAATAGATAACAATAAAAAATGTTTAGCGATTTTCTTGGATTTGAAAAAAGCATTCGACACCGTTTCTCTGCCCACCCTAGTGTACAAACTAGAGAAAAAAGGTGTTAGAGGAATACCCCTGACCTTGTTCAAAAGTTATCTTTCCAATAGGAAACAAAGAGTAAAACTTGACGAATATACCAGTGACGAAGTAGATGTATCGTATGGCGTCCCTCAGGGAAGTGTATTGGGACCAACGCTTTTTCTCGCGTACATTAATGATCTTTGCGACATGAAGATACCAAATGCAAACATTTACTCCTACGCCGACGATACCGCAGTGGTTTTCACTGGAGACTCTTGGGATGAAGCTAAAATCTCTGCTAAGGAAGGATTGGCACAGATAGCAAAGTGGCTTAGACTCAACCTTTTAACGTTAAACACTGAAAAAACAAATTACACGTGCTTCAGTATTGTTAAAAGTACTCAGCCTTCGTACGAACTTAAGAAGCTGTAGCTGCCCTATCATTGAGAAAGTGGAAAAAGTTAAATACTTAGGAGTTATAATAGACCAACATTTGACTTGGTACTCTCAACTCGATCAGGTAATTAATAGGATCAGAAAAATGGCCTGGATCGTCAAAACTCTTAGACACATTGTACCAAGTAAAATTTTTGTAAAACAGACACAAACGCACTCACAGAATATTTTAAATCAAATTTACATATCCCTGGTTCAATCGATATTGACATACTGCATTACTGTATGGGGTGGCGCGGCAAAAACCCGTTTCCTGAATATAGAACGAGCACAGCGCGCCCTCATAAAGGTGATGTACTTTAAAAAAAGGAGGTTTCCTACGGAACACCTGTACCAAATTAGTGATCTGCTATCTGTAAGAAAAATGTACTTATTAAATTTAACTTTAAAAAAGCATAAAATGTTGATGTACAACAGTAACTTAAAACTAAGACGAAGAAAAGACAATGTTTCAGTGGTACCAAGGAATAGGTCAAAATTTGCAAGTATCCAATTTAATAAGAGATCCGCATTCTTATATAATAAAATAAATAAAGAACTCGACATTTATGAAAAAACATACCGCGAATGTAAACATTCACTAGAAAAGTTTCTAAAAGTCAAAAGTTACAATGACACGGAATTGTTTTTACAACATATATCTTGATTTTAATCATCACACTCTCTCTCTCTTACACACACACATACACACACACACACGCACACACACACACATACACACAACCTGTACACTTAGGCACACTCCTTTTTTTATAAATACATAAAAGTAGGAATAATAATAATAGTTTAAATTTTAGTAAATAGTTTGATTACAGTATTAAATATTTTTAGTTAAGGAAGAGCGGTGCCTCCCAACACAGGCAAATGTTTGCTTACTGGGAGACTCCATCCCTTAGTTTGTAAGTGAACTGAAATTTACTTAAATAAAGAATTTTGTAAGAAATTTGTATTTGTAATAAGAAGTCACCTTAAACAGTCCAAGTTCCATAAGCACTTTTTTGTAAACCTGGACTGGGAGCGATAGAAAAACATAGAATGTGCATCTCCTTCCAGGCATGCTGTAAAAAACAGCCAAGGGATTCAGGGGTTTCAATGTAATGGAGGCTAACAACCTGTCACTGCACAGCAATATACAGATCTATCTGAAATGACCCTCAAAACGGTCGTTGACGTTCTGCTTACCATTAGAGATAAAGGCGTGATTCATGTATTTATATAATGTAAAGACAAAAATTTGGACTGAACAAACTATGACTTCCTATGTTCCTCCAAGATCAATAAGAAATCACGTCAAATATCCCAAACAGGTACTTCCATAGGTACTTCCATTCGTAAATTATCTCCTTAACTTGGTACTCGGGAGTACCTCAGGATCCAGGGCGGGCGAAGAATCAAATTAAAAATGATGACAGAACAAACTATGACTAACTTCTTACAAGTCCAAAAAGAAATCACATCAAACAGCAAAAATACTTTATAGGCACTTATTTGTAAAGTAGCCCTAAACTTGGGGCTCGGGAGTACCCGGGGCGGGCAAAGAGGCGCAAATTAGATTCGCGGGGCATTCGCTGGCGACAACTGCATTATATTTCAAATTGACCATGAAAAGAACTCGAGTAGAGGCTGGCCCGTACAATTTTCGTAGTATACGCAAAAGTTATACATAATTTTCAATATATTTGTGGTGGAAAATGTTACACAAACAAGAGATGATTGTTTTTTTTAGGACAATGGCAGCAAATCTGGACGCACTATTCATTACCTAATTCTTAGCTAGCGCTGTAACTTTCTTAACTTTGACAGAAGAACAGGATAGCAAATGATCACATGAATCTTACCATTCCTAATTTGACGCTTAACATAATAACTGAACATAGAGCATGCTCCCTTATTTTACGTCAAATAAGCAGTCTTATGTCAGATTAGAAATGTCAAATTCATGGGTATCATTGCTATCCTGTTCTTATGTCAAAGTGAACAAATTGACAGCGCTAGCTAATAATTAGAAATAAGGTTCTTGTCCACTCATAAATATGTAATTATAACCATGTGCAAAGTGTGCAATAATAAACAAATATCCACTACTGAAAGGAAATCGCAAAAAGTAATATCTACCTACGTGTAAGTTATGCTTTGCTTATGCTTTTAGCAGATGAGCATAAACGAAGAATAAACAAACATTTTATAAATATTGGATCAAATTTGATAAACGTGAAGATATTTATCTGATTGTTTTCATAATACTGTGTACTACCCTCGCAGATTAGCCAGACGAGTTAGAGGGTCGGCAGGCCGCCCATTCAGAGCACCCTGAATCAGGAATCACGGATTCAATTTGATGGGTGGCGTCACCTCTACGTCTATAGCTAGGTGCACAAGTTTGTGAAGGGCAGTAGAAATGTTTATTGAATTAAGTACAAATATTATGCACAAAAATTGCTGTACAAGGCAATTTGTTCTGTGATTTAATAAAAAATATTCTCTTCCGGACATACTGTAAATGTAAAAGGGTTTAATTATATATTATTATGAAACTTATCTTATACATACATATAATCACGCCTTTATCCCTAATAGGTTAGGCGGAGCAGAAACGTCCTAAACAAAGGTCGTTCCGCCAAGTCAGACAACTTTTGAGGATTATTAAAGATAGTTCTGTATATTGCGATAGTGACAGGTTGTCAGCCCATCGCCTAAATTACAATACTGAAACCCTTGAATCCCTTAGCTGATTTTTACAGCATGCCCGGGAGATGCACATTCTATGTTTTTCTATCACTTCCAGTCGAGCATGAAAGCTTATCTTATATAATCTTACTTATCTTATACCTACACAAATTTTGATAAAACAGATCATTGGTCAAATATGATAAACCAACACTTTTCGGGGAATCTAACAAAAAAATACTTGAGGAAATCTTCAAGGCCGTATAAAATAAGTATTTGCACTTAATTTAAAAACATCTTAAAAAATGCTCGCGGTGTTGCTTGCGCAAACAACAATTTATGAGTCCTCTTTTAATTAGTACTTCATGTTTTTCCTCAGATTAAAATAAAATCACGCCTTTATCCCTTACGAGGTATGCAGAGCGTAAAACGCCTCGTAACAGGCGCTATCGCCACCTCTGACAAAAATTGAGGGTAAATTTTAGATCGTAATGATGTGTATTGCTGTAGGGACAGGTTGTCAGCCCATCGCCTAAATTACAATACATTGTAACCCTCGAATCCCTTTTGCTGACATCTACATCATGCCCGGGAGGAAAAGCAGCTGGAATATCTATGTTTTTCTATCTCTCCCAGTCCAGCATGGAAGAAATATATTTACTACGAGTAATTCAGATACGACTTTCAGAGAGCACGCCAAAATAATAAAATTTGAATATTTTTTGTCAGTTTTAATAATTCTTAAAATTGTTCATACATATAATTACGCCTTTGTCCCTAATGGGGTTGGCAGAGCGTAAACGACCTGAACAAAGGTCGTTCCGCCACGTCAAAAAAGTTTTGAGGGTTATTTATGATAGATTTGTAGGTATATTGCTGTAGTGACAGGTTGTCAGCCCATCGCCTAAATTGCAATATACTCAAAATTGTAATCATAATTAACAAACGTCTACCTAATAGATGAGAATTCCTCAGAATTCCACACCTCACATTGAAAATTACTGCCAAATTAGAGGCGGCGGAGTTTCAGTATCAGCCTATACGTAATTAGTTAGGAATGCGTCCTTTGCTGGCGAGTGACATAGAGTAGAGAATGTATCATAGCGATAGAAGGTCCAACATCTCCACTCTATCCGTCTCAGGAACATTACTGCTGGGCGTCAGCGAAAATTTGAGTTCAGCGTCGACTGAATCAATTCGCAAGAGTCATACTACATATATCATCATCATTGGCCACGACATATTGATCAGATGATTGTTGCAGCGTCAATTAATTGGGAAGAGACTACATACATATAATCACGCCTTTATCCCAATGTGGTAGGCAGAGCGTAAACGACCTTAACCGTCGTTTCGCCACGTCTGACAAAGTTTTGAGGTTTATTTAAGACAGATTTGTATGTATATTGCTGTAGTGACAGGTTGTTAGCCCATCGCCTCAATTACAGTATACTGAAACCCTCAGAACCCTTATCTGGATTTTACAGCATGCGCAGGAGGTAATGCAGCTGGTACATTCTATGTTTTTCTCTCACTCCCAGTCCAGCATGGAAGAATCATACTATTGGAACCTTTTCAGGCTTTTCCTGTCCCAATTATAGAACTTGTCAAAAAGACTAACGTGTTTTGCGGCCAGTAAATTGCTTTTTCTTTGCTCTTGGCAGAAGTTCTCAGCAAATCATACAGAACTTTTTATGTTCCGCAAAATAAGCTGATATCTATTGTGAAATTTCAAAAGTTTGTAAAAACTACGTTCCAAAAGATCTTTGATCCAACTCCTTTCAATATTATTTGCATATCATACTGCAAATGAAGAACATTACACTCAATCAACTTACGTAGGCATATAATTGACCGAAAAACCTCCTACACTGTTATAGGTGTCTCCGTGGTTTAGCGGTCTGAGCCATGGGCTCTCGACCCGGAGGTCCCGGGTTTGATTCCCGGCTGGGGACAATGGCTTTGTGTTGTTGTTTCTAGTTTGGTTAGGACATTGCAGGCTGATCACCTGATTGTCCGAAAAGTAAGATGATCCATACTGTTGGATGGGCATGTAAATAGTCGGCCTTGTGTCTGATTTCTCTCTGGTCGTGTCAGTCAATCTGTCCCATCTGAATAAGAGATTGAAGGAATAGAGAGTGCACCTGTGTATAGTGCAAACACTTGGGTACTAAAAACCAGTCCTACGCAGTTGGCCGACCTCTGAAAGATGGGCTGCCATCACCGAAAAATCGGTGGGAGGACTATTATTTATAGGTAGTTTTCTTGCTTTCCATGGTTCAAACCTTCTGTACCACCACATTCTCTGGATTGATATTCGCACGTCAAACGAGCGTAATTGATAAATACTTGACCATTCGTGTGTATAATCGAATGTTCATACACGTGCCTCTCCCCATTATACACGGCTAAAGCTACAGCCATAGAGTCCATTTTGGTGTTTTGTAAGAGAGAAAGTTAATAAAGACAGAGGGTAGCTAATTTTGGCGGTTAGTGTTATAGTTATCTTGATTTAATCATCATCTCCCACCCTAGCCTTATCCTTTATCTCACGGGGTCGTAGGGTACTGGTTTTTACACAGAACCTAAAAGGGAAACCAGACCCAGTCCTAGATTAGGTCAGAGTTTTCAAGCCGAATGATATTAACCGGGACCAACGGCTTAACGTGCCTTCCGAAGCACGAAAAAAGTGCCGACTAAACGTACATATGAAATTCGAAAACCGAAAAACGCATTGGTACGTGGTGGGATTCGAACACGACCTCCCCGGCTCAGGAGGCAGCGGCCCGATCCACTACACCATCGGGCTCTTATCTTGATTTAATAAGGAATATTTTTTATGGACTAAATAATTTTCCATGCTGGTCTGGGAGCGAAAGAAAACCATAGAATGTGCCAGCTGAATTTCCTCCCGAGCATGCAGTAAAAACCAGTTAAGCAATCCGAGGGTTTCAGTATATTGCAATTTAGGCGATGGGTTGACAACCTGTCACTACAGCAATATACCTACAAATCTATCTTAAATAACCCTTAAAACTTTGTCAGACGAGGCGGATCTACGTTTGTTTAGGTCGTTTACTCTCTGCCTACCCCATTAGGGATAAAGACCTGATTATATGTATGTACCTAAATAATACGTAAACTGATCTCTTTTTCTATTATCTGGCCATATCTTCCTTGTTTGTTTAAGAGCTTACAAAATCCCATTGTTGGACAACGGGCATGGGCATCCATCTCGTCTTTCTTTTTAGTAAAAATGAATGCTGGACTGGGAGCGAGAGAAAAACATAGAATGTGCCAGCTGCATTTCCTCCAGGGTATGCTGTGAAAACCTGCTGAGGGTTCCGAGGGTTTCTGTTTGTTGCAATTTAGGCGATGGGCTGACAACCTGTCACTGCAGTAATATACCTACAAATGTATCTTAAATAACCCTCAAAACTTTGTCAGACATGGCGGAACGAACTTTGTTTAGGTCGTTTACGCTCTACCCACCCCATTAGGTATAAAGGCGTGATTATATGTATGTATTTAATGTTATGTATGTATATTGTATAGTAGAAAAAATATTGTATTTAAGAGGATTAATGTCATGATCAAATTACAATGTTGAATATACCATCTGTAGGTTTTTATGAAATTCTAACTCTATTTCATGCGACTCCTAGAATTTCATATAAACCTAATTTAATAATATTTCAGAGTTATTGCGCTAGAAAACTTTTATGCATTTATATAGGATGCTGTTTTTCCACCTACCTACTACTTAGATGGAAACGCGGATAATCCTTAGAGAATGCTCATCTTGCAGGGTTCCCAACGCAATGAAAAATTGAAAGCGATGATTTTCAGTGATGGAGGCTGCCTACGTGGTCCAGTGGCTAGTGCCATGGACTCCTGATCCGGAGGTCCTGGGTTCGATTCCCAGGGGGGAACACAAAGTTGATAATTGAGAATAAAAACTCTGACACCAGGGTTCATCGGTTCGATAGACTTGATACCCACTCGACAGAAGAAGTGATGGAGGCCAATCTCCCAGAGATCGGTCAATTGCGCAGGATTAGTTTTTAGTGCCCAAATGTTTGCGCTATACACAGGTGCACTCTCTATTCCGCCAATCTCTTATTCTGATAGGACAGATTCACTGACACGACCAGAGATATGTCAGGCGCAGGACCGACTATTTACACGCCCATCCGACAGCGTGGATCATTTTACTATTCGGACATTCACGTGATCTGCCTGCAATGCCCTAACCAAACTATATACAACAACACAAAGTCTTTTCCCGGGCGGGAATCGAACCCGGGACTTCCGGGTCCAGAGCCTATGGGTCAGACAGCTAGACCTAGAAGGCAGTTATCTAAACTGTCTACATAATATAAAATCTTTCTAAACTACCATAATTGGCAAAGAAGTTTAAACAGTATGTATCCGCACATAATTACTACTTACTGAGATCGCTTTACGGAGAAATATACTCAAAAACGTTTATGTGATTGCCGTGGTGAATTATTAGGAGATCATACTCACGTCCAAACTATTTGATAAAAGTAATAAAAAAATAATCTATCAATCTTTTATGATTTACTAATGTCACAAAACTTGGGTTGACTGGAATAGATCTGTTTGTACAGATAAGCTCGCCTTTGCAACAAAATTTGTAATATTTTTTCAGTGAAACGTGTGAATCTATCTACCCATAAAACTGAACAACTTTAACTAAGGAACATAAGTCGCAATACGAAAAACAAAAAATTACTTCCCATACTAAGTGCGCTATCAGCAGATGCATTTTGTATGGGAGGTCCAATATTTTTATTCGTTTTTCGACCTATGTTTCTTAGGGAAAGTTGTTCAGTTTCATGGGTTACACGTTTTAATATTTGCACTTGATTTTAAATGACCTTATAATATATAATAATGACTAAAGTCCTGTAGTAACCCTATGTTCTAAGACCCAGCTTTTACCCATCGCACGGCGCAAGCGACAACCGATTTTTCCGGAATTTTCCCATTACGCCCGTAAATTGCGCGCTCGGTCCGTAATGTTCCCGCCACGGCGCCGTTATTATTTATTATTCCCTCTTCGTCTACCTCCTGTGTTGACCGGAGAGGAAGGTGCCAATATTAAATTTTCTCTACGTAGTTTGTGAATTTTGAAGTAGGTTTGAGATGAGTTGGTGTGAGTTTTTAGTTGGTATTTTACAAGCATTGTGGATAAGAGAACCTAGCTCTAATGTACAAATACTAATAATATACAAAATTACTTTCGATGTCCCTTAAACAGGTAATTTTATTAGTGTATTTTTTTCAATTTTTCTTCCATGCCGGCCTGGGAGCTAAAGAAAATCATAGAATGTGCCAGCTGCATTTCCTCCCGGGCATGCTGTTAAAACCAGCTAAGGGATCCGAGGGTTTCAGTATATTGTAATTTAGGCGATGGGCTGATAACCTGTCACTAAGCAATATACCTAAAAATCTATTGTAAAATAACCCTCAACACTTTGTCAGGCGGATCGATCGAAAGGCGTGATTATATGTATGTATGTATTTTTCCAAAGGATGTTGCAAGGCAAAAAAATAATGTAGCATTTACATAAACTTGTGTTCTACAAATATTATTTCTTTGTTCGTGCTGTTTAGTCTAGCAAGAGAACAGGAAAACCGCTATTATTTCACGCCATACAAATATTTCTCAAACACAAAGGTGAGATGCAACCGCCAAGTTCCATATTTAAACTTCTCCTTTGACTAACGAGGGTCCGTGGTCGTGTCCGCTTGACCGTCACTATTATAATGATTGTGTTTTGTCTCCAGCCACACTGACGAGTTTGGAAATGATTTGGTTTTGTTTTCTCTCTGAGGAGTTCGGAGACAATGGTGTAGAGGTAAGAAGCAGTGCAGCGTGAATCTGTAATGGTTGAATTTGGTGAGGTAGAAATATTGTAAGACGGAGAATGGATGTTTTCTTTTTAAAATTTTAGATGAAGAATTGAGACGAAACATTGTAGCTAGGTTTATTTTAAAGCTTTTGTTTTTCAACTCATGCATTGACCTAGACATAGGTGATAGAGCCAACATCGATTATTTTGAAGCTATTAATCCAAAAAAAGCCTTTCTTGCTTTATAGAAATCTAAACTGGAACTCTAAGTACTGCTTTATTAATGTACCGGGTGTAAGGGACAGCGTCCCGCAAACTGATAGGGGTTGCTCAGTCAATGACACTATCACCAGGAATTTATTGCAGGAGATGAAAAAAAATGAACTTCCCATACAAAATGACCACCTCGATCAGACAATTTGTATGGAAAACTATTTATTTTCTCACATCCTGAAAAAAGACCTGCTGATTGTTGTTAAGTTCCGTTAATTTAACAACCTCTATCAGTTTGCGGGACGCTGTCACTTACACTCTGTATATATATGTAGTAAGTTTCTCAGTTATATCTACTTATATTTAGACACCACGCCTAACAGACGACCAAGCAGAACAGATTCCTTTCAGCCCACCTGAGCTCTCCAAGTCTCCACTAATTCCACCGCCAATAGAAATCCAAAGAGAATTCCCTCAACATTTTTGCGACATCAGACACAATGGCATTAGGGATGCCCATACAAAGCCACCTGAATCCTGACTAGGGATGGGGAATAGTTTCAGAACACGTGTGACGATCGAATGATCTACACCTGACTATACCATTGGAATAAACTAGTTCTGATGCTTCTTAGTAGATGTTATAGTTGTAGTCAACTATAACATCTGTGGGATAGCGCCCACGTGTATGACTCCAATCTGAAGGTATATTATTGGCAAATGAACCGGCGGACTCCTTCTTGAATTTCAGTGTATTTTAATAACGAAATTCATATATTTTACATGGAGAAAAATGTAGTGGTTAATGGCGCCAGAAAGCAAGTCGAATCAAGTGACAGTTGGACTGTCAGTGAAACGTCAAATGAAATGTACATTTACAAATAATGTTATACTAATGTTTGACTAACTCCACACATCCATCGTAATAAATCCATTTATTCACTGAGAACGCTGCTTCATATTCCCTGGATTTGTCCCTTTATGACATCCACGTAAAAGAAAGTTGACTTGACGATATTCTAAGGCGAACATACCTAGGTAGTACCTAGGTGTCCTTGCTTTGAACACAGAAAGAACCTAATATGTTTTAAATTAATGTGGCAGGGTTTTCTGCACAATTAGACTAGAGTAGAACCTTAGCTATTTCTGTGACCAAACAGAAAAGCGATCATCCTTAATATCAAAACGAATTTCTTGGAATTACGAACTTTTCGAAAGAGTCAGTCCCTTTCGCCCATCACTATTTCTGTCGGAACGAGCCGGATCTCCGCAGATTACCGGACAAAAGCTGCCTCGGACACCGCACTAAGATATTTAGGGCTTAACTTTTGTTGTCAGCAGATCAAGGGATGGCTGGGAGATTGGAAAAGATGCTATTGAATTACTGGACAAGTTGGACCAGAAATTATATTAGACTAGATTTTCGCATGCGAATTAAAGGATTTTCCGCAAGACATTTTTTAGAAGTAATCACTCTTTAGCCTGTAACGTAACATATTGGTTGAAATCACCCTACAGTTTGGTAAATTTTCCCCATGGGAATGAGCTATTTTCCCACGGTATAAAGTAATACCTTTCATGGAATTAGCAAAATGAAATTTCAGTGAACGCCTTTATTCCATCAACAATATTTTTTCTGCGTAATGTCTCTTACTTTTCCTACAGGCGTTTGAGTAAGAAAATCCATTACTTGCGATGAGACACTTACCCGTGTGTAGTTACAAAGGTTCTTAAAAATGTATTAGCCGTGCAGAGTAAGTAATGTTGCGGGGAATCTGGCGATGCTGACTGTCGGTGGGAGTTTCCTGAGTGAGCGGGCGTATGTGCAGAGTGGAGCATGCATATTTGATGCCCATAATGCTCGGTAAGCGGATTGCGGCTAAATACTGCCACTGGCTTTGTCTGTAGTTAATGGCGTTGATTCGGTAAGAATACGACGTAACTAAAATAAGTGCTTTCCTGTCATTATCTGCGGGAGCAATCAGAAATAGACATCATCTATTATGATGCTGACCCTTAGTCGATATCTTTTCACATCACGACTTAATAATAATCCATAGTCTCGAATTACCAAGATTATAATTCGCAAGTTCATATACAGATCTCTTTCTGTTCACATGGTCATAAGATAAAAAACAGGTATACTGACTTAGTTTAGCTAAATCGTGTCGTTACCGAATCAGGACCAATATGTTGTGCCTCTACCGACGTTATGTACGAAAAGGCAAAGTACATGGGCATCCATTAGACCAGTTATTACTTACTTTGCGGCTTATTGAGTGGTAATGCGGAATACAGGAATATGTGTGCATTATTGATGACGTCCCGCTATTGTACATTTTAGGAACATAATGGGCTCGATTCTACATTTGCCAGCTAAAACTAAAATCACTTTCAGACTTAAAACATTAGAAAAGGACAGGAGATCTATTCTCTCCGGATTTTGATTTATAGTTGGTGGTTTTATGCGTTATCTGTAATTTTTATCGCCGTCATATGATATGGCGGATAAAATTGTCAAAAATACTGGGGAAACGTGCAAAACCGCGTCAAAATCTAGCGGACAAAGTGTAAAACCATAGAATCGCCTGTCCTTTTTCAATTTTATTGTTCTTCTTCTTCTCCGTGTCTATGATTCAAATATTACATACAGACATATAATCACGCCTTTATACCTAGCGTAAAAGACCTAAACAAAGGTCGTTTCGCCACGTCTGACAAAATTTTGAGGGTTATTAAAGATAAGATTTTTAGATATATTGCTGCAGTGACAGGTTGTCAGCCCATTGCCTAAATTGCAATATACTGAAACCCTCGGATCCCTTAGCTGGTTTCAAATATTATAATATATAAATAACTTTATTATACAAATATTATTCTGAAAGTGACAGATTTTAATTTTAGTTTTAGCCGGTGGAATATAGAATCGAGCCCACTGTTGGAGGCACCTGCCGCCATTAAATCCAGACTTAAAAGATGGTTATTAGAAAACTATATATTATAGTGTTAAGGAATTTATGAATTATAAGATAAAATTAATATATCAATGAAATAATGACCTGGTTATAGATATATGATACATTTATTATGTAATAATGTAAATGTATAAATTGCTAAATTAGTGAACAAACCGTAATTATCTAGGTAATAATGTTCATTGTAGTCTTACTTCCATCCTGGACTGGGAGCGAGAGAAAACCAGCTAAGGGATCCGATTCTTTCTGTATATTGCAATTGAGGCGATAGGCTGACAACCTGTCACTACAGCAATATACCTACAAATCTATCTTATACAACTCTCAAAACGTAGTCAGACGCGACAGAACGACCTTTGTTTACGTCGTTTACGCTCTGCCTACCCTACCTACATTAGAGATAAAGGCGTGATTATATATATGTATGTAGTCTGCATCGTCACTGCCTATCAAATGACATGGCTTTAGCTATTAAATATAAAAAATAGGACTCAAAACATTTATTGATAGCCGTATAAAGCACGAACAGAAATTTCAATAGGACCCCTTATAAGCCGCAAAATTAGCCGAGTCTCGTAAGAATGTCCCACTTTATAGATTCCTTGAGCCCTATTCAAGGTTTTTCTGCGTGTAAGAGAGCCGTCTTAGAGGGTATTTGTAATTAACAGTAATTTATAAATAAAAAAAAACACTTTTTCCTTCAAAATACATTTCAATCTAAAATTACCCTCAATATTTGTCAGACGTGCCGAAAACACCTTTTACTGGCGTTTTACGCTCTGCCTACCCCGAAAGGGAAAAACGCGTGTGTAATGTTAAGTAAAATAAAACTTAAAGTTTTCTTTACTCACATAAAGTACGAAACCGGTTTCAATAGGACCCCTTATAAGCCGCTACGCAAAATTAGCCGAGTCTCGTAAGAATGTCCCACTTTATTAGATTCCCTGAGCCCTATTCAGGTTTTTCCGCGTGATAGGGAGACGCCTTTGAGGGCATCATACGTATTACGTATAAGGGAATAATGCGATCGAACTCCGATCTCGTATCAGCCTGTAATGTGCCCACCGATAATAGGGCACGAGTATTAGCCGATTATGGAGCTGTGGTGCTCAAAGTTTGTGTAGTTTTGAAGATCATCTTGGCATCAGATAAGTATAAATGTAGGCCCATTTTATTAATTTTACTCATCATCATCTCCCTAGCCTTATCCCGTATCTCACGGGGTCGGCTACGTAATCTAGGGGATCGAACGAGAGTACTGGTTTTTACACAGAGCGACTGCCATCTGACCTCCGCAACCCAGAAGGGAAACCAGACCCAATCCTAGATTAGGTCAGAGTTTTCAAGCCGCCAATGCTTAGCACTGGCCTCCGATATGGCTTAACGACTAATATCTACGGTATTAAACGATATTAACCGGGACCAACGGCTTAACGTGCTTTCCGAAACACGGAAAAAGCGCCGAATAAACGTACATATGAAATTCGAAATCCGAAAAACACATTGGTACGTGGTGGGGTTCGAACCACGACCTCCCGCTCAGGAGGCAGCGGCCCTATCCACTACACCATCGGGCTCCTCTTTTTTTTTATTAATTTTACTATGTCATCAAAATAGTTCGTAGACCATAGGATTAAGCCCGAGCAATGCGAACAATACAATGTACCTGGGTTCCTTTGTGCGATGAAATTTCCTTTTATTTATGTGTTTGAGTGTTTAAACTAATGTATAAGTACTAAACTTGAATTGTTTAAGTTTGTTAATATAATTTAATTTATTTACTGTACCTGTAGAAGCGGAATGTTGTGTCGTTGACAAACCCTATCGGGTTTAACGACACCGATTGTCATATTTATACATATTTTTTGCAACTAAATAAATAAATGAAATATAATAATAAAATGTAGTGGAAAGTAACGTTATCACGGCTACAAAAAATGAGGTAGAGCAACGGACGGATGGTTGATCAAAAGTCCAGTAAAGCGTACCCCTTTTAAAGACGCTACGAAAAAGACTGAAATTCTACCAGTTTATGAATCATGTCTCTTCCATGCTGGACTGGGAGCGATAGAAAAACATAGAATGTGCCAGCTGCATCTCCTCCCGGGCATGCTGTAAAAAACAGCTAAGGGATTCGAGGGGTTCAGTGTACTGTAATTTAGGCGATAGGCTGACAACCTGTCACTACAGCAATAAACAGATCTATCTAAAATGACCCTCAATACTTGTCAAACGTGGCGAAACGATCTTTGTTTGGGTCGTTGACGCTCTGCCTACCCCATTAGGAATAAAGGCGTGATCATATGTATGTATGTTATAAATCACAAAAAAAATAAATGATTATGCTAAAGTTTGAGAAACATTCAGCAAAAATTGTTTACTCGCTCACCCGTGAGATTCTATTATGTATTATAATACTGGGGATTATTATAATGTTGATACTCGTAAATTCCTTGCATGGTCTTTGAAGCACGATAGATCATTTCAGTTTCGTTTGAAAATGTTAGAATTTACAACGTTATATTATAGAATGTAGTGATTGAAATTGAAAGAAGTTTTTTTTTTTTTGGCGTGTTTTGCTACGCCACGTTCGTAGCGCCACCGTAGCTATATAAAGGAAACTTTATGATAATGTACCTGCTTTCTCATGTTGTAATATCGAGTAAATAAAAAAGTAATATCGAGTAATATCAATTGTGGCACTTCGTTCGCTAAATATGAACGGTTTATTTAAAATGTTTAATGTATTGTGTATAATGTGTATAAAATCCCTGATGATGCTATAAGTTAACGAAACCGGTAGGAATAAATTGTATACAGTGAAACAAGTACAAGTTTTAGTAACAACATTAAAAATATGGAGTTTCACTAAGTGCCGACAATCGCAAGTATAAATCTAGGCATACCTACTAGGTGTCAATTTAATACGACTAAGGTCAGCTACACATAGGCGTCACTTACTGCGCGCAAGGTTGCGCTCAACACGCTGTCTATGCTTTTTGCATTGCTTACAACACACATGCGTCATCTTACGCACTACGCGCGCGTAACGATGAACTCTACGTCGGCGCATCCCTCTGCCAGTACACGCGCTAGACCGTAAGGTGACGCATGTGTGTTATAGGCAATGCAAAAAGTATTGACAGCTTGTTGAGCGCTACCTTGCGCGCAGTAAGTGACGCCTGTGTGCTGCTGCCCTAAAGCAATGCTAGTGAGTGGAAGTATGTCCAAGGATTTGTCCCGTTTCGGGCCGCGGAGTGGAGGCGGGCGCTAATCCGCGGTGGGCGGGGCTACCCACGCTTGCAGATTACTGGCACACCCCGTATACTTTATCACGACGAGAGCTTTGTTGAGAAAACTTCACGAGCGAGCTACGGGAACAAATGGCAAGACTTTAGAACAAAGTGCGTCAATCGGCGCCTAAGTAAAGCACCGAAGACCGGTGTCTATTCTCGACTTAGGAGGATTTTTTAGCTAAAACATGAAAATTAAAATAGCTTTTATTGGCTCTATCTGTATCAAATTTATGATCTAAGCTGACTTTTTAGTACTTAATTAATGTTTTCTCTGGCTCGTATTTATAAAGTGATCTTAAATTTGAGAACAATATTACGATATTATTATTGTATGGATTTGACAGGTCATATTGTACTGAAATGACATTTCTGATACGAACTCAAAGTAGCTGTTAGTCTCAAGTCCAGTTTGTCGATACGGGCCTTAGACATTTGTAAATACTGATGCTTCATGAGTACCTAGGTACTAAGTACTTGACTACATCTCTATAGTTAAAAAAGTATACTATATTTTCGTAGTCTTCTTCTTAGCGAGTGGAATCTCGAGTCGAACGACCCAAAGAACTGTAGTTGTTTGTTTATACGTATGTATGCACGTATCATATATGCAATGTCTACATCCTATACGATAGATAACCCTACACCCATACATTATAGTTGTGGTACATCACATCCCCCGCGCCCCTCACCCCTATATTTGCATAGCAAGCGTCAGCAACAGCTTTAAAATAAAAACACTGGGTAATGGCTTTATAAATACGTTTCCAAAGTATTTTCTATTAAATAAACTTCCATTTGACGGGCGATATGCTCGTATGAATAAATCATATCAAATAACTATCAGGGGAGCAGAAACATCGCTAGGGTTGAAGCTGAGGCCTATTTATTTCACAACAGATTTTTCTACTCATGATTTTTTAATAATGATCCGGCACTTTGTGTCTTTTAGCTCTTTGGGAACGGAAAATGCTTTGTCTTTGAGGAAAGCGTTCAAAAGGGTTCGGTATTTTCTAAGTGGGAGCACGAAGAACCGTTCTGTACTTCAGTATCTAATACTTTTGAGATCCTTTTAGTTTCTTTTTTCTGTTGTCGTATTTTCCCTATGAATTACTAATATTGGTATATTTTGTGGTATAAGCGAAGTGCAGTGTAAGATTATATTTTATCTTAGGAAAATGAATACAGACACTTATCAACTTATTTAAACTATGTACATAGAAGTTTATATGCATTTACTTGCATTTTTTTCTCTCTGTATCCCCCGTGTTATATTGATTTATTTATTTCACTGTTTATTGAACACAAAAACATTTACGAAAAAGATACTCAGGGAATTAAGACACAACAGGCACTGCTACCGCTATATACCGGATTAGAGTAGCATCGCCTATCTCTTTCCGTGGAATATTTTCATTGCCGTGGGTGTAGCAAAATGTGATCATACTTTTACATACTTGAACGAAACAGACCGCTACAGTCGGAAAATAGGCTTGAACTGCCAGGAATTTTCCTCACTAGACATGTTATCTAAGACAGTCTCAGATCCAATACGTAGCTTCAGTGATAGGCTTACAGGAGTACCTCATGGCGCTCCGACGCAGGCCGTGAGACGTGTCGGGGCCAATCCCACGGAAACCCCTCGAGTGCCGACTTTGGAAATAGCGTGTGACACTTGGGGAGAGAACGGGAGGAATTCTGTGTCTTTATGATATATATTTAAATAATAATATAGGCAAAACATCTGTCCGCCATCTCACATGATGGAAACTGATGGTACAGACCATGATCATATCATTGCCTAGCACCTAATACCTATTCACTCTCTCTTGCCTTGAAAAAGCCCAGGTTATAACTTTCCCGAAACAGATTCGTAGGCAGGGAGTTCCTTAGCCGTTTGCATTAAAAATGTTGAATTTAGCAGGTTCACAACACATAAGGATGGAATCCTAACCGGCGTCTAGTGCCCCGGAGATGGAATGGGGAGGGGGATATCAGGTCATGAAGTGACTTTGCACATTCACCATTCTTTAATTCAAGGAGAATGTTCAAAGGTAGACATACTATCTCTGCTAATATGTTTGTATTTTATTTTATATTTGAAGGTACACAAAACTTGATGTACACTACATAGACGACATTCTATCACCACAGCTAAGCAATGAGAACCAACAGCATGCGGCTATTCATTCCCAATAATCTCCCGCCATCAAATAAATATCGGATTTTCCTTTTTCATCCACAAAGCTAATGGCTCGTACAGAGTATTTACATTTATTATGTACCAACGGAATATGGTTCGTGGAAAGTACAAAGGGAGTTTTTCCACTAGATGGCGGCACGTCCAGGCAACGGCAACGGCATGGTATCGTCCACGATATCGTGGGAGGGATAATGAATGAAAATTAGTTTAAATATATGGCACGCTTTTTTACTTGCAGGCACGGAAACGTTACGACATTAATTTGGTTTCTTGATTCCCACCGGTATGTAAAACTGCATACGTCTTTTGTATACGTACGTAGCACGCGCCTGTGTCTGTGCGCTGACAGTGGAACTAAGTGGACGATATTGACGGTATTTCCGCGTCCTACTGGAAAAATAGGACCACAGTCTTCTTCTTCTGTCGTGTGGGTATCGAATCGATCGACCTGATGAACCTCGAGACGATGTCGTTGTCGTGCCGTCGCCATGTCGTGGACGTATAGTCTAGTGGCAAGCACAAAGAGTACGCCATAACCTACCTACATAACATAATCGGATTTGTACTGATGTACTGAAAGCATTTGCGATCCCACTGGCATCGCTTTTGCATTTCACGAATATTTTATGAATAGTTGTACTACAGGCCTATTTTTAGAGTTGCATTAACGGAGCTTTGTGTTGCTTCATTACACAGTATAAAACAAAGTCGCTTTCTCTGTCCCTATATCCCTATGTATGCATAAATCTTTAAAACTACGCAACGGATTTTGATGCGGTTTCTTTTAGTTGATAGAGTGATTCAAGAGAAAGGTTTATATGTATGTACATGCGTAATATAGTAGAGAAACACTGATGATTTCCGTGCGAAGCCGGGGCGGGTCGCTAGTTGTTAATCATGTTATAACATGTTCAGATATTTGTTAGCTACCATTAAATTTCTGATAGCACGAGTAATCATAAAATTAGAGTTATTATAAAATTTACATATCTATTGCTTTATAAATAGCCATTATTTCCATAAAAACTAGGTTGTTATAGGCACAGAAGAGTAAAAGCTAGCGCTAGCGAGTTCTCAAATCAGTGGTTATAGGCCCTAATTTCCCTAGGGAAATAATGACATTTGAAAAAAGAACCTGTCATTTCGCTGGAAGTCAAAATTAAATAAGTATATTTAAAAAAGTTAGTCTTATTCTATTTTTCTTATATTCTCGGAATCGCATATTTTACTCGAATAGAAATCGATATTCACAATGCAATTAATGCAAGTATTGAAAATTGCGAAAATTTTATTTTCAATATCGAACCGGTCAGTTTTGTTTGTGTCGCATGGAATAAGGCGGCAAAAAGAAATAAACATTGTAAATGAAACATATTTTTAATCTGTGATATGTGTGTGATGTGATGTGATGTGACCTTAACCTCAAAATTTGAGTTTGTCGATTTATTACTTAGTATTTTATTATATGCTCATGACATTCAATTTATTTCTAAGGCATAACATCACTATTATGATATTTGATAAAAAAGTGAGATCAAACTTGTAGTCAAGATAGTAAACGTAGGTATGTGTAGCAGTTCGTAGAGGTGTCGTAACCAAAATCGCGTTTATGTCTTAAATATCATATAACTCTATTGAGAGTCAAACAAAAAAGAAGAAAATAAAGTTCTATTTACAAATACAATTTTTTTTGGTTATATTATTGAGAGTCAAACAAAAACGAAGAAAATACATTTCCATTTTCAAATTGTTTTTTTTTTTAACTTTTGCAGCCAGCAATTTGCTAGTCGTAACGAGCCCTCATTAGCGGGCGTGGTGACAGCCGGCAGACTGCGCCTGCGACTGACGCTAAGCCATTGTGCGAGTCTCAGCTACTCTTTAATTATGCGCTCCTAGTACTTCTGCCGGTGACACCGCGTTAAAATTAAAAATATTTTTGTAGTCAAGGCTAATTTTATTTGTTAGAAAATCTTTTAACACGGTGTAATTTCGTTCGTTTTGAAATCGTAGGGTGTTGATAACTCTATCCATAAAGCTGTTTTTTTTTTGTAACATAGGTTAAAATACATACATATAATCACGCCTTTATCCCTAATGGGGTAGGCAGAGCGCAAACGACCCAAACAAAGGTCGTTCCGCCACGTCTTACAAAGTTCTGAGGGTTATTTAAGATATATTTGTAGGTACATTGCTGTAGTGACAGGTTGTCAGTCCATCGCCTAAATTGCAATATACTGAAACCCTCGGATCCCTTAGATGGTTTTTACAGCATACCCGGGAGAAAATGCAGCTGGCACATTCTATGTTTTTCTTTCGCTCCCAAGCCAGCATGAAAGAACATAATAAAAAGTAGGTTAAAATATAAGAAATAAAAGAATTGCTTTCCATACTTATGACGTCGGTATTATAAAAAAAATCTTCAGCCTATGTTCCTTGTATTTCAGTTTCATATGTTACCTTTGACTTCCGAACGAACACCGTTATTTATTATATCCTTAATCAAAATTATAGTATTTAAAATCAAATAATGGGCTTCAAGTGAGGTCAATCGAGGCAAACTTAATTGAAGTTTCATAAGCAGGTATTATGTAATTTATTTGAGTACTGCGATTAATCTTACAGTACCTTATCTTAACTAGGTCCAACGACCACGCGATTCTGTCTTTAGGAAAACAAATTTATATTTTCCTAACGAGATGGTCACTTTTAGTATTATATGGTGAGTATTTCAGTATTGTAACTAAACTGAACGTTTTTTTTTTTAAACGCAAGGTTTATAATATTTTATATTAGCTTGTCCAAACTCTTTACCTACCGACATAACTGCCTCTGTTGTCTAGTGGCTAGTGCCATGGACTCCTGATCCGGAGGTCCTGGGTTCGATTCCCAGGGGGGAAACACAAAGTTGATATTTGAGAATTTATCACTTTGTGAATTTCGATTTGTCCGAAAAAAAAAAAGATTTCGTGCTTCTGAGGGCACGTTAAGCCGTCGGTCCCGGTCGCTGTCTTTGATAGTGGTCGTTACTCAAACCATGTCAGAGGCCTGATAGTTGTGCTACTAGGCGGTTTAAAAACTCTGACACCAGGGTTCATCGGGTCGATAGACTCGATACCCACTCGACAGAAGAAGAAGACCTACCGACATTGCGACATACCTTTACTGTGTATTTTTTAATGATACTAGGATACTATTCTTGTTATTTTTTTATTTTTTTTTAGCTGCAATAAAGAGCGTACATACACACATTCCTAGTAATCTGTAACCACAGAGTAACTATAATACTACGTGTAACTAACATATTGCGTCCTTCTCCTAATATTTCTTCTTGGGTAAATAAAATATTCTACTCATATAATAGGGGTAGTAGAAGAGTAAGAAGTTAGACGAATACTTGTCAAATAAGCAACTTTTTATGAAATGTCAAAAACGCTTTTTTGTATGAAAATACCCAGTTATGACGTCACGTTATAGTAAATATTTACTACTCAAATAAATAACATCTATATGTTTTACTCTATTAGGGATAAAGGCGTGTTTGTAGTATATTTTTTATCTCGATTATTAATTCTAAATGGGTTTATAAAAAATATGAATGAGGTCTCGTAATATTTTAGCTATAAGTTTTATGTGGACACGTTTTAATTTTTTTAGCCACCGTGTCGTTACGACTATTGTTCATATTCGGAATATCTAGTATTGTTACGGTCAAGAGCATAAGCATCGTACGTACATATATACCTAAATCTGTATCGTAAATTAAGTGTTTATTCAATAAACTCCCCCTGTATGTGGGTTAACCTTTTAGCGTTAACCAGCGAAAAAAATATAACTACTAAGTATTTAAATTAGGCTTTAAAATATTCCATGCCGTTCTGGGAGCAAGAGAAAAACATAGAATGAGCCAGCTGCATTTAGCCTCCCGAGCATGCTGACAACAGCTAAGGGATCTGAGGGTTTCAGTATATTGTGATTTAGGCGATGGGCTGACAACATGTCACTACAGCAATATACGTACAAATCTATCTTAAATAACCCTTAAAACTCAGACGTGGCGGAATGACCTTTGTTTAGGTCGTTTACGCTCTAAACAAAGGTTAAAGGCGTGATTATATGTATTTATGTATGTTTGTTTAAAATCTTGTTATAAGAAAAAGCGAGAGCAAAATAGTAGTATTTTTTAGTACCTAGTTCAGTTTTTATACAGTGTTTCCTGAGTTGAGTAGTTATAATCATTAGCCGTGCACTAATTGTTCAAGAGTGACTTTGCCATTGTGTTGTATGCAAATGTTACAGTACAATAGCTCGTTGGTTAGTAAAACCTGACAATGAAACATTTCATACTTTGATGCCATGAACCTTCAATGCTTAATTGTAAGGTATATTGTTGTACCTACTTCTGTCATAGATGTAAACAGAATCTGTCAGCAGCTCTTTTTCCCTGGTATGTAAATTTTAGAATTTAGGAAAAGCGCCTATGTTTTAGTTCAGTGTAATTTAGATGATGGCCTGAAAAATATATTCATTAGAAAACTCAGAAAAATCCCTTTCACAAAAAAGTACAATTTTTAACCGACTTTCTAGGAGGAGGTTCTTTAATTCGTCGTGAAGTTTTTTTTGTTATTTTTATTTTCTATGTATGTTCACCGATGACTCAAAAACGGCTGGACCGATTTGAGATGTTTTTGTTGATCTTTTGTATATACTGTAGGTGATAAGCATGACATTGTATACCTATAGTAAATAATATAAAAAACACAAAAATTTAATCTAATTTCGGTATCCAGCATAATACTTCTGCTAAGTTTTTCATTGTACACCTCAAGGAGGTACTATGTATTGTGTTGCGTATAGTCTTTAACTGCCTCCGTGGTCTAGTGGCTAGTGACATGGACTCCCGATCCGGAGGTCCTGGGTTCGATTCCCAGGGGGGATTTTCCCCAGTTTGGTTAGGACATTGCAGGCGGAATCACCTGATTATCCGAAAAGAAAAAGATTTCGTGCTTCGGAGGGCACGTTAAGCCGTCGGTCCCGGTCGCTGTCTTTGATAGTGGTCGTTACTTAAAACCATGTCAGAGGCCTGATAGTTGTGCTACTAGGCGGTTTAAAAACTCTGACACCAGGGTTCATCGGGTCAATAGACTCGATACCCACTCGACAGAAGAAGAAGTCTTTACCTTAGCACATACAACTCTGCCCCATACAAAAAACTGCTTACAAAGTAATAACAGGCTGTAAGATGGTCTACTCTTCATCTTGGGGAAACATCTATGAATATTTTAGCTGATCCATTTTGTGTGACAGATTGCCGCTATGAGGGGTAGAAGTTTATAAATCGAGTGGTTTATGTCATTAATAGCTAATTTTACACTTGTTTTACTTTTAACATACATACATATAATCACGCCGTTATCCGTAATGGGGTAGGCAGAGCGTAAACGACCTAACAAAGGTCGTTCCGCCACGTCTGACAAATTTTGAGGGTTAATTAAGATATATTTGTAGGTATATTGCTGTAGTGACAGGTTGTCAGCCCATCGCCTAAATTATAATACACTGAAACCCTCGGATCCCTTAGCTGGTTACTGTTTACTTTTAAGAAACTTGTTATATAGGTTCAACGAAAATTTCGAGACAATCGTCTCATTAATCGTCGTTTCTTTAAATATCAAATAAAATACTTCCCAAAATTAAATTGAAAACATGTTATTGACATTTTGAATCAAAGCATTTAATATGCTATAACATGTCGAACATTCGCCGAAAATTAAACAGAAATTAAATGTATAATTACAAAATATCACGAACACAATATTTTCTCGAAAAAGGAACTCTACGAAAACGAGATAAGAAACAAAAGTGGGTAGGTACAAAATTTCGCACATTTCATATCAAACGATACGTAATAAAAAATTACAAAGATATCTTTACACAAATCTACGACTTTTTAGTTCAAATATGAACTTTCTTCGTAAGGCTCAAGGACCAAATGCAAGTTTAGAAGGCAGTAGAAGTAGTTTGTAAGTGGAAAGGGTAGTCAAATTGTGAAGTGACTCTCGACTTGTCGCCCCCGATCCGCACTTGTCGCCCCGGGCCGCTAATCTAGTTGGCACCCCCGCTACACAGTTAAAATCGCAAGGCTAATAAAATATTTTGACCCCTTTATGAGATGAATACGCCCAGTTTGCGGTACAGATATGTACAAAACAAATATAAATATAGTAGGTGTATATAATATTTTCAGAAACGCAGAAGAATGGTCATTTATTTTCACACCTCATCATCTAAACGTATTTGAATTGTCCAGCAGTTTATATTTTTATGGTATTTTCTAGAACTTTTTGCAGTGTACTTTCTATTATTTACTGTTTATTGTACACAAGTAACATGAGAAAGACAATACACAACGAATAACGACACAAAAGGTACAGCTTATTTCTACTAAGAAATTTCTTCCAGCTGAGTATAGCTTGCAAATGAATAATACTGATGATTCTGATGAAAGATGACCCGACGATGGGCTGATTCTAGGTAAAATTACACATTCATTGTCTAATTAAACATGCGATCGGTCGCCTGATGAAATGCGTCTCCATATCACTAGCCGATTAAAAAACAAACTCATCGCAAATATAAAACCATGTCTATTTCAGGACTCGTAGACATGATTAACACTTTCGTGCATGACGTCACCAAGGGTCGTTCGAAACTATTCGGATGCATCAATAATTGAAATTTGTGCCCGGAGGCATTCATGGCAAATAACTTTATTCAGCGTTTAGCTTCCAATTTCGCCGTGTGTTTTGTGAACGGAAGAAGGCGACGAGGGTGACGTGATTCGATGCGATGGTAGCATAGACAGTGCTGAACAGGTGTAGAATAGATCTATCGTTGTATATTATGTCAAAACTTTTTCAGACACTGAAACATTTGGTCATGAGGCAATTGACATTTGAAAGAAAGAAAGAAAACATATTTATTCAGTACAGATTATCCTAAAATAATAAATAAAATATACAATAACACATGAAATATAACATTAGACTCACTTATAGAGAACTCTTATCTATACTGAAACGGGCCAAAGTCAGCATATTGCCACAGCCGGAGCTATGGCGCTGATTTTCAGTTTGACCCGGTTCTGAATCCGTCGTATCAATGAAACATATATTAATTGTATAAAAACAAACATCTTGATTTCAAAAATAATATATATACGACTATTCTGGGAGCGATAGCAGAATACGACTAAACATTGACAAACCAAAAATGAAATAATAGCATTTGCATCACTACATAGTATAAAATAAAATCGCTTTCTCTGTCCCTATATCCCTATGTATGCTTAGATCTTTAAAACTACGAAACGGATTTTAATGTGGTTTCTTTTAATAGATAGAGTAATTCAAGAGAAAGGTTTATATGTATAAAACACGCATAATATAGTAGAGAAACACTGATGATTTCCGTGCGAAGCCGGGGCGGGTCGCTAGTAATTAATAAAATCATTTTTGTTCTAGCTTTATTTGAAGTGCGATTCATACTCAATAACATAAACAATAAAATTTAAAAATGTACATAAAATATAAATAACAAAACAAAAACGTCCACGTGGGAACACAAATAGCTGCAGTATTGTAATTATTGCGGTAAAGTAAAAATAAAACAACTTAGCTCGTTGAAGTTTCCAAAGAACATGAGTTTTTCCGTGTCCGAGCCTATCAAGGGGCACTGGCAGGACTTCTCGAAATTACCAGCGAAATTACAGGTAATTATAACATAATGCATGGGGCTACATCCCATCAGATGGCGTGAGTGTACTGCTGCCATGGGGGGAAAGAGTGGCTGCAGCCTTCAGAGAAATCAGACCATAATGTTCTGATAACTAGAATCTAAGGGCTGGTTTCTTGTATATATTTTTTGTTATTAAAATGCGGATGTTTTACCGGGTGTTAGGAACAGCTTTCAGCAAACTCATATAAGTTGTTCCAGTTAACGAAACTGTTCGAAATAATTTATTTGTGAGATTTGTTTTATTTTTTTGATTGAGCAACTAAGATAAAATAATAAATTTAAAACTTGTGACATCTAACTTGTGGTACCCGTTTTCTAAATTAAATAAAAACTAGCGACCCGCCCCGGCTTCGCACGGAATTTATCAGTGTTTTTCTACTATATTGTGCATTTATTATACATATAAACCTTCCTCTTGAATCACTCTATCCATCAAAAGAAACCGCATCAAAATCCGTTGCGTAGTTTTAAGTATTTATGCATACATAGGGATATAGGGACAGAGAAAGCGACTTTGTTTTATACTATGTAGTATAACATTAATATAATAAAATTAAATATAAACAACATGAATTCGTTGATTTGTTTTTGTTTTTATTATATTCAATTAAATTCATTCCATCGATAATATATTAAATTCATCGATAATACTTGTTTTCTATATTGGTAGTAAAACTACATACATACGTACATATAATCACGCCTTTATCCCTAATGGGGTAGGCAGAGCGTAAACGACCTAAACAAAGGTCGTTTCGCCACGTCTGACAAAGTTTAGAGGGTCATCCAAGATAGATCTGTAGGTATATTATCCCTCGGATCCCTTAGCTGGTTTTTACAGCATGCCCGGGAGGAAATGAAGCTGGCACATTCTATTTTTTTCTTTCGCTCCCAGTCCAGCATGGAAGAAAGTCCAGAATGGAAGGTAGTAAAACTAGACTTAAAAAATCTAGAAACATTTCCACTATGACTAAAGCCTAAGTCTCCGAGCCATAATTTTTACTTTGCCAGCAAGTGGCGGTAATTTTCCGCAATTAGTCGTGCAGGCTGCACCGCTATGGTAACTTGATGCCTGCCGTGTGACGTCATTCACAAACTTGTACATTGAAACTTTTGCGTGACTGTACACGGAAAAACTAAACATTTTTAAGAAGTTACTTTGTTGTAAAAATACAAAGCTGTTCAGGTTGTTCTTGGTAAAATGGGTTTCGAAGTTTTATAATATCGAATGACAAGCATGCGTTCCACTGATTACAGAAATATCTGGCGCTAGCACCCATCGCTTTACATAAATACATTAAATACATACATATAATCACGCCTTTATCCCTAATGGGGTAGGCAGAGCGTAAACGACCTAACAAAGGTCGTGCCGCCACGTCTGACATAGTTTTGAGGGTTATTTTAGATAGATTTGTAGGTATATTGCTGTAGTTATAGGTTGTCAGCCCATCGCGTAAATTACAATATACTAAAACCCGCAAATCCCTTATCTGGTTTCTACAGCATGCCCGGGAGGAAATGCAGCTGGCACATTCTATGTTTTTTTCTCACTCCCAGGCCAGCATGGAAGAAGTTACTTTGTAGTAAAAAAATACACGGTTGTTCTTGGTAATAATTGTTTAAAATTTTCATAACATAGAGTGGCATGGAACCCATAAGCACTATCTACATATCTCTGTATCGTATTATTTTATCATAGAATACTATAAACTATGATGTAGACCATAGAACCTTTGACATTTCACTAATGATCCAACTTTTACAAGACATCAACATTCAACTTATACATGACAAAAACATATTTATTATCAAATTATTATTTAGGTTTCTCGATTTTTTTAATTTAATTGAGATCAGCAGGCCTATGGTGCGCACTGTAGACTTCATTTCGTCTACATATTATCTCTTCCGCTGCGCACTTCACAACGGAAAATGACAGGCATTCATCATAATGAAGATAGAAACAAACAAAATGAAGTCTACAGTGTGCAACATAGCCCTGCAGAACTCAGCCCTTTTCAAATTTCTTCAACCTGGCAACATCCTCTCAACAGTTGTTTGTCCAGCTATGATTCTGAGGGTTTCAGTATATTGTAATTGTAACTGCCTCCGTGGTCTAGTGGCTAGTGCCATGGACTCCTGATCCGGAGGTCCTGGGTTCGATTCCCAGGGGGGAAAAACAAAAGTTGATATTTGAAAATTTATTACTTTATGATTTTTTCCCCAGTTTGGTTAGGACATTGCAGGCTGAATCACCTGATTGTCCGAAAAAGAAAAAGATTTCGTGCTTCGGAGGGCACGTTAAGCCGTCGGTCCCGGTCGCTGTCTTTGATAGTGGTCGTTATTCAAACCATGTCAGAGGCCTGATAGTTGTGCTACTAGGCGGTTTCAAAACTCTGACACCAGGGTTCATCGGGTCGATAGACTCGATACCCACTCGACAAAAGAAAAGTATATTGTAATTTACGCGATGGACTGAAAACCTGTCACTACAGCAATATACCTACAAATATATTTTAAATAACCCTCAAAACTTTGTCAGACGTGGCGAAACGACCTTTATTTAGGTCGTATACGCTCTGCCTACCCCATTAGGAATAAAGGCGTGATTATATGTATGTATGTATGTGATTCCACCAGGTTCGGAGTGCGGAGAGTCTGGTGATCTGTAATACAGGTCTCCTAGTACGGACACCAGTCTCTCACATAGATAGATTCTAATATATATTTATGTCAGTTTCACCTAGTTTTAAGTTTTACTTCTATGTGAAAGAAAAATAAAAACTTTTGTATTGTATTGTATTTGTATTGTCCAAAGGTCCTCGAGGTTTCTTAATTACTCGTAGTTTATTGGTTCCGCATAATTGGCCCCTGAACGAAGCTCCGGCGAGGTCCAGGGAGCAGAGGGGAAGAGGGGAGGGGGCAGCAATTACTGCACTTCAAACTCCGACATTATCACCTGAGGGAAAAATGAGATGCGAGGTGTATTATTATTTTTCGATATCGATAAATGTCTACTTATAAAAGGTGGAATGGGTTCACAATTTATTTAAACATTCATTAATAATGTTGAGGGAAAGTGCTATTCCATGCTGGCCTGGGAGCAAGAAAAAACGTAGAATGTGCCAGTTGCGTTTCCTCCCGGGCATGCTGTAAAAACCAGCTAAGGGATCCGAGGGTTTCAGTATATTGCAGTTTAGGCGATGGGCTGACAACCTATCACTACAGCAATGTACCTACAAATTTATCTAAAATAACCCTCAAAACCTTATCTTATCTATCTATCTTATCTTATCTAAACTTTTGTCAGACGTGGCGAAACGACCTTTTTTAAGGTCGATTGCGCTCTGCCTAACCCATTAGGGATAAAGGCGTTATTATAAGTATGCATGTAGAAAGTGTTATTTTCCTTGGGAGTGGTTCAGTTTTATCTGTTTCTGATATAGGTACTTTCACGTAACTGAATAATTTTCTTTACGAAAAACAGGACGACACCTTGAAACAATACGACTATAATTCAATGTTTTTGGGCCAACTGTCTCCGGACTTGGTGATACAAAAAACTATCGACAAGATTGAATTATTGACAGATATCTGAGTAAAGTTCTATCTCTAAAATTAATGTAGGAGGACGCTTAATAAAAATATTAGCAGCACGGGCCGAGCGTCAAAGAAACTCGCGTAATTTAATTATATTCGCCTTAATAAACCCCGGCGCTACCCGGCTACTGGCGGTGTGCTCTACAATGCTCCACTTTTTATTAAACGAGTAAATGTTTTATATTTTTTTCCGCGCCATGGTTTCATCCGTGAAGCTGGAGTGGTAATGGATATTTTTCAGCACCAATAACAAAAAATATAACATGACGCTAGACTGTGGTGGTAGGATACGTTGCATTTGCATAGCAAACCAGGCGCAGCCCGAACCTTGAAATGTAAATCTTGATACTCAACTTAAACACTGCACTTAAATAGGATTATTTAGTTGGATATTTCCACAAGCCAACCTGTGGTGCCGCTGGCAGGTTAGGCATTCAGGAGTCGGAGCCCGGCCAATAAAGTTGTTTATTTTTTTAATGATTTCTTAAAATGTAACACTTAACTTTAAACTTTCGCGGATATTTTCACTATAACTATGAGATATTTTACGGGTTTCTTACCGCGATTTAAATTATTTGACGAGCTCCCGATTTTTCGATGCTGTGATCATGATGTTTGTAACAGCATCGAAATATTCTTAAAATATGTCGTGGAGAATAAGAGCGACCCTCAACAACTAAACAACAATTTTATAATTAGTTACTTGAAAAGCTGACGCGTGCTACCTTTATTACAATTTAAGAACATTTTGCTCGCAATAAAGATTTGAATGAGTTAATTTAGGCGCTATTTATTAAAAAAAGGTTAATTTAAAATTTGATAAAATATAAACATTATTGCAAAAGGAAATAAGAAATCATGACCATTTTTTTAAAGCGTCCTATTTACTTGATTGTTTTCAAAGATCATTATTGGACTTTATGATCTCAAAGAAAATTTATGGTCAGTAAAATACATAATTTACAAATTCTCTCCGTTCGGGATACATTTCCTTGGTTTATTTGTAATTTTCATGTCTGAGTGCAAGTTGTAATGTAACTCAACACTATAATGCACGCCCGGGGCACTAGGGGGCGCTCTTGTTAGTGAATCCCCGAAACTGGTAATATTCCATATTGCTAGCAGGAATTTAATTGGCTGTGCAACGTATTCCCTTGATTTCAAATAAGGGAAGTACAAAAAATCACGCCTATATCCCTTACGAGGTATACAGAGCGACGCGGCTCAATAAAAGCTTGGTTTTGTAATGTTACCTAACCATTGTGATGATGATGAGATGACAAAACATTTCGCGTATTGGGAAAATGTAATTCAAACTTTTACCATCAATCAGACAAACCCCATTGTCAAAACATCAAACTCTGAAACACCTTTAGGAAGCAATGATGCGTGTACATCAGTGTAATATTACACCAACGGAACTTTACTCAATGTGCTGACCTCACACCCCTAGACTCGCCACGGTAACTCTTCCCTTCAAACACGAAACCCTATTCTTACGCCACCTTAATTCCCTAGGCTTAGAGCTTACAATTGCTTGACTGGGAAGTTTTTATTGATGGTGAAGTGTAAATATAAGTTGGTATGCTAGTGTACCAACATTAGAGTGGCACAAAGTGTAGTTGCTGTGCAGCTTGCCTTCGCTTCCGGCGCGGGCGCGTGTGAACTGTCACCTTGCACGTTTCTATGGAGATCAACGAACTATAGTGTGCTTTGTAACGATTTTTTTGGCGTTGGTCATGGGAGCCATGGGTTATATCAGATTGCTGACATGTTTATTGAAAAGGTTGTTGGCGAAAATCTGCATCTTCAAATAGATAGATATGTAGAAGGCTTGCTTTTCGCATTTATAGACTCAACGAAGTACCAAAGAAGTTCGAAATTTCACTACGCATATCAAATTTTGATAGGTATGTTAGTTTTATTTCAAATTTTGGTACCTAGGTTCACCGGCCGCTCTCATAAATAACCTGTGACCTTTACTATTTCCAAATCAGATTTAGAATAAAGGTAAACAAAGTTTCATGTCTTTTTATACATAAACACATTTCAAAAATAAATAATACTTGTTGGCAAATTAGTTAGATGACTAAAACTACTATTTCATTATAATATCATATCTATTAGCTAATACTTATTTTAGAAACAAGTTCTTCGATTAAAAGACATGAAACTTTGTTTACTATATTCTAGATCTGATTTGGAAACAGTATAATAGGTATGTACGTTTCATTTCATTTGACTAGATTTACCCCAACAGACACAGGTGTGGTAGACTTTCGCTAGAGTATACATTTATCAATATAGTTAGGTACCAAATAAATTTAAATCCTATCTTGAAACTCTACATTTACTTCTTTGCAAAATAAATTATTAACCTTCATAATATGATTGTGCAATAATTGAATAGGTAGCTATTCTGAGTAAACAAACAATTTAGACATCTCCTACAACCTGCATGACGCAGAGTAATATAATATTGCATCTATGTTGGCAACTCGGAAATTACCTATCAATGGTAGTTTCACATCAAAGGGCTGGTCAGTGGTCGCACCGCCGCAACAGTGTGACGTCAGGGGCAGTGTCACGTGCAGAAAGAAACAATGAGCTCCAATCATGATATACGCAATCATATTACAGGAAGAATAAAGGGCTTGCGTAGTAAAATTATTATTGGGTAGAGTGGGTATGACATACGTATTTTTTTTAGCTGAGAGCTATTATATTAGCCACAACATCAAGGCTGTGTATTGTACCAGGTGTAAGGGGTCCCGCAAACTGATAGGGGTTGCTCAGTCAACGATACTGAACAACATTCACCAGGATTTTTTTTTCAGGACATGATAAATTCAGAAGATGATAAGAAGAAGAAAACCTTCCCATACAAAATTACTAATTTGATCAAACAAATTGTATGGACACAGATAATATAATACTATACTAGTAATGGATAAGCAAAAAAATTTCTACACTTCCTCAAAAAAAAAAAAAACCTGCTGATAGTTGTTTAGTTTCGTCGACTGAGCAACCCCTATCAGTTTGCGGGACACTAATCCCTTACACCCTGTATGGGTCTTTTCAAATTCATGGGCTCTTACCATATGTGTTAAGATTTTTTCTTCAAGATTTCACTTTAAGTCGTGCACTGTGCAATCTTCTACTTAAACATTTACTTAAGTTCAGGGTGACCCTCAATACTGACATATTATGGACATTTGTTACTATTTGTTTTTAATTTGAATTGGTTTTGGTCTTGACCCTAGTCGTGAGTGACTGAAACAGACTCGACAATGTGACGTGAAGGATATTTTTTTGTAGATAGCTAAATTAATCGGAGTTTTGACTACATGCGGCGAAAACGTGTTCAGATATCTAAAAATATTTGCTCTTATAAGTATGTGTGTTAAAATATGTTGTTTTTTTTTTAATTTTCGCTTTGGTCACCCTAGCGAGACACGGGGGATTTAAGACTATTACCTCCACGTCCAGCGCTTACAAGATTTACAACAGAATCACGTGCAAAATGGACTCTATCTCCTTGCAATAAACGCTGCACTTTATTCACTGATTGAATCAAAGTTTTCAAGTCCATTTGGTCGTGACATGTCGTTTTATCTTCGCTGCTTCTTTGAGGATATTGTTTTGATATAGTATTTAATCTTCTTTCGTTACTAATACGGAGTGTAAGGGACAGCGCCCCGCAAACTCATTGGTGTTGCTCAGTCAACGAAACTGAACAACTATCAGCAGGTTTATTTTTTAGGAAGTGAAAATAAAATATTTGCTCTTCCATTCAAATTGTTTGATGGCGGTATCTTGTATGGGAGGGTATTTTATTTATCTCCTGAAAGACTTTCCTGGTGAAAGTTGTTCAGTTTCGTTGACTTCTTCTTCTTGTTTCGAGTGGGTATCGAGTCTATCGACCCGATGAACCCTGGTGTCAGAGTTTTTAAACCGCCTAGTAGCACAACTATCAGGCCTCTGACATGGTTTGAGTAACGACCACTATCAAAGACAGCGACCGGGACCGACCGCTTAACATGCCCTCCGAAGCACGAAATATTTTTTTCTTTTAGGACAATCAGGTGATTCAGTCTGCAATGTCCTAACCAAACTGGGGAAAAAATCACCAAGTGATAAATTCTCAAATATCAACTTTGTGTTTCCCCCCTGGGAATCGAACCCAGGACCTCCTGGCACTAGCCACAAGACCACGGAGGCAGTTGACTGAGCGACCCCTATCAGTTTGCGGGATGCTGTCCCTAACACCCGGTATTTTAAACTATGTTCGTTTGTTAAAATGCTATCTACTCGTATCTAGGTAGTACTCGCACTAGTGTGTATTATAGGGTGCTTTATTTTATCTTGTTTATGTTTTCATAGAAATGTAGGTAGTTCTATTACACATATTTTTATACCTATTAGCTATTTACAAACATTTAATAGATGCAATTAATAGGTGTAGGGAGTTTCCGCTGATTACAGGCAACATTAGATGTTGCGTAACTCATTGTTCACCTTCTACGCAACATATAAATAATAATAATAGCTAGACATCACACAGTTGAATAAAAAAAGTCCCATTGAAATCGGTTGAGTAGTTTTGGCGTGATGTGGTAACATACAGACAGACAGACAGAAATAAAAAAAAAACTTTCTTTTCTTTATATTGTTAATAATGCAATACAATACAAAATTCTTTATCGCACAAAGAAACATACAACAGAAATAAAAAGGAACAAACGTGACAGTACAATATAGGCGGCCTTATTGCTAAAGCAGCAATTTCTACCAGGCAACCTTTGGGTATAGAAAATGCCTGCAGCAATTATTTATTTGTAAAAATATTCAATGTACAGACACGACCCTTCTTATATGTATAAATGTATTCTTTGTTTATCTTTATTCTAAAACTGAGTTAGAAATACTATAGACATCCATTCAATGTACGCAGTGAACTAAACATTGCAGATGATTTCAGGATTAAAGTTAGTAAGTATCTAAACAACCTAGAGCTTAAGATTTATCCTTATAATTCTAACATTGGAATTCCCACAGAACGATTCTGGCAGGAAGCCTGAATTTGATTCGGACTTTTCTACAAATCAACCAATGACGGATCGCTAAAATATCTACCTTTTAGATCACCACAAACATAAACTAAACTTCTTCCATGCTGGCCTGGGAGCTAGAGAAAAACATAGAATGTGCCAGCTGCATTTCCTCCCAGGCATGCTGTAAAAACTAGCTAAGGGATCCGAGGGTTTCAGTATATTGTAATTTAGGCGATGGGCTGACAACCTGTCACTATATCAATATACCTATAATATCTTAAATGACCCTCAAAACTTTGTCAGACGTGGCGAAACGACCTTTATTTAGTTCGTTTACGCTCTGCCTACCCCATCAGGGATAAAGGCGTGATTATATGTATGTATGTAATAATAAAATCACCAATAAAGTAATTATCGCATGTGGTAAGCAATGTTGCTGTTCATATTATCTACCTCGTGTCATAAAAAACCTAACTCGATGCGCTAGCAACAACGCACCCTCTGATTGCAATCAAACATTTTGATAGTTTCATTACGGACAGATGTTCCATTCGATTAATCGGGCATTATCGAATTTTTATACTAATGCTTAATGGTTTTGGATGGGATTGGATTGAATTGAATTGAATTGAATAATGTGTTTCCCGCGTTAGAAAAAATACAGATGTCAGATACTTACAGAGTATTTGAAAATAGTTGTGTAGGTTGTTACCTATTTGTTTTTTCCGAGTCAATTATCTGTAGTCCATTGGCGACCACATCCGCAGTGGGAGCGAGGAGTGGAATACCACGGTGGCGCACGTGCGACAGGAACTCACCACCCCGCAATGCCCTGCATACCAGCCCTGATTTGTGTCGATTGCAATACTATAGGGATGTGACAAATAGTTTTGGCGAAGGTTATGATTATATTCACAGATATGAATATAACCTTCCATGCTGGTCTGGGAGCGAGAGAAAAACATAGAATGTGCCAGCTGCAGTTCCTCCCGGGCATGCTGTAAAATCCAGCTAAGGGATCCGAGGGTTTCAGTATATTGTAATTTAGGCGATGGGCTGACAACCTGTCACTACAGCAATATACCTAGAATTATATCTTAAATAACCCTTAAAACTTTGTCAGACGTGGCGGGACGACCTTTGTTTAGGTCGTTTACGCTCCGCCTACCCCATTAGGGATAAAGGCGTGATTATATGTATGTATGTATGTATGAATATAATTATAGCTACTTTCAATACAATACAATACAAAATTCTTTATTGTACAAAGAAACACACAACAGAAATAAAAAGGAACAAACGTGACAGTACAATATAGGCGGCCTTATTGCTAAAGCAGCAATTTCTACCAGGCAACCTTTGGGTATAGAAATTGTACTTTCCTAATTTCATGCAATCTTTAGTACAGTGGAGTAGTACAGAGTAGCGTGTAGTAGCACAGAGTAGCGTTGAGTAGTGTAGAGTAGCGTGGAGTAGTGTAGAGTAGCGTGGAGTAGTGTAGAGTAGCGTGGAGTAGTGTAGAGTACCGTGGAGTAGCACAGAGCAGCGTGGAGTAGTACAGAGTAGCGTGGTGTAGTGCAGAGTAGTGTGGAGTAACACAAGAGTAGCGTGGAGTAGTGTAGAGTAGCGTGGAGTAGTGTAGAGTACCGTGGAGTAGCACAGAGCAGCGTGGAGTAGTACAGAGTAGCGTGAAGTAGTGCAGAGTAGTGTGGAGTAACACAGAGTAGCGTGGAGTAGTGTAGAGTAGCGTGGAGTAGTGTAGAGTAGCGTGGAGTAGTGTAGAGTAGCGTTAAGTAGTGTAGAGTAGCGAGGAGTACTGTAGAGTAGCGTGGAGTAGTGGATAGTAGCGTGGAGTAGCACAGAGCAGCGTGGAGTAGCACAGAGTAGCGTGAAGTAGTGCAGAGAAGCGTGAAGTAGCACAGAGCAGCGTGGAGTAGCACATAGTAGTGTGGAGTAGTGTAGAGTAACGTGGAGTAGTAGAGAGTAGCGTGGAGTAGTGTAGAGTAGCGAGGAGTACTGTAGAGTAGCATGGAGTAGTACAGAGTAGCATGGAGTAGCACAGAGCAGCGTGGAGTAGCACAGAGTAGCGTGAAGTAGTGCAGAGAAGCGTGAAGTAGCACAGAGCAGCGTGGAGTAGCACATAGTAGTGTGGAGTAGTGTAGAGTAACGTGGAGTAGTAGAGAGTAGCGTGGAGTAGTGTAGAGTAGCGAGGAGTACTGTAGAGTAGTATGGAGTAGTACAGAGTAGCATGGAGTAGTACAGATTAGCGTGGAGTGGTACAGATTAGCGTGGAGTGGTACATAGTTAAAATTTTATTATAAATACTAAGAAACCTATTACCTATTTTATTACCTGTTGTCAGCTTTTTTTATCCTTGTCAGTTATACAGGGTGTAACAGAAAAGGTGCACCCTGAGAGATGTGATTCTGCTCATCAAACTAAATAACTTTTCCTCAGAAAACGAAAAAAAGAAATTGGTGCATTTTGAATGGGAGATGTTTTTTTTTCCTTTTTTGACGTATGTTCCGTGCAAAAAGTTGTCCAGCTTCATGGGGGTAGATTTCCATTCTTCAGGGTGCAGAGAAGAGTAAAAGTTGTAGAGTGGATTACCCAAGTACGAAAGGAATAATATAAGCGAATAATTTAAATGTGACATCCCTAAAGCACAGTGACTGGGTCCGCGGCATTTTGGCGGGAAAATGGGTGACGTAATTACTCAGTAATTAGCCCTTATTAAGGGAGAGGGTCTATTGACAGCTTGTTTTTAATATCATAGCAATTATTGCGTTGTTGCTATCAATAGCAATTATTTTATTATAGCTGAAAAATAGTTACATAATAAATGTAAGTTACTATTTTGAAATAGAAGTTCCAAATATTTCCAGTGACTCGTTTTACTTTACAAATGTCCAATAATAGAGATAAATGGAAAGTGTTTCTCCAACAAGAGTGAAATAGAAGTCAATTTCGGAGATTTTATTTTTGTTTTAATTTACCTTAGAACATACAAGCTGGAAAAGAACTCATCATCACCTCCCTAGCCTTATCCTGTATCTCACGGGGTCGGCTACGTAATCTAGGGGATTGAACGAGGGTACTGGTTTTTACACAGAGCGACTGCCATCTGACCTCCGCAACCCAGAAGGGAAACCAGACCTTATCCTAGATTAGGTCAGAGTTTTCAAGCCGCCAATGCTTAGCACTGGCCTCTGATATGGCTTAACGACTAATATCAACGGTATTTAACGATATTAACCGGGTCCAATGGCTTAACGTGCCTTCCGCAGCACGGAAAAAGCGCCGAATAAACTCTAAAAAAAAGCTAAAGCTGGAAAAGAACTATGGAAGCGAATTTGTTTTATTCCATAAATACACCTACCTGATACCTTTTTAATGAAAACGATGCACGAGAAAACATAGAATCAGATATCTGTTTTGGGATAGTTAAATCATTGATCCCGATTTCATTTCACCAAATAAAAAAAATATGTAAGATAAAAAAATAATGCAATTAATTAAATATATAGGCCATGACATATCATTAGTACGATGCCATCGAGCCGCCGTCGACGACCGAGCGGCACGCACCAGCGCTGATTTTTCAGTGTAAATAAAAGGCGGCGGACATTATCGAAATTATAAAAAAAAAATGATTAGCAAAATACCTTAAAACCTAGAGCACCCAACAAACATTTTCCAAATAATATCCAATCTAACCTATGTACTAAATAAATACACAGGTATAAATAATATATTATTAGTACAATGCCATAAGGCAGCGTGCGCACGAGCGCGTCAACGAGCTGTCGGCACGCGCGCGCGCAGATTTATCAGCGTGATTAAAAGGCGGCGGCCATTTACCGTATTAGGATAATTTTGAAGTTAGGTAGCCTTAAAACTTAAAGCACCCAGACCTACCTTCTCTAAATAAGATCACATCCTATATTCAATAAATACATACCTTTAATATACATAAATACATGACATATCATTAGTACAATGCCATAAGGCGGCGTGCGCAGGAGCGCGTCGACGAGCTGGCGGCAAGCGCGCGCGCAGATTTATCAGCGTAATTAAAAGGCGGCGGCCATTTACCGCATTAGGATAATTTTGAAGTTAGGTTGACTTAAAACTTAAAGCACCCAGACCTACCTTCTCTAAATAAGATCACATCCTATATTCAATAAATACATACCTTTAATATACATAAATACATGACATATCATTAGTACAATGCCATAAGGCGGCGTGCGCAGGAGCGCGTCGACGAGCTGGCGGCACGCGCGCGCGCAGATTTATCAGTGTAATTAAAAGGCGGCGGACATTACCGTATGAATGCGCGGGGTGCGCGCGCCGCAGCTGTCGTGTGTGTGTACTACGCTGAATAGAGTTTGATAGATATTTTTAAATTCATAATAGGTATTATATCTCACTAGAGAATTCTCTTCCATGCTGGACTGGGAGCGAAGAAAAAAATAGAATGTGCCAGTTGAATTTCCTCCCGGGCGTGCTGTAAAACCAGCTTATGGATCCGAGGGTTTCAGTATACTGTAACTTACTGATTTATACATACATAGAGATAGAGGGACAGAGAAAGCGACTTTGTTTTATACTATGTAGTGATGATGACATAAGGCGAAAATCTGTAAATACAATTATTTTCTGTTTATTTTACACTAGTTACATGATACTGGTAGTACATAAGGTCTGATCACACAAGTTACATACATAATGAATTACCAAGATGTTGAATAAATATTTTTTATATTCTCTACCTACAGCTTAAAAAAAATCTAAGTACGTCATATTTTTTTAAGTAGTCAAACACTCATTACTTTAATTCACGTGGTTATTATATTAGCAAGATAGCGAATAAAAGTGAACATTATGATAATCATTATTTCTTTTAAACGTATTTAACCATGACAGTAAAAGAAAATTTAAAATAGTAAACTTGTATTTCCAGATAGTATACACAAAGTATCAAGAAGGGTGGCAACAATAGAACCCCTAAAATCGCGTGACGTATCGTGATTGTCTAAGCACCGACAGATGTATGCCGGAATGTATGGTGTCCGCAAGTACACCATAGCACCATACCATACGACCGTATACATTTTATACCACCCTAAAGTAAGGATTCATTCACCTCGTCAGATGTTCAATCGACCGAGGGTCGGATACGGAAACTTTTTTTGGGAGAAAGCGATTTTTAATTTGATTTCGTTGAAAACTGTGAAAGTATTTTTGTTGGTCACGCTAAGGTCTGTAATTTACGAAAAAAAACACCAATATTTCGAGGATGTATGGAGTATTTACAACTAACTGGCCATTTTGCTTGATTTAACATCTCAAGAAAAAAATAAAGTGTTTTCTTTTTTTTTTATTCTAAACAGCCAGCTGTCGTTAAGAGCCAGTATCGTTTTTAAATACAATTACGATCTCCTTCGAGGAAACTTTATTTTATACACGGAAATTATCAATGTTATGGAACAAGAGTGAACAAGCAAGTTTAGAAAATGTTTTTTTTTTCAACTTAGTAACAAAGTACTTACTCTGTATAATCTTGTTTGATTTGCGTTCCCTTATGTCAAGTACTTTACAAACTTCACAAGTTCAGTTCTCTTAATCGAAGATTAATTTAATTTTAAAACAACCCATCTTAAATTTTATCTTCGTTTCAGTTTCATGAGAGAATTATTCAGAGGGTTCCTAAAATCAATTCTATTATTTTAGAACTTGATATCGCTAGCTAATTGTAATTTCACCCTGCCCCAGCCCGTCGGGCCGTGCTGTGGTGTGTGGTATGCCTGTAGGCCAGCTGCCGCATGCCGCGTGTCTAATTATGGTAATAGTCTAATTTGGTTAGCTTCCGCATAACATTGTTTATTTGGCTGGTTACCTTATGTTTCTTTATCATTTTATCTTACACGTGTCTGCTTTTATGAGTTGCATATAATTTAAATGAGTAACCGTATATACTTTGTTGAAGTGGAAACAGTGTTCAGTTTTGTTTTACAGGATTACGAATATCCATTACGATAAAAGTTTCCGAGAACTTGTATGCCTACCTTTCAGATCAGACCGAAATTTTAAATGAAATTAAATATTTTTACCTATAAATTGGTGATTCTACTAGAGCCCGATGGTGTATTGGATAGGGCCACTGCCTCCTGACCGGGAGGTCGTGGTTCGAATTCCACCACGTACCAATGTGTTTTTCCGTTTTCGAATTTTATATGTACGTTTATTCGGCGCTTTTCCCGTGCTTCGGAAGGCATGTTATGTCGTTGGTCCCGGTTAATATCGTTTAATACCGCAGATATTAGTTATTAAGCCATATCAGAGGCCAGTGATAGGCATTGGCGGCTTGAAAACTCTGACCTAATCTAGGATTGGATCTGGTTTCCCTTCCGGGTTGCGGAGGTCAGATGGCAGTCACTCTGTGTAAAAACCAGTACCCTCGTTCAATCCCCTAGATTAGGTAGCCGACCCCGTGAGATACGGAATATAATATAGAATGTGCAAGTTTTGCATTTCTTCCTGGGAATGCTGTAAAAACCAGATAAGGGATCAGAGGGTTTCAGTATATTGCAATTTAGGCGATGGGCTGAAAAACTGTAACTACAGCAATATACTCGTATCTACAAATCTATCTTAAATAACCTTCAAAACTTTGGCAGACTTGGCGGAACGACCTTAGTTTAGGTTGTTTACGCTCTGCATTCGGGATAAAAGCGTGATTATGTGTATGTATGTATAAATTGCAAAATTGAAATACGCCCAAAGCCTTTGTAATGTTACAATTAATTATATAAAGTAAAGAATGGACGAAAGGCGCAATTAAAAAGAAATCTATATTTTCAGTAACCATACTCGTAAACGCTACTGGATAAGTATCTTTATTCTGTTAATGCGTGGAAAAGTTTACGTTTTAACTTACTTTTATTTTATAACCCTAAAATAATATCATAAACTACATACATACATATTATCACGCCTTTATCAGGGGTAGGCAGAGCGTAAACGACCTAAACAAAGGTCGTTCCGCCACATCTGACAAAGTTTTGAGGGTTATTCAAGATACATTTGTATATTGCTGTAGTGACCGGTTGTCAGCCTATCGCCTAAATTGCAATATACAGAAACCCTCAGATCCCTTAGCTGGTTTTTACAGAATGCCCGGGGAGAAAATGCAGCTGGCACATTCTATGTTTTTTTCTCGCTCCCAGGCCAGCATGGAAGATTTATATCATAAACTATCCATAACAAAATGTGATAAAACACTCGTCAGCTCTGAGTGATTAAATAGTACAAATATTCTTATTACACCCGGTATGTATGTATTATATCTTCCATGCTGGACTGGGAGCGAGAGAAAAACATAATATAATGTGTCAGCTGCATTTCCTCCCGGGCATGCTGTAAAAACTAGCTCAGGGATCCGAGGGAAGTATATTATGTAACATAATATAATTGAATTTAATATAATACGATGTAATTATAAGATTATATTGTGTTGTTGAATATGGGTGTACATTTAAATGCCTGAAATAAATGATTATTTATTTATATTGCAATTTAGGCGATAGGCTGCCAACCCGTCACAATAGCAATATACCTATAATATCTTAAATAACCCTCAAAACTGTGTCAGACGTGGCGAAATTACCTTTATTTAGGTCGTTTACGTTCTGTCTACCCCATTAGGGATAAAGGCGTGATTGTATGTATGTATGTATTCTTATTACCACACTGTCACGTGTGAGGCACTTGTCTTAGTTTCCGCTACTTGTTTCTTCGAGTCCATGAGCCATGTCCCCCTCAGTAAGACACACGTCGTGTTAACAGATGCGGTCTTGACCTGTTCTTGAGGGGTGCAATACCCTACTGGCGATGTTTAACGAAGGGTGCTTTGGCCTAGAGACGTGTTACTGATTAGGGAATGGTGTTAGTTTCTGCTACTTGTTTCTTCGAGTCCTTGAGTCATGTCCCCTCAGTAAGACACCGTCGTCTCAACAGGTGCCGTCTTGACCTGTTCTTGAGAGGTGCAATGCCCTACTAGTGATGTTTGAGAAAGGGTGCTTTGGCCTAGACTTGCTGCTGATTAAGGAACAGTCTTAGGCCCGTATTTAAAAACAGCACTTGAGAGTGGCAGCGAGTTTGAATTCGTATCAGAAATGTCATTTCAGTGCAAAATGGCCTGTCAAATCCATACTTAATATAGCTCTTAATCTTGAAATCGCTTAATAAATAGTTTCCGCTACTTTTTTCTTCAAGTCCATGAGCCATGTCCCCCTCAGTAAGACACACGTCGTGTCAACAGGTGCCGTCTTGACCTGTTCTTGAGGGGTGCAATACCCTACTGGTGATGTTAAAGGAAGGGTGCTTTAGCGGTCTGATGATAGCGAATGGATTGAGGAAGGGGTCATTGTGGCATATGGTAAACGTGAAGGTATTGTAAGTAATTATGAATCTCGTAGCTATACTTAGTAGTAAGAGCTTATAAATTCAAAAAATAATGTGAAGATTATGTTAAACAAAACATTTACCTAGCTTCTTCTTCGGGCCGTAATACTTCTACGATATGGTTCTGTGAGCGTTCGGCGGCGTCTAAATTGTCTGTCTAAACTTCTACTTGATGTATGTATATGTTTAAAAGTTAAAAAATCCCAGAAAGTGTATGATCACGTCAAACGATCCAGAGGCAAGTTTTGCCATTTAATTATAACTTTTTGTAAAAAATAGTAATACTAGTCCCCTACCACCGATTTTCGGTGATGGCGGCCAATCTCCCAGAGATCGGCCAACTGCGTAGGGCTACTTTTTGGTGCCCAAGTGTTTGCGCTACACACAGGTGCACTCTCTATTCTTTCAATCTCTTATTCTATTGGGACAGACTGACTGACTGACACGACCAGAGACAAATCCGGCGCAGGATTGACTGTTTACATGCCCATCCGACAGCATGGATCATCTTGCTTTTCGGACAATCAGTTGATCAGCCTGCAATGTCCTAACCAAACTAGAATCATCAACACAAAGTCATTGTCCCCACCGGAAATTGAACCCGGGAGCTCGGGGTCGAGAGCCCATGGCTCAGACCGCTAGACCACAGAGGCAGTTTAAAAAAGGATTAACCAATACTCATCAAGTGTATAAAGGCTTGATAATTGAATGTACAGGTGCTACCTTGAATACGAATAAGTACTTTGACCTGTTCTTGAAAGAAAAGAGGGGTGCCTTACCGTGTCAGCTTGCGACGCAGATGTTGCGAAGGGCACGGTGTAGACATGCGACTCATTCATACTTCGGTGAATTTAAACTTGAATGAAACCAGTCTAATAACCCTCAATAGTGTAGAGTGTTAGAAAATACCAAGACGCATGCCTATACTTGCCTAATTTACATAATTTGGTAGTTTATAAATTAAACAGGAAAAAATATGTTTAGAAGGTACGTTTGTGACAATGATAAATATCTACATATAATAAATAAATCTCTAGAAGGGTCGTGTCTGTACATTGAATATATTTACAAAAAATAATTGCAGCAGGCATAAATAACGATATAAAGATCGAAAACGATTTCTTTTTAGAATTTTTGTCTGTCTGTCTGTGGTTCTGTCTGTATGTTACCACACACGCCAAAACTACTGAACCGTTTTTGATGGGACTTTTTTTAATCAACTGTGTGTTATCCGGCTTGAAACTTGGGTACCTAAAATCACGCTGCCTGAGTTAGGGGGTAGGCAGGAAATTGAAATATGGCTGTTCCTAACCGATTTTTATGAAACTTTTTTATTCGACTGAGCATTATTTAAAATCAAAGTTACGATACAAATATTCACACCTAGTAGAGGTAGGTAGGAAATTGAATTTTGGTAGTTTTTAACCGATCTTAAAGGGACTTTTAATTTGACTGTTTTTTTAATTACCTGGTGTCCAGCCTAGGTTAGAAATAATCACGCAAAATAGGTTAGAAAAAAACGAGCGCGGAAACGTGTTTTCCATACAAAAACAAAGATCAGACAATGCGAAACACGCTTCCGCGCGTGGGTTAGCAGATCCCTCTCCTACGCCTGGAGAAGCGTTTTCAATATGTTCGATACTGCGTGTTTTCCATACAAACCGGGCGTGCACAGCTAGTTTTACATAATATCACTTACCTGGTTCAAAATATTAAATGGGTAGGTAATGTTATGTTTGAGTATGAAGGTAAAGATCATATCATCATCACAATTTTATTTGAGCTTTTATCTTAATCTAAATATTTTATGCGTCATACTTAAATTACAAAGATCAAACTAATTTGGATATTCCCTAAACCAAAATCTGTAATTCCCGATCAGAGTGATCAGCCTTCAAAGTAGTTTTGATATTTTTGGTTATTGAATACCATAATGGCGGTGAATGTGGGGTTTTGATGTCATTCCTTATTCAAGGCATGCACCGCAGAGCTATCAAGTTTCTTACCACTGCACTGCAATCAAGTATCTTATATCAAAGAGATCTAATATTTCGGGCAGCGTAATCTTAGGGGACATATTTCTAGTATAAAAGTAATTTGACGAAGCAAATATTAGGTTCCTAGCTATTAGCCTCATGGTTCAAATGAATTTTTGGGGTAAAAAATTGCATGCGTTACTCCAGGTGCATGAGGCTTTTTAATGGTGAAATTGATCAAATGAGTTTATCGGTTTATATTCTCCTAATAACAATGAGTTTATAGTTATTATGAAATCAAACATACGAATCCTTCCATTTGTATACATAATTATCTTATTATTGAATAATAAATAAATATTGAAATATTTTATTCCATGCTGGACTGGGAGCGAGAGAAAAACATAGAATGCGCCAACTGTATTTGTTCTCGGGCATGCTGTTAAAACTAGCTAAGGGCGAACATATATGTATGTATACCTATGCGTGATTATATGTATGTAAAATGCCCACGAAAACCTTTAACCAAAATGTTAATCAGTGCTTCATACATTATTCTACAAAAAAAAAGACTTATCTGTCAGCAAACAATGCGCACCTAAGCACTCCTTTCACAGCCCCTTGTCCGAAACTGGTTGATAACGCGCACAAACAGCGCGCGCAGCTGCGTGCGCGCAGATACGGGCAGGTGTGTGCCGAGCTTGCGCGCGTTCGGGTTTTTGTTATACGGGTTATAGTGCAACGGTCGGCTGACCCGAAAATTCGCAGGATTTTGAGCATTGTACTCTGTTATTTTTTGCGTGTCTGCGGATGAGAATGCTTGCGAAATTAGTTCATGATAGAGTACCGGCAATTTATTTTTTATTTTGTAAATAGTTCGTTTTTAACGGTTAGATTTTTTTTCTTTTCTATTTTTTCTCAACTCTGGAGAGTGAAAGTACCTTACTTATTCTATTATAGATCTTCATTATTTCTACTTCTTCTTAGTTCTATAATTTTTCTGTTAAAATAAAGGCAAGTAGCAATTAATAACTTTTATTTACCGTAAGTTAACTTTAGTGTTATTTAAATTGATTTTTTCGTTAATAAAGTCATTGCAAAAGGCACGTTGTTGTCATATAAATTGCTAACTTAAATCTATAAATTTACTAAGACTTACATCTACAACGGACTAAATAGTAACAAGTTATTCTACAAAATCATTATTATGATATTATAACAAGAAGACCATTCTTTACCCAACTAAGTTTTGTATAGGCACTTTACCTACTTATCTCCCAGGCAGTGACCCGTAGAATGCGGGTTCCACCGTCATTATTTGCTATTCAAATGTCTACTTGTTACCTAACTATCAGACCTGTAGAACACTTGATATAAGTACTGCAGGCCCGTATGAGTACGATAGAGGCCCTTTCTGCTGCTCCGGTAAACCTTGAGTTTGCTAATAATATCAGAGAGAACGAATCTAACACAGGTACAAGAAATTTGTTATGGCAAAGTTTTTAAGTTACTTATGTACAAAATAAGAATCAAAGTTTATGTAACGTAACCTAGTAAATAAATGTCTTTTTCCCATTAGACAGCATCAAACAGAGTTCGGGATTACAGAGCTGTGTAGAGGTAGGTATAAACTATACACTCACATAGGTGAGACACCCTTCGAGTCCCGGGCTGAGCACGGCGGGACACAATGAAATAATCCGCGCTTTGTACACAATTTGGTAACGGTACGGTACCGCTGGCATAAAAAACTTGGTAATAAAATCAGAATCAGAATTAGAATTAAAGGTAGATTTTGAAGAGAAGGCTGTCTTTGATAGCGATCGTTATACAAACTAATAATGATGATACTAAACCTATTATTTATCATCATCATTCATCATCATCATTTTAGGCGATTTAAATATTCTGTACATCGCGTCGGATCCGAAAAATCTATTATAAGAAGAAGAGAGGTAAATTTTTCATTAAATTTAAGGTATGGACTGTGAGTGCAATGTGTATCTTTAATGATAATTATTTCCAATAGTAATGTCTACGACTTTAGTGCGACAGTCTTTCGCATTACTTCATAAACATACATACATACATATAATCACGCCTATATCCCTAATGGGGTAGGCAGAGAAAACGACCTAAACAAAGGCTGTTCCGCCGCGTCTGACAAAGTCTTGAGAGCCATTCAAGAAAGATTTGTACGTATATTGCTGTAGTGACAGGTTGTCAGCCCAACGCCTAAATTACAATATACTGAAACCCTCAGATCCTGGCTGGTTTTTACAGCATGCTCGGGAGGAAATGCAGCTGGCACATTCTATGTTTTTCTGTCACTCCCAGTCCAGCATGAAAGATGAGAAAGACTTCATAAACAACATATTGCAAATGTAAATTAATAAGCATTATCTGCTATTCTGCTGACTCTAGCAAGGTGCATCAAGCAGCGCGTGTCGTACGTGTGCGCGCCACGTGCGCAGGAGTCGCGCGCAAGTCACCGCGCGCTTTGCGCTGTCATGCGCTCGTGCGCTGCGCTGTCATGCGCGTTGTGCCCTGCGCGCGCGACCAGGCGACTGTCGTACAGGGTGCTTATGACTCACGAATTGCACTGACATTAAGAAGAAAAATATTATACATGAAACTGAAAAATGCTTGGTTTGCTCTCTTTTTATAGAAGATGGAGGGAGATTACTAGACCACTGATTACCTCTACCTATAGAATCCTGCAACATGCGTCTTGTAAAAAAAAAATGTTTACTTCGCAAATAACGAGTAAGCACGATCAGTCGATTATTAATAGTTAGGAAATAATACATACTTAATAATATATACTTCCATGCTGGTCTGGGAGGGAGAGAAAAACATAGAATGTGCCAGCTGCATTTCCTCCCGAGCATGCTGTAAAATCCAGCTAAGGGATCAGAGGGTTTCAGTATATTGTAATTTAGGCGATGGGCTGACAACCTGTCACTACAGCAATATACGTATAAATCCATCTTAAATAACCCTCAAAAATTTGTCAGACGTGGCGGAACGACCTTTGTTTAGGTCGTTTACGCTCTGCCTACCCCATTAGGGATAAAGGCGTGATTATATGTATGTATGTATGTATGTAGGAAATAATAAATTCTTCCACGCTGGACCGGAAGCGAGAGAAAAACTGATTTTTTCGATAGAATGTCCCAGCTGCATTTTCTCCCGGGTATGCTGTAAAAACCAGCTAAGGGATCCGAGGGTTTCTGTATATTGCAATTTAGGCGATGAACTGACAACCTGTCACTACAGAATTATACCTGCAAATCTATCTTAAATAACCCCTTTGTTTAGATCGTTTAGGCTCTGTCTACCCCATTAGGGATTAAGGCGTGATTATATGTATGTATGTAGGAAATTACATACTTATTATCACGCCGTTGTTTGTTGTGGCAGAAATGTAGGAAATTATATATTTTTTTGCTTTCTCCATGGTTTGTCTAGAGTTAAGAAATGTTGTTTATTGTCATATAAATTAGGATTAACTTTCCATAATTTCTCAGACATCCTGTATACTCTGTGGTACAAGACCCACGTTTTTTATTCTCCAGCTCCAATCGCCTATATGGCTCCCGTAAATTACTTTACTATTATTCCGGATTATTGGCAAAGGGGACCATGAAAGCATCCATTCATGTTTACACGAAATATTTTTATTATTCGCCTCTGGGGCGGCATTAGGCGGTAATGCATTTAGTTTTTTGCCAATTATTTATTAAAAGCGAATCTATTATCGTTCTTATATAAAATTTAATTTTATTCAATCCAACTCGAGACTCAAACTGATGTTTAGTGTATATTTAATTTGACTGATAAAATTTCTGATAAAATATCTTTGTTAATTAAGAATAAGAATAATTTATTAGGTCAAAAAATTATGATTTACATGTCATATCTACTTGCAATATTTAGAACTAAACTTAAAATATAACGCTACATTTGTTTTCATAATTACAACCAATGATCATACTAAGCATTCAATCGAAGCCTGTGTTATGACCATTGGATGTTTACAAATCGTACTTATTATTTTATTTCGGCACTTTTCTATTTGCAATAATTAATTATATTTTTAATAAGCACTTACATTAAATTACATATATATATATATATATATTTAAACTGTTGTATTTAAACGTTGCATACGTAGAGCTATACAGTATACATACTTATAGGTAAAACTAAAAGTTATTATTGTAATTTATTATACTATGCTACTATATCTAAAAGTTCGGTCTTCTCATAAGTTAAGTTTAAAAGCCACTCGGTGGCTGTTTTCTTCAATTCGAATTTACATTTTCCATAAATACATATTTTTTTATTAACTAAATTGTACATCCTAGGGCCTTGAAAAATAAAAAATCTATTTAAAAAGAAAGTCCTGCTTCTCAAACAAATACATACGTTATAGTTACACCGGACAGGGTTGTTCACACTTGTGTACTGCATTAAGGAGTGTTGCCTAATAATAGTAGAAAGTATATAAAGTTGTCTAACTGTAAGTGTAGTGGTGACCTTATGTAACTCTCGGGTAGGGAATCTATACGGTTTGAAAAAACTAACTTTCAAGATTAGCCTCTGAGCCCGTTCAACGGTCAGAAGGTGGGTTTTGTCTACTCCGCCCCAACAAGTGATTCCATAAGATAGTACAGATTGACAGAGAGCAAAATATATTTGTTTAACTAGTAGTTCGCTACTTACATGGCGAATTTGCTTAAAAATAAAAGTGAGTTTCCTGATTCGTGCCGATAATTTTCTAAGGTGTTCCATAAAGGTGAGATTCTTATCTATAATAACACCTAAATATTTGGTTGAGTTTGTTGCCTATCCAAGGCGGGCAGTTACAGACGAGAGCGGGTGGGTAGGAACATTGATGGGAAATTATTTTGGATCTTGCAAGAATTTCAATAATGCTATTTAAGTTTAAAATCGAGAAAGTCATATACATCGTTTTATCTGCGTTAAGTGTTAGATAGTTCGACGCTAACCAGTGTGATACTGTATTGAAACCCTCCTGAGCGAATCTAAAGACATCGGGCCATGAATAGGCTGAGAAGGTGAGAGTTGTGTCGTCCGCGTATGAAACAATAGTACAGTTATTAATTTTTAAATCACATAGTTGATTAATATAACATAAAAATAAAGTAGGACCGAGAATACTTCCTTGTGGAACCCCATAAAGTACTGGCAAGTCATCGCTCGTGCAATCCCCAACTTTGACACGTTGGGTTCTGCCCGAGAGATAACTTTTAAATAATTGAAGCTGCTTTCCTCTTACACCTAGTGCTTCTAACTTTTTAAGCAACAATGGGATTGAGACCGTGTCAAAAGCTTTTGCTAGATCAAGGTATATTGTTATACATTTCTTTTGATCATCTAAGTCTTTAGCTATTATGTTAGTGAAAGCTAATAAGGCGTCTTCAGTTGATTTACCGGATCGGAAACCAAATTGGTTTTTAGACAATAAATCATTTTTTTCAAGATAATTAACCAGTCTATTATTTATTATTCTCTCAAATATTTTGGATAAAGTGGGTAGAATCGAAATAGGTCTATAGTTGCCGACAAGGCTACGGTCACCACCCTTGTGAATTCTCGAAGCCAAATATATTTATACGAGCCTAAAGATCTTTTTTTTATTTAGCTTTATGCACAAATAATAGTACACGGGCGGACTACAAAGGCATTATCTACCGGTCTACCATGGGCATGCGGAAATTACAAGGTTGGTAAAAAAATATCTCTATTACTGAAAAGTTGAAATAAAATAATAAACCTATCTCTCTTCGTCTACCCAGCCTAGCGCTGGGTTCACCTTCCGAATTCACCTACTCTATTTTGCATGTACTGGTATAAGATCGTTTTCTTCCGTATAGGAACACTTTCAATACTATTACAAAAAAAAGTAACTATAACTAAAATGTCTCCGTTCTGGCCTGGGAAGCGAGTGAAAAACTAGCTAAGGGATCCGAGGGTTTTAGTATATTGCAATTTAGGCATTGGGCTGACAACCTATCACTACAGCAATATACCTACAAATCTATCTTAAATAACCCTCAAAACTTTGGCAGACGTGGCGGAACGAGCTTTGTTTAGGTAGTTTACGCTCTGCCTAGCCCATAAGGGATAAAGGCGTGATTATATGTATGTATGTATGTACTAAAATGTAATTCACCGTTACCAATAAAAAGTAAACAAAACTAAAAAAAATCGTTACCGACCCTTTTGTTTCCCCTCAGCAATCAGCCATCAGCCCATCACATAACATCGCAACATGGCTGTCACAATCAGTTGATGAAATCCCAACACACCTGCATAGCATAGTGGAGTGGTCCGCACGGCACGGGGCACCAACTGTATCTATTCTGTGTACAATATAGGGTCTTTCTTACCAAGGCTTTACTTGAGCGCGTTCAAAGCAAACATAAGTACGATAAAATAAGATCAAAAAATAAAAAAAATATCAAAGATCTTTCGTAAAATGTTTCTAAGTTCTACAAAAAATGTGATACAAATTGGATAGCTATAGGCCTCAAAGCATGAGTCCAGAACAAAAAATTGCCTATTTCATAAATGTCAAGTGCTTGTTGACAGCTTTTATATGTTTGTGTAGACTTCCTCTTTATCAAGCACTTTCACAGATTTAGGACCTGGTATATAATTCCAGAACGGACCCCAAGCAAGGTGAGGTTGAGGGCCGGTTGCCCAGCAACACCGCTGATAAACAATTTTTGACCCCAAGTGGTGAAGGGTTTAAGAGGTAGATTTAAAATCTTCCGCTCGATTGATGAAGTGGCTCGTAGAGTTTGAAGTCTACGACGGCCTACGAAGTTGCTACGAAGACGATATTGCCGTAGCAAATTTCTATGTATATTTTAAAACCTGATTATTACTTAATTTTTGACTTTGCTACATAAACAAAACGCAATTAGTTCAAACAAGGTTAATCTACATCATTATCTTGTTAGGAATCGATAGGTAGGTTTGTTAGGTGCTGTTCTTTTCCCAATTACCAATTCTTTTTACACGTATGGATTTAGGTATTAATATTTAGATAAATTATAGTTTCAAAGTAAGTTAATGTGAGCTTAATAAGTTGATTTTAGACGAAAATTAGTTACCTTAATAGGAACTTTTGATCTGAGGAAAATAGGCTAGGTTCATTAAAAAGGTTTGCTTTTAGGTTAACTTGTATTTTCTTGTCACGCCTTGTACTCTACTTAGCAATATAACATCTAGTAGTAATATATGTTTACCTTTAGGAACCAAATCAAACCTTGACCTGACCACAGAAGAGTGAAAGGCTTTGGGAGCTCAAATCAATGGGCCTCACCATCTCATACGAGTATTGATTTTAGCAACGTATTCCATCGGCATTCAAAACTCGAACATAGCATGACAGTTTAGTTTCAAGCTACAATGTCCACATTACTTCACCCCAGCACTTCATCCCCCGACAAAGGCATAACAATGGACGCGCGCGCATCTGTCAAACGGCGCGCTCTGATTGGTCGGCGGTGGAAATCTGTGCGGGGCGCGCGCGATCGATGCGCGTTCGATTTTAACGGTAAAACTGCCGGCTTTGGTGAGGGTGGGTGCTGGTTGAATTTAATGGTATGTGATAGTATGGAGATGTAAGTATAATATTTTTATGTAGCTCCCGTGCTTCCCATACATATTCATATTTTAATCGAATGCTCAAAAAACATTAAAGATTTGTTCACACAAATCAAGTTATGTTTCAACATTCAAGTGATAGAATGCGAAGGTCTCAAAATTTAATACTGATATGAGGCTTCAAATCTTTTAAAATCTGTAATCAAAATATTCTCTTGGTAACATAATATACATACATACATACATATAATCACGCCTTTATCCCGAATGGGGTAGGCAGGCTAGAAAAGACAAAAAAAATATGTAATTCCGCCACCGCTGACAAGTTTTGAGGGCAATTTTAGACTGAAATGTGGATCGCTATAGTGACAGGTTGTCAGCCCATCGCCTAAATTGCAATACACTAAAACCCTCGAATCCCTTTGCTGGTTTTTGCAGCATGACCGGGAGGAAATGCAGCTAAGAAAAACATAATATACTTAGTTATGATTGTAAAAATCAAGATATCTATTAAAAATACTTTTACTAAAACTCTGACACCAGGGTTCATCGAGTCGATAGACTCGATACCCATTCGACAGAAGAAGAATAGGTATTTTGGTCATAATCAGCCGTCAGAAAAATGCAGCCAATGTGTTCACACGAGACTGTTCACCAGCAATCCCCAATGAGAGGTGTAAACAAGAGAGTAATTACACTAAAGGTGCGCTACGCTATCGTATACCGGGTCTTACCCACAACATTAAAGGTAATATTGGTTTTTGAATTCGGTTGGAGAACATAACTAGGTCCACAGTTTTTTAAAAATCGTGCTCTATCGCAAAAGGCCAGAGCAGATTAAAACGTGAAAATATTTATAAATTAAATATTAAACTAATTAGTTAGTTATTTTTAACCTTAATAAACCGCAATTAGGCTCGTATTTATATAGCGATCTCAAGATTGAGAGCAATATTATGAATGGATTTGACAGGCCGTTTCGTACTGAAATTACATTTCTAATACGAACTCACACTCGCTGTCAGTGTCAAATGCTGATTATAATTATGGGCCTTAGTTATTTCAGTAAAAGAACTCTTACTGTTACAGAACTTGTAACCTACTTCTTCTTCTTCTTATCGTGTCGATGGAACACGTAACTATCACAAAGTGGCGGCCCAGAACGTTGCCACTTGAATTGCGGATCGGCTGGCGTTCATTAGATCCGCTTGCGTGCAGGTATTAGGGCACGCAGGACACGATGTCAGATGTGCCATTGTTTGAATTGCACCGCAAACACAGTCGACCTCGGAGTTTCCCGAGAATCCCCACCTGACCATGTTATCTTTGCTTCTGCCGACCTGAGACCGAAGTCTATTTAAAGACTTCCAGATCGGCCACGGCAGTTCATGCCCAGGAGGCAGATTCTCGGAAAGCGGGACAAACCTACTACTAATAAAAAACCTCAGTATATCACGTGCCACTCTGCAGTGTCGATTGTACACATCCTTCCGGCGCCGGCGCAGTGTTGTTGAAGTGTGTATTTTGTAACGACAGTCATAATACACCGATGGTAACGTGCTGGGAAATTCCCATGAGAAACAGTGGACACCGTTACGATGACAGGTGATTACAGAGTCACTTAAATAAAAAAATATTCTGCGTTAAATAAATAGTACTGCCCAGTCTTTTCACTTTTGACGTAAAAGACGATTAACTAAGTATCATTCATCCGTATTGCAGGGGTGGTGAATATCAAAAACACCTTAACAGAAGAAGATTTGTAGGAGGCTCAAATCTTGCAATGTTACTTTAGCTTTTTTTTTATAACTATTAAAATACTAAAAATATTACACTACACACCTAATGGGCTCGATTCTAGATTTGCTGGCTAAAACTAAAATTAAAATCTATTTGTCACTTTTAGACTAAAAACGTTTGACAGTGACACCCGGTGGTATTTAGAATCGAGCCCAATGAATGTTTAATAAATGCCAAAATTAGAATTAGAATTAATGACTATATTGACAGCACGAGATATCACACGGAAGCGTGGGAATCTCTCAGGTCATCCGTCACGATGGGGCTCACATAACAACATGCTCCCGTTGCCATGGCGAAGGGAGCACCATAGCGCATTGTCATGGTGGTGGAGAGCTCCATTGCTCCCATGCTCCCAGGGCACAAACACTTGTGGCGTTCGCACGGTTAAGGTTTGCTAAGGTAAACAATCCGAGTAAACATTTCATAATTTTGTATAACAATTTAAGTTTAGTTTTGTATGAACTTATAGAGGTCAAAGCTTGTTTGTTTGTTACATGTGGTAAAAATAAGGTTGTACTAAGATTCTGACACTACAACCAAAATGAAGGAATTCTAGTGCTCTATTACCTAGTTTTTAGCTTGATCTAGCTACTACCAACATAATAGACTAAGATTAAGGGTACAGTTTAAGCTTCTGAATAAGCTCACTTCTTCAAAGACGCTGTCAGGGCCATCTCTATATAGTGAACTGATATGATTATGTTAAGGTCTTTCGGAATGTCAGGAGTGACAAATAGTCTGACATATATTTAAAAAACCCCTGTATCCGACAAAACTACCTACTCCGTGGTACCAGGCACGCAGCACCGGGCACTAAACCCCGGAACTGCGAAGCCCCACTCGCGCACGCGCCGGCCTCGCCGGAAACTTGCGCGCGCGCACCGGTGTCACTTACCCCATACCACGCCACTTCCATACTTCCGACCATTGTAGTAAGTAGGTACTTAGTACTTGACACAAGGTATGGGTTCGGGTTACACGATCGGATTAGTCTATTACAGTAGAATTGACAACCGGTACGAAATTACTTACGAACCTGCTGTTTTAAAGTACAAACGTTAATATAGGTTACGTACGTTAACATAAGAACATACATACATACATAAATCACGCCTTTATCCCTTACGGGGTAGGCAGAGCGTTTAACGCCTCGTAAAAGGCGCTTTCGCCACGTCTGACAAAAAATGAGGGCAATTTTAGATTGTAATATGTATTGCTTTAGTGACAGGTTGTCAGCCCATCGCCTAAATTACTGTAACCCTTGAGTTCCTTTTACACTGTAACCCTTGAGTTCCTTTTGCTGACTTCAACAGCATGCCCGGGAGGAAGGGCAGCTGGAACATTCTATGTTTTTCTATCTCTCCCAGTCCAGCATGGAAGAATCCCAGTCCAGCATGGAAGAAAAACGATGATTAACATAAGAACGATGTCCAAAAATGACCTAAAATATTTCCTAGGTATATTATGTTGTGTAGGAATCCAAAGACAGTAGAAACGGCACCTTATATTCTGTCATTTCATCCGATATCTGGGATCAAATCTTTTACAATTATTTTTTGACAAAAATAAATAATTATCCAGAAATAGCAAAACTCGCTACTAGTATACTTAAAATTTAGGTACTTAGACCATTCCTGGCACGAAAGTATAATAACATATTTTTGTCGTATTTCATATATATCACGTTTAGAACATTTTCGTCTCGTGTAAGTATTTAAAATGCTTTTATAGCAGCCTTCTTCCATGCTGGACTGGGAGAGATAGAAAAACATAGAATGTTCCAGCTGCCCTTCCTCCCGGGCATGCTGTTGAAGTCAGCAAAAGGGACTCGAGGGTTACAGTGTATTGTAATTTAGGCGATGGGCTGACAACCTGTCACTATAGCAATACATATTACAATCTAAAATTGCCCTCAATTTTTGTCAGACGTGGCGAAAGCGCCTTTTACGAGGCGTTAAACGCTCTGCCTACCCCGTAAGGGATAAAGGCGTGATTTATGTATGTATGTATGTATGTTATAGCAGCCAATAGTTTGTCCTACGTACAAGACCTCGTATGTTTGATACTTCCAAAACTCAGCATTCACGAGCAGAGAATCGCGCTAATTGCAAACACCTCGCAACATTAATTGAATACAGGATGATTCAATTATTCAATTATCCATGACTGAGGCTGGGCGGGGCGCGTTGGGCGGGCGGGCGCTAGGGCGGGCGGGAAACCCCGCCCAGCGGCGCCTGGCCCGGCACAGCCTCTCGCGGCAATTGTTCCAAAATTAAACTTTTGTCTTTGTGATGCTGTTGTACTGTTCTTCAATTTTATGCTTTGATAAACTCTAATTTTCCTAGAGGGGGGCGTGATGATAAATTTGATTGTCATTTTGCTTTATGTAAATATCTATGTAAATATTTATAGTATATTAAGTAAGTAATATAAGTTTGTTAAACTCTACTTGAACATACATACATATAATCACGCATTTATCCCTAATGGGGTAGGCAGAGCGTAAACGACCAAAACAAAGGTCGTTCCGCCACGTCTGACAACGTTTTGAGGGTTATTTTAAGATAGATTTGTAGGTATATTGCTGTAGTGACAGGTTGTCAGCCCATCGCCTAAATTACAATATACTGAAAACCTCGGATCCCTTAGCTGGTTTGTACAGCATGCCCGGGAGGAAATGCAGCTGGCACATTCTATGTTTTACTCTTGCTCCCAGGCCTGCATGTAAGAAACTACTTAAACAAATTATTAAAAACAAAACATTTACTAAAATAATTTCCTTTCTGTAAATTCAGTTTTATCCGTTACACCCTGTGTACTTATAGCTCCCTAACCTACATATCTCTAAACTAAAGAATAAAATAAATCAAATTCCATGTCTCATTGATACACTACATACGCACTATTATTTCAATAGTCGTGGCTTAGCTAAGTATATTTTAAGAGGTATGTGGCAAGCATTCAAGGCTAACCAATTAGGTATAAGTTCCTATCTAACAGATAGGTAATGAAGAGCACGTATTACGTATTGTCCCATCTAGGTACCTACATAAAAAATCACCTTGGGTTTTGTCAAGTTCATGAGCTTTGATAGTGGTACTATTGTTTTGTTAAGAACTTCACGACTAGGTATGTTTTTGCAGTTACAAATAAATTATTGACTATAACACTAAAGCTTATAAGATTACCTTGGTCTATTTTTGGGCGTATACGTATTTCATTGATAAAAAACATTTGTTATTAAAGGTATTCTTTGTAGTTGTTTTTGTGTAAGCATGCGCCTATGACATCCTGATATAGGGCCTATAAGCATGATACATACATACACATATAAATCACGCCTTTATCCCTTACGGGGTAGGCAGAGCGTTTAACGCGTCGTAAACGACAAAAGTTGAGGGCAATTTTAGATTGTAATATGTATTGCTTTAGTGACAGGTTGTCAGCCCATCGCCTAAATTACAATACACTGTAACCCTCCTCGAGTCCCTTTTGCTGACTTCAACAGCATGCCCGGGAGGAAGGGCAGCTGGACCATTCTATGTTTTTCTATCTCTCCCAGTACAGCATGGAAGAAAATATAAGCATGATAGTATCATATTATGGCAAAAAATATTTGCTTTATTTTTTGTCGAGTTTAATACGAGTTGAAAAACTGTGTTGACTCTTTTCAGGGAAAACTCGTAGTAGCTCATCGAACATGCGGGTGTTATCCAACATCTTTGAATTTAGAACATAAAATTACGAGTACATTGAACTTGTACCCCGCAGGTGTAGTAGGTTGCCAGTACTTATTTGTTTTTTTTATTTACCATGCTTTATGTAAGAGATAATCTCAGGGTGTCTCAAGGGGGAGAAAAGTTCTACCTTCGTCTACGCCTAGCGAAAGCTTGTAAATAAATTGTAAGTACGAGATAATGAATATGTAGTACGGTGCTATGGATATTAAATTAAATAGGTTCCTACTATTTGATTGTAAATTGAAAAGGCAAAAGAAGAAGAATGCAAAAAAAGTGCAAATGATCGTGTTGTTGAAAGTTTTGCACAATCACAAAGTTGTAAGTAGCCATTGTTGTTAAAAAAGCGGGGCCCACTTGTAGCTCCAGTGCCCCGTAGTAAGTAGGTACGGTATGGGGGCTACGGACATTGTCGCGCGCACGTGCTACAGGGCGCTTCGAAACTGTGGCTGTGAATACCTGAGAAATATTCTCAAGAATTCTAAAATTGAAATTATTACAGTTTGAAAAATATAAATCTGGTACAAAACAATTCAGGGCAAATCACCCCGCACACCATTATTCTTATCTTATTCAGCCTACATCATCCCACTGCTGGGCAAAGGCCTCCCTCTTCTCTTTCCAGTGATCACAAAATTATTTACGGATTTGAAATTACTACAGCAATATACTTACAACTCTATCTTAAATAACCCTCAAAACTTTGTCAGACGTGGCGAAACGACCTTTGTTTAGGCCGTTTACGCTCTGCCTACCCCATTAGGGATAAAGGCGTGATTTTATGAATGAATGAATGATTGAAATTACCTCGTAAAGTTCCCAAAATTCTAGTAAGACTTAGATCAGGACATGTCCCGTTTAACAAGTTTGGCCACCTAATGAGACAAACCGTCTCACCAAATTGCGAAGTGTGTAATAACTAATAAGATAGAAGATGTGTTTCATATCCTAGCTGAATGCAGCCGCAACAGACTGCGCAGAGAGATTTTGTTCAGAAATCTAGAATTAAACCCATTTGATTTAGGAAGTTTCCAGGAATTAATTACTTCCCAAATTAAATAGAGATCGTTGAAATTTACCAATTATTCAGAGTTTATAAACATAATCGCTCTGCACAGGCAAACCTAACCTAAACCTTAATATAGAGCGAACTAGCGTTTACAGGGAACAATAGGGCTGGCATGTACTCATCGTACAAAAGCCCTCTAAAACCATTAGAAAAAAAAAGAAAAACAAATGAACAACCCTGATGGAAAGTAGACAACTATAACATTGGTATCATACTTATTCTACCGCTAGAGACGAAACATACCAGTAGTACATTGTAGTATTATAGTACATAGTTGATAGTAATGTAGAAAAATAGCTGGCTCAAGTTCGGACGTAAATATTCAAGAACCTAAGAACACTTCTACTTGACACTACATTCACAAACGTGGGGGTGGAGTTTACCAGAGGAGCATTTAAAAAAAAAATACCGGCTTTACTAAGAGTTGAAAATATAAATATGAAATGTTTCAGCAAAGTGATTTTGTCCAAAGGACTTAAACCTTACGATTTTTCTATTTACACTAAGAGTTCTATAAATCACTTATCTTTATATTCTAAGACAGGTGCTAACTTACGTTTAAGTCTGATCCATTATTAGGGTAACCCCAGTTTTGTAACTCAAACAATAAACACCTTAAATGCATGTCAAGATAAAAAAAGCTGAATAATTGCACACCCTATAGAGGGGTCGTGCCGGCGGGTTGGCGGGCTGCCGCACGCGCCATCAGGGTGCGCACCCTGCCAGCAGCAAAGCCAGTCCAGTCCCAACCGCCCTGGCGAGCGGACCGCGCAGCACCCCATACTACCAACCTCCACGGAACACCGCCACAACAAACTTTACATTCAAATTTCGAACCATAAAAAAAGAAAATATTAAAATCAGTTCTTTATTCAAAGTTTTCAAGTTTTAGTTTTTAATTTGTAAAAAGTAAATTAATCTGTTCCATTTTCAAATCGGGAAAATAGTTTTTCGGTGTAGGGGTGTCGACTGAGTCAGCGTGGACCAAGCAGGTAGGTGCATGAGTCAAACCTCTCGCCATAGTAACGCCCTAAGCAATGCACTACGTGCGCACCTGTGTGCTAATCATTTTCATTGCACCCCCTTCTGTGATGGTCAGATATTCCGCACAGACATTTTTGTAATATTGATTTCTTTCTTTGATGTTTTTAATGTAATTGACGAGAGAGGCCTTTGCCCAGCAGTGGGTGATGTAGGCTAGATAATATAAGATGTAATTTAATTTACTCAATTTCCAAAATTTTGTACATTGTTGTTAGTTACATCTTATCTTATCTAGCCTACATCACCAATGTAAAACATTTTTTTTTAAGTGTAAATTTTTTTAAAAAAAATTGAAAAGTTTTTCTTTATTTAATGGATTTATTTGAAACTTTAAATTTACCGGTTTCATTCTTTTATAGCCCACTCTATTACAATTTCAAAATTAAGGTCTAAATACTATATGGGTCTTATTCATAGTATTTAGGTATATATACCTAAATACTAGGTATTAATACTATATATTTAGGTATATATACCTAAATACTATGAATAAGACCCATATATATATATATATATATATATATATATATATATCATAGATCTCATATCATACCTAGTAACTTTAAGAACCTGAGTTTTCACGTAATTAACACGCAACAAGTATCCCATTTTCTTTTTTCCCACTTCTCTGAGGATAAAGTTTCTAACCAACAAAGTTCCGCTCAGCCAGCGCGGGGCAGTCAGTATCAATATACTTGTAACTTAGCTTCATACTTTTCAAGTTAGTCTGAGTATGTGAAAAGCAGAGCTTGTTTCACGCATATTATAACCTAGTCAGTCCTGCTATGTATCTTTATTATACCTAGGTATATTATACTTATATTGTTACTTATGGAATTAGTAAAAATACAGCAAATCTAACTTTCGATTTTGCATCCTTAATACATAGATATAATCACGCCTCTATCCTCATGAAGTAGGCAGAGCGTAAACTACCTAAACAAAGGTCGTTCCGCCACGTCTGACAAAGTTTTGAGGGTTATTTAAGATATATTTGTAGGTATATTGCTGTAGCGACATGTTGTCAGCCTATTGCCTAAATTACAATATACTCAAACCCTCGGATCCCTTAGCTGATTTTTACAGCATGGGAGCCCTGGAGGAAATGCAGATGGCACATTCCTCTCTCTCTCCCAGGCTAGTTTGGAAGCATCCTTTATCCCATTCAGTATCCCATTTTTTTTTATTCCTCATCTCAAGGGTTCAGTTTCTAACTTATAAAGTTCCGCTTACCCAGCGCGGGGCAGTATCAGTTACTCGGAAGTTCTTGTAAGTTAAAGTTACCTTGATACTTGCAGGTTAGTCCATGTTTGCGAAAGCTAGGCTTCCCGTGGTGGATAATATTGTAACCCATTTGCACGATCTGTGGGGCCGTATTTATAATCAGCTTTCATGAGTGACAGCGAATTTGAGTTCGTATCAGAAATGTCATTACAGTACAAACTGGCCTGTCAAATCCATACTTAATATTGCTCTCAAGTTTGATATTGCTTCATAAATACGAGCCTGTATTATATTGTACCTATAGCTAGAGCAACGACTATCACGTCAGAGATATCATAGTTACATACATACATTAAATATTTATCCCTAATGGGTTAGACAGAGCGTAAACGACCTAAAACCTGAAAGGTCGTTCCGCCACGTCTGACAAAGTTTTGTAGGTTATTTAATATAGATTTGTAGGTATATTGCCATAGTGACAGATTGTCAGCCCAACGCCAGCATACTCGGGAGGAAATGCAGCTGGCACATTCTATGTTATTCTCTCCCTCCCAGTCCAGCATGGTAGGAACATAGTACTAATCATTATAGTCTATAATGTCATTGATATGATAGTTAAATTTAAAAAATACAGCTAGTCACACTTTGACATCATCCGTCACCACACTTTTACACCACCCACCACCAGTTCTAGTTAAAAATTTAGCAACGGGCTTTGCTGTCCCACAGTGTCAGATATCCTCATTTTTATCCCACTTGCCATAATACGGACCGTTAATATTGCCAACAGTTTGTATTTTAAAAAAATAGGTATATTGGCTATATGAACGTTACACGGAACAAGAAAGATGCAGGCCTGAAATGTTACTTGTATGTTTCATGGGTGATTATCATTTATCAACTAAATTATTAAACTTGATGTTTGTAGAGCTGCTCTCAGCCAGTGTAGTTGTAGCAAGTTGTTGTAGACCTGCTCTTAGCCAGTGTAGTTGTAGCAAGTTGTTGTAGTGTTGTTCCACTGGCCTGCAACGTGGAAGCCGGACTTGTGCCGCGGATATTATGACCTGGGAAGTTACCACCACACTCATGATTTGAAGGGCTTTAACATGCTGGACTGGGAGCGAGAGAAAACACATAAAATGTGCCAGCTGCATTTCCTTCCGCGCATACTGTAAAGACCAGCTAAGGGATCCGACGGTTTCAGTATACTGTAATTTAGGCAATGGGCTGACAACCTGTCACTACAGCAGTATACCTACCTTAAATAACCCTCAAAACTTTGTCAGACGTAGCGGAACGACCTTTTGCTTAGGTCGTTTACGCTCTGCCTTCCCCATTAGTGATAAAGGCGTGTATATGTATATGTTTAACAAATAATAATATGATCTAGTTAGGAGAAGAATTTAATAACACTTTTTTATGTCAGCGACGGTATCATTCGTAAAAGACCGACCACATCTGACAAATTTTTAGGGTCATTTTAGAGATAACTAATTGATTTATTTCGTATGATAGCAAATGCACTTTATCTACATAATATTGTATTTTTTCCTATCGCGTGGGTTTTCGTTTAACCCATAGTACAAAAGATACAAAATATGACTTTAATAAACAACGTATTGTTCTTTAAATTATTAATCAATTCTGTTCTGTCTTCAATAACAAATTGATCCCTGTTATAAAATTACCCGAATTAAATTATAACACCTTGATTTAACACCTTTCCGGTAATAACGGTTCTAAAATCTTTAAACGCCGGTTAAGTGTCGTTCTGATTTAAAATTCATAAGGTTTCGTAACCGGGTGTAATTAACCGCGGGTTATTTATTAACAGGCATAGAATTACCGTGTAACTTGGTTGTCGTATCCTGACATGATAATTATCGCCCTTTTAAAATCGTCGGTTTATGTACATACATACATATAATCACGCCTTTATCCCTAAAGGGATAAACGACCTAAATAAAGGTCGTTCCGCCACGTCTGACAAAGTTTTGAGGGTTATTAGATTTATAGGTATATTGCTGTTTATATTAGTGTTTTAAAGTTAACTTTGTTTTCTGTGCTAATAATGTGAGGAGAAAATCTTTGTGACTTTTTTGTTTGTAACGGATGAACTTGAAAATTATTAAGCCGATTTTTTAAAGCTTTCTAATAAGAAAGTTTCGTTGACCAGTATTGAGTTTGGGTAAATTTCTTTACAGAGTGAAAAGAAAATATCCCGGGAAAACCGTAGTTTGAAAGTTAATTCTTTTATTATGATATTATTTTTATGTTACACTTTCATAAAACTCTAGGAGGTACAGCAACAACAAATACCGTCAAACATATATTCATACAAACTTTACGTTTATAATATTAAAAGGATTTAATTGATTCTTTAGTATACTGGGAAATCCTAAGATCTAATAAGGCATCATCAAGAATATCTATATGAATGAATAGCCAATGTATTATCATACAAACCTGTTGTATAATATTTCATCGATCATCTAGAATTTTAGAAGGTTTAAAATTCAAATGAATTGATTTTATTCTATTGAAAATTAAATTAAATTAAATAGAGGTAAATTTCAGTTAAATATGATCAATATTTCTATTTTATAATATTTCACTTATTAATTATAAAAAGTTTTTAGTGTCAATGTGATTTCTTTGTACACACACAGGTAATGTCCTGAATTATCTCCAATCTAGATATCAATCTATTTAATACTTTTAACTTTTCTGTTTATTTTGTACTCCCTAGTCTACTACATAATCTTATTGTAATCCCGCAAGTAGATTTCGTGGTGCTGCCCCTCAACAAATTTAGCCGATTATTAAGTCATAATAAATGTATCAAGGCGGCGGCGAGGATGTCCTGAAGGAGTGATAAATATTAAACAGTCGTTCTTATTCGGCGTTTAAATCCGAGATTGGTGGTTGGTCGGCCCGCCCCCGCCCCCGCTTCCCCCCTCGCCGCCCTCCACCCGCGTGGGGAGATCCGCCCAGCATGGACCGCGAGACAAAATGAATTATTCAGAGAAACGGGAGCTTTGTCTCGCGGGCTATGTAATGTTTACTTGTGTATTTAGTACTGGTCTGCACTTGGGTTTGGGATTGGTTAACAAACACGTATTTTACGTAGGTGTCTGTCTAGTATCTACCTTATAATCATTTAGGTTGCCAGTCCAGTATAATTATTTGCTTAGCACTCTCGATTATATTAAAAACTTTAATTTCATACTGAACTTTATATTAAACAAAAAATATGTGCTTTAAATACGTTTTTATAAAAATAACTTTCAAATGTAATCGGACCAAAACGAAAAGCAGTCTTTTTTACTATGAAAAACTTGTTAGAAAGAACAAAATCTACTAGGATGTCACAAAAGGTATGTTTATAATAATGATTAGAAGAATTCCATTAAAAAAACGGCCTTTTATCTCAATCAACGTATTACTTTTTAAGTCGAGATTACCCATAGGGATTACTTAATACATTTCTCACGAAAACTATCCCCTCCAATTACTACTCAACAGTCCGGATGATGTTACATCAAAAAGTTTCACTTTTCCGAATCTCATTACTAGGCTAACCATTCCGCGACTATCAAAACATTTATTTATGGTATTTGCTCAGAGCCAACAACGGAGGGTATTAAAGAGGGAACTTACGGAGGGAAAGAGGGTTGGGTGAGCGTGGGAGCGGGCGACGGTAATTAGGTAACACGGGCTATGCCGCTTTTCCCCAGTCTCCTCTAAACCTGATTGGCTACTGGAGATTACTCTGTCAACGGGAAAGCTTGTTAACAACTTAGGTTAACAATGATCTTTTAATGTCTTCCAAATTAAGATTTCCTATTTTGGTGTCTTCATACAAAGTAATTGAATGTTATTGCAACGGGAAAATCCTCCTGTATTGGTAGTTCTTGGGTAAAAAGGTTCACGGATTTTGAACTTTTTGAACTTATTTCAACAGTTTTGTTGAGTTTAAACTTCCTTCACTTAGGCGCTGGTGACAGTAATTAGGTAACACGGGCTATGCCGCTTTTCCCCAGTCTCCTCTAAACCTGATTGGCTACTGGAGATTACTCTGTCAATGAGAAAGCTTGTTAACAATGATCTTTTAATGTCTTCCTAATTAAGATTTCCTACTTTTGTGCTTATTCACACCACTACGTACGTTAATCAATTCATCATACCTACATTAATTTGAAGATTAATCATTCTTCAAAATTTGACAATTCTTGGGTACAATTTTCATGCAGTTTCTGAAAAGATTAAACTTATTGTAATTTGTAGATTAATTGTAGTAGGTTTTCACGTTTTTATTTATTACAAATCTAATACATTTAAGTATTTTTATTTTGGTTCTTATTCAAAACGGCTCTTTGTTACTGCGATTATGTAATAAGCTTTTGCATTTTCATAAAGCTTGATCCTTGTTTTATTGCAATAAGATCGCCAGTGACCTTTTTAAAGTATCGTACTTTTTCATCTTCCTTGTACATACATACATATAATCACGCCTTTATCCCTAATGGGGTAGGCAGAGCGGAAACGACCTAAACAAAGGTCGTTCCGCCACGTCTGACAAAGTTTTGAGGATTGTTTATATCTTAATATACCTACAAATCTATCTGATTTGTAGGTATATTGCTGTAGTGACAGGTTGTCAGCCTGTCGCCTAAATTGCAATATACAGAAACCCTCGGATCCCTTAGCTGGTTTTTACAGCCTGCCCGGGAGGAAATGCAGCTGGCACATTCTATGTTTTTCTCTCGCTCCCAGTCCAGCATGGAAGAAATCATCTTCCTTGTTTTTTATCAAAATTGAAAAATGAGCAATTAATTAATGAGAATCCAGTAAAACATTCGCTTAAAAGAAAATAATCTAAAAATATATGTAATCTAAATATATATGCTGGACAACAAAAACAAATGCCAACAACACATTTTCAAAAAAAGAGCAAAATTTCAGTGTCTGTCGTCCACTCCAGACAGTTACAATCAAAGTAATGGACCGCTCTAGTGTCATCGAATCAACGCTTTTCCTCACGGTTGTTATTTTCCACGTCTTTTACTACTTTACTGTACTAAAGGAGAAATCACTAATATTAACAGAATTTTATTGTTGCAGGAACACAATGAAACAATTTTCGTAAAAGCGTTCAGAAGAAACTATCTTCAGAGATGGAGTGTCCCTAAATAAATTACTTAATATCCTTATGAATATGGAAGCGGCGTTGCCACACTATCACCGACTCTCTTCAAGGTTCTACCAGCAGTATGCAGCACCACCAGTCCGGATTTCCACCAACTATCTCCACGACCTGATTCCTCATCAGCACCCGACCTTGCTCCAACAATATCTGGCTTACTACAACGAACCGGTCGTTCCTCTCGATTTATCTCTGAAATCAACAACACCTATCACTCCACCATGCACCCCACCTCCGGCTCAAAAACGAAAACTCACGGAAGAAAATGAGCTAACGGAATCACCCAAGCCACCAAAAATATTCAGACATTTCGAAGAAACGGACACAAAAGATTACTCATCAGAAAAATCTGAAAAGCGAAAAGCAGACGATGAAATCTCAAATGATAGCGAAAGCCCTGAAGCTAAGAAACTTAAATTCTCAAAACAATTTTTCGAAGAACTTAAAACGTGTTTGCCGCCTGAAACTGAAAACAAAAGTGAAAGAAGTTCTCCTGATATAGTAGAAATAAAAGACGTCGAAGAGCGTCCTAAGAAATCTCCTAAACCACCACAACCCTTGAAGAAGAGCAAAGCCGTAAGACGGTTGATGTTCGATGAAGACAAAACTTCACCAGTGTCGGGAACCATAATTCGAGACTTAGCCGAAGACGAGACACTAGTAGTACGAAAGGTTAGTTAAATATTAATCGAAACCTTGCCTAGCATGTTATTGGGCTCGATTCTTGATTTTCCGGCTAAAACTAAAATTAAAATGTATTTGTTACTTTCAGACTAAAAACATTGGAAAAGGACAGGATATCTATTTTCTCCGGTTTTTGATTTATAGTCGGTGGTTTTATGCGTTATCTGTAATTTTTATGCGCCGTCATATGATATAGTGCAAAAACGCGTCAAAATGTAGCGGACCAAGTATAAAATCATAGAGTATAAATCGCCTGTCCTTTCACAATTTTATTATTTTGAAAGTCATCACCTCCTCCCATCTATATCTGTATCTCTCGGGATCGGCTACTTAATATTTTGAAAGTGACAGATAGATTTTAATTTTAGTTTTAGACGGTGGAATCTAGAATCAAGCCTTTTGTTGGTAATTGCTTCAAAGAAAGGCTGTCAATAGCAAACAAAGTTCTTGAAATACTCAAAGTTGCACAAGAGTCGCTAATTGCGGGGTTCTTACCATACCATTACTGTGGGTTGCAGGCGACTTTCCTTATCGCTTTGGCAATTAAACGCTATATGAAATCGAAAATCGTGTGGTGTTTTGCTATAATAACAGTTTAGAGGGCAAGGGGTCGCCCCCTTAGGACATTAAAACCGAAATATCGCCATTTCAATACTCATACCATTGTGGTACATTTGAATTAAGATAGTAAAATGTAGCGTTTAATTCGGGCTCAATAAATTTTGAAGGCGCGATTAGAGTAATTGTCGTGATTATAACGTATGAAGTTATTTATGGTTTGATTAGTTTTCTAGATTTATTCGCTTTAACTGCTTGTACTTTTCAAGATGTTAATCTTGCTATTTCTATACAGGGCGATATAGACCCAGCCTTCAACGTTGTAGAAGTGACAGAGGAGGCCAAAGCCCTGATTGCCAGCATAGACAACCGACTCGGTCGCTACATCTGCCGCCTGTGCCGCCGATTGTATACGGACGCGTTCGCGCTGGCACAGCACCGCTGCTCCCGTATCGTGCACATCGAGTACCGCTGTCCAGAGTGCGACAAGGTATGTATTTGTTTGTAGAGGCCTGATTGCTACAGAGAACCATCTCGCTACATCTGCCGCCTCTGCCGGCGATTGTATACGGACGCGTTCGCGCTGGCACAGCACCGCTGCTCCCGTATCGTGCACATCGAGTACCGCTGTCCAGAGTGCGACAAGGTATGTACTTGTTGGTAGCCCTGATTGCTATAGAGAACCGTCTCGCTACATCTTCTGCTGTGCCGGCGACTGTATTAGGCCGCGTTCGCGCTGGCACAGCACCGCTGCTCCCGTATCGTGCACATCGAGTACCGCTGTCAAAAGTGCGACGAGTTGTATATAGCAATCAGGGTTGTTCTATTAATGTCCTTTTTGATGGAACAGCCCAGACCGTCTCGCATCTGTCGCCTGTGTAGCTTTGTATCATCATTTTCCGATTTCTCTGATAAAGATTTTCAGCAATATTATGCAATATTTTTAGTGTTGCATACATTCACGGGGAAACAAAATTTTCTTTTGTTTATCGGACGCTCAAAACATAGTAATTAATTACTACTAACAATGTAAAAAACAAGGGGTAAACAATATAACAGTCATCAAATGTTTTCTCACGCCAATCTAAATTGTTAGTTATTGACAAATTCGTTCCCGATAAAAACAATAGGTCCACCCTCACGACTCCCATCACCCCGTTATCATTAGATGAAAGGTGTCTGACGCAAAGCGCATCCTGGATTTGCGTGGGAAAATGTTGAAAGGATGTGTTCTATAAACGCACAAGTTAAAATTAAATTCAATACACTACTTGTATTAGTATGTCGCTGTAGATTTTACATTTGTGAAATTTCTTGTATTTTAGACACACAACACAGGACTATTTGAGGTTGTTTGAAACAGTTTTAACATAGGATGCAAACGGTCAATTCTAAGAGCTTATCCCTCCTTTGAACGATACGAGTATTTCTAAGAACTTACGGGCGATGCTTGATCTTCAAATCTAGTTGCTAATTTTAGGGTTGAAATCTCCTTAACACCGATGCAGCAGCCTTAAAACTTATCTAATGTAGATTAGATGCTATGTCCAAGTAATCAATTTAAATTTATCAATATTTTTTTTACTGTGGTAGTAAGTTGAAATTGATAACTCCGACAATGTTTTTACCCTTATCTCGTTTTATCATCATAGCTGCGTACGCGCGTGTTGTCATGAACACTTGTTAGTGTTCCATGGGAAGTGGTCTAGGAGCCGACCCTCGATAATTGACACGTTGCATTGCGTGACCGTGTGATACTTTGTTGTGAACTCATATGCTTAGGGATGCCGATGTAAGGGGAAGCTATTTAGAGTGATGATGAGATCATAAAATAGCTAATTATTTTTTAAAGAATTTAACACTCACAATGCTATTATATTTCATATAATATGAAAAATGAAAATTATAAACGCTATCGCTAACGTCACTATAACGTGTTCATAAAAAAGGCTATGATAAAGTTGTCATTCCTACTACCGTTTCGGTAGCATAGTGGTAGAGCGACGAACCGGCATCTCAGAGACGCAAATACCTTCTCTATATTATATAACTACTTGTTTTTAGAATTTGCATTACCTAAAAGAATGAAAGTGTAAAATAAAAACATCAACATAATCTTTTGCAATCTCGATGATTAAGTGCGAATGCTGGAAACAAAATATTTAGCAGTAACTAATGTGAATAAAATGAAAGGTAGGTAGTACTAAGAATAAAGGGCTTACTGCGTTTTGAACTTCCATTTACCAACCGCGGACTGCAAAACTCAATCCTTAAATTCTCTCATTTTCCTGACCAAGTATTCTAAGCAGACTATCTCCTCACCAGGTATTCAACTGCCCAGCGAACCTGGCCTCCCACCGCCGCTGGCACAAGCCCCGGGTCCCTGGCGCCACCAAGCGGCGCGACCCCCCCTCCACCGCGGAAGCCGGAAGGTTCCCCTGCTCCAGATGTGGCAAGCTGTTCCGGAGACAGGCGTACCTCAGGAAGCATCTCCTGGCACATGAGCAACCGGAGAGTAATGAGGAGAAGGAGCCGTCCGCGTTTAGGCAGGTGCATGCGGATTACCCTGCTTATCAGCCAGTGAGTATTTCTTTATCATTTAATAAAAAATGAAAAAAAATAAAAAACGGCTGTATACATGCGTTTTGGGCATACTTATAACACATTAGGTCTTGATTAGAACTTAGAATTCACTTTTTGACACTTATGATTTCTGCTATCATTCACACTCAATATCCTTCTACCAGGAAACGCTCCGAGACAACAACTTCAACACATTCTGGAACAAGATCCCGCCTCCCCCCACCGAAGTATCCTGGGAAGGCGTTCGGCGCTGCCCATCATCCTGCTCCTCCGAAGACTCTAGGTCCCTTGACGTCACGGGTTCAGAGGACGAGGGAGGGACGGTGGGGGACGGGTGACGACGAGTACTGCGGCCCGTGCCGCGCTTCCCCTACCCCCCTATAGCCAATCCTCTCTATCCGTATGCTGCGTATGGAGCTGATTCCCATCTGTACTTCTCTTAAGGACTGGATGATGGAAAAGTGGAAGCCAAAGTGCTGGTGAGACTGGAAAAGGTTTGTTAATATGCAGCGTGATTTGATGATGGGCATCTCAAACATGAACTTTAACTTGGTCCTGTACTAGTAGTTTCATATTTCTATGAATTAAGGGACTTTGATGTTTATTTTGTAGAGTCACTCGTTGTGCTGACGATACTTTTACTATTTAAAAATTTGTAGTGTACATTCAAATTAGCACCTTTATTTATTATTTGTATAGAATAGTTTAGTACGTGTGTCTGTGTGTAGCATTAGAAATCCAAATATTTTGTAAATACGTAATGGATCTCCTACAGCAACATTCCAAAATAATCAAAAGAAATGTCAAACATTTTGATTGTAAAATAGTAAATTTTATTAATAATGTATTTTAAAGTTACATATCTCTCATTTAAAAATAAATTTATAATTAGTTGTAAATATTTCTGAATATTATAGAAAATAGATAGAGAGCACTTCAAGCTTAAGCACATAATTAGCTGAGCAAAAAATTTAACAATAGAAAATAAGACATAACTAAATTTTAATTGCCGATATTATTGCTAATTAGACACAACAGTTAATTGTGTCTAACTTAAAATTTGACACAAATAATTTCCGAATTATCGCAAATTAATTTTCCAACTCAAGTTATATTTTATTGATATATTTTTGTTGTAGTATCCAATAACTTTGATATGCACATATATATCACTGATCTCGAACGAGATGATATTATTATGTAGGAAAATGAAGTACGCTTGTTCATATTTTCAATTGTAACATGCCGGCTCGTCATAAAGATACATTTTCATTTCGGAGATAGTGCGCAAACTGAAAGTGATGTGAACAACAAAACACTAAAAATATCATTAAAAAAATAACTTAGTTTAAAAAAACATTCTTCATTCAAACTGTCTAAAATTTGACGTCTTATTTAAAGGAAAGATACTAATTACTTTTTTTTTCAGTTTCATTACATCATTACACATTGCTGCCCCTTTCAGTATCACCTTTATACTGTCTCTGAAATAACTCTGTATTGCTATGTAGCAAAATTTTCTTAAGAACAAAATGTCTTCAAGTGTCGGTAAAGACGATCCACTGTAACAGTAAGACGGGGACACATTCGACCGGCGAGGGGTCATCACAATCGATTGCAACGGGCATATTTTTAGATGCACGGGCCGCCAGCCGCTAGCCGCCATACTACCAAAGCCTAATAATTTTTTCAGAGCCCACCCTTCATAGGAATTGTAGGAAAGTAGGCCGGGTCGCTATTAATAGGCCTTTTGTTCGAAACTATTTGATCTCTTGTTATGCTAAATGGCTAAATTTTAAGTTTTATCTAGTCAGAAATGAAACAAAATATAATTTAAGTTCAAGGTTTTATCTAGTCAAAATTGAAACCTTTAATTTAAGTTAAAAGTATTATCTAGTCAAAAATTTAACAAAATATAATTTATGCAATAGGTTTTATCTAGTCAAAAATAAAACTAATCAAATTATTTACCAAAGAAACGAAACAATTCTTATCTAGTCAAAAATAAATTAACCTAGTCATCGATTCAAAGATTTTATGAAAATTTATTTATATTAAAAGTCAAACATGCAAACTTATTAAGATAAAAAAATCTAGTCTTTTATATATCTAGTCTGAAAAATCTAGTCACAGTCTTTAGTCTAGTAAATTTTAGTCAAAAATAAGGTAAATTATTTACAACTATCCAAAACACCATATCTAGTCACATCTTTTTTAACTTTTACTCGAAAGACAAACTGTACAAGTCTTTAGACCGTCCTGAAGGTCAGAAACAGCTATACCGTATGACAAAAATGAGAGAGAAGAATGCAAGAGATGTTTCGCATGTAAAATGTATAAAGGATGAGTCTGGAAGGGTTTTAACGAACGACGATGAAATAAAAGAACGCTGGAAGATGTACTTTGAAAAACTGATGAACGAAGAGAATGATTGGAATGGGAATGTGAGGGACGTACCCTTGAATATGGGTTTGGTGAGAGAAATTAGTGTGGAAGAAGTAAAAATGGCAGTACGAAGTATGAAAAATGGAAAGTCTGTTGGGCCGGATGGAATACCGGTTGAAGTGTGGAAGTTGCTAGGTCCGGATGGATGGGTGTGGCTGAGTTTATTCTTCGGTAAGTTGTTGCAAGAGGAGACGATCCCTGACGAATGGTGCAACAGTTTACTAGTGCCCATTTTTAAAAATAAGGGTGATGTGCAAGAATGCAACAATTACCGAGGAATAAAGCTCATGTCACATACCATGAAAGTTTGGGAGAAAATAATTGAAAGAAGGATACGAGAAGAGAGTGATATAACACAAAACCAGTTTGGGTTTATGCCTGGTCGAGGTACAACGGACGCCATTTTCGCACTTCGCGTACTATGCGAAAAACACAAACGTGTTCATAAAAACTTACACATGGTGTTCGTTGACCTTGAGAAGGCATACGATCGCGTACCCCGAGAGGTTTTGTGGTGGGCTCTGAAAGAGAAAGGCGTGCCTCGAAAATATGTGGTGTTAATTCGTGCTATGTACGAAAAATGTTGTACACGTGTCCGGTCAGCAGCTGGCACCAGTGACGAGTTTGGTGTGGCTGTGGGCTTACACCAAGGGTCGGCTCTAAGTCCTTACCTCTTTCTGTTGATAATGGATGCCTTGACGTCGGACATACAGGAAGAGGCACCCTGGTGTATGCTGTTCGCCGATGACATCGTTCTCGTCGACGAAGATGGACTCGAGGTGCAGAGTAGATTGGGGAAATGGCAACAGAAACTGGAGAATGTAGGCTTGAAAATCAGCAGAACCAAGACTGAGTACATGTTCTGCGATTTCGGCGGTATCTCCAGTTCTGTAGCTTTGACTCTGGATGGGGTAGCATTACCCGTCTGCTCCGACTTCAAGTACCTCGGGTCACAAATCCAAGGTGATGGCGACATTGACCGAGCAGTTACGCACAGAATTAACACAGGGTGGATGAAATGGCGGCAGGTCACGGGAACAACTTGCGACTCCCGAATTCCCCTTAGGCTAAAGGGGAAAATATATAAGAGCATCGTAAGACCTGTCGTCATGTATGGATCAGAGTGTTGGGCGATGAAAGTAATGAATGAAAGAAAGCTTCATGCTGCTGAGATGCGAATGCTGAGATGGATGTGCGGAGTAACAAGAATGGACAAGATTAGGAATGAGTACATAAGAGGAAGCCTGAAAGTTGCGCCCATAACAGATAAAATAAGAGGAAATCGGCTTGCGTGGTATGGACATGTAATGCGGAGGGATGAAAGTCATATAGGTAAAAAGGTATTGAATTTGAATGTGGACGGATATGTTGGGAGAGGACGACCGAAGAAAAGATGGATGGACTGTGTGAAAAATGATATGTTGAAAACAGGTGTTAATGTCGAACTGACGGCTGACAGGGATGAATGGAAGAAGAAAACATACTGCGCCGACCCCAAATAATGGGATAAGGGCAAGGGAATGATGACTCGAAAGTCATAATTTATTTCGATGTAGAGTCTATGAGTTTATTTTAAGTTACACGTGGTTTACATCCAGTCAAAGATAAAATTATATTTATTTGTACAATTTGAAAGTGATTACATTTGTATTAACTTTTATAATTTTGTGTTGATCTCATAATATAAAGCTAGTCTCATTCTAGTCTATATAATCTATTAAACTAGGTTAACCTAGTCATATAATCTAAGTAAAAAAAAAGCGTATATGGTAAATTTCAGACGTTTTAGTCATATACCATTTTCTAGTCATATATAATTTTCTAGTCATATAAAAATATAAAAAGATCTCAATATTATTTACATTTATTCAAGCATATTTTTGGTATTGGTAGAGGCGGATATTCTAGCGGGGTGAATCGTAAAACTCTTATCTTGATTGTGATGGCTCTCTCCGAGCACGAAAGATAAAGCAAACTTACTTTGGGCTCAATATTTTGTATTGCACTTTTGAAGGTATTACTTTTAAGAACATAAACTGCACTATATTTTTATGTTATGGACCTACTGTTCATATCTGAGAAAAATGTTTTTCTCAGCATAACACCTACGTATAGCTTTATCTACCTGTATTCGTTATTGTAAAATTACATGAATAAAATCTAGCTTTTAAGTACATTTAATAATTTAAATATTTCGTCATAAAATTTAATGCAGAACAAAGAATTTATAGAGTAGTTGCACAGAGTAGTTTATAAGGTTCTTAGAACAAAAAATAGATATTTATAAAATTATTTTAAGGAACGAACTTGAGTGGAATCTAGTCAGTGTGATCTTCGCAACGCGTTCCAAAGATATGTACATAAGAAAACGCTATTTTGGTTTGATATATTTATTTGAGAGTGACTTTATTTATTTTAGAGTGAAATAATTATTTTATTTTATACACAACGAACATATTTAAAGATGAATCTGAATGTTATTAGAATTTCAAAAAGAAATTATTTCATCAATTGAATTTCTTTAATAATCTTTTAAACTCATTGATTTTCCTTTTCGTATAAATTTAGTACATACAAGTAAGAAATGTAATATGTAACATATGCAAATAAATTAATAATAAACTTTCAGACATATAAAAACGCCTACTATACTACTTACTATTTATTGTAGATAATTCATATACCTAATTGTAAGTTATTCTCATGTGATGGTCTTTAACGTTTTCGTTCTATGATGTTTTACCAATAAATTAAAATATAAACATTTGTAAATTGTCTAATGTTTTTGCCAGTCAGCTGGCTTTTTATAAAACTCATACAATGGGTGTTTTTTCCCCTAGACGGCACGGCAACGACACGGCAACGTCCCGATAAAGTTCACCTAGTTCTAATCTGAGCGCACACACAAACGCGCATGCTTCGTACGGATACAAAACACAATATGCAGTTTGGCAGGCTGGCGACGGTACCGGTGGGAATCAGTCCCGTGCCGGCATGTGGAAAAGCGTTCCATATAATTTTATTGATTTTCATAGATTATCTCTTCCACGGTACCGTCATTAGTGCCGTGCCGCCGCCGTTGCCGTCGCCGTGACGTCAAGTCCAAAAACGCCCATTATGTAGAATGAAGATGTCATAAAAATCTGCACACGGGTGTTTAAATATTAACTCAGACGCTGTTCATTAAACGCTTTTTGGAATATATTTAATACTTAGTTAAATTAGCTGATATGATAATATTAGTAATGTTAGTAAAGTTTATAAACTTTTGAAGTTTAGACGCTAATTCTTTCTAATCACTTACTTAACTTTTATCGTTCAATATACAATTTATAGATAAATTATGTAGTTATAGTTGTATATGTATGTAGTTATTTATTAGTAAATAAATTACAGAAAAAATATTATTGTTTTTTTTTATTATTATTATGTGTTTTTTACCATATCTCGGGACTATAGAGTCCCGGACTTTTGGAAAGCGTGGGTGGGGCCGAATTATTATTATTATTATATTAGCTATATCTGATGCCACTGCTGGGCAAGGGCAGTGAAATTAGTTCTTTTTTCCTTATTATATTAATATTGTTCCACGCTACAGTGGGAGCATAGAATATTCCAGCTACTTCTCTTGCCGGGCATAGTAGGAATTAGCAGACACCAGCGTGTTCGTGTATTGTAGTTTAGGCATAAAGCTCACAAACTATCACTATAGCAATACACAGTTCGTTCTATGTTAAATGACCTTTAAACTCTGAAAGAGTGGCGAAAACGTCATGGACGCTCTGCCTACACCATAAGGGATACAATGGCTTTCGATTCTCGCGATATAATCCTAATTATAATTCTTAGCTACCAGTGTCACTTTCTTAACTTTAACATAAGAACAGGATAGAAAATATACACATGACTATGACATTAATAATTTGACATAAGATTGCTTAAATGACGTAAAATAAGAGAACATGCCCTTTTTTTTTTTTTTTTTTTTTTTTTGTTTGGCACTAGATACTACTTTGTGCCAGTGTCAAGTTTTTTTATTTTATTTTATTAAAGGTAGGGAAACTTATCGCGAAAAGGAAAGGAAATTATGATTAAGGAAAGTTGGGAAAGAATGGGGACACGTAGGTTTTTAAGGATATAGTAATACATAAACTAAATTTTAATATCATTAAATATAATAAAGGATGATAATATACTACAATATTGAATTGGATCCATTAAGAGGCAAGATATACGTGTAGGAAAAGGTACATGAAGTGACTGGAGGGATTGCAAAAAAATGGAACGGTCATAAAGAGGGCAGGAAAAGAAAATGTGATCCAAATCACCAACATCACCACACTCACACAAATCACTATCCACAATATGAAATTTCGCAAGGTGGAACGGAGTGCAAACATGGCCCAAGCGCATACGTATGAATATAGACGTAACAATTTTTGAAAACTTAATTTTAAAAAACCACGGTTTGACTGGAACAGAAGGTTGTAATTTGAAATAATATCTCCCCTTTAATTGACCACTATCTGACCAGAGCATATTCCAAGAATCCTGGAGATAAACCCTGGGCAGAGTGACCAAATCATGGGAATAATTGATGTACGGAACTGTATCACCATCTCGCACAGCTTCTTTAGCTAATTTATCAGCTTTGTCATTTCCCGCTATGCCGCAATGACTAGGAATCCAACAAAATAAAACAAACAATCCTTTAGACATGCATAACCTAAGTTTTTCACGGATATCAAACAAAACGGGATAATATGGTTTCATTTTAAAAGGAAATTTTTCTAATGTCTGTAGTGCACTCTTGGAATCTGAAAATATAACGGTTTTCTTAAGATTAGCCAACAAAACTAGTTCTAGTGCCTTGAGAATAGCAAAACATTCTCCTGTAAAAACGGATGCTTGTGGTGGTAATTTTACTTTTACTATTAATTTTAGCTGGGAGATATAAATACCTACACCAACATTTTCAACACCTGAAAACTTAGATGCATCTGTAAAAATGTGATGGTAATCTTCCCAATTTCTATCATCAATGTCAGACAAAAAAATAATATTAGCATTTATGTCATTTTTATCCACGCCCAAATCATGTCGTACGTCTGGTTGTACAAGCAGAGATTCGAAATTAGACTCGAATAAACACAAGGAAGGGGTACGATGAACACGACTCTGTATGGATAAAAATTTACGGTAACTTTGAATAAGACAAGGGACGGATTTATGTCGCCAATATGGCGCTGTTAAAATAAAATCGTTTAAGGAACGTAACTTTAAGTGTAGGGGATGATTCGTAAACTGGAAAGATTTAAATAAGAACCTATCACTTAGATATTGACGTCTTAATTTCAATGGAGGTTCGCAGCATTCCACTTGTAGTGCATTTATAGGACTAGTTTTCATTGCTCCTGTTATAATTCTAAGGCATTTGGCTTGAATCAAATCTAGTTTCCTGAGACTTAATACACTACCCCCATCCAAAAGAAAGGTACCATAATCAAGTATAGATCGTATTAGTGCATTGTATAACAGTTTCATAGAGAAAGGGTGAGCCCCCCACCAAACTCCCGATAGGCAACGCAACATATTAATTATACGTTCACATTTTGTTACAACATACTCAAAGTGTGGAAGACCAGTGAGCTTTCTATCCAGTATCACTCCCAGAAATTTAGCACTATCTTCAACCGGTAGAAAATGGCGATCATAAAAAACGTAAATTGGGGGAATATGAAGCTTTCTAGTGAAGACTACCACTGAACTCTTAGAAACAGATAAGTCTAATCCATTGCAATCAAGCCAATACTTTAAAAAACCAAGAGAGGAGGTTAGTGAAGTGCAAGCACTTTCCAAAGAACCATCTATAACGTATAAAAGCAGATCGTCAGCGTATTGAAGGATATTTACAGTTCTATTTAATGATGATTCTAAGTCATACGTGTAAATATTATATAGAAGCGGACTTAAAACGGACCCTTGAGGCAATCCTTTGGCAACAGAACGAGATATTCTTGAATTATCATCAACAACTATCGATATCGATCTTTGTGATAGCAAATTTATAACAAAGTTAATTAACATCTCAGGCACATCCAAAGACATGAGTTTTTTTTTAAGAATCGAAATAATAACGTTATCATAAGCAGATGAGATGTCTAAAAAGGCCGCCAAAACTGACTTGTTGCATGAAAAAGCTAAGCGAATGTCTGTCGTTAAAATACTTAAATTGTCTATTGTACATCTTGCTTTCCGGAACCCATATTGACTATTGGACAATAATTTATTATGTTCGATGAACCACTCTAAACGATTTCTAACGAGATGCTCAGCTACTTTAGCAAGAACAGATGATAGGGCTATAGGTCGAAAAGAATTTGCATCATTTGATGGTTTATTGGGTTTTTTAATAGGAATAACTTCTTGGGATTTCCAAGAAGGAGGAATATTGCCAGAAATCATAATAGAATTAATTATTTCCAGGTAATAGTTTAAGGCTTTGTCGCTAAGATGCATAAGAAAAGAGTAAGGTATGCCATCCTCGCCTGGGGCTGAATCTCTTACGCTTGATAGGACCCCTTTTAATTCATACAATGAAAACGGAGAATTTAGAGTAGATTTATTATCAGGAATAGGTGGAAGTGGACAAGAATTTAAACTTTCAGGGACTGTGGGGGGAGCTAATTTGTCTAAGAAATCATCAATCACTGACGAAGGAAGGGCCAAGGGTGAGAAGTAATCATTGAAAGCAGATCTAAAGCGCCTAATATTTCGCCACACTTCAGACGGACATGTAGTAGGGGAAAGAGAAGCACAAAATGCTCTCCAACCATCTTGTTTTCTATTCTTAAGAACTTCCTGAGTTCTTCGCACTGTATCATTTAGCACTTCTAAGTTATCATCCGACATATCATCCGCATAAACTTTTTCAGCACCTTTTCTACTTTTTACAGCCTCGGAACATTGTCTATCCCACCATGGTGGAAACGGAATTTTAGATGGAGCATATTTTTTTATAGGAAACAATTGATCTGCAGCCTCTATTAGGCATCTAGCTAGATGGTTGGAAGAAACAGTTTCACCTCTTTCAGTAACTTCAGGCAAGTTTAGCATTTTTTCATCTACAAGATTTTTAAATTTTATCCAATCTGCATTATTTAATTTATGTTTTAGGCGAGGACTACGGATCCGCCTGGCTGGACATCTAATAGAATTAGATAAGATTAGAGGAAAATGGTCACTTCCAAAAGTTGAAGGGAAAAGGTCCCAGGTGAAAGAAGAAGCTAAAGCTGGGGAACAAATTGACAGATCTACTGCACTAATATTTTCGTTTGGGTTAGTGCGACGTGTTGGAGCACCTGTATTTAAAATACATAAATTTTTATCATCTAGTATTTCCAGTAAACGTTCTCCCTCTATGTCCGTAATACTACAACCCCAAGACTGATGATGGGAGTTGAAGTCCCCTAAAACTAAAATTGGTCCGGATAAATTGGATAATATATTGTTAAATTCATTCAAAATATCTACTGATGAGCGAGACAAATATATTGAAACAAACGAAATATTTTGAAATTTTAAACCTACTAAATTTATTACATCACTATAAGCATGAGGCGGGAAATTTATTTGCGTATAAGGTAATGTATTTTTAATTAATATGGCAACACCGCCATATCTGTCAAATCTGTCATTACGGAGACAAGTATAACCTCGAATACGAAAAACATATTCAGGCTTTAGCCATGTCTCCATTAATGCTATAAGGATAGGATTATATTTATTTATCAGATAAATTAGGTCGCTTTTTTTAGGTATTATGCTCCTGCAATTCCATTGGATTATTGTGGAATCCATTAGAATTGTCGTTTGAAATACACAAGAGGTCATTGATAGAGGCGACGTGGGACGGTTTTATAAGATTGGATTGAATTAAAGTGTTGATTAATGTAAGGATTGTGTTAAGAATAGCGTCACATTTTGAATCAGTGCTTTTTGAAATTAGAGCACAACCATTTTGAGGCTCTGGGACTTTAAATTCATTTATTAGTGCGTTATGTACTGCCCTATCATAACCACCAAGTGTTTTAGGTGGAGAGCGAGGCTTTGAAAAAACAGTTTTTTTGTAAGAATTACGAGCACTGGGGGAGGACTTTTCAGACTCATTAGGGAGAGAAGTAAGGACATCAGCATAAGATTTTGAAGCTGGTGGGCAAAGTTTACTAGCTTCAGCATAAGATATGCAACTATGGGCCATTTTTGTTTTAATTTCCTTTTGTCTAATAAATTCAGGGCACACTTTACTAATAGCATAGTGGAACCCCCCACATACTATGCATGAAACTGAATCTTCATCTTTTTTACAAGAGTCGCCTGAGTGATCTGCACCACATTTATAGCATCTGGGCATTGTTGACCGACACAGAGTTTTAGTATGCCCATATCGGCAGCAGTTAAAACATTGTATAGTTGGGTAGGTATAAACTTCTACAGGCAGGGCATTATAGCACATGTATATTCTTTTAGGAAGTGCTTGACCATCAAAAGTAACAACGATGGACTGGGATGGTTTCCAAGTTACTTTTCCATCGACTTGCACTTTATAATTTAATCTTCTCATTTTTAATATTTTTCCACAACCTATGGGAGTGGATATATTTTCTAACACATCATCATCACTCCAGTCTGCTGGTACTCCACGGACTAACCCCATCCGTGTGACATTGAAAGTGGGAATAATAGCCTTGAAATTATGCATGGCTAAAAGATTGCTATATAAGAAATCATTGGCATCCTTGTAATTAGTAAAAGCTACAGCACAGCGGTTCCTTCCAATTCTTTTTACACTACCTGGTACAATGTTTTGGAAATTATTCTTTTTTAAGAAGTTGCCAAATGCAATAGGGTGTAAGATGGTTCCACTATTAGTGGTATCTGCTACTCTCTGGACATGAATTAAGTATGGTGAAACATCAGTATTAACATACTCACTTCGGCCCACCTGGCGAGAATCTTGTTGATTTTTAAGTTGAGGTTGTGTTTTGTCTGAGTAGTCACCTTGAGATGTCTCATCAGTGACATTGGATGATTTGTGAGTGGGAAGGGATGTTTTCTTCTCCTGCTGCTGAGTGGCTGGAGACATTTTAGGAGTAGTTTTTTTCATTAATATTGTATTCTCAATCTCACAATGGCAATAATTTCCATTATTAGGCTGACCAGAATTCTTTTTTTTCCTACGTTTGGTACATACGCGACAAATACGTAAATAGTTTGTACGCTTACGGCCACCTGTCTTAGACGACAAAGAGCCATCAGTGTCCATCTTACTGTCCTCATTTGAAACAACTTCAATAGTTGAGCCTACGGGGAGATTCAGGCCGAGGGCGCCTGGACCCCCCCGAGGATTGGGGGGATCGTTCATATGAAAACTATATTACTACTTTTGTACTATTTACAAGAATATGTACAAAAACTTACCTATAACTTTACACAAATAGAAATATATACACTAAATACTAGAAATATCTACAATGCCACTCTTTCCACAACGTTTTTAACTGAAAAAAATAATTTTCAATTCACCAAAAGCAAAAAAGCAAACCACCATTTCGAAGTTTCCCGCTCTTTAGAACATGCCCTAATCTCAGTTCATATTTAAAGCGTACAACGTCAGATTATTTCTTCCATGCTGGCCTGGGAGCGAAAGAAAAACATAGAATGTGCTAGCTGCATTTACTACCGGGCATGCTGTCAAAACCAGCTAAGGGATCCGAGGGTTTTAGTTTATTGCAGTTTTAGTATAATATAAATCTATCTTAAATAACCCTCAAAACTTTGTCAGACGTGACAGAACGACCTTTGTACATACATACATAAATATAATCACGCCCTTATCCCTAATGGGGTAGGCAGAGCGTAAAAGACCTAAACAAAGGTCGTTCCGCCACATCTGACAAAGTTTTGAGGGTTAATTAAGATAGATTTTAAGGTACGACCTTTGTTTAGGTCGTTTACGCTCTGCCTACCCCATTAAGGATAAAGGCGTGATTACGAATGTCAAAGTTCTGTGTTTATTACAAATGACCTTCATATTTCTAATTTGATATAAGATTACTTAAATTACATAAAATAAGAGAGCATTCTCGATGCTCTGTTCTTATTTAAAACGTCTTACGTCAGTTTTGGAACGTCACAGTCATGTGTTTATTTGCTATCCTGTTCTTATGTCAAAGTTATGAAAGTGACAGCGCTAGCTAAGAATTATTTAAGGAATAGTGATTCCAGAATTGCAGCCAATATGTAAGTTAAACTCAAAGTAAATCTTGAGTACTAATGAATTTTAATAAGTTTTCTTAAAAAATACAATCTCCACCAAGAATGTTCCGTCAGGGTAGTGACATCTATGCGGTTGTGTCCGCAATATTAACCCCAATAGAACTAACTACGCGACGGTGGGGTGCCAATACCAATAGGGGTTGTATATTCAGGGTGAGGTACCCAGTTACATTTTAGAGTAAATACTACGAGATAAGGGTAGATGGCGCTTTATACAGGATGTCGGAAGTCATGCGTTCACCATTAGTAACATTGACTTCCTATCGCATCGGGAAAAGACAAATGTCTTATATCCACGGAAATTCATTTTATTCTAGTATGTGGAATAAAGTTATTCTATGTGCAAATCGTACAAACAGACAAAAAATCCTCAACATCAATCCATTAAAGCAGTTTATTCATAACTACATAATAGAAACGTATGAAATAAGAACACTGAACATTAGGACCGTTTTAGAGATCATTAATCTAAAAAAAATTGCCACCACTGTCAGCTCTATATTCCGTCTCAATAAGCCCTTATGAACCACCTTTGTCTGAATCTTATGTGTTTCAATAATAATAGTATCAAGAATCGCAAAGTTAAAAAGAAATTTAAATGGGATCATTTCTTGCATCCTATTTTAAGGGCAAGGGGGTAAAACAAAATATAGAGCAATTCATTGTTAAGAAACCCAACAGTGGAAGTTTGCGATATGACTTTGACCAGTTTTACATTTAGTCTCAATCTTCGGATATGAGGCGAAACTTATCATCAACCTATGAATGCCGTTTTGCTTAAAATCCCATAGAATGGAAACCGAAAACATTTAGATTACACTGTAGTTAACTGCCTCCGTGGTCTAGCGGCTAGTGCCATGGACTCCTGATTCGGAGGTCCTGGGTTCGATTCCCAGGGGGGCATCACAAAGTTGATATTTGAGAATTTATCACTTTGTGATTTTTTCCCCAGTTTGGTTGGGACATTGCAGGCTGAATCACCTGATTGTCCGAAAAAGAAAAAGATTTCGTGCTTCGGAGGGCACGTTAAGCCGTCGGTCCCGGTCGCTGTCTTTGATAGTGGTCGTTACTCAAACCATGTCAGAGGCCTGATAGTTGTGCGGGTTCTCGGGTCGATAGACTCGATACCCACTCGACAGAAGAAGAAGACTAGTTAATACCGTAGACATATGCTGCATAAACTTTTTCACGCTCTATAGGAAGAGCCCTTTGTTGTTGTTCTTTGGAAAACTTCGGGAGAGCGGTCACTCACTTCCTTAGAGGAAAAATGCTTTTTGGTAAGAAAACAATTATATTTTTTTCTGTCATGCTGGCCTGGGAGCGAGAGAAAAACATAGAATGTGCCAGATGCATGACCTCCCGCACATGTTCTAAAAACAAGATAAGGAATCCGAGGGTTTTAGTATATTGTAATTTAGGCGATGGGCTGACTATCTGTCACTACAGCAATATACCTACAAATCTATCTTAAAATTTGGTCAGACGTGACGGAACGACCTTTGCTTAGGTCGTTAACTCTCTGCCTACCTCATTAAGAATAAAGGCGTGATTATATGATGATGATATATTTCATCAAAATATTTCTAGTAGGTTTGAAAACACGAAATGTAACGTAATAAATACATCGTTGTTTTAACAGGATACAAAAGTATTATTTTATTATGTGATGTTTACTCTAGATCAGAGTAGAAATAAAAACGTATGATAATAATCTTTGAATAAGATACAGACAACACGTCACAGAAATACCTACATTAATACATTCTAATATACCATAGCGAGCTTATAAAGGTGTACGCGTCACACATATCAAAGACAGTGCGTTTACTACTTGCTCTTAAGCATCGCTCGCATAGGATCTCAAAAGATACAATATAAGTACTTTTCAGTCTCGACTGTTAACAATAGTCCTAATTAATTATACCAATGATCGCCTGACAGAACTAATTGTGTAATACCTTCCTTATAATGAAAAACCTTAGTGTTTTAGTTCAGTCTGTGTGAACCCGGCTACGCGATATCATGAAGCGACTCCTAGTCTACGTAATAGTTAGCTTAATAAGTAATGCAATATGTCACCCTACAGAAAGTTACGAAGTGACCACAGATGGAACAGTGACTAAAGAAAGAAGTGAAAATATTTACGATAAAAACCCTACTATTACGCCAGTAATGAGTCAAACTAATTCTGAAATAAAATACAGTGAAAAAGGACTTTTTAAATCTAGCGACAGTTTCGGGAAAAGTGCGACCGTATCGACTGAAGGGAACACTCCTGAAGTTACTAACAAGAAAAATGTCGGGCAAAAGTCAAGTGATAGGAATTACGATGCTAAAAGTGTGTATCTGGAAGACGTGGTGTTCGCGCTGAGGAACCAGGACTGGTCGAAGGAGGAGCTTCCGTGCCTGAACGCGACCCTGCACATGTTACGGAGTTTACAGAATTTCACATTATGGGCAGTTTGGGGTGAGTAGAGTTTATCATCAAATAGCCCTTTCCCGTATCTCACGGTCGGCTACCTAATCTAGGGGACGGAACTACATACATACATACATATAATCACGCCTATATCCCTAAATTACTTTCATGCTGGACTGGGAGCGAGAGAAAAACATAGAATGTGCCAGCTGCATTTCCACCATTTCCATGACACCCGGTCATGCTGTAAAAACCAGTTCAGGGATCAGAGGGCAGTATATTGCAATTTAGGCGATAGGCTGACAACCTGTCACTATAGCAATATACCTATATCTTAAATAACCCTCAAAACTTTGTCAGACGTGGCGAAACGAACTTTATTTACGTCGTTTACGCTCTGCCTACCCCATTAGGGATGATGGCGTGATAATATGTATGTATGTATGTATCCCTAATGGGGTAGGCAGAGCGTAAACAACCTAAACAAAGGTCGTCCCGCCACGTCTGACAAAATTTTGGTAGGTTATTGCTGTAGTGACAAGTTGTCAGCCCATCGCCTAAATTGCAATATACTGAAACCCTCGTTTACCTTAGCTGGTTTTTTTTTCTTAGCAATGCAGCTAGCACATTCTATATTTTTCTTTCGCTTCCAGTCCAGCATGGAAGAACTGAACTGAAGGGACTGAACTTGTTGAGTATATCATAGTTACTCTTAATAATGTTATAAATAATTTTATCATTTAATTGTATTTTATTTTGAAGTTTACAATCTAAATGTTCACACGTACTCGTACCTACTTGCATTGAAACATGTTTCTTTCATAATTTCCTTTTTTGTAAAATCATTTATGGTCTGGTCATTTCAGTATTAGAGAATTAGAATGTCAATTTGATGTTATTATTTATATTTTTCTCCCTCAATTCGCTAAACATCTATTATTCAAAAATATATTTAATGTTGTTGACAATGCAGTTATCTTTTGCCTTGATACTATACATAATAATATATTTTGCATGTAATTAATTTGCGAAAAAGCCATGCGATCTAAGTACTGCCATAAAATATTTCATGTAGCTCACATCTAGACACGCAGTAATCAAAAACCTAACCCACTATCAGAAGACCTAGAAAATTAAAAAAATGTGTTAAGATCACTTTTAATGCATAGCATAATGGTAAATAAAAAAAAAGTTATTTTTAGATGCCTTCCCATACAAGTTTCTATTTTTACCTACAAAATTTAAGTAGGGTGTAAACATGGGTGTCATAGAAAGTTTTATTTAACAATTTATTGTACACAAAAAACATCATAAACACAGGACATAAAAAAACAAAGACACAACAGGCACTGCTTATTTCTAAAAAGAAATTTCTTACAGCAGACCTACGTAGAAGTGATAATTTTAACGAAACGCGGATAAAACGTGCACAAAATTTAATACCTAACAATAAAAGTTCAAATTCTTTATGAATATCCATACTAATATAAATATAAATGCGAAAGTAACTCTGTCTGTCTGTCGGTCTGTCTGTCTGTCGGTCCGTCTGTCTGTCGGTCTGTCTGTCTGTCTGTCGGTCTGTCTGTCTGTCGGTCCGTCTGTCTGTCGGTCTGTCTGTCTGTCTGTCGCTCTGTCTGTTGGTCTGTCTGTCTGTCGGTCTGTCTGTCTGTCTGTCGGTCTGTCTGTCTGTCGGTCTGTCTGTCTGTTGGTCCGTCTGTCTGTCGGTCTGTCTGTCTGTCTGTCGGTCTGTCTGTCTGTCGGTCCGTCTGTCTGTCGGTCTGTCTGTCTGTCTGTCGGTCTGTCTGTTGGTCTGTCTGTCTGTCGGTCTGTCTGTCTGTCTGTCGGTCTGTCTGTCTGTTTGTTTGTTGCTCTTTCACGCCTAAACGGCTGAACGGATTTTGTTGTAATTTTGTATTTTTGTTATTTTATTTTCATTCAAATAGGTACAGTAACAGGAATAAGACTAATACTACTTAAATATAATAAAACACAATAAGAATCTGATTCCCAATAAGTACTATACACAGCTTACAATAATTTAGAAACACAATATATAATTTACTACTAAATTTTAAAATGGGTATGATGATAAATTAATTAATAAATGAATAAGTAATTATTTATGATGTTATAAGAAAGTATGGTGATAGATGGTAACCTGGAGACGGACATAGGCTATATATAATCACGCCACCGTACTTAGGGGGTAGGCAGTAGCAGAGAACTGAATTAAGTTTTTGTTTTTCACCGATTTCGAAAGGACCTTTTTTTTTTACTCAACTCAGTGTTACCAAGACACACACTCAAGATATAAAGAATCACGCCACCGTACTTAGCAGGTAGGCAGTAGGTAGGGGTTTGAATTAAGTTTGTATTTTTACCGATTTTGATAGGACTTTTTTCAGTATACTCAGTATAACCTCGATTTACGATATCATTACGCTTTCGTAGGGGATAGAGGGTAGGCAGCTAGAATTAAGAGTGCTATAAAGTGCATCACGCTATGTTGTTAAAATATTGGCAGCAATTCAATTCAAATTGTGTATTATTACTCTTTATCCCGTATCTTACGGGGTCGGCTACCTAATCCAGGGGATTGAACGAGGGTACTGGTTTTTACACAGAGCGACTGCCATCTGACCTCCACAACCCAGAAGGGAAACCAGATCCAATCCTAGATTAGGTCAGACTTTTCAAGCCGCCAATGCTTAGCACTGGCTTCTGATATAGCTTAACGACTAAAATCTACAGTATTAAACGATATTAACCGGGACAACGGCTTAACGTGCCTTTCGAAGCACGCAAAAAACGCCGAATAAACGTAGATATGAAATTCGAAAAAGTTCGAATAAGTTTCAGAATGGACGGGAAGAAAGGGAACAGAAGCGACTGGAGCGAGTCATGGATTTCATGTTACTTGGCCGTTGTAGAGTGGCGTTGTAGGTGACAGGTTTTATTCTCTACAACCACCAAGTCACATAAAATGAACTTTATTGAAGAGAAAGAATTACTATAACAAACCCTAGACTTGGCTCCCTTTTTAGATCTTACAACTTTTTGTGTGTTGTGGCTTTCACTTTTACATTTATGTTTTGGTGGGATAATAATTTCTTAGATTCATTGCTTACGAAACTTTTCCATAAGTTTTAGTCCATAATAATTTAAATAATAATTTTTAGTCAGTAGTAATTACCATAAAATCTCATGGCATTTTTTCTTCCAAGCTGGACTGGGAGAGATAGAAAAACATAGAATGTTCCAGCTGCCCTTCCTCCCGGACATGCTGTAGAAGTCAGCAATAGGGACTCGAGGGTTACAGTGTATTGTAATTTAGGCGATGGGCTGACAACCTGTCACTATAGCAATAAACATTACAATCTAAGATTCCCTCATTTTTTGTCAGACGTGGCGAAAGCGCCTTTTACGAGGCGATAACGCTCTGCCTATTGGTGATGATTGATGATTTTATGTATGTATGTATGTACTTTTTTAAACCCTTAAAGTGAAAGCTTTATATATTTTTTTGTTTTGGGTCTAAGTTTACTATAAGTATTAATTTTATGCTTTCTACGTAATTTAAACAGGAAAGTTTATAGGCCAAGCAAAAATTGGCTAATTTCTTGACAGACCTTTTTTCTTTTGGGATATACTCATCATAGACAGGGTAAATATATTTTGGGGATATTTTGGGAACTTCCATATCCCAAAAGAAAAAAGTCTGGCAAGAAGTTTGCCATTTGTTTATCTAGAATGCTTGAACTAGTGATGTTGAGAGTGACTATGTTTTTTTTATGGTCATGCTAAAATTTCAACTGCTCGATAACATTTCTGCGCGATTGAACGACATGGGTTTTATTAATTAACATATGTAAAATTCTCAGCACGTATAATGGATATCCTATGTGTGGCCAACGTGGATGAGCACATGAAAGTTAATTTAATATTATTTGATATTACGTCAGACCCTGTCAATTATGTGCATACTATTGACTTTTGATTCAAAGATCTTTTATAGGTATTTTTATGGTAAAAATATGACGTGTTTCTCATACTTTAGCTTCAAGAATACCTAAGCTAGGACTTATTTAAAAAAAAAGATACAGGTAGAGTATTGCCATGAAATGCGTATTTAAGAGAAATTTATAGCTGTTGACACAACTTTTTGAATTTTCCCGTAATAATAAGATGGTAAGTATAATTTTCATTGATAGAATAAATTTGACAATGTTCTTGTACTTATTGAGTTCATTTTTATCACAAACACTATATATCACAAAATACTTAAAAGTATTTTACATACATACATATAATCACGCCTTTATCCCTAATGGGGCTATACAAAGCCACGTCTGACAAACTTTTGATTAAGGATAGATTGGTAGGTATATTGGTGCAGTGAGAGGTTGTCAGCCCATCGCCTAAATTGCAATATACAGAAACCCTCAAATCCCTTAGCTGGTATGTACAGCATGCCCGGGAGGAAATGCAGCTGGCACATTCTAAGGTTTTCTCTCGCTCCCAGTCCAGCATGGAAGAAAAAAAAGTAAAAAGTCTTTTCTCTAAAGATGCTTTACCATCCATATATATTTAGACCTATCTATGTTGTCTATCTAGTGTTTATCTATAAAAACATAACTCCACATTTTTATTGTATTTAACTGACATTGAATGCATGTTGTTACAGACTGGGATTCCATATCCTCCCAACCGCAAGGCCTCCTATTCGGCAACCGATACGAGCTTGGCAACTTCGATGAGTGCATGAACGCACCATGGGCGGTCACCCATCCGGAGCTCAACACCCAATACTGCCTGGCTGAGATCGTGCTGGAACGGACTGATAAACCCGTCAAAAAGAGTCCTGTTGAGAAGCCGGTGCAGCCTTACGAATCTGCCTTGGATTATGTTATGGTTAGTAAACGAAAACAGTATGATACCAAATCTGTGATAATAAACCCACTAAGAGGACGCTGACCATTTCTTTGGAAAATCCCTAGTCGGTTAGGTTTTCGATACCTGCGGGAAAATATGGAATGGTTAAATCATACTGGATAAATGGATGAAAGCTTCCTGGGGTCGCAGGACTCGCACATCCGAAAGTGGACTGTATTCTGGCCAAAAACGCGTTTATTTCATTCGTTACGGATGAAACCCAAAAACATCAAAATTGACACAATTTTTTTTTTTTTGACAAACATTTCCGAGAAATGTTTGTTAATTTCTCTTAATCCTACAGCGTAACAAGTCCAGTATCAACCGCCCTCTGAACGAGTTGACATGGGGCGGCTGCGTGCCAGTTTCATGCGGCGCGCGTGCTGTGGAGCGACTGATGGCGACCTTACTAGCCCGCAGCCATCTTGGAACGGCGGGCATGCGGGCGCGGATATCAGTCACGGAGCCGTGCCAGCGACCGGACCAGCCTAGGAGATTTGACGGACTATTCTATGGCTTCTTGTGAGTATAAGAGTCTATTATCTGACTGAACGGCTCTGTTCGAGCTGACTTGGGGCGCATGCGTGCCGGTCTCGTGCGGCGCGCGTGCAGTAGAGCGACTGATGGCGACCTTACTAGCCCGCAGCCATCTTGGAACGGCGGGCATGCGGGCGCGGATATCAGTCACGGAGCCGTGCCAGCGACCGGACCAGCCTAGGCGATTTGACGGACTATTCTATGGCTTCTTGTGAGTATAAGAGTCTATTATCTGACTGAACCGCTCTGTTCGAGCTGACTTGGGGCGCATGCGTGCCGGTCTCGTGCGGCGCGCGTGCAGTAGAGCGACTGATGGCGACCTTACTAGCCCGCAGCCATCTTGGAACGGCGGGCATGCGGGCGCGGATATCAGTCACGGAGCCGTGCCAGCGACCGGACCAGCCTAGGCGATTTGACGGACTATTCTATGGCTTCTTGTGAGTATAAGAGTCTATTATCTGACTGAACCGCTCTGTTCGAGCTGACTTGGGGCGGACGCGTGCCGGTTTCATGAGGCACGCGCGCAGTGGAGCGTCTGATGGCGACTCTACTCGCGTACAGCCATCTTGGAACGGCGGGCATGCGGGCACGGATATCCGTCAAAGAGCTATGTCAGCGCCCGGACCAGTCTAGGAGATTTGATGGACTGTTCTATGGCTTCTTGTGAGTATGAGAGTATGTTTTAAGATCAGCATCAACCAACCTCTGATAAAGCTGTCATAATTGGCAGTGGTAATCAATATAAATAAATCATTTTTAATTTTATAACGCGGCTATATAAACCTTTTTTAAACCTACGATGATTTCAACATAACTTATTCAATAATAATGTGGCTACCTATTATAGATGAAAAGATAAGTTTAATAACCTGTTTCTGTTAATTAACTTGTCCGTGACAACTGTCTATTACCTGTATTGCCATAGGTCAATATTTATTATTACATATTTTTGACATGAGTATGATATGACATGAGTTTTATATCCTAGTCCTAGGCCAATCCATTTTCTATATCACATACATAACAAGCAATTAAATGAAAATTACCCAATGGTGGAAATATTAATTATCACTCTTAATTGATTAAGACATACCATTTATATGGATATAAACTTTATAGTGGAGTATAGTAATACAGTATTATAGTATTTAGTTGAGCGAAGTTAGTTAAAATTACATACATACATATAATCATGCCATTATCCCCAATGGGGTAGGCAAACGACCGAAACAAAGGTCGCTCCGCCACGTCTGACAAAGCTTTGAAGGTTATTTAAGATATATTTTTAAGTATATTGCTGTAGGACTGGAGCCCAGCGCCTAAATTGCAATATACTAAAACCCTTTGATCCCCTAGCTGGCTTTTACAGCATGCCCGGGAGGAAATGCAGCTTTCACATTCTATGTTTTTCTCTCGCTCCCAGTCCAGCACGGTAGGTTAGTTGAAATTCGTGGTTGTTATTCTCATCTAAATATCAGCAGGCAAATAGGGTGTAAGAATAGCTGACCATTTTAGGGTGTGATTCTTTCTACCCATGAAACTGAACAATTTTCCCATAGGTAGAAATACGTTACAAAATTTGGCCCTCCCATACAAATGGTGTCAGCGGCTCAAGTCAATTTGTATAGTGTTTCAGGGTTTTTTTTTCATATACTATTGACCTATGTTCCTTGGGGAGAGTTGTTCAGTTTCACTGTATCGAGTTCAGTGTGATAATATTAAAGCAGTAACATTGTTGTTTTCTTTTGCAGGACTTTCACGGGAATTTTAGTAGCTACTTCACTGATATGCACTTACTTAAACTGCAGAAGAGATCCCTCAATCAAGAATATGAGTAAGTATCTTTTTTAATCATTAATAATTTCCAAATATTCGCAGAACATTCACTTCATTCACTCATAAAACCTATGTTTTAGGACACATTTGGGCAACATCCGGTCCGCTAAAGCTTTCAATCCAACCCGCGGAGGCGTATTCAAAAAGCGTTCGATACTAGTAAAACTTTTAAAACCTCTCGTCGGCATAAATATGTGATAGTAGCTACACAGAACGGGCAAAATACCATCGGTACTTGGATGAGGAGCTTCTGTACCTGGTCTATTAAGTAACAAAAAATCGCGCTCGCTTCGCTCTCGATGTGTTCCCCAATGACTGTGAGGGTTCCGCTTCGCGCAGGACCTCCATAATTTCTTAACAGGATGCAATCCAATTGTCTACACTATACTTTAGAGTTCAATTCATATTTATTTGTAGGGTATGGGGGGTACTTCTTATGATCCATGTTAATACGGCCCGCGACTCCATTAATATAGACAAATTGGGCCCGCAACGTTCAAAAGGTTGCCCACTCTTGTTTTCGGATTAAAATAGTAAAATACGGCACGGCACGGTCATGTCTAGGTCCTTTATGGATATCGCAACACGATTGTTACAAAATAAATATGATTTTAAAATGAAAAAAGTGAATTTACTACACAATATATTTTATACCCACAGATGCAATTATGATACTTTAAAATGTTATTTTGATCAAAGAAAATCTTTCCAGAAAGTAATATCATCCAAGCCTTTTGTCTCAAAACAAACGCTTTGGATCTACTGAACATGAAGAAGGAGGGTGCTGAGATCCTGTATGGCATCCGGTTCCTCACTATAGTGTTCATTGTGATGGACCACCAGGTCGGGATCTTCAACTCCGGACCTATCATCAACGGACTGCAAGTTGACCAGGTAGGTAAGTTCAGAATTACTCCACCAATTTAGAAATTTTCGTGTTAATGTTTACATCTTCATGCTCAAGAAATATATTTTTAGATGAAATCTTATAATTGGCTGATTAATTACTTCTTATATTATCCACTAACATAGCTATATATTTAATTGAATAAATGCTGCTATAAAAGGTCATACTACTCGTATAGCCCAGATATTAATCTTTTCATAAAATAATGCGAGCACAGTGCAAGAGATGTTATACGATTTCAATATTATTTATTTATTCATAAAATCTTATCAGGCTACATACAAACACTAACATCACATTCAATATAAATAATAGTTAATAGTTTTAGGTTGCAGCCAACATTCCGGTTACAATACACCACGCACTAGGCTAGGCCTGTATCGCGAGTGTAAAACTTAAAGCATTAAAATAAATAGCATGCAGAAGTGTAGAATCACTCAAGTTAAAAATGACATAAAACAACGAGTATGTAATGAACGCTCTGCTGTACGGGTAAACCGAACCCAATCCCTGGTAGATAATAGATGTTGAGAATTGTAATTTATATAACAACTAGCGACCCAACCCGGCTTCGCACTGAAATTATCAGTGTTACTCTACTATATTATGCATGTATTATACATATAAACCTTCCTCTTGAATTACTCTATCTATTAAAAGAAACCGCATCAAAATCCGTTGCGTAGTTTTAAAGATTTCTGCATACAAAGGGATATAAGGACAGAGAAAGCGACTTTGTTTTATACTATGTAGTGATCATCTCCCTCCCTCTCTCTCATCTCATCTATCCCACATAACCCCACCATGAGTCTCTATCCTAATCCAGCTGTTGTTGTTGGAGACTTTTTTCAATGCTGATGAATTAAGCTTTTCTTTTAGGCAGCTTTGAGCGTGGCTGGGATGTTCATACTGCACGATGATCTATTTGTGGACACATTCTTCGTATTGTCTGGGTTCCTGGTAGCAACCGCCTTGAGGAGACTCAAGGATAAACCACTTTTCAACCCGTTCTTGTTGATCATCAAGAGATACATCAGGTAAGAAATGAGTGTTTTACAGATAGTTTTCAGTATCCAAGTTCTTAAAAAAACGTTTTTTTTTTTTATTATATGACGATTTTTACAAGAATATCAGACAGTAAGTTACCGAAACTTTTTGGATGACTAGTTTAGTCAAGAAGATTTAAATAAGGTTTTAAATAAGATGAATTATAAACTGACCAAAAAATATGTCAATCAAGCATTAATCAAGCCGTAGATCAAGCCGTCGGAAAAAGTATTTAGAAGTTAAAGGTTGAAGCCAATTGGCTCAGCGATGATGGTTGGGATAAGGGTAGCTACCCGCCTGGTCCGGTGTTGTGACCAGGGGACCGTAGTCCAACTGAAAAGTTTGGGACTTGTATATATTGTATATCGGAGCCACCCTCGCGCACTCTTGCGCACTCGCAGACGCCCGTGCTGCGAGCTATCGCGCTCCTCAACTCCGTTCTTCAAACAGCACCACATTGTGATTTATTTACGAGCTCGTTAGCATGCCTCAAGAATGAATGTAAGAAGAATTTTGAAAGAATGATGCCTGTAAGCACTATTCCAATTTAAGCAATAATATACGTATATAATATTTGTTTGTAATGTTTGTTGATGAATTGTTCTATTCTATGTGTTTTCTTTTTTGTGTAACTTTGTAACGCTTTGGATTTACGTCTGTTATGTTACAATGTATACTTTTCAATAAATAAATAAATAAATAAATAATCTGCAGATCGCTGAGAAAACGTTGATATCGCGTTTCAGAACTTGTGATTCTTGATGTGGCGCTATCTGTCGGCTACAAGTAAATTATTGATTGGTATAATCATGGAGGTAGTACTGTATGTGTATGTATAATTTTATATACCAAGTGCATACCAAGAAAAACATTCTATGTCATTACATATTATTTACTCATTGATTTGAGGATGGCAAAATCGTCGCTGATCTTCATAAATCAAAAGCCTAAAATTCAAAACTTTAAGGAGCATTTTGGTAATTTTTACTGACAAATTTCGTCACTTCTAACCATAAAACAATTTTCAGGTTGGTGGTAGCGTTCGCGGTGGTGATCTTCTTCTACGTAGCAGTTTACCCGTACATAGGATCTGGGCCGCTATGGAACCGTTCTATCGCCGGCGAGACCGAGCCTTGCCGAAAGAACTGGTGGCTCAGTTTGCTAATGCTCAATAACTACATCGATAATGAGAACATTGTAAGTCTGCTTATTTGTTTCATCTTTCTTTCTTTCTTCTCCTTCTCATTTTCTCGTTATTTTCTTCCCTCCTTTCTCTTTTTTCTGTCTTCTTCTTTTATTCTACTTGCTCCTTCTGTCTTCTGTCTTTTTTTCTTCTTTTTTCATCCCTTCTTTCTTCTCTATTTTCTTCTGTATTCTATATTAATTCTTTCTTCTTTATACATTTGTCTATGTTACATGCATGCTTTACGCTTCACAGCCTTGGTTCAGATGTTTCAATTTTTTATCTCAATTCATAATGTTCTTCCCCAGTGTATAGTAGTTTCCTGGTACATCCCGTGTGACTTCCACTTCTTCCTGGTGACAACCCTGGTATTCTGGGTGTACACACGGCGGCCGAAGCTGGGCGTCGCATGCGCAGTAGTGCTGGCTGTTGCTTCAGTGATTACGCCAGGCATCATCAACTATGTGCGAGAATTGCCCGCAATACAGCTTTTTACTTATGAGTAAGTATCACTTCTTCCGCGGGTTTTAATATATTGTAATTTAGGCGATGGGCTAAAAACCTGTCAGTAATATACCTACAAATCTGTCTTAAATGACAGTCAAAACTTTGTCAGACGTGGCGGAAAGACCTTTGTTTAGATCGACTACGCTCTGCCTACCCCATTATGGATAAAGACGTAATTATATGTATGTATTTCTTTTCAATATAGATATCGACGATGAAGTACTATAAGCTCCTATCTCTTAGTCGCCTTTTACGACACCCACGGGAAGTTATGGGGTGATGCTATTCTAACTCGGCACGACAAGGCAAATACTTTTAGTAAGATTTATTTGCTGCCAAATATTGAGAAATCCCGAAAGATATTTTACTAGGGTCACGATGAATCTGAATTAAGGTGGTTTTACATCAAATAGTAAAAATGGTTAAAATGTAAGTTAGGAGGTTATAGTGATTCATCGTCGATATATCGGCTGTACTGTCCTGAAATTGTCAGACGGGACGATAAAAAACACTTTAGATCTACATACGAATTGTTCCTATTTTTCCTCTCATACGCAATACTCCTTAGTCATCAATGTAGACACGAGCTTTCACGCATTGTGGAGTGGATTATTTCGGACCTATGATTGTTCGTTAAGCCTATAATTATGCTTTTATATCTAAAGTTCTGCCTACCCCATTAGGGATAAAGGCGTGATTATATGTTTGTATGTATAAAAGCATAATTATAGGTTCGTATGATAATATAAAATTTAAGTGCTTAATCAATTAACGTGATTTGTTTTGTCAAGTTCAAAGAAGCGTAATAATTTTATTATTGTCTCATTTCCGCGTTAAGTCATAATCGTATCCAATTAAGCGGTAATCTCACTGTTACTATATATTTTATGAACATTAGATATTTTACTAGAACACAGTAGGTAATTGTCGACCTGTCAGCATTTAATTACCTCATTACAACTATAAATTACGTACTATAGTTATAAAAAACTTGTTTAACATTCAGAAAATCCGATGAGTTCAAAGAAAGATCAACATAATAACAATAAGTGTAACATAAATAAAATGAAATTTAATAGCTTTCAATGTTTCAGTGTTACTTCCATGCTGGCCTGGGAGCGAGAGAAAAACATAGAATATGCCAGCTGAATTTCCTCCCGGGCATGCTATAAAAACTAGCTAAGGGATCCGACGGTTTCAGTGTATTGTAATTTAGGCGATGGGCTGACAACTTGTCACTACAGCAATATACCTACAAATCTGTCTTAAATAACCCTCGCAACCTTGTCAGACGTGGCAGAATGACTTTTGTTTAGGTTGTTTGCGCTCTGCCTACCCCATGAGGGATAAAAGCATGATTATATGTATGTATATACTTTGATCAATCAATAGCCATTTTTGCTATAAATATCAATTTCGAAGGGAAATCCTGTTGTGACTAATAGAAATAAGGGTAAATAAATAGCAAACAGGTAGTTTTATAATTACATGCAATGATTCAGTAGCACCTGTGATTACAAGCTGTTGTATTATCTACTGTTGCATATTTAAAACGGCCTGTTTCATCATAAATTATGCATATTTTATGTAAATAAATTGACACTAAGTGAACCAAGTCATCTAATTGACGATTTCATCATGGTTGGAGGCCTCTTTGCGGTCAAAGATATAATTACCCCGCTTTTATAAAATACGTTTTATTACAATTCGACTAAAATGGTATGAAAAGTTTCCACCAGTACAACTATATAATAGTTCAGAGCTTGACAGTAGGCTTGATTTTAGATTCCGGCTAAAAGTAAAATTAAAATCTATCTGTCACTTTCAAAATAATAAAATTGGAAAAGGACAGATGTACTCTATGGTTTTACACTTTGTCCGCTAGATTTTGACGCGCTTTTGCACGTTTCCCCAGGTTTTCTGTCAATTTTATCCGCCATATCATATGACGGCGGATAAAAATAACAAATAACGCATAAAACAACCGACTATAAATCAAAAACCGGAGAGATAAGATCTCCTGTTCTTTTCCAATGTTTTTAGTCTTCTTTTTTTCGATTCGAGGCAAACTCAATTTAAATTCTTGAGGACCAAAACTCCGCACTCTGACGGTGACGGTTTTTTTGTCTGAAAGTGACAAATAGATGTTCATGTTAGTTTTATTCGGAAAATATAGAATCGAGCCTAATAGCGCTTATGTTTAGTTCGGTGACGCAATTGTATACACTTTGTAGTATGGTGCAAATAGGTCAATTAAAAAAAACAAAGTAGCGCTTATGATTAATATCCTAATACCTATCTCTTTTATTGAGTTATTTGATCAAGATTAATAATATTAAAGAATAAATTAGCATCATAAATTCATTAAATATCATATATTGTGGATAAAATGTCAGTAATAACCGTGAGTCGTAAAATAATAGTAAAATAAAATAATAATGATAAAAATATTATCATTGAATCTTAATAGTTTAATTAAGTTATCATTACAAGGGATCCGAGGAATGGTTTTATATTTATAAGCTCATAGGTAATGAACTGATTTGTTTCCAATATCGCTACTTTATTTTAAAAAATAAGGTACATATATACTTAATATACCGGTGTAAGGAACAGTGTCCAGAAAACTGATAGGGGTTGCTCAGTCAACGACACTGATCAACAGGTTATTTTTTTAGGAAGTAAAATAAAATCTTCCATGCTGGACTGTAAGCGAGAGAAAACATAGAATGTGCCAGCTGCATTTCCTCCCGGGCATGCTGTAAAAATCAGCTAAAGGGATCCGAGGGTTTCAGTATATTGCAATTTAGGCGATGGGCTGACAACCTGTCACTACAGTAATATACTTGCAGGTCTGCCTTGAATAGCCCTCAAAATTTTGTCAGACGTGGCGGAACGACCTTTGTTTAGGTCGTTTACGTTCTGCCTACCCCAGTAGGGGTAAAGGCGTGATGTATTTAATTATGTGAAAAAAAAATGCCTTTTTCATACAAATTGTCTGATCGAGGTAAACATTTTGTGGAAAAGCCATTTTTTTTTCTCATCCTGAAAGAATTTCATGGTGGAAGTTGTTGAAAGTCGTTGACTGAGCAACCCCTATCAGTTTGCGGGACGCTGTCCCTTACACCTAGTATAGACCTACCGATAGTAGGATGTTTACACTACAACCCTTGAAAACTACTAGGCAATGACATTGATGTAGCAAAACTCTCACGGAAGTCATTCAACATTGTTTACCATGGGTGCGTTTCATAAAGCTATGATTCACAAGTACAATTTGATATACATTACGTAGCCAGGACTTTAAATCCTTCTGAATTAAACAAAGTACAAAAAAGTACTGCGTTTCTTTCATCATCATCATTTCAGCCTACATCTACCCACTGCTGAGTATAGGCCTCTTCTTTTGATCGCCATCTACACCGGTCCTGTCATCTACAACTGCCTCCGTGGTCTAGTGGCTAGTGCCATGGACTCCCGATCCGGAGGTCCTGGGTTCGATTCCCAGGGGGGAAACACAAAGTTTATATTTGAGAATTTATCACTTTGTGAATTTTTCCCCAGTTTGGTTAGGACATTGCAGGCTGAATCACCTGATTGTCCGAAAAGAAAAAAGATTTCGTGCTTCGGAGGGCACGTTAAGCCGTCGGTCCCGGTCGCTGTCTTTGATAGTGGTCGTTACTCAAACCATGTCAGAGGCCTGATAGTTGTGCTACTAGGTGGTTTAAAAACTCTGACACCAGGGTTCATCGGGTCGATAGACTCGATACCCACTCGACAGAAGAACCGGTCCTGTGCCTCTTGCACCCACTGTTTCTCCGCGATCGCCACTATATCATCCCTTTACGTAATGTATTATTAAGCTATGCTGACCTGGGAGCGAGAGAAAAACATAGAATGTGCCAGCTGCATTTCCTCCCGGGCATGCTGTAAAAAACAGCTAAGGGATCTGAGGGTTTCAGTATATTGTAATTTAGGCGATGGGCTGACAACCTGTCACTACAGCAATATACCTACAAATCGATCTTAAAATAACCCTCAAAACTTTGTCAGACGTGGCGGAACGACCTTTGTTTAGGTCGTTCACGCTCTGCCTACCCCATTAGGGATAAAGGCGTGATTATATGTATGTATGTATGTATTATTAAGCTATGACTCCTGGCCTCAAACAAAACACGAAACATATCGCCACGGGGCAGAGAGGGGAAGGGAAATGTTTGTGAAACCCTTCTCCTCTCTGCCTTCATTAATCTTTGAGAGCTGGAGTCACGGCTTTAGTGATAATACACAACACAAATTAATTCGTTCGATTGCTTTCTTCCATGCCGGCCTGAGAGAAAGAGAAAAACATAGAATGTGCCTGCTGCATTTCCTCCCGAGCATGCTGTAAATACCAGCTAAGGGATCAAAGGGTTTCGATATATCGTGATTTAGGCGATGGGCTGACAACCTGTCGCTACAGCAATATACCTACAAATCTATCTTAAATAACCCTCAAAACTTTGTCAGACGTGGCGGAATGACCTTGGTTTAGGTCGTTTGCGCTCTGACTACCCTATTAGGGATAAAGGCGTGATTATATGTATGTATGTATGTAATTAATTCGTAAAACAGAGTGCAACAGTGTTTCTGTAACAAATGTCATAGTGTGATATTTGTACACCGTATATACACCCGTACTTAGCTTTCCGCCTACGCAATGAACATCGAATTAAAGTTTGGAACATGCCTCTGTTCAGTACAGGCTGAATACCGACATCAGCTGTTTCAACCCATGGAAAAGTTTATGAAGATTTTCCATAGACTGAAGAATAGCGTGATAAGAGCACGTGAACCCTTTAATTGGCAATCAAAGCTAATTAATACGTTATTGTCATTTACGTAAAGAGTGTTTACAGTGGCTGGACACGATTAGCAATGTCTTTCGCAACTTATACGTACCTATGACTACGACGTGATAGAAAGATGACGTAAAGCTGGAGAAGGCAGTTCGCTCTGATTAATTATGTTATACAAGACATTTTTTTTGCTGCAGATCCTAAATATTTCGTTCTGCAGCAAACTTTTTTATTTTTCCAAGTTCCAAGAGACCGTGCTTCTGTACTCTGCATTCTGGCCAATGGGGGTCGTATTTCGACGCTACAGACCTCCTGCCGTCGTCCATACGTCTAAGTAGTATTTAAGTTTTTTATAAATATGTATGTTAGTCTGTAAGGTATACATTCTATGGGCCTCTGTTTATATTATTTAACATCTACTAATGTAAATATTGCCTGAAATAAAATTATTTTATTTAAATAAATGATTTTAATGATTATTTTTTTCTTGTGCATGTGCATTAGATAGCATAATCATCAATGTCCTAAGAAAACTGGAATCCAGAAAAATAAATCTCTCAATGGGATTCGCCCTCACGGGCTGATTGAAACATCTTTGGCTCTCTGGCTGGTATATCCATCACTTAACAATTTTCAAATTTTTTTACCATGTCAAAAATTTCTATTGCAGCTTCGTGAAGAACCCTCGGGCAAATGAGCAGTTCCACGTGTCCTACATCAAGAGCCACACGAGGTTCACAGCGTACGTGGTCGGCTTCTTCGCTGGATACATTTTTTCAATCTGCCGGGACAGTGGCAATCTTAAGAGGATATCCAAGGTATAGCAAACAGTTGATGGCCTATCATAGCATTCTTACCATTACTACAGGTTTTTAGTTGCTAGCCAAAAAAAATGTCCCTTGTTCTTTCTTTCTGTGTTGGTTGTGGAATAGAACGACCAGATAATGTTCCTCTGGAGTCAGAGATTTTAAACCGCTTGATGGGCATCTGTCTTGTAACGACTACAATCAATTAAGAGAGCGACCAGGATCTATAGTTCAACAGCTAGCTTACTGAAACTGTTCATGATAATTATTCTGTCCTTCCAGAGTTAAGATAAGCTATCATTACACCTTACCGCGAGCAATGTTTTCTTTACAGAAAAAGTCAGTCCTAGGATTTATCCTAGGATTAGGGACGATGACAGCAGTGATGGTAGTGGGGGCAACATACCTCTGGCGCAGCTACCACCCTCTAGAGGGCGCTATGTACGCCGCGCTCAACCGCCCAATCTGGGCCTGTGGAGTCGCGTTACTCATACTGTGCTGTTGCCTTGGACGTGTTCGTAAGTATTCCCTATTCCTCATGAATATCTAATACCTCGACCTAAGTAAAAGTGTACACCTTCTTGCTTATCTATAACTGTACCAGGTAAATTAATGATCCCAGTACCTACAACCTGTTCACAAGGAACCCTTGCGCTCATAGCCTAGATTTGTCCATTTGTCGAATCCCGCGAAGTTATCGAAGTTATAATACAATAGAATATACTGCACAAAAACACAGAAATTACAAACTACATAAACAGAAAAGTAGAAGTAAGTAAGAAGCAACATCTTCCAGGCAACCAGGCAGTAGCAAACAGGTGAATAAAAAAAGGCCATTTACCAATACTTGACGCTACCATCAAAAGCTAATGTCCAATTGTTTCTTCCAGCATACGTGGAAGGATTCTTGACCTGGTACCCGTGGGTACCCCTGTCCCGTTTATCCTATGGCCTGTACCTCACACACACGGCACTCGTCACCAGAAACGTCAACGTCACCAGAAGCCCACATCACAACGACTATGTCAACTTGGTGAGTCCACTATCCATCATTTCAGCATTAGTTCGTTAACCACTGAAAAGGGCGTGTCTTCTAAACACTTACAACCTTCTAAAGTTTAGAGTCTAAACACAAAGATCCAAGCTTCAATGGTTGCCAATATCCCGTAGGAGGGACTGCCATATCCTTTCCCTTTTATACTCCGTCCTGTCCAATCCCAATTGCCCTCCTTACTTGGGTACTATCCTAATACCCAAAGGTTGCCTGGTAGAAATTTCTGCTTTAGCAATAAGGTCGCCTATATTATACTGTTTTGTTCCTTACTTTTCTGCTGTATGTATTTGTGTTTCTTTGTGCAATAAAGTATCTTGTATTGTATAGTAAACACATCTTTTAAATCTTTTTTTTATCTATCTACCTAAATCAATAAAAATTGTTCCCAGATGCTATGGGCTGGTTGGATTTTTAATTAACAATACAATATTTAGGAATCAGCTTTTGGTTTCTTTGTAATTACAGAAAAAAATTAACTTAGTTTTTGCTTTAAAAGAATCATAATGTAATGCACAATATTCAACTCACCATATATAAGACATCAACGAGTTCCATTTTATTTTACACATTTAATTTACTTAAGATTCACGCAAACGCCCTCATCCGTAAAAATTCGTTACTCACAGAAAACGCAATAAATCGATAATCCAGTAGATCAGATTGAAGTAAAGGTACTGAAGTTTATTGTAAGCATTATAGATTTATAATCAATGTTCACTGCAGTGGTCGTTTTTCGCAAATTTTCTATCTGTAAAAAACGAACTATAAGTTGCAACTTTATGAGGTCCTAAATGATCTTCATTGTCTTAACCTCAATCGGATCTCCCGGATTTTCGATTGATTGTGTTTTCAGTGAATTATGACTGATGAGGGCGCCAGTTAGCCCATGAAAGCTCCATAATCATTGTATTTTTTTTGTTACTGTAGTTGACATCGTCTCTTGGAGTGATAGTGATGGGCTGCGTGGCTTCTCTCGCCATCTGGTTATTCGCAGAGGCTCCAGTCAACAACCTCTTCGCTTTACTCGTCAGATCCAAGTAAGGCTTCCAAGATTTTCAAACAAAGAGAGTCTATTTTAAGCCTCAAACGTTTCGCTTCCCCTCTCTGTCCCGCGGAGGTTTGTTTCGTGTTTTGTTTGAGAGCAGGAGTCACGGCTTGATAAATACTAAGTAGGACATTTTAATACTTACATGATAGCATCGCCAATATTTCTTTGGGAAGGGGTCCGGGTCCCTCAAAAACTTACTCCGCCCACTCATTAAAAACCGATTCCTTCATTTAAACAAAGTGAGTATTGTGCCTGAAACATCCCAGTTTGAGGAAATCTGGAAGAACAGGAGATAATGGGCTCGATTCTAGATTTGCCAGCTAAAACTAAAATTAAAATCTATTTGTCACTTTCAGACCATGAACATTGGAAAAGGACAGGAAATCTATTCTATCCGGTTTTTTATTTATAGTCGGCGGTTTTATGCGTTATCTGATTATCTGTCATTTTTATCCGCCGACTTATGATATGGCGGATAAAATTTTAATATATTCTGGGGAAACGTGCAAAAGCGCGTCAAAATCTAGTGGAAAAAGTGTCAAACCATAGAGTATAAATCGCCTGTTCTTTTACAAATTAGTTATTTTAAAACTGACATATAGCTTTAAATTTAAGTTTTAGCCGGTGGATTCTAGACTTGAGCTCAACACTTTACTTAGCAGTGGGTAATACTTACTTTAAAAACCTTTTTGAATATTATGATACAACGAATAATTGTTACTTGCCCTATTTCAGAGTAAAAGTCCCTGCTCAAGAAGAAGGCAAGAACATAAGTCAAAGCACCACAGTCCTGGTGGCTGATGGTCCCGGCACCAGCAGTAGCGGACACTTGCAAACAAATCTACCCAGCACAATTGAAATCTCCTCTAAGATGTAGCCTAATTGCAAATAACCATAAATTTAAATATTTTGAGGATTTTTAGCACTCACAATGCTATTTTTATTTCATATAATATGAAAGAAAGAAAACCGTTTCTGTAGCTCAGTTGGTAGAGTGTTGGACCGGCATTCCAGACACGCAGGTTCGAGTCCTGCCAGAAACGAATTTATTATTTTTACTCTTTTATATTACGTAAATTTAAAGTTTTATTAACGGGTTTTGAAATATAATGGACTCTATACAACTTGAAATGATATTTGTGAAATTTGACATGCGTACATTCTGTGTTGTTTCCATTTATAAAATAAGTACTGCATGAATCAATATCGAAAGTTAAAAATATAAAATATTAATTATTGGCTAAAAGTATTTTCTAAGTAGTCAAATCACGATCAATATAAGATCAAAGATGTACTCAGTATATTTAATTATTGGTTAATGAGAACGGTAGAAATTTACCCGCACTGAAATAAAATAAGTTGTTTGGGAATGAAGTGTTTTTTTGCAGTAAAACAAAATCTTCCATGCTGGACTGGGAGCGAGGGAATAATTAAGAATGAGCCAGCTGCATTTCCTTCCGTGGGTTTCTGTATATTGCAACTTAGGCAATTTGTTGACAACCTGTCACTGACAGCAATATAGCTACAAATCTATCTCAAATAACCCTCGAACCTTTGTCAGACGTGGCGGAACGATCTTTTCGGGATCGTTTACGCTTTGCCTACACCATTAGGGATAAAGGCATGATTATATGTATGTATGTAAAAACATGCCTGTGGAAGGACTCTTCATCACATTTATAGGATTATTTATCATCTCCATCGTTTAGGAGGGAAAACAAGCACACTTGTATTTCTAGTGATATGCAATAAAGTCTAATTGAATTGAATTGAATAGTATTAGTTAGTATTGATGAAGATTAGCACTTATTGTTTCATAGCTAAATCTACAAGGGAAGTCTTTAATTATTAATAAGGAAAATCTGTACACAAAAATAGTTTTAAGGAGCTTAATTTTTTTTAAATAAAAGTAAACATTTCTATGTACTTTTATGACCTTTGTTTCATTGTCTCGCGTCGATGTCTTTTGTATAGGCGCGGCATTGATACGAATACTTTTAAGAATAATATTTTTTTATTTTTTTTGTTTTTTTTTATTGTTCAATCGGGATTTATAATATTATTCAAATATTATACAAAGTTATTGTATGTTAAATAAATTGCTACTTACGAGGGTCATTCAATAAATACTTAGCCTACAAAAAGAAAACGAAAATTTTGGAAAAGTGGCAATTTATTTTACAACATAGTCTCCTTTTAGTTCTATACACTTAGCCCAGCGATGCTCCAACTTTTTTAACCCGTCCGAAAAATAGTTTTTCAAACTCTGCAAAATAGGCCTCCGTGGCGGCGATGACCTCCTCATTTGATCCATATCTATTCCCGGCGAGTGACTTTTTCAGATTAGGAAACAGAAAGAAGTCACAAGGGGCCAAATCTGGAGAATACGGTGGATACCAACGATACGGTGGGGCACCAATTCGTAGCGTAATTCGACCAATTTGGCCATGGCAACGGCAGACGTGTGAACCGGTGCGTTGTCGTGGTGAAACAGCACTTTTTTCTTCGCCAGATGGGGTCGTTTTTCTTTAATTCGGCGTCGAATCGGCCCAATAAATCGGCATAGTAAAGCCCTGTAATTGTTTTACCCTTCTGGAGGTAATCGTTGTAGATCACGCCTTGTGAATCCCAGAAAACGGTGGCCATAACTTTTCCGGCCGATTTTACAGTTTTCGCCTTCTTTGGAGCACGTTCCCCGGTCTGGATCCATTGTTTTGATTGCTCCTTGGTCTCTGGTGTGTACCAGTGGATCCAGGTTTCATCGACGGTCACAAAACGACGCAAAAACTCCGCTGGATTCCGCTTAAACAGCGCCAAACACGTCTCCGATGTGGTCTCACGGTTGCGCTTGTTTTCCGGTGTGAGTAAACGCGGCACCCATCGCGCCGACAGCTTTCTCATGCCGAGTTCCTCGTGAAGAATATGATGCACTGTTCCTTCTGAAATGCCTACAGTCTCAGCTAGCTCCCGAACCTTCAATCGGCGATCTGCCAATACGAGATCATGGATTTTTTTAATGTTTTCCTCCGTAGTAGCTGTTTTCGGTGCACCTGGACGTGGTTCATCAAAAACCGACGTACGGCCACGTGCAAACTCGTTGAACCAATTCTTGACGGTGGCCATCGATGGAGAAGAGTCACCGTACACAGCATCCAAGCGCTCTTTGATTTCGAAGCGCGTTTTCCCTTCCAAAAATAGGAATCGAATCACCGAACGATATTGCTCTTTTTCCATTTTTGTAAAACCGATCGACACGTTCGCTTCCATAAGTTGTAAAATTAAAACAAATTAAGGGATTGGAATGAAAATTTGAAAAAAGAATTAAAAAAGAATGTGCTACACTGTGTTTAAACTCTTTTGAAACTACAGCGACCTCTGGCGATGAGGCTCGGTACTTATTGAATGCACCTCGTACCTTATAGTAACAAAATTACGTGCTCTGGCGCAATTTTAGAAAATAGTCCTCTTTATTATATTGGATAGTTGGGTGATAAGTGCAGGAGTAGGTATTTCTCATTTGACTCTGTGACTCCATTTTTTTTTCTTATTCGATAGTCAGCGCCATCTGCACAACACCAACGGAACTTCAGCAGTGAACAAGGTTGGAACCACGAGTACCAACGAACACGGGTGTAGTTCTATCATTGCGCTTGGTTGTATTAGGTATAGCATAGATGGCGTTTTGTGTTCTAATTGGAATAAATTTACACTGGTGTCCATAATACTTATGATGATTTGATCAAAGATGTTTGAAAATATTCAACAATAGATATCTCTACATACAACTAGTTGCATGTGAGGTGGTTTAAGCAGTTTTTTTAAAGTCATTTTTTTTTTTTTTTAATTCTTACACATAACCGTTTCTACAGTATTACAATATTCTCGACTTGACAAAAATAACAGCTATTTTTTTAGTACATTACGCTTTCAGTTGTAGCTGCCTTTCTCTCTCTATCTTAGAAAACTTAAATCACAACTAAAAATAGCCATGTCTCTAAGTGCGTTTTCCCACTTAGATGAATTTATTTACTAACACACTCGAAGGAAACAGACCTATTCAAATGACGTCACATGTGCAGTCAAGTGCACAACACACATTATCCAACGATACTAGACTATAGGGCTTTCATAGCGGTTTTCAGACACTGAAATTTCTATTCCCAAAGGTTGCCTGGTAGAAATTGCTGCTTTAGCAATAAGGCCGCCTATATTGTACTGTCACGTTTGTTCCTTTTTATTTCTGTTATATGTGTTTCTTTGTGCAATAAAGAATTTTGTATTGTATTGTAAATGTTATGCAAGTATTTCCTACATGCCGGGTGTAAGGGACAGCGTTCGCAAACGGAGAGGAGTTGCTCACTCAACGAAACTGCACTTCCCATTCTTCTTCTGTCGAGTGGGTATCCAGTTTATGACCCGATGAACCCTGGTGTCAGAGATTTTAAACGCCTAGTAGCACAGCTAATAGGCCTCTGACATGGTTTGAGTAACGACCACTATCAAAGACAGCGACCGGGACCGACGGCTTGACGTGCCCTCCGAAGCACGGAATCTTTTTTCTTTTCGGACAATCAGGTGATTCAGCCTGCAATGTCCTAACCAAACTGGGAAAAACCTTACAAAGCGATAAATTGACAAATACCACTTTGTGTTCCCCCCCTGGGAATCGAACCCAGGACCTCCGGATCATAAGCCCAAGGCCACTAGACCACGGATAACGTGACCACTTCGATCAGACAATTTGTATGAAAAATCATATACATATTTTATTTCACTTACTGGAAAAAATCCTGCGAATAGTTGTTTCGTTCCGTTGACTGAGCTACCCCAATCAGTTTGGACTCCTGATCCGGAGGTCCTGGGTCGATTCCCAGGGGGGAAACACAAAGTTGATATTTGAGAATTTATCACTATGTGAATTTTTCCCCAGTTTGGTTAGGACATTGCAGGTTGAATCACCTGATTGTCCGAAAATAAAAAGATGTTGTGCTTCGGAGGGCACGTTAAGCCGTCGGTCCCCTGTCGATGTCTTTGATAGTGGTCGTTACTCAAACCAAGTCAGAGGCCTGATAGTTGTGCTACTAAGGCGGTTTAAAAACTCTGACACCAGGGTCCATCGGGCCGATAGACTCGATACCCACTCGACAGAAGAAGAAGACTCTATCCATTAAAAGAAACCGCATCAAAATCCGTTGCGTAGTTTTAAAGATTTATGCATACATAGAGGGATGTAGGGACAGAGAAAGCGACTTTGTTTTATACTATGTAGAACTCACTACCTACATGTTTCGAGCTGCATAGGTACAGCTCCCAACACTTCAAAGTTAGAGTGAAGGGTCATCTTGAGCATGCTCCATCGTCGACTCCGTCTCTGTTTTCCATGATCTACAGTGGAGAAGACCATACCCATTAGGAACAAAAACAACATCAGCAATATTATGAAGTCTCTTGAGTTACTTAATCAAAGTAAAAACTTCAGAATTACTTTTCTTCTATCTACTTAATTCACTCTCTCATCTCTTCTCTCACTACCGTAGGTCAGCTGGTAGAGATTTCTTTTTAGCTGTTCCTGTTGTGTTATTATTTTTTATGTTTGTGTCCTCTGTATGATTATGTGTGCAATAAACTGTTAAATAAATAAATAGACTATCATATCGTAAGTGTCTTTCGCCAACTACCGTTGAATAATGTGCTCTATCCATCGTGGTGTTTCATGTCAAAGCCAACTTTTGAACTTTATTCAAATTATTCAGTTGATAAAATTGAGATAATTACTGGGGAAACGTGCAAAAGCGCGTCAAAATTTAGTGGAAAAAGTGTAAAACCATAGAGTATAAATCGCCTGTCCTTTTTCGATTTAGTTACTTTAAAAGTGACAGATAGCTTTTACTTAGCAGTGGTCAATGCCAACTTTTGGACTTCATTCAAATTATTCGGTTGATTTATGATATTTTTATACGTCCTGCTAGATTCAGTTTTAGTAAGCATTTTATGTGTCAAATATTGAAATTATTTTCTACACAAAATCATCGGGTTTATTATATTACATAGAGTGGTTTAGTGGACAGCCCTGTACAAAACTCATATAGTACGGTTGGCTTGTATTGCCCTCAAGTAAAATCAACAATGGATGACGTCACAGCTCTGTATATTTATGAGTTTTGTTACCAACTTCTGAGTCACATTCTGGAGCTTGGATATAAAAACTAGCCAGATCAGTTTGTTTAGCAAATAGATACCATTGTGTATGCATTTTTTCTAAGGGTTTTATGAGTCTAGCTAGATATTATATAAAGTAAGCTGTATGTATGGTCCCAATAAAAATAAATTAAATTGATTTATTTCAGACCATATTACGAGGGTCATTCAATAAATACTTAGCCTACAAAAAGAAAACGAAAATTTTGGAAAAGTGGCAATTTATTTTTCAACAAAGTCTCCTTTTAGTTCTATACACTTAGCCCAGCGATGCTCCAACTTTTTTAACCCGTCCGAAAAATAGTTTTTGTCAAACTCTGCAAAATAGGCCTCCGTGGCGGCGATGACCTCCTCATTTTGATCCATATCTATTCCCGGCGAGTGACTTTTTCGGATTAGGAAACAGAAAGAAGTCACAAGGGGCCAAATCTGGAGAATACGGTGGATGGGGCAGCAATTCGTAGCGTAATTCGACCAATTTGGCCATGGCAACGGCAGACGTGTGAACCGGTGCGTTGTCGTGGTGAAACAGCACTTTTTTCTTCGCCAGATGGGGTCGTTTTTTCTTTAATTCGGCGTCGAATCGGCCCAATAAATCGGCATAGTAAAGCCTTGTAATTGTTTTACCCTTCTGGAGGTAATCGATGTAGATCACACCTTGTGAATCCCAGAAAACGGTGGCCATAACTTTTCCGGCCGATTTTACAGTTTTCGCCTTCTTTGGAGCACGTTCCCCGGTCTGAATCCATTGTTTTGATTGCTCCTTGGTCTCTGGTGTGTACCAGTGGATCCAGGTTTCATCGACGGTCACAAAACGACGCAAAAACTCCGCTGGATTCCGTTTAAACAGCGCCAAACACGTCTCCGATGTGGTCTCACGGTTGCGCTTGTTTTCCGGTGTGATTAAACGCGGCACCCATCGCGCCGACAGCTTTCTCATGCCGAGTTCCTCGTGAAGAATATGATGCACTGTTCCTTCTGAAATGCCTACAGTCTCAGCTAGCTCCCGAACCTTCAATCGGCGATCTGCCAATACGAGATCATGGATTTTTTTAAAGTTTTCCTCCGTAGTAGCTGTTTTCGGTGCACCTGGACGTGGTTCATCAAAAACCGACGTACGGCCACGTGCAAACTCGTTGAACCAATTCTTGACGGTGGCCATCGATGGAGAAGAGTCACCGTACACAGCATCCGAGCGCTCTTTGATTTCGAAGCGCGTTTTCCCTTCCAAAAATAGGAATCGAATCACCGAACGATATTGCTCTTTTTCCATTTTTGTAAAACCGATCGACAAGTTCGCTTCCATAAGTTGTAAAATTAAAACAAATTAAGGGATTGGAATGACAATTTGAAAAAAGAATTAAAAAAGAATGTGCTACACTGTGTTTAAACTCTTTTGAAACTACAGCGCCCTCTGGCGATGAGGCTCGGTACTTATTGAATGCACCTCGTACATTACAGTCATGTTAGCAATTATTTGTCCATATATAATTAGATTAAGTTTGAATTAAAGATGTTAATTTAAATTAAATTAAATTGATCAATTAATTAAATAATACTTAGGTATGTTCTGTTATGATGTACCTACTTATATATTACATTGTTGTTGTTGTTGACCAATAAACACGCATGATTGCTTCAGAAACATTCAACATGACAAATACATAAATTAAGCTGAAATATAAATTGACAAAAGTTATAGACACATCTTACTTATGCTAGACGTTTTTAAATATAATTTTATGTCATATTCAAATATAAGTCAAATATATTGAATATGACATAAAATTATATTAAATCTCTCTCTCTCTTATGCACTCGATTATGGACACGATCCGTGCAGTGTGTAAACCGTACTAAGTGTGTTGACGGTAATTTTTTTTTGTTTTGCACTTTGCGGGGTAAGGGACAGCGTCCCGCAAGCTGATGGGGGTTGCTCAGTCAACTACACTGAAGGACTTCCACTGGCGTTTATTTTTGGGAAGAGATAAAGAAAATTGGCTTTTCCATACGAATTGTCTGATTGAGGTGGACATTTTGTATGGAAAAGCAATTTATTTTATTTAACTTCCTGAAAGAATTTCCTGGTGGAAGTGGTTCAGTGTCGTTGACTGAGTAGCCTCTTTCAGTTTGCGGGACGCTGTCCCTTACACCCGCTATTGGTTTTTTAAGGTGGCGATAGAGCATAAGTGGTGCCCCCATCAGTAAAAAAAATCAAAACACATCATGTCCTTAGCTTTATCCCGTATCTCACGGAGTCGGCTACCTAATCTAGGTGATTGAACGAGGGTACTGGTATTTACACAGAGCGACTGCCATCTGCGCTCCGCAACCCAGAAGGGAAACCAGACCCAATCCTAGATTAGGTCAGTTTTTAAGCCGCCAATGCTTACCACTGGCCTCTGACATGGCAAAAATCCGGTGCAACAGACTTGAGTAATGGTTATGGAGATAATTTGGAACCTTATAAATTGGCGATTCTTAGTTCGTTGTAGTAACAGGTAGAAAAAATGTCGTTGGTGGCCGTTATTCGCAATTTTTCTTCCTGTTACTACAACGAGCTGTGAATTGCTAATTTATAAGGTTCAAAATTATCCTAATTATAATTACTATTGGAGTCTGTTAGACCGGTTTTTCGATTCACTGCGTTTTTAGTGATTTATGATTATTTTCCTGTTGGCGGCGCCACTTAGCACTTATCGCCACCTTCAGTATGTAAACCGTACTGAGTATGGTGACAGCAAATTATTTTTAACCGACTTCAAAACAAAAAGGAGCAGGTTCTCAATTCGGCAGTATGTTTTTTTTTGTGTGTATGTTTCCTCATAATTCATATTTGTTTTTGCACTTATAGTGCCATTTTAAATTCAAAATGTGAGAAACAGAAAAACAAAAATTTCATCCGTAGACATGATTTGAACAACCGCATATATATAGTATTGATATGCGAACCTTATTATTTGGTACATTTTCTTATTTTATGCTATAAAGAAACATATTAATTTTACTATGCTGTCTCCATGCTCTATAGTTTTCAACATAAAATCAGAATGACCTGTAATTTCTAATAGCATGGACAAACAAGTTATTTTTTCTTCATAGAATGACTTCAATCGTTTTTATGCGATGATTCTACCAAAGTCACTGTACAGAGAAAACGCTGGTATTAAAAAACATTAAAACAAATAATGAAGATTACACAATACAATATACTTTATTGGACAAAACACAGAAATTACAAATTGCTAAAAAGAAAAGTAGTACAATTGGCGGCCTTATTGCTAATGTAGCAATATCTTCCAGGCAATAGGAAACAGAGGAGCAAAATAAATTGACGCGGGTCAGATTACCAGTGGTTTTTTTTTTTCAATCCAACCTAAAACTAGACACAAAATTGGTTAAAATGAGGAAGGGTATGTTAAAATACAAGTGGAAGAACAAAACAGTTTATAATTTGATATTATTAATTTTAAGAGGGTTCCTGTATATTGCAATTTAGGCGACAGGCTGACAACCTGTCACTACAGCAATATACCTGGAAATCTATCTTAAACAACCCTCAAAACTTTGTCAGTCGTGGCGGAAACTACCTTTGTTTAGGTAGTTTACGCTCTGCCTACCCCATTAGGGATAAAGGCGTGATTATATGTATGTATGTATTATATTAAAAAGTCTCTGAATTAAATAATTTTCAGTTTAATGGATTGAAGCTGAAACTAAGTGTTATTCAAATTCCAATATTCCTGTATTACTCGGTTGATGATCAGATCAATCAAATAAATTTGTTTATTACAAACTAAAAGTCAAAAGTCTGTTTTGGTGGTGGAAAGAAATTATACCCATGGTAAATGGAAATATTGGTTGCAATTTATTTATTTATTGATAATAACTTATTTACTACACTTACAGTAAAACCAATGCGTGTAGTAAATTAAAAAGATACAAAGACAATACAACAAAAATAAAACATAAATTAAATAACACTTCTTTGACACTCAGGTAAATAAATAAAAAAAATAAGATCAAACACAAAATTAACTTAAAAAACTAATACAATTATTTAAAAAAAAAGCAATATCAGGTGTAAGAGACAGCGTCCCGTAAACTGATAGGAGTTGCTCAGTCAACGACACTGAACAACTATCAGCAGGATTTTTACAGGAAGTGAAAATAAAAATGGCTTTTCGATACAAATTGTCTGATCAAGATAAACATTTTGTCTGGAAAATCCAACTATTTTTTTACTTCCTAAAAAAATATCCTGCTGATAGTTGTTCAGTGTCATTGACTGAGCAACACCTATCAGTTTGCGGGACGCTGTCCCTTACACCTGGTATAATCAACCAACAAGACATCTAAATGTCAGTATAATACCTACTTCTTTATGTTAATAAATAGTTGAATGGGGTTTCCCATACTGTGTGTAACAACGCTCCTATGAATACTTGCAAATGTATGACATACATACATACATACATAAATCACGCCTTTATCCCTTACGGGGTAGGCAGAGCGTTTAACGCCTCGTAAAAGGCGCTTTCGCCACGTCTGACAAAAATTAAGGGCAATTTTAGATTGTAATATGTATTGCTATAGTGACAGGTTGTCAGCCCATCGCCTAAAAATTACAATACACTGTAACCCTCGAGTCCCTTTTGCTGACTTCAACAGCATGCCCGGGAGGAAGGGCAGCTGGAACATTCTATGTTTTTCTATCTCTCCCAGTCCAGCATGGAAGAAATGTATGAGACCTATTTGAATCTTGTTTGATTCCCATACAAGTATGCTAAATGATTTCTTAGATTCGTTTCGGAGGGATTAAAATATTATAGAGGAGGAATTCTACCTATGAAACTGAACAACTTTACTGAAGGAACATAAGTCAACGTTTGGAAAAACCGCAGTTCAATAGAATCAAAAAAACATTTTGTACAGGGGGGCAATTTTAATGTCTATTCCGATTCGGCCTAGGTATGTGTCGTAGAGTAAAGTTTTAAGGATAGCATTAGCCTCCACAGGAAGGGGGTTCCGCTCGAAATTTGCTGCAGAAATGGGGGTTCCGCATGAAAATCGAATGGAATTACACCCTGTATATATCTACCTATTCTAGCGCATAGTAATGAAACAAAATGCAGCAAATGAGTGGTTGTGTTACGGCAACGTGGGTGCTGCGACGGCGGCGCGGCAGCAGCAGCATAGCAGCATCTCACCAGCATCAAAGGAACGCTGAGAGCTCTCCGCTTGTCCGCCACAACATAATGACATAATTGGCGGGCTGCGGGGTGCGGGGCGCGGGCGGCGGGCGCATGCGCGGCTTTGACGGCCAAGGTCGAGGCCGCGCGATTCTGCCGCGCGCCGCCGCGTCGGCCGGTCCTCGCGCCGCGCGCCCTCTTCTGGAAACACCTTATATGAGGGCTAAGTGCGCAGTTCCCGCGAGTGCTCCCATCACCAGAAGTAACCCAAGGTAATCTCTCCACCAGCTCGACGCGCAGTGCACGCCCAGCGCGCCTGGGCCGGTGCTACTTCCACCGGTTGTGTAATGTTTGTAATCACGCTACCTATGTTATGTATACGTATACCTATCGGCGCATGTTTTTCAGATAAAATATCTAAACACTGTGAAGCTAGCTGAGGTATTTTAGACTCATTATGTCGAATGACGGCAGAATAATTTCAAGCGTGTACTTAAATCGAGGACGGAATGGCGGAATTATTTCTTTAATACACGAAATTGTAGGTCTCACCTCGCGTTGTTCACCTCACGTTATTGAGCGCTAATCGTTTGAGCAAACATCTCATTGAACAATGATTTTGCATTTAATAACTAGGCGTGACTAGCTGACTATGTACCTATTATCATATCGCATGTGTTACCTTTATCTACGCCCCGTTTGCATACTCTCCTAATCTCTTTGTCCGACTATAAATAACCATTATCGATTCCTTAACGAGACTGTTTGTTGGAACCATTTTGCGTAAATTCTAAATCGAGTTCCATTCTTACCTTGGTACTGGCTGATTCTCGAAACATTAAAATCTTCTTTTTATAATTATCTTCACGGAAAGTTTCGTCTATGCATTTACTTTTTTTAGCGGCCAAGTGCGTACGTAAAACGGATCGCGTCACCCAGCTATCCACGTCAGTACTAGGAGGCTTTTCGCCGAGTGACGTCATCATCGCCTACGCCGAGCCGCAGGGCGTATGTATTGTATCTAGATAGAACCGTGATTAGGCATTATTCAACATCTATAAGCGTTAGGCTTTATTATATAAGGATACAAACAAACAGTCATGTAATGTCTGTATGTCTTACGGAATGGGAGTGTCGACGGATTGATAGAACGCATTTTAGCCACATAGGATAACAAATTATGGGGCGTATTGTGTATTGCTATATGTAGTGAGAAATTGTCAGTGCATCAAATTATGTGATTATTCATCTTTTGGAATCCTAAGTTTAAAATCAATGTCATAATAATATCATGAATAATGATTGTGTTTTGTGGCTTTACATGACCAAAGACAAAACTGAGTTTAAACATTGGGTCAAACTCTATCATTAAGGTCTAAAGTACTTTTGATGATCATTTTATTATCAACGTACTAATAAAGAATAAACTTTAGTCCCATTTGAATAAGTCAGTCTCTAAGGTTATTTTTTATCAGAATCAATACAGAAAAAATAAAAACATAAAAATGTGCTAGCCGCATTTCCTCCCGGGCATGCTGTAAAAACCAGATAAGGGATCCGACGGTGTCATATACCTAAAAATCTATCTTAAATAACCCAACTTTTCAAAACTGTCAATCTTGTCAGTCGTGGCGAATGACCTTTGTTTTGGTCGTGTACGCTCTATCTTCCCCATAAAGGCGTGATTTTGTGTATGTAGGTTTAAATACAATTTATTGCTAGGAAGTAAACAATCAAAAGAAGAATTGTCTCAATTATGTTGTTCACAAGCAAAACATGAAATTATAAACAAAGGTCATGTCATGCATCTAAGTACTATTCGTAGGCGGAACAATTCTTATAAAATAAATTATTTATAAAAATGTTTGTTTGGATGACATGCCAGAAAATATATTGCTCGAGTAAATGAAATAAATTTTATGGCAAAAAGAGAGACATGCCAGTGCTTTTAGGCTTTCTGGATAAATTCGTTCTATTTCTTACTCTATTTCGATCACTATTGGTGATTTCTAGCTATAGAGTCAAGACCACTACAAAAATATTCTTGTTAAGCTATTTTAATAATTGCTGACTATATAACAACAAAGTTGTGAACGAGTTTATCTATTCCCCCTAGAATCTTCCCTATGTATGTTCACGCACACAATCACAACTCTATCCCGACACACACGTACAGCATCTTACACCAGACCATAGTTACATTGTATCGACGATGGGATGTGCATGTGTGCGTCTCACCCATCCCCCAGAACTAGGTCAGATAGGGTTGCCACGACACCTGCCGGTCTTCTGCGGAAACCGGCCGGTTTTTTGCGCGTCTAGCTGTTCCTAGAATAATAAAAATAATCTAGATTATTAGGGTTGCAATTTGTTTCGGTTGGTAGGGTTCGAGAAGTAGTGAAGCTTATGCTCGAGCATTTTGTACATGTAGGCCTTTTTGGATATGCAGTTTTAAGCAGCTATTTACAGTAAAAAAATATTTATAAAATCTATTGAGAGATTAAGTGAACATCTTTGTTTAATGTTATTTTATGACTGTGTAGGTTTCCTGTGGCAATTTCTTTTTCGAATTAAGCAGTTTTTTCAACGCTTCGAGGCATCATTATTAAATCTGTACATGGATATTATAGATGTTTTAACAATTAATGGTGGAACTGGAACAAAAAATTAATTACTTGAGTATAAATTCCACACATTGTACTTCATGATTTCTAATTTTAACCGCCACGTGTTTTCCATCCTATTAACATTATTACCTTATAGTAGTACAGACATATATATAAACCCTATCTAAATATTTAATAAGCATCTTTTTAAAGTAGATAAACTTAAAAAAAAAGATATCTAGTGTAAATGTGTAAAAGTATTAAATTTATAATAAAGACGGACCAATAAAATTGGTTTATAAAAATTTACAAAACCTTTTTTATTCATATTAAAATTTCGGAAACGGATTTCACGCACAATTTAGTACTTGTTTTATTTAGCATCGCAAATGGAAATACACATATCCCTTGATTAAAGGATTTAGTAGAGCATCAAATTAAAATTAAAGTGACCTTCGCCACACCACAATCCTAATTCGATATAATTTTGTATTTGCAGTACTAACAAAATTGCTAACAAAAAAGCTAAAAATAAAACACGTGGGTTTAAAGTATGTTGTAGGTGTACTATAGGAGTGGTGATCGCGCCACCCCTAGCGCGGGGTTGGAAGCTGCGGGGGTGAGGGTGCCTCCCCCGCGGGGGGGCGGGGCCGGCTCTCGCGCCGGTATCGATCGCCGCCCACAGATTAAATTTGTTTATTGATGCCGAGCGAATATGAGCGACAACTCACCTTTTTTTTCATCGGGTATAATCGGGACTTGTGTTTGTTGAGATAGAAAATTGGGGGTTGGTAAAATTATTTGTAATAATTACGCACAGACGTTCACAATCATTCTAAATAAATACTTGTTTTGAAAGTAAACAATGGTTCGTAGCTGCCTACTGCTACGGCGTAATAAATGCAGTTTAATATATTTAATTTTAAAACGCTCTGTAAAATTTAAGAAAAATGTTCAAGACGTACCTACCATAAAGAATATGTTCAAGTGCAGTTTTTATAATATTAAAACAACTTTCTCAAATAAATTGAACTGAATAGTCAAATAAATCTTCGAACCGTACACTCTGCTACCTATAGTAATTTTATTTCGTATGCTAGATAAAAATATGATTTCCTATTTCATATGATTATGACATGACATAGGAAGGACCGTCAACTTTTATGTGGATATTTTATTTACTTTCTTTAACTGCCTCAGTGTTCTAGTGGTCAGAGCCATGGGCTTACGATCTGGCGGTCCGGGGTTCGATTCCCAGGGGGGGGGACAAAGTTGATATTTGGCACTTTATCAGTTTGTTAGGTTTTCCCAACTTTGGTTAGGACATTGCAGGATGAATCACCCGATTGTCCGAAAAGTAAAAGGATTCCATGCTTCGGAAGGCAAGTTAAGTGTCTGTCTTTGATACTGGTCGTTACTCAAACCATGTCAGAGGCCATTAAGCTCTTAAGCTGTGCTATTAGGTTTAGTCTATTAATAAATACATACATAGTGCTTTACCTAGATCGTATCGGCTACTAAAGACATAAACCCGATAGTAGATATAATTTGGAGAAACGGCTTAACTTGCGCCACTATAAATAACCATTGCTTCTATCTATAGGTACAGATACAAATCAGACTTATTGCTAATGAGACAAGTTATAAAGAGATGCCTATATTTTTTATTTATTTGCTTCCATGCTGGACTAGGAGCGAAAGAAAAATATAGAATGTGCCAGCTGCATATCCTCCCGCGCAAGCTGTAAAAATCAGCAAAGGGATTCGAGGGTTTCAGTATTGTGATTTAGGCGATGGGCTGACAACCTGTCACTATAGCAATATACAGATCCATCTAGAATAACCCTCAAAATTTGTCAGACGTGGCGGAACGACCTATATTTAGGTAGTTTATGCTCTGCCTACCCCATTAGGGATAAAGGCGTGATTATATGTATGTATGTATATTTTTTATTTCACGTGTCAATGTATTCGATAATATAAGAAGTCCGTCAAATAAGTAGTTGAAAAAAGCTACAGCACTAGATCTATTATATTTCTTCCATGCTGGACTGGGAGCGAGAGAAAAATATAGTATGTGCCAGCTTCCAGGCATGCTGTAAAAACCAGCGAGGGTTTCTGTATATTGCAATTTAAGCGATAGGCCGACAATCTGTCACTAGAACAATATACTAATAAATATATTTTAAAAACCTCTCAAAACTTTGTCAGATGTGGCGGAAGTACCTTTATTTAGGTCGTTTACGCTCTGCCTACCCCATTAGGGATAAAGGCGTGATTATATGTATGTATGTACTAAATCTAAAATTACAACAAAAACTATATGATCTGTAAATAAAGTAAAAATGTGAAACTACAAACTCTATTATAAATAATCTACTGTCTCTACAATAGGTTATTATTTATTACGGAATTATAACCGCGATTATATTTATTTTTACCTCGATATTCTTCTTCTAAGCAAGTGGATTCTCGAGTCGAACGGCGACCCGATGAATCCGGGTGTCAGATTTTTCAATCCGCCTAGTAGCACAGCTGTTAGGCCTCTGACATGGTTTGAGTAACGACCACTATCAAAGACAGTGATCGGGACCGTCGGCTTAACGTGCCCTCCGAAGCACGGAACCCTTTTTCTTTTCGAACAATCAGGTGAATCAGCCTGCAATGTCCTAACCAAACTGGGGAAAAACCTCTCAAAGTGATAATTTGACAAATATTTCAAAGCGCATTACACGCTCCACGGTCACACTTAGTAGTTAATCTAACTCCGTGGTCTGGTGATCTGGAGGTCCTGGGTTCGATTCCCAGGGGGGAACACAAAGTTGATAATTGTCAATTTATCACTTTGCGAGGTTTTTTGAGGGTTTGGTTGACATTGCAGGGTGAATCACCTAATTGTCCGAATAAGGAAAAGGATTCCGTGCTTCAGAGGGCACGTTAAGCTATCGGTCCTGGTCGCTGTCTTTGAGAGTGGCCGTTACTCAAACCATGTCATTGGTCTAATAGCTGTGCTACTAGGCGGTTTGAAAACTCTGACACCAGGGTTCATAGGGTCGTTCGACTCGAGAATTCTCTCGCTAAGAAGAAGAAGAAGCTTTTAATATTACATCAGGAATCAGGGAGATTATGGGGTGGGCGATGCTATTCTGACTTAACACCATAACTTTGATCTGAACCATAACGGTTTTTAAAACAAAAAAAATACTATAACTATGCTGTACATGTTGCTGTAAGCTCCCCAAATAAAATAAAATAAATAAAACATACTTTTCATGGTCAGCCATGTAGTTGGCAGGGAGCATGCTGTAGCGGAAATTTAATACTTCAGATATTGTTACTACGTAGATCTAATATTATACATACTTATAAAGGTATTTTATAATAATTATGAAAACAGGTGTAAGGGAAAGCATCCCGCTAACTGATAGGGGCTTCTCAGTCAACGCCAGTGAATAACTTCCACCAGGAAATTCTTTCAGGAAGAAAAAAAAATGGCTTTTCCATACAAAATGTTCACCACGATCAGACAATTTGTATGGAAAACCCATTATTTTTTTCACTTCCTGAAAATAAATATGCTTTTAGTTGTTCAGTGTCGTTGACTAAGCAACCCCTATCAGTTTACGGGACGTTGTCCCTTACACCTGGTATAAATTCTTCTATGCTGGACTGGGAGCGATAGAAAAGCATTGAATGTTCGAGCTGTCCTTCCTCCTGGACATGCTGTAGAAGTCGACATGAAGGGAATTGAGGGTGTCAGTGGATTGCAATTTAGGCGATGGGCTGACAATCTGTCACTACAGCAGCGATACCCATTACAGTCTAAATTTGGCCTTAATTTTTGACCTACGTGGGGAAGGCGTCTTTTAAGAATGGTTTTACGCTTTGCCTACCCCGTAAGGGATAGCGATGTGACTTTTGTATGTATGGGAATTAAAAAAATAGTAAATCATATATAAAAATGGCGTCATTATCATGTACCTGCCTATATGTGTCGTTATCAACCAGCTATGATAATGCTATCGTGTCGAGATCGTGATCTCAAATCGATCTGCTTATTCGGTGATTATACTTTCTGTGAAATTGGATCAAGATTCGCATACGAAATAAAGAAGTGGATGTATGTGTGATGTATGTAAATGTCCGTAGACTTAGTATCAGAACGGAATGAAAAGACTCTTTTTTAAAGTTTTTTTTTACCAGTTAGATACTGATTCCTTTTCTATTTTAAGGCAAACCTTTAAGAGGAAAGACCATCTGGGAAGAAACTAAGAATAAGGTATTTAAAGAATCTCTTGCCGTTGCGCTGCACCCGAATTGTAGGTATCCAATCATCCAATATCTCGTACAAAGTAATATCTTGGTTTGTGTAATTTATGCAAGCAATAACAAGCAAATAATATTTCCCTAGTAACATAAAGTAAAATTGCTAAAGCAAAGAAGGATTGGTACGAGTATGTACAAGAGGTTTAATATATATTTTCGAAGAGGTTAAATATATTCTTTATTGCATTAAAAATTAAATATACAATTCAACTTAAAAATTAAGACAATAGGTAAGCTTATCTCTAAAAGAGATCTCTTCCAGCCAGCCTAATAGAGATAAAAGATGGAAATTAACGGGAATCGTTTTAATAAATGAAATAAAATAAAATAATCAGAATTTTAAACATTGTCCAATTCAATTTGTTATGAAAACAAATGTAGCTTTATATTTTAAGTTTAGTTCTAAATATTGCAACTAGATATGACATGTAATTAATAATTTTGACCTAATAAATTACATATAATCACGCCTATATCCCTAATGGGGTAGGCAGAGCGTAAACGACCTAAACAAAGGCCGTTCCGCCGCGTCTGACAAAGTCTTGAGAGCCATTCAAGAAAGATTTGTACATGTATTGCTGTAGTGACAGGTCGTCAGCCCATCGCCTAAATTACAATATACTGAAACCCTCAAATCCCATAGCTGGTTTTTACAGCATGCTCGGGAGGAAATGCAGCTGGCACATTCTATGTTTTGCTCTCACTCCCAGTCCAGCATGGAAGATATAATAAATTATTCTATTCTTATCTGAAATAAATTATCATAGTATTTGGAGTTAACCGAGAGCAAGAACACGAAGTAGGAAAAAAACTAGTCACCGAAGTTGTATAAAAAAGCAGACTTCATGTCTGTCTGTGACTAAAATAAAATATTCATTAGGTTTAGTTCCATAGTTGCGACTAAGGTCTTGTAACTATGCAAAATTGAGATGCCGGAAAAAAAATGCGGAGATTTAATTTTTTTTTTATTGACAAATCCATCCCCTTCGATTATGATTTTGTATAATCAAATAAATAAATAATAAAATATTCTTCTTTGTCCCTAACGGGTTAGGCAGAGCGTAAACTACCTAAACAAAGGTCGTTCCGCCACGTCTGACAAGTTTTGAGGGTGTTATAATACAGATTTGTAGGTATATTGCTGTAGTGACAGGTTGTCAGCCCATCACCTAATGTGCATGTAATCGTACACTAACTTATCTAAAATATGAATATGCAAAATTTACTATTGAGTCTACAAATAATTTATGTATTTTCCGAAGTGTAAGACTGACGCCTAAACTAAGGCTCGTATTTATAAGCAATCTTAAGATTGAGAGCAATATAAAGTATGGATTTAACAGACCACATAGTACTGACATGAAGTTTTTAATACCAATTCAAACTAGTTGTCAGTCTCAAGTGCTGTTTATCATTATGGGCCTAAGTATACAAAATACCAGCACTATAGGTCACCAGGCCCTATTCGTGCAATGACTATACGTATAATTGACTAAGATATAATCTTATTCGAAGATCCGAGGGTTTTAGTATATTGCAATTTAGGCGATGGGCTGACAACCTGTCACTATAGCAATATACCTACAAATCTATCCTATATAACCCTCGAAACTTTGTCAGACGTGACGGAACGACTTTTGTTTAGGTCGTTTACGCTCTACCTACCCCATTAGGGATAAAGGCGTGATTATATGTATGTGTGTGTGTATATATACTAATTAGTGTTGTTTTGGCTGACCGTAGGCGGATTTTACTTAAATCAATACCATCCAGTAGTACTCCTGTTCATTGCTAGAACCGCCTCCGATCTGATCTCGTCCGTTAGAAGGTGTTATTAACACGTACGGGGTGTTAGGGACAGCGTCCCGCAAAGTGATTGGGGTTGCTCGGTTAACAACACTGAACAAGTACCACCAGGTTCTTTTTTTAGGAAACGAAAAGAATATTTTTCTCTTCCATACAAATTTTCTGATTGAGGTCGTCATTTAGTATGTATGGGAAGGTATCTTTTTTAAATCCCCTGATATAATCATCATCAGTTTGCGGAAGGCTGTCCCTTACACCCGGTATAATTAATTTCAGGGCCGATGGTTTCAGGATCGCTTTTCAGTAGGTTTAAACTTATTCGCGTATTTTTTCATATTCATTGGGAACATATATACGAGGGGCGGCTGATATAAAATCTACTTTGTTAAAGAAAGTTTTGAAAATCGAACTGGCCATTGCAAAATCATATTCTATATTTATTCCTTTTTCAAAGTTATGACGCTCTTTTTTTTCGCTTGCTTTTGTTTTTTTGGCGCGGCTTTGATTTCACCATGTCGAAAGAAAATTACAAAATGATGAAATTTGAGCATTGAGCAGTGATTAAATTCCTAAGTAAAGAAGGAAATACGCCTACGCAGATCAGAGAGCCATGTTAAAGGTGTTTGGTGATTCAAGTCCTTCTGAATTCGTCATGAAGTTTTGGTCGAAGCAATTTAAACATGGCCGTGAGAGCCTGGAAGACGACACACGTAGTGGAAGGCCAATGTCTGCTGTTACCGCAGATAATGTTGAAAAGGTGAAGAACCTGATTCTTGCAGATCGGCGAATCAAGCAGTGGGAGATAGCCAGAGATGTGGGCAAGGAACGAGTTCATGAAATTATTCACGAACATTTGGGCATGTCCAAGGTGAGCGCGCGTTGGGTCCCTAGAATGTTGACCGCCTTTGACAAACAAAGGCGAGTAGAATGTTGTCAGGCATTTCTAGACCTGGTCAAAGGTAAAGAAGAAGAGACTATCTCTCGAATTGTGACCTGTGATGAAACTTGGATTCGCCAGTGGGATCTGGAAAGCAAACAAGAGTCAATGCAATAGAAATTTAAAGGAGAAAAGCCAAGGAAGTTCGAGGTTCGGCCGTCGGCTGGAAAACTAATGGCCACCGTATTTTGGGATGTCGAAAGGATTTTGATGATAGATTATTTGCCTACAAATACAACAATGAATGCTGAATATTATGCAAACTTGCATGACCAGCTTCGTGAACAAATCAAAGAAAAGCGGAGAGGCAAACTCAGCAAAGGTGTTCTGATTTTACAAGACAATGCTCCTGTACACACAGCCTTAACGGCGAGGTCAGCCCTGAGCAAAAACGGCTTCACAGAAATTAACCATCCACCTTATAGTCCAGATCTGGCTCCCTGTGACTATTTCTTATTCAAAGATTTAAAGAAAAATTGAGGGGTCGCAGATTTTCGACGGACGAAGAAATGAAGGCTGTGACTGACCATTTTGACGAGCAAAATAAAAATTACTATTATAACGGCATGATTTCACTTATTTGCAAATGTCATAAGTGTATTTCACTTGCAGAAGACTATATATAAAAATAAAAAATAAACTAGCCATCAAAGTCTTTTCTTTCATAGTTAGGTAGATTACTTATCAGCCGCCCCTCGTATTGTCCTATATCTGATATCTACATAGTATAAAACAAAGTCGCTTTCTCTGTCCCTATATCCCTATGTATGCATAAATCTTTAAAACTTCGCAACGGATTTTGATGCGGTTTCTTTTAATAGATAGAGTGATTCAAGAGGAAGGTATATGTATAATACATGCATAATATAGTAGAGAAACACTGATAATACCTGTGCGAAGCCGGGGCGGGGCGGGTTGCTAGGTTTGATAATAGTTGGGATAATATATTTGTCCTATCCCTGATAGGATTATCTCAGTGAAGAAAGGTTTTTTTTTTAATAATTTTAGAAAACCCCTTGTTCGTCTTCTTTTGCCACAACACTCCTAGTTTCTCACAAAACTTCATCGCATTTCTTTCTATTTTTAAAAGCGTTGTTCACTCTACAGAACCGAATTAGCTATGCACTCTGCAGTTAAGTATCCGGCACTCTTTATGACGTAAGAGTTAGAGTTAAGAGAGAGAGTTGTTTTAAAAAGTTATTTATAGAAAATATATATTAAACCTCTTGTACATACTCGTACCAATCCTTCTTTGCTTTAGCAATTTTACTTTATGTTACTAGGGAAATATTATTTGCTTGTTATTGCTTGCATAAATTACACAAACCAAGATATTACTTTGTACGAGATATTGGATGATTGGATACCTACAATTCGGGTGCAGCGCAACGGCAAGAGATTATTTAAATACCTTATTCTTAGTTTCTTCCCAGATGCTCTTTCCTCTTAGAGGTTTGCCTTAAAATAAAAAAAAGAATCAGTATCTAACTGGTAAAAAAAAACTTAAAAAAAGAGTCTTTTTAATCCGTTCTGATACTAAGTCTACGGACATTTACATACATCACACATACATCCACTTCTTTATTTCGTATGCGAATCTTGATCCAATTTCACAGAAAGTATAATCACCGAATAAACAGATCGATTTGAGATCACGATCTCGACACGATAGCATTATCATAGCTGGTTGATAACGACACATGTAGGCAGGTACATGATAATGACGCCATTTTTTAAATTCACATACATACAAAAAGTTACGTCTCTATGCCTTACGACCTAGACGCCTTACGAGTGGTTTTACGCTTTGCCTACCCCGAAAGGCATAGAGACGTGACTTTTTGTATGTATGTGAATTTAAAAAATGGCGTCATTATCATGTACCTGCCTACATGTGTCGTTATCAACCAGCTATTTAGATAATGCTATCGTGTCGAGATCGTGATCTCAAATCGATCTGCTTATTCGGTGATTATACTTTCTGTGAAATTGGATCAAGATTCGCATACGAAATAAAGAAGTGGATGTATGTGTGATGTATGTAAATGTCCGTAGACTTAGTATCAGAACGGAATGAAAAGACTCTTTTTTAAAGTTTTTTTACCAGTTAGATACTGATTCTTTTTTTTATTTTAAGGCAAACTAAAGTTTTGAAGTTTTAGAGGAAAGACCATCTGGGAAGAAACTAAGAATTAGGTATTAAAGAATCTCTTGCCGTTGCGCTGCACCCGAATTGTAGGTATCCAATCATCCAATATCTCGTACAAAGTAATATTTTGGTTTGTGTAATTTGTGCAAGTAATATTTCCCTAGTAACATAAAGTAAAATTGCTAAAGCAAAGTAGGATTGGTATGTACAAGAGGTTTAATATATATTTTCTATAAATAACTTTTTAAAACAACTCTCTCTCTTAACTCTAACTCTTACGTCATAAAGAGTGCCGGATACTTAACTGCAGAGTGCATAGCTAATTCGGTTCTGTAGAGTGAACAACGCTTTTAAAAATAGAAAGAAATGCTATGAAGTTTTGTGAGAAACTGAGAGTGTTGTGGCAAAAGAAGACGAACAAGGGGTTTTCTAAAATTATTCCTGCTTAGGTAACCTTTCTTCACTGAGATAACCGTATCAGAGATAGGACAAATATATTATCCCAATTATTATCTAAACTAGCGACCCGCCCCGGCTTCGCACGGGAATTATCAGTGTTTCTCTACTATATTATGCATGTATTATACATATAAACCTTCCTCTTGAATCACTCTATCTATTAAAAGAAACCGCATCAAAATCCGTTGCGTAGTTTTAAAGATTTATGCATACATAGGGATATAGGGACAGAGAAAGCGACTTTGTTTTATACTATGTAGTGATGTATCAGATATAGGACAATATATATGTTCCCAATGAATATGAAAATATACGCCTATTTAAAAAAGCTATCCTGAAACTATCGGCCCTGAAATTAATTATACCGGGTGTAAGGGACAGCCTCCCGCAAACTGATAGGGGTTGCTCAGTCAACAAAACTGAAAAACTTTCACGAAAAATTATATCACGGGATTAAAAAAAAAATACCTTCCTTCTTAGTATGCTAAATGACTACCTCAATCAGACAATTTGTTTGGAAGAGCAAAATTTATATTTCGTTTCCTGAAAATTAAACCTGGTGGTACTTGTTCAGTGTTGTTAACCGAGCAACCCCAATCACTTTGCGGGACGCTGTCCCTTACACCCCGTATGTGTTAAGCACACCTTCTAACGGACGAGATCAGATCGGAGGCGGTTCTAGCAATGAACAGGAGTACTACTGGATGGTATTGATTTAAGTAAAATCCGCCTACGGTCAGCCAAAACAACACTAATTAGTATATATACACACACATACATATAATCACGCCTTTATCTCTAATGGGGTAGGTAGATCGTAAACGACCTAAACAAACGTCGTTCCGCCACGTCTGACAAAGTTTCGAGGGTTATATATAAGGTAAATAAATAAAAAATAAAAAATGTAGGTATATTGCTGTAGTGACAGGTTGTCAGCCCATCGCCTAAATTGCAATATACTAAAACCCTCGGATCTTCGAATAAGATTATATCTTAGTCAATTATACGTATAGTCATTGCACGAATAGGGCCTGGTGACCTATAGTGCTGGTATTTTGTATACTTAGGCCCATAATGATAAACAGCACTTGAGACTGACAACTAGTTTGAATTGGTATTAAAAACTTCATGTCAGTACTATGTGGTCTGTTAAATCCATACTTTATATTGCTCTCAATCTTAAGATTGCTTATAAATACGAGCCTTAGTTTAGGCGTCAGTCTTACACTTCGGAAAATACATAAATTATTTGTAGACTCAATAGTAAATTTTGCATATTCATATTTTAGATAAGTTAGTGTAAGATTAGTGAGAAAATAATCATTTTTATTATTTATTTATTTGATTATACAAAATCATAGTCAAAGATGATGGATTTCTCTAAAATAAAAAGAGTTTTTATTAATTCTCCGCAATTTTTTTCCGGTATCTCAATATTGCATAGTTACAAGACCTTAGCCAAGCCAGCCACTGAAAATAATGCTGGTCTTCCGTGGTACCTACTCTAAATATACCTTGTTGTAGGTAGGTTTCTTCCGTGCTGGACTGGGAGTGAGAGAAAAACATAGAATGTGCCAGCTGCATTTCCTCTCTAGCATGCTGTAAAAACCAGCTAAGGGATCTGAGGGATTCAGTATATTGTAATTTAGGCGATAGGCTGACAACCTGTCACTACAGCAATATACCTACAAATCTGTATTATAACACCCTCAAAACTTGTCAGACGTGGCGGAACGACCTTTGTTTAGGTAGTTTACGCTCTGCCTAACCCGTTAGGGACAAAGAAGAATATTTTATTATTTATTTATTTGATTATACAAAATCATAATCGAAGGGGATGGATTTGTCAATAAAAAAAAAATCAAATCTCCGCATTTTTTTCCGGCACCTCAATATTGCATAGTTACAAGACCTTAGTCGCAACTATGGAACTAAATCCTAATGAATATTTTATTTTAGTCACAGACAGACATGAAGTCTGATTTTTTATACAACTTCGGTGACTAGTTTTTTTCCTACTTCGTGTTCTTGCTCTCGGTTAACTCCAAATACTATGATAATTTATTTCAGATAGGAATAGAATAATTTATTATATCTTCCATGCTGGACTGGGAGTGAGAGCAAAACATAGAATGTGCCAGCTGCATTTCCTCCCGAGCATGCTGTAAAAACCAGCTATGGGATTTGAGGGTTTCAGTATATTGTAATTTAGGCGATGGGCTGACAACCTGTCACTACAGCAATACACGTACAAATCTTTCTTGAATGGCTCTCAAGACTTTGTCAGACGCGGCGGAACGGCCTTTGTTTAGGTCGTTTACGCTCTGCCTACCCCATTAGAGATATAGGCGTGATTATATGTAATTTATTAGGTCAAAATTATTAATAACATGTCATATCTAGTTGCAATATTTAGAACTAAACTTAAAATATAACGCTATATTTGTTTTCATAACAAATTTGATTGGACAATGTTTAAAATTCTGATTATGTCATTTTACATACATACATACATATTATCACGCCTTTATCCCTAATGGGGTAGGCAGAGCGCAAACGACCTAAACAAAGGTCATTCCGCCACGTCTGACAAAGTTTTGAGGGTTATTTAAGATAGATTTGTAGGTATATTGCTGTAGTGACAGGTTGTCAGCCCATCGCCTAAATCACAATATGCCGAAACCCCTTCGGATCCCTTAGCTGGCTTTTACAGCATGCCCGGGAGTAGGTGCAGCTGGCACATTCTACGTTATTCTGTCGCTCCCAGTCCAGCATGGAAGCTAGGAAATACGTGTGAAAAATTGATGATATACAATCGAATTAATTAACATGAACAAATGTCACTATATTATGTATAAGTATTATCTCGCTCTTGAGACGGACATCAAGTTTAAGCCCATACCAGAAATGTATTTTCATTACAAAACGGCTTGTCAAATCCATACTTAATATTGCTCTATGAGATCGGTTTATAAATACGAGTCCAAAATTATTTATTTGTTTTAAACAGGGTCAAAAAGTATATTGCAATAGTTAAAACAAAATAACAGTTAAATATAGCCATATTAAAACAGCATACAAATAATAATTAGGCACAAATTATATTACAATTCATAAATTCAATAACATTACATTAGTCTAGGTACCTATTCAAATTGGAGGGCCGAATTCTCTGCCATTATTGCCCACTAGATAATTATTGTCTCCAAATATTCAACCATTTTGTAAAATTACTTTCAATTTAGTACCCACAATGATAGCAATCATATTACCATGTGTAGTCGGCAAATTGAGCGTGCTTTCGACACATGCAAGTTTCGGCAACCAGTTCAACCAGAAAAACCTGTCCGTGAGCTCACCTCACCGCATGCATAACCAAAATGCAATAAGCGTGAAAGCGCAACACTGCATTTTCTATCAAGAGCTTTATAGAGTGCTTGAGAGAGAAGATCACATTGCAAACGGAAAGGTCAATCGGGAACCTCTGACCTTTTAGCTTCCCACTGAAAATTTATATTTGCTAGTGTATACGTATATCGAAGCCACCCCCGCTCTTCCAGTTTGCATCTGTATAATATCCACAGATAGCGAAATCAAAATCGAACTTCAAACACCACGGCATTCTGCCAAAAGATTCCGCCGAGAGCGTATCACAGCCATTTATAGGTGAAATTATATTATGCACTTGTGCGGATGATGCAATGTCATATCGTGATGTAAACCGGGACCGCGTAGGGCTGTGTAAGTGTAGCCGGAGTCGGGATGCGCGCGCACCCACATCGATCCCAGGTCCTCCCCAACCCCTCCTCCAGATAACTCCTGACACGTGTAGAAGGCCACATCACCCGGATAACTTATTTTGTTACGACAATACAGCCAGGACCGCCAGGACGTTCTCAGCTTACAGAGCTAACGATTTACCGAACTCAACTCCAGTAGCTGCGCCAACTTTTGTTATCTCAGAAACGGTAGACTCGGAGACTAGTTATATCAAAATATGAAATTAATTATCAAATAAGTAACTTGTGACGCGTGGTTACGCGAAGATGGCGGACGGTAACCACCGCTCAAGAGCGACCAGTTTTTGCCGCTGTATTACATCAGACGCGCTCGCTGCCGGCACCGATTCACCATGCCACGGTTCCGATCACTTCAGTTACCATGTGCCTCTAATTAAATCGCAAACATCTTACTAGGAATCTCTCGTAGAGACGAATACTTAGAATTCAATTCTATACCAAGATTATTATCTGTGATACATGAACAGATGGGACCGCGGAATAGGAATGTCGAATGAATAAATCGAATAACTCCAATTCACTTCCATTTGTGGAACGAAAGTCTGGATGGCGGCCCATCGGGACGCTATATTTAAAGAGAAAAGGGCGATCGTTCGGTATACGGTATACATAGCCGGGGCTGGATGACGGAAGACGGCGGGAGGGGCGGTGCAGCTGCGGGTGCATCCGCGGCCGCGCGTGCTCCCCCCGCGCCCCGCCCCGCCGCGCGCGCCCGCCGGCCCATTGCCAAGTTCAATGCCAAGGTCATGCGCGCGGTAGTGCGACTGCGCGCCGCATTGCAGGAGCGGCCGGCGGCGGCGGCCGGCGAGCCGTCAGTGCCTCACCGAACATCGCGACACACGCCGCCTCGCTAATTCCGCCCGCGTTCTATGGTCGGTCACCTGACTTTCCGTCATCCCACCTGGACCCCTCGCGCTGGAGCTGACCGTCTGTTCGTTGCAGGTGTGGTGGTGTGGTGTTGGCGGGATGTGGCCGCGCCGGTAGCCCGGGGGCGTCGTGTGCGTGGACGCCGGCCGGAGCGACGCCGACTGTTATGCAACCTCTCAAACAAAACATCCGCTTCGGTGAGTACCACAAACAAACAAATGATTCTAATTCGCGCCCGCTAATATGGAGAACCTGATCTGGAAAATCGTATTTTTAAAATGTTAGGTTCTTTCCGCTACCCTTCAAATATTTGGTTAATTTCCACGCAGCTGATTCCGTTGACAAAACATTCGTGACGAGTCTATAAATTACACGCCATCACGTTTTTCGCTTGAAGTCGTACTAGAGGAAAACCGCTTAGGCATCAGATTACGTGTACAGCAGCCATATTTGTTCTAGACATTAGACAAATAGTTAATACCTATGTAAGTATAGTGTGTCCTCTAAGTGACTCGGGCGTGCTGAGATTCCAGTGTTATCAAATTACTGATTCATGCAGTCGTTGTAGAAATAGGTGAATATTTTATAGGAAATAGCTGTGACTTTATCACGAGTGAGTCGGCATCTCTCGATGGTGCTTTGCCACGCTAGTTTTATGGTTTCATTAAAACGGTCACGTGTTTCTGCTGAAAATCATTTCAATATGCCGTCAACATGATTTTGCCACACGACTGACATATGGTGTTTAAACCATATTTTGTGACTTAGGACCAATAAAATTAATTAAAAATAATATCTCTATTTGCGATGCTGTTATTTTTTATAAGCTGACGCAATTTTATAGGAATTTTCCATGCAGTTCCTCACATTACCCTTTCATATAAAATAGGGCATTGGCATTTTTAAAGGTCTTTACAATAAACACAAAGGGAAGGTATGTTTCTATTAAGTCTCGTGCCAGTGCAGCTATGATAGGCTTGATTGGTCTTACAATCATCTTTTTTGTATTTTTTTACATAGTTTTTGTGTTCAGTATTCCTCCGCATAGCAACAGCAATATTTTTTTCAGCAAATTATTAAAAATATTAATTGAACTCAGTGTATGTTGTTGCTACGGCGTCTAAAAAAATCACTTCACTTTTTTTGTTCACCTATTAAATTGGAAAATATAAAACTATTTTTATTGTTATTTATGAGATCCTTACTTTTTGGATAAAATTTAAGTAAAACCGCAAAAAACACAACATTAACATGGTTAATATTATTGGAGTGTATATTTTGGTTGTGGCTATCCTCACAACACAACCAAAATATACACTCCAACAATATTAACCATGTTCCAAACTTGAAATCTGCACAAATAAAGGGCTACAAGTATCCTGTTGGTCGGATGCGGCAAAAACTGTCGATCTCAAGTTCAAGGTGAACCAGCAGGCCCGGTGCGGCCCAATCGGTACACCTACCTAAATTCAGAGGCTGATTCGGCATACATCGCTGCTTAGCTTAAGGTATTAAGTGAGATAGGTGTGATAGCAATGTATGGTAAACTGGAGGCTAAATTAAGCAGAAAGTAATATAGCGCTTTGGATTTGGAGTCTTTTGCAACGTAAACATGTTTAATTCGCGGTTGGTATATTTTGAATGAATAGCTACAAAAGTAAAAGAGTCTTAAGGGAACTCATTGGTGATAAACGATAATAATAAGTTGAGCCTTGAACCTGATAGAGCAAAAATATTAATAACTTATGAAACTGAAAAGCAAATAAACATTGGTAGTGCTGTCTTGTACCCATTAAAAAAAAATAAAGCTATATTCGTGATTGAATTTATGTTTATATTGTCTTTTTTTTTAATTGCTTCACATCTCGTGATTTGAGCCATATTTTGCCAATGACGACGTATACTTGATCTCGACACAAAAGGAGATTGTTCGGTAAAAAAAGTGTAAGGAAGAGACAGGAGTACCTAAAACAATTAACACAGAGTAGGTACATCACAAACATCACAGACAGCAAAATATATTAATAGAAAATGAATGTGAAGGCAAAAAATGCAGAGGAAGAAAGTTAGACAAGAAAGTGAAGAAAGGAAATGTGTAAACAAATAAATATGTACGTATTTATAAATAAATTATTACTACTTAAATACAAACAAATATTTTAAATAATAGATACAAAATAATAAATTACAATTTAATAGTGTGGTAAAGAATATATTTGATCAATAAATTAGCAATCCATCCGCTAACTTGTGTTGTAATTTAAAATCTCAACCACCCTAATGAACCTTCGAAAAGCAAATGGAGTGAAATCTAAATCAGAATGAAATTTATTAAGCGAAATTAGTTTTAAAACAGCCAGAAACAATCAATAAATATCAAGGAAAAGAAAACATTATTACTACATACAAACATACATATAATCACGCCTTATGGGGTAGGCAGAGCGTAAAGACCTAAACTAAGGTCGAAAGCCACGTCTGACAAAGTTTTGAGGCTTATTTAAGATAGATTTGTAGGTATACTGCTTTAGGGACAGGTTATCAGCCCATCGCCTAAATTACAATATACTGAAAAGCTCGGATCCCTTAGCTGGTTTTTACAGTATGCCCGGGAGGAAATGCAGCTTCCACATCAAATATTTTTTCTCGCTCCCAGTCCAGCATGGAAGAACATTATTATTATTACTATTGATAGTTATATCACTTGTCAAGTATTACATGATACCATGAGTCATGTTTATGGCACTTAAGCACGCTCCATACCCATACAAGTATTAATGAAGATGTTTTCAATAATTATGGTAAATAAGGAATACTGCTTACCAGTTTAAATAGTCATTGCTATTGTAATGTAACTTGTATGCAATTCTATGAACTGAATACAATTAAGCTTTACATAGATTTAATCATAGGATACACAGGGTACAATTTATTAGAGCTAATAATTCAAAGAGGAATTATTATTATTATTTATTAAGTTATACTACGAATACAAAAAAAAACATAGAAGGCTACATTTTCACTTTAGACTGTTTACTGAATAAGATACAATTTTTGCCCAAGAAAGACACTGCAAGAAATCTTACGGAATTTAGATTTATTTCAAAAATTGCCTCCGATTCCTTTACGTAAATACAGTAAATATGCAAAACCAATAGAAGTTGTTTAGTTCCATGGACGGAACAAGTCTATTATTGCCAAAAACATTTCCTCAATCTTCTGACATAAAAATAGTAAACAAAAAAAGCCAAACAAGAATTTGATGATACGCGAACTCGTCCAAGGTCCCGTTGTCGAGATAGTAATTCGGCGAACACAACTCGGAGCGACGAGTCACGCATGGAGTACGACAAGGTTTTAATTGAATGTGGCGAAAAACGGAACTAACGTCGCCACCTAGAGATTTGACAGCTCTCCCTGTACTGCAGCGCCCTTACCCATGTTCATTTAAAACTTTGTTGCGTTACAGATGCTCGGGCACATGGAATTGGTATTTATGGAAACAATATGTTTTATCTTCCATACTGAACTGGGAGAGAAAGAAAAACATAGAATGTTCCAGTTGCCCTTCCTCCCGGGCATGCTGTAGAAGTCAGCAAAAGGGATTCGAGGGTTACAGTGTATTGTAATTTAGGCGATAGGCTGACAACCTAGCACTACAGCAATACACATTACAATCTAAAATTGCCCTCAATTTATGTCAGACGTGGCGAAGGCGCCTTTTGGGAGGCGTTTTGCGCTCTGCCTACCCCGTAAGGGATAGAGGCGTGATTTTGTGTATGTGTGTGTGTGTGTGTGTGTGTGTGTATATGTTTTATAGTTGCTGAAGGGAAACAATATTTAAAAAAAAATAATTAAACATCTTTGTTCACGAATTCAGCCAGCTTCTGAAACATGCCCCATAGGTATCTAGGTTGAGATTCGGTGGTAGCGGTGTAGTTGCAAGTGCAATGCATCGCTTATGTATGTGCATTTAACGGATAGGCGGACGATGCAGTTACACTGTATGGAAACAGCAAAATATTTTCTATCATTTGTAAATAATAATTTGATGATACAAGATGAACAAAGGCCCCACCGGAGAGATTGTAATTCGGGAAACACAACTCTCGGAGAGTCGAGTCATCGCGGTTACAAGTCACGCATAGGTGCGCGAGCGCATAAAGTCGGTATTCATGGAAACAGTTTTGTTATTTTCCTACTGTAACTACAAAAAAAATGTTTACATGTTATTTGCTTTAACTTACGTCGTTAATTTTTGGCGGATTTTAATAATCATACATACATATATAATCACGCCCTTATCCTTACTAGGGTAGGCAGAGCGTAAACGACCTAAACAAAGGTCGTTCCGCCACGTCTGGCAAAATTCTTAATTGTAAAACAATGTATAATCGTCTTTTTCAATAATAATTTGATTTTATATATGTGTGTATGTAAGAATCATTAAGCCTTAAACCAATCTAGATGACTAACCCAGTAGCGATTTCATCATAGCAATTATAATTAACTATGGGCCCATCACGTTACTTTGACAGCGTAACTACATCAGACCGGGGCCTCCCGCATAGACAGATCGCCTTGAACTCAGATCCTAGTGTTGCCAACGTCCTGAAATGCGGCTAAACTATAATTAACTATTGGGCCCATCACGTTACTTTGACAGAGTAACTACATCAGGCCTCCCGCATAGACAGATCGCCTTGAACTCAGAACCTAGTGTTGCCAACGTCCTGAAATGCGTCTAAATTATAATTAACTATGGGCACATCACGTTACTTTGACAGCGTAACTACATCAGACCGGGGCCACCCGCATAGACAGATCGCCTTGAACTCAGATCCTAGTGTTGCCAACGTCCTGAAATGCGGCTAAACTATAATTAACTATTGGGCCCATCACGTTACTTTGACAGCGTAACTACATCAGGCCTCCCGCATAGACAGATCGCCTTGAACTCAGAGCCTAGTGTTGCTAACGTCCTGAATGCGGCTAAATTATAATTAACTATGGGCCCATTACGTTACTTTGACAGCGTAACTACATCAGGCTTCCCGCATAGACAGATCGCCTTGAACTCAGAGCCTAGTGTTGCCAACGTCCTGAATGCGGCTAAATTATAATTAACTATGGGCCCATTACGTTACTTTGACAGCGTAACTACATCAGGCCTCCCGCATAGACAGATCGCCTTGAACTCAGAGCCTAGTGTTGCCAACGTCCTGAATGCGGCTAAATTATAATTAACTATGGGCCCATTACGTTACTTTGACAGCGTAACTACATCAGACCGGGGCCTCCCGCATAGACAGATCGCCTTGAACTCAGAGCCTAGTGTTGCCAACACTACAGAATAACTAAGTAACCAACAACATGTAAACAGTAAAATTATGCGGGAGATTGTAGCTACCGGTACTGTTTAATTTATTTTTATTGTTATTTTTGTAGTTATTTTTCTATTATCTAAAATTGTAAATCTAAGTAACCATATTGTCTTACTAGGCTATAGGTACTCTCTAGAAATCCTATCAAATTCGTTCATGTCATTTAGTTTAAACTTCGTAAAAATATTGGAATTAAGATTTTTTTAGGAATTAGAGTTGGCAACACTGTGCATTAATAATACCGTCTCCGTCGCCCGCAGTTATCTATCATCTGTTTTTGGTTTGTATTTTAGAGCGATAGATTTTTGTGACTGGGATTTTACGTCTCTGTATTCTTTGAAAATGACAAACAAAAAATAAGTATTGATTTGAGATGTGATTTGAGTAGCCATGGCGCACACTCAACCACTAAGAAGTCAAATATTTACTTACTAATAATTTTGACATAGAATAAAGGTAAACAAAGTTTCATGTCTTTTTATTCAAAAACACATTTCTAAAATAACTGACACGTGTTGGCAAATTAGTTAAATTACTAAAACTACTATTTCATTATGTTGTCATATCTTATAACTAAAACTTATTTTAAAACCAAGATCTTCGATTAAAAGACATGAAACTTTGTTTACCTTTATTCTACAACTGAGTTGGAAATACTTACACTTTGGACGTGCAAATCAAAACAAAAAATAACAATTCGTACAAAATCAACAACACAATTTAGCTACATCTTAAATATTTTAGTATCGTGACAAAAATATATAAAATTGTGATTTGTCAATGTCATAGGTATTTTATGGTGATATTTCTAGCTAGTAACAAATGTTTACTAGGTACTTATATTTTTTTACAACAATTCAAATTATTCCTCTTATAGATCTTTCATCTGTAAGTTGTTGTAAGTATTATAAAGTAAATAATTACATACAAACATACATAAAATCACGCCTATATCCCTTACGTGGTAGGCAGAGCGTTAAACGCCTCATAAAAGGCGCTTCCGCCACGTCTGACAAAAAATGAGGGCAATTTTAGATTGTAATTTGTATTGCTATAGTGACAGGTTGTCAGCCCATTGCCTAAATTACAAAACACTGTAACCCTCGAGTCCCTTTTGCTGACATCTACAGCATGCCCGGGAGGAAGGGCAGCTGGAACATTCTATGTTTTTCTATCACTCCCAGTCCAGCATGGAAGATAATAAGTAAGTAATCATTTATTTTAGTGCAAAGATACAAAGTAAAAATTACAATTTATAGCTTATTGAATAACATTAAAAAGGGTAGCCAGCCACTGAGAATAATGCTGGTCTTCCGTGGTACCTACTCTAAATATACCTTGTTGTAGGTAGGTTTCTTCCGTGCTGGCCTGGGAGCGAGAGAAAAACATAGAATGTGCCAGCTGCATTTCCTCCCTGGCATGCTGTATAACCAGCTAAGGGATCTGAGGGTTTCAGTATATTGTAATTTAGGCGATGGGCTGACAACCTGTCACTACAGCAATATACCTACAAATCTATCTTAAATAACCCTCAAAAGTTTGTCAGACGTGGCGAAACGACTTTTACTTAGGTCGTTTACGCTCTGCCTACCCCATTAGGGATAAAGGCGTGATTATATGTATGTATGTAGGTAGGTGGCAAATATTTGCTATTAAAACAGTTCCTGGAACTTTCGTATATTCGATTCCCGTTCTTCTAACTCTGTACCTAAATCATTGCAACGTGTTGTTTTCTAAAAATGTGGAGATTCAAATATCGTTTGTAAAACATTGTTTGAACTATGTAGCAAATGGCTTATGTAATTGCACGTGGCATGTACGTTTCACAGATTCAAGGCAAATTGAGTAAATAAATTACAAGCAACAAATTACTGTACGTTTATTTTGTAACAAGTTTTTTTTTAGTAAAAAATAATCCTACTAGATAATCATAATTCTAGGGTCTAGTTTATCCAGTTCTGACGTGTACTTAAAATTATTTTGGTTACTTAGCTCATCCCTCCCTAGCCTTATTCCGTATCCACGTGGTCGGTGACCTAATCTAGGTGATTGAACGAGGGTACTAGTTTTTACACAGAGTGACTGCCATTGACCTACGCAACCCAGGAGGGAAACCTGACCCAAACCTAGATAAGGTCAAGCCGCCACTGGCCTCTGACGTGGCTTAACGACTAATATAAACTGTATTAAACGATATTAAACGAATCCATCGGTTTAACGTGCATTCCGTAGCAAGGAAAAAGCGCTGAATAAACGTACATAATATGAAATTCGAAAACCAAATACAACATTGGTACGTGGTGAGATTTGAACCACGATCTCCAGCTCAGGAGGCAGCGACCCTATCCACTATACCATCGGGCTTCTTTGGTTAGTACTTAGGTAGGTATGGGTATTCCCAAGAGTCCTAACCCAACACAAGTGCCCTGCATTATTTTCTGGGAAGTCTCCGTCACAGACTACATACGTACATAATATAATTTTAAACACCGATGGTGATATGTATGCTCTAACAATCATGTGAACGGTTTTGCACCATATTTCATATAAATCTACCTGCGATTTTTGCACATGCACTAAATGTTCTTCCGAAGATTCTGCCTTTTGCTTGTCAGCTGGCGAACAAATTATATACATCACGTATTTATTTGATAATATGTGGTCAATATTATGAATATTTTTGAGGATTTTAGCACTCACAATATGAAAGAAACAAAATAATAAATTCTTTACTGGCAGGACTCAAATCTGCGTCCCTGAAATGCCGGTCCATCACTACCCACTGAGCTAAAGAAAGAGTAAAGGGAGTGACGAATTTATCATAGTCTTTTTTATGAAACGAATTTGTTATTTTCTTTTTTTTTTCATATTATATGAAATATTATGTATAACACTATCTCTATAATACTGTCATATTTATAACAGCTTTTCTAATATTTTTGCACTAAGAATCAAACAACAATAAGAAATCGCTACGGCGTAACGGTCTGCTACGTATTCGTAGACAGCTACAAATACGTAGCAATTTGGGACCTAAAAACTAAAAAATGCTACAAAAATAAATAATTCAAAAAGAAAAATGCATATTGTAAACATATTTCCCATTGAGTGTTGGAACACAGCCGCGGCACGATTCGCTCCACGTCTATGCTATCAGCTGACTCTGACGTCACGCTGACGATCCAAGATGGCCGCCGCTTGTTTGTTTACCTACCTCCATAGGAAATCATTAATGTACAATGGTTTACATAAGCAGTTATAACTGAAATTGCCTTATGTATGACTAGACTGGTCATTATAATTCTTACCTTGGTTGTTTGGACTATTGACTTAGGCACAATATTACGTAATTTAAAGCAGTTAACGTCATTTTGATCACCTTGGAGTCAGCTGTGGATTTTTTTTATTATTTTTTTATCTATGAAAGTGATGGTACCAAATTAATATTAGTCTGTAAAAATGACTTAGCCAGAATTTACTCAACATAAAGATACATAACAAAGGCAGAGCGTAAACGACCTAAGCAAAGGCCGTTCCGCCACGTCTGACAAAATTTTGAGGGCTATTCAAGACAGACCTGCAAGTATATTGCTGTAGTGACAGGTTTTCAGCCAATCGCCTATATTACAATAAACTGAAACCATCGGATCCCTTAGCTGGTTTGTACAGCATGCCCGGGAGGAAATGCAGCTGGCACATTCTATATTTTTCTCCCAAGCCAGCATGGAAGAATTTACTCAACATCCAAGATAACTAATAATACTAACGTACAAGTACTATAGAAAATATATTGGACCCTATTTTTTTTTAAATTGTAATTGTAATAAAAAAAACTTACAAGAAATATGATGCTTTCTTTAAAGATCTTAGATAGATAGTTAAGTATATTCTGGTTAGGTCCAGTATTTAAACCTACATACATACATACATAAAATCACTCCTTTATCCCTAATAGGATAGGCAGAGCAAAAACGACCTAAACAAAGGTCGTTCCGCCACGTCTGACAAGTTTTGATGGTTATGCAGATGATTAAGTATATTGCTATAGTGACGGATTATCAGCCCCTCGCCATAGCTGGTTTTTACTGCATGCCCGGGAGGAGATGCAGCTGGCGCATTCTATGTTTTTCTATCACTCCTAATCCAGCATGGAAGTAGGTAAAAAGTATTTAAACCTCTTGTCTCTTAAAACATATCTGAATATGAAAACTGATCAGCTTAGGTACTTGTTTGTATTGAAAGGAGTGTAACTTTTTTCTCTACTGATGAAGATCCCCGTATAAGATCGAAACGTCGAGGGCTAACCCTCCTTTCAATACAAACAAGTAAGCCGATCAGTTTTCATTATGGATAACACTTTTTAGGAGCATTTCCTTAAGGCCAGTTGGCTGAGTGATGACAGATGGAAAAAGGGTTAACACCCACCTGGTCGGGTGTTGGACCAGGGGACCGGAGTCCGACTGGATTAGTTCGGAAGTTGTATATATGCAGATCGCCGAGCAAACTTCGATACCGCGTTTCAGGACTGTTATATCTTGATGTGGCGGCATCTATGTGCGCTACAACTTTATCGTTTAGTGTTTAAATATCTAAATGTGTTTCAGAGCTGCGTATGACTCGCGTTCAGGTTATTAATTGAGGAAAACTCGTCAAAACTATTCAACAAAGTGTATTGTCTCATTTTTCATTGTATTCTTACGACTTTGCCACGTGTTGGAGAGAAATCAATATATACTATACGCTTGCCAATAACTATTTACAATAATTTAAGGGATGTGGAATAAAATTATGCGCGGAGATCAACGTACGTAAGCGATCAGTAATTTACCAAATAATATCGTAATACATCTGGTAAAATAAGAGAAAATAAGTATAATTAAATAACCATCCTAAAAATGTGACATCACGTTATAAGGGGTGTAGGGGTTGCTCAGTCAAGGAAAATGAAGAACTATCAAGAGGATTCTTTTTCTGAAAGTGAAAAAAAAAATGTTTTATACAAATTGTCTGTGTGGACATTTTGAATGGGAATTCCTGAAAGAATTTCCTGGTGACAGTTGTTCAGTTTCGTTGACTGAGCAACCCCTATCAGTTAGCGGGACACTGTCCCTTACAACCAGTATGATTTATAAAAGAACTCACAGCATATGAGTCCAAATATGGTCACATATTTACTCAGAAAAATTAACTAAACAATAAATGAAATCATCAATAATGGGACTTCGGTTTTATATAAAATATATACTACTTAGAAAACTTGGATACATACATATTATCAAGGATAAAGTCTTTAATGTCTTAATGGGGTAGGCAGAGCGTAAACTACCTAAACAAGGTCGTTCCGCCACGTCTGACAAAGTTTTGATGGATATTTAATATATTTTTTTCGTATATTGCTATAGTGACACGTTGTCAGCCCATCGCCCTAATTACAATATACTGATACCTCGGATCCCTTAGCTGATTTTTACAGCATGCCTGGGAAGAAATGCAGCTGGCACATTGTATGTTTTTCTCTCGCTCCCAGGCCAGCATAGAAGTATGGAATAAAAGTTGTATAGACGTCAAAATTACGTAGATACTATGTACAACAATCATACCTAGACAATGATTATAATTTACGTCAAAAGAAAGATTTATCATAATTTCTTTGACGACACTCAGAAAATTACGATATAATACAATAATAATTACGATTGGTCTACGTCAGTTCTTCAGTTATGCAGCATTGTAATAATAACTTCACACTTCAGTTCATTATTAACTAGAAATATGTAACACGTCATATTAATATTTAAAACAGCTAATTAAATTGAAATTATCAATATTACATAACGTCTGTATGCTTGTGGCTTACTAGCCTATTACTAGACATATTTTTAAATAATATTTTAGGTTCTTTTGTATAACTGCATCAACTTCTACTAACTTTAATAAAACTTTTATAATGGATTGAGTTCCGTTTTCAAGAATTCAATTAGGTAAGTCTATTCTTATATTTGATGCCACGAGTAATACAAGTATACTGTAGTAATAGGATCCAAGAAAGAACATCATTTTTTTCTCCAATTACAGGCCTTTTCTATGCTGACATATTTTTGTCATAGATTAAGAGCTAGAAACAGTAGATCTTGACTCTCCGATTGCGAATTAAATTTTAGCAACGTGTACTTAAATTGATTAAAGTCGCTCCGTGATCATGATGCATGAAACTGCATCGAAATATCGACTTCACCCTAAAATGGAAAACCACGTTAAATTTCCCGTTTTTAATCAATTTCATCAATTTGTGACAGTTTTATAAAGACTAACGTGTACTTACTAATTTACAGCATTCGACTTACCTACTCTATGACACATAAGACACCGGAAAATAACCAAGTCAGATAATAAATAAAATATATGTCTTTTCCGATTTCCTTATAGCTGAATTTTCTTTTCTACTACTCTATTTCCCTTTACCAACAAACAGAATGATTCATTCAGTACTCTACCGTTTAGACTTATGTTATCCTATAGGAGGACAAGGAAATCCCTTTTATAGCAAAAGGAATTGAAAATTTGCAAAGTTTGAGGCAGTTATACTCCGTAACTATTTAAATTTTACACACATAAAAACTATATCTAGAATATATGCCCAAGGACATAGTTTGCTTACTTTTTAAACTTTTTCTAATTTTTTTAACAAAAAAAATTGCACACTGGCTTGAAAAATGTTTTGAAGCAGTTGTGTTCTTTATTTTTACTAAATATATCCCTCAAAGCTAGGACATGAACTTATTTTTGTAAAATTTTGTCTGTATATTTTTAAATCGTATTTTTGAGCGATTTTCGACGTGACCATGGAAGTAACCGCCACGCTGTGGAGCGCGCTAATTTGAACGATATGTCAATGGCATTACGTTCGATATTTGAATAGCTCGACAACAAGTTGCTTATCTGACCCTGGTATAACTTTAAGGAAAGGGTGGAGAAGCGATTAACTGGATCTCGGCCAGAGTGACGTCATCACCCCTTAGACTATGGCGACTATATGACGGCTGCCCCTTTATACATTGTTTAACATACAAACATACTTATTGACTTTTATTTATCTCTACACGTGTTTTCTTTGCAATAAATATATCAACTCGTGTGCATAATTTGGCTCATTTTGTTCTTAGATACAGTTGTAATAAGACCTATTGTTTACGAGATTTTGATGATGAATCATGAGCGTTTTTTGATCAGTGGAAAAGTGGGTTATAGACACAGGTTCTTACTTTTTTTACCAGTTAGTTATACATAAATATAATCACGCCTTTATCCCTAATGGGGTAGGTAGAGCGTAAACGACCTAAAAAAAGGTCGTTCCGCCACGTCTGACAAAGTTTTGAGGGTTATTTAAGATAGATTTGTAGGACTGTAGTGACAGTGCTGTAGTGACAGGTTGTCAGCCTATCGCCTAAATTGCAATATACAGAAACCCTCGGATCCCTTAGCTGGTTTCTACAGCATGCCCGGGAGGAAATGCAGCTGGCACATTCTATGTTTTTCTCTCGCTCCCAGGCCAGTATAGAAGTAGTAATCCCAAATAGAACTTAAGATAATTTTTAGGTCTAAATCCATTAGTTGGCCTGAGCGTTTCCCTATTTCTGTCCACGATATCATCACTCGCGGATGTCACGTCACACGCTCACATGTACCTCGCACGATCCGCCACATGCCCATACATACCTCTATATACACACACCATCATTAATCAGCCGTGTGTGTATAATGAAGCTACAGCACACACACAGCGGCGTGCCCTAAGTGAAGTCTGTAGTGTGCACGGGTGGGAGTGTGTGAGTGTTGTGTATGCAGTGAATGCAGCTTGCACATGCGCGCGGGGTGGGGGGAGGTGACGCTGACGGCCACGGTCGCGCAGACCTTGAGCCCGCCTAGCAACAGAACTGGCAGCGTTTATTTATTTATGTTCGAATCGTCTGCACGTCGGTTGCTTCAGTTCTAAAACGGAGCGTTTTATGGAGATGGAGGCAGGAATGCGACCTTTGTCTGCGATCGTCAGATCTTCCCTTCTTATTGGCCTGTAATTATTATCAGCACTTGACACTGACAGCGAGTTTGAGTTCGTATCAGAAATATCATTTCAGTACAAAATGGTTTTTCAAATCCATACTAAATACTGCTCTCAATCTAGGTCTTAAAATCGAACGACCTGATGAAAACTAGTGTCAGAGTTTGCAAACCGCTCTGACATGGTTTGTGTAGCGACCACTATCGAGATAGCGATCGGGACAGCGATTCTTCCTACATTGACCATTAGCCAAACTGGGGAAAACCTTACAAATTGATTAATAAAAAAAAATATGTTTCCATGTGGGAATCAAATCCACGACCTCTGGATCGGGAGCCCGTAGCTCAGACCAATAGGTACACCACGGAGGCAGCTCTAAAACAGAGCATTTTATGGACCTCTGTTGACCTTTATCTGCGATCGGCAGATGTTCTGGTGATACTCATCCTCCCCATCTCGTTTCTTTGTTTTATCGTCATATCTTAACATCTCTCATGCTGGACTGGGAGCGAAAGAAAAACATAGAATGTGCCAGCTGAATTTCTTCCCGGGCATGCTGTAAAAATCAGTTAAGGGAGCCAAGGGTTTCAGTATATTGCAATTTAAACGATGCGCTGACAACCTTTCACTACAGCAATATACCTACAAATCTATCATAAACAATCCTCAAATCTTTGTCAGTCGTGGCGAAACGACCTTTGTTTAGGTCGTTTGCGCTCTGCCTACCACATTAGGGATAAAGTTGTGATCATGTGTATGTATGTCTATCTTAACGACACGAGATTTGACATTTAAGGAGTTGCTGCAATGTGCATGTGCATTGTGTTGCATCTTGCATCTATATAGTATAGGTACCTCAATTCCAAGGTTTTTGTGGTCATCTAGATTACTCATAGGTTCTCTTGGTAGTTTCACTTTTAGGTACAAACATACATACATACATTTAATCACGCCTTTATCTCTAATGGGGTAGGCAGAGCGTAAACGACCTAAACAAATGTCGTTCCGCCACGTCTGACAAAGTTTTGAGGGTTATTTTAGATTGCAATATACTGAAACCCTTAGGTTCCCTTAGCTGGTTTTTACAGCATGCCCGGGAGGAAATGCAGCTGGCACATTCTATGTTTTTCTCTCGCTCCCAGTCCAGCATGGAAGGTACAAAAAATGGTATAAAACTTAAAATTTATTAAATGATGGGTGTTTATTTTTAAAGTTCTGATTTTATATCGTAAAATTTGCATTATTTACCTACTTTTACGTCATAGGTAATGTGATTATTTAAAAAAACAGTTAGGTTACACGACAAACTTTGCCCTAAATTAGGTGTATTATTAATTTCTGACAAGAAATTTATAACAGCATCATTAATGTTTGCATTCCTAGATTAACGTTTAGAGGATATCTTAAGTAATAATAATCTTATCATCATCATCATTTTCAGCCCACATCCACCAACTGGGTATAGGCCTCTTCAATATTACGCGAATCCTCACACTCCTCTCTGCCAGTCTTATCCAGTTTGTTCCTGTTATTTTCACGAAGTCGTTGGACCATCGGGCTAGTGCTCTGCCCACTGGCTTTTCACTCCGGTTGGCCACCACTCTGTGACTGCTTTTGTCCACCCACCGTCCGTCATCCCGCCTGGCCAAGTGTCCCGCCCAAAAATATTTTATTTTTCCAAACTTTATTACAATTCATTGAATAAAGTTTAGTTCCTATCAAATCTTACTACTTACGTTTGTCCTCTGCTTCCACCTAATGTTTTGCCTTACCTACTATTTGATACAAAGAATGATTAAACAGGTTTTTCCTTGTTCAATTATCCTTTGGTAGGTACATTGTTGACTATTATTTACTATACGTAGATAGGTTCTTTATAAAACATACCTACGTCAAAAAGAAATGACGTTGCTAGAGCAACTAATTTAACTACAAATTCACTACAACAACATTATGGCTAAGATAAATCAACCCACGTCTTAGTTTGTCTCCTATATCTGTATATTCATTCATATAATGTAAACTGTGTTTCTTGTTTGGTTAATGAATGCCTGACACGTGTTAAGTAAATGTGAGTACTTTATGAGATCTACCATTCAAGTGGTCGTTTAAAGTGGACGAAGTAAAGAGGCTGATTTGCTATTTCAAGTGTGCTTCTCAACTGAACATACGTTTTTATACACATTTTTCATACAATAGGCAGATACCACACATACTTCAGCCACAGGGCGTGCACTCTGTACAAGCCGCCGATTTTCTTACTACATGCGCAATAACGTGTTCGTACAGGGTTAAAGTGGGATTGTGTGCGTGCTGCCGCCTAATAGTCGAACCGCCTCTCGTACCCGTTGGCGCGGGGGAGACGAGGTGAGGTTACATTTCAAATCGGGGGTGGAAGTGCCTCTTCTTTAGCATACATACATACATATAGTCACACCTCCATCCCTAATGGGGTAGGCAGAGCGCGAACGACCCAAACAAAGGTCGTTCCGCCACGTCTGACAAGTTCTGAGGGTTATTTAAGATAGATTTGTACCAATATTGCTGTTAGTGACAGGTTGTCAGCCCATCGCCTAAATTGCAATATACTGAAACCGTCGGATCCCTTAGCTGATTTTTATTTATTTATTATTTATTTATTTAACAATTTATTGTACACAAAAAACATCATAAACACAGGACATAAAAAACAAAGACACAACAGGCACTGCTTATTTTACAGCATGCCTGGGAGGAAATGAAGCTGGCACATTCTATGCTTTCTCTCGCTCCCAGGCCAGCATGGAAGAGATCTTCTTTAGCGTTAGTTAATATTAAATTTTCTTTGTTACAGCTTACTACTTAGGTACTTAAAATCCTTACGAACTTTTTTTATTTACCTTTAGGTTAATTGTCATCATTCATCATCTTCTTATGCCGTTTCGTTGATTTGCGCTATAGCTTTAACACTGTTTTCGTAAACCCGTCCATTAATTTGACTAAGTAATTATTTATAGACAGGATATTAAATATGTCCTTGGGAAAATTACTCTAATCTCCTTATCAATATTAATCAGCGCATGGAGCTAAATTTACACTGTTATCAGATAACGACACACGAGTCTGGTGCAACGATGCAGCTGCATCATATTGCATGTAATTAATGATGGCCTCCAGGCGACCCTGCGAGGACCCTGGAAAATGATATCTGACACCCTGGGCTTGCGGTCGCCTGGTGGAATGATGCTACATTGTTTGCACTCGTTTAATGAGTGAGGCAAAAGAAATAAATGGTACATTGTGGGACGAAACCAGTAGCATTCAAACCACAATATCTAGTTTTAAACGAAATAACTTGTAACAAGAATGAAAGGTCGGTCGGGTAACATATAAAGGCACCGTTTTTGTGTTTTAATATAGACGATGTGAAGGTGATTCCTTCGTTTTACATACATACATATAATCACGCCTTTATCCCTAATGGGGTAGGCAGAGCGTAAATGACCTAAAAAAAGGCCGTTCCGCCACGTCTGACAAAGTCTTGAGGGCCATTCAAGAAAGATTTGTACGTATATTGCTGTAGTGACAGGTTGTCAGCCCATCGCCTAAATTGCAATATACTAAAACCCGTGAATCCCTTAGCTGGTTTTTCAACATGCTCGGGAGGAAATGCAGGTGGCACATTCTATGTTTTTCTCTCACTCCCAGTCCAGCATGGAAGACAGAAGATTCGCAATTACAAACTTGCTTAGCTGTCTACAATCATCAACTTTCCATCTTCTTCTTAGCGAGTGGATTCTCGAGTCGAACAACGACCCGAAGAACCCTGGTATCAGAGTTTTCAAACCGCCTAGTAGCTTTTAGGCCTCTGACATGGTTTGAGTAACGACCAACTATCAAAAACAGGGACCGGGATAGACAGACGGCTTAACGTGCCCTCTGAAGCACGGTATCCTTTTCGGACAATCCGGTGATTCAGCCTGCAATGACCAAATCAAACTGGGGAAAACCTCACAAAGTGATAAATTGACAAATATCAACTCCGGGAATTGAACCTAGGACCTCCGGATCGTAAGCCCATATGGCTCTCACCACTAGTCTACGGAGGCAATATCAACTTTCCATAAACAACCTGAATATTTCGTGTTTAGTTTAGTGTAGGTACAAAATTGCTAAAATTCAGACTAAATAATGTTACAATTAACACTCGTCACTTTTAAATCTAGTCTTATAAGATAAAAAGTTTCGCTACAATAAGAATGACTAAAATGATTTGAAGGAATCATTTGATTCAATTGTTGAAAAGTAAATGTTCAGAGACATAGTTAGCTAATCATTTTTATAAAGGCTAGATTTTCTATCTGGAATGCAAATTTGAGCCTAATTCAAATAGAATAATGGCAAATAGATTTTGATATTTCTTGAATCAATTTAATGAGCTTTTCATATATTTATTGGATCCGATATTCTAGAAGATGCTCTTCAATTACAGCTTTCAGCTGTTCAACGAAATTTGGCCGACCTAGATCTAGTTTCTTCGAAATCAGTGTCCTCGAATTTATCAGCACTCATCCAGGCATCCAGGCCTTGCCCGGGATTGCCCTTTGACATTCGCGTAGGCGGAAGGCCGCGCACGCGTGGTACCCTGGATCTAGGGATGGGGGAGTCCTCAGGGGGGCTCCCTCCCCCCCTACATCCCCCAGCCAGTGACGCACTTGGAGCCTATCTCGGGCTATTAATAGAATCAGGATACTGTTGATTCCTGGAATACGTTTAGTACTGCTGAAATGTTTTCCCTCGGGGCTTAATAGGGCTATATAGCGGTAATTAGACGAGAAATCGTTCTTTTAATTATTAATATATTATGGCGGTTTATCTTCTAGTATTTTATGTGTGAAATATACAATTCTTTTCTAATAAACAGTTATTTCACTACTGTGCTAAGTCGTATGATTCCTAATAAATGGTCATAAGGTAAACAAGACGGAAATACACGCTTTATTTTAGACCTAGGTTCACTACATCTGGTACTTAAAACACGAAGAAACTCATAAACATTACTTATTGCATCCAGGTATTTAGGCATTGCATGACCTCATACACGTACAAAGTAACTCTCTTAAATCGCTGCTAAAAATAGTCGGTGTTGTGCTGCGCGCGAGCACGTCACAGCAAGCGTCTCTGTGACTCAGATCGCGGGCTGATTCGAGTATATGTTCACATTCAAGTACAAAAGCTAGAAAACAACTTGAGCATCAAATGGCGTTGGGGGGCAGATTACGCATCTCAACTAAGACTAGTTTTCCCGGGAGAATGCGTTGTATCCCGAGAAGACTGGACTGTCGGGGCGGAGAATGTGTTGTTTTTCGAGAAGAGTGGACTGTCGGTGCAGTTTCGTTCAAAAATCTTGCGCGTCTACTGTTAAGGTAAAAAGAAGCCTACCTACTTTTTTGACATTTCAATGATTACCAAAAGACAGCAAAATAACCGGGTGTTTATTATTATTATTATACTAGTCCAAGCTGTCCCACTGCTCGGCAAAGGCCTCCCTATTCTACAAAAAAAAACAAAGCAACAAATAAAACATGTACTTTGCTAAAAAGAACTGTCCTAGAATTGATAAGTTACTGCCGCGAGCTCGCCTCAAAGACTCAAGGATGTTCGCAACTCCATACGAACCTATTATACTCAAACTATGTACTTCCATGTTATTGTTGTTATATTGCTGTTGTCAAGTGATAAATATAGCCTCGCTAATACGGGTGTAGTGTATGCAGATGTGTCATGTGTATAACTCCCTACAAACTATTTTGGAACGCTATTTTGATTTTCTTCCATGCTGGACTGGGAGCGAGAAAAACATACAATGTGCCAGCTGCATTTCCTCCCGGGCATGCTGTGAAAACCAGATCAGAGACCCGAGGGTTACAGTATATTGCAATTTAGGCGATGGGCCGACAACCTTTCACTACAGCAATACACCTACAAATATATCTTAAATAACCAAAACTTTGTTAGACGTGGCGGAACAACCTTTGTTTAGGTCGTTTACGCTCTGCCCACCCCATTAAGGATACAGGCGTGATTAGAAGTGTGTATGAATTTGATCTATTGCTAGAGGTCCAATTTCAGGGTTCTTGCTAAACAATAAGCTGATGCTGCGTCTTGGCGACTTGGACTTCTTATTTATTTATTTAACTAATTCTTGTACACAAGAACAGACATAGGATAGGACAGATACATAAATAATATTAAATTCACAAATAACACTCATGGTCTTTGTAGTTTTTAGGTTACGATTTGATTATTTTATTAAGTGACGGCTTGCAATCTGCTCAGCTTCATTTAAGCGTGTCTCACTTAGCATTACGTTACGAATTTTGATTCACTTCCTTCCTCTTTGTTTTTTTGGCCGCTGCTTACTTCCTTTCGTCTCACAATTAATTATGTCGGTTCATCCTTTATCAAACACACTTTGTGAATTACCCGGATGTATCTTAGGCTCGTATTTATAAAGCGATCTCAAGATTGAAAGCGATATCAAGTATTTGACAGGCTATGTTGTACTGAAATGACATTTCTGATACGAACTCCGACTGTCAGTCACAAGTGCGAATTATAATTACGGGCCTAAATGTTACAACGTGTAAAAAAGGGTATAATAAGCAGGAAACGGTCGTGATAAGATAAAACTTACAAATCTGAACAACTTTTCCCAAGAAACATCGGTAAAAATATCAAATCAAATCGGTCACACACAAAAACCGCACACTTATTTACAGAACAGTTATAAATAATGCTTTTTCTTTATTTTCCAGATGTCTGAGCTGAACAACTTGAACTACAGGACATTAACAGTAGACAACAGTGCCTTGACAACTCAAATCCAAGGTAAGATTTCAATTTTGTTTTATCCTTTTTTTTTAGGGTCAATTCTGGATACTACTGTTTACCAACATTAAATTGATAAAAAAAGGGTCTAATAAACTAAGTAAATCGAACAGGCATTTGTATAGAAACTGTCAGACACCCAAATATAGTTGTACCTACTTATGTATCGATAATTGAGTCCAATAAATATTATATATTTTTTAATTGCTAGTTAGATAGAATATTCAGCTGAGCGTTAGTGTTAGGACAGTGATATCAAACCGAAAACAAGCAGATATCAATTATATTACGTATTTACTGATTTGTTTAGGAATTTTGGGTAATAGATTTATTTATACGGCGTTATGTGTGTACAAGTTGGAGAAATAATTTCTTGGAATAAATTAAATAGGAGCTTCGATTCATGCAAAACATACGGATTCAATGTTTCCCGACGTAATCTATCATAATTCCTGACCGCTAATTATTTTTTTTAGTTTCAATGTTTATGGAAAAAACATAGTTTATGCAATAGGTTGAATATGGTCTGAAGGTATTATTTTTAAGGCTGTTTTAATATTTTTGAGGTCAGTTAATTACAACCCATATTATTTTAACTAAGACTAGCTAGAGAGCTGTTTTGTATCTTAGTCAGATAAGATAGTAGGTATCGGTTCTCAAAATAACTTGTACTATTATTTATTTACTAAATACTAGAGAGCTGCCTCTACTAGGTGTAAGTGTAAGGGACAGCGTCCCGCAAACTGAAAGGAAGGATGCTTAGTCAACGATACTGAAGAACTACGATCAGGTATTTATTCCGGAAGTTTAAAAAATAAATATATACAAAATGTTCACCTCGATCAGACAATGTGTATGGAAACGCCAATTTATAATTCATTTCCTGAAAGAAAATCGTGATGATACTTGTTCAGTATCGTTGACTGAGCAACCCCTATCAGTTTGCGGGACGCTGTCCCTTACACCCGATTTATTCTAAACATACGGAGTTAGTTAATATTTCTCTAAATAAACTATCATGATTACTGTTCCCTTATTTATAGTTTATTTATTTATTAAGGACTAGCTTAGTTACAGAGTTGCCTCTATCTCTATATCTCTGCTTTCTCAGTCCGATAGTACCACACCTCGATTTATACCAAACATTCAATATTTTCCATCATAAACTGTAATAATTCTTGTACTCTAATTATTAATTTATTTACTAAGCACTCGCTTAGTAAGAGACAGAGCTGCCCCGTATCTCTCGGTCCGATAGTTGACTGCAATAAAATTCATGCCAAATACACGGATTCTCTGTTTTCCAAAACAAACTACGATAATTAGTACCCTAAACATTTGTAGTTTATTTAATAACTTAGTCCTTATTAAATAAACTATATCTGGCTTTATATCTCTGGTATCTCAGTCGGATAGTACCACTGCCACCCACATGCTTGCGACGCTGTCAGCGCATGCGCGAAGTCCGCGTCGATACCACTGATGCTGTAGACTTGCACTAAATATTTCACCATTTTCGTTCTCAGGTGTTAGAATAGTAACGCGAATTATGGTAGGAATAGAAATAACAGTAAAACCGTGAAAATAAGTATCTTCTGACCAGCTTTGAATGTTTAGAACAATAGCAGAACAAAATTTTTCTTTTTTATTATTATGTGATCAGTTGGTCGAGTAGGTATTTTATATTATTTTCCTAACACCAAGTTAGGTGCATATGATATATGTATGTATGTATTATTACCTACCATTTGTCGTGATGAAATCAAATATGTAAGTACCTACACAGATAATACGGTAAACCACAGTACCTTCCTACCTATATCAAGCAAAAAAATTAAGAGAGTTCTTGATAGAGCGCTCTACATACGTACATCTTTGACCTTAGGTACATTACCTATTAACTACAATAAAGCATATCATTTAAGAGTAAGTGCAGCAACATCTAGGCGTTACGTTAAGGCGCACTTATTGTGCGCAAGATTGCGCTCAACACGCTGCCAATTCTTTTTGCATTGCCTACAACGCAAGCGTCACCTTACGCGCTACGCGCGCGTACTGGAAGATGGAAGCGCCGACGTTAAGGTCCTCTCTACGCGCGCGTAGTACGTAAGGTGACGCACGTGTGTTGTAGGGAATGCATAAAGCATTGACAGCGTGTTGACCGCAACCTTGCGCGCAGTAAGTGACGCCTGTGTGTTACTGCTCTAAAACATCATATGAGGTATTTTAATTACAAGTTACAGTTTAGTAAATTTAACTACATTTGATACAACCAATCTCGAAACTTTACTGACTTAATTTTGACACAGCATTTTTGCGTTTTTTTATTAACATCATGGTTTAAATTAAACATTAATAAATGATACTGTAAAATATAAAAGTCCAAAGTATCAGTAGTCGCGAGCGGGGTGGTGTGTGCGTGTGTGCGTCACTTAGTGCACACACGGTGCAGCGTGTCAGTGTATGCGTGTCAAGGTCAGGGTGAGGGCACGCTAGGGAGTCGAGTTGAGGACCCTTTGGTTCTACCAACAAGAAATATATGTCACAGGGAGAAATTGTGAAAATTGTAGAAAAAGGGTGAAACTGCTGTAGGTAGCTGTACGAGGTAAGAAATTTTTGCCTTTAGATTATGTAAAAATTATCTACGTGTAGTTTGACTATATTTTACAGTTATATTCATATGGTATTTATGACAGGTAGGTACAATTTCATTGGCGTGGGTATGATTTTTTACTCTTTTACATATTCTCTCAAAAATCTATTTATTTTACAAAACTTTGACAAAAATGCAATACGTAGCTACTAGAAATACCTATTCTCATACGCCAACAAAACCTACAACCGCAAAGACAAATAATTTCGCATTGTTTGCCAAAATCAACAAAGTCGTGCACCTTGCACAAGCCACAGCTTCAAGGTCAAGGTGGCACGTGGCTCCAGGCGGTCGCGGGGGGGGGGAGGGGAGAGGGGGCATGTCTCAAGATGGGACCCTTCGGGACGGGAACTGGGTGATTTAGGTGGCCCAAATTCAACGCACGATTTTCCTTGTAGTGTTTCTGCGAAGTGCATATTTTTGCCGTGTTTTTATTTGTATAGTAGAATATAATTTGACCCGATTTGTCACACGATTTGTATGTCAAATGGGCTCAAATATTATATGACATAACATTGGATTCAGTATTTAGGATAGGTAATATACTGTTTAGGTAGGTAACTAATCATCTTTTAAAAAACCGAAATTGCGTCAAAAGTAGTACCTACCTGCTTATTAATCTCAATTTATACTTTTTTTTACAAAGCATCAGAAATAATTTAAAACTTTTGCGGTTATTTTAAGTATAACTGTGAGACATTACGGGTTTCTTGCCATGATTTAAATTATTAGATCAAAATGTTTGTAACAGCATCGAAATATCGGGAACAAATAATTTAAATCGCGGTAAGAAACCCGGAAAATGTCTCATAGTTATATCAGAAAATTCGTATAAAAACGCGAGCGCGACTATGTTTTTTCAATTATTAGAACTACGTATATCATATCATACAATGTGGTATTAATGATGATGTGATGGTAGAGGAGAATTTGTTTGTAAACTACGTACAGAGCCATCTGTAAGCCAATTCCGAAAGCTGTTTGGCAAGAGAGTCCGTAGCAGGCAGCGTAGCGCATGCATTCTCTACAAACCAAACGCGGTTACTTAGTTCATTAGTGCACATACAGATGGCTCTGATGTACAGAAACCAGAATCCGAAATACAAGAAAATTGATTATTAGGTGTTTAATCATATTTTACTAGACAGACAATAAAATAGCTTGCAACATAGTACAAATTTATATCAATTTAATTTACTGTGATTTTAAATAATTGTGAATCTTTACGTGAAATTTACTGAGAAAATAACAAGTTACAATAGCTACATGAAGATCGAAGACCAAGAAGACAAACCATTGGAAAAAGAAAAGATTGTACTACAACTTTAAACTTTTGTAACAAATTATGTTACGTCACAAAACAAAAGATTTACTACGTCACAAAAATATAAAGCACTGTTGAGCGTAGTACAATCCTCTCTGCCTCATTCTCCTGAAGACCAGAAGAGGACCCCTCAAGTGACCCGCCAACCGGCGCGGGGTGCGACGGAAATCGGACTGGGGGGAGGTGAGTGTCCATTCTGTATGAAGTATATATATATATGTCGCAGGGATATGCCAAAATTAGGGACTTGGCCGAATCCCTAAGTGATTTGATCAAATCCCGGCAAATGATCAAATAATTACAACATTTTAACATATCCCTAAACAAATCTAGAGATTTGGCCAATTCCCTAGACAAATCTAGAAATTTGGCCAAATCTCGAATCTGGTTTAGTGAAATGACATAAACTAAGTTTGAGTGTTTAATCAAAATGTTTAATTGGTAAGACAAGTATATTAAGGTACGTAGCATTTAAGTACCTACTACTAGCCGGATAGCTGGCTACGTTAGAGGGCGTACGATTTGAAGAGCAACGAAACTTTGTAGGTAGTAAGCCATTCTATATCCTTATCTTCTATATTCTTATCAGATCGAGATGCCTGCCAGCTTTTCATTGGTAGGTTTAGGTATGGCAGAGTATTAAAGGTGTTAAAAAAATAAAAGTAATAAAAAATCCAAACAAATGGAGGAGTATTTTTGAGAATAATTTACTTGATACGAGAAAAATATAAAATAAAATATTAGTTGGCGGGAAAGCAGCGGTAGGCGACGTTGAAATTTCAAACTTTGACGGTGCCTACTAAGTTTTGTAGCTCTTCAAAGCGTTCGCCCTCTTACGTAGCTAGCTCTTAGGCTATATAAAATCAAATAAATTAATGAATAATGAAAATAGCCTCGATTCTGACACCTCTTTAGCTAATTCTTAGATACTTGAGTCATTTTCTTAAGTAAGCTAGAGAAAAGAGACAGGAAATCTGCAGCTGTCAATCGTCTCCCTGAAGTAATGTTTGATTCCTTATTTACGCATTTTTATACAATAGGACCATTAAATATGCTTGACATCGGGCGGGAGGCGCGGTGCAGAAGGGGGCGCGGTAAAACTCAAGAACTGACATGAATTTTCGACATTTCACTGAAATCGTATAGGGATTTGATCAATTCACTAGATTTAGTCTAGGGATTTGGCCAAATCTCTAGATTTGTTTAGGGATATGTTAAAATGTTGTAATTATTTGATCATTTGCCGGGATTTGATCAAATCGCTTAGGGATTCGGCCAAGTCCCTAATTTTGGCATATCCCTGCGACATATATATATTCTGTGCCAGAAGAAAGAAGAAGACTATCGAACGACCGGGTGCCACGCTGTGCTCTCTCGTGTTTGGTGTGAGTGAACACAGCTGGTGGTATCTCAGTTGTTCCCTAGTTATCCCCGACTTGCTGCGAAAAGAGAAGATTAAAGAAGATGAAGATGATCAGCGTACAGCGATTGTCGACGGATTGAAGATTGGAAAAGGAAGCAAGAAGCACAGTACAAGAAACTTAGAATAAGAAACCTAGTAATATTGTTTGATTTATACATACATACATATAATCACGCCTTTATCCCTAATCAGGTAGGCAGAGCGTAAACGACATAAACAAATAGTTCCACCACGTATAGTAAAGTTTTGAGAGTTATTCAAGATAGATTTGTAGGTATACTACTGTAGTGACAGGTTGTCAGCCCATCGCCTATTGCAATATACAAAAACCCTCGGATCCCTTAGCTGGTTCCTACAGCATGCCCAGGAGGAAATGCAGCTGGTACATTCTATGTTTTTCTCTCGCTCCCAGTCCAGCTTGAAAGTATAAGTATATAGTATTGATTTATACGAAGCAAATAATTTATCATTAAAGATTTGTAGCGAGCGTCTATTATGGGGCACTTTAGTTCGTATTTACAAAGCGATCTCAAGATTCAGAGCAATATCAGGTATGGATATGACAGGACATTTTATACTGAAATGACATTTCTGATACGAATTCAAACTCGCTGTCAGTCTCAAGTACTGTTTATCAATATGAGTTTGATATTGGTATATTGTCAGGGAATATTGAAGATGAATTATTGTGTTTATCAATCAGTTTTATGTACATACATACATATAATCACGCCTTTCTCCCTAATGGGGTAGGCAGTGCGTAAACGACCTAGCAAAGGCCGTTCTGCCACGTCTGACAAATTTTGAGGGTTATTTAAGATAGATTTGTAGGTATATTGCTGTAGTGACAGGTTGTCAGCCCACCGCCTAAATTACAGTTTTATGTGTCTGCCATTATTGGACATTCAGAGACATTTCACACATTTAAACTTGCATAGTTAAGCTCTACATACATACATATATATAATTACGACTTTATCCTTAATATGGTAGGCAGAGCGTAAACTACCTAAACAAAGGTCGTTCCGCCACGTCTGACAAAGTTTTAAGGGTTGTTTAAGATAGATTTGTAGGTATATTACTGTAGTGACAGGTTGTCAGCCTATCGCCTAAATTGCAATATACAGTAACCTTCGGATCCCTTAGCTGGTTTTTACAGCATGCCCGGTAGGAAATGCAGCTGAAACATTTTATGTTTTTCTCTCGCTCCCAGTCCAGCACCGATTTTTTTTTATTAAGTTCCGTTCTATTTTTCCATGCTGGACATGGAGAGATAGAAAAACATAGAATGTTCCAGCTGCCCTTCCTCCCGGGCATGCTGTTGAAGTCAGCAAAGGGGACTCGAGGGTTACAGTGTATTGTAATTTAGGCGATGGGCTGACAACCTGTCGCTATAGCAATACATATTACAATCTAAAATTGCCCTCAATTTTTGTCAGACGTGGCGAAAGCGCCTTTTACGAGGCGTTAAACGCTCTGCCTACCCCGTAAGGGATAAAGGCGTGATTTATGTATGTATGTATGTATGTCTATTTAATACTAGATATCGGAGTAGGTACTTTGTTTGTAGCGACCAACATAGTATTGCCTCGTTCATATAACTGGCTTATAATATGGCATGTCTTGTTCATATTTCACTTGCAATAATTATGCCAGTCACATGTATTGTTAAAAACTTATTTTTTCTATTTCTCCACAATATGTGGAAAACAAGTAATTACTTACGTGTGTTCGATTTAATATTTCATTCGCATCCATTGCGCAGACGCACCGGTAGGAATGTTTCTATTACCTTTTTTATATTACTTACCTAAAGCTGGGTGCACAATAAATATTATTGATCTTCTACAATATGAAAAAAATAATTGGCTACCCCATACAAAATCTCGATTAGACACTTTCTATGCTGAAAGCAAATCTATACTTATAATAGTAAAGAGGAAAGATTTGTATTTTTGTGTGTATGTTTTTAACGAATAAACTCAAAAACTACGTCATCGATTTCAAAAATTCTATTACCATTAAAAAGCTACGTTACTTTGTACTGCGGGAAAATATCTGATTCACACGGGAAAACTCATTAAATAAGCCGCGAATTCTTCTTCTGTCGAGTGGGTATCGAGTCTATCAACGCGAATGAAACTGCGGCGTAAAAGGCTAGATATTATATATAACTTTCCAGAAGAATTTAATTGTCATATTTGTTCAATTAGCAACAACTTCGCTAAAAAGGAAAGGAAATATTATCAAATAATTACTAGGCAATCCAAAATATACGATACTATTTATATATATATATATAAATAGTATCGTATATTCGCGTTGATAGATCCAAAATATACGATACTATTGGATTGCCTAGTAATTATTTGATAATATTTCCTTATATACCAGGCCACTCAGAAAGTATTGCGATAAATAGTTTTTATATATGGCAGACTGGCCGGTTAGAATCTTTTTTGAAAATATGATTACTTGTAAGTAAAAATATGTGTGTTCCATTTTCAAAATTTCCCTCCACATTTTTTGCGAGCCAATTTAAAGTATCGTGTCTTACTGAAAAATGGATCTGCGCCGGGAACATTTTAGAGCTATGATTTTTTACGATTTCAAGTGTCGCCTGAAACCGGATGAATCGTTCGATAGACTTCAAATGGCATTTATGGATGAAAGCCCCTCCAAGGCAACCGTGTATCGTTGGTATAACGAATTTAGGCGCGGTCGACCAACCTTGGGGGATGAAGAAAAAGCGGTCGCCCTTTGACGGCTATTACGGAAGAAAACGTGCTAGCAGTGAAAAATTTAATTCAAGATAATAGGCGAATTACATATCAGGAGGTTCAGCACATATTAAAGATTGGATCGGGAAGCGTTCACGAGATTCTACACGGGCATCTTCGCGTGAGGAGGATAGTATCGCGCTGGGTGCCGCACTACCTCACCGACGCTCAGAAGCAGGCCTGGGGGGAATGGTGCCGTGATATGCTGAACAAATTTGAAGCAGGCTCGTCTCGGCGTATTTACGACATCGTAACAGGTGATGAGTCCTGGATTTATCAATACGATCCAGAAACCAAGCGCCAGTCGACAGTTTGGGTGTTTCAAAATGAACCAACGCCTACCAAAGTGAAGCGATCTCGAAGCGGGGGGAAGATTTTGATCGCCAGCTTTTTTAATTTGACTGGCCACTTGGCCTCAATTCCCTTACGAGATCAAAGAAGCATTAACGCCGAATGGTATACTACCAAATGTTTACCAGAAGTTTTTTCTGTTGTGAGCAACAAGCGACCAAACACAGGGCTCCGCGGACTACTGCTCCACCACGACAATGCGCCTGCACACACCGCCCTCAAAACGAGGGACTTCCTGGACAGCACACCAGTCAAACTCCTGGGTCACCCTCCTTACAGCCCTGATCTAGCACCGTGTGACTTCTTTTTATTTCCAAAAATAAAAAATCAGCTCAAGGGGATACAATTTTCGTCACCGGAAGATGAGCTGGCTGCGTTCGAGCAGGCTGTAAACGAGGTGTCTACGGCGGACTGGTAAAAGTGTTTTGAAAACTGGTTCAGACGCATGAACCTTTGTATAGAGGCTGGTGGAGATTACTTTGAAAAGATTTAATAAAAATATATGTACCTGTAGTACAATTTTTTTTAGTGTCGCAAATCTCTCTGAGTGTCCCACGTATATATACATTTATTGCAAGAAATCTTACAGCTTACATTTTATAAAAATTATAAAAAAATACATTTTGATTGCCAAAATAGATTTCACACTAATACATTTTATTTTACAAATAACAGCTAAATTAAGTTATCAATCAATTGAATTCACAATAATTAAGATATGATAATCGTACAGACATAACAAAAAATACAAAGATTTAGGAATATAAGAATATCAGTTGAAATAAAAGTATATATAAGTAAATATAGTATGAGTAAATATCATCGTATAGACATCTCAATGTTATTTATTATTACTAAAGTCTCTATTTGCAGATATTTAAACAAGGTTAAACTTAGTGTGTGGGTGTTAGATCTAGTTTCTAGTCATCCAATTACAATGAAGGCCAGTATTGCAATTTAGGAACCATTTATCTGAGTATAAAATATCATAATTATTTTGTATATCTTACGTCTTAGGTTTAGCTACAATTTACTGTACACGAATATTAGGTAGGTAAATTAGAACCTATTCCAGATAATAATACTGTAAATTATTTTGATTACGATTGATAATCACTCAGTAAAATATTTGAATTTATTGGACATTGACATTATATGCACTATAAAGTAGAAAGGGGAATTTCTAACTGAATATCTTTCCAGATTCATAAGACATGGGTAGATAGATATAAATATACATGGTATATGGGAGAAAATATGAAAAAAATAGACCTGTCAATACAAAATGACCTTGACGTTTTCACCACAATATTGAGAAGTATCTTAAATTGATTCAATATATTTTTTTACACATTGTAATAACTACTATACCAGTATTGACCAAGCGGGCGGTGTATACCCTCCCTTATACACACGAGTCGCACGCGCAACTTGCGTGCGCACTTTATTTGAGCGGGGAAAGTCGGGCGATGTGTGTTTACCGACTCCGCCCTCGCCGCAAGCCTTACCAACTAGTTACTACAAATTATTTAGTATATACATACATATAATCACGCCTTTATCCCTAATGGGGTAGGCAGAGCGTAAACTAAACGATTTGTAGGTGTATTGCTGTAGTGACAGGTTATCAGCCCTTCGCCTAAATTGCAATATACAGAAACCCTCGGACCCCTTGCTGGTTTTAACAGCATGCCTGGGAGCAGATGCAGCTGGCTGGCACATTCTATGTTTTTCTCTCGTTCCCAGTCCAATATGGAAGAAATATTATGAGGAAATATATGCGAAATTATTAAAAGAAAAGGAAAGATAAACAAAAAGAAAATATGCCCCCCTTAATTTTCACACCAACCTAACCAACTTCTCTACTACTAGAAGTTTAAAGAATGTATTTAATAGGTATATTTATGAAATACCTAAAACAAACGTTGTTTGATGTGTTTAAACATTATTTTGCGTATGGAACGCGTTAAATATAAGAGGTTAAATATATTTTTTAATTTTTTCAAGTACGAGTCGAATTTTTAACGACGATTTTTTTGAGAAAACGGTCCAGTAGTTTTTGAGTTTATTTGTTGCAAACATACACACACACAAAAATACAAATCCTTCCTCTTTATAATATTATATTAGTAAATATGTAGATTGATGTAAATTCAAAAGCTGAACGAACAGGAAAATATAAACAGGAAAACTTTCCTCTGGACCCAAAATATGAATCCCTCGGTAAAGAGTGTGGTTATGTAACATCCACTGGCTGACCACTAATTGCTGTGGTCACGTCGCGGTCATAAAAGCACTGATGCAGACTTAAATAAATTATAGATATGTTGGTTCCAAACTAAACAGTAAGGCATCCCCGCTAAAAACAAATATAAGTTATATAGTGTTTTAGTCCACAGCATTCATTTTAAAAGCTAACCAAACTAGGTAAATAAAGTACCGTCTCAATTCTGATCATAGAACATCAAAAGAAAACTGTTTCCTTTGACCTATTTACGATTGAAGCCTGTGCTTGCTACGGCGTAGCACGTAGCAGTGCTACGAACGGGATGTCCTTGTAGAAAATTTACTACGACACTTTCTGCTACGAATAAAGTAACACCTTTGAATATTTTTGTTACTTTTCGTTTCAAATGATAGTTTATTCCTTGAAGTAAAGAGTATGATAATTTATTATTATTTGACAGTGAGTTTATTCTTCCTTTTGCTCAATGAAACAGGGCAAAGTTATGTCATTAATTTATTCTCATGTCAAAAGACAGCAGGTTGGTAAGGCAACAAATGGATGCCTGTAAAGGAAAATATTTGATATCAATAACAAAAGCTTATAGAAGCATTGTAGAAATAGAAATATCTTTTTTAACAAGCAGACACAGTAACAAGGTCTCAAAAAGTAACAATAAAGAATATATAAATCTCCAATTACATATCTTTAGTTGTAATAATCATGTTCTGGCTGATAAAACGAGCCGTGCGCTCTTAGCGGCTGCGAATGGCCGGTACTGACCACTTTCACTTGTCCGGGGAAATATACGAACGACACACTGCATTGCCGAAGTGAAAAAAAAAGTACGGTATTGCATATAGGTATCCCACATTAACTACTATAACAGAGACCAAAAATCTACTGCAGCTCTCAGGCTCTCCCCAATATTTGCTATACTCACTATGCAGGTGTAGATAGAGAATGCTATCATCTCTCATCCCATACATACATATAATTATGCCTTTATCCCTAATGGGGTAGGCAGAGCGTAAACTACCTAAACAAAGGTCGTCCCGCCACTTCTGACAAAGTTTTTAGGGTTATTTAAGATAGATTTTTAGTGACAGGTTGTCAGCCCATCGCCTAAACTGCAATATACAGAAACCCTTAGATCCCTTAGCTGGATTTTACAGCATGCCCGGGAGGAAATGCAGCTGGCACATTATATGTATTTCTCTCGCTCCCAGTCCAGCATGGAAGATCGTTTAAATAACTGATCTCTTATATCTTAGACATTTAATATGTCTTAAAAATAAAAGAGTTAGATCGTCACTAATCTCGTCGATAGTGTCACTGAAACTCAAACCACTGTAATTTAATCAGTTACTACCTAGTACAAGCTTTATTCTCAGAAAATACACATAATTTTATCGACTACCTGTTGTACGGTAAAATTACATGTATTCGTCACAAATAATGAAAGCTGTTGTGCAAGGGTCAAAAGTAAGACTGAAACTTATTTATATGATTATGTTTTATTTATTTTTCTCCAGCATGAAGCAAACTACTTTCTAAAAACTTTTAAAAAAGATTTAATGAAATGCTAAAATGCTAAAGAAATTATTTTATGTGCGTACCTAATCTTACATAATCACTACATAGTATAAAACAAAGTCGCTTTCTCTGTCCCTATATCCCTATGTATGCATAAATCTTTAAAACTACGCAACGGATTTTGATGCGGTTTCTTTTAATGGATAGCGTGATTCAAGAGGAAGGTTTATATGTATAATACATGCATAATATAGCAGAGAAACACTGATAATTTCCGTGCGAAGCCGGTGTGGGTCGCTAGTTTCTTATATGATGAGGCTTCATTTGATTTGGTTTCTACTACAGCACTTTTCAGTACATAAATCTCTTACAAATAAAGGCCATTTCCACAACTGAAATCAGTGCGTCACGGCCTGGCCCGGTTACATATCACCCTGACCTACCTCACCCTCTTCACCCGGGTCCTGCGGGCCCGGATGTCCGTGACACGGGACCAGCCCGTTGCCAGGGTCGCCGGGAGCTTGTCAGGTCGTCAGAGGTCCCTAAAGGTGACCTGGATTTACAATTGATTGGCTTATTTCAGTAGGCTGTGGGTGAAATTGTGGAAAGGGTAGGGCTTTGAAAATTATTTGATTGAATATGGAAAAACCTCCATTTGAAGAGCAAAAGTAACTTCCTAACAGTTAACCAAGCAGCTTTGTCAACGTAATAATTTGCTCTTGAAATGATCATATAATACATACGAGGAAGTTTACTACGGTATAAGATTTTCGAATAGGGATGAAACGTTGAGGTCGAAACCCCCGTAAAGAATGTGGCTTTTTCCGAGTATCAGAGGGCACGTTAGGCCCGCAACTATATTACAGGCGTTAAGATCTAATTTTTATTGTCCTTCACCTCGTCATCTCCCTAGCCTTATTCCGTATATAAAAAGCGCCGAATAAACGTAGCTATATATGAAAATCGAAAACCACATTGGTACGTGGTGGGATTTGAAACACAACCTGCTCAGTAGGCAACGGCCCAATCCACTACACCATCGGGCTCTAACCCTGTCCTTGTCCTTCACCTCATCATCTCCCTAGCCTTATCCCGTATCTCTCGGGGTCGGCTACCTAATTTAGGTGATTGAACGAGGTTACTGGTTTTTACACAGAACGACTGACATCTGACCTCCGCAACCCAGAAGGGAAATCGGACCCAATCCTAGATTAGGTCAGAGTTTTCAAGCCGCCAATGCTTAGCACTGGTCTCTGACATGGCTTAACGACTTATATCTACGGTATTAAACGATATTAACCGAGACCAACGGCTTAACGTGCCTTCCGAAGCACTGACCTTCACCTATAGCCGCATAATGTAAAGCCAAGTCCAATATGTCCATGACACGATAACATTTCCCCACTCCCTTGTCCCGTAAAAGAACTCAACTACTCACAAAACAGCGGAAATTGACTCATGAGGAAATCAGTTACACGCGGGAAATTGAGTTGCTATTGGAAAATATCGAAGGAAGAAATATTGCGTGTTGTAACATTTTGGTTGTGTAAAGGTTGAGATATTACTTTTGCAGACTAGACTAGAACCTACCCAAATAGGTTTTTGATATTTAGATACAAAATTGGACCATCACTACATAGTATAAAACAAAGTCGCTTTTTCTGTCCCTATATCCCTATGTATGCTTAGATCTTTAAAACTACGCAACGGATTTTGATGCGGTTTCTTTTAACGAATAGAATTATTCAAGGGGAAGGTTTATATGTATAATAAATGCCTAATATAGTAGAGAAACACTGATGATTACCGTGCGAAGCCGGGTCGCTAGTTGTTTCTAAAATACGCATTGAATACGTACATCAGTCGTTTCAGCAGTTTACCTTAGCACTACTTACTGCATAGATATAATAAGAAAAAAAAGTATCACCTACCCTATCAAACAAGAACCATATTTAAATGTCACACTACCCTCATTGCGGCTCTATTAACCTTATCACTCAAGCCGACCACAATGGCTCCCTATAATTATCTTGGAAGACTTCTTGGCGCCTTCAAGTCTAAATATCTTTGGCCGGGTACGTCGGTCAGCCCGCCAAGTCACTTGCCAACTGCCCTGGCACCCTTCTAGCCCCACATAGAAATCAGAATAAGTAGAAGCGGCATGTGTGACGCGACCTTGTGTACTATATATACATTACCATATTTTTTTCGGAGACTTAAGTACTTGTGTATATTGCTGTCGATTCTAAACATACCATTCATTATCTTTTAAGTTACCCCTGTCACTTTTACATGTAAAATAGATTCTTCTTCTTAGCGATTGGATTCTCGAGTCGAACAACGACCCGAAGTACCCTGGTGTCAGAGTGTACAAACCGCCTAGTAACACCTAATATAGATAAAAATTAAACACGTGAGATTAACATGCCTGAAATATGTCATTTCAGGCATGTTAATGTTTCAGGCTATAATTTATTCCTAGAAATGTCAACGTGATGGGAGCGCTATTTTATTTAGTCGCCAGAATGGATAGCATTGTAGCAAATGTACGATGCTAGTGCCCGACAGTCGAACATCAAGTGATACGATTTAATTCTAAATTGGAATTTATTGCAATACGCACGACGAATGCATGACAACACGAATAAGGCCGATTCTGATGTATGTTTAAATTTCATAGATAAAATCAATCTCCGTTATGTTAATACTATTACAATATGCAACATAATCTAAGATATTTTAAATTCGGATGAACTTTGATATTTAAATCACTTTCTGAAAGCCATGTTCCATTACACCACGTCTAAATAAATTGATCTACTTTTACCTTGCTCTATGGTAAACTCTATCTCAGTGAAATCAAAGCTAGTATAAATGGTATCACAAAAAAAGGCGTTTACAACATATGTGGACGCAGTTTAAAAATTACAATAATATTCGCTTAACTTTAACGTCATATCTTAATCTTATAGTTTTTTAACTTTAATGCCATATCTACATTTTTAATCCTTTTTATTTTACCACTAAGACAATACTGGGCAAGGGCGCGTGTTGTAACTAGTGCTGTGTGTGCTAACACAGTATCGACAGGGGATTTGTACAGTGTCATCAATCTGATTGCCAGACAGACATTTCGTATGCAAGGACCAGCTGTCTGTTGACCATTTTATATCGATTTATTTTAGGTACCTCAAATATGCGCTTGCGTTGTGCAAGCCTTATTTTATTATTTCTTGAAAACTTAAAATAAAATAAGATGTATACTTGTAAAAAAAGAATCAATCATCATAACATTATAAAACAATAAATGATAAACTAGTGTGTACCGTACCCGGCGTAGATACGGTAAAAGCTAAGGAGTATAAAGAGTACAATTTAAGCTAAGCTAGATATTAAGCTATAAAGGAAGGTTGACTCCGAAGAGAGCTAAAGAACCGAACCCGTCGAGTGCTGGTTGTACACTAATTTATTGAAGTAAACAAGTGTTTTTCATACTGAAAACTGATCGGCTTACGAATATCTTATGAAGATCCTCGTATATGATTGAAACAAGTAAGACGATCAGTTTTTATTATTATAAAACAAGTAAAACTATCATTTAATGCGCAATTTACAGAAAAAAACATTCATCTCAGTAGAAATTCTTATGTAGGTACGAGTATAAGCAAATATTTTTTAAAGGTACTCAAGTTTAACATAAACTATTCCGTTGCGTATGAGTAATCTTGATTGTCTTTCAAATGTTTTTTTTAATAAGGTTAACAGGGCTACATCTGTTACAGTATAAACCAATGGTATATACTATTGTAGGATATTCGTAGCAGTATTGCTACGCCGTAGCAAGGACCGTCAGGAATACCGTAACCCTATTTGAGTTTAAACAGATTTTGGTAAAAATTCTCAACTTCCATGTTAGCCTGGGTGCGAGAGAAAAACATGGAATGTGCCAGCTACATTTCCTCCCGGGCATGCTGTAAAAAACAGCTAAGGGATCTGAGAGTTTTTGTATATTGCAATTTAGGCGATGGGCTGACAACCTATCACTACGGCAATATACAATACAACATACTTTATTGCACAAAAACACAGAATTACAAATTTCTAAAAAGAAAAGTTGTACAATTGGCGGCCTTATTCCTAATGTAGCAATATCTTCCAGGCAACCAGGCAATAGGAAACAGAGGAGAAAATAAATTGACGCGGGTCAGTACAACAAACATGTTAATAAATTAAATATATATACTCCAGTATTCAACAAGTATACAAATACAGACATAATATATACAGAAGCATAAACAATATATAATATAGAATACAATATTCCTACATACTATACATACAATACACAGATACCATACATACATGCAATACTTTCATACAAAAATGAATAGAAAGAAGTTAAGTTCGGCGACATTACAAAGCGTACCTACACTCCTGTATATACCTACAAATCTATCTTAAATAACCCTCAAAAATTTGGGTTGATTACGCTCTGCCTGCCCCATTAGGGGCTAAGCGTGATTATATGTATCTTTCAAGTGTCCTCATTATCATCATTATGAATGATCACCACAGAATAATATAAAAAGGGATTTCATATTTTAACTCCCCAGAGATCGCAATTAGGTGTGAGGTCTAACTTTATATCAAATACAAAACCAAATTGATTGCGCATATGTCTACAAGAATAGAAAATAAATTATGATTTAAAATAGATAATCTTTATTTATACTTACTGCAACCAAAGTAGATTTATGTATGACAGGTCAGGGATCGTTGAGAGACCGAATAACAACTCATTAATTTTAACTAATATGCTACCGATTAATAATTCTTTGGTTTAATCGTAGATTGTTTATTAAACGATGGGTTTTTTTATTATAATATTTCCAACTCAGTTTTAGAATAAAGGTAAAAAAATCATGTCTTTTAATCGAAGATTTGTTCCTAATTAAGTTTTAGTTATTAGATATGACAACATAATGAAATAATAGTTTTAGTAATTTAATAAGTCAAAGAAAATTTACATTATGTTCATATATTTGTGCGACATGTACAAAAAATTGCTGACCATATACTGTATTTTAGAGGGTTATTCTACCCTTGAAACTGAACAACTTTCCCCAAGGAACATAGGTCGAAAACATAAAAAAATATTTGGACCTCCCATACAAATTAACTCGAGGTGCTGACCTTTTGTATGGGAGGGCCAATTATTTCTTGGGGAAAGTTGTTCAGTTTCATGGGTAGAATCACACCCTAAAATATGATCAGCATTTTTTTTACATACTGTATAATGTCGCAGAAATATTACAAAGGTAGAGGTTTTCAAATAGACCCAATGTATAAATAAAAGTTACTACACTGTATCACTACATAGTATAAAACAAACTCGCTTTTCCTGTCCCAATATCACTATGTATGCATAAATCTTTAAAACTACGCAACGGATTTTGATGAGGTTTCTTTTAGTGGATAGAGTGGTTCAAGAGGAAGGTTTATATGTATAATACATGCATAATATAGTAGAGAAACACTGATAATTTCCGTGCGAAGCCGGGGCGGGTGGCTAGTTAATACTATAACTATGTTTGTCTGAATGTTCCTTTTAATATGATTCGAAGCAGATTTGATAAATTTTGTACTACGATAAATGGTATCCTAAAGACAGTCAAAGGATTTTTTTAACTCCAGGGAAATACCCCATTCCCTCTGAAAAACTAATCGCGGGTAAAAACCGCAGTATGCAAGGCTAGATCTAAATATGCCTGCACCTCTAGGTATAGTTTTAAATATTTCTAGGTATACTTAGTGGTATAGGTTATGCGATGATCTAACGTCAATCATACTTGTTTCATCATGCCTATGCGCATGCGTCGCGAAGACCGTGAACTTTGCATCCTTGTCCTATATTCTATGAAAACTTTACTCTGAATGCGGAATTTTATACATACATATAAGCCTTTATCCCTAATGGGGTAGGCAAAGCGTAAACGACCTAAACAAAGGTCGTTCTGCAACGTCGGACAAAGTTCTGAGGATAGATTTGTCGGTATTTTGCTGTAGTGACAAGTTGTCAGTCCATCGCCTAAATTACAATATACTTTTAAAATTTAATTTTAATAAAAAAATATTTTTTTGGAATTTTATGTGGAGAATTATACGAACATACATAAGAACTTTTAAGGTCTATTAGTTAGGACTGTGTATTGCTGTCAGACGTGGCGGAACGACCTTTGTTTAGGTCGTTTACGCCTTACCTACCCTTTAGGGATAAAGCCGGGATTATATATATGTGTATAGCTGTAGTAAAAGTGACAAACTTAAATTGCAGTACACCGAAACCCTAGAGTTAACATCTATGTTAATTCTATAAGCAGACTCATAACTGGTGGTTCTACAAAAATTGCATTGCAATAAAAAAAGTATTATGAAAATTACTAATCATTATAAGCGCAAAAACGACGGATATAAATGAGTGGGTGTTCGATTTGTAAGGGTAGGTAGCTCCCGCTTCTCCCGGGCCCAAGTTCAGGGTCGGCACCTGGAAGCAACAGCTGGATCGATACCCTCACGCTGCGCGCTGCAGCAAGCGGCGCGCGGGCGCGGGGGCGCGGGCGGGGCGCGCGGGGCGGTGCATCGCGCGGCCTCGCCTGCCCGCCCGGCTGCACCACACCGAGCAGTTATTTCGGTGCAGCTGATCCATCGCAGTCGCACTCCGCGCCTCCGATAGCGCGCGCGCGCCCCCACAACGCAACCGCTGATACCTACGCCCCCGCGCACTCCGCCGTTTAAAAACTCAACGTTCTTTTTTCGAAACGCAAATTTTCTACTTTTCCAGAACGAACACTGTTTGTTTTTCTAAGTGCCAGCACCTGTTGCGCTCTCGCGTGGAGAAACCGCGTGGAAAACTGTTTTTCTCGGTAGCGGACGCGTCTACTTTCACCGCTCACATTCCGCGGCTACAGCCTACGGCGCGATTGCACAAAACCAGTCCTCGCTATATTATATTTTAATGTTTGTTACGTGTCAATAGCTATTATACAAATGTGCTCACTATCACGGTGAAACTAGGAACTGGTAAATGTAACTGCTCCATTAGGTTCCGATAACTTCGTAACTACTCGTGTTCAGTCGCTATTGATCGATCAGCATCCGTAGGTAGGTCGAGGTAATATCTAGGGCTCAAAATTGCCATGGCAACGAGAGCCTCGGCCCGGGAACTAATAGGTAACCTAGATTCCCCCCACCCCCGCCCCGCGAAGCCTTACAACAAACATTGCCTACTGATAACTTGTAATATGGCATGTCCAAAGATCATTACTATTTATTAATTCAAACATAAATGATTATCACGCATACCTCAACAATAACTATTGCGTTTTCTCGAGTCTCAAGGAAGCGTGTCTAATCATATAGTTGATTAGAACATGTAGAGTTTAATAGACCTGCAGTCTTTCAAATATGATCTAAGAGGTGAGGAGTCTGCGAAGTATGCAGTAGCTGGCGTTTGGCCAGGGATGCAGCGCTGAAGGTCAGCGGGGGACCTCGGCCTGAGGGGAGGGGGGGACCCAATTATTTACGAGCGTCCCGCGCAGGTGCATCCCGGATTTCAGGCCCCTGTCAATCATTACAGGCACTTCGAATCGGACCTCAAGCGAGTCTCTCGTGGACATATAAAGTCTTTAAAAGAGAAAGTCGTGATGTGCTCGTGTTTTCGTGGAATTCAAGTTAAATCTGATTGCTGGCGGCGACTTGCTGATAATTTTGAAATCGTAAAGATAGGTTAATTGATACTTGAGATATTAATGCGTAAACAGTAGTCTGATAAGTAAATATGAATCGAATAGACTACGATTGCGTCTTGGTTCGTGTACTGGAGTCAGTAAGTTTGATGTTTCAATGTGTTTTTTTTAAGATTTTTCTTTGTAAATGTGAAAATGTAGAGCTTTAATTTCGGTATAAATTTTGAGTTACAGTTTTTTCCTATTTCTATTCTATGTCGTTATAGTTAATTGTTCCATATATGTTATTAAGTGTAGGTACTTGTATATCTCTTATTCTGCAAAAAACTGTGTGTGAATTTCTAAAACGCGAAACTTTCCCATACGGTTCACAACATTACGAACGCAAGCGCCACTCGACAAAAACCCGTAAAGAGGCACAAGAGGCCCGTCAGGTAAACACTATCACTTTCATCCGCGCTTATGCTGTAGGGTATTGCGAAACATGCGTGCAAGGCCCGCGGCGTGCGCGCCGAACTTTCCCCGGGACGATGACCGTGGCTCCACTTTCTAAACCGTGTCGTAACCACGTAACCAACGATCGCCATCCATTGTAATTCACGATACGCGCCCCAAACACGCAACGTCATTATCATTATACAGTTTTTTTTCTGCAAATCCGTAGAAAGTCCGCATTTTTATTACGTAGTTGGCAGTTTCAGCCGTAAATTTTGCTGTAACTATGATAATTGCACGCTAAGAGCTGGGAAACTCTTGTCCTTGGTGCGGCAGAGCGTTTCGTGCCGTACATACAGCGTCCGGGCAGAGAGCCAAACGTTTGTAGAAACGCAAGGACGCTGCGCGAAAAAATATACTTCTTTATTTTCGCGAACAGTTTTTTGTCAGCAAACTGGCTTGCGTTTCGCAAACAAACATTATTCACTTTTGATGTCGGTAAGCTTGGAGTTTAAACCTGACCTAACCTTGACCGGTTGTCCTAGGGCACCTAGATCCGTCCTTGGGCAGCTTGCCAGCCCCCCCTCCCGCGGGGGGTGGGCGTCGCGAACACAGGAAGCGACCGATATTGCCAATAGCCGGTCAATAATGTAACTCTATTGCCAATTCGGCCTCTTACTTCTGCATTCCGGCGTTCGAAACGCATAGGTTAAGCGGTGCAGCGCAGTATAAATTATTTATTGCGTTTTGTTGATAATTGTTCGGTGCCGTTCTATAAATGGGTTATCGCGTCTATCACTTCCAATGTTCGTGCTAATTCAATATGAATGTAAACCGTTTAATTCAATGTCACAGTTCTAAACCAATTTAAAAACCAAGCCATTGAAATGTTTTAGATTAACAGAAGCAATCAATTTTATGGATAAATTCTTTTTGATTTTAACTTGATATTTATACGGATATTATCTTATAATATTTAAAGCAAGCCGATGAACACCTTCATTACAAAAATAACAGCATACCTGTCTTGAAGCGTGTAAATGACACACGACAGGCAGGCCTGCGCGGGCGCCGAAAATACCGCGATACCGAGCCAGCTCCCGAATTACGGACGGTAAGGTTTGTAGGCCGCACCCGGCTAATTGATAGCACGTATTTTGAGGTGCATCTTGCAGCCAGGAGAAAACAACCAGTAAATCAGTGGCCGACAGTATTTGGCTCGAAAAGACATTCGATCACCTCAAGAATCCAGTTAAATCGAGATCCAAGTAACTCATAACTAACTAAACAAGAAGAGTAACTCATCGTACCGAATTCAAGGTACATCGGTGGTAAGGTTTGTAGGCCGCACCCGACTAATTGATAGCACTGTTTTTGGCTCGAAAAGAGATTCGATCCCCTCTAAAATCTAGTTAAAACCAGATCCATGTAGCCATTTTATGTTACATTACGTGGTGGAAAGGTTTGTAGACCGCACCTGGCTAATTGAAAGCACGTATTTTGAGGTGCATCTGCAACTGGCCAGGAGAAAACAACTAATGAAATCGAATCCAAAAGATACAAGTTTGTTTATTTTTGGGTCCCGACAAGATATTCAATTGGACTCCAAAAACTAGAAGAAGGAATTGGTTAGACGTGCAACGTCAAAAAAAAACAAATCTTTGCTGTTTATCGGAATCAGATAACACTGATTGATTGTTATTTTTTATTTTTGTTGTTCTCCAGCCTTAGAGAAGGCGCTATTGTAGATAGAATATGACAACCTCAAAAAGAAATTAAATGTAGGTAACTTGAAACTTAAATCACGTTGATACATAGTGCCCAATTTCCTAATACCTACAACAAAAACAAATTACGGTAATGGAAGTAGTTACGTTACGTAGTAGGTATAGCAACAAGCTAGGTAGAATAGACCAGGTTGAGGCTTCAATCAAAATATTCCATTGTTATTAGGTATAAGCGGATAACAGAGAGTGTGCTGGCCCAGAGCTACGAGTTGGACACCATTTTGGATATGGCATTGTAGTTTTATGCCACTTTTAAAGATTTTCTTGTACACTTGTCTGCGATGCAATCGCGTCGTGACGCTAAGTGTCGATACAACGATAAACGGTTATTAACGTAATTCAATCATATTGCTTTGAAAATAAAAACAATATAACCGCGTATATCGGGTATAGAAAAAGAGCATAAATGTAATCAAAGTTTCAAAACAGATAACCTGAAAATAAAAATTCAATATATGAACCATAATACAATAATACAGCAAATAAATCGTAAAAGAGGACATCCGCAAAACCTTGAAATAACAACTCTGAAGTAGGTATTTCCCGGAGGTCACATCATAACCAATAAATCCTATAAAATCTCATCAGCTAGGACAGCTTGAAACGATAAAATATCGCGAGTTTAGTGAGCACACGTGTGGTGATTCAGTTTAGTAGCTCCGTGGCCTGACTCACCCGGCCTTGGAGCGTTGGAGCGCTAGTACACACGTAAACTAACTCCACGCTCCAATATTATTTATTAGTTCAACACGCAGTGACAGAACTGAGGCCGAGCTGATGAAACCCATTACTGGAATACTCGCGTTGATGGATCGCGGTTACAGCATTGAAATTAATCTAGAATGAGAGCTAACTAGAGCTGAATCATATTGATGCAATGTCAGTTGTTGTAAACCTAGCAATCATATTGACATCAAAAATAATGCCGTTGAACCCTGAGTAATAAAAATATATAAATGTATTAACGTTTTCGCGTGTCGACCGTGCGTGAGTTGTCAGTCGAAACGGAGCGTCTATTTGTAGCACCGAGGCCCGCTGGCGAATTGTAACGACATACGAGCCTAACCGCGACACTTACGTTGCTCTCGGTAATCTCAGTTAGTTCACATTTCCAATCGGTAAGCAAATCTTAGAGTTGTAATCGTATCGCGAGTACGATCGCGCCGACATATGCAAACATACGGCAGAGTGCGTGGTGGCCTAGTTACCGGTGCATCTGGCTGCGCGCGCTTATCTCTATCGCTCTCGTGCCGCGAAACTCACTCCGAAAGCGATTCCCTGATGCCGCATGCTCGGTGCGCGCTCTATGCGAACACGCTTGGGAAATCCACGCAACAATGAAGACAAAGTGGAGCGTGGACGCGGCGAGGATGAGAGCGAGCTCACACGCAGGCGAAAGTGAATATTGCGTGAAATCAGTTGGAGAAATATGGAGGGGCGAAGACACGGTAGCGATGGCGCGGCGTCGGCGCATCGGGCGGCTCGGGCGCGCTGGTTGCGTCAACCGCGCGCTGCGGCCCCGTTGGCAGAGCGGGCGCGTATTTCAAGCCCCGCGCTGCACCGGCCGCTTTGCGAAACCGGCGGTTATGCAAGGCGTGCCGCTGCCAACTCGCGGCCGCTCGCGCACCGCCGGAAGGAAAAGTGGAACGCGGCGCAGTGGTGCGGCCGCGCGCGCCGCCTCTGCACGCCCGCTGCCCGCGGACTCCAGTGAAGTGCCCAGTGTCGTGCAGTGTCGCTTCTAGAACGTTGAAATTGTGTGTTGCGCAAGCCCTACGCCTACTGCGGGATTATTTTAAACTAGTCCATTAGCCCGGCCTCGGCCTGGCCCAACCCCTGTGATCTGTACATAGCGGCACGTGTCGCCCCGCGTCATGTGCTGCAACCTGCGTTGTACCCACTCTTACCTGCTATGTCCTGCAATGCATGCTCAACTTGTATGTTACTTATAACTTAGTTTGTATCATCTGTGTGCTTTTAACAATGCTTGCCGCTTATTAACCGCATGAAACGATTCCCATTTGCATGTCAATGATTCTGGGTTATCGGAGCTACGACGACCTTCACGGTGTAAAAGTGAGCCGCAGTCACTGTAGGGTTAGCATGGAAATAGACTCGGGATGAAACTAACCTCACCGCGTGACAGCTCGCGTTCAAACGTGTGATAATTTTCCTCCGGTCGTATCGTAACCGGTCGACAGGTGCTTTCGTTTTAGAAGCGGAACCCGGCCAGCCACGTCGTGGTTGCGAAAACGCGCGTTTGATTGCATGATTTGTAATTTGTAATAATTTATCGGATGTGTTGAGAGGGAAAGTGTTCGGTGATGCGTGCCTTCCTCAGTATTCAGTAAAAGTTACGAGCTCGCATACCTGTGCGTTCGAGACTCATTGCTATTCACGACTGGTCGGTTATAATCCGAGGTACCAATGTACCAGTTGCATTGCAGTGCGTTAAGTCCCGCGTCACGCGTCGAGCCCAGCCGACTGGAATTAAGTACGCTCACATACGCCGCGGTTCTTTAGACGCCCATGCACTCAAGGACGTATTAATAGTATGACAATCAAGCGGACACATTCATCATGCTAGCCAGCTAGGCCCATGTTCACAATTGCACAATGCTGCTTATCTGGCGCATGAGAGTTAACAATTATTGTGCCGCTTTCTTGCGAGCTCGGTACTCAGGCCCATGTTTATAATCGAAACTTGAGATTGACAGCTAGCTTGAGTTCGTATCAGAAATGTAATTTCAGTTCAATATGGCCTCTCAAATCCATACTTGATATCGCTCTCAATCTTGAGATCGCTTTATAAATACGAGCCTCAGCGGCTCGGTGAGTACGTTGCAAGTACTCTTGAGCGATGGATAGTCGAGTCGTGACATAACGCTAGATGTAAGCGTGTCCCATTCACATTACATTCACTTCTCGTTCGATGTTAGAGAATGTCATAATTCGAAATTTCATTCGCTCACTATCGTTAGGTACATTCAAGTGGCGATGTTATCATGCCACGTTTAGACATACATTAATACACGCACGTATTAAAATTATGTTAACTGAGTTTCTTTTCAAGTTCTTTGACTCTATATAGGCAGATATTATTAGTAGTGGAATGGTTGATAGTGACATTGATAAATTAATTCAGTTGTAAAAAATATTAATGATTGATTTTATGAGTCGTAAATTAATAGCACCTTTTAGCCAAGATATTAAAGTTTTATGGGTAAAAGTTATGACAACCAGAAAACCCTTCCGTTTTATTAGCAAAAGCTAATCAGTTTAGTGTTTGTTATTTTTTATGTCAACCTAAAACTATTGCATGAATTAATATAATAACTAATCTTTTCCTACATTTCACAATATATTTAAAATTAATATGCCATAACATAAGTAAAATATGTCATAAAATTAACTGTAGTAGGACAACTTGTTATTAATATGTCATAGAAGTAGAAACTAGAACGTCAATTCAAATTATTCAAGATTTAACATTTAATAAGCAAGTGATATTGATATTTTCTCTATTGACCTCAGAACATTTCAGCACTAATCGTCTATTTGCATCCAAGCTGGTCCACTCATAAGTTTATATTTACCCTCGTAAGATGCTTATATTTATAACCGTGAAGGTGTAGTCGTGTAAGAGTCGTGTAAGATTAGTGCCCTCGCCCCCGCGAGTGCGTATGCGCAAGAGCATGTGCAACACGTCATAGCTGCATTCGTCCAGTGCAACGATGCATTAGAGTCTATTAGTTATAATATAAATGTGCATCACCCATGTTCTATACAATGACGCAAGTGTAGCAAAAATTGCTTCAATACTTTGAAGTTTTTATGAAGAGTCGATTATTTTTACACGTATATATTTTTTTATTTTTTGATTTGAGTGGGCATAAAGAAGGCTGTAGAAGCATATTAATCTTTCTTTAAACTTATACAATTTTATATCAAGATTTTTTATTTGATGGTAACGATTTACGTTACAATGCAGATACATTGCCTGCTGTGTATGTTTTCTATGCCTGCCTCAAAGAACATAATCTGGTTATAGGTACATTAGACACTCTAAAAACCATTTTCGTATTTCATAGTGTCAAATTCAACAGCCTAATTGGCCGCAAATGATAAAGGATTGAAAGCAAATTTGACAGCTTGATAGATCACCTTTACCTCAGTATACATATTCCAAGGTCGCTATTAAATTTTAGGTCAATTGGAGCTGAAAATCGAAATGAGATTTTGTAAAGACAAATTGTGAACTTCTTTGAAATCTGTAGCACCAAATGTATAATGAAATATATAGCTTAGAAGACTATGCAAAAATAACTTTAATTGTCAATCATCCCTGCATGATTTAATTAACTGCAGATAATATATGCTTGAGATACGCAAATGAATAGTTTGGATGCTGAAAATAGTACTAAAATCTAATTGTCATTGGAAATTCAAGAAAAAGTTACTAAGTACTATTCCAAGTGCATAATACAGTCCTAATTATACTATAATAGTTCTTTTTTGAAACTTACTCTGTAAAGGTAAAGTTAACGATGTCCAAAATTGCATGTCATTATTAAATTAGCCGATAGCTACGTTCATCACTTTTGTATAATGCATTGTCAATACCTCCCACCTAGTTCACCATCCATTTATTTAACAATTTATTGTACACAAAAAACATCATAAACACAGGACATAAAGAACAAATACACAACAGGCACTGCACTTATTTCTAAAAAGAAATTTCTTACAGCAGACCTACAGAAGTAATAATTTTAACGATTTAGAAATTTGCATTATGTCATTTATTATGTTAAATTGCATTTTAAATAAATTGTGCATTTATTAACATAATAATGAAATTAACTATTAAGGTCTTTATTAAGTATGTTTTTATAAAGCTTGCCATGAGATACAAAAAATTAAATGAAATTAGAAATTGCTCTACATTTCATTTAATATTCATTGTATTCAAATTTCCAAAGCCAAATTACTTGTCCTTTCGTTTTCTTCGAATCACCATTGTCATCACTCTAATTTGTATGGAATTTAGTTCGTAGCGTCTAATTGTGTGCTATTAGTATTGTTTCCCGTAGTCTTGTCATGTTGGTTGGTTGGATGGTGGACTATACAAGGCCATTTGGTGGCCTACTTGCAGTCACCTTTGTTTCACATTGCCAAGCTAAACTGAACCCTAACGCCTAACCATTTCTTGGTAGATCTGTTAAATATCTCACGGTTAAGTGTTTGTGACTATGTTGCTCGTGGTTAGCTATTTTTATAAGACAATCAAGTGATTTCGTGTTTGAAACATATTTGCCGGCATACTAAAACGTCGCTTTTGTACGGCAAAATCATATCTTAAAAATTAATGGGGGTGACTTTAGATCGTTTTCGAAATACTGTGTTTTTCACCTTTACTAACCAACTTTTTTTGATAATAATAACGAAATTAATACAGTAGAAAATATGTATTTTAATTCTATGTATATGCAAGTTACCGTTTCGTAAATAATCCAGTCAAGGAGAATGCAACTCGCAGTGAATGACAAATCCTAGGATCCAACCAGTGCAGTCATTATTTATAGATACATAAGTACGTAAAGTAGGTACTATAGCTATTAAAATACACGTGTCAGTAGTAAGGCGCTCGTTTCCATTGCATCATACGTTCCGATAAATTATTCATAGAGTCACGTCGAGAAACCACTGAGTAAACAAAGTTAGAAAGCGTTACATAGTCACGTGGATATTAGTCACACGCGTGTGGTAAAGCTGTTACATTTACATAATTATAATTAAAAGTAATAAAAAATAGACGTCCGTATTACAGATTCCCGTAACTTTGCAATTATAGCATAGGTACTATCTTTCTACTACTATGAAGCTTGAGAAATTATACACGGTAGCAGCAATGAAAACACACTACTGGTTTGTGTACATTTTTTAAATGTTTATTCAAAACCACGCGTATGTGTTATCAACACGACAGAAAAGCGCCAACTTTTCCTCGTTATCTCAAACGTTGCGCAACACTCGTTCTGTCGAGTGCAACGAACTCGAATAAAAATATATTTTTTATCGGCCTTTATCGTGTGGCAATGAAAACGTGCACCAGGAATGACTGTAGGTAGTCGTAGGTAGCCTTGATCTATGCCGCGTTGATGAGGCAACGTAATCAGAGACATAGTATACATTCACGCTTTGGTGTGCACACAAACATACAAACAAGTGTTTATATACATAACTATAATTTACCTTATTATGTCTGCAATTGTAGATTAGATAGAGAAATACATATTCTCTTGAAACTGTTTTACAAATTTATTTCAATAATGCAATGAATATGTAGTTTTATGCGCTTTCCTCTTTTAATCTGCTGGGTAATGTAGAGGCAGGTGAAATTTTTAAATTTCGTAAACCCAAATAAAGTAGCGACTTTATCTCACGACAATTTGGTACTTATGAGAAAGTCAGAGCACTTCAATTTGCAAAGAATTACTTCACAAAGGTGGCTCTGGCTTTTATTATTATCATTCATTATTTAAATATCACGCTTTCACTGAAACTTTCTTTACTTTAGAATATTTTTAAAACGGACGACTTTCGAAAATATCCGTGAGAAATTTCATTCAATGTTTTTATCATTGGTGTAATGTCTGAAAATTTCATTTCCTTTTGTTATAAAAAGTTTAAAGTAAGTAAAACATTCTTGTAAAGTGATTTGTGTGGCACAAACAAGTAGAGATTTCTTTGCTAATTCAAATCATGTAGGTATATGAAACAAAAAAAAACCGTGCGGTATACGGGCTGTAAGGGACAGCGTCCCGCAAACTTATAGAGGTTGCTTAGTCAACGACGTCAGTTTTTTATTCGTCTCCTGAAATATTTTTCTGCTGATAGTTGTTCAGTTTCGTTGACTGAGCAACCCCTATTAGTTTGCGGGATGCTGTCCCTTACACCCGGTATTCGTATAATCTATAACTATAACTAACTTACTAACCAGTTAGATTATTAAATGATTTCTGTAGAAAGAACTCACCCGCGCGCCGAGATTCCTATGAGCATGCGAGTTGCATCTGTGTGAATAGGTATATAATAGGCATATACATAAATGTATAACATAACACATACATAACATGATAGTTATGTATACGGGGTGTATCTGTAAAAGTTTGAGTTTAAGTTTAATTTGTATTTACCACCTCATGAAAACTAAAAATTAATCTAAGAAAACAACACTTTTTTTATTTATCGTCTTGTCTTGTCTTGTCTAACCGTTAGTGTCCCACCGCTGAGCAAAAGCCTCTCTCTGGTCTCCCACGGCTCTCTGTTCTGTACTTCTTCCGGCTAGTCCTCGATAGGTTAATGTTTTTTTTTTTTTTATATTGGAACCATATTTGTTGGACAAAGTTTATCGTTAAGCATAATAAATAGTGACGCATATATATCCTGTATAAATAACACATAGCACGCTTTCCACACGTCTTTTCTGTCGACCTTGTCAGCACGGCATGCATGGTATGCCTAGTGTCAATCGGATGAAGCGACAGAATAGCTGTTACCCCGCATACTGATTAGATCACATCACTAGACTAGAGTTGCGAGCCATACGATATATAGGTATCGATAAATAGATACGTCGTCTTTGAAGAGGGCTTTCTTCTGGATGCCAATCTAAAACGCTAAATTTAAATGAGAAATCCCACTTAGAAAACAACAGGAAACAATCGTCTTTGTTCTAATCTATGTAATAGCGACTAAAATTAAAATAAAAGAGGAATTATGCAAAATGTAGCAGAACCTTACGAACACAAAAGTGTAAAGTCGTGGACATAACAATTTAAATTTAGCTGAAATAATTGGATTCCAAAAACAATTCAATACGTACTAAATATAATACGTGAAGGTCGTTGTAAATATCATCCCTAGTTATTAAGAACCAATAACTTCGCTCATCGCACTAACGCTTGAGAACCTCAGCTTTATAACCTCCTACCTAAAACAATGTTATCTGAAACCTACCGGTAAAGTGAACTAGGGACATTAAGTAGTTCCGGCAAAGACTATCCGCAAAAAGACTGTGTAGTGACGCACCGTGGTGAATATCGATATCGAAAAGTTACGCCCCGGAGTTCGTGCCAGGAGTGCGTTTGCAAAGCACGCGACAAGTTTGCGTTATGGCAAAATTGACATGTAAATGCACTATCTGGTACGACACCCCGGGGTGTGTTGCAACGATCCTGACCTGCCTCAACGACCTCCAGTTCTTAAACTCTATACTCTAAAGGACTCTAAGTGCCTCAAAACTGTGAACTTCTCGACATCTGCTTTTTATTATATGTTGGGTAGTGTCTTGTGCTCTGATATTTGCTTGTCACGAGAAAACAGGAACGATCACTGTTTTTCCATGCCAACGTGAGTTTTTGCGTTTTCCAGTAACAATCGATATGGGCACAAGGCAACTCTATATTTTTAACAACCTTATCTTTGAAACCTATGCAACCTTATTTTGAAAATCCTACTATATTTACTGTTAATCTATCTTAAACATTGTTTTAATATTAAACTTATAACTACTGTAATGCTTATTATGTTGTACTTTTATGTAAGTTAGTTCTTTAATTATAATAATTTTGTCTTTATTTTGATGCAAAATACTAGCTATTAATTTTATAATATGTTTTTATTTATTTGTGCATTTACGTGTCTTTTTTTATTACAGCTTGTTATTATATCAGTATTTTGTTTTATTGAAAGACTTTTTCGCTAGAAATGCCAATCTCTATTTAAATATTTGCTTTGAATTGAAATACTAGCATAGCCTTTTTCTTTTCTGATAGGTAGCTTAGTTATAATTTTATTGAATATTATGAATTCATGATTATAAATTTAATTAAAATAAGAATTATTAATTTAAGAAAGATTTTGCGTGCTTATTCCCATTCAAAATTAATCACAATAAATCTTCCTTGAGTTATATTGAGTCGCTATCTTTTTTTTTTATTAATTACGTTACCAATATTCTGCTTTATTATTCTAGATATCTCTCTTTGCTATTTATTATTTTATTATCAAATATCGTAGAGTATACATGACCTATAAAGTCACACTTAAGTAGATACATAAATAAATCTGTGGTAAAAAATATTTCTATCGACATTTTCCTTTTCTATACTACCGATTCAACAATTCAAATTCTGGAGCAAGTTCTAAGCAGAACAAAAGACAATCTTCAGATAAAATGATAGGACATTTCAACATTGGAGGCATTTATTACATTACAATGTAGTTAGCCAACCATTGTGGTGAGTTCCCTCGACCAACCTTCGTCAGTAATTATCATTTGCTCTCTCAAACGAGGCCTGTCAGCCGAGAACAGTCAGTGGCAAATGTAGAGTCGATCGGCTCAAACTATGCCTAGTTTGGAATAAGTTTTATGTTTTTCAGAGATTCACTAAGACAAATAAATCTGGTATTTATTGAAAATTGGTTTTACTTATTAAGAAATGCATTCTAGCTGTATTAAAATACCGAGTGTAAGGGACGGCGTACCGCAAACTGATAAGGATTGCTGAACGAAACTGAATATTTTTCACCAAGAAATTCTTTAATAAAAAACTGTTAGTATGCGGTATGCTGTCCCTTTTCATTAGTATTTTTTAAAAATCGAACACAGTTCATTATGACAATCTGCAGCTGCTCAGGCATACTAGCAGTTTATAATTAGCGGCACGTAGAAATAGCTGCACACTATATTGTAGAAGTATAACACGGCTAAATTAATGTGTCAATCATAGCTGTCAAATTATTTAGGTACGTAAGGTTTAAACTTATATTTTCAGTGATATACACATGATGTACCTACCTACCGTAATAGTTTTTAGATAAATTATGATTACTGTGCAATCTTTAAGGATAAATGCATAAAATATAATAATATAATTAGCATTTGGTTGGATAAACCATGATCATATACCATTTTAATAAGTAGATACGCGTACTTTTTTATGTAAAATTCTAGCTAAGATAATAAAGAGTAGGATGTTAATAACTCAACTATAAACCTTGAATCCGAGTGCACTGCAAATATGTACTGCACCTCGTGTCACCTAGACTTGGCCGCGTAATCATCTCGTGTCACCTAGACTTGGCCGCGTAATCGCGATGCACTATTCTTGTGTGACCTTCACTATCTTACCGAGTTACAAACATCAGCTAAATTGTTCTGAATAGCTTTTCCTGGCCTAAAAGCAGCAGCTGTATGTCGCCATCTTGTAAACTGATGTCAAAATAAGTACCACAATAGACAAGGAAGAAAAATCTCTTCATCGTACCAATCGGGGTAGATTTGTACATACATACATATAATCACGCCTTTATCCCTAATGGGATATGCAGAACGCTCTTACGGAAACGGCCTAAACAAAGTTTGTTCCGCCACGTCTGACAAATTTATGAGGGCTATTTAAGATAAATTTGTAGGTATATTGCTGAAGTGACAGGTTTTCAAAAATCCAGAATAGTAGCTATGACAGACAGATTATTTCAGATTAATTTTCTAATAAAAGAAATCCTTCGGATTTCCTTGAATTTAACAGAGTTAAACCCTCTTCATCATGCCAATCTGGGTAATTATACTCTCTACACAATAAAACATGTTAATAATATTACTTTGTACTAAACAGCTGTACGTAGGTAGTACGTACTACCTATATCTGGTCCACCTACGTACTGCTGCTTAGTACAAAGTAATATTTCGAAATGTATACTGAACCAGTTAATGAGGTTCCGTACAATACTATTATATTTTATGAAACGCAAGCATATTATTTAAATATTCTTATAGTTTTTTTTTTTGCCAAATGAGTAGTCATGCAAGGAGCCCGATGGTGTAGTGGATAGGGCCGCTGCCTCCTGAGCGGGAGGTCGTGGTTCGAATCCCACCACGTACCAATGTGTTTTTCGGTTTTCGAATTTCATATGTACGTTTATTCGGCGCTTTTTCCGTGCTTCGGAAGGCACGTTAAGCCATTGGTCCCGGTTAATATCGTTTAATACCGTAGATATTAGTCGTTAAGCCATATCAGAGGCCAGTGCTAAGCATTGGCGGCTTAAAAACTCTGACCTAATCTAGGATTGGGTCTGGTTTCCCTTCTGGGTTGCGGAGGTCAGATGGCAGTCGCTCTGTGTAAAAACCAGTACCCTCGTTCAATCCCCTAGATTAGGTAACCGACCCCGTAAGATACGGGATAAGGCTAGATGGATGTTGATGAGTAGTCATGCAAGTCATAAAACCTACTTTAAAAAATCTAGGATGCATGTCTCGTATATAGATTTCAGATACATGTTCTTTTGTTTTCCTTCTGTATGGCATCTATTGCAGCTATTAAGGTCAGGTTGCTTCCATGCTGGACTGGGAGCGAGAGAAAAACATAGAATGTGCCAGCTGCATTTCCTCCCGGTCATGCTGTAAAAATCATCTAAGGGATCCGAGGGTTTCAGTATATTGCAATTTAGGCTATGGGCTGACAACCTGTCACTACAGCAATATACCTACAAAATATATCTTAAATAACCCTCAAAACTTTGTCTGACGTGGCGGGACGACCTTTTTTTTGGTCGTTTACGCTCTGCCTACCCCATTAGGGATAAAGGCGTGACTATATGTATGTATGTATTAAGGTCAGACCGCACTAGGACGTAGCTGCAGCGAAATGTTCCGCACTGAAGAGGCACTGTAGCGCAACAATGTCAGTTCATACATTTTGACAGTTTTTGCCGCGCCGCTCCGCTGCAGCTGTCTTAGTGCGCTCTAACCTTTATCCTATATTTTACAAAGTCGTCATCTCCCTAGCCTTATCCCGTATCTCACGGGGTCGGCTACCTAATCTAGGGGATTGAACGAGGGTACTGGTTTTTATACAGAGCGACTGCCATCTGACCTCCGCAATCCAGAAAGGAAACCACACCCAATCTTAGATTAGGTCAGAGTGTTTAAGCCGCCAATGCTTAGCACTGGCCTCTGACATGGCTTAACGACTAATATCTACGGTATTAAACGATATTAACCGGGACCAACGGCTTAACGTGCCGAAGATATTTTAAGATATTTTACAGAGCAAAAAGCAGAGACACTACTTAAAATGTTATACCAGTCTTTCCACACTGCCTACGTAACCTAAAACTCTGGATTGACGAAAACAAATCATTTGTCTTCGGGTTGGTGATGAGATATTTCCGGAATGAGGTCAAATGTTCTAAAAACAAAATGTATATTTCGAACCTAGAACAACACGTACAGGTTTGTAAATCTAATTTTGGGACTCTCTTAGTGGGTGAGCAAACATACATACATACATATAATCACGCCTTTATCCCTAATGGGGTAGGCAGAGCGTAGACGACCTAAACAAATGTCGTTCCGCCACGTCTGACAAAGTTTTGAGGGTTATTTAAGATATATTTGTAGGTATATTGCTGTAGTGACAGGTTGTCAGCCCATCGCCTAAATTACAATATACTGAAACCCTCGGGAGGAAATGAAGCTGTCACATTCTATGTTTTTCTCTCGCTCCCAGGCCAGCATGGAAGGTGAGCAAACATTTCGTGGCAAAATTGTATTACGTAGATTATAATTTGACAATTTCAAAAAAAAAATGCTGCCATGCTGGCGTGGGAGCGAGAGAAAACATAGAATGTGCCAATTGCATTTCCTCCCGTGCATGCTGTAAAAACCAGATAAGGGATCCGAAGGTTTCAGTATATTGTAATTTAGGCGATGGATGGACTAACAACCTGTCACTACAGCAATATATAACGGAACGACCTTTGTTTAGGTCGTTTACACTCTGCCTACCCCATTAGGGATAAAGGGATGATTATATGTATGTGTATATGTATAATTTGACAATTAAATAGATTGTTTCCAATCACGTTAACTTAAATGCAATTTTAATGAAAAAAAGTACTTATGAAAATCTGGAAGCCAATCAATCAATCAATCATCAATGAACAGTCGTAGCAGCATATCTAGGATAGGTAATAGATTTAGAGAAAAAGATAGGATCCAATAATAGGATCTTAAGTGACAACTAAGTATATTAAGGGCCGTATTTGTAATCAGCTCTCATGAGTGACAGCGAGTTTGAGTTCGTATCAGAAATATCATTTCAGTACAAAATGGCCTGTCAAATCCATACTTAATATTGCTCTCAAGTTTCAGTTGGCTTCATTAATACAAGCCTTAGTCACAAATCATACTTTTTTTTCAAATATATTTTACTTAGCTACTAACAATATTAGTCAAATTGTCAACAACGTAGACTCGGAGAATTACTCGTTACTCAACGTATGCCAGACAGGAGGTGATAAGAGTTTTTTTTTTAATACATATAATCACGCCTTTATCCCTAATGATGTAGGCAAAGCGTAGACAATCTAAACAAAGGTCGTTACTCCACATCTGACAAAGTTTCGAGGGTTATTTAAGATACATTTGTAGCTATATTGCTGTAGGGAAAGGTTGTCAGCCCATTGCCTAAATTTCAATATACTGTAACCCTCGGATCCCTTAGCTGGTTTTTACAGCATGCCCGGGAGGAAATGCAGCTGGCACATTCTATGTTTTTCTCTTGCTCGCAGGCCAGCATGAAAGTAATCTGATATTTACACTGGTGTAATAATGCTACGAACTTAACTCTTTCCTTAAAATTTTATTGATGCCTTCCTAAAATTATATATCACGTTCTGCCTGGACACTTCAAGTTAAGTCAACCTATGTGTATAGTAAGTACACTAAACATACATACATACATACATATAATCAAGCCTTTATCCCTAATGGGGTAGGCAGAGCGTAAACGACCTAAACATAGGTCGTTCCGCCACGTCTGACAAAGTTTTGAGGGTTATTCAAGATGGTATTGTACGTATATTGCTGTAGTGACAGGTTGTCAACCCATCGCCTAAATTGCAATATGCTGAAACCCTTGGATCCCTTAGCTGGTTTTTACAGCATGCCTGGGAGGAAATGCAGCTGGCACATTCTATGTTTTTCTCTCGCTCCCAGTCCAGCGTGGAAGAAAGAAGTACACTAAAAGGCCTCGTAAGACAGCAATCAAGTCAGTAGGTCAGTGGTAAGAGTCTCCCAGCGGACGCGGGACGGCAGGGAAGCCCTACGCTGCAGCGGCCTTGCATTGTAATCCCATTTCATTGTCAGCCCATGTACAGCCGACGGCATATTGGTTAGGTATATAATGAAAAACCATAGCGCGAAGTCTTTCTTGTCAGATGTGTACGGTGTTAGGGACAGCTTCTTGCAAACTATCTGTACTTAAACTAAACAACTGAAATATAACGTAAAAATATGAAAAAATAGCTTCGCCCCTCCTCATACAAATTGTGGTGGTCTTTTTGTATAGGAAAGTCAATTTATTTTTTCATTTACCAAATATTTTCTTTTCGTGAATGTCGTTCAGTTTTGCCAACTGAGCCATCAACCGCCCATCAGATTGTGGGAAGCTGTCCCCACGAGAAAATTAATCTATCGGCTGCTGAGCTGAAAGTACCCTCCTAAAATTGGAAAAAAGTGTTCTAGTTAAGGTTTTTGGTTTCATATATTACGTCAAGAGAGGTTTCACGTTATACCCTTTACCTACATGTTGTAGTACTTATGTACATACTTATTCAAAGAATTTTGCCACTGAGTGTACCTCTCAACATGTGGGCTGCATAGCTTTACACGTGTATAATTAAATGCAATAATGACATCATTTTGAAAAACAATAAGTATGTATAAATATAACCTATATTGTACCTCATACCAGGAGATACTAAAGTTATTTTCTGGAATCTGTTTTTTATCTGATTTTTAGGTTTATTACCTAACACTATTTTCATATTTTGTTGTAAGTTATAATTCATGCCAAGGGCGGATCCAGGATTATTTTCTGGGGGGGCACAAGTGTGTACTGTGCTTCTAAGTATGAACTGTGATGGAACCTCTACAGTACCAAAAATCACCGTTCTGGGGGCATGCACCAATAATAACATTAAGTCATACTATTATTTTTATTTGAATTATGTTAATTAAATAAACTTTTTTGTTGCCTCTTTTTATTTGTTTTATTTATTCATCATCATATTACAATATTCAAATTATTACCAAATGATCATGCTTTTTTCCTTACAACTATATCTGTAACTCTACTTTTCACCACATACCTAGTATCTAAATGCAATAAGATAAAGGGTATGTTTCAAAACAAGCAATACTATAGCGATATATTTAGCCTAATGATAATGACTATCTAATCATCCAGACCCATTGATGGCTTTTTAGACGTACCCTAGCGTCACAACTTTCAAATCTCCTATGACTCTATTTAACTCGTGCTATCAAAATCAAACCATTCCTTTTTAGACGTACCCTAGCGTAACAGCTTTTAAATCTCCGATAAGGCCTCTTTCGTAGTCGAAAAGCGCATACAAGTCTCGATATGGTCAATATCTGGCAACTAGAAGCTACGGCGTAGCAATATCGCTACGAAATAGGTCACATGGAGGCAAAAGGTTGCGAATGCACTCATAAGAAAAAAACTTAGTGTTGGTAAAAACTGTTTCAAAATCCATGTTTCTTTAAAAATAGTTAGGGCGTTTGTGCACTCATCCCTATTAGATTCGTATCCGATTTGGCCTTTTTAGTAATTGTATGACAGCTTGTGCACTCATATACATGTCGCATGGAATTTATTCTGATACGAATCTAATACAGATGAGTGCGAAAACGCCCTTACTGTTTATACAGACAAACGCGGATGGTAATATCCTTTGCCAGTAGCTATCGCTCTGCTTGAAATGTGACATGCCCTAAATCTTTTGACATTTAACTAAAGTGTAATCGAAATGTCAAAGCTGATACAGTAAGAACACATCAAATTAAACGTTCGGCCTTTTCTGATTCCTATTTCTTTCGCTTTAAGAGCTAGAATTTATTGCCATTGAGTTGTTGGTGACTGTACACACTCGACGCCATGCTTCGAGGTCACCAAGCGAAAGTGTGGTCAAAGAACTACATCTACTCGTACCATGCAGAAACTGCAAGATATAAGGAAAACGCGCAAATCGAGAGACTTGAATGAAAAACGAAGAATTTAATAGGTTTTAAGATATCACAATTCATTATTGAAAATATAGTAGGCATAAGGAAACCGTTGAAAAACAGAAAATTTTGAATGAAACATAAATAGAATCACAGATATTATTATATCATTATCAATCATGACCACAGAATATTCACAATAGATACTTATACATAGATGTGAAAATATAAAAAAACAACATTCTGCATGAAGGACAACGGTGCGGAAGAAATCTAAAAGACTAAAGCTAGACCATAGTTCACGAAACTGATCAACTTTCCCCAGAAAACAAATAAGCAGATAAAAAAATAATTTAATTACAAGTAATTTTGGATAGATTTTCTGATGGATGAAACATCGGACACATTTCATCGTAGCGACACATATTTCTTTCTAAAATCATGCTCAGTATTTGTCAGACGTAGCGAAAACGCCTATTACAAGGCTGTTGAATATTTGCCTCCCCTATAAGAACCAAACTTTCTTCCATGCTGGCCTGGGAGCGAGAGAAAAACATAGAATGAGCCAGTTGCATTTCCTCCAGGGCATGCTGTAAAAGCTAACTAAGGGATCCGAGGGTTTCAGTATATTGTAATTTAGGCGATGGGCTGTCAACCTGTCACTACAGCAATAGACCTACAAATCTATCTTAAATAACCCTCAAAACTTTGTCCGACGTGGCGGAACGACCATTGTTTAGGTCGTTTACGCTCTGTCTATCCCATTAGGGTTAAAGTCGTGATTATATATGTATGTATGTAATTTCATCGTGTTTAAGTAGCTGCAGTCTAAATGCAACCATGCGCTCACGCACTGCACTTCTGTTGTTATCTAAATTGTTTATTCTGTGTTTCTATCTGCCACGTTCCGCCTAGCTAGATGTATCTTGGCCATGGCCCCATTACTGCTGCCAGTCTAAGGCTAAAATGATATTTCCTGACAAAACAATCTAGTCTAGTAAGATTGTACAATTATTATGCACTATGATAGGTAGGTAAGGAACTCATAAAAGGTGAATAAAAAGGACTCAGACCCAAACCTATCAAGATATGAAAAATCTAGTATCAAAATATTATTATAATGGTTCTCACCATAAAATTACGTAGAGTCACGCTTTAATCCCTTATGAGGTACAGAGCAATATGCGTTTTTACCATGTCTGACAATTTTAAGGGTTATTTCAGACAGAAAATCGTGTAGGTAGCTCGTACAGCCGATCGCAATTGTACCACTGAAAGTACATAAACTCCCATTTCCCAGCTAGAACATTCTAAGTTTTTCTATCGCTGCCAGTCCAACATGGAATATGTATAATAATATGCTATATTAAAATAAAGGAAAACAAAAAAAATACGTAAAGTGTTGTATAGTAGCTCTCTTCTCTCAGCTGTATGCGATTCCCGGGCATGCTGTAAAAACCACCTAAGGGATCCGAGGGTTTCTGTCGTTCCTGTATATTGCAATTTAGGCGATAGGCTTACCACGTCACTAAAGCAAAATACCTACAAATCTATCTTAAAAGTACATAAAGAATGACGACACAACAGACAATCTTAGTTAGAGGCAGGAATCTTAGTAAGGCATGAGTAATTTTTCCCATAAGCTTTCCAAACAACCTACATAGGACTACACGCAAAGAAAAGTTAACTTTCAAGCAATAATATAGACCTAATTTATTATACTTACGCTTAGATTTTCTCATAATGAAGTAGGTACCAACAACAATCCAGTATGGGACCCTGGGTCTTCCCCATAACCACCACGCTCAGGAAATGTACTGGCGGGTGCAATGCGAAAGTTATAAGTAATACTTGCTAAATGAAAGAATATTTTGTAGAACAACGTTTTTCTTTGATTTCAGATTTGACGCCGATGTGGGGCGAAACACCAGCAACAAACCTTCGCAACGTTTAAGTACTTTTCTTTAGGTATTTGGGTTCGATTCCCTACAAAACACAAGAAACTTAAAAATAGAAATGAATATCAATAAGTAGCTTTCTATCTGGCGGCTTTACGTTTACAACCTTTTTTCATGCAAGATCTTTTCCCGTCGTGAAACTATTTATCTCCATCCAAGTAAAGAAATTACATTAATACCTAGTATGAGAATGGATTCCTAATTAATTTTGAAACCATTGATAATGACATTGATAATTCTTCCATGCTGGACTGGGAGCGAGAGAAAATCATAGAATGTGCCAGCTGCATTTCCTCCCGGGCATGCTGTAAAAATCAGCTAAGGGATCCAAGGGTTTCAGCATATTGCAATTTAGGCGATGGGTTAACAACCTGTCACTACAGCAATATACCTACAAATCTATCTTAAATAATCCTCAAAACTTTGTCAGACGAGGCCCAACGAACTTTGTTTAGGTCGTTTAGGCTCTGCCTACCCCTTTAAGAATAAAGGCGTGACTATATGTATGTATTTATTGATAATGACGTAAGTATATAAGATGAGATACTGTTCACTTTCTAGTCGTCCTCTTATCATGTAGGTAACTAAATAGCCGTATTTAGATTGACCACTGACCGCTGGTCTGATCTTATAAGATGTTATAAAGAGGACCATCCAAAGTAGGCACCTTAGCTCATTACCTACATTAATCAATACCTAACCTACGCAAAAGAATATTTTCTAGGCAATTAAGGTAATTCCTCCCGGCAAATAGTTGTTCTTAAGAGCTTATTTCTCCTAAACGAATCATTGGAAATTTATAAAAAATATACATCTAGGAAATTAGTTCATGGCCCGCAATTGCAACATTTAAAAATATTCTAGTTCATAAATATGTATGCTAAAAGAAATCAGGAAGTACAGCTGTTATTATCAGTAAATTTGATATTCCTTCTCAACTATAGGACCGCTTTCACGGTTCCTTCGGGAAAATATCAGTCTTATGATTATCTGAACTCGCAACATAGCTTTTTAAAACTGACTCGTAGTTTTTATGGAATAAGCATTTTTGAGCACTTTTCGCACATTTTTGACGCGGCCACGGACGTAACCGCCACGTCGTAGCGGGCGCTGATTTGAACGATATTCTAAGGCATTACGGGCGATGGTTACATATCTTGAAATCTACCTGCTCATCTGTCGAAAGGATATACCTTGAACAAAATATTTAAGAGTAAGTATGTAAGTAAGAGTAGGTACAGACAAACATAGAAGCGCAGAAGGTAAGAAAAGAATAAGAAATCTTTAAGGCGTTTGTGCACTCATTCATATTAGATTCATATCCGATATTGGCCTTCCCTGTGGGCCTTTCCTAGTAATTGTACTACAGCTTGGGAACCCATCCATAGGTATACGGTGGGTATACATTTCATATGTTTTTTTTTCTGATACGAATTAGATATGAATCTGATATGGATGAATGCACAAACGCCTATCTATCACAGCTATTTGAAAACAGAGCTATCATGAACTGATTCAAACTTTATATCTGAGATTAATCCTGTCGGCCAGGACGTCCTTATATTGGTTTTATTGCGTAACAATGCACATACCTACGCAACAATGATTTCTACCAATGTCTTTCTTCTCTTCCTTAGCGTGTGGATTCTCGAGTCGAACGACCCGCTGAACCCTGGTGTCTTGAGCTTTCAAACCGTCTAGTAGCACAGCTATTAGGCCTCTGACGTGGTTTGAGTAACGACCACTATCAAAGACAGCGACCGGGACCGACGGCTTAACGTGCCCTCCGAAGCACGGATACCTTTTTTTTTTCGAAAAATCAAATGATCCTGCCTGGACTTTCGGATCGTAAGCCCATGGCTCTGACCACTAGACCACGGAGGCAGTTGCTACCAATATAAAAAAAAAACAATGATGAGAAGAGATAGAGAAGGATGGCCACAGTAGCACACCCTTGCGGTCGCCAGCATCAAATATCAATTTTACAATCATTACATATTTATAGTTTAAAAATTTTATTGGCTGGACTGGGAGCAATAGAAAAACATAGAATGTGCCAGCTGCATTTCCTTCCTGGCATGCTGTAAAAAACAGTTAAGGGATCCGAGGGTTTCTGTATATTGCAATTTAGGCAATAGGCTGACAACCTATCACTACAGCAATATACATACAAATCTATCTTAAATAACCCTCAAAACTTTGTCAGACGTGGCGGATCGATCTTCTTTTAGGTCGTTTACGCTCTGCCTACCCCATAAGGGAGATAAAGGCGTGATTATATGTATGTAATTTTATAGCAGGCTCTTTAGATAGAGTCGGGAAACCAAAGAAAATAACTCGGACAACCTTACGAAAGAGTTCTAAACCATACGTAAATTATAAAAATGTTATATGTCATGTCTTTCTAATCGATTAATGGTTCTGTATACCTCATAATAATGTTGAACAGACTGAACAATGCAATGACTGAGCCCGATGGTGTAGTGGATAGGGCCGCTGCCTCCTGAGCGGGAGGTCGTGGTTCGAATCCCACCACGTACCACTGTGTTTTTCGGTTTTCGAATTTCATATGTACGTTTATTTTGCGCTTTTTCCGTGCTTCGGAAGGCACGTTAAGCCGTTGGTCCCGGTTAATATCGTTTAATACCGTAGATATTAGTCGTTAAGCCATTTCAGAGGCCATTGGCGGCTTGAAAACTCTGACCTAATCTAGGATTGGGTCTGGTTTCCCTTCTGTGTTGCAGAGGTCAGATGGCAGTCGCTCTGTGTAAAAACCAGTACTCTCGTTCAATCCAATAGATTAGGTAGCCGACCCCGTAAGATACGGGATAAGGCTAGGGAGATGATGATGAGACTGAACAATGAAGACTACAGCTTGGATGTGGCTAGAGTATGCCCCAACAGACAAAATTAAACCCGCAAACGTAAAGCTGTTTTTTTTAATAGCCTCCACATCCATCTTGGAGTGCAATTGTAAATAAGTAATTTAATTGTATACAAAATGTTTCAATTTCCGAATATTTAGATATAATGTAATATTTCTTTAATGAACCATTTTTACAAAATTGTTTGAATAAGCATGTAACAGGAAAGACAAGAAACGTCGAAGCCAAAAACAGGAGAGAAGAAGATTGGGCTAAATCGCGTTGGCAGTGTGGTTAGCTGGTTGTGTGATTAAGAAACAGCCAGTAACGACACTGCTTCTGCGTACACCCAGACGCAACGCTACTACGATTGTAACAACACCGCTTCTACGTACACCCAGACGCAACGCTACTACGGTTGTAACAACACTGCTTCTGTGTACAGTGTACACCCAAACGCAGCGTTACTACGATTGTAACAACACTGCTTCTGCATGCACCATGCAGCTCGATCGCCTCCTCAAACAGGAGCTTGACAGCGGTCCATGATATGATCCTGAACCGCTTTTAAGCTTCTGGGTGGGACTTCCATCGTAAGTTCGATTGTTAAACTTGTAACCACCGCTGGGACATCAAACGCAAAGGATTTGGGCCTGACACTTTCTTCGTTAGACTATGTTTTAATTTTTATCTCAATACGATTGATGTATATATTATATATTTTATCCATATTAACATCATTTATACATCATACACATATATTTTTATGTATTAGTTTACTTTATTATTATTATATATATTTTTGTATTACTAAAAATTCTAAATAAAAACTGTATCTGTTCCCGTGAATTTCCCATCTTTTATCCCCATTAGGTTTGCTGGAAGAGATCTCTTATAGGGATAAGTTCCCCTATTGTTTTAATTTTAAGTTAAACTGTATTTTTAATTCTTAAAACAGTAAAGAATATAATACAATAGTTAATTTATGCTGGGAAATTGTAATGTAATGATTGCGGAGCTGAAATCTAAGAATGAATAATAACAATGTAACAACTGTCTTAAACCAGGTGTAAGAGGCAGCGTTCCGCAAACTGATATTGTCTGTTCGAGGTGGACATTTTGTATGGAAAAGCCAATTTTATTTTTATATCCTGAAAGAAATTACTGGTGGATGTTGTTCAGTGTCGTTGACTGAGTAACCCCTATCAAATTGCGGGCCGCTGACCTTTACACCCCGTATACACCATGCTGGCCTGGGAGCGAGAGAAAAACATAGAATGTGCCAGCTGCATTTCCTCCCGGGTATGCTGTAAAAACCAGCTAAGGGATCCGAGGGTTTCAGTATATTGTAATTTAGGCGATGGGCTGACAACCTGTCACTACAGCAATATACCTACAAATCTATCTTAAATAACCCTCCAAATTTGTCAGACGTGGCGGAACGACCTTTGTTTGGGTCGTTTACGCTCTGCCTACCCCATTAGGGATAAAGGCGTGATTATATGTATGTATGTATGTATACATCAAAATAAACTATCGCCGGATTGTGAACAAAAATAACACCCCCTACATCTACAGGTGCATTGATGGGCCTCGGGCCAAAGCGTGTCAAATAGATACTATACTTGTCTACCTCTATTTATAAACTTATTTTATAAATATCTATCATAACAGCAATAAGACCGGCTTTGTGCACATTAAAGTTTATTTATACTTCCAAGCTGGACTGGGAGCGAGAGAAAAACATAGAATGTGCCAGCTGCATTTCCTCCCGGGCATGCTGTAAGAACCAGCTAAGGGATCTGAGGGTTTCAGTATATTGCAATTTAGGCGATAGGCTGACAACCTGTCACTACAGCGATATACTTACAAATCCATCTTGAATAACCCTCAAAACTTTGTCAGACGTGGCGGAACGACCTTTGTTTAGGTCGTTTACGCTCTGCCTACCCCATTAGGAATAAGGGCGTGATTGTATGTATGTATGTAAAGTTTATTTTTGTATTTTGTGTACAATAATGTGTTTTCACTTACTTACCTAGTACTCAAAACCTTGTACGAATAGTACCATAAAAAAAAACATATATAGTTTTTTTGTTTTTTTTGTACTTAGGTTTTTTTGTTCGATTTCGATTTTGTAGTGAACGCCTATGGATCATAAATTTTCCTTGATAGGTACCAAACGTATGATTGTAAAACAAGCAAATGTTTAGAAACATGCATTGTCTTATTATTTTGCTACATAAATTACAAGTTCTTAACACAATGATGTTTTATTTCATTAATTAAATTATGCACTTGTTTCTTTTTTTACTAAAAATGCTTCCTTGATAAAAAATAGCCGACTTTTATTTATCCTTAACACCTAGTCTATTTTCTTGAATAAAAAGTTAATAGCAAATCATTTCAACTTATCATTGACATAAGCAATAATGATATTCAAACTGATAGATAAGTTAACTGATTACTTGAAGTTGAAAGAAAGTTCTGAAAAGCCTTGAAGATTTTAGTAGGATATAAAATTGCAATAAAATTAAAAATTATCTCGGTCACTGATGATACCTATGCCAATTGATAGATAATATTATTATAAATAAAAAGTATTATTAGTAGTAGGTTAAATCTCGAAAATTGACGCCGAACAATGTTACAAGCATTTTTCTACATAATATTCATTTAATTACTTCCATGCTAGACTGGGAGCGAAAGAAAGACAAAGAATTTGCCAGGTGCATTTCCTCCCGGGCATGCTGTAAAAACCAGCTACGGGATCTGAGGGTTCCAATATCTTGCAATTTAGGCGATGGGCTGGCAACCTGTCACTACAGCTGTATACCTACAAATCTTAACTCTCAAAACTTTGTCAGACCCGGCGGAACGACCTGTTTAGATTGTTTACGCTTTGCCTACCCCATTAGGGGTAAAGGAGTGATTATATGTATACAAAAATATTTATTATCAAAAAAACACGCTTGACAAAAATACAGTGTGGCAATGGACCCCGCACTAGGCGAACCTATATCGCGGGGAACCGAAAAACTTATTTCAAATATGGTTAACAATTTAACAAGCAAGAGAAGTTGTACATTGGTAACAAATTTAAAGTAAATATTATTCTACCAAGTAAAGAAAAAGGAGGAAGATTCTAATTAACAAAAAACAAAAAAAAAAGAACTGGAATGGCACTAAAAATGTTAAATAATAGGTTTAACGTTCGATAATAACTTTATAATAGTGTGTAAGGTAAGTAAAAGTATATAAATATATACAGTAAATACATATACATTATATGAAAAATGAATAGATAGATAAGTAAATAAATTCATAAAATAAATAATTAGTTTACTCTAGTATTGCTAGTAAGTCTTCTGTTCTTATAATCTAAAGTGAGCAGGTATTCTTTAGTACGTGATTTTACCTCGTATACGCTTAAATCTGATATTTGGCATTTTTGGTTTATTTTTAAATACAGGAATGGAAATAAGAAGGGGCTGAATCTTCAGGTAAACGATGTCCGAGCTGTTACAGGTTTTACATTTAGTCGTCGGGTTTTTTGCGCTTCAGGATCCTTTAATTTCATAAAGATTATGTGGTAGAATGTTACAGCCCTATGAATAAATAGTTGACGCACTTGCCGGCACTTACTATACTAGGAGACATAACAATATTGTGCAATATGTCCACTGGACACTCCTCAAAACACGGCATGGAGTCCACCAGCCTCTGGTGGAAAGAGTACCTGACTCGACCCCAGGTCAAGGAGAATGAGTCTGCCAAGTTAATGTGGGAGATGCCCGTACAAACAGACATCACAGTAGCACACAATAGACCAGATATTATATATACAGATACAACTACTAACAACACATATTTAATAGACATCACTATACCATCGGACTATAACATCGCAGGTAAAGAAATAGAAAAGTTAAGTAAATGATTGAGGTAATAGAGTAGTGGTTTAAACATAACTGGAATAAAACAAAGATATTTTTTATTTTATTTTTAAAGAAAAGGCACAAAATTCAAAACTCACCACCACACTAACACATACACACACTTACACTCTTACACACATACACACACAGACCATACACTTACCATACATACACCTGTATACGCTCATTCAAACTTGCTTGTTCTGTATTATTATATTCATTTAATTCTCCCAGATTTGCTATTGTTAAAACTCAAGCTTTCTGTCAACATATAGAAATCGTATTAATAAATCTCACGTGACAGGTTGATTCCTAGTGTGAGATTTGCAAGTTAAAAGCTTTGTATTACGACAGAACTAGGAAATATAATGAAATATTGCTAAAAATGTATTATACTTAGTCTGTTGTGTTTTTTTGAAATAAAATATTTTGTATTTTTTTTTGTATTTGTAAATATCACCATCTCAAAACAGAAATAACCCGGCTATGGAAAACCACCACCCACGTAATACCAATAGTAGTAGGATCAACTGGAGTCATAGCAAAAAATTTGCACAAATATTGCACACAGTTAGACGCACACATAAATACACACATCATGCAGAAACAGGCAGCCATACACACATCTACTATACTAAGAAAAGTTTTGGGGAACACCATTTTTCTAGATAGGGAACCTGATCCTACCTTTCCTTGAGGGTCTCGAGGCGGGAGATTGGGTAAAAACCGACCGAAAAGGTTGAGAAGTAGGAAAAACTGAATAAATATATTATTCGTGTTTTTTTTCCGATGGGGATACAGCACGAACAACCAGTGCGAATGTGGTGCCTCCCAAACAATGGCACATCTGTTGTCTTGCCCCGCGTGCCCTTCATCTTGCACCCAAGAAGACCTTTACAACGCCACTGATGTCGCAGTGCGTTTGGCAGAGTACTGGTCGAAATTAATTTAAGCCATTACGATCGATACGATAAGAAGAAGAATATTATAAATGCGAAAGTAACTCTGTCTGTCTGTCTGTTTGTTGCTCTTTCACGCCTAAACGGCTGAACGGATTTTGATGAAATATGGTACAGTGATAGATGGTAACCTGGAGACGGACATAGGCTATATATAATCACGCCTCCGTACTTAGGGGGTAGGCAGTAGTCAGGGAACTGAACTTACTTAGTGATTTCTTTTACGACTAAACGGCTGAACGGCTGAATTTAGATAAAATTAAGTATGGTGATAGTTGGTAACCTGAAAACGGACATAAGCTATATATAATCACGCCACCATACTTAGGGGGTAGGTAGTAGGCAGGGAACTGAATTTTGCTAGTGATTTTTAATCATTTTTGATGGTACTTTTTTATTGAACTAAGTGTTACATAGACAAAAGCTAAGGATACAAATAATCACGCCCCTGTGCTTAGGGGGTAGGCAGTAGGTAGGAAACTGAATTTAGTTAGCGTTTATAACCGATTTCGATAGGACTTTTTTTACTCAACTAAGTGCTACCAAGACACAAACTAAATATAAAAATAATCACGCCACCGTACTTACGGGGTAGGCAGTAGCAGAGAACTGAATTTAGTGTTTTTAACCGATTTTGATGGGACTTTTTTTATTTAACTGAGTTTTACCCAATAATCACGCTACCGTACTTAGGGGGTAGGCAGAGATCTGAATTGAGTTTGTATTTTAACCAATTTTAATAGGACTGTTTTCAGTTTACGCAGTGTTACCTCGATTTACGATATCATCACGCTACCTAACGTAGAGGGTAGGCAGGGAACAAAAATAATGTGTTTGAACCGATTATGTCGGAACCTTTTTTATTTAATTCTGTTTTACCTGGACTAACATAGAATACATTTCATCGCGCTTCTTTACTTGGGGGGGCAGGCAGCCAGATTTAAGAGTGCTATGAAGTGCATCACGCTATGTTGTTAAAATGTTGGCAGCAATTCAATTCATAATGTGTATTGTGCATTAATAATCCGTGAAACTTTTATACACGTGCACTGGAGCGACATAAGTTTCAGGATAAACGAGAGGAAAGGGAACAGAAGTGCCTAGAGAGAGTCATGGACGGGAGGAATGGAGGACTGGGCAGCCATTATGACAGTTTAGGGACGCGTGTGACGGAATGACAGAGGGAACGTGTAGTAGGTACGTGAGGAACGATTACGGGAAAAGAGGTTTGACCCTACTCACGAATACAAGACGCTGATAAGCACGGGTGGGCGAAGGAGAAAAAAAAACTTCGCGGACGAAGTCGCAGGTAAAAGCTAGTATATATATATATATATACAACGAGTAACATAAAAGGGTATATGCATCGTGAAATGTGTGAATCTACCCATAACAGTGAACAACTTTCCCTAAGGAAGATAGGTCGAAATACGAAAAAAAATGTTTACTTCCCATACTAAATGCGCTATTAGCTGATGCATTTTGTATGGAAGGTAAATTTTGTTTAGTTTTTCGACCTATGGTCCTTAGGGAAAGTTGTTCAGTGTCACGGGTAGATTCACACAATTCACGATGCATAGGTATAGCTTTTATGTTACACGTTGTATATTTAATAGCCTGTGATGTCCCACTGCAGGGCAAAGGCTTATGTTACACGTTGTATATTTAATAGCCTGTGATGTCCCACTGCAGGGCAAAGGCTTATGTTACACGTTGTATATTTAATAGCCTGTGATGTCCCACTGCAGGGCAAAGGCCTCCCTTTTCTCCTTCCAAATGTCACGATCTTGAGCAATTTTTACCCATGTACTGTTTTTCTCTACGAAAATATCGTCGTTTAGTTGTTACTGGCTCGCTACCCACGTATGCTGAAAGCATGTTGACGGTTTTGTTATCGAACCAAGATACCAAACTCAACTTCACACCATCAATTGTCGCTGTTTTCTCCTCCATACTTCCTCTTCCAATTTTTTTGAAATCTTTTTCAGAAGGCATATTAGGATTTGGCACACAAGTGAGTCTTACAGTTCCTAGCGGCAAAAGACCATTTTTGAAAAGATAAACTTGAAGTTTGGGACTGTTGAACCAGTTATCAAAAAATATTTTATGGTTCAGATGTCGCGGAACAGTAGCTGTGCCTTAGATTAATCAAGGTGGCGCTGGCGCTTCACTAGATTCCGCGCGCCTACTTGTAAAACACGCATTTCATATTAGGTCCGGACCGGCTTCACTGAGCCAGTCGCGACGTGAACACTGTGCGAATTGAGCGTGCCGCGTGTTGAAGAAAATAAATCGAAAATCGAAGAAAAATGCCGAGTTGCGCAGTGAAATTGTGTCGAAATAAAACAAAAACTGTTAATAAAGACTCTGGCATAATATATCACAAGTAAGTACCGTGTAATTTCGAAATTTCTCATAAAATTACAATAATATTCGACGCCATACAGTGTTGCCATGCCGCGCATGAAAGAAAAACACCCGTGGTTGAGACAAAATATAGTAAGATAAGAATAGGTAGGTAATTTGAATTTATTGTTCTGATATTTTATAACAATATCTATGGGTAGGTACTTCAACTTTAAATACCTCTAGGTATATCTATAACCTACGATCCATAACTATAAGAACTAAAATGATAAAGAGGACTGATTATTTTTTGTTTGTAAAGGCACATACATACCATACATAATGCCGCCGGCATTACTAGAATAGACGTTGTTCGATGTTTTGACGTGGTTTGTTGGGTCGATCTGAGTCGATTGGTCGGCGTGGCCAAAAAAATAAATTCAAAACCTACGAAACTGATAATTGAAGTTCTGATAATTTGACTGCGGCTGATATACTTAATTAATATATTAACGACCTCTATATCAGTCCCGAGTTATATCCCAGGTCAAGAAGAAAAATAATACATGAGGTCATTTTAAATTAAGTGCAAATATTTTTGGGGATGAGTTTCTATCATCATACGGAACAACTTTCTCCAAAGAACTCTAATCTAATAATCTAATCTCAAGTCACATTGTATGCCGTGTACAATTTTTTTCCCCATCGATCAGGTAATAGTAAAGTAGCTGGCAACACAATTCTTCACGCACACTAGTATCTCGCGCTCGTGTCTTACACACACTACAATATGAATTTGTCGCGCTTTTGCAGCTACTGATATTAGGTAGGGCGGAATCTAGTGAGCGCGCCAGCGCCACCTTGATTAATCTAAGAGCTGTGCAATGCATACGAAGCCAAATATGGCGTGAGAATAAAATGATCCGAAAATCGAATAATCTATTGTTTTCATCAAAAACTAATACTTTTATTATAAAGTAGATACTAAAATCATGCAAATGTATATTTTTTATATTATGTTACTTACCTGGAAATATTTTATAATCACTGGTAAATGCGCACTAATTTCGTCACTCACAAATCGCCGGGCGTAAGAAATCTACCCACAATTTTTTTTATAAAATAATGATGTGACAAGAAACAAAAAAATATATTATGTTACCTAAGGTCATTGTTTTTTAAAAGAAATATGATATTTATGTTAAAACCTACACACTTACCCAAAAAATAATATCAAAACTGTAAGTCCATATATGGCTTGGTATGCGGTAAAGGGTTAAGTTTTAGCATACAAGTTTAGTATGCGAATTTTAGTTTAATTAAAATAACGTCTTTACCCTTCATTACTCAATCGTCTTTCTGTCGATCTTTCGGATAATTTATGGATTTATTCAGCTAATATTACACTTTTTATTGATGTAAGTGTTAATTTATTAATATGTGTATACTGCTTCTTGTGTTTGTATAGGCAGAGTTCAGAGCATTATTTTTAAAATGTGGTACAAAATAAACATATGTTTGGGACAAAATAAAAAATAATAATTAAAGCTTGAGAAGAGTCAAAATTTCTTTTATTTATTTCATTTTTTTTTAACATCATCGTGACATGACACATCCATTCGACAATAACTGGGAACAATTTCAGGCATTGAGAGGTAGCAGTTTTCTAATTATAATCACATTTATACTTGCAACTGAAGGCAGACTTCATCAAAAAATATAAGTACTACACATACATACATACATATAATCACGCCTTTATCCCTAATGGGGTAGGCAGAGCGTAAACGACCCAAACAAAGGTCGCTCCGCCACGTCTGACAAAGTTTTGAGGGTTATTTAAGGTAGATTTGTAAGTATATTGCTGTACTACACATTCGAAAGAATACCAAACATTGCTGCCCAAACTTTAGGGTGTGAACCTACCCATTAAACTGAACAACTTACAAGCTTGTGCCAATACATAACAGCTAGTCATGGTAATAAAAATATACAGGGTGTAAGGAACAGTGTACTGAAAACTGAAAAGGGTCGACGAAACTGAACAACTTTCACAAATATTTTTTTCTGGGTAATGTAAACATTTAGAGGTAGTATTATTTCCAAAAGTGATAATCCTGTAGGGATAAGTATGATTTCCCGATAACAAACAAAGTTACTAAGAATTATACCTGCTACGCAAAATTCTCAAATATATATTATTATTTTTTCTACTGGCTACAGACCACATTATTTCGATTTTCTGATAAAGTCTGCCTTGCTATGCAACAAACATTAGGTTACGTCCACATTTTCCGAACTGCTAAACACCAATACTTATATCGAAACCTTTCCTAAATGCCTACTAAACATGATCCGATCATACAATCACGATTCAACCCTTATATCCTACATTCGTGAAGACAGTTGTAGCTAACTTGGTTCGTATAAGTTAGGATTACATTTCATATATCGAGTGGAAATTAAAACTCTCGTCTGCCAACAAAAGACTAATATAAAAACTGTTAAATGACGTTCGGTTTTACATATGTCCCACTAGGAACTAAAATTATGGTTACAATTTTATTTCGCAATGCCTAGTTGAAAATCACTTAAAACAGAACGTTTTATAATTAGAAAATGTTAATTTTTTAAATGAATAATATTTACACACTAAGGAAACAGCATGTAAGTCTGTCCATATAGGCGGGTTATACGAGGGTGTTCAGAATTCATCTCACCAGATCATGGTGATCAGAATTTAGTTTACCAGAAGGTGGCACATACGTTTGAAGCTTCAACCAATCACAGTATCGCATGCAATTACAGCTGACAATAACGCAAAATTGTTATTGACTGAAGGACCTCGCACAAATTGCTCGAAAATTTCCGTTAAGTCGATTTGGCTGAAATTTTGGGAAATGATAATGATACAGGGGTATCAGGATGATAAAAGAGTGCAATACCAAATAATGACCGGTTTTTGAGATACAGTAGTTTGAATTTTGAAGCAAAAATTTACACTGCACGGTCGGTCACGCCTGTATGGCGCCGTTAGGTAAACTGAAATCTAATCTAAACACCACCTGATTAAATTAGATAGTTTAATAGATTGAAAGTGAAAGCGTGCATACCTTCCTCTGGTGAGATGAATTCTAAACATCCTCATTACAAAGACACAAACTGGACTTAAAAAAAGTTGACGGACAACATTTAATTACCACGTAGTGTTTATCCACTAGTTTTCACATTTTGTTACGCTTATTGTAATAATGAAAAACTTATTTGAAATGCATGAACAAATACCCCTGTCCACCCCTAAACCGGCAAACTCAGGCTACCCACTCTAACTAGCCTTAAACTAAACGTGCAAAATATTTACTTATATTACGTTAATCTCCCAGAACGCAGTCATTTCGATATTTTGATCTACAGTACAAACAATAAATAACTAGTACATAAGATACATATACAATTATTACAAGTACCTATATCTATTGTTTTTGTTGTATATTGTTACAAAACGAAATAGCAGGTACCGCATGGAGAATTAAGCGTATCTGTTATATTTAGTAAACGTGGAAATAGTACATTACCGACAAATTATTGCTACTTTTATTTTAAAGGGGAACACACCATTGGAAACATTTACAATTTATTAAGTTTTTCTTTTTTTTAACTTATAATTTACCATCTTTGGTGACGATGGTGTTAAATATAAAAATAAATAATGCGCTACTGTTTTTTATTCGTCTAGTAATTGATGTCGGTAAAATACATGTATAATATTTCACACAACTTTTCCATCTGCTACACTATGTAAGTCTATTTATGAGACGGAAGCCATGACACGACATTGCTTATAAGATTTTTGCGACCTTTTTTAAGTATATCACAAATTAAAATTATTTTTCTAAATATACACCTTTTCATATTCAAACATAAAATATTGAATACAGACTGAGCCATAAGATGCTTTTGGTAAGTAGAACATTACTCGCTAGTATTTCTTTCAAGTACCATGGCTCTATACTCAGTTTATATTCGAAAGAAAAGATCACGTCAATACACTATACTAGCGAATTAAAACTGAGGACATAATATAATACCGGGTGTAAGGGGCAGCGTCCTGCAAACTGATAAGGGTTGCTCATTCACAGAAACTGAACAACTTTCTCCGGAAAATTCTTTCAGGAGATAAAAAAAAAATACCTTCCAAAACAAAATGACCACCTCAACCAGAAAATTTGTATGAAAATCCTAAAAAAATCCTGATGATAGTTGTTCAGTTTCGTTGACTGACCAACTCCTATCAGTTTTGCGGGACGCTGTCCATTACACCCCGCACATGTAATTATACATTATATTCTACCATATTATACATATTCTAATTTATTGCATGGAATACATCACTATGTTCTCCAAATAATTAAAACTATTTTAGGAAGTTTTGTTAGCAATGTTGAAATGCAAAAATATATAAGGTTTATTTACTCATCGTTCCTTTAGATACGTTAAATAAATATGTACTTCCCATATTTTCTTCGAATCTCCGTAACCCAATAAGGACAAATTAATTTACATAAATAGTAAACGAATATTAGCACAACGTAACGCAACCGCATCAGCCATAAAATAATCACATAAGATTTATACTTAGGAACATAAATTTTACAAAAATATTTTTATTTTTTGGTTCTATTTCTATCGCTATATTGACAGTAGTTGATTAATAAGAGAAGTAATACTAAGTCTCAAATATAAAATGTTAAGAAACACTACTTCGGGTAGTAAGGAGTCGAGTATATGATTAGCCAACGGAAGGAAACACCTGCTTTTCAGTCATTAACGATGGAAGATACAATTAGGTTTACCAGAAAATAGAAAAAAATAACAAATTATCTACCACGTAAGTAAGAAAAGACATGTAAATATAAATACTCCTATTTCATAAATATTAGACTAAACAGCATAATGTTTTTGTTTATCTATCAGCTTTTAGGCACTATTGTGATCCGATTTGAAAAGTACTATTATTTATCTACGCAAACATCAAAACTTTCACAAATAATATATTGGTTCAACACGCAGCATAATCTATGTTGTCTAATAAAATAGTCTGCAATCATTACACTCAGACTTAGACTGCGGTACCATTGACGTGGAGCTAGGTGGAGCGTAGCGGTGCATAAATAGACCAAACACAATGTTTCTAGTGACGCAGAGGGCGGATGTCGAGCATTGTGATTGGTCAATTCATGCTCGCTCCGCTTTGTTCCGCCTAGCTCCGCGTCAATAGAATCGCAACCATATGTAAACCATTCGGAATCCTTCATTTCAAACAGATTACTTTACAATCCTATACCAATTTTCCTACCATCAGAAACCTCGATGAACATACATTATTATTTAGTTTTTAATCCCAAGAATTGTATTATCTAAACCACATCCATCTAATATTGCCTAAACACATTCCTTCACAACACACAATCAAACCCGCAATGATTCACTAAGCTAGTCTATGACAACAATAAGTGAAGGCTTCGCGCCTAAATATGCCACTGGAGTTGTGTACGCTACTGTAAAATTATTAGTTTGGGGACAGGATTTTTTTCTATTTGTTATTCCAAAGTAGTTCTGCAAGACGGTATGTATTCCACTACAGATCAATAGATAAAATTGTCAGTTTTAGTCTATGGGCCACCTACCTTGAAATTGCAACCACAAACTTTGGTTTCAGAAACATCTTAACTGATGATGTGTGATGAAAAATTGCTACAGAAGTTTTATTTCACGACTGCAGCTCATCCTAATTGCCTTAGTGTGCGTGAGTAAACCGGTAGTTACGCACACAACACAAGGGCGCGTCTGTGTACGCACACAACAAAAGGGCGCGTCTGTGTACGCACACAACGAAAGGGCGCGTGTGTGTACGCACAGCTACAAGTATGGTTTAACAGGAGTCGTGAGATAAAACAACTGTCCAACTAATTTTCAGCGTTTTCTTAAATTACAGTAAGTGGACACACATCACAGATTCGAAAGCATCAATACTACATGTATGAGGTAATATTTTCTAATCTGTGGCGCCATACAGAACCATCTAACGAGACAAAATATTGTCAAATAACCACTAATTGTAATTTTACAGTACCGTAGACAATAATGAACCCATTCACATCAAAACCTTTAAAATAACGCACGCACACATATATACCTTTGTCTATAGGAAGTATAAAATGGAGCATGGGAAAGATTATTTACCATATTTAGTTCATTCTTTACATAATATTACTGCTTATAACTGAATATTGTCAATATGATATGATCGATATCAACTAATCTGGCCATGCAAAAACGCACAAAGTAATCAATTCTATTAAAAATTCATTTCCATACACATTTAAGGGGCTTCCCTGGGCTAAGTGGCGCCCTCATTAGTCAAAATCATAATTCACTAAAAACACAATCAATCGAAAATCCGGTAGATCAGATTGTGGTTAAAACAATGAAGGTTATTTAGAACCTCATAAAGTTGCAACTTATAGTTCGTTGTAGTTACAGATAGAAAAATACGAAAAGCGGTCACTTTAAGCACTTTTACATACATACATATAATGACGCCTTTATCCCTAATGGGGTAGGCAGAGCGTAAACGACCTAAACATAGGTCGTTCCGCCACGTCTGACAAAGTTTTGAGGGTTATTTAAGATAGATTTGTAGGCATATTAAGCACTTTTGCTATCTGTATCTGCAGTGAACACTGAATTATTATTTTTATAATACTAAAAATAAACTTCATTACTTAAACTTGAATCTGATCTACCAGATTTTCGGTTAATTGCGTTTTCAGTGAGTAATGTTTTTTTACTGATGAGAGCGCTGGCGTGCACCGGAAATCCCCTTAATATTCCAGTCATACTATCTCTCTCACACGTACAAAACTTAAAGCATGAAGAAAGTATTGAGACTACGAATATAGAATTTGTTCCTAAGGTTTGTAGTACATAGTTTAGTTAAGCTTAAGATAACGAGTGTAATATAACTGTGCTATGACGGGCCGCTCGACTGCATGCTCACCGTTGGGACTTGCTGGATCTGAAAATTAAATGATTGGTTCTACTTATATTTACATACATAAAAATACATCTTGGCCTATCCTAAATTGTTGATACAAGATGTCCTCCCTTGGCCTATCTTAGATAATTGATACAAGATTATCATCCCTTGGCCTAACCTAGATAGTTGATACAAGATATCCTCTCTTGGCCTATCCTAGATAGTTGATACAAGATATCCTCCCTTGGCCTATCCTAGATAGTTGATACAAGATATCCTCCCTTGGCCTATCCTAGATAGTTGATACACGATATCCTCCCTTGGCCTATCCTAGATAGCTGATACAACATATCCTCCCTTGGCCTATCCTAGATAGTTGATACAAGATATCCTCCCTCCCTTGGCCTATCCTAGATAGTTGATACAAGATATCCTCCCTGGGACTATCCTAGATAGTTGATACAAGATTATCATCCCTTGGCCTAACCTAGATAGTTGATACAAGATATCCTCCCTTGGCCTATCCTAGATAGTTGATACAAGATATCCTCCCTTGGCCTATCCTAGATAGTTGATACAAGATATCCTCCCTTGGCCTATCCCAGATAGTTGATACAAGATATCCTCCCTTGGCCTATCCTAAATAGTTGATACAAGATATCCTCCCTGGGACTATCCTAGATAGTTGATACAAGATTATCCTCCCTTGGTCTATCCCAGATAGTTGATACAACATATCCTCCCTGGGCCTATCCTAGATAGTTGATATAAGATATCCTCCCTTGGCCTATCCTAGATAGTTGATACAAGATATCCTCCCTTGGCCTATCCTAGATAGTTGATACAAGATATCCTCCCTTGGCCTATCCTAGATAGTTGATACAAGATATCCTCCCTTGGCCTATCCTAGATAGTTGATACAAGATATCCTCCCTTGGCCTATCCCAGATAGTTGATACAAGATATCCTCCCTTGGCCTATCCTAGATAGTTGATACAAGATATCCTCCCTTGGCCTAACCTAGATAGTTAATACAACATATCCTCCCTGGGCCTATCCTAGATAGTTGATACAAGATATCCTCCCTGGGCCTATCCTAGATAGTTGATACAACATATCCTCCCTGGGCCTATCCTGGATAGTTGATACAAGATATCCTCCCTTGACCTATCCTAGATAGTTGATACAAGATATCCTCCCTTGGACTATCCTAGATAGTTGATACAAGATATCGTACCTTAGACTATCCTAGATAGTTGATACAACATATCCTCCCTGGACCTATCCTAGATAGTTGATACAACATATCCTCCCTGGGCCTATCCTAGATAGTTGATACAAGATATCCTCCCTGGGCCTATCCTAGATAGTTGATACAACATATCCTTCCTGGGCCTATCCTAGATGGTTGATACAAGATATCCTCCCTTGGCCTATCCTAGATAGTTGATACAAGATATCCTCCCTGGGCCTATCCTAGATAGTTGATACAACATATCCTCCCTGGGCCTATCCTAGATAGTTGATACAAGATATCCTCCCTGGGCCTATCCTAGATAGTTGATACAACATATCCTCCCTGGGCCTATCCTAGATAGTTGATACAAGATATCCTCCCTGGGCCTAACCTAGATAGTTGATACAAGATATCCTCCTTGGGCCTATCCTAGATAGTTGATACAACATATCCTCCCTGGGCCTATCCTAGATAGTTGATACAAGATATCCTCCCTTGGCCTATCCTAGATAGTTGATACAAGATATCCTCCCTTGGACTATCCTAGATAGTTGATACAAGATATCGTACCTTAGACTATCCTAGATAGTTGATACAACATATCCTCCCTGGGCCTATCCTAGATAGTTGATACAAGATATCCTCCCTGGGCCTATCCTAGATAGTTGATACAAGATATCCTCCCTGGGCCTATCCTAGATAGTTGATACAAGATATCCTCCCTGGGCCTATCCTAGATAGTTGATACAAGATATCCTCCCTAGGCCTATCCTAGATAGTTGATACAAGATATCGTACCTTGGACTATTCCAGATAGTTGATACAAGATTATCATTCCTCAGCCTAACCTAGATAGTTGAGACAATATAAAATATGATTTTACCTTGCCCTGTCCTAGATAATTGATACAAGATTTCGCACCTGTCCTACCTTGGCTTATCCTAGATAGTTGATACAGGATGTAAACACGTAGTTCGCGATACCCAACGATCGCTAGCTCTCAGAGAATGTTATTTATATTCGCTGATCGAGATAGCACGTTTAATTTTTATTGTGGGTTTTATACTATTTCTTGTTCTATATTCAATTCATACCTTGGCCTTAGGTGTGAATACGCAGTCCGGGATGTCCAACACTCTCTCGTCCAATACCCGCTCGTCTAACACGTCTAGCTTCAAGTGCCACAGCTAATTCTGAACTCTAAGCGAATGTGGCACTTCCTTAGAAAACAGACTATACTCTAGACTAATGATAGTACTTAACCTTAACCGTAAGTACGTGACCTTTTTTGGTCCGGGATGTCTAACACTCTCTTGTCTAATAGCGGTTGTCTAACAGCGTTTTAATAAATTAGTACTTCTTTCCACTGATCGGGATAGCATGTATGCATGGGATAGCGTTTATGTTTTCACCTATAGAGGGCGGAACTATAGTCTATTTTAGATAATTGATATGGTTACCTTGGCCTTAACGATTTGTTGCGGTGTGAACACGCAGTCCGGGATGTCCAACACTCTCTCGTCCAATACGCGCTCGTCTAACACCGCTTCAAGTGCCGCCGCTAATTCTGAACTCTCAGCGAATGTGGCACTTCCTTCCGCTGTGAAAACGTAACAACACTTCCATTATGATAGAGCTGTCTCTTGTTCTTCCATGCCGGACTGGGACCGTCGTGACATAAATATATTATAGTTAAAAATTATCTTCCATGCTGGCTTGGGAGCGAGAGAAAAACGTAGAATGTGCCAGCTGCATTTCCTCCCGGGTATGCTGTAAAAAACAGCTAAGGGATCCGAGGGATTCAGTATATTGCAATTTAGACGATGGGCTGACAACCTGTCACTACAGCAATATACCTACAAATATATCTTAAATAACCCTCAAAACTTTGTCAGACGAGGCGGAACCACCTTTGTTTTGGTCGTTTACGCTCTGCCTACCCCATTAGGGATAAAGGCGTGATTATATGTATGTATGTATGTTAAAAATTAAAACCGATCTTTACGCCTAGACTATTTCCAAATCATAAAGAATAAAGGTAAACAAAGTTTCATGTGTTTTTATTGAAAAACCCATTTCATAATTCACACAGGCAAATTAGTTAGATGACTAAAACTACTATTTCATTATGTTATCATATCTAATAGCTAACACCTATTTTAGAAACAAATCTTCGAATAAAATACATGAACCTTCGTTTACCTTTATTCTAAATCTGATTTGGAAATAGTATAGGTAGGTTGTAGTACACACGCACACAGAAGAAAGTATATATCAAGCTAACATAATTAATTAATTAAGTTCCTTTTAGTTACAAGATCTGTCTTGCTTTGTTTTCTTTACATTGTGTAAATTTATTAGTAGGGTAGCATTGGAGCACAGCACTACAACCATGGCAAATTAAAAAGTCACAACCCTCTATTACCCACTCTCCTGCATAAGACCTTAAGGAGAAGGGGGTGTCGTGCAGCGACTCTACGCGTGCATAAAGCTGAGTCACTCCCTTTTGCCTGATTTGATAGTTTTAAGTTAGGTTAAGTCTGGAATGTATTTGGTTTTTTTTTATAAGGCAATAAATTATTTTTTATCTTTATCTTTACCTTGATTGAAAAACTCAGTAAACGCTTCATCCGGTATCTGGCTGAGGACAGCTGGATCCAGAATGTCATCAGGCGGCACCTGGCCCACTTCTTCTGTAAAGACAGAACAGAGTAAATCAGGCATAGAATTAAATAAGACATGTTTATTATTTCTTCCATGCTGGACTGGGAGCGAGAGAAAATCGTAGAATGTGCCAGCTGCATTTCCTCCCGGGCATGCTGTAAAAACCAGCTAAGGGATCCGAGGGTTTTGGTATATTGCAATTTAGGCGATAGGCTGACAACCTGTCACTACAGCAATACACCTACAAATCTATCTTAAATAACCCTCAAAACTTTGTCGGACGTGGCGGAACGACCTTTGTGTAGGTCGTTTACGCTCTGCCTACCCCATTAGGGATAGAGGCGTGATTATATGTATGTATGTATGTATGTTTATTTTCTAATCTAGTGTAACTGCCTCCATGGTCTAGTGGCTGGTGCCATGGACTCCCGATCCGGAGTATTGGTTCAATTCCCAGGGGGGAACGCACAAAGTTGATATTTGAGAATTTATCACTATGTGAATTTTTCCCCAGTTTGGATAGGACATTGCAGGCTGAATCAACTGATTGTCCGAAAAGAAAAAGATTTCGTGATTCGGAGGGCACGTTAAGCCGGTCGCTGTCTTTGATGGTCGTTACTCAAAGCATGTCAGAGACCCGATAGTTGTGCTACTAGGCGGTTTAAAAACTCTTGACACCAGGGTTCATCGGGTCCATAGACTCGATACCCACTCGACAGAAGAAGAATCTAATGTAGACCATTGGTGATAAAACCAGAGTCAATGATGGAGCTAGTATTGGGTTCTCAATTCATGTTTTTTATATAATTGTAGTTAATATAAAAGTTGTGGTTTTTATTCCCATAGAAGAAATATAAACTCTAAATTTTTATTTTATTGATAGATGATCTAATTAATACCGTGTGGAAGGGACAGCGTCCCGCAAACTAATAGAGCAGGAATTTCTTTCATGAGATGAAAACAAAAACTGAACTTCGTATACAAAATAACCTTCTCGATCAGACACTTCCTGAAAAAAAAATCCTATTGATAGTTGTTCAGTTCCGTTGACTGAGCAACCCCTATCAGTTTGCGGGACGCTGTCCCTTACACCCCGTAAAGTTCTTACCTAATTCATGCGAATTTCCTGCTGGGGCCATGTATTCGTTTTCGCTGAGTCCCATCGTATCTTCAGAACTGTCGTAAGTCGATGAATTTGAACACACGTTGACTTCTGAAACAAGATTTTAATAGCATCAATATAACGATACTTGCTTTTTTTTACTTACTCTTACTAGGTTGCGTGTTACTTCAAAATTTTGTTGTTGCACAGTCATAAATAACTCTTTGCACAGCGCGCACAATCGACTGAACAGTCGGATCGTCGGATCTCTCTTTCCCCCACTGTGTGTGCGAGAGAGATCCGACGATCGACCGACTTTAGAGTCGATAATGCACTGGCCCTAAATATCGGATTAGGGTGTCTGTGGCAACATCCTGTCGGGGCACGATTGCGCGAGGGCGGGGTAATTTTTAAAAAAAAATTATTTATTAGACGATCACAACAGTTTAAAATAAATAAATGTTTACAAACAAATATAAGGTACAGCACTAAATTGTAAACCACTAGTGTGAACGTACAGCTTGGTTAAGCAAACAGACTATCTGCGTGAAAGAAACAATTTACAATAATCATACTTTTGTGAAAAATAATAATAAAAAAAAGGTGAACACACGCGCTTGCGCACTGGCGCGGGCTTCTTACACTAGTGATATCTGTTGTAAGACCACTTATTCCAACTATAGATAGGTTACAAACTGACCCGATAGCTCCTGATGGTCGCTAGGCATGACTTTGGGCGGCGGCGGGCGGCGGCGGCGCTTGGGCTGGCGCGGGGGGCGGGGCAATGGCGGCCACACGCGCTTGCGCACTGGCGCGGGCTTCTTCGGCTTGTTGTCCCGGTTTATTTTGTCGTAGTTATCCTGGGGACAAATAGAATTTAATGTAAATTGGATTTATAGTTTAGGTTAGAGATGACAGAGACAAAGTAAAAGTATGGATTGAGCTCACACTTCATTATACATATTCATTCTCAATAAGATAGTTACTGGGAATGGATTGTATGCAATCGAAAAGACAGACGCATCATAGTCAGATCTCTTACATACATACATATAATCACGCCTTTATCTCTAATAAGGTAGGAAGAGCGTAAACGACCTGAACAAAGTTCGTATCTGCCACGTCTGACAAAGTTTTGAGGGTTATTTAAGATAGATTTGTAGGTATATAGCTGTAGTGACAGTAATATACCTATAAATCTATCAAGTATTGCAATATACTGAAACCCTCGAATCCCTTAGCTGGTTTTAACAGCAGATCTCTTACGACATCATATTTTGGCTAACCCTTACCCGCTTCCAAGCGTGCTCGGTACAGAGCGGCGTGTGATCTTGCAGCGGCAACAGCGGCTGCATACAGCGCGTGCCGCCAGCGAACACCGCTGCACAGGACGCGTACAGCCTTTGTTCGGGATCCAGCGCTATGTGGCTGAGGCAGTACCGCGCGCAAGGCAGCGGGGATTTCGTACACCGCTCTTCGGAGCATTGGGACCCTGTTGAGATTTTCGTCGAGCCGCTTTCACCGCCTGACCACCCGCTTTCCCTGTAATGGGGAAGTTCATTATTATATTCTTTATTGCTTTCTTCTTCTTCTTATCGTGTCGATGGAACACGTAACTATCACAAAGTGGCAGCCCAGAACGTTGCCACTTGAACTGCGGATCGGCTGGCGTTCATTAGATCCGCTTGCTTTAAAAAATAAATATACAGTTCAACAACAGGCGAGCTTATCTCTATAAGAGATCTCTTCCAGCCAACCTAACCTAACCCAACCTTGGTAGTAAAAGGACCTAAACTTTGATTTAAGTAAGTGCGGCAGCTTCCACTATTTATCCTTTATTTCGTTCTTTATTCATGAAATCAGTAAACGTCCTTTTGAATCTGCTACAATTATTAACATACATGCTCCAATAAAAATTTGTTGTAATACTACTAAAGTTGTTGCTTGTACTATAACCACAGGCAATATAAAACAAGTGTTACGATTGAAAATCTGCTGAAATAAAAATCTTTGTCTTTTGACTATTAAAATTAAATATCAACACAAGATACACAAAATATGAAAATTTGAATGACGCCCATCACATCCGTGGCTCAAGATGAACAAGTAAAAAACAATAACCCACCTCTACAGCTCATTTGTCGATAAATATTGGCGGCCAACCAACCCACCTGAGTTGCCTCTTCTCCTGCGAGGTTAGTATGGAGGGCATGCCGTGCCGCGTCAGCAGGAAGTTGACAGTCTGCGTCGGCAGATGACATGTGCCCAGAGACCGTTGCGAGTGGAGTTGTTTCTGTAAAGAGTTTGATATTTGAGGTAAGTTTTTAATAAGTCATCACGAAAACAAACTGCGAACCCCTTTAAGGTCGTAAAAACTAACCTTGACTAAATCAGTGAATTCGATCGATGTTGTATTTGGCGCAGTCGGTAGGATCTCGATCGTATTTTTTGCCAAACTGATAGTTTTTAACTTACAGGAATCTGTCAGCATTCATAGGAAGTGAAACTACAAAAATAAACTGTGTTGTTTCACAAATAACATTCGGGTCCTGCTTTACCTTGATCACGGAAGCCAGTTCGTGATGTTTCCGGTAATCCTTGGCTAGTTTCAAGGTGGTTTGCGCTCGTGCTACGTGCCGCCTCAACGCCGCCCGCCGCAGCGCCAACCTTGCCCCTCGAGACTCGGCGGCACTCTCTTCCACGCATACTGGGCCCATGCCGGCTTCTGTTTGTTAATATAGACAAGTACGTTAAATACAGTCATACTGTTAAAGACGTCATATAATGTAATATGTTTGGAAACTCTAGACAACTTAGACAGTGGTCTCTGATAGTGGTAACTGTTCAGCAAATAGAGGTAAATTAGACGGTACAATGTTACGAACATCTATTCATTGATCTCTGGACGGACCAAGCAGGCATCTTATAAGTACATATTTTTTCATTAACAAAATTTTACTTATGTATATTACTCCACAATTTTGATATAAATGTTCTTATAAGTACATATTTTTTCATCAACAAAATTATACTTATGTATATCACTCCACAATTTTGATATAAATGTATGTATTTCACTACACAGTTTTGATGTAAAGTTTGTACAGAAACTTACCAAAATCAGGCATATTATCGTCATCACTGCTACTGCTCTCCATCGTAAAAGGCAATGGTCGTTTATTGTCCAACGGGCCACAGTCAAACAGTTCGTATCCTGGCGCGTGCCAAGTGCGTGTCGGCTCAGGTATCGCGCGAGTATGTATCCGCTGTAAAGCTTCGTGCACAGCTGGCCCGCGGCCACGGCGCGCTTTCGACTGAGATGGGGTCTTGCTTGAAGATGGGGTTTTGCCTGAAGATGGCGTTTTGCCTGATGATGGCGTTTTGCCTGATGATGGCGTTTTGCCTGATGATGGGGTTTTGCCTGCAGGTAGGGTTTTGCCTGCAGGTAGGGTTTTGCCTGCAGATGGGGTTTTGCCTGCAGATGGGGTTTTGCCTGCAGATGGCGTTTTGCCTGTAGACGGGGTTTTGCCTGCTGAAATATAATGCTTATTTATTTATTTAACAATTTATTGTACATAAAAAAACATCATAAACACAGGACATAAAAAACAAAGACACAACAGGCACTGCTTATTTCTAAAAAGAAATTTCTTACAGCAGACCTACAGAATGCTTCTGTTGTGAGAAAATTTTGGTGTTAGCCATTATTACTAAATGTGTCAGGGAGTTATTCTTTCATCTTGTTTTCATCATTAGAACCACACCACATCTTGGTATTAACCAAAAACATGCCCAAGAAACACTTTCGTATTTCTCAGATCAAAAATCTACTTCTCCTATCCTATTAGGTCACAACAAAGTCACTCTTTTTTTGTTATTAGACTTAAATAAGGGGCAGCCAGTGTGCTAACAGCATATTCCTGGTCTCTTACTCAGACAGACTAATTTAAATACTACTGTTTAATTCATGATTTAATTAATTTAGACTTCTTCCATGCTGGACTAGGAGTGAGAGAAACACATAGAATGTGCCAGCTTATTTTGTTCCCCGGCACGCTGTAAAAGCCAGCTAAGGGATCCGAGGGTTTCAGTATATTGTAATTAAGGCTATGGGCTGACAACCTGTCACTACAGCAACATACATACAAATTTAACTTAAATATCCCTCAAAACTTTGTAAGATATGGTGGAACAGCCTTTGTTTGGGTTGTTTACACTCTGCCTACCCCATTAGGGATAAATGCATCATTATATGTATGTATGTTAATTTAAGACTTGTTCTTACCTGATGACTTCTTAGCAATAGGTACTTTAGCAGATGGTGCAGGAAGATGAGGTGGGGGCAAGGGTGCTGCCTCAGGATCTAGAGCCTCAGTTTTGATAACCATAGGCGGGCTGACAACCAACCCTTGTTCTCTTTTGAAAACATCCAAAAAAGTTTCAGATCCTGCACCCTTAGACGTAGACTTAGAGTTATTTGATGAAGACGTTGGACAGTTTGGATTATCACTAATAATACTGGCTTTGCTACAAGTAGTGGTGATGTTGGAGCTTTGTCCCTTAGGACTATGAACACTTGGTTGCCGAATCTCAAACACAGAGTTGGACCGAATCTGATCCTTTGCCTGATTCTGAGTCTTTGTTTTCGGAACTTTGGTATTTGAAGTCTTTGTTTCTTTAACAATATGTGCAGTAGGTTTAACATCTTGAAATTTTGCATTAAAGTGATTGTAGTGCCCATTTGAAATAACTCCAGTTTTGATCTCTTCCTTGATCTCTCCATTTGTTAGTGAACCAATGAGATCAATTTCCTTAGTAGGACTAAGGAGCTCTGTCTTAACATCATCAGTATCATCAGCAAAAATGAAGTTATCATCGGTGTGGCTAACGGTTATCTCTCCTGCAATAACATCGGAATCATGGAAAGTATATAAATCGTTGGGATCTATTTTGAATTTAGTATGGAAGTAATTATCATTTAGATGGCTGATGTATGTCTGTTCGTCTCCTGAGCTATCGTGAATAAACATGTTGACATCATTGCAACTTCCAGGCACCCCCTCCACTGCCATTTTATACTGCGTTGCGCAGCTCGCCTCCGATATATTCTGTGGTATACCACTGAACCTAAAAACAAAAATGAAAGTAATATTTTCACCTTAATTTACTTAATTTTAAATATGTTATATATTATGATGAATGTGTTCCTGGATGAGACCAAGACTAGTTAGAGTTGTAATTCCATGTCACTCGAAGCATGCCATAGATAATACTTACTACATACTTAGAGCAAATTCTACCTAACATGATTTGATTTTGTTTAATGTAAAACATGCAGAGTGCTTTAAATAACTTGATCCTTACCCCACATTTTCTGATGTACTCAAATAAGACATTCTGTATTCATTTTACAACCTGATGATACTAACGATGGTGTTACAATGAAATGCACATTTCATTTGGTCCCATAGCTTCATACTGAAAATTTGAATTATATTTAGTTGGTCAGGGCATCAAGGCCTATTTTTAACAGTATTTTTTTCCCAATATCATAAGAATTCTACAAAAACATAAAAGCAAAACCATCATGCTTGACAATGCATTGACATCTTTCATGTTCATATTATTTTGAGAAATATAGGCTATTCCTTGGACAATAAATAACTGTAGAATGCCAGCAGTGAAGGTAGGAACTTTCCTAGGTTTAACAAAACAATGCAAACCACAAATAAACACTGATAACCAATAATAAATGCAGTTTCACAAAGGGTATATCTCACATCTAAAATCGGGTATTTCCAAATGCATGGTGACAACAATTGGAATATAAATTTAGTGAAATATCACAGACTTGAAAAATGTTCACGTAATTTGTTCCAGAAACGAAATTTTCAACAAAATTCGTCCCAAAATATTACTTCAGAAATGACAGAAGACAGAACGCAGCAAATGGCAGCCATGAGCGTTCTATGGCTGCGTTCATAAAAAAATAAAGAGTTTCAGTTTCAACAGACAAACAGAACGGAAGGCAAGGCTGCTGGACTGGTAACTTAAAATATTTTTTTTACTAAAGAGTTATTTGTACATAGCGAATAGTTTATTCTTACCATTCAGCATGATATATTTTGTTTGTTTGTTTTACAACTATGTTTACTTACAAAGTGTAATAAACGTGATCGCAGCTGTAAAGTTGTTTTTTTTCTCCATTTCCACGTATATACTATACAATTAATTGCGTGCAATTAAAATAATAAAAAATACTATCAATTGAAAGACATTCAATCAAAGTCCTCTCTCGAAAAGAATATTATTATCTTCACGCTGCAAAAAAAAAACATTGTTAAACATAACAGTTTAATAATATGATATTGGTGCATTTTGTTTACAGGAAGTTCATTTAATTGTATTAAAAATAGCTTAGGGGATGTTTTTAGTAAATATAAAAAATCAAAATTGATCTAACTCAAAATTATTTATCTTCCATGCTGGACTGGAAGCGAGAGAAAAATAGAATGTGCCAGCTGCATTGCTGCATGCTGTGAAAATCGGCTAAGGGGTTCGAGGTTTCAATACATTGTATTGCAGCAATGCAGCTGGCACATTCTATTGAAATTTAGGCGAGGGGCTGACAATCTGTCACTACAGCAATATACCTACAAATCTATCTTAAATAAGCCTCAAAACATTGTCAGACCGGTCAGTTGCAGCTCTTGGAATCATAATAACAACAGACTGTTGTTTCTAAAAAAAAAACATTGAGCTGTTTTTATTTATATTCGTTATGGGCTTCTTTTACGTTACTGAAAATCCCTCTAAGCTATGGCACGCAATTAAATTAACACCCTGTATATGTCCCTGAAATCGCCCATTTGCTGGAAAAAAGAGACACTCCGTGAATTGTGCATTGCAAAACACAATGAGCGTTGTAAAACAACCATTAAGCGGTCTGGCAAACACCAAACGGCCAATTAAATTATTAGGTGTAAGGGACGGGACAGCTTAACGCAAAGTTATAGAGGTTGCTCAATCAACGAATTTCAACAACTGTAACCGGGAAATTATTTTAGGAAAATGTAATATTTTTCAGCTTTCCCATTCAAAATGATCACCTCGATGATCATTTTCTAGTCAAAGTTGTTAAGCAACTGAGCATCCTTTATCATTTATTTACGTTACGCTGTCCCTTACGAGCGAATTCGGCAATTGGCCGTTCTGTGTTTACCAGTCCGCGGAATGATTGTTTTACAATGCTCATTGACAGCACATTTCGAGGATTGTACGTTTTGCAATTATTGCCAATCCACGAAATGTCCCTTTTTTCCGGCCAATGAGCGATTTCAGGGATCGAGCATAACATATTACTTGTAATGTCCGAAAGATGAGTAGTTTTAAGATTTCTTACCTAAATCGCGCTTACCTCATACAAGCGTTACTATGCAGTGTACGTATCTAAAAACACTCACTTCTGCGAACCTAAATATTATTCCCACACTAGGCGGTCGCACTTATACGACTGATTGGGTAATATTGATTACTACCCAGGGCTCGGGGGTAAAGTCTGATATTTTAATCATACTAAATCAGATATCGGACTTTACCCAAGGGGTTTGGGTGATGATATCTGGCTCAAGTGGCGCCCCCATCAGTAAAAATATCATAAGCGATCAGCTAGCGTGGTAGGGCTAGCCCGTGGCTCAGCCCTACCACGGATGCAGTTTGCAAGACTTTGCGCGCAATATCTTGCATGTGGATGATTGCACAGCGTAAAACGGTTATCAAGTCTGTATGCGTGATCTTCTGCATGGAACGAAACGCATAATTAAAAAAAAAACTTTACAAACTGGAAAGTTCAAGGTCGCGTTTTATTTTTATTTTTTGTATATTTATGAATTTAAATTAATTTATGTCTTGGTTATCATATTTGTCACCTAATAAGTAAAATTGAAACTGTGAGACAAGATACGAGCGATAAAATATTAATGAAACTGCATTTCAACATGCTAATTCTTCAAATTTTAAATATCCCGCCATTTATATTTTGATTTGAGAACCCCGTCCCGTTTCGAAGCGTTGTTGTGAATCCATTATGGCGATATTTGATGTTGTACTATTTTGAAGGTACGTCAATTTTGACGATTTTATCATGTATTACTCGGTAATTATCTTGTTTATAAAGATATTTCACTTCGACTTAACCATACATGGTTCAGTTTTATTAATTTCTTGTGTATTTTATGTGTAGTGAAAGGCGCAGAGTTTGTATTGTTTTGTTTGTGATTTCTGATAAATTTGTGATAATTTCAATGTGCTGGGATATTATGAAACGATTTTAGAACTAAACACACATGAAGAACTGTATTTTGATCTGTCGAATCTAATAAATTACCCGCGTACAATTAAGTCTGTCTGTATGGGCAAAACCATGAGCAAGGCGGAATGTAATTACGGTAATTATAGCTGGATATTTTCATGTTTTACCTAATAAAGACTGTTGCTTTTTGTTTCAGGAGTGCACACGTTCTTATACAAATGGGAGTTAAATAATTTATTACTTCGGTGCATTAGATTAGCGCCATAATAATTGATTCATTATTTGAGTACTTAGTCTTTAGTGCGTTGAAGACAATGACGGACACGAGACGAAGAGTAAAGCTTTATGCTCTGAATGCTGACCGGCAATGGGACGACAGAGGAACAGGACATGTATCTTCATGTTATGTGGAGAGGTTGAAAGGAACCTCTCTACTTGTAAGGGCAGAGTCAGATGGATCACTTCTTTTAGAAAGTAAGATACAACCTGACACAGCTTACCAGAAACAGCAAGACACACTAATAGTTTGGTCAGAAGGTGACAATTTTGACCTAGCACTCAGTTTTCAAGAGAAAGCTGGTTGTGATGAAATATGGGAAAAGATATGTCAGGTAAGTTTAACTCAAATATTCTGGTAAAAAACTACTAATATTATTATTCTTTTCATAACCTCTAAAAGGGGAGGCCTTTGCCCAGCAGTGGGACAGAACAGGCTAGCTAAAAAAAAAAAAAAAAAACCTTTAAAAGCCCAAGAGATAAAACCATGACCCTAATCTTTCTTACTGTATTTCAGGTTCAAGGAAAGGATCCCTCAGTTGAAATTACACAAGACATAGTGGAAGAATCAGAAGACGAAAGGTTTGATGAAATGTCAGATAGTGTTCAACCGGTGGAATTGCCAGTGTGTGAAATGGGCCGATTGGAAGACATTAGTGAATTGGTCAACAGTTGTCTTGTATCTCCAGCACGCAAAGACAAACTTGCTGCTGCATTGGAAACCCAACACTACATCAAAAAACTTTTAAATCTTTTTCATATGTGTGAGGATATTGAAAACATTGAAGGATTACATCACCTTTATGAAATATTTAAAAGTATATTCCTCCTCAATAAAAACACCCTATTTGACACCATGTTTGCTGATGACACTATATTTGATGTTGTGGGATGCTTAGAATATGACCCCGGTTTACCCCAGCCCAAGAAGCACAGAGAATACCTTAGAGAATTGGCAAAGTTCAGAGAGGCAATACCAATAAAAAATGCAGATTTACTTGCAAAAATACACCAGACATACAGAGTACAGTACATTCAGGATATAGTTTTGCCTACACCTACAGTTTTTGAAGATAACCTCCTAAGCACTTTATCGAGTTTTATATTTTTCAACAAAGTAGAAATAGTGAAACTTATAGAAGAAGATGAGAAGTTTTTAACTGACTTGTTTAAACTACTCATGGATGACAAGACACCAGATCCAAAAAGAAGAGATTTAGTTTTATTTTTAAAGGAATTTTGTAATTTTTCACAAAACTTGCAGCCACAAGATAAGGATGCATTCTACAAAACATTAGTGTCATTGGGGATCCTGCCAGCATTAGAAATAACATTAGGTATAGATGATCAGAAGACCAAGACTGCATCTATAGACATTTTAACATACATTGTGGAGTTTTCTCCATCTGTAGTGAGGGATTACACTTTGCAGCAAGCAAACAACACTGAAGAGGTTGGTATTATTAGTTTGACATTCAGTAACCTTTAAAGTATTATAGTAAATAGTAACAGCTGTTTCATTGATGGCTATCTGTTTGCAGGAACATATGTTGTTGAACATAGTGATAGAACAGATGCTCCGAGACCGTGACCCTGAACTTGGAGGAGCTGTTCAGCTGATGGGGGTGCTCCGTATACTCCTCGACCCTGAGAGCATGCTTGCTTCAGTAAACAAGAGTGAAAAGGCAGACTTTCTAAACTTCTTCTACAAGCATAGTATACAAACACTTATAGGTGAGTGTTTTAAAAGTCTTCTTGTCATATAGATTTTCGAGTCAATCGACCCAATGAACCTGCTGGTCTGAGTTTTTAAATTGGCTAATAACAACAGCTAATAGGCCTCTGACATGGCCTCTGTTACAACCAGTCAGAAGCACAAAATCTTTTTTCTTACAGTCAATCAGATGATTCAGCCTTCTCTGTCTTAACCAAACTGGGAAAATTGTCACAAAGTGATAAATTGACACATATCAGCTTTGTGTATCGAACCAATCGAACCCAGGACTCCGAATCGGAAGCCCATGGCTCATACCACTAGTTCATGGAGGCAGTTTTCAAAGTGACCTTGGCCTTTGCCCCAGGACTGATCCATTTTAATGTGCCTCACATTGTAACACAGTTTGTTTTTATTGGCCAATAGTGTCATGCATTTGTATTTATTTAAATACAAGTACAGGTTATGGGAAACAAAACAGTTCATTCATATATTCTAGTATTGAACAAATTCTATAAAAAACCTAATTTTAAGATTGACACACATAAACGCAACAAATTTTGAATGTTTGTCATGTATAAAACTCAAAACAACAGAAACAAATTTTGATATTTTTCATCTTTAGTAAAGTATACGTGTTTTTACTATGAGAAAACAAATAAAGTTAGTGCTGGTGCTAAATAAATGAAGGATATACATAGAACAATATACAATAAACATAGCCTATGTTATTATCTATGTTTAATTTGCTTATATTTAATCTTTTTTTGCCCTTTGGTATAGTGTTGGTAGCCACCAACAAACCCTCCGCCTGTGGCTATTAAATTATCTTTTCTCCCATTTGCTCAGAAAAAGTTCATTATTTAAAAAAAAAAACAAAACCAAAATTCACTCTTTTCGATCCGCCATATTCGCAGTCGCCAGCAATTTCTCCAAACGACATCAATGAAATATAGCTTTTTAAATTTACAAAATGGAATGAATGAATTATTGGAATGTGCGCCTGTCAAAGGCGCCATGCAAGAGCCAAGCCATAAAATAATTAAATGTCAAAATACTATAGAGGAATCGCAAGTTTAAAGTTTGTTTTTAAGTGTATTATTGTTTCCACGCAAAATGAGAGAAAAGTACTTCTCAGCCGAAATAGCAATTTAAAGTCTCGTTTGCATTCCAAATTTACTCGACCATACATTGCTTTTTTTTTCGACTTTTAAAGTAATGTACTATTACTCTGGACTCTATTGAGAAATTGATCTTGCAGCACCATTGCTGGGCAACACGGCGGGCGAGAAGCCACTGAAAGAAGACTACCACACAGTGCAGCTTTTAGGCCTGGTGTTGGAGCTGTTGTCATACTGTGTCGAGCACCACACATACCACATCAAGACCTGTATACTTAACAAGGTAAGTCCTTATAGCACAATTAATAGACGTTAAATAATACACTTCTTCAATGGGTCCCTGGGGCCGCAAAACAAAAAAATATATAATAATGAGGGAATTATCAACGCGTCTCATCGAGGTGTCCGGCGATCGCCGAGCAGGCAACATTCTAGCGCAAATTCTAAGCCTCACAATACAACGCGGTAACGCTGCTTGCCTGCTAGCCACTATGCCACCTCGAGGAGACGCGCATGATACCATAATTTATTAAGGTTTTTGTCAAGTTTTTATTTTATTGTATGTGTAAATTGTGTGTTTTTGTAAATAAACATATTTCTTAAATGTAAGTAAATGCCACATTCCCTTGAAAGCTCGTTCTTTCGTATTGTAAAGTGACTACTTTTTCGGACAAATAACAGTAGCAATTTGGGGTGTTTCATAAATTGTTTTATTGGGTTTTCACTTTTTTGGTACACTTTAACAAACACAAAACGACCTTATCACATTATATAAGTAAATGTATAGGCTAAATAACTGAAACAGGTATTTGTACTCTTATGGTTTCAACAGTAGCAACAATATCCAGACTAGATTTACACATAAACGGAAAAATCATGAGGTCATCATAAGTTTTCGTTTGATAAAGATGACTCTTATCTACATTTATATAACGTCTAATTTTCAGTTGGTCAAGGTCAAATGATAGTATGATTGTTTACAAATAAATCATTCACTTGAGCTAGAGGAGTAAAAACTTAGTTTTCCTCTTGAATATTTAACAGGAAATGCAAATTAATATTTACAGCTCATAAATGAATGGCTCATTTCAATCCTAGATAATAGTAATTTACCACCTAACTATGTACATACATTATGTAATTTTTGGGTTTGTTATATAAAGTCGTGAGTGGGATGCCGTAGTGACGAATTGTCAGAACCTTATGTGAATTACAATACACCACAACCTTAATAGTGTTAAAACAGACTTTCTAATGCGTTTTTCATTTCTAGTCTGTAAATTTAAGAAGATAGCTTTACCAGATGCCACTCCGAAGGAAATCAAAAGAAAATATATCTGAAATTCATACGAATTGCATCTGTCACAGCCACCTTCCTCATCATTATCATCTCCCTAGCCTTATTCCATATCTCAATGGGGTCGGCTACCTCATATGGCGGATTGAACGCGGGTACTGGTTTTTACTCAGAATGACTGCCATCTGACCTCTGTAACCCAGCTACCTACCTAGATTTTGATATTCATATTACTTGTTAGGGCAAATCGGTGACTATTCAGGCAAATCGAACCATACTATTAAGGATTGTCAAAAAGTCATGTCATTTAGAGTTAGACAAGAAGATGCATATTCAGAACTTAAGACAATAAAAGCTGGAGTACCGCAAGGAAGCGTTTTGGGTCCCATACTGTACTTATTGTATACTTGCGATATTCCCGAGTTAGAAAACAATACTATTGCTACATTTGCTGACGACACAGCTATAATGGCTACGGGTGTCACTCACGAAGAAGCAGTAGAAAAGGTGCAGACAGCCGTCAATACTATCTTTGACTGGACAAAAAAATGGCGAGTAAAACTCAACGAAGCCAAATCTACTCATGTAGATTTCACAAATAAAAAGGCGAATTACCACCCTGTGTACATAAATGGACATAGTATACCATACGAGAATACAGCCAAATACCTGGGTATGACATTAGACGCAAAGCTTCGCTGGAAGGCTCATGTCAAAAAGAAACGCGAAGAATTAGAGCTCCGCTACAAGTCTATGTACTGGCTAATTGGAAAGCACTCTTCATTATCAGTACATAACAAAATACTCTTATACAAACAAGTCCTAATGCCTGTGTGGACTTATGGTAGTCAGCTTTGGGGCTGCACCAAACAATGTACCGTTAAAATAATTCAACGATTCCAAAACAAAGTACTTAGAGGAATTGTAAATGCTCCCTGGTACATAAGAAATGACGACCTACATCGGGACCTTAAAGTAGACCTCGTCACTAACATAATTAAGAAGAACGCTGAAGCTCACGAACGCAGACTTCTTCATCATGTGAACGTCGAGGCCATCTAGCTCCTCGATAACACGGACATAGTGAGAAGACTGAAGAGGATAAAACCTTTTGAGTTAGTTTTGTAAAGTGACAATGTAATATAGTGTATTGAGTGCTATACATAAAGAACACAAGAACAAAGTGTCTTCCCCTTAATAGAGACAATAAGAAACGTGTTAATGGACACATTCTTAGTTTAGTCTACCTAGCAAATTAAGTCATAGTAAAATTACTCATTAGCTTTAGATTAGGCTAGATCGTAATTTCTAAATATTGTTACCTTAGTAGGTAAAATATTTACAAAAAAAAAAAAAAAAAAAGTCATGTACCTAACTTCACAACTTCATTCCAGGACCATACTATTACTGACTGACAAAATTTAATCATGTACCTAAACTTCACAACTTCATTCCAGGACCATACTATTACTGACTGACAAAATTTAATCATGTACCTAAACTTCACAACTTCATTCCAGGACCATACTATTACTGACTGACAAAATTTAATCATGTACCTGAACTTCACAACTTCATTCCAGGACCATGCTATTACTGACTGACAAAATTTAATCATGTACCTAAACTTCACAACTTCATTCCAGGACCATACTATTACTGACTGACAAAATTTAATCATATACCTAAACTTCACAACTTCATTCCAGGACCTACTCCGCCGCATTCTAGTGCTGATGCGGTCTACCCACACGTTCCTCGTGCTCGGCGCATTACGGTTCATGCGCAAGATCATCGCGCTCAAAGACGAGTACTACAACCGGTACATCATCAAGGGTAACCTGTTTGCGCCCGTCGTCGATGCCTTCCTCAGGAATAATGGCAGGTAAAGACTTCAGGCACTGTTTATTTTCTTTGGTTTTCCTTAGGTTTAGGCAATTATAGCAGTTTATGGGGCGACTACTTGCTATCTCACAAGTTTGACGTCATGCAAAAAATGTTGAATTGTTTTTAATACGGACATCATATAAAATATCGTGTCCATACGCACAAGCACATGTTTGGCCGCGCTGCAGTCGTGAGATAAAAATACACAAAATACCTGCGATTTAATTTTCTTTTTGCAAACTTGGGCTTCATCCTAACTTCTGCAATAATAGAAGATTGTTGCCATTATGATATGTATTAATCTAGGTTTAGTTTGTTGCTAATCAGCTAAAATAACAATTTGTTTATCATGATAAATTTTTATTCTAGGTACAACTTGCTGGATTCAGCCATCTTGGAGCTATTTGAGTTCATCAAGCTGGAAGATATCAAGTCGCTTTGTTCACACGTCGTGGAGAACTATGGAAAGATTCTGGAAGACGTGGAGTACGTGCAGACGTTCAAGGCACTTAAGACCCGGTATGACCAACACCAGGACAAGCTAAAAGAGCGGGAGCGAGGTGAGTTAGGTTAGAAACTTATCTACTTCTTACTATTATTATTCGTTTAGATTTTGATCCACTAAAATTCCAGTTCTTTTTTTTTTTCATTGTCTCTGAACCTCCATCTATTATTTGAAATAGTAGTTATTTCTGTTCTAATTTGGCGCAACTGTTATTTTTCATTAATTTAATCTACACTTGGCAAAGTAACCATGTTGCATCTAATAGTGAAAATTATGGCCCAACAACAAGCCCAACAATCATTGTCCATGTAACAAATGGTTAAATAATACTCACTGGGTTCAACTCTTCAGTTTTGGACTTGCCTTTTAAATATACCATACCAGTGACCAGTAACTAAAAACACCTACCATAGAGTAGGGCTTGTAGGAAATTCACTACTATAGTAGGTTTTTTTAAACATGGTTAAGCTATAATTCCCTATAGATTTCTTTCCATTTTCAGTGAGCGGCAGCGTAGGCGTAGCAGAGGCAGTGGTGCCGTCGCTACTGCGCACGCGGTACAGACGCGAGGCGCGCACGCCGGATGATGAAGAAGAGATGTGGTTCAATGATGACGACGAGTTAGAAGACGAGGCTCCATTGGAGACAGCGCAGCCGCATCCGCTGCCGCACGCGCATCACGGCCTCGACGCCATCGGTAAGTGCAAATATTTAGGTACAAATGTGTTTTGATCTTTGTAAGGCTTTCGATACCATTGCTGAACGACTTCGCTATTGGAATCCCTTGGACTCCGGATAAAGCTTCACAGTAATTTATCTGCTGTTATATTTTACTTGTTGATATATTAAAAAAAAATATACAATTTAGAAGGATTCTATATTTGGGCATTTGGTGTACCCCAAGGTAGCACTTTAGGGTCAACATTATTTTTACCCGACTGTCAAGGAGTGGTTATCGGTCAATATAAAGTATCAGTATGAGTATTATAGGGAGTAGAAATGTGGTTCAATGATGACGACGAGATAGTAGACGAGGCGCCATTAGAGACAGCGCAGCCGCACACGAATTACGGCTTTGACGCCATCGCTAAGATCATCAGATCTTTAGGTACAGATGTGGCTGTTTAGATTTTTAAAAGGCTTTCGATACCATCGGCCAACCAAAGTATCTTCTTTTAGAATATTTTGGATTCCGGTACTTGTCCCAAGCCTTACTGTAATGTTTCTGCTTTAAATATTCATCTGATTTATAATGTAATAATTGGGTACAGTTTAGTAACATTCTAAACTTGGGCATTTGGTAGCACTTTAGGCCTAACATTATTTTTACCTGACTGTCTAGGAGTGGTTATCGGTCAGTATAAAGAGTGGTTCAATGATAACGATGAGTTAGAAGACGAGGCTCCATTGGAGACAGCGCTGCTACCGCACACGCATCACGGCCTTGACGCCATCGTTTCAGTTTAGTTTAAACTTTGGAAAGGCTTTCGATACAGTTCCACAAGGCCTCTTCTATTGAAATCTGTGAAAAAGCTTCGCAGTTATTTCTCTGCTTTAAATATCTTCTTATTGCATAGAAAAATGATAAAATGAGTACAATTGAGAAATATTTTAATGTTAGGTACTTGGCGTATCCCAAGGAATCACTTTAGGGCCATAATTATTTCGTGTTTTCATTAACGAAATCTCTGCCATTTTGATTGTTGATTTATTTACTAATGTGGCATGGACTAATCTACTACACTTAGTATTTTATTTGAATTATTTTTTATAAAGATTTCAAGTTTAGGCATTTATCGTTCCCCAGGGTAGCATCTTAGGTCCAACTTTATTTATTGTTTCAACAAAATATAATCAATTTTTATTGGTGATTTCTTTACTAATGTGGCAATTAAATACTCCGCATTTAAATTTTACTGTATTTTTTCTTTTACAGGGAAAATAGTAGAAAAAAAATGCTCGCCGCCCTCAGACACGGCGAACGGGCCCAGCCGGGTGCTGCTGACGGGCGCGGCCGCCAGCAAGCCGACGCACACAGACGTTCAGGTATCCGAGCCCAGATTACTCGATAAGGTAAACTTTTAGTTCCCTCCCTTCTCGCCTGCCTCGCTTCACGCCCGGGGCCCATCGCACGGTACGATCACAGAAGTAAAGGAGATATACGTACGTGAAAAAAATACATGCACTGTTTTGTGGTATTTGTATTCATGAACAAACAATGAAAAGATTCTGACGACGTCCTGAGCCACCCATTTTGTATGAGATAATAAAAAAACATCGTAATCGCTTAGGAAAGTTCATTAGTACATTTGCTTCTTAAAATGGTGCTAGTATTTTTTTTACTTCTGCTATTTAATCGATAATCAATTCGTAAAAAAAATCTTCATTGTCTTGTTTCAATCTACTTCAGAGTCCCTTTGATAATTTCTGAAATATTTCAGTCTCCATTGTTTCTATGATCAAAATTATATGTATTTTATGTAATATATGTATGGAGTGTTATGTTAAAGTATATGTCAATCATCACATCATTTACTTCATAGTTATCTTATCATATTCTATAATGAATTAAACGATTATTATAACTGTAAATAACAAAATATTTACTATTTTTTTATAGCTTATTGAATGGTGGGGATTTTAATTCCATTGTTAGTATTGTTGCATTAACTTTCATCCTCATAATTTATTAACATAGCTTTTTCATCATACGTGTGCTATGCTTCCTTTCACATTTTAGTTTATATAATACATGCCTCTTTTTTGTATCTTTAAATTATGCATCCATTAAAAAGTTGCACGTACTTAAACAATTTGAGTAAAAGATAAACGAAAATACAGTCTTTGTTTATGAAATGGACAACCAATTTGTAATAACTTTTCAAATCGTTTTTTTTTAAATCACTTCGCTACTCGCACATTCGCAGTACACATATCGAGTCAATGTAAGTGATAAAGATTTATTATACTCAAAACTTACACGTTTCCGTAAAATTATAGGGTCTAGTGGACTACGACGGCGACTCAGATGAGGAGGAAGAGAGCAGCAGCGTGGTAGCGAGTGTGGGAGTCACAGAGACCCCCAGCAGTGGGGAGCCCGCAGCGCAGGGCGCGGCGAGCCCCCCGTCCCCCGCGCCCGCGCCCGCGCCCGCCCCCGCCCCCTGCGACGCGGGCGCGGGCGCGGGCGCGGCCGACGAGCGCGACGCCAAGCGGCCGCGACTCGCGTAGCTCACGGAACACCCCTCAAGGAATATAAGCTCCGTCTCGCTGTGCTGTCTACCCAGTGGAATGCAGAGGTACTTCTAGCCTAGCGTTTGATACGTCCGAGTTACTGTTAGGTCAACTGAATAATGAATATACGCCACAATAGGACACATGATTCAAATCATTTGATGCGGTCATTGGTGGCGTTTTTGTACTTGGGGTTAATCCTCACTTTAACGAAGGATCGCGTGCTCTTTGTGCTCTCATGAGCTGTCGCTATGTGAATTGGAGTTCGCTACTAAGCAGTCGGACGGCATTGAAGCTAGTTTGATAGCCCATTCATATAGTGGTGTCACCTTGAGAGTAAGAGCTAGATGAAAAAGGCACTTTGAGATAAGATGGAAGTTGAATCTGAAAGTGTCTTTTTGCATACGGGAATATTAGTAGTTCACTGTTGAGCATGCCATCGTCAAGTAGAGTGAAATAATTCGTCACCATCTCATCTGACACGCGGTATCGTAAAAGTCGCAAATTCGCAAGAATTCGAGTTTGTTTGTGTCGTTTGGACTATTCTAAATTATTTCGACGATTATTTCGGTGTTTATATGTGAAGCTAGGCAGTGAAGTTCTCAAAACGGCGTTTCCAATTTTGTACATAAGAAGTGTCGACAGATGTTGGGTTATTCTACTAACATCCCTACCGAAATCCCCACTGTTCAATTTCGATACTAAATTAATTTATTAAATAATTGGATCAAAATACTTCTTGCTCTCAGTTTATTATATTTTTGAATATTTCTACAAGTTCTTTATGAAAATAGGAATATTATTTCAGTAGGAATGTCAGTTGGATTTGATTGAACACCAAAAGTCGACCTTTATAATTAGCGTATGAAAATCTTCATACTTCGTAGTATAATTACTTCAGTTGGCATCAGAATGTAGAACAAAATATTGGTTACATGTATTTAATGTGAAATAATTTTAACGGTTAGATTACTTCCCGGATGGATTGTAATTACAAAAGTACAAAGAAAATATGAATGGGAATGAATTTATAGATGAACATCGTGCAGTGGACATGTAAAAATGTACGTATCGACAAAAGAGATGATAAAAATAGGTATCTAATTATCACAAGACCAATAATTTCTCTAAATTGAATATTTAAATCTTAAACTGTGCTGTGGAATTGCTACTCACTAAGGTGTTATTGAAGATATCGCAAACATTCTACTATGGATGGGATCTGTCGGGTTTTCTAAATTAGAACAGATTCGAAGATATTATTTCAATTATAACTTATGTTTATATCATATTATTTATTTGCATTCCTTAATGTTTGTGTTTTGCGTTGGGCTTTTAGGAGGTCTGCCAACTATTACTAATCTTATTGGTATTTGATACCGTTCCTAAATTGAGAGCATAATGAATGCTGCTCTTAACTATTTATTAGAAAATCTGTAGGATCTTGAATAATTAAAATAAATATTTAATTTTTGTTCTGGACACACCTCTTATTAGCCCAACTTTGTTGATGGTAAAGAAAATGCTGTAAAACGAATTTTGAAGAACACGGCGTTATTATTGAACTCTGTCTGACAAAGCTTACTGCGTAGTCGCACCTAAAACGAATCATCAAAAGAAAAAAATATACAGCATTGCCTTTGGCTTGTTGCACAATTCCACTACATTGAATTGTATAAAACCCAAATAACAATTCATAAAAAAAATATTATATAAATCCGAAATTTCGATGCGGGTCATTCCCACACACGGTGCCTTCTTTTGTTTTTAATGCGACTATTCTAAGCTTCACAGCAGAGAGCTGCCAGAGAAATATGTCCCTTTTATTAGATGATAACTCATGAAATTGACATGTTGAACGAAGTTCCTTATTGCACATTTATCTAGGTCCTGATTACAGTTAAATATGCATGTACTTAGTGACTAAGAAGACTAAGTCTTAGTCTTCTTATATAAAATGTCTTGCATGGAAATCTTGGTTTTATTACTAAGGGATGACCTTGCAAATTTTGCACAAGTTCATTTATTTATTAGTTGTTCATTTTGCATGAAAATATTCGTTACATTATTGCTTTTTACTTGGGACCTAGATTTTTGATGCCGTAGTTATGATAGAGTTTCGGATTTGGTAGCTTACCTTTTGTAATGCCTTTCATGAAGACATGATATTTGTGATTTTGTTCTGAACAACATTGTATTGAAATTTCTTTCTCCTTGTGTCTATTTATTTTCTATACTCTCAACAACTTCCTGTCTTTGCTTATGAACGTTTGTAGCTTTTTTACACTGCAGAAGTAATGTGTATGTGATATAAGTATCTGATTAAGATCCATTTTATTTTATTACTGTTAACCTCTAGTTTTATCGTTCGTATTATGTAAATAATATTAGATTTTGTAAAGTATACTAATCTGGTGATCAGCTTGACACTTGAATGAATTTAGCTCGCTTACAAGATCACTTGTCGCCAGAAACAATATACGAGATTAGATGGAAGTGGTCCAACTATTTACTTATAAGTAACGTATTTATCCCTTAAATATTAGTTTGTGTATTGCATTTACACACTTCTCCTTTTTGAAGTTTTACCTTTTCATCGCTTATACCCTGAACATTTTCTCTGTGCATTTAGTGAATTTTTACTTACTCTCAGGGAAATACTGTCGTACATAACAACAGCATAGTGATGAAAAGCTTAAAGCTAATCTTTTATGTTCATGAATATATTTAAAAATAGCCTGCACATTGAAAAAGCTAAAACTTTGCATGCAGATACTTATTGTAGGTGAGGTTTCAATTTAGACGTTATTCCTGGCGGCACAGATGATTAGATTGTGGCATACGAATGTATAGCATATTATTTTTATTTATGTTTTCTGTCGAATATAAACTTGGATAAAGAAAGTATTCATTTATGAGAAGAGAGGAAAGTTGTATGCCATCCAAATAAATTAGTGGTATGGTAAATTATTTATTTTCATTCTTTATATCGTCCACCAGTTTTTGGTTTCGTAAACATACGCTTTACAGACGATTGGTTTCGATACCTCTTGCAATTTCGATCCGTAGTCCTGCTAATGACGCCATTTCTTTTAAATTTCGTACTATTTCATATATTGTCACTGGTATTCATTCGGATTTGGCGCATTTCAATACAGTGTATCGTCTTCCGATTACAGAGCAAAATTGCACTTGTGTCGAAATCAAGTAACAGCGTCTTTATACAGCTATGTCTTGGTTTAACTTCCTATAAATCTTCCTATTACATATCAACTGATGTATCTGATTTAAATAAAAACTATTGATCTCTGTTATCTTAAACATCAACACAAGTCTTCAATGATGGTCACATTCAAACCTGGAGGACTCGAGATTCTATTTTTTATTACCCAATTTTCAAAGAGCACACGTAAAAGCGAGACGAAAATTCATAGATGCGTGGAGAGAATTTGTCAGAACATTGTAAATATTAAATTTATGTAAGAAGTTTATTTCGGAATCTGCAAACATCCACGCGTTATGGCATCGAGCTGTCAATTAGATATGCGACTCTTATATTCCTTGAAATAACTTCCTCATTTTTATTGAATTACGAAGCTGTAGGTGAAAGTAGACTGTAACAATGACTATTTTTTATCTGTCTAGGTGGATGACCATCATAAACTAATTTATACACAGAAATAAAAATTAAATAGATTTACCTATTGGCAAATTGTGTAAAATAAATAAGCTTACTATAATGCTATTATTATGATGTCACTAGTTAAGTAAGCAATATAAATATAAGGTACATAATACGAAATATTGTTTTTATTGATTATCTCCTCACATTTTTAAGACACTAAACTTAAACTGAAAACCATAAATCTCTTAGTAAAAAATAACTTAGGTATGGGTTTTTTTTAGATATTTTTGAATATTAACTGCAACACTTAAAATCCCTTAATTCTTATTTATGTTATGGTAGGGTTGTTTTAGAGGGGGGATTTCAGCATAACCCTACTTTTATTTAATTTAAATGAGACACTTAATTTCACTTAAAACTTTATTTTAAAAACATCAATGAATAAATAAGGCTATGTTTTAAATAACAATTAAATTAAGATATTAAATAAACGAGAACAATATTCAGTTGGTGGAATCGACGACCTCAGTCTTGAGTTTGCTGGCGAGAGCTCGACGTAGTTGCATCGCGTCGGGCGGGGGCGGAGGCGGAGTACCCTTCAGCGCGGCCTGCGCCACTTTGGCGGAGCGCGGCCTGGCGACGGATGCGCGGGAACCTTCGCCACCTGAGAAAATGTCCAAAAACAGTTCATTTTTCAGCTGTAAAACGATTCAGACAATTTACGGTTAGCTTAGACTTTGGCTCCATTAACGCGGAGCTTGGCAAACCGGCGCATGAACATGAATTAACCAATCACAGTGTTTCTACTGACGTGCTTGGTTTTTGATTGGCCAATACATGCACTGCTCCACCCAGCTCCGATTCAATGGAACCACAATAAGATATCATGTGGCCAAAACCATAATAAACAACCGTACCTCCAGCCTCGGAGCCTACATCCGCCGCATCAAGCCTCTTCTCCCGAACCTGCTTCTTCAAAGCTAACAGCTTGTCACGCTGCTGCTTCAAGTACTCTTGACGGACGCGAATTTCTTCCTCGCTCACCTGCAAAACGGAAAGTTAGGTACGAAAACTGCCTGCATTATTAGGCTGCGGTTCCATTGACGGGGAGCATAAATTAACCAATCAGAATGTTCGAAATCTGCGCTGCGTATTGTGTTGTGATAGGTCAATTTATGTACCGTTCTGTGGTTCTGCTTCACCCAGCTCCACCTTTTATGGAATCGCAGTTTAAGTCGTTCAGTTTCTACAATGCTATAATATTCTAAAGTACCTCAGCCTTCTTTGGTGGTGGCTTGGGTGGTTGAATCATTGGCTTAACTTCTTCTGCGGGACTTTCGGGACTCTCCTCTTCCTTCGGGATATCTTCCTTCTTCTCTTTCTTGTCAAAACTGTGCAGCTTCGAAAGCAGCGTTTGTTTTTCTGCCACCACATCTTCTGGTGGAACGACACTTACTTCATTTTCTTCTTCGATTTCGCCTATTTGAAGCCTAAAAGCGGCAAAAGTTAGCTTTATAGTCTTCGATAAAATCTAACAATTTACTAAAAAAAAAACGCAATGAGCAAAACATTTTATAAAGCAGTGTATTGGGTATTGGTGCCATTATTTTGTGCTTATACTTTTTAATCTCAGTCATGACGTCATCGTTATCAGGCCATTCTTCGCTTTCATCGCTCCTCGTGGAATCAAAATCCTCAGCATCCGAGAAGATGTTAGGCATTGTGCCAAATCGCCTCTCGATTAGCTCTAACGCCTGTGAAAAATTTATAGCAAAGTATGATTACAAGTTAGTAGAGAGTGTTCTTAATTATTAAGGCCATTTTTTTAAGATAAACAAGTATACTGCGACACAAAACTATTGACAATAATGGGGGCGCCACTTTCTTCGCCCAGGCAGCTTTAATATGGCAACAATTTTAGTACCGTTTCAAGAGTTTTGCGTCGCAATGTAAGAGTCACCCTTAACACCTGTGAAAAAGTTAGCAAAATCAGATTACTAGTTCTAAAGAGTGTTCTACATTTTCCAAAACAGAAGTGTTCCTATATTAAAGTAGAACATTACATTACAAGTTACTAGAGAGTGTTCTAAATTTTCGAGAACAGAAGTAGATGAAAGTAGGATATCACATTACAAGGTAATAGAGAGTGTTGTATATTGTCTCGACAACATTCTGGTGTCGAATAGAAGTAGATAACAGTAGAAGTCACCAGCATCTAACTAGCTTCTAATCTACCTGCAGCTGAAGTTCCACGTTCTTGTGCGTCATCATTTTGACAAACATCTCGTAGTCGTTGGCGGCCCATATCTGCTCGAAGAGTCGGCGGTGGAAGTGTGCCGGTAGACCGGCCAGATCGCGCGCGGACAGGCGACAGGCTGCTTCGAACTGATCTGCTGTGATTCCAATATCGTCCATAAAGGAGCCCAGCATAACATCCACCTGTTAATGAAATATTTAATGTAATATAGGTTTTTAAACGAATAAATAAATAAGCTATGGAATACTGTACCACGAGTATTTTGTGGTGTTTAACTGTTTAATAGGACTTACCAGATTGCGATATTCATCATGGATTTTCTTATATTCTGGTCTATCCATGATTTCACCAATTTCAGTCGGCTCAAAGGCTGTAATATTCGAATTTACGTAGAATTAAGTAATACTTAAAATATTAATTTTACTTGAAAAGACCGAGTTTAATAAAACTTACGCAGAGACTTTTCTTCAATGAATGTTTGCAGTGGTATGTTCCATACTGGCCCGTGAAGGAATCCCACAAGAGAGTCAAATACCCAAGCATTATTATCAGTATGTTCCATTACGAAATATCATAAAAATCACAACCAACTCAAGACTTTCCTGGGTAAATAAGAAGTATATTTAGGGCGCCCTAAACTATTTATCGCTTTATAAACTCTTTATGACGTCAAATCCTTTTAGTTGGGTGCAGATTGCTATGGCAACGGCTGGCAACGACTTTGATTTTTAGTCGCTAATGGCATTTCAAGGTTTATTACAAAATTGGATCATTTAACATTAGGAGGCTGGCTGCAAAGCTGACTGATATGGACTGAGCCAATGAACTGAACTGACTTCGAGGGTCTTGTCTTGGTGTTTTATTAATTTAGTCGATCATACGAAAACAAAGAAAACAAATCTGTAAACAGTCAACGCCAGTGTTTACCTCCTATTCAGTAGAGTAAATATAAGCAGTTGACGTTCTGCCTACCCAACAACGGAGTCTGGTGGGTGGCGTGTCCAAAATTCTTTTTTTTTTGAAATAGGTACCAATCAATACTACCAATTTTCAAATAACTAGATTCCAAAGCTGTAAGTCTCGTTCAAAAATTGTGTATTGTGTTGTGACAACCCTTGGCGTATTTTTGAACGAGTTTATATCTGTCAAATGATAAGAGATAACCGCAGTGCAGATTAGTGTTGCAAAACTATCGATAGTTTGACTATCGATAGTTGACCTTGAAAATCAGTTAGAATATCGATAAGCCTATCGATAGTATCGATAATATCGATAGTATCGATAGCTATTAGAAATCAATAGTATTGGTTGACGTCATAACTATCGATACTATCGATAGTATTGCTTTCCAATAGTATCGATAGTATCAATAGTTTATAATTGATACTATCTATAGTATCGATAGTATTTATGCATTATTGCTTGCAAACAATCGATACTATCTATTGTTGCAAAAACTATCGATAGTATTGAACTATCGATAGTCCGCGAAAATTCAATAGTATTGCTTTTGATTTGTATTCTATGTGGAACATGAAACTAAAATTGATTATACTTCATAACACTAACCACCACATACATAGAATACAAATCAAAAGCAATACTATTGAATTTTCGCGGACTATCGATTGTTCGATACTATCGATAGTTTTTGCAACAATCGATAGTATCGATTGTTTGTAACCAATAGTGCATCAATACTATCGATACTATCGATAGTATCAATAGTATCGATTATAAACTATTGATACTATCGATACTATTGGAAAGCAATACTATCGATAGTATCGATAGTTATGACGTCAACCAATACTATTGATTTCTAATAGCTATCGATACTATCGATATTATCGATACTATCGATAGGCCTATCCATATTCTTACTTTTTTCAAAGGTCACGATGCTATCGATAGTTCGATATATTGTTGCAACACTAGTGCAGATATAGAGGCCACTGAGGCGTCCGCACAGATTAGACAGTATAATGTCGGGGCGTCCGATTGCCATATAAATAGAAGTTGAAGTTATTTCTGTTTTATTAATGTTTTTGAATAAACATGGATACATCTAATGAAAAAACAAAGCTTATCAATGATGTGTTCGAGTTCGGAAATATCAATGGCTTTCCTTTGTGCCTGAAGATGGATTCACGAAAAGGGTCACCAAAGTCGCAACAGTTTACAATTTCATACAAAAACAAAGAAAACAAATCTTCCTGGCCAAAAGTTTCATTATTTATAGCAGTTGTGTTCAATTTAGCAGCTATTAGTTACGTTCGAATAAGTTTTATAGCGATATCGGTCATAATAATCGTGTTATCTTTCCTGGTGTTTTTCTGGATGACGCATAGTGTTCAATCAGGTTTGTGTTGCTTATGCCCCTCAGTTTTTTTTCAAATGTTCGCTCATTTCTACTATACAATAACCTTTGACTTATTGCTTTATTGCAGAAACCCTTTTGGTTATACCAACAGTGGGAATCCAGAACTCTGTGAAATATGTTTTTGGCAAAGAAGACAACTTCATAACTTGGTCCAGCGTAGATGATGTTATTATAAATGAAGTTGTTAAATTAGTAAGTATTTGGGTTTTAAAACTCAACATTGACCCCCATTCGATGGAAACACCCTTATGTCGTGGATATACCACAAATTCGCACGAAGCGATTCGCTTCCACATTCTTAATGCGAACGGCTAAGGAGTGGAACTCCCTGCCGGCGGATCTGTTTCCGGAACAATATAACCTGGGCCTTTTCAAGGCGAGAGTGAATAGGCACTACATAGGTGAGTATGCTCCAACATAGTCCGCATCGTCACTTTCCACCAGGTGAGATGGCGGACAAATGCTCGCCTATATATATTAAAAAAAAAAAAAAAAAAAAAAAACACAATTTTACTATAGTAAAACACTTATACCCCTTATTTTCTGCATTAGAAAGGTTCAGAACTATTGAAGTAACTGATTATAACCCATTTAGTTAAAAATATGTTGCTCCAGCAAACAGCTAAGGAGTGGAACTCCCTGCCTGTGGATCTGTTTGCAGAACTTTATAACCTGGGCCTTTACAAGGCAAGAGTGAATAGGTATTATCTAGGCAAACATGCTGTATCATTGTTTGCATCATCACTTTTCATTAGGTGAGATGGCAGACAAATGGTTTGCCTATCATTAATAAAAATAAAAACTTTTCCTTTTCACTGACACACTCATGCATACCTAATTATTCTGTTTCGGTTTTTTCAGAATCGTGTGCTGTACTTTCTGACTGTATTAGTGAAGGTCAACAACCAGAGCGAGGGTGGAAATATAAAGTTGATACCATTATTCAAGGTAATTGTCATGAACTCCTTGCATGAACTCACAATCTTCATTCTGTTAACCATCTGCCATCAACTTAAAAGAGCCTATATTAGATTTTATGGTGCTGATCATGACATGTGAAGAAACTTTGAGGGACAAGTAATGAGATGAGACATAAAAACTTGTTAAATGGATTGTATTAAATATTTTCAAAGGGTGTATAACCTATAGTTCATTCTATTATTCTATAGTATATTCTATCGGGACACCATCCTTTCCTGAACCCATATTCATACTTTGCACATTGCAGAAAGATTGTTTTTAATGAATTATTTTTAAAACTTTTCAGTACACAAAGCCGAGACTTGCAATGTTGGAGAAGATCTATTCTGAACTTCAAGGGCTCTTGATTGAAACTCGTCCAGAAAATATCATGGCTTCCGGAGACATCGGTTGAAAACAATCTGATGGTTAGTTTGGTTTGTTGGCTCATGTTGTTGATAGTTTTAGCATTATCCTTACTTACTAATAATATAGATGCGAAAGTTACTCTGTCTGTCTGTCTGTTACTCTATTACGCCTAAAAGACAGCACGCATTTTAATGATTAGGATTAGATTGAGGATCCTGGGAACAGACTAGTTTTTACTTCGGGAAAACTCATTTAACGCGGGTTAAACCGTGGGGGGAAAGAGAGTACTCTATAAATGCTAAAAAGATATCTGCAATAGATGCCATTCTGAAGGAAAACAAAAAGATGTATCTGATATCTATAGGAATTGCTTGTTTCACGGCTATCTTACTAAATTATTTGAGTATAGGCCAGTACCGTTTAGTATAGTCATGGATAAAGGGAATCCATGATGGAACATGGACGTTAGTTTGTTTAACAGTTTGGAAACTTGATAAATCTTTTCTCAAATAGACAGAAGATTAATAAATTATGTCAATAATAATAAATCAACAACCACTCACTTGTTTGTTTAACAGAGGGGTTAGACCTCAACATTGATTTATAAATTACTCTTGTTCGTCATTTAATGATAAAAATGTCAATAATACACTTAATTTTTTACTACTTGTCTGTATCATATAAGTACCTAATTATTGCGTTTATATAAAGTTGTTTATTACAAATGTTCAAATATGTACCTGATAATTAATAAGTAGAGGAAAATAATAAATAAGTACAAGGAAATATATCGAAAATATTTTATTAGAAAACCTTATTTAAAAAATAATATTCAGAAGAGGAAGTAGTGCTGAAAAAAAATAACAAAAACACATTAATCAAAATTACCCTGTTTTGTAAAGTCAAGACAGGATAATGTTTTTATTAGACTTGGCTAAAATGGCTGCTTGTAAAGACAAGATAAATGCGATCTGTATGCAGTTGAAATTCTGTCCACCACGTAAGAGTAGGCGTTATCTGCAAGTTTGTGTATTTTATAGCTAGAACTAAACTTAATTATTTCATAGGATTAAAAATAATCAATACATATAGATTAGAAAATTTAACTTCCATGATGGACTGGGTGTGGTAGAAAAACATAGAATGTGCCAGCTGCATCTTCTCCCGGGCATGCCGTAAAAATCAGCGAGCGATGGGCTGACAACCTGTCACTATAGCAACAGATCTATCTGGAACAAGGATTTTCTTGATCTTACATAACCCTCAAAATTTGTCAGACGTGGCGGAACAACCTTTGTTTAGGTCATTTACGGTCTGTGTACCCCATTAGGGATAAAGGCGTGATTATATGTATGTATGTAGAAAATTGTAAATATAAAAAATCCACACCTTAGGATCCTTCTGCTGCCAGCACTTATGTAGGTCGTAGGAGACTTGGCACAGGTCCTGCCCCTCCTCGCCCTTGAAGTGAACACACATGTGGCCCATATCCCACGCTACCACCTTCATCTCCTCTGGTAACATGTTCAACATCTTCTCGTAGCGGAATATACCGTTTGATTCGTTCAGCTGTGGAAATAAATATTTGAATTAAGTAGTAGAGTATTAGGTCAGACCGCACTAAGACGTAGCTGCAGCAGCGGTGCGGCGCGGCGCGGCACGGCGCGTCACTGCGCGACAAATGATTCTTTGTATGAAAATGTGTGAGATGTACAGCACTGAAGCGTCACTGAAGCTGCAGCGGAGCGGCGCGGTGCGGCAATGTCAGTTCATATTCGCCGCTCTGTTGCAGCTACGTCATAGTGCGGTCTAACCTTAACCTAAAACCTTTTAGGCTAAGTCATCTGCAAACATTCTTGTTACAAACAGACAGTTCATTGCTGGACTTTGGTCTCACTCATAAAGGTGTTTGCCAATAGGTAGGTTTCTTCCATGCTGGACTGGGAGAGATAGAAAAACATAGAATGTTCCAGCTGCCTTTCCTCCCGGGCATGCTGTAGAAGTCAGCAAAAGGGACTTGAGGGTTACAGTGTATTGTAATTTAGGCGATGGGCTGACAACCTGTAGCAATACAAATTTCAATCTAAAATTGCCCTCAATTTTTGTCAGACGTGGCGGAAGCGCCTTTTACGAGGCGTTTAACGCTCTGCCTGACTATATGTATGTATGTAGGTACTTGCAACATTTCGCGGGTGGATTGGCGACCGTTGAGCAAAGTGGGTATATTCACAGGGAACCATGCTGCCATAGGCTGATGCTATTCTAACCCGGCATTACACAGGAAATGTTGTCTATGTACAGTGAAATAAATACTACTTACAAGGTCCAATTCGGTGAAAATACATTTCATGTAACACTGAAACACAAGGAAAATTAATTAGTATGTAGGCTACTATATTTTTTAAGTAATTCCAGGAAATCATTGAGTATCTTTCTGTTTAAAGGTAGGTAGGGTACTTCCATGCTGGACTGGAAGCGAGAGAAAAACATAGAATGTGCCAGCTGCATTTCCTCCCGGGCATGCTGTAAAAACCAGCTAAGGGATCCGAACCGGTCACTACAGCAATATACCTACAAATCTATCTTAAACAACCCTCTAAACTTTGTCAGACGTGCCGAAACCTTTGTTTAGGTCGTGTACGCTCTGCCTACCCCATTAGGGATAAAGGCGTGATTATATGTATGTATGTTAAAGGTAGGTTTGAACTGTCTTACCTTTAGTTTGGGATCATCTACCATACTTTCCCCTCTGCTGAACTCTTCTACCAATGTTTTGTCGACTCCAGTATTTTCTTCGCATTTTTCCACGGTAGGCCTTATTTTTTCTCTGAACTCCGGCGTTGGAAACTGAAAACCATACAATAATCATCATATCTAATCAGCATTAGTTAGTTTACTAGGTCTATTGTTAAATTAAAATACCTAAAATTAAATTAAGTATTTGTTTAGCAATATACCTGCAAATATTTTTAAATAACCCTTAAAACTTTGTTAGACGTGGCGAAACGACCGTTGTTTAGGTCGTTTACGCTCTGCCTACCCCACTAGGGATGAAGGCGTGATTATATGTATGTTTGTTATGTCAAAATTAAGATGGTATTCATTATTCATCATCAGCTCGTTTACGTCCCCACTAGCCTACCATGGAATTGGGTAGATAAAGATGGAGAAGATATAGATACAGCAAACAGTTTGGTGTAAGTGACTAACTAATTTGAACCCTATTAAAAGAAAATACAATATTAGCTAACGCTAAAGAGGCACTCCCACATCCGATCTCTTATGGTACCTCTCCTCGTCACCCCTACCCCTACCCCTACCAACGGGAACTTTACGGGTTTTTTGCGCATGTAGTACGAAAACCGGCGGCTAGTATGGAGTGGCCCTAATGGCGGTTTTGCACTGCTCCGTATTCGGTTCGAATCCGTATATAACGATATGGATTGGTGCACAAACTGTTATACATTTACTTCTTCTTCTTCTTCGAGTCAATAAATCCAAATGTATGATATAATATAATTATAATAAATAACTTAAATCATCCTCTGCCAGTATTTAGCAACGGCTATTGCGTTGTCAGTCGCCAGGTTCAACGTACATTTACTAGGAAGGCTAAATCGGATACGAATTGGATACGAACTTGCGAACCGAATATGGAGCAGTGCAAACACTCCCTAAAGCTGGCATGTTTCGCTATTGACGTTATCTCACACGAAATCGAGATTCGGGATTTGGGAATTTAGGATATCGACAAATTCATCGAATTCACCGAGACCACCTTACACTGAAGTATCATCTGCAATTTGGAATCCTGTCTCATCTGAAACCTGCTTTTCACCGTTCGTGGAGGGGGTAAGTTTGATAACTGAGGTTTCGATCCAGGTTATGTGAGATGAAATAACTATGGATAATTTTGATTTAGATTATGTGACGTAACTACTTATATGGATCAAAGTTATAGTTCTTAGGATGCGATTTTTTTCTATTTTTAATTTCAGTTTGAAAGAAACAAAACAAGAAAGGAGCCGGGTTTATGAATGATGGCAACACAAAAAAAATAAAAATTAATGGAGTATCCAGAAATTCGAGTCACCAATTCGAGTACAATCTCCTCAAAATTGTTCGGAGGTAGCAAGAACGGCTTTAATCAAGTCGTAGGCTCTACCTATCCGATGATGGATCTAGGCGTGCTTTTATTTACTTATAACACTATTTGTTTTACGATTAATATATTATTATACGTTATATATTATAATACGGTTTGTTTTGAAAATGGTGAATTGTTGGCTCACCTCAGCTCTCACACTGGCAATGCTGACAAATAGCACGACGAACAACGCGACCGATCGCTCCATTGCTTTCAGTAACGATCCGCCGCACCAGTTATATCCAGAGCAAATTAACACCTGTGCCAGGGCCGCATTTAAGCCAACATCTGTGATTTCTTTTCTTAAGACGTCAGAGGGCATCTTAAGATGGTTCTTGAATTCAGAAATGGTAATCTGCAGTCCACAAAATGGAATGCAGCTTGTGGTCCACGATTTACTCGGTTGTCGTCTTCAATTCTGGCGTGTCGAGTGCGGAGACGGTTTTGCGTACCAGCTCTGTGCGTGCATAGCAATACAAAGTATCTCCACCGTTCGTCCCTGTATATTGGTTTAATTTAACCATCGTCACAGAATATATAATAGCACTACATACAAAATGGACATTCACCTCCCTTCCCCAGTCCGACATACGTCACACTTCGCGCCGGATTGTGGGCCATATTGAGCGTACGCTTAGCGGGTATGGCGCGCTCATGTTTTCCAGTGTAACGGAAATAAAAAAGTTTTGTGTTCCAAAGATGGTTAGGTACTGTTCCGTGTACGGATCTCTTCTTCCACAAGATATGACTCTAATAGGAACTTTTTTAGATTCCACAGTAATGAAAGATAAAAAATATGCAACCTAATCTATTCTAACTATTCAGTTACAGTGAACTACTTTAAAACGTTGGTTTAATCAAGAACCAGATTAATCAAGTGATGATTATGACCGGTATAACAAAATTTGTCAACCCTTATAACAAGCACACAAACGCATGCCAAGTGCAACATGCCGTCTGTCGATGTGTCACCAAAATTACATGGTAGTTAGGAGTATCCGAGCTGTGCCATCGTAGTCGCTTAGTGCGTAGCATTTATTATTGCCTATTCGTAGCGCGTGTAGTCGCTTAGTGCGTGGTGCGTAGCATTTATTACAGCCTATTCGTAGCGCGTGTAGTCGCTTAGTGCGTAGAATTTATTATAGCCTATTCGTAGCGCGCGTAGTGTGTAGCATTTATTATAGCCTATTCGTAGCGCGTGTAGTCACTTAGTGCGTAGCCTTTATTATAGCCTACTCGTAGCGCGCGTAGTGCGTAGCATTTATTATAGCCTACTCGTAGCGCGCGTAGTGTGTAGCATTTATTATAGCCTATTCGTAGCGCGTGTAGTCGCTTAATATTATATAAGCTTCCCGATCTATAGTTTCCCAAGCTAATTATGTTGTCCCGTGGGATTGGGGTATTTCTCTATAAAAGAAAAGGGAGCGTTGTATTAAATACAATAAAATGTTTTGTAACATGTAGTGATAAAGTAGCTACAGTTTCCTATTCGTTTGGCAAACGAAAGAGCGTGTCCTCGACGGATTATCCGTCGGTACCAGCACTTAATATTCCGCTGCACGGTGGCTTCGGGGAATTACCTCGAATATCTGGGCCAATAAATGCAATTTGCATAATGCGACCGCTCTCCTGAATCCGTCCCTGCCGTCGCATGTTCACTACGCCATGTAATTACAACTCCCCATACATGAATTAAACGTTTAACTCATTCATGATGGTGCTTAAGACGTTCTGAGAGCGTTGCGGGGTAGGTAGTTATTTGGTAAAGCCTGAATTATCGTTGTTTAATTATACAGCGAAACACTATTGTTGTGTAATTCTGTAACGCTGTTCAAGGCCCCGCTGAAATTAATCTGGATGACACATACTAATTTCCATAGTCATCGGATTACGTAGGTAGGTTAGGTACATGGAAATTAGAACTTTTTAACTTCTATGTAGTGTAAAGTGATGTAGGCGCAAACAGTCTCTAATCATTGCAGGTAATTATTGAGAGATTGTTTCTAGTAAGGCCGTGACAAGTGAGATGATTCCGCGCCTCGGAGAGCACTTTTTGTCGGTCTTGTTCACTGTGTTCACTGGTTGTTTTGTTACACAGCTCATGCCAAAAGAATGAAAAACCTGTGTCAACAGATGATTGTGGAACGTGCTGATCGTTCGACCCGATAACCCACACGATAGAAGAAGATTAGTGAGGCTGCTGCTGTATAAGATTACGTTAAATTGAGGAGACGCTTTTGTCGTTGCACCCCAGGTTAGCAAACCTGATCTACCGGAATTAGTTTTCCGTATAATCTGCATTCATCAGGTGCCTTAATTGCGTGTGAGGTGGAAGGAGCTGCCCCTAACGAGCGTTATTAAACGTGACATTTCACTGAATTCCGGCAGATGAGGCAGATAGAGGAGTCGTCAATTAGCGCCCGTGATGGCTCCCGATGAGCGATCCGCCGTTCATTTCCAAATGGCGCTTTGGACGCAAAATGGCGTCGGAGTCAGAGACTTCGTCGCTTCGGAGCTGCGAAATGCGAATGCGAACTAATTGGCGAGATGCAGCGCCAGATCCAGCACCACCCCTCCCCCCAACCCCGCCGCTCGTACTCCCCCGACGCACCGTCGAATGATTTCAATTACCTAATTAGATTTAGGCGGAACGCGCTAGTCGGACGATTTCGAGAGGATCTCAGAGTTAATTGCAGGAACGACCCGCCCCTTATGATAATTTTATCGCCTATGAATTGGCGAAAGGGGCGCTTTTATTGACCGAACAAAAAGTAATTACGGAGCAATTAATTTCGACTGTTTATAAGCAGAATCTGTCAACAAAGGCCGCAAATTAAATCGTTATCACCGAAAATAGAGGCGGGTGGGGCTCGTTATATCAGTGGCATCTTTTTAAAGTTCTAGCGGAGTGTTCTCGAAGATCAAAAGCGTCGTGGAGTGGGTCGGGATCTCGGGTGCTTCTGATATCGATACTCGCTGTTTTTGAGGATTTACTTCCTGTAATCTGTTTACTGAAGAGCCGCATTAGCTGGGATATTGACTCGTCGGTCGCGTTGCGAAGGTTTTTACGATGTTTATGTCGCAAAGAGCCTTCGTAGTACATGGTAGTGCCGAAAATTCTATGCACGAGATTAATTCAAGAGAAGCAGCCGGCTGTCACGGCCAGGTGTCTGACTGCGACACAGATGAATTCATGAGGACAATTTTACCGCACTGATTAGATTCCAGACAGTTCTAGATTAGACTGGAAACATGACCACGAATAATTTCGCCACGGGCTGTGAATTTCAATTTCCTTTGGAGATTTTTGAGTTTTAACGTTGGGGTTTGGCGGGATTATGATAACCGATTTGATAGCAGACTTATTCTGAATATAGATTACTGAAAACAAAGCCTGAAATGCGATCGGGATTGTGATAACATTCTTTCAATTGTAACACGGTAGGTAGGTACCTACTTACAGTTAATTAAAAAAAACGTAGCGGATTGATTGTAGTGTCTCTGTTATTTTTAGTTTTCTTAACCAAAGTTTATACGAGGTGATCTTGAAATTAAAAAATGACTGATAATTAGCTACCTACCTATACAAATATTTTGCTCTGAAAACTAACTGCAAGTCAATATGTTAACGTGAGATCAGTAACAACATAAAAAGTATTTTTACATTTAAGAGACATGCAAAAGTTTTGTTCTTGTCACAGCAACGCACCATTACTCGAAGCAACTGAAATGAAGTCTTTTACACTTACACTCATATACATTTACATACATACATACATACACACTCACAGTAATACGCACATTATCATAATGCATTCTGTTTTTTTATTATTTTTTCTTTACATTTGCTTTATTTTCGAGCTATTATTTTAGATTTTATTATTTTGGATAACTCTGTTTTAGATACAAATAGTTCTTTTTTTTCTTGCCCTCGCTTAAGTACATTGTTTTTTTTAGTTAAAGAAAAGGGTAAGGGCTGAATCAATGTCAACAGTGCTGTCTCCGGCAGCATGTTGACAACAACTGAGTCCCTGCCTTTTGCCATAATTTATGTTTTGTTTTGTCTTTCTTTTTAATGTTGTTCTATGTACTTTATGTTATGGCAATAAACGAATTCTTATTCTTAAATATATTCGAAATGTGCTTTGCGTGCCCCTACACCTGCACGCAGGAAGACCTCATGACAGCGGCTGATAATGCTGTTAACGTGGCCAAATTCTGGGCTGCAACAGTATAGTGTCTGCCATGGGGACGCTAAGAAGAATAAATATGTTAATGCTCTTGTTTTGGTGGTTTAACTGCCCCCGTGGTCTAGTGGCTAGTGCCATGGACTCCTGATCCGGAGGTCCTGGGTTCGATTCCCAGGGGGGAATCACAAAATTGATATTTGAGAATTTATCACTTTGTGAATTTTTCCCCAGTTTGGGTAGGACATTGCAGGCTGAATCACCTGATTGTCCGAAAAAGAAAAAGATTTCGTGCTTCGGAGGGCACGTTAAGCCGTCGGTCCCGGTCGCTGTCTTTGATAGTGGTCGTTACTCAAACCATGTCAGAGGCCTGATAGTTGTGCTACTAGGCGGTTTAAAAACTCTGATACCAGGGTTCATCGGGTCGATAGACTCGATACCCACTCGACAGAAGGTGGTTTGTCTTCACAGATGCCTGTGTTTGTAATAGTGTAATAAGAACCTAACGGTTTATAGCGGTGTACTCAGCACACACAAACCATTCTAGTACCTATTATTGTCATGGTCTTCTTTTTGCAATTTCCCTATGGATATGAACCTGTCATACCTCCTTAAAATCCAGCTATCATTTATTTCTTCCATGCTGGACTAGGAGCGAGAGAAAAACATAGAATGTGCCAGTTGTATCTCCTTCCGGGCATGCTGTAATAACCAGCTAAAGGATTCGAGGGTTTCAGTATTGTAATTAAGGCGATGGGCTGACAATCTGTCACTACAGCAATATACAAATCTATCTAAGGCCCGTAATTATAATCCGCACTTGAGATTGACATCCAGTTTGAGTTCGTATCAGAAATATCATTTCAGGACGAAATGGCCTGTCAAATCTATACTTAATATTGCTCTCAATCTTGAGATAGCTTTACAAATACGAGCCTTAAACAACCCTCAAAACTTGTCATACGTGGCGGAACGACCTTGTTTGGGTCGTTGGCGCTCTACCTGTCCCATTAGGGCTACAGGCGTGATAGTATGTATGTATGTCTTTTTGCAATTTCCCTATAGACATGAACCCGTCATACCTCCTTGAAATCCCGCATTATTATTTACGCAAAGAAGATGTATTAGCTACCACCGCTGCAGGTGCCGCTGCGTTAGCATTGCTAAACTCGTTTGATTGATCGCCGAGGCTTCGCCCGGCACCACGCACACAATCTATATGCTAATATCGTTTCCATCCCACTCTCTTTTTTAAAAGGCTGCATCCTTATTATGTAAATCTGCACGGCCGATTTGCCTAATCCGTGATCGGACGTTGCCGAGATTGTTGTGATATTGGTCCTGTTTCCAAACGTACACCGCCGGCGACGACGCATCCTTATTCAACGTGTACTGCTATTCGATCTCCCCCGACTTCCCCAATGTCGTACCAGAGTGCACCAATGGACGCTATACTTGGACGAAATTAATCAATCCTAAACTCCGTCGCCGTTTATGTAATACAGTCTACTCGACTTCCCGGGGGATTCCAAGTTTGTTACCAGGTAAAAAGTTGGTAGGCAAGTTTCTATTTCCTATCTCGATCAATTGGATGGCCAAACCGAACTGGCTGGCTATATTTTCTTGTAAACTACGATGCCCTGGTTGTCGTAATTTCTGTTTATTCGTAAAAGGGTAAACAAACTTAGATAGTTCTTTTCCTATCCAGCTAGTAATAATTATTTATTTATATTCGGATTTTTTGTTTAGTTCTATTTATATTAGTATTAAATATGTTACATTATGTAGATCTTAAGTGTTGATGGTTATTTAAGTGTTTAGTTCTTTCTTTGACGTTGCCGCAGCTACTTCCTATGTGTATTTTTTCTTTATTAAATGCAGGGTTGTCTGGAAGAGATCGCTTGAAGCGATAAGGCCGCCTTTGCGCACACTGTTATTTTTAAGTTTTTCCAAACTGTACGTTTTATGCGCAATAAAGAGTTTATCTATCTATCTAGATTACTTAACTCTTGTTACAAATTTCGTATTGCGTATTGGAAAAGTGTTTCACTTTGTAGTTTCTAGTAAATCGTTAATTAAGTTTAGTTTCTGGTTGACCAAGCGCCTTGTTGTTTTGACGGCTTGTGACATACACGTTGGCAAAATTGGATTTCTCGGAAAAAGGAGGTGTTGATATTTTTCAGTAGGATTTTACGGTGTTAAATCATGTGGGTCGAAAATGGTAGCAATTCGTAGTTATATGCAAAAATCACGAGTTAACTAATATAAGTCTATACCTGTCATTTTCTATCATGAAATAACAGGAAGAGACGGCAACAATTTTAGTCAAGATTTAGTTTGCCCTCAAGGAATCGGTACCAATATTGAACTGCTAAGTACCTAGTGCTGCATAGGACTGACTTGATTTGACCAAAATAATCAGAGTATAAATAACCATACAGAGACAAAGCTTGATAGCACTTCAAGCATTGACATAGCAATGCGACTGGAAGACGTTGCACATGCGATTTGACGAAACCTACAGCAGGAACTACTTTAATTTTTACTATGTTATTACTGTGGTTAAGTCACTGTGTGCAAAACCGAAATGTTTTATATGCATTCAAAACACAAATCCATCGAAAAAATTTCATATATGTCAAAGTTTTTTCAACTATCTTCTTGCACAGAATAAAAGTTTGCATTTAAATAAAGAGGCGACATAATAGACGTTAAGAAAATGTTCTCATCGTACAGCCAACGCGTTGCATCGGCGACACAAAAACACAATAATTACTCTCGCTGGAGATTTCCCCCGACGCAAGCGCTCGTCTGCCTCGGCCCTAATGAGGTTTTTTTGCATAACATCTAAATGGTAACTCACCGTAAAATATAACCGGATATAACCGGCTTCCCGACTGCATAACTCAGCGGAGTATCAGCGCCGAGGAGATTATTTGCGTGTAAATAAGTAGAAGTAGGTAAATGAGCGGGGAAATTATAATGATGTGGTGCCTCTGTAGATTTGGAAACTGCTGATATGGTAATGATAACTGCTACTCATCATTAGGCGGTTTTCCACTGCTCCGTATTCGGTTTGTATCCGAATCGTGTCCCCGAAATTTCCATGTAAAATAGATATGGATGAGTGCGCAAGCTGTCATACACTTACAAAATATTCGGATACGGATTCGGACCGGAAAAGCGCCCATACTCTATATTTAGGATTGCGACAGATATCACTCAGAAGAAAAACAAAAAAAAAAGTAGGCCGGAACTATTTTTTTTATATGAGGTTGCTTTTAATGTAAGTAGTTAGTCACTCACAAATTAGATCTTACTTTATATTGATTAAAAACGGGTAATCCAAGCGGGTAATTTACCGTGGTTTTCCATTTTTGTATGCGTGTCCGATATTTCAAAGTTTCATACGTTATGATCACGGAGCAACAGACACTCATACAAAAATGGAAAGCCACGGTAAATTTCCCGTTTTTAATCATTATGATGTTGATAACCGTGAGAGTTTGAAAAACACTATAAATCTTACTCTTAGTAATGCCCATGTTTTTACACTAAATGCGACTTTTCTTACTAATTTTCGTACGCGCCAAAATTACTCTTTGCGAGCTGGTGAGGTGCATACATACATATAATCACACCTTTATCCCAAATGGGGTAGGCAGAGCGTAAACGACTTAAACAAAGGTCGTTCCGCCACGTCTGACAAAGTTTGAGGGTTATTTAAGATAGATTTGTAGGTATATTGCTTTAGTGACAGGTGGTTAGCCCATCGCCTAAATTACAATATACTGAAATCCTCGGATCCCTGGTGAGGTGCAAATACTTATAATTTGTTCAGTAAAAAAAATCAACACCCACAGAAACCAAAGCTTAGCAGGACGTGCTGGATTACCAAGACCGTTCTACATTTAAATTAATATTCTTTTTCTCGTTCAGGAAATTGCAATCGCTACAGTGTTGTCCAAAAAAATATAAATATTTTTAGAGGAGGGTGATAATAAACGAGTGGATTCTCGAGTCGAACAACGACCCGATGAACCCTGGTGTCAGAGTTTTCAAACCGCCTAGTAGCACAACTAATAGGCGTCTGACATGGTTTTGAGTAACGACCATTATCAAAGACAGTGACCGGGATCGACGGCTTAACGTGCCCTCTGAAGCACGGAATCCTTTTTGTTTTCGGACAATCAGGTCATTCAGCCTACAATGTCCTAACCAAACTGGGGAAAACTTCACAAAGTGATAAATTGACAAATATTAACTTTGTATTCGAACCCTTGGGAGTCGAACCCAGGACCTCCGGATTGGAAGCTCATGGCTCTGACCACTAGACCACGGAAGCATCATCATAAATAAATCTGGCCAAAAGCGTAAGACTTCATACATGTGAATTTATATTATCATCTGACAGCCATAGAGGAATACTGACAGCAAGGACCATCTTACTACTTACTTAAGGCTCCTTTGTATTTTTATTGATGTTGCGTAAAACGCTTTCTAGCAAAAGTATTGCATTTACTCTTGCTGAAAAAAATGTGAAATTGTTCTTGGAGATAATTTTCGTCCGACTAATTTTTCGAAAACACAATAAAAATAGTGTCATTATATTTCAAAAAATCCTAAAGTCAGGTCTTCGAAACACTTATAACAGGTTTTAATGAATAAGACAACCGAACTACTACCTACAAGTTTTCTTAAAACATAAAACATTCTAAACTTGATCCGTCGTACATATATTTTTTTATATCTATGTAATTTTCATTCATAATTTAAATAATTTGTCATTTGTCGCTTACGTTTTTAATTCCGAGCGACTTCGAATCTACTCTCTTCTTCTAACGCGCTGCAACCGACAGTGACGTGAAAGTGACAGAGACAGTGAAAAGTGTGTCACGTCAGCCCGTCGCGAAAGTTGGTTAGGCCTCTTAAGGTGACGATACTAGCCAAATGGCGCCCCATTAGTAAATTAATCATAATTTACTAAAAACGCAGTGAATCGGAAAATCGGTCCAACAGAATCATGTTATAGTACTTAATTAAAATAATTTAGATCCTTATAAATTTGCGGTTCATAGTTCGTAGAAGTAACAGAAAGAAAAGTTTCGAATAACGGCCACCAACGGTCATTTTTCTTCCTATCACTACAACGAACTATGAATCGCTAATGTACAAGGTTCTATATTATATTAATAACTATTTCTTGAGTTTGTTGGATCGGTTTTTCGATTCACTGCGTTTTTAGTGAATTATGTTTTTTTTTACTAATGCAATGCAAAATTTCTAGTATTTCCAACTCAGTTTTAGAATAAAGGTAAACAAAGTTTCATGTCTTTTAATCGAAGATGTTGGTTCTAAAATAAGTTTTAGCTTTTAGATATGACAACATTATGTAATAGTAGTTTTAGTAATATAGCTAATTTGTCAACATGTATCATTTATTTTTGAAATGTGTTTTTGCTCAGTCAATGAAACTGAACAACTTTCACCAGGAAATACAAAATGAATGGCTTTTCTATACAAATTGTGTAAGGTATTTATGTATGGGAAAGTAATTATTTTAATTTCCTGAAAGATTCTCCTGGTGTAAGTTGTTCAGTATCGTTGACTTAGCAACCCCTATCAGTTTGCGGGTTGCTGTCCCTTACACTCGTATATTAAACTATTTAGAAACCATAGGATTAACTCACAATTAAATCTCCGTTACGGCACTAAGGGTCGTCCCATACGGTATGGTATTTATAAGGTTTTAACTCTGCAACTGTCAAACTATCGCCCCTAAGGGCCGGAGTTAGGGGCGACGGTAAACTACGCTAACACGTCTTTATTTCTGTATTAACGGGGCCCCATAAGTTGGAGACTTTCATTTGTTTTAAATGGGGATTATTAAAATAAATACGTCCTTTTTTTCATTTACCTAAGAAGTAAAAAAATATAAACATATTTAAAGATGTTCAAAAGTCATTCAAAAAACATTTACATGAAATGGGTCATCCAATCATGTAATCATTCAAATGTAAATTAATTGTCATTTTCTTTTTAATACATAAATTGTAATATGGTAAATGATGTGCATTTAAGTTTACATTATGTCTTTAGTGAAACATGTTACTTTAGTTAGGTAACTTGTTGTCTGTAATTGTACATATTTGAAAAGTAATAAATAACATTTTGAATGACTAAATACTGAAAATGGATAGGGTGGGTATTGAAAAGGGAATTGATTAAATGTGTGTTTTGTTACTATGCCAACCAATGATTAAGAGTAAACTTACTCGCTGATTTGAGCTAAGGAAAAAAAAATCGAAATTCAAATTGGAAAATAGATTTAATTGATTTTAATTACTAAACAAGCTTAAAACTGAATGAAACTGATCACTTGCTAAAAATATTAAGTCAAAATTAAAAAAAAAAACATGTAATGTAAGTCTTCAGAATTAAATTATGTTAATATTTTTTTTTATTATTAATAACTAGCGTAAATTTAATATGCAACATTTTCACATCATATCATTGGTATCCCAATGTCCAGCATTGGAAAACAGTCAATTTCAGAACCTCATTTAAAAAAATGTTGTTTTGGTAATAAAGTTGATCGACGAGAAGGAGAAAACACAAATCGTGGTTGAGCCCTTGTCTTTCCAGGCTCAATGGTGTCGTTGTATTTGAAGTACATACCAGTCCCTGCATTCATACCATTAGATATGGAACCCATCATGGATGCTATAGTAAACATTGGAGGAGGATAGTACGTTGCCTGCTGTTTTCTAGAAGTCGTGTTGCTCTCAGGTACATCTTCTGGTATAAACGATTCTTGGATAAGTTCTTGAGACGAATCATCCTTGAGCTCAAAGTCACTAAGTGACAGGTCATCGTAATTGTTATAGGACGTTGATGACAGTTGAAACAATGAAGTATCCTGAGGTAACATTGAACTTGATGGTGATTCATATGGAAATGAAGTGGACGATGATGTATCTCCAGGCAAAGGTGCTATAGCTGATGTGTCTTGAGGAAATAGTGATGTCGATGACGTATCTCCGAAAAATGATGACGCATCGGGTTGAACACTTGATGATTCTTGGAATATCCCATCAAGTATATCAGTTCCAGTCATAGTGTTGTCAAGATTACTTTCCACCAGTGATTCTAAGGTGGGATTACTATCTACGTCGGTGTCACGAGAAGCTGTTGAATCACCGTACGATAAATTGTCGATATCTCCACGATACTGATAGTACGACAATCTTAGATGAGAGTAGTCATCGATGAACAATCCGGATGCGTGCGCAGGGTTCAAAGAAGATCTATGCGAATCGTTATTCATTTTCACTAAATTGCACTTTTGTTTGAAATTCTTCAGAGTTTGTTTGCAATTTCGAACGTTTGATTTACAATAGCTCTGACAGTAGACTAAAGACGGTATAAGTCAAAAATAAAATTATTGAGTCCAACCTATTGATTACAATCCTTTACACGCAAATTCATTATAAATTTGCAATACAAAACGGTAATTGTTTATATGTTTTTTTTGTTGATATTTTTAGATACTTGTCTAGAATTTTTGCTTGGATGAACATTGCAAATCAAATAAGATATAACATTGAAAATAGATAAAATATTATGCTATGAATATACTACAAGTTGTGATACATTATAATGTATTTAAAATATTCCCTATATTTCCATTAGTTTTGTTGAGTACTTTTTCGATTGAAAATCTGAAATGGATTTTCCAGGAATGCAACTTAACAAGATGCAGTTCAAATAGATGGATTGCATACGACTACTTGGGCGACTAAAGTAACGGAAATTTACATGTTTGACAAGTACATATGTGCAGATTTTATTCGCAGATATTTTACAAAGCACATAGTTCAAATAGGTATGCAGTTTTTTTATTAGGTACCAATTAGATAGCCAAGTCCTTGCTCACATAGTATTTTTAGTAAGCTATTAGCTTTCCGCCCGCGGTTTCTCCTGCTTTAAATGAGTTATTCCGTGGGAATGAATGTTTTCCTGTGTAAAATGCCTTAGTTCCCAAAATCATTAAACAAAAACTTGTTATAGCCAAGCTTCCAATAGAAGGCGCTAGTGGTACCTTATACGCATTCAAAAATAAAAAAAAACTATTTTTCTTATGTTTGATATTTCTGTAATATTTATATTATTGTACTCAGGATTTACTCTGCTTTCACATAGTATTCTATAGAATGCAGAAGCAAACACATTTTTTTAATATCTCTAATTCCAGATGGAATTTCGAAAAAAGAAAACGAAACATGAGTATCTTAGACCTTCAGCAATACAACTGCCTCCGTGGTCTAGTGGTTAGTGCCATGGACTCCCGATCCGGAGGTCCTGGGTTCGATTTCCAGGGGGAAAACACAAAGTTGATGTTTGAGAATTTATCACTTTGTGAATTTTTCCCCAGTTTGGTTAGGACATTGCAGGCTGCATCACCTGATTGTCCGAAAAGAAAAAGATTCCGTGCTTCGGAGGGCACGTTAAGCCGTCGGTTCCGGTCGCTGTCTTTGATAGTGGTCGTTACTCAAACCATGTCAGAGGCCTGATAGTTGTGCTACTAGGCGGTTTAATATCTCTGACACCAGGGTTCATCGGGTCGATAGACTCGATACCCACTCGACAGAAGAAGAAGCAATACAACAAAAAACCCGCATTCGATAGACTCGTGGTTTGCGAATAAAAATACAGACAGACAGACAGTCAAAAATTATATAAACTGTATTTTTGGCTTTTATAGCACTTATAGAGACACCATAATTTTTATTTTCTTATTTATCTCCCATATGTACAGACATCGACCTGTTACAATTTTATTATATGTAAATATAGATACTGAATAGGGATGTTGACTGGCTGGCTAAAAAAAAACAACTACACTTTTATACTTAAAACCGATGGCTAAAAATACTGTAGGCCTCATTCATAAATAAAAAAAATACACATTTAGATTTGATAATCGAGTTAAAAATATACATACATACATATAATCACGCCTTTATCCCTAATGGGGTAGGCAGAGTGTATACGACCTAAACAAAGATCGTTCCGCCACGTCTAACAACGTTTTGAAGGTTATTAAAGATAGATTAAGATTTTTAGGTATATTGCTGTAGTGACAGGTTGTCAGCCTATCGCCTCAATTGCAATATACAGAAACCCTCGGTTCCTTTAGCTGGTTTTTACAGCATGCTTTGTAGTTAAAAATATAGAAGTATTGATTTGAGTAGTCAATATTTACAGGCGAGTGACCAACTCATTATATTTTCATACAAAAAAGCGTTTTTGACATTTTATAAAAAAGTAGCTGATTTGACTAGTAGGCAAATAGCGGATTTTAAATGAAAGAATAGTCATGGTTATAAGTAGTTACATACATACATATAATCACGCCTTTATCCCTAATGGGGTAGGCTGAGCGTAAACGACCCAAACAAAGGTCGTTCCGCCACGTCTGACAAAGTTTTGAGGGTTATTTAAATAGATTTGTAGGCATATTGCTGTAGTGACAGGTTGTCAGCCCATCTCCTAAATTGCAATACACCGAAACCCTCGGAATCCCTTAGCTGGTTTTTACAGCATGCCCGGGAGGACATGCAGCAGGCACATTCTATGTTTTTCTCTCGCTCCCAGGCCGGCATGGAAGAAGTAGTTACTTGTCATAAATCTAATAATGTCTGCGAATTATCTCTTTGACATGCGGATTTACTACTCTAGTGGTTATACAGGTGTAAAAAAAGTATAGTAGGTGTATTAGTAAAACGCAATACTTCTTTTACGCGCAATACTTATTAGTGATATACAAACAGCACAATCCACACATTAAAGAAAATAAATAAAGGTATTTTATTTTATTAAATTCGTAAAATGAAAACTAGTTACGCAACCCTACAGCACGCATACGCGCGCCGCACCCCGCGGCCCCCCCTGCTGCACCGTCGCCGCACCTGTGTGTGTGTAGGGATAGGGTTACTTGCTTCTGTTTGACGAATTTAATAAAAATATAATATTTTTATTTGTTTGTGTATTGTGTTGTATATCTTGTAATGGAATCCAGGGAAGACAGGAATAAAAATATTTTTTTCTCTTGACACTCATATACTCTTGCACTTCGGTCCGTTACAACATAACCTCAATTGCTTCTAAGCGCCACCGTTTGAATTATATAAATCAACCCCAATGTTGCTACTCGAAGAAAATAATAATTGCCAACTTAACAAATCAATAAAATATGAACATCAATGTAAATAATTAATGATCCATAAATAAAATTATTAAACAACATTATGCCGGCCCCGTAGTTTACCCTTTTATATTATTACAACGGAATTAGCTGGAGTGGAGAACAATGACGCTAACAATCACTAATACAATACGTGTTTCGAAGTACTTTTTTTTTACACTCTGTATAATAAATCTCTGACACATACCTAGATGTCATTGCGATAAAGTAACGGCGCTATTTATATATAATATGTAATAAGGTGTATTCACACTACACTAACTAGTCTAATTAGTAAAGTAAATTAAGTTGCATACCATTAGTGTTATTTTGTTCACTATGATATACTATAACATAACATATATAATCACACTTGGAACTTCAGTTAGAACAATATGAAATACATACATACATACATAAATCACGCCTTTATCCCTTACGGGGTAGGCAGAGCGTTTAACGCCCAGGTAACACGTAATCTGTATAGTCACTGAAGTAAAGACTGATTTACGTTTTAAAGTCAGACTATCAGTTTAAATCAGTTTTGAGTTAGTTTAAATGCTTTTGAGTAGAATGTTGTAAAATTAATATTGCATGAAGCTATTGTATGGTCTAAAATATTAAGTTAAACAGCTTATAATCATATTAAAACATCAATTACTTTTAATATACAGCACCTTAAACAGCATTTACACTAACATAAAGGTTAAAACCTTATATTAGTAAATAAGAAAACCTTGTACTTTAAATAAACATTGACAAAATATTTTATAGGGAATTTAGCTGTATAACCACATTTTTAAGATTAAACGCATGTTTATGATCTTTTCCTATGCTTATTTACTGCTAAGCATTAGCCAAACATTTACTAAAGTTTTAGCTCTGTTACCTTCGCATTTTATTGTTACTTTAAAGCGTTCAGCACTATATATGTAAATAAAAAATATATTTTATTACTATATGTCATAATTTGGCCGTAAAACCATAAGTCATATGATTATTTTCATTTTATGCGTTAATACTCATTTTAGATTTTTACGTTGTTGTCATGAATAAACAGTGGAAAAAGACTAAGAGGACAGGTGGAGTAAAGAGAAAGATAAAAACGGAATATTTAAACTTTATATCTCGTTTAAGTAATGAAATAAGTATTCCAAACAATGATACTCTTGATACACAAAATACAGAACAATCGCTAGTTGTGTATGAGCCAAGCACTAGTCAAGAAGTTCCATCAAGTGGTTCCGTAGTACATTCAAGTTTAGAAAATGAAAATTATTTTGCGGAAGTGTTATCAGAACTACTACTTTCATTTAAAAAATAATAAATTAAAATAATCAATATATATGTATTATAGTATATGTATATATATATATTCCTTTTTTTTTTTGGCCCTCCCATACAAATTGACCCGGCCGGCCAACAGACTAAGTATGGGAGGGCCAAAATTTTTTTTTCGTATTTCGACCTATGTTCCTTGGGGAAGGTTGTTCAGTTTCATGGACTGGTTCATCCCTTAAAATATTTCCAATTAATTCTTTTACACCTTATATATTCATAAATTAAAATAATATAGCACTGTGAGTGCAAAATAAACCATAGTACCTTATATATTTAAACTTTGTTATTTTTTGAGTAAGAAATACGTGTATTGTTTATTTCGGTGTTTTAGTAAGTATAAGTAGTCAAATTATATAAGTTTACAGAAGCTTTTAATTTGAATGTCACTCTGATATTTTTAGGTGATAGCTCTAGTGATGAAGAAGAAATTTGTACAGAATACATGAAAAATATGATTTTAAAAGATAAAATAAGAGAATGGGCTCTTGTTAAAAATATACCTCAAAGTGCTTTAAAAGATTTATTAACAATATTAAATGATAGATATCCGGATAGTTTGCCCAATGATCCGAGAATTTTGTCGCTTTTGTTCCAGAGAAATGGCATATCCTTATACAATTCTATTATATTAGCCATAATTTCTTTATCTTTCGTCGCCGACGACATCGTACACTCGCGTATTGTCAAATAAAAAACTGCACGTCCTCTCGCAGCGGCGGTTGCGGTGCGACTAATGCGTCTAAACGCTATTCCACCTTCCTAAATCGCTTCCTAATTAGGATTCTAAATGATTTAGTCTGTCAAAAGCCTCACTACTTCCGATTTAGGAAGCTAATTAGGATTCTAACTCTCTAAATGCTATTTCACTTGACTGAATTTAGTTACTGAATCATTTAGACGTCTGAATTTAGTGAAGTGGAATAAGGGCTTTAGTTAGATACATTTGTCAAATAACTTTACTGTAAACATTATAAAATATGATGAAATAAATGGAGTAAGGTATCATGTGATAAAGGGATTCTAAACTATTATTTCGGTACCCTGATTAACACTACAGCAATTCATTTTTATGCCATTTCAGGGTAATGAACATTATAACATGTCTAGAAAGTGTTACAATAATGCTAAAGATATCACTTAGGTCTGTTATATGTAGGTTTAAGGGCTTAAGATATATCTAAAGTATATTTTTTTACTATAATAAGACTGACAACATTAAAAGATACTAGTTGAAAGTTTAAAACATTAATAATATCTGACGCCATTTGCTTTTTTGTTTCTCTAAAATAAAACTGAAATTATGATACATGTATGATTGTATTACATACTTATTATGTTTTTATTTTAAGCAAAGTATTGATACAAGCAATTTCGTACGTTAAAATTTATGAAATCGTTGAAAAGTTACAAAAAGTGTCATGTGTCGATTCTAAATTTGTCCATATTTTTATTAAAAAAGCATTTTTGTGAGGGCGCGTGAATTATAAACCACAAACATATATATATTCTCTCATAAAACTAATATCCGCAGCTCATTTGCATTCAAAACAAAATAAATCTATTACTTTAACTTATGATAGTTATTTTGAACGAAGACACATTACAACATCTCCGCACAACATCCAAATGCACTGCAAATACTAAACGAAATAAACAAATTCGGACATAAAACATGGATAAGTTTTTTCAAATACTTTTATATAAAGAACATAAAACGTTCAGCCTAACAACCTAACGTAATTTTGCCATTGTAATTCAAAAACCTGTTTAAAAGCTGTACTAACGTCTGAAAAAATGCTTTAAACATTAGAACATGCTGTCTAACAACTTTACTAATGTCAGTCTTCAATAACATTATAAGCGCTGGTTAGCAGCATTAGTAATATTTAATAGTGCTCAACGCTGTATTATTTGGGGCCCAAATTGCACTTAAAAGACACTTATAAACTTTAATACGGCTAATATAGTGCTACATATGGTGCTCATATACTGCTTTGCACGTAACTTCATGCTGTTCTACGCTTTTTATAATGCTGTTTGGTGTTACTTGGGCGCCTCGTAAAAGGCGCTTTCGCCACGTCTGACAAAAATTGAGGACAATTTTAGATTGTAATATGTATTGCTTTAGTGACAGGTTGTCAGCCCATCGCCTAAATTACAATACACTGTAACACTCGAGTCCCTTTTGCTGACTTCAACAGCATGCCCGGGAGGAAGGGCAGCTGGAACATTCTATGTTTTTCTATCTCTCCCAGTCCAGCATGGAAGAAATAGTTTACAATATGAAATAGTTCTTGAAAATACCGTTTAAACAGGTTTGAACTTAATAATTTATCAAACTTTTAGGTGTCTGTAATGACTGCAAAAAAATCGTATAAAAATATTTTGCAGGTAGGAAATGGCAGGCAAGTATGAAATTTCTCCACGCTGGCCTGGGAGCGAGATAAAAAGATAGAATGTGCCAGCTGCATATCCTCCCTAGCATGCTGTAAAAACCAGCTAAGGGATCCGAGGGTTTCAGTATATTGTAATTTATGCGATGGGCAGACAACCTGTCACTACAGCAATATACCTACAAATCTATCTTAAATAACCCTCAAAACATTGTCAGACGTGGCGACACGACCTTTTTTTAGGTTGTTTACGGTCTGCCTACCCCATTAGGGATATGTATATATTTATGTATGTATGTAACATATATAATCACACTTGGAACTTCAGTTAGAACAATATGAAATAGTTCTTGAAAATACCGTTTAAAAAGATTTGAATTTAATAATTTAATCAAACTCTTAGGTGTCTGTAATGACTGCAAAATTCAGTATATTGTCATTTAGGCGATGGGCTGACAACCTTTCACTACAGCAATATACCTACAAATCTGTCTTAATTATTTAGGGTTATCCCTCAAAACTTAGTCAGACGTGGCGAAATGACCTTTGTTTAGGTCATTTACGCTCTGTGTACCCCATTAGGAATAAAATCGTGATTATATGTATGTATGTAGGAAATTTCACAAAAAATATTTCATTTTGAACATAATAATATTTCTTAAAAATACCGTTAAACAAAAGAGATACAGCATTTAAAACTTACTCATTTATCAATCGGTAGTTACAGTGGAAAAATCTCATAACAAAATAGATGAATTCTTGTCTTAAAAAAGGTTCTCTGATAATTTATAAATATTGTGCATTTATTAATTGATTGCTAAATTAATAAATGCACAATATTTATAAATTATCATTTATAACGCAAATTAAATATCGTCATTAGTTCTAGGCATCCTACGTCAAGTATTTAATTTTAAATTTATTGTGCTTTACAAATTTTGCTGTCAGAACGTTGCAATTTGTAATGTAAGCTGATTGTTGACATATTTAACCCATCATTACCGCCATCATATCTGAGCCATCTCTTGTCTGTCTTCTGAGTCTGAATTCTACACGTAATATTATCCTACATGACAAATATGTAGCATAAAGATAGAGGTTTACCTTATGCGTTATACCTATTCTAAGAAAACTTATATAACGAAAAATTCGTTAATCAGATATGGATTTGGAGTATCACAAGACCAGATCACTAAACTCTTATCACAAAATACAGATTACCAGAATGTTACTATGGCAGAAGATACCACTTATCATCAGATAAGCCATTGTATAAAAATCTATGCATCTCTTGAACTTTATCTGTTTGGATCAATACTCCCATACTCAAAGATGAAATTCTTGTTGGCTTTTGCTTTGATCGCCCTTGCGGCTGCTGCTCCTCAGCCGAGGAAGCTCTTCCACGAGCACTTTGAGGACTTCCTGGATCTGATTGAGAATGAGGCTGGCCATGACATCGAACACATCTTTGAACACTACATGGAACTTGAAGAGTTCAGAGCCAACCTGGACTACATGGGCTCAAAGGACTTCAGAGAAATCATCTTTGAGATGGAGTCTTTGCCCGAATTCGTAGCTGTAAGTATACTCCATCTTTTATAACGTTGCGTTATCGATGCCAACTTGTTTTGCGGCCCATAACCTGTTTTTGCTTTACAACTTGAAAGAAAGTCAAGCGCAAAATATACATATACACACACACACATACTCACGCCTTTATCCTTAAAGGAGTCAAGCGTAAAATATACATATATACACACACACACAGACACACACAGACACACACACACACACACACACACACACACACATAATCACGCCTTTATCCTTAATGGTGTAGGCATAGCGTATACGACCTAAACAAAGGTTGTTCCGCCACGGCTGACAAAGTTTCGAGGCTTATAAAAGATAGATTTGTAGGTATATTGCTGTAGTGACAGTTTCTCAGCCTATCGCCTAAATTACCGCAAAACATGTTGGTATCGATAACTCAGCGTTAAAAATACGAACTGTACTTACAAATACAAACTCATGTATTTGTATATAATTCATGATATCAGTTTTATTGTAATCCAATATGAATGAGATAAGTTATTGTTTTTGGACTTCTAAAAGTGCGTTTAATTTTTCAGGTGGTTGAATTCCTAGAGAAGGACAACATTGACATATTGTACTTCATTGACCGTCTCAACTCTATGTTTGGTAAGAATCATTTTACCAAATACATATCCCAAACCTTTATTAAAATTGAGCTCTGTTTGTGCTACAGCTTTGAAATATGCAAACTACAAGATTATAGGATCGGTCTAATTAAAAAAAATACTTGAATTAGAATCGAAGATTTGCAACTTCCGAATATAAAAAACAAAACTTCAAAATTGATCATCTCATATAGGGAGTAGAATTTACTCCATTTCATGTATCTTTTTATTTTTAACAGAGCAATTCGACCTAAAGAAGGCACGTGCCGGCACCCAGCGTCACGAGCTCAGCGGCTCCAATTTCGCGGCCTTCATCCAGGACATGATCGCAGAGTTCCCCAAGGACAAACTGGCAGATCTCTACGACGAGAAGATGGAGGAAGACGAGGACTTCAGAGTAGCCATGGAGAACCTCAAGAGCGACGAGTGGGAGCAGATCTTCAACGCTTTATTGAACAGCGAGACTTTCCAGAAGGAAGCTGATCTTCTGGAGCAGAACGGAATTGACCTGGATGCTTTCTTTGATGAGCTTGTCGCTATTTTCGGGCAAAACTAAACGGGGCGCTATGTCCTACTGTGATCAAAGATCTACTATCCTAGTTCTACTGGGATAGTAAGTGTTAAAGTTTTTCGTTTACCATCACGTGAACTGTATGGTTTATTACCGTGTTGTAAAAAACTTCGAATGTACTAATTAAATGATAATTTTATACTGACTAAGCAATTTTATTTCCAACCAACTTCTCCTTTTATGTCCCCTAAGGACAAACTGGCAGCTGCGGATGAAGGAAGACGAGGACTTCAGAACAGCCATGGAGAACCTCAAGAGCGACCAGTGGGAGCAGACCTTCAACGCTTTATGAACAACGAGACCTTCCAGAAGGAAGCTGATCTTCTAGAACAAACGGTATTGATCTTGATGATTTGTTTGAAGATTTTGTTTTTCGGGCAAAATTAAATTAAATTGTGATAAAAGAAATTACTGTCCTAGTTCTAGAAGGATAGTAAATTAAGGCATATTATGTTGCACGCTTACCATTACGTGGACCGTGTGCCTTATATCTTCTTTATTCTGAAAAGGCTTCGAAAAATTCTTAATAATAAAATGTCAATTTTATACTGACTCATTCATTATGACATTTTTATTTCCAACCTTTTTCTTTGAAGAACTTGTTGCTATTTTTGGACAGTCTTCTTCTTTCGAGTGGGTATCGAGTCTATCGACCCGATGAACCCTGGTGTCAGAGTTTTTAAACCGCCTAGTAGCACAACTATCAGGCCTCTGACATGGTTTGAGTAACGACCACTATCAAAGACAGCGACCAGGACCGACGGCTTAACGTGCCCTCCGAAGCACGAAATCTTTTTTTCTTTTCGGACAATCAGGTGATTCAGCCTGCCATGTCCTAACTAAACTGGGGAAAAATATACAAAGTGATAAATTCTCAAATATCAACTTTGTGTTTCCCCCCTGGGAATCGAACCCAGGACCTCCGGATCGGGAGTCCATGGTACTAGCCACTAGACCACGGAGGCAGTTAATGAGATTGTCTATGTCTCACTGTAATCAAAGATCTACTGTCCTAGTTCTACTCGGCGTATAGGTGTTCATAGTTCTTGGTATACTTTATCATCATGTGGTTGTAGACCGCATGCGTGTAAAATACTCGAAGATAAAAAAACGGATTTTCATATTGACTGATTTTCGCCACTTTTATTTTCATTCTTTTGATTTGAACAATTTTAAGTGTTTACCAAGGTGTTGTGGCCCCAGATAATTTTATAAACAGTCGACATTAGGACGTTACAGAATAACAGTTGTTGAAGGTAATTAATTAAGAAAATTGAACGCACACGTATTTGAGGATCTATTTCTTTGGGTCTTTAGTTTATATTGTAAACTTAAACTTTTACTAACTACCTCCATGGTTTAGTGGTCAGAGCCATGGGCTTTACGATAAGGAGGTCCTGGGTTCGATTCCCAGGCGTCCCCCCACAAAGTTGGTATTTGTAAATGTTTCACTTTGTAAGGCTTTCCCCAGTTTGGTTAGGATATTGCAGGCTGAATCACTTGATTGTCCGAAAAGAAAAAGGATTCCGTGCTTCGGAAGGCATGTTAAGCCGTCGGTCCCAGTAGCTGTCTTTGATAGTGGTCATTACTCAAACCATGTCAGAGGCCTAATAGCTGTGCTACTAGGCGATTTGAAAACTCTGACACCAGGGTTCAATGGGTCGTTCGATTTGAGAATCCACACGCTAAGAAGAAGAACTCGTACAATAACCGTTAATTCACATCGTACTTTTCCAGCAATATACAAATTTTCAATGTACTATTGTTCTACCGATTATAATAGGTTAAACGTCTAATCATTAGTTGTTTACTAGTTATCCACGTTTGTTTGGATTCCAGTATTGTGTCTCAGGTTTAGTATCAACAATATTTTCTTAGTTCTGCGTATTGACTTGGTGCAGATGGCAGCGTTATAAGTTTTTTAAGAAAAGTCTGAAAATTCGTAATGAATCGCCGAGTACGATACGTGATGTGGGGATTTCATCTGATTTTTACGTCATATTTTGTTAGTGTTTCGTTTGGATTAGTGATACACCACAAATTTACTCAGGAGGTAAGATTAATTTCATGCATAACTTATGCATAAATAGGTATAGAAAATAGTTTAACTCAATAATACGTTTTTCTTTGCGATAGTTTAACTCAGAAGTAATAATACTGTTTACAATCAATCGGCCAGTTAGGCTACTAAAATATAGAAACATGTGAATTTTAATGTATTTAAATATTTTCAGTTACAAAACAAGACTAATTCAACAGAAATTAATAAAAACAGATCGGTCGAAGTTAAATCACTTCAATCCACGACGAATAAAACTTTGTCTCGCAAACTTATCAGTACTACAATATCTACCGATTCACGAGATATAATGGACCTTGATACGGAGACAGAAGTAAATCTAGATAATGTGCGAAAAAAACTAAACGATGAAGACCTTTATGAGTACGTTACAGAGAAAAACAACGTGAGCCAGAGATCATTCGTATTTATACCAGGCTCAAAGTATAAAGTACCGTTTTTTAATCCACTAGCACGACCTCAAAAAACTAAACAAAATGCATATGATAAGACATTTATATCTAACATAGATGATTTTGTTGTTGAACCTTTTGACGAGTTTTCACTGAGATACGATGGGTTCACCGGAAAAAAGCCAGATGCATCCATGAAAGGCATAATTTCCGATGCAAGAACAACTAACGAAGTGTCTGTCTTAGATAATCCATTTATTAATAGTATAGTAGGAAACCCAATAGAAAAGGAAATGGATACTTTGACGAATAAAGTTAAAGCCGCGAATGGTATCATTCACATGCAATACAAAAATGTGAATAATGATCTTTTACACATAGAAAGGCAATTCGCAGATATTAAGAGTAATAAACAAAAGGGATATTTTAAAGACGGAGAAATAAAAATGTTTGAATTTAGTCAACCACTTAAAAACACACATAATCATGAAGTTAGCAATGCTTTGTTTGAAGTAGAGGACAACAGACTAAGATTAAAAAACAATGCAGCAAAACAGGTTAAAGATGATCGTGCTGATGTTAATACTACACGAGCAAATATCAAAGAGGGTAACGTTATGGGTGACCGATACGATTACGTAGAACTTATAAAACAGTCACTTATAAGACCTGCAGATAAGAAGAAACAAGAAAGTATGAAGAATATACTTTACAATAGTCTAAAGTTTAAAATGCCTTATGAATCGAGTCCATATAAACATAACGAGCATCCAGAGTTGGGTGTTAAAGGTTACAATAATTTACTGCCTGAACCTTATAAGTCGCGGCAGTTTAGTAATTTTAAAAATGATGATGTCAACTTGAATTCTCTACCATTAGACTCGGTGACAAGTGGATTTGATAATCAGAATCCAAGTAACATGATTTTAAACAATATAATAAAAACAGAACCATTGGATTCAAACCAATTTAGAAAAGATATTAGTTCCAGTGATGAAAGAGCTTCCACGTTGAAGCCAAAACATCATTATTTAAATGTTTTAAATTCACCTACAAACATTCAAGAAACTGACAAACCAGCCAGAAATTTTAAATTTTCACAGAATTTTGATTTTAATAAGTACGGCCACAACAGTAGAACTGCCACAAATTTAAAGCAATCTTCAGCATCTGCTGAAGCTACTAGTTCTATTCCCGTTATTCAATCATATTACAGCGTAAAACAGCCTTATAAGACAAAATTGTTTGGCCATGACAGACTAATTCCAAAACCAAAATCACGGAATAATTTAAAACTAGGACTTTCAAATTTAAAAACGGTTGGACGTGAAATGTATACCAAAACGAATAGTCCTCCAGACCCTAAACAGAAACAGAATAATTATCTGCAGAAGTTCAAAAACGATATTGCACCATATGGAATCGTTAACAAGTTAAACGATCCGAAGATAATGTCAATCAATCAAGTGGAGGAACCGTTTGTTCAAACTGAAAATTATGCACCAATTAAACACATACGATTTTATCCAGAAGATAGCGAAGAACCAGATTTTCATAATTCTTTATTAGCTAAAAAGGTACAGGAAATAAAAGAATTGGGCAAACAATTCAATGATGAAAGTGCAGAGAGCGATAGTGATAATAATAGAGAAATAAAAACGAAGAAATACATGAAAAATTCTTCGCAAGAACAAAAAAATAGAAAAGTAAAGAGTCGTCCTAATATAAGGACTAAGGCTGACTGTGTGTATCCATATTGTGAAATGCGTCGGCATCAACATAAACATTTAAAAGTAAAACCACATAAAGACAAATGTGATTGTGATGTGAATAAACGTGCTCCTAAAATGAATATTAGCCACAGCGGACAGATAACGCCCGTAGTTATAAATACGAGTGCAGACTTTGAGGTTAAGTGATACGTGTGTTTAATTATATGATTTAATTTATTTGCTAGTATTTTTTGTTTCCCAGCCCTATGTACTCAAAGTTATTATGGAAAATTTTCCCGCAAGTTAAAGATCAAATCTTTCCAAAATGCAATTTTGATCACTCTTATGGTTTTGTATTTCATATTTATTATCTACCTAAATCATTTTTAAGCATATTCTTAAGTTAGTATCTATAACAAACTTGTTAAAGAATGTTTGTCTCTAGAAAAGCTATTTATCGTCATACACGTTGGTTTCAAATACTGTATTTTGGTCTGGTAAAACCTTGGTCATCTATGATATTCCGAGTGCTTATGCTTAACAGCTATCGGAAAAAAATGGCAGATAATTTGTAGCAGAAAATAATTCCTATCTCTATTACATTATAACGATTTAGCTGCCGATTCTGCTGTTGGGATGCGAATAAGGAGTAAGCGCGCAGTTAAAGAGATGCTTCCGGCAAAGTGCGCCGTAGATCACGATAGCATGTCACTCTCAAAGCTATCGCGATTGCGATCGCGCGCGCGCAGCGTAGGGAGCGGTTGTTGCTCCGAGAAATGAAAAGCAAACACTGCAGCTCTAACAGATGTCCAGATAGCCAATAGCTTTTACACAGATCTAGAGCTACGGGAAGAGGCAATGCGTGCGACCGAAAAATGGAAATGAACCTATAGAAAAATAAATGGTTAATAGCACTGCGTTACACGATTTTGGTACCCACGTAAGTGTTAGCTGGAATGAATAGCTAATGAGTCACAGATTAAATGTTCCAAACATATGTGGTATCTATCACGTCTAGTTTTCGAGGTACATGCCAAATTATTTTTCTATTACCCTCACTTTAGGCGTAAACGAAATAGTTACCATTTTTGATGTGTTGTACTTTTTTATTATTTTCTTTTGTTTAGTAGTCATTTTTATTCGATAACGTCGATATATTCGTACATATTTCTTTGGAAATCCATTATGAATACTGGACTAAGTGGTCGTCGCAACTGCTTAAATGCACCAAATAAGTTTTGTTATGTTTGCGGACAGTATATTGTGAAGTCACAAACAAAAAATGTTTCCAAAAAAGTGAGAAGTGCATATTTACTATATTTTGGGCGTGCTATTAATCAAGATAAACCATGGATACCAAAGTTTTTTTGTGTTTCGTGCTATGCTACTCTGATATCTTGGTTGAATGGAAACAAGACGTCAATGCCATTTGCCGTACCAGCATTATGGCGTGAACCTAGTAATCATTTCAATGATTGCTACTTTCGCTTGACTGACATACGTGGTTTTACAAAGAAAATCAAGCATAACATCAAGTACCCTGACGTTCCTTCAATGTCGAAACCAGTACCTCACAGTGAAGAGATGCCTCCTCCTTTACCTCCCTCCAAAAATCAAATTGAGATTACAGAAGAGCCCGATTTGTCAAATGTTATAGAATATAATGACGGAGACAGCGAAGATCCTGAGTTTTTACCTTCAACAAGTTCTCTTGGCCGTCCACGTCTGATAAATCAAAATCAATTAAATGATTTGATAAGAGACTTAAATTTATCGATTAGGCAAGCTGAATTACTAGGATCTAGGCTAAAAGAGTGGAATTTGTTGGCTCCTAACACAAACGTGACTGTGCAACGAAAACGTAATAAAGAGCTGGCTTCATTTTATTCAACTTTTGAAAACATATGTTACTGTAACGATATAGAAACTTTGATGAGTGAGTTAAGCATTCCTTACGAAACACAAGACTGGCGTTTATTTATTGATGGTTCAAAAACAAGTCTGAAAGCGGTATTGCTGCACAATGGCAATAAGTATGCGTCAGTACCAATAGCATATTCAACTGTTTTAAAAGAAACGTACGAAAATATGAAAGCCATATTAAATTTAATAAAATACAAAGATTTTGGCTGGAAAGTATGCGCTGATCTCAAAGTTATAGCTATTTTGCTCGGATTACAGGGTGGATTTACTAAATACTGTTGTTTTCTTTGTATGTGGGACAGCAGAGCCACAGAAAAGCACTATACTACAAGAGTATGGCCAGAAAGATCAGAGTTTGTTTGTGGAAAATCTAATGTGAAACATATACCATTGATAGATCCTAAAAATGTCATTTTACCACCACTCCACATAAAACTTGGTTTGATGAAAAATTTTGTGAAGGCTATGAATAAAGAGGGAGATGGCTTTTTATATTTAAAAACAGTATTTTCAAAGTTAAGTGATGCAAAACTCAAAGAAGGAATATTTGTAGGACCACAAATACGCACATTGATGAAAGACCCAAATTTTGAGAAACAGCTTACTGACAAGGAACTTGATGCCTGGTTATCGCTGAAAGCAGTTATTAAAGGGTTTTTAGGGAATCACAGGGCCGAAAATGCGAAAAAGCTAGTTGACGACATGTTAGAAGCATATAAAAAGTTGGGTTGCAGAATGTCGTTAAAAATTCACTTCCTTCATTCTCACTTTTCTTTTTTCCCATCTAATCTTGGTGCAGTCAGTGATGAGCAAGGTGAGAGGTTCCACCAGGATGTAAAGAAGCTTGAAGAACGATTTCAAGGGCGTTGGGACACAACTATGCAAGGCGATTACTGCTGGCGTTTAAAACGAGAAGATCATTCAAAGCACAAAAGAAAAAGTTAAAGTTTTGCGATCTTTTGTGTTAAAACTTTTTATAATGTTTTTTTTTGTTTTTTTTAACCTTAATGATAAAATTGAACTTGGTTAATGTGTAAAAATCTGGTTGATTTAACAAATTTTCTTTAAAATATGTTTTAGCATTTAAATTTTTAGTAAAATTTGGCACATTCTTATGGAAGAAAAATGAGACGTGATGAATGGAAATTTTGTATGTATTTTTAATAAACTATAAGTATTCATAAGAAAACATGACATTTCAAACGGGTACTCAATTTTTTTTTTCATTTGTAACGCAGTGTAGTTGTTGCTTCAAGAAATGAAAAGCAAACGCTGCAGCTCCAACAGAGGTCCAGATAGCCAATAGCTTTTACACAGATCTAGCGCCAGTGGAAGAGACAACGCGTTAGATCCAAGAATATTATAGTATGTCACTTCCAAAGCTATCGCGATTGAGATCACGCGTGCGCAGTGTAAGGAGCGGTTGTTGCTCCGAGAAATGAAAAGCAAACACTGCAGCTCCAACAGATGTCCAGATAGCCAATAGCTTCTACACAGATCTAGCGTCGGTGGAAGAGACAACATATGAGGTCCAAGAATATTATAGTATGTCACTCTCATAGCTATCGCGATTGCGACCGCGCGCGCGCAGCTAAAGGAGCGGTTGTTGCTCCGAGAAATGAAAAGCAAACTCTGCAGCTCCAACAGATGTCCAGATAGCCAATAGCTTTTACACAGATCTAGCGTCGGTGGAAGAGACAACGCGATAGATCGAAGAATAGTATAGTGTGTCACTCTCAAAGCTATCGCGATTGCGATCGCGCGCGCGCAGCGTAAGGACCGGTTGTTGCTCCGAGAAATGAAAAGTAAACGCTGCACCTCCAACAGATGTCCAGATAGCCAATAGCTTTTACACAGATCTACAGTTAGCGGAAGAGGCAGTGTTGAACAAACAGTCCGACGTTTTTCAGAGAATTGTAAATCGATATTTTATCCAAAACAGGTAAGACAATAGTTTTTCAACAACCGTTTCTATAACTATCCCTTTGAGTCAAAGCTCCTGTTTATCGGATATCCAATTTATAGGATGTATTTTTCATAGGTACGTATAACCGGTGCGTATAACCAATCATACTACTATTTTGGGCACATTTTTTGTATCCGATTTACTGGCGTGAGAACCTCCTGATGGGAATGTGTAAGCCTTCTGCTAGCTGTAAAATAACATAAAAAATAATGATAAAAAAAATCCAATATTTAGGTTATCCATGTTTGTATCTAGTTTTAAAAATAAATGTATCATGTCCGATCCAGCATATGAGATTCACCGTTTCTCTGAGTTTCTTCTCACTATTTGTAGAAGGAGATGACTTCGCTCGGACCATGACATTGTTAGAAAATATTTGTGCCTTCGAGTTGTCGTACACTTTCGTACAGTCATACACTTTACTTGAGTTGTGATGTGTGTTTGTTCAGACGAATGTATCTCACGTGTTTACATTAAACTGGCGAGTCATTTCGGGTTCACTTTGTTGGAATAACATTTCACTTACCTACTTTTTTTTTTAGATATTCATTAATAACAAACAAACAAACAAACTGTCTCCTCAAAGATGAGAGTTTATCTTTGTTTCGATACTCTAAACTAAACTAAAAGAAGATTAGAGCGGCAGGCTTTGGTATATTATAACCACGTAGTAGTACTACGTATGTTCTACGGAGTACATACATATAATCACGTCTTTATCCCTAATGGGGTAGGCAGAGCCTGAACGACCTAGAACAGTTCCGCCACGTCTGACAAAGTTATGAGGGTTATTTAAGATAGATTTGTAGGTATATTGCTGTATTGACATCAGACCATCGCCTAAATTATACTGAAACTTCGGATCCCTGAGCTGATTTTAACAGCTTGCTCGGGAGGAAATGCAGATGGCAAATTCTATGTTTTTCTCTTGCTCCCAGGCCAGTATGGAAGACCTACGGAGTTGCGTAACAAAATACTACGACATGCATTTAGAACGTTTGTCTTTATTTGTAAATGTGCTTGATACTTGAAGCGTGACTTCTCTGTTACCCTGTAATTTCACAAGTCTATGAATTCCAACAGCTACATAAATAAGACAGTCAAACGCGCAAATTTGTATATCAAAAAGTATCTCACTCGCAAGAATAGCAAGGAAAAGCGACAATCAAAGAATTTCTGTCAATTTAATCTTTGTTTGAAATTCCAGCTGAACTCGTGTTACTTACACGTTAATTTTAGCTTTCATCACTTTAATTTCATGCAGTTGCGAAGTTTTCAGCGGCTCTGAAGTTGGAGCGCTGGAATCGCGAGGCGTCATTCTCAATTTTGCGATGTGCATATTTTATTTGGCGCCGAAACTCCCGCCGGAGGAGTTTCGCACTTATGCCGGAACAGTATTTAATTATGTAGATCCGCATGATCGCTTCCATTTTCTCGTTTTATGAGAGAAGGAATGACCCTCCCGAGGTTGGGAATAATTCAACCGGATAGTTGCTTGTCCGGATTTATTCTTGGCCTGATATTGCCCTTCTTGTGCCGCCGTGAAGATTTTGAGTTTTAACATCACAAATGTTTTTTAAATTTGAACAGTGCAAATGAGATTAAAGTGTGAGTGGTCATTTCTAGGAGTAAATTAGTTAGGTACTACTGAAATTGGTGATGGTAGTTTCTGTCTTGATTCTGAGTCACTCAATGTTTGGTACAGTCAAAAAACTTCTAAGGATGCCTCAAGGAGGGGCCAGACATGGTACTTCGTTGATATCGGTCAGTCGTGCAGGTGTTTTACATTGCTTGTGCATTTGCATATTTAATTCTAGACAGGCAGTGCACTTTATATACCAGCGTCACTAAAAAAATAATAGTGATAAAATATAGTATTTTCTACCTAGTATTTTCTATCCTTTCTCGGAGCCCGATGGTGTTGTGGATAGGGCCGCTGTCTCCTGAGTGGGTGCTCGTGGTTCGAATCCCACCATGTACCAATGTGTTTTTCGGTTTTCGATTTTCTTGTGTAAGTTTATTCGGCGCTTTTTCTATGCTTCGGAAGGCACGTTAAGGTGATTCCTAATGGCAAATGGTTGTTTTTAAGAGATTATTTATCCTAAACTAATATACATCTAAGAAATTACTTAGTTTATGGCCTGGAATTGCAACATTTAAAAATATAAGTATGCTAAAAAAAAACTTGAAGTAAAGCTGTTTATATCAGTAAATTTTATATGCCTTCTAAACTATTAGGAGCGCTTTCGCTTAAAATCGAAACAGCTTTTTTTTATTTGACTCGTAGTTTTTATGGAATTAGCTTTTATGTGCGTTTTTCGCACATTTTTGACGCGGCTACGGACGTAACCGCCACGCTGTAGCTCGCGCTGATTTGAACGATATTATAAGGCGTTACGGGCGATAGTTGCATATCTTGTAATCTACCTGCTCATCTGCCGGCAGGATGCACTTTAAGCCGTTGGTCCCGGTTTATATCGTTTAACACCATAAATATTAGTCGTTAAGCCATGTCAGAGGCCAGTGCTAACCATTGACGGCTTAAAAACTCTGACCTAATCTAGGATTGGGTCTGGTTACCCTTCTGGGTTGCGGAGGTCAGATGGCAGTCGCTCTGTGTAAAAACCAGTACCCTCGTTCAATCTTTTAGATTAGGTAGCCAAGGTGAGATACGGGATAAGGCTAGAGAGATGATGAGGTAGTATTTTCTATCTAAAGAATTGGACTATCAATATTTCACTCGAGTACACAACAAAACGCCGTTCACCGAATCAAGCGCCTCGTTTATTCTTGTTCGCACATTTGCAAGTAAATGTGAGTCAATATAAAGGTGTGTTAGATTAAATTGGCGGTGAATTTCTTATCGATGGCCCGGGAGGCGTGCTCATCAATCATACACGGTGACGGCTCAAAATTGAAAGCGTCTCAGTTATGCGGTTTTTTTGTTGGCTGAATTTTGTTTCATAATAAGTGGATAATGTATTTTATTTACATTGGAGCTATATTTTCACAATATTTTATATAGCACGGAGAAAAGACTTTCTGTGTTTTTTCGTATGTGTGTGAGAATGCACTTAAAAATCTCGCTCTATCGTTGATCGGCCTTGTTAACTACTGACACACTAGACTTAAAATCAAACTCGTCGTAAATTATAAATCTTCATCTTCTTCTGTCGAGTGGGTATCGAGTCTATCGACCCGATAAACCCTGATGTCACATTTTTTTCGCCTAGTAGCACAATTATCAGGCCTCTTACGTGGTTTGAGTAACGACCTCTATCAAACACAGCGACCGGGACCGACGGCTTAACGTGCCCTCCGAAGCACGAAATCTATGAATAATAGAAATATTCAGGTGATCGTACTGGAACAAAACTAGGCGCAGGTCATCCTCTTTTTTGTTTTTAACTTATTTCACTTAACAAAGAAATATTTCCGTCTTCTTCTTTGCGTGTCGATGAAAATAAAAATAATATATATTAAACCATTTTGGACCAGTGCGAAGCCACGAGCACAGCTTCATCGGTGGCTTTCCACAGGTCCTCCAACGAGCAGGTGTTAGGGCACGCCGGACACATCATCAGGTGGGCCATGGTTTGCGAGTTTGCACCACATGCACAGTTGCGAGTACTACTATAACCCCACCGAAAGAGATTTTCCTTACAGCGGCCGACCTGTGACCGGAGACGGTTGAGGGATCTCCACACCGGCCACCGCAAGTTCTTCCCTGCCAATATTTCCGTGCCTTAGGTGGACTACACGGAAATTCCAAATCTAAGATCCAGTCCAAATGAAATTGAAAGCTGAATCTTATTACAACTAGCCTGTGAAGTATAGGGATTTTCGCGTCATCCTAATTGCTTGGTTGTTATTAAAGCATAGCATATATATTTTTTTAAGATAACTTCAAATAATTTGCTACATTTGTTCATTTCGTCTTGTACTTTTCTATCTCTGTATTGCATGGTAAATTATTCCGAGTATTTTTAAACGTAGAATACGTGAGCACCAAAATTTGGGGCATAAACTCAAAGTTGCATGTTACGATCCTTTCAAAGAAAAGCTTCTTGCAAAGTTAAAGGAGCTGAAACTGGGTGTTTATCTCGAAACATTCTCGTTCGTTTAAAATTCTGTGATACATATTTCAGCGCGGCTTCTCCTCGCTACGTGGGAGAATGAGGTAAACGATGTCGAGCTGATACGTCACGCGTGCGTCTCCCTGCTTCGGACCGTTCTACTTGGCTTCAGTAACCCTGTTCCTATTCTGTGATACATATTTCAACGCAGCTTCTCCTCGCTACGAGGGAGAATGAGGTAAACGATGACGAGCTGATACGTCACGCGTGCGTCTCCCTGCTTCGGACCGTTCTATTTGGCTTCAGTACCACTGTTCCTATTCCGTGATACATATTTCAGCGCGGCTTCTCCTCGCTACGTGGGAGAATGAGGTAAACGATGTCGAGCTGATACGTCACGCGTGCGTCTCCCTGCTTCGGACCGTTCTACTTGGCTTCCGTAACCCTGTTCCTATTCTGTGATACATATTTCAACGCAGATTCTCCTCGCTACGAGGGAGAATGAGGTAAACGATGTCGAGCTGATACGTCACGCGTGCGTCTCCCTGCTTCGGACCGTTCTATTTGGCTTCAGTACCACTGTTCCTATTCCGTGATACATATTTCAGCGCGGCTTCTCCTCACTACGTGGGAGAAGGAGGTAAGCATGTCGAGCTGATACGTCACGCGTGCGGCTCCCTGCTTCGGACCGTTATACTTGGCTTCATTACCCCTGTTCCTATTCTGTGATACATATTTCAGCGCGGCTTCTGCTCGCTACGTGGGAGAATGGGGTAAACGATGTCGAGCTAATACGTCACGCGTGCGATTCCCTGCTTCGGACCGTTCTACTTGGTCCCTATTCTTTGATATTTCAGCGTTAGGCTTACCATAAATGAAGCTCGCAAATGGGATAGAAACGGAAGTTCTGCCAATGCCATCAATCCCGGACATTTAGTAACATACAATATCTTTATTTTCAAGAATAATTTAAAATGCGTACCTTACAGATAGCCAAAGTTGGATCATTTTTTTTTTTTTTTTTTTTGAATGGACCTGTTTGCAAAATACTACAAAGTGTATATAATGCGTCACCGGGCTAAGGCGGGGAGTTGCTACACGCAATCTACACCCTTAATGAAATGGCAACTGCCTAAGGGCGCCCACTAAGGCTCGAACCTCGGCTTATGGCGTTGCCTTGGGGACTCCTTATCGGAGAGAATCTGCCCGGTACGTGCCGGTAAACTCCAAAGTGGGGAGCAAAGGAGGGACCTCCGCGACCCCGCCGGCGGGGGGCGCGGTTGCTGGAAGAGCTTGTGCAGAGTGTGGCTCGACTAATATTGGCAGCATTAAACGTAAGGGTAATTTGGTCATCGCCGTCGGTAAGGACATGCCTAGGTCTTCGTTTGTAACGAGTCGCAGGTTGGGGAACGTAGTTAGAGGCGCTAACTACAAGAGGGTTAGGGTGGTGAGGGGCTTTGTCGAAGAAGCGTATGGCTGCTTGCTTCATGAACTCTTTGAGAGACGGAACATCGAGATCGATGTGAATGTCAGAATTGCGGAGGTACCAGGGGGCCCCGGTTGCCCTCCGCAAGAAGCTGTTTTGAACTACCTGGAGGGTGTTCAGATAGGTGGGGTAGGTGTGGCTGAAGGCCACACTGGCGTAGGTCATTATGGGTCGAACGCATGTAGTGTAAAGCCTCACCTTATTTCTAAGGGAGAGTTTACTGCGTTTGCGTATGATTGGGGTGAGCCGGCCCATGACAAATTTGGCGCGGTTTCGGACTCTCCTGATGTGCTTCGCAAAGTTAAGCTGGGAGTCAAGAGTAACCCCCAAGTACTTAGCGTCTTTGGACCATGGGATGGGTCGACCGTACAGCTTTACAGCTGGGAGGGTACGACGTAATCTGGCACGAGTAAAGTGCACGGCGGTGCTCTTCTCGGGATTGACTTCGAACCTCCATTTGCGGAACCAGCTCCCGACGGAGTCTAGGGCGCGCTGGAGGTATCTGCCAAGTAATTGGGGTCTGCGACAGGAGGCATAGATCGCAGTGTCGTCTGCGAACAGAGCGAGCTGCGTCTGGGGCGTACTGGGAAGGTCGCTGGTATATAGGGTGAAGAGGAGAGGGGATAGCACAGAGCCCTGAGGGACTCCGGCTCTAATGGGGCGAGGGGTGGACAGGGCGCCTTCGATTCTGTAACGGAAGCTGCGGTTCGTCAAAAAGTCACGTACGATACGTACGAGACGATCCGGCACACCGAGCTGGTATAGCTTGTACACCAGACCGTTGTGCCAGACCTTGTCGAATGCTTTCGCTACATCAAGGAAGACGGCTCCTGTGGGTTTGGGTTTGCGTTCATGAAAATTGGACGTAATATGTTCCACCAGACGGTGGACCTGACGAACACAACAATGTTGGGAACGGAAACCGAATTGCTCGGGGGGGATGAGGCTGCTGTTTTCAGCGTAATCGCGTAATCTCTAAGGCGGCGATAAATCAACCGCTCGTAGAGTTTGCCGAGGGGATTGAGAAGGCTGATGGGCCGGTAAGAGGAGGGCTGATCGCGAGGCTTTTTAAATTTGTGGATGCCTATGACTGTGGCTTCCTTCCATGAAGATGGAAAGGTGCAGCTGGTCATCGCGGCATTGAGGATGAGGGTGATTACGGTAATGAGATGGTCAGTGAGGATTTTGAGGACACGGTTTGTAATACCATCAGGTCCTGGAGCCTTCCTAGACTTGAGCGCCTTAAGGGCGGTGCGGACTTCCTGCTCCGTAATGGGAGGGAGCGGAGGGTCAGAGGGGGGTAGGGAGGAGAGACGATCGACCTCCGAGTCGACCGTTTGAAGGTGGTCAGGGTCGCAAGGAAGAGTGCTGGGCGAGCACTGAGCCTCGAGACTGTCAGCCAGACATTCAGACTTTTCGTCATCGTCAAAGGCTAGAGACCCGTCGGGTCTGATCAGAGGGGGCATGAGAGAGGTCTCGTCTGATTTGAGAGAGCGGGATAGCTTCCAGAAGGCAAGGTGGTCTGGTTCCAGTTCAGAGACGAACTGGTCCCACTTGGAGTTGCGATATTCGAATACGCGTTTCCTCACTTCTCTTTGTAAGGCGCGTAAAAATACTCGATTATCCTCCGAAGGGAAGTTATCATACGCTCGAAGAGCGGCATTCTTCTCAGTCACCAGGTCAGCAATTTCGTTTGGAAGTTTCCAGTGCCCTTCATCGGGCTCTGGAAGCGACCTCGAACAGGCGTCTACGACGCTTTTGATGTGACTGGTGAGAGAGGAGACTGCTAAGTCAATGTCAGCAGCGGTGGACAGGTAAGAGGGGATCTGGTCAAGATAGATTGAGCTGGGTGCTTCTAGGGCTTTACCTAGCCTCACCCAGTTCAGTACGGTCTTGGTCTTACCGGGGAGCCCAGTGGGTCCCGGTATGTTAGTCCGAGGATGGAATTGCATCACAACGGGACGATGGTCGGAGTTTAGGGCTTTGACCACTTCGATAGAACGTACACAAAGGTTAACGTTCTTAAGAAGGGCTAAGTCTAGGACATCGGGACGGTGACCTACGATAGTGGGGAAGTGAGTTGGTTCCATGGGAGCCACAACGTCAAAGTTGAGGTTCCCGGAGAGTTGAAGAAGGAGGTTACCGCGTGGGTTGGAATGAGAGCTGTTCCAAGCTTCGTGCTTGGAATTGAGGTCGCCTGCTATGATAACAGAGTTACTGATACCAAGCAGGGAGGTAATGTCTTCCTCGATGAGAGGCCTATCGGGACTGGGGGATAAGTAGGCTGACACCAACGTGACAGGTTGGTGCCCCGTCATGCCAATGCGACATGCGGTTGCCTCTATAAAGGAGAGAGGGGGGAGTTCCAAAGGAGTGCAATACAGAGCACGTCTGTAGTAGATAGCAGTGCCTCCTTTGTTTCCCCAAGTGCGGTCATTTCGGACCAGATGATAGTGGGCTATGCGCGGAGAGCGCATGTGGTCCTTGAGGAAGGATTCCTGGACTAGAAGGATAATAATAATAAATAATAATAAAATTCTTTATTTTCTCTCACAAGTGAAACACTTTAGCACAAAGTACTTTAGGATATCTATCTGATGTTGCTCTAAGAGCAAAGCGACTTCGTCACGCTGGGTTCGAATGCCATCAGCATTGAAAAAGGCTATTTTGAGGGACCTGGGCTTTATCCTACGTCTGTTGGAGTTATCCAAATTACCTAGACTATCCATCAATAGGCTTTAAAAGATTTGATGGCGGCAATCAGCGAAGCGTATTTCGCTGAGATCAAAAGGATGGCAGAGACATTGCCTTGATGGCGCCTGAGCTCGTTTGCGTACGCAATCACCTCGTCGGGGTTGATGACGTCCACCCAAAGTTGGATCAATACGTCACGCGAGCGTAACATTTTACTAAAGTTGAATAAATATGTTATGTGACATTTCACGAAAGATAAATTGACGTACCTTATGTGCGCAAAGCAGACGCGATTCTGCCTCGAAAAACCGATCACCTTTTTACGCGAGCGAAGCGAGCGTTACATTTCACGAAAATTGATGAATGACTAAGATTAAAATTATTTTTTAATTTTCATTTCATTGTCATTTAAAATGACGTGAGTGATGGTTCTGCAGTGGACAGGTGTCAAAAGTTAATGTCGGTAATGGTACTTCGGCGCTGGCATTTACATCTACTAATGACTGTGGCAACGGGCAAACGACTTTAGAACAAGTTTCTTGGTGTTAAGTAGAAAACACCAGTAAGGCATGTCGTGCCTGATTTACTGCTGCCTGTCCACACACAGGCGCAACTACCCTGCTCTCTAAGCCCTCGTCACGTGTATAGATTAGTAGACTAACCGAATCAGGACCAATTCCTAGTAGCAAGTGGAACACACCAGTAAAAGACATGTCGCTCGCCTGATTTACTGCCGCCTGTCCACACACAGGCGCAACTACCCTGCTGTCTTAGCCCTCTCTTCACGTGTATAGATTAGTATACTAACCGAAATAGGACCAATTCCTAGTAGCAAGTGGAACACACCAGTGAGAGACATGTCGCGCCTGATTTACTGCCGCCTGTCCACACACAGGCGCAACTACCCTGCTCTCTTAGCCCTCGTCATGTGTATAGATTAGTATACTTACAGAATTAGGACCAATTCCTAGAAGCAAGTGGAACACACCAGTGAGAGACATGTCGCGCCTGATTTACTGCCGCCTGTCCACACACAGGCGCAACTACCCTGCTCTCTTAGCCCTCGTCATGTGTATAGATTAGTATACTAACCGAAATAGGACCAATTCCTAGTAGCAAGTGGAACACACCAGTGAGAGACATGTCGCGCCTGATTTACTGCCGCCTGTCCACACACAGGCGCAACTACCCTGCTCTCTTAGCCCTCGTCATGTGTATAGATTAGTATACTAACCGAAATAGGACCAATTCCTAGTAGCAAGTGGAACACACCAGTGAGAGACATGTCGCGCCTGATTTACTGCCGCCTGTCCACACACAGGCGCAACTACCCTGCTCTCTTAGCCCTCGTCACGTACGCCTCGACGAGTGCATAAGTAGGGTAGTCTGTAATTTGAGAGCGCGATTATGATGAAAGGTAAAGGTAAGCGAGGGAAACGGTGGTGGTGTGACAAAAAGAAAAGTCTTACAAAATCGGGAATATTTTTGTAAGTTTGTAGTATATTCGAATGTGATACTGTTTGATTCAACATTATTATACCTCTAAATTAGATTAGGCAGTAAATAGAGGCAAAGTTACCTTCAGTAGGTATCACACGTAGCGGGAATCGAAGCTTGATTCCACAGTGCGGTAGGTCTACTTGTCGACAATACCGCGTTGGTAGCAGCCACAAAACTGGATAGGAGTAGACCACGCAACCTCTACTGTGATAGGAAATATTTCCATTTAGTCGTCTGACGTACTTAGTGTTAGAAGCCATGGTTTTACTGTAATTTTTAATACATACATACATGCTGGACTGGGAGCTAGGAAAAACATAGAATGTGCCAGCTGCATTTCCTCCCGGGCATGCTGTAAAAACCAGCTAAGGGATCCGAGGGTTTCAGTATATTGCATTTTAGGCGATAGGCTGACAACCTGTCACTATGGCAATATACCTACAAATCTATCATAAATACCCTCAAAAGTTTGTCAGACGTGGCGAAACAATCTTTGTTTAGGTAGTTTACGCTCTGCCTACCCCATTAGGGATAAAAGCGTGATTATATTTACTGTAATTTTTAATATTCAATTTAATACATTGATTTTTAACTGACATTAAAGAGTGCGATACTAAATAGAAATGTTGGTAATGTATGGCGATACGCACATAATGTGAATGGTAGAGACAAGTCACCACGACGGCTTCATAATGTGCTCGACGGTTCTCGTCGCGCCGCGTTGCGCAGCCTCTTCCAGTATAATTTTGTTGACGTCTTCTTGCTTCTTCTTCTTCTTCTGTCGAGTGGGTATCGAGTCTATCGACCCGATGAACCCTGGTGTAAGAGTTTTTTAAACCGCTTAGTAGCACAACTATCAGGCTTCTGACATGGTTTGAGTAACGGCCACTATCAAAAACAGCGACCGGGACCGACGGTTTAACGTGCCCTCCGAAGCACGAAATCTTTTTCTTTTCGGACAACCAGGTGATTCAGCCTGCAATGTCCTACCCAAACAGGAGAAAAATTCACAAAGTGATAAATTCTCAAATATAAACTTTGTGTTTCCCCCTTTGGAATCGAACCCAGGATCTCCGGATCGGGAGTCCATGGCACTATCCACGAGACCATGGAGGCAGTTAGTCTTCTTGCTGTATCTACTCTATTTTAGGTCTATGGTAACCCCTGTTTGTTTGTAGGTTGACACCATGTAATGGCATGTTGCTATCAGATGCAGCGCGACATTTCTCGTGCCAGCGCCGGCACATTTATCAGAGCACGAGATTCCTCGCATACTTGTACAGGCAAATTATGACTTAAACTCTTTAACTTTACAGGATATATTGCTTTGAATAGGAAACTTGATGGTATTTTTAGTTTTTAAAGCGCAGTAAGTAAACGCAGGTTAGATATGTGAATAATAAAAAGAGCTTCTTGTTTCATGTAATCCAATGAAATAATGCTCTGACGTGGTCAATGTGACGACAACAGATTTATCTTAGTGTGGAAGCACCTGAATCATGAGATAAATATTTTACTTACTTATGTATTATTATGTATTTTGTTACGGGTAACCTGTAGGCTACTAATGGGGACAACATGTGGCGGATATGGGAACGGTCATCAAGATATGGTGGTAAGCTGCGAATATATCGAATAAGCAGTCCGCGACCAAATAACGGCAAGATCATCAGGATTTGGTGGGGAGTCCAGTGGGATAGGCTTCCCTCGAAAATTCCACAAATGTCCGATAAAGATAGTGTGACGTAGCGAGTCAATGCCGCCACTAAAAAAGTATTCCCCTGGTGTCAGGCAGCTGTGGCACCAGTACTGGTAGGAAGCCGAAGAAATGGATTCTGGGAGGGCTCGTGTCCAGACTATATGACGCGGACTAGCTTCGCTTCATATACTGCGGTGTGGACGGCAAGAGGGAAACTACCACACTAAATTTCCCTAAAAAGGAGTAATATGAACAGGATTAATGCTGGCGATTACTCCACCGACAAGAGGAAAGCTCTTAAATTTATGGAGATGATGTAGTTATGGTACTACCCCTACCTACCCACGCCTACCCCATTAGAGATAAAGGCGTGATTATATGTATGTATGTAATTATGGATATTTGCCAAAAACGTTTGATCCTGCTAATTTTATTAATTAATACACAGATTATCTGCTGCTCGAAAATGCCTATAAGTATGTTTTTGAAGTTTAAGTAATCGAATACCTCCTCATGTAATCGAAAGTACTTTAATTCCAAATATAAACCCATTCGGAGCAGCTCTACCTAATAAAATAATGAGATTTGTTGAACGCTTTTAGAAATTCACAAACTTTTAACCCGTTCCATTCGCTTTAGCCATTCAGTTTCAATTGCATTTCCGGGAATACAATTCTCTTTGTAATAAATAAGTACGTATCGCTGGAAATGCTCCTAAAATTCTCCTGAAACCCTGAGGCTTAACAACAATGAGTCTTCACCGACAAAGGCTTTGTTATTATGAATGTGAATATGAAATATCTTTATTTTTTTCTTCTGCCATGTCTGACTTCCCAGTCCAGAATAACATAGAATGTGCCAGCTGCATTTCCTCCCGGGCATGCTGTACAACCAACTAAGGGATCCGAGGGTTTCAGTATATTGCAATCTAGGCGATGGGCTGAGAACCTGTCACTACAGCAATATACCTACAAATCTTTCTTTAATAACCCTCAAAAGTTTGTCAGACGTGGCGGAATGACCTTTGTTTAGGTCGTTTACGCTCTGCCTACCCCATAAGGGATAAACGCGTCATTATATGTATGTTTGTATGTGAATATGAAATGCGCGAGATAGGCGCTACCCGCTCAAAAAATCATGCGAAAAGAAACGCTCTTCAAACATTTACCAACCGCAGCTTACATTAGATAGCACCTCGTAATAATTCACAATATTCTACACTCACCAACACATTGAGCTCGATTCTGGATGCCACCGGCTAAAACTAATGTCTATTTGTCACTTTCAAAATCATAAAATTGAAAAAGGACAGGTGATCTATACATACATACATATAATCACGCCTTTAATGTGGTAGGCAGAGCGCAAACGCAAAGGTCGTTTCGTCACGTCTGACAAAGTTTTGAGGGTTATTTAAGATATTATAGGTATATTGCTAAAGTGAAAGGTTGTCAGCCTATCGCCTAAATTGCAATATACTGCCCACGGATCCCTCAGCTGGTTTTTACAGCATGTCCGGGAGGAAATACAGCTGGCACATTCAATATTTTTCTCTCGATCCCAGTCCAGCATGGAAGACCTATTTATACTCTATGGTTTTACACATTGTCTGCCAGATTTTGACGCACTTTTGCACGTTTCCTCAGTATTTCTGTCAATTTCCTCCGCCATAAAATATAAAAATGACAGATATGGCATAAAACCACAAACTGGAGAGAATAGATCTCCTGTCATTTTCCAATGTTTTTAGTCTGAAAGAGACAAATAGATATTAATTTTAGTTTTAGCCGGCAAATCTAGAATCGAGCCCATTATGTAAACGCTTGCTATGAAAATGAGCTCTATTTTGGACGAGATAAAGTCGTTCAGAATTAAACCGTTTCTTTTGACGCATTGTCGACTGTACGAGTGCAAGTTGTTTTAAAAATAACCGCAACCAGGATGTTTCACACAGTAATGAAATATTTTATTTCACGGGTAACAAAGGCTCTGTAGAATTTTAACTCAGACCTAACACAACAATGTACTCAGATTTTTAGTAATTCGCAAGTGTAAGCGGGTTTTTTATGTTCTTTTATTTCGTATGAACGTGTTGTGTGGATCGTGACTGAGTTGGGAATGTGAAAGCGCTGGGTTTAATCAGATCGGTCGTATGACAAAGAGAACGTACTGCACATTGTGACTTTCAACTTGGTCTTTTAATGTATTTTTCTACAATTTACAAGAAAAGCGGGAAGTGTACACTGACTGTGGTACCGCGCGGAACTTTTGGCGGGAATACTCAAGAGCGTTTCAACGAAAGTTGTATATAAAAAAAACACGATCACACTCATAGCTCCCACTAGAATTCCCTGCATCGGGGTGCCATGGATATACACAAAAACATACATACATACATATAATCACACCTTTATCCCTACTGGGGTAGGCAGAGCGTAAATGACACAGAAACAACCACAAAGAATACCCAGACCCAGAGACATACATTTAAATTCATCATTCAAATGTCTGCCCGGTATATAAATATATAAGATTCCCTCGTTTGGTGCGGAATTTTCCGTCCTTAGATATGCTGCGATACGACCTACTGAAAATGTTGCGTTTTCTTGATAAGTTGCGGTATTATTTTCTCGAGTAGCTACCAGTCTCTACCTAGAAACTAATTATTGTATTAATAGAAAGTCAATTTTCTAGGAAACTAAATTGTTTGAACTAACTAACTTCTTACGGCATCATTGAAGAGTTTTTAATTAATTAATATTTTTCATTCTGAGAAAAATATTTTGCCAAAGGCACCCACTATGATCCTGCTATTGAAATCAAATAAAAAGAGCAATATGGCACTCCTGTCAAAGACCTTTTAAAGCGAAATATCTCCCTAATGAATGAAAGGCTATAGAATGCAGAATCTTCATTTGCACGAAATCCGAACGACCAGACGAGAGAGTTGAATAAAAAAATAACCCAGTCTATTTCAGCTCACGTAGGCACATACTGGCCCCAATTCGATAAATCCATAGCTGTATTTTTTTTTCATGAGCATGCAATGCAAGAATAGAAGGGCTTATTATAATCCTGCCAGTTAAAATTCGTTTTAAAAATTCAAAAGACGTAGAGTAGAAGACATTTAGTTGATACCTTTTCACGTCACGAATTAACTATCCATATAAATGTTTGAAATAAGAGGGTTAAAATAAAGTCTGTCTCTAGTGCCGTTTCTTTTTGTTCGCTCATGACAAACTATGACAGATAAGGTAAAATTTTTGTTAAGTCATGTTTTTACCGAATCGGAGTCATTGTGGAACTATCGGACCATCTGCCTAATATGATTAGCGATCAGTGCCGACTGAAATGTTATTAATTAACCGATGGAATGGACGATTTAATCACAGTATAGTGGTGAAAGGCCCGTGTGCACTGCTAACGAGCTTATGGACTAAAAAAATACCTCTTGCTCTTCACTCTACTAACTCTACAATTCTAGCTATGCCAGAAAAGACCGGGACAAAGAGCACATCCAGAATTCTGGATGCACTGGCTTTCCCTCACACTCTGCCACTTACTCTGTCGATATATTCGTAACACGACAATAAGAGAAGAGAAAAACTTTTTAAAAACTCTGACACCAGGGTTCATCGGGTCGATAGACTCGATACCCACTCGACAGAAGAAGAAGAAGAGAAGAGAGAGCTAAGGGTTATGTTTTTTCGCGCGTATCTTGTACGTAAGTATGTATGTACTAATATTTCTTTATTACATCGTATCGAAACGGCTGGCTGGAATTTGACAATTAGGGTATTGTTCGATTGGTCTTAAGCACCTGAGTGTTCTTAGATAGAAGTAATATTTCAAAATTCAAAATGGCGGATCTAAGGCGCTAAAAAGTAAGTCTGCAAAATTCTTTTTTCGACTGATTCTATCGACTGTGGTATCAAAATAAAGTTAATTAAAAGGATGTTAAAAAGATCTTAATTTTAGAACACTTAATGCATTAAAACATGTTTTATAGGTTTTACAGTCGAGTTGTTTGAATTAAATACACTGTAGTGACAGGTTGTCAGCCTATCGCCTAAATTGCAATATACAGAAACCCTCGGATCCTTTAGCTGGTTTTTACAGCATGCTCGTTTAAATACATACATACATAAAATCACGCCTTTATCCCTTACGGGGTAGGCAGAGCGTAAAACGCCTCCTAAAAGGCGCTTTCGCCACGTCTGACAAAAATTGAGGGCAATTTTAGATTGTAATGTGTATTGCTGTAGTGACAGGTTGTCAGCCCATCGCCTAAATTACAATACACTGTAACCCTCGAATCCTTTTTTTTTTTTTTTTCCTTTTTGCTGACTTCTACAGCATGCCCGGGAGGAAGGGCAACTGGAACATTCTATGTTTTTCTTTCTCTCCCAGTCCAGTATGGAAGATTTGACTCGTTTGAATTCTTTTTAAAAATACTTATTTACTTGACTTGGTTCACCCATCCAGCCGACGTTCTTCCTTTCTTCATACCCAAGGTAAAAAGGTAGAAAAAAGAACTACTAGGTCGATGGTTGCAGTGCATTTGGGCCCTAATTCAAGTGTAACAGCGTTCGCAAATAGCTCGCGGTTGGCGGTCGCAGCGCCGCGCTCGGCAGCGAATTCGGAATAGATTAATAATACTCCTCTGTAACCGTCAAAGCGTGAGAGATCCTAAACTACGTACTACTATAATTGCTATTAATGTTGCTGCATCTGTGGTCTAGCGGTCTGAGCCTTTCGATTCAGAGGCCGTTGATTCGATTCCTACGGGAAGAACACAGAGTTGATTGGGGTCGATTTACCACTTTGGGAGATTAACATACATACAGTCACGCTTTTATTCCTAATGGGGTAGGCAGCGCGTAAACGACCTAAACTAAGGCCGTTTCGCCACGTCTGACAAAGTTTTGAACGTCATTAAGATTGATTTGTAGGTATATCGCTGTAGTAACAGGTTGCCAGCCCATGGCCTTAATTGTAATGTACTGAAACTCTCGGATTCCTTAGCTGATTTTTACAGCATGCCCGGGAGGAAATGCAGCTGGCACCTTCTATGTTTTACTGTCGCTCCCAGTCCAGCATAGAAGATTTACTCGAATATAATGTAAGCTGATTCACCTGAGTATTGTTAGTCAAGAAAAACATCCGAGTTTTGAAGGGCACGTTGAGCCAATCTTTAAGAACGGTAGCTACAAAAAACATTTCAGAGAGCTTATACTCACTTTGACTCCAGGGTTCATCGAGTCATTTGACCACTCGACAACCCACTCGATTTGGAATGTTGTTTATTGGGCTTAATTCTAGATTCAACCGGCTAAACCTAAATGTAAAATCTATCTGTCACTTTCAGACTAAAAACATTGGAAAAGGACAGGAGATCTATTCTCTCCAGTGTTTGATTTATAGTCGGTTATCTGTTATTTTTATCCGTCGTCATATGATATGGCGGATAAAATTGACAGAAAAACTGGGAAAACGTGCAAATGCGCGTCAAAATCTAGCGGAAAAAGTGTAACCATAGAGTATATATATCGCGTGTCCTTTTCCAATTTTATTATTTTGAAAGAGACAGATTTTAATTTTAGTTTTAGCCGGTGGTGTCTAAAATCGAGCCCATTTTTTACTACTATTTCATAGTTTCGTATTGGTCACTAATTAAAAGTCACCATATATTCTATGTTAATGGTATGTCTTTGTCCATTACTAGCTTTGGTATTTACTAACCAGCTCTTCACTCAAAGCTCGCTGGCTCTTCCCATCCGAAAATTAAGTGGCACCTGTGTTACAGAGCTGAGTATCAGAGAGTGAGGTTTCCAGAAGCACTTGCTTTTACCAACGCACAAGTGCTGTTAACTATTCCAAATTATAGAAATCTCTCTACACGTTTTGGTGATCAGTAGAATACTTGTGTATATGAATTACACTTCACGTAACATACCTACTCTCTACCACCATTGGGCTCGATTCTAGATACCACCGGCAGTCAAAATAATAAAATTGAATAAGAACAGGCGATTTATACTTTATAGTTTTACAGTTTGTCCGCTAGATTAGACGCGCATTTGCAATTTTCCCCAGTATTTCTGTCAATTTTATCTGCAATGTCCTATAACGGCGTATAATAATTACAGATAACGCTTAAACCACAGATTATAAATCAAAAACCGGAAAGACTAGATCTGTCCTTTTCCGATGTTTTTAGTCTGAAAGTCACAGAGAGATTTTAATTTTAGGGCTAGCCGGTTGAATCTAGAATTAAGCCCATTATGTCTTTATTATCAAATAAATAAAAAATCTCCTTTTGGAGTGAGTAAAATGACCACGTAAAGATCCTCGTCAAACTTGTGTCAGACTATCAATAGTTAGATCTCTCTTCAAAATCAGAGCCAAAAAATTACATACTGGCGTCGATTCTCGCAACATAATCCTAATTCTTATTCTTAGCTAGCGCTGTCACTTTCTTGACTTTGACATAAGAACAGGATAGCAAATAAACACGTGACTTTGACATTCCTAATCTGACATAAGACTGCTTATTTGACGTAAAATAAGGAACCACGCTCTATGCTCATTTCTTATTAAAAGCGTCTTACGTCAGATGTCAAAGTCATGTGTTCATTTGCTATCCTGTTCTGATATCAAAGTTAAGAAAGTGACAGCGCTAGCTAAGATTTAGTTAAGGTATAGTAGTACGTTCAGAATTGCCGCCACTGTGTCTCAAGTGCTGTTTATTAATCGTACATACATACATACATACATAAATCACGCCTTTATCCCTTACGGGGTAGGCAGAGCGTTAAACGCCTCGTAAAAGGCGCTTTCGCCACGTCTGACAAAAATTGAGGACAATTTTAGATTGTAATATGTATTGCTATAGTGACAGGTTGTCAGCCCATCGCCTAAATTACAATACACTGTAACCCTCGAGTCCCTTTTGCTGACTTCAACAGCATGCCCGGGAGGAAGGGCAGCTGGAACATTCTATGTTTTTTCTATCTCTCCCAGTCCAGCATGGAAGAATTAATCGTATAATAATGATTCCCAGTTCTATAAGCACGATCAGTAATGTAAGTGATCGGGTCGATAGACTCGATACCCACTCGACAGGAGAAGTGATCGCAATATTGATACCAAGAGTTTTTTATACCAAATCTCTTACACATATAATCACGTCTTTATCCCTATTGGGGTAGGCAGAGCGTAAACGACCTAAACAAAGGTTCCGCCACGTCTGACAAACTTTTGAGTTTTATTTTAGATAGATTTAGTATACGTATATACAGCTGTAGTGACAGGTTGTCAGCCCATCGACTAAATTACAATGGCCTATCCTTTGGCCTATCCTTGAGGATTGGCCTCTTTGCTACGTACCTAAGTTCTTCTTCTGTCGTGTGGGTGATCGAGTCAATTGACCCGGTGAACCCTAGTGTCAGAATTTTAAACCCGCCTAATAGCACAGCTAATAGGCCTCTGACATGGTTTGTGTAACGACCACTATCAAAGACTGCGACCGGGACCGACGGCTTAACGTGCTCTCCGAAGCACGGAAACTTTTTTCTTCTAGACAATCAGGTGATTCGGCCTACATTGTCCTAACCAAACTGTGGAAAATCTTACATAGTGATAAATTGAAAAATAGCAACTTTGTAGTTCCCCCCTTGGGATCGAACCCAGGACCTCCGGATCGTGAGCCCACGTCTCTGACCACTAGATCACGGATTCATCGATAAATAATTTCAATTTCTCTATAAGTCTAAACACAAGAGAAAAGATAAAAATGGAAGGTCGCAATACCCTGGGGCGAATTCTGGAACTGTCCAATAAACGTCACGCTGTATGGACTTATACGAAACAGAATAATATTTTATTATATGCCTTGCAGATTCCTAGAATTTTATTGGTATTCCAATTTTGGCTGTCCAATAAGAAACACTTATGTAGAATACGAGCTTTCCGCCCCACGGTTTCACCCGCGGCCTATTGAGTTTTCCCGTAGGAATCAAATATTTACCCACGGTAAAAGTTTGCCTGTTGTTATTCCCAGTCATAATCAATCTGTATATCAAATTCCGTTTGCAAATATTCCCGTGGGAATAAGACATTTTCCCGCGGTAAAAAGTAGCCTATATCCGTCTTTAGGTCACCATCTATCATCTTGCCAAATTTCATAAAAATTGGTTTAGGCGTGAAAGAGCAACAAACAAACAGACAGACAGACTTCCGCATATATAATACTGGCGACCCGCCCCGCCTTCGCACGGAAATCATCAGTGTTTCTCTGCCATATTATGCATGTATTATTATACATATAAACCTTCCTGTTGAATCACTCTATCCATTAAAAGAAACCGCATCAAAATCTGTTGCGTAGTTTTAAAGATCTAAGCATACATATTGATATAGGGACAGAGAAAGCGACTTTGTTTTATACTATGTAGTGATGATTAATGTTTTTTTTACAATTAGTTGGAATTGTAGTTTAGCACAGTGATTGCCGATCTTAACTTGATCCGAATTTCACGAAAATCTACGAGTACTTTAATTTTTGAAGTTATAAGTATTACTTTGCTTTACGCCCGGGCGCCCCGCGGTTTCACCCGCGTCTTAATTTGATTTTCCGTGGTAATGATGAGATAATATACCCTCAGTAAAAAGTACCCTATGTCCGTCTTCACTCTTCAGGTTACCATCTATCGTCTTGGATTCCGTTAGTTTAACTAACAGACAGACAGAAAGAATTTTAGAATGTATATAACGTATGTTTCATGTACATAGCAAGATAAATACTTACAGAAAGTTAGGTACCAGACAGAAATATTGTTTCAATATAGGTAAGTGCAATATGCGATCGAAGGGCGTATCTCAACTCATATACCTATCTACCTACAGGGCATGTAAAACCTTGTATATGGGTATTTCATTCCAGTACCATAATTCCTGGAATACATACGTACATATAATCACGCCTTTATCCCTAATGGGGTAGGCAGAGCGTAAACGACCTAAAAAAAGGTCGTTCCGCCACGACTGACAAAGTTTTAAGGGTTATTTAAGATAAATTTGTAGGTATATTGCTGTAGTGACAGGTTGTCAGCCCATCGTCCAAATTTCAACATACTGAAATCCTTGGATCCCTTACCTGGTTTTTACAGCATGCCAAGGAGGAAAGCAGCTGGCACGTTCTATGTTTTTCTCTCGTCCCAGTCCAGCATGGAAGTAATAAATAAGGTATTCCTGGAATTCCCTCCAATATTCCCGATTGGCCCTGCTTCGGGACTCGAAGTCGCTACATAACACTTTGTACGGAATTGAAGAAACAGTTTTAACTTTTTACCGCGTTCCGTATGTTACGGCAAGGCTTGGAATGAATATGGACGGTGCGCTGTACGTACGTTGGAAGATCAGTCAAAAATGGTTTTAGTGTTAGTTCCACTCCTGCCTCCGTGGTCTAGTGGTCTGAGCCATGGGCTCTTGATACGGAGGTCTTGGGTTCTATTCCTAGGAGGGACCACCTTAGAGCAATACGGCCTACGCCGGAGACCGTGTTGCTATTACGTGACCACAAAGTAGATGTTTGTAAATTTATCACTTTTTGAAGTATTCCCCAGTTGGTTTAGGACATTGCTGGCTGTATTACCTGATTTTCTGAAAAGATAATGGATTCTGCGCTTCGGCGGGCACGTTAAGCCCTCGGTCCCGGTCGCTGTTTTTGATAGTGGTCGTTACACATACCATATCAAACGCCTATAAGCTGTGCTATTTGGCGGTTTAAAACCTCTGACACCAGGATTCATTGGGTCGATCGACTCGATACCCACACGACAGAAGAAGTAAAAAAATTCGTTGACGGCTGTAGTTCCTCCTTATCCCTTTAATTTCTTCCATGCCAGCCTGGGAGCAAGAAAAAGACATAGAATGTGCCAGCTAAGGGATCTGAGGCTTTTAGTGTATTTTAATTTAGGTGATGGCCTGAAAACCTGTCACTACAGCAATGTACCTATAAATCTATCTTAAATAACCCTCACAACTATGTCAGACGTGGCGGAACAAATTTATGTCGTTTACGCTCTGCCTGCCCCATTAGAGATAAAGCCGTGATTATATGTATGTATGTCGTTACACAAATCTTATAAAATGCCTATTAGCAGTGATTTTTCGGCTGGTCGATCGACTCAATACCCACAAGACAGAAGAATAAAGATTTTAATAACGGGCACTCACTTTGAAAAATAAGTTGCGTACTTCACGACATGTTTCGGGACATTCGGAGTCCCTTCATCAAAAGTGAGTGCCCGTTATTAAAATCTTCATTTAGAATGTCTCACTTAAGTTTAAATAGTTTGAAGACAGAAGAAGTCAAAAATGGCGTTGACAGGATTTAGTTCCATTTTATCCCACGTTCAATTAAACCTTTGACGTGCTGTACGTTTTACTACTCCGTGCTGCGGATCCACGGACTCTTTTACGGAAGTGCGGAACCTGAGTGTGGAACTTGGTTCCTGTGGCACGTGCAACAAAATACCCTGTGAAACTACCCCCCTTTTGTAGCCCAGACAGTTTTTATAACCCCAATGTCAGAATGGACCTACGTTTGTCTTGTTCTTCTACTTTTGCAAGCAGTCGCCTGGTATGTTTGTTTATACAATACTAGCGACCCGCCCCGGCTTCGCACGGAAATTATCAGTGTTTCTGTACTATATTATGCATGTATTATACATATAAACCTTCCTCTTGAATTTCTCTATCCATTAAAAGAAACCGCATCAAAATCCGTTGCGTAGTTTTTCAAGATTAATGCATACATAGGGATATAGGGACAGAGAAAGCGACTTTGTTTTATACTATGTCGTGAAGTAGGTACTTCTCTTAGGAGGTATCGGAATTTATTTTTGTGTTGGTTGGAAAGAGCTTTTTTTTTTAAATAGTTGGCGAACACAACCGTATTTAAAGCATTAATGTGACAAAGCAACTACTAATAGTGATGAGTGTAAATTAGTGGCGAGCTAATTTAGATTATAAAGCCTTCATATCAAGCCCTGCAATAGTTGGTCCTGCAAATGATTTTTTCCTGGTCGTGTCGTGTCGTGAATTCGATTGAAGGAATAGAAAGTGCAACTGTGTGTAGTGCAAATACTTGGGCACTGAAAAATTGCGCAATTGGCCGATCTGGGAGATTGGCCACCATCACCGAAAATAGGTAGGATCTAATCGGTGATATCTTCCATGCTGGACTGGGAGCGAGAGAAAAACTTAGAATGTACCAGCTGCATATCCTCCCGGGCATGCTGTTAAAAACAGGTAAGGGATCCGAGGGTTTCTGTATATTGCAATTTAGGCGACAGGCTGACAACCCATCACTACAGCAATATACCTACAAATCTATCTTAAATAACCCTCAAAATTTTGTCAGACGTGGTGGAACGACCTTTGTTTAGGTTGTTTACACTCTGCCTATCCCATCAAGGCATTAAGGATAAAGGCGTGATTATATGTATGTATGTATACGACTTTTCTAAGTAGTATCTATTTTACATTAAACCGAAGTCCCATTATTGGATAAAGGCGTGATTATATGTATGTATGTTAAAAGTCCTAACCTATTCTTAAATGTATGCACGAAGTTTCCTCACATTACATGATTATGCGAGTACCTTAAACTGGAGCTCGTCCACACTGGTGCAAGTTGGCACCCCAGCGTCCGAACTAACCCCACCAAGTTTGCTCAGTGGGGCTGTTTCGCACGAGTTGTGTGTGCTCTAAGCACTTTAACTTGCCAACTTGGTCTTTGTCACCATCACGGATGGGGGTAGGTGTGCCAAAAGGGGAACGTTTGGATATGTAAGGTAGACGCCTGACGTTGTCGTGAAAATGCTGGTAAAATAATGAGGCGAGGTTGTTAAGCAAGTTTGCGATCTCGTGCTTAGTTGTGCGATAAGTTGATATATTTTAACTAGTAAAATACTATTTTCCTCTATGGCCAAGTGGTAAAAGCACATAATATATAATAGTAATAGGGTAGTATAAGAGAAAAACTCTCAAAAACGTTACTAAGTAACTACCTATTTCAATTAAAACTTCGGTAATCTTAGCCACTGTAACACAAAAAAAGGTGGAATGTCTTTAAAAAATAAGAAGCAATGTATGTGGCAGGATTATTATGAAATCAAGGTTTTGATAAAAAAAAAACAGGATTTTGATCAAAACACGGACTTTAACAAAATATTAGTAGTGTTTTGATCAAAATCCTAGTTTAGAATTATAATCCACAAAAATGTCTAGGATTTTGTCAAAGTCCAGGTTTTGATCAATAGTCGAATAAATAGAATAAATTTGTTTATTTAACTATTTATTGTACACAATACAATACATGAAATAATACAAACACAAAAAAAAGACACAACGTGCACTGCTTATTTCTATAGAGAAATTTCTTACAGCTGACCTACAGAAGTGAGATTTGATTCTACAATTGATCAAAATCCTGGTTTAGATCCTGCGACATATACAACAGCAAGTTGAATGTCCATGGGTGAATATAGGTTCATAATGGGGGGTACAATGGCGGCCACCCTTCTCTATGGTTGTTCGCAGCCAAATAGCGCCATGTCCATTTTGATATCGCTTAACGTTAGGAGACTGTAATTTAGGCGATGGGCTGACAACCTGTCACTACAGCAATATACCTGCAAATCTATATTAAATAACCCTCAAAACTTTGTCGGAAGTTGCGGAACTACCTATGTTTAGGTCGTTAACGCTCTGCCCACCCCATTCGGGATAAAGGCGTGATTATATGTATGTATGTAAATTGAAAGCACATGGGTGAATATAGGTTCATAATGGAGGGTACAATGGCGGCCACCCTTCTCTATGGTTGTTCGCAGCCAAATAGCGCTATGTCCATGGTGATATCGCATAACGATAGGAGACTGTAATTTAGGCGATGGGCTGACAACCTGTCACTACAACAATATACCTGCAAATCTATCTTAAATAACCCTCAAAACTTTGTCAGAAGTTGCGGAACTACCTATGTTTAGGTCGTTAACGCTCTGCCCACCCCATTCGGGATAAAGGCGTGATTATATGTATGTATGTAAATTGAAAGCACATGGGTGAATATAGGTTCATAATGGAGGGTACAATGGCGGCCACCCTTCTCTATGGTTGTTCGCAGCCAAATAGCGCTATGTCCATGGTGATATCGCATAACGACAGGAGACCGATGGCAGATTGGCCATTATGTTATACCGTTATGGGGTCTGTATGATTTATGCTGTATTGCTATAATTCTTATCTTTTATTATGTAGCAAATTTGATGTAAGAATTTTAAAAATATTCAATATTCGAAATTCAGCGGGTAAAGAGTGAATTAACTATAGGGTAGACCGCTTATTACCACATATATTGATAGGTTGGAAGTAATGGGCTCGATTCTAGATTCAAAAGAAAAAACTTTTTTTTTAAATTACTTATAAAGCCCGATGGTGTAGTGGAAGGGCCGCTGTCCCCTGATCGGGAGGTCGTGGTTCGAATCTCACCATGTATCAATGTGTTTTTCGGTTTTAGAATTTCATATGTGTGTTTAGTAGCGCTTTTTCCGTGCTACGGAAAGTACATTAAGCCACTGGTCTGAGTTATTAAATATACAATACAAAACGTTTATTTTTCTTTCACATAGAAGTAAAACTTAAAAGTAGGTGAAACTGTCATAAATATATATTGCAATCTAGCTTTGTGAGAGACTGGTGTCCGTACTAGGAGACCTGTATTACAGATACCGTAGATATTGGTCGTTAAACCATGTCAGAGGCCATAGCTAAAGCGTTGGCGGCTTGATAAATCTGACCTAATCTAGGATTGGGTATGGTTACCCTTCTGGATTGCGGAGGTCAGATGGCAGTCACTTTGTGTAAAAACCAGCACCCTCGTTCAATCCCCTAGATTAGGTAGCTGACCCCATGAGATACGAGATAAGGCTAGGGAAGTGATGATGCTTACGGTCCAATCCAGTAATGTCCTTTTTAATCTTTCACTACGCCTGTCAACAAGGCAATGTGTGGAGTGTTCAAACCCGCAGTCGTCTTCAAAGGATCGAAAGGTAACCTTTTATAATCCCGCCAACCACCGGATCTGTTTACACGACACGGACTGGGCCCTGTTTGGGTAGTCTACACCAGCTTTTTCTTCAAACGTCAAGGTTCTTAACCATATAAGTGCTTTTTGTGCACACGTAAGTAGCAATACGTCTTCCATGCTAGACTGGGAGCGAGAGAAATACATAGAATATGTCAGCTGCATTTCCTCCCGGGCTGTAAAAACCAGCTAAAGGATCCGGAGCTCTCAGTATAATGCAATTTAGGAGATGGGCTGAAAACCTCACTACAGCAATATACCTACCTACAAATCTATCTTAAATAACCCTTAAAACTTTGTCACATGTGGCGGTGCCCTTTGTTTAGGTCGCTTACGATCTGCCTACCCCATTAGGGATAAAGGCGTGATTAATGTATGTAAGTAGCAATAGGCGTTTTGATTGGTTGGCTAAAAAAATACGAAACGTATGTACTTAAAATTGATGGCTAAAATATTGTATCTCATTCATTAAAAAAATGTACATTTAGATTTAATAATCGAGTTAATAGTATAGAAGTTATTGATTTGAGTTGTCAAGTATTTTAACATTTAACGATAAACAAGTGTTATTTATAATGAAAACTGATCGGCTTACTTGTTTGTATTGTAAGGTTAGCCTTTGAGCACTTGGCAGTCGGTGGAGTGTGGCTTTCTTCTCTCCTGATGAAGATATTCGTATAGGATCTAAACGTCAAGGGCTACCCTCCTTTCGTTATAAAGAAGTAAGCCGATCAGTAGCCAGATGTACCAAGGAGTGACGACATACTGTGCTATTTTCATACAAAAAAGTGATTTGACATGTCATAAAAAGTTGCTGATTTGACTAGTAGGAAACTGGCGGATGGCCAATGAAAATGTACGAAGACAGGAATATTTCTCAAAACACGCAATAGCCTAGGCGCGAACACAGAGCTAGGACCTAGGTCACCTCGGTAGATGGATGTTAGGTTCACTGCGAACGGTTAGAGATATAGGTTTACGCAGCCTTACTGCATACAGGGTGTAAGGGACAGCGCCCCGCAAACTGATATGTGTTGCATAGTCAACGAAACTGAACAACTATCACCAAGAATTTATTTCAGGAAACGAAAGAATATTTTGACTTTCTCATACAAAAGTGGTCATTTTGTATGAGAAAGTCAAAATTTCTTTCTCGACCAGACAATTTGTATGGAAAAGCCAAATTCTTTTTTAATTTCCTGAAATAAGTTCCTGGTGATAGTTGTTCAGTTTCTTTCACTGAGCAACCCCTATCAGTTTGCAGGTGTCTGTACCTTACACCCGGTATATTCATCATGTAGTAAAGTAGTACCCGTTGCGTTCGATGGCAGACTGGCACAGTACAGAGCATTACGTGGACCTACTGGCTTACTCTACACTGTGACAATGCTCCCACCCTAGGCTCTATATTACGCAGAGGTCGCGACTTTATCTCAGTTTCCGCCCGAACTGCGTTCACAGGCGATAGAGTGAAAATAGTGGCACAATAAAACAGGACCGGCCAACTATATCGGTCGCGGGCCCGGAGCCCACTTCTTATCGGAAAACTGTTAGCGTGATTCATTGCGGGCCTCTATTTACTTACCGCTCTCTTGCTGCACCTGAAGTTGGGAGATTACATCGCGATCGAATCGACTCCAGTATCGATTCTTATTGTTGCCGGATACTTTGTTCTAGAGAGCTACAGCTAGAGTTGCAGTGGAGTCGGTTTTCTTTGTGCATTTAATTCAAGGCGTTTAAAAGGAATTGGCTCGTGGACGTGGTAGATAGAAGCTGTTGTTTATTGTTATTGTAGGTACTGATTTAGTCGATAATGGACGGACTATTTAGCAAAGTGTTATAATCTGAGTAAAGTGTTATAATCTGAGTCGGACAACTGTATGCGGAAAGCAATTCTGAATTTGTAAAAACGTTTAGTGAGAATGTTACCTTGACTCATTGCTTTAAATTAAGCCTGTGACACATATGAAAGTTACGTACTTACTTCATTATTGTAACTTTTTTCTCGTTTGTACCATTTCCTGTTTCTGTTTTGTGTCAGTCAAAAAACGTAAAAATAAACATCCATAATGCCTTTTTCTGTAATGGGCTAGGCAGAGCGTAAACGACCTTAACAAAGGTCGTTTCGCCACGTCTGACAAGTTTTATGGGTAGTTTAAGATAAACCCGTATATTGCTGTAGTGACAGGTTGTTAGACCTTCGCCTAAATTGAAATGAAAGTTACATTATGTTATTGAATCAGAAAATTATACATACATACATTTAATCACGCCTTTATGGGGTAGGCAGAGCATGAACGACCTAAACTAACGTCGTTCCGCCACGTCTGACAAAGTGTTGAGGGTTATTTAAGATAGATTTGTAGGCATATTTCTGTAGTGACATGGTGTCAGCCCATCGCCCAAATTGCAATATACAGAAACCCTCGGATCCCTTAGCTGGTTTTTACAGCATGCCCGGGAGGGAATGCAGCTGGCACATTCTATGTTTTTCTCTCGCTCCCTAGTCATCATGGAATTAAATTATGGAAAGATAATTGCACGTGGTGCATCATCAAAAGTGTGCCACGGCCCTTACACCACCATTTCTAGGAACCTTAGCTTTGAAATCTAGCAAACTGGATTCTAGTTTCCGAAACGTCATAAACTGATGCTGACTGATGCAGATGCCGCTGACGGAACTCTGCAAAATCCAAGAGCCAAGAACATCCTATCGTTACCATATCAATCATGTGCGACAGAAGCTAAATGGAAATGGAAATGGCTTTGCCGACGCTCCACAGGTGAAACAGGCAAATGTGCTCAATTTGCGAGCAGACGAACTAGAATTGGATTATTTGCTGTGTTTTAGTTAGAGGGTTCTTGAAATATAGTTTCTGTGTTCATTTGTAAACAGAGGACTCAATCAAGGCCCGCCAATTTAAAATTATTAGTTAACTTATTAGTCAAATATATACTTAATATTACTCTCAATCTTGAAATCTTTTTGTAAATACGAGCCTAAGAGCTTATTTTTCCTAAGCGAATCATTGGAAAATTCAAAATTTCTATATTTATTCTATATAATATACATCTAAGAAATTACTTCATGGCCTGCAATAACAACATTTAAAAATATTCTAGTTTATAAATAAATTTGCGAAAAAATATCAGGATATAAAGCTGTTTTTATCAGTAAATTTGATATTCCTTATAAACTATTAAGAGCGCTTTCACGGTTCCTTCTGGAAAATATCTGTATAACAATTATCTAAAATTGTAACATAGCTTTTTAATATCCGACTCGTAGTTTTTATGGAATAAGCTTTTTTGTGCGTTCTTAGCACATTTTTGAAGGCGGCCACGGACGCAACCACCACGCTGTAGCGCGCGCTGTATGGTATGTATGTATGTAGGCAGTGGAGTTGATCTGCGACTACTAAATGTATAAAATTTTAATGAATTTAATAAAAAAATCCTAAAATATGTACACATTGTAACTCAAACCCACCACTATTGTTGTTTAGTGAAAATATTTTTCCCACTGCAATAATAAGGTCCGATATCAAATCCCGTCTAAAAAAAAATCAAGCAACCACTGAAGCGGTAAAAAGCAGCGTCGCCTGGGGAGACCGGGGCAAAATTGAATACTTGTTGACGGGTTCGTTTGGCGCGGGGCAGTCCGGCAAACGAGGTGACTCGCCCCATTGCACCGTTTGGTTCCGTTGTACTGTCTCTATGACCTAGTGGTCTGTGCCATGTGCTCTCGATCCGAAAGTCCCAGGTTCGTTATCTGGCGGGGGACAACGACTTTGTATTGTGTTTTTAGTTCGGTTAGGACATTGCAGAATGACCATGTCCGAAAATTAAGATGATCTGTGCTGCAAGGTAATCAAGCATGTATTACCTAGTTGGCCCTGCGTCAATTTTGGCCAACTTTGGTCATGTAAATCAGTCAGACTTATTCCTATTCTATTCCGACCCAGTATAATTATCAGACTAAATTACTTCCATGCTGGACTGGGAGCGAGAGATTGGTTATTGGGATTGTGTAGCGCAAACGTTCTGTCAATAAAAACTAAGTCCAGAGCAGATGGTTGATCTCAAGGAGATAGGCCGCCGGCACTGAAAATCGGTTGGGAGAACAATGTTTTCGCGGGGCGTTTCGGTAACGGAGGTGACTTGCCTGACTCGCCCCATTTTGCACCATTTTGTTCCGTAGTAGGTACGATGTTCCTCTGCAGCCTACTTTAGCTTCAGCCCAGTTCAAGGAGTTGACAAATATTTTGAGAGGGAAGTAAAAGGGAACTGAGCTAATTGCTGAGATCGACTTCTCGGAAGTAAGAAAGCAAAGTTTCGGAAAGCTAAATTTTCTGTTTGAGTTTGTTCAACGCTGAGCGAAATACTCTGAAATAAATATAGGCCAGACTTGGTATTTTAAAAATGATGCGGTTATAATGTTAATTGCAAATTATTAAACTAAAACTACCTTTGATAATTGAAACGTTTACAGCTAATATGAAATTATCTTGTGGTTACCTGCAAAATAAAAGTATACGCGCATTCTTAATTGACATAATATAACACGAAATTAATATATTTTAAAATAATAATTAAAAAGGATACTTTTTATAGCTCTAGTAGTATAAATAATAGTTGAATTGTATATTGTAAACACACGCACAAAATATATACGTAGTGGCTGTTGCATTTACTATATAAATAAAATAAAAAATACATACATACATACATACATATAATCACGCCTTTATCCCTAATGGGGTAGGCAGAGCGTAAACAACCTAAACAAAGGTCGTTCCGCCACGTCTGACAAAGTTTTGAGGGTTATTTAAGATATATTTGTAGGTATATTGCTGTAGTGACAGGTTGTCAGCCCATCGCCTAAATTACAATATTCAGTATATTGTAATTTAGGCGATGATCCCTTAACCCTCGGATCCCTTAGCTGACTTTTACAGCATGCCCGGGAGGAAATGCAGCTGGCACGTTCTACGTTTTTCTCTCGCTCCCAGTCCAGCATGGAAGAAAATAAAAAATACACAGACACTTAACCGGGCTATTGATACATATCAAGGAACTGTAATTTATTCTCTCTATAAATATACTCTTCTTCTCCCTAGCGTTATCCCGTATCTCACAGAGCGGCTACTTAATAATAATAGTTCTCCCACCGATTTTCGGTGATGGCGGCCAATCTCGCGGAGATCAACCAACTGCGCAGGACTTGTTTTTAGTGCCCAAGTGTTTGCGCTACACACAGGTGCACTCTCTATTCCTTCAATCTCTTATTCTGATGGGACAGATTGACTGACACGACCAGAGAGAAATCGGGTGCAGGACCGACTATTTACATGTCCATCCGACAGCATGGATTATCTTACTTTTCGGACAATCAGGTGATCAGCCTGCAATGTCCTAACCAAACTAGAAAAAACAACACAAAGTCATTGTCCCCCGCCGGGAATCGAACCCGGGACCTCCGGGTCGAGAGCCCAAAGAGAGGCTACTTATTATAAGGGATTGAACGAGGGTAGTGTGTTTTTTACACAGAGCGACTGCCATCTGCAACCCAGAAGGGAAACCAGACCCAATCCTAGATTAGGTCAGAGTTTTCAAGCCACCACTGCTTAGCACTGGCCTCTGATATGGCTTATCGACTAATATCTACGGTATGAAACGATATTAACCGGGACCAACGGCTTAATGTGCCTTCCGAAGCACGGAAAAAGCGCCGAATAAGCGTACATATGAAGTTCGAAAACCGAAAAACACATTGGCACGTGATGGGATTCGAACCACGACCGGCTCCAGCTCAGGAGGCAGCGGCCCTATCCACTACACCATCGGGCTCTCTTGTCTATAAATATACTATAAGATCGAATTATTTCCGATTAACATGATACCGATTCAGAATACGGATATTGGTCAAATCTTCCAACCAACATGTTGTCGTGTAGGCATTATGAAGAGGGTCATATCGAGAGCTTTTTATTTTATTTTAATGGGGTTCCAAGAATTCGGAGGAAAGTGAAGAGGGTACACGACATGGAACTAATATCCTCTTTGGGGCATTCCGAGGGTTTAATATTAAAAGTGTCATTTGAATGCTATTTATAAATCGAAGTCCAATAAAGAAGAAGGAAGTTCAGACATAAAAAATGTTTCGAAGTATTAGGTCAAATATATGCGTAGGAAGCAAAAAAAACAACAACTAGAGCAGGATACAAAAAATTAATTTAGATTTTTGATAGCCTCAATCCGTCAGGTGATTAATATTTAATACTAAATCAATTTTCTGATCGCCAAATTTGTGTGGAAGGCCAATTTATTTTCCCATACGTTGATCTAAAAACAGGAAATATTGAAGAAGGAATATATACCTATATATACCTACGTACCTACATTAATCATTATTCAATAGCTCTACATCAAACAGCCTTGAATGGGTTCCAAATTCTAAATGATATTTCCTTACAGCATTTTCTTTGATTCAGTCGAGTTGTAAAACAAGAGTAATACGTAAGAGTATGTGATTTGAAATACAGTGTGTCAAAGCTTCAAATGAACGTTGCGAAAAGAGGTACTATAGTATTTCCAACTCAGTTTTGAGAATAAAGGTAAACAAAGTTTTGTTTCTTTTAATCTAAGATCCTGTTTCTACAATAAGTTTTAGCTATGAGATATGACAACATAATGAAATAGTAGTTTTAGTAATTCAACTAATTTGCCAACACATATCATTCATTTTTGAAATGTGTTTTCGAATAAAAGACATGAAACTTTGTTAACCTTTATTCTAAAACTGTGTTGGAAATATTATAACGCCGCCATTTTGAGATTTGACAGTTCTCCTTATATAGCAGCGCCATACAGACGTTCATTGGGAACCAAGTCGTACTATACAGTACAAAGCTCGGATTATACCAAACTTCACTTCGGAATGTTTTCAAAGGTTTTCCAATGCTATTGTCATACACGGTTCCGTAAAGACGGATATTAAATTTGAATCAAATCCATGAATCAAAGATCTGTGAAGTACGGTAATATGACAAGTTATGAAGATATGATTGTTTCTTTAAGGTGATTTCTAACGGCAAATGATTGTTTTTAAGAACTTATTTCGCCTAAAGTAATCATTGGAAAATTCTAAAAAATAATACATTTAAGAAATTACTTCGTGGCTTGCATTTGCAACATTTAAAAATATTGTAGTTCATAAATCTAGGAAGTAAAGATGTTTTATCAGTAAATTTGATATTCCTTCTAAACTGTTAGGAGCGCTTTCACGGTTCCATCCGAAAAAATATCCGTATTATGATTATCTAAAATCGCAACATAGCTTTTTTTTATCCAACTCGTATTTTTTATGGAATTGGTTTTTTTGTTTTGTATTTCGCACATTTTTGACGCGGCCACGGACGTAACCGCCACGCCGTAGCGCGCGCTGATTTAGACGATATTCTAAGATGGTTGCATATCTTGAAATCTACCTGCTCATCTGTCGACAGGAAGCACCTTAACGTCGAGATAGCTTGTATATAAAAAGTGTGTATTAACATCCGTTGTGCATCGAAAGAAATTTTAAATATATATCGCTTAGCGTAAAATAAGTTCACCTAAAATAAATTTGATGATGGCAATCAGTTTTGTTCAAATATTATTATGAAAATTACAAAATAAGTACAAATACGTAAAATAAAGATGCAAATATTTCAAATTAATGCTTAATTCCGAATGTCCAGTGAATTCAATTTGAAAATACAATTTGATTTGAACAAGGTATAAATTAGGTGTAATAGAATGAGACAACGGAATTTATTTTAGAAGGCATTTAGTTTGACACGTGAATCGTCCTACTTTGAAAGAACAAAATACAATGCAGACAAAGATATATCCCAGGGAAATGAGGGAGGCGACATAAAAATGGTGCACTCTTTAAATCCAAGTATGTCTGATACTTTGTTGCATAACCGTGGTTTATGGAGTTTAGCCGGCTGACTTCCCTCCTTGTAGTTAGGGTGCTGGCTGCCACAAAAAAAATGTGTATGTCGTATTGCGTTGTCAATTGACAGGGCTTCGAAGTAGTAAAACCACGGTAATATCTTAATTTAAAATGACGTGCCTATGAAAACTAGATCATTAGATGTCCGTCTTCTAGATTTCCATTACTTCAATCACTACAGCGTTCATCTGTCTAAAAAGCAGATACGAGCAATTTTTTTAAAGTGATACTTAGGTAATGTAACTCCAAAACGCAGGAGCATACGGCTTGATTGACTAGATCAAAACCAAATATTGATTATCATTGGTCTGAGAGAAATAAGCAAATTGTTATCCAAAATGACACTCAGCACCCTATCTACTATATTTGTTTTACTGGGCGTTTATTCCTTTACAGACAGACTTTTGTACATTTTCACACGATGTTTGTTATAACCCGGAATATTGTGTTTTACATTGTTACTTGAATGCTTAAGTTTGCAAGTCTGCGGGTAATTAAGAAACTTTATACTATACTATGCGATGTTCTTTTTATGTTGTGAAAAATCAAACTTAGGTATGTTCTAAATTGTGTAAAATATGGTATGTTAGTTTTATAGACTCTATTACTACCTACTACTTATACAGGCAGGTATTTTTCTATAAATTAGCAACGCCAAAGGAAGTGCCTAATTTATCGTTTATGTGACTTACATACTTGCTTACTTCGCTGGCTCAGCGATCCGAAGTGGATCTTGGCCTCCGACATTAAAGTAAGCCAATCTTCTCTAATTTTTCCATCTGTTTAGTTTTTTCATGTCATTCTGCTGGAACAATAACGAACAAACAACTCAAAATTCTAGTATAAAACCAGTTTAAGTGGTAGTTATTAGATTTAATCCATAAAGGAAGACTTGAAACTGTCGACTAAATGCACTCGGGGACCGCATGATTGCTTTTTTAATAAAAACTTTTCATATATCTTTTCCATGAACACAATCGATCGGCCTTTATCCCGTAGCATCAATTCAGGACCTGCAGCATTGAAAAAAAACATAAAAAGTCACGACCAACTGATTGATTGTCTCTTTTCATTCTGTACATTCTTGTTTCAGTGCTTATCCTGAATTCAGGCGATGATCAGAGATGTCACTGCAGCAATATAAAATATATCTTTAATGACCATTTTTGGCTAGCTCCGATGTGGACTGTGTTTGCGGTGCAGTGCAAACCATGGCACACTTAACATCGTGCCCGGCGTGCCCCAACTCTTGCACGCCAGTGGATTTAATGGACGATACTTTATTGCACAGAAAAGACACAAAAAAAGGAATAAAACAATAAGTAGTACAAACAGGCGGCCTTATTGCTAAGCAGTTATTTCTTCCAGGCAACCTTAGGGCACAGACAAATATAAGTTGAAATAGAGGGCTGGTATACATTTCAGGCAATACATTGTATACGTAAATAAGCTAACAAGAAGAATTACCGTTGGAGAGAGAATTTTATACTGCTTTGTTTATTTTTATTTGTTACTAAGATGCTTGCGTACACATACCTATATGAGGATATAGTCCTCCCACCGATTTTTGGTGATAGCGGCCAGTCTCCCGGAGATAGGCCAACTGCGCAGGACTTGTTTTTAGTGCCCAAGTGTTTGCGCTAAACACAGGTGCACTCTCTGTTCCCTCAATCTCTTATTCTCATGGGACAGACTGACTGACACGACCAGAGAGCTTTCAGGCGCAGGACCGACTATTTACATGCGATCCGACGGCATGGATCATATTACTTTTCGGACAATCAGGTGATCAGCCTACAATGTCCTAACCAAACTAGAAACAACAACACAAAGTCATTGTCCCCCGCCGGGAATCGAACCCGGGACCTCCGAGTCGAGAGCCCATGGCTCAGAAGGTAATCTATACTTATAGAACAATACACAGATGCAGAACAAACGGAGACCTCAATGCGGGCGGTCGGGTAGTGGGGTCGGGCGGTCGGGTAGTTGCAAACACTGCGGTACAACTTATTTTCCGGCAATTTGTCCCCGACCGGCACTGCATTAGGCAAATACGTCTAATGCCGACTTCCGGAGACCGTTCTATAGGTAGCTGGATTTAGATACTTGATTACGTACATTGTCGATAGTAGAATATATCACTTGTATCTGAGTGCTCAAGCAACACATTGAATAACTTAAACGATAAACAAGTGTTATTAATAATGGAAACTGATCGATCTACTTGTTTATATTGAAAAGAGGGTTAGCCCTCGACGTTTCGATCCTATTCGAGCATCTTCATCAGGAGAGAAGAAAGTCACACTCCACCGCTCATATAGGATCGAAACGTCAAGGGCTAATCCTCCTTTCAAGATGAATAATAGCTAAAGGCTTTTAAATTTTACATCTTGCAAAACTGTTATTCAGTATAATGAAAACTAGTCAGCTTACTTGTTTGTATTAACAAACAAGTAAGCTGACTAGTTTTCATTATAATGCTAGTTTTCATTATATATATTTAGCTAATATTCATCTTGAAAGGAGGGTTAGCCCTTGACGTTTCGATCCTATATGAGCGGTGGAGTGTGACTTTCTTCTCTCCTGATGAAGATGCTCGAATAGGATCGAAACGTCGAGGGCTAACCCTCTTTTCAATGAAAACTAGTCAGCTTACTTGTTTGTATTTTAACAAACAAGTAAGCTGACTAGTTTTCATTATACTGAATAACAGTTTTGCGAGATGTAAAATTTAAAAGCCTTTAGCTAATATTCATCTTCTTCTTAGCGAGTGGGTTTTCAAGTCGAACCGATGAACCCTGGTGTCAGAGAGTTGAAACCGCCTATTAGCACTGCTATTAGGCCCCTGACGTGGTTTGAGTAACGACCGCTATCAAAGACAGCGACCGGGACTGACGGCTTAACGTGCCCTCCGTAGCACGGAATCGTTTTTATTTTCGGAAAATCAGATGATTCAGCCTGCAAAGTCCTCACCGAACTGGGGAAAGCAGTTTGAAATAGCAGACGTAGCATTTCAGCGTAGCACTATAATATTCAAATACCTGTGTATTAGCCACAGAGATTCATTATTACAAACAAAATTAATGAAACACAAGATTTGTTCTCATTAAAGCAAAAGGTTTTAAATTAAAATATGCAAAGAGCGATAATTTATTACTTAAGCAAGGACAAATCCGTTATTTACAAAGAAATAGTACACGAACTACGCAATATTCATGTAGCAGGCACATTTTAATACTGTAAATACTGTGACTTTACTAACGTACTATTTAAAACTGCTTTAAGGAGGCAAGTACTTAAAATTGGGCTTAACACAGTCCGGAATTTCCTTTTGTTATGATAGTTAATAATGAATAAATATATATATTATTAGTTTCTCTAAAATATGGATAACAACTAGATTTAAAGATATAACCTAAAAATATTATGATTACACCAGGAAATCACCAGAAATATTATGGAAAACTCGCGTCTCAATGCCAAATTTCCATTTGGCATTGTGACATTTTTATAAGCTTAAAAACAACAAATGTTATATCGAATTCACCGTAAAATTATGAAGAACATTATCATTAACTCTGTTTTTTAATACTTTTTGTTAACATCGAAACGTATGCAAACTTATATGATACATACATATAATCACGCCTTTATCCCTAATGCGCGATGAGCGACCTAAACAAAGATCGTTCCGCCACGTCTGACAAAGTTTTGAGGGTTTTATAAGATATATATAGTAGGTGTATTGCTGTTGTGGCAGGTTGTCAACCCATCGCCTAAATTACAATATACTGGAACCCTCGGATCCCTTAGCTGGTTTTTACAGCATGCCCGGGAGGAAATGCAGCTGGCACATTCTATGTTTTTCTCTCGCTCTTAGGTCAGCATGGAAGTTGTATGATATTTGTATTTGTTGTTGAGTATTGTTTTTGTTTCAGTAGATTTTGTTTGTCAAAACTCTCATCTGAGACACTCAGTAAATGTTTATGGAAGTTGTATGATATTTGTATAAAATAGCCCTATGCTAGAAACGGACAGAGTGCGCATTCTTTCATTGGTTTGAAAGGGACAGTTGCCACCAGCAGTTGGTCCTAAATGGATTTCTTCTTAGATTCCTGACCTGTTTAGAGTCGTCTCCGTCTGTCTAAATGGAGAGTATTGCTTTTGTTTCAGTAGATTTTGTTTGTCAAATCTCTCATCTGAGACACTCAGTAAATGTTGATTAAAATAAAAATAGAAAACCTCAAAGTTGCTTAGTGCAGCAACACACAAACGTCACTTACAGCGCTCAAGGGTGCGCTCAACACGCTGTCAATGCTTTTTGCATTGCCTACAACACACATGCGTCACCTTACGCACTACGAGCGCGTAGCGAGGAACTCTACGTCGGCGCATCTCTCTGCCAGTACGCGCTACGCCTATGCAATGTGGTCTTTTATCAACTATAAGTTTGAGATTTTCGAAATGGTTCACTTAAATTGAATTGTTATTTTGAACGGTATTATTACCGCGATTATATTTATTGATACATATATGTATACTTTTTGCATAAACACAAAAGAAATGTAATTTACAAATATAGTGTGCAAGGGCGAACTTATCTCTATGAAGAGATCTCTTCCAGCCAACCCAATGGTAGTAAGAGAAAGTGAATAATTTTGAGGGTACCTCGATACTGCTCTGAAATATCGAGGTAACAAAATATAGAAAAATAATCGCGGTTATAATACCGTTCAAAATAACAATTTAATTGAAGTGAACCATTTCGAAAATCTCAAAACTTATAGTTGATATAAGACCACATTGCATAGGCGTAGCGCGTACTGGCAGAGGGATGCGCCGACGTAGAGTTCCTCGCTAAGCGCTCGTAGTGCGTAAGGTTTTTTTTTTTTGTAAATGTTTTACCTATTAAGGTAACATCATTTAAAAAAATACGATTTATGCCAACTGTAGTTAACTGATCATGTCGACCGATTTGCAGAACGCATAACCTAACTAAATCTTGACTAAACTTATTGGCGTTCGTTTCTGTTCTCTCATAACAGAAAATGACAGGTATAGACTTATATTAGTTAAGTCGTTAATCTTCCATGCTGGACTGGGAGCGAAAGAAAAACATAGAATATGCCAGCTGCATTTCCTCCTGGGCATGCTGTAAAAACTAGCTAAGCCAGGACTGACAACCTGTCACTACAGCAATATACCTACAAATCCATCTTAAATAAACCTCAAAACTTTCTGTCAGACGTGGCAGAACAACCTCTGCCTACCCGATTAGGGATAAAGGCGTGATTACATGTATTATTATAGTAAGCCGTTAATTTTAATTTGTGCAACTACGAATTGGTACTATTAAGATAAGTCAAATTTTACGATTGATCCACGACATACAAAACGCGAATGCATTTGCATTTTATAATTATTTTGCATCTATTATGATTCGGTTTTTCAAATAACAAACATTGTTTCCATTATGAGATGCATAAATAATTCTGTTTGTAATATTAATTCATTCGGAAATTAATTCATGTTTATTTGATTGCGTGCTAAATGTAAGTAGTGACATACATATTTATACTCACTCTTAATCCCCCACGGTGTAGATACATAGATTCATATAGTCCCGCCTTTATTCCTAATGGGTTACATACACATAATCACGCCTTAATCCCTAAAGGGGTAGGCAGAGCGTAAACGACCCAAACAAAAGTCGTGCCTCCACGTCTGACAAAGTTTTGAGGGTTATTTATTATAGAATTTTGTAGGTTTATTGCTGTAGTGACAGGTTGTCAGCCCATAGCCTAAATTGCAATATACAGAAACTCTCGGATCCATTAGCTGGTTTTTACAGCATGCCCGGAAGGAGATGCAGCTGGGGCATTCTATGTTTTTCTATCGCTCCCAATCCATCATGAAAGCATTTCCTAATGGGGTAGGCAGAGCGTAAACGACCTAAACAAAGGTCATTCCGCTACGTCTGACAAAGTTTTGGGGGTTATTTAAGATAGATTTGTAGGTATATTTCTGTAGTGACAGTTTTACAACCTTTCGAATAAATTACAATGTACTGAAACCCTCGGCTCCCTGAGCTGGTTTTTACATCAGGCCCGGGAGGAAAAGCAGCTGGCACATTTTATGTTTTTCTCTAGCTCCCAGTCCAGCATGGAAGGAGATAGAGCGTAGGTATATGAAATCTCCTTCCTACCGATACAACTCGCTTAAAAGTACCACAGTCTTGACTTTGGATAGGATAGGGCCGTTTCGCTTCAACGTTGAGAATCTAGCTTCAAGAAAAATTGATCTCGGTAATTGATCAATCTAAGGCCCGTATTAATAAACATCACCTGAAACTGACAGCTAGTTTGAGATCGTATCAGAAATATAATTTCCGTAAATTATGACCTGTCAAATCCATAATAAATATTGTTCTCAATCTTGAAATCGCTTTATAAATACGAGACTATGTCTCGGACTTTTATGGCCTATACTAGTCTAGAAATAAGAAAATTCATTGTAAATAATGAAAAACAGCGAAGTTTCTTCTCATTATAGGGAATAACGTAACTACACAGGAAGTAACTACTACATTCTGTCATCAGCTAAACTTATCACCAATATTCCAAAGTTTATCTCACTTTGGCAACACGTTTCAATCCGACATGCCAATACATTTCCTTTAACGAGGCACCAACTACAAACTACTGAAACACTCAAAGAGCTCTTTAAGTTTACACCGACTTTAAAATGCAGGCGTGGTTAATCTACGTACCGTGCCACCCTCAAAAAATCCATTACTGGAGTTCGTATACGTCGCGAGCAGGCAAATGGATGCACAAACATGGTGGCTGGGTTATTCTTGTACTATTCTGAGGATATGTTCAGGATTGGCTCTTGTTTGGTAGACGCGTTGGAGACAAATTTGTCTCCTAAGATTTTGCAAGTATTGCTGTGCCAGTGCTGGTCTGAGATGTAATTGTACGCACATTGTTTTCGATAAATGAAGATTTAAAATAATTGCTTAATCATCTCAGGTAATATAAACAATATTTAATAATTTAATTTATTTTATATTTTACAATTTATTTTAATTATTTTCTTCCATGTTGGCCTGGATCTATTTACTTATTGTTATGATTATGTGGGTTCAAAATAAAATCAGTGTTCAACCAGCTGGCTGTCTTTCACTTCATGGTGACAGCGGTTAGTCGGAAATTAATAAATATTGTGCAAATTTTGCCGTGCCGTGGGCTGACGCGTGGAAAGTGGACGCAGTACTCTGTGTTTTTAAAAGCATCGGGGGTATATAAAGAAGATGAAGACGTGCAAGCCAGCTTATTGGTGAACCTCATTGGGACAGAGGGCTACGATTTTTTTCAAACTTTTACTTACGGTCAAGGTGAAAGTGCTGATAGTATCAAATGTTTGAAGAAAAAATGTGATGAGCACTTTGGAGGCAAGATGACGACGTATTAAGTTTTTTACACGTAACCAAAATATTGGCGAAACGATAATTCAATATGTTACAGCATTAAAACTATTAAGTCAAGGATGCGAGTTTGAAATGCTTAGAGATGGCCTAATTAGAGACCGAGTAGTGTGTGGAATTATTAGCAATATTGTTAGAGATAGAGAACTGAGGATCTGACTTTAACAAAAGCGGTGCAAATATGTGAGGCTGATGAGACATCTAAGGAAGATGGTCGACAAATCGAGCAAGCAGCGTCATCATCATGAACGAGCATGCAGATAGATGCGATACGGCGTGATAACCGCGTGTGCGCGGAGACTGGCGCGGTGGACGCGATTTTAATTTTGTTGTTGCTAACATGTGTTGTCAAAATTTATTGGGGTTGGAAGCTTGTGACGGATACGCTCAGTATTGATAATTTCAAGGACTTATTTCATGGTTTAGGCGAGTTACCTGGAAAACATGAAATAGTTGTTGCTCTTAACGTACAACCGAATCTTTGTCCAGTAAGAAGAATTAAATTCGGCATGAGAGATAAGTTGTAAAATGAACTATTTAGAATGGAGCAGTTAGGAGTAGTAAGGAAAGTAAATCATCCCAAGTCATGGGTAAACGCTATTGTCATAGCACCTAAAAAGAATGGTGATATTCGTGTATGCTTGCACCCATTATTCTTGAACCGTGCAGTACGACGTGCACATTTTGCGTTTCCTACGGTACGTGAGGTGGCAGCGCGGTTTCGAGGGGTGCGCTATTTCAGCGTGCTGGACGCGCGCTGTTGTTTTCGGATGCTGAAGCTGGATGATGCTAGTGCTGATCTCTGCACTTTCAATACGCCCTACGGTAGGTATACATTTTTGAGGCTTCCCTATTGTATCAGCTGTGCTTCAGAAATGTTTCATGCAAAAGTGAGATAATACCTAGAAGACCCTGAGGGAATTGATTCATTTATTGACGATATAATTGTCTGGGGTTCAACGAAACAGGAGCATGATGACAGACTTCACCGGTTGCTACAAAGAGCGAGGAAGATTGGTATTCGTTTTAATAAGGAGAAATGAAAGTTTGGGGTGACAGAAATAAAATATTTGGGTCAAGTGTTCGATCAGTATGGTATGCGACCTGATATGCATAAAATGGAAGCTATTGTGAATATGCCTGATCCATCTGATAGGCGGTCATTAGAAAGATTTTTAGGTATGGTTAACTCCCTTTCTAAATTCATACCAAATTACTCAGAGTGTGTAGCGATATTAAGGGGTCTTTTAAAAAAAAAAAAATAATGGGTATGGGAGCAGCAACATTCGGATGCTGTAAAACGGCAAAAAAAAATATCATCAGCACCCGTGTTAGCTTTATACTCTAGTAACATACCTATAGTGCTGTCTATGGATGCTAGCGCGGAAGAATTAGGGGCAGTTCTGCTGCAAAATAATCTACCGGTCGAATTTGCTTCATTAACATTAACGCACACACAGCGTCGTTACGCGTTGATATAAAAGGAAATGTTGGCTATTGTGTTGTGAACTTTGTAGACAAACTGTGATGGGCCGTCAAGATGAAACAATTCAAACAGACCATAAGCCACTAGAGGCTATTTTCAAAAAGTCATTAGCAGCAGTTCCAGTCCGTCTTCAGGACATGATGTTACGCTTACAGGGTTTTAGTTTTAAAGTAATTTATACTCCTAATTACATGTACATCGCGGACACGTTGTCGCGCGCTGCATTACCAGATATGATGCATGAACGGATAAATGAAGAGGTTGAGGCTCAAACATGTTTTTTTATAATTAGAGAATGTACAGTTTAGTGACGAAAAGATAGAGCTTGTAAAAGATAATACATTTCGTGATAAGGAATATAATTTGTTAATCAAATATATTCAGGAGGGTTGGCCGAAGAACAGATATGAGGTTGAGAATGATGTAAAAACTTTTTGGCCTTATCGTGAAAATATGCAATACATTGAAGGAATAATAGTAAAGAATAACCGGGTTTATATTCCGCTTAATTTACGAGCGGATATGTTAAAGCGCATTCATGAAGGGCATTTAGGTATCGATAGATGCCAGAGGCGTGCGCGTGATGTGATGTTCTGGCCGAACATGACGAGTGAATATAGAACGCACTGTGTGCGAGTGCGCCACGTGCTAAAAGGAAAACATAGAATGTGCCAGCTGCATGTAGTCCCGGGCATGCTGTAAAAAGCAGCTAAGGGATTCGATGGCAGCGGCTGATAATGCTGTAACGTGGGTTAATTCTGGGTTGCAACAGTGTAGTATCTGCCATCAACACGCTAAGAAGAAGAAGGGATTTGTGGTTTTCAGTATATTGTAATTTTGGCGATGGGCTGACAACCTGTCACTGCAGCAATATACCTACAAATCTATCTTAAATAACCCTCAAACCTTTGTCACACGTGGCGGAACGACCTTTGTTTTATTTTATAAAATAAATAACGTCGAAATATTTATAATATTTCGACGAAGCAATAACGTCGAAATATAATATATGGTCGTAAACGACCTAATCAAAGGTCGTTGTGCCACGTCTGACAAAGGTTTGAGGGTTATTTAAGATAGATTTGTAGGCTAATAAATTTTAATGAATTTAAAATATTGAGTGCTATAAATTGTATATGGTAAGTAATCTACTCTAAATTCATTCTACATTAATTTAAGTTTATTTTTGTATTTCTTGTTTTTTGTGTACAATAAAGTGTTTTACTTACTTACTTACTTACTTACTAAATCTTAATACTGGTACTTGGTTATTTACTAAGGCGTTCATTATGCTAGAATTTTTAACTGTCATGTGTCATAATCATAACGCACGAATTTGCTGCTGAACCTTAAGTGTTTTTCCTAGTATAAAGTATTCATTACAAAGTGAATGTACAACTAAAGTTTAGACCTGTGTCCAGGTCACCAGTGACAGTGTTATCTGACTATAAACTGTGAAAATATGGACAAAATCCATGAAAACAATATTCTAATGACCAGTGCAATATTTAACTACCCTCATTTTTTATAACAGCTGTGTGTCATATGCCAAACGTCATTTTGACATTACTCATAGTGTTGCCATAATGAAACATTAAAAATCTGCCAATCAGTGTCGTGTTTTTTTTTATTTTATGTCAGCAGACAAGAAAAATGCAGTGACTTCTCCTAACCAAGAACAAAATGCCCACAAACCTGGTCGCGTCTTGACTCAGCGAGTCTTCCATCCCGGCCTCGGTAGACTATCGATACCCACTCGACAGAAGAAGAGTCCCGGCCTCTTTATCAGGACTCGATCAAATGAGTCTAAAAACAATACCATAGATGATAACTCTATGAACCAATCAAAAAAGCCTGCATTACCACCAAGCCCCAACGCAGCTACAGACAATGCCTCCGCCAAAATTCTCAGCAAACAATGCCTCCGCCATGGCAAATAGTACCAGCTACACCCAATGCAAAGCGTAAAAGAACCGCAACCCCTCACCACATGTAGACATCCCAGAAGCTTTGACATATCGTTTCAGTGGTCTTCCTGTCGACCAGCTAGAAAAAAACAACATTGCTCCTAAGCCAAGCAAACCTCCTCCCATCGTTTTTTACGGCATTGAAGATGAAATGCAATAAAATGAAATCTCTTTATTCGTTCTAGAGTAGTACATATTGGTGTTACAGATAACATGGCGTCCTTTCACTCAACCGTTAGGTGTACGAATATTTTGTAAATAATTATAACGACATACAATATAAATTAAATAAAACTATCAATTACAATTTTTTATTGGTCATAAATTATTGGTAAAAATGTCAAAAATGTCTATTATGAGTCTTTAAACAATAATAAAGGTTTATTAATGTCATTTTAAATATTCGTCTATTGAATAAAAACATTTCTCAATTAAATATTAAGTCAATTATCTTTTAAAAGTAGTCAGTGGAAATTCCTTAATTTCCGGGGGCAAAGCATTAAAAATTTGAATACACGTACAAAATACATTTCTCTTACGCAGATCTAAGTTAGTTCTTGGCATTATAATAAGTGTTCGTATCGCTTACTAAAACAATTCATATTTTTTCTGGTCTTAAATAGATCGGGTTGTTTTTTGACAATAATGCAAATTTCTTGTATGTTAATACACGGCAAGGTTAATATTTTTAATTGCTTAAATAAAAGCTTAGGAGCCCGATGGTGTAGTGGATAGGGCCGCTGCCTCCTGAGCGGGAGGTCGTGGTTCGAACCCCACCACGTACCAATGTGTTTTTCGATTTTCGAATTTCATATGTACGTTTATTCGGCGCTTTTTCCGTGCTTCGGAAGGCACGTTAACCGTTGGTCCCGGTTAATATCGTTTAATACCGTAGATATTAGTCGTTAAGCTATATCAGAGGTCCAGTGCTAAGCTTTGGCGGCTTGAAAACTCTGACCTAATCTACGATTGGGTCTGGTTTCCCTTCTGGGTTGCGGAGGTCAGATGGCAGTCGCTCTGTGTAAAAACCAGTACCCTCGTTCAATCACCTAGATTAGGTAGCCGACCCCGAGAAATACGGGATAAGGCTAGGATGATGATGATGATGATGCTGCTTAAATAAAAGCTTACACGATTTTCTAAAGTGTGCTCCACATAATTCCCTTACACATCTTTTTTGCGCTAAAAGACCCCTATTCGCTTTAACTGAGTTACCCCAGATTATAACGCCATATCTTAGAAACGAATGTTAGCTCGTTTCCAAGCCATGATGGACCTGAAGTGCAGCATCAAGCGATACAATTTGTTGTACACGTTTAATAGCAAATATAAATTTATCTATTTTCTTACATACTACGCTAATGTGACTTTTCCAATTACAGTTTTTATCTACTAATATTTCTAAGAATATTGTGCTATTTACTTCTTCTATATTTTGTATCATGTGTGACACGGCGAGGGTAATTTGCTGTGATTGGTATGTTTGAAATCTTATCAATTTAGTTTTATTTAAATTATTTTTTAGGTTATTTAAGTTTAACCAGTCAATCACTTCTTTTAGAGCTGCGTTTATGTCCTCATTGATGCACTCTCTGTCCCTACACTGAACAGTAATCGTGGTATTATCAGCAAACATGATAATTTTTTGATTGACTGACTTTGGTAAGTCATTGATGTAGATTAAAAATAGCAGAGGACCGAGAATGCTTCCTGGAGGAACCCCATATCTGTTACATTTAAATTTTTATTGAGTCGCAGTTTTATGATTATTTTCTTCGAAAACAATTTCAGTGCACTGCATTCTGTTTTTTAATAAGACTCTATCCATAACAACGGTGGACCTTTTATTCCATACCGATTTAATTTGACTACGAGTGTCTCATGATATACAAAATCAAAAGCCTTAGTCATAAGAACATGCCTGCAACGGATATCATTTGATCAACACTATCTGTGATCGATTTTATGTGAGAAAAACAAGCAAGTGAGGTTGTGTGATTTTCTCTAAATCCATACTGTTCATCATTTAGTATATGATGCTTATAAAAAAAAACACAAATGACGTCCTCAAAAACTTTCGACATAACTGGAATCAAAGTGATTGGTCTGTAATTATTCATGTCTGTGTCTTGACCTTTCTTAAATATAGGTTTGATAATTGAAACCTTCAGGCGTTCAGGAAATACGCCCTGTTCCATTGAAAGGTTAATTATGTAGCATAAAGGTCTAACAATAATATCGACGCAAAGCTTTATTACCTTCGTGCAAATGGAGTCATATCCAACTGCATTCGTATTTGCATTGGACTTTGTACTCGTATTATCCTTTTTAACTCTAAATGATCCACCGGTGTCATAAACATAGAGTTAGGTAGCATATCTATGTCAGAAAAGTCATAATTCATATTTGTATTTACTTTTTTGTCAACAATGTCAATAAAAAAACAATCTATTACAAATTTCTTTTAGTTCAATATATAATATTGAACCAAACCACTCTGCCTACCCCGCAAGGGATAAAGGCGTGATAATATGTATGTATGTAATAGTATAATTATCTACAATTTCATTTATTATTATTCTTATATCTAAGCTTACGATTTACTATATTCCATGGAGCTTTGCATTTGTTGGTAGATATATTTATATATTTAATGTTGTTTATACATTGTGAGAGATTGATAGCTGCAGTAAGAACAATTTTGTAACTTTTAAATTCACTCCGTTGTTTTTGTTTATTGTCTTTTGTATTTTGATACTTGTAGTATAATTTTCATTTCAAGATTTAAAGGAGCTATCAAAATTCGTAGAATCGGTCAGCGATAAAAGCAACTTTAAATTCCGCATTATCAACAATAATATTCTATGTATACTTGTTGATTCAGTTGAGTATAAGAAAATAATATATCTATTCCGAGAAAGCGGTCTGATTGGACATACCTTCACCCGTAAAGACCAAAAAAGCTTTTGAGTTGTCATAAAAATCCTTCACCACTCGACACCAACTTGTGCGATTACTACGGAAATTGAAGCGCCATCATTCCCTTGCCCTTATCCCATTATTTGGGGTCGGCGCAGTATGTTTTCTTCTTCCATTCATCCCTGTCAGCCGTCAGTTCGACATTAACACCTGTTTTCAACATATCATCTTTCACACAGTCCATCCATCTTTTCTTTGGTCGTCCTCTCCCAACATATCCGTCCACATTCAAATTCAATACCCTTTTACCTATATGACTTTCATCCCTCCGCATTACACATCCATACCACGCAAGCCGATTTCCTCTCATTTTATCTTTTATGAGCGCAACTTTCAAGCTTCCTCTTATGTACTCATTCCTAATCTTGTCCATTCTTGTTACTCCACACATCCATCTCAGCATTCGCATCTCAGCAGCATGAAGCTTTCTTTCATCCATCACTTTCATCGCCTAACACTCTGATCCATACATGACGACAGGTCTAATGATGCTCTTCTATATTTTCCCTTTTAGCCTAAGGGGAATTCGGGAGTCGCAAGTTGTTCCCGTGACCTGCCGCCATTTCATCCACCATGTGTTAATTCTGTGCGTAACAGCTCGGTCAATGTCGCCATCACCTTGGATTTGTGACCCGAGGTACTTGAAGTCGGAGCAGACCGGTACTACGGAAATTGAAGCAACCGGGAATAAAATAAGACGAGAAATCATTAATTCTCGCTATGGCCCAGACGAAAAACCCACCTCTACTTTCCATCTAGCAGTGAAAATAGAGGATCCATATAAAAGGAACACCATAGTCCAATGCCAACGGTGCCAGCAATACGGCCATTGCAAAAATAATTGTATGCGACCGTATTGTTGCGTCTAATGTGGTGAGGGCCACAAGACTTCTGCATGTCCAAAGAAGGACAGAAACTCACCAGCTAAATGTGCCTTGTGCGCGTGCAATCACCCTGCCAACTACAAGGGCTGCGAGGTCTATAAGGAAATACTGGCAAAAACAAACCGCAATAGACAGATTTTTTCGCGAATTCTTTTACTGTAAGAGCTATCAAATTGTGGAATTCTTTACCTATGGAAATCAAGCGGGCACCCTCTATTGCAGTTTTTAAAGAGCTTGTTAAAAAATATTTCACGTATCACGTAATGAGAGCATTAAGAAGTATGATTGGTGTGAAACTGAGTGACAGAATAAGAAATGGCGTGATAAGGGAACGTTGTGGTGTGAAAGAGGATATAGTGACAGGTATAGAAAAAGGAATGCTGAGGTGGTTTGGTCATGTTGAGAGGATGGATGAAAAGAGATTAAGTAAACAGATATACATGGCGAGTGTGAGTGGGAATGTTGGAAGGGGAAGACCTCGGCGAACGTACCGCGATCAAATCGGGGACGTTCTAGGGAAAGGTCAGGTCAGGAGTACCCTAAACTGACGAGCGTGCATGAAAAGATTGATGAATGTAGATGAAGCGAAAGAAGTTTGCAAGGATCGTAGCAAATGGAAGGACGTGATCTCTGCCTACCCCTCCGGGAAAGAGGCGTGACGTTATGTATGTATGTTATGTATGTATCACGTAACGTATAATGACGCCCGCTTTTCATTCAACTCATCTGATAAAAGTCTTGCGATTGATGGCAGATACTCATAAAAAAATAAGAAAATTATGCTAGAACTTACATTTTCAAGTCAAAGATTATCACAAAGCAAGATTATAGTATCGCAGTAAGCTTATTATCTCAGCATAAGATAATGGTCTTATATACCTTTCTGTACCTCTTGCCACATGTAGAATTCTTGAACAAATTCCGAGGTGCATAAATAGGGTGCTTGTATCGCAATAAACTTAATATCTAATGCTGGCTCCTATATTCCTGACTATACTTCTTGCCACATGTAGCGTTCTTGAACAGATTCCGCGGTGCATTTTACGCGACACTGAGGCGGAGTAAGTGGCTTCGCTCCCACCGAATCCCGCGCACATCTGCAATGCCAAAGAGGGCGCTTGTATCGCAGTAAGCTTATTATCGTGGGATGGCGTACTTGCCAGTGTTGTACTTTGCCTACATGTTTTTATCATTCGAGCAACAATAAAGAATTTCTCTTGTCCCCATCTACATAGGTATATAATCTGTCTAGAAGTGACAAAGACTGAGTTGAGGATAGAGTAAACCCGCTTACCTAAAATCTGTCACTTCATTTTCACACATAAACATTTAAAAAACTTACTTACTTCCATGCTGGCACGGGAGCGAGAGAAAAATATAAAATGTGCGAGCTGCATTTCCTCCCGGGCATGCTGAAAAAAACAGCTGAGGGATCACTGGGTTTCACTATATTGTAGTTTAGGTAATGGACTGACAAACTGACACTACAGCAATATACCTACAAATCTATATTAAATACCGCAGACCGGCGGAACGACCTTTGTTTATGTCGTTTACACTCTGCCTCCCCATTAGGGAGTAAAGGGTGACTATATTATGTATGTGTGTACATTTAAAAAATGATCACTGCTGGTCTCTTTGGTGGAAAAATGTTCGCATCCCAAGCAGGCCTTGGCGAAGTCCTCATTATCGCCTTAGAAGGATTTAAAGCAAATAGCCGGGTGGGCAAGCCTGGAATGCCAGGATGTAGATAGATAGATAGATAAACTCTTTATTGCGCATAAATCGTACAATTCGGAAAAACTTGAAAATAACAGTGTGCGCAAAGGCGGCCTTATCGCTTCATGCGATATCTTCCTGACAACCCTGCATTTAATAAAGAAAAAAATACATAGCAAGTAGCTGCGGCAATATTAAAGAAATGAAACATCAATGTACTGTTATAACATACTCGTAGAATATATCTATTGCAGAAGACATTATTGAGACCTGTTTCTTTTCAATGTTTATGTTACTAAGTAACAATTTTCAACCTGTGGGTCGCTACAGACATAAAATGAAGAATTCTCAGTTAAAAGAAAAGGTAATGGAATTAGAACATAAAAGTAAATTCCATTAGACAGAACACGGAGGTAATCAAAAGGAAAGTATTAATTAGCTCAAAAACTTTCAGTAACGGAAATTAAAAATTAAGTTCGACGAAAAAGATTATTACCAAAGAGAATTTCAATTTCGTTAATTACCTAACTTGTTTTAGTAATGATTGATATGAGTGAAGAATAAAAAAAAAGTATATCCTTGGTATTACATACATATAATCACGCATTTATCACTAATGGGGTAGGCAGACCGTAAACAACTAAAGAAAGGTCGTTCCGCCACGTCTGACAAAGTTTTGAGGGTTATTTAGTATAGATTTGTAGGTATGTTGCTGTAGTGACAGGTTGTCAGTCCAACTGCCTCCGTGGTCTAGTGGCTAGTGCTATGGACTCCTGATCTGGAGGTCCTTGGTTCGATTCCCAGGGTGGAAACACAAAGTTGATATTTGAGAATTTATAACTTTGTGATTTTTTCCTCAGTTTAGTTAGGACATTGCAGGCTGAATCACCTGATTGTCCGAAAAAGAAAAAGATTTCGTGCTTCGGAGGACACGTAAAGCCGTCGGTCCCGATCGCTGTCTTTGATAGTGGTCGTTACTCAAAATATGTCAGAGGCCTGATAGTTGTGCTACTAGGCGGTTTAAAAACTCTGACACCAGGGTTCATCGGGTCGATAAACTCGATACCCACTCGACAGAAGAAGAAGCCCAACGCCTAAATTGCCATATACTGAAACCCTCCTTGGTATTGACGTTATAAGTGAAATGAATAAAATTATAAAAGTTGAAGTCTACTTTTGGATCGACTACAGTTTCAGCCACCATCACATTTTGAAGTACTTTCTTCGGTATGAGTGCGTTGGCGGGGACAAGGAGCATAAAAAAATTGAATGCAGCTTTTCTTCCATGAACTCACTGATACTATCCCTACTATCTGAAATATTAACTGCTTCAAAATTCAGATGCGGTAAAATGGCTTTGTCACATCGTTGGCATAATGCTTCTTCCACGCTGGCCTGGGAGCGAGAGAAAAACATAGAATGTGCCAGCTGCATTTCCTCCCGGGCATGCTGTAAAAACCAGCTAAGGGATCCGAGGGTTTCAGTATATTGTAATTTAGGCGATGGTCTGACAACCTGTCACTAAGCAATATACCTTCAAATCTATCTTAAATAACCCTCAAAGCTTTGTCAGACGTGGCGAAACGACTTTTGTGTAGGTCGTTTACGCTCTGCCTACCCCATTAGGGATAAAGGCGTGACGTATGTATGTATGTTGACATAATGCCTCGTTCCTAATATATGTTACAGATCGACCGAGATTTTAATTCACTTGTCAAGTCGCAACTATAGTGGGTGTCATTGCTTTAATCGCTGTTAGGGTAACCTCGACAAAATTAAGTTTAATTTTGCCGCTTGAACAGTAATCACGGTCGTACTGTAGGCCTGATTTCATGTAGGTATGTCTTCTGAAACTACAATAAAACCATATTCCAAAGCGATTTCTTGCTTTCCACGTCACGCGGAGGTTTTGCATTGGGCTACCGAACAGTACAAAACTATAATTATCATTTAATGTTCATTGCCAAGTCAAGTAGCTATTAATGGCTATTATGATACCAGAAGGATACACGGCTACGCATTGTACATCGAACGTCGACATCGAATTTTACCTGTAGATTTATGAAACATGCCTTTGAGCTCTGTGACGGATTCTCAGCGGGCTGCAAAGAGGCTTACCGCCCCCTCTATCGTTTCAGGTAACAAGTACTCGGGAGACGGACCAGACCACAAATTTGTTTGTATTCAGGCTGCTGCTTTGGATATGACGAGTAGTTGGATAATACAATGTCATGGTGATATGATAATACATACATACGAGGGGCGGCTGATATAAAAACTACTTTGTTAAAGAAAGTTTTGAAAATCGAACTGGCCATTGCAAAATCATATTCTATATTTATTCCTTTTTCAAAATTATGACGCTTATTTTTTTTCGCTTGCTTTTGTTTTTTTGGCGCGGCTTTGATTTCACCATGTCGAAAGAAAATAGCAAAATGATGAAATTTGAGCATCGAGCAGTGATTAAATTCCTAAGTAAAGAAGAAAATACGCCTACGCAGATCAGAGAGCGCATGTTAAAGGTGTTTGGTGATTCAAGTCCTTCTGAATTCGTCATAAAGTTTTGGTCGAAGCAATTTAAACATGGCCCAGAGAGCCTGGAAGACGACACACGTAGTGGAAGGCCAATTTCTGCTGTTACCGCAGATAATGTTGAAAAGGTGAAGAACCTGATTCTTGCAGATCGGCGAATCAAGCAGTGGGAGATAGCCAGAGATGTGGGCATTAGCAAGGAACGAGTTCATGAAATTATTCACGAACATTTGGGCATGTCCAAGGTGAGCGCGCGTTGGGTCCCTAGAATGTTGACCTCCTTTGAGAAACAAAGGCGAGTAGAATGTTGTCAGGCATTTCTAGACCTGGTCAAAGGTAAAGAAGAAGAGACTATCTCTCGAATTGTGACCTGTGATGAAACTTGGATTCGCCAGTGGGATCCGGAAAGCAAACAAGAGTCAATGCAATGAAAATTTAAAGGAGAAAGCCGCCAAGGAAGTTCATGGTTCGGCCGTCGGCTGGAAAACTAATGGCCACCGTATTTTGGGATGTCGAAGGGATTTTGATAATAGATTATTTGCCTAAAAATACAACAATGAATGCTGAATAATATGCAAACTTGCTTGACCAGCTTCGTGAACAAATCAAAGAAAAGCGGAGAGGCAAACTCAGCAAAGGTGTTCTGATTTTACAAGACAATGCTCCTTTACACACAGCCTTAACGGCGAGGTCAGCCCTGAGCAAAAACGGCTTCACAGAAATTAACCATCCACCTTATAGTCCAGATCTGGCTCCCTGTGACTATTTCTTATTCAAAGATTTAAAGAAAAAATTGAGGGGTCGCAGATTTTCGACGGACGAAGAAATGAAAGAGGCTGTAACTGACCATTTTGACGAGCAAAATAAAAATTACTATTATAACGGCATGATGTCACTTATTTGCAAATGTCATAAGTGTATTTCACTTACAGGAGACTATATAGAAAAATAAAAAATAAACTAGCCATCAAAGTCTTTTCTTTCATAGAAAGGTAGATTACTTATCAGCCACCCCTCGTACATACATATAATTACGCTTTTATCCCTGATGGTGTAGGCAGAGCGTAAACGACCTAAAGGTTGTTCCGCCACATCTGACAAAGTTTTGAAGGTTATTTGTGTGTATATTGCTGTAGTGACAGGTTGTCAGCCCATTGCCTAAATTGCAATATACTAAAACCCGTGAATCCCTTAGCTGGGTTTTACAGCATGCCCGGGAGGAAATGCAGCTTGCACAGTCTACGTTTTTCTCTCGCTCCCAGTCCAACATGGAAGAACGATATGATAATAGTAGCTGCAAATACAAATACAAATAGGTCACTCCTATGAATGTTTACATGCTAACAAAAAACATTGTAGCTGCACTAAAATTCAATTTGTAGATAAGTTCACATATCTTGGATTTACAATAGATTGTAATTTTAATTGGAATTTTCATATTTGTAATCTGTGTAACAAATTAAGAGCTTTTTTAGGAAAATTTTACACATTAAGTAGGTTTGTTAATAAGAAAACTTTGTTTGTTGTATACTTTGCTTTAGCTGACTCACTTCTCAGTTATGGGCTCAGTGTGTATGGCCGTACTTTCGATACATACCTTAGTGAAATTAAAAAAATACAGGTTAGACTAATTAAGTTTTTGGTAAATAAAGATACTAAATTAATGTGTAATGGAGACTATGAACAACTGTTTGCTATTTGCAAAATACTTCCGGTAGATTATAAAGTTAAATATTTAATTGGTATTGACCATTATTATAACGATAAGTTTAAAAAAAGAAAGGAAAATAAATATAATACTCGAAGTTTAAGACAACGTAAATTAGTAATATCAAAATCAGTAAACTATTATTGAGAAAGGGTGTCAAAATATCTAGTACCAAAAATATTTAACCAGCTTCAAATATTAGGAACTGAACCTAAGTTAAGTAGTATAGGGGTATTAAAATCAAAATTAAAGGACTCACTTCTAAATGAAAGTCATTGAGCAATGTTATATTTTTATATTTATCTCTATTTAATTGTATTTTTTATTAGATACACATATATATATATATTTTTATAAGCATGCTGTTAATTTAAGGTAGGTGTAAGAAATTACATTAAGGCGTATCTCGCCATCAAACTTTTAAGTTTGGCGAGTAGATATTAGTTATAAAAATGTACTTACCTTTAGTTAAATAAATGAAAAAAAAAAAAGAATTTATTCGTTTTAGAAATTATGCATTGATTTATAGTGGAGGCACGGCTGCAAGGCAACTAAAATTCCAGATACAGCCGGATCTCAAGCTAAACCGTCTACTACTCAAGCCATTTACTTTATGATAACAATAAAATTCTGATTTTTCAATTACTTGTTATCCACGTAACGTTTTGTCTGACTGGGATTCTGAGCTCAGTGACGGATCCTCAGCGAAGAGGCTTACCATTCCCTTTATCGTTTCAACTAACAAGTACTCGGGAGACGGACTACACCACAAACTTGTTTGATTTCAGGCAGCTTTGGATATGACGGCTGGTTGGATAACTTTAATGTACTTACATATACTACAGTAAGAATAAACGTTGATGGTACCAATATAATAAAGGTGTATTGAGCTAAGTAATCAAGTTACATACATACATATAATCACGCCTTTATCCCTAATGGGGTAGGCAGAGCGTAAACGACCTAAACAAAGGTCGTTCCGCCACGTCTGACAAAGTTTTGAGGGTTATTTAAGTAGTGACAGGTTGTCAGCCCATCGCCTAAATTACAATATACTGAAACCCTCGCATCCCTTCTGCTTCTTTTCGATTCGAAATTTGCTGGTTTTTACAGCATGCCCGGGAGGAAATGCAGCTGGCACATTCTATGTTTTTCTCTCGCTCCCAGGCCAGCATGGAAGTAATCAAGTTAGACCTAAATTTTATTGGAATAATAGTTAATTGTTGTAATTAAAGTGTTTATAGTTTTTCAGTTGTAATTTTAAAAATAATACATTAAATTTGTGACAAATAAAAAGCTTAGAAATATATACCTACCCCTTTGTAGGTATACATTTCTAAGCTGTTTTCAAATCAAGGGTAGGTAAGTACCTTCCCTTGATTTGTGACTATTAATAAAATGTCGAAATAAAATAAATGCTATTCAGATATGATTAGTTACATACATACATACATACATATAATCACGCCTTTATCCCTAATGGGGTAGGCAGAGCGTAAACGACCAAAACAAAGGTCGTTCCGCCACGTCTGACAAAGTTTTGAGGGTTATTTAAGATATATTCGTAGGTATATTGCTGTAGGTGTATTGCAGGTTGTCAGCCCATCGCCTAAATTGCAATACACTGAATCCCTCGGATCCCTTAGCTGGTTTTTACAGCATACCCGGGAGGAAATGCAGCTGGCACATTCTATGTTTTTCTCTCGCTCCCAGGCCAGCATGGAAGTTTGATGAAGAATGATTAGTTACTCGTACCTTAGAAACCTTCATCATAGAAAACATGTTTACCCGATCGCACATACACTTCCCAGAAAAGTGCAAATGGATATTTTCACTACTTTCCATCGCTGTCATGATGATGAGGCGGAAAATTTCATTATTTACCAGATTTGTTTTTCTTCCATGCTGGACTGGGAGAGATAGAAAAACATAGAATGTTCCAGCTGCCCTTCCTCCCGGGCATGCTGTTAAAGTCAGCAAAAGGGACTCGAGGGTTACGTTGTATTGTAATTTAGGCGATGGGCTGACAACCTGTCACTAAAGCAATAGATATTACAATCTAAAATAGTCCCCTTAATTTTTGTCAGACGTGGCGAAAGCGCCTTTTACGAGGCGTTAAACGCTCTGCCTACCCCGTAAGGGATAAAGGCGTGATTTATGTATGTATGTATGTATGTATGTATGTTTATCCCAAGGCGTGAAAGGGGTGCTTTTCTCGTACATTTCATTGTGTTGTAATGACTCGACGATTTCCAAAAATATAGATTAAAGTCCGTAACATTTTGATGGGGTTCATTAAAATTACATATTTGTATGTGTAATTAATTAATTCATAATGGGAGCGGAAAGGAGAATACCTTTTGAAAATTTGATATAAATTATTCCCTTACGCTGATGGAACAGGAAGCTCGTTGATACCGAATTCAGATGCAATAGGAAATTGGATTGCAAAACCTACCATTGCTTTAGTAAGTTCGTTCGACCGGACTAAGTATTGTATTAATAAAGCAATTTCAAGATTAAGTGCTCTCAGTCTAATAAGTATTGTACTGAAATGACATGTCTGATTTAAACTCAAACTCGCTGTCACTCTTGAGAGCTGATCGTAAATAGGGGCCTTATACATAGGTTAGCCACAGGCTAGTATAATAAACATGCCCTGGATCGACTGCCACTAGGCCATCTATCCCAAAACAAGATAAAGAATTTAAAAATTGCTGGGCATTTTCTGTTAAATGAAACTAAGACCCGTACCGTATTGATAAACTTCATTTGAGACTGACAGCTAGTTTGAGTTCGTATCAGAAATGTAATTTTAGTACAATATGACCTGTCGAATCCAAACTTTATATCGCTCTCAATCTTAAGATCGCTTTATAAATACGAGCCTAAGTCGATAAAAAGCATACGAGCGATTTCTTTATACCATCATTCAGATAGTGGCAGTGGCACTAGACTGATGATTATTTTTTTATTAATAGTCGATCGAAAAGGGAAATTCCGAGTTTTGTAACCCATTTCAGAAAGGATTATGTTTCTATACTTTCTATAAATGATAACTGTAAATTTATTTATACTTTATGCACTAATGTAGGTACTATATCTCAGTAGGTATATACTCGTTTTTCTAATTCAAAGTTTATCGCCAGCAGTCAACTCTAAATTAGAAGTCTAGCGTAATAAAAAATGGCGCGTTGCGACGTACAACGTTAAAAAATTGCATTACGGCTCACCACTCCAACTACGGTTAATCTGTTGGCCCTTCGCTCGCAGGGGCACATTTTCTGCTTGATTTGCTCTGCTCTGAAACTTCTATAGAATATACCAGCAGCATTTCTATCCGGAAATAGTGTAAAAGTCAATCGAAGGTTTTCATGTAATCTGTAAACCGGCCTCTTAGTAATGCACATTCCTAGCTGAAAATAATTACCTCAGCAATTTTCAGACGTGGCGAAAGCGACTTACGGTAAGCCGTGAACGCTCTGCCAACCCCGTAAGCGATACTGCCGTGATTATTATGTATTTTTAAATTAGATGTCTAGTGTAGTAAAACGATGTACTCCGTTGAAAAATTGCATTAGGGTTTACCACTCCGACTACAGTTAATTTGTTAGTCCCTCGCTTGCCGGAGCATAATTTCTGCTTGATTTTCTGCTCTGGTCCTGGTTTCACGTCTAGATCATATTTCTTGTGGAGACTCTGAAATGCATTCTGTTTTGACTAGCTGGAGAAAATGGCGTTTTGTAGAAGTGTTCTGCTGGCCTGGGAGCGAGAGAAAAACTTAGAATGTGCCAGCTGCATTTCCTCCCGGGCATGCTGTAAAAACCAGCTAAGGGATCTGAGGGTTACAGTGTATTGCAATTTAGGCGATGGGCTGACAACCTGTCACTACAGCAATATACCAACAAATCCATCTTGAATAACCCTCAAAACTTTGTCAGACGTGGCGGAGCGACCTTTGTTTGGGTCGTTTTCGCTCTGCCTACCCCATCAGGGATACAGGCGTGACTATATGTAGAAGTGTGTGTGCAGTTTTATTCTTGTTAGGTATAGCAAATAAATATTCTAGGACAGACAGATGCCGTCTAGGCCCAATCTAAGAAACGTTTGTCTAATGGATAGTAGAATGCACTATCTGCTCAGTCCATCTCTTTCTGTTTTGCTGTAGCGCCTTGCCTGTAATTATTTTAGCAATCAAACGTTTTGAAATAGTCTCTCAAAGTGATGTACCGGGTGTAAGGGACAGCGTCCCGCAAACTGATAGGGGTTGCTCAGTCGACGACACTGAACAACATCTACCAGCAAATTCTTTCAGGAAGTGAAAAAAAATGGCTTCTCCATACTAATTTACTGATCGAGGTGGACATTTTGAACGGAAAAGCCAATTTTTATTATCACTTCCTGAAATAATTTCTTGGTGGAAGTTATTCAGTATCGTTGACTGAGCAACCCCTATCAGTTTGCGGGACGCTGTCCCTTACACCCGGTATGTATATAATGAACAGCAGCGCCGGATTTAGACTTCCGTGGCCCATAGGCAGAGCTGTGGTGAAGGCCCTCAAAACGTTGGTGGTTAACTGTTGAAAGTTTCTATTAAGATCAAGGTAAAGAAGAAAGCAACTAAATAAGTTGTCTAACACAAAATTTATTCAAAATTAAACTAGAGAAGAACGAAAATAATTTTATTTTACCTACAAGTTAAATTATTTTCGTTTGATTTTCCCATCAATAATCGTATCGTCGAAGTCTAATTCCCTCAAAACCACTCTAAACTCAGGAGAGTTAAAAAAAATAATCTGTCTTCGGTCATGGAACTTCGGACTTTCTTTAGCTGTGTTCTGAGCTGTGCCCTCGATTTCGTACGCGCGGTTTGTATGGAAAACACGCAGTGTCGAACTACGCGCAGAAAAGCTTTTTCAGTATGTTCGACACTGCGTGTTTTCCATACAAACTGGGGAACTTACTCAATATTAGAATGGTTTGCGTAATTATTTCTAACCTAGGGTGGACACCAGATAATTAAAAAAACTCAGTCAAATAAAAAGTCCCTTTAATAAATATTTTTTATAAAAATATTCAATGTACAGACACGACCCTTCTAGAGATTTATTATATGTATAGATAAGCTTCAGTTTTGAAAAGGATCTTTCAGCTCTACAATTTGTTACCATAGCGTGAGATAAATTCTCAGAATTACCTCAACGTTGGGAAACCACTCTTTAACATTGTTTTTACACAACAATTTTTACATCCATCTCTTATGAGAGATGCTAATCTTTTCTCTTCTCTTCAAATTCTTCATACTGAACTATAAATAGTTGTAAATACGGCACTGATGAACAGTGTGTGTCCTCCGTATAAAGCGATCCATTCAACCATTGATCCATTCAGCCATCGAAAATAAAATATAAGGCGCTGTACGCATAGGCTATGTTATAGCTAATAATGGAAACATTTTACTCTTAATATTCAATTTCAGTTATAACTTAAGTAAAGAAAAACTCTTCAGAAACATGACAAAGAGAAGACTGTACACTGTAAAATATTCCATCGTCCAGGGTTCGTCTGAGGACTAAAGCTCCCTGCACACTGTAGTCGTAGCTACTACCTACTACCTAGCTAGCTTCTTAGTCCTCCGTAAGACTCTTATGGCCGTCTGTACCCGACTTTAGGACCTCACGTTTTAAATTTCTATTCACCTGTATAATCGGATTTCCGACCATTTTGCTCGTTGCATATAAGTCTTTTAAATTGTGGGCGGATTTCTGCTAGGTCTTATATTTTTATGCTTTCTACATGGATGACGTAAATCGTGTAGGTGTGACTGGTACTTATAATAATATTACAGATTACATATGATGGTATACCTACCAACAAAGCAACGTTAAGGTACATATTTCTTCACCTATCAAATTGGTTATCGATTCGCTGAACGACCCGACAAACCTTAGGCTCGTATTTATAAATGGATTTGACAGGCCAGTTTGTACTGAAATTACATTTCTGATACGAAATCAAACTCGCTCTCACTCATGAGCGCTGATTATAAATACGGCCCCTAGTGCGAAAAAGCCACAATGTTAAATTAGATTCAGGAAGACATGCGTGCTTAACTCGATACAAAAATATTCATACCATGAAAACAAAATCCCGGCAACTGTACATAATTTATTTATGAAAATGAGTATATTTCCATTCTAAAACTGTCTAGTCTACATCGGTGAAATATGCCAGTGGTTCTGAAAGTGTGCGGTGGTCGTGACCGGACTGCACCGCTCCGGCTGGTCTGGTGACGATATTCATATTTCACTGATATCGGCACATCGCACGTACGGCGATGCATACTTACTGGCTGGAATAAGAGACTGTGCATGTGCATACTCGGCAAAAAAAAGTAAATGTCAAGTTTTTTTATATGTATTTTTTTTTCGTTTGTTTTAAATTTCGTGTTACGACTAAGTTTTAAATTGTTGAAGGTTTTTCAGTTGAAAAGCGAAATCTATTTATAATACGGTCATTTCAACTGCCTTCGTGGTCTAGCGGTCAGAGCTAAGGGCTTACGATCCGGAGGTCCTGGTTTCGATTCCCAGGGGGGACACAAAGCGTCAATTTATCATTATGAGGTTTTTCCCAGTTTGTTAAGGACATTGCAGGCAGAATAAAGGCGACGTTAGGCCGTCAGTCCCGGTCGCTGTCTTTGATAGTGGTCGTTACTCAAAACCATGTCAGGCCTAATAGCTGTGCTACTAGGCGGTTTGAAAACTCGAGAATCCACTTGCTAAAAAGAAGACCAAGTACATAGTGATTGGCATTATACTATTAAATGTATTTTTATAATAATGTGTATGAATAATTCAAAGTGCCAATAACTGTACCTACCATACAGTCCCTGCCCTTACGAAAGTGAGTAGACTGAGTGCTTTACTGTGTAAAATAGTAGTGGAATAAAATGGAAATTCAAAGAAACGTCTCTTCTTGCATACAATTAGTGAACGTGGATACGATAGAATACCTCCACATAACTAGCAAACATTTCATGAGACGCTTTATGAGACAAGCAAAAAGAAAAGTCGTTATAAATGCTGAAGAAAACGCGAATTTAAAGTAGAGAGAATTTTATACGACGAAAGATGCAGTGACGGTAATTTATGGGAATATGTTTTATGTTTAAAATTCATAGAAAATGTTATTTTGGGTTTTAGTTACAGATAATTGTATCAGAACAATACATATTACTACGTTATACATACATATCACGCCTTTATCCCTAATGGCAGGGCGTAAACGACCTAAACAAAGTCGTTCCGCCACGTCTGACAAGGTTTTGAGGGTTATTTAAGATAGATTTGTAGGTATATTGCTGTAGTGACAGGTTGTCAGCCCACCACCTAAATTACAATATACTGAAACCCTCAGATCCCTTAGCTGGTTTTTACAGCATGCGCGAGAGGAAATGCAACTGGCATACTCTATGCTTTTCTCTCGCTCCTTGGCCAGCATGGACGATTTGGATACCACGTTATGCTAAAGGTATATATTGCAGAGCCACGTAGTAATTCTATATTAAATGGTCAGCCTGAGTTCTGACACCTATTGTGTATTCCATCTTGGTTGTATTTTTTTGATCGCTAGATTAATAGTAATATAGACAAGGTGTTATGAATGTATCCAGTTCCTGGTTTTTCTATGGTCTAATGTATTTTTTTGCCTGTGACTTTTTTGGTAATAAATTAAGGACACCGATTTCCGGTGATAGCGGCCAATCTACCAGAGATCGGCCAACTGCGCAGGACTAGTTTTTAGTGCCCAATTGTTTGCGCTACACACAGGTGCACTCTCTATTCCTTCAATCTCTTCAATCTCTTATTCTGATGGGACAGATTGACTGACACGACCAGAGAGAAATTAGGCGCGGGACCGATTATTTACATGCCAATCCTACAGCATAGATTATCTTACAGCAATGTCCTAACCAAACTAGAAACAACAGCACAAAGTCTTTGTTCCCCGCCGGGAATCAAACCTGGGACTTTCAGGTCGAGAGCTCATGGGTCAGACTGCTAGACTACGGAGGCAGGAGTAAAATGGTTTACGTAGTAGTTAAACACACTGCTCTCCATGTATTGATGTGCGTAGTGCATCAGGCATGATGCTGATAGGATGTATTATGATGATAGTTTTATCTCACGACTGCCGCTTTGCCATACTTGTTTATGTAAATGTAACGCGTATTGCCTAAGGCGATCCACACATTGAGCTCCGCGCTACGTCACGTAGCGCAGATCTTGTTTATGTTCCATTGTTCAAACCAACCATAACCAACTGCTCTGTGGTTGAAACAGTGGAACATATACCATATCTGCGCTACGCGACCTAGCGCAGAGCTCAATGTGAGCACCGCATTAGTGTGCGTGAGTTTGCCATAGTAATCCTGTAGTTATGCACACAAGGGCGCGTGTCCGAGCGCACAACCACAAGGGCCGAGCGGCAGTCGTAAGATACAACAACTATACCTATTGGCATCATTCGCACTGGCCATATTATCACACGATACGTGACCTTGACTATGGCCCAGCCAGGTAAAAAAAGACCTGTCATGAAGAAGAACAGACAAAGAATAAGAGGTATTCTTTTCCTGGCTGACGTATCGTGCGAATATTGACAGTGCGAACGATGTCATTTAACATCCATCGACAATCAAAAAGTAGTAAATTTTCTTCAGAGTGGGCCTTCTACGCACTTCTTCCTATTTTCTGTTCACACAATATCTCACTTGAACTTAAATTGATATTTTAAATTGAATATCTCCTTCCCTTTGCCGAGTCTGTAAACCCATTTGCCTACAGCCCGGAGGGTCGAATCCATACAACCGTCTGTTGCATACTATTACGGTAACTAACACACATGTTGTAAGGATTATGCTAGTATTGCAACTATGAGGATTTCAATCGCTTGCAATCCTTAGAGCAATATTGTGTTGTATTTCAATCCGTTAGGTTCATATATAGCTATGTATAAGATCTTTGAGTAAATATGAATAGTAATATAAGGAGAAACCAATGTAGCGCTTAACATTCTTTACTGCAGCTGCAGGTATCCTACAACTTCCATGCTGGACTGGAAGCGAGGGAAAAACAGAATTGTGCCAGCTGCATTTCCTCCCGGGCATGCTGTAAAAAATAGCTAAGGGATCCGAGGGTTTCAGTATATTGTATTTTAGGTGATGGGCTGACAACCTGTCACTTCTTCTTAGCGTGTGGATTATCGAGTCGAAAGATCCGATGGCCTGTCACTAAATCTGTATTAAATAATCCTCAAAACTTTGTCAGACGTGGCGGAACGAGCTTTGGTTAGATCGTTTACGCTCTGCCTACCCCATTAAGGATAAAGGCGTGATTATATGTATATATTCTGAAACTCGACCAGAAGTCTTTATCTAATCCAGAGTAAGGGTAGACGAATCCTGTGAACCTGGAGCCGTATTATTTAACCACTCGAAAGGAATTCGCATACGAAAGTCTAACATTCGCATGGTGAAATTGTATGAAAATCGCATGCGAAAGTTACTCTACATTTGTATCCGATTGATTCAAAAATAAGGCTCCTGTGCCTTCAACAATTAACACTTTACCATACTACTAGAGTGTTACAACGTGAAACCTCGTGTACATACATGTTGATGACCGCGCCGGTCCGTGTGAACGTGTTAACGGTAAGTGGGGTGTTAAGGTGAAGGGGCAACTCGTAAATAGAGCGAGCCGTTATGACGCTGGTTTAGTGCTTCTTTGTCATTCCTTGCCGGCTTCCGTGTCCAGGTCATGTTGACAGGTGACAATTTTGCTGTAATTTTTTTTTTTATTTTCGACCCGCCCCGGCTTCGCACGGATATTATCAGTGTTTCACTACTATATTATGCATGTATCATACATATAAACCTTCCTCTTGAATCACTCTATCCATTAAAAGAAACCGCATCAAATCCGTTTCGTAGTTTTAAAGATTTATGCATATATAGGGATATAGGGACAGAGAAAACTACTTTGTTTTATACTATGTAGTGATAAAAGACTAGCTTTCTGTCAGCGGTCTTACCCGCTGCCAAAGAAAATTATTAAAAAATAATAATAAATATAAGTCCCGTATGGTAGAGTATTACCTTCTATAAAAAGAAGAGAAAAACGAAAGTAGAAATAAATATAATTTTAACTAACGCTAAAAAAAAACGGAGCACTAGGGGGCGGGGGAGCCCCCGATTTGAAATGTTACCTCACCTCGTCTCCCCCGCGCCGGGTACGCGAGCCGTTTCGACTATGGCGGCACACACACACAAGCCCACTTCAAACCTGTACGAACATGTTATTGCGCAAGTAGTATGAAAATCAGCGGCTTGTATGGAGTGCACGCCCTGTGCCGCTGCTAAATAAATTTTCCTTTGGGAATGGTGTGGTGTAATTTACCGCAGTAAAAATTAGCTTATTTTACTTCGGGTGAACGTAGCTGCTCTTTATGACGGTAAAAGAATTTTCATTTTTTAAACACTTTTCACAATTTTTAATCGGCCCAGTAGTTTTTGAAGTTATTCGTTACAAACACACTCAAAAATCCAAAAATACAAATCTTTCCTCTTTGTACTATTAAACATTATACTTACTATAGACAGAATATCATTCGTCCGCAGGTGAGAGGTACCTGTTGGTAAGAGACAAATGATATTTCAGGATGACAAGGTATTTTAGGTGTTCGCTAGATGTATTTTCGATAAATTACCTTGTGATCTCGGGATATAATATCCTCGATCATGACATCTGCGTACTTCCGAGGGCACGTTAAGCCGTCGGTCCCGTTCGATATCTTGATAGTGGTCGTTACAGAAACCATGTCAGAGGATTATTAGCTGTGCTATTAGGCGGTTTAAAAACTCTCTTTCACGTTTTCTCACGTTTTCAGACTCGATACCCACACGTGAGAAGAAGATGAAATCTCAGATGTATTAAGGCCCGTAATTATGATTAGCTCTCAAGAGTGACAGCAAGTTTGAGTTTGCATCAGAAATGTCATTTCAGTACAAAACGGCCTGTTTAATCCATACTTAATATTATTCTCAATCTTGAGATCGCTTTATAATTATACGAGCCTATGTACGTAACAAATTGATTATTATTATCCACACAGTCTGTGTTAGACACTTGTCAGTTAATTATACTGACATAACTATTAATAATTTAAGTCACAATTACGTTCCAAATTTTAGTAGTTATCTGTTCAAGCTACTGTTGAGATGGAAGTACTATCATAATTGACTTCCAACTTGTTAAAGCTACCTGCGAAAGCTTCAAAACTTGCAAAATTAGTTAAAACAAGACTTTATAGCCCATAAGGGCTGAGCTTTACTCGTGAATTTTTTTTTTTATTTTAAAATTCGACGAAGCGTGATATTGATTCCATCAGTCAAAGGAAACTTGAGTGGAATTAGCGCCACGAAAGAAAAAATACGATGTATGACAACAAAGAGCTGTTATAATTGAAAATACTGTATATCTTTCCGTGGAGTAGCTCAGCTCAGTTTGTTGAATTACTTTTGGAAATAATTACAAATAGCTGTTTTCGTTTTTGTGACGTCCTAGTAATTTAAAAGATCGAGTTTGGTAATTTCAATGCATATCCAAAGAAAGGCGTTTTTCCACAAGTAGTTAATAAAATAATATAAAAGTTGTTTGAAGTTTTGCATTGTGAACCTACTCTGCCTTCTATCCAAAGTACAAAGTTTACTAACATTACACCGTAGTGATGTCGTTTTAAATGGCCCCTAACCGGACTAAAGCTTTGACAGCTGTAAAATTGGTAACCTGTTGGCTCTAACCGTCATAATCTCCTCACGAGTGATTTAAAATTCTTTTACGTGACGTCAGTTTGGAACCAGACCACGTTGCACCGTCTGGAAGTTGATCCGAAACGGCTGAGCATAATCTCCTGGCTTCCAGGGATCTTCCAAAGTCAACAACTTATTATTAATAAGGCGCCAGTTCATTATACAGCCTGCCTTGTCCCCTACTATGATTTATGGGACATTTAACTTTTATGGTAGTGCTAAGTGGCCTGCCGCCTTTCAGGGGAAACTCATCTCGGATAATGTAAGCTGAAAAGTTAAACAAATTGTCTTCTAGCTTGCACCCTCGTAAAACCTCTTTCGGTCCGACGGCGTGGGGGTATCGTTAAATTAAAATAAAAACGCTCGGGCATAAAACTTAGGTATCAGTTTTGTGACAAAGTTTCAGACTGTGCCTCAAGCGGATTCAATATTGTTCTTCTTAGCGTAGTTTATACAAAGAATATTTAAAGAGGTGCAGACAGAAATCAGATTGGTTGCCCACAATGCCCACCAGCTGATATTGGCATCTATTCGCTGCAGTATTCTAGCACAGCAAATCGCGTGTATTTTATAGGAACCTAATACGGAATGATTCATGACATGAGTCAGTAATTTTTCTGGCTTCTATGCCTTTCCAAAAACAATAGTATATTAATGAACGGGGCTGGAAGTCATCAAATGCATATGCATTTGATGCTTAAACCCGAGGTAAGTACTATGCTTTACATATCGAATGAACAATACGTTTTTAACATTGCGAATTTAGCCGTCACAAATATCGCCACTTGAGTGAGATAATTATTTAATTTGAAAGTAGATATTTTGTGTAATATACTGACTGTTTGTCTGACTAACCTAAGTTATGAGATTATTAAAACCACAGAGTAAACATTTCATATCCTATGTTTATTTTTTAGAGCCTTATTCCATGTTCTATGCAATATACGTAGATTGTACGAGCCAGTTTGATATTTAAAATAAAACTCAACTCAAATTCGTATAGAAGCTGTTTGAAAATTAGATTTCAATTCGATTCATTATCCGATTCCGAGAGGTTAGAATAACATACATACATATAATCACGCTTTTATCCCTAATGGGGTAGGCAGAGCGCAAACTACCTAAATAAAGGTCGATTTGTAGGTACATTGCCGTAGTGACAGGTTGTCAGCCTATCGCCTATATTACACAATATACTGAAACCCTCGGATCCCTTAGCTGGTTCTTACAACATACCCGGGAGGAAATGCAGCTGGCACATTCTATGTTTTTCTCTCGCTGCCAGTCCAGCATGGAAGGTATTGAATGAATAATCTAAATAATACATATATATACCAGTGGCGAAGGGTGAATTTTATCGATTAGGAAGCCGGAGTAAAAAACAAATACTTAATTACTCCGTATATTTCCTTTTTAAGTTCTACATTAATATCCAAAAAGACAGTTTCGCTGCCTAACAAGACAACAAAGATAGATAAACCATTTGCTTAAGATAAGAAAACAAATACCTACCATTTGGATGATTTGAAAAGGGTAGCCGACGGTAATCGTGTTATATGAAGCCTTCGCCACTGATACATACTTAGGTAATATGCATATGCATATAATGACGCCTTTATCAATGATGGGGTAGGCAGAGCGTAAACGACCTAAACGAAAGGTCGTTCCGCCACGTCTGACAAAGTTTTGAGGGTTATTTAAGATAGACTTGTAAGTATATTGCTGTAGTGACAGGTTGTCAGCTTATCGCCTAAATTGCAATATACGAATATAGAAACCCTCGGATCTCTAAGCTGGTTTTTACAGCATGCCCGGGAGGATATGCAGCTGGGACATTCTATGTTTTTCTTTCACTCCCAGTCCAGCATGGAAGAGATATAATATAAGTCCTGGTGTTTTATAAACTAGGTCTTATATTTTTATGCTTTCTACATGGATGACGTAAATCGTGTAGGTGTGACTGGTACTTATAATAATATTACAGATTACATATGATGGTATACCTACCAACAAAGCAACGTTAAGGTACATATTTCTTCACCTATCAAATTGGTTATCGATTCGCTGAACGACCCGACAAACCTTAGGCTCGTATTTATAAATGGATTTGACAGGCCAGTTTGTACTGAAATGACATTTCTGATACGAAATCAAACTCGCTCTCACTCATGAGCGCTGATTATAAATACGGCCCCTAGTGCGAAAAAGCCACAATGTTAAATTAGATTCAGGAAGACATGCGTGCTTAACTCGATACAAAAATATTCATACCATGAAAACAAAATCCCGGCAACTGTACATAATTTATTTATGAAAATGAGTATATTTCCATTCTAAAACTGTCTAGTCTACATCGGTGAAATATGCCAGTGGTTCTGAAAGTGTGCGGTGGTCGTGACCGGACTGCACCGCTCCGGCTGGTCTGGTGACGATATTCATATTTCACTGATATCGGCACATCGCACGTACGGCGATGCATACTTACTGGCTGGAATAAGAGACTGTGCATGTGCATACTCGGCAAAAAAAAGTAAATGTCAAGTTTTTTTATATGTATTTTTTTTTCGTTTGTTTTAAATTTCGTGTTACGACTAAGTTTTAAATTGTTGAAGGTTTTTCAGTTGAAAAGCGAAATCTATTTATAATACGGTCATTTCAACTGCCTTCGTGGTCTAGCGGTCAGAGCTAAGGGCTTACGATCCGGAGGTCCTGGTTTCGATTCCCAGGGGGGACACAAAGCGTCAATTTATCATTATGAGGTTTTTCCCAGTTTGGTAAGGACATTGCAGGCAGAATAAAGGCGACGTTAGGCCGTCAGTCCCGGTCGCTGTCTTTGATAGTGGTCGTTACTCAAAACCATGTCAGGCCTAATAGCTGTGCTACTAGGCGGTTTGAAAACTCGAGAATCCACTTGCTAAAAAGAAGACCAAGTACATAGTGATTGGCATTATACTATTAAATGTATTTTTATAATAATGTGTATGAATAATTCAAAGTGCCAATAACTGTACCTACCATACAGTCCCTGCCCTTACGAAAGTGAGTAGACTGAGTGCTTTACTGTGTAAAATAGTAGTGGAATAAAATGGAAATTCAAAGAAACGTCTCTTCTTGCATACAATTAGTGAACGTGGATACGATAGAATACCTCCACATAACTAGCAAACATTTCATGAGACGCTTTATGAGACAAGCAAAAAGAAAAGTCGTTATAAATGCTGAAGAAAACGCGAATTTAAAGTAGAGAGAATTTTATACGACGAAAGATGCAGTGACGGTAATTTATGGGAATATGTTTTATGTTTAAAATTCATAGAAAATGTTATTTTGGGTTTTAGTTACAGATAATTGTATCAGAACAATACATATTACTACGTTATACATACATATCACGCCTTTATCCCTAATGGCAGGGCGTAAACGACCTAAACAAAGTCGTTCCGCCACGTCTGACAAGGTTTTGAGGGTTATTTAAGATAGATTTGTAGGTATATTGCTGTAGTGACAGGTTGTCAGCCCACCACCTAAATTACAATATACTGAAACCCTCAGATCCCTTAGCTGGTTTTTACAGCATGCGCGAGAGGAAATGCAACTGGCATACTCTATGCTTTTCTCTCGCTCCTTGGCCAGCATGGACGATTTGGATACCACGTTATGCTAAAGGTATATATTGCAGAGCCACGTAGTAATTCTATATTAAATGGTCAGCCTGAGTTCTGACACCTATTGTGTATTCCATCTTGGTTGTATTTTTTTGATCGCTAGATTAATAGTAATATAGACAAGGTGTTATGAATGTATCCAGTTCCTGGTTTTTCTATGGTCTAATGTATTTTTTTGCCTGTGACTTTTTTGGTAATAAATTAAGGACACCGATTTCCGGTGATAGCGGCCAATCTACCAGAGATCGGCCAACTGCGCAGGACTAGTTTTTAGTGCCCAATTGTTTGCGCTACACACAGGTGCACTCTCTATTCCTTCAATCTCTTCAATCTCTTATTCTGATGGGACAGATTGACTGACACGACCAGAGAGAAATTAGGCGCGGGACCGATTATTTACATGCCAATCCTACAGCATAGATTATCTTACAGCAATGTCCTAACCAAACTAGAAACAACAGCACAAAGTCTTTGTTCCCCGCCGGGAATCAAACCTGGGACTTTCAGGTCGAGAGTTCATGGGTCAGACTGCTAGACTACGGAGGCAGGAGTAAAATGGTTTACGTAGTAGTTAAACACACTGCTCTCCATGTATTGATGTGCGTAGTGCATCAGGCATGATGCTGATAGGATGTATTATGATGATAGTTTTATCTCACGACTGCCGCTTTGCCATACTTGTTTATGTAAATGTAACGCGTATTGCCTAAGGCGATCCACACATTGAGCTCCGCGCTACGTCACGTAGCGCAGATCTTGTTTATGTTCCATTGTTCAAACCAACCATAACCAACTGCTCTGTGGTTGAAACAGTGGAACATATACCATATCTGCGCTACGCGACCTAGCGCAGAGCTCAATGTGAGCACCGCATTAGTGTGCGTGAGTTTGCCATAGTAATCCTGTAGTTATGCACACAAGGGCGCGTGTCCGAGCGCACAACCACAAGGGCCGAGCGGCAGTCGTAAGATACAACAACTATACCTATTGGCATCATTCGCACTGGCCATATTATCACACGATACGTGACCTTGACTATGGCCCAGCCAGGTAAAAAAAGACCTGTCATGAAGAAGAACAGACAAAGAATAAGAGGTATTCTTTTCCTGGCTGACGTATCGTGCGAATATTGACAGTGCGAACGATGTCATTTAACATCCATCGACAATCAAAAAGTAGTAAATTTTCTTTAGAGTGGGCCTTCTACGCACTTCTTCCTATTTTCTGTTCACACAATATCTCACTTGAACTTAAATTGATATTTCAAATTGAATATCTCCTTCCCTTTGCCGAGTCTGTAAACCCATTTGCCTACAGCCCGGAGGGTCGAATCCATACAACCGTCTGTTGCATACTATTACGGTAACTAACACACATGTTGTAAGGATTATGCTAGTATTGCAACTATGAGGATTTCAATCGCTTGCAATCCTTAGAGTAATATTGTGTTGTATTTCAATCCGTTGGGCTCATATATAGCTCTGTATAAGATCTTTGAGTAAATATGAATAGTAATATAAGGAGAAACCAATGTAGCGCTTAACGTTCTTTACTGCAGGTATCCTACAACTTCCATGCTGGACTGGAAGCGAGGGAAAAACAGAATTGTGCCAGCTGCATTTCCACCCGGGCATGCTGTAAATAACAGCTAAGGGATCCGAGGGTTTCAGTATATTGTATTTTAGGTGATGGGCTGACAACCTGTCACGTCTTCTTCTTAGCGTGTGGATTATCGAGTCGAAAGATCCGATGGCCTGTCACTAAATCTGTATTAAATAATCCTCAAAACTTTGTCAGACGTGGCGGAACGAGCTTTGGTTAGATCGTTTACGCTCTGCCTACCCCATTAGGGATAAAGGCGTGATTATATGTATATATTCTGAAACTCGACCAGAAGTCTTTATCTAATCCAGAGTAAGGGTAGACGAATCCTGTGAACCTGGAGCCGTATTATTTAACCACTCGAAAGGAATTCGCATACGAAAGTCTAACATTCGCATGGTGAAATTGTATGAAAATCGCATGCGAAAGTTACTCTACATTTGTATCCGATTGATTCAAAAATAAGGCTCCTGTGCCTTCAACAATTAACACTTTACCATACTACTAGAGTGTTACAACGTGAAACCTCGTGTACATACATGTTGATGACCGCGCCGGTCCGTGTGAACGTGTTAACGGTAAGTGGGGTGTTAAGGTGAAGGGGCAACTCGTAAATAGAGCGAGCCGTTATGACGCTGGTTTAGTGCTTCTTTGTCATTCCTTGCCGGCTTCCGTGTCCAGGTCATGTTGACAGGTGACAACTTTGCTGTAATTTATTTTTTACTATCGACCCGCCCCGGCTTCGCACGGAAATTATCAGTGTTTCACTACTATATTATGCATGTATCATACATATAAACCTTCCTCTTGAATCACTCTATCCATTAAAAGAAACCGCATCAAATCCGTTTCGTAGTTTTAAAGATTTATGCATATGTAGGGATATAGGGACAGAGAAAACTACTTTGTTTTATACTATGTAGTGATAAAAGACTAGCTTTCTGTCAGCGGTCTTACCCGCTGCCAAAGAAAATTATTAAAAAATAATAATAAATATAAGGCTCGTATGGTAGAGTATTACCTTCTTTAAAAAGAAGAGAAAAACGAAAGTAGAAATAAATATAATTTGAGCTAACGCTATAAAAAGGGGCACTAGGGTGCGGGGGAGCCCCCGATTTGAAATGTTACCTCACCTCGTCTCCCCCGTTACGCGAGCCGTTTCGACTATGGCGGCACACACACACAAGCCCACTTCAAACCTGTACGAACATGTTATTGCGCAAGTAGTATGAAAATCAGCGGCTTGTATGGAGTGCACGCCCTGTGCCGCTTCTAAATAAATTTTCCTTTGGGAATGGTGTGGTGTAATTTCCCGCAGTAAAAAGCAGCTTATTTTACTTCGGGTGAACGTAGCTGCTCTTTATGACGGTAAAAGAATTTTTGAAATCGGCCCAGTAGTTATTCGTTACAAACACACTAAAAAATCCAAAAATACAAATCTTTCCTCTTTGTACTATTAAACATTATACTATAGACAGAATATCATTCGTCCGCAGTTGAGAGGTACATGTTGGTAAGCGACAAATGATATTTCAGGATGACAAGGTATTTTAGGTGTTCGCTAGATGTATTTTCGATAAATTTCCTTGTGATCTCGGTATATAATGTCCTCGATCATGACATATGCGTGCTTCCGAGGGCACGTTAAGCCGTCGGTCCCGTTCGATATCTTGATAGTGGTCGTTATAGAAACCATGTCAGAGGATTATTATTAGCTGTGCTATTAGGCGGTTTAAAAACTCTCTTTCACGTTTTCTCACGTTTTCAGACTCGATACCCACACGTGAGAAGAAGAAGATGAAATCTCAGATGTATTATGGCCCGTAATTATGATCAGCTCTCAAGAGTGACAGCAAGTTTGAGTTTGTATCAGAAATGTCAATTCAGTACAAAACGGCCTGTTTAATCCATACTTAATATTATTCTCAATCTTGAGATCGCTTTATAATTATACGAGCCTATGTACGTAACAAATTGATTATTATTATCCACACAGTCTGTGTTAGACACTTGTCAGTTAATTATACTGACATAATTATTAATAATTTAAGTCACAATTACGTTCCAAATTTTAGTAGTTATCTGTTCAAGCTACTGTTGAGATGGCAGTACTATCATAATTGACTTCCACCTTGTTAAAGCTACCTGCGAAAGCTTCAAAACTTGCAAAATTTGTTAAAACAAGACTTTATAGTCCATAAGGGCTGAGCTTTACTCGTGAAATTTTTTTTTTATTTTAAAATTCGACGAAGCGTGATATTGATTCCATCAGTCAAAGGAAACTTGAGTGGAATTAGCGCCACGAAAGAAAAAATACGATGTATGACAACAAAGAGCTGTTATAATTGAAAATACTGTATATCTTTCCGTGGAGTAGCTCAGCTCAGTTTGTTGAATTACTTTTGGAAATAATTACAAATAGCTGTTTTCGTTTTTGTGACGTCCTAGTAATTTAAAAGATCGAGTTTGGTAATTTCAATGCATATCCAAAGAAAGGCGTTTTTCCACAAGTAGTTAATAAAATAATATAAAAGTTGTTTGAAGTTTTGCATTGTGAATCTACTCTGCCTTCTATCCAAAGTACAAAGTTTACTAACATTACACCGTAGTGATGTCGTTTTAAATGGCCCCTAACCGGACTAAAGCTTTGATAGCTGTAAAATTGGTAACCTGTTGGCTCTAACCGTCATAATCTCCTCACGAGTGATTTAAAATTCTTTTACGTGACGTCAGTTTGGAACCAGACCACGTTGCACCGTCTGGAAGTTGATCCGAAACGGCTGAGCATAATCTCCTGGCTTCCAGGGATCTTCCACCGTCAACAACTTATTATTAATAAGGCGCCGGTTCATTATACAGCCTGCCTTGTCCCCTACTATGATTTATGGGACATTTAACTTTTATGGTAGTGCTAAGTGGCCTGCCGCCTTTCAGGGGAAACTCATCTCAGATAATGTAAGCTGAAAAGTTAAACAAATTGTCTTCTAGCTTGCACCCTCGTAAAACCTCTTTCGGTCCGACGGCGTGGGGGTATCGTTAAATTAAAATAAAAACGCTCGGGTATAAAACTTAGGTATCAGTTTTGTGACAAAGTTTCAGACTGTGCCTCAAGCGGATTCAATATTGTTCTTCTTAGCGTAGTTCAGATAAAAGATATTTAAAGAGGTGCAGAGAGGCAGAAATTTGATTGGTTGCCCACCATCTGATATTGACATCTGTTCACTACAGTATTCTAGCACAGCAAAGAGCGTGGATCTTACAGGAACCTAATACGGAATGATTCATGACATGAATCAGTAATTTTTCTGGCTTCTATGTCTTTTCAAAAACAATAGTATATTAATAAACGGGGGCTGGAAGTCAGCAAATGCATACGAGGTTCTTGGCGTCCGAGCGCAGTGGGTTATGCATTTGATGCTTAAACCCGAGGTAAGTAGTATGCTTTATATATCGAATGAACAATACGTTTTTAACATTGCGATTTTAGATAGATAGATAGATAAACTCTTTATTGCGCATAAATCGTACAGTTTGGAAAAACTTTAAAATAACAATGTGTGCAAAGGCGGCCTTATCACTTCAAGCGATCTCTTCCAGACAACCCTGCATTTAATAAAGAAAAAATACACATAGCAATTAGCTGCGGCAACATCAAAGAAAGAACTAAACACTTAAATAACCATCAACACTTAAGATCTACATAATAATACATATTAAATACTAATATACATGGATAAACAAAAATTCCGAATATAAATAAATAATAAATTTGAAAGTAGATATTTTGTGTAATATACTGACTGTTTGTCTGACTAACCTAAGTTTTGAGATTATTAAAACCACAGAGTAAACATTTCATATAGTATGTTTACTTTTAGAGCCTTATTCCATGTTCTATGCAATATACGTAGATAGTACGAGGCGAAAATTAAATTTCGATTCGATTCATTATCCGATTCCGAGAGTTTAGAATAACATACATACATACATATAATCACGCCTTATCCCTAATGGGGTAGGCAGAGCGCAAACTACCTAAATAAAGGTCGTTTTTGAGGGTTATTTAAGATAGATTTGTAGGTACATTGCGGTAGTGACAGGTTGTCAGCCTATCGCCTATATTACAATATACTGAAACGCTCGGATCCCTTAGCTGGTTCTTACAGCATGCCCGGGAGGAAATGTAGATGGCACATTCTTTGTTTTTGTCTCGCTGCCAGTCCAGCATGGAACGCATTGAATTAATAATCTAAATATAACATATACATACCAGTGACGAAGGGTGAATTTTATCGATAAGGAAGCCGGAGTAAAAAACAAATACTTAATTACTCCGTATATCTCCTTTTTAAGTTCTACATTTATATCCAAAAAGACAGTTTCGCTGCCTAACAAGACAACAAAGATAGATAAACCATTTGCTTAAGATAAGAAAACAAATACCTTCCATTTGGATGATTTGAAAAGGGAAGCCGACGGTAATCGTGTTATATGAAGCCTTCGCCACTGATACATACTTAGGTAATATGCATATGCATATAATCACGCCTTTATCCCTGATGGGGTAGGCAGAGCGTAAACGACCTAAACGAAAGGTCGTTCCGCCAAGTCTGACAAAGTTTTGAGGGTTATTTAAGATAGACTTGTAAGTATATTGCTGTAGTGACAGGTTGTCAGCCTATCGAATTACAATATACAGAAACCCTCGAATCCGTTAGGTAAGCGACGCTGAAAACCATCTTGTATGGTATAGGATCGTAATTTGCCGGGCAATTTTCCATGATCATTCGCAAATGTTAAATTGTTTTTTTGCAGAAACTAGTGATATTTGTAATATGCCTATAATGTCTACCTTACATTGTCAATTATTTAGTTTTGTCGATCCTCGCGATGCATAATTTTAATGCACTACGAGTTTGGCTATTGATACCTATACCGGGCGACCTGCAAACTGAACAACTTTCAGAACATCCTCTCAGGAGAAGAAATCAATTTTTTTAACTCCCCATACAAAATGACATCCTTGGTCAGACATTTGTATGGAAAATATTTTTTCCGGGACGCTGTCCCTTACGTATGTAGCACTCAAATCACAATGGTAGTTTATAAAACACCAGGACTTATATTATATCTCTTCCATGCTGGACTGGGCTGCATATCCTCCCGGGCATGCTGTAAAAACCAGCTTAGAGATCCGAGGGTTTCTATATTCGTATATTGCAATTTAGGCGATAGGCTGACAACCTGTCACTACAGCAATATACCTACAAATTTATCTTAAATAACCCTCAAAACTTTGTCAGACTTGGCGGAACGACCTTTGTTCAGGTAGTTTACGCTCTGCCTACCCCATTAGGGATAAAGGCGTGATTATATGTGTATGTAAGGACTTATAAAAGTTTGTGACTGCCGTCTAAGTGGATTCAATATTGATATCCTGCAGTGCATTTATATGCAGTCAATATAGGAAAATTGAATAGACAGTGGAACGGACTTGTTTATTTAGTATCTACCCTGTATGCAGTAAACTTAAGTGTGTTTTAAAGTGACGCGTATGGATAATATTCAGATTCAATAGCACGTTGAAATATTATCTAAAACAACAAAAGCGTTTATGCGAGAAAGTATAGTCATATCAGTTATTATTTTATTGATTATTTATTATCATCAGCCCGAGGTGTCCCACTGCAGGACAAAGGCCGCCCTTCCCGTTCTTCCTTTTCTCCCTGTCATGACCCTCCTCTAACCAGTTTTGAGCGTGTACATCTAGCTCGTCTCGCCATCTTTTTTTGGGACTACCTCGTGCACGTCTCAGTATAAGAGAGACCTAGTTTGTAGTTCTTTTTGCCTAAAGCGCATCCGGCATCCTAGCGCCATGATCATAATGTGTTTAAATATATTATAGAGTACTACTTCTATTATAATTAATCATGTAAGTAGTTATTTCACGCCGTGAAATTCCCAAGTATCGAATTTGCATGCGCAAATAATTATAGTACCTATATAAAAACGTATCGCGAGCGAAGCAAGCGCGAATTTAGTAAGTTTTTAAATCAAAAGTATCAAAACTTATTTTCGGATGGACAACTATGAATCTGCGCAAATGAGATTTATCAAACCTTGGTGCCTGGTGGGATATTGGGAAGGGGTTTTAAACTCCCATATTATATTATATATATGTTTATATTCCCCCCTGGCTACGCCTATGATTTCACATAATAATAATAATGTTTACTCGTACCCGATTTCTCTCTGCCAAAATAAGAATTTTATACGAGTCCTTACGCAATTATTAGACGAGGACGGTGGTCCCAAAGGAGTTTTACGATGCGAATACCAGGACGGCAGGCTTGTTAAGAGCAGTAAGGGTCAGTTCACACCTGTACGTGACGCGACGTGACGCGGCGTGAAGCTGCATGAAGTTGCATCGCTTTGTACCACGAGAGACGGACTGCGCCGCGCGGAATTTCAGAATTCTGTCGATAAAATGACCTGTAAAGCTTTTTGCATAGTAAATATATTTTTTATACCTACTGTAGCATAATTTTAGAAAGAGTTGCGTCGTTTTTCGGTGTAGTTTGACCCTAACGACAACCTTCTAGGAAGCCTCTCAAAGATGGCCAGGTCAAAGCTTTGTGATTCGGGGACACATTTGCTCATAATATTCCTGAGCAGTGAGATAAGGCTTTTTTGTGTTGAAGGGAAAGATGACGATTATTTAATTATGTTGTAGATTGAGTTTAGTGTGGGGTTACAATAGCAGCATTAAACCATCTTCTTATGAGTTTCGTAAAAGACGGGTAAGACAGGTATTTAAGTAGTAGTGTTATTTTTGTTAATAGAAATATCAAAACAGGGTCTGTAGTGTATAGTTAAATAGCGACCCGCCCCAGCTTCGCACGAAAATTATCAGTGTTTCTCTTCTATATTATGCATGTTTTATACATATAAACCTTCCTCTTGAATCACTCTATTTATTAAAAGAAACCGAATCAAAATCAGTTGCGTAGTTTTAAAGATTTATGCATACATAGGGATATAGGGACAGAGAAAGCGACTTTGTTTTATACTATGTAGTTAAATATCTTGTACGTAGGCTTCTGAGTATAGCAAATATTTAAAAAAAAAAGAATGTACAATTCTGTACTGTAAATTCAATAAATGAAAAATCAAAATTTATTCACTAGTTCCATTTCATAAATTCTGCATTCCGAAAAAATTCTGTATGAAAAAAATAAATTTGTATTCCTACGAATAGCCGGTAAGCCCGTATTAACTACTTGCGTATAAAGTAAGTTAAATCAGAACTGAATTTATACTCAGTATTTTGGCAGTGAAAAATATAGCGAAATCGAGGTCATGAAATAAATCCAAAACGGTTTAAAAGAATGATAGGTTACTTCCATGCTGGTCTGGGAGCGAAAGAAAAACATAGAATGTTCCAGCTGCATTTCCTCCCGGGCATGCTGTAAAATCCAGCTAAGGGATCCGAGGGTTTCAGTATTTTGTAATTTAGGCGATGGGCTGACAACCTGTCACTACAGCAATACACCTAGAATTCTGTCTTAAATAACCCTCAAAACTTTGTCAGACGTGGCGGGACGACCTTTGTTTAGGTCGTTTACGCTCTGCCTACCCCATTAGGGATAAAGGCGTGATTATATGTATGTATGTATAGGTATACGAATAAAATGGAGATTGATTTAGGAGAAAATTAAATAATCATTATGTCTTACAAATAAACGATTTGATAAACAACAAATACCTTATAATAGGTATCTACACAGTAGGTACTTGGAAACAAAAACATAGAATGCGCCAGCTGCATTTCCTCTCGAGCAAGCTGTAAAAACCAGCTAAGGGATCCGAGGGTTTCAGTATATTGCAATTTAGGCGATAGGCTGACAACCTATCACTACGGCAATACCTACAAATCTATCTTAAATAACCCTCAAAACTTTGTCAGACGTGGCGGGACGACCTTTGTTTAGGTCGTTTACGCTCTGCCTACCCCATTAGGGATAAAGGCGTGATTATATGTATGTATGTATGTAGGTACTTGGAAAACAGACACGTGATACAGCCTAAGAACAAGCCATAAATAATAGCAGCCATAAATATAATTCTACTTGACATAGAACTGTTCTCACAGAAAACAGAAAGCTGATAGTTACTATAACGTCATAAGATTGTTCAAAACAATATACGTACATACATACATATAATCATGCCTTTATTCCTAATGGGGTAGGCAGAGCGTAAACGACCCAAACAAAGGGCATTCCGCCACGTCTGACAACATTTTGAGGGTTATTTAAGATAAGATTTTTAGGTATATTGCTGTAGTGACAGGTTGTCAGCCCATCGCCTAAATTGCAATATACTGAAACCCTCTGATCCTTTAGCTAGTTTTTACAGCATGCCCGGGAGGAAATGCAGCTGGCACATTCTATGATTTTCTTTCACTCCCAGTCCAGCATGGAAGTAAACGTACATACATACATAAAATCACGCCATTATTCGTGATGGGTTGTCAGTTCATCGCCTAAATTGCAATACACTGAAACTCTCGAATCTCTTAGGTGGTTTTAAGGCATGCAGCTGGTACATTCTATATTTTTCTTTCACTCCCAGTCTAGTATGGAAGTAAAGTAGAACAATATAGGCTAAGAGTCTGATTTTGTGATGTCAAATCTGTGTTTCGACAGTAAAGCCTCGACCGCAATTAGATGTTGTTGAGACGTTTTGAATTCTCTTAGGCCAGGTTTCTAGTTTCAGAATAAGAATAAACATTGCAAATCATTAGTCAACTATTTCACGGTGGAAGTATAACGAGGAAACATCAGCTACTCCCCTGTTGACGATCTTGAAACGTAACCCACAGTAATATTTCCTTAATGGGGCCAAAATTGCCCCAATTAAAGCAGTTTAAGAGTAATTTCTCTTTTTCCTTATTTGTTTGTTTCAAACAGGATTTGGTAGGGAATATCTTTGTTCTTCCATGCTGGAATGGGAGCGAGAGAAAAACATAGAATGTGCCAGCTGCAATTCCTCCCGGGCATGTTGTAAAAACCAGCTAAGGGATCCGAGAGTTTTAGTATATTGTAATTTAGGCGATGGATTGACAACCTGTCACTACAGCAATATTCCTACAAATCTATCTTAAATAACCCTCAAAACTTTTTCAGACGTGGCGGAACGATCTTTGTTTAAGACGTTTAAGCTCTGGCTACCCCATTAGGAATAAAGGCGTGATTATATGTATGTATGTTTGTATCTTTGTTGTATAAAATACAAGGATTTGAAAATGGTTTTTATCTGTATTTGGAATGTACCTGAGTAGTGTTAATACAGCGTGCAAATTAGCATACAATAAGTAATATGCAGGTACAATATGTTACAATACAATACGGGCGTTGGATTCTCTAATAAGTAAGCCACTTAATGCTGTCGGATGTAGTCAGTCCCGTGTCTAATATTTCTCTTGTTCATACCATACTGTTCCTAGCAAATGATTGGTCTCAATAAGAATGGCCGCCGTCACGGAAAATGGGAAGAATAACACACATACATACATATAATCACGCTTTTATCCCTAATGTTTACGCTCTGCCTAGACTCGGCAGAGAAAAAACGATCTAAACAAAGTTGCGCCATGTTTGACAAACTTTGGAGGGTTATTTAAGATAGATTTGTAGGTATATTGCTGTAGTGACAGGTTGTCAGCCCATCACCTAAATTACAATATACCAGGCCACTCAGAAAGTATTGCGATAAATAGTTTTTATATATGGCAGACTGGCTGGTTAGAATCTTTTTTGAAAATATGATTACTTGTAAGTAAAAATATGTGTGTTCCATTTTCAAAATTTCCCTCCACATTTTTTGCGAGCCAATTCAAAGTATCGTGTCTTACTGAAAAATGGATCTGCGCCGGAAACATTTTAGAGCTATGATTTTTTACGATTTCAAGTTTCGCCTGAAACCGGATGAATCGTTCGATAGACTTCAAATGGCATTTATGGATGAAAGCCCCTCCAAGGCAACCGTGTATCGTTGGTATAACGAATTTAGGCGCGGTCGACCAACCTTGGGGGATGAAGAAAGAAGCGGTCGCCCTTTGACGGCTATTACGGAAGAAAACGTGCTAGTAGTGAAAAATTTAATCCAAGATAATAGGCGAATTACATATCAGGAGATTCAGCACATATTAAAGATTGGATCGGGAAGCGTTCACGAGATTCTACACGGGCATCTTCGCGTGAGGAGGATAGTATCGCGCTGGGTGCCGCACTACCTCACCGACGCTCAGAAGCAGGCCCGGGTGGAATGGTGCCGTGATATGCTGAACAAATTTGAAGCAGGCTCGTCTCGGCGTGTTTATGACATCGTAACAGGTGATGAGTCCTGGATTTATCAATACGATCCAGAAACCAAGCGCCAGTCGACAGTTTGGGTGTTTCAAAATGAACCAACGCCTACCAAAGTGAAGCGATCTCGAAGCGGGGGGAAGATTTTGATCGCCAGCTTTTTTAATTTGACTGGCCACTTGGCCTCAATTCCCTTACGAGATCAAAGAAGCATTAACGCCAAATGGTATACTACCAAATGTTTACCAGAAGTTTTTTTCTGTTGTGAGCAACAAGCGACCAAACACAGGGCTCCGCGGACTACTGCTCACACCGCGCTCAAAACGAGGGACTTCCTGGACAGCACACCAGTCAAACTCCTGGGTCACCTTCCTTACAGCCCTGATCTAGCACCGTGTGACTTCTTTTTATTTCCAAAAATAAAAAATCAGCTCAAGGGGATACAATTTTCGTCGCCGGAAGATGCGCTGGCTGCGTTCGAGCAGGCTGTAAACGAGGTGTCTACGGCGGACTGGAAAAAGTGTTTTCAAAACTGGTTCAGACGCATGAATCTTTGTATAGAGGCTGGCGGAGAGTACTTTGAAAAGATTTAATAAAAATATATGTACCTGTAGAACAATTTTTTTTAGTGTCGCAAATCTTTCTGAGTGTCCCACGTACATCTTCTTCTTATCGTGTCGATGGAACACGTAACTATTACAATATACTGAAACCCTCGGATCCCTTAGGTGGCTTTTAAGCATTCTATGTTTTTCTCTCGCTCCCAGGCCAGCAGGGAAGAATAAACTATAAATTTATTACCTAATATATGATCTTAAAATTAATTATTTATTAATCTTATAATCTCTTGTCAAATGCTATTTACAATTTCTGTAAATAACCTGTTTGTTTTTAATGAATTTATTTTTGTATTATTAAGTATTGACACAAATGTTTACTGTATTTGATATCTTTACCCTCGATTACTGCAATTGGTACGCCGTAGTAATTGAAATAAATAAATTGAAATTAAAAATGATAAGCTACTTTATAAATACGAGCAAGTGCTTTACAAGCATACATTTCGCGAGTGTTTTCATTACGACTCGCGCAGCATTTCCTCCGACATGACAAGACAAGCGCTTGTTAATTTGAACTGAAACAGCACCTTTTCACAATACAGTATAACTGGAACTGGGATACGTTTCAAAAGTAAACTTGACAGCTTCTTTGAGCACATGAAGCAGTGAAAGAAACATTCTGTTCAAAGAGCTAGGCGTTATCTTAATCTGGACGTCATGCCGCTCGGCTGCGCGTTTTGTGCGAACTTTCGCGATGACGTGTGTGGGCACAGAGCCTTATCTAGGCGACAATGTGAACCTGGTAGAAAAACAACATACATACATATAATCACGCCTTTATCCCTAACGGGGTAGGCAGAGCGTAAAAGACCTAAACAAAGGTCGTTCCGCCACGTCTGACAAAGTTTTGAGGGTTGTTTAAGATAGATTTGTAGGTATATTGCTATAGTGACAAGTTGTCAGTCTATCGCCTAAATTACAATATACTAAAACCCTCAGATCCCGTAGCTGGTTTTTACAGCATGCTCGGGAGGAAATGCAGCTGGCACATTCTATGTTTTTCTCTTGCTTCCAGGCCAGCATACAAAAACAATTCGAAGGATAATATTAGAATTCGAAAAATAACAGCAATATCTATCTATTTATTTAAATTTTCGCAACAGCTATGGCCAGACAGTAACATAACATTATAATAGTATTATATAAATTTGATAAAAAAGCCAAAATTGTATTATGCTGTCAAAATGCTGGTATCCTACATTAATGACGTATCTATTGCCATTGTCCTTGCATTACTATTATTACTATAGCCCTTTTAAATTGGACTCAAAGCAGCAAGTTCCTCTACACCTCATGTTTTTCGCCGCACTTTGACGGGTCGACACTGTTGTGCTTCGATTTTCATCAAAAATATTATTAATAGTTTATCACTGAATTTTACCCTTTTTTGAAACATCAATATTATGTTCTTTTATCGTCTTTGTCCAGTAAGGAGGGTAATATTTCTGCCTCTTTGAATCTGCAGTCAAAGCGGTGAGTTCCACTGCGTCTCACGCTTCGTTGTCCCACTCTGACGGGAAGTGATTGTTGTCGCTTAAATTTGCGCTTATTATTTAAATAAATATCTTGTATATTTGGTTACTAAATAAAGACCTGTTAAAAAATTCCTTTATATAATGCCCTTTCAACGACTCTGTCCAGTAAGGAGGGTAATATTTTTGCCCCTTTGAAGCCAGTGTCAAACCGGCTAGTTCCACTGCGCTTCACGCTTTGTTGCCCCTCTTTGACGGGGAGTGATTATTGTTGCTTCAATTTGACCTAATTATAGAATAATATAACAATGTACGCACTAAATAAATGATATAATGAATATTTTCTTTATATTATGTCCTTTCACCGTCTCTGTACAGTAAGGAGGGTAATATTTCTGCCCTTTTCAAGCCGGAGTCAAACCGGCTAGTTCCACTGCGCTTCACGCTTTGTTGCCCCTCTTTGACGGGGAGTGATGATTGTCGCTTCAATTTGAGCTGATTATATATAGAATAATATAACAAGGAAGCACTAAATAAATGTCATAATGAATATTTCCTTTATTTTATGTCCTTTCACCGTCTCTGTCCAGTAAGGAGGGTAATATTTCTGTCCCTTTGAAGCCGGAGTCAAAGCGGCGAGTTCCACTGCGCCTCACGCTTCGTTGCCCCACTCTGACGGGGAGTGATTGTTGTCGCTTCAATTTGAGCAGCTAATACGACTGCATGCGAATCGAGTGACCTTTTGATGCCAGGAATATGTGCATACGGAAATAGGAATGGGTTGTGTAGGTCCGAACTTTTGTGAATTTCGGGAATGAACTGTTTGAATGCACGTGCGATTATGATTGTAGTTCTAAAATAAAGTAAAAGAAATCAAATATTCGACGCGTGCACTTCTTTTCTGTAGGACCATAGTCACTCTTTAAAACGAACTTAATGTTTTACTTCTGTAAAAATCTAGAGTGGTCATTGATCTTTGGTCGTGGACTTTGATAGTTCAAAGCGATAACACATACAGCACCTTTTCACCGCTAAAGAATATCTTATTCTCGTGAAAAAATTCAAATTCAAATTTCAGAATTTTCTAGCACATACACACAAAAACATTTTACCACGGTTTATCCAGAAAAATTAACGCTTTACTGTTCTAATTCATTCGTGAAACAGCTTCAGAATATTAAATATAAAAGTTATTTTGTTTCATTTTCGCACCTCAGTGAAATCTCCCCTCTTTTTGCCCATAATAATTGTTTCCGCTTAGTTTGTTTCGAAGAAACTATCTAGGTAATTTAGAAATATTGTAATGCAATTTGACAAATAGTATTGGTATATAACACAGTAAAAGTTAAAATTAATTAATATACGCTCAACAGTGCCTTCTCCAATTGTGGATTAATCGCAACTTGCCAAGATAGCCATTTACATGTACAAAGAATTCTGCCCTTAGTCGGTTTTTATGATAAAAAATTTGGTGTCGCTATTTTGACCCGGTACAACAAGAATGAATATTATTACCCCTGTTCTTATTTTGTTCCGAGTTTTTATGAAAATTTAGTATGTTCAGTATGTTAGTTCCTCAACTAAATTCCCATTCAATCTCGTACATTTTCGTAGCTAAATGCAATCATATTTACGTAAGCCTCCGCTACTGGAACACCCGTGCAATAATCCTATTACGAGTAGGACTTTAGCAAAAGCTCTCATAACGTAACTAACGAACACAAAATTAATGTTGGAAAAGTTTAGATACTGTAAATATTTGTATGCAGTAAAGTTGTATGCAAACTGTGCTGCACCATTGCGGCACAGAAGTGCTTTGAGATTTGGGTAGAAATGCCTTATTAGGTATAGTGTTACGGTTTGGTGGTTTGGTGTTAAAAATAGCATGACAAGAAGACGATACCCAGCTTGTTTTTTCAGGGTCACATATTTCAGTCTCAGTATTTTTTACTCAATTTTGGTAAATATGACAATTTAGAAGTTAACAAATAGTTTAAAACAAATCTAATTAAAAATAATGAAAATTTCAAATACTATGAAAGGAAAGGATATGAGTTATGAAAATTAATAGTTTCGTTGGTTATGAACGATGATTTAGGATTAGTCGCTTCAACTATATATTTATTTCAAATCAACGTTAAAGACCCAATGCATTTAAATATAAAGTGTCGCGTGTTTTTCCTTCGTATCTGTAACTTAAACAAAGCCAGTTCTACGACGCGTCCCCAATTACTTTGCGAACAACACTGTGAACAGTGAACACTCTGTTCCCGACTGAACTGTGAACGTCGAGAGTAGTAAATGAGATGCGACGCGACATTGTTTTAAGTCAAACCCGTTCTGTAGCCGCTGTAAAGTTCACTTTTAATTTCGGAACGAGTGCCGGGTAAGGGTTGAACTATAGTGCCATTTCTATATTTTTATTTTGTGCTTTGATGTCGAATTTTGGTGATGCCTATTTTTTCCTGTAAATTAAAGTTAAGGTATTTAAAGCTAATTCAAATTTAATGTGTTAGGTCAAATTTTGTTTTCATATATTGAAGGGAAAGTTGTTTAGGCTCGTATTTATGAAGCGATATCAAACTTGAGAGCAATATTAAGTATGGATTTGACAGGCCAGTTTGTACTGAAATGACATTTCTGATACGAACTCAAACTCGTTGTCACTCATGAGAGCTGATTACAAATACGACCCTTAGTTTATTTGTGCAAATAAAAATGATTTTAAGTTGATTTTATTTTTGGGTTCATAAACGAGACAACCATTCCCAGAAGAGCTCAGTGCTGGGGCGATCAAATAATGGTGATATTAGATATGCAGCCCTTTCGCTACTGCGCCATCCGCTACCGCTTGTGCTATGTTGCCGGCTCGTTTCTACACAATAACGCCTCGGAAATAACCCGGGAGTTCCGAACGGGAGTGTATTGTCCACTCACACCCGTATTTAAGTTCGTATTTTCACTACAATTCGCTATCCGCCTCCGCTTGTGCTAAGTCGCCGGCTCGTTTCTACACAATGACGCCTCGGAAATGACCCAGGAATTCCGAACGGGAGTGTATTGTCCACTCACACCCGTATTTAAGTTCGCATTTTCACTACAATCCGCTATCCGCCTCCGCTTGTGCTAAGTCGCCGGCTCGTTTCTACACAATGACGCCTCGGAAATGACCCGGGAATTCCGAACGGGAGTGTATTGTCCACTCACACCCGTATTTAAGTTCGCATTTTCACTACAATCCGCTATCCGCCTCCGCTTGTGCTAAGTCGCCGGCTTGTTTCTACACAATGACGCCTCGGAAATGACCCGGGAGTTCCGAACGGGAGTGTATTGTCCACTCACACCCGTATTTAAGTGCGTATTTTCACTACAATCCGCTATCCGCCTCCGCTTGTGCTAAGTCGCCGGCTCGTTTCTACACAATGACGCCTCGGAAATGACCCAGGAGTTCCGAACGGGAGTGTATTGTCCACTCACACCCGTATTTAAGTACGTATTTTCACTACAATCCGCTATCCGCCTCCGCTTGTGCTAAGTCGCCGGTTCGTTTCTACACAATGACGCCTCGGAAATGACCCGGGAGTTCCGAACGGGAGTGTATTGTCCACTCACACCCGTGTTTTATTTACAGACGTTTTGTTTAGGGACTTTCTGCTCAACAAACAGATGTTTTAATGCTAAAAACATATTTCCATAAATTGTAGTATATAACATGTAACAGAAAGCATATGAACCAACCGACGAAACTGAACAACTTTCCCAAAGGATCTTAGGTGAAAATACGTAAAAAATTACCCTCCATACAAAATGCACTTGTGGTATGGGAACTGTTTTTTCGTATTTATAGACCTATGCTCCTTTGGGAAAGTTGTTCAGTTTTATGGGCTGGTTCATATCCTTTCGGGTGCATATAACATTTCTGTTACACGCTGTGGAGATACCAAATATTTGGTATGTAGGCTTTACGCTTCACTTTCAGAATTTTGGACTACAAAGTAGTAGGTACCTATCAGAATGATAAATTAAACTTAAAATAGGTACATGCCTTGCCCTTGAGTAGGTTTTTTTATTGGTATGAGTATAGATATGAGCCCGATGGTGTAGTGAATAGGGCCGCTGCCTCCTGAGCGGGAGGTCGTGGTTCGAATCCCACCACGTACCAATGTGTTTTAGATTTTCGAATTTCATATGTACGTTTATTCGGCGCTTTTTCCATGCTTCGGAAGGCACGTTGAGCCGTTAGTTAACCGGGGTTAATATCGTTTAATACCGTAGATATTAGTCGTTAAGCCATATCAGAGGCCAGTGCTAAGCATTGGCGGCTTGAAAACTCTGACCTAATCTAGAATTGGGTCTGGTTTCCCTTCTGGGTTGCGGAGGTCAGATGGCAGTCGCTTTGTGTAAAAACCAGTACCCTCGTTAAATCCCCTGGACTAGGTAGCCGACCCGTAAGATACGGGATAAAGCTAGGGAGATGATCATGAGTATAGATACGGTATTTACAATAACTACATAGTATAGGCCGCCAGATGGCGCAACATAGTTACATCGTCTCCGCGTTTAATTAATTCTTAAAAATATGTCATGTAAATGTTAAGTTACAAAAACAATCACAAACTATTAACAGTCTAATAGTAAACGTGTGACAGTGTTAGTGGTGTTTTTGACTCGCAAGTATTAAAAATATTGACAACATAAAGTGCCAGTGCTATAACATCAAACTGTCTGAAAATAACCTAATTTATATTTAATACTATCGAATTTGAGTGTAATTATTGTTAAATCTAAGAAAAAACTGTTAAAAGTGTTAGTGCAACAGTGTAAAATTTTAAATTTAACATTGTAACGAACTCTTAACAAAAGCAAGGACTGGTGAAACGTGAGGCTGTATTGTGATCAGTCTCCAAGTTGCAAGTTTGGTGTTAAGGCTAGACTGACTACTTTTTTTGACCTACAAACTTCTCAAAGCAGTGGGATCAAAACCAAGCAAGGACTTTGGTGCCTTTTCCTTTGTATATATAGAGGATTTTTTTGGATACTAGCAATATTATGATTTATAAATCACTATTGATATAAAAAAAGAAAAAACACTGCTGTTCGTCACAGAACATTATTTGCAAAATTCACACACGTTTTGATTTACCGCCATCTGTGGAGAAGCTGCTGAACTATTACGTTTTAGTTCCCCTAAATCACGCTAGAGGGCGACTGACGTAATTTTATTGCTGTGTTTTTTTCATAAACCATTGGCTGCCTACTAAATTTCTCGCATATTTTTCATCAAACAATGGCGAATAGACTTGTATCGTGTGACAAATGTAAAGCGAAACAGAGGACAAGAGACTGTTTGTCATGCACCATATGTAAGCAGTACCTATGTGCAAACATTAACTGTGCAAGAGTACCCGAAAAAGTATTTGCTATCATGGAAAAGGAAAAAGTAAATAAATGGGTATGTCGTCAATGTAAAAACCACCAAAACAAGCAGAAAGAGAAAGTTCACTCGCACACATCGACTATGGGACAAGTAAAACAAACAGCAAAACATCCTTTCCCGATTGAACCAAATATTGTCATCGTGAAACCAACGTCTTCGGATCCTCATATTACTGATATAAGCGCAGAGTCTACCGCATCGCCCAATATAAATGAAAGTGTAATTTCTACCTCTGCGAACGAGTTGCCGTGTGCTAACGGCACTCTACAAAAGCTAGAATACCAGTCTACAGCGGTAGGAACTAGTACACCAACTCACATCATGGCTCCTGAACGTGTTACTATTAACCAGATTAACGTGTGTACGTCTAATTCTTTCGAGGGCTTAGACTCTGAAACTCTATTAGACGATCTCACCCAAGACAAACATATATCAAAACGAAACACTCTACATGAAAGTTGCCCAGATTTATTCGACAGAAAAGATCACAGCTCAGACGAGTTATTAATCAAAATGAATGAATTAGAGAATAACTTGAAAATTTCGGATAAATTGTATAGAGACTTACTGATGGAAAATGGCGATTTAAAACAACAGATTGAAGGTTACAAACGGAATGTTGAAAAATTAACTCGGATATGTAAATCAACGTCCAAAAAACAAAAAATATCGAACAACTTGCCGTGTTCTATGCAAACTCTAAGTTTCAGCTTATCTACCGAGAAAGAGGAAAAAATGAATAAGGCAAATTCATCAGCCGTTCCCTCATTGAGCTCACCAACTATCTCCCATCAACCATATGTATTAGAGAAAAACATCGATGACTCAGACGACAATGTCTCAGACAGGTACAATGAAAATGATAGAGCTCAGGGGCTTGGTGGTAATGAAAAAAATATCGAAAATATTAGCATACGCTCTCACGGCGCACATGAATCGGCATCGACAGCATTAACAAGGGTATGCATTATAAGTAGTAACAACAGAAATCAAATATTAAAAACGGCGCACAGGTCATTTAAAAATTACAGTATATGTCATTACATTAAAACTAACGGAGGTGCGGAACAACTACTAAAAGATATAGAGCTTAAGGTACAAGATTTTACCTTGTCAGACTACTGCATTTTATTATTAGGTGAACATGACTTTAATAAATCGCAGAATCTTAATATTCTTATAAATAATATTAAAGTAAAGTTACAAACTCTTTGTCACACAAATATTATATTATGTGTACCAAACTATAAATGTACGATAAATATGAATATATTCAATAAAAGAGTTGAAATTTTCAACGAGCTGTTATACAGAGACAATATGTCTAACAAGTATGCCTATGTTTTGGATACTAATAAAAATGTAAAATATTCGCATGAGATGTTCACGAAATATGGCGGATTATTAAAGCAAAACGGACTTAATAAAATATTTGATGACCTGTCTGATTTAGTTAATCAAATTGACCGATATAACAGTCGCAATAATGATACGTTTTTTCGTGAATGATTCAGTGAATATAAACAAAAAACCTACAAAAGTTCATTCATGCTCTCAAAATAAAACTATGAATCTAAATTGTAATAATAATAATGTTAGTCTTAAACAGACTTGTAAAAATAAATCTAAATTAACAATATGTCTACACAATGTACAGGGTCTAAATAACAAAACCCGAAAACTAGAAGTTTTACTAAAATGTGAACTTGATTGTGATATTTTAGCATTAAATGAACATTTTTTACCAGAAAAAGAGCTAAAATGTATAAATATAGAGAACTTTAATTTAATATCTTGTTACTGTAGAACCAAAATGATTCACGGTGGATCTTGCATTTATACGAAAAGTAACGTAAAATGTAAAGAGATTGTTAACTTAACCACTATTTCGGTAGAGCAAGTTTGTGAGATATCTGCGATCGAACTATTGGATTATGACATAGATGTAATATGTATCTACAGATCATGTTTGACTAAACTGGATGACTTTGTTGTAGTTTTAGAACGTCTGCTTGATAAACAAAACGAGAATTGTAGGAGGACGATTGTGATTGGGGACACCAATGTTGACATGGTATGTGATATGAATAGTGATCAAAACAAATTAAGAGACGCCTTATCGGCCCGTGATTATAGCATTGAAGTAGATTTCTGTACTAGAATTTATGGGCAGTCGGCTACCTGCATCGATCACTGTTATACAAACTTAACAGCTGGTACCATATATACAGCACCCGTGTTTACCGGTATTGGTGATCATCACGCTGTACTATGTGAAGTAGGCTGTATACCAATAACACAACAGCCAGTCACGAGATTAGGTAGAAAATATACTGCTGCTAATAGAAATAATTTCATTGCGTCTATTGAATGTGAGGATTGGCTTGACATTTTAAAACGAGATGTAGATATACAGGAATTTGCTAGAATAATTATTCAAATAATTGCGTATAAGGTTGATATCTGTTTTCCTATCAAAAGATTAGACTGTAAGAGCAATAAGAGCTCATGGGTTTCAGGTGAAATTATAAGCAATAAAGTATTTTTACATGAAATTATTGCAATATCTGAAAAATTCCCCAATTTTCCGTACTTGGAGGATATGATTCAAAACGTTTCATTAAGGTATGATAAATTAATAAAAGATAAACGATCAGAATATTACTGTAATATGATAATTAACTCAGATAACGCAAGCAAAACATTATGGAGAGTAGTAAACGATGAAAGAGGAAAAAAACACAAAAATCAACCGATTACTCTGAGATGATAATGAATGATAACGGAATACCGTTTGTATCTAAGCAGCACTTGGTAAACTCTGTTAATAATAAGTTTATAAGTGCAAGCTCAACATGTGGCGCGCCGCCGGCGGATATTCAAGCCGCCTGTTCTGCACTGTCCGTAGCCCGCGCTCACACGAATAAGTCACTGCGATTGGTTCCATTTACACCGCTTGAGGTGCACGCAATCTTTACTAAACGCATAACCTGCAAGCCGACGAAAGACATCTACAACATATCCGTAGACCTACTACGTACAGCAGCTGCACCATTAAGCGGAGTACTGGCTGAACTTTATAATAGATGTCTACAACAAGGCGTCTATCCTCTCCCATTTAAGAAAATAAAGGTATCACCATTATATAAGGGAAAAGGGAAACGAGAGGACATGAGTAGTTATAGACCCATATCTATAATTCCAGGAGTAGCAAAAGGTTTTGAGAATGGGCTTAGTGACAGATTAATAGATTTCCTTGATGCAAATGAATCGTTATCCAAGCAGCAATTTGCATACCGTAAAGGTCGCTCTACCACTTCCCTTACTCGTAAAGTGATAAGGCACATCTTAGATGATGCTAGAGAAGAAAAGCAACAGGTCGCAGTTCTTTTTTGTGATCTATCAAAAGCCTTTGATGTCGCCGATCATCGTGTGTTAAAGGCTAAAATGCAACGATACGGGATCAATGGACCATCTCTAACGTTGCTCGTGGACTTCTTGAAAGATCGATCTCAGGTAGTGGTGGCTGAAGGGGGAAGAATACGGTCTGAACCTTTACAAAATACTGAAGGGGTGCCACAGGGTTCATCTCTGTCTAATATACTGTTCTCGCTCCTACTAAACGATCTGCCGGAAGCCATTGAAGAAGGACAAATATTTATGTACGCGGATGATGTTGCAGCGGTAGTGAAAGGCAAATCAATTGATGCTTTAGAAGATAGATTAAATATTGTCGCGGTAAAGATATCCGAGTGGTTTGGAATGAACGGGTTAATTTTAAATCACTCCAAGACCAACTTCATGCATTTTTGTCTGTCAGGCAAGAAATATAGACCTTTGAATGTTGTAATGGCAGGAAGTAACTTAGAGCAGGTCGATCATGCAATTTTTTTGGGTTTCCACGTGGACCGAGTGCTGTCTTGGGAGTCACATATAGACAAGCTCTGTTGTAGGCTGGGTAGTGCTTGTTTCGCTCTTAAACGGCTTTCGTCAACTTTGCCTCCTAACATGGTAAGAACTTGTTACTTCGCAACTGTGCATTCGCTCTTACAGTATGGAGTGGAGTTTTGGGGGCGTGCCGCCGATTGGGAGCGCGCCTTCAGAATGCAGAAACGTGCTGTGAGGGCGATTGCGAGGATACCGCAGGACATTTCTGCTAAGCCATGTTTTAAGAAATACAGGATAATGACGCTCCCAGCTATAGTTATTTTTCAAACAGCAGTTTATGCCAGAGAAATTTTGGATACTTATCCAAAACAAGGGGAAAACCATTCTCATAATACGCGAAACAAGCACAAGTTAGCCCTAGTTCAGAAATCTTTGGTCAAGTCGGCAAAGTTGATCCATACTATGGGTCCAGCAGTCTACAATCGTCTTCCAGCTAATGTAATGAATGCACCCTCTATGTACTCATTCAAGTCGCGCCTTAAGCACTGGCTTATAGAGCAGGAAATTTATAGTTATGATCAGTGGATCATAAACAACAAAGACTGAAATGATGATTAATTACACTATTGCTTGTCATAGAAATTATTTTTATTGTATTGTTTTAGTTAGGTATTGAATTATTTCTATTGCAAAATTTGACGTGTTATTTGAAATCTTATTTTAAAACTATATTTTATGATTATTATTTTGTTTTAAATTATGTATGTAATTTGAATTATGACCTGTAATTGGAATTATTATTAATAAATTATGTCTTATGTCTTATAAAACAAAGTCGCTCTCTCTCCTATATCCCTATGTATGCATAAATCTTTTAGATTTAGATTATTATTATTATTTAGATTTTGATGCGGTTTCTTTTAATGGATAGAGTGATTCAAAAGAAAAGTTTATATGTATAATACATGCATAATATAGTAGAGAAACACTGATAATTTCCGTGCGAAGCCGGGGTGGGTCGCTAGTAATTTAATAAAATAATTAAAAACTAAAGTGATAGGTCATTCAAATGGCCTGGATGATGCTCGCGTACCCTGGTAATAGTATTATAATACAGATGGTGCAACGGTGTCAAACCATGTCATAAAACTCTCTTAGGCCCGTATTTATAATCAGCACTTGAGACTGACAGCGAGATTGAGTTCGTATCAGAAATATAATTTCAGTACATTCATCATCATCATCTCCCGAGCCTTATCCCGTATATCTAGGGGATTGAATTTCAGTACATTATGACCTGGCAAACCCAAACTTAACACTGATCTTAATTTTGAGATCGGTTTATTAATACGGGCCTCTAAGGCAAAACGACGTAAAAAAATAAAGTGTAATTTATGTTCGGCATAAAATTTGCTTAACATTTTAAAACGCCCTTTAGTACCCACATTAATGCAGGACTTCACGCATAATTTGCGAACACAACATTTTAAATTAAATTTAATTACATTTTCTTTTTCAATCAATAAAATATTCAATTTATTAATGCTAATGTTGTCAAAATTAAATGTCGCAGGTCGACATCATATTACAAAGCGTTTTAATTTGTTACAGCAATTTCTTTTGGTGTCATAAAATTTTGCACTGGGGTCGGACCAACAAAAGAATGAATAATGACTTTATAAAACAAAGTTGAAATTTGGGAAACTTCCGCGGCACTACAGGGCCGGTGTTATCTTGTAATTTGTGTTCCCTGCTTCCGGGCCTGGCCGTGCCCCAATTACACTCCTGCGTCAAATTGCAGTCCGTAATCATAATCAGTATATTGTTTTTAATACGTTCCAGCTGTTCGACAGAACATTGGCTTACTTACGCCCATTAAATACTTCGAAATAACGTTTTTTTTAATCTATACTTTACTACATACTCGTAGTATAAAACAAAGTCGCTTTCTCTGTCCCTATATCCCTATGTATGCATAAATATTTTCTAGTACGCAACGGATTTTGATGCAAATTCTTTTATTGAATAGAGTGATTCAAGAGGAAGGTTTACATGTATAATACATGCATAATATAGTAGAGAAACACTGATAATTTCCGTGCGAAGCCGGGGCGGGTCGCTAGTAATATTATAAAGAGGAAAGATTAGTATTTTTATATACCAGGCCACTCAGAAAGTATTGCGATAAATAGTTTTTATATATGGCAGACTGGCCGGTTAGAATCTTTTTTGAAAATATGATTACTTTTGAGTAAAAATATGTGTGTTCCATTTTCAAAATTTCCCTCCACATTTTTTGCGAGCCAATTCAAAGTATCGTGTCTTACTGAAAAATGGATCTGCGCCGGGAACATTTTAGAGCTATGATTTCTTACGATTTCAAGTGTCGCCTGAAACCGGATGAATCGTTCGATAGACTTCAAATGGCATTTATGGATGAAAGCCCCTCCAAGGCAACCGTGTATCGTTGGTAAAACGAATTTAGGCGCGGTCGACCAACCTTGGGGGATGAAGAAAGAAGCGGTCGCCCTTTGACGGCTATTACGGAAGAAAACGTGCTAGCAGTGAAAAATTTAATCCAAGATAATAGGCGAATTACATATCAGGAGATTCAGCACATATTAAAGATTGGATCGGGAAGCGTTCACGAGATTCTACAAGGGCATCTTCGCGTGAGGAGGATAGTATCGCGCTGGGTGCCGCACTACCTCACCGACGCTCAGAAGCAGGCCCGGGTGGAATGGTGCCGTGATATGCTGAACAAATTTGAAGCAGGCTCGTCTCGGCGTGTTTACGACATCGTAACAGGTGATGAGTCCTGGATTTATCAATACGATCCAGAAACCAAGCGCCAGTCGACAGTTTGGGTGTTTCAAAATGAACCAACGCCTACCAAAGTGAAGCGATCTCGAAGCGGGGGGAAGATTTTGATCGCCAGCTTTTTTAATTTGACTGGCCACTTGGCCTCAATTCCCTTACGAGATCAAAGAAGCATTAACGCCGAATGGTATACTACCAAATGTTTACCAGAAGTTTTTTCTGTTGTGAGCAACAAGCGACCAAACACAGGGCTCCGCGGACTACTGCTCCACCACGACAATGCGCCTGCACACACCGCGCTCAAAACGAGGGACTTCCTGGACAGCACACCAGTCAAACTCCTGGGTCACCCTCCTTACAGCCCTGATCTAGCACCGTGTGACTTCTTTTTATTTCCAAAAATAAAAAATCAGCTCAAGGGGATACAATTTTCGTCGCCGGAAGATGCGCTGGCTGCGTTCGAGCAGGCTGTAAACGAGGTGTCTACGGCGGACTGGAAAAAGTGTTTTGAAAACTGGTTCAGACGCTTGAATCTTTGTATAGAGGCTAGTGAAGAGTACTTTGAAAAGATTTAATAAAAATATATGTACCTGTAGAACAATTTTTTTTAGTGTCGCAAATCTTTCTGAGTGTCCCACGTATTGGTGTCTATGTTTGTAACGAATATACTCAAAAACTACTAAACTGATTTCAAAAACTTTTTCAACCATTAGAAAGCTACATTCACCTTCAGTAACAAAGGCTACTTTTTATCGCGGGAAAATGTCTGATACCCACGGGAAAACTCATTAAGAAAGCCGCAGGTGAAATTGCGGCGTAAAAGGCTAGTTTAGATATAAGTTTGGTTGCTATAAAGAAATTTGATAGTAACTAAACTTATTGTCGTTGAAATATAGCTAATTCTTGATTTTTCATGAAAAACAAATATGTATTTAACTTTGGTTTTTTAATTAGTTTACCGAGAATTACATACGATGTAACTATTTAAATTTTCCTCAATTTTTGTCAGACGTGGCGAAAGCGCCTGTCACGAGGCGTTTTACGCTCTGCCTACCCCGTACGGGATAAAAGCATGATTTTATGTATGTATGTAACTATTTAAAACTTGGTCCGTTTTATCACATGTAACGAGACGTAAGATTGATTATCCGAAACTGTCACTTTTAGTAATTACTAGCAACCCGCCCCGGCTTCGCACGGAAATTATCAGTGTTTCTCTTCTATATTTTTTTTTTTTTTTTTTTATATATATATAGGCGAGCATTTGTCCGCCATCTCACCTGGTGGAAAGTGACGATGCGGACTATGTTGAAACATACTCACCTATGTAGTGCCTATTCACTCTCGCCTTGAAAAGGCCCAGGTTATATTGTTCCGGAAACAGATCCGCCGGCAGGGAGTTCCACTCCTTAGCCGTTCGCATTAAGAATGTGGAAGCGAACCGCTTCGTGCGAATTTGTGGTATATCCACGACATAAGGGTGGAACCCCTGTCCACGCCTCGTGCTCCGGAGATGGAAAGGGGAGGGGGGTATAAGGTCATGAAGTGCTAACGCGCACTCCCCGAAATGTATCCTGTAAAATACCGACATGCACGCCACTCTGCGACGGTGCTCAAGGTTCTGTAGTTTTGCCTCAACCAGTGCTGAGTCTCCAATGAGCTTCTTAGCGCGTTTCTCGATTGAGTCTAAGGCAGCCAGCTGGTATTTAGCTGAACCGTCCCAAAGGTGGCAGCAGTACTCCATACACGATCGGACTTGAGCTGTGTACAACTATATTATGCATGTATTATACATATAAACCTTCCTCTTGAATCACTCTATCCATTAAAAGAAACTGCATCAAAATCCGTTGTGTAGTTCTAAAGATCTATTTTTATAACCCTATATAGGGACAGATAAGCGACTTTGTTTTATACTATGCAGTGATGATATGATATGAGTCGTCTATATAGTACTAGGTACATAAATTTAATAGATATGTATGATAAAGGCAGACTGCCTCTTTGTCTACGATATCAAACAGTTTGATGAATGAGCCGTGGACAGCGCGAAGACAGGAAGATCCCGCTTGTTCCAGCCCCGAAAGTATGATAAAGCTCACGCCCACAGATAAAAGAAAAGACACTTTATGTAAGGGACAGGGTGTGAGGGACGGGATTTCAAAAACTGATACATATAATCACGCCTTTATCCCTAATGGGGTAGGCAGAGCGTAAATGACCCAAACAAACAACGGGTTAATTAAGATAGATTTGTAGGTATATTGCTGTAGTGACAGGTTGTCAGCCTATCGCCTAAATTATTACAATATACTGAAACCCTCGGATCCCTTAGCTGGTTTTTACAGCATGCTCGGGAGGAAATGCAGCTGGAACGTTCTATGTTTTTTCTTGCTCTCAGGCCAGCATGGAAAATGTAATGGTAAAGAATATCGTTCTTAGAATAGTGACACATCTATCAAATATCTAAAGAAGTTAGAAATTTTTTTCAATATTATTTAACATGAAAAATAACAATATTTAAAGCACGTAAGATACATCAGTTAAATTTCAATGAATAAGACGGTTATGCTTTAAAAAAATCCAAATAAACACATGATGATGTCATGTCTACCAAGTTTCTTTCGTCTCTACTCCCAGAATTTCCTTTCTGTTAATCTGCCTTCATTTGTCACAGTCCTAACAGGCCACGGCAAAAAAGGCACTCCATTGTATTTTAAATATTTTGGCTTAGCGTTTGCAAAGTCAAAAAGAAGGCAGCCATTTTGTTTGCCATGTTTTATTTCTTTAAAATGAACTTTACGCTTTTGATTTGGAGAGTATAACTTTTTGAATACGAGAAACTGTCAGGTAGAGTCCTTATAAACAATGATCTCCCCTTTTTATTATACAAGATTACAGCACAGCTTAATTTATTCTCAAAATTTGTCTCATCGTGAAAAATTTGCCTTCGCAATCGCTAACAAAAGAATGACTAATGGCGCCATGGAACAAAGTTACCAAAGTACAAACTTTAAGCTTTCAAGGGCGTAAAATATTATCTCGGAGTTTCCTCCTTTTTGAGGATTTAGGGAGTTAATTTTTGTGTTACATACATTTGTGGGTTTATTTATTTAGATTAGAAGTTCCTTAAGATGAGTTTTATCTTTATTTTAGATCGTTTAAAGAACCTGAGGGTTTCAGTATATTGTAAATTAAGGAGATGGACTGACAACCTATCACTACAGCAATATATGTATCTTAAATAACCCTCAAAACTTGTCAGACGTGGCGGAACGACCTTTGTTTAGGGCGTTTACGCTCTGCCTACCCCGTTAGGAATAAAGGCGTGTTTATATGTATGTTTAAAGAACCATGACTACAAAGTTTTTGATTTGTTAAATTATTGATGAACAATTTCAAATTATTAAACAAATATATTTATTTCAATACAAATTGATATATTTTGTACCATTAAATATAAAAAATTCCTTATACATGAAACAATTTTGTTTTATTCTTAGAAAACTTTCCATTTTAATGCATTTTCTTGAATATCAACTCAGCTCGACTTTACTTCAATATCGTCTTTCAAAGCACCCTTATTTGTATCAACTGTGAGACAAAAGTGTCCGAATTCTGTTAAATTTAGAGTAAGGGGGTGGACCAGTGTTCCGACTTCGGATAAGCCTGTGTCAATTACGTATTGAGCAGGGTCCCTTGCGACAAATTGAATGGGCTAAGGTGGTTTGTTGAGCTCAGTGCGGCCCACTGTCGGAATAAATTTCTTGTGTCTCAAATACAAACATTTTAATTAATATTCTATATTTTGGAAAAATTGCTAATTATTCTTCACCCAGTTTGAATGGAAAACACGCAGTGTCAAACATACTGAAAACGCTTCTCCGCGCGTAAGAGGGATCTGCTAACACGCGCGCGGAAGCGTGTTTCGCATTGTCTGATCTTTGTTTCTTCATCCGTGCGCGAGCTAGCAGACCCCGCTCCTATGCGCGGAGAAGCGTTTTCAGTATGTTCGACACTGCGTGTTTTCCATACAAACTGGGGTACTTACTCAATATTAAAATGGTTTGCGCGATTATTTCTAACCTAGGCTAGACACCAGATAATTAAAAAAACGCAGTCAAATAAAAACTCCCTTTAAGATCGGTTAAAAAAGATCAGAGTTCCATTTCCTGCCTACCCCCTAAGTCAGGTGGCGTGATTATTAGTATCGTAACTTTGATTTTAAATAATGCTCAGTCGAATAAAAAAGTTCCATAAAACCGGTTAAGAAACAGCCAAATTATAGTTTCCTGCCTACCCCCTAAGTCAGGTAGCGTAATTTTAAGTATCCTAAGTTGCAACCCGGGTATCACACAGTAGAAGAAAGAAAGTCTCATCGAAATCGGTTTAGTAGTTTTAGTGTGATGTGGTAACATACAGACAGAAAAAAATAAAAAAAACATCGTTTTGATCTTTATATCGTTAATAATGCCTGCTGCAATTATGTTTTAGTAAAAATATTTAATATAAAGACACGACTCTTGTAGGGATAAATTATATGTATAGATTGTGTTTTCCATAAGGTCACAATTTCCACTTATCTAAGCTTTGAATATCAATCTAGCCAAAAGTGGCCACATTTAGCTTAATCAACATTCAAAGCTTTGAAATTATGTGTAAATTGTTGTTTTATGGATTACAAAATGAAGAATTACTTGCTATGTACGCAAAACGTAAAATATTCATCAAATGTTTGTATTTGAGACACAATAAATTTATTACTTGTGGTGGCAGCACTGAGTTCATCGTACCGCCTTAAGACGTTCAGCCGCACGCTTGCCCATTTTTACCACTAAGGGTAGGGCCAGATTATGTTCCGGCATACATTCTAATATGGCCTTTGTCTGTTTGAGGCTATCAGAGAAATGGTTTAGCGTATGTTCGTGAGGAGAATCTATATCTGAGTGTTTTTGTTGCGATTTTACATATTTTTTTACTAACAGTCACGTCGTTGCATTTATTAGACAAAAAAATATTTTACTAAATATTATTTATTGTTTGGGAAAGTTTACAAAATTTGCTCTAATTCTTGATTTAAATTGTTTCGCTTAGAAAGTCTTGTACTATTTAATACATATTGCTTTGCTATAAGCGCTATTGTCAGTGATCTTCTTAGCGTGTCGATGGCAGACCAGAATTTGGCCACGTTAATAGCATTATCAGCTGCTGTCATGAGGTCTTCCTGCGTGCAGGTGTAGGGGCACGCAGGGCACGATGTTAGGTGTTTCATCATATGAACGGCACCACACAAACACCTCAAATCACAATCACCTAAAAATCCCCACCTGGACATGTTTTCTTTGGTCCGACCGGTCTGATTTGTCAGTGATGACAGAATTTTATTAATATAGGTAATTTAAAGAAGCAGAGGTGAGTAATACTAGGATTATAGAGGGTCACTTTTCTCAATTTCGGAAAAGGATGGAAGGCTTACAAAAACGAAAGGGGGCAGATGTTACTCAGAATAAATGGTGCGGCTTGGCCGAGTGAGCAACCTTTTTGTTTCCATTCTAAAGGATTTTGGAATTTCATTTTTAGAATCTACACTTCCAGATTCAAGTGAAGTTTTATCGTTTATCTTGATTTTTTTTTCTTCTAATTTCTAATACGTTGTATTTAAGTAGGCATTTGATTTCGAGCAGCTGGCTTTTTAAATTTGTCTGTAATATTTTAAATCTACTTTTCCATACTTCGAATATTTTTGTAACTCAGATTTAATAAGATTTTACCGGGATAAAGTGTTCACTTTTTCTGAAAGATACGCGGTTAAAAAATATAATTTAACTCCACATGCAGATCTTCATTTTTAAACTCTTAACAACATAAAATGAATTTCCACAGCAATCTATTTATACAGTATGAGCAGAATGGTTGTAACGTTAGGAACTGCGGTCGCCAAACTGTTTGTTATTTATATTACAATTAAATGTATAAAATTTCATTTACGATATATATATTTATACACACTTACAAAGCCATATAAATTAACCAAGATTTTTATCGCGGTAGATGACACTGCGGTCAAAAACAAACAAAATGTTTGACGCACACTTTATGGAATTAAACCGGCAATCTTGAAAAACCTCTCAGATCTTCCAACTATCACAGTTCCCACTCTTCAAATTTCTGGTCTCCTATGATATCGATTCCCTGCTTTGTCTTGTATCTCGTGTACTGCTGGACCACAGTTTTTCTCCCACTGCGCTGTGACTTATCTTTCCCCGTATATAAACACAGCCACAATAATATCCCTGTGTTATCTCGAAACAATATTCTGTTCATTACTCTTCTTACCATAGACCTCTTAGTAATTCAAACTTCCCGTCTAATATGTCTATGAAGTCAACTGCTTGCTTTGTTTTGTTTCCCACGTACCAATGAAACGTTGTCTGAACCACAGTTTTTCTCCCACTGCGCGGTGACTTTTCATATAAATACAGCCACAATTATATAAATGTGTCATCTCGAAACGACATTCCGTTTATTACTCTTCTTACCCCATAATAATTCAAACTTTCCGTTTCCTATGACTAGACGTCAACTACTTGCTTTGTTTTACTTCCCACGTACCACTTCTTTTTCTTCTTAGTGAGTGGATTTTCGAGTCGAACAACGACCCAAAGAACCTTGGTATCAGAGTTTTCAGACCACCTAGTAGCACAGCTTAGTAGCCTAATGGCCTCTGACATGGTTTGAGTAACGACCGAAACACGTAATCCTTTTACTTGTCCGTCAATCAGGTGATTCAGGCAGCAATATATAACCAAACTGGGGAAAACCTCGCAAAGTGATAAATTGACAAATATCAACTTTGTGTTCCCCCCTTGGGATGGAACCCAAGATCTCCAGATCGTAAGCCCATGGCTCTGACCACTAGACTACGGAGGTAGTTACAACTAAAACGTTGCCTGAACCACAGTTTTTCTCCCACTGCGCAGTGACTTATCTGACCTCGTCACACCCATATAAACGCAGCCACAATAATATTCATGAGGCATCTCCTATATCTTTGACGTCAACTGATTGCTTTGTTTTGTTTCCCACGTACTACTGAAACGTTGCCTGAACCACAGTTTTTCTCCCACTACTCTGTGACTTACCTGGCCCGTCACACCCATATAAACACAGCCACAATAATATCCATGACTCATCTCGAAACAACATTTCGTTCATTTCTCTTCATACCATATACCGCTTAGTCATTCATATATCTGGTCTCGTATGTCTTTGACGTCAACTGCTTGCTTTGTTTTGTTTCCCACGTACCACTGAAATGTTGTCTGAACCACAGTTTTTCTCCCACTACTCTGTGACTTACCTGGCCCCGTCACACCCATATAAACACAGCCACAATAATATCCATGAGTCATCTCGAAACAACATTCCGTTCATTTCTCTTCATACCATATACCGCTTAGTCATTCATATATCTGGTCTCGTATGTCTTTGACGTCAACTGCTTGCTTTGTTTTGTTTTCCACGTACCACTGAAATGTTGTTTGAACCACAATTTTTCTCCCACTGCTCTGTGACTTATCTGGCCCCGTCACACCCATATAAACACAGCACACAATACATCCCTGTGTCTGTTCTACCACTCCGCAGTCAAGTGGAAACCACAGATAAACACACTACACCCGATGGGTTTGTTTTCATTTAATTTATGAGTTATCATCTTTGACACTTTGCAGTTATTAATTACGTGCAAAGATAAAACATTTTGTTCAATAAAATTATAAATTATCTAGCAGAATTTTCATTTTCTGGACCGGGAGCGAAAGAACAACGTAGAATGCGCCAGCTAATTATCCTCCTGGGCTTGCTGTAAAAATTTGCAAAGGGATCCGAGGGAGGTATTGTAATTTAGGCGATGGGCTGACAACGTGTTGCTATAGCAAAACACATTTCAATCTAAAATTGCCCTCAATAAAAAATGTTACTTTACTTTGCTATCATACTGGACTGGACTGTAGCGAGAGAAAAACATAGAATGTGCCACCTGCTTTTCCTCCTGGGCATGCTGTAAAAACCAGCTAAGGGATCCGAGGGTTTCTGCATATTGCAATTTAAGCGATAGGCTGACAAACTGTTACTACCGTAATAACGGTAACGACATATTGTAGGTATATTTACCTACAAATCTATCTTAAATAACCCTCGAAACTTTGTCGTTTACGCTCTACCTACCCCATTAGGGATAAAGCCGTGATTATTCATGTATGTAAGTATATAAACTTTGCGAAGAAAATGTCTTTACTAGACGATTTACACTCTGTCTACCTCATAAGGGATAAAGGCGTGAGTTTATGTTTGTACTTATATGTAGTTTTATTTATAAAGCAACTAAAAATCATCATCATCATTAGGCCTTTTTCATCTTGACAGATGATTCAAGCAGCGCCTATGCGAGAAGAGCATCGTCGCTAAAAATACACAATCCATAAAGAGAAGATATCTCTAAGGAAAGATCACGTGCGTTGCGCGTGTGTGGCGTTCGATCAGATTCACACAAAGAGCCTAATCGTGCAGGAACCGTTTGCGTTAGACGTGAGGAAACCTGCTACCTACTTGCTTCTATTTATAAATGTACATACATACAGAAAATCATGCCTTTATCTCCAATGGGGTAGCCTGTGCGTAAACGACCTAAACAAAGGTCGTTTCGCCACGACTGACAAAGTTTTGAGTGTTAATTAAGATAGATTTGTAGGTATATTGCTGTAGTGACAGGTGTTCAGCTCATCTTCTAAATTGTAACATACTAAAACCCTCGGCTCCCTTAGCTGGATTTTACAGCATACCTGGGAGGAATTGCAGCTGGCAATTTTTTTTTTTGTCTTTCGCTCCCAGTCAAGCATGTTATAAATGTCTTATTTATTTATTTAACAGTTTATTGTACACATGAACGTACACACACAGAATAATTACATGAAGCAGTCAGACACAACAGACACTGCTTATTTCTTCAAAAACAATTCTTACAGCAGACGTAATAAGGAAGTAATAGCATAAAACGTAATGCAGATAAGACGTGCACAATATTTTTTATCAACATGAGCAGTACATAAATATAACACCTACACACTACATCTATTTCTGGAATATTATTTGTTGTATAAATTAAGAATGATGTAGGAAGTGATAGGATTTCTTATGTAGGTAGTAGCTGATTGGGCTCACAGACATCCCGGGCTCGATTTCCGGTGGGGGACAATGACTGTGTTGTTGTTTCAAGTTTGGTCAGGACATTGCAGGCTGATCGCCTGATTGCCCGAAAAGTAAGATGATCCATGGTGTCGGAAGTGCATGTAAATAGTCGGTCCTGCGCCTGATTTCCCTCTGGTCGTGTCCTTCAATCTGTTCCATTAGAATAAGATATTGACGGAATAGAGAATGCATCTGTGTGTAGCGCAAACACTTGGGCACTAAAAACTAATCCCGCGCAGTTGGCCGATCTCTGGGTGATTGGCTGCCATCACCGAAAATCGGTGGGAGGATTATTATTATGATACCAAGTGTAAGGGACAGCGTCCCGTAAACTGGTAAGGGTTGCTCAGTCAACGACATTGAACAACTTCCACCATGTAATTCTTACAGGAAGAGAAAAATAAATTTGGCTTTTCCATACCAATGGCCTGAGTGAACGTTTTTTGTATGGAAAAGCCAAATTTTATTTTCACTTCCTGAAAGAACTTCCTGGTAGAAGTGATTTCGTTGACTGAGCAACCCCTATCAGTTTGCGGGACGCTGTCCCTTACACCCGGTATTATTAACTGATTTGCTGCTACATCTACGACTAACTTGATGCAGCTACGGCGCCATTCGTAGCAGTTACAATGCTACAACAGAATATGTTTCTCTACCAAGATATATTGGTAGGCCCTAGATCACGCGGCAGACCAAAAAAGCGCTGGCTTGACGTCGTAAAAGCTGATATGGAAGAGAATGATCTCACACCAGTTGATGCTGAAGACCGGGCAAAGTGGAGTAGAAAATGCCGGAAAGCAGACCCCAGCACCAGGCCGGGAAAACACTAAGCAGATGAAGAAGAAGACCAAGATATATTGGTAAAAACAGGAAACCTAGGCTAGGGTTTCAGTATATTTCAGACTAGCTTTCTGTCAGCGGTGTCTCCCGCTGCTAAATAAGTTTTCCCGTGGTAATGCAATATTTTACCGTTGTAAAAAATAGCTGAACTCAGGGTAAACATACCTTTATAACGGTAAAATATTTTTTAAAATCGATAATATACGATCACACTCATAAATCGGTCCCGTAGTTTTCGAGTTTATTCGTTACAAACATACACACATACATACACAAAAATATAAATCTTTCCTATTTATAATAAACTTTCCTATTTATAATAAAAGAAAGTATAGATGTATAGATTAAATTACAGCTTGTTAAATAGTGATACACATTTTCTTTCTTTCTTTTTCTTCTTAGCGAGTAGGTTCTCGAGGTGAACAACGAACCGATGCGATGGACTCTGGTGTCAGAGTTATGAAACCGCTTAGTAGCAAAGCTATTAGGCCTCTGACATGGTTTTGAGTAACGACCGCTATCAAAGACAGCGACCGAAACCGACGGCATAACATGCCCTCCGAAGCACTTTTCGGACAGTCAGGTGATTCAGCCTGCATTGTCCTATCCAAACTGGGGAAAACCTCCCAAAGTGATAAATTGATAAATGTCAACTTTGTGTTCCCTCCTGGGAATCGAACCCACGACCTCCGGATTAAGAGCCCATGGCCTAGACCACTAGACTACGGAGGCAGTGTCTTTCTAAAACTATAATATTACTCTCAACATTTGTCAGACAACGATTTAGTGAAAAAAAACAAGGTTGTTAACGCTATGCCTACCTCTCTAGAAGTAAAGATGTGACTATGTAGCATTTGTAAATGTAATCAAGCGTAAAACCCAGTTCCATCAATCATAACCCTTCGCACCTCAAACTCAGTCGCCTGAAAGACCTCACAAACTCAAAATAGCACTGAAATGGATTCGATCGGGTCGAATTCAAAACTAGCCATTAATTACAAACTTTGAACGCTAGAACTACACGTAGGACATATTATTTAGAGTTGGCAATAAACGACTCTTTTTCAATATACATTGCGTCGTCTGTATGAATATTTTTTTGGTGCAGTATAGTTGAGACGACCAATGTATGTGGAAATAGATTTGTAATTCGTTGACATTTGTAGTGGTCAAGCTCAACTGGTTTTGCTAAATAAAGTCAATTAGATTTAGATTTCAAACTAAACTGGAATTGAGTTGGTGCTAATTATTGTTACGTATAATTTGACAATTTGATGATATGTGTGTTTTCGAAGGCAACACTAAGGACCGTAATTATATTCAGCACTGGAGACTGATAGGTAGTTTGAGTCCGTATCAGAAATGTCATTTCAGTACAAAAGGACCTGTCAAATCTATACTTAGGCTAGTATTTATAAAGTAATCTCAAGATTGAAAGCAATAGCAAGTATGTATTTGACAGGCAACATTGTACAGAAATGACGTTTCTGATGCTAACTCAAACTAGCTGTCAGTCTCAAGTACAAGAAACTCCTTGTTCTTTCACGAAGCCTTTCTTATACAAGCAGAGTCAAATTTATAAAAACTAGACTACTACTGGCGAAATCATAGTGGAAACGCCATAACCTAAAAGATTGATTGATCAGTCTCCAGTACTGTTTATAATTACGGGCCTTAATATTACTCTTTATTTTGAGATAGCTTAATAAATACGCGCCTAATTAGTATTGTCACAGACTACTTATGAGCGCGGCAGGCGCCCAATTTTTTTTTTTCTAATCGCTACATAGTACCTATATAAAACAAAGTCGCTTTCTCTGTCCCTATATCCCTATGTATGCATAAATCTTTAAAACTTCGCAACTAATTTTGATGCGGTTGCTTTTAATAGATAAAATGATTCAAGAGGAAGGTTTACATGTATAATACATGCATAATATAGTAGAGAAACACTGATCATTTCCGTGCGAAGCTGGGGCAGGTCGCTAGTTTAACAATAATTGCGTGTTGCGTATTTCCATTATTAAAATCCTAGTCATCATCATCATCAGATCATACACTTGTCTCTACCGAGGAGGGGCAAAAACCCATCAAAAATTATGACGATCCTAGATCACAAAACGTAAAATAGAACAATCCATATTAATATCTAAATCGAACGATCCATTTTGTTACACAAAATCTTTTTAAAAGCATACTTAATTACTAAGTACACAGAATTATTTAAGATCTCATTAAAATGAAGCGGATTTTTAACAAACACCTGTATTTTGTCGGCACGTCCCGTTGCTTCCCAAAACAAAGGAATGGCTAATGTCGAGATTAAACTACTTAGAGCCTTTTTACTTTAAGATTAACCTGATTACTGGGGCTTACAACAACGCGGTAAAATTTACACAAATTTTCTAAGATTCTTAAGATTTCCGTGTCTCTAAGCCTTTGTTATATAATCGTTTGCATTCATAAAAACTTCTGGAGATTTACGAAGATTTAACCTGATTTAACGTGTTTTTATCTTCTTTAGATAATCATTATTGCTTGGATTGCTTCCATGCTGGACTGGGAGCGTTAGGAAAGCATAGAATGTGCCACCTGCATGCCTGCCGGGCATGTTGTAAAAACCACCTAAAGGATTCGCGGGTTTCTGTATATTGCAATTTAGGCGATGGGCTGACAACCCCTTACTACAGCAATATACCTACAAATATATCTTAAATAACCCTCAAAAGGTTAACCCTTAAAAGTTTATGTCCCCCATTAAGGATAAAGGCGTGATTGGGTGTGTGTGTGTGTGTAGATTATCATAGCCAAGGTCAGATTGACAGTTTTATGATCATCCTGGTTTGCCTGGTGACCAGTATTCCACCGTGGGTTCTAAAATGCCTGCTATTAGCTTTTAAAACTTGTGGGTGAGCTTACTTCATCTTTAACTATGTCTGGGTAGCACTAGCTTAATCAAGAGAAAACAATTATATTTTTCTTCCATCAAAATCAAACTTCTATTTATTAAGCAAAAACCAATTTCATAAATCGGGATTAAAAATATAGCGTGGTATAAAACTTTGCTTCCAATTTTAAATATTTAGTCCTGACCCCAATTTATTCAAAGTGGACAAACAGGAAAAATCGACCTAAATAATCTATTAAATTCAAGAGTCTCATTGGAATCGCTTCATAATCTGATCAATGGAATAATCCAATTACAAGAAATAAAACAATATTGACGAAGAGGCCGATAAGCGGCCGGTCCATTATTTCTGAAATGGGAAATTGTCCCGACCGGGACCAGGCGACCAATCATATTGGTAGCGCGGGCGCGGGAATGGAAACTTGTGTTCTGAGGAAAATTCGTTGTCATCTTCTCCCACGGGTGTCATTAAGTAGGGGAAATAACTCGGGTAGCGATACACTCAAAAAGGACTCTCACAGAAGTATTTATGACAAACGAAAAAACTCTCTACAATAATTGAAAAAGTTTTAAAATAGTCTTGTATAAAGATATTATTAGATACAGGTACAAATATAAAGATTGTTCAGAAGTATTTTATTTTAAGTATTTTATTTTCAGAAGTGATATTTTTGCGTTATATGATGGAGTCATATATGATGTACCTACTACGTACTTGAACTAAATAATAAATATTTTTGCACAATAGAATACTATACTAATTTAATACTATTTAAATGTTTGTAGAGACGCCAGCCAAAAGTATGGGATGATGGAAAGTATAGAAACACATCTCGCTGTTGCCAACATGGTAAAAATTGTCACGTTAGGGTAAGTTTGTCAATATCGCATTTGCTTACGTTGTCAACGGGACCTTAGGTTAAGGATCGTTTTTTTTGTTAGTAAATTAATTTTGTTGTGAATCGCAAACAATACCTAGTAGTATCAAAGAAGATTCGTGGGCCTATTAATAAAATAATAATGAAAAACAGGCCACGTGCGAGTCGGACTCGCGCAAGAAGGGTTCCGTACCAATATTATTACAATATTAGACACTTTAGGTTAACCATTTGTTACAAATTACCCACCGTTATTAGTAAGCAAAAAACCGGCAAAGAAATCACGTTTTTGTGTGGGAGGGCTCCCATATAAAAAAGTCATTGCCCCTTCAATATTTATTTTATTTTATTTAATTATTTTCAAAGTAATTATGTAACTCGATGTACTGTGAATATTTCAAGCGTTTACCTGTTGCCGTTTTTAATATCGAGCTAAAAATGGCAAAAAAATACAAGTCAATTATATGGGAGTCCCTTAAATATTTATTTTATTCTATTTTTACTAGTTTTTTTTATAACGACATCAAAAATACACAGTTCATGAGATAGAGCCTGCAGTGTTGAATGGGAGCCTCCCTTAAAGATATATTTTGTTTGTATTTCGTATTTATTGTTATAGCGGCAACAGGAATGCATAATCTGTGAAAATTTCAACTCTCTGGATATCATGGTTTATGAGATACAGCCTGGTGACAGACGGAGAGCAAAGTCTCAGGGTCCCGATTTGACCCTTTGGGTACGGAACCCTAAAAAAATGTACCGCAAAGTGTGTTTTTTATGCAATAAACGTTTATCTATCTATCTATTTTTATATATTTTTTGGGCTTTCGATAAGAGGATGAAAATTCTAATAAGTACCTATCCATGTCAAATTTCGATTGATGATATGTCAAACTTCTTTAAAAAGTACTAACTATGATGTTTAGCTAGCAAATAAAATAGTTTTTTAAACTATGGCTTAGTATTGATGCAAAACAAGATGCTGTTTAGTATGATGATTGGGTTCAGACCCAGAAAGACGGTGGTTCAACAGCTTGGCTAAACTCAAACAAACATAAACTCTCGTGAAGCATACCACCGTTTATGTGGAGTTGTTCAAACGGGCCTAGGCTGCAGTTTTCTGAGGTGATCCACTCGGATATCAAATACCATACATACATACATGTATATGCCTTTATCGCCTTTATCCCTAATAGGGTAGGCAGAGCGTAAACGATCTAAACAATGGTAGTTCCGCCACGTCTGACAAAGTTTCGAGGGCTATTTAAGATAGATTTGTAGGTATATTGCTGTAGTGATAGGTTGTCAGCCCATCGCCTAAATTGCAGTAAACTGAAACCCTCGGATCCCTTAGCTGGTTTTTACAGCATGCCCGGGAGGAAATGCAGCTGGCACATTCTATGTTTTTCTCTCGTTCCCAGTCCAGCAATGATATCAAATACTACCCTAAGAAATACTGGAGTCAGCAGTACGAACTTTTCTAACAGTAGTTCTGCCATATCTAATAACAGGGTCTTATTTTATCATCGTATGCCGATAATACAGCACGATAATCCGATAGCTACATTCCTTTGCCTCCGAAAACCGCTTGGGAAAAAGTACCTAACGACAACTTGGGCCATGATAATCACCCAAGCGTTTGAGAGTAATATAAGTAAGCCAAATGAGTATTTTTCCGGCAGAACAGATTCGCCCTTAATACTCTCTAAGATATTTATTTATTTTATGAATATTCCCGGGACAAAATATCGAATAATTGAGATATTGAGGGCCGGCTTTTTCATTAGTATTGCCAGATTTGGTAATAACGAGTTATTTTGGCCGAGATAAGAGCTTTGCGAGATGTTTTGTAAGATATTCTATTATAACGTTTCTATTATTATATATTTGATTAAATATAAAGTAGTTTGTACACTTTTGATGTGGACCCTGTATTCCTTTTTAACCCTCATTGGAACTGCGGAAACTAATGGTCAACAATCTCAACTCTATAAAACAAAAGGCTAATTAAAGTTTTTGGTATTCCCGGATTCGAGGGTGTATTGCAATTTTAGGCGATGGGCTGACAACCTGTCACTATAGCAATATAATAGTACATCATAATCAGATGATTACTCTGTAGTAATCTGTATGTAACCCCTTAAAACTTGTCAGACGTGGCGGAACGACCTTTGTTTAGGTCGTTTTTGCTCTGCCTACCCCATTAGGGATAAAGGCGTGATTTTATGTATGTATGTATGGTATTCCCGAATAAGTGGTTTATTTCAAAAGTATGTAGTTACTATCGCAGGACGTCGATGAAATAAATTACACCATTTTCTTGGATAATATTTCTGTTTTAACAATAGGTATATCCGGTTTTTCTTGACCTACTTATAGTTTTCATAATTAATGTTTTAATTACATACGTGGTTTGAAAACGGATGTTGTGTAAAATTTAATATACTTTGAAAATAACTGTGATAAACGGGTAATTTACCGTGATTTTCCACTTTTGAGTGAGGGCCCGAACTTCAATGTAGCTTCATACATCACGATCACAGAGTGACTGAGGAACTTGCGGGTGGGTAGTGGTTAAGGGCAAACATATCAGTTTACCCTCATTCTGTTGCGTTTTCCGATGTTGGTATTACTCGATTCCTCGAACCGTGCTCTGCCACTTGACATACTTTCACGAGCATGACATGAAGAACTAACAATATTAGATTTAGGCACAATATTTAGCGAGTGTTTTTTGCATGCTGCAATTTTTTTGCATGTTTAACTTCCGTGCTGGACTGGGAGCGACAGAAGAACGTAGAATGAGACAGCTGCATGTCCTCCCGGGCATGCTGTAAAAATCAGCTATGGGATTCGAGGGTATATTGTAATTTAGGCGATGGGCTTACAACCTGTCACTACAGCAATATCCAGTTCTATCTTAAACAACCCTCAAAACTTGTCGGACGTGGCGGAACGACCTTTGTTTGGGTTGTTCGCGCTCTGCCTACCCCATTAGGGATACAGGCGTGATAGTATGTATGTATGTTTTTTGCACATACACATCACCGGATCCCTCATACTTGACAGCTTAAAACCATCACCTTTATTGAAATTAGGGTATTTCGCTATCTCAATTGCCTCTTTTACCATTCTTGGAATATTCCGTGGCTTGTCGCTCCGTGATCATGATGTTATAAACTACATCTAAATATCTGACACTCACCCAAAAACTTAAAACTACGGTAGAAATAGCCCGATTATGCAGTCGGGCCGCTGCCTCGATTCCAATCCCACCACGTACCAATGTGTTTTTCGGTTTTCGAATTTCATATGTACGTTTATTCGGCGTTTTCTCCATGCTTCGGAAGGCACGTCAAGCCGTTGGTCCCGGTTAATATCGTTCGATACCATAGATATTAGTCGTAAAGCCATGTCAGAGGCCACTTCTACGCATTGGCGGCTTGAAAACTCTGACCTAATCTAGGATTGGGTCTGGTTTTCCTTCTGGGTTGCGGAGGTCAGATGGCAGTCGCTCTGTGTAAAAACCAGTAACCCTCGTTCAATATTCTAGATTAGGTTGCCGACCCCGTGAGATATGGAATAAAGCTAGGGATATAGGAACCGTGACAGTTTAAAAAAGACTATAACTGTAAAAGCCTGAAATTATAAGAAAAAAAGTTTTTATCACGTTAGATATTTTACTCCAATGTCGAGTTGGCGATATTCCGACTACCCAGCGCATGAAATTTTAGTTTATCGACAACGGAAGTGGGAAGATTAACTCTGGCACGAAATACTCATAAACGTTTTAGGCCATCGATAAGAGAGACCTGCGCTAAATTTTGAATGTTTGTTTTAATAAACGTTCTTTTTTATTACTGAGCCTAAGGTCAGTGCGATTATGTTATTTTCTGTGACGGAAAAGATAAGTAAGTATGTGACGAAACTTGTGATAAAAAATTATACGAAACGAACGGATAAAAGAAGGAAAGAAAGGCTAAAACCAAATTCAGATGGACTATGTGAAGTTAATAAAAATAGTTACGAACATGGGGTGAAAATAAAAATTAGGCAGTTGATATTGCAAATAAAAAAAAATCATAGCTGATACCAAACGTCTTGGCATAAGACTGTTTGATCGGTGAATGTTAATGATTCGAAAGCTTCTGAGCGAGATCCTTATTTTTTTTTTAAATGTATCTCAGTCTCTTCGCCACTATTACTAGATTTCGATTCGTAATCATGACAAGATACTGTATTATACTATTTACCCATGGTTGAATTTTCAATCAACGTAAGTATTGATTTTTCACTTTAGATATTAATCGTTTAAACTCAAGAAACTTCGGCAATTGTTCAAACGAAACATCCGGCAAGCGTAACTCTGGCAAAGATTAGGTACATCTGATTTTATTACGAACAAATTATTTTCCTAACTTCTGCTGAGTTTAAGAAGCTAATAAATAACAAAAGAGTAAGGTCCTATTAAAAATTCAATACTTCGATGAGACAACTTTATTTTTGGGTTTGCTATTATGTTGTTAAGTTCGAGTCTAATGGTATGTAAGCTAAATAGATTAATAAAAGTTGTGTCTTAGTAGCTTTCAGCAGATTAGTATGGGAAGATTTAATTAAGATATTGTTGATATGCATTGGTACTATTAAAAAATAATTCATCTCTTTTACCTCTAGAATAGAATTGTGATTGTAAAAGTTGCGTGTAGCTACAAAATAAAACTAATTTTCCATCACAATGAACATGACATTTCTTTGTGAAAAGCATTCCTAAATTTGTTATATATTATATTTATTTTATTTGTTTTAGTATTAAATTAGATTTTGTCCTTTTTTCATGTATACATGCGGAGGTGGGAAGATATTGTGTTAGGTTTGTACTTTTTACCTAAAATAAACGTTTTTGTAATATTTATTTTGTACTTGTTTTGAAAACATTAATATTTTTTTTTATTTATTTCTCCCAATGTAGGTACTCACTTTAATCATAGCCGCTGGTAATATGAAACAAGCAATAAAATCATTTGAATGTTAAAAAAGGCCAGGATCGTTGGTAACACACTTGTTAACTATATTCATTCCATCCTGTTATAACATATTCATTTGTTTATGTACGTTTAGGTCATTGGAAATACTTAACAGTTCTTTTTTTATTTTGATAAACAGACAGATTTTCCTTGCCTTTGAAGAGATGCATTTACGATTAGATACGTTTTTGCCCTTGTGCACCAAAACCAATTTTGTGCAGCCTACGCCGTATACAAAATAGCACTTTCAGAGCATAAGAAGAGAAAAACATATTTCTGTCCATTATTTATAATGATGTAAGTTTGGATTTGTGTTTTAGTTAAGTATTCCCCTTAGAGAGCTTTCAACTAGTTTCCAATTTAGTAAAGTGGAGTTTTTCATGAAGTTCATTAATGTGGAAGTAGGTAGGAGGTTTATTTGTAAGTGTTATTTTTGTTTATCTACTATTTTCATTGATCTTTTACGTACATTTGATCACTTACACTTACTTGATTGATTACGTACATCTATCTATCAATCAATATAACTGATTAGTTTTGAGTCTTTTATTAGTTTTAATATGTGTTTCAGTTGTTAATAATATGTGTTTCTTCTATGCTGGACATAGAATGTGCCAGCTGCATTTCCTCCCGGGCGTGCTGTAAAAACCAGCTAAGGGATCCGAGGGTTTCAGTATATTGCAATTTAGGCGATGGGCTGACAACCTGTTACTACAGCAATATACCTACAAATATATCTTTATTAACCTTCATATCTTTGTCAGACGTGGCGGGACAACCTTTGTGTAGGTCATTTACGCTCTGCCTACCCAATTAGGGATAAAGGCGTGATTATATGTATGTATGTATTGCAGTGATAGTATAGTTTAGTTGACTGGGAATCCAAGTTAGTAACTTTTTCATAACAGGCAAATGTACTATTTATTATTTATTCGATATTGAGTTCCACGTGTAAAGCACCGTTTAAGGCTACCAGTTCTGAGATTACGTAATAACTCCTCCTTAACTGCGTAGGAAGTAGAAAGATACTTAAATCATTAAGAAGATTGAGCTTAAAACCAACTCAATTATAAAACAACCTTAACTTAAAAGGATTTAGAACTTTCTTTACTATTCATCAACTCCCTAGCCTTACCCCGTATTTCACGGGGTCGGCTATCTAATCGATGTGATTGAACGAAGGTACTGGTTTTGACTCTGAGCGACTACCAACTGACTTCTGCAACCTAGAAAAGAAACCAGACCCAATCCTAGATTAGGTCAGAGTTTTCAAGCCGCCAAAGCTTAGCACTGGCCTCTGACATGGCTTAATGACTAACATCTACGGTATTAAATGATATTAACTGGGACTAACGGCTTAACGTGCCTTCTGAAGCGCGAAAAAAACCGCCGAATAAACGTACATATGAAATCGAAAACCGAAATACACATTGGCACGTGGTGGGATTCGAACCACGACCTTACTCAGAAGGTAGCGGCCCTATCCACTACACCATCGGGCTCAACTTTCTTTAATATTGTCGGGCCTATTAAAAAAAGATAGGTACACGATTGATAGCTCAACTTTATTTTAAGGAAAAGTAAAAGGACTGCTCCTGGAATACCAAAAGTTGAGAATTTCTAAACGCTTTTTTTAGGTACTTCTTGATACTTCCATGCTGATAATTCCATTTCTTAGATACTTCCATGCTGGACTGGGAGCGAAAGAAAAACATAGAATGTGCCAGCTGCATTTCCTCCCGGGCATGCTGTAAAACCAGCTAAGGGATCCGTTGGATTCAGTATATTGTAATTTAGGCGATGGGCTGACAACCTGTCACTACAGCAATATTCCTACAGATCTATCTTGGATGACCCTCTAAACTTTGTCAGACGTGGCGAAACGACCTTTGTTTAGGTCGTTTACGCTCTGCCTACCCCATTAGGGATAAAGGCGTGATTATATGTATGTATGTATGTATTTTTTTAGGTAGCGATATTCAAATAAAAATTTGTAATCTAGTACAGTAATGAATATGCTAATGAATGTATAATATCAAATGAGTATACTTTACATAATATAAACTTACTTATACATAATATTATTTATTTACAAATTCTTATATCTTCTTTATCTTATTCTTATATTTTCCATGCTGGACTGGGAGCTAGAGAAACACATAGAATGTGCCAGCTGCATTTCCTCCCGGGCATGTTGTAAAAACCTGCCAAGGGATCCGAGGGTTTCTGCATATTGCAATTTAGGCGATTGGCTGACAACCTGTCACTACAACAATATACCTACAAATCTATCTTAAATAACCCGCAAATATTTGTCAGACGCGTCAGAACCACCTTTGTTTAGGTCGTTTACGCTCTGCCTACCCCATTAGGGATAAAAGGCGTGATTATATGTAATGTATGAATTTACAAATTATAATGTAATTTTTTTGTATGTAGGTACATTTAGGGCCGTATTTATAATCAGCGCTCATGAGTGACAGCGAGTTTAAGTTCATATCTGAAATGTAAATCCAGTACAAACTGGCTTGTCAAATCCATACTTAATATTACTCTCAAGTTTGACATCACTTTATAATTACAAGAATTAATATATTTTTTATCATCTGCATGAATTGGTATAATCATATTTGATATTTATAAGATTTTATTGATATTCATAACCATATTGACCATCGTGCAGCTAATTGGATACCGTTACCGCGTTTTCCTCTAGGTTGTAGCTGAGAACCAACGCTTTGCTCCTGAGCAAATTTTGACGCTGAGCTATTTTTTGCCTATTTGCATTGCTACAGCACAAATTGCCTTAAGTTTACATGTACAGTACATGTTATCTGTTGTTTCTTTTTGTCTGTTATAATTCAATTTTAGAACCTTTTTTGTGTAAATTTTGTGTGTCTGTGGAACTAAATAAACGTTTTGTCTATCTATCTGTAACTAAAATATAAAAGAAATATGACAAACAAAGCCATTAAAATCATCAACGCATTTCAATTTACGTGAGTCATGCTACGGCTGTGCTACGCCATTGCGAGCGTAGCATGTCTCTACGGTGTAGCAAACGTAGCCAACAGTGCTACGGAACGTAGCCAACAGCATGCCCGGGAGGAAGGGCAGCTGAAACATTCAATGTTTTTCTATCTCTCCCAGTCCAGCATGGAAGATAAATATATAATTTTGTTATTAATTATATTGTGTACAACTTTATTGTAACATCTTTTTGACCGTTACCGCAGTTTTTTTATTTGTTGTTGCAATGAACAGAAACACTCGGATCCCTTAGCTGGTTTTTACAGCATGTCCAGCATGGAAGAATCCGAACAAATGCTTTAAGCAAACATTGTCTAATTGACGTCTCAATTCATATTTCTTTTACTGACTTTTACTAATAGCTTAATTTTCTTGCTTTCATTCCGGCAAAATAGGAGCTTTTTACATTTACTAAAATAATGTTCAAATAAGTATTCGATTTCAATATCAATACCAAAAGCAATACAGCAATAAAACGGTATAATTGAAGGCCGATACCGCTGAGCGGCAGTTTTCGCGTTCGATTGCAGCGGGACCTTACGAAGCACTCGCGGGCCCAGGAGCTGACAAATGGGCCCAAGCTCTATTAGTGGTAGTGCTTACACTTGGAAAAGAGATACAATAACTTAATAAAAAAAACGGCTTAAAAAGTGAACTTAATATAAATCGTAATCATTCTATTTTTTACATACCTATTCAATGATACCCTACTTAATATTATTTCTTCCATGTTGGACTGGGAGCGAAATAAAAACATAGAATGTGCCAGGTGCATTTCCTCCCGGGCATGCTGTAAAAATCAGCTAAGGGATCAGAGGGTTTCAGTGTATTGCAATTTAGGCGATGGGCTGACAACCTGTCACTACAGCAATATACCTACAAATCTATATTAAATAACCCTTAAAACTTTGTCAGACGTGGCGGAACGACCTTTTTTGGATAGTTTCCGCTCTGCCTACCCCATTGGGGATAAAGGCGTGATTATGTGTGTATGTGTGTTAATATTATTTCGTTGTCTTATTTTTTAATCTTTAACACAGTATTTTACGACGATGATATCGTCGCCATTTTGAAAAATATTGATAAAAATTAAATCTGTATAATTGAAGGCCGATACCGCTGAGCTGCATTTTTCCCGTTCGATTGCAGCGGGACCAGGAGCTGACAAATCGGCCCAAGCTCAATTAGTGTTAGTGCTTACACTTGGAAAAGAGAAAGAGGTAAGAGAAATGAAGCCGTCAATATTAAATTAGGTTTTGTCCTTTTTTCATGTATACATGCGGAGGCGGGAAGATATTGTGTTAGGTTTGTACTTTTTACCTAAAATAAACGTTTTTGTAATATTTATTTAGTACTTGTTTTGAAAACATTAATATTTTTTTTTATTTTATTTCTCCCAATGTAGGTACTTACTTTAATCATAGCCGCTGGTAATATGAAACTAAAAACTAAGCTTTATAATTTTATTTCAATAGGAATGCGAAAATGTTTAAGTGAATATTTTTTTAAAGCCCATAAAATTAAGCCCCGTAATTATAATCAGCACTTGAGACTGATAGCGAGTTTGAGTTCGAATCAGAGTTGTCAGTTCAGTACATAACGGCCCGTCAAATCCATACTTAATATTGCTGTCAATGTTTATATCGATTTATAATTACGAGCCTTAGTCTTCTTAAAATTTATGGGATATCATAAATACAAAATCAAAAATTGGACTTAAAATAAGTAGATACTAAAACCACAACAAAATTCTGTACACATTTTCAAAATACTACAGTCTGTATACGGTACAGTTCCTTGGCCTATATACATATGTAGTAGGTTTGTTCAAGTTTTTAATATATTAGTTCATAGAGGATTGTGCAGCACCAAGACAAACCGATACTTGGTTTAATGGTGTTTAGCTGTATAAATTAATGTTTGTCTTTGTATGTTATTAATAAATAAATATTTTTTAGAAACTCGACACATTTGATATTTGTTAATTTATCACTACATGAGGTTTTCCCCAGTTTGGTTAGGATATAGCAGGCTGAATCACCTGATTGTCTGAAAATAAAAAGGGATTCCGTGCTTCAGAGGGCATGTTAAGTCGTCGGTCGCGGTCGCTGTCTTTGATAGTGGTGGTTACTCAAACCACGCCAGAGGCCTAATAGCTGTGCTACTAGGCGGTTTGAAAACTCTGACACCAGGGTTCATCGGGTCGTTCGACTCGAGAATCCACTCGCTAAGAGGAAGACTGACGTAGCGCCGGTTCACCTGACGCAGGCGGCAAGCCCGGTGAGGTGAGCGCCAGTTCGCCAGTTTCTAGCCAGTTGCGCTGCGGGCTACACGCGATTCGAGTCGGTACGCCGCCCCGGGACCCACTCGCATACTCGTACTTCTTCGGACTTTCGGACTAAACTATAACTTTGATTGCTTCCCGTGAATGCTGAAAGGATTGTCGGAAGGTGAGGAAACTTACTGTTTTCGTTCTAGTTTTAAATTGAGAATATAACTATGTTTTAGTAAGTTGGTCGGTTATTTTTTCAAGATAACAGTTGTATAACTTTTTAAACAGCACTTGAAATTTTATTCTATGGTTTTATTAGTTGAACGTGTTTGGAATATAATAAGTAATATTACACCTAAGTTTCAGAAAATAATAGGTTTAGTTATAGACCCGATAAACCAAAGAAGATAAATACATAGGTTAGTATTTAATTTTGAAACAGTATTGATTACAAAATTGTTTTAAGAATATTATTGTACAACGCACAATTTTAGAAAAGATATATATAAATGTTTACGCAGTAATTTTACCGTGAATTATTAAATTAAAAAAATATAATAATTTTAACGCGAAGTAATAGTTAACACTCATAAGAAAGGTGTAAATACTGTTAATATTTACCGAAACTATTTAACAACATTAGGTGGATATTTTAATGCTTCAAAAAAAAGTAACAAACCTATTTGTTGGTATTACAGAAACATTGCAAAACATTTTTCACATAGGTATCTGACTATTTGTACAATGTAAATTTGAACGAAATTTCAGTACGATAAATTTTGGTAGTCTCAACTACATTTATTTATTATAAATAATTTTACTTATTTGATCTGTAGAAAAATTTTTTTTTTTCTTTTTCATGAAGATTAATTAATATTCAAATACCTGATTTTCGAACTGTAATATGTTTGGTTATTAAATCCATAATGTCAGAAGTCTAATAGCTGTGCTACTATGCCTAGTAAGTAGTAAGTACTGCCGTATTTAAACTCTGACACCAGGGATCCTCAGTTCGTTGTTTGTCTTGAAAAACTCCATCCGAAAAGAAGCTAAGAATTATATCCCCACCAAATTAAAAATAACTGGTCAATTTCAACCTGATTAAAACTACATGGAAGTAAATAATGGTTATCATAAACGGTGCTATTTACACCTTAATGTTTTTCAAATTGGCCTCATCGCTGACAGGCTTCTGTAAACTGTTCTTTGATTATTTATGGTGTTAGTAACGATTTCCCGTCAATAGGGTTTTTTGTGTCAAGTAGCCTACTTTTCTTGCTTCTTATATTTTATTAAAAAGGTAGTAGTTTTAGTTGAAGCTTTACAATTTTATCGGTATTGTTTTGAAATTAATGATACATTTTTTTTAAAGATTTATTGCGAATTGAATATAACATATTTGATATCTTTATACGTTATGCTGGGCTCTTGAAATTAAAAGTCAGTCTACAACTACTATGTAGAAACCTACCTTATTTATTAGCAATGTATAAAAATAACAGACCAATATTTTTATTGAGATCTGAAAAAAAACTGTGATCCCTAAAATATTATATTGGTTCCCAGGAAATTTATTGGTCACCAATTTCTTCAATCACCAAGTAACGATCATCAAATTAATGACAATTGATATCTGAAATAATAAAGTTTAGATTAGATTTATTTATTTCATATTATCAATTTCATAATTACATTGTAAAAATTATAAAAATGTCCAGGAATAATATGATTGTCAAAAATATAAAGCTATATAATGAAAGTAATTAAACACGTCATAATATAAACATGTCAAGCTTATATTTCTTCCATACTGGACTGGGAGAGAAAGAAAAACATAGAATGTTCCAGTTGCCCTTCCTCCCGGGCATGCTGTGAAAGACAGCAAAAGGGATTCAAGGGTTACAGTGTATTTTAATTTAGGCGATGGGCTGACAACCTGTCACTCAGCAATACACATTACAATCTAAAATTGCCCTCAATTTATATCAGACGTGGCGAAAGCGCCTTTTAGGAGGCGTTTTACGCTCTGCCTACCCCGTAAGGGATAAAGGCGTGATTTTATGTGTGTATGCAAGCTTATATTGATCACCTAATATGGTGATGGTGATTAAAAAATCATGCCCTAATAATAATTATGCTTCCCCTTTAAGAGTAACTCGATCTTGAAGATAAGTGCAAAAATACTTTTAGTTTTTTCTGTCAATAAAACTTAGGTACATAACAAAAATATAAGTACGAATTAGGAACAAAATCTACTGCAATTATTAAAAAAAAAAGTGAACACCTTACAACATTATATTCTTTATGATTTGGTCCAGCATAGGTCAGGCCTTCAATGATTGCAGTAATCTCTTTGTCAAAACAAAAACAAATTGACAGATATGATAAACATTATTTTATTATGCTATGATAGTGGTCATGTCATAACATAATTTATCATTCTTTAAACTTAGATCACATAACATCTAGGCCGCTACATCACGAAAGATTTTAGCCTGAAAAAATCATAGCACTATTGCATTCTAATGAATAATGTTTCTGCTGTTTGGCCATTTCTTTGACAATGATAGCAATTCAGCGTGAAAAACGACACGTCATAATATAAGCCTGGATACCTACATACATATAATCACGCCTTTATCCCTAATGGGGTAAGCAGAGCGTAAACGACCTAAACAAAGTTCGTTCCACAACGTCTGACAAAGGCGTGAGGGTTATTTTAGATAGATTCTTAGGTATATTACAGCAGCTGTAGGCATATACTGTAGTGACAGGTTGTCAGCCCATTGCCTAAATTGCAATATACTGAAACCCTCGGATCCCTTAACTAGTTTTGACAGCATGCCCGGGAGAAAATGCAGCTGGCACAAATTTCTACCATTAGATTTAATATTTTTTTGATTATTTTTAACCATGCTCTACAAATTGATAATCCGCTGAATCATCAAAATACGTAACATTTTCTCATTTTCATGGAAAATAACCATAAAAAAACCTTAACATAAAAAAACATTAATCATCAAAGAATGAAATTCGAAGTAATTTGGATATGATTTGGAAAAATCGGCGATGACAATCAGCGATGCATGCATAGAATGTAAGCGATTAATTGAACAAACGCGTCTTTGTATGAAAATAAACTATGACGGTATCGTCTGGTATGTTCAATATTTGTGGAAAAATTCTCTACGGATAGGTCCCTTAGGCCCGTATTTATAACCAGCTCTCAAAATTGACAATGGGTTCAAGTTCGTATCAGAAATGTCATTTCAGTACAAAATAGCCTGTCAAATCAATACTTAATATCGCTCTCAATCTTGAGATCTCTTTAAATAAATAAATACGAGCCTTATTGTCGGTATGGAGATATTGATGATTCCATAATCTACACGCATTATTAAGCTATCAAAATCAATAAACAAAAACAACAGAGAACGTCACATTCTAATATTTTATACATACATACATACATAAAATCACGCCTTTATCCCTAATGGGGTAGGCAGAGCGCAAACGACCTAAACTAAGATCATTCCGCCACGTCTGACAAGATAGATTTGTAGGTATATTGCTGTAGTGACAGGTTGTCAGCCCATCGCCTAAATCACAATATACCGAAACCCTCGGATCCCTTAGCTGGTTTTTACAGCATGCTCGGGAGGAAATGCAGCCGGCACATTCTATGTTTTTCTCTTGCTCCCAGGCCGGCATGGAAGAAACATACATACATACATACATACATACATACATAAAATCACGCCTTTATCCCTTACGGGGTAGGCAGAGCGTAAAACTCCTCCTAAAAGGTGCTTTCGCCACGTCTGACATAAATTGAGGACAAATTTTAGATTGTAGTGTGTATCGCTGTAGTGACAGGTTGTCAGCCCATCGCCTAAATTAAAATACACTGTAACCCTCGAATCCCTTTTGCTGTCTTTTACAGCATTTCTAACATTTTATGGCACAGAATATATTTAATCCGCATTTTCTCTATATCATAATTTTGTTTAATGCCATACTGTGAAATTTAACTTCCGTTATTATTCACAAACTTTTATATGTATTGCATGAATGCATGAGTATTGCGTTGAAATAATTTGAAAGATTATCATTTGTAATGCACCATAATTATATTAGATCGTTACCGAAAGAAAAAAAAAATGCTTCGCTTTATTATCCGTCACATAATGGGTTTTCGGAACAAATTACCGTCAAATAATAAATGTAATATCACTCACCCGAACCATAATATAATAAATACGGTATATTTTTATATCCGCATTTCCTTTTGAATATTACATGTCGCAGATATAAACAGCAAACCAGCAATTTGTGACACCTCCTGACACGTGATATGCTACGTCGAGATAATGAAACGAGTAGGTGTAGTAAGTACACAGCTCGTTACTACAGAACATATTCATATTTTCCGGGAACGTGGCTGTTGCGGTGACATTTGTGAGGTCATCAGCGAAAAAAGAAATTATCTTAAAGACCGTCCTATTGTTATTTCCTTTTTTTACTTCTTTATTATTACGAACAAATATAGAGCAACACACGTTATTTCACTTTTGCTTCATTTAGGTAGTTAAGTGTGTCAGCATTTTGTTCGTTGATTTATTTTCTTTTAAACATTTATTTGTATTATTAAACGTTTTGAAAATATAAATCATTTACTCATATCGCACAAAAATGAATTTTCTCGTTAAGTAGGAATTTTATAATACTTTTTTTGCGATTGCAATTAATCCCGATAATTTCTAATTAGAAAAAGGATTAAATAAGTTCAACAGAACGGCTGAAGTAAATTGTGAAAGGACCGTTGATCTGATTAAAAGTAATTAACCTTATAAATAGAGGTTATAAAAGCATAAATAAAATTTTAACTGCAGAAACAAAACAGTTGACACGCACGACACTGCTAAGTAAGGTCACTCTACGAACTGTCATGTTTTGGTATTTATCTGCTACATTTCCTTTTGTACAAAAAACAGGTTACTTTTTTAGGTCAGTAGCACATACCCACATACAGTTACTATAAAGTTCACGGTAATCGCATAGAAAGACTTCAAAAGATTTTTTTACGACATGTTACTTTTAAAGACAGAGCTCTTAAATCCCATCCATCTTACAATCGCCAACTAAAGAAATATAAAATACTATCGTTATCTGATAGGAGAAGCATGCTCGATATGTGTTTTCTGTATAACATTGTTAACTGTCAAATAGACTCTCCTTTAATGATAAAATCAATAAATTTAATCGTGCCTCAAATTCATAGTAGACGGAAAAATTTTGATCACTTTAAAACACTGCCAACCAGAAAGAATGTTGGTATATCTGCTTCACTTAATAGAATAGTAAAGAAGGTTACTGAAATAGCGGATAAAATAGATCTAGATATATTCCACGATTCCTTGTCAGTATTTAAGGAAAAAATAAAGAAATACTTCTTGCGTGTTTGTTAAATAGGTAAAATAGAATTTGATTATTTTTTTAGTTCTTTTTTTGTTTGTTTAGATGTTTAGGTTAGAATAGTTTTAAGTACCTATAGTATTATTTCGCATTCCCTAAAATTGCTACTTATAGTATCTCAAGCATGTTGTGTTAGCCTATAAGTGTGGTTCATATCTGCAAAAAAAACTACACAAAATTTTTTATACATGTTGATATGTACTGTGTTGGCTGGCCTAATAAATAAATAAAATACAGTCACGCTTCCCATCCCTTGCGGGGTATGAAGAGAGTCAACGATCTTATCCAGTTTTGATTTTTGGGACATTATAAAAATAACTATCAGAGTATATTCTTCCATACTGGACTGGGAGCGAGAGAAAAACATGGAATGTGCCAGCTGCATTTCCTGCCAGACATGCTGTAAAAAACAGCTAAAGGCAATCCGGGGGTTTCGGTATATTGCAATTTAGATGGTCGATACGCTGACAACCTGTCACTACAGAAATATACCTACAAAACCTATCTTAAATAACCCTAAAACTTTGTCAGACGTGGCGGAACAACCTTTGTTTACGGCGCTTACGCTCTGCTTACCCCATTCGGGATTAAGGCGTGATTATATGTTTGTATTTATATTGTTTCCTTCTTCTTCTTCTCGAGTCAAAAGCAAATACTTATTTAAATTTATTCATTACATCTTGGAAAAGAAGCAGATGGAACATTCTATATTTTTCATCGCTCCCAGTCCATTTAAGTCAGTTGAATGCGTTACCTTCTACATTTGTTTTGTTAGGAACGGAAATTGGATCTTTTCAAATTCACTTGAAGTAGACTGCATTGCATAACATCTGGAAATCTGTTCTACGAGATAAACAATTGTATACGAGCAAAGATGCAATAAGCGTCAGTTCAAACCGGAAAGCGACGCGACGGAACGCGTCGTGAACTGCTTGAAGATAGTTCGGCAGAACGTCAATACGAAAATGGTTGATAGGTGGGTCGTCAGCTATCTACCAAGCCCAAATGATTTGACCTAGGATCTAAAGTGTTTTATTTAAATTTTTATTTAATAATCATAACATAACATAAAAATACTTTATTGCACGTAAGAATACAAATCATACAACACAACAGATAACAACAAAAAACAAGTACAACATAGGCGGCCTTATTGCTAAGGTAGCAATTTCTTCGTGAAAGGAAAATGCGTAGCGGTAAGCGGGATAGTGCAAACCTAGTAAAATATATCCTAAATACATTACATTACATATAATATATAATCAAACTGGCTCATAACATTATATCTAGCTGTAATCTGGTCCAAACATTAACTTTAGAGGAATCTACCAACAGTCACAGCCAGTTTCGTCTATCCTAAGTAAAGTTTAAAGTTATAAAAAAGTCAACATAAAAAAAAACTATGGGGCCTAGGTCAAATAATTTGGGCTAGGTAGATAGCAGATGACCCCACCTATCTATAATTTTTGTGTGTTCAATATTCTGCCGAACACCCTGTATAAGAGACTTCGTGTAGTGTACTGCGCGGTGTATTTGCGTAGCATGAAGCCGTCGTGGTGACTTTTTACTACAATATGCCCGATGGTGTAGTGGATAGGGCCGCTGTCTCCTGAGCGGCAACGAGGTCGTGGTTCGAACCACGTACCAATGTGTTTTTCGGTTTTCGAATTTCATATGTACATTTATTCGGCGCTTTTTGCGTGCTTTGGAAAGCAAGTTAAGTCGTTGGATAGATATATATTAGTCGTTAGGCCATGTCAAAGGCCAGTGCTAAGCATTGGCGGTTTGAAAACTCTGACCTAATCTAGGATTGGAGGTTTACTTCATACATATAATCACGCTGTTATCCTTAATAGGGTAGGCAGAGCGTAAACGACATAAAGAAAGGTCGTTCCGCCACGTCTGACAAAGTTTTGAGGGTTATTTAAGATAGATTTGTAGGTATATTGCGGGAGTGACAGGTTGTCAGCCCACCGCCTAAATTACAATATACTGTACCCCTGGGATCCCTTAGCTGGTTTTTACAGCATGCTTTTTCTCCCACTCCCAGTCCAGCATGGATAAACTTCATGAACGCACGCATTGGCACCCGCACCGTAAAACACTGGAAGCGAGAGAAAAACATAGAATGTGCCAACTGGATTTCCTACCGGGCATGCAGTAAAAAACAGCTAAGGCATCCGAGGGTTTCTGTATATTGCGATTTAGGCGAATGGGCTGACAACCTGTCACTACAGTAATATACCTTCAAATCTATCTTAAATAACCCTCAAAACTTTGTCAGACGTGGCGGAACGACCTTTTTTTTTCTAGGTCGTTTATACTCTGCCTGCCCCTTTACGGATAAAGGTGTGATTATATGTATGTATTTTGAAAAATGTGCGCCGCTTCAAGTCACGTCGTTTTTCAGTTTGAACTAAACCTAAGATTCCTACGATACGCGGCTTTAATCAGAATTCAGTTTCGAGCTATGCAACTGTGAAATGAAACAGATTTTACTGAATCTGAAGTATTTTAATATGAATGCCAGACAGGCACGTAGTATACAGTGAAAGATCTTTGACTCAAATAGCTTGTAATCAACTCTGATATTATGAACAGAAATACAAATATTGTATTATAATGTATTTTCAGAATAATTATGAATAATAAACTTTTACTCGACTTTCGAGTGAAAATACTTTCGATTTAGAATCATAATATTTAGAATAAAACGATTATAATAGGTCTTTACGTATGAAATTGCCGTTCTGCAATACTGGCCAGTATATTTCAAATCAAAATATTTTTTGCTTGGCTTAGAATTCTAATTTCAAATTAATTTTATTTTAAAAACATGAAATTCTTTTTCCAAGATTAGTCATTTGTTGATTAGTGTAACATTTTCATCGCATTTCAATCTTTTTCGTCATCATGGATACGTTAAAAATTCGAGTAATTATGGATTATGAGTACCGTCGTCGCAGCAACGCGGCACAAGCGGCACGCAACATCACGGAGCATTTACGGAGCTAACACTACAAACCAACGCACCAACTGTTATTCGTTTGCTCGTTTTCGTTCTGGAAATTTCAAACTGAAAAATGAACCTCGCGTTCGTCCTAAGACTTTGGTCGACAATGACGAGTTAAAGGCGATTGTGGAAGCTCATGATACACAACCTACGGCTGAATTAGCAGCTGCTTTCGACGTTAGCGTCAAAACAATATTGATAAAAAAAGCTTGACAAATGGGTGCCCCTAGAACTCAATGATCGCCAGCGCGAAGTACGCGTCGAGACGTGACTTGTACTGCTCAACAGACACACAAATGAAGGAATTTTGAACCGCATTGTTAACTGCGATGAAAAATTGATTCTGTTTGATAGCCGCAAGCGCTCAGCAATTTGGTTGGATCCTGGTTCAGCACCTAAACAATGCCCGAATCGAAAACTTGCCCCTAGAAAAGTGATGGTCACTATTTGGTGGTCTAGCGCCGGTGTGATTTCTCACAGCTTCTTACCCATCGGGTTGAGCATTACTGTTGATGTGTACTGTGAAGAACTGAACACATTGATGGAGAAGCTGGCACATCTCCAACCAGCATTGGTCATACGCTCGTCTCCGCTGCTCCTGCACGACAACGCGGAACCTCATACTGCACAGCAGATAGTCTTCAAGTTCCAAGAACTGGGGTTGGAAGCTCTCCGTCATCCGCCGTACTCACCAGACCCTGTGCCTACAGACTACTTCTTTTTCCAGAATTTGGATAACTTCTTGGCGGGAAAAAAATCAAAACCCGAGAGGCAGTACAAAATTCTTTTGAAGAATTTGTTGCCTCCCGTCCAGCTGATTTCTTTAAGAAGGGCATCAATAAACTGCCACTGCGTTGGCAAAGATGTATTGACTGCATGTGTGATTCCTCCGATTAATACAAATAAAAAATACTTCTTTTTCATACAAGGGCAATTTCATAGCTAAATACCAATATGATCAGGAGCGCCAGACACATTTAGGAAATCTATTTTCTCCCGCTATGACGATATGGTTCAAATCTAACTGACTGCTGCACCGACCTCTTCATCGGGTTGTTCGACTCGAGAATCCACTCGCTAAGAAAAAGTCCGACCTCTTTTCATGCTTTTCTTGTTCGCTCATTCATATTAGTGTGGTTGAAATCGTTTCTTTGTTGGATTTGATATCAATACGCAACATTATATTTTTATGCTGCGTGTAAAATTGCGATATGTTTGCAATGTTTAAAGTCGTGCTGACGCTTACCGCAAAGACATAATGTAATCGTGCCCAAACCAAGTTAAGGCGTATCCTCCTGGCAGATGAGCAGGTAAATTTCAAGATATGCAATGGTTGTATACCGCCCGTAATGCCTTAGAATATCGTTCTAATCAGTGCTCGCTACGGCGCGGCGTGGCGGTTACGTCCGTAGCCGCGTCAAAAATTTGCGAAAAATACAAGCTAATTCCATAAAAACTACTACTACTATTTTTTTTCCATGCTGGACTGGGAGCGAGAGAAAAACATAGAATGTGCCAGCTGCAAAACCAGCTACGGGATCCGAGGGTTTCAGTATATTGCGATTTAGGCGATGGGCTGACAACCTGTCACTACAGCAATAAACCTACAAATTTATCTGAAATTACCATCAATACTTTGTCAGATGTGGCAGAACGACCCCTTTTAAAGTAGTTTACGGTCTGCCTACCCCATTAGCGATAAAGACGTGATTATATGTATGTATGTATAAAAACTAAGAGTTCGATTTAAAAAAGCTAAGTTGTGATTTGAAATAATTATAATATAACTGATAAATTCCCAAAGGAACCATGAAAGCGCTGCTAACAATTTAGAAGGAATATCATATTTACTGATAAAAACAGACTTCACTATACTATATTTACCTCCAAATATTTTTTTGCATACTTATTTATGCACGAGAATATTTTTAAATGTAGCAATTGCAGGCTATGAACTAATTCCTTAGACGTATATTTCTGTGGGACGCCTCATGGATGGATGGATGTTAATAATAATAATAATAATTATTAATAATAATAATAATAATGGATATGATGGATAATAATAATTATTATTATTAACATCCATCCATCCATGAGGCGTCCCACTGCAGGGCAAAGGCCTACCTCACCTTCTTCCATTTCTCCCTCTTGAGCCTCTTCTAACCAGTTTCCGGTGTGTGCGTCTATTTCTTCTTAACTAATTTAAAAAAAAAACATTGGAAAAATTCAAAGAAATATACGTCTAAGGAATTAGTTCATAGCCTGCAATTGCTACATTTAAAAATATTCTCGTGCAAAAAATAAGGTGAGGTAGGCCTTTGCCCTGCAGTGGTTAATAATAATAATTATTATTATTATTAACATCCAGCCATCCATGAGGCGTCCCACTGCAGGGCAAAGGCCTACCTCACCTTATTTATTAACATCCACCCATCATAATAATTATTATTATTATTTGCAGAAATGACTACATGCAAATAATAATAATAAGGAGAAATAATCTCTTAAAAACAACCATTTGCCGGGACGAATCCTCTTAAGGTTTAAGAGACACACACATACAAGCCGCAGCAGCCCCATATGTCACTTACTTTCACGCGTCGCACCCGCATCCTGTGCATTATACGACCCCCCAGTCACGTAACTCTAAAAGCAGCGAAAGAGCTGTCTCCATACTTGCACTAAACTATATTAGCACCCACTCCCGCCTTTGATGAAAGATTTGCTTCTTGAGAGCTTTTGTTAAATTTTTCCACTAGAATCCACCTTTTAAAATAAATAGAGAGTGCTACGGCGGCAAATTTCCAAGGAAATTTCTAGACGTTTCGCTCTATGTGCCCGGTTTTTTTTTGCATAAATTGAACTTGATTTTTCTTTATGCTCCAGGTAGCATAAGTGTCTAGAGATATGGCTCTATTTTAAAATAAACACTACTAGCAAAAATTTTGTGATATCATTCTGGCTAACGGATTGTACGTTTGTGATTAATAAGTTTGTAATTTATATCTATACTAATATTATAAAGAGGAAAGATTTGTATTTTATTTGTGTGTGTGTGTGTGTGTGTGTGTGTGTGTGTGTGTGTGTGTGTGTGTGTGTGTGTGCATGTAAGTTTGTAACGAATAAACTCAAAAACTACTGGACAGATTTCAAAAATTCTCTTTCTATTGGAAAGTTACGTTCATCTTGAACATAGGGTACTTTTTATTGCGGGAAAGTACGTCATACCTACGGGAAATCTTTTTTAACAGCCGGTGACATCGCTGACAGAAAGCTAGTCAATTATAATTTAATATATAGAACTAGGATAAAATATTGTTTTTTAATTTTTTTTTTTGTTTCTTTTAATACCTACTGTGATAATAATATTTAGACATAATTAGGGTCCTGTTTAGTATTTTACGCATTATTGTTCGAGTCATATGGTGGAGTCTATTCTCGCATCGTTTTAGATAAGGTAAGCTTATGGCAGATGCAAATGCAGCTTGGTCATAATGTCGGAGAACGGTGTAACGGTTCTTATTAATAAAATTTACTCTTCGCGATAAGACTGTTTCCTATACAAATGTTCAATTCGTTATCAATCTCATTTGTGTGAAACTTTTAGTTTACACAGGTATCTAAATATTTTCATAGTTTTAGTTTATAAAATATTCTCACGTTTTATTGCAGTTACTTTGTAACAAATAGCTTTGTGAACTTGATATTTAAGGTGTTATAATTCATGAAGTTTAATATTACAAAGCCAAAAACGAAAGGAGCGGAAAGCGCTGGACCCGCCGTATAGTTCCAGACACGTTTAATACGTTTAATACTATTATGAATTCCCTAAGCAAATTCACAAAGACCTGTCTAAATATAGGACGTACTGACGTAAAATGAGGGACTATGTACTTTGTTGCAGGTGGTCGTTTTGTCCTCGAGCAAGGCCGGCAAAAGAGTCCTGAATAATTCATTGGGATATTTAAGCGGAGTAGCGTGGTAGCGGGCCCGACCGCTCCGTGCGGCGAACGCGTGGCGAACGTGCGTGCTACGCGCGGGACGAGGATCATGTAGCGACGATTACCTAGATCGTCCCCCCGTAATGTACAGAAGATAAAATATGTACTTTGTATATATAGGACAGTGAGCAGTTAATTGATGTATTTAGACACTAATTTTAATCAAGTAATTTAGAAATTAGACCTATAACGTAATTTACCTTTTCGTAGTAATTTAACGTGATAGATAACTTCCTTAGATAATTCAGCAGTGTAGAATTAATTAATCTCCACCAATGCCAGTGATTTTTTTGTTGCGAATTCAATTGAACCATAATCGATATTGGAATCGAATCGGATTCATCGTCTAATCGAAACAGGACGCACAAAGGACACGGAACTCTGTGAATGGAACAAAAGGCATTTCTTTGTAATTGTAGCTTCGATAGTTCGAAATTCAAAATAACGTTGTGTAATAGTGTCGTTTAAAAATGGCGGGATATTCTGATTCGAAATTCAAAATAACTCGAGTTGTGTAATATAGTGATACTACCTTTTAAATGAATGTAGCGGAAAAGAACTAAGGCCGCCATATTGAGATTTGACATTCTATTGACAGTTCTCCTTATACTGTAGCGCCTCTGGCCTACGAGTACGTTCATTACGAACCGCATCGCAATGTAGTGTCGTTTAAAAATGGCGGGAAATTATTCGAAAGTGCGACTACAGTTGCTACGGAGTTGGGTTGTGTAAAGTAAACATCTGAGAAATGGGGAAGGTGTTTCGTGATGTGCAGGCGAGGACGCTGAGGCATATTGTGCTGGCGATGGTGTCCGCAGTTTTGGTGGCTGGCAGCGGAGAATGGACGGAAGATGCTGAAGATTTAGGTATGTATATTAATATTTAGTTACAGGACTTTAAAATAGAACATTTTTGAACTTGAACCTTCTGGATCTTCAAATAAAAAAAAAATTATATCATCGGTTTGAAATAAAATATGTGAACTGAGTGTAAAGTTAAATAAAATAAAATAACAAAAATAAAATGACCTGAATGTGTAAATGGTGAAATAAATATACGTACACATAACCATGCCTTTATCCCTAATGAGGTAGGCAGAGCGTAAACAACCTAAACATACCTAGGTCGTTCCGCCATGTCTGACAAAGTTTTGAGGGTTAAGTATTTACGATATATTCGTAGGTATATCGCTGTAGTGACAGGTTGTCAGCCCATCGCATAAATAACAATATACTGAAACCCTCGGATCCCGTAGCTAGATTTTACAGCATGCCCGGGAGGAAATGTAGCTGGCATATTCTACGTTTTTCTCTCGTTCCTAGGCCAGCATGGAAGGATATCAATACAATATACTCTCAATCAAAGGGTTATAAAAACGATTAGTTCTTACTGAAGGAACTTCATACAAGTATTCTCCAAAGTTTGGAAAGCTTTGCAACTTTGATGGATGCTCAGTCTTATGGTATCGAGTGGTTCTCAAACTTCAGGATAAGCTTCCAGGTACTGGGTAATCGCGGTTAACCTCGTTGAGTTTGTTAGTTCGGCTTTTGAATCGTGATCTTAGGGTTCACTTTAATAGCTGGAATTTTTAAAGATTTATTTGGAAATAAAGGCATGATAAACTTCGCATCCCGTACCTGGCTTCCACAACATGCCCGGGAGGAAATGCAGCTGGCACATTCTATGTTTTTCTCTCACTCCCAGTCCAGCATGGAAGTATTTGCTTGGAATGTTTTATAATATTACAACTTATAGGTAGGCTTCTTCCATGCTGGCTTGAGAGCCTACCGTAAAAACCAGCTAAGGGATAAGCGCTGACAACCTATCACTACAGCAATATACCTACAAATCTATCTAAAATAACCCTCAAAACATTGCCCGACGTGGCTGTTTACGTTGTCCTTCCCCATTAGGGATAAAGGCTTGATTATATGTATATATGTATTTGTAGGATCTTTGATCAGGTGTGAAAGTTCAGGAGTCAAATTAACTACCTTCAGCACAGCAAGGACACGACCCATTGAGTCATTTTGTATATCAGTCACCACAGTTTACTTCTGGACATTGACCTCCCACGGCCATGTCGGCCATACCTACACGCACCACGCTTGTTAGTGTGAGATGATGCATTTATAGAGAATGCTGTTGCCTGTTTTTTGGGTATTTGATACGTCCTGATACTTATCCTGCCGTCGACTTTACGAAGCTTGCTAAATAATTGCATGCGATGCTATTTTGATCCAATACTACACCCAAGAAACTCTGTAGATATTTATTTTGTTTTTGAGTCAGTAAGAGTTGATAGAAATGCAAGCTAGTTAAGTCACCTATTATTGTTTTACCTCACTTACTAAATTAGTTTATAAATATGAGAAGTAAGAAATTAAAAATTCCCGCGGCGAATTTTGCAGGGTGTGAATCTGCATTTTTTGGTTTATCGTTCCATCGCTCTACCAATTAAGCAAAATGAAAAGAATGGCAAATTTAATGCTTACTTCTTTTTTAACGCGTCATGGTGGACGTCCGTGCTTCGGAAGGCACGATAAGCCGTTGGTCCCGGTTAATATCATTTAATACCGTAGATATTAGTGGTTAAGCCATATCAGAGGCCAGTGCTAAGCATTGGTGGTTTGAAAACTCGGACCTAATCTAGGATTGGGTCTGGTTTCCCTTCTGGGTTGCGGAGGTCAGATGGCAGTCGCTCTTTGTTAAAACCAGTACCCTCGTTCAATCCCCTAGATTAGGTAGGTGACCCTGAGAGATACAGGATAAGGCTAGGGAGATGGTGGACGTCAGCGACATCTAACCAAGTATTATTACAAGTACACAAGGCTTGACTCAATCAGTTTAGTACTTTAATCCTAACCTGCAATGTTGTTGACTCTGCAAGCAGGTGCTCCCACGGGTACTAACAGCCAGCTCCTTGGCTAAGCACAGCCTCCGTGGTTCAGTAGTCTGAGCCAAAGGCTTCTAATCCAGAAGCCATGGGTTCGTTTCCACTGGGGAATACAAAGTTGATATTTATAAATTTATCACTTTGTGAGATTTTCCCTAGATTAGTTAGGATAATGCAGATTGTATCACCCGATTGACTGTGGTATAAATAATCGTGATTCAGAGGGCACTTTAAGCCGTCGGACCGGTCGCTGTCTTTGATAGTGCATTACATCCATGTCAGGAGCCTATAAGTTGTTACTAATAGGCGGTTTAAAAACGTTGACACAAAGAGTTCATCAGATTGTTCGTGAACTGGAAAACCCTCTCGAAAAGAAGAAGAATCTTCGACGTTGTTGACTGTGCAGGTACTAGGATGGTATTACGTATTCCCACAGGTACCAACAGCCAAGCTCCTTGGTTCAGCTCTGGCGTGGCGCCAGACAATTTCTTTGTCTTGTCAAGCCGCTTCAAGTGTCATCGGCGCGGATATTTCCATTATTGGGCGAACTTATAGAATTCTCCCGATTTCGACTCTCGAAAACGGCTCTTTTAGCAGAATACGGACGTCAGGGTGTAGATATGGATTTGTTTTTTTCGATTCTATTGAGACGTTTTTAATGAGTGGAGTCATTTAATATTGAAAATCCCATATTATAAATAACTTAGTTCGTTAGTAGCTCATCCATAATTAATGTAAACCTCAAACAGTAGGTATTGCAGGTCTGTAGAGCGGAAATTATGTTATTCTACTTTAAATTAAAATATATAAATTGGGGTTATACCGAATGAATTAAATTAGTAACTTATATTTTGAGATAATGTATCAAAAGTTAGAGTCTTTAGAAACTTGTTATGATAGAATTCTTTTCAATTATGGAGTCAAGGAATGTAATAAAATTTGTCTATAAAGCGTCTGAATTCATCCTGTTATTAAAGTTTCTAGGCAAAAAGGGCAAGTCTAAGTAAAGTGAACATAAAGGACCATAATTTATTCCCCTATTATTCAAGGATTAAAACGGTCAAAGTTACAAATTACTCGAAAATTGTACCATTTAAAAGTTACCTTATTCATTATTCACAAAGAAACAAAAAAGGTTCGTCGAAAATTTGATTTAAACGATGCTTGTAAAAGTCTTAAACCTAGACTATAATAGTTTTAAATCACAGTGACATAAAGGAGCAGTACTATAGGTAAGAAACCTTAATTTACACTAATTCTTCTTCTTAGCGAATGGATTCTCGAGTCAAACAACGATCCGCAGAAGTATTGTTAATACTCACCAAGTTTGATTGAAAAAAAAATATGCTTCTAATAAAAATTTAGTCTAACAAAATATACCTAATTCATACATCACTACATAGTATACAACAAAGTCGTTTTCTCTGTCCCTATATCCGTTTGTATGCTTAGATCTTTAAAATTACGTAACGGATTTTGATGCGGTATTTTAATGGATAGAGTGATTCAAGAGGAAGGTTTATATAAAAATACATGCATAATATAGTAGAGAAACACTGACGATTTCCGGGCGAAGCCGGGGTGGGTCGCTAGTACATACATATAACAAGCTTTTATCCCTGATGGAGTAGGCTGAGCGTAAACGACCTAAAGAAAGGTCGTTCGTTATTTAAGATAGATTTGCAAGTATATTGCTGCAGTGGCAGGTTGTCAACCCATCGCCTAAATTACAATATACTGAAACCCTCGGATCTCTTAGCTAGTTTCTACAGCATGCCCGGGAGAAAATGCAGGTAGCACATTCTATGTTTTTCTCTCACTCCCAGGCCAGCATGGAAGAATGGAAGATAAATAAATCTAATTCGTTTGTTTGAAATACATTCTGCAGTAGTAGTTTGAAATAAAATCAGGCATTTTATGGCAAAAAAACTGCAAGCTGTAAAAAGCAGAAATAGCGCTATACAGGTGTCCGTTATGGCCTTAATGGATTCCCGTCTAAGTAGAGGTACTTACGTACTGTAATGTCCAAGACACCACACGGTAATGTGAAAGTATTGAGAAAAACTTCGGGGAACTGGAAAACAACTAAGTTTAGCATAAAGAAAACATAAAAATATTCTTGAAGTAAAAAAAAAAAAATTTTGTTTCTTGTTTTGCAGCATGACTTGAAGTATAACTTTTTTAGAACTAACTGGAAAATTTCTGCTTAATTTAAGATTTTGATTACATAGAGGATTCTCTCTTCCTATGTGAGGTATATACAACAAATTATAGTCCTATATATACTTTAATTATAAAATAATACGTAAAAGAAAAATAATTGAATTATCAAAATAACTTTTTTATACGTATCAAAACAAAAGATGCACTATAAATCAAATTAAATGAATCGACTCACAACCTAGTTTTGTTTGCAGCTACACTGCAGATAGGTAAAACTGGTCAAGAGCGGGTTGGGTACGCTCATAGTAGGGTTCTGTACTTAATTATTGTATTAATTGCATGTGATGTATGTATCCCGCATAAACCCTATGAATAGATATTTTACTTGGAAACTCATATAAGTATTATCGATTTTGCTTCATTTTCAGTATTTCCTTGTTATCTAACATTGAAAAAGCAGTGGTATTTATGTAAATTAAATTGGTGACGTGTACCCTTTTCATACCTTTTAGATTCTCTGTAATCCCTTGACTTCCATGCTGGACTGGGAGCGAAAGTAAAACATAGAATGTACCAGCTGCATTTCCTTCCGGGCATGATGTAGAAGCTAAGGGATCCGAGGGTTTCAGTATTTTGCAATTTAGGCGACGGGCTGACAATCTGTCACTACAGCAATATACGTCAAATCTTTCTTAAATAACCCTCAAAACTTTATCAGACGTGGCGAAACGATCATTCTTTAGGTCGTTTACGCTCTCATTACCCCATTAGGGATAAATGCATGATTATATGTATGTATGACAAAACAGTGGCATTTATTAAAATTAAATATGTGACGTGTACACTTTTAACACCTTTTAGATTATCTTTAATCCCATTGACAATATGAAACCGGGTAAAAGGGACCCTAAAAAAGTGCGGGATGTTAAGCTGGCAGATTTTGGCGGTTGGCGCTTTGCCAAATAGGTACTCTGTAACGTCAGGAGTCGTTTGTACGGAGACTGACAACTGTCACACAAACTAGAGACAGACAAAGCAAGCAGCAAATAACGAAGGTAAATAATGACTACATAGAACAAGGATAACAGACGTATTCGCATTTATTTTGTTTCAAAAATACATATAATCACACCTTTATCCCTAATGGGGTAGGCAGAGCGTAAACGACCTGAACAAAAGTCGTTCCGCCACGTTGCAATAAACCAAAACCCTCGGATCCTTTAGCTGGTTTTTACCGCATGCCTGGGAGGAAATGCAACTGGCACATTCTACGTTTTTCTCTTGCTGCAAGAATGCTATATATATTGATGTAATACTATGGTGTAAAGATATGGAGCAAAGTGAATTGTCGTTGCTTGAAAACGATAATCCGATTTTTTAAATCATGGCTAGTCAATTTCTGTAATATTATACCAGCCACTATAGTCTGTCACTACAGCAATATACCTAGAATTCTATCTTAAATAACCCTCAAAACTTTGTCAGACGTGGCGGGACACCTTTGTTTAGGTCGTTTACGCTCTGCCTACCCCATTAGGGATACAGGCGTGAATATATGTATGTATGTATGTACTATAGTCTATAAAGTCTACATGGACATAAGCTGCGATGGATACCTCTCGCCAAGCTTGGTACGCAGTTTGACTAGATATTATATTTCTTTGTGCAATAAAGAATTTTGTATTGTACAATACAATACAAAATTCTTATATCTATATTCACATATTATGGATCGACATTGTTCTTAGGGAGTTTCTACACCCATCCATATTAGATTCGTATCCATTCGTATCCGACTTGGCCTTCTTAGTAATTGTTTGAAAGCTTGTGTTCTCATCCTTATACGTTACATAAAGTTTTTTCCTGACATGAATTGGATACGAATCTAATATGGATGAGTGTACAAACGCCCTTATTCATGTTTGTGAGTGGAACGACAATATTACTATTATGCCCATGAAAATACTGATTGATTTTAATCACGTATTTTTTTTCTAAAATAAAATAGCGTGCTACACTTTTGCTACGCTTCTTAGCTTCGTAGCAAGTAGCTACGATCCTTTTTAGATGATAGATAACTGAATATTTTAAATTCTCCCATGCTGGACTGGGAGAGATAGAAAAACATAGAATTTCCCAGCTGCCCTTCCTCCCGGGCATGCTGTAGAAGTCAGTAAAAGGGATTCGAGGGTTACAGTGTATTGTAATTTAGGCGATGGGCTGACAACCTGTCACTACAGCAATACAAATCATTACAATCTAAAATTTGCCCAAAATTTTTGTCAGACGTGGCGAAAGCGCCTGTTACGAGGCATTTTACGCTCTGCCTACCCCGTAAGGGATAAAGGCGTGATTTTATGTATGTGTGTATATTTTGAATAGTATACATATAACTATTACTACGAAAAATATTGGGACGTCAATAATAGAGGACGTGAGTGACAAGATTATCCCATTTATTTCATCTAACCCGATATTGAGGTTTATGGAATTTCTCTGCTAAGCTCCAATATCTGTTCGGGAACTTTACTTCTACTGTATCCTACTAATATTCTAAATATGAAAGTTACAAACCTTCATATTAAAATATTGACATACAGCATAACGAAAAAAAAACAGTATTAAATTCAAATATAATAAAAATTTAAAATAACATACATACATGCATACATATAATCACGCATTATCCCTAATGGAGTAGGCAGAGCGTAAACGACCTGAACAATGGTCGTTCCGCCACGTATCCTACTAATATTCAAAATATGAAAATATGTATGTTTTTCTTCCATGCCGGCCTGGGAGCAAGAGAAAAACATAGAATGTGCCAGCTGCATTTCCTCCCGAGCATGCTGTAAAAACCAGCTAAGGGATCCGAGGGCTTCGGTATATTGTGATTTAGGCGATGGGCTGACAACCTGTCACTACAGCAATATACCTACAAATCTATCTTGAATAACCCTCAAAACTTTGTCAGACGAGGCGGAACGACCTTTGTTTGGATCGTTTGCGCTCTGCCTACCTTATTAGGGATAAAGGCGTGATTATATGTATGTATGTATGTATGTTACTCAATCACGCTTCAACCACTTGCCAGATCATGAGAAACTTGGCACAACAAATTTGTGTGGTCCTGGAATTATTAATACCTATGATAGGCCATGAACAGCATTTCAACGCGGTTAAACTTTCTCGATGCTGGACTGGGAGAGATAGAAAACATAGAATGTTCCAGCTGCCCTTCCTCCCGGGCATGTTGTAGAAGTCTGCGTAAGGGTTTCGTGGGTTACAGTGTATTGTAATTTAGGCGATGGGCTAACAACCCGTCACTACAGCAATACACATCTTAAATTACCCTAAATTTGTCAGACGTGGCGAAAGCGCTTTTTACTAGGCGTTCTACGCTCTGCCGACCCCGTAGGAGATAAAGGCGTGATTTTATGTATGTATGTAAAACTTTCATTTTTATGGGAAAACTCATTTAAATGCAAGTGAAAAGCTAGTAAAAATATGTGAATAATCTTAACCACTGGACTGTCTAGTCTGGCTTAGCTCTACGTTAATTATTTTTGTCATACCGGAAAGTTAAACAAAATTTTGCGGATTATTCTTCGATATCTTTTTATTATAGAGTATTTTTTTTTAAGTTATACCGGGTGTAAGTGATAAGGGTTGGGTTGACAAACTGATAGGGGTTGCTCAGTCAATGCACTGAACAACTACCAGCAGGTTTTTTTTAGAAAGTGAAAAAAAAATGGCTTTTCTATACAAAATGTTTATCTCGATCAGGCAATTTCTATGGAAAAGCCATTTTTTTTTCACTTCCATAAAAAAAGTCCTGCTGATAGCTGTTCAGTGTCGTTGACGGAGCAACCCCTATTAGTTTGTGGGACACTGTCCGTTACACCTGGTATAGATTTAATTACAAAAAAAATAAAATAATCGCTTACACAATATTCCAAAGGCTCCAACCATAGTTTTAGAGGAACTTGTCATAAACCTGGTGGATGTCATGACGTTTCCTCTAGCTGACAGGTGAAGAGCTGCAGAGAGCTTAGCAGACATATTGTGGCTGCTGGCGTCCTGCCAACCGATTACTCTGCTTCGTCAACATACTTCTTCATGGCGCAAATATAGTTTTACCTCAACTGAAATATTTTGTTGTACATACATATAATCAAGCCTTTATCCCTAATGGGGTAGGCAAAGCGTAAACGACCTAAACAAATGTCGTTTCGCCACGTCTGACAAAGTTTTGTGGGTTATTTAAGATAGATTTGTAGGTTTAGTGACAGGTTGTCAGCCCATAGCCTAAATTACAATATACTGAATCCCTCGGATCTCTTAGCTGGTTTTTACAACATGCCGGGAGAAAATGCAGCTGGCACATGGTAATATATAGTTAACAATAACAAAAAAAAATAGTTTACACATTATTCCAAAGGTTCCAACCCTCGTACTTTTAGAGCGACTCATCATAAACCTAGTGGATGTCATGACGTTTCCTCTAGCTGACAGGTAAAAAGCTGCAGTGAGCTTAGCAGACATATTGTGGCTGCTGGCGTCCTGCCAACCGATTACTCTGCTTCGTCAACATACTTGTTTATGACGCAAATACAGTTTTAACTCCACTGAAATATTCTGTTGTACATACATATAATCACGCTTTTATCCCTAATGGGATAGGCAGAGCGTAAACGACCTAAATAAATGTCGTATCGCCACGTCTGACAAGGTTTTGAGGGTTACTTAAGATAGATTTGTAGGTATATTGCTGTAGTGACAGGTTGCCAGCCGATCGCCTAAATTTCAATATGTTTTTCTCTCGCTCCCAGGCCAGCATGGAAAGTAATAATTGTTTACACAATATTCCAAAGGCTCCAACCCTCATAGTTTTAGAGCGACTTGTCATAAACCTGGTGAATGTCATGACGTTTCCTCTCACTGACAGGTGAAGAGCTGCAGAGAGCTTAGCAGACATATTGTGGCTGCTGGCGTCCCGCCAACCGATTACTCTGCTTCGTTAACATACTTCTTCATGACGCAAATACACGTTTACCTCAATTGAAATGTTCTGTTGTAGATTGTGAATAACTAACAGAACCTGTTTGTTAATAATCGATACAAAAAAATCATACAGCCGACTTGACAACCTCCGCTTTTTTTAATTTGAAGTCGGTAATAAACAATACTTTTTCCACTGACTCCACTTATCTCACCGGTTATGCTCATGGCAGTCAACGTGTTAATAGTGTTGATATACTATTGTTTCAAAATATTCGAAAACATTTATAAACATTTGGAGTCGGGGCAGGCCGTGTTTCCAAATGATTGGAGATGGTGGTAACAAAACAAATAAAAATATTCACTAACCCCATATATGGCAAACACTTTATACTTTTAATATTCCAAAACAATGGAAAAAAAAACTTTTGTTAACTTCCAATTTTGTTTACTCATGAAATCGAGCAGCTTTTTCTTGGAACCAACTTCTCCACTCCAAAAATAATGTCTTTGAATTGAGTATTGTATTGAACAACAGTTATATTTTGTTTTTCAAGTCCTAAACTTTGGAAAAAAAAATGTTTTCTTTGTCAATAGAAAAAGTTGTTTTGTATCTTAAATAGACGTTACGCAGCAGTTATAAATAAACCGTGCGTAAATGTAAATTAGGTATTTTTTTAAAAGTCTCTCTCTTTTTAAACGGTTGACACTCTTAGGAAATTATTAACATATTAATTATTATTTTATTCCATGATCTTTTGATTTCAATGATAATTATCTATTAACTAGCCGCAGTTTCACCCGCGGCTTACTTAGTTTGTTTTTCGTGGGAATTTGATATTTTCTCGCGGTAAAAAGTAGCCTATGTTACTCAAAATTAACGTAGCTTTCTAATAGTGAAAAAAATATATTTTGGCTAAGCAGTTTTTGAGTATATTCGTTATAAACATGAATACAAATGTTTCCTCTTTAAAATATTTAAAAAAAAATTGTTCCTTGCTGGCCTGGGAGCGAAAAAAAAAGAATGTATGTAATGTAGGCGATGGGCTGTCAATCTGTCACTAATAACAATATACGTACAAATCTATCTTAAATAACCCTCAGAACTTTGTCAGACGTGGCGAAACGACCTTTGTTTGGGTCGTTTGCGCTCTGCCCACCCCATTAGGGATGGAGGCGTGACTATATGTATGTATGTATGTTAAAATATTAGTATATAGAAGTATAGATTAGTATAGATATCGTAATTTTCAGCCATCACTGCACACAGACAAAAGACTGCAGAATGTTTAGCAAGCAGATCGTATCCTGGCTTCGATCCAAGGATTTCCTTTGCAAAAGCAATTTAAATCCAACGACTTTCTTACTCTTAAATGATGTACACGCCATTATAAAAGACATAATGCGAGTACGGAAACGAGACACATAGTTATCCCATATTATATTTGAAAAATGCCACTCAGAAGGAAAACAAAAGAATATGAACCTGAAGCACACCTACAATCTGTAGATAATGCCACCGGTAGCATCATACAAAATGGCAACAATATTACAAGCAGCATTTTTTTTTGAGCGGTTTGTTTACCTTGTGAGGAGTAAAATTGTGACTCTATCAGCTATCTATCTACTTACTACTTCCATGCTGGACTGGAAGTGAGAGAATACCATAGAATGTGCCAGCTGCATTTCCACCCGGGAATGCTGTAAAAACCAGCTAAGGGATCCGAGGGTATCTGTATATTGCAATTTAGGCGATAGGCTGACAACCTGTCACTACAGCAATATACCTACAAATCTATCTTAAACATCCCTCAAAACTTTGTCAGACGTGACGGAACGACCTTTGTTTAGGTCGTTTACGCTCTGCCTACCCCATTAGGGATAAAGGCGTGATTATATGTATGTATCGATCTATTTATGTATATTTATAGCCATAGGCTATATAAAGTCACATTACCAAATCAAATTACCCGCTTTATATTACGTATAAGTCATAACAAAGAACTCTCAAATCGACGGAAACGCTCTCTTGACGACTTAAGACAGAGTAATTGTTTGGCGGGCTGCCAGTACCGAGATCTGCCTGCAAACGACTCGCAGACTGCAGTGTCTTAGAACTAGTTCATTGACACAGATAGGTGCGTTAACATCATATTTTTGTAGAGTAAAAAGGACGTTATTGAGACTATAGAAAATACATACATACATATAATCACGACTTTATGCCTTATGGGTCGGCAGAGCGTAAACGACCTAGACAAAGTTCGTTTCGCCATGTCCAAAAAAGCTATAAATGTTATTTAAGATAGTTTTATACGTATATTACTGTAGCGACAGGTTGTCAGCCCAACGCCTAAATTGCGATAAACAGGAACCGTCGGATCCCTTAGCTCGTTTTTACAGTATGCCGAGGACGAAATGCAGCTGGCTCATTCAATGCTTTTCTCTCGATCTTAGTCCACAATAGAAGAAAACAGAAGTGTAAATGATAAGACAGCAGATGCGATAAGACAACTTTTTTATGTCCATCTTGAAAGGAAAGATAGAGGGCAAGAGAGGACGGAGAAGACCGAGACGAGCTTACATAGACAAAATAAAAGAAAAAATTGAGGTTGTGTGGTACCAGGACGTCAAGAACTTTACACAAAATCGAACCAAATGGAAAGAAGAAGAAAGAAAGAAAAGGTGTTTATTTGGTACAATAGTTATTACACGACGGAGTAGTGGATAGGGCCGCTGCCTGTTGAGCGTACTAATGTGTTTTTCGGTTTTCGCATTTAATATGTACGTTTATTACGCGCTTTTTTCGTCCTTCGGAAGGTACGTTAAGCCGTTGGTCCCATTAATATCGTTTAATACCGTAGATATTAGTCGTGAAGCCATGTCAGAGGCCAGTGCTAAGCATTGGCGAATTGAAAACTCTGACCTTATCTAGGATTATTTTCGATTTCCCTTCTGGGTTGCGGAGGTCAGATGGAAGTCGTTATGTGTACAAACCAGTATCCTCGTTCAATCACCTAGATTAGGTAGCTGACCCCGAGAGATACGGCATACGGCTAGGAAGATGATGATGAGTTATTACAATTAGACAACTTTAAAACTAAATAGCCTATTAGCTACACTCGATACCGAAAAGGTTTCCAGCTCAGGGTATCGTGTTGCTTCGTGTTATGCTGGTTTTAAAAAACATCATCTCTATCCACATCTATCTATCTCTATCCACAAGTATCGTAAGGACACCTAAGAGATAAACCGAGGGAATGAACGTAATCACTACATAGTATAAAACAAAGTCGCTTTCTCTGTCCCTATATCCCTATGTATGCATAAATCTTTAAAACTATGCAACGGATTTTGATGCGGTTTCTTTTAATGGATTGCATGATTCAAGAGGAAGGTTTATGTGTATAATACATGCATAATGTAGTATAGAAACACTGATAATGTCCGTGCGAAGCCGCCGGTCGCTAGTATATAATAAGACGATGTTGTATATTCGTGCAAAAAAATATTTCATGTTGGACTTTTAGCAACCACATCTACCAGGTGCACAGGTCCGAATCTGTATCCGAATATTTTCTGATCTGAATTGGGCTTCCTGGTAAATGCATGACAGCCTTCCATATAGACAGACACGATTCGGATACGAACCGAATACGGAGCAGTGCAAAACCGCCCAGTGCTTTCAGTGTTACTTCAATGAGAGGAACTTCCTGCATGTGACAGAAAGATGAACACACTTCTGAGTGAGTTCGCTCCATAGCCGACTTTATTTTTGACGCTTCTGATCCAAACTACATACATATAATCACGCCTTTATCCCTAATGGGGTAGGCAGAGCATAAACGACCTAAACAAAGGGTTATTTAAGATAGATTTGTAGGTATATCGCTGTAGTGACAGGTTGTCAGCCCATCGCCTAAATTACAATATACTGAAACCCTCGAATCCCTTAGCTGGTTTTTACTGCTATGTTTTTTCTCGCTCCCAGGACATAATGGAACTTAGACCTAAACTAGAGTCATAGAATCACTACTACAAATTAAAATAAAAGGCATCGGTAGGCAGAGGTTATACGTTCAGTAGAAATGTAACAGTGCCGTGGCAGCGTTCACCCGGTGTGAATTAATCACATATTTGGTCCGCGCCCCGCAGTAATTACGTAGAGTTGTGATGCACGCCCCAGTTTTTACCATATTGTACTACCTACCACCTACCCACGGCTCGGAAATGTCGGATAATTATGAAAATTTGCAATAAATTTTCGGTTGCAGCGTGTTTAAATGTTTATTTTCGCTCTCGTGGTTTTACCGATTTAACTGTTTGCGTGCCTACAAAATGCTGCTTATCTACCAAATATTAAGTACCTAACGTTTGTTGGTCACTTAAATAAGAATTAGAAAAATAACTGCGGACTTTACGGCTTCGACTGTGATTATTCTTACTTAGTACTGAGGCTCAGCGATCCAAAGTGACTCATAGCTGAAAATTACATATTTTGAAACGACACTGTAGTAAATTTGATATTAAGCTTTGAAAGTTACCTGTTGTTTAATCACTTATGATCACATTTTTTATTTGAAAGAACTAATAGGTGTAGCAGAAAAACTACCTTGTTGAAAACATTCAAAAATATATTATAATTATCTATATATCTATTACCTTACGAGGTTAAAGCAAAAAGCGTAACAAAGTAAGGTTATGTTACTTTATTACTGAATCCACGAGAGCCATACTTTTGCATTTGAAGTGTTAAGAGTATGGACGCTGTGCGGCTAGCTTTGAGTTGTTCCAACATTTTTTTCGTTAATTTATTTGGAGCGAACATATTTTTGTTGAAAACTGAGTAAAGTTTTAATTTGATGAGAAATAAATAGAGTTCCTTTTTGTGCTGCCAAAGTTAGGTTTAGATTAAAAAGTTGCGTGAAGCAGCAATACAAAAAGCCAAGTTGGCTGTACGGATCGTCAAAGATCTAAGATTTTGGGAAAATATCTTTGGTATTCTGTCAAATATCTTTAATCCAAGAACACATTTTTGACAAAGTCGGTGACATATGTCAGAGTTCTCCTATCTTTATTGAAATAATATTTACTTATGCGAATCCAAAAATTGCTAGAAATACGCAAACTGAATTGAAGCTAGCTAGACGCCCCTAAAGACTAACATTATGAATAATTAATCAGATTGCAGACTCTCGGTCTAGGTCGTAGAATATGTTACGTCTGAACTTAGTCTTGTGTTTGACTGGGTCAGCGCACGTCCAACTTTTTTGGCAAATAATAAATTTGTGCTCGCAACTTTTTGTTTAATTTGCCATGGATTTGTTCTTGACTTGAGGAAACCAGCCAGACAAGGTCGTCGATGGAGTGAGCTTAGTCGGAGGCCGTAATAGTACTAGGGTTCACACACACCGACGTATGCTTATATTTTGTGACGATCTTTGTAGGTTTAATTGATAAAAAGAACATTGGTTTCTAAAATGTTTTTAAAATATAAATTGTTTGACATTCCATTTCATTATTAAAAAAAATACTCCCATCGAATGAACTTTTATGTTAATTCGGTCACAATTAATCTTGTCTTGGTTGCCTCCTTTATTTTATGCCTTAAAGGGTCCTCCCAGTTTGAGAAACCATGCCGTGGGTAATTTGTTAAAGCATATTACAATTTCGAAACTAGCTCTCATTTTCTTTGTACTAGAACCTTGTGTAGGATTTATGCTAAGAATTCATTGGGCTCTGCTTGCATGCAATTATTACAGAGTGATGAACTTTGATGACATTGTATATTGAGTATCAAAATAAAAATAAAGTTAAACAAACCGATGAATGTATTGTTTCTTTTATTTGTGAATATTGAAACTTGTAAGTAGAACTTAAAAAAAGTTTACGTGAAGCAAGAACTCATTGTTGAAGAACTTGGTGTAACTTAGCGCAAGGGTTTATACTTTTTCGATCTTTATAAAAAAAGTTTTACAAATATTTACCTACGTTTCTACGTTTGGACATCAAATTGTTGATAATTATCGTTCGTCGTGTCGCCAATATACTTACAAATCTATCTTAAATAACCCTCAAAACTTTGTCAGACGTGGCGGAACGACCTTTGTTTGGGTCGTTTACGCTCTGCCTACCCCATTAGGGATAAAGGCGTGATTATATGTATGTATGTATGTGGCGCCACTCTGCCGATTTCGCTTTTGATACTTTGATTCCGCTAATCAAAGTATCAAAAGACGAATGATAATTATCAACGGTTTGATGTCCACCGAAGTTTCACCTTCGATTGTCATTATAAAATAAAAATAAAACAATATTTATTTTCAGATTACTTAGTCCAAAGATATTAGTAACAATTTTAACTTTATATTATGTTAGTTCGTCAATCAACGTTGTATTAATATTCAATCAAATACGTATTTAAAATAGAAAATGAAATCATTATTATGATTTAAAATTAAAATTATAAATAATTAAAATGAAAACTACAAAATTTAAATAATTAATATATTTTTTTTTAAATCAAGTCAAGTTTTGTTTGTGTTCATTTGTGTATTTGCAACTATATATAACATTTACAACTATGGGTGAAATGCCTGAAATAAAGATATTTTATTTTTATTTTATTTTATAAATAATATAATAAGTAAAATTATAAATATAATATTTATATAATTATAAATATTTTATCTATTTATAATTTTAAATGATAATAATTATTTTATTGCCTAAATATATATATATATATATTTTAGGCATTTATATATATGTCGCAGGGATATGCCAAAATTAGGGACTTGGCCGAATCCCTAAGCGATTTGATCAAATCCCGGCAAATGATCAAATAATTATAACATTTTAACATATCCCTAAACAAATCTAGAGATTTGGCCAAATCCCTAGACTAAATCTAGTGAATTGATCAAATCCCTATACGATTTCAGTGAAATGTCGAAAATTAATGTCAGTTCTTGAGTTTTACCGCGCCCCCTTCTGCCTGCGAAGGTGGACAGAGGTCCACTAGATTCAAACAATATAACAGGAATCGTATTAGATGAGAAAAACAATTATTTATTTCAAATCGGCACTTCATCTGGCATCGTAAAAGACTGGCTTCCTCGAAACTGTTTGCAAATTTCCACAACTACATTTACCGGTCCAGTTTTACCAACTAAGCTAAGTCTACGTGAGATTGCAGGAAAATTATCTGTATTTGGAGGTCAAGGTTTTAAGAAGTGTTCATGCGAAAAGTCTAAAATACGATGCAAAACAAACAGATGTGCCTGCAAGAAAAGTAACGTTCTGTGCAACTCAAGATGCCACAAATCTGCAACGTGTCTTAATAAATAAAAATTCTCTGTATTTTTAGAATTACCTACCTATTACGTAATTTCTTATTGTGATTCTGCCGGGACATTTCCTTAGTTGATTCTTAGCTATTCCTGTCAATTTCTTAAATAAACAAAAGAAAAGAGATAGGAAATCTACAGCTGTCATTTTACGTGCTAAAGTGACGATTGATTTCTTAAATAAGGCAAAATTAGAAAGCATATTTAATGGTCCTATTGTGTAAAAATGCGTAAATAAGGAATCAAACATTACTTCAGGGAGACGATTGACAGCTGCAGATTTCCTGTCTCTTTTCTCTAGCTTACTTAAGAAAATGACTCAAGTATCTAAGAATTAGCTAAGGAGGTGTCAGAATCGAGGCTATTTTCATTATTCATTAATTTATTTGATTTTATATAGCCTAAGAGCTAGCTACGTAAGAGGGCGTACGCTTTGAAGAGCTACAAAACTTAGTAGGCACCGTCAAACTTTGAAATTTCAACGTCGCCGCTGCTTTATTATATTTTATTATAATATTTTATTTTGTATTTTTCTCGTATCAAGTAAATTATTCTCAAAAATACTCCTCCATTTGTTTGGATTTTTAATTCCTTTTAATTTTTTAACACCTTTAATACTCTGCCATACCTAAACCTACCAATGAAAAGCTGGCAGGCATCTCGATCTGATAAGAATATAGAAGATAAGGATATAGAATGGCTTACTACCTACAAAGTTTCGTTGCACTTCAAATCGTACGCCCTCTAACGTAGCCAGCTCTCCGGCTAGTAGTAGGTACTTAAATGCTACGATTAGTAGGAAGTGATTTTTGAGATTTATGTTCAAATTAAAATACTTGTCTTACCAATTAAACATTTTGATTAAACACTCAAACTTAGTTTATGTCATTTCACTAAACCAGATTCGAGATTTGGCCAAATCTCTAGATTTGTTTAGGGATATGTTAAAATGTTGTAATTATTTGATCATTTGCCGGGATTTGATCAAATCGCTTAGGGATTCGGCCAAGTCCCTAATTTTGGCATATCCCTGCGACATATATACCTTACAAAAATTAAGAATGTATTTTTTACGACGAGTAGGATATATATATATATTATTATCATTTAAAATTATAAAATTATTATTATTACTATTCAATTTACAAAACCCACATTCTCATTTATTGCGTCACTGGGCTATGGATTTTATATTCGCAGTGAATAAATTGGCTAGTTATTAGAAACGATATTAACATCATGATGATCACATAGAATAATAAAAGTAAGTGCTTTTTTGTTATTAAAAAAAAAATATACTTGAAGTAATATGTTTTATCGCCGTGACACACCTATATCGGTTGTCGCGATATCATTTGATCAGTGAAGTGTCAGAAAACCTTCGAAAAGTAGAGTCTGGCCTAAGCTCAAAGGTCTTTATCATATTTAAATACACGAGTATGTAAACCTAACCCTTGTAAAGAACTTTGGCCTGTATTAACATGGGATTTTCTATTATAGCGGGTATAAGTATGTAGCCAGGTATAGGCCCTGAGGGAATTGGATGCCTGGATACGAGATTATCTACAACATTACTAAATTAAAAACAATGGGCTCGATTCTAGATACCACCGGCTAAAATTAAATTTGTAATCTATCGGTCCCTTTCAAAATAATAAAATTAAAAAAGGACGGGTGATTTATACTCTATGGTTTTATACTTTATCCGCTAGATTTTGACGCGCTTATGCACGTTTCCCAAGTATTTCTGTCAAATTTATCCGCCATATCATATGACGGCGGATAAAAATGACAGATAAATCCACCGACGATCAATCAAAAACCGGAAAGAATAGGTCTCCCGTCCTGTTTCAATGTTTTTAGTCTAAAAGTGACATATGGATTTAAATTTTAATTTAAGCCGGAAAATCTAGAATTGAGCCCAATATCCAACACATATAGATACGATAGATATTCTCCAATAACATGCTAAAGCCTGCTTTTTTATAACCTCTTTCTTTATCAGACCAAATTTTTTATAATCATCGTATCATTATTATTTTATGTCAAAAGGTATAAAAGTTCAATAGTGCAATAAATTAAGAAAAGTCAAAAATTGCATCAACTTCAAATTACTATTGATTTATAAATTTCAGTGATCTTTTATGCTTTCAATAAATTTAGTTCGTATCGTACATATGTACATACATATATGTAGTATTCTGGCCTCACCATGTTATTATAAAATTCATCTTAGTTTTTTTAAATGTGTTCAAGTGGTCGGGGCCTGGTTACCTGTAGTACAGGCGCTATGCCTTTACCAGGAACCAGCTCTCACCAAAGTACTTAGTTTTATTAATATTCTAAGATAATATCTTGTACAAAATTATGAATATTGAGGTGAGAGAAATAAACATTATTATTATTATTATACATACGGTCACGGTTTTATCCCTAAAAGGGTAGGCAGAGCGTAAATGACCTAAACAAAGGTTGTTCCGCCACGTCTGACAAAGTCTTGAGGTTTATTTAAGACAGATTAGTAGGTATATTGCTATAGTAACAGGTTGTCAGCCCATCGCCTAAATTACAAAATATACTTCTTCTTCTTCTGTCGAGTGGGTATCGAGTCTATGGACTCGATGAACCCTGGTGTCAGTGTTTTTAAACCGCCTAGTAGCATAACTATCACGCCTCTGACATGGTTTTGTGTAACGACCACCATCAAAGACAGTGACCGGGACCGACGGCTTAACGTGCCCTCCGAAGCACGAAATCTTTTTCTTTTCGGACAATCAGGTGATTCAGCCTGCAATGTCCTACCCAAACTGGGGAAAAATGCACAAAGTGTTAAATTCTCAAATATGAACTTTGTGTTTTCCCCCCTGGGAATCGAACTCAGGACCTCCGGATCGGGAGTCCATGGCACTAGCCACTAGACCACGGAGGCAAAATATACTGAAACCCTCGGATTCCTTAGCTGGTTTTTACAGCATGCCCGGGAGGAAATGAAGCTGTCACATTCTATGTCTTTCTCTCGCTTCCAGACCATCATGGAGAATATGGATACCACGTTATAATAAAGGTATATGTTATTGCAGAGCCACGTAGAAATTCTATATTGAATGGTCAGCGAGAGAGTCAATCAGATAGTTCTCAAAATGTAGGCAGCTTACAGTACGTATAAGTTTAGCTTTCTGATGGTCAAAAAAATTACATATCAGTCTTGTATTTTAGGTTTTTTGGTAACAAACATATACTAGCTTTCCTTTGCTTGGTACTAGTGTAGATTGAATGTGATTTATCAACATTATTACATAACTTATTCGTTTGTTGATATTTGAAAGTTATAAATATGTAATGAAATCCACATTGAACCTTATTTCCTAGCATTCCTTCACAACAATATGTACTCGTATTATGTACACAATTTTGTCTAACAACAGGTAAAGTAAAAACTTTGTAGACATAACCTTTGTTTCTTTGTTCAGATCAAACACGTGTAGGTTGTGGGTGTAAGACTAAGCTAAGGGGTAACGTAGGGCTAAGGCGACGTAAAACGTGCGGTGACATCACAGATCACTGCGTTTGTCACGTGTCACACTGGCGGGCCTATTCTGGAACTAAAGGAAAAAGTGTAGAGATGTTTCGTAACTTCAAAACTCGTCAAAAATATTCTGGATGCCACTCAAAAATTTTAATGTTAGACACTATTGAACTAAGCACAATATTGAACTTAAACTTTTTTCTTTCATTTAACCTAATTATTTCCATTGTAAATATTAGCTTCTAATACGCTATCGTGGTAATATAGGTATGGTCCTCATAAGCTTTGCAGGAGGGTTGTATAGCACAATACAATATTTATTATTATTTTACAATATATTATGGTCCCGGAAACGCGGCTGCTCTTATTATGTAATGCATTGCTCATTAAATACATAAGACACATCGACGAAACACATTCATTCTTTTTTAAAGTATCACTCTCCGGTGGACAAGAAGTCTCAATAAATTAGATTCTGAAGTCTTTTAAGAAAAGATCTAAATGCAAGATGTTCCAGAATAGTCGTTTGGATAGGAACTGGAATCGTTTCGCTCCGTGAAGCGAGAGGTCAGTGGTTTCGGTCCGGACCGGCGCCTTGCTTCAATTATAAGTCACAGAAAGTTTCTACCGTTTATAGAGGTACCAGTGTTTCAACAGTTTCGATCGGCTTAGAGATAGAGTGATGCTATTCTGACACAACATCATATGAGTACTATCTCCCTAGCCTTATCCCGTATCTCACGGGGTCGGCTTCCTAATCTAGGGGATTGAACGAGGGTACCGGTTTTTACACAGAGCGACTGCCATCTGACCTCCGCAACCCAGAAGGGAAACCAGACCCAATCCTAGATTAGTCAGAGTTTTCAAGCCGCCAATGCTTAGCACTGGCCTCTAATATGGCTTAACGACTAATATCTACGGTATTAAATGATATTAACCGGGACCAACGGCTCAACGTGCCTTCCGAAGCACGGAAAAAGCACCGAATAAACGTACATATGAAATTTAAAAACCGAAAAACACATTGGTACGTGGTGGGATTCGAACCACGACCTCCCGCTCAGAAGGCAGCGGCCCTATCCACTACACCATCGGGCTCTCCATCATATGAGTACTATTTCCTTGTAAATCTAAATACTATGAGGTGTGAATTCCATATTAGGCGCTTGGAACGGAACTGGAATCGTTTCGCTCCGTGAAGTAAGAGGTCAGTGGTTTTGGTCCGGACTAGCGCCTCGCTTCAATTAAAAGTCACGGAAACGTTTTTACTGTTTCCGAAAGTGCTGCTTACATACCAGTGTTCTATGCAAAAGTTTATATATATTTTCAATCGTTACGACGACCCGCATAGCCTAGTTGGCAGTGCATCTGCCTGCTACGCAAAGGGTCCCGGGTTTGATTCCCGACCGGACAGACGTTTGAATGGTTAATTTTAATGTCTGTTTAAATGTGTGTCTGGGTGTGGGTATTCTTTGTGATTGTTTTTGTGTATATCCATGGTACCTTGATACAGGGAATCCTAATGGGGGCTATGAGTGTGATCATGTTTTTTTTGTTCAAACGTACTAAAATTTTCAACAATACTTAGAAGTAATCTCATTATTTCATTGCTAATGTTAAGATATTTCTAAAAGCTCTATGTGGTCTCACGCCATATTTTTATGATCTTTTGCAAAAGTATATCAGAACGTCGTTCAGTTAGAAGTATAGTAGAACGTCATTGTCAATTTTCATGCTGGAGTGGGAGCGAGAGAAAAACAAAGAATGTGCCAGCTGCATTTCGTCCCGGGCTTCCTGTAAAATCCAGCTAAGGGATCCAATGGTTTCTGTATATTGAAATTTGGGCGATAGGCGGACAACCTGCCACTACAGCAATATACCTGCAGATCTACCTTAAATAATTCTCCAAATTTTATCAGACGTGGTGGAACGACCTTGGTTTAGGTCGTTTACACTTTGCCTACCCCATTAGGAATAAGGGCGTGGTTACCTATATGTATGTATGTATTGACTATTTGAATCATGAAGAAGATGACTCGTGATACATGATACAATGTCCATGATATAAATCAAAGATTTTTGAATCAGATTTCAACTAAACTTAATACTTCCCTTCGTTTTTTTGCAAATTTGGGTAATGCGAGTTAGCCCGCTCAAAATAGACCTGAAACCGTTGTATTTAATTTACCGGCCGTACCATATTTATTTCATTCCAGCTAATTAATGTTACATAAACAAGCTACTGACAAAGCAATTAAACAGTGGATTTGGGGCATGGACGCCTCATTTTGAGGTATTATGGCGAATTATGTTGTCCGAGAGAAATGAGTTATATTTTGACCCAAAGGAAAGTTTAAAATATGGCTGTAAATTAAACATACAATTCTCATTTTTTTTAAATACGGCAGTCGATTCAGCACATAAGACTTTTTTATACAATGTTCTGTGAAGGGTTTGCCTATACATGGCGACTGGGAGCAAGCTTACCCAAACTCTTAGAATGCACTGGCATCTTCATACAGTGATGGAACACAGCAAGCCATTTGGCACTGGACTTTAGTAGGTATTCAAGCTGGCGGCTCTTTGTGGAGCCTACCCACCACTTAAGCAATATTCTTAAACTTTTATACGGGGTGTAAGGGACAGCGTCCCGCAAACTGATAGGGGTTGCTCAGTCAACGGAAATGAACAACTATCAGCAGGTTTCTTTTCAGGAAGTAAAAAAAGTAATCATTTGATTTTTTATACAAATTGTCTGTTCGAGGTGGTCATTTTGTATAAGTTAATTTTGTTTTTATCTTTTGAAAGAATTTCCAGCAGGGCTATGATGCACACTGTAGACTTCTTTTGTCTACACGTGTTTCATACTTCACTTTGACAAATGCCTGTTTGTTTCCGTTGTGAAGTGCGCAACGAAAGAGATAATGTGTAGACAAAACGGAGTCTATATTACGCATCATAGCACTGCTGGTGGTAGTTGTTCAGTTTCGTTGACTAAGTAACCCCTATCAGTTTGCAGGTCGCTGTTCCTTACACCAGGTATACAGGCAAGCTTGAAACCCAAGCTACTTACGCTACCACAAAAATGTAGAAAAAGTAGGAACGAAGTTTTTTTTTATCTATCTGATGAATATCTGATAGCTACTTAGCTCTTGGCTTTAGTCTAGGTAGGTACGACAGACACGAAGTTGAAGATGCCTGTTTACGCTAACGTTGTAGATTTGAGGGCTATACGCAATCGGAAATACAGACACAAGTTTATAGCCTGCAAATTGTATTTACCATTTATACGTACATATCTTAAATAACCCTCAAAACTTTGTCAGACGTGGCGGTACGACCTTTGTTTAGGTCGTTTACGCTCTGCCTACCCCATTAGGGATAAAGGCGTGATTATACCTATGCATGTATGTAAATTGTATTTCCCTGTTGCAACTCTACAACACTGTACAATTTTTATTCAAAGTTTCATGTTAAAAGGCTTGTTAACAAAAAAATAATTGATTAATTTGATATGAAAACCAAACTGATCTGAGCATCAAAAGTAAAGTAAACCTTTGAGGTCAAATTTGATCAATTATAATTTATGACTTTTATTAATTTATTTTCATCATATTAAAGTACCCATAATGAAACTTCCTGCCTTCCCTTTACCTACCATATTATTTTAACAAACACCCAGTGGTTGGTTATAATGAATTTTACAAATTTACCGACGTGGTCGTTCATTTTCGCATCTCACCGTGACCTACATAATATAACGTTTGGATTCATCCAATTATATTTTACTCGTGGTTTTGCCCGCAGATATCGGATGTTATTACTCGTACGTATTTGCAGATTTGTAGTGAAGTAAATGAAGACTAGACTAGAGTCAAGACTTTAGTTTACATACATACATATAATCACGCCTTTATCCTTAATGGGGTTGGCACAGCGTAAAAGACCTAAACAAAGGTCGTCCCGCCACTACTGACAAAGTTTTGAGGGTTATTTAAGATATAATTGTAGGTATTTTGCTGTAGTGACAGGTTGTCAGCCCATCGCCTATATTACAATATACTGAGACCCTCGAATCCCTTAGCTGGTTTTTACAGCATTCCCAGGAGAAAATGCAGCTGGTACATTCGATGTTTTTCTCTCGCTCCCAGGCCAGCATGAAAGAAAGAGACTTTAGTTTTCATCCAAATAATGGGCTACACATTCCCAATCTAGAATAGTAGTTTTACTTCCATGCTGGACTGGGAGAGGTAGAAAAACATAGAATGTTCCAGCTGCCCTTCCTCCCGGGCATGCTGTAGAAGACAGCAAAAGGGACTCGAGGGTTACAGTGTATTGTAATTTAGGCGATGGGCTGACAACCTGTCACTATGGCAATACACATTACAATCTAAAATTGCCCTCAATTTTTGTCAGACGCGGCGAAAGCGCCTTTTACGAGGCGTTTAACGCTCTGCCTACCCCGTAAGGGATAAAGGCGTGATTTTATGTATGTATGTATGTATGAATAGTAGTTTTTCACTCCTGTGAATAATTTTTGGATTATCTCTAGTCTAGACCAACTGGACACTTTCATTCGATATTAGGTATTTCATTAATCAATAACATTTTTTTCCCTATAGACATAGGCTACTTTTTACGTTGGAATATATTTTTTTACTACGGTAAAACTCATTAAATCGACAGGCAAAATCCTAGTCAGGTAGAAATACAAAGCATAAAATGTTTGGCTATAATCTGCAGCCTACGGAACGGACTCGCTATTTTTGCTTTCGAGAATAAAAACAAAACCCCGCAGTCAATTTAAATCGAGGTAATGCCGTGTTTTGCCTGTAAACAACGCCGCCTGTACACTCGTGGACAGAGAAATGAACCGTTTCCCATAATTGTCCATGACCATTGTCCATGTCCGTCCAATGTCCATCCGCGAGAGTGCATGAAGCGTTGTACGACAATTAGTGACACTAATGTGTATTTATTTCGTATTCTGGTGGCCCAGTCTTACGAAAAAAATATAGAATATTTAAAACCATTTTTTTTCAAGGCGATGGTAACATCATAATCTGGATGAGCACGGTTCAACATTGTCTGGCTCGTATTAGTAATCAGCTCTTGAGACTGACAGCGAGTTCGAGTTCGTATCAGAAATATAATTTCAGTAGGCACAAAACGGCCTGTCAAAACCATACTTATCTCTCTTCTCTTCTTCTATCACTTAGCTCTCAAGCTTTAGATCGCTTCATAAATACGACCTTAATAAGAGACGAAGACGAAGGTTTAAATAAATAACGCGGCTGGTCAAAATGCGTTGATACGGTTATGAAATTAAATGATTATCACAATGCGGTAAAAAACCGTCAAAAACGCATTTCTGGGTAAAAAAAAAAGACACGACATCACCCAAGTCAATTTGGTTGGACGTTATGTCGTGTTTTGCTTGTAAACAACGCGAGCAGACAGTGCACTCGCGGACAAAGAAATGAACCGTTTTCCATAATTACCGGTAACAGATAGTGCGTCCGCATAAAGCCGTTAAGCATTTTGGGATTCGAATAAAGTGTATCTTTTAGTATCGCTCGAATGTGTCGCGCCGAGTCGCGTCCTTCACCTATCAGTGTTAACCTTATATTATAACCTGACCCTTATAAAAATGTAAGTGAATACAGTCCAACTGCATTAGCGACATCACTCATCAACATCTAAGTGAAAGAATTAAAAAAAAACGAATACTACAAGTACCATAAAAAGAGACGACCATAATGTCGTGTTTCGCTTGTAAACAACGCGAGCCGGCCGCGTACACTTGCGGACGGGGAAATGGACCGTTTCCCATAATTATCCATTCGCGGAATCGTTCCACGGGAGTGCGGCACAAATTATACACTAGCTGGAATTGAGTGCCGGTTTTCATGGCGGTCGGCGTTTCATGAGTCTGGAATTCAGTACAGCTCTATTAAATTTTATTCTGCTTAGATGTTAAAAACGCGGTTGGACAATAAAGATTGTGCTGATTTTCATATGGATTTGGTCGTTCGATATTATTAGATATTATCTGCTTAATAGTTTTTTTGTAACAAACAAATATTGGTGTATGCTTGGTTTGAAGAAAAATCTCAAGGACCAATCTTAAAACATTTAGAAGAAAATTGACTTTAGGTACGTCCTCACCGCAGGTATTCGTTCAAAAGCATTTTACTATCATACCGTTCATACTAAATTTGATTTTAGTATACATTTTCGGGAAATAAAGAACTTATTATAAGCTGTTTTCATCCCTTAAGATCGAGAAAATAAAATAAACCAAAATAACGTTAATTTTAAATTCCAACCCCGTCCCTAATTAAATGATCGATCGTAGTTGATACCTGTAAATTGGCGGCAATTAACGTCTAAATCTTGATTAATTCGAATCGACGCCGCCGCCGCTTAATCAATGGTGAAATAAAATCACCGAGGTGTAAAATTACAACGTTAGAATTAGAACACCGTAATTCGAGACTATTATTCTTTATTAAGATTACATTCATATTATAATTCCGTGCCTCCGCTGTCTAGCGGTCTGAGCCATGGGCTATCGATTCGGAGGTCCCGAGTTCGATTCCCGGTAGGGGACACTGACTTTGTGTTGTTGTTTCTAGTTTGGTTAGGAAATTGCAGGCTGATCACCTGATTGACCGAAAAGTATCATGATCTATGCTGTCAGATGGACATGTAAATAGTCGGTCTGCGCCTGATTTCTCTCTGGTCATGTGGTCAGACAATCTGTCCCACCAGTTTAAGGAATTGAAGGAATGAAGAGTGCACCTGTGTGTAGCGCAAACACTTGGGCACTAAAAACTAGTCCTGCGCAGTTGCCCGATCTCTGGGAGATTAGCCGCCATCACCGAAAATCGGTGGGAGGACTTTTATTACAATGTCGATTTAAATATTTTACAAAGAATACGTAGATTGATTAATTAATGGAATAATCCTATACAAGTCATTGATCCTAAATGCAAGGCTGATAAAGGAAAATTCTTCAGATTGTCTTACACTCAGCTGCGCTATAATATTACAGAAACTAAAAGATTTCCTTATCACTACATAGTATAAAACAAAGTCGCTTTCTCTGTCCCTATATCCCTATGTATGCTTAGATATTTAAAACTACAATGGATTTTGATGCGGTTTCTTTAAATGGATAGAGTGATTCAAGGCGAAGGTTTATATGTATAATATATGCATAATATAGTAGGGAAACACAGATGATTTCCGAGCGAAATTGGGGCGGGTCGCTAGTTTTGAGTATTAATAAGATTTTAAGCAAATTCTCGGCGTATAGTTTGTTCATGACGATTACTCGGGCTTTGGGTAAGGTATATATTGTCATCAATTCTCGCGACATAATCCTAATTCTTATTCTTAGCTAGTGCTGTCACTTTCTTAACTTTGACATAAGAACAGGATAGCAAATAAACACATCACTTTAAAATTTCTGACCTGACATAAGACTGCTTATTTGACGTAAAATAAGGAAGCATGCTCTATGCTCAGTTCTTATTTTAAGCGTCTTACGTCAGATTATTAATGTCAAAGTCATGTGTTTATTTGCTATCCTGTTCTTAAGTCAAAGTTAAGAAAGTGACAACGCAAGCTAAGAATTAGTTAAGGAATATTGCGTGCAGAATTGCCGCCATTATGGACCTATTTCCTACGAAGCCTTTTAGTGTAGTTCCTTTCATGGTCTGTTTTTTAAGTACATATTAACTGCCTCCGTGGTCTAGTGGCTAGTGCCATGGATTCCTGATCCGGAGGTCCTGGGTTCGATTCCCAGGGGGGAAACACAAAGTTGCTATTTGAGAATTTTTCACTTTGTGAATTTTCCCCCAGTTTGGTTAGGACATAGCAGGCTGAATCACCTGATTGTCCGAAAAAGAAAAAGATTTCGTGCTTCGGAGGGCACGTTAAGCCGTCGGTCCCGGTCGTTGTCTTTGATAGTGGTCGTTACTCAAACCATGTCAGAGGCCTGATAGTTGTGCTACTAGGCGGTTTAAAAACTCTGACACCAGGGTTCATCGGGTCGATAGACTCGATACCCACTCGACAGAAGAACATGTCTACTGCTTTAGGTTAGCGTATATCAATGACAGTTTTTATATGCGACGTCATAAATACCGGGTGTAAGGGACCACAGCGATCAGACAATTTGTATGGAAGATCAATATATTGTTTCACTTCCTGAAAAAAAAACTTGCTCGTAGTTGTCCAGTTTCGTTGACTGAGCAGAGCAACCCCTATCAGTTTTGGGGATGCTGTCCCTTACACCCCGTATACTATGATTATATCTGATGAATATACATAGGAAAAAGCCAAATTGAATTAAAACCCCGTATCCACGAGCAACTGAATCATTATTTATTTACATTCTATATTTAATCCATGCATACATATATTTAATCACGCATTTATCCCTAATTGGATAGGCAGTGCGTCAATGACCTAAACGAAGTTCGTTCCGCCACCTCTGATAAAGTTTTGAGGGTTATATAAGATTGATTTCTAGGTATATTGATGTAGTAATAGGTTGTCAGCCCATTCTAGGTTGTTGTCCCATCGCCTAAATAATAATATACTGAATCCCTCGGATCCTTTAGCTGGTTTTTACAGCATGCCCGGGAGATAATGCAGCTGGCACATTCTATGTATTTTTCGCTCCCAGACCAGCATGGAAGAAACTATGAAACTATTTAATCATTATAAAATAAACGTACCTCTGTTTACATACCACTTGAAATCCCAAATTGTGTCGGTCAACAATAATTTAAATTTAAAATAGTCAATTCAAATTATAACATTTACCAATTAATTATTCATTATGTACATAAATTTATTCGTTTCAAAATTTAATTAGAGGAATTGTTCCATAACCTATCGTGTGTATTACTTTATCAAAATAATTATTATTTCGAGCAGAAATTGCTAAGTACAGTATCAAATGTAATTTGCCTTTGCGTATAATTTGTTTGAGTCGAATGGCGCAGTAAATCATTAGATTTTTATTTTAATGTGACGATACTAGCCAAGTGGCATCCCCATTAGTAAAAAAATACATAATTCACTAAAAACGTAGTGAATCGAAAAATCAGTAATTAAGATAATTTAGAACCTTACAAATTAGCGATTCATAGTTCGTTATAGTACACATTTGTCTGTAAATCTTCCTAATAAAATAAATAGTAACAGGAAGAAGAATTGCGAATAACGGCAACCAAAGGTAAATTTTCTTCCTGTTACTACAACCACCTATGAATCGCTAATTTAAAAGGTTCTAAACTATCTTAATTACTATAACTTGATTCTGTTGGACTGGTTTTTCGATTCACTGCGTTTTTAGTGAATTGTTTTTTTACTGGAGTATCTATGATTGTTTTGAATTGACGTTTAGAGAAAAATCGAGGACGTTTCTGGGAAGGTTCACTATTTACTGGGTTACCGGTAGTAGAATATCCTTAATATATTATGTAGGATCCGTAGGTTTCAGTATATCGCAATTTAGGCGATGGGCTGACAACCTGTCACTACAGCAATATACCACAAATCAGATAGATTTAAATAACCATCAAAACTTTGTCAGATGTGACGGAACGACCTTTGTTTAGGTTGTTTATGCTCTGCCTACCCCATTAGGGATAAAGGCGTGGTTATATATATTTTTGCAAAATAGTTTTCAACGCTCGTTTTTATGTTTCAAATAGCACGACTGGCGCAGAAGTCGGGGCGCGTTAAATAAAAAGCTATTAGGTAACAAAATCAGAAGTGTTGGATACTCTTCCTCGCTCATTAAGATCTTCTTCAGAGCCTTAACTGCCTCTGTGGTCTATTGGTATGAGCTGTAGGCATCCAATCCAGAGGTCGTGGGTTAGATTCCAACGGGAGAAACACAAAGCTGATATTGTTAATTTATAATGTTGTAAGACTTTTCCCAAGTTTGGTTAGGATAATGCAGGCTGAAGCACCTCATGGTCAGGTAATAAATAGGATTTAGTGATTTGAAAGGAACGTTATGCCGTAGGTCTTTTAACTGTTCGTCACACAAACCATGACAGAGTCTAGTAGCTGCTCGAATTACTCGATTTTAACGTTAAAATAGCACAGAAGTCGTGGCGCTACGAATAAAAAGCAATTAGGTAACAAAATCTGAAGTCTTGGATGCTCTTTCTCGCTCATTAAGATCTTCTTCAGAGCCTAATTAAGCACTCTTTCAAGAATTCATCGAGCGATTCTGTCGCCGACCCTCGCTGTGGGTCAATTATGCAATGCTAACAGGGCTGACCACGCGAAGAAGGTTAGTAAAAAGAAAACGAAAATTGCTACAGTTCTTTTATCTAACGACTGCCGCTTTGCCATACTTCTATGTGTAAATGTACCTACACGTATATTGCCTTAGTGCGCGTGAGTTAAAAAAATGTATAAAGAACACATAGCCCCCACTAGGATTCCACGTAGGGTGCCATAGACATACACAGAAACAACCACAAATAACACCCCGACCCAGAAACAGACATTTAAACTCATCATCCGAATGTCTGCCCCGGCCGAAAATCGAACCCGGGACCTTCTGCGTAGCAGGCAGGTACACTGCCAACTAGGCTGCGTTGGCCGTCGGTAGTTTGGTATAGTAAACTTATAGTTACGCACACAAGGGTACGTATCTATATGTACACAGAACTGCTAGTATGCTGCTAGTAATGGCCGATCGGCAGTCGTGAGATAAAAGAACCATGTGGATCATCATCATCATCTCCCTAGCCTTATCCCGTATCTCACGGGGTCGGCTACCTAATCTAGGTGATTGAACGAGGGTTCTAGATCAACCATGTGGATACAGGCTGGTAAAAGATAATTTTAAAATATTTTTCCAGCTTTAAGTAGATTTGATTTCTACATCGCAGCTTCACCCGTGTCTTGAGCAATTGATTCTTGAAAACAAAATGTTTCTGGTTGATACAGATTTCTAAGGAAAAAGAATTATTTAATTTTAATTTCGTGATTTTAGGACGGTATTTTTTTATTCATATTTCACATACGTGAAGTCTACTAGCAACTCAAAAAATATAACAATACCTAATTACGAAGTAGGTTTAAAAAAAAAATAGATCTAACGTCATAGATGAGGGATCATTGACTATGAACAAGACACCACGTTGCATATTATTGTCGTCCCTAGTTCTGTGATGAATGCCGCCACAGCCCTGGAAGCCAAGCCAGCCCGCGGCAATTTTACAGCAGCATCAAACATGAAAGCCAATTAAAATACTTACTTGAATGCTGCCTCACTTATTTCCAACTTCATATTTAATATTGAACATTCTTACTTATAGTTACGTATTGTATCAGCCTGTAAATAATTGGTTTCGCCTCATCAGTCTGAAAGTAATTTAATGAAATAACGTGAAGACAGTAATCCGTCAAATAACTACATAGAGCGCTTGATTCTAAATACCACAGGCTAAAACTAAAATCGATTTGTCATTTTCAAAATAAGAAAATTGAACAAGGACAGATGATTTATACTCTATGGTTGTACACTTTGTCTGCTAGATTTTGACTCGTTTTTGCACGTTTATGCAGTATTTCTGTCAATTTAATCCACAATATCATACGACGGCGGATAAAAATGACAATAACGCATAAACCACCGACTATAAATCAAAAACCGGATAGAATAGATCTCCTGTTCTTTTGCAATGTTTTTTGTCAAAAAGTCATTGACAAATAGATTTGAATTTTAGTTTTAGCCGGCAAATCTAAAATCGAGCTCATTATATACATACACATATAAGGTCGCGCTATTAACCCTCACTTATGTGATAGGCAAAGCGTTAGACAACTAGTAAAAGGCGGTTTCGCTCCATTGGACAAATAATGAGTACATTTTTTATTGTAATTGCATCGCTATAGTAACAGGTTGACATCCAATCACCTACATCACAATTCGAATCCCTTTTATACTGTACATAATATATTGTAGTTTATTAGGTGTATTGTGTGAGTATATCTATACTTATGTGTAACAATGGGTTCGTTTCTAGATACCACCGGCTAAAATTAAAATTTATCTGTCACTTTCAAAATAATAAAATTGTAAAAGGTAGGCGATTTATACTCTATGGTTGGTTGTTAGCTAGATTTTGACGCGTTTTTGCACGTTTCTTCAGTTTTTCTGTAAATTTTATTCGCCATATCATATGACAGCGGATGAAAATGATAAATAAGACATAAAACGACCGATTTTAAATAAAAAACTGAATTGAATAGATCTCCTGTTCATATACAATGTGTATAATCTGAAAGTGACAGATAGATTTTTATTTTAGTTTTAGCCGGCAAATTTAGAATCGAGCGCAATGTCCTCACAGAAACACAAAATATTGACATCTTTAGGTATTTTCGTTTATAGTACATATTATTGAATAATATTATTTGCAAGTTAGTAAACTACTGAAATATTAATTAATTCACTAAATGGGTGTTTAAGTAAAGGCTTAGACAGCGGACTATGCTAATATGCTATTTTGGTACTTAACACGCATACACAATGTAAACCCAAATAATTTATTCATAGGATTGGTGCTTCCCAAGAGCGTATCTAGATTATCTGTAATAGACTAATACAGTGGCTCTCAAAGTTGCATGGACCACGATCTATTAAAAACAAATCTTCTCCTTAACATGTCGATGGGACACGAGAAATTACATCGTAGCCGCTCAGAATTCAGCCACTTGTATTCTCCCATGCTGGACTGGGAGCGAGAGAAAAACATAGAATGTGCCACCTGCACTTCCTCCCGGGCATGCTGTAAAAATCAGCTAAGGGATCCGAGGGTTTCAGTATATTGAAATGTAGGCGATGGGCTGACAGCCTGTCACTACAGCAATATACCTACAAATCTATCTTAAATAACCCTCAAAACTTTGTCAGACGTGGCTAAACGACCTTTGTTTCGGTCGTTTACGCTCTGCCTACCCCATTAGGGATAAAGGCGTGATTATATGTATGTATGTATTGCGGATTGACTGCCGTCTATTACATCCGCTGGCGTGCAAGTGTTGGGGCATGCCGGGCACGATGTTAAGTATGCCATGGTTAGCACTGCAAACAAAGATCACAGAGCTAGCCGAAAAAACCCACATGAAAACAATTACCATTAAAAAAATGCCTACATTAGAGTCTGGATGAAAGATTTCACTATAGCGTCAGTAGGCTTTGCAAATTGGCGTGGATGCCTGGTTTTTGACAACTCTAAAGTATTTGCAAATACTTACTAGTGTCTTCAAAAATGTGGGGTGAGCTTCGTCTCGTTGACTGCATCTTAGTTACCACTGTTTTAGACGAGGTCCGACTTAGACAAATAAGAAAAAGTTTTTTTATGAGATACAATAAATATTACATAGATATTTTCCCAAATTTTGAATTGATCAATAGATGTATCCGTTTCAGAAACTAACTGCAATCCGTTGCACCACCAGCAAAACCGTGGGTAATGTCCGTTTGGTCAAGACTGTGACCCACCCATGATCTACACTTTGAGAAAGGCTGGACTAGGTTTTAAATACACAAGCCAAGAAATACTGAATAGAATTTGAAATAATTAAACAATAATATTTGTACCATGATTAATACAAAGACAATAGGGATTGTATTCTGACATTGGAGCCAAGTTTTTGTTTGTTTTTCTATTGTACGGTGCAGATACGGGTGATCTGCGGGCTAGGGATGTTCTTACCTAGTATTCATAGATCTTTGTTACGGAATCATATTTAGTTTCAAAGATTAAGCTCGTATTTATAAAACAACCTCCAGTTTGAGAGCAATATTGTACTGAAATGCCATTTCTGATACGAATTAAAACTATCTGTCAGTCTCAAGTGCTGTTTATCAATACGGGCCATAGATGACGTACGCTAGAAATCAAGTACAAAGAATTGATATAAAACTACTTATCCAGTATTAATAGAACTTTGTTACTGAATTATATTGAATTTAAAATATTTAGACTAAGTTACGCTAGAAATCAAGTACAAAGATATTAGTTCAATATAATATAAAACGTATATGACATTTCATTAATATATTTTATTTACAGCTGAGGAGTTGTTAGAGATAAATGGTAGAAAATTTGATTAAAAGTGACAACCATAAAACAAAGTTGAAAGTGTATCAGTATGTATGTGTAATATTTTGTTTATATGTAAAAAAGAAGAATATTTGTCTTGTATTGCCTAAGAATGTGCCAGCTACATTTCCTTACGGGCATGCTGTACAAACCAGCTAAGGGATTCCAGGGTTTCAGTATATTGCAATTTAGGTGATGGGCTGACAAGCTGTCACTTCAGCAATATACCTACAAATCTACTTTAAATAACCCTCAAAACCTTGTCAGACGTGGCGGAACGACCTTTGTTTAGGTCGTTTACGCTCTGCCTACCTCATTAGGGATAAAGGCGTGATAGTATGTATGTATGTGAAGCCCGATGGTGTAGTGGATAGGGCCGCTACCTCCTGAGCGGGGAGGTCGTGGTTCGAATCTCACCACGTACCAATGTGTTTTTCGGTTTTCGAATTTCATATGTACGTTTATTCGGTGCTTTTTCCGTGCTTCGGAAGGCACGTTGAGCCGTTGGTCCCTGTTAATATCATTTAATACCGTAGATATTAGTCGTTAAGCCATATCAGAGGCCAGTGCAAGCATTGGCGGCTTGAAAACTCTGACCTTATCTAGGATTGGGTCTGGTTTCCCTTCTAGGTTGCGGAGGTCAGATGACAGTCGCTCTGTGTAAAAACCAGTACCCTCGGTCGATCCCCTAGATTAGGTAGCCGACCCCGTGATATACGGGATAAGGCTAGGAAGAAGAAGAAGTATGTATGTATGTACTGAACAATGATTCGGTGTGTTATTCAAGCTTTCTCGATGGCTCATCTCTAGTGAGTTCAATTTGGATTTGCTCCTGAAATTCAGTAAGGAAGATACCCAGACGCACCCACCGTGATAGACTGGCTTTGTGTTAATCCGATGACAATGCTTCTATAGGCCGATACGGGCCTTTTTGTTATCACAAGTAACTGAGGGTTGAGGGCATCTGTGGGTGAAAAGCAATTGCTGGTGATCGCTTTTCATTCAGGCGTAATAGATTAGAAAAATTGTTTTGAAACAATTTTGTACATACATATACATACATAAAATCACGCCTTTATCCCTTACGGGGTAGGCAGAGCGTCAAACGACTCGTAAAAGGCGCTTTCGCCTCGTCTGACAAAAATTGAGGGAAATTTTTGATTAAAAAGTGTATTGCTATAGTGACAGGTTGTCAGCTCATCGCCTAGATTACAATACACTGTAACCCTCGAGTCCCTTTGCTGACTTCTACAGCATGCCCGGGAAGGGCAGCTGGAACATGCTATGTTTTTCTATCTCTCCCAGTCCAGCATGGAAGGACAACAATTTTGTGATGGTAAATAAAGGGTTTGTATCTATGAAACAGGTTTTTGATGGAAGATAATAGATCACATTTGACATTTCTTTAACGCTCATATATCCGATGCTACTTTTAAACGCAGAAAAGTATAATTTTCCCACGGGAAAACTCATTAAACGCGAGTGATACCGCGGGCCTAAAGCTAGAGTCTCTATACGTATAGAGCGTAAAAGAAATGTCAAATGTGATCTTCCATCAAATACCTGTTCCTAAGATCCCATTTGTAGTTCTGCCAAATTTCATCAAAATCCGTTCAGCCGTTTAGGCGTAAAATAGCAACAGAAAGACTTACTATACTACTAGACAGACAGAGTTCCTTTCGCATTTCTAATATTAGTAAGGATTTCGTTTACTATGGCTTGCGAACTGTCAAATGTATGCTATTATCTTGACTTTGCTATACTGTAAACATCTGTTTAATTGCTAATAGAAATACATACGATTGTAAGTATCTTGTAGTATAATTAGTGTGCAAAAAAAGAATTATTTGATGCCCTTCGCAGTGCTTGCGGTTTAACTTTTGAGGTAATAGAAAGTCTTTATATTATTCATGTTCCCATATCAAAACTTTTTTTTCGATCACGAAATGGGCCCTCGAAAAATTGATATTCGTGGAATGGACTTAAGCAGACACTGTAAGGATCTACTGGAAGTTTAGGTTAGACCAAAAGGATATTAACAAAAAAATACATATCATTTTAAGTTTATCTACCTGTCATTTTCGTAATTATTCAAAATAGGCAAATAGAGTACTTTTATAAATTTATGCGACTGACCAAAATAACGTAGTTCAAGAATAAAATGTTTTAAATCTATTTTCGATAAACCCAATCAGTGATTTTCTCTTACATTACTACATCATAGCTTTATTCTACGGCGTAGACATTTACTACGCCGTAGCAAACTCTAGACACAAGTGATGTGTATTCTGAGCACTCAAATTGAGTACTCATAGTTGAGCACTATACCTAATTCTAGACCTCAAAGTAAACCCTTTAGCTAATGACTATTAAACCAAAAGCTTTGTGGCTTGCTTTGACAGTTTGACACGATGTAATATTAATCTCTGTCGCTTCTATCTTGAATCATATTTATAATAGGTAAAAGACAATTAAATAGAAAGATAGATGTTATTTGCTTAATAGGCTTAGCCTTCTCCTTTTTCTAGCTACCAGCTGTGCTTGGTCATCGCATTCAATAATGTCTACTTTAATTTGTTATTAAAAATAAAAATAATTTATTTGGTTTGACGTTTATTGTTTTAAAAAAGGCTTCTAGGTTAAGATGAGAAAAAACTTTTAAAAAAAGTTACACGCAATAAAAATTACTTGCCATCAGACGAATCAATAAAACTGCCGTCGAACTAAGAACGCGATCGTGTAAAAACTAAGCCAAGTCGCTCAGACTGGGGGAAATATTTATTTTCCCTCAGGCCTGAAGTTTGCTTTAACTTCGCTAATGACTTCTTTTTGAAGTGGAAACTTCAGGCAGCCGTCGGAGAGCTTTTTGCTATCTGTTTTAACAATAGCACCTTTTTACTGGCGGGGAAAGGCGGGGCGTTAATTGGTCTCACATGCCCACTGCTGAAAGAAATTCGGTTTACTTTGTAATGTAGTATTTTTTTATTTTACTAAGTGGCGTCTGTTGCTACGACTTAATTTACGCGTGCTTTATGTAGCATGCTGCAAGTTGACGTTAACATTATCATATATAATAGAAATAGTAAAAATCTTTAAAGTACTCGATACTCACACTACAGATGAAAAAGAATTACTCGAAATTCAATAATGACTGACAATTAATTTCAGTAACGAAGATCAGTTCGTTAAAGGTAAAACGGGACCTAAGATAGAAATGTAATGTTAAATAATGTTGGTCAAACCTTGTTTATTACGAAATAATGTTCAAGTTTCGAGAAATGTGTTTAGAATAATTCAGATTACTTTTTTTTTTCGAAAATCAGTAGGCCGGAAAAACATGCTTTGGTTTTAAATCAAACGTTGTGTTTTTATACCTCGTAAAGTTAACAGCTTATCTACGAAACCAGTTAATAATAAGACTGTCAAAATACATTTAACTATGTAATCGAAATGTTATTTTTGTAGGCCTATTCATGATACGAATTCTAATTATTTCTTGTACTTCTCCGCAATTCTTCGGGGCGTACAAATAAAACCCACTTCCACGGGCATGAATTTTACGCGCCATAATTTCACTCAACTAAATGCTCAATAAAAAAAGGAGGGCCATTTCTTTGGGCGGGCACTGTTACAGTGAGGAAGGAAGACATTGGAGTGACGTTAGTTTGATATACGAGCGGCGTCTTTTGTGCGTTCGTCGTTAATACGGAGCACAATGCCGGCAGACAGTCGGGAGTTACGCCCGGGCTGCGAACTTCTGTTCACACCGGAGCGTAACGGACTATAGACCCCAGACTGCGGGCCACCACTTAGCGTCGGCTCACACTGAGACGCGTTCGTTGGTATAAAGCACAATGTGAACAGACAGGCGGGAGTTACGTCCGGGCTGTGAACTTCTGTTCACACCGGGAGTAACGGGCTATAGCCCCCAGACTGCGGTCTGCCACTTAGCGTCGGCTCACACCGAGACGTGTACAATGCTGTCACCGGCAGACAGTAGAGAATTACGCCCGGGCTGCGAACTTCTGTTCACACCGGAGCGTAACGGGCTATAGCCCCCAGACTGCGGGCTGCTACTTAACGTCAACTCACACCGAGATGCGTTCGTCGGTACGAAGCACAATGTGAGCAGACAGTTGGGAATGACGCCCGGGCTGCGAACTTCTGTTCACACTGGAGCGTAACGGGCTATATTCCCCAGACTGCGGGCTGCCACTTAGCGTCGGCTCACACCGAGACGTGCACAATGCTGTCACCGGCAGACAGTAGAAAGTTACGCCCGAGCTGTGAACTTCTGTTTACATCAGAGTGTAACGGTCTATATAGCTTCTAAACTGCGGGCTGCCACTTAGCGTCAGTTCACCTAAAAAGCGACGAGACATCACTAATTTTTCAGTGCGCGGTACAGAATACTTAGAACTATATGTACTGCTAGAAAATAAGATAAGATAAAAGTACTTTATTCCACATAAGCAAATAAATTATACAACACAACACTTAACAACAGACAAGTACAATATAATAAATAAATAGAATAAATATAAGCGGCCTTATTGCTTACTTCTATTCGTCATATACTTCTTTGAAAATATTTATAAGAAACCGCTGGCCTCTACAAACATAATTATTCACATCGCGTTGTGGTGTTAACCGACCCGTAAGCTATACAGTCTCTGTACATATTACAGGCTGCCACTAGCCTCTTTAAACATAGTCTCGTTGCGTCATGTTGTGGTGTGAACTAACCTTTACGCTATATCCTCTGTGCAGGCTGCCACAGCGGAAGCTAAAGCCGTGAATTGACCTGACAGTCGCAGGGATGCACCTTGCCGACACTGCATAATATAATGAACTTGGCAAATTAGTTCAGCATTGTCTAAGTGGAATGCGTAGTATGGCGGTGTTAGCTACGTAGCACAAAGAGCTGTCGTAATTCATCTGCTACGTACTCGTAACTTTATTAAAATGCAAAGAATCCTTCGTTAATTTTCTTGAATCGTAAGAAAAGTGAGCATTTAATTCCATTATTTTTAAAAAGGACAATTTCAAACTGAAGCTATGTTTTTTTCGGTGTAAAAAGCGCCGTTATACTTAGCTCGTGGCGGCGAAGTGTGAGCCAGCGAGGGTTCAGTTAATTGTGGTCTACGTCACCGTCAAAAATGTGGAAGGCCCAGAATATAAATCCGAGGTTCATTCACCAGAAACCCAAAGGCTCAAAGCCGACGTTTGATATTATTTGCATAAGAAGTACGCTTTTGTTGCGCCGACAATAGCGATAGACCTTTTTGTAAGGAGTAAATAAATAAATGTTGGAATTATAGGCAAATCTTTTGAAGAAACCGCGTACGAAAAGTGTAAGGTTAAAAGGTAAAACGATATTTGGTTTTACAAAGCGAAATGGGATAATAATAGGTTAACCGATACGACCTCAGAATACAATTATAAACAGAAAATACAAATATTTTCACTACAACATATTTTGATACTCTTCTACGTCGGTTGAAGTGGAAAGATCAAAGTGGCAATTATAATGAAGTGTCTCCAGTGCTCAAACATAATAGGTTTTCTATTTTGAGACCAGAATTTCAACTATATTATAATTTTCGTAAATAGCCTTTGTTATAGAGATTCTTTGCTGAAATAAAGGTGAAATATTTCTGAAAACTATTTTAGTTAGTCTCTACGTTCTAAGGATTAAATTAACAAAAGAAATGAGAATGTTCATAAAAGATTTAGAGGCATTTTATTAGGCGTGATTTTATGTTTGAGGTTGCTTATTATTTTCTTTTAATAACCCCGTCAAACCACGTTAAAAGTCACCACTAAAACCTTTATTACTTACTCAAAACCGCTTAAAAGTACGTAAAACATGTAATTATACGTCAGTAACACATCGCGCGGCGTGAGGCGTCGAGCCAAGGAACAAACGGTTAAGGAATAATTGTATGCACATAATTATTTGTGCAGAGCTTGCTTTGTGTGGACAGGGAACGAGGAGCGGGAGTAAGGAACAAAGAAGCAGGGGCTGGAAGAGACAGGCTGCAAAAGCTTCCGAGGTTTTTAGTTTAGAAGTACATGTTGTTTCATTTTGGTTTCATTGTGTATGCCGGGTGTAAGTGACAGGGATACTTCCTGAAAAAAAAAACACCGGCGGATAGTTGTTCAGTTTCGTTGACTGAGCAACCCCTATCAGTTTGCTGGACGCTGTCCCTTACACCCTGTACAGCTGTCATAGTTTGAATTTGCTGTCAGAGCAACCGAGCCAAATAGTTCCTAATATACAATACAATACAAGATACTTAATATACCATGCTTACTTCCATGCTGGTCTGGGAGCGAGAGAAAAACATAGAATGTGCCAGCTGCATTTCCTCCCGGGCATGCTGTAAAATCCAGCTAAGGGATCCGAGGGTTTCAGTATATTGTAATTTAGGCGATGGGCTGACAACCTGTCACTACAGCAATATACCTAGAATTCTATCTTAAATTACCCTCAAAACTTTGTCAGACGTGGCGGGACACCTTTGTTTAGGTCGTTTACGCTCTGCCTACCCCATTAGGGATACAGGCGTGAATATATGTATGTATGTACTTAATATACCTGAACAGATAAGTCGGTGGTACTGTACATTCGTCTTTTTATTTTTCTGTCACCATACGTTGTTAAGTTGAACTGATGTTCCAACTGATGACTCAAGAATCCACTCGCTAAGAAGAAAAAGCAATTATTTGAAGTTTATCATAAAAAAATAATACCTACTATTTTAATATCTTGTTTAGTGCCAGCCTAATAATGTTTTAAGATTTCTACGAAGCTCTATGTTGTATCCAAATGGATATCTATCTGCTAGAGACATACGACATACGTCATTGATATGAGCCTGTAAGCTCATGAATACTGCTGTAATCAAAGCATATTCATCAAATATACGGGACGTTACATATAGGGTATACTTCAAATATTATATCTGGCTAGCAGAGTTTAATATAGAGTTAATTTAATATTGTTTGTTATTCATAATCACTTTGATGACGTCACATATTATATTAAGTTTTAGTATTAGGACTTTCATGCTGGCTTGGGAGCGAGAGAAAAACACAGAATGTGCCAGCTGCATTTCCTCCTGGACATGATTTAAAAACTAGCTAAGCGATTCGACGGTTTTAGTATATTGTAATTTAGGCGATGTTACTACAGCAATATAAGTACAAATCAATTTTAAATAGCACTCAAAACTTTGTTAGACGTTGTGGAACGAGTTTTATTTAGGTCGTTCACGCTCTGACTACCCCATTAGGGATAAAGGCGTGATTATGTATGTATGTGTAAATAAGTAGTGTCTGTTGTCCCTTATGTGTTAGAGGTACAAACAGAGCGACAAAAGCTTACTTAAGAATACTTATTTATTTATATAACATACATATAACCACGCCTCCATCCCTAATGGGGTAGGTAGAGCATAAATGACCTAAACAAAGGTCTTTTCGCCACGTCAAACAAAGTTTTGAGTGTTATTTAAGATAGATTTGTAGGTATATTGCTGTATTACAGGTTGTTGATGGGCTGACATCTCTTAGCTGGCTTTTACAGCATGCTCGGGAGGAAATGTATCTGGAACACTCTATGTTTTTCTCTCGCTTCCAGGGCAGCATGGAATAACAGTAAGTACATTGCTTCCAATTTAGCCCCGATATATAATCTGTGCACAAAGGCACATTCATATACACTCTCAAAGAAGTAATATTTTCTTTGTACCGAGGGAAACCACAGGTGTTTCATTACTTCACTGTCATGACGTCACATTCATCGGTTTCGCTTTTTACAGAACATTGCTTCCAATATAACATTATGTCACCGCATTTTGCCAACACATTTAATATAAACGTAGAGTGTTATTTACATGTAACAGCCGTGGTACAGCCGCTTCCAGTTCATATTGGGTGACAGAGACCGCAGATGTTGCATTATGAGTATGATGCTTCAATGACGTCATATACGTACATTAAGTTACTCTTTTAACTGTGCATTGCTCGATGTCAGTTCGCAGAATATCTCTATACCGGGTGTAAGGGACAGCGTCCCGCAAACTGATAGGAGTTGCTCAGTCAACAAAACTAAACAACTATCAGCAGGATATTTTTTTCAGGTAGTGAAAAATAAATAAATTTGTGTTCCATACAAGTTGTCTGATCGAGGTGGTCATTTTGTATGGGGTGGTTAATTTTCTTTTTCATCTCCTGAAATAATTTCTTGATGAAAGTTCTTCAGTGCCGTTTACTAAGTAACCCTTATCAGTTTGCGGGACGCAGTCCCTTACGGATTACTTATTTAATACGCACGCAAACTTAAAATACAAATAACTTGTTATACATACATATAATCACGCCTTTATCTCTAATGGGGTAGGCAGAGCGTAAATGACCAAAACAAAGGTCATTCTGCCACGTCTGACAAAGTTTTGAGGGTTATTTAAGGTATATTTGTAGGTATATTGCTTTAGTGACAAGTTGTCAGCCCATCGCCTAAATTGCAATATACTGAATCCCTCGGATCCCTTAGCTGGTTTTTACAGCATGCCCGGGAGGAAATGCAGCTGGCACATTCTATGTTTTTCTCTTGCTCCCAGGCTAGCATGGAAGTTACATAACTAGTTATGCCTTATTAATTTTGAGACTGTCACTCAATAACGGCAGACTACGCCAATGAATCTTGAAAGCATAGAATTTTTATGTAGCTATGTTTATTTTCATCATTATTTCCCAGTAAAACCAAAGTTCTTTATGTTTTATTACGCCCCTTGATACCGTCATCATTTATGTGAGTACCTATACATTGTGACATTCTTTTTACAGTACATTGCTTCCAATATTTCATTAATCCAGTGTAATTTACATGTAACCGCTGTACCGCTTCCAGTTTATATCAGGCGAGGGAGACCGCAGGTGTTTCATTATTCCACTTTGATGACGTCACATACATTAAGTCACTCTTTTTACAGTTATTCAAGCTACTCAATATACGTACATTTATGTACACTTTGATTTTGGAACTGTCGCTCTTTCATAAATGGTGGACTGCGCATAATAACAGACCAGACATGTTATAATGTTACTAAAAAAGTTATTCTATTCTGTTCTGTTCGGTTCTGTTGTATTCTATTCCTGTTCTGTTCTGTTCTATTCTATTCCAGCTCTGGACAATAATTATATCGCATCTATATAATGTGACAGAGTAAACTGCCTCCGTGGTCTAGTGGCTAGTGCCATGGACTCCTGATCCGGAGGTCCTGGGTTCGATTCCCAAGGGGGAACACACAAAGTTGATATTTGAGAATTTATCACTTTTTGAATTTTTCCCCAGTTTGGTTAGGACATTGCAGGCTGAATCACCTGATTGTCCGAAAAAGAAAAAGATTTCGTACTTCGGAGGGCACGTCGGTCCCGGTCGCTGTCTTTGATAGTGGTCGTTACTCAAACCATGTCAGAGGCCTGATAGTTGTGCTACTAGGCGGTTTAAAAACTCTGACACCAGGGACCATCGGGTCGATAGACTCGATACCCACTCGACAGAAGAAGAAAGTGACAGATAGATGTGGTAAAAGATGGCCATCGCAGCCTTACCGCGGCAGCATGCGGTTTGATTGTTGGTTTCGTGTATATTTCTTAGTAAATAAACGTTTTAAAAACACACAGATACGACAGACGACGGACCAAAGCGATAACGGAGTGGCTGCCGGTATCATCAAAACATCCAGTAGCATGACCACCAACCAGATAGACTGATGATTTAGTAGCAATTGAGGGTAAACAGTGGATGCGGGGGGCGCAGGACCGTGGAAGATGGAGTAAAAAAGAAGAGGCCTATACTTCTCCTTCTTCTTCTTAGCGAGAGAATTCTCAAATCGAACAACGACCCGATGTACCCTGGTGTCAGAATTTTCAAACCGCCTAATAGCACGGCTATTAGGCTTCTGACATGGTTTTTCAGTAACGACCACTATCACAGACAGCAACCGGGGCCGACAGCTTAACGCGCCCTCCGAAGCACGGAATCCTTTTTCTTTTCGGACAATCAGGTGATTCTGCCTGCAATGTCCTAACTAAACTGGAGAAAACCTCACAAAGTGATAAATTGACAAATATCAACTTTGTGTTGCCCCCTGGGAATCGAACTCAGGACCTCCGGATCGTAAGCCCATGGCTCTGACCACTAGACCACGGAGGCAGTTACACTGTTATTTACATATAACCGCTGTACCGCTTCCAGTTCATATCGGGCGAGGGAGACCGCAGGTGTTTCATTATTCCACTTTAATGACGTCACAGACATCGGGTTACAGTGCCGCTACACTGCCCGCTTGGTAAAAGGAGAAGAAGGGGTGGGGGTGTTCTATGTGAGGTTATTTTTTAACGGCGGGTCAAAATATGCACTTTTTAATTCTATACTGTATTTAGGGATCCATGTATTATGACAGAAATTCTCAAAAGAAGAATAAAAGCTAGGGTAGGGTTATTGGATTATTTTGATTGTAGGAATAATCAACAATTAACATTTCTTAGGAAGTCTCTGTATGTTTTTTTGTGTGTGACAGCACTTGAAATTCAGATTTACTAAACTTCTAAATGTTTTTTTATAACCATGGAGATGAATTTGATACACGAGCAGGCTTACATTGGTTCCTGGAAAGGTTGAATAAACCACTAAACGACATTCTATATTAATCCTCTTAAACTTTAAATTTTAGTACCTATACGAATTTTGATTTATTTTTTAAATATTTTTTTTTTAGAATCGCTGAATCGGTTGGCTTTTCCTATAAAGCTGTTTTGCTTATGACCGAAGTACACTAATATAATGAAATATCACCACTCTACCACCACCATCATCATCATCATCTTCCTAGCCTTATCCCGTATCTCACGGGGTCGGCTTCCTAATCTAGGGGATTGAACGAGGGTACTGGTTTTTACACAGAGCGACTGCCATCTGACCTCCGCAACCCAGAAGGAGAACCAGACCCAATCCTAGATTAGGTCAGAGTTTTCAAGCCGCCAATGCTTAGCACTGGCCTCTGATATGGCTTAACGACTAATATCTACGGTATTAAACGATATTAACCGGGACCAACGGCTTAAAGTGCCTTCCGAAGCACGGAAAAAGTACCGAATAAACGTACATATGAAATTCGAAAACCGAAAAACACATTGGTACGTGGTGGGGTTCGAACCACGACCTCCCGCTCAGGAGGCAGTGGCCCTATCCACTACACCATCGGGCACTCTACCACCACCACCACTACCTTATAACATGACCTTCTTATTGAGGGAGTACAGCTGTGACACTAGACAACAGATGAGAGGTTATATGCTACGCCTCGTAGCCAGTTCGTAGCTACTTGCTACGAAGAATATGAGTCGTCGCTATGAGAGTAAAAAAATAATAATATTTATTTCGCTAAAAGCATACATATAAAAATGTTTACATAACTGTGACTACATAAATATTTTTTACTAGGTTTATGAACCCTGTCTACTAAACTAGGCTATTCACCTGTATCTCAGTAAGACAGAGTGAGACCCGTATTGGTAAACTGCACTTGAGACCGACAGCTAGTTTGAGTTCGTATCAGATATGTTATTTTAGTACAATATGGACTTTCAAATCTATACTTAATATCGCTCTCAGTTTTGAAATCGCTAACCCAAAATTGAGGGCAATATTAGGTATGGATTTGACAGGTCATTTTGTACTGAAATTTCATTTCTGATACGAACTCACGCTTGCTGTCACTCTCAAGTGCTGTTTATAAATACGGGCCTTAGTGACAGAACTATGATGTCGATTCAGAAAAATAAGTACATGTTGCTGTCCCTTTTGTTAAAGATACCTACATTATTACATGTTTTTTGTAGGCACAACAAAGCATTTTTGTTGTTCGTTTGATTCCCTAGGGATAACCTGAGACATTATTTAGAAAATTCCATTTTCCTCGTAAAAACTAACAGTCATGATGAAGCCAATAATAATTCAATATAAGGGAATTGATACAAAAATTGGTTCGTCTTTCCCCTGTTGACGATAAACTGTTAGGGAATAGCTAGAGGGGACGAAATTGCGACGCAAATATCATAGTAAAGTGCGATATGATAATACACTGCTATTCAAACTGTTGCTATCGCGAAAATAAAATTGAAAACATGTAGGCCTCTATGCTGCTTGACATCGATATGTACATACATTCATAAAAACACGCCTTTATCCCTGGGGTAGGCAGAGCGTAAACGCCTAAATTGCACTATACTGAAACCTTCGAATCCCTTAGCTGGCCTTTAAAGCATGCTCGCGAGGAAATGCAGCTGGCATTCTATGTTTTTCTCTCTCTCCTAGGCCAGCATGGAAGAAATACATATCGAATTTATCCCTAACGGGGCAGGCAGAGCGTAACTGACCTAAACAAAGGTCGTTCTGCCACGTCTGATAAAGTTTTGAGGGTTTTTTTTTTAGATAAAATTGTAGGTATATTGCTGAAGTGACAGGTTGTCAGCCCATCGCCTAAATTGCAATTTACAGAAACCCTCGGATTCCTTAGCTGGTTTTTACAGCATGCCCGGGAGGAAATGCAGCTGGCACATTCTATATTTTCTCTCGCTCTCAGTCCAGCATGGAAGAAACCGAATTAATACTAGCTTAAATTGTCACCATACTTGCCACGCTTTACAGGGTGTTTGGAAAGCTTTGTTTGAGGTGAAATATTTTGGTACATACTGGACTAATTATAGACAAAATATAAACCAAATCATAACCAAAAATTAAATAAGTGTAAACTGATTTACATACATATAACCACGCCTTTATCCCTAATGGGGTAGGCAAAGCGTAAACGACCTAAAAAAAGGTCGTTCCGCCATGTCTGACAAAGTTTTTAGGGTTATTTAAGATGGATTTGTACGTATATTGCTGAAGTGACAGGTTGTCAGCCCATCGCCTAAATTGCAATATACTGAAACCCTCAGATCCGTTAGCTGGTTTTTACAGCATGCTCGGGAGGAAATGCAGCTGGCACATTCTATGTTTTTCTCTCACTCCCAGTCCAGCATGGAAGTACAAACTGATTTGACAGAATATAATACCAAATATTTGACTATGGAAACTAGGAGAACATTTATTTTATACCTTTTATTTTCTTTGATGTGAGATAGAATAAAATATTCAAATTTTAGTCTAAAATGCTTATTCGGCATCACTGTCTGTGTACGATATGATAATATAATGTTATGTAAATTGTTTATGCTAGCGGCAACGACCGTGGTCGAAAGAAAATCTTCAGCAAAGCCGAGACTATAATTCAAGGGATATCGAGTATTGGATATTGCTTAACCTAAAGCCAAATTGTATCGGATAGAAATTCAGCGATACTTTACAAAACGAATACCAAATTGCTTAATTTCATTTGCACATTTTTGTGTCAGTAAGTAATTTATTTGTATGGCCGAATAAATTGCAAGTTAAATTGCTTTTCTTCCTTTTAAACCGACTTAAAAGGTTCCTAATTCAAGTTTAATGAATATGATTTATTAGATTGAATTTGTACAAAAATCGTTATTTCAATTTCATAAAGAACATTCTCAATCATCATCTCCCTAGCCTTATCCCGTAGCTCACGGGGTCGGCTTCCTAATCTAGGGGATTGAACGAGGGTACTGGTTTTTACACAGAGCGACTGCCATCTGACCTCCGCAACCCAGAAGGGAAACCAGACCCAGTCCTAGATTAGGTCGGAGTTTGCAAGCCGCCAATGCTCAGCACTGGCCTCTGATATGGCTTAACGACTAATATCTACGGTGTTAAACGATATTATCCGGGACCAACGGCTTAACGTGGCTTCCGAACCACGGAAAGAAAATATAGTAAATATTTGCTAACTACCCTTATCGAGCCATTTGAACATCCTTTAACACTATCTCTACCTCCATGTTTTTCTGTGTGGATGTTTTGAACGCACCGTCATCGTCAATGTGAATCAATAAATTCAACCCTTTTTATGATTCAGTCATTCGGTTTTATTGGAGCTGTACGTGCTTGGAACGTGCATCATTCGGCGGCGATAAAAAATTCCGAACGTCTCTCATATCGCGTAAAGTAAACGACAAGGCTTTCAATGAACGTTGCAAGAAAAGGAACTAAAGCCGCTAACGCCATTTTGACAATTCTTCATACAATGCAGCACACCCTCTCGCGTTCATTGAAAGCTTTGTCGTATTGTACGGAAAAATATAAAGAATAAAACGGTGACGTAATTTCTGCGTTCGACGCGCGTCGATATTTTTAATGGCGCGTAATGATGTTATGCTGTCGACTTCATTTTGAACGTATCTTCCGCATTTTTACCCGACTGCGAGAAGCATCAAAAGGTAATGTGTTCATCCGTCAGCCTATTTAGAGGCCAGGCGCAGGCTGATTTTAATGTGTTTTGCCGGTAATCGATTCGTCTTTTTCTTGTGTGCACAGTTAAAGATAATATGGTTATAAAACAACACACCATCATAGTTATTAATAAAAAGTAAAAAAAGACAATATTATATCAAGGGGGTATCATTAACTAGGTATTCACAAAATTAACTTTTGTTTTTTATAAATTTCATTTCAAATTACTGTTTTGAAGGTTGCTTTGTGCGTAGATGGGTTTTTAAATTTCTTTAATTATTTGTTTGGTGTTCAAAAATACTGCCGTACTATCATACTCCTATTTAATAAACATTATTTTACCATAATATCCGGATTTGTTTTAAAATTCACAAGATGTTTAATGCCATTGTATGTGCGAGTAATAACGGTAATGGTGTTGCCAGGTTCGAGCACCGATTTTTTTATATCCCGTAATGTGTTTATACGGCTAGATATCTCGTTACTGTCGGCTGCAAATAATAATTATATTATTTTTCATACGTGCTTGGACTTACATCATAATAAAATAGCTGTTCTTTGCAAAATCGTGATCACGTTAAAGTAAATAGTGAATGTTTTCGTATATAAATGTATTTGAAATCTACAGATATTCTATCGACCCAAAAACTCCCATAAATTCCATACAAAAAGCAAAAGAAATTCTACTTTTTTTTATTGCTCGGCAGAGAAAATACAAATTTTCTATACTCAAGATAAAAAATAGGTATGGCTAGCATACCCTAATAAAGTCTAAAATGGCCTGTCAAATCCATACTTAAAATTACTCTCAATTTTAAGAATGATATATAGATACGAGCCTAAGTATCCTTTATAGATAGTTTACTTATTCATCTAGTGTAGCTATTTTCTTCATGAAGAAAATACAAATTTTCTATACTCAAGATAAAAATTAGGTAGGGCTAGCATACCCGATAGATTTGAAAGGCCATTTTATACTGGAATGACATTGCAGATACGAACTCAAACTGGCTGTTAATCTTGAGATCGCTGTATAAATACGAGCCATAACCTCTGAAAGTCTTTTTAATAAAAAAAAAGCGGAGAAAAATAGTAATTTCTAATTCAGAAACAGATCTCTGCCCTCTAGCTAAGAAGAGTCACGAAGTTTCAACCCTTCACCTATTACAGTCCCAAATTAATTTTAGTCTCGTCTACCTTCCATGAAAGTACTGTCAGCAAAAACGTTGCAAGTTCTCTAACTGTGGCAATAAAGATCGTTATTGCCACAACGGTCTTACACAGCGAATATTTACCTTCTACGGAGAAAAGACAATTAAAACGAGGCGGGGCAAAAACTGACGAAGAAAAAGCGTAGGGCTCCGAAAAAGTTCCATTTAACTCCCGGTTACAAATGAGGGAGCACCCTATGTTATCCGGAATATCCGGGTTATCACCATGAGAACGCGCCAGCCGCTATAATTTTTTTCACGCCCTGTATGTTTGAAACAAGTATGATTGATTTTTACGTATGATCTACGAGTAGATGTCTCGATAAGTATACGTCATACTTATATGACGAAGGGTTGTTGACATAATAGTCCGCCCACCGATTTTCTCAGAATCTCCCGAATCTCCCAGAGATCGGCCAACTGGGCAGGACTAGTTTTTAGTGCCCAAGTGTTTGCGCTACACACAAGTGCACTCTTTATTCCTTCAATCTCTTATTCTGATGGGACAGATTGACTGACACGACCAGAGAGAAATCAGGCGTGTGACCGATTATTTACATGCCCATCCGACAGCATGCAGCATCTTACTGTTCAGACAATCACGTGATCAGCCTTCAATGTTCTAACGAAACTAAAAACATCAACACAGTCATTGTCCTTCACCGGGAATCGAACCCAGGACCCCCGGGTTGAGAGCCCATGGCTCAGACCGCTAGATTACGAAGGCAGTTGACGTAAAGTAAGTAAGTATAAATCATTTTCGTATAATTCATTGGAAGCTTCAAGGTCACTTCTAAGTTTATTATTATTATATTGGGATGCATTACATACATACATACATACATATAATCACGCCTTTATCCCGAATGGGGTAGGCAGAGCGTAAACGACCTAAACAAAGGTCGTTCCGCCACGTCTGACAAAGTTTTGAGGGTTATTTTAAGATCGATTTGTAGGTATATTGCTGTAGTGACAGGTTGGGATGCATTATCGGATAAGATTTCTAAATGTTTCGGTGACTCCGTTGAGCTAACGTCTTATTGAGCGATATTTATACCAAAGACTTCTATATAAACTGAGGTAGATGCGGCTTACTAAGCAAATCGTGGCTCAAAAAGCGATCCGATGAACAATGAAAGATTGCTGAGGGGAAGGGTGCCAATTTCCCCTCGTTGAAGCGCTTCAAATTTTGGTGCATGTGCCGTGTCTACTTCAGTTTATATAGAAGTATTTGATTTATACACATAATAATGTGCTACTAGGTGGTTTAAAAACTCTTACACAAGGGTTCATCGGGTCGATAGACTCGATACTCACTCGACAAAAGAAGAAGAAGAACATGATAATCAAACGCCACGTCTTGTTTATTTCGCGATATTTAATTTTTACCACGTGTATGGGATTTTAAAAGTAATTTAAGATAAATCTGTTATTTCTGTAGATATAAGCTGTAAGACAACGCTTAAATAACATACATACATACATATAATCACGCCTTTGTCCCTAATGGGGTAGGCAGAGCGTAAACGACCTAAACAAAGGCCTTTCCGCCGCGTCTCACAAAGTCTTGAGGGCCATTCAAGAAAGATTTGTACGTATATTGCTATAGTGACAGGTTGCCAGCCCATCGCCTAATTTACAATATACTGAAACCCTCAGATCCCTTAGCTGGTTTTTACAGCATGCTCGGGAGGAAATGCAGCGGGCACATTCTGTGTTTTTCTCTCACTCCCAGTCCAGCATGGAATATAGACGCTTAAATAATAGGTACAAAAATCTTTGATTACGATATAATATAATATTTTAATTATACGAAATTTTAATTATATAATATTTTATAATACTTTGATTAAACGAAAGAATCATAATATTTTCGTATCTTTGTTAGGAATAAACTTACCATTTGTAGGTATTGATAGTTCTCCCGACCGCGGTTCCGAGGTTGCAACTTTGAAAAACTAATTTAAAAGTTAAATAACTTCTATGCAAATTATACAGTTGTTTATATTGCTGTGTTCGTTGTGTTTTCTTTAATATTGTCCCTGTTTTATGACTGTCTGATTTGGGCCTGATTGTTTTGAGTATCTCCAGTTCATAATAAGTAGGAACTCACATAAGTGGTAGGTTACGCCACAAAATCTTTTAACCGGGTTTTAGGAATAAGATCAAATTCAATCGGTAAAAAAACTATTAGAAAATTATCTATAAGGGGCATTCCACAAAAGTGGGACCTCCACAACATGCATTGACTTTAATACTTCCACGCAAGATAGACATATTTTGATAGTGCAGTATTGAAATTATCTAAAAAGCATCATAAATAAACTTAGGGTGCCATCATAGAGTGTTTTGTGGGTCATTTTCTTGGATGCCCCAAAACCACAATAAAAAATCAAACACGTTGTAATAATTGGGTAAATTGGAAAATAGGTTTGATTCTAGAATTTTAATGGTTAAGAACAAAGTTTCCTTTGAACCACAAAAGGTTATATTCATTAAGTCTACACAAACAAGCAGGTGTGATAAATAGTATATAGAGTTTTGTATACACTACGTTTCCACTTCGTCATGTGTATGATTGATCCCTTGTTTTCAATTCATTATGTTTGTGTTCGAATATGGGATCAGACGTGAATTACCGCAGTTTGGGATACGAGCTCAATATCTGTTTGCGTTTACATTCAATTTTCTGATCGGACTAAAATTGGTGAGTGGCTAATAAATTTTTCATCGGAGCGGAAAATTCAGTGCGGTCTATTTTTTACCCCCGATTGGATTAAGTTTCTAAAAACCATTTTACCGTGCAGTGCCAGATCAGAAAATAGCATTTAGGCATTTAATCTCTCAGGTGTAGAAAAAAGGTTATCCTGAATGAAACAATCATTAGATAGGTAGGTACAATATTAAAATTAAATACATTTATTTTAACCAATACAATTATGTTATTTGTTCAGCAAAGACTGTTCTTTAAACAAAACCTAGGGAAATTCAAATAGTATTCATATCCCTTATATCCCTAGTCTTATCCCGTATCTCACGGGGTCGGCTACCTAATCTAGGGGATTGAACGAGGGTAATGGTTTTTACACAGAGCGACTGCCATCTGACCTCCGCAACCCAGAAGGGAAACCACACCCAATCCTAGATTGGGTCAGAGTTTTCAAGCCGCCAATGCTTTGCAATGGCCTCTGACATGGCTTAACGACTAATATCTACGCTATTAAACGATATTAACCGAGACAAACAGCTTAACGTGCCTTACGAAGCACGGAAAAAGCGCCGAATAGACGTACATATGAACTTCGAAAACCGAAAAACACATTGGTACGTGGTGGGATTCATACGGCCTCCCGCTTAGGAGGCAGCTACCCTATCTACTACACCATCGGGCTCACTTCAAATAGTATTATTAATTTGTTTAGTCAAAGATAAGAAAAGGAGAAGGAGATAAATTTTAATGAAGGTAATAAACCGAAAAATGAACTTACAAACAATATGACTAGAAGAATATTTGTCCCCAAGTCAATTTAAACAGGGGGAGCAGAAATTGAAAAAAAAAAAAATACCCTAACGCAAGAAACCCCAGTGATGTAGATAAATATTATTTTTCTTTGTCACTTTGTTTTCTTTGTATTCTTCCATGCTGGACTGGGACCGAGAGAAAAATATAGAATGTGCCAGCTGCATTTCCTCCCGGAAGTACTGTAAAAACCAGCTTAGGGATCTGAGAGTTACAGTATATTGCAATTTAGGCGATGGGCTGACAACCTGTCACTACAGCAATATACCTAAAATCTATATTAAATAGTCCTCAAACTTTTTCAGACAGCGGAAAGATATTTGTTTAGGTCGTTTACGGCTCTACCTACCCCATTAGAGATAGCAGCGTGATTATATGTATGTATGTGTGTAGTACTTTGAGAGAGCCCGATGGTGTAGTGGATAGGGCCGCAGAGAGCCCGATAGTGTAGTGGATAGGGCCGCTGCCTCCTGCGCGGGAGGTCGTGGTTCGAATCCCACCACGAACCACTGTGTTTTTCGGTTTTCGAATTTTATATGTTCATTTATTCAGCGCTTTTTCCGTGCTTCGGAAGGCACGTTAAGCCGTTGGTCCCGGTTAATATCTTAAATAATAATTTTTATTTTTTTTATTTTTATTTATTCAGGATAACAACAGCATCTTACAAAATTATAATATTACAACATATGATTATACTGAATGCCAATTACAGCTATCCACTTCAAGATTACATATAAGTGTTGAGAGCAGTATGGTAGGTAGAAGAACAACTAGATTTAATCAAAAAACTAAAATATTATTAACATAACATGTCGGAGCCTAGGACAAATATATGTTAAAAACTAAAAAAGTAAATAATCTATATAAACATTATAATACAGTATATATTTAATTTATACATGTTTATAAAATATAGAAATAAAATCGTACTATTAAATTATAATTTAAGTGAAATAGCATTATATAATACATAAATACTAATATAAAAAATAGAAAACTATTAGAAGAAAAGGAAATAAACTAAATTATACCAATATATAATAGTTATAAATCGACAGGATGCCAAAATTGTATTAATAGATCAGGGTCCATCGGGTCGTTCGTTGACTTGAAAATCCATTCAATTAAAAGAAGAAGAGGACAATCATACATACATAAACTCACGCCTTTATCCCTTATGGGGGTAGGCAGAGCGTAATCGACCTAAAAAAAGTTCGTTTCGTCATGTCTGACAAACTTTATTTAAGATAAATTCAAAGGGTTATTTAAGATAGATTTGTAAGTATATTGCTGTAGCGTCAGGTTGTAATGTCATTGCCTGAATTGCAATATACAAAACCTTTTTACGTTTACAAACGTTTTTACAGCATGCCCGGGAGGAAATTTGACAACCTTTGCTTAAGTCGTTTACGCTCTGCCTATCCCATTAGGGATAAAGGCGTGACTATATGTGTGTATGTATTTATTCATATAAAAAAACACAGACAAACAACAGTCCTTTGCATAAGGACAAGCGTATACGAGTCGAAACGTTTTTTTACTCGGGAAAGCGTACAAAGTCGGAAATAACGCGGCGAAACATCGTCGATTATGTGCACTGATAATACACCACCAGTAATTTATGGGCTGATAAAGCGGCCGATGATTTAAGGAGCACAGATAATGTTAGCAATTTACAGACTGTAAATAACTTTACAATTATTTTCTTGTACAGGAAAACGGAGCGTTGTATAATCTATGGTAGGACTTGGATTACGGACGTCGGCTTATGGTAATTCTTGAGGTATTATCAGGGAGCGTAAAATTGAGGCATCTGTAGGTTTTTGTACGTGTACATTTATTACTTCCATGCTGGCCTGGGAGCGAGAGAAATACAAACAATGTGCCAGCTGCATTTCCTCCCGGGCATGCTGTAAAATCCAGCTAAGGGATCCGAGAGTTTTAGTATATTGTAATTTAGGCGATGGGCTGACAACCTGACACTACAGCAATATAACTAGAATTCTATCTTAAATAACCCACAAAGCTTTGTCAGACGTGGCGGGACGACCTTTTTTTAGGCCGTTTATGCTCTGTCTACCCCATTAGGGATAAAGACGTGATTATACATATGTATGTATGTATGTACATTTATACTGACTGTGAGGTTTAGTAGTCTGAGCTTCCGGGCATCGGTCGAATATTTTTTTTACGAATTTGACCTATGTTATACATACATATAATCACGCCTTTATCCCTAATGGGGTAGGTAGAGCGTGAACTTCCTGAACAAAGGTCGTACCGCCACGTCTCACAAAGTTTTGAGGGTTATTAAAGATAGATTTGTAGGTATATTGCTGTAGTGACAGGATGTCAGCTTATCGCGTAAATGGTAATATACTTCTTCTTAGCGAGTGGAATCTCGAGTCGAACAACGACCCGAAGAACCCTGGTGTCAGAGTTTTCAAACCGCCTAGTAGCGCAGCTATTAGGCCTCTGACATGGTATGAGTAACGCCACGTATCAAAGACAGCGACCGGGACCGACGGCTTAACGTGCCCTCCGAAGCCCGTAATATACTGAAACCTTGGACGAAACTGAGGATTATTCGTCCAAGACTGAAACCCTTTGGATCCCTTAGCTGATTTTTACAGCATGCCCGGAAGGAAATGCAGCTGGCACATTCTGTGTTTTTCTCTAACTCCCAGGCCAGCATGGAATATGGTATAGGGAAAATATGTTTCTTTTCACCACCACGTGCATATCCTTAAGTATCCATTACTGGGTTTAAAAACTCTGACACCATTGGGTTCATCGGGTTGATAGACTCGATACCCACTCGACAGAAAAAGAAATGCATCCTAAATGGAAAAGAATCCACAGCATTATGTTAAGCTATGATTCATTATTATATTAGTTAATGAGTTCGATTCTAGATACCACCGGATAAAACTGAAATTAAAATCTATCTGTCACTTTCAAAATAATAGAATTGAAAAAGGTTAGGCAATTTATTCTCAATGGATTTACACTTTGTCCGCAAAATTTTGACCAGCTAACGTTTCCATAGTATTTATGTCAATTTTATCCGCCATATCATATGACAGCGGATAAAAATGACAAATCTACACTAATATTATAAAGAGGAAAGATTTGTACCTATTTTTGTATGTTTGTAATGAATAGGCTCAAAAAGTACTGGGCTGATTTAAAAAAATCTTTCACCAATAGAATGCTACATTCTTCCAATTTGACATAGGCTACATTTCATTTTGAAAAAAATTAGGGATCCTTTTTAAAATTTGAACAATGTAACCGAAGGTGTAGAAAAATGAGTCTTAAAATGTCTTTCGTCGAATGCGCTGCCGAAACTAAAATTATTATGGAAAAAGTACCCGGTGAATTTAAATCTTACAAATCTATTGACACAGTATGCAACATCGAAGATACAGTGCACTATCCACAAGAATTTTTAAATTCCCTGAATCCTTCCGGCTTGCCGTCCCACGAACTACAATTAAAGGTAGGCACTCCCGTAATGCTGCTGAGGAACCTATGCCCTCCCAGCATGTGCAATGGCACGAGACTTCTGGTGAAGGAATTGCGGGAGAACGTCATAGTAGCCACTATAATCACCGGGGCCGCGGCCGGATAGCTCGCCCACATACCGCGGATCCCCATGATTCCTACGGACTTGCCTATATTTTTTAAGAGGTTACAATTTCCTCTAAAAACATCATTTGCCCTCACAATAAATAAGTCAAAGGGTCAAACATTTTCGATGGTTGGCATCGACCTAAGAAAATAATGCTTTTCTCATGGACAACTATATGTTGCCCTTTCTCGAGTGGGATCTCCTGAAAATCAATATATTTTGTTGCCATCTACAAATACCACTGCCAACGTAGTTTACAGTGAAGTTTTAAGATAAAAACTGACAAATATAAAAGTAAAAAACGTAAATCTACCTTAATATTATATCTGTAAATAATGTAATAGTAAACCTGTAAAATAAAAAAATACTAAAAATGAAAATTATTAAGTAATAATAAGAATGAAAATGATTAATGACAAACCCTTTTTTAATAAAAAAAAAAAAAACGCAAAAAAAATATAAAAAAACAAAATAATAAGCACAAAACAACAAAACCAAACAAAAAAATAATAATTTTGTAAGGAAAATACTAAATAATGATAGGCAAGTTTCTATCGACACGAACAAGAATTTCTTTGAAATACCTAGATGTATAGGTAGATACATTTTTAGTTGAAAGTTGTCAACGTTTAATTTAGATTGTATATATTTTATTCGACTCTGCTTTTATTCTAATTACTTAAAAAAATATATATATATCTACCCCGTGCGAAGCCGGGACGGGCTGCTAGTAACATATAAAACCACCGTCAGGAAATAAAAATCTGGAAAGAATAGATCTTCTGTCCTTTGCCAATGTTTTTAGTCTGAAAGTGACAAATAGATTTTGATTTTAGTTTTAACCGGAAAATTTTGTATCGAGACCAGTGTAATATTATGCCTTATAACTGAACTGAGCAAGTAAAAGATACTTAAGAGAAGCTACTGTTCTCCTTGAGCAGCAAGTAGAGTAGACTTGTCATAGTCATGTACGAAGCTGAGTAAATACCTTAACTCTGCGGGAAGTTTCAAGTTTGTTACAACAAACGGTACACCGTCTTCTTCTTAGCGAGTGGATTCTCGAGTCGACCCGATGAACTGTGTACAGGGTGCGTGGATTGTCGTTTTTACTTTTTCGTGATTTGTCAGTTTTAATAGGCCTCTGACATGGTTTGGGTAACGACGACTATCAAAAACAGCACGGAAACAATTTTTTTTTACAGAATATCAGGTCATTCAGCCTGCAATGTTCTAACCAAACTAGGGAAAATCTCAAAAAGTGATAACTTGACAAATGTCAACTTTGTGGTCCACTCCTGGGAATCGAACCCAGGACCTCAGTTTGCCTTATAATCGAACTGAGCAAGTAAAATATACTTTACAGAAGGTAATGTTCTCCTTATAGAGGAAGTAGAGTAGAATAGTCATGTACGAAGCTGAGGAAATACCTTAAGGGTCCATTGTGTGAGGAAAATTAAATTAGGCACTTATTGTACGAATGCTGTGTCGTTCATGATAGAATAGAATAGAAAATAAAATATGAATGATAAAGTGTTAGTTGTGAAATTAATATGGAAGACAGTTGAGTATTCAAACTAATTAGCATATGTCTTAGAAACACGATTATTTATAAATTCCTCGATAGAAATAAATCACGACATTGCTTCTTTCTCTAGATTCTTGTGACGATATTCGCATATTATGGGGAATAAACAGTTTTAAAGTAAACAATAATAATTCTGTAATCGATATTTTATAGTAGGTTGGCATAAGTCTTATTTTCTTTAAAAAATAACTGACATGGTTTGGGTAACGACCACTATCAAATACAGCACGGAACCTTATTTCTTAAAGAATATCAGTTCATGCAGCATGCATTGTCCTAACCAAAATAGGGAAATCTCACAAAGTGATATCTTGACATATATCAACTTTCTGTCATACCTGATGTAATTAAGCAGGCACCAAGCTTAAATAGCTTTAAATCACGGCTTAAGCGTTGGCTTGTCGAACAGGCATTCTATAGTTATAATGATTTTATTAATTTTAATGATAATGAAAGTAATAAAATTTAAATGATTATTAATGTGATATATACTTAAGTGCTTATAATTTTTGACTTTTAATTTACAATTATTAATACATTTATCTCTATCTCTCTGTTCTACCCCTGGGAATCTAACCAGTCGTATGCCTGATAAATGAACTGAGCAAGTAAAATATACTTTAGAGAAGTTAATGTTCTGCTTGAAGAGCAACTAGTCATGTACGTAGCTGAGTAAATACCTTAACTCTGCAGCAAGTTTCAAGTTTGTTGTAACAGTGAGTTGCTCATTGTGTGCTTCTTTTGATGTGTGGGTGTTTTAGTTGAACGACTCTATGAAACCTGGTGCCAGAGATAGAGATAGAGAGATAGAGATAAATTTATTAATAATTGTAAATTACAAGTCAAGAAATTATAAGCACTTAAGTATATCACATTAATAATCATTTAAATTGTATTGCTTTTATTATCATTAAAATTAATAAAATCATTATAACTATAGAATGCCTGTTCGACAAGCCAACGCTTAAGCCGTGATTTAAAGCTATTTAACCAGTTTATTTAGCCAGTTTTTTTGATACGCTTAATAAAACTCTGATGAGGTTCTTCCATGCTAGACTGGGAGTGAGAGAAAAACAAAGAATGTGCCAGCTGCTAATTCCTCCCGGGCATGCTGTAAAAACCGAGGGTTTCAGTATATATCAATTTAGGCGACGAAAAATTGACGTTGGTGGTCGTTATTAAATTTTTCTTCCTGTTACTACAACGAACTATGAATCGCTTATTTATAAGGTTCTAAATTATCTTAATTACTATTACTTGATTTTGTTTGACCAGTTTTTCGATTCACTGCTGTTTTAGTGAATTATGATTTTTTTGCTAATGGGGGCGTCACTTGGCTAGTTTCGTCACCTTAACAGGCCTTTTTGATGACAACAGCTGTTATAGGGTTAATAATGTTATGATGATCATTAAAGGTAATGCGAAAAATATGATTTGTGTGTACACCACACTAATACTTACATAACTGCTAAATAGTTGAAGTAGAACATTAACTCCGCTAAGTTTCCCTATACAGTATTACGTGTAACGGCCGGTACACACGGAAGAATAACATTTACTTCTCTGTTCGCTCATATTTGTTTCGCGGAACAGACTAACCCCCATTAAATGTGCTTTAAGTTTGTTTGAACCACAGAAATTGCATTGGATAGTATCGATGTTATTAGATCAGAATTCTACTACTGCAGTCTTACCGGGACAGATGGCTCAACGTGCCCTCCAATGCACGGGATTCTTTTCTTTTCGGACAATCAGATAATAAATTAACGAAGTGATAAATTAACAAATATCAACTTTGTAGGGAACACATCGAACCCACACGGGAACCTAACCCAGGACCTTGGGATCGGAAGCCCATGGCTCAGATCACTAGACCACGGAGGCAAATACTGCAGTAGCTGCAACAGTTCGCAGATGGTCATGGGCCCACGGATGAGGTGTAAGTTTGCGATATTCGCCATGCTTAGCAAGCAGGTTGGTATTAGTAATCACAGGGCTCGAATCTAGATTTGCCGGTTAAAACTAAATATAAATATAAAATCTATTTGACACTTTCAGACTAAACAAATTGGAATAGGACAGTAGATCTATTCTCTCCGGTTTTTAATTGATTGTCGGTGGTTTATGCGTTATCTGTAATTTTCGTCCGCCGTTATATGATATGTGGAAACGTGCAAAATCTAGCGGACAAAGTGTAAAACGATAGAGTATAAATTGCCTGTCCTTTTTAAATTTTATTATTCAGAAGGTGACAGATAAATTTAAATTTTGGTTTTAGACGGTGGAATATAGAATTGAACCCACAGCATAAGGAGTGCTAGACCTTTATTCTGGACATCCCCTATGCCGCTGTAATTATTTATTAATACGGGTCTTATGAAACTCAAACTTCAAAAGTACCATTTCTGCGAAAGGCAAGTTACTTCTACTGTTAAATCCTTCTGTTGCTAGAATTATAAATGAATCGCAGTTGGAAGTTGTAAGACATACAATAGTTCTTTACAATCCTTTCTACGAAAGGTCATTACTACAAAATATCATAAAACTTTTATTAGTTTAGCTATAGAGTAGCTTGAAATATAATTCATTTTTAATGCAAGCTTAAGGTTATTTACCAACGTTACGTACCTAATTAAAACTATGGAATTGTTCTCTTTCAACCTGCTGCCATTCATATTCTGCTGCCTTCGCAACCCAGAAGGGATCTGAGTTGCGGAGAACCAGACCCATTTCTAGATTAGGTCAGAGATTTCAAGCCACTAATGTTTAGCACTGCTATCTTACATGGCTTTACGACTAATATCTAAGGTATTAAACGATATTAACCAGGACCAACAGCTTGCCTTCCGAAGCACGGATTCCAATTCCCTTGACTGCTGTTGAAAAAAATATTCTGGCCATCCATTTAAATGAAACATAAACATCCAAAAAAATATTAAACTTATCTTCCAAAAACATAAAACAATTTATCAATAGACCGTTAAGATACACAGAAAAGCTTAAATAATTTATACGCTCCTCGATGCCCTTATTCTCGTGTAGGTAACCGCAGAAATCCTTCGTACGAACATTTTTTATCCGGATGAATCAGTAACTGCTCCCAGAGGAAAATTAAAACAACGGTAGAACATTTGTCTTATACTCTTTGCTGGAACAAATGTAGGTAATACTTGTCCGGAGAAATACGGCGAGATATTGAGGTATTATTTTTATGCTTGGAGAGAACGAATGTGGTAAAATAAACTTTAATTAGCTATTAATTTATAACGAGTCGTGGTTTCTAGAGCTACATAGATGGGAACTTTCGGAAAAGGCGTAAATATCGCAATACATGCAGAGCTATCAACTCATTATAATTAGGTTATAAAAACATTTTTGTCAACAAGGAGAACTTTGTTTGCTTGGCAATATACTATACCCTTAGAGACGGAACGGAAGGCCGTGTTGCTAAGTTACCAGCCAGAAGAGACCAACAGCAGGACATCTTCTTCTTCTGTCGAGTGGGTATCGAATCTATGGACCCGATGAACCCTGGTGTCAGAGTTTTTAAACCGCCTAGTAGCACAACTATCAGGCCTCTGACATGGTTTTGTGTAACGACCGGGACCGACGGCTTAACGTGCCCTCCGAAGCACGAAATCTTTATCTTTTCGGACAATCAGGTGCTTCAGCCTGCAATGTCCTACCCAAACTGGGGAAAAATTCACAAAGTGATAAATTGTCAAATATCAACTTCGTGTTTTCCCCCCTGGGAATCGAACCCAGGACCTCCGTATCGGGAGTCCATGGCACTAGCCACTAGACCACGGAGGCAGGACATAGATAGACATAACCTGACCCGGGGTAAACGCAATACTTGTAATTATTAGGCTTTTCAGTAGATCAGCAAATACAGTGCGAGATGTTAAATTCACAAAGAACGCTTATGTAATGTCAAATTGTGTATTACAAAAATTATAAGAAAATCTTCTCTGTAAGTAAAACCATATTTATTAAAATTTATTCAAGCTCAAACGAAATTGGTAACAGGAATAGCTCAACAACACAACATCTGTTTCTTAGCGAAATGCCTGCCTTTTCATATTCAATAGTGGCCGTTTGTTCGCTAAATTACAATTTCAAAGAGCAGATTACATAGGCCTTGAACTTGGCTCTTTCCCAACATAAGCCCAGATGGGATTGCCAGGCTAACGAGTGAAGACAGGATCACATTTTAGGAACGCTTTTCTGGACAAATTATAGAAAACTTTCCAGTTTTAGGCCGATTTAAAACACGCAAGGAATCTCTATAGCTATTGAAATTCTACTCTGGACGTGAGATTTTACATTTCAAGCGGTTATAGGTATAAGCGGAACGATAGTTCTCTTCTCTATTTACTTATTCCTTCATCTTTTACCATATACCTACAAATCTATCTTAAATAACTATCGAAACTTTGTTAGACGTGGCGGAATGACATTTGTTTAGGTCTTTACGCTCTGCCTACCCCATAAGAGATAAAGGCGTGACTATATGTATGTATGTTCATCTTTTACGACAGCCGAGTTTGCGGGAAGATAAGGGATGTAAGTAAAAGCGCGTTTTGTTATGGATAGGTAAGTGCACAAAATCTTTGCTTGTTTTTTGTACGGAAACACAAACTTCCAGTCATTTCAAGTTTAAACCTGGCAACACTAAGCCCAGACAAGATGTGCAAAAAATAACGGCCGAAATGAACTGTGGCTCGAGTATATAGGTTTGACAAACTGCCGAGGGACCGCCTATCTTTTGTCCAAGTCGTTTTCGTGATGACTACACTGGTGCGTTGTTCCTTTCTTATGACTTCGCCTCTTTTATCCCTGGCCGCCGCATTTGAAAAGCTTGGTAAAAGTGGCGTTTGGAATTCTAAATATTTGTTGAAGAAGATTTTTTTTTAATGTAGAAACTTCAAATAAAACATAAGATATTTTTTTTACGTATTTGGGATCTAAATTGTGGTAATTTTCAAGTATTATACTGAAATTGAGCCAACTTTCCAATGTCAAAAAATATTGCATATTTGCACAAAACTGTATGTCAAATAAAATTAATTTGTTATTTTTCAACGGCCACATTAATTGTTTTACAATAAATCTGTTAAAAAAACACAACTTGTTATTATCGACGTCAAGTTCTTATTACCTTCTATTATAAACGGCTCAAAATAATAAGGAATGCTACTCAAATTTATACTTGTGACTGTACATTACCATCTCTGTGGGTCAGCTAGCAGAAAACCCTGTAAAATAACCCGCAGTGAAATGAGTGTCAGTAAATCATTTGCGCAGTTCTGTCCACATGCCACGCGGGTATGGACACGAAATAATACGTACCCACCGCCGAGTGTATTTTGGGTATGATGCAGTATTGTTTCATGGAAATATCTTGTTTTTCCTCGATCTGTCTTTCTTTGTTTTGCCATGACGACATCTATTTATTTTTGTAACGCAGAATTTTATTCTCCTTTTTGTATACTTTTCCGAGGACCAACCAAGTCAAAACATAGAATAAAAGGTATGTAGGGAATTTTATTGGCAGCAGCGTTTAGTTCTATCACAGAATAATAAATAGTACCTTCTTTGTTATATTTCGTTTCGTCAGTGAAAAAAATATATCAAGTGTTTATTATGAAAGTTTAATAACAGAAAGTATTGGGCAATGTTTTTTGGAGGTAAAGAAATAGCTTCATCACATAAAAGTTTAGTTTAGATTTATTAATTTAATTTTATCAATTTCATAATTACATTACAATAATACTAAAAATGTCCAAGGATAAAATGATCGACAGAAAAATTAAAATAAAAAATATCTTAAAAACTAAAACATGTCAATTTGTAAAAAAACTAATAGTACCATGTCAAAAAGTATAAAATAAGCAATAGCTTAAGTCAAAATAAAAACAATACACAATGTATATATATATAAAAGAGACATAAATTTAACTTCGTAGTAGCCGGCAATTTTCGTAATCGACAATAATGATCTTTACCGACCGCTACGCGAAGTCTTTATACAATGGTATGGTCTAGATGTTTTTAAGTTGTTGTTTGTAACTTCTATGCTGAACTGGGTGTGGAAGTAAAACAAAGAATGTGCCAGCTGCATTTACTCCCGAGCATGCTGTAAAATCCAGCTAAGGGATCCGAGGGTTTCAGTATATAGCAATTTAGGCGATCGGCTGACAACCTGTCACTACAGCAATATACCTACAAATCCATCTTTAATAACACTCAAACCTTTTTCAGACGTGGCGGAACGACCTTTGAGTAGGTAGTTTACGCTCTGCCTACTCCATTAGGGATAAAGGCGTGATTATATGTATGTATGTTTTTAAGTTGACAAATTTATTTTTAAAGGCAAAATGCGAAAATAAAAGAAAATATGTATGGAATGTGCGCCTGTCAAATATAAAATGTCAAATATTACGGAGGAATCGTAAGTTTGATGTTTATTTTTAAGTGTATTGTTGTTGTTTCCTCGCAAAATGAGAGAAAAGTACTATTCTAGTCTCAGCCAAAATCTCAATACATGGTTTCGTTTACATTGGAACTGCGTCTCGGCCTTCCGAAATGACATTGTATGTAAAGTCTCTTGTCGCTTTGAAATCGGCTGAAAAACTGTCGGGTGATAAATCATTGGACATATTTCGTGTGCATGCCACAGGCGTTTGCCACACTTGGAACATGGCTGACTGTGGAAACGATCAAATCACACTTTTGCCATTGTACTGTTTCAATTCGGCTCTTGCATTGACGCAATGACCCACATGACCTATGTAACCCAATGACTTATATGATCCATATGACCCAAAGTCCCAATCACCCACAAACCCAATAATCTAATGACCCAAATTAAACATATGAATCAGTAATCCGAATGACCCAATGGCCCATGTAATGATGCGATAATGAAATATATTTAAAAATACGATGCACGGTATGTGAAATCTTTTGTCGCACTGAAAAACTGTCGGGTGATAAACCATAGGATATATTTCGTGTGCATGCCACAGGCTTTCGAGCTGCGTGAGCCGCACATGAAACATGGCTGACTGTGGAAACAATCACATCCCTCTGTTGCCATTGTGACTGTTTCAATGTGGCTCTTGCATTTACGCAATGACGCACATGACCTATGGAACCCAATGACCTTTAAGATCCATATGACCAAAAGTCCCAACGACCCACGAACCCAATGATCAAATGACCCAAATGACTAAATTGAAACATATGACCCAATGACCCATGTCACCATGTGTTCAAGAAATATATTTTAAAAAACGATGCACGGTATGTGAAATCTCTTGTCGCTCTGAAATCGGCTGAAAAACTGTCGGGTGATAAATCATTGGACATATTTCGTGTGCATGCCACAGACTCCGAGCTGCGTGAGCCGCACATGAAACATGGCCGACTGTGGAAACGATCACATCACATTGTTGCCATTGTAACAGCTTCAATGCGGCTTTTTAACTGATTTACCGATAAAATAAATAATTTTAATTAGTGTCATTTGTACAGCGTGCGATGGAAACGTAAAACTCACCTTCTGCTGCAGTTAAAAAGAATAATGGTATCAAATTATTACGAAAACTTGCGTAGCAACAGCTACACATATGACGTCTAATAAGTAAGTGAAAAACCGTAATAAATTACTAATTAGTATGCCTCACTTAAGTTTATATAAGATTACTTATATTAAAACCTTAAATATAAAAATAGGTACATGTTATTGTAACATATTTCAGACATAACCACTAAATTATGTATTGTCTATAACTAGATATTATGTTTAAAGACACAATTAAGTTAAATATGCAAATATATATTAATTAATAATTATAACTTGAATTACTTTATTTTCACACGAATCTGTTCAGTGTTAGGCAATTTGGTTAAGAAACATTTATACAGTTACTAAGGTAATTATACCGTCTCATTCCGTAATTACAGAACCGACCCAAAGCGATGATAATCACGGTGAAATGGTAAATAACGTGGAATTACCACGAAAGAAGAAGTATACGAAAATCGGTAAAACGTGGCCGCGATAAAATTATCAGCGCTAAAATATGGTGAACGGAAACCATAAAGAAAATTTCATTTAATGGTGATAAGATTACACAGTGAAAACTTTCGTTTTTGAAGGAAACACCTAAAAAGGGAACACCCATTTGTGTTGGTTGGGTAGCTGTGTGTGAGGTAGCTTTTAGTTTTTATAATCAACCTTTAAAAAGTATGTTATGTCTTTAAGACATAATCTCGTAGACAACTGCTACGGTGCAGCAGAGCTATCCATATTTTTTTAACATTAGGTATGTAGATGTATTGATAAATATTGACTACACATCCGAAGGTAACTTATTTGATTCACACAGGGGGACGCTTAAATTAATATAGCATGTGGTGAAAATCCGATTAAGTAATACATTTTTTTTTTCTCCTTCTTCCTCCTTCCGTGCTGGCCTGGGAACGAGAACGAGAGAAAAACATAGAATGTGCCAGCTGCAATTCCTCCCGGGCATGCTGTACAAACCAGCTAAGGGATCCGAGGGTTTCAGTATATTGTAATTTAGGCGATGGGCTGACAACCTGTCACTTCAGCAATATACCTACAAATCTATCTTAAATAACCCTTAAAACTTTGTCAGACGTGGCGAAACGACCTTTATTTAGATCGTTTACGCTCTGCCTACCCTATTAGGGATAAAGGCGTGATTATATGTATGTATGTATTTTTTTTTTTACTAATTTTCTTTTTTATTGTTACAGGTAAAACATTCAATGAAGCAAACGTAAGTCTATAAAACTGCTTTGCAATGCGTTGAGATATTTATACAACCTATCATTCAGCATAAATTCGTTAACCAAAAATAATAATAAGATAATAATCAAAAATGCAAAGTCCCCGCATTTTAAATTGTATGTTGATTTAGTAGTAGGTAGTTTTGATATTTAAAAGGAAAATACTGAAGTACTGAATGGGCGTACTTTCAGCCCTTCGCTGAAGAGTTTTGGCCTTACGTACTCGTATCCTCTCGACTCCTGTTAACAAGGCCTCTAGAAAGCTAGACAACTTGATGAGCACGCCTGACTGAAAGTATCTCAGATCTTAAATAGTTAAACTATAGTACCTATATCTTAGTTTTTAATTATTATAACTATATTTTAATTATTGTAACTATATCCCGTAAAGTCTTATCTCTTATCCGCACTAGGTTGGCTGGAAGAGATCTCTTATAGAGATAAGCTTGCCTTAGCTTTAATTTTAAGATTTCACCATTGTATTGATATTTATGCAATAAAGAATATATACACCTACTATTTACAGATGGTAAAAAAAAACACTTGAATGATTGATACATTTATAATAATGTTTTTACTTTAATTGTCAAGTCTGTTTACCTAAGATAATTAGATACCAACAATGCAATTAAAGGCAGTAACGTTGTACATTTTTTGGAAATTAATTTTATTTGAAAGAACGATGTATAAAATTCATATAAATTTCCTCTTCTTCTAACAACTTGATGAGCAAAAACGTCCGTCACCTTCTGCTGCTAATAAACGACCCGGTCGCACTCGAGTTCGAACCTTCAGTGCTTGTCAACTGTACTCATTAGTTCACCACCTTAGGGTAGCAACACACAGGCGTCACTTACTGCGCGCAAGGTTGCACTCAAAACGCTGTCAATGCTTTTTGCTTTGCCTACAACACACATGCGTCACCTTACGCTCTACGCGCGCATAGCGATGAACTCTACGTCAACGCATTCATCTGTCAGTACGCGCACGTAGAGTGTAAGGTGATGCATGTGTGCTATAGACAATGCAAAAAGCATTGACAGCGTGTTAAGCGCAACCTTGCGCGCAGTAAGTGACGCCTGTATGTTGCTGCCCTGACTCACGATAGAGGGGGGTGAAGGGGGACACTTTACGCCCCTCCCCCCAGGGTCAGGCCTTCAGTTCACTCAAGTCCTCTCATGTTCCAGTTAATAAGGGCTCAGCAACACTAGACGCCTTGATGAGCTAAAGGTGTGGGCTGCATGTAATATTTGAGACGCACTATTTTGCAGATAGCTAGAAGACAGGTATACGTTTTATGATAAAAAAATCTTTTTGTAAATGGGTTTGCCAGTTCAATGAAAGTTATGATGGCCTTTGGTCTACTGTAACGATCGTTTATCATTACATATAGAATAATTAGTTTATAAAATCAACCCAACGCTTAAACAAATTTAGATTTTTCGTTCAAAAATTGAGACATCTTTACCTGACATGATCCAGAATTTAAACAAGAGTATCAAATGCATAAATACTAATACTTGTTTCTTGGAAATAGAGTTAAATTTTGAATGTTACAAAAGATATTTTACTTTGTTTTAATATAGCATAGAACTTGGAACATTTAAAAAAAAAAACAGAGGAACAGCGGGCATGCAGTGGGGGTTGGCAGTTGCTGACGGGCCGGGACGATGTCCTAACGCGGAAATTGGCGATTCCAAGCATCGTTTGTCGTTTATTTTCGGCGTTGTGTTTTATTCAAAGTCTATCGTTGTGATTATTACTGTAAGTGTTTCTTAACCTTACCGATAGACGATTTCGTATTAAAGTGATAGTTTCAGCTTTTCGTACCGGCAGCGTTGCGAGTTTTTCTGTCATCATTCAGTGATAATCGTAGGGAAGTGTATTATTAGAATAGGAAATAGGAGGTGTGTGTTATGTGTAAAATATCAGTGTGCGAGAGTGTGAGGATGAATAAATGCAATAAAAACTAATAGGAATATTTTGATATGTCTTTAAGATACAGTGTTAAACGTTAAAACAAAACACGGTGTTTTAAAGATATTAGTAGTTAAAATCAATTACTTGTATTTTTATTTGTTTATTTTATATTCAGGATAACACTTTACATACATTAAATACACATCGACAAGGCTTATGGGCTCCGAGAGTAGCTGGCCCATAATCCCTCTCGAGAATTCATTTGAATAGGTATTCATACAAACCTCTAATGGTCTATTTCTCAGCTGACGTAGCGAGCTATAAAGGTGATAATTTCTTGACACAGTCTCATCACTTGAACTGACTTCTTAGCGCATATCATGTGATTTTGGTACAGCAGTCCTTGAAAATTATACCATATTGCAAACTGAACAGAGAAATTGATAATTAAAAGGTTTGAACATTAGTACACCGTCACAGGTGACCAAAACTGCAGTTAATAGGTAACTTGTATGACTTTGATGAATGATTGGTAGTATGAAAGAAGTTTGTGAATGAATTAAAATGATCGGACTATTTGATGGAAGGTTTGTAAGTTAGATAAGACTAGGGTTTAGTGTTAGTCTGTGCAAGGTTTTCGCGTGTTGGCATGGTCTGTAGGTTGGAAGGGAGGGCCATTTCATTTGCCTAGGTTTCCTAATTCTAAGATCTTAAAGATCTTTATTCAAATTCCCTTCCCTGGTTATTGAGTCTTTGTACCTTTCAGCACGCTACATTAGCAGCCGGGAGACTTAATTTAAAGTATGTTGGGTTTTATTTTGTTTGGGTTAGTTATGCGCAAGAAGAAAGAAGATGGAGTTTCCTGATTCCTGAATTTCAGCTGAAAATATTTTATGTGAGTCGCATGTTTTTTATTACATATTTATATTTTATTTTTTGTCATTTTGTGTTATTTTTCAGCTGAATTTGATTCTGAACTTTTTATTAATCATTTATTTACTTACGTCATAATTTCAATTACGATTACCCTATTCATACTTAACTTAAATTTGTTTCAATTTTCTATTTGAATACACAACGTATGGGTCTTTTAATTTGACATAAAATATTTTTTTTGACGATCACATATTATGTATCTTTGGCCATATTAATTTTATCAGATTATTATTTAATTAGGGATAGGGTGCTACACTACTAAAGCTGTTTAATCGTTTAACATGATTATATCTAGTTGTTTCTAGTTATAGCAAACATGTAGGACAATCTCTAATGTGACTTGTCCTAACGTCATAGGTTCTCAGCTGCCAAATAGCTTTTTCTTGGCTAATCGAGGCCACTCTGTATGATAGTAGCTCCATGAACGCTCAGTTGACACCCGTATCTGTACTATGTCTTTCATACAGCTAGTACCATGGCATGCGTTCACCGTATCATACGAAAATCTAGATTTTATTTAGACAATGGTCAGCAGCATTTGGTGTGAATTTCTGTGAATGTCTTTTAATTTAAAAACTACTTAATAAAACAAAGAATATTGTAAATAAGTAGATATAATGGAATGCAGTCTGATTTTGCCATTAAAAGTTACAAAATGTTTCTAACTACGTAAATAAAAAAGTTAAATGACCTAGTCTAGCATCTTAGAAAACCTTAAGAATGTCTAGTGTAAAAGGTTGTATCCACGTAGAACAAGGTTTTCTTTTTACTAAGTTTACTGTGAAAAACAATAAAAAGACCGAACTTAAACAAAGTCCCACAACTTTGCTAAGATAAATTGACAAAACATTTTAACTTTATTAGAAACAAGATTGCTAAGTCTTACTAATTGTTACTAGTTAGAAAATATTTTATTTTATTTATAAAATAAAGAAAGTCTGTCGTATTTTTTCGAAGATTGCAAAGTTTTTCCGTAATTAAGTATGTATCAAGTGTTTATAATTCAAAAACAATCATACAGCAAATCACTAATGTTTAAATTAATTCATAATTAAAATTACTTATACATACATGCATACATATAATCACGCCTTTATTTCTAATGGGGCAGGCAGGGCGAAATCAACCCAAACAATGGTCGTTCCGCCGCGGCTGTAAAAGTTTCGAGGGTTATTTAAGATAGATTTGTAGGTATATTGCTGTAGTGAGAGGTTGTCAGCTCATCTCCTAAATTACAATATACTTAAACCCTCAGATGTCTTAGCTGGTTTTTACAGCATGCCCGGGAGGAAATGCAGCTGGCACATTCTATGTTCTCTTGCTTCCAGGCCACCATTGAAGAAATTACTAATTTTTAACTAGCTATCCGCCCGCGGATTCTCCGCTTTACGTAAGTTTTTCGTTTCAACAAAGTGTTTCCCGTATAAATTGTCTTAATTCTAAGATCCAACATAGGTATAACTGGTTTAAGTTTCGTCCCAGGTGGTTCAGTAGTTGACGTAAAAAAAACAAACGTAATCCTAATTATGGAACACTTGTTATAGCTAAGCTACCAATAAACAACGCTATGAATGCTTGAATGCGCATAAGGTACCACACCTTATGCGCATTCCAAAAACTAATATTTAAATGTTATTATTGTAATCAACTCAGGATTTACTCCTATTTCATATGGAACCTTATAAGATACAGAAACAGAAACGTTTTTTTTATTACTAACACATTTTATTTTATATCTGGACTTCCAGATAGAATTTAGAAAAAAACGAAACATGAGTATCTAAGTTACATCTTCAGAAATACAACAAAAAAACTGCATTCGATTTTGTGACGTAGTTTTTACGTGGCCCAGAAACAAACATATAGCCAGCCAGACACATAAAATCCAAAAATTAGGTACCTATTTTTGTTTCTATAGCTCCTCTATAAGAAGCCAAACTAGTACCACAACATTTTTTTTTCTTATTTATCTCCCAAGTACAGACATCGACCTGTTACAATTTTTATATGTATAGATTTTGTATCTCCACTTAATGCTGTAACTACTAAACCACAAAGGTAGAAGGAAAACACTTTACCTTTGATTCGAACAATAAAATTCTAATAAATTAGCAGAAATGCGCTCTATTGGGGAATAAAAAGCCAAGAAAAGTGTCATAGATCGCCGATGGCAGGGCAACCGCCCACTAATACGTTTTTACAATCGCCCGCTGGTAATAAAACAAGGATGGGGCTAGGATTAAGCTCATATATCATTCGTTTTGATGGCCCTTTTTGCCGTAATCATTCATTTTTGTTCCGTCGTGTTCCGCTTCCTTTGCGCTTAAATGCCCTTTGTTCGGGCAGAATCTTTTATCAAATTAACTTTCGTTAGTTTAATTTAAGTTTTTGCTGGGTGAATCTAAAGTGTACTTAATTTAAAGGTTATGTGGGAAAATAGACGTAACTAATAATAGATTATATTATATTGCAACAATTATAATTGTGCTAGCTGCATTTCCTCCCGGGCATGCTGTAGAAACCATCTAAGGGATCAAAGGGTTTCAGTATATTGCAATTTAGGCGATGGGCTGACAACCTGTCACTACAATAATAACCTACAAATCTATCTTAAATAACCCTCAGAACTTTATTAGACGTGGCGAAACGACCTTTATTTAGGTCGTTTACGCTCTGCTTACCCTATTAGGGATAAAGGCGTGATTATATGTATGCATGTATGTTATACATTTAATTTAATGCTCATATACAAGTTTCATAAACGTCAACTCCAAAAAAATAAATGTTTGTGATTTTTCACGGCAAAATGTTCTAGCAGTACAACAAATAGGATCATAGTGTTGTATCAAATGTGAGGTTTTAGCTGGCCCTCTGTAAATACCGATCCAGTCTAATTTGCCTGATAAGATGACATGCCTACAATAGATTCAAGTACTTTTATTTTGAATAGTTTGATCCCTGAAAAGGATTAAATTTGAAGTGCAAAAAGAATATCTATCTACAGACTTCACCATAATTTCCTGTGAAACAAAATCAAAACAACTCTAGATGGTGTCTTCAACTTATTGCGTAATATTTTCTTTACGATATAACCTCGTTCCTTCATCTAAAGAACTTGGGGCTTAAGTAAATATTTTCCATTAGTTCACCATCCACCATCGAGTCAGGGAAAATAGTTTTATTGATGTCAGCGTCGTCGACACGAGAAATTTACTTTTCATTACGATCGAAGTTTGCTGGCAAACAGTTCAACACTCTAACGTCTGATGCAAAAAGTTTTGTATGCACTACAGTCAACGTCTGCTTGAAAAACGGTTTTTTTTTTAACCTAGGGTTTGGAGTTCAGTCGCTACGAGTGCAGTACTCAATGCATGTTGAAACTATAGGAATTAATCCTAGATTACACTTAGGACTTTTTATTATATAATGTTTACCTATGTAACAAAATAAACCGGTACCTAATAGCGTCAAATTACAAATTGATATAAATCTAGGGTATACTATTAAAGAAAGAATATAATAAATTCGTTTCTGGCAGGACTCGAACCTGCGTCTCTGGAATACCGGTCCATTACTCTACCAACTGAGCTACAAAAACGGTAGAGGGAATGTAGAATTTATCATAGTCTTTCTTATGTATACGTCATACCGACGTAAGCGCATCTAGCCATGTACTTAAGAACTATGTAGGGCTAACGTTGCTATGAGTACATAATAAAGACTAAGATAAATTCGTCACTCCCTCTACCGTTTCTGTAGCCCAGTTGGTAAAGTAATGGACTGGCATCCCACAGACGTAGGTTCGAGTCCTGCCAGAAACGAATTTATCCATATTCTATGAAATAAAATAGTATTGTGAGTGCTAAAATCCTCAATAATATGTAAAATCATGTAAAATAGTGTTAAGGATTAAAATATAATTAGGAACATTGTAATTTTATGTTTAACAACAAAGTAGCTATTATTAATTCAATAAAACAGGTAGGCAGATAATAAGATTACATAATCTGAATATCCTTTTTTAATAAACACAGTAATGAATCTTTAAATTCCTATTTCAACCAGCTCAAGTCGAATGCCCGCTTTTAATCCATCTGTTTTAAGAAATAATCCGCTTTTGTAAGTTAATGCCCCAACCTAAGCGATCAAATAGTTAATTATTTGTAATGGAGGTAACGGAAATACCCGCCCAATAAAAAATATTAAGCCCTTATAGTATAATAGTAAAATTAACCAATAATAGCGTTATTTTTACGCGTGAATTATTTTTAGCAATTTTTTGTAAATAGGTTCAACATCATTATTATTATTTCTTAATTCATAATTCGAAACAGAGAATCTACGAACTCAATATTTTGTCCATCAAATACAATTAATACAGCCAAAACATAACGTCTACACTTTTGTAAATGCCTCACTATTGCGTTGAATGAAATCTACGATAGATACTGCTTCCTAGCAGTCCAACCTGGACAACTCCATTAAATCTGGGTACCTTGTAGACCCAATGATCCCATTTATAAGTGGTAGTCTTTGCTGGTATTAGGTTTCTAAAAGGATTGTCTAATTTGCTACTTGTGATCAACGAAGCCTGACTCCAAGAAGCTTTCTATGATCCTTTGGTGTGGTGTTTCTAGGGAAGTTCGCTCCATTGTTGACACTGTTCCAGTCATTACTTCTTCTGCTGTTGTGTGGGTTTTGATTAGATCGACCCGATGAACCCTGGTCATTAAAACTTATGTAGGTCTCCACTGAATTATGTAGACATACATATAATCATATAATCACGCCTTTATCCCTGATGGGGTAGGCAGAGCGTATACGACCTAAACGAAAGGTCATTCCGCCACGTCTGACAAAATTGTGAGGGTTATTTAAGATAGACTTGTAAGTATATTTCTGTAGTGACAGGTTGTCAGCCCATCGCCTAAATTACAATATACAGAAACCCTCGGATCCCTTAGCTGATTTTTACAGCATGCCCGGGAGGAAATGCAGCTGAAACATTCTAAGTTTTTCTTTCGCTCCCAGTCCAGCATGGAAGTCAATTATGTAGCCTATATTTTAATTTAAGGTATGTATAGTAGTGGGCTAACCTATAATAATAATAAATCATTTTGTTTCAGGCAATATTTCAATTAGTAGATGTTAAATAATGTAAACATATTCCCATAGAATAATATTCCCTGACAGACTAACAAACATATTAATAAATATATTAATACTACTTCGACATATGCACGACCGCAGGAGGTCTGTAGCGTCGAAATACGACTCCTATCGGCCAGAATGCAGAGTTCAAAAGCACGCTCTCTTAGAACTTGGAGACGTGGCAAATACGCTAGAGAAAATACAAATTACGAATCCAAAAATAAACAGAAAAATTCTAACACACAATTTTCATTTACACTGTACATGGCTATTACTTCTATTTACGAACATGTAAAGGAGAGTACACATCAGGTCCCGGTACATACCCTAATGGTATCACGGGGTTACGACTCCTTAAGGCAAAATAAACCAACACACGTTTTTATAGGTGTCGTGATTCGCTAGCCCCTTGGGCCGAGAGCCACTTTACGGTCTGACGCCAGAGAAACTCCATTTTATCTTACCCACTGCACACAAATTGATTTGCTATGCTCTCTTGCCCGATAAAAAGTGCTTAAACATTTTTGTTTGCTTTTTCGGATATTGAAGGCGGTCCTGAGGGAATGTGTGAGTTTAGGGAAACATGGCGTGTAAGTATATATAATGTATATATACCTACACAAAAAACGAACCAAACAAAGGTCGTTCCGCCACGTCTGACAAAGTTTTGAGGATTATTTAAGATAGATTTGTAGGTATGTTGCTGTAGTGACAGGTTGTCAGCCCATCGCCTAAATTACAATATTCTGAAACTCTCGGATCCCTTAGCTGGTTTTTACAGCATGCCCGGAAGGAAATGCAGCTGGTACATTCTATGTTTTTCTGAAGAAAGGTATATATCTAATGTAAAATCATCTTTGTTTAAAAATGCCATCCTGAAAACCGATAAATTAACTGCCTAGCAGTTTAATAATAGACTACGTCACACAATATTTTAATACAACCGATACAGACTAGTAATTAGTAACCTAAATCTGTACTTGAATTTGGGCACCCTTAATAATAGTATCAAGGAATTGGTTATTTGATTTGAGTATACGTTCCATAATATGATAAGCAGGTCATTTAACATGTCAATTAATAATCGTAATTAATGATGACCCAATTAAACTTATTACAATCGTGTATTTGAAAAACATCCTTAAATATTATTAAATAGTAAAAGAAATAGTACATTGTGCACCGAGGGGAGAACATGACCGATTTCCGCCGAGTCTAGTTTGCGGCCTGGAGCGCAGCTGAGGGCCTCAATACACACGAGTTGGGAATAGCATTTTCTTCATAGGAGGATAATATAATTAAAGATCCTACTTTATTATCTGTAACGCAAAGAATGATATATCATTAACATGAGAAAATATCTAAGTACATGAAATTTAATTCATCCATATAGAACACATCCAAAAATTACATGATTTATATACATTCAGTCACACATTATGAATCAACAACATTATACACTTCATTTTAATCAAATAAGTTAAAAATATCAAAGTATATGTTTATTTTTCCTTCTTTTTTACTTAAAAATATAAAGAGGCAAATTAAATAAATCACTTACTGCCAAGTCTTAAATTTCTGCTTAGAAAATGCAAGTGGCCAGTATCATTTTGTGGGCTTGGAGATACACATTTTCTGTCATTGTGCATCCGCCTGTTATTTACGCAGTCTTCAAATATATATTTTTTAAGAAGGAGGGTATAAAGCGCTAACTTTCTACCCGCTAAAGCAGGAAGTATATCCCATATATTTTTACGGCCCGCATTTTTGTTCGCTTGGATTTACGTACTTTCTACCCTTTTTTCAAGTAAGAACTAATATACTTTCCAAAGATAAGATAAATTAATAGAAATAGGTGTATTATAAAATATTTTCCTATGCTGTACTATACATCCTAGATTAAGAACAGAAACTGAGTTAACCTTACAATATCCCAAGAAAATCAATATAAAAGTGAAACAAGTAAGTTTTCTCCGCCGCATTTTCCTTTAATAAAGCTGTAGTGGCCACGATAAGAGGCAATACGACGGATCCGCCACAAATTCCTCTCAAATCGGAGTGGCTAGTCCGGTTATAATAAAAAATCCCTTTAGACTATTTCCCATTACGTCGCTTCCCCGCTTTTGTTCCGTGGTCAACTTTATGGCGTGAACAGTAACTCCTTATTAAAGTGGGGTCGTTCTTGGATCTAATTGATTTAGAGAGCGAAACCGTGACAGCTCCCAGTTCAACTCCTATTGTTTACTTTGTACTTTCAAACGGCTTGGTTTAGCTTTAGCAGCTTTGACGTGCACTGCGGCGCCATTTTGGTTTAGCTCATTTGCATCGCAGAGGAATTACGCTGAAAACTTGTTGTGATACGGAGTGTTGTTGTGTTCCATTTTCTTAAACTTAATCAACGATTGGCCACAGAAAAGTTTTACCCAACTACACATAATAATATATTATTCAGAACTACATATAATGTTTTCCTATTTATCATATACGGGGTGGGGTGTAAGGGACAGCATCCCGCAAACTAATAGGGGTTGCTCAGTAAATGAAATTGAACAACTACCAGCAGTATTTTTTTCATGAAGTAAAAAAAATGGCTTTTCCATACAAAATGTTCACCTTGATCAGACAATTTGTAAGGAAATTCACTTCCTTAAAAAACAAATCCTGCTGATAGTTGTTCAGTGTCGTTGACTGAGCAACCCCTATCAGTTTGCGGGATGCTGTCCCTTACACCTGGTATGTCCTAATTATATGATGTACCATCAATGTTTGTTTGAATAAAATGTGTGAGATTAGGTCGTTTACGCTCTGCCTACCCCATGAGGGATAAAGGCGTGATTATATGTATGTATGTGTGAGATTTAAATCCCACTTTAAAATTGATATTCTTTTCTATAAAATGTCTGCTCAAGCATGTAAAAAGAATAATTAGGTTTAATGTACCTAAGTAGTTTTATATCATAACATTTCTTTGACTAAAGCAAAATTCTATCGGTTGAATATTCCGCCTGAAACGTTCCACTGGTGGGTTCTTTAGGTAAGCATTATGAAGAGCATAAAGGTTTGGATGAATTAGATGTTAAATGGATTCTGTGGCGGCGATATTGCTCCGTCTTAAGTTCAATATTGACTTTCATCTTGAGTTGTTTCAAACACTCCAAGTGAAAGTGCTACTTAGGTACTACTGGATTGATCGCAAACAAATTGTGGGAACTACCATAAAGGCTGCGTTTATAGTGCCGGCAGAAGCGAAAGCTGATTCCTTTATTTAAAAACATATCATATTTATTTTCTTGGTAAACTTTAAGACTGCTTCCATGCTCGACTGGGAGATATAGAAAAACATAGAATGTTTCAGCTGCCTTTAACATAACATAAAAATACTTTATTGCACGTTAGAATACAAATCATACAACACAACAGATAACAATAAAAGACAAGTACAACATAGGCGGCCTTATTGCTAAGGTAGCAATGAGGCTTCCTCCCGGGCATGCTGTGGAAGGATTCGAAAGTTACATTGTATTGTAATTTAGGCGATTTGTTGACAACCTACACTCATTCAATACAGCAATACATATTACTTTTTTTTTATTTTAATACAAAATGGGTTTGCTCTTGACTCCAGTCTAGGTCGGGAACGACTGAGACGGAGTCGACGATGGAGCGAGCTCACCCAGAAGATCACTCTAACTTCACTCTAACTTTGAAATGTTGGGGGTTGAAGGCGTTCAGAAACACAGACGCAGGTAGTGAGTTCCACACTTTTACCGTGCGCATTATAAAAGAGTTTTGGAAGCGCTTAGTACGTATTGGTGGAATATCAACCAGGTATGGATGGTATCCTGCGGTGCATCTAGATGTCCGATGGTAGAAGGGAGCTGGCGGGATAAGATCGTGGAGCTCTTGAGCACACTCACCGAAGTACAGCCTGTAGAAGACCGACAAGCAGGCAACCTTACGGCGATGTTAGAGGCTGTAAAACTTGGCTTCTAGCAGTTTTATTACAATGTAAAATTGCGTTTTTTGTTGTCAGACGTGGCGAAAGGTTTCTACGAGGCGTGTAACGCTCTGCCTACCCTGTAAGGGATTAAAGCATGATTGTATGTATGAATGCATGTAACTGTAAGGACAGAAATGGATTTGCATGAAAAAATACATTTTGGCACCTGATTTTTCTATGGTTATGCCAGTCATTCACTCAGGTACTAAAAAAGCAGATAGCAGATTGCAAATGTTTAACAATAAGTTTTACTAACCGTCGACACAACAAGCGATGACGTCGATATTATTTTGAAAAACTGAATTTTATTTAAGTTGCATTTAAATAAGGGAAGGCTATAAATAGATTGCCCAAAACACTGACTAACATAGATGACTCTCATTCATTTCATTCATCAAACTATTCTGTTTTACTACTGTTTCAGTTTCTACAACCAAATACTTGAAATACTGTTGGAAAATTTTCAGCATTAGACAAACTTTATAAGGAGTGAGGTTTGGATGAATTAGATGGATCCCGTGGCGGCCATATTGCCCCGTCTCTAGTTCAATATTTACTTTGATCTTGACTTGTTCCAAACACTTTAAATGGAAGCGCTGCTTAAGTGCTACCTTGATTGAAAACAAATTGTGGAAGCCAACGCCCTGTGCTTTTCATTCTATTATTTATCACAAATATAATACATTAGCTTTCTGTCAGCGGTGCCACGAATAAATTTTCTCGATGTAAAAAGAAGGTTATGCTACTCAGGGTGAACATAGATAGTGAAAGAATTTTTGAAGTCGGTCCAGTAGTTTTTGAGTTTATTCGTTACGAACATACAAAAATACAAAAATCTTTCCTCTATATAATATTATACGAGTAGTATAGTATAGACACAGATGATATAATATTATACTAGTAGTAAAGATGACATACTTGAAAAAAAAAAACCGAATATGAGTCAAAAACAAAAAAAAAAATTAGATGCTACTACACAAATTAGCGCCTAAAAGTATGCGGTACAGCTCATAATTAAGCTAAGAAATGAAACTTTCGATCCATAACTTCGCCTAGCGCCACCCCATCATAATTCGGCTCAGACTGTAGATTTACAAAGGTTTTATAAAGCTTTTAAGACGCCCTCGCCCCCACTAATTGATTTAAAGGCACGACATGAAGAATTTAAGCTTCGTTAAGCACGCGACTCTCGACATTAAGTCACCGAAAATGCGGTAAACGTTGTGGTGGCTACACAATATGAATATTCACTCTCACTTGTTGTAACCAGCCGTGTGGGACTAAATCTTGGATTTCAGATATCTATTCTTCACTACGTAGTATAAAACAAAGTCGCTATCTCTGTCCCTATAACCCTATGTATGCATAAATCTTTGAAACTTCGCAATGGATTTAGATGCGGTTTCTTTTAATGGATAGAGTGTTTCAAGAGGAAGGTTTATATGTATAATACATGCATAATATAGTAGAGAAACACTGATATTTTTGTGCGAAGCCGGGGCGGGTCGCTAGTCTTATAATATGAAAGAAAGAAAGAAAATAATAAAATCGTTCCTAGCAGGACTCGAACCTATATCTCTGGAATGCCGGTCCATTACTCTACCAACTGAGCTACTACGGCAGAGGGAGTGACGAATTTATCATAGTCTTTCTTATATATATCATAGCGATGTTAGCGACATCTAGTCATGCAGTTTAAGAAGTACGTACCAGCTTGACCAGTCCAAGTTAAGATTGGAATTCGAGTCAATAATGGTATCGCCTCACTTTTTACATATTTTTGAGGATTTAGCACTCACAAAGCTATTTTATTTCATATAATATGAAAGAAAAAATAAATAGAATAATAAGTCATCATCATCCTCCTAGCCTTATCCCGTAACTCACGGGTCGGCTACCTAATATAGGGGATTGAACGAGAGTACTGGTTTATACACAGAGCGACTGCCATCTGACCTCCGCAACCAAGAAGGGAAAACCAGACCTAATCCTAGATAAGATCACAGTTTTCAAGCCGCCAATGCTTAGCACTGGCCTCTGATATGGCTTAACGACTAATATCTACGGTATTAAACGATATTAACCGGGACCAACGGCTTAACGTGCCTTCCGAAGCATGGAAAAAGCGCCAAATAAACGTAGATATGAAATTCGAAAACCGAAAAACACATTGGTACGTGGTGGGATTTGAACCACGACCTCCCGCTCAGGAGGCAGCGGCCCTATCCACTACACCATCGGGCTTTTAGCCCATACTTGGATCTGTAAATACCGGCTCAGTGCCGAGAAAAGTAGAAATGAATTCATGCAAATAATTCTATTATTCTTCCATGTCGGTTGAACAACACGATGAATCCCGGTATATTACTATAGTGACAGGTTGTTAACCTAAATTACAATAAATACTCTGAATCTCTCAGCTGTCTCTATTGGATTCTAAGGCCCGTTTTAATAAAGCGATCTCAAGATTGAGAGCAGTATTAAGTATGGATTTGACAGGTATAATGTACTGAAATGACATTTTTGATACGAACTCAAACTCGCTGCCATTCTCAAGTGCTGATTACATACATACATATAATCACGCCTCCATCCCCAATGGGGTAGGCAGAGCGTAAACGATCCAAACAAAGGTCGTTCCGCCACGTCTGACAAAGTTGTGAAGGTTATTTAAGATAGATTTGTAGGTATATTATAAATACGGTAAATAATCCCTGGTGTTAATAACTGGCAGCTTGGACAGCCTTTTGATAGACAGATATTTAAAGATTTTGACTTATTTTATTTTTGTTTTTTTACCTTGGTTCTATCTTTTTAGTTTTGTATTACCATTGTCACGGACCAGTTTGTCCAGAAATATATATATTTTTACCAGTTCAGTTTGTGCTTTTTTTTTTTTTTTTTTTTTTTATATATATAGGCGAGCATTTGTCCGCCATCTCACCTGGTGGAAAGTGACGATGCGGACTATGTTGAAACATACTCACCTATGTAGTGCCTATTCACTCTCGCCTTGAAAAGGCCCAGGTTATATTGTTCCGGAAACAGATCCGCCGGCAGGGTGTTCCACTCCTTAGCCGTTCGCATTAAGAATGTGGAAGCGAACCGCTTCGTGCGAATTTGTGGTATATCCACGACATAAGGGTGGAACCCCTGTCCACGCCTCGTGCTCCGAAGATGGAAAGGGGAGGGGGGTATAAGGTCATGAAGTGCTAACGCGCACTCCCCGAAATGTATCCTGTAAAATACCGACATGCACGCCACTCTGCGACGGTGCTCAAGGTTCTGTAGTTTTGCCTCAACCAGTGCTGAGTCTCCAATGAGCTTCTTAGCGCGTTTCTCGATTGAGTCTAAGGCAGCCAGCTGGTATTTAGCTGAACCGTCCCAAAGGTGGCAGCAGTACTCCATACATGATCGGACTTGAGCCGTGTACAACTGCAATAGCTGTCCCGGTGTGAAGTATCGCCTCACCTTCGAGAGGATACCAAGTTTTTTGGCAGCTGTTGTGGCCAGAGACTCAATGTAACGTCCAAAGTTCAAGTCGGACGTAAGGCTCATACCAAGAAGCTCAAGATGGTCAGAAATCGGTACGGATACATCCCGGAAAGTTGGAGCCAGGTTAAAAGGACTCCGTTTTGTCGAGAATAGGCACGCCTGGGTTTTGGATGCGTTGAACTTGACGAGATTGGCATTGCTTTACTAGAAATCAAAGGCAGCTTTAACACCTGGAAAGAGAATCAACTTTTTTATAACTCCCAATCGCAGTCCAGCATAGAAGTAAGATATTTGCATGTTCTTATAGTAGTGACTAGCCTCAATAAATACATACATACATACATATTATCACTCCTTTATGTTGATGGGTTTCACGCCATTATCCGCAAACGATGTGCGCAGCTCTGCAAAGAATTCGTGTCAGTTCCAATTGCATCCTGAGTATGGTTGCAAGTAGATTTGATAGTTTCCTAATTAAACACTGGTCAAAGTTGTACCAAAGTATGTATGTAACCAACCCATTTTTGTAAAACTTTAACCTTTTAATTTAACCATTTTATTGATGCATGCAGTCATTGTTAAACTTAAATTTTATTTTTAATCTAAAAAGTGTAAACGCAAAATATTGTTAACTTAAGTTTAGTTGTGAAACTATGGGCATATGCCTGAAATAAAGATATATTTTTTTTTTATTCTTAATGGGGTAGGCAGAACGTAAAGGACCTAAACATAGGTCGTTTCGCCACGTCAGACAAAGTTTTGAGGGTTCCCAACCCTCGGATCTCTTAACTGGTTTTTACAGCATGCCCGGAAGGAAATGCAGCTGGCACATTCTATATTTTTTCTCGCTCCCAGTCCAGCATGGAAGAAGTTTTTTTTAAAAATATTTACGTCTTGGAAACCGGCACCAACTTTTAGTATGTTATTAAACATTTTATTATGTAACCAAAAACGCTCAGACTCTATCTGTAAAGTCCCTGGATCTTTTAATATGACATCATCTAATTTTTGTATGGAGTTTAAAAATATAGTTTCGTTGTTTATTTATTGTGTGGGTTATCAAATGAAAATTCTTTGTAAACAGATTCTATAAATATAATCTATTTGTTTTTTTTTTTTTTTTTATTAAAATGTGTTCATCCATTTCTTATCTGCAGGTTCAAATTGTGGGTATTTTAGATGTGTTTCTTTGATTTTATAGGACCTGAACATAAAAATATAGTATATTTTTAGAATATTCTCATTATAAGCTTTCATTTGATACCCCAAACAATAAATAAAACATACTAAATTAATTACGTAATATAAAAAAATAGGTTCTTGACAGCTGGAGTCTGGGCGTTTTTTAAGAAGTACATGTTTAATAATATACTTAAAGTTGGTAGACCGGTTTCCAAGACGTAAATATTAATATGATAAGCGATAACTCAAGTCACTAAAGTTTATATATTTATTTAGTTTATTTAGAGTGCCACTTAGTTATTTACTTTGGTCTTATAAAGTCTAGAGAAGAAGTGAATTTTCTTAATGCAACTTTCTTGTTGCCTCCACGACGAAAGAGCCAATGGGTATTGAAGACTGCATTTTATGTTAAAAATATTTTATTTCGTTCTTGCATTGGACATTTTTATTTTAGTATTAATTTTACTGATATACATACAATGTGTTATAGAAAGGGTATATGTACCCGCAAGGATATAATCTAGTCTATGAAACTGTACAACTTTCCCAAAGGAACATAGGTCGATATAAAAAAGAAAAAAAGCTTCTCACACTACACGTGCTCCCCCCTCCCTCTCTAGCCTTATCTCATATCTCACGGGGTTGGCTACCTAATCAATCTAGGGGACTGAACGAGCCATCCTAGAGCAACCATTAAAAATATATTTTTCGACTTTAATAAACGAAACATGAAGTTTATTGACATGCCTCGCCGTACTAGCTCATAAGCCTGTTTCCTTGAAGCCTCTTAAGTTACCAGCTTAGCTGTGAAGACGGGACTTAGTTTAGTTTATACCGGGTCGTGGGTATATCCCTGCAAAACCTTTTAAAGAATAACCTGTATTTTTTTAAATAATTAATTAAAATAGTAAGATGAAACCTGTAAATTTTAAAATTAAAGAATTATGTACGTAGATTCGTATATAATGTGGACAAATCCGGGCTCGAAATAAATTAAATTTGACTACGAAATTATACTGTGGCGTAGTAGCGAATTTAAAATAAAAGGTGCGTTGACCTTTACCGTTCCTTAGGACAAAAAGTCTGCTCAATTTCACCACCTCTATTAATTTTATTACGAAATCATTTATCTCTGTTTCTTTTGTTATCCCTTTAGCCCCTTCGCCTACAATATTGTCTCTCTTTCTTTGCTCAGCGTTCATCCACTTTTCATCGCATTTCCTTATGTACCCATCCTCCCTTTTTTATGTTAAAGCTGACATCTGTCATAATTGTACGCTTCGTTGGTTTTTTTGACTATAGTTAATATCTGGTCTTGCTACCTAATTTTAGTACGCACCTAATGCTTGATAAAAAAAATGTTGATGGTGTTCCCTTGCTTACTGATAGTTAGAAATATTTTTAAACATTAACATATACGTTAACAAATTATAGAAACTAATAATAATATTTTCGAAAAATGAGAAAAAGAGATTTTGTACAGGTATATAATTTCATTTACTCGCTTGGTGTTTCAATTTTCACACTTTATACAAAAACTACACTTTCCAGGAACAGAAAGTTTCCTAGGTGTTAAAGAAAAATAAATCTATAACATAAAAATAATGTGAAACGGTAGTGAAAATAAATCTGCAACATGAGATTGTAGGCGCAATATTGTAGATGGAAACAAAGAGAGGTTAAATAATATTTAAATGGATTAAATGAAATCAGGCATATAGTTCAGTTTTCATAACGGGCGGTCGCATGATAACCTTTTGTTCATTGTGGACAAAAGATTTATTTAAAACGTTAATTTAATGATTTCGGCGCATTTACGTAATCAAGTTACATTTTTTTAATTAAAAATCAAATTACATATTTAAATTCTTCAATTCAATTTGAAATCTTACAAAACCATTCGAACAAAAAAAATAGACCAAAGAAATGCTGTTTCGTCGTCGTGAATGTGGATTGGAGGAGAAGTAGATTCTGAAAACTGGGCAAAGTAGAGTAGGCAAAGTCGTAATGCTGGACTATGCTGGTAAAACGCTAGGTAGAAGAAGAAGACAAGTCCCTGGCAGTTGTTTTCGTTTGCGCTATTGTAGATATACATACATATTGTCACGCCTTTATCCCTAATGGGGTAGGAAGAGCATAAGCGACCTAAACAAAGGTCGGTATGCCGCGTCTAACAAAATGTTGAGGGTTATTTAAGATAGATTTGTAGGTATATTGCTGGAGTGACAGGTTGTCAGCCCCTCGCATAAATTAAAATTTACTGAAACTCTCCGATCCTTTAGCTGGTTTTTACAGCATGCCCGGGGGGAAATGCAACAGGCACATTCTATGTTATTCTCTCGCTCCCAGTCCAGCATGAAAGAAAGGCTATTGTATGCGGATGGGACTTATAATATTATTGACATACAATTTCACCAGTTACCTACGAATCGTGTATATCTATATACATACATCATGCTTTTTCCCTTTTATCGGATCGGTACTTTTGTCCTATTTTCAAAAAAAACACCAACAATTTATGGCGGTCCACATGTCCCCTTGTCCTGTGGGTCTAATTGATTCACGACTATGGCTCACGATAAGGCTTAACGGCAGACACGACATTTAATTATGTGAGCCTTCTGCCAAGAATATGGGTTATGATAAGCCTGGACGTATTGGGAACGGCCCTTTTATGGCCCTAATCTCGCAAAGAATTGTTTTTAAGGATGAGAATAAAAGGTTATTGCATGGCGTCTAGCGTGTGTGTGTTTATACACATCCAGTGTAGATTGGCGAATCTTCACGATGTAAAGTTTTGTTTTGACGAGTGAGAGTAATTACGTATTAGTCTTCTTCTTCTTAGCGAGTGGATTCTCGAGTCGAACGACCCAATGAAACCTGGTGTCAGAGTTTTGAAACCACCTAGTAGCACAGCTATTAGGTCTCTGACGTGGTTTGAGTAACGACCACTATCAAAGACAGTGACCGGGACCGACGGCTTAACGCACGGAATCAGGTTCTTTTCGGACAATTAGGTGATTCAGCCTGCAATGTCCTAACCAAACTGGGCAAAACCTCACAAAGCGATAAATTGACAAATATCGACTTTGTGTTCCCCCCCCTAAGAATCGAACCCAGGACATCCGGATCGTAAGCCCATGGCGCTGACCACTAGACCACGGAGGCAGTTAGAATCAGAGTAGAGGTAGGAGTCAGAGTTATTAGTAAACCTCTGATAACAACCAGTGATTTTCTTTGGAACCATAGTACATAATTTGAACCACAGCAAAAAATAATAATTTAAGCTCAGCTAAATTTAGCACTAAAAGCCTCATGATTAAAGCTTAGTAGTTGAATCGACCGCTAGATTTGTGTAAGAATCGTATTCACGACCTTCAGCACAGCAGGCAGAGTCACTAAGTTCAACCGCAAAAATTATAATATTTAAATTAGTTAATATTATTAGTTATTTTTAGTAAGGTTTCAATTAACATTATATATTTTTATTTTATTGCGCGCAGTAACTGTGGACCTTCCGATAAACTTCTGTGAAGTTTGGGAGATTATTAAATTATTTGTGCCATGTTATTTTGTGTAGCAAACAATAAATAAAAAAAGTTAGGGTTATTACCAATTTTATCCAACAGTAATAATTTTCACTGGGATTTCTTGGATAACTTTATCGACCAACTTTCCTCAAGTTAAAATTAAATATTTTTGTCTTCAAAATGTAGGTGATAGTAGCAATTGCCCTTGTAGGTAAAGTCAACGTAAAGTAAAGAGGGTGTCCCTCACTTGAGAGCTTGTGATCATATCATCGAACCCTCGTGAGCGTGCAAATTTCTTCTCAACGTCACGGTAAAGAAAATGTATTATGATTTTTTTGTAGAGTCAGGGAAATTTTGTTACAAACTTTATAGAAGAAAATCTTTGACAGCTGTACAACCTGTTAACTTCCTATTAACCACAATTATTATGAAGTCAAATATTAACTTAGTAAGTATTTTTTCCGGAAAAATTGGGTGTGCAAATGCGGTGTGCATTCACATTCACACACACATCACACATTCATACATCTTTCCCCTTCTAGAACGGGAGACAACAGTTCCCGCAATTCCGACCATATAAAACAGTATTCGCAACGACTGACAAATATTTCGGATAGTTTTTAAGAGGACTGCACATTACCTATTCCGGAAGATTTTCCGCATGATATGATTAAACTACTCCTTTACCCAAAGCTTGCCTGTCAGAAATTGCTACCATAGCAATAAGGCCGCCTTATTGTATTTTGTTTGTTTTGTAATGTTTGTTTTTGTACAATGTGTTGTTTATATGCAATAAATAATAGTTCTATTGTATTGTAAGATGCATGTCCCTACTACCTGCACGCTTTAAAAATGCAGTATAGTAATATTGCTCTACAATTCCTTCAGTTGCGACGTAATACGAAACCCCTTTTCTTGTCTCCCTCAATATATCCACGACATACATACCTACACCCGAAGTGAGATGTTTGTTTTTTGCGGAGAAATATTTTATCTCACCCTTGGGAGATAAGTTCGAGGAGTTGTATTAACGACAGTTCTACCCGGAGATTAGGAGCGCGGTTCAACTTTGCCCACTTATGTCACTGTTTATAGTGACTGAGGGGCTTTCGCGGCGTAGTTCATTAGTTAGGTATTGTTATTTTGGAACGTTAATGTTTTTTTTTGTTTGGTGTGGCTTAGGAGAAATGCTGAGATGGTATTTTTGTTAATGTAGAGTCCCTAGCAATTTGTTTCCTCGTTACGGGGCAGGGCGATGGTGTAGTGGATAGGGCCGCTGCCTACTGGGCGGGGAGGTCGTGGTTTGAACCCCACCACGTACCAGTGTGTTTTTCGGTTTTCGAATTTCATATGTACGTTTATTCGGCGCTGTTTTCGTGCTTTGGAAGGCACGTTAAGCCGTTGGTCCCGGTAAATATCGTTCACATACATACATACATATAATCACGCCTTTATCCCTTATAGGGTAGGCAGAGAATAAACGACCTAAACAAAGGTCGTTTCGCCACGTCTGACAAAGTTTTGAGGGTTATTTAAGATATAATTCTAGGTATATTGCTGTAGTGACAGGTTGTCAGCCCATCGCCTAAATTACAATATACTGAAACCCAGATCCCTTAGCTGGATTTTACAGCATGCCCGGGAGGAAACGCAGCTGGCACATTCTATGTTTTTCTCTCGCTCCCAGGCCAGCAAGAAATGGAATATCGTTTAATACTGTAAATATTAGTCGTAAAGCCATGTCATAGGTCAGTGCTAAGCATTTGGTAGTTTGAAAGCTCTGATCTAATCTAGGATTTGGTCTGGTTTTCCTTCTGGGTTGCAGAGGTCAGATGACAGTCACTCCGTGTAAAAACTAGTACATACATACATACATAAATCACGCCTTTATCCCTTACGGGGTAAAAACTAGTAACCTCATTCAATCCCCTAAATTAGGAAGCCGTCCCCGTAAGAGACGGGATAAGGCTAGGGAGATGATGTTATGGGGCAGGGTTGTATTAGTCCAAGCGCGTGCCATGAGAAAGGATCATATCCAGCAGAGGACTGAAACATAGTGATGGTGACGAATTGGGGAGTACCAGCGGAATATGTTAAACAACTTATATCTTTTTGACAACCATATTATAATACTGGGTTTAAGGGACAGCGTCCCGCAAACCGATAGAGGTTGCTCAGTTCACAACTTTCACCAAGAAATTCTTTCAGGAAGTGAAAATAAAAATTGGTTTATCCATACAAAAAGTTCACCTCAATCAGACAATTTCTTTGGAATAGCCAAAATCTTTTTTTACTTCCTGAAAGAATTTCCTGGTGACAGATGTTTAGTGTCGTTGACTGAGCAACCCCTATCAGTTTGTAGGACGCTGTCCCTTACACCCGGTATATTCATCTTTTCACCTGTTCTGAATAAAATTACTACACAAGCATTTATAATATTTGAAAATGTGTCAACACGAAAAAGAAAGCAAAGCTTCTTAAATACTTAAAATATTTTTTGCAATTTCAACGTGAAAATCATATTAATGGAATCAATGAAGCTGAAAATGTTAGATGGATAAAGTCTGGATCTACAGATTTTCAAAGAATTTTCCACTAAGTTGAATGTTAATATAACTCTGGGAATGTAGATATTTTCTTGGAATATGAGATTTTAAGACATGATTTATTAAGCAATTCTGAGATTTTATCGAAGTTCATTTAAATATTTTAGACTGTGTGAGTCTTGAATACCTATTAGTATTTATACAAAATTATCTTTTGTACCTTTTCTGATAACTTTTTTTTGTAATTTACGTAAGGATAAAAAAACACTTACTAAATAACTTAATTTTGTATTTTAATCATATGATAACTCTTTAAATAAGTACTTCTGGTGGTACGAAATCCACTCGACAAGAAGAAAAATAGTTTAATGAAAGTTTTATAAATAAGATGTTACCCCCGCTACGCTCTGCTTACCCCATTAGAGATAAAGGCGTGATTATATATATGCATGTTACTATTAGACTAAACGGCATAAATTTTGTAAAAGGATGATATAGCCATGTTTTACCTTACTGTCCCAAATATTATACAAGACTAAACGCCTGGGAATATTCAGTAACATGTATCTTGTAAGGGGAACTCCCTAATCGTTATTTTATTCACCATCCAGCATCTTATCATTAAGCATTACCACATAATTTATCACCCACAAGAGCACCCTCGAGGACTATCATAATAAAACCTTACCTGCACTGAAATCTTGTGTCATCGCCTAGGGTAAAGCATAGGGTAACTGCCTCTGTGGTCTAGTGGTATGAGCCATGGGCTCCCAATCCGGAGGTCGCAGGTTCAATTCTCATTGGAAACACAAAGTTGACATTTATAGATTTATCACTTTGTTTATTTTTTTCCAGTTTGGTAAGTACAACGCAGGCTGTATAACCTGATTATCTGTAAAAAAAATAAAAAGAGGATTGCGTGTTTCGAACGCACGTTAAGGTGTCGGTCTCAGTCGCTGTCTGCAATAGTAGTTAGAGGCCTAGTAGCTGATACTGATCCGTCACACAAGGTTTATCGGGTAGTTCGTCAACTTGAAGAACCCATGACAAGGAGAAGACCCTCAAGAGCACTATCGAGGGTAATCACAATAAAATCTTCTTTACACTGAATTCCTCGTGTCATCGCCTAGGGGAAAGCCGGTAAGGCATAGGGTAAAAGCTACCTCTCTCCACCCCAGGGTAAAGTCTATAATCACCATGAAACGGCGTCGCTGTAGCTCGTTTGTCACTACCCACCCTAATAGAGGTTTTTACCCGATGCCTCCATTCTTTCCCCGTCACTTTTTGCAGCCATCCTCACTTATTTGTCTCTCCGAATTTGGGCCGAGCCCTTAATTAGGCTTACTGACGTGTCGAAACTGTTTACTTGTACAAATGTCTGCTATAACAGGTAATAAGGTAGCTCTGTAAGGCGCATGGCTAAAAGCAAGCAGTGAGGCGGCGGCGAAGCAGAGGCGCGCCGATTTTGAATAGAAATTTACGTCCGCGCAGCGCAATCTCAAATCAAGCTGCGCTGACGTAATTTATATACAAGATCGGCGCTCCTAAAAGGTACTAACATACATACATATAATCACGCCTTTATCCCTAATGGGGTAGGCAGAGCGTAGACGACCTAAACAAAGGTCGTTCCGCCACGTCTGACAAAGTTTTGATCCCTTAGCTGGTTTTTACAGCATGCCCAGGAGGGAATGCAGCTGGCACATTCTATGTTTTTTCTCTCGCTCCCTGTCCAGCATGGAAGAAGGTACTAAGCCCACTAAAATACCCTGTACCTTCCTCTGGACTTCCTCCTCTATAGGACATAGGCCTTAGGCACTACCAAAAGAGGCACATACGGTTTACGGTAAGATATTGCTAGATCACCTCCAATAGAGGGGTCATAGTAAGTATTGATAAGCAAGCAGATGGACGGGGCGAGTACATATTCACAATTGCTAATTCAATACAGTCATATTACCTTCTTATTTATGGTATAGTATAGTAGTAGGCTATTCTAGCCTGGCACTGCCTCCGCGTTCTAGTGGTCAGAGCCATGGGCTTACGATCCGGAGGTCCTGGGTTCGATACCCAGGGGGCAACACAAAGTTGTTATTTGTCAATTTATCACTCTGAGATTTTCGCCAGTTTGGTTATGGCAATGCAGGCAGAATGCACCTGTTTGTCTAGAAGATAACGGATTCCGTGCTTTGGAGGGCATATTAAGCCATCGGTCCCGGTCACTGTATCTAATAGTGGTCGTTACTGGTCGATATTGTCCCACATCCGTAGGAACTACCTCGAAAGCCCTACACGTAACCCCGGGTAGTGCTAAAAGTGCAACAAAACCGGCTGTTGCACTGTCCTCTGGACCTCGCAGCAAATCTTCTTCTTCGAATCAAAGGTCCAAAATTCAACTATTATGATTAGATTAAGTTAAATCGTCCCTTGCCAGTATTTGGCGACAGCTATTCCGTTATCAGTCGCTAGGTTCAGATCGTCCCCACTGCACGTGACGGGCAACAAAGGACAGGTGATTAGGTGTGGCATGGATTGTGATGGGGCTCCACAGTCGCAGTTTATGTGCGTATTATCGATGAAGCCCCATTTTGCCATATTAACCTTACAGCGGCCAACCTGTGTGCGTAGTCGGTTAAGTGATTTCCATGTTGCCCACTGTAGGTTGTGTCCCTGTGGCAATGACTCTGATGGAGATATAAAACCAGGTGGAGTAGGCCAACGAATTCGCCACTGTTGCTCTCTGGCCTGTTGCGGGTCAATGTCGTTTGAAATTGCATCTGTACACCTCATGAAGCTTCTCCGGCTTTTAAGACGGGCGCGAGGCATGGAATAGTTGTGCAGTGGGTGTCGTGTGTCAGTTTCTTGTTTCTGTTTCTCCACTGCACAAGCTATCTCTCGGCGAACGTCGGGTGGAGCAATACCTGCTAGAGGGTACAGCATGTTGAGTGGAGTAGGCCTGAGGCATCCCGTAACTATGCGGCACGTCTCGTTAAGAGCCACGTCGACTTGTTTGGCATGGGTGGAGCGGTGCCACACTGGGCATGCGTATTCACCTGCAGAGAATGAGAGCGAGAGACCTGTTGTTCTGAGAACATGAGGGGCTGCTCCCCAGGCTGATGAAGTTAAACGCCGTAACAGGTTGTTCCTTGCGCCGACTTTTTGCTTCGTATTAATGCAGTGCGCCTTGAAGGTTAATGCTCTGTCAAGAGTGATACCCAGGTAACGCGGGTTTGGACAGTGCTCTATGTTGACACCTCGCCACGATAGTTTAAGAGCTCTATTCGCCTCTCGGTTTCGCAGATGCCCTTCGGGCCGAAGGGCATTTTTGTCATAGTACTTGTCAAGTGCGTCCAGTGCAACCTTGAGTGATTTTTCGGTTTCTTCGAAGCTTGGTGTCTGAGCAGTGAGTGCAAGGTCGTCGGCGTAAAGAAAGTGTTTGGTGTTCGATGTTTTTGGCTGGTCGTTAGTGTAAGCATTAAATAATGCAGGAGCCAGCACACTTCCTTGTGGAAGCCCATTTTTTTGGCACCGCCACCTACTTTTGGTATTATTGAGAGTTACCTGAAACCGCCTATTATTCAACATCTCTCTTAGGATATTAACGAAACCCAAATCGTTAGTCATGCAATACACTTTTGTCAATAGTCTTCTGATGTTAACAGTGTCGTACGCTGCTGTTAAGTCGACAAATACGACGCCAGTAATTTTTTGGGTTTCGTATCCATCTTCGATGTGCTGAACAAGATTTAGGGTTTGGCTGATACATGATTTACCAGGTCGGAATCCAGCTTGGTCGGGTGTAAGTGATTCTTCCAAAACTGGTGTGAGGCGATTCAAGAGCAACCTTTCAAATAGCTTAAATGAATGACACAACAACGAGATGGGACGATAGCTTTTTGGGTCTTTCGGGCATTTGCCGGGCTTTAGTAGCGCAATGACTTTAGCTCGTCTCCACAGCTTTGGGATCCTCAAGGTACTAAGACATGAATTATACATTGCCAAAAGCCAAGACACGGCCACTGGTCCCAGTTGTTTTATTTGCTCTGTTGTTATGTCATCCATTCCAGCAGCCTTACCATATTTTAATGATTTTATACAAGTTATTATTTCTAAAAGCTCGAAGGGCTTGCTGAGAGCGTCTGAGTTATCTGTAGCTGAACGGGAGTTAAGTTTATTAGCTCGAGGTAATCTTTGTGAGGGCTTACCATTTAGAAGCAGTTGGTGCGCGACTTGGTTTGCTGTCACTTGGCCGGGATTAGTAGCTTGTGGAGAGTCCCCTGTCAGCTTTTTGATGGTAGACCACGCTTTTTTGCTGTTGTGTGTCATATCGACATTCGAAACAAGCTTCATCCAGCTTTCTCTACGATTATCACCTACCAAACGCATAAGCTCTTCACCAGCCACTAGGGTTTCTTCGGAGAACGGATCTTTCTCGTAGAGTGACTGGTAAAGTGACAGAAACTTGGCAGAGATGTCGTCAAGGCCCGGTATGTATTGCCTTCGGCAGCCTCGAGGAATAAACCTGCAAGAGCTCTTCCAGACAATGTTGACGAAGTGTTCATAGTTAGTTGGAATTGGGTCAAGCTTAAGCAGCTTTGAATCGATGTCTTCCGAGTAGAGCAGCCAGTTAGCCTTGGAAAAATTAAAACGGCGTCGAAAAGGGACTTTGGTGGGATTAACCGCTGCTCTAACTAGACAAGTGATCGGTCTGTGTTGCGTGTTTGGGATGGGAGCACAAACGCTTTTTTCGCAGAGGGAACTTATGTTGGTACTGGCAAATATTAAGTCAGGGTTGTAGCCCTTTTGCCACCTCCGGCTGTTAAAAGATGCAGGAAGCTTAGCATCATGTATTAAGGCCAGGTTTTCAGCTTCTGCCCATTCTTCCGCTGCATCTCCATCGGAGTTAGAAGTAGCGTAGCCCCACGTTGAGCTGTGGCTGTTAAAATCGCCAACGGTGATTTTTACCGGATGGTTATAGAAATTTGATGTATTTGTGAATTTAAATGGTTGATTTGGAGGTTTATAAATGGATGTAATGGTACAATTACCGGTGTCTAAAGTAATGATTTCAATACCATTGTCGGAGATACAAGATACTGATTGGACTGCGAGAGATGACTTAGCAAAGACTGCACTTCCATGTTTTGCGTGAGGGATTTCTGCGATAAGAGACATTCCTGGGATTTCAGGTCTTATGTGGTTAGTGTCTCTGTGGGTTTCCTGAACACAGAGTACGTCGCACTTTGAATTTTCACAGAATGTCGATAGGATCTTTGCCTTATCTTGAGAAAATCCCTCTATATTGATTGAGGAAACGACTAAGGCCGGATGTAAGGAGCCTAGGTCTTGGGTGTTCTGGTTCTGAAAAGAACCGTTTGAGTTTTGGCTCTGAGAAGAGCCGTTTAGGTTTTGGCTCTGAGAAGAGCCGTTTGATTTGGGTAACCGATGGGGTCGCCCATGTGTTCTTTGGATTTTTTGGACCATTGTGATGAAGAGGATCAGTCAGCCTAGCTACTCCGTTATGGTGACTAGCTGCTTCCAGGGTGCGCCGCGGGGAGGCTCCTTTCATGCACCCTTCAATACCATACGATAAATAAATAAAGAAACCCGGTTCCACACCGCACTGGTTACTGCTAATGTAGGTAAATGCAAGGCGCAAAGGGCTCGAAGTTTGCTCTGCTAATTTACTACGATCATATTTCTTCCGCAGGTGTTTGGTGAAAACTCACTATATTTTTTGTCGAGTAGGAAGTTCTATCCAATGAATTTTGTTGATGGTGAAAATAACCGTGTTTTTTTATTAATTAGAACAGAATAAAGGCTTTTGATTCACACTGGGTAATGATATAACTCTGGTTATGAGATAATTTGGCGGATAATTCAATTGTCGAACATAAGAATCCAATGATTTGTGATTTGTAGCTAGACAAATAAATTGGAACGTGTTCAACACAAAGCTTTTCTTTACAAACTTCTGTTCGTAAATAATAAAACTTTCGCACAAAGTGGCGACATGATACCTTTATCTTCAAAAAGACTCACACTTCACTTACCTATATCAAAGATTTCAGACTCTAGGGTGCTATTTAGCTTATCGCGCTGTAAAAGAAAAAGTCTGCTAGTAAAAAGGTTCTTCGTAGTGATTCCAGCTCTGAAAGCTTTTTGTGTTCGTAAAGCAATGGAATCTTTCACTATTAGAGAAATGTGTTTGGAGTTAAATATACACCTTAATTATTACTATTTTTTCGTTATGAATACATTAAAAATAAATTGTATTAGCAATCTGTACTTCTATATTAAATACTTAACTTATATTATAAAGAGGAAATATTTGTATGTTTGTGTGTGTGTGTGTGTGTGTGTGTAATTGTGTATGTATGCATGTTTGTAACGAATATACTCAAAAACTGTTCAACCGATTTCAAAATTTCTTTCACCATTAGAAAGCTATGTTCACCCTGAGGAACATAGGCTACTTGATACCGCGGGAAAATATCTGATTACCACGGGAAAACTCATTAAGTAAGCCGCGGTTGAAACTGAGGCGTGAAAGGCTAATGTAAAAATAAATAGAACTGGTCTCGAAGCAATGACGTAAGCGTTTTCATTAAACTTTCTCCACCGTCAACTCTATATCAGTCACCATGATGGTAGAGTTAATAAATACTATTAGGCTGAACGTCAAAAGCTTCAGAATAACATATTTATAATCTAACTACATGGTTTGTGACTAATTAATAAGAGCAATTTACTTTATTCTATACTAAGAGACTGGGCAATCTGGGCATGGGCTGGTTAGATGTTTCGTTGAGTATAGCGGCTAGATGTGCAGGTGAATATACATCTACTAGTATAATATTGTAGATTTGCACACTCTCGCCCCAGAAACCCTAACAAACTCGCCAGTAGGCTAGTGGGGAGCAGTAATGGGCTAAAATTACGGACGGGACTCAGGTGTCCCCGCGTCGGGTACAGGCTTAAACGATTTTCCTTCGTCTAAAGCACCGCGTTATGACAATAAACCCTAGTTTTGCGCTAAAGTGCACGGAATTTTCGATGTGAGTGGGTTCCTTTGTTGAAGTGCAGGGGACTTTTTGTTCAGCCTGTGTGTCCATTTTTGTTGACAACTGTAGGTACCGCGCGGTATCGGGTCAGACTGTTTTTGCACCATTCTGTGGGATAGCGTAGCATTGGCAATATTGAAACTACCATGATCTATGCAGAAGTACTAATAGTAGAGGAGCTGGCTCTTGTCTCGTGTATCGTTGTATGTTTGTCTGACTGAGCTCTCTTTTCTTATCATGCGTTGGATCCGTTGATTAGTACCACGGTACCACTCAGAAAAACTTCTGGACTCTTAAAAAGGCACGGTATTTTCAGTCTTGAAAATTCACATGTTCCCAAATAGTCACATATAAATAGACAGAGGTTGTATTTTTTATCTCTTAACTCTATTTAACGGGCAAACTCCACCAGTGCAAAAACAAAGAGGTAGGTAATTGTAGCTACCTCGTCACAGTATTTCACAAAGTTTCTCTAAACGAGGCTGCCTTAACTAGAGCCACAAAGGTCCACGACTTCCAACAAACTTTTGTCTTCGATCGATAAACCTAACCGTATCTGTCTCCCAAGGTACAAGCATAGTAGAAGATAAGGAACAGTAGAACGTCTTCATATTGACACATTTAGCTTCCATGCTGGTCTGAGAGCGATAGAAAAACATAGAATGTGCCAGCTGCATCTCCTCCCGGGCATGATGTAAAATCCACCTAAAGGATTCAAGGGTTTCAACATATTGTAAGTTAGGCGATGGGCTGATAACCTGTCGCTACAGCAATATACAGATCTATCTTAAACAACCCTCAAAACTTGTTAGACGTTTCGGAACCACCTTTATTTGGTAATTTAATGCTCTTCCTACCCAATTAGGGATACAGGCGTGACAGTATGTATGTATGTAGAACGTCTTCATACTTCTTGCTACTATAATTAAAAGGCCCTTAAATACTGGCCCGACACTCCTTAGATTAGACGTCAAAATAAAAAAAATATAATTCATATATCTATCCTTTGGATATAAGTTATTATAATGCTACAGCCGTACACACTCAGACCTAATGCGTCCAACTTATAAGATATCGCGTCGTTGAAGGTAAGAAAAACATCACTCTTTATTTACAATTTTGAATGAATCTCGAATTTTATTTCAGATTACAGGTTTTCCTATTGAATAGGTAGTTATAATTCAATTATACAGCGATCATAGATTCCTGTAGTTCATGTAACTCTAAGCAGTTCGATGTGTTGGGAAAATCAAAAGCTTTACGATAACTCCTATTATCGATTCTGTCTCTCCCACAAAAGATCTAGACTCCAGAGCAAACTCATTAAAAAGAATCTCCTGCAACTTGCACGGCAAGTCCGCAGGTCAATTCTGTGCTGTCGGACTCCCCCACTGCTATTGCATGCCAAACTAGTTATTCATTCTGGAGCTATTTCTGTTCGTAATAAACATTATCTTCGGCTCTGTTTCTTTTACGCCAAATCTAGATTTAGTCCAAGATAAAAAAAAAAAATTGTTTCTTTTCCTTTTCCTTTCTCTTTTTTTCTCTTTCTAATCCTCTTTCCTTGCCTTTTCTTTTTATTTCCCATTTTTCTATTTAATTTTCTCTTTCCTTTTTACTTTTTTATGGAGTAGGTTTTCGAGTCGACCAATGAACTGTAAAAGAATCTCGTAACTCTCCTGCAACTTGCACTTCAGTGAGCAGGTAATGCAATGAAGACCGCAGGTCAATTCTGTGCGGTCGGTCTGCACCACTGCTATTGGGCGTTAACGCGCGCCTGCAATTGAAGTGGTCGTGTCTCATGCCAAACTTTTCACTCCGGAGATTCTGTGCTTCGAAGGGCACGTTGAGCTGTCGGTGTTTTTGATTGTGGTCGTTAAACAAACAATGTCAAAGGCATATTAACTGTGTTATTAGACGATTCAAAAACAGCGAAGCTAGTTTTGATCGGGTCGTTGATAGATTGAAATACTCACTAAATAGAAGAAAACTCTGAAGTTGGTCTTAAGTCATTAAAAGGAATCTCGTAGATCTCCTGCAACTTGCACTGCAGTGAGCAGGTAATGCAATGAAGTCCGCAGGTCAATTCTGTGCGGTCGGACTCCACCACTGCTATTAGGCGTTAACGCGCGCCTGCAATTGAAGTGGTCGTGTCGCATGCCAAACTATTCACTCTGGAGATCTTGAAAATATTTATTAGACACTTTGAAACTTGAAAGGAACTTATTATAGTTGGATACAATATTAAATGTGTGTGTAGGTAAAGTAGGTAATAAGCCTTACCTTAGTCAATCTAAGTAGCAAGAAGAAATATTGTGGGTAGGGTTTTGTGAATGTACCACCGTCACCCTTATTGTTGCCACCACGAATAAGCCGTTGCAGTTTATGGTAGGTTTCAGTTTGAAGGGCGTTAGATCTTGAAATAATTGACACGAGACTGTTTGCTGAACCTCAGTTGATTAGAGCTGTGCGGTTTCAAATCCTGCTTGCATGATATTTAAGTTACAGACTAACATATAATCACGCCTTTATCCCTAATGGAGTAATCTAGGCACAGCGTAAACCTAAACAAAGGTCGTTCTGCCACCTCTGACAAAGTTTTGAGGGATGTTTAAGATAAATTTGATATGAGATATTGCTGTAGTGACAGGTTGTCAGCCCATCGCCTAAATTGTAATATACATAACCTCTCGCTCCCTTAGCTGCTTTTTACAACATGCCAGGGAGGAAATGCAGCTGATACATTATATGGTTATCTCTCGTTCCTTGCCTGGCATGGAAGAAATATTTAAGTTAATTACTTAAAAATATATGGCTATTGAAAAGATACGATGTAGGTATTTAGCGGCCTCTGATATGTGTTTTGGGAATTAAAGTAAATTATGCTAGCCTTAACAAGCCCTGAAAAAGTTGAACAAACAAAAAACATTAGACAAACTTGATAATAGGTACTTAATTATTGTTTCCAACTTTTTGGTAATCGATAACTGTTTGAAATCGAAATTCGAAACAAAGAAATCGTTACTAAGAAATAAAACACAACACCCACATTCGATTGAAGTAAATTAGGTCAAATAAGCTCATGTTTTAGTAGATTCGCTAAAAACATTACTTTAGCAATCGTGTCACGTAAAAGTAAGTACACGTAAAGCAATTTATTTCATAAATTGATTCGAATAAATACGTTTACATTTTTGCTTGAATTGAGCGATAGAAACTAGACAACACTTCATACATTTTTATACTGTTTCGACTGTTTATTTCTACTCAACATATTGTAACTAAACTTAGTCTTTGTTATTGTGAACATTCTACCATACAAACATTCCCGATAACTGAAACAATTATTCGGAAACAATTTCGCCTGTTGGCAATAATTGTATCGGACAAAACAGTTTGTAGGTCATTGATGTTGGAATATTCCTTTATAATGCCGATACGGGCTATGGGAAATTAAGATAGTGCAAAACTATGCAACAATGGAGAGCGAGAAGCGATTAGCACTGGAAATTCTGACTGGAGATATTACGGGAATGATACATACGGGTGCAGGATTTGGCGAGCAGCGGTAGGTTTAGGTCATCATCATCATCAGCCACAACAGTCCACTGCTGGACATGGGCCTCCCCAAAATTGGGGGTATATGCTATACTCACCACGCTTGGCAGGTGGGTTGGTGAGCGCAGTAGAAGTTTCCCATTCACAGGGAACGCTGCTGCCCATTCCCTGGATTTATCCCTTAGTCGTCTTTTACGACACCCACAGGAAGTTATGGGGTGATGCTATTCTAACCTGGCACTACACGGGCTACGGGTTTGGGTACTTGTTCCTAATAATTACAACACTGATACATGAACCATACTTGTGGATTTACTAGATTTCAAAAATAGATAATGAACTGATGGTAAAAAGAAACCTTTGTTTTTAATATTGGTGATCAGGCGTTTGTCCTGAAAAATCAAATGGTTCTATAGTAATTTATCAAAGTTCATAGACTTAAAACCTTGGATAACAATTTCAATAAAATGTTGTAAATCATTGTAAACCAGTAAGTTTAATGTTACACAGATTAATCGATAAAGTCAACTGAAGTTAGCGGGGTGTAAGGGACAGCGTCCCACAAACTGGTAGAGATTGCCCAGTCAACATAACTGAACAACCCACCCGGAAATTCCTTCAGGAAATGAAAAAGCAAAAATATACTTTCCCATACAAAATTACCACCTCGAATAGACAATTATTTTTTCAGGTTCTGGGAAGACTTTCCTGGTGAAAGTTTTTTAGTGACGTTGAATAAGTTTCTCATATAAGTTTGTGGGACGTTGTCCCTTACATTCGGTATATTTTGTTCACAAATTATACGCAGTGGAAACCACAAGTATCAACATATTAATATACCTATAATGGAAGTCACCACGGCCACAGGAGGAATTATGATAAGCAATTAAAGTATCAAAGCAATCATTAATTTGTTTTGGTGTAGACAATAGCCGCGACGATATAAATCAAGCTTCTGTCGACCAATTTATACGTAAGACCTTGTATTATGATTATACTGAGGACCTTGTATTTTAATGGTGACATGGTTAACTGCCTTCGCTGTCTAGCGGTCTGAGCCATGGGCTCTCAATCCGGAGGTCCCGGATTCGATTCCCGGCTGGGGACAATGACTTTGTGTTGTTTTTTCTAGTTTGGTTAGGACATTGCAGGCTGATGACCTGATGCCGTCGGATAGTCATGTATATAGCCGGTACTGCGCCCGATTTCTCTACGGTCATGTCAGTCAATCTGTCCCATCAGTATAAGAGATTGAAGGAAAAGAGAGTGCACCGGTGTGTAGCGCAAACACTTGGATACTAAAAACTAGTCCTGCGCAGTTGGTCGATCTTTGGGGGATTGGCCGCCATTACCGAAAATCGGTGGGAGGACTATTATTATTATTGTAATGGTATATTTTTGTGAGGTCATTGCAACGGCTTTATGTTTAACAAAGGAAATAACACTTGTCAGCTTATTTCTTACTTATGCTAATACTGTTTTTTAATAAATAGAAAATCCGAGGCGGTTTTCTTTAAAACCATTTTTATATTTTATTATATGAACGGATATTTTTGAGCTTTTTCGCTCTACTTTGTCACAAAAGTACTTCTTAGTTGATAACTAAAATGATAGACGGTTGAAATGTGATTATTTGCAGTGCAGCCTCAAGTAACAACTGTATTGTGTGAGTGAAAATTGGAAATGGTTTGTAGGAAACTATAATACACCAATACATTGCATGTGTTCGGTGATCTTTAAACCCTTGTGTTACAATGTAATAGCCAAGTTATGAACAAAGCGTTTGCTTGTACCGTTTAATAGAACACGCTCGGCCGACCCAGCCGCCAATTCATACCGTCACACCACAACGGGCCGATACTTACCTGCAGTGCGATTCTGTAAGGCTAAATGTCAAAACTCAAATCTGAATAGAAGAGAATAGAATAACTTTATTGTTAATATTATTACATGTCACAAGTGTACATAATTCTATGTAAGTTTACATTTACAGTAATATTCGTAATATTAATGAATGTAAATAAATTTATTATTGCATTACATCATATAATAAACAATAGTAGGTATACAAAAAAATATATTTAGCATGTCATCATTATAAGTTATCTTCACATGTCAGTACAAGTTACCACAATGGTCTAATTATCACATTCAAGAACTCGTATGTGTAGAACGCTTGCTCAATCAACCAATTTTTTAGCTTACGTTTAAATACTGGTAAAGAGGGGTTATCTACAACATCCTGTTGAAGACGGTTGTGTGCAAACGGGGCTAAAACGTGTGTCACCCTGTCAGAATCTGAAGTGAGTTTCCAAATCGGCATTGTATAAATTCCTTTAAGAATCGAAGGTACACTAGTGACACCCTTGCGAGAGTGGCGGCGAGTTACACTAAATCAGTTGCAAGATTTTGACGATTCATATTTGAGATGACATATGAATATATGTATTAAATAAATATAATATATGCTGTAGAAGTCAGCAAAAGGGATTCGAAGGTTACAGTGTATTGTAACTTAGGCGATGGGCTGACAACCTGTCACTACAGCAATATACCTAAAAATCAATCTGGAATAACCCTCAAAACTTTGTCAGACGTGTTGGTTAGGCCTACCCCATTAGGAATAAAGGCGTGATTATATGTATGTATGGATGTATTCTCTCCATCACTTCGCAGCTGACTTCGCATTCGAACACGAATTCATACGTCATATAAAAAGTTAAGCTTCTTTGTGTGAAAGCGGAGTCAATATACAGGACTAAGTGTACGAAGCCAATGTATAATAATTGTTTGAGAATAATTCTGTTGCATTTGTTGTGGCTAATGCACTGATACATACATACATATAATCCTGTATAAGCCTGTATCCCTAATGGGGTAGGCAAAGGGTGAACGACCTAAATAAACGTCTGACAAAGTCTTGAGGGTAATTTTGAAGGTATATTGCTGTAGTGACAGGTTGTCAGCCCATCGCCTAAATTACAATATACTGAAACCCTCGGATCCCTTAGCTGTTTTTACAGCACACCCGGGAGGAAATGCAGCTGACACATTCTATATTTTTCCTTCGCTTCCAGTCCAGCATGGAAGACAATAAGCTTCTACTTGAAGTTTTTAGAAAAGTTGCTAATTTGACTAGTTGAAATAAACAATTGACTTCATAGACCTATAAATACATAATAGTTCCATCATATGTTTATGACATATCATATCAATATCATGAAATATTTAGTACAAAACGCCAATACAGTTTGTGTCCTATTAGTGGTTTATAATTTAGTATTACATTTCGAAAGTCCATGACTGTATGCAATTGAATTTTGGTTAGCATTTAGTAAGAGTTTAATATAATTGAATTTGCTAACAAAAGTACCTCGTGGAATTATATAATTAAACGGACACTGGAATAAAGTGTTAATTATTCGTAACATAATATTATTTTAGGTATACATGCTAGACTGGGAGCGAGAGAAAAACATAGAATGTGCCAGCTGCTTTTACTTCCGAGCATGCTGTATAAACCCTCGGATCCCGTAGCTGGTTTTTACAGCATGCTCGGAATTGCGCGTCGCGTGACTTTCCGATGTGAACTGACCCTTTCTCTCTATTAATCAATTTATTAATAGTCATATAGGTATATACTATTTTTGAATTATCTATAGAACGATTTTATCACAATTGATAAATAATATAACATTGATTGCTTACATTATCTATGTGAAACCATTTTCAAAAAATTATCAGATGTGGCGGAAACTTTTGTCGCTCTATATGTACCTTAGTTTTTGTAAGCTTTTGTTGCTCTATTTGTACCTATAACACATAAAAGACAACAGACACAACTTTTTTTTCTTTTTTTATTAAAAATGGGTTTGCTCTTGACTCCAGTCTAGGTCGGGAACGACTGAGACGGAGTCGACGATAGTGCGAGCTCACCCAGAAGATGCCTGTTCACTCTAACTTTGAAATGTTGGGGGTTGAAGGCGTTCGGAAACACAGACGCAGGTAGTAAGTTCGACCTTACTACACTTTTGCCGTGCGCATTATAAAAGATATTTATTTATTTAACAGTTCATTGTACGCATGAATAAACAGATGATACAAACATAAATAACATAGCACAACAGGTACACCGTATCTCTAAAAAGGGAATCTCTTCCAGCTGACCTACGGTCGTGAGAGTGCACAAATGAAGCAAATAAAGCGTGTACAGTACAATTAAAATATAAAATATTTAGAAAAAATTGCATTAGCAGAGATTCAGATCCTAATATCACTTACTATAATACGAGGTGTAAGGGACAGCGTTTCGCAAACAGATAGGGGTTGCTCAGTCAACGAAACTGAACAACTTCCACCAGGAAATTATTTCAGTAGAAAAGAAAGAAATTGACCTTCCCATACTAAATTACCACCTCGATGCTGAAAAACAAAGTAGCTTTTCCATACTAATTGCAGACAATTTAAATGGAAAAGCATTTTTTTTTTCATTTCCTGTAAAGTATTCTGCGGGTATTTGTTCAGTTCCGTTCACTGGCCTATCAGTTTGCGGGGCGCTGTCACTTACACCCGGTATACTTGCTTTATGCTTGTCATGGAAGTTTTTTTCAGCGAAAATATCCTGTATTAGATCACTTCTCTTTCAGGATGTTTGAAGTGAGTGAACAATGTTGTTACAAGTTTGGTGTTTAACGAAATGCAATTCTGAAACAACGGCATTCATGGCGTCTCATTATACTTAAAATATCAAAGTTAAATTTCCCAGCCAACGCTAACTTGTTGAGCTCCGTGTAACGCAGTAACGTTGTAACTTCATTCGGGAGAACTTGAGAAATTTATATTTTAGGCGGCGCAAAGTTCAACCTGCGAAGTGGAAATAAAGAGACGAAAAATACTGACACTTAAGGGCTTGCAGACGAGCGACTGTGTGTCTGCGACAAATCGCTACACAGGACGCGATAGCTCATGAAAGATCGCGAAACTGGTCGCCAGTAACCGCTGACAATCGTGTGACATACGTTGACACGTTGCAGCTTACAAAAAGTCGCGACTGACGGGGTCTTACTACTGAAGCGAACTGTTGTTAACACACTGTTTCTCATCAGCAAGAGGTCTCAGGGAGTTCAGATAAATAAATACATTTATTGCCTCTATTGCAGAGATGCAGTTAAATCAAATGCAATTGGCAGGACTGCAACGAAATTGCACACCAACTGCACGTCATTTGCAGTGGGTATGCAGTTGTTGTAACTATATCCGAACTGTATCAGAACTGCAATTGGTCAGTCGGATTGTAGTTGCTATGCAGTTCATCTATCGAGACCCTTAGAAATTTTACTAAATTCTCGCTTATTTCTACTCGGACGCGCGACGTCATAAATCATAGAAGTTGACAAAGTTGCGCCTTGTTTAGAACAATGTAAACTTAGCGACGTTATTAACAAGAATTTTCTAAAATTAAAATTAGTCTTGGAGTCTTGAGACTCTGTCCGCTTTGTTATGCATTATTTGACACGATATTGAGGCTTTTAGGGTTCTCTGCAGCTTACGTTATAAGAATGTAAATTATTTTCCTTTATATGCCTGCTTTATAAATACATAGGTACATCATATTTAATTTATACCAAATATTTATCTAATATGTTTTCAGTAGTATAAGATTAAGTTGTAATTACACAAATCTTTTTGATTAAGATCTAGTTTTGTTATTCCAAAGTTTCTTTATTTACGTTCCTTGCATTTATTTCATATATTTTTTTGTTTTTTTATCCTATTCATAACCCAAAAGCAAAAGCATAGTATCTCACATATATCCAACTACCTCTAATATCAGACATTTTACGTCAAGTTCTTTACCCCGTTCCTAGCTCGTAAACTCGGAAAAGGTTTTCACTTAGCTTTAAGCAAAAGTTGGTGCGTCAGAACTAGGCACCACTCTGCACTACACTTTATGAGATCCTCTTTCATAGTCTAAAATATATTCCTGGTAGCCCAGTGTTTCCTAAACTTTGGGCAGCGGAGTTTTACGTGGGTCTTGAGTCTGATAGTGATGCTACAGTAGCGGCCAATTTATGTCGCTAAATGACCCGTTTTTTTAACATTAGGTATCATCTTTCTCATTGACGAATCGAAATATGTTTCGTACACATAACAACTTTTGTGATTCGAACAGACAGCAGCAGCAACAGACAAAACTTTCTCTGAGTAACAATAAGTTTACTATTTATAACGGGATTACTACCACGATTATATTTATTATTACCTCGTTATTTCATCGCAGTTTAATTGGTCATGGTCACGAGCAGCCTCTGACAATGACCAAGAGTGAGTAAAAACTACGTTAAAATCTCGAGGTAAAAAAAAACGAGGTAAACATAATCATGATAGTAATACAGTTCAAAATAATAATCTTATTGTAATAAACAACAGGGAAAGAGTGGGTGCAAGAGGCACAGGACCAGTGTAGATGGCGATCAAAAGAATAGGCATATACTCAGCAGTGGGTAGATGTAGGCTAAAATGATGATGATGATGAATGAACAACCGCGAAAGTCTCAGAACTTATATTCTTCTGAGCAATTTTGCATGGTAAACGAACAGTTTTTATGCTTAACAATTTAAACAACTTTCCATGGGCAATGCCGTTCAGTTGAATGGCTAGCATCACACCCATGTTGATTTTAAAAGGAATGAAATTACGCCATGTTTGTGTAACACCACATGGATTATCTTTCTTTATTTTTTCTTGTGAAGCAGAGTGGCTGCACATCCCTCTGTTTTTTGTGATTTTAGTGGGGTACAGTCCACTCGGGTTTGAGAACCACTAGTTCTAGCCATCTGCGCCTTCGGAATTACGAGTATTACCAACGACCTTTATTGATGTGACAGTAATGCTATGTGTTCGATAGTTTTATTCGACATGCGACCAGTTTTGGATTGTTTTGGAGATATCGAGTTACCGAGAATATATTTTGTCAAAAACTGCAAGCATAAATTTATATAATTTAAATTAGACTCGTCTGGCCTATAGTTGTTTATAAAAAAGAACCAATACACGTTTCACTCTTCAAATTCTGATCGTAAAAATTTGCATATAAGTACCTTATATCTGAGTAAAGTCTGTTTGTAGTGCTAGCGCCGGATGTGGCGTGCGGGAAGTAAAGTTTATGTACAGTCAAGAGCATATCAAGATAAACCAATCAGATTTTACTTATTCTCATGAACACGTTATCAGTGTAAGGTAATCCTGTTTTTGACTGTACTCAACAAAGTCTGAGGTAGGTATAATAAACATCAGTAATTTTAACTTCGCGTTATTATACTGATTTGTTTGGGAATTTTTATGGCACGTTTTTTGTTGTACAACATCAAATTATTATCTGAAAATAGAATATTTTTGTACTAAATAAATCTATCTGTTACCCTTACGCAAAACTGGATGAGTTTTCTTGGAAGGGTTCAATATTTCTCTTATTCTTCTCCTTTTAGCGAGTGGATTCTCAAAACGAATCATTCGTCTTATTGAAAACTGATTTCCTTCACAACTAACTTTATTTAGAAAATGCACAGAATTCTGGCAATCCTTTCTAAAATAAAACTCCGACATTCACATTTATAATTCTACTAGGGATTTCACCCAATGATCTACATGTACCTAATTTGCAAATAGGTCATACACGCAACACGTGGGAACGAGACAACAAATATTTCCACCCTTGTTGTCATCAATCCTTGTCGGGTACAATGTGCACTGTATTATTTTTACGCAAGCTTTTTATTACGTTTCCTATTCGATCGACTGTACTAAACGCCTCTACATATTTCGTTGTCCAATGCTGCTTTTCTCCTAAGTTAACGTGCCTATAAGGGACTTTTCCAGCAATGTATGATTACAATGTTAACATTTTGTCAGTGTGAAAATGGGGCGTCGGTATTCTCACGATACAGACACATCCATTTTTCACTGTCCTAGAGCGAATATGATACGTTTTACAGAAATAATTAATTTGTGGTGTGTTGTGTTAACATTTATCTTTTATAGATAATTTCTTTCTGTTGTATCAACAGGTTTAAACAATTTGGTGCTATTTATTTTTCGGTTAAATATTTCATAGCGATTCTGAACAATTTTTCAGTTTGGCTATAGTTATAAATAAAAAGTGATTCCTCTAAAGGGCAGCTTTAGTGAAAAATCGTGTCTCTCTATACATATTCTTTGAAATGTTCAAAAACGCTGTTATCAGCTAAATACATATTAAAGGGTATTTTGAGTCAATAACACAAATCAAGCAATTAATTAACTGGTCTACGAAGGCACTTAACTGATGTTAGGTAAGGCAATCTGTAATCTATTATCAGAAATACCTGTCACTGATACCAAACTGATACAGCCAATCACATTACTGACTACTATATCCTATTACATAATTGGTTCTGTACTGTATTGTTAATAATAACTAGATGAGGTCATGATATCACAGTCATAGGAAGCCTATTAATTTCTGTTCTTAAATAATATATATTGTAAAAAATAACTTGTTCCGCCACGTCTGACAAAGTTTTGAGGGTTATTTAAGATAGATTTGTAGGAATGTTGCTGTAGTGACAGGTTGTCAGCACTTCGCCTAAATTGCAATATACTGAAACCCTCGGATACCTTAGCTGTTTTTTACAGCATGCCCGGGAGGAAAGCAACATGCATATTCTATGTTTTTCTCTCGCATGTCGCAGTCCAGCATGGTAGTATCGCTCCCAGTCCAGCATGGAAGTATTTTGTATCTCTACATTCTATTAGTCTTATCAGCGTCTGCATCGTCACTTCCCATCGCGAGATGGTGGACAAATGGTTTGCCTATTACTAATAAAAATAAACCACGTAATACATACATATAATCATGCCTTTATCCCAAATGAGGTAGGCAGAGCGTAAATGACCTACAACAAAGTTTTGAGGGTTATTTAAGATAGATTTGTTGGTATATTGCTGTAGTGGCAGGTTGTCAGCACTTCGCCTAAATTACAATATACTGAAACCCTCGGATCCTTTAGCTGACTTTTACAGCATGCCCGGCAGGATATGCAGATGGCACGTTCTATGTTTTTTCTCGCGCTCCCAGGCCATGGATGGAAGAAATAATGGTTTTTATTAGAGTTCAGGACAGTAGAAGGTGGCTGTTGTTTTGAACCACCGTTCCCTTTTAATGAAATTAATCAGATATTACTGAGAATATCTTATCGGTACTAAGCACATCGGTAGCAAAGTTGGCAGCATTGTAGGCCAAGGTCCAAAGCGCTAACAATTGACATAATGTTCTGTTTTTAACATAATAACATCAATATCTTGATTTTGTGTTCGCGCGGACGTGTTGCCAGTTGCCATGTGGCATCGGGGCAAGTCACGCACTCGACGCTTGCCCTATTATGGGGTAGGCTGAACGTCAATGACCTCATAAAAAAAGCGTTTTCGCTACGTTTGATAAATCTTGTGTGTCATTATAAAAAGAACTAAGTTGGAACGTTGTTCGTTGTTTATTATTGCGATTATCAGCCCATCGTCTAAATTTCAACTTGCTCAATTCCTTGTTTTCCTCTATTGACTTCAACAGTACACCCGGGAAAAGACAAAACTGGAACATTCTATATTTTACTGCCGACTTATTGCCATGTGGCATCAACAGGGCGTAGGGGCAAGACACGCACGCTCGCAATGGCCCCAAAGTCTATGAATTTGCTGGGCATTTAATCAAGCCTGCATTCTCTACGGAGTAGGCAGACCGTCAGCGACCTCATCAAAGGACGTTATAAAAATTAAGAACTGCGTCTTCACTGCGTATTCGCCTGTAATTAGCATTTGGCATCCATACTAAAGTCATGCTCATTACAAGCGATAATTCTCGCAATGAGGACGCACCATAAGGATTTAACAAACAACCAACAGCGAATTTCTTACTGTGAATAACTTAATTAAGTTATAAAAAAAAGTTTAAAAAAAAATTTTGTTAAAAGTGTTAACTTAATTGCAGCTCACTGTGATTTTTAAGAACAAGTGTTTCCCTCTACTGTCTTCTACAGCTTACTCGGGAAAAGTAGCAGCTGGTATTTTCTGCGTTTTCAGACCAGCATAGACGTTTGAACGTGTTGCCATGTGGCATCCGCAGGGCGTCGAGGCAAGTCACGCACGCTCGCAATCGCCCGGAAATCTATGAATTTGCCCTATTACCCCCAGCTAGCTTTATTCAACGCGTTCTTGTGTTCAAATTACATACCTTTAGCGAATACTTGTATAAGTACGTTATAAAGTTTTGTATATTTTAAATTACATGGTTCTATGAAACGCTTATCCAGGAAGAAGGATCAATCAAAACAAATTAAATGGTGTTCCTACTTATAGTAATCTAAAATAAAAAAAACCCATGTCAACGTAGGTAGGAATACCGGGTGTAAGGGACAGCGTCCCGCAAACTGATAGGGGTTGGTCGGTCAACTTCCACCGAGAAATTCTTTCAGGAAGTGAAAACTAAAATTGGCTTTTCCGTACAAAATGTCCACTTCGATCAGTCAATTTGTATGAAAAACACAAAATTTTATTTCACTTTCTGAAAGGATTTCCTGGTGAAAGTTGTTCAGTGTCGTTGACTGAGCAACCCCTATCAGTTTGCGGGACGATGCCTCTTTTACACCTTGTATAGCAGAAAATAGACAAATTCATTGCCTTCATATTGACTTCAACTAAACTTCTGAACTTTACCAACTGTTACGACAAATACCACAACAATAGAATAAACTTTATAAACAGAAAACTTTTCCCATAAAATATGGGTCCGAGGATATAAAGTGTACTACGGCAAAAAACATTGTGGCAATAACTCTTTAATGTCAAAACGTGCCAGAAATTATCGTTATAAAGCCTTTGAGGCCTCTGCTTATCCTGCAATGTCTACTACAATGGATGTAAATTGGTTATATGTTTGAAATTTTATAGCTGCGCGACTCTTACTGCAGAAGCTTATTTGGTGCATTTTTACTATAACATACATACATACATAACGGCACGCCTCTTCCCGGAGGGGTAGGCAGAGATCACTTTACTATAACAAGTCGTAATTTTTTGTATTCGTATATAATTTATATATTTTATTCTCTATCCTTGAAGGTTTGATCGGGATGGACAATTAAACCACCAAACTAAACAATTTTGTTAAATACTCTATTCGTCTTTAAGAGATAATTCTTGCCGTACAAAATCGACGTTTTAGTAGGGCGGGAATTATCTCTTAAAAAATAATGAGATGTATATAACAGCATCAGACTACTAAGCAAAACTTCGTGGACGACAAATAAAGTTGCCAGTTCACTCCCCAGTCTTAAACAAGTCATTGTTCGCTTGAAATTCAGTTACTTGCTGGCTTTGTTGTGGTAAAAACACCTAGTCTTCAATTGGATAAATGATCAATAAATGATGGCCAAAGTATTGTATATTGTATTATATTTAATATAATAGGCGAGCAGCCACAGGCTGATCTGCATATATTTAAGCATGTGTCTCAGTTCATGTTCGTTTTAATCACTTCACTACACTTATTGTCTTTCACTGTCTGTTCTTAAAACTGTTCACAAAAAAGTGATAAATATTTTGTGTGTTAATCATGATAAACACCTTCATTATTTGTCAGACGTATGAACGTAGTGACCTTTTGCTATAGACTGTTAAAGCTCTAGCTACCTCGTAAAGGATGAAAGAGCAACGTCCTGTAAATTATATAATATTTGCCTGTATTTCTATGACAAAGATATTTTATCCTAATCATATGCAAAACAGTTTTTTTTATTTCCACAAAGAATATATTTCTTTCCCTAACCCAATATAACCCTTCTTTTACATTCTACAAATCGCTTACAATATAAGTAATCATAATCAGTGACACTCTTACAATCCTGACGGAGGATTTCAAAAATTTATCGCTTTAATCCGCCACGCGTGACCGGAGTCCCAATTGGGGAGCAAATTTGATGCAGGTAGGCGAGTCCGGGTGACCGCATATAGCTTGCGAAGTTCCCGCCTCGCCAATTAACCTGGAATATGAAGTGCGATTCTAGGAAATGGAAGATACGTTGTCACTTGTGGTGCCAGGTAATAGCATCACTATCTTTAATCCACTGCGCGTGACTGACATTGCACTTACGAATTTCTAAACACGCTTAGCTTTATTTCATACTTTCTCCTTGGGGCTATGATACTCGTATTCAAGCTAATCATGGGAACTTTGCTGCATATTGCTAAATTTCTAAATTATTTTAAAATTATGCGTTTGGATCCAAAATCTGATCACAATTTGGAAAAGGTAGATCAAATCCAGAACGCAGCTAACGTAACAACCTTTTTTGAAAGCAAGTTGACATTCTTTCACATTTTGGGCAGATGAAAAAATACGAATAGTTATCCAGGGTTTGTCCGCATGACAGAAGAAGTAAAGGAACCTCTACTGTATCTACTGCATCATCATAAACTTTGCTCTTGTCGGTGGAGTATGAAGTAATCTTCCCCTTAATAATGGTATTTAAATAGCAGTCATGGGGTAGCAAGTGTCCTTACATCTTTCCTCTTCAATTTTATATGATATAATTAAGTTTCGCTTCTCATTTACTATTTGGAGAACTTCTTCGTTTGTCTTCTTTTGGTGAACTTCTTCTTTTGGTCCAACTAATCCTCTCCATTCTGCGCCAACATCACATTTCAAAAGTTTCTAATCGTTCCCGATCTGTTTTGTAACATATCCTTTGTAATTTATATTGATATCGTAGAGCACGGGTACGAACATTAAAACAAAATTGACTCCAATATAATTTTACATTTACTATACTGGCGCTGGGTTTGGAGAGGGCCCATTTACTGTGTGGCCGAGTGTGAACGACGTATCGTGTTGTGGTATTCATAGTTTTGATTACTTGCCTGCTACGCGAAGTCAAAGGGAGGGTTTTGTTTTTGGTCTGTCTGTGACTTTTCGTGGTGTGAAACTTATTAAACAGTCGTTAGAAATTAGTTAATTTTCAAATTCGAAGTTTCGACTGCCTAAGATTTGGTAAAAAAAAATCACACAAATTTATTTCTTGAGTGGATACTAAAATCTCGGAATACCTATAGTATGTCAATTTCGAGTTTAGAATAAAAATAAATGAAGTTTTGTATTCAAAAACACATTTCAAAAATAAATGATACGTGTTCGCAAATTTGTTAAGTTTCAATAACTACTATTTAATTATGTTGTATCTAATAGCTAAAACTTAATTTAGAAACAAGATCTTTGATTAAAAGACATGAAACAATGTTTAACTTTTTTCTAAAACTGAGTTGAAAATACTATAACTACTTTGTTACAAGAAAGAACAGAGACAAACTTAAATCTCCTAACTAATAAAAATAACAAATCTAATATTACTTTAAATAAATAAGACCACACGTAAATAATAATTTTCTCTAACCGCAGTCGAGCATGTTTGCGTTTTGCATTAAAAACTCGCGTTGATTATTTTAAAGTAAATATTAATAAACAACACAAATCGCAGCTCTTGTGTAATCAGAGCAACATTTTGTTTGTGTAAATAGTATACGGCAATGCAATATTGAAAATATTACAGAAAATTTAATGTTTAATTTAATTGTGGATGTAAATGCTCACAACATTTTCGTATTTGTTTACTTAGGAATAACAGTTATATTTTTATTTCTTGACATGTATTTCTGGTATCTTTGTATTTTTGACAGTTTTGGCATCAATGATCAAATAATTATAGGTAACTGAAGTTAAAAAAATTGTTTTGTCACGGAACCTTAAGTGGATACCCCTGACCTTTCTCACCTGTACGTAGGTTCAATCCCTGACTGGACAATAAATATTAATATACTTTGCTGTACGAATTTGTCCAGGGATAATATTATTTGTATACAAACATAATAATCGTTCCTTTATCTCTAATGGGGTAGGCAGAGCGTAAACGACATAAACAAAGGTCGTACCGCCACGTCTGGCAAAGTTTTGAGGGTTATTTAAGATAGATTCGTAGGTATACTGCTGAAGTGACAGGTAAATTGTAAGAAACTGAAACCCTCGGATCCCTTAGCTGTTTTTTTCAGCATGCTCGGGAGGAAATGCAGCTGGCACGCGCCTTATTTTTCTCCTAGTCCAGCATGGCACAAACTATTTTTTTTATTTAAATAAAATAAAACTAAAATAACTATTTTTATTTTAGAATAATATTACCCACATCAATCAGAAAAAAAATCTGCTGACCAGGCGGTAAACCATAGAACTTGAATTAAAATAAAATTAAGCCGTACAATACTTCGGTCTATTTTCACAATTTGTTAATATTTTGATTGCAATTAAAGTGGTGGGTTGGGTAAATTGGTGGCCACCGCATTCTCGCCGCAGAAGTTTCGGTTCACATTTACCCGTGTATTCGGTCCATAACGCTATAACAGCACGGCCACTGTTTGATCATTTATTTTATTATCTGTCAAATGTAAATGGGTATATTTTGCCAAAACGGTTGGCCGAAAATCATCTGCGGAAAACATCGCGTTAATGTAAAAGTAAATGTACCATTTCGTAATCAACCTATCATTTATTATAAACTGAAAAACGACTACCTCCATCTCTAGTGGTCAGAGCCATAAGCTTACGATCCCGAGATCCTGGGTTCGATTTCCAGGGGACACAAAGTTAATACCTGTCAATTTATCACTTTGTGAGGTATTCCCCAGTTTGGTTAGGGCATTGCAGGCTAAATCACCTGATTGTCCGAAAAGAAAAATAATTCTTTGCTTCGGAGGGCACGTTAAGCCGTCGGTCCCAGTCGCTGTCTTTGAAAGTAGTCTTTACTCAAACCGTCAGAGGCCTTATAGCTATGCTACTAGGCTGTTTGAAAACTCTGACACCAGGATTCTTTAGGTCATTCTACTCGAGAATCCACTCGCTAAGAAGAAGAACTGAAAAGGAAAACTCATGTGTCTTGTTTAGTGTTAAAGTAGTATCTACTAGTAGCATAATAGTTCAGTGGTAATAAAGTTCTAGGTAGAGTCAGAGATGGAGAAAGCTGGCTTAAAAGCACTAGAATTTCCACACACTGACTTTATAAGACTTTTTTAAACATTTGATTCATCATAATGGGGTGCCTTTAAATTGAAGTTTGGATTTTTTTTTTTTTTTTTTTTTTTTTTTTTTGAATGGACCTGTTTGCAAAATACTACAAAGTGTATATAATGCGTCACCGGGCTAAGGCGGGGAGTTGCTACACGCAATCTACACCCTTAATGAAATGGCAACTGCCTAAGGGCGCCCACTAGGGCTCGAACCTCGGCTTATGGGGGTGCGCGGTTGCTGGAAGAGCTTGTGCAGAGTGTGGCTCGACTAATATTGGCAGCATTAATCGCAAGGGTAATTTGGTCATCGCCGTCGGTAAGGACATGCCTAGGCCTTCGTTTGTAACGAGTCGCAGGTTGGGGTTGAAGTTTGGAGTTTAGCATGTGGAAATCAGCGCAGTCTGGAGCCGCTCTTTTTAATTTCTCATGATAACGAAGCTTGGTCCAGTCCTTTATGTCATCTATCCATTTTATTATAGGTCAGCCTAGTGGTCTCTTGCCAGGAATTTTGCCTTCGAAGATCAATCTTATAAACTCAAACACTCGCTTAGTGGACTTAGTGACCAAGAGTATGCGATACACATGGGTGCACTCCCTATTCCTTCTATCTCTTGTTCTGATGGGACAGATTGACTGACACCACTAGAGTGAAATCATGTGCAGGACCGACTATTTACATACCCATCCGACAGTATGGATCATCTTACTTTTCGGACAATCAGGTGATCAGCCTGCATTATCCTAACCAAATTAGAAACAACAATACAAAGTCATTGTCTTCCGCCGGGAATCGAACCTGGGACCTCCGGGTCGAGGGCCCTTGGCTCAGACCGCTAGATCATGGAGGCAGAGCTTAAGGTAATAATTAGAATTGAAATGGGCTGTTTAAAACAAAGCTTTGAGCAACACGAGTAGACCTCTTTAAGTTGAAATGAACTTTAACTTAATTCCAAAATTAAAGCTTTTGTTTAGGCTTAAACATTGTTTAAGTTAGAGAACTTAGATAGACTTAAGACAAATTTAATTTCATCTTGACTAGCTAAAGTAGTAGTTTATCCTTTTACTGACAATGTTAATTAAATTTTCAAACTATTGTACAGATTATACTTTTAGAGCGTTTTAGATAGTTACCAATATCGCATTAAAATTGTAAAATCTAAATTAAACACTTATTTTAAATAAAAGTAGCCAGATATACGAGTTCTACAATCATTTAAAAAATATTTTGTAAAAATAAGCCAAGTTTTCCGGATTTTTTAATTGACTAGTCTTTTGCAAAATATGTATACATATATCTGATAAAATGTCCACAAATGTCTGAAACATTTTAGCCAGATAAGCGAATCTATGTCCCGCTGTATCTACAATCTACAAACAGACTAAAGAGAATCCAAAAACCTCATTGCGGTCCAAATAAATCAATCTACGAGTCTGCTCCCCGCTAACCCTTAATTATTTTTGCGCTCAACCATCTCAAAGAGCCGTTGGGCGTTATTCCACTATACACGGCACGGCAACGGCAACGGCACGATACCTCGGCACTGTTTATTCACTACGACGGATATATCGTCGCAGATACCGTCTGCCTAGTTCCACTCTGAGCGCACACGTGTATGCTGCTACGTACGTATACAAAACACTTGCAGTTTGACAGGCCGGCGACGATAATGGTGGGAATCACTGCCATGCTGTTACCGTGCCGGCAAGTGGAAAATTGTGCAATATAATTTAATTGATTTTCATACATCTTTATGTTTTCCATGATATCGTGCCGCTGCCGTTGTTGTGTACAAGGATCCGTTGAGCGAAAGAAAAATAAATTGAACAACCCTAATTTTTCCAGAATTCATTGAGGTCAACATTTGGTCGGGTAAATCAAAGGCTCGAATTTTGAGTTGTAAATTCGGAGTTAAGCAGGAGTTGAGCGAATGAGGTTCGGAGGCTAATCAAGTAATCCAACTGTTAAACACGCATGAAGGGATTTAGTCCTAATTTGTTTAAGGGCAGTCGACAAGTGGGCGTGGAACGTGGCATGACAGACACGGGTCTCCTGACATGTAACTAAATAATACTTCGGTCACGCATGCCGCGGCAGAAACGTGAAAATTGTAAAATGGTCAGAAAAGGTCGACCAGCACGTTTTTTAAAGATACTTGTTGAGCAGTTTAAAAGCATTGGTGGAAATACATTTTTACATACGTACATACATAAATAACGCCTTTATCCCTTACGGGGTAGGCAGAGCGTTTAACGCCTCTTAAAAGGCGCTTTCGCCTCGTCTGACAAAAATTGAGGGCAATTTTAGATCGTAATATGTATTGCTTTAGTGACAGGTTGTCAGCCCATCGCCTAAATTACAATACACTGTAACCCTCGAGTCCCTTTTGCTGACTTCAACAGCATGCCCGGGAGTAAGGGCAGCTGGAACATTCTATGTTTTTCTATCTCTCCCAGTCCAGCATGGAGGAAATAAAATACATTTTTAGCTGTATTAAAAAAAAATGATCCAATTTGTATGACTATGACATGTTATGAATGTGTTTGTATACCAACTTTCATATTTTCATCAATAAAAATGTACGCAATATTTATTAGAGCCAATAAGTGCGCCTTTGATTGACAAGGTGCCTTGATTAAAGAGATGTTGTTAAAAAGATTTACTAATTATTAAAGTATCTAATAAACAAAATAAACCATGAAGAGTAAAAAAAACATATTAAATTTGCATTATTCAAATGAGAGCTTGAAATGTTTTTGAAGCATTTTCGGTGTTAACTGTAATATTATGTATATTCTTTTACGATAGGTATAGGATTTCTTTTACTCATGCCACCAACGCTTCATGAATTTCGTTTTTTCACGTTTTCGCCCTCAATTCGTCGGCTTTATAACGTTTAATTCACCGTGCCTTTGAAGTCGGGATTTGATGAAGGTTCGTTTTCGTTATTTTTAATTTGTTTGAAAACGTGTTCGAGTTGAAATGCGACTTGGTCGGTCGCGTTCCTTTGATGTTTTAGCAGTATAGTAGCAGCAATACGAGTGCCTTCCAAGAAATTGTGCTTTTCTGAGATATTAAATTTGTGACGTGGTTTCTCTGATCATGTATTTTTGCTTCCATTAGTTCAATTAATATTTTCTTACTTCGTACTCTACGGGGCATCTATTTTTTTTATTTTATTATAATTTTCAGTGATGATGTGAAACAGACCTACTAATTAGGTATAATTGATACTCGAAAGATGTCTCAAAAGTTTCAAGATACTGAAACTGAAAATAACTGCTAGATAATGAAAGTTCAGAAGTCGAAAAATATACACAGCTTTCAAAAGCATTCTTGAGGGTTGAAGGAATTCAAGAAGGTGTATATTTGCATAATTTTAATTAAATTCAACCGTTGCTGCAATATAATAAGAAGGGCTCTTTTTGTGCGGTACAATTCGTTTCATTATAACGTCTGCTTAAAATTTGTAAATATATTTTACGCATTTTCGTTTTGTTTTCCATATTAAAATGTGAATATTCTTCCATACTGGACTGGGAGAGAAAGAAAAACATAGAATGTTCCAGTTGCCCTTCCTCCCGGGCATGCTGTAAAAGTCAGCAAAAGGGATTCGAGGGTTACAGTGTATTGTAATTTAGGCGATGGGCTGACAACCTGTCACTACAGCAATACACATTACAATCTAAAATTGCCCTCAATTTATGTCAGACGTGGCGAAAGCGCCTTTTAGGAGGCGTTTTACGCTCTGCCTACCCCGTAAGGGATAAAGGCGTGATTTTATGTATGTATGTATGTATGTTAAAATGTGAATTCACTTTACTAAGTATTCAGCAACAAAAAATCTGAAGTAATGTGCCCGAAATAATTACTGTTATAATTATTTTATTTAACTGCCTCTACGGTCTTATGACCTGAGCCTTGAGCACTTGATCCGTCATTGGTTCAATTCCCACGGAGGAAAATCTTTTATCACTCAGTGAAATATTCCGAAGTAAGGTTACTTCTATGCTGGACTGGGATCGAGAGAAAACATACAATGTGCCAGCTGCATTTTCTTCCGGGCATGCTGTGAAAACCAGCTTAGGGAAGGGTTTCTGTATATTGAAATTTTGGCGACAGGCTGACAACCTGTCACTACAGCAATATACCTACAAATCTATCTTAAACAACCCTCAAAACTGTGTCAGACCTTTATTTAGGTCGTTTACGCTCTACCTACCCCATTAGGGATAAAGGCGTGATTATATGTATGTAGGTCACGACAATGCAGGTTGATGCACCTGATTGTCTATCAAGAAAAATGGTTTGGTGCTTCAGAATGATTCAATCGTCGGATTGTCACCGTTACTTAAATTACATCTGAGCAAAAGCCTATTTTAGGCAAATTGAAAAACCTTAACACCAGGCTCATGGGTTTGTTCATTTGTCGACTCAACAACTGATTCGATAGAGAAACATTTTATTTGTTATGCCTATCTATCACACACATACTTGTTGCCGCTCGCGCACATGAACATTTATATTTTAATTAAGTACTTCATGTTTACTTTAATTATACTCTTTGGTTTAATTTAATCTAAATATGTTTATAAGTGTAATTTTAGGCATAATATAGGTATTGTGTTTAACTATTTACAGAGCGGAGCCCCCCATCACAAGTAACTGTTTTGCTTAAAAGGGGACTTTGAATATTATTAGAAATTTATATGTACCTGTTGAAGCAATAAATATTTTTTTATTTTTATTTATCTATATTGCCTTAAAATTGATACAGGCGTGATTGTAATATCAATGACAATCAAAGAGCAAACAAGATTTTTTTCCTAGACAATAATAGTTAGTTATTTAACCTGTATCCCTTTCAAATAATATGTATTAGTTTATTATATTGTTTAAGTATTAAGATAAACTTAGTATGCACTATCCCGCTTTCTGCTATGTATCCTAATACCCAAAGGTTGCCTGGTAAAAAGAAATTGCTGCATTAGCAATAAGGCCGCCTATATTGTACTGTTTTGTTCCTTATTTTTCTGCTGTATGTATTTGTATATCTTTGTGCAATAAAGTAATTTGTATTTTTTTTTATTATTATTATTTTTTATTTCTAAAAAATAATAAATCAAAAAACTACAAATAAAAAAGTCCCTCCAACGCATCAAATCATACTAGATATTACAATACAATACAAATCAATTTTGTACTGTATTGTAATATCTAGTATGTAGGCAAAGGCGGTAGCTCATTCATCCTTGACGTTCGTTACATCGTATCGGCTCGTTAGTGACGTCATCGGCTTTCGAGGTATTACGGCATTCATCAAGTTCTACACAGGTACATACATACATATAGTCACTTCTTTATCCGTAATGGAGTGGGCAGATCGTAAACGACCTAAACAAAGGTCGTTCCGCCACGTCTGACAAAGTTTTGACGGTTATTTTAGATAGTTTTGTAGGTAAATTTGTTGTAGTGATAGGTTCCAGGTGCCCATCGCCTAAATTACAATATACTGAAACCCTCGGATCACTTAGCAGGTTTTTACAGAATGCCCGGGAGGAAATGCAGCCGGCACATTCTATGTTTTTCTCTCGCTTCAAGTCCAGCATCAAGTTCTATGTAGGTAATATTAAAGATATAATACTTGGATTGTGTCCCTTAGTATGTACTTACTTAGTAAAATATAATTCGGTTTGTCGAAATACTATCTAAAAATAGTTGACATATTAGGAAAGTATTTCATTCTGTTGTTTGTGTAGGGTGTTATCATGGCATTAGTAAGTGTATGCGTTATCTATTTTATAAAAGTTTTGTTAATTTTTTTTTTATTTCATAGATCTAATAATAAATTTTAGTGCAGCAAACACACCAACTTCACTAACTTCATGTATGGTTACGTTCAACACGCTGTCAATGCTTTTTGTATTGCCTAAATTACACATGCATCACCTTACTGTACTGGTAGAGGGATGCGCCGTCGTAGAGTTCCTCGCTACGCGTGCGTAGTGCTTAAGCGTGTAGAGCGTAACCTTACGTAAAGTAAGTGCCGCCTGTGTGTTGCTGGTGTGCACTAGGTTCTCGATTATCTATGGTGGGTTTGAGCTATAACTAGTCTAGTTTTATCATAGTTGTGTTAGTTAAATGTCTTTTCTATCAAGAAGTCAAGAAGTCTATTAATATCAAGAAGAAAAAAGATTTGTTTTGATGCAACCAAACAGTTTTTTTATGCAAAAATATGGCAAAAGTCTAGCGTCATTAGATTTTTATTGCGCGTTATACCAAGTGTAAAGGACAGCGTGCCGCAAACCGATAGGGGTGGCTCAGTCAATGATACAGAACAACTTCCACCAGGATTTTTTTCAAGAAGTGAAAAAACAAATTAGCTTTTCTATACAAAATGTTCACCTCGATCCGACAATTTGTATGGAAAAGTCTTTATTTTTTCACTTCCTGGTGGAAGTTGTTCAGTGTGATTGACTGAGCAACCCCTATCAGTATCAAATATCTTCACATGTTTTTAGTAAATGTAGGTGTTATCTTCATTAGCTGCATCAGGCAAAGGCAGTTACTCGCACAGCGTTCACCACGTTTGTTACGAGCGACTTGCCTCGTTAGCTACGTCACGTTAACTTCAGCATCCACGACTGTTAATATCAGATTGAAAACTTACATTGAGAGTCTGTCAATGCTGGCAATTCTATGATTTCGTTAGTTTATTTTTAGCACTTATTTTGTAACTAGATTTATTTTAGCAAGATGATCATCAAGTCCAAATAATAAGACCCGCGGCCCAATGAAAAGTCAGAGATTTTAAACCATCTTTAGGTTTCAGACTTTGGTTTGTGTTGTCAAACGACTAGTGGACCATGTTATATAGGTAAGGCATGGCAAGATTCAGGTCATCTAAATCAGACGCTAGATTTTTCAGTGTCGATTAACCTAAAAAACATTTTGCACCTTGATTACATCTTGCTAGTAAATGTAGGTGTTTGCTTCATTAGCTGCAACAGGCAAAGGCAGTAACTCGCACAGCGTTCACCGCGTATGTTACGAGCGACTTGCCTCGTTAGCTACGTCACGTTAAGTTCAGCATCCACGACTGTCGATATCAGATTGAGGGGCTGTGAATGCATGTCTTTCTATAGTTTTGTAGGTTATATTTGACTTCTCATATAACGTCGAGTCGTTTTACGACCCAATAAACCCGAGTTTCTGAAATTCGAACGACTATTGGAGATAGCGACAACGGAACATATGACAGAGACCCAGGTCATTTATTTATAGAGCTAGGCCGTGGAAATAAATGACTAGATTTTCGTAGTACGATTTACCCACAAAATACTTACGTATTCCTAGGAAATGTAGGTGTTTGCTTCATTAGCTGGCTGCAACAGGCAAAGGCAGTAACTCGCACAGTGTTCACCGCGCTTGTTACGAGCGACTTGCCTCGTTAGCTACGTCACGTTAGGCGAATCGCATAAAGCAATCGTCTTCAAATCAATCTGCGCTGCGCAGACGTAAATTTATATACAAAATTGGCACGCATCCGCCTCGCCGCTTGCTATGTGCGATGCGCCTTAGTTCAGCATCCACGACTGTCGATATCGGATTGAGGGGTTGTCAGTGCTTGTATTTCTATGATTATAAGGGTTGATTTTCGAAATTCATCAAGATCAAACGATGTCGGGTTGAAGAAGTGAAACTTTGGTATCAATGTTTTTAAGTGCCTATGGCATAGCTTGTATCATGTACTCGTAATTATCATAGTTGGTATAGGAAAAAAGAATATATAACATTACATTACGTACTAATAAATTCGGTTTAAAAAATAAGCATTACACGTGAACATAGGAAAATATATATAGAAAAAACTTTAAGTAGAGTTCTAAAATTAGTCTATTCATCGATCACCATTAATTGCCAACACTTTATTATTCATATAAACAATTTTCTCACGCCTTCTATGAAATTATGGCAAATTACAATATCCGATACGAACAGAAATAATGACAGCTCTATGAGGCAAAAGGGCCAAATGACACGCCACGAAGAATATTCTCGTCAAAGACACAACATATTTTGACTCCGCTTTTCATTAAACTAAAACATTTGAGGGGTGAAGTGGAGATCCAAGAGAACAAATTAACTTTTTATGTTCAAATTAATTTAAAATAATAAGGCGTATATGATATATGGTCAGACGCCAATACTAAGCACTAGTTGTTCAAAAACTTGGTAAACTGGGTTGGCCGCTAACCCGGCAAAAGCCTCAACTAGGTTTGGGTCTGGTTTTCCTTCTGAGTTGCGAAGGTCAGATGGCAGTTGCTCTGTATAAAAAAACCAGTAAGTACCCTCGTTTAATTCCCTAGATAAGGTAGCCAACTCAGTGAGATACGGTATAAGGCTCGAATAAATAAGACAAAGAAAGTAATTACGTAGATCGTAGGTATCACTAACATCGCGAAGAATAAAAAAATATTAAAAATATTAAAGTAAATATTTCGCCGAGTGGCCGAACACTGTAGACCTAAATTTCATTGACCTGAGATGGCATAGGACACCCTGGACGCAAAATTGAAGTCTTATTTTTTTATATTTCTATGTAGATCATTTTTGATACATATTTATGCAGGCAGAGTCACCTGATTATCTGGATAAAAAAAGATTCCGAGCATCGGAGGGCACGTTAAGTCGTCGGTCCCGGTCGCTGTATTTGATAGTGGTCCTTATACAAACCATGTGAGGCCTATTGGCTGTGCTATCAGGCGGAATAAAAATCTAGTGGTCTTTACACAAACCATGTGAGGCCTATTGGCTGTGCTATCAGGCGAAATAAAAATCTAGTGGTCTTTACACAAACCATGTGAGGCCTATTGGCTGTGCTATCAGGCGGAATAAAAATCTAGTGGTCTTTACACAAACCATGTGAGGCCTATTGGCTGTGCTATCAGGCGAAATAAAAATCTAGTGGTCTTTACACAAACCATGTGAGGCCTATTGGCTGTGCTATCAGGCGGAATAAAAATCTAGTGGTCTTTACACAAACCATGTGAGGCCTATTGGCTGTGCTATCAGGCGAAATAAAAATCTAGTGGTCTTTACACAAACCATGTGAGGCCTATTGGCTGTGCTATCAGGCGGAATAAAATCTAGTGGTCTTTACACAAACCATGTGAGGCCTATTGGGTGTGCTATCAGGAGGAATAAAAAATCTAGTGGTCTTTACACAAACCATGGGAGGCCTATTGGCTGTTGCTATCAGGCGGAATAAAAATCTGACACCAGGGTTCATTGGGTCAATTGACTCGATATCTACACTACACAAGAAGAACTGCAAGCATTCGCCTGTAATGAGTATGCGCGCGCACGAATCAAGTATAAGCATAGACAAATGTTCGCAGTGAAGCCGCACCTATAACAGCTTCTACATATTTATTGGTCTTTGACTGCCGTCGTCGGATGACCGACTTATATGCCAATTGTGGGTAATTTAGACCGAGCTGTTGACCCCTTTTCTTTGAGCAGTAGGGAAATGAAGAAACAGCCCCTCGATCATCTTTGAAAGCTTTCTTCAAGAGATTTTAAGAGCAGCATCAACTGATGAGCCCTGTATTTCTTCGTGTAAAAAATATTTTAAATTTTCTTCTTATCGTGTCGATCGTCTTTGGCGTTAATATTATATTAATTTCGACCAGTACTCTGCCAAGCGTACTGCGACGTCAGCGGCGTTTTAAATTAAAATTTAATGATGATTTGTACTTTTACAAGAAATATATTTTGAAAATGAAAATTCGGATTAATTTGAATCAAATAAAAAATAGAATAATAAATCTATTAGTAGTTTTTATATTGTTTAATTTTTGCCTACAACGTTATCGCAACCAAATATATAGGTAGATCAACACAGAAACAAAAAACAATGCAAGCAAAGAACGAAACAAAAGACATTAAGACAGTCTTTTAGCAGGCAATCTTAAAAAACAAAAATACCTTCAAGTAGTGCCCGAGAACAAAGGTATTCGGAATTCAAACGTGAACGACAGTCGAGTCACGTGCTGTCATGCCGCCGGGACGCACTGGCCGGTTGCCGGTCTCGCCCACGTGAGACGGATTCGAAATTCGAACGCGATGATCGATGCCGCGCCAATCCTTTGCTGAATAATATCACGCTGATTCGAGTCATCATTCTTGTTATATTCAAATATGGAACTCGATGTACTGGCTGGTGATTATGTTAATAAGTAAACCAATAAAAAGAAAATTGTTAAATCGTCAATGTTTTAGATCGAATAATTTTACGATCAAGTTAACATTAAATAGCAACACATTTCGACGAAATTCTTGATTAGTTTTAAAGGTGATTTCAGGATAAATTTGTTGTTAAAGGTTCAGCTTGTTCAGTTGGTTTAATCTTTTCTTAGCCCTTCCAAATGGAATAGTAACAACCAAACATGATACAAACCTAATTGTTATATTTGACTTTTACTTTGTTTCTCAATAGATTATGTACCTAAAAGCAGCAAGTTTTTAATAAGATTACGTTTATTAATCTCCCAAAAATAATATTCCTGCTTTTAATAGAAATTATTCGGACGCCAATCTCAATTTCAAGCGCGTGTCTCGGTTCGTATCATTAACGTTTTGTAACAGCAGTTCCAAGCTAATTGTACTAATGATCCAAATTAATAATGAGGAAATAAATTATACTTACATGACCGTAATTAGATGTAGAGGCTTTGGGTAGCAGGTAGTTTTTATAATACTTTAGTTTCGAAAAAAAAATAGTTTTAGTTTAATATACACAACGATGGCTAATGTTGAAGGCTTCTCGCTGAGTTTCAAAATTAAATATGATACAGATATGATATATACATACATAAATATCATCAGGCCTTTTTCCCTAATGGGGTAGGCAGTGCGTAAACGACCTAAACAAAGGTCGTTCCGCCACATCTGACAAAGTTTTGAGGGTAATTTAAGATTGATTTGTATGTATGTTGCTGTAGTGACAGGTTGTCAGCCCATCGCCTAAATTACAATATACTGAAACTGTCGAATCTCTTAGCTGGTTTTACAACATGCCTGGGAGGAAATTCTGGTTGCATATTCTATGTTTTTCTCTCGCTCCCAGGCCAGCATGGAAACTTGACATGATTATAGTTTGGAAATGAGGGGTTGCGGCTACAGCCCAACAGCCGCCGCGACCTGAGTAGATCTATTGTAGATTTTTGTAGGACCTCATCCAGTCGGGTCCGTTTGAAAGATGTCACGATCAGTCTGCTAGAGACATGCAAATACCTGTAAGTAAGTAAGTAAAAGCACTATATTGTACAAAAAAAACAAGAAACACAAAATAAACTTAAATTAATGTGCACGAAAGCGATCTTATCTCTTCCAGACAACCTGTAGTAATATAAGAAGAAACCACTTAATAGCTGGTATAGATACCGAAGAACTGAAATTATATTAGATTCCAAGCAAATCCAAAAGTAAATATTCAAATAACAAAAATATGCCTTATAGTATATCTGCGAATACCTCTTAATGAATATGTTTTTACATTGTAACAATTGTTTATCTGCTATTTGTATTCCGAAAAAAATAAAATAAAATAAATCATATATAAAATACTTTAGATTAGCGTAAAGATTTAATTTAAGGCTACGGCTTTGTAGCGAGGACGCATAGCTTCAGTAAAAGTAGGGTACGGTAAATAGCTTACTTTTTAGTCCCATTTTGGTTCTAGCTTGTTACGAACGTACGTACTGTTTCTTTTTTATACTGTGGTTTGATATACTAGCAAAATTAAAAGTTATACCATTTTCTCGGCGCCAAACAGCGAGTCGGATTTGTGTAGTGTAAATACAACGTGCACTTAGTTTTAATAACTACCTGCAACGCAAAGCGCAAATGGGTTGAGCCGTGGGTGAACGCACGGAGTTTATTAACAAAAAAAACATATTTGCACAACGTTTAGCGTGTAAATGTAACGATTTTTATAGGAAATATATGAAAAAAGATTTTTTAATTGATTGAATGCCAATTGAAGTCTAACTTAAAAAAACACATAGCTGTGAGTGTTCCAATTAATTAGAAGTTAGGACAAATTGTAAAAATGACTTGATACAACCTACCTAAAGAAAGAACTAACAACCACTGTCCCTATGAAAGACCTATGTCCCTGACTTAAGTCTAAATACACTGTCTTCTAAGTTATAAAAACAACTCTCAATTACATCTTAGATCTAAATGTATTTTGAAATATATTTCTAATATTGTTATTTCTACGAAACTCTACATGAAAACACACATCTATTTCTGCGCTGTTGGCAATAAATTCAGCGCTATTTTCCGTTCCCCAACGAACCTTATACACCTGGAACGTGTCTATAACTGGATACATCTGGTTATATCAGGTTATGTCTGGATGGAAGCCACGATGACCGATTCGAGTGCTATCGAGTAATTCCTCCACGTATTTCGGACGTGAATCAGAAAATATCGCATGATGAAGAGCATGCCTTCGGTTTGTCTAGTTTTCCCTTTTGTAGTTTAGGAATTTAAAAATACTTTGAGGTAAAGGTATGATACTAATGAGTAGCCATTTTAATTTTGCGGTATATTGTCTTTCTAACTTCCGCTAAATTAACGTGTATTTAAATTTTAAGAGCTTCATTCTTCTTGGCATCTCGTACGTTACCTACTGATATTATTACGTATATTTTTTGAACTTTTAGTTATAATTTTTGCTAAATGAAACATTTTGTATATAAAAATTAATTCTTGTTTGAGTTAGAACCAGATATTCTTGTGAGTTTGCTTTACCCTCATTCTGCCTTAGTGTCACCTCTAGTTTCGAGTCAAGGTTAATCTAAAGGTAAATATATTCGAGGGTTAACCCTAAGGTTAAAGTTCTTATAAAATCTTAGGCCAGCTGAAATCACCTTGGTCGCGTGTTCGAAGTCGTTCTTCAGCCTTTCGATGCGGCGGCCTGCCCTTTTCAGGCGCCTACCCAACTACCCCCTACACTCGATATACATACGTAATAACAAAGTAATAAGCACTTTTGTTTTAGTATTCGTTTTGCCGATAGGTAAAAGGAGCTGCCCAAAACAGATACCAATTATTATTTGCCTCATGGAGATGCCTTGGCGGGTATTTTTTATATGTTTGTTTAGAAATTAAGTTACTTTTAAGTTCTTATGAATTGTATTATTTATATGTTTGTAGTTTTCTAAATAAATAAATGAAAAGTAATTATTCTGTAAGGGTTTTTGGCTTTATGAGATCAAATTTTACAGCTTGACTATTATAAGTTAGAGATTCGAATAATGTTGCAAAGCCTAAAAATAAAAAAGAAATGAAAGAAATAAAAAGTAATATCTAGTTTGCAGTATCCCCCCAAAAATGGGTGTTTTTTTCCTTACCGGCAAAAATAATTCATTTGTAAAAAAAAAATTTTTTCTTCTTTAATAGTGTTTGAATTATAACTTAACTAGCCAATAATTAAATCCGTAGGAACCACAACCTAACACGCACAAAAAAACATAAACTCTACAAAAATCTACCAAATCTTGTAAAAATCAAGTAGACATGGCAACACCAAGCAGGAAAGCGATACGCTGTAGCAAATACGTATTGTCTACGTCTCTGACCTAATTCGGGGTTTACGCTTCATGTTTGACTGTAGTAGGTTGGTTTTCAAAATTTGAATAATCAGCTTTAATGTTGCAAACTCCAGAGTGTAGCACAAAATTATGTTTATGAATTAGCTGAAGCAAATTAAGACCCGGATGAAGCTAATGGGTAAGTAAAGATGAATATATTTTAAAGCAAATAGAAGAAAGAGAAGACTGATACTTATAGCTGTCTAACAATATCTGGTACTTTACTTCTATCTAAATTTGTAATGTTCGTTTTTGAGTCGAATCCTATCCTGTGCCGTACCTACCTACAAAATTTAATCATCTCAATGTGGTTTTGACATACCTATTATCCCTAATAGGTATAAATATGATAGCAGTATAATCTCGAGAGCAATATAATCAAGGCAATTTAGAAATTTACTAGGTTATGAGTAATTGCCCTACTAAGGACTGGATACTGAAATTATTCGGGTAATTTCCCTTCCTAACATTTAGCGATAGGTATGATGCCAGTAAATTTATAAATTTAAACGGTTAATTTATAAATTTAAACGGTTAATTTATAAATTTAAACGGTTAATTTGTAATGTTTCATGGAAAGTTGACTAATCAAGATGTTAGAGGCTTTCTATTTTAGCTTTTTATTTCCGCATGACATATACATAGCCTACAGAATTATTTTTTGTTTCAGTACAAATGAATTGGTCGTAATACCTAATTGACTCAAATATGTTTCGTAAATGAATTGACATAGATTTAAACTTTATCCTAGTACTAATGTTATTGTTAAAGACTTTATCAAAATATAGAAATCTTAATCTATGTTATATTTACAAACGTATATCAATTGCTACTTACTACCTATACACTACATAATATAATGTTTTTGAAATCACCGTATTGGTAAATCCCTAAAGTTGTATTACTTTATGAGAAATTATGTGATAGTAATTGAAGCGGGTCATATGATAAAATTTATTAATGAGACAATTCCGTGTCGACTCCAACCCCCTAATAAAAGTTTGCTAAGCTTAGAACTGTAACTTTACAGATATGCGAATTTACTGTAATTTCCAAAACTTTGCCTTAAAATAAATACTAGAAACGAAAATACCGTTGATCCACCTAATTATACGACTAAGCAACGGATAACTGAGTGGAGGTCGCAAAATTAACATTTTTGAGAATTAATCCGTAAAACGGAACGTTAAAATAAAATTTATTACACCCTAGATAAAAAATAACTCGCTGCCGTAAGACACTCTTCTACGGTTCATAATAAAATAAGGAAGAAAGAAAGTGAAGAAAGGAATCCCCTGTGTAATACATTTATTCATTACGAAAGTAATTTAATGAAAAAGTCGGTCAAGTGCGGGCCGACTCGGTCGATCAGAGTTCCGAACAATTTTCATACTCGACTTGTCTCGACATTTGAAATTAATTAAATTTTCATTTATAAACCCATGTGCCGAGACTTTCAAACTTGTAATTAGGTTATTGTGTAAAATAAGGTTAATATTTTCATTGATCCAATAATTAGCTTATGAAAGGCCGGGAAGTTGGAGCTGTAAAATATTTTATTTTATTTCATTTCATTTTGTATTCCTGCGTGCCTTATGAATATTTAAACTTGAAAAGTTTGTACATATTTATACGATTTACCTTTATAATTGATTATTAATTTCCTGAATGAATTTAATTTATAAATTGGGAGCTTAAATTATGTTGTAGCAACATATAAATTAGAAAATTAATTTTGACGTGAATAACAAATCAGTCAATCTCTAATTACTTTCTCTAAGGTACATTCGTCAGAGCCTTGGTACGCGTATCTCAATTCGGAGGTCGTAGATTCGATATTTAATCATATTTTTTTGGTATGGAGCCTGCAAGCTGAATCATTTGATTTGTAAATAATGAAAAATTGTTCCGTTCTTCGGAGGGCACATTAATATTAATTCCTGTTGAAACAAGTATCATAGTTATAAATTAATGCTAACAAATGATATATCGACTCCCCCTACGTATAAGTGTGTATCTGAAAAACGTAAATTTTACAGGAGAGTGCTCTAAAGTTGTTGTCAATTTCAATCTTTCATAACGTTTCTGTTTAACAATTTACAGTCATGAAATTTGGCATTTAATCCTTGAGACACATATTTTTTTTAATAAATAATATTTTTTCCTTTAATAATCATTATTTTTGAAAATAATGCACATACATTTAGACATTTACAAATTATTTTTGTGTAAGCGGTAGATACATAGTTATATTTCGGATATTTTGCTAAAGGATCAGTGCAAGTGACATATACATAGTTACGCTTCGGATATTTTGCTAAAGAGTTGCGTGTAAGAGTAACATGCATATTTATGCATCTGAATAATAAAAACGAATATTAAGAACATGTGACAGATGCAGAGTTTTACTGCGGACATTGAATATGGTGCCATGAAACAAGGGTTATTTATGTTGTCTGAAAAATAAACTAATTAACTATTCCGCCTATAATCTGGTCTGTCTCAAGGTCGCTACGTAAACTTTTTCAAATACAATATAGATGTTCTATCATAATATGACGCGGTTTAAAACCACGTTTACGGAACCCTAAAAATTCTGAGCCTTCAAATAAAGTGACCCGCCTGACTCAACTGCGCGTTTAGGACGAGCATTTATCTCGCCGAGTTAATTAGTGCTTTTAGCTAGCTTCATGCATATTATACTTTTTCTATTTATATTTCTGGCATACACATTTTATTTGACTAAATTAAAATGAGGACTGATTTATTTTCGTAGCATTATTGCTACGCTTGCTACGCCGTAGTATAAAACCTACGGCGTAGTAGGGTACACTATTTGCTGGTTGAGTCTGAATGTATTCATCGTAACTATACAAAGGCATTATGTAGATAAGTATTTATAATATAGTGGTAATAATAGTTTTGTGCTAGATAGGGTTGTAAGAATTAGTCTCTGTACGAACCTACTCGAAATTATTATAATTTCTATGTATTTGCTTTATCTACGTCATACGGACGCTTATTTAGCAATATATGCAGTTTTACATGTAACAATACATTTTACATTAAGTGTATAATAAACGCTCTACGGAATCGGACCACATTACTTTTCTTTAACATTTCTGCTCCGTATACAAATACAGATTATCCTAACATCATAATTGAAGTTTATGCTGGACTGGGAGCGAGAGAAAAACACAGAATGCGCCAGCTGCATTTCCTCCCGGGCATGCTGCAAAAACCAGCTACGGGATTCGAGGGCTTATTGTATTGCGATGGCCTGATAACCTGTCACTATAGCGATACATATTTCAGTCTAAAATAGCCCTCAAAACTTGTTAGACGTGGCGGAACGACCTTTTCTTTGGTCGTTTACGCTCTGCCTACCCCATTCGGGATAAGGTGTGATTATATGTATTTATATATTGAAGTAAAGGATTCTGCTTCTTCAGTCTCAAAACATTCGTAAGAACAAAAAAATCTTGAATTCGATAATAAAAACCATGTGAACATCGTTTCTACGAATCAAATTTATTCAGACACACGTCGGAAGTTAAGACGAATCAAATGAAACAAGTCGAAATTCAATTGCGAGCGACAAAGGCCCGCTAAGTGTGCAATTGCCGCTCTGATGTTTCATTTTGATTCGAATGTGAATATTGGACTTGAATATTGCGTGAACGGGAACTTTGTACAGTCAGAGTAGAAATAGGATCCTAACATTTGAATCCAATTTCTTTGACAGAGAAAATATTTCAACTTCTTTAAAGAGTCTAAACGTACTAACCTAATCCTCTGTCTGGTTTATTTCAATACTCAAAACCTTATGTAGAAAATAATACTTAATATTTCCTTTCACATTTGCACACCTTTAGGCAGAGCGTAAACGACCTAAACAAAAGTCGTTCCGCCAAGTCTGACAAAGTTTTGAGAGCTATTTTAAGATTGACTTGTAGGTAGGTATATAGCTGTAGTAACAGGTTGTCAGCCTATCTAATAAATTACAATATACAGAAACCCTTAGGTAGTCTTTACAGCATGCCCGGGAGGGAATGCAGCTGGCACATTCTATGTTTTCCTCTCGCTCCCAGTCCAGCATGGAAGATGTCTTTTCTTTTAAAATGTTTTTCAATATTTATTATTGTGACATTTTTTTTAAAAATATGTTGAAAAATGATAGATCATCATATTGTCCATACGATCTGAACTGTAATTTCAAGCGTTCGTCAAAATGTAACATCGAAAGTGAGACTTACCACTTACGTAGATAGTGATAAGAATTTGAGTGAACTCTAATGATTCCGATTTGATGTGTCTATTTATAGATGAAGGTACAATGAGGGCCATTGTTTCCTTTTCAAAAAGTTACACTTCTACAACAAGGGCAATTAATAGAAGAGAATTAGGGAAATACGTGTTAGGATATATGATATTGTGACGAATAAAATGAAATTACGAAATTCCATTAAAAAAACATAATTCTGGTTTTTTTTTGTTTAATCCTATTCCGGCACAAAGGGAATTCATAGCTTTGTTTTCAAATTTTAGGGATGTGTTGACAAATAGCGCTACGTATATAATTCAATACAATAGATATTTAGTACATTGCTAGTAGTAGGTGTCTCGAACACTGAAATGGGTTTCTCAGTCATCGAAATTGAACAACGTTTACGAAATATTATCAGACTTAAACAGTTTTTGTTAGGCTGTTGACGTTCTGCCTTGTAAATCATTATTTTTCTGTTGGTCAACTCGGATAGCCTAGACAGTTGGCAGTACTTCTGCCTGCTACGTCGAGGATCCCGGGTTCGATTCCCGGCCAGGCAAATATTTCAATGATGAATTGAAATGGGTATAGTGTTCTATGTATATCCAAGGCAATACAGGGAATGTCAGTGGGGGTTAGATGTTTGATAGAGATTTTTTTACTCAATATATTTTTTCCTTATTGCAGTATCGACAGTTGACGTGGATGCAGTGCTGGGGCGGATTGCGTCACTGCCTTGTGACGTCACGCCCGATGCGATTGAAGATCGAGTGTACATGGTGCTCTGGTTCCGCAAGAGTGGAGGGAAGCCTATTTATAGGTAAGGAAATTTTGGTCCTCGTATTTCTTCAACCAACAAATCTAAAAATTACACAAAGGTTTCATATCGGGGGATTTGAAACGTATTTCGTCGGGTTTCCCTCTTGCCTTACACATCCCAGTATACTCGTATGAAGCGAAGCTAGTCCATGTCATATAGTCTGGATACGAGCCCTTATAGAATCTATTTCCTAGGCCTCCTACCAGTACTGGTGCCGCCGCTGCCTGACACCAGGGGAATGCTTATTTAGTGGCGGCATTGACTCGCTACGTCACAAGATGACTGATGATCTTGCCGCTGTTCGGTCGGGGGCTGCTTATTCGATATATTCGCAGCTAACCACCATATCTTGATAGCCGTTCCTCTATTCGCCACCTGTGGACCCCGTTAGTAACATACAGCTCAGCCCTAACCAATAATTGACTAAGTATCTTAAATTGACTGGCGAGCGTCCAGGATGCGGTCGCCTAGTAAAATCTGTTGCAAATCTTTCCGCTGCCCGCTGTAGATTAGATAGAGATAGAGACTAACCAGAAATATTGCTGCAGTTTTCATAACTGCAGTGCAGTCAAAGAAAAATGCAGCTGCTGTGAATGATTTGTTGATAATCTGCCTACCACCCAAGGAATACAAGCAATATGTTGTATATTCTATGTATGTATACAGGCAGATGGCGTCCGCATGTGGCGTAATTGAGTAAGTATCTTAAATTGTCTGGCGAGCGTCCAGGATGCGGTCACCATAATCTGTTGCAAATCTTTCCACTACCCGCTGTAGATACTAACCAAAAATATTGCTGCAGTTTTCATTACTGCAGACAGTCAAAATAAATGCAGCTGCTGTGAATGGTTTGTTGATAATCTGCCTACCTCCCAAGGAATACAAGCAATATTTTGTATATTCTATGTATGTATACAGGCAGATGGCGTCCGCATGTGGCGTAATTGAGTAAGTATCTTAAATTGTCTGGCGAGCGTCCAGGATGCGGTCACCATAATCTGTTGCAAATCTTTCCACTACCCGCTGTAGATACTAACCAAAAATATTGCTGCAGTTTTCATTACTGCAGACAGTCAAAATAAATGCAGCTGCTGTGAATGGTTTGTTGATAATCTGCCTACCTCCCAAGGAATACAAGCATTATTTGTAAATCCTATGTTTGTATAAAGACAGATGGCGTCAGCATGTGGCGTAATTCAGTAAGTATCTTAAATTGTCTGGCGAGCGTCCAGGATGCGGTCACCAGAATCTGTTGCAAATCTTTCCGCTGCCTGTTGTAGATACTAACCGGAAATATTGCTGCAGTTTTCATTACTGCAGTACAGTCCTCAAAAAATAAACTGTTTAATGTAAATTTATGTTGAATTCACTTGTACTTACCTAATTAAAAGGAGTTCGTAGGGTCATGCAGTAATATAATACGTATATACTAACTTACAAGTACGGTTGATTTAAAAAGAAGATACACGAAGTTGTTATATTCACTCAGTGATTTTTGTTCCCAGTTTACTCAAAACCATACATCCTGGTTCTCTTGATTGTCGGAGAAGTAGAAAGATTCTGTGCTTCTAAAGGCATGTTAATATATCAGTCTAAGTCACCGTCTTAAAAAGTTGTAGCTACATAAACCGATTCATATCTCATCTCAGCCTATTTAATATACGCAGTTTGAGAACTTCGATACCGAACGAAATAAAACGAACGAAAAACATATACCAAGAGCAATAATGTATTAATATACATTCAATCCCACACTGCACTTCAAACGCATGCTACGGAAAACAAATAATCTATTCAGCCGCCTAAGTCGGCAACTTGACTGAAGCGGCGGCAACACACACACAAAGAATATTCCGTCTACTTACGAAACATTTCAATTTCGATCCAAAGCTTCTGTCATGCGTCAAGGTGTACCTTATTATATGTGATAAAACCAAAGTAATGTAAAGATCGCCATATTTGTAACAAAATAATAGTTTACTATAGACCACAACCGCATAGAATCAAATCCGTGACCCTCGCATCGAGAGTACCTCGTGAATCAGATCACGAAACCAGAGGAAAGGAGGCAATAGACCAAATGGAAACCCATTATGGTTTAATATTGTTGTAGATAAGACAACTACGGCAAAGAGGTCTCATGATTAACTTACTTCTTCTTCTTCTTGCGGTGCTTCTTCATTACTGAAAGTTGGCCGTTCGCATACTTTCTTCTATCTCTCGCCTGCTGGAAAAGATCTTCGATCTTGGCGATGCCTGTCTACTCTTTTACGTTTGAGAGAGTACTTCCATGCTGGACTGGGAGCGAGAGAAAAACATAGTACGTGCCAGCTGCATTTCCTTCCGAGCTTGCTGTTAACAGTTAGTTTTCTGCCTCGATTAATTTACAGTTTCACAAAAAACTTATAAATAAATGTTTTATTAATATCAGAAATTATTTCAAATGCTAACTGAATTCTTTGTTTTTGCATTCAAGTGTTACTGCGGCATTTGCTATTGAATTCTGAGTAATTTTCAAAAAGAAAGGCAACATTAATATCTAATCAAACCATAATCAATAGCCATAACTTTTTTATATTCCTTTCCATTGTTTCTATGTTTCTTTCTGCAATGTTATCGAAGAAACATTACACGAGCACATGTTTGATTTTTGTTCTCATATTCTCTGAAATAGTTCTAAGTTATGACATGCTGGATAAAGAAGGTCACACAGGAGGGGGAAATAAAACAAGTCATGACAAGCTCGATTTAGAAGGTCACATTGGAGAGGGAAATGAAACAAGTCATGAGAAACTGGTTATAGAAGGTCACATAGTAGGGGGAAATTTGACGAAAATTGAACAATTCCCTCACCAGGTGGCGTTGTTCAATTTTCCAAGAGAAATGTTATATTGTGGTGCATCAGTGTTGAACCAAGCGATCATACTGACGGCAGCTCATTGTGTGATACCTGTACAAAAACGTAAGCGTAACTTTTACTTTTACATTATGGCTGGACATGAAAACCTACATAAAGTAAGTATTAACATACATACATATAATCACGCCGTTATCCCTAATGGGGTAGGCGGAGCATAAACGACCTAAACAAAGGTCGTTCCGCCACGTCTGACAAAGGGTTATTTAAGATATATTTGTAGGTATATTGCTGTAGTGACAAGTTGTCAGCCCATCGCCTAAATTACAATATACTGAAACCCTCGGATCCCTTAGCTGACTGTTACAGCATGCCCGGGAGGAAATGCAGCCCTCACATTCTATGTTTTTCTCTTGCTCCCAGTCCAACATAGAAGAGAGAAGTATTAACATGGAGTAATATAATACCGGGTGTAAGAGACAGAGCCCCACAAACTGATAGGGGTTGCTCAGACAACGAAATTTAAAAACTTTCACCAGGAAATTCTTTCAGGAGATGAAAAAAAAATAGACCTTCACATAAAAAATAGCCGCCTCGATCAGACAATTTGTGTGGAAAATCAAAGACATTTTTATAATTTTCTGAAAAAAAAACCTACTGTTAGTTGTTCAGGTTCGTTGACTGAGCAACCCTCATCAGATGGACGCTGTCCCTTACACCCCATATACTAACGTACAAGTATTTATATCGATCGAATCATTTATTTTTATTCCCTAGTTCATCATAATAATAATGACCAAAAGACATTCAAAATGAACGTTAATAATTTTAATTTAATATGCTTTTAATCAGATGGATATTCTTAGAAAAGTAGGAGCAGACTTCATACACGAAAATTACAATGATTTCACAGTTGAAAATGACATAGCGTTGATGATTTTGGAGGAAGATATTCCTTTTGGAGACAAAATAAAACGAGTCGTCATCAGTAGTAATTACCCTGAAGATGTAGCTGAGGCTGCAGTGGCTGGTTGGGGACGAATTACTGTAGGTAATCCTCTTTTATTTATTTTTAGTTCTTTTTATTAAAAAAAATATTCTTCCATGCTCGCCTCGGAGAAAACATAAAATGTGCCAGCTGCACTTCCTCCTAGGCAAGCTGTAAAAACCAGCTAAGGGACCCGAGCTTTTCAGTATATTGTAATTTAGGCGACGACCTGTCACTACAGCAATGTACCTACAAATCTATCCTTTATAACCCTCAAGACTTTGTCAGACGTGACGGAGCTACCTTTGTTTCGGTCGTTTACGTTCTGACTACCCCATTAGGGATAAAGGTGTGATTATATGCATGTATGGGTTTGCTATTGACTCTAGACACTAGGTCAGGGATGACCGTGACAGAGTCGACGATGGAGTGAGCTCATCCAGTAGATGCCTGTTATAGCACTGGCAATCTCACGCACCGACGGAACACAGCAAGCTGTTTGGCGCTGGACTCCGGTGAGAGGATGTTGATGAATGGTTGCCAGCAAAGCGTTTTTTTCTAATATACAAACGTTTTTCCTCACTCACTATTTCGAATGTGCCCCACATTTTTCAGTGTGCAAACGCACGCCTAGGTGATGTGCATGCAAACGTATTTACATGCACATCACCAAGGCGTGTGTATTGTACAAACTTGGTTTAGTAAATCTGTAGTTACGCATCCAAGACCGCGTGTGCGCGCAACTATGGCTCGTATTTATAAAGCGATCAGATCAAGATTTCAGTACAATGTGACAGGTCATATTGTACTGAAATGACATTTCTGATACGAACTCAGACTAGCTGTCTATCTCAAGTGCAGTTTACCAATACGGGCCATATAAATTTGTGGCTCAAACCAAAACGTGAAAAATAAGACGATGTGAATCTTTAGTGGAATAATTTTAACGTAAGAATGAACCCCACACTTGCACATAAATCATCATTTATATAAGAGCTTAGCTATTGTCGTTGAGTACATGAAGTGAACATCCTGCACTCCGCCTTCTCCTTGACTTCCTGGTGGTGACTTGACTATACTTTATTTTTTTCTTTTACTTGATCGATGTACCTAACTTATTCTTGACCTTACACTTCTTGTCCTTCCTTCTATCTTTCATTCAATAACTTGTCATTCCGTAAAAATACGTAATGCAAAATAGCATGATTGTGAAAATGATAAAAGGTTTTATTTGCTATTCATATATGCAATGTTTCATATTGTCACAGGTTCAAATTCACGAACTTTAACCTGCTGTCAGTCTCAAAAGATGATTAGATTATTAACAAGGGCCAAAAACTTGTTGAATTTTTAGCTGAGACATGAAATGCATCCAATAAATTGTATTAGCATGTTTTCTTTAGATTTTATCAATTTTCAATAAACTATTGCGTTTATATTTGTACACAGGATGGAAGTAGCATGAAATCAATAATACTAAAATATGCGATTTCAAAATTAATAACTTCAGTCGCATGTAAGCGACTGGGTTCGAGTTGGATGCCAGGGATGCTATGCGGTGTTGGTTACCATAACAGACCAGCCAAGTAAGTGTCAAAAATATATCATGTTTGTGATAGTATAGAACATTTTTCAATATCTAATGTTTCGGGATCACCCATATACATATGGGTACTTTGGTGTTCAAATAAAGAGAGACTAAGGCCAGCAACACACAAGCGTCACTTACTGCGCGCAAGATGCGCTCAACACGATGTCAATTTCTATTGCATTGCCTACAAACTCTACGTCGTCGGTGCATCCCTTTGCCAGTAAGCGAAAAACGTAACGTGACGCATGTGTGTTGTAGGCAATGCAAAAAGCATTGACAGCGTCTTGAGTGCTACCTTGCGCGCAGTAAGTGACGCCTGTGTGTTGCTGCACTTAGATGTCGTTGTATTGAGCTTATTTTCCGAAAATCAGTCGCGATTTGACTCGGGGATCAGTGTAGAGCTTTTGTATGAAAATCTATTAACGCGGTTTCCTCTTAACTTAGGTTATGGCAATCAATCAAACATTTCAACGATTTTGAAGGCCACAATTTATTAAAAATTCACCGCTTACTAATATGCTTCATTTTAGGGGAGATTCTGGAGGTGCGCTTGTGGCTTTTGGATACCATCAAATTGGCGTAGTGTCCTTCAGAAATCTAAATAATCCAGGAATAATGTACTTCACCAATGTAACCTATTACTACAATTGGATAGTAAATATGACAATGACAAAATGTGACTGGTTGGATACATCCTTCATCGTTGCTGTACCATAGACGAACGTCAAAGAAATATGAGCCTCGGAATATGACACACCAAAAATCGAGCATTGAAAGCAATTTATCACTCAATTTAATTTCTAAATAAAAAATAAATAAAAAAAAACCGTAACTTTAAAATAAATTGTTTTACTTTTAAATCGTATATTATTATCAATATCTAGTATGGTATAAATAATATTCAAAACATTTAAGAACAGAATTAAACACGAGTTTTTTACAACTTTAATGGCTTTCATTACTTACGACTAAATTCTCAAAAGTTAATTAAATTAGCCTTTACAGTTACTGTGATATGCAAAAGTTCTCGTAAAAAAATCAATTATTGCTACTTGAACCAATAAGTAACGTTTGACTTATCGGTTCAAATGACATACAGAAAATTATTGTTAGTTGTTCTTGGTGCAAATTTCTATGGGTTGAAAGTGTATGGAACCAAGATGGAAGGTTTTATTGGAAACTATACAAAGTTAGAACAGTTTCCCCATACAGTGGCTGTGATCACTTACCCCAAAGAAAGACAGTACTGCGGTGGTTCTGTTCTGAATCAGCGTATAATTTTGACAGCTGCCCATTGTTTACCAAGCAGTCCTCATTCCATGGTGTATATTTTTGCGGGAAGTGAAGATTTGTTTAATGTAAGTTTGAATTTCATCTATATCCTATATTTTTGATATTGATAGATAGCTGTATATCTTTATCTATTTGTATAGATAAACCATTTATTTGGAGTTCTTCTGTTAACGTCACATTGAAAATACCAATTTTGCTTAAGATAAATTCATTCTCAACCGACGCTCTTAAGTTTATGATGATAATGAAGTTAACTGAAACGAATGGCTATTTTTTACTCAAGAGTTTTATTATTTGATGTTCCTCGAATACCTTACATAAAATTATTTGATGCATTTTCTGCCTCCATTTATGTTGTTTAGCACTGAATAAGACGTTACTCAATTTCAGATGATGTTGGGTCGGAAAGCTCAACATCGCGTCCAGCATGAGCTCTACGATCGTGGCAGCGTAGTTTATGATGTAGCCCTTCTGCTTCTCAATAATATACTACCTCTGGGAAACATGTCAGCTTATGGAGGGCTTCTTAAAAATATACTCCCTCTTAGAAACCTATCAGCTAAGGGAGTGCTCGCTATGTCTCCAATGAGACGAGTAATAATAGAAAAGAACTACGAAAGAAATAAGAACACTGCAAAAGAAAGCGTCGAGGTAGCGGGGTGGGAACGTTTGAACGTACGTGAAAACTTATAATTATTTTTCTTTTAACTTAGCACCTGTCTGGAAAGTTTTATAATTTGTACTTATTCAAGTCTGCAATTAGAGACTCTATTGACACAGAACTTTATTCATTCGTTTAATAACTATATCGAAGAGCAGAGAACTATGTTGTGCAACGATGATACGTTTTTATTTTCGCAAAAAATCGTGAACGTTATTTTTACAAAAAAACATGAACGTATAGAAACAAAAAACTCGAGCAAAAAAGGAAAAAAGGGCTGCGAGCGGGACTTGAACATGACAATCTGCGCCACGGTTCTAGGTTACTGAATTTTTTGGTTCCTACTATCTACATCTCGTGTTTTCGAGAAAAATGACACTGAGTTTAAAATCCTACAAATTAAATAGAAAATCTTTTTCTCACTATATTTTTTTTTCACTAAAATATGACACCGAACAAATTTAACCATGATATTTCCACAGGCGTTAGACGCAAGAACAACATTCAAATTTGTTTCTCTAAAAGTAAATCCTGAAGAAGAATGCCTCCAAAATTACAAAGACGAAGATTGGATAGAAAAACCTAAAGGACTGTTATGTATTAGTGACCATGGGATGGATATTAATGGGATGTAAGTGATGGATGGTACACCTTTTAGTATTATAACCTTTTATGTACACCTTTTACGATTTAACAATACTATATACTGCCTCCGTGGTCTAGTGGTCAGAGCCATGGGCTCTCGATCCGAAGGGCTCGATTCCCAGGGGGGGAACAAAAAGTTGAAATTAGTTAATTTAAGCCGTCGGTCCCGGTCGCTGTCTTTGATAGGTTTGTTACACAAACCATGTCAGAAGCCTATTAGCTTTGCTATTAGGTGGTTTCAAAACTCTGACACCAGGGTTCATACGGTCGATCGACTCGATGCCCACATATAAATAAAAAACGTTAGAGTAGAGTGGCTAAATAGTTCACTAAGGAAGTTGACGAACCTACATTTATTCTAACCAACGTTTTCCTGGGCTAGCCCAGCACTAGTGCTGGGTTGTCCGATCTTCAGCATCTGCTAGAAATGGTAGGCAACAAAACACTAAAAAAACAATAGGTATTTATACATTTTATAGCAATAGTATTTAAAAAAATACTTGATAATAGTCAGACCTGATTCCTTACCGGGTTGGCAGATAGTCAGTCATCATCATCTCCCTAGCCTTATACCGCATCTAATGCGTCGGCTAACTACTCTAGGGGATTGAACTAGGGTACGGGTTTTACACAGAGCAACTGCCATCTGACCTTCGCAACTCAGACGGGAAACCAGACCCAATACTAGATCAGGTCAGAGTTGTCAAGCCGCCAATGCTTAGCACTGGCCTCTGACATGGCTTAGTGACTAATATCTACGTTATTAAACGATACGAACCAGGACCAACGGCTTAACGTACTTCCCGAAGCACGGAAAAAGCACTGTATAAACGTACTCGTACATATAAAATTCGAAAACCGAAAAACACATTGGTACGTGGTGGGATTCGAACCACAACCTCCCGCTCAGGAGGCAGCGGCCCTATCTACTACAACATCAGGCTCTCCGGCAGAGCGTCAATTCATACATACATACATTTATATGTATGTGCTAGCTGCATTTCGTCAAGGGCACAATGTAAAAACCACTTAGGGATCCGAGGGTTTCTGTATATTGCAATTTAGACGTTAGGCTGACAACCTGTCACTACAGCAAAACTTTCTTAAACTGGAAACTTTGTCAGACGTAGCGGAACGACCTTTGTTAAGGTCGTTTACGCTTTGCCTACCCCATAAGTGATTATTCAGGAGTTAAAAAAAGTTTTGCTGTAGTGACAGGTTGTCAGCCTATCGCCTAAATTGCAATATACAGAAACCCTCGGAGCACTTATCTGGTTTTTACAGCATGCCCGGGAGGAAATACAGTTTGGACATTCTATATTTCTCTGTCACTCCCGGTCCAGCATGGCAGAGCGTCATTGACTTCATTTTATATTTCACAGGATGAACTCTGGCGCGGCTCTTATGTCAAGGCGGTATTATCAAATAGGAATGGTATCCTTTATGCAATCGCCGAACCATTACTTTTACACTAATATGACGCATTATTACGACTGGATATTGACCACTGCAAACAAAATTTGGTGTAAAAAAGATAAGGACTTATAAAAATATTTAAATAGTACATGTGAAATAAAAAAGTAAAAAAATACAGTGGAAAGTATCATTGTGATAAAAAATTAAATTAAAAACCTTAATTTTAAATTAATGATCAATAAACATTTTCCTTCTATTGTTTTTTACTCTCGAAACCATCTTCTACCTAGATGACATATATGGCATACATATATTCATAAATATAATCACGGCTTTATACCTGGGGTAGGCAGAGCGTAAACGACCTAAACAAAGGTCGTTCCGCCACGACTGACAAAGTTTTAAGGGTTATTTAAGGATAGATTTGTAGGTATGTTGCTGTAGTGACAGGTTGTCAGTCCATCGCCTGAATTACAATATACGGAAACCCGCATTTATGCAGCATGCCCGGGAGGAAATGCACCTGGGACACTATGTTTTTCTCTCGCTCCCAGCCTAGCATGGAAGAATACATGACATAAATACCTATATATGGCATAATTTTTGCAAAATATATTATTCGGCCAAACTGTATAACATTGGCCGAATAATAATTATATATAAAATGAAACGTGTAAAAGTGTTTTATTAACAACATTATAAATATAGGGTTTCACTAAGTGCGTCAATCGCAACTATAAATTGATAATAATTTCTTCTTCTTTCGAGTGGGTATCGAGTCTATCGACCCAATGAATTAATGAATTGATAATAATAATGACTATTTAGATAAGTACCACATTTTTTTTCACATGTTAGGAAGTACCGAGGTTTCTTAAGGGGATCCCCGGTGCATGCCAGCGCCCTCATCAGTTAAAAAATCATTACTCACTTCTTCTGTCGAGTGGGTATCGAGTCTATGGACCCCTGGTGTCAGAGTTTTTAAACCGCCTTGTAGCACAACTATCAGGCCTCTGACATGGTTTTGTGTAACGACCACTATCAAAGACAGCGACCGGGACCGACGGCTTAACGTGCCCTCCGAAGCATGAAATCTTTTTCTTTTCGGACAATCAGGTGATTCAGCCTGCAATGTCCTACCCAAAGTGGGGAAAAATTCACAAAGTGATAAATTCTCAAATATCAACTTTGTGGTTTACCCCCTGGGAATCGAAACCAGGACCTCCGGATCGGGAGCCCATGGCACTAGCCACTAGACCACGGAGGCAGTTGAAATTACTCACTGAAAACGCAATTTATCGAAAATCCGGTAGATCCTTGGACGAGTCCAAGGGTAGATCAGATTGAATTATAGGTACTGAAGTTTATTTTAATATTTTAAATTTCATCCATACTGGATTGGGAGAGAAAGAAAAACATAGAATGTTCCAGTTGCCCTTCCTCCCGGGCATGCTGTAGAAGTCAGTTAAAGGGATTCGAGGGTTATAGTGTATTGTAGTTTAGGCGATGGGCTTACAACCTGTCACTACAGCAATACACATTACAATCTAAAATTGCCCTCAATTTATGTCAGACGTGGTGAAAGCGCCTTTTAGGAGGCGTTTTACGTTCTGCCTACCCCGTAAGGGATAAATGCGTGATTTTATGTATGTATGTAAGTTTATTTTAAACATTATACTATTAATAAAACACTTTTTACACTACTTCCACTATATATTATTTATTTAAGCGACCGGTTTATCATCAGGTGATGTAACGAAACCGGTTCCTTAAATAAATCATATCATTCATTCATTCATTCCTTCCTAGCCGTTTTTCGGCTTTGGCGACTGATCTATTCTTGTCTCCTTTCATGGGCTCTTATATGACTGGTGTAGCCCAGTTTGCTTGTGAACGTTCGGTGGCAGGTGGCGCACGTCAGGATGTTATTAACATAGTTATAGAGATATGTTCTACGTGGTCGAGTCTTAAGTTCATCCCTTTTTTTGTTGAGATTAACAGTTCTTGTTGTCTCAAAGACCATTGTACTCTCGCGCACCAATTTTCTCCACGAGTTTCGATTTTCCGAAAGTTGTTCCCATTTATCAACATCGATATTGCAGTTCTTCAAGTGACGCTTATGCACATCTTTGTAGCGAAGGAACTGGCCACCCCGCTTTCGCTTGCCTTCTACAAGTTCGGCATAAAGCAGCCGTTTGTCAAGACGTTGATCAGGCATACGTTTTACGTGGCCCGTCCATCGTAGCTGTTGTCTTACCAAGTAAGCCTCAATTCTGTCAATACTGCAGCGGCTTAACACTTCAGTATTTCGCACTTTGTCTTGCCATTTTACACTTAAAATATCTCGGAGGCAGCGAAGGTGGAATTTATCAAGAGTGCGAATGTGTTTTCGATACAGGCACCATGTTTCAGAACTGTAGAGTAATGCAGACATAACGACAGCGCGGTATACAGCAACTTTTGTGTGAAGTTTTAAGTCATGCGACCGAAACACGCGCTCGCGCAGTTTACCATATGAGGCGGAGGCGGCCGCAATTCGGCTATTGATTTCAGCATCCAGGTCGTTTAATGAGGTGACAAAACTACCCAGGTACTTGAATCTTTTTGAGTGTTTAAGATTCTGCCCGTCTAGATGTATGTTGACAGTTGCGTTTGAAGATTTGTCAGCAGTTACTACCTCTGTTTTGGTGACACTGATCTTTAACCCGTATTTACCGCAGGCGTCATGCAGGCCTGTCATCAGTCTTTGTAGACCGTCAGGGGTATCAGCAGCGAAGCAGAGATCATCGGCAAACATTATGGCAGATACTAAGTCATCTGTGACTTTACTCGATGCTCGCAGCCGGGCAAGGTTGAAAAGTTTGCCGTCAGTTCGAAACCGTATTCTAACTCCATCTTGAGTAGTATTAAGAGCTTCCTCTACAACGACGGCAAAATACAAGGCAAACAAGGTTGGTGCCAGCACACAGCCCTGCTTCACACCGCAGTTCACTGAGAAGTAGTTAGACTCTTCACTGTCCATTGACACGCAGCATGAAATTTCATCGTGAAGAAGGCGAATTAGTCTTACAAATTTGTCACTACAACCTAATTTTCGCAGGACCAACCAGAGGGCCTCTCGAGGAACACAATCAAACGCCTTTTCAAGATCGACAAAACAAAGGTACAGAGGACGATATTGCTCAATGCTTTTCTCTTGTAGTTGTCACTAGTGCCCCGATTTTGTCTAAATCCGAACTGCGATTCAGGGAGTAAATCCTCAGCTATGGGCGTTAGTCGGTTCAGAAGGACTCGAGCAAATACTTTACTCACTGTGCTGAGAAGCGAGATTCCACGATAGGAATTACAATCTAATCTGCTTCCCTTATTCTTATAGAGAACACATATCCTAGACTGTATGAAGCTACTTGGAACTATTTCACATTTCCAGATTTCGGTAAAAAGTTTCCATAGAGAGTCGTATACAGCAGGTCCACCATACTTTAGAAGTTCTGCAGGTAAGTTGTCAATACCAGCTGCTTTGTTATTTGTTTGCTGCTTCACGGCTTTGATCACCTCTTCAATGGTCGGAATTTCGTCTAGTTCTTTTTGCTGTTCAGCTGATGGCATGCTTTGGATATGGTCAATATCTGCTGAGCGATCGACATTCAGAAGATCGTTAAAATGCTCAGCCCATCGTTGCAGAACATCCCCTTTAGAAGAGAGTAACTTTGTACCATCCAACGTCTTTAACGGAACTCTTTTTGTTTGAGCTGTTCCAGTGATGTTCTTTAGCTCTGAGAAGAAGGCTCCTTGCTGCTGGGCATCTAAGAGGGTTTGCATTTTGTTTGCCTTTTCCAGCCACCACTCGTCTTTCAGTCGACGCGTTAATTTTCTAAGTTCGCAACTGCTGTTCTTTATTTCGCTCGAGTCATTGTTTCCGCTTCCAGAATTCTTGGCTTTTAATAATGTTCGATGCTTTTCAAGTGTTTTACGAAGCACTTCATCATTATCGTCGAACCAATCTTCACGCTTGCGTACTTTCTTACCCAAGCACGCTTGTGCAGTTGCGTTTAGCTTTTCAACGAGGGTCTTACAATCGCGCTCTACATCGTTCGTCCATTCACACGAGTTTAAGGTACCAGTGGCGGATGAAACAAATTTGTCTCTTACTTCCGCGTCCTGCAACAGCTTTAGATTTAATGATGCCGCTTTTATCTGTTTCGTGCGCTTAGGTTGGCGAAGGCGAAGAGAAATCTTTGTCACGATGAGCCTGTGATCAGTCCAACAATTCGCTGCGCGCATTACTCTTGTGATGTGTACTTGAGAGATATCTCTGCGTCTTACAATAGCATAATCAATAAGATGCCAATGCTTCGATCTCTGGTGCATCCAGGTTGCTTTGTACTTAGTTGGCAGTCGAAACCACGTGTTGGTCACGGTTAGGTCAAACTGGGCACAGAAACTCAAAAGCATCTGACCATTGGAGTTCATATTGCCAATTCCATGACGACCAAGCACTTCCGGCCATGCCTCGTGGTCACTGCCCACACGCGCATTCATGTCTCCCAACAAAAGTATTTGTTCACGCTGAGGAATGCGACCAAGCACGTTTCTCAAGTCTTCATAGAAAGCCTCTTTAGTTTCGTCGTCGTTAGTCATTGTTGGCGCGTACGCGCTTATTATCGTAACGTAGTTGTTGTTAACCAAGTGAAGACGCAGCGTCAGTATTCGATCCGAGATATAAATTGGATATTCTGCTAAGTCCTTCACAATTGCCGTCTTGATGGCGAGTCCCACTCCTGATATTCTTGGTTCCGAGATTTCCTTGCCCTTCCAGAAAAAAGTATAACCGGCGCCATGTTCCGTGAGCTCTCCTTCATCGGGAAGTCGAGTCTCGCTAAGTGCGGCTATGTCAACTCCATATCTTGCTAACTCCCTCGCGACAACGGCCGTCTTTCTTTCCGGGCAGATATTTCCCTCTCTATCTTGCAAAGTTCGAACGTTCCACGCTCCAAATATCATCTTCGTTTTGATTACTTTTTTGCCACCGTAATGAGATGGGATACCCAGGCAGCTACGGTTACTACCTCCCTTTTTTTCGGGGCAAACGTTTTCTTAGGGCACCTTTTCTAGCCCCGTCCCCGGCTGGGCGGGGGGAGCAGTGTCTCCCTAAACAGGGCTGCTCCGTCACACAGAGTGCTGCCCAACCCACACTGTCACCCCAATGCAGCGTAGGAACGACCACTCTCCCTATGTCGCCCGTGTGCAAACCTCAGACAAAGCCAAGCGCGTATCTTCGCCGGACCTTTCTACCTTGGTCCATCGCCACGGGTCTTGGTGGTATCGGAGTCCATTCTTCATAAACCAGTCAATTACGCGTGATATATTTTAGTGCACAGATGATTGCGTGGACATACATGCACTCTCTCCTCCTTGCCCTCCTGTATCCGATGGAACGGAAAGCCGCTACGATCAGAGGAGGGTTCAGTCGCAGTATCTGGCCGACAGCTGCTTTCGTCCTCTGCTGTCGCCCTAAGCCTTCAACAAGGCCTTGCCAGCTCGCCGCATCCGCCAAAATCCGTCACTTATTAGCTTGGTTTGCCTTCTGTACCGAGCTAGTCTTCATGCACTATGCGGGAGGTGTCCGCAGAAAAACCCGTCCACCAAAGTATGCGGGCCCCCTCAACCGGGTTTGGCCCACGAGCCGACGTGGTTTACCGGGGTGTGGCCGCTGCGTGCACAACAACTACTGGGAGCCACCGGTGAGAGTTTGTGTGACGCCTGTGGACCAGTATGGTGCGTCACCTCACATTAAGGCCGGCTGACGACACCTGAAAGGTACTACCACTAGACGCCCCACTACACCCCAAATCATATATTGTGGAACTAGTGTAAAAAGTGTTTTCTTAATAGTATACTATTGAGTTCCATCAAGAAATAACAACACGAAGTGTAACATATTTAACCATTCATCTCCCCAGCCTTATCCCGTATCTCACGGGGTCGGCTTCCTAATCTAGGGGATTGAACGAGGGCACTGGTTTTTACACAGAGCGACTGCCATCTGACCTCCGCAACCCAGAAGGGAAACCAGACTCAATCCTAGATTAGGTCAGAGTTTTAAAGCCGCCAATGCTTAGCACTGGCCTCTGATATGGCTTAACGACTAATATCTACGGTATTAAACGATATTAACCGGGACCAACGGCTTAACGTGCCTTCCGAAGCACGGAAAAAGCACCGAATAAACGTACATATGAAATTCGAAAACCGAAAAATACATTGGTACGTGGTGGGATTCGAACCACGACGGCTCAGGAGGCAGCGGCCCTATCCACTACACCGTCGGGCTCTAACATACTTAACCATTATACATTAATAATTCAGGGCCCACTGCAGCCACAGATAGCAAAACTGCTTAAAGTGAAAGTATTTCGATTTTTTTCTAACAGTAACTCCAACGAACTATTAGTTGGTACTCTATGAGGTTCTTAATGACCTTCAATGCTTTAACCTCAATCTTATCTACCGGATTTTCGATTGATTGTGTTTTCAGTGAATTATGATTTTTTGACTGATGAGGGTGCCACTTAGCCCAGGGGAGCCCCTTAAGCCGAATCGATACAGGATCCAAAATGGTGGATCGTGATTTAGCTAACGAACAGCCGACGTCTTAAGTTTAAGGTGATGTCTTAAGTGTGTTTCGTTGTAGGTGTTTCAAAGCCTTAATTGGATCAACGGCTTCTGCCGATCCGTTTACGGAGCGACGGTTCATTACACTCTTAACAGTATTAATACAACAAGTACAGGAAGTCTTGGAATATACATGGTTTGTTTTCTAAGTAAATAAGGAAATCACATTTTAAAATTAGTCTTCTATGCTGGACAGAGAGGGAGAGAAAAACATAGAATGTGACGGCTGCATTTCTTACCGGGCATGCTGTAAAACCAGCTAAGGGACCCGAGGGTTTCAGTATATTTTAATTTTGGCAACCTGTCACTACAGCAATATACCTACAAATCTATCTTAAATAACCCTGAAAATTTTGTCAGACGTGGCGGAACGACCTTTGTTTAGGTAGTTTACGGTCTGCCTACCCCATTAGGGCTAAAGGCGTGATTATACATACGTACGTACATTTTAATACTACTTATATTTATACCTCTCAATAAAAATGGAACGATGACCTGGAACAAGGATCGCAAAAGCTAGAAATTTAAAAGGTGTAAGGGCAGCAACACACATGCGTCACTTACAGCGCGCAAGGTTGCGCTCAACACTCTGTCAATGGTTTTTGCATTGCCTGTAGCAATAAGCTCTACGTCGGCGCATCTGTCTGCCAGTACGCGCGCGTAAAGCGCAAGGTGACGCATGTGTGTTGTAGGCAATGCAAAAAGCATTGACATCGTGTTGAGCGCAACCTTGTGCGCAGTAAGTGACGCCTGTGTGTAGCTGTCCTAAGCGACAGCCGCTATTTCCCGCAAACTGTTGCTTAATCAAAGAACGAACTTTCGCGAAGTATCTTTTCGAATAGAATGATAATAATTTAACGTAAATTATTGTACTCATCTTTAATTTTTTCATTACACAGGATAAAAAAAATAAGCAAATCTATAAATTGGCAATAACACCTCCTATTTCATACATATTTGATCGAAACAGCTACCTCAATCACACTCATATTTGCATGAAATCAATGTGTCTGGTTGGTTTATAAGCAAACATTTTTAACTGTGAAAGCGACGGTTGGTCGCAAACGACGTATTCGCGTGCAAATATTTGTCAACTGTGAACCAGCCACTAGCTACTTAGGACAAGGTCGACGAAGAAAATAATTTCAGTACAAGTTTTTTATATCTTCTTTATATCGTGTAGATTTCGTGTCGATCGACCCGATGAACTCTGGTGTCAGAGTTTTAAAAGTTTTTTTTTAAAGATTATCTTGTTTTGGATATCAAAGGCAACAATATTTTTGCTTCATTCATTTTTTTGCATGATTCAGCCTGCATTTTACTCACCAAACGGGAAAAAAATCACAAACTGATAAATTAACATATCAACTTTTGTCCGCTGGAAATTGAACCCAGGACCTCCGGATCGGGCTCCATGGCTCAGACCACTAGACTAGGCAGGCAGTTAACTTAAGTTAGTTTTAACTATGAAGCAGCCTAGTTAACCGGGGCAAGGCCAAAAAAATATATCTGTACGTGTTTTATTTTTATATGAATGCACAACGAAGGTATTTTTAGCTGCGTGACGCGTAAAATTAGGGGATAGGGTAGTAGTAACGTTGCTGTTTTGTTTTGGTCTGTTTTTGTGCGTAGTATCCAAGTTGACTATATATTTTAGTGTCACATAAATTGGATCACTATACGATAGTTTTTGACTGCATTGTTTAATGTAACCTAAGCATGCCTGGATAGGATAGGTAAGTAAGTATGATAAAATGAAAACATAAAGTATGTAGGTAAATAGAAGTAAGTATAGTATGCTCATCAAATGTAAGAGAGTAGTAATGTAATTTCATATGTACGTTTATTCGGCGCTTTTTCCGTGCTTCGGAAGGCACGATAAGCCGTTGGTCCCGGTTAATATCGTTTAATATCGTAGATATTAGTCGTTAAGCCATTTCATAGGCCATTGGCGGCTTGGAAACTCTGACCTAATAGGATTGGGTCTGGTTTTTCTGGGTTGCAGAGGTCAGATGGCAGTCGCTCTGTGTAAAAACCAGTACTCTCGTTCAATCCCCTAAATTAGGTAGCCGACCCCGTAAGATACGGGATAAGGCTAGGGAGATGATGATGCTCATCAAATGTAAATGCAATAACTACCTACTAAACATTTTCCATCATCCCAGACATCTTCGCAGTTGAGAGTTTATGATGTACCCTGTAAATATAATTTAAAGCGAAGCCAAAAAAGCGAGATGTTTTCTTTCACCCAGTCTAGCGATAAATTTGAACCATTGACTGTGTAGTCTGTTTACTGAGCCAACGATTACGCGAAATTGCAATTATAAGTATCTCGAACGCAATAAAGGGGGGCGGAATGAACGTTTGTGGGGATAATGCCGTCATAAAAACCGTGCTTAAATTGTTAAATTTACCTGAGAACAGCAGGGTGTGCAATCAAACCATCCCTCTCAAAGCTTCTTGCTGTATAAATTAGGACGGAGGTCGGAAAATTGAGAAAATGTAGCCCGTCCGGAAATTGAAAAACTTCCCGGAGTCGTTTGTTCTTTTTTTTGTCTAGAATTTGACAGTTTTTTGGGATAATGAATTTAGTAACGGTTGGTAACGGTGCACCTCGAAATTTGCTCGCGATTATTAATTCTAGCCTGGATGTGTCATACTATATAATAGGTCACTTCCGCGCGAAATTATCGTAACAGTATTTTGGCATTAAACAATCCGTTCTCTAGTGGACAGAGCATGGGCTTACAATATGTAGGTCCTGGGTTTGATTCCCAGGGGGGGTTGTGCACAAAGTTGATATTTGTCAATTTATAAATATGTCAGGTTTTTTCCCCAGTTTGGTTAGGACATTGCAGGCTGAATCACCTGATTGTCCGAAAAAAAAAGGGGTCCGTGCTTTGGTGGGCACGTTAAGCTGTCGGTCCCGGTCGCTGTCTTTGATAGTGGTCGTTACTCAAAACCATGTCAGAGACCTAATGGCTGTGCCTAGTGGCGGTTTGAAAACTCTAACACCAGGGTTTATCGGGTCGTTCAACTGGAGAATCCACTCGCTAAGAAGATTTAATAAAAGCATGAAACTAAAATGAAAATAAAACTAAGACATGATTTATTTGTTCACAGTTTCGACGTCCGCGGCCGCCCATTCACAAAAGCTCTGCAATGGTCGGACCCTAGCGCGTTTGGACCGCGGGCCTACTTCGCAACTGTTGCCCGCCCCGCCTCACTAACGCTCAGCTCAGTTCAGCTGGATGACGAAGGAGTTTATCGATGTCGAGTCGACTTCAAGAACTCACCAACAAGGAATTTCCAAATTCGATTAACTGTAATAGGTGAGTGTCTCTTAGGCTCGTAATTATAAACGACACTTGAGACTGAGAGCTAGTTTGAGTCCGTTTGTGATGGTCTAGCGAGCCTACTTCGCAACTGTTGCCCGCTCCGCCTCACTAACGCTCAGCTCAGTTCGGCTGGATGACGAAGGAGTTTATCGATGTCGAGTCGACTTCAAGAACTCACCAACAAGGAATTTTCAAATTCGATTAACTGTAATAGGTGAGTGTCTCTTAGGCTCGTAATTATAAACGACACTTGAGACTGAGAGCTAGTTTGAGTCCGTTTGTGATGGTCTAGCGAGCCTACTTCGCAACTATTGCCCGCTCCGCCCCACTCACGGTCAGCTCAGTTCAGCTGGACGACGAAGGAGTTTATTGATGTCGAGTCGACTTCAAGAACTCACCAACAAGGAATTTTCAGATTCGATTAACTGTAATAGGTAAGTGTCTCTTAGACAAAGATTCTGATTTCATCATCATCATCATAAATTTAAGAGATTTGCACTTGTCGGTGGAGTAATTTCCAGCTTTCTCGGGATTCAGATATAGGTAAAGCATTTTGCACGCTTATGACAGACTTCTGATGGTCTTGCGAGTCTACTTTGCAATTAATTCATGCCCCTCACTCACGCTCAGCTCAGTTCAACTTGGTGATGAAGGTCTACCGGTGTCGAGTTGACTTTAAGAACTCACCAACAAGGAATATCCAGATTCGATTAACTGTTATAGGTAGATATGTGCCAATATAAATTGACTACATTAAAGTCTACCAAGACAAAAGGTACTTATCTAATAAGTATAAGTTTTCTCATGCTTACTATCATTGCCAAAGGTAAGTTTACGATAAAATAGTACCCACACCTTAGACTAAGATATATTATTACGCTGATATCAATACTTTTTGTACATACAAACATATAATCACGCCTTTATCCCTAATAGGGTAGGAAGAGCGTAAATGACCCGAAGAAAGGTCGTTCCGCCACGTCTGACAAAGTTTCAAGGGTTATTTAAGACAGATTTGTAGGTATATTGCTGTGGTGACAGGTTGTCAGCCCATCGCCTAATGTGCAATGTACAGAAACACTCGCGGATCCCTTCCCCGGGAAGAAATGCAGCTGGCATATTTAAAGTTTTTCTATCGCTCCCAGTCAATGAGTCCATAATTATAGAAACCCAATAATAACAAATTGAATCAACTAGGTAATCAATTTCCCAAATAGTCTGTTGTATAATATCTATTTGGTCGAATAATCAGCTCAAAATAATTACTTCCTTTGAGCTCGTCCTTACTTTGTCACGGGAGAGTGGTTATGACCAAACAACATTGGTAAAATGGCGGACATACGTCAAGGTGATTCCTGACGGCAAATGGTTTATTTTAAGAGCTTATTTCTTCTAAACGAAATATTGGAAAATCCTTAAAAAAATAGAATAAATTCTAAGAAATTAGTTCCTGGCCTGCAATTGTACATTTAAAAATATTTTAGTTCATAAATAATTATGCTAAAAAACAGGAAGTAAAGCTGTATTTATTAGTAAATTTGATATTCCTTCTAAACTAATAAGAGCGCTTCCACGATGGTGAATGTTTTATTATTATTTATTAAGAATTTTACAAAGGAATTTTATACAAGAAAACATTCATATTAAAGTGTCTCAAAAACCTTAAAAATTAGGTTTATCCTTACACTTAACATTCAACGTCGGCACTCGGCAACACTAGATTCTCAAACAAAAGATAGAAAATATTAAATAAACAAGTCCAAAGGGCGATCCGGTCGGACACACACGGGTTGATTCCGTAATGAGTAATAATTATTTATGTTTTATTTAGGTTCGTAATAAAGTATTCCTTTTAAATATTTTTAATATTTTTTTTATGTTGTTCTGTATTGTTAACTTTTTCTTCTTCTTCAGTTTGCGGGACGCTGTCCCTTACACCCGGTAGAAAATTACAATCTCAACTATGCATGTTCTATTTCTAGATTAAGAACAGTAAATATAAATTATTTTTTAGGGTAATGTGAGGTACCTAAAAGAAAATTTCCAAAAGCTTTAATAACATTCTCATATTCACTTTAACACTCATTATTTTAAACCTGGATTATATTCTGTAAATCCTATCTACGGCTGAAAAAGTAAGTTAATACCTTTTTGAATACATTACTTTTTTACTCGGCTAATGAAGCTGAAAGCCTGGAAACAGGGTTGTAATTTTTTTAACTAGAAATTAGTGTTTTTATTAAATTTCATAAGGTGTACCATATACGTCAGTTGCATAACGATATCTTTAATATTTTCACTTCTTCTTCTAGTGGGTATCGAGTCTATCGACCCGATGAACCCTGGTGTCAGAGTTTTTAAACCGCCTAGTAGCACAACTATCAGGCCTCTGACATAGTTTGAGTAACGACCACTATCTTAGACAGCGACCGGGACCGACGGCTTAACGTGCCCTAGGAAGTACGAAATCTTTTTCGGACAATCAGGTGATTCAGCCTGCAATGTCCTAACCAAACTGGGGAAAAATTCACAAAGTGATAAATTCTCAAATATCAACTTTGTGTTTCCCCCTTGGGAATCGAACCCAGGACCTCCGGATCAGGAGTCCATGGCACTAGCCACTAGACCACGGAGGCAGTTAAAAGTTAATATTTTCACTGAAATTTCATAATCTTATTCGTGAATAATTTAGGAAAACCTTTATTTTACTATGTTTCTTGCTTGCGGAATTAATTCCGGACATAATAATCAAGAAAACAAGTCCTTATTTATAGTAATTCTAGGTTGTTGTTTGCAATTTCTACGGTGGGCTCACAACCTGTCTCTAAACGTGTATGTATACGATTGTTTGTGAAATAATCTTCAATATTAATTTATTTGTTGAGGTTCATCTACCTCTACCCTATCAATTTATTCCTACCATGGGCAAATGAAACGAGTGCAAGTGGGTTCGTGTGCATATGCTACATAACCAAAGTCAAATAATAACCCATAATTTATACATACTTACATTCAACTCTATGCTGGACTGGGAGAGATAGAAATACATAAAATATGCCAGCTGCATCACCTCCCGGGCACACTGTAAAAATCAGTTCAGGGATTTTAGGGTTTCAGTAATGTAATTTATTCGATGGGCTGACAACCTGTCACTAAAGCAACATACAGATCTATCTGGAATAACCCTCAAAAGTTGTCAGACGTAGCGGAACGACCTTTATTTAAGTCGATTACGCTCTGCCTACCCTATTAGGGGTAAGGGCGTGATTATATGTATGTATACTTACATACCATCATGCCTGTATCACGTATAGTATATATAAACAAGATTGCCAACTATTTTTTAAAAAAAAACATGATCCACAGCAATTAAACCAAAAGCCTGCAATTTGAGTGAAAGTTTTTATCTGAATATGAAAATTTTATGAGACAGCGACAGGGGAATCAATTTAGTCATTGCGGGAACCCGGCAGCCGGGTAATGACATCGCACAGACATTTTAATTATGAACTGTCGAGTCGGGATTCAGAGAGCTTAGAGGACGGAATGGTAATGACGCTCTATTGGAGACAGAAAGAAGAAAATTTTGTCATCTAAAAGTATATTAAAACTGCCCAAATGCCTAAAGAAAGCTTTAAGTAAGGCTAGAAAGATTGGATGATATTTTATTCTGATCATTTGGCAACGTGAAATTAAATGAAATTCTCGATGAACGCTTAGAGAAAAACAAAAGAAGTCAATGTTCATTTACACTGATAAACTAAGTTTTTACTGAAAGCAAGAGAATACTGTCTCCTATAAGAATACCGATTCTCTCCGCCATTGCTCCATCCCAGCCGATAAAAACGCTTCCACGATGACACAGATAAAATCTGCCGGAGACAGGTTGATTTTAAAGGAAATTAGATCTGAATAGTTCAAAACGGTAGACGTTATCTCGGGATAGGAAGATTTTTTTAAATTACTTCAGTGGCTTGGCTACTGCGTTTGAACAAGATTTCTTCGTTATCTGATTTCAATCTACGATTTCTTTAAATGTGCCTTCACATCTGTTCATATATTGTGTAAATCATTGTCGAACAAGGTGACTCCGTGCTTCTGAAGCATCTAAGTGCAGCAACACACAGGCTTCACTTACTGCGCGCAAGGTTGCGCTAAACACGCTGTTAATGCTTTTTGCATTATCTACAACACTCATACGTCACCCTACGCTCTACTCGCGCGTACTGGCAGAATGTTGCGCCGACGTAGAGTTCATCGCTACGCACACGTAGCGCGTAAGGTGCCAAGTGTGTGTTGTAGGCAATGCAAAAAGCATTGACAGCGTGTTGAGCAGAACCTTGCGCGCAGTAAGTGACGCCTGTGTATTGCTGCCCTTATGCACTTTTTTACATTTCCTGTTTTTTTGTTCTGTTTGGTTGATTGAACAACACGTCTTATCAATTCGCACATTGATTGATCAAAATGATGCTAGCAAACAGATGATAATGAGTGCTGTTTATATATGTCAATTACAAAATGTCACAATAAATTAAAATCACAACGTCAAACTTAAAAACTAAACTTTACTAGCTTGCTGTTTTGGTAACACTGCTTTAGTGGTAGTCACGTATAGTTGCAATACGAACGAAATATAGGCAATGAATAACACAGGTTCTCTTCCACTCCTGTTTTCCCGGTAATTGTTCCACTTGTTCGCGCAATAGTATTCATAAGGAATAAATTCAAAACGACAGGCATTTCGTATAAAAAGCCGGTGAAATGCCGAGCGAACTAGGGAACTTTCAAAGAAATTACCCTATTCACAACGACAAAAGAGTCAGTTCACACCGGGAAGCGACGCGAACTTTTAAAGAGCGTGATTCAATATAGTAGAATTTTATTTAGTATGCAAAAAGATAAATTTTGTTTAGACTTTTACTGTTCTGCACTTTGTGATATAATTGTCTTATGGTGATTGCTGACATATAGTGCGACCGCCATTATGTTCAGGCGGCTAATTTTGTCTAGGTTACACTGACAGATTGAAGCAATGACAGTTATGGTGGCGACTTGACAGGTAAATAAAAATCCCGGTCGATCTATACAAGCTGCTCATACAAGTTGTATGTAAATATTACATTACACCGAGGTCGAAAAAAAATCAATTTATGGTCGAATAAATTTGCAAAACAAACGAGACCTTAAATTACTATTTCGGCTGAGATAAGTATAATACCTTTGTCTTATTTTGCGAGGAAACACTAACAATACACTTAAAACAAATATTAAACTTGCGATTCCTTCATAATATTTCGACATTTAAGATTTGCATGGCGCTTTTGACAGGAGCACTTTCTATTAATTCATTCAAATTTGTAATTTTAAAAAGCTGTCGTTCAGCCTTAAAATAATCAATAATGTAAATTTAAAAAAAACAGCTAAACCATACTTATGTGTCCCTAAAGACTTCGTGAAGCGGTTGTTTATTCCATTGTTGTCGTTCGGAGAAAATTCTGGCGTCTGCGAATATGAGGACGGAAAAAGTTTCTTTTTTAAATAATGATACTCTTTTTGAGCGAATGGGAAAAAAAATATTTTATATGAGCTGCCATGTCAGCATTATAGTGAAAAGACTATAAGGAGATGCAAGCAGCTTAGCACCGCGTCACGTCAAGTCGCTTTCCGGTGTAAACTGGTCCAAAGACGCAGCCAAAGAGATGAGGGAAGGAAATTTCTTTTGCGTAGAACAAAGCATTTAAAAGTAAGCCTCCATCGCATATGCAGTCTCCATTCAAATCCATTAGGGTAAGCGAGGCAATTTGCAATCTTTTGTACGACAAAAGGAGTATATTTGAAAAAGGAAATTTACTTACACACGCGGCGTAACCCATTATGTTACTTGTATTATTTTTTACTACGGTGCTGCCAATTTAAAGATTATTGCCGTCTACAATGTAAATTTAGCTGTCAAAAAAAGGACTAGATTTTCTTAAAAATGGTTTAGAAATATATGGTGGCCACTTAAGACGTATACAACTTTTTTTGCTATTATTTATATTTGGAGCTGAATTTCACAGTTGTTTCATGCCAGGTATCTTATCCAGGAACGGAACATTTGTTTTGGATAGTCTTTGCATGTAAAAACGTGATTTTATTATGTAAAAAAATAATGTGTTACGGAACACTTGAGAAAATTGCGGCCATTACTCGGTAGACGTTACTTAACTTTTGATTTTCTAAGTTCTCTAACCTAATCTAAATTAGGTTAACATATATTTACTTAAGTTAAGTTAATTTATCTTCACTTAGCCATTAATTACAAACTTGCAATTCATTGATAAGATACAAAAAAAACTGCAGCTCCGAAATAAATTATTTCAAAAATAGTTTGATTCCTCTTAAGTGGCCATCCAGTATATCAGCCAGATTCGAATAAAGTGGTTCTCTTTGTGGTTTATTTAATTCATAGAATGTTGTTGACGTACCCAGTAATGACATAAACATTAAACAATGACTCTTGTAGTATGATTACTTTTTATTCTATATTTGAAGTAAAAATTATTATAACAAAATGAATGTATTACAATTAAATGTATGTATCAAAAAACGATAATTATAATACTCGTAGGCAAGCGAGAAGCTAGTTAACTCAGATGACAGTTAGTTACTGAAACTAATTTTCAACGTACGATATTATTCAGTTTAGGCATGCAACATAGGACAAAGGTTTTCAATACTGTTAAATAATAGTCTAGGCTTTGTGCCCGTCGCTTCCACGCTTTTGCTTTGCTCTGGCAGCCTATGAAGCATATTTTTGTTCCTGTTATAGCAACTGTAGTTTAGTGGTTTGATCCTTTTGCTGTTGGTCTGGAAATTGCGGGTTTTGATAAAGTTGACATATGACTTCTTCGGGCGATGGTTCTTATAGTGATGGGAGCAAAATAATTGCGAAGATGAAAAAATAACAAGTTAGTTTTGCTTGAGAATAGTTTCATATTTGTCTGTATAGAGATTTTGATGAGTTAAACGAGCGGGCCTTGTTTGCAATAGATTGTATTGTAGGTATTAAATAATATTTCTATTTTTAGATACTTTTCGGTAATGGCAAAGGTGGCAGATTCAAATCCTGCCCTCGGCCGAATTATCCATTTGCTATGCCGTAGGCCTTTGGCTACGAGCTACATTGTAGCACTCACCTTAATTATTATTAATTTTCATTTTTTTGCAGTGCCATCACATCAGATGCTGCTGTACGACAAATCTGGCGCTGATGTGTCCGGTGTGGTCGGTCCACTGGAGGAAGGAGCTGCTCTGGTCCTGGTCTGTGAGGTCCGTGGAGGTAAGTAACATACATATAGTCACGCCTTCATCCCTAATGGGGTAGGCAGAGCGTAAACGACCTTAACAAAGGTCGTTCCGCCACGTCTGACAAAGTTTTGAGGGTTATTTAAGATAGATTTGTACGTATATTGCTGTTAGTGACAGGTTGTCAGCCCATCGCCTAAATTGCAATATACTGTAGCCCTCGGATCCCTTAGGTGGTTTTTACAGCATGCCCGGGAGGAAATGCAGCTGGCACATTCTATGTTTTTCTTTCGCTCCCAGGCCAGCATGGAAGAAAGTTTATTAATAATAATACATATTGATTAAAAACCTTCAAAATTGGTTCGATTTAAATCTCATCATCAACTCGACAGAAGAAGTTACGATTATATTCGGTGAGAACAAATTTACACACTGTAAGATATATTCTTTATTGCACATAAAGCAAAACAACAGGAAATGAGAACAAATGAAATAAAAACTAAAGTACAATGAAGGCGGCCTTATTGCTATGGTAGCAATTTCTACAACCTTGCAACCTTGGGTAAAGGAAATCAAATGTAGAAAATGACCGCTGGATACCACGCAATAAATAAAAAAACCTGTTTATCATCCTATGTTCTAATCTACTTATGAAAAACACGCAGAAACCTAAGCACTTATTTAAAATGTAGGCACGTTTTCCAGGAAATTCGATTTTAGAGGAAAATTCCGCCTGCAGGTAGATTTTAAAGCAGCCTCGAGCGGTATTTTCTGGCATCAGTCTTAAGAAAATTACCATACGGGCTTTTAGCATCCTTTAAAGTGAAGCAGTTCCCTAGGCAAGGCGGGCCTAGAGACTGGCCTGAATTCTCGACGAGTTACTATACAGGGTGTAAGGGACAGCGTCCCGCAAACTGATAGGGGTTGCTCAGTCAACGGAACTGAACAACTAACAGCAGGTTTATTATTTCAGGAAGTGAAAAAAAAAACCTTGTCCATGCAACTTGTCTGATTAAGTTGTTCATTTTGAATCAGAACTTGAATTTTTTTTTCATGGCCTGAAAGAAAAACAGGTTGAAAATAGTTCAGTTTTGTTGACTGAGCATCCCCTATCAGTTTGCGGGACGCTGTCCCTTACACCCGGTATAATAAACATTCGCGAGGTTATTATTGAAAAGGAAAAATTCCAGTATTTATTCGCGCTGTTGTAAGAACAAATTCAATTCAGTGTCTTTCGCTTGGAGAAATTCAAATAAATTGTACTTGAGAATTGTGCAATGATCAGTCTCGTAATTTCTGCTAGGAAATGTATTGTATTCGGAACGTTTGTGTATAAATTTCTACGTTTTACACAATAAGAGATAGTGAATTTTAACTTTATGTTTTACATACAAACATATATGTGTATAATCAAGCCTTTATCCCTAATGGGGTAGGCAGATCATAAACGAAGTCGTTCCGCCACGTCTGACAAAGTTTTGTGGGTTGTTTAAGATAGATTTGTATACCGTAGTGACAGGTTGTCAGTCTTATCGCCTACATTGCAATATAAAGAAACCCTCGGATCCCTTAGCTGGTTTTAGCAGCATGCCCAGGAGAAAATGTCATGCGAGCTCGAAGTCTAGCATGGAAGTAATGTTATAGAGACTAAATTTATGATTCTAAAAATGGAATGATATTTTAAATTTATAAAATTATCTTATCTACGCTAAATAATTAGTGAATTCAGATAACAATGTACGAGTATGTAATTTCTCGCTACAGTTTATCACAACACACGTACTCAATGAAAGCCTAATTTATTTTGAGTACGTGCGGCGCGCATATTTGTATGATAAATCGGTTTTAGATAGCTAACACGTAGTTACTTAGTACTACCTAAATGTTAACAACAATTATAGATTTCATTGCAATCAAAGGATTATAAGAGACAGCGTCCCCCAAACTGATAGGGGATGCTTGACAACGAAACTGAACAACTATTACCAGGAAATTCTTTCAGCAATTAAAATAAAATGTTGCATTTCCATACAAACGTACGTTTATCGTCGGCACTTTTTCCGTGCTTCGGAAGGCACGTTAAGTTGTTGGTCCCGGTTAATATCGTTTAACACTTTAGACATTAGTCGTTAAGCCATATAAGAGGCCAGTGCTAAGAATTGGCGGCTTGAAAACTCTGACCGTATGTAGGATTGGGTCTGGTTTTCCTTCTGGGTTGCGGAGGTCAGATGGCAGACGCTCTGTGTAAAAATCAGTACCCTAGTTCAATCCCCTAGATTAGGTAGCCGACCCCGTGAGATACGGGATAAGTCTAGGGAGATGATGAGTTTGACTTTAAATTCTAAATATCAGGAATATTTACGCCTAAACATCAAGTTTTATGAACAATATTCTGTTTAAGATTTAAACCAGCGGTTAATAAGATTTCCCGTGAGAATATGTGGACTTCCCCGTAGAAATGCTCAAATTTTCAAATAAAAAATACACATAATTATTCAAAACTGTGTAAGTAAAGAAAACACTTCAAACTATATTATATTAAGTTAATTCAAATCTAATATCTTTATTAGTCACAACCTTAAAACAGAACACATTAAACAACAATCACAATAGGTTTGTGAGTGAAAGGTGAGGGCCGCAGTATTTTGCTACCATATTACTCAAAACAACAGTGGTAGCACTGATTTTCAGCCTTAGCAACATTGGTAGCACTGATTTTTATTAAAAAAAGAAACATAATGCAGTGTTTTAAAACCACATTAATTACTGGATATCGGCTGCTAAATTCCCCACTGCACAGCCGGCTGCATCATCACAATCGGGGGGCACACAAGCAAAGATAATCCACACTGGCTGCCAGCCAACCGGCCATGCTGCGGAGTTTTCAATGAACCCATTCGGACGGAATATCTCTCCCAATGTTTCCATAAAGGAATCAAGCAATAGAAAAATTGAACTGAATTGTGTGCCGTCCGGTTTTTTTGTGAACGCCTGGAATGGTTGCTCACGTTGGATTAGTTTTCGATTGTTTTTCTCCGAACGTATCTATTCTCTCTCTCGAGTCACTATTTAGACCTGTCGCAGGGAAACGACGAAACCAGGGATTATCGCGAAATCCCGGAAAAAGACGCAATCTATTGATCATTACGCCTTCTTACTGAAAATGTTTAAGGATTTGTGATTTCGCAGAGTCCCTGGTTTCATCATTTCCCTGTGATAGACCAATATTATTGAAGAAAAACATGTGGTTATGTGGAAAACTATCTAAATTAATCGAATGCTACTAATATTAGGTTCGTATTTATGAAGCGATCTCAAACTTGAGAGAAATATTAAGTACCGATTTGACAGGCTAGTTTGTACTGTAATGACATTTCTGATACGAACTCGAAACTCGCTGTCACTTATAAGCGCTGATTATAAATAGGGCCCTTACTTTCTGAACCTCGGTATTATCTATAGCTTAAAGAGTTAATCGTCCACTATCTACCTCACCCACACACGTACACTCACAGGTACAACACTTATAAATGTTAGTTAATAATTAGTTAAGCTCTAGTCTATAGTTTGTTGTAAATTTATCGTATGTTATTTTTTTTGGACATTTAACTGTATACATTTCCTTTTTTTGTTATGGTATGTCGTGTTGGAAATGAAATAAAGGTTTAATCTACCTATCTATCTAACGTAGAACATAAAAAAATGCATGTTTGATTATGACGATGACCGCTATAAGTGTTGGATATAACTGCCTCCGTGGTCTAGTGGCTAGTGCCATGGACTCCTGATCCGGAGGTCTTGGGGTCAATTCCCAGGGGGGAAACACAAAGTTGATATTTGAGAATTTATCACTTTGTGAACTTTTCCCCAGTTTGTTTATAACGTTGCAGGCTGAATCACCTGATTGTCCGAAAAAGAAAAAAAGATTTCATGCTTCGGAGGGCACGTTAAGTCGTCGGTCCCGGTCGCTGTCTTTGATAGTGGTCGTTACTCAAACCATGTTAGAGGCCTGATAGTTGTGCTACTAGGCGGTTTAAAAACTCTGACACCAGGGTTCATCGGGTCGTTAGACTCGATACCCACTCGAAAGAAGGAGAAGTGTTGGATTGGAAGCTTTGCTTTGTCGTACAAAAAGTCTGCCATTTTCTCTTCTCTCAGACATTACCGTGAGTAGAAGTTGTAGAGGGATTCCTCCGTATTTGTCACTGTTTCCACCCGTCGCCTCTGAGACGGGATATTTTGTGGGAAAAGATAAAACTCACAGGCTTCTGGAAAAGTTATGTGTTCTGTTTAGCTGGTTAAGCTTGACGTATTTCTATTTTATTTTCAAATCGAAGTAAATAACAAATAGCATTTATACTTTACTTAGACCTAATTTAGTTGAATTTGTTCAAAATGTATAAAATTCAGTCTAAGATTAATAACACTTGATTGTTGAAGTGTTAATAATTTGAGAGTAATACAAGTACTGACGGCTAAAAAAATATGATTTATTGGGTAAGTAGGCGTTCTACAGCTTAATAGGGGGTGAGGGAGGGTGATATTTGTACAACGAAGCGAAGTGTATATATATTTTTTTAAAGTGATAGATTACTCCATTATTTTAATTAACAATACACCGATACCCTTGAATCAATTTATTGTTTTTTTACAGTAAAGACATAGATGAGAAAAGAAGCAGCTGGTTCCTTGTGTTTAGTATTGATTCAACTTAGGCAATTTTAACCTTTTAAAGTAATTAAACTTAACATTTAGTCTTCTTCTTCTTTCGAGTGGGTATCGAGTCTATCGACCCGATGAACCCTGGTGTCAGAGTATTTAGTAATTATGTATCTTATTATGACACAAGATACAGGCTCATAAATAAATCATAATTATTATGTATCTATGCATTATTGTTACGGTAAACTTATAGTCATAAGTTAATTTTGGAATGGTTAAGAACTGCTACAGATCCATCGATAGAGTTATGAAACGGTATGCCAAGGCCACAGGTTAAATAATATCAAAAAATATTGTGACATTATGTGTTAAATTCACAAGCCATTTAGGTCTATGTAAATACAAACCTTTACTTACTTACCCTCAGGCCGCCCAGAACCAGTAGTGACCTGGCAGATCGACGGCTCCCCAGCCCCCCAATACATCGGCGTCAAGACCGACACCCACGTGATGGTGAACCGGCTTGAGCTCCAGCACCTGAAGAGGGAAGACCTGAACACCACCTTCATGTGCCGAGCGGCGAATACTCATCTGGTCCCGCCTCAGGAAAAGACCGTGCGGTTGGAGATGAATTGTAAGTATTACAAGGCTTGATTAAATAGTATAAGTGGTTAACAGCAGTAAACCAGCACTGATATATAACGTGGACTGCCATTTTACTTTTACTAGCGACCCGCCCCGGCTTCGCACGGAAATCATCAGTGTTTCTCTACTATATTATGCATGTGTTATACATATAAACCTTCCTCATGAATCACTCTATCTATTAAAAGAAACCGCATCAAAATCTGTTGCGTAGTTTTAAAGATTCATGCATACATAGGGATACAGGGACAGAGAAAGCAACTTTGTTTTATGCTATGTAGTGATTTATCATCATCTTGTCGTCCACACCGTATCCAGTGACGGCGACTCCTATAAGTTTATAATCTGCTTCTTTTTTCTAGTGAGCTCTGATGTGGCTAGCAAAACCGAACTTTGTCTTGAAGACTCGGTTTTTGGACTTTTATTAGGTATCTAATAGCCGTACCATTACTACTATCAGGCAGATAGAGGGCAGTGTTGTTAGATTTTTTTTAATGAGAAATGGGTTTGCTCTTGACTCAAGTCACTAGGTCAGAGATGGCCGTGATAGAGTCGACGATGAAACGAGCTTACCTAGAAGATGCCTGTTATGGCGCTGGCAATCTCACGCATCACAGCAAGCTGTTTGGCGCCGAACTCCGGTGAGAGGGTGGTAGCGAGCCAGGCGCCCCCTTGCGGAGCCTACCACCGCTTTGTTGGGATCGTTCAGCCGGACTTCTTCACAGGCAACCCTGTGTTGCCGTTGCCCGGGGTGGACCGCTAGGAGGTAGATCCCATACCACCCCAAAGTGTGAAATGATACATTCGCAAAGTCCTCTAGTAAAACACATTCCACAGTAGGTAAGACTCCGAAATAAATTAATACGTGACGATTCTTTTTTAACGTCGTAAACATACTACTGAACTAAACTATGTCAAAAAAAAAAAAGTAGCCTGTTAGCAGTCAGTTGTTTTTTATTCATTTATTTTTTAGCATAATTTGTATTAATCTATTTTCAGAATTTAAAAGCGTGATCCAAAGAAATGCAGTGAGTATAGAACAATATCCCTGATGAGCCACTTATTGAAGATATTCCTTAAAATTATACACGGACGTCTATATGCTAAGTGTGAAGCAGTGTTGTCTAACAGCCAGTTTGGGTTCCGATCTGGATTGGGAACCCGTGATGCTTTATTTGGATATCAGGTGTTGGTACAGCGTTGCTGGGACGTAAACAGTGATCTATTCGTATGCTTCATTGATTACGAGAAAGCATTTGACAGGGTACAACATACAAAACTCTTGGAAATCTTAAGTCAAACAGGGGTAGACAGCCGTGATCTGGAGATTATCAAAAACTTATATTGGCATCAGGTAGCGAACGTGAAAGTCGATGGACAGTCTTCGTCTTTGGTGGAAATTTTACGCGGAGTAAGACAGGGCTGCATACTTTCGCCTTTGTTATTTAATATTTATGCAGAAGCCATATTCTCAGAGGCATTACATGATGTTGCAGAAGGAATAGTTGTTAACGGTAAACTAATTAACAATATCCGTTATGCGGATGACACCATTTTGATTGCCGACAACATCTCAGGATTACAGGCTCTTATTGATGTCGTCTCCAGTACTAGCTCAAAATATGGTATCAATATAAACTGCAAGAAGACAAAATATATGATTATAGGTCGTTCACCAGACCCGCACTCGCTCATCACTGTTAGTGGTACAGCCCTGGAGCGCGTTAACCGATGCAGATATCTCGGAACAATGGTCGACGACAAGGGTGATCATAGTCTGGAAATTCGATGCAGAATAGAAGCAGCTAGGAATGCTTTCCGAAAAATGGAAAAGATTCTCTGTGATCGCAACCTAAAGATTCAACTGCGTGCGCGTATGGCTCGATGCTACATATTCTCTGTGCTTCTGTATGGCGCCGAAGCGTGGACACTCACTGAATCAATGTGCAGAAGATTAGAAGCATTCGAGATGTGGGTGTATCGTAGAATGTTGCGAATTTCTTGGATGCAACGCGTGCGTAACACTACTGTACTTCAAAGGATGAGCAAAGACACAGAAATTTTAAAAACTATAAAGGTTCGAAAGCTCCAGTACTTCGGTCATATTATGCGCCACGATAAATACCAGCTCCTTCAATTAATTATGCAAGGTAAAATACAGGGCAAAAGAAAGCCTGGTAGACGAAGAACATCCTGGCTGAAAAATCTACGCCAGTGGTACGGTCAGAGTACCAGATCGCTTTTTCGGACTGCCGCGTCGAAAGTGAAGATAGCCATGTTGGTTGCCAACCTTCGATAGAAGACGGCACTTAAAGAAGAAGAAAAGCGTTTTACGATCTTTTGAAATATATTGAATAAAAATAAAAACAAATTTCAACATTTATTTTCCGAATAGTCTGAAATTTTACCGATTGACAATTAGAATTTAAAACATGAAAGCGTACTTTACTCTACTCTGCATTTTCTGTTCTATCAAGCATTTTTATTTTATTTGCTTCAAATACATTCGATCATGTGAAACAAGTAATACATTTATTCCATCCTATAAATCTTCTTTCAAAAGTATGTGAGGAGTTTTTTTATGTAATTCATGGACCATTAGGTTTCAAAAGGGATGTCTTGAAATGAGTAACATCGATATTTGTTACTAGATATTACATAAGTATTAAAAAAAAATGCCTGCTCCTTCATTGAATAAAAAGATATTATGTTTCACGTTTTGTAGTATTTTAGTAAAGATTATTTTACAAACATACATACATATTATCACGCCTTTATTCCTAATGAGGTAGGCAGAGCGTAAACGACCTAACAAAGGTCGTTCCGCCACGTCTGATAAATTTTAAGGGTTATTTAAGACTAGCTGTGCCCGCAACTTAGTACGCCCGGTTTCTATGGAAAACACGCAGTGTCGAACATACTGAAAACGCTTCTCCGCGCGTAGAATGTCCCAGCTGCATTTCCTCCGGGCGTGCTGTAAAAACCAGCTAAGGGATCCGAGGGTTTCAGTATATAGCAATTTAGGTAATGGGCTGACACCTATCACTACAGAAATTATACCAACAAATCTATCTTAAATAACCTGCAAAACTTTGTCAGACGTTTTGTTTACGCTCTGCCGACCCCATTATCCCTAAGGCGTTATTATGTGTATGTATGTCAACTTATTATGTAACAAAACGAATAAAATAACTAGTATTCGGGAAATCTTTGTATGTTACAAACGATTTAAAGAACATCCCTTTAGAGAGATAGCCTTGCCGCATCATCCGAGTACTTGAACATTATTTCAACTGAACAAAGGTCAAATTGGCATGGCTGAGTAAATACGAGGATACTCTACCACCGATATCTACTAATATCTAGGCTCAACTGAAATGAAACTTAGATAGTTTTTTCTTCTTTTTCTTCGTGTACGATTAGTTGGCAGGTTTTTGGGATTCTATCGTAGCAAGAATCCATAATGATTATATGTTTTTGTTCTTCGATACTTTTGTCTCTTTGAATCACTTCTCCATTCCCAATTTTATCCTCAATCATAATATTTCGTACATACATATTATCACGCCTTTATGCTTGATGGGGTGCGCGTAGTGTAAACGATCTAAGAAAAGGTCGTTCCGCCACGTCTGACAAGTTTTGAGGGCAATTATTTTAGACTGAAATGTGTATTGCCATACTGACAGGTTGTCAGCCTGTCGCCTAATTGCAATACTGAAACGCTCGAGTCCCTTAGCTAGTTTATACAGCATGCCCGGCAGGAAATGCAGCTGACACATTCTATGTTTTTCTATCACTCCCAGTCCAGCATGGAAATAATTATATATTACATATTTATTTCGATATTAAAATTATAGTACCTAGTGATAACATCTAATGATGTCATTCCCATTTTTTTATAATTTGTCGCATACAAGCAAATTGGTATATTTTGAAGTTCCTCCACAAATAAGTGTAACACTAGAGGTGTTAATTCCCGATCTCCAATATGCCCTATATATACTTCGACACTATGAACGAAATACCAGGTGTAAGGGACTGATAGTTGCTCAGTCAACGACGCTGAACATCTTCCACCAGGATTTTTTTTCAGGAAGAGAATAATAAAATTGTGTGATCGGGGTGAACATTTTGCATGGAAAAGCAAAATTCTATTTTAACTTCCTGAAAGAATTTCTCGGTGGAAGTTGTTCAGTGTCATTGACTGAGCAACTCCTATCAGTTTGCGGGACGCTGTCCCTTACACCCGTTATATCAACTATAGTATCTAATAAAAGCACCTGCACACACCTAACGAGAAATTCAATGGTTGTGTGTGAAATCAATCAATCCGTACTGGGCCCACGTAAGGCCTGATAGCCGTGTTGGACGTATATGAGCTGATGATGACAAGTGTCTACACAAAAAAACTATATATTAAATTCGAGCACATGCAAAGTTAAATGAATGAATTTAATATATTAGATTAAATTAAATGAATTAAGTTACTTGATAGCCACTACCAAGTTCCTAATAATTTCAGTCAACAAAATCTTCTTCTTATCGTATCGATCGTAATGGCTTTAATTTCGACCAGTACTCTACAAAACGCACTGCGACATCAGTGGCGTTGTAAAGGTCTTCTTGGGTGCAAGATAAAGGGCACGCGGGGCAAGACAATAGATGTGCCATTGTTTGGGGGAAGGCACCACATTTAATAACTTTATTGTCTTAATTATAATACTTGATGTGCTCGTATGTAAACAAGTTCCTTTGTCAATTTAACCAACTTTTTTGTGTGTAATAATACTCCAAATTGTTACAGTGGCGCCATTATCAATATCTCTACTGAACCGCCCTCATCAGCTGGTGGCAAACACGCCTACTTCTCTGAGATGCGCAGCCGAAGGCAGTAGACCACCAGCTGACATCGTCTGGTATAAAGACAACAGGAGTTTTGAAACTACTAAGGTAATAAATGAACGTCTTGGAAAGATCCCGTTAGGGCAGCAACACATAGGCGTCACTTGCTGTGAGCAAGGTTACACTCAACACGCTGTGAATGCTTTTAGCATTGCCTACAACACACATGCGTTACCTTGCGAGGGATGCGCTAACGTAGAGTTTATTGCTACGCGCGCATAGACCGTAAGGTGACGCATGTGTATTGGTAGGTAATGCAAAAAGCATTGACAGCGTGTTGAGCGCAACCTTGCGCGCAGTTAGTGACGCCTGTGTGTTGCTGCCCTTAGATATCTATTATAAAAAAAATAACTTGAATCGGAAATAGCAAAGTCTCTTTATATGAGAAACCTCCTACAAAATGTAATTTATTTTAGAATTTCGAAGAATTCCAATTTATATTCTTCACGGGGTTTGCATGGCGACGACATTTTAATAGTTGCCAGCTGTACCACAAAAATATTTACAAATATTGAAGAATATTTCAGAAACCATTGCAATTTAACAAGTGCTTGAATCAATACACTATATAATACTAGGAACATTATTTGCTCCCAGTTTAGCTGAGAAGTACGAGTACTATATACTTATAAATAATGTTTACTGTTTTGACTGCCTTCGTGGTCTAGTGGTCAGAGCCTGGGTTCGAATCCCAGGGGGGAATTTATCACTTTTTGAGATTTTCCCCAGTTTGGTTATGACAATGCAGGCTGAATTACCTGATTGTCGGAAAGAAAAAAGATTCCGTGCTTCGGAGGGCACGTCAAACCGGCGGTCCCGGTCCCGTCCCGTTAAGCTGTCTTTGATAGTGGTCGTTACACAAACAATATTAGAGGCCTTTTAGCTGTGCTATTAGGCGGTTTAAAACTCTGACACCAGGTTTAATAGGGTCGATTGGCTAGATACCCACACGACAGAAGAAGATGAAGAATAACATTTCGGAGGAATGAGTACTTTTATAACCCTCGATTACAGGTAACCGAACACTCGAATGAGACGTGGTCAGTCAGTAGCTTAACCTTCAACCCTAACCCTGAAGACAACGGCTCCACGATCAAGTGTGTGGCGACCAACCCCAGCTTGCCACACATGTCCATCGATGATCAGCTGGTCGTCAATGTTGTATGTTAGTATTCATTCGCACTTTGTATTTATCTTATGTTTAAGGGCAAGTCACATTGACGTCTCATATAAATTTATAGTCGATCTTGATTCATCAATTCTACCTATTGCAGTTTTGATAAGATCGACGATGAGGACAGCAGTGCAACATTTTCTATGAGGACATAGAAATACAATATGCCTTTTGATTACAAACTTTTGAAACTTAACGTGACTGAGTTATCAATGTGACTTACCCCAATTTTCACAATTTAGTTAGGTATTAAGACAGAGTCATAATGTAATTTGTGAACTACATTTCCAAAATAACTTGCGTCAAATAACTTGGATTTAACAGTAGATTTTGGCATAACTTAGCAAATAATAGATGTTACTCCAAGTTTCATGTGTGCTATGATATTTTTTACGACTTGTGTTTTTTTTTGACATAACGTTGAATTTGTGTTACACATCTAATTTTATCTTATGTAGCTGTTATGTGTCCCACTGCTGGGAAAAAGCCTCTCTCAGATAATAATTCAAAAATAAAAAGAACCATGGAATGTATTTTTACCAATTTTCTCCTCCAGATAGTCCACTGGTGACGCTGACTCTGGGCAGCACACTCAACCCTCACGATATTAAGGAAGGCGATGATGTATACTTTGAATGTAACGTCCGCGCCAACCCTCGGGAACATCGGATATCATGGTATCATAATGTAAGTGGATGTTACTTTTCAGTTTTATAATTGAATCAATTTTCTTTTAATCATACTGGGCTATGATTCAGATATATGTATGTAGTCCACTAGTCTCCGGACAGCATACTAAACAAACCTAATAAATCTATGTGATACCTAGATGTAAAAAGATAGGTGACTATAATTTTGACAATTTTTTTATAAATTTTCTGTAGAAAATGGTGCATTCTTACAGGAGTTTATAATATTAAGACTTTTACTAATACTGCTTATTTATTCGCAGGACAAACCAGTCATCCAGAACATGACTTCCGGTGTAATTCTGAGCACTAGATCCTTGGTACTTCAAAAAGTGACACGGCGTGACGCAGGAGGCTACTCCTGCAAGGCTGCCAACTCCAGAGGCGAAACTTCTAGTGAAATTGTCAAGCTACGAGTCCAATGTAAGTTTAATAATCTTTGTGCATTTTACTTTATTCTTTAGAGGCTATCTGGTTCAACAAACACTACCCTTTTAATTAGTAATCAACTGTACTAGATACCTCATGCATTTCGAAATAAGAGTTGAACTATTTTTGAGCTCCCAGGAAAATATGGATACTTTAAATTTTCTTTCGGCGAAAACAAATTAGGTTCACGTCATCGCTCAGAATAGAACACTGCATTTTACTTTCCGCTCAAAGAGCGCGATTCCACAAAACAGATAAATAGCCAGCCAATATACCAACTTCATACCTAGCAAATAGCTGGAAATAAATTACAACTTCAAACCAAAGCAACATTTTGTACTAATGTTCCTTCATAATTTTAGTGCTGCAGTTTTGGTGCATTCTACAAATATTATGCATAAGTTCCTCGAAACAACTGCTGGCCATATTTCTAACGACTCCTCCCTATAATTTATACAATACAAGCCTATTGCATTATTTCAGTTACGTAAAAAAAATTAAAGGAAAATTTACCTTAGAGCAGGTTTTGTATGAATTCGGTATTACAAATATCTACAAACTAATAACACAAATATTTACATTCAAAATTACGTTAATAGATTTGTACCAAATCATAAAAGTTGTGAGAAAACAGATAGCATAAATAGAGCGAATTTACTTACCTAGTCCAAATTCCTTGACATAGAGTACGAGCGATTTTAAATAAAAAACAGCCGATTGTATCCGATCTAGGTATGTAAGGATTTGCAATAATCGAACATTTTCTATTTAGGACTCTGATATTCGAAGCAATAATAATAGAACTCTACTTTTGAATCCGAATTCAAATAGAAGTGCCACCCCGCATTTCCTGACTGGCATTAGAAAGCCGTTAACGCGGGTTTAGTATCCTACCGCCTCCGCCAATCCCGACAGGTTCATTTGCATTTCCCGCTGTAATACACCATACATACCATCGGACACAATGACATGTATCTTCGCAGTAAAGCGTCGCTGTTGTATGAATTACTGTGGTAATAAATATCCAATAGCGGTAGGTGTATTCCGGGTAAGTACCGGGCCTACAGGAGTTATTGACAAATACAAATATTCAGAAACTAGAAGTGACATATTTTGTAATAATTTGTTCACATAAAAGAAAGTTCTTTGAGTCGTATTAAATTGATGGCCGGTGTTTAATTCTGTGTATTATAGGAATTTCTACGAACTTGTATGTCTTTGTTCTAATGTAATAGCCGATCGATTTGAGCCCTACTGTAATAGTGGTCGTGGTCATTTACATTGATTTATTAATTCAAGTAATATTTCAGCAACTAATACAAAAAAGCAATAAGAATTGGTGTCTTTGACATAACTCAATACTAAAATGATTATTGCATTTATTTTAATCCTGTTTATTAAAATATTTTACATAAAACATGTTTTATCATGTCCCTTCCACCAATGAAGACTTCCTACTTTTGCGTTCGCATCGAAATGATTGCGGTCGGGATCAACTGAGTGCCTACTTCCTTCCTTCGGCTTGTAATTGGCGGTTGGGAGGCTTTAAATCATCGGAATTATTGCCTAATATTACTAGGGCATTCGTCCTGTTCACAATCTGTTGTGCCGCGCCCCAGTACTCCGTAGTTTAATTCCCAAAGCTTTGTTTCAGTTTCTGTTCGCCCGCTCGGAATAAATTTCAATTCAAATGCCCGTGAAATGTTCGTGTGTGATCTAGCTTGGAAGCGGCAATTGAAATTGCAAACTAAACTAAAAATTATACTTGTAAAAAAGTACTACGTTGAAAGCTAAGGCTAGATTTGACTGAAATTACGTATATTAAGCTGTTAGCTTTGAAAATAATTTTAAAGAGTTTTACAAAATTGAGTCTTAAGGGGCTTGCAAACTGCTTGTATAGAGCTTTTTCCTAGAATTTGAACAGGTAGAAAGCGTTTAAGTGCCAACACAAATTTCTAGAAGTACATACTTATGTTAATGACCTCCCACCATTTTCGGAAACGACGACCAGTCTCATTGAAATTAACAAGTTGTATAGGACTTGGTTTTAGTGCACTCCTTATTAACTGAAATACAGTCTTTATTAGAAGGAAAAAAATGTGCGTAGAGACAACCCTGAAAAAAAACGAATCGGAACAACCAACCATTACAACATCCAGTGATTTTTGATAAACAGTGCAAATGCGTATAAAATACAGTTTCCGAAGCAAAACCCGTCATTACTCCGCGGTGTATGTAAATCAACAGTCGAGTCCGGTTTGGATTTATAGCCCGGGCCTATATTAACGCATCGGGCGCTTCCTTCCGCGCTACAAGGACGAACAAATCAGGTTTCGGGTGATGTTTGTAATTCACAATAGGATGTATTGATTGGAGATTTACGCATTTCATTGATAATTTGTTTAGATGTTAGATGATATACCCGATGCTTTTAAAAATAGACTGGACAACTGGTGTAAAAAGAATAATGACAAAATTAATAGTTAAATTTGTGTGTGTACTATGCTTAATAAGAACATTTATAAACAATTATAAACTATATAAAATGTACAATAGACTCTTTAATAATAGTGATAACCGAACAACTTAAATCCAGCACTGATAGGACCTATCAGCATATATATGCTGCCTGTCCTCAAAATAATAATAATATATTATTACAAACTAAATGAAGAGATTGATAAGGTAATTTTTGTTAACACTAGAACGTTACAGCTTTATTCATAAAAAGCACAAATATTTTTCTTTTACTTACATGGTCATCTAACTTGTAATAAAAACTATAAAGGTAGTAAATTAGGTAAGTAATAAATAATAGTCCTCCCACCGATTTTCGGTAATGGCGGCCAATCTCCCGGAGATGGGCCAACTGCGCACGACTTGTTTTTAGTGCCCAAGTGTTTGCGCTACACACAGGTGCACTCTCTGTTCCCTCAATCTCTTATTCTGATGGGACAGACTGACTGACACGACCAGAGAGAATTCAGGCGCAGGACCGACTATTTACATGCCCATCCGACGGCATGGATCATCTTACTCTTCGGACAATCAGGTGATCAGCCTGCAATGTCCTAACCAAACTAGAAACAACAACACAAAGTCATTGTCCCCCGCCGGGAATCGAACCTGGGACCTCCGGGTCGGGTGGGTGGTTGGAGCCCATGGCTCACAACGCTTGACCACGGAGGCAGTTCAATAGTTATTAGGTAAGTAAGTATGTTACATCTCTACATTTGACTTGATTTTTTTAAACTTTAGAGTTAGGTCAGTTTATTTGAGCATCGGCACGATACGCCTTCTTCTGTCGTGTGGGTATCGAGTCAATCGACGCGATGAACCCCGGTGTCAGAGTTTTTTATACTGCCTAATAGCACAGTTAATGGGCCTCTGGCATGGTTTGTGTAACGACCACTATCAATATAGCGAACGGGACCGATGGCTTAACGTGTCCTCCGAAGCACGGAACCTTTTTTCTTGCAGACAATCAGGTGATTCAGTCTGCATTATCCTTACCAAACTGGGGAAAATCTCACAAAGTGATAAATTCACAAATATCAACTTTGTGTTCCCCCCGGGAATCGAACCCAGGAGTTCCGAATCGTGAGCTCATGGCTCTGACCACTATAAGACTAGGGAGGGAGTTAGTAATAGGGTAAAAAAGTGAGTTCAAATCCTACCGAAGTGTTACTTTTAGCATCTTTATTTTCATGTTTTAAAAACTATATTGCGAGATACTTCCATGCTGGACTGGGAGCGAAAGAAAAACATAGAATGTTCCAGCTGCATTTCGTCCCATGCATGCTGTAAAAACCAGCTAAGGGATCCGAGGGTTTTAGTACATTACAATTTAGGCGATAGGCTGACAACCTGTCACTACAGCAATATACCTACAAATCTATCTTTAATAACCCTCAGAAGTTTTTCAGAAGTAGCGGAACGACTTTTGCTTAGGTCGTTTACGCTCTGCCTACACCATTAGGGATACATACATACATACATAAATCACGCCTTTATCCCTTACGGGGTAGGCAGAGCGTTTAACGCCTCGTAAAAGGCGCTTTCGCCACGTCTGACAAATATTGAGGGCAATTTTAGATTGTAATATGTATTTATGTTTGTATGTATTAGGGATAAAGGCGTGATTATATGTATGTATGTATTGCGAGGTCGGACATGAGTGCTTATATATCGTTATTTTGTTTTTCACATGGTTCAGGTTGTAATTTCGTCGATGGCGTTGATAGCGTTTTGAAACATTTGTTTATTTACAAACGTTCACATAAATTCTATAAATCTAAATTCTTAATACATACTCCCTCAAAAATGTAAGAACAGTAGTTTGTCTGAGAGATACAACGAGTCTCAATAGCCTTTCATTTTTTAAACTTTAATACTTAAGCTAACTATGCAAATTACAGCTATAATATGAAAGAAAGAAATAATAGTTCCATTTCTAGCAGGACTCGAATTTGGACTGGTCAAGCCCTACGTAGTTCTTAAAATACATGGCTAGATGTCGCTAACGTCGCTATGACGTATACATGAGAAAGACTATGATAAATTCGTGACTTCCTCTATCGTTTCTGTAGCACAGTTGGTAGAGTATTGGACCAGCATTCCAGAGGCGCAGGTTCGAGTCCTGCCAGAAACGAATTTATTATTTTCTTTCTTTCATATTATATGAAATATTAATAGAATTGGGAGTTTAAAAACTCGTCAAAAACAAATTACAGCATACACCATTTTTTTTATTTGACATAGTTTTTTTATGAACGAATGAACCTAAGAATGAACAGTTAACTGTTTCTGTGATACAGGTCTCTGTTTACGACCAAAATTTTTACGCTTTTGGTCGGTCACAGCCCGTATGAGCCAAAGCGACGTGCGCTTTTTTCGGTTTGTTGAGTTAGCTCATAGAACAACCAAAGCATTTTATTTGGTAAAGAGTTAGAGGCTTCCGTTTGTGTACTCGCACAGTTTAAAAAAAATACAGGCGTTGGCACAAAAATATCTAACTGGGCCTGACAGGTCTCATAAAGTCAGTTTATTTTATTTAAGGAATATTTATGTAGGTTGTATATGTAGAAGTTTATTGCGTGTACAGTCTTGTCCCATACATTGTTATCTCATAATATTTAGTTCTACAGGTTGGCTGGAAGAGAGAAAAAGTATCTCTTTATAGAGATAAGCTCACTTTTATGAACTTAATTTAAGTTTGTTTATTTATTGTAAACTTTTTGTACACATACATACATACATACATAAAATCACGCCTTTATCCCTAATGGGGTAGGCAGAGCGTAAACGACCGAAACAAAGGTTGTTCCGCCACGTCTGACAATGTTTTGAGGGTTATTTAAGATAGATTTTTGTACACATAAAGAAAAAACAAAAGTAAAATATTAAAATAATTATTTGAAATATTGAACTGAACCTACGAATCTTCGGATCGAGAGCCAATGCCTCAAGGCACTACTAGACCACAGAGTCGGCTATTAGTCTTCTTCTTAGCAAGACGATTTTTGAGTCGAACAACGACCCGAAGAACCCTGGTGTCAGAGTTTTGAAACCGCCTAGTAGCACAGCTAATAGCCCTCTGACATGGTTTGAGTAACGATCACTATCAAAGACAGCGACCGGGACCGACGGCTTTACATGCCCTCCGAAGCACGGAATCCTTTTACTTTTCAGACAAACAGGTGATTCAGTTTGCAATGTTCAAACCAAACTGGCGAGAACCTCACAAAGTGATAAATTGAAGATATCAAGGCTGTGTTCCCCCAGGGAATCGAACCGCATTGTAAGCCCATAGCTCTGACAACTAGACTAGGAGCCCGATGGTGTAGTGGAGGAGCCCGATGGTATAGTGAAGGAGCCCGATGGTGTAGTGGAGGAGCCCGATGGTATAGTGAAGGAGCCCGATGGTGTAGTGGAGGAGCCCGATGGTGTAGTGAAGGAGCCCGATGGTGTAGTGAAGGAGCCCGATGGTGTAGTGGAGGAGCCCGATGGTGTAGTGGAGGACCCCGATGGTGTAGTGGAGGAGCCCGATGGTATAGTGAAGGAGCCCGATGGTGTAGTGGAGGAGCCCGATGGTATAGTGAAGGAGCCCGATGGTGTAGTGAAGGAGCCCGATGGTGTAGTGGAGGAGCCCGATGGTGTAGTGGAGGACCCCGATGGTGTAGTGGAGGAGCCCGATGGTATAGTGAAGGAGCCCGATGGTGTAGTGGAGAAGCCCGATGGTATAGTGAAGGAGCCCGATGGTGTAGTGGAGGAGCCCGATGGTATAGTGAAGGAGCCCGATGGTGTAGTGAAGGAGCCCGATGGTATAGTGAAGGAGCCCGATGGTGTAGTGGAGGAGCCCGATGGTATAGTGATGGAGCCCGATGGTGTAGTGAAGGAGCCCGATGGTATAGTGAAGGAGCCCGATGGTGTAGTGAAGGAGCCCGATGGTATAGTGAAGGAGCCCGATGGTGTAGTGAAGGAGCCCGATGGTATAGTGAAGGAGCCCGATGGTGTAGTGAAGGAGCCCGATGGTATAGTGAAGGAGCCCGATGGTGTAGTGGAGGAGCCCGATGGTGTAGTGAAGGAGCCCGATGGTGTAGTGGAGGAGCCCGATGGTGTAGTGAAGGAGCCCGATGGTGTAGTGAAGGAGCCCGATGGTGTAGTGGATAGGGCCGAAGCCTCCTGAGCGGAAGGTCGTGGTTGTATCCCACCACGTACCAATGTGTTTTTCGGTTTTCGAATTTCATATGTAGGTTTATTCGGTGCTTTTTACGTGCTACGGAAGGCACGTTAAGCCGTTGGTCCCGGTAAATATCGTTTAATACCGTAAATATTAGTCGTTAAGCCATATCAGAGGCCAGTGCTAAGCATTGGCGGCTTGAAAACTCTGACCAAATCTAGGATTGGGTCTGGTTTCCGTTCTGGGTTGCGGAGGTCAGATGGCAGTCGCTAAAAACTAGTACCCTCGTTCAATCCCCTAGATTAGGAAGCCAACCCCGTGAGATACGGGATAAGGAGATGATGAGCTCTGACCACTAGACTACGAAGTCAGCTATCGGTAAGGTATGTAAACATTGGCCCCCTATACTCATCGTTACATACGCTCGTTGTAGTCCGTTTTACAATAACTGATAAGAGGAAAGAATAATTGTAAACGGTATAATTTTCCCTATGATTTATATTTATCGTCTCACGCGGGAAAAAAAGGCCACGCGTTTTAAATTTATGCCTTTATGGCATTTTGACTTTTTACGATTTCCAGTCATACATAGTCAAGTGGCGAGCGGAACATGAAAACACGTGTGAGCTATTTATATAGGGTATAACTGAACGGTATATTAAAAGAAATGATAAATTATTTTGGTTATTACTGCAGTATCTGCTCATAAGCAGAGTTTATATACCTACCATAAAATTGTCCTCAATATTGTTACAGAGACTTGGCAAAAACGCTTTTTATTGGCGTTTGCTCGCTCTGCCTAACCCGTAAGGGATAAATGCGTGAATTTATGTATGATACATTACCTATTATATATATAATATATAATTTATTTCCAGTAACATTTCTTTCGCTTGTTTATTTGTTAGTAGTAGTAGTTAGCCCAAACTCATACAATAATTAGGTTATCTCTTAACTTTAGATAAGATCAGTGGCGATAGAGTCAAAATTGAGGATGTAATAAGTGTACCCAGATGTTCTACAGAAATTTTTGTAAGCTATTTGGGCCTGAATATTAGCGGATGGGTGGTCGAGAGCCCGCTAAGTAGCCCTTACATCCGCATGTGTGGCTGTTTTAACTGAAACTTTTCAACAGAAAAATTTGTTTAATCATGTGCAGCATAGTCAAGGAAGTAGAAAGATCTCATAGGTACCCTCTAGATACTTAATAGATTCTAGTAGCAGCAATTTGGTTGTTAGTCCAGTTGACTGAACTAGTGCACCTTCTCAGTGGTAATATGCGAATAAATTTGCCTAATTTAAAAAAACTGGTTGTTGTAAATTTGATAAAACAAAATCTTGAATGGTTATGTATATAAATACTGACGTACTTACATTATTTTAAGCACAAGTTTCCGCTATGTTCATTTTTACTAACTAATATTAATGTAATTGTTGACACTCAAGCTTTTTGTATTTATTTATTCAAAACTTGTTATATTTTTGTACATTACTGTCTGTTGCCAAAATAAATTAATATAATAATATTATTACGATAAGTAAAAAGCATCGAGCATTTGATAGGTACTTTTTAGTTGCAGTTGTCAGTAGTTGTTTATATCCTTCCTAACACCCTGTGTATTTCAGTTTTATTTAACCACTTTATTATGGAATTCCGGGATATAAAATAGTCGTGAAAGGGCCATAAATAATACCGACCAGAATTTACGATACGAATCTGATTTAAAAATAATTATTTACCGCTTCATTTTCCTCTTTTACTGCCCTTTAAAGCTGAAGTACTCGTAAAGTACTTATGAGGGTCCATCAATTAACATTTAAATGCAAAAATTATAAACGTTTGCGGTAACTGTGGAATATTTTAGACAGGTATTATTTAAGTACCTACCTAATTGCCTTAGGTTTATTCGACTAAACTCGTTTTCGAGAGTCATGAATATTTTAGAATTTAAACATAAAATTGCTGGCAACACTGTGTGTAAGTTAGTCCCAAAAACGAACGTAGTGACCATTGAACATTAATTAGGATTCTACATATTTTGCTAAAAACCATAAAATATTGAAAACTGTTTCAGATCAACAAAACGATGGATAAGATAGAAAAGAGCTTTTTTACTAATGATGAAGCCAAATGTCTTTATCATTATGGTACTTGATGGTCGGTAGTTCTAACCTGGCTCTGCTTATTCTGTTTTCAAACTTCTCCAATAAAAGAAGGAGCTTTCTCAATTTCATCGTATCTTTTATTCATGTAAACTCTTTTTTTGTTGTCCACAGTCGCCCCAGTGTGCGCTGAAGTGACGCCGCAAGTGGTGGGCGCAGCACTGGACGAGGCCCTCCGAGTTCGATGTTCGGTCCACGCCGATCCGACAGATGTCGCTTTCTTGTGGCAGTTCAACAACAGTGGGGAGAGCTTCAACGTCTCTCCTGCTAGATACGGTGAGATTTACTCGTATTCTTAAAGTTTTGATGTTGTTGTAAGTTAACTGACGGAACAAATAATGTTTTTACAGAACGTTTTCAGCACTGGTTATGCAAAACTCTAAGCACTATCTTAAACCGCCTACCCACCACTAGATATAGATGACCTTTTATTATTAAAGAGAAATATTCGACTCCCACTACCTTGCGATTAAGATCATGGTCTCTTTAATGTCTAGAATCTAGCTATTTAGCTAACTGGATTTAAAGTTATGAAATGTTTCTGATAAATGCATGTGAAGCAAAATATTTCAACAGTTGAGTGCAGCGTTGACGAGATGATAAAAATGTTCGACTGCTTCAGTAGTATGATGTCAGTTTATTATGATTTGATTTTCTTGAAAACTCGTATGTAATAAATTTAAGATTGGCATCAAATTGTAACTTTCAACAAATCAAACAGAAATAATATTTCTGTTTTAATTAGCTACAATAGCAACAAGTTTGTTTGCCTACAAATCTGAAATCTTGGGTAGTTTTGTACACTCTAAACACAACTATGGTTGATCAGATTGTTCAAAGACTCCCACTCGACATCCTACTTAAAAGAAGGAGAATCGCAAATAACTTTTTTTAATGGTATTTCTGTTAGCTATACGGTTAGTTTCTATGGAATCCAGTCAGGTATACACCTGTACATATATATGAAGAAAACTCAACAAGACACTATTCTATTCTATTCTATATAGAACAACAGAAAATATAAAAAGAAAACTAGTAAATATTGGAAAAATTCAGGAAAATCCCTGAATAAGCATTAATCGCGGAATGACTAAAAGTATAAAGTTACCAGACAACTATTGACATGCAATCTAGTAGGAAGACTGAATATTGTAACGTAAAGGACCCCACACAAATTGTTCGAAAATCCCCGTTCGGTCGATTTGAAATGTTGGAAAATTATTGCCTATTTCATGTAAATGAAAAGTGTAATATTGCCTGCTCGAATAATGACCACGTTTTAAGACATAGTCTGTATAGTCGCTTGAATGTTGAATCGAAATAAAGTAGTTTTGTCTACTTGTTCATAAATGAGCTGTATACTCCTTGCTAAAACGTAGAAGAGTATCAATCAAAACTTTTAACTGCCTCCGTGGTCTAGTGGCTAGTGCCATGGGATCCCGATCCGGAGGTCCCGGGTTCGATTCCCAGGGGGTAAAACACAAAGTTGATATTTGAGAATTTATCACTTTGTGAATTTTTCCCCAGTTTGGGTAGGACATTGCAGGCTGAATCACCTGATTGTCCGAAAAGAAAAAGATTTCGTGCTTCGGAGGGCAGGTTAAGCCGTCGGTCCCGGTCGCTGTCTTTGATAGTGGTCGTTACACAAAACCATGTCAGAGGCCTGATAGTTGTGCTACTAGGTGGTTTAAAAACTCTGAAACCAGGGTTCATCGGGTCCATAGACTCGATACCCACTCGACAGAAGAAGAATCAAAACTTTGACATAACTGCTAGCAACAAAAAACAAATTAGGTACTAGACTATGGCTCGAATTTAATAATTAGTTCGTATCAGAAATGACAATTCAGTACTATTGATACGAACTCAAACTAGCTGTCAATCTCAAGTGTTGTTTACCAATACGGGCTTATGCGATCGGAAACTATAGATCCTAGAGTACTCTCGTGTAGGTATAGGTAATTGATAAGTTTGGACGAAATCTTAACTTTGGATGACAGCTGTCAAGCTGTCAAGCTGTCAAACTGACAGCTGTCATATGAAATAAATAGTCTAGGATCAATATTTTCTGCGATATGGCCGTATCAAGTTTTGACAGCTGTCATCTTAAATTAAGATCTAACTTTCTTCCAAACTTATCAATAGTCCCTATTCTCGAGTAGTCTACCTTTTGGATTGATAAGTAGTTGCCGAAAATATAGTCTAGTATTTGTTTTTTGTTGCCAGCAGTTATGTCAAAGTTATTATTAGTACTCTTCTACGTTTCAGTAAGATTTTTGCTTATATTGTGAAGTCACTTGACGAGTGACTCCTTCGCGAACTAGCAACAAAGTTTGTTCAAGTCCCCTATTTTCCGAGTCCACTACACTCAGAAAGGTCACTTTGTCAAATAACTTGAAATTTGTAGAGTCAGAATAAAAATCCAGTAATGCTACTTTCTACGCTTCTACTAGTTTCTACTCCTGGAGTGGAGTGCATCGACTTCAGAATAGGAGTTATGGATATAGAGCCATTTAAAGTTCAGTTCTGAACGTTGGAGCTATTCAAACTATATTGCCGCAGTAAAACAGTATCCGATATGTGGGATGTAAAATAAAACGAACTCCCTCAATCCCACTTTATCCAGTACCTGCCATTTAATTTAAATGGATTTGTTTCGAGGCTACATGGACATGATAATGGTTTTTCTGGTAAAAGGAAAAAATGTGATGTTAGACGGGTCAATAAAATACTGTGCGACATTTTTTATAACGACTGCACGTGCGGCAGACAATAAAAATCGTTTAAAGGTAGGCCGAACTTCAATTTGTTCACAATTTCTACACAGGTGCCTCGTTTACAGATTTTTACGATTTATTGTATAAAATTTCAAAGAACATTCATACTGAAATTATTATTTTGAAAAGGCTGATTTTTAGAATTGCTATTGAAATTTAATGTTTAAACTTTTATGGGTCATTTTCCAGTTATTAGATTAGATTTATTTCGTCGGAGTTCATCACACTAAAATAAGTTTTAGTAACTGCCTACTAATTCCAAGGTACCTTTTATTTCCACCTCAATATAACTATCTCGCTTAAAATCTGTCTGACTATCCCAAACATTACGTATCTTGTATGTGCAGAAACGATAAACGGCAGTATTAGCGAGCTTCGATACACTCCAGCCAGCGAGCGAGACTACGGCGCGTTGAGCTGTAGAGGCACCAACTCCGTGGGGAGGCAGTCACAGCCCTGTGTCTTCCAGATTGTTCCTGCTGGTAAGTTGATTAGCATCACCAGAATTGGTAGAGTACATAGATTTTTTATATTGGCCGGCATGTTTATAGCATTTTTAGCTGCTGAAATACTATTGTATTGGGCAAACAAGCAAAATACATTCTGCTGGTACTTACTATGTAATACCACATTATTAGAAAGGTCCACTTGCCAATCATGATCCAAAATCTACTTTAAAAATCCAAATAGTGATCACAATTTGTTGCAATTAGTTAGGTACTCTTTACAGAGTTTTCATGAATCTTCTTGAATAATTCGGTACAAAAAATAGCTACTCCATTTATTTTTCAACCTTCTGAGCACAATAATCTGAAAAAGTTGTCAAAAACGGACATAATAATCTTACAGCATTTCCACTCCCCAGCTCGTCCATCTCCTCCACGGAACTGCACGGTCTCAGCCTCCAACGGCTCCAACTGGATAGAAGATTCTAGAAAGGACGAGATGCTGGACCATCTAGTGGTGCGGTGCGTGACGGGATACGACGGTGGTCTTCCACAGCTGCTGGTGCTTGAGGCTGTTGATTCGCATAGTGGTCTTATGAGGTTCAATATTACTGCTAATGAGACTGGTGAGTAGGAAGATTAATGCAATAACTTAAATATTGAACTGCTGTTTAAAGATATGAGTTTTTGACGATTAGGTCGAAGACCCGTGAAACAAAACGATGGTCGAAATTACGTGTTGCGTGCTAGCTTTATTTCGGAGACAGTGCGCTAATTGATAGAGGTTGGTCTGAAAATCTTTCACTATTATTTTTCTTTGAAAATTTATAAATACTTCTCTATTCGTTATGACAACTTTGATACTAAAATAAAATAAGCAAAAGCAACTTATTTTATTACACAACCTCACTTTCTCAGTTTCGTTATATGATTAACCACTTTCCCTAATATAACCTTGTATTTTAACCAAAACTTTTAATATTATTTTTAATGGGCAGTTATAATAATAACATTTATTCGTAGATGGCGGCGTAGCGCTATTTCTAGTGCCATCAGGAGTGCTATGGTCCAGCGGTCACAATCTGCTGCTCACTGTACATTCAAGAAACGACAAGGGTACTTCAGAGCGGGTCATGATCCACGCTCTGGCATACCAAGATCCTGAAAGACGAACAGGTACTTAGAAATATTTTAATGCTTAAATACTTAAACTGCAAATGAAATGAAAGAAATTAAATATTAAATTCGTTACTGGCAGGACTCAAAACTGCGTCTCTAAAAAAGAAGTCCAGCATTTAAGAAATTAAGACCTTTTCGTATTGTGTAACATGCGAATTGAGGAAAAATACATATATAAAAAAACATACAATGGGCTGGCACTAAATATAAGTTCTTAGTTTAACGACAAAGCAAGCTTAACAGAAGGTAGGCATTGCCACACCATGATAGCCAGATAGGATAGTGTACTATTTTTACGGGCAACTATTGCAAATGATTGATTGACATCAGTATGGTTTTTAAGGAAATATTGACCATTATTTCATGTTACATCTAGTGCAGCAGCAGTCAGTGATTAACTTTTCTTTGGTTTAGTAGATGGCAGCACAAGTCTAATGGCTGGAGTATCAAAAGCGGCGTTTTGGGCAATCCTGTCCACAGTCGCATTTTGCTCCGGAGCCGCTGCCTTTACTGGATATTTCCTGCGAAGAAAAAGGTAAAAAAGTATTTCCTTCTTATCTAAATTTCATCATCACATTACATCAAACACCTTCCGACAAAATTGTTTTCCGTTCTAAAACATTTAAGGCGACTTTTTACTTTAATCATACGGGATTTGTGGACCCTGTTCTGGTAAAAAAAATCACGTATACGCTTTTCGATACTAGATAAGAGCTATATTTGTATTATCTTGCGTTGTGACGAAGGCGGTTCACTTGGAGTTGACTTTCGATATCTCTACTGAAGCCTTTCTTGCCTGGTTTAAAATAATTATGTTTATAGTTTAAACCTGAACTTGGGTCCAGGCATAGTATACTGGTATGTTCAACTTTTAAATATAATACTCGTTAATTTTGTTACCAGGGCGAGGCCACCTATAAAACAGCAGTCACCAGAATTGCAACTGAACGCAGCGGATGGGCAGTATGTGGTCGCGTATACGCTCAAGCCCCCTAAACAAGCTCAACCAGACATTCTTAATCCACCGCCAGGTAAATGAAGAAATTGAATTTATATTTTATAGAAACAGTGGCGACCATTGAATGGAAAAAGCGTCTTAGTAAGGCAAGATATTTAGACTGCCGATTTGGTGATTATACAGGACTGATTTTGATATTACCTCTAGTATGCGGATAATTATCCTTGTTTTAAATTTTAATTTAAAGTGCTATTTCATTTATGTTTCGAGACGTAGGTATTCGTTGCGTTTTTTTTTTTTTGAAGTAAAATTTCTACTGGCACCGGTTACCAGTAAATGTTTATAACTCATAATCTGAACCCTAACAGTACACCTTATACACCGTATGCTTCGAGATATAAAATATCAATTTCTCATTTTAGACGGGGGTCCTTCAAACGTGAAGTGTGCAGCCGAGGCAGCCGTCAAAAATGGAACACTTCACAGTGATGAGTGGGAAACGAGTGAGAGGGCTGAACGCACGGTAAGCTGGATATATTCTATGTTTGTTATGTAGGGGAAAAGAGTTGAAGGTTATATTGAAGCGATCGCTTACGTTTTAATATCTTCCTTTGATGAGGATGTGAGCTATATTTGTTTGGAATTTTTACCTTCAATAATATAAACCTATTATTAAATAGAACATTCTTATTTGTAATTTATTTAGTGTTACCTACATACATATATACATATAATCACGTCTTTATCCCTAATGGAGTAGGCAGAGCGTAAACGACCTAAACAAAGGTCGTTCCGCCACGTCTGACAAAGTTTTGAGGGTTATTTAAGATATACATACATATTATCACGCCTTTATCCCTAATGGGGTAGGCAGAGCGTAAACGACCTAAACAAAGGTCGTTCCGCCACGTCTGACAAAGTTTTTAGGTTTATTTGAGATAGATTTGTAGGTATATTGCTGTAGTGACAGGTTGTCAGCCCATCGCCTAAATCACAATATACTGAAACCCTCGGATCCCTTCGCTGATTTTTACAGCATGCCCGGGAGGAAATGCAGCTGGCACATTCTATGTTTTTTTCTCGCTCCCAGGCCAGCATGGAAGATTTAAAGTTTATATTATAGATTTAAAGTTTAATTATATTTATTCAAAGTTTTAAGGTTTATTTAAGATATATTTGTACTTATATTACTGTAGTGATATGTTGTCAGCCCATCGCCTAAAATACAATATACTGAAACGCTCAGATTCCTTAGCTGGTTTTTACAGGAGGAAATGCAGCTAGCACATTCAATGTTTTTCTCTCGCTCCCAGGCCAGCATGGAAGAAACCTACCTAAAAATAATTAATAATCTTCCTTCACAGTTGCTGTCACCCCACTCCTCAACGAGTAAACCAATCACCAGCACCACTCTCTCCAGGCGAGAACACCTCATAGCGGAGGAAATACCTGGACCAGAAAGTTGTGTATAGACCCTAGGGTAATTTAGCCGAATTCTAGTAAATTAATTGTAAACTTTTTGTACATACTGACTGTCAAAATTGTGATAAATTGTAAATAGTTAATGGAAAGGAAATAAAAGTCTGTTAAGTAATCAGTTGTTTCATTTGATGTATCTTGATTATCTGTATGCCATTTCTTGATTTTAGCAGCCAATTTCATTAAATGCTTAGAATCTCCAACAATAGAAACTAGAAATTAAATTTATTATATATTAAATTTAGAAATAAAATAGCACTGTGAGTGCAAATATCTATTAGAAAATATAGAAAGTTGACTCCATGTAAGTATTTACAGAAAATAGATATGGTGTTAGAAAGAAAGAAAGAAGAAAGAAAGAAAAATCATTTATTCGGCATAATTGCAGTAAAAAGGTGACAAGAACTAAAGTAAATAAAGACCTTACAACTATACCGAAACGGTTCCAACTCAGCATAATGCCATAGCCGGAGCCGTGGCGCTGGTTTTCAGTTGGTACCGGTTCGGAGACCGTTGGAGCTATTTTATAACTATTATAATTATCACTTACATCAAGCTAGACATAAAATTCAGACAAACAAAAACAAATAGTGAAAGCAAGAAGAACATAAAAATAATATAACATAATACTATTTTACTCACAAACAAGATAACTTGTGTGATCTTACAAATTAACAAACAAAATCACTAAAATTACACAAATAAATACTATAAGGTTAAAACAATATATTTACTTGTTAGTACCGCTAAGCTGATGCTGCAAAAAGTGTTCCCTAATTTTAAATTTAACATTTGAGATCACTATCTTTATTTTTTATATTTGTGTTACTATTCTAATCTACCATCACACACCATGGGACAGTGAAATCTCTATCTCACTACCGATATTGCCATCCAGCGCCGTGACGTCACCAGGGAAAAGGTCGTTGTGGCATTTTGGTAATGTATAATGCCTTCAGCGCTGATGGTTCCGGATACGATTCTCGGTAGAGCTGATATGAATCATGAATGATGAGACAGTAAATATATTAAAATTACACTAGCTTCTTTTTGGAGGTAGGTTGAATATCAGAGGCTCAAAGAAAACTATTTCCTATCTGAATATAATTTCACCTCTCAAAAATTTCATCATGAATGGCAGCATTTTTTTTAATATCTGGTTATGAATTTGTAACATACAATCAGTACCTAACTGCCATTTTATTAGCTCATGATCTTTGTGAAAATATTCATCCAAAGCGGACCGATATTCATTCTTTCACTGCCTGAAATGTTTTAATATCATAAAATATTACGAAACCTGCTTCTAGACATGTGAATAAATCAGACCCGATTCATTAAACCAGGTCGAATATACCCATTAATTATTAGGAATCCCGTTAATTATTAAGATACCCATTAATTATGAAGGTACCCATTACGGCCAATAATTTCTACGTAGAACACATTCCCTGCTCTCATAACACATCAAATCAAATTTACCTAATGGAAATCACTAATTAAGTAGAATGACATACGAGGTGATATAAAAATTGTCTCTCGCTCGCATAAAAATAATATATAATCTTGCCATGTGTGTCGTTAAATGCGAACTACGTTAGATATCAAATACTTATTTAGTTAATTTAATTTAATAATCAGCAACATAAAATGATATTGTTGCTTTGTATCTAATTGAGCCCAACTATAGCAAAATATTTATTTGTACGACGGAGCGTCGTATCACTTTTACGTTACAAACATAAAACTGTGCGGACTGCAGAATCTTTTGTTTTTTGAACGAGAATCTCGGTAATAGGTACAGAAGGTATCAGAAGTTTCATCTGTTCCCCAGATAGTCGATTTCGAGAGGCATTCTTCAAATTCTGTGTAGGCGCGGCGATATTCATCATATTCCTGGCATCGCGAATGCATTTCAATGCAGTGCACGTGCCGCATTCATGACGTCGCTCTGATGCAAACTTTTAAGTGACAAATGGAAAAGAGTAGACCTATTCTACAAACTAGAGTCGTAAATAGTTCTAGTTTCATCATAGTTGGTAAATATAGATAGAATTGTGCTTCTGGAAAATTAAAGTTTTACTATTAAAATATAAAAGAGCTATGAAAAATACTGATTTTTGTTCGAGTTCCGATACTTAAAGAATAATTTTTTACTGCTATAATCGGTAAAATAATATCAAATAAATTTGATTTCCCATACGTCAACCAATAGATATTTTTATTTAGGAAAGTTGTCGAGTATTATGAAAAAATCACACCTTTTTAGTATGGATTGCTTACAAGTAGGTAAATAATAGTTTACTTAGTTGTAAGAAATACAAAAAGTAGGATAAAAATTACGACGTTGATTTGTTTTACTTCTACTTACGAGAGCCCGATGGAGTAGTGGATAGGGTCGCTGCCTCCTGAGCGGGAGGTCGTGGTTCGAATCCCACCACGTACCAATGTGGTTTTCGGTTTGCGAATTTTATATGTACGTTTATTCGGTGCTTTTTCCGTGCTTCGGAAGGCACGATAAGCCGTTGGTCCCGGTTAATATCGTTTAATACCGTAGATATTAGTCGTTAAGCCATGTCAGAGTCTAGTGCTAAGCTTGAAAACTCTGAGCTAATCTAGGATTGGGTCTGGTTTCCCTTCTGGGTTGTGGAGGTCAGGTGGCAGTCGGTTTGTGTAAAAACCAGTACCCTCGTTCAATCCTCTAGATTAGGAAGCCAACCCCGTGAGATACGGGATAAGGCTAGGGAGATGATGATTTGTTTTTCTCGACCTGTACAATTGTACATTCTGCAGACCACCTAAAGTTTCTCATATCTTTGCTTTTCCGTTTAGTCGGTTTCCAATCCTTCACATATGAAAAATTAAAACTCGTTTGCTGCCGTCCGCAAAAGCTATTACTATTTTCGTCCATCAGCCTGCGCTTGCCACTACGAAACAAGCCAGACTTTTTCCAAACCGCATTTTATAATCTCGCTGTTTCCATATTTAAGTTTTTATTTTTAGTAACGGTTGGTTTTTTAGATGTTAACAAAATATATTTTAATGGATAGTGTGTAATATTCATGCTAGTGTAAAATGTTTCAGACTCTAAGCTATCATTTTAAAATTTTGAATTTATTATACACAGGTACGTAGGTCAGGGTTAACAGTAACTGCCTCTACGGTCTAGTGGTCAGAGCCGATGGGCTTACGATCCGGAGGTCCTCGGTTCGATTCCCAGGGCGAACACAAAAATGATATTTGTCAATTTATTCACTGTGTGAGGTTTTCCCCATTTTGTTTAGGACATTGCAGGCTGAATCACCTGATTGTCCGAAAAGATAGAGGGTTCCGTGCTTCGGAGGACACGTTAAGCCGTCAGTCCCGGTCGCTGTCTTTGATAGTTGTAGTTACTCAAACTATGTCAGAGTCCTAGGCGGTTTGAAAACTCTGACATTAAGGTTCATAGTCGTTTGACTGGAGAATCCAAGAAGATAAGTACAACGACGTTTTAAATGAATGTAGTGCAACAAAAAAGTGTGGTGTACTTCCATGCTGGACTGGGAGAGATAGAAAAACATAGAATGTTCCAGCTGCCCTTCCTCCCGGGCATGCTGTTGAAGTCAGCAAAAGGGACTCGAGGGTTACAGTGTATTGTAATTTAGGCGATGGGCTGACAACCTGTCACTATAGCAATACATATTACAATCTAAAATTGCCCTCAATTTTTGTCAGACGTGGCGAAAGCGCCTTTCACGAGGCGTTAAACGCTCTGCCTACCCCGTAAGGGATAAAGGCGTGATTTATGTATGTATGTATGTAGTGCAACAAATACAAAAAGGTTGACAAAAAAAATTACATTCTTCAATGCTGGACTGGGAGCAAGAAAAAAGCATAGAATGTGCCAGTAGCATTTTCTCCCGGGTATGTTGTATAAACCAGCTAAGGGATCCGAGGGTTTCTGTATATTGCAATTTAGGCGACAAATCTGTCTTAAATAACCCTCAAAACTTTGTCAGATTTGGTGGAACCACCTTTGTTTCGGTCCTTAACGCTCTGCCTACCCCATTAGGGAACAAGGCGTGATTATATGTATGTGTGTTGGCAGTAACATAGTAGACACTCTAGGGCGCCCGAACATGCTCATTGAGAACTATGCCGTTTCGTTCATATTTTAGCAAATTACTAAAGGTGGCGATAGAGCCTAAGTGGCGCTTCCTTAAGAAAAAAAAACATATCTCGAAAAACCGATCCAACAGACTCAAGTTATAGTCATCATCTCCCTAGCCTTATCCCGTATCTCACGGGGTCGGCTACCAAATCTAGGGAATTGAACGAGGGTACTTGCTTTTACACAGAGTGACTGCCATATGACCTCCGCAACCCAGAAGGGAAACCAGACCCAAGCCTAGATTAGGTCAGAGTTTTCAAGCCGCCATTGCTTAGCACTGGCCTCTGATATGGCTTAACGACTAATATCTACTGTATTAAACGATATTAACCGGGACCAACGGCTTAACGTGCCTTCCGAAGCACGGATAAAGCACCGAATAAACTCAAGTAATAGTAATTTAGATAATTAAAAAACGAAAATAATTCGTTGTAGTAACAGGTAACTAAACAAGCTCATTCTATATTTTAAACTGAACTACATAAAACAACCCAATGGAGATTATGTACCTACGGCGGTTCAAATGTAACTATAAAATAATACCTAAAGCGTCAACTTCTTGACTATAGATACTTACTCATTAAGCTACCGCATTGCAAGCGGAACTAGGCGCACATATTCTTCTTATGTTTAGATTAAGCACCCATAATGTAATGTAATATTGTTTTTTTTAAATAAACAGATTTCAATTTATTTATTTTTTAGGCAGAAAAATTGCGAATCCACCCCTCAACCCGCACTTAGGTAATACACAAATCTCTCTAAAATACCTTTCAAAATTTGTCAAACGTTTTTATTTATCTACATTGACGCTCTACCTTCATTGCTAGGCATGTAAGCGTGATTTAAACTGTTTTGCTGTGTAATAGGTCAGCTGGACGGTGCCGGATTAAGCTGGATGCTCATTTAGCGGCGGTCCTAGGGGGCGCTGCATAATTCACCGCGGCGATTACTACGCTCGTGTGCATTAGCCGATGTGTAATATGTACGGCCAGCTCTTTTACCTAAGTAACCTTTAAATCTGAATATATGTCGTGTGGTTAATGTTTAGTCCTTGCTATAGTTTTTCGAAGAATACGGGGTGTAAACTGATAGGGCTTGTTTATTTTATGTATTTTCTTTATAATTGTTGAGGTGGTAATTTTGTATGGGAAGGTAATTTCTTCGGAAATAATTTTCTGGTGAATGATGTTCAGTTTTGTTCACTGAGCAATCTCTATCAGTTTGCGGGTCGCTATCCCTTACATCCGGTATAATTCTCCTCATAAATTGATCTACACGGTATGACGAGACGATGATAGAGCATTTTAGTAACAAGGAAATGAAGACTACTCTGAGCTTTAGTTCTTCTTCTTCTTCTCAGTCGTAACACTCTTGGCAGAGTGGTCGTGGTCGTTATGGGTTGGTGGCACGCTTCACCAGTCGCCGCCATTCTTCCCTTATGGCTGCTTTTCTTGTGCACTCGTAAAGGGGCCCATCAAAAGCCTTTCTGATTTGGTCCGTCCACCGCGTTGGAGATCTGCCGCGAGCCCGAGTGCCTTCCACACTGCCTTGCACAACTAACCTCTCTATACTGGTGTTATCACGCCGAGACACATGTCCAAAAAACGTCAAAATTCGGCTCTGGACTATCGAGGAAAGGCGATGTTCAACCTTAAGTTCTTGGAGAATGGAGGCATTGGTGCGAAACTCTGTCCACGATATTCTGAGCATTCTCCTCCAGCACCACATCTCAAGAGCATCAATTTTCTTCCTCTCGACGTCTCGTAGGGTCCATGTCTCTACCGCATAGAGAAATACAGGGAAAACGAGCGCTCGAACCAATCGCGCTTTGGTCGATTTTGTTATATCCCCGTTCCGCCAAATTTTCTCCAGCTTGCTCATTACAGACCTAGCAATTGACATGCGCCTTTTAATTTCGTCAACACAACCACCCCCATTGGATATAAGAGCCCCAAGATAAATGTACGATGAGACAACTTCGCAGCTTGCGATCGCTGTTATCTCCGGACAGTTGTTATTCGTTCGATCGACAATCATCATTTTGGTCTTGCTACGGTTTATTTTTAATCCAAATTGAAGGCTGATGTTTTCCATTTTACGCAACAGTTCTTCGATATGGCGCTCACTAGTCGCAAATAATGTGGTGTCATCTGCGTATCGCAGATTTGAAATTCGCAAGCCTCCTACCCCGATACCATCCGTCCAGTCTTCTAAAGTCTCTCGCATTATAAGCTCTGTATATATGTTAAATAGTAGCGGAGAAATTATACATCCTTGACGGACTCCCGCACTTGGGTGAAAATCATTGGATAGAACGTCGTCTGTTCTCACTGACGCTGTACCACTCTCGTAGAGAACTCGCAATAAATGAACAAGATGTTTTGGAGCGCCCATCCCAAGCAAGGTTTCCCAGAGCATCGGCCATTTCACTGAGTCGAATGCTTTAGAGAAATCGACAAAGCATACGTAAGTCGGCTTGTTGAATTCTCGGGCTTTCTCTATGATCTGTCGCACTGTCAGAAGCTGAGCTTAGCAAGAGCTTTAGTTCACTTCACAGTAAATAATTCGGGTCTTGTATATGTACCTTATACCTTTCCGAAAAGAGAACAAGTGTAATATTTTTACCCTACTACGCAACGCAAAAGAGGGTAATGTGTTTATCAGCCTTTGTATGCATGTTTGAACCTGTATGGCGCTCTAGAGACCAAACGCGTGGGCAAATTTAATGATTCATATGTCAATTGATTCATTTTAACAATGCAAGTCTCACTAAAGACATGATAATAGTAACAATCAGACGACATTTTGTAAAAGTTAATAAAATAAAATTCGACTAACTACGCCGAGTGGGGTATCATTGAAAAGGTAATTTAGAGGTATAGTCAGTTTTAGGTATTTTACATCATTTTTCGTTTGGGATCTACAACGATTTAAAGGTTTGAAGCTCATTATCCTCGCAGTTAGGATATTTGAACTTTTAAATTACTTGTTATATCGCTACTAGCCAAGCAAGCCTTAAATTCTGCTATTAACAAATTTCATCCATGCTGGACTGGGAGAGATAGAAAACCATAGAATGTTCCAGCTGCCTTTCCTCCCGGGCATGCTGTAGAAGTTAGCAAAAGGGATTTGAGGGTTACAGTATATTGTAATTTAGGCGATGGGCTCACAATCTGTCACTACAGGAATACACATTACAATTTACTTTCACGAGGCATTTTACGCTCTGCTTACCCCGTAAGGGATAAAGGAGTGATTTTATGTATATGTTACGGGCCATTTGATATATCCGGGCACTATTAATAATGGCCAGTCTGTATTAATAATGCCCGACCCTTTCGGGCAATGTGATAAAAACAGCAATATTAATCACTTTGCCCGGCCATTATTAATAATGCCCGCCCTATCTTGGGCAAAGTAATAAATAGGTAAACTGTAGTGTACTTGTTTATTAAATAAAATGAAATTTACATAATTGTCATGAAATGTTAACAAAAAATAATCTATTGAATGTAGTAGTTAAAAAGTAAACAGTTAAAAATGTAATAACATCAGTAGTTACCTACTTTTATTTTGATAAAAAATATTAGACGGAGAAAATCAACTGAAATATTTAGGACAGTGCAAGAAAGTTATTAAATAAATAGTTATTATTTAAAAATGAAATAACTTCAGTCAGTAGTTACCTACTTTTATTATGATAAACATAATTCTTAAGAACAATAGTTTAAAAATTAGTAAACTGAGAAAAATCAACTGAAATATCTAATAATTAAGGACTTTGCAAGAAAGTTATTAATTAAACAGTTTTTAGTTAAAAATTTAATAACATCAGTAGTCATCTACTTTTATTATGATAAAAATAATACTAAAGAATAATGGTTTAAAAATAAGTAAACTGAGAAAAATCAACTGAAATATCTAATAATTAAGGACTGTGCAAGAAAGTTATTAAGTTAAGAATGATTTGTTCTTGCAAGATGAGCTTTTGTGACATTTTGAATTGCAAAGAATGTTTGATTTCTTGCATTTACAACGTTTTGAATTGCAGTCACCAGTACAGTTACAATGCTGGAAGCCTTGTCCATCAAAATGAGAGTCCTTTCGAGCACATTCTCGAAGAGTAATATCAACTTTTGGAACATCGTCGATCGAAATGAACTTTTCTTTACACACAGTAAACTCATTTCTGGAGTAAAGTTGGTTTAAAATACCGTGTTTAGTACCTAGTTTGTAAAGTTTTTCTTTTTCAACAGATATAATAATAGCAATAACATTACGACTATCTGTCTTGGCTCGATCTACGTCTGGTATCCCTACTCGAACACTTTGGCCTATTTCTGCGATAGGAAATTTTGCATTTGAACGCGCCAACATTTTTTCGGCTTGCTTATCAAGTGATACTTTAGCTGCCCAATACGGCCCGGTCCAAGTGATAAATTCAAGCTATTTCAAAGACTGATTTATCACATGGACCGCGGGGCGTCGGGCATTATTAATAATGACCGGTCAAAGTGATAAATTTATCACTTTGCCCGACGCTCTTGGGCCGTATTAATAATGGCCGGTCCTTATTAATAATGCCCGGTTAATCACATTGCCCGTAACATATATATGTATGTATTAACAAACGAATACAGACCCAATATAAACGTTAAAAAAACTATATAAATTTCCCAGCAACTGAGTTGCTTCTAAACTATTAACCAACCTACTGTAACATGGATACGTGTTAACGACTTTTGAAATGAGCCAAATTAAATGAACTGTTCTAATGAGACGCACATTTCTTTGAGATTACGTTCGTCAGCTTACATTTATCTGCGTTTAAGAAAGCCTGCCAGGCATTTCCACATTTCTTTCTACGTAGAATGAGCTCGAAATTCCCAAGCGTGTGCTCGTTTAGCTCGTAATTTTTCATTGAGCCTGAGAGTCGGCGGGAAAGCCTCCAATTAAGTTTCTCTTTACCGTTTGGCCGGGTATGAGAAGAAAAATGTACAACACAAGGGACAGCGCTGTCTGTCCCCGCCTTATAAAGCGAAATGATCTTTTATCCTCACTCATGCGTTCCGGGCCTTATGTATGCGCCTAATGATTTCATTCTTGGGTTTGTATGCCTTATTACGTTGTGTACGGCAAGAGCGGCAACTTGAAGATGCTTATAATAAACTTCCAGAAATTACAAGTTACTTAGTATAAGCTCTCCCATTTCTAGTAAAGCTGCCAGTAACTCTTAGTGTATGAATATAATAGAGGAGTTAGAAATTAGTTTTATAATAGTCCATCAATATTGAGATAAGGAGGTATGTCTTTAATGAATGATTATGATCTAATGTAGTCATGGCATTTAGGCCAGAAATTATAGTTGTTCTTGTCTTGTAGATACTGTCTATCGTAAAGATCAAAATATTTGTATGAGGGGTTTGATTATACACAAGTTGGTAATACACTAATGAATTTCGTAGGTAGATAAAATGACATTGGTAGGTACATTAGTTTTCTGAATCATCTAGAAACGTTGAACAAACTTCACTGAACCAATACAAAATGAAATGTAAGTACGATCGGTTTGTTTCTGTTCTTTATGGGCCCTTCATGCTCCGTACCGGAGAGACATCAAAGATTTATTTCAGTGACGCTGTAAACCGCAAATGACATTATCTCGTCAGCAATATACCATTAGCTGACGCTAAGTAAACCCCTAGAGGTGTAAATGAAACATTATTTTATTGGAGTTCGAGCGATAAATCCACTCACCTACGGAACTCGTAAAATGGCGTAGCTTGATTGAGTCAGTATTTTTATTGTTTCGGCTCGTGAATCAATGGCGAATGTTTCAGTAATAAAAGCGTTTTACGATTGTTTTCACAGCGAAATTTGTGGGCCGTGAAAATGTTCGGGAGCCGCCATTTTCTTGCTCAACGTTCGCGGAGACGCATTCCACATTCTTAATATCGGTTTTTTGATGAACACTGATTGTCTATTGAAGTAAGAAATTGCGAAGGTATAGTATATTATGGGACTTCATTAATAGGTAGTAATCGAATTAGTTGAATTTTTGCACTCTATAATTTAATTATTCATAGCGCTATCAAATTTGAGAGCAATTTTAATTATGGATTTAACTGGCCAGTTTTTACAGAAATGAATTTTCCGATACGAACTCAAACTCGCTGTCACTTATGAGAGCTGATTATAAATACGGCCCTAAGAGAATGGTCGGGTCAGGAAGTTTAAATCGACGACCGTGGTGCATAAAAATATTGATGAATGTAGATGAAGCATAAGAAGTTTGCACGGTTCGTATCAAGTGAAAGATGATGATAATATTTTGATGAAGACATGATCTCTGCCTACGTTCTACCCTACGTCCGGGAAAAAGGCGTGATGATATGAAAATATTATTTTTTGCAAAAATAGGTAACAATGATAGAAATGTACTGATAGTAGTAAAGAAAAACAAATGTACGCAAAAGAATACCTATTTTCAAGACTTTCACAATAATTATTTGTATAATATACCTATCAGTTTTACAAGTTCTTACTACTGTACTGATTTTATGATTTGGCTCATAAAATAATATGAACATGTATTTTCGGAGCAAATGGTCTTCAAAAAACAAAAACAAACCATTCCACACTTGAACGATATTATTATAAAACAGGAAAATAAATAAGCAACAAGTATGTTTTGGTATCCATTAAAATAAGAATAAGTCGTATACTTTATAGCACCCACGTTTCGCATGCGAGTTTTCTGAACTCATAGATGTTTCTAGAAATAACTTCAACAAAAATTTCTCGATAGAGAATAAGATAAGTAAGAAAAATAGCGAGTGAATGGAAGCAGTGAACAGTGTTTAAATTTTGAAATAATGGTAGCACTACAAACTTAAAATGAGTGTTCTTGAAGTAGAACAATTCACTCTACAGTACTCGAACATTCTGCGAAATTGTTTTAGGGATATACACGTAACCTGAGTGCTTACGTACAGTATGTCTAGGAGAAAGTTGTAACTTTAAGGGCCTATCAAAACGGATGAAGTTTTCTTTGGAAATAATTTATAGATATCCATAAAATTTCGTACAATTATGCAGGTTAGCAAACCACACAAGTTTACCAAATTTCATGAAAATCCATAAATCATTTTCAGAGAAAACTTCAACGGTTTCGAGTGCCCATGTGCATCATATTCCTTTTCGATGTACCTGTTACTAGAGATTTTGCGTATTTACAATTTTAAAGCTTTGATAGGATTAAAACACTTTTATGGTGTATAGACAGTACGTATACGCCGTGGCTATAAATGCAAACAATCCATTCTCAATCATGAATAAAATATACGTACTTATAAGAAATACTTACTTATTTATAAAGCAATTTCAAGTTTGAGCGCAATTTTAAGTATGGATTTGATAGATTATATTGTACTGAAAATACATTTCTGATACGTACTCAAACTAGCTGTCAGTCTCAAGAGCTGTTTTATCAATACAGGCCTCAGGCTCCTAAAATTACAAATTTATAGCTGTCGTTTCACATTCTTCCATGCTGGACTGGGAGCGAGAGAAAAACATAGAATGTGCCAGCTGCATTTCCTGCCGGGCATGCTGTAAAAACCAGCTAAGGGATCTGAGGGTTTCAGTATATTGCAATTTAGGCGATGGGCTGACAACCTGTCACTTCAGCAATATACGTACAAATCCATGTTGAATAACCCTCAAACTTTGTCAGACGTGGCGGAATGACCTTTGTTTAGGTCGTTTTAGCTCTGCCTACCCCATTAGGGATAAAGGCGTATGAGATTATGTGTATGTATGTATTTATGTTTCATATTCTTTGTAGATGTGATTTCACCTGTTAATACTACTTAAACTATAATCTAGTAAGTATTTGGTTTGACTTCGTGAACAACATTTAAATTACACAGAGGCTCATTAAAGCCAAATGAAACTACTTTTTCAATGCATTTTAAAATAGCGTTAATAAAACACACTTTGAATCACAGTACGTTATTTATCTACTGAAACCCGGTAAAGTACCAATTTGTAGAGCAGCATATTCAATACCCGGTTCTCTGACCATACTCGGGAACGGTAATACCGGGTAATAATCCGTTTTACCCGGTAATTGGTAAAATCAGCTGCTGTTTGTACGTAACGTATTGATCACCGCGCATGCCAATTGGTTACATAAATTATGACTCGGTATATGGGTGTGGTTTAAAAATGTGTACTTCCATACTATATTAACTATGTGCTAAGAATGATACAAAACAAAGAATATACATACATACATATAGTCACGCCTGTATCCCTGATGGGGTAGGCAGAGCGCAAACGACCCAAACAAAGGTCGCTCCGCCACGTCTGACAAAGTTTTGAGGGTTATTCAAGATAGATTTGTAGGTATACTGCTGTAGTGACAGGTTGTCAGCCCATCGCCTAAATTGCAATACACTGTAACCCTCAGATCCCTTAGCTGGTTATTACAGCATGCCCGGGAGGAAATGCAGCTGGCACATTCTAAGTTTTTCTCTCGCTCCCAGTCCAGCATGGAAGATCAAACAAAGAATATAACAACTGGTCTTTCCAAGCGTTTCAGTGTTTAGGCGGGGATAGGCAACTTGTTACAATTTATTAGCGTTATATTTTTTTTCTGATATTATTTTTAATATTATATCATACCTAAGTGCTGTTGTCGTTTTACTGGGCTCTTGAAACTCTGTCTGCCCTGCCAGGAATAAAAACGTGATTATTTTGACGTATGTTTGTCGAAAAGTTAGTCCTGCTGATTTAATTTACGCCTGAATTATCTTCCCGATTGTTACATATAGTCACGCCTCTATCCATTATAGGGTAGGGAGAGCATAAACAACCTAAACAAAGGTCGTTCAGCCACGTCTGACAAAGTTTAAAGGGTTATTTAAGATAGATTTGGCTGTTAGTGACAGGTTGTCAGCCCATCGCCTAAATTGTAAATTCTAAATTGTAATATAATGAAACCCTCAGATCCCTATGCGGTTCGTATCCAATTCGTATCCGAATTGGTCTTCCTAGTAAATGTATGACACCACCCATCTGATACGAATCGGATACGAACCGAATACGCAGCAGTGAAAAACCGCCCTTACAGTAAAACAAACATGGCTGAACCATTTGATTCGTCTCCATGGAAGAAAAAGGATTCCGTGCTTTGCAGAGCACGTTTAGTCGTCGGTTCCATTCGCTACTATTATTAGTTATTGGCTTTTAGCTAGGTGGTTTAAAAACTCTGACATAGTGTCGATCGACAACTCAAAAACCCATTCGATAAGAAGAAGTAAAACGTATGCGTATAATACGTATAATCACGCCTCTATCCCTAACGGGGTAGGCAGAGCGTAAACGTCCTAACTAAAATCGTTCCACCACGTTTGACAAAGTTTCGATGATTATTTAAGATAGATTTGTAGGTATATTGCTGTAGTGACAGGCTGTCAGCCCATTGCCTAAATTACAATGAACAGAAACCCTCGGCATGCTTAACTGGTTTTTACAGCATGCCTGGGAGGAATTGCAGCTGGCACATTCTATGTTTTTCTCTCGCTCCCAGTCCAGCATAGAAGCAAGAAGTAAAACAGTCTGCCCTTTATAGTAAATATACAGCACTTACTTATTATGGAACAGGCTAAGTATCCTCTTCAAGGAGTAGCCCGGTCAGGGGATAATATCCGGTCGGAAGTCGCAGTGTCTTGACGGATAGACACGTCCCCCGCTCATACGTCTTGTGACGTCGACGTCCCTGGCCGTCCCGCCATGCCCACGGTTTGACAACGGTAATAAGGTATTTGTGAATACCTTTTACATAATCTCATGTGAAGGAAGTAATGTTTGTTCATCAAAAAGATGTTTTTTTTTTTTTATGAACCTGTCTACTACAAAAGAAAACTAAAAATTGAAATCCCATTCGTTTTTTTAAATTTATTTCGGTATCGGTTATAAATTCAAATCTAAAATTAAAACAATTTCTATAGATTTTATATAGTATTCTAAATGTTTCTTTAGGTCACTTATGAATGAATATTTGGAACATTATAATATAATAGAAATTAACTATTTTGGCATCAAAAGAACTAACATTTGTGTAACGTTTGTGATGTGAATTACCTAGAAGTGTTTCGCATAAATTATGAAGCCACCCTAAAATCTTTCATATTTTATGTCCCTTTGAACATTAAAGTCCCTTTCATGTAAGTAAGTAGTAAGTAATTTACTTTATGAAACTTGACAACAAAGTCTTTGCTTCACTCCAGCCAGATAAATGAAAAACAAGCAAACGATTTAAGGATTCGTCTAGATATGAACTTGTATGATTACATTTTCCCCTAGGTGACAAGCAGACATCAAAGGATTTCATTATATTTGTCTTGTAAACAAAATTTATTTTTAAGGCGCATATGACATGCAAAAGAACGTTTATTACACTGACTCAATGATGAAAATTCCTATCAAATAACTATGATTGCAAAAATATCTAGCATTTAAATATAGACTGACTCATATGAGAAAATAAACAGTAATAAAAAATGGAATATTTTGTCCCCTCCTCATATGTGATGCTAAGACGATTTTTATGACATTTCAAAGCAGCGGGCGTATACGTACAGATTAGCATTCACAAAAGAAGAAATGATTTGAAGATCTCTTCATACGAGTTTTTCAAATCTTTAGAAGATCAAAATGAATACTTTATTCCTATTGAGTCTCCAGACAATAAGTGTTAAAGCTTTTCATCCTATGTAAAAATAAATTACACGATGAATACAATTATTTCAGTTTGGTTGCCAAATCATCAATCATGCAGGGGGTAATATTAAGTTAAAACAATGTTATAATGCATTTTATTCCACAAAGAGGTGTCAAACAAGGATTGTTATTGCGATAAAATAAAATTGAAATAAAATAAATCTTACGTCATGATAAATACCACAACATTGATAAAATATTGAAAGCATATCATACTTTTATTGAAATCTCTTTTGATAGAGCATACATTATCTAAGTACATAATAATCAATTAGTGCGTAAGCATGCTTTTCAACTTCTTCTGTCGAATGAGTATCTAGTCTATCGACCTGATGAACCCTATATATCAAAGACAGCGACCGGGACCGACGGCTGAACGTGCCCTCCGAAGCACGAAATCTTCTTCTTTTTCGGACAATCAGGTGATTCAGCCTGCAATGTCCTAACCAAACTGGTGAAAAAATCACAAAGTGATAAATTCTCAAATATCAACTTTGTGTTTCCCCCCAGGGAATCAAACCCAAGACCTCCGGATCAGGAGTCCATGGCACTAGCCACTAGACCAGGGTGGCAGTTTTTCAGCTTTTCAACTGATTCTACGTTATTGACCCACCCTACTAAAGCAATACGAAATACTTCAAAAATAGACACGCTATGAGGCGTTGCTTTTGATATAACCATATCGCTTCTTTAGGATTTGTCAGATAATGTTTCTTTTTTATAATTTTAGAACTTTCCATTAGTTAAATTTAAGAAGATATCTATTACACTAGCCATGATTTAGCCACAGTACAATTAAAAATTACTAAAACTGTAAAAAACACTGAAGAAGCAATGCCCTAATCTATAGATAATATAATAAATCTCTAGAAGGGACGTGTCTGTACATTAAATATTTTTACAAAAAAGTACTTGCAGCAGGCATTATTAACGCTATAAAGATCAAAAGGTTTTTTTTTTTTAAATTGTCTTCCATACAAAAACAAAGATCAGACAATGCGAAACACGCTTCCGCGGGTTCGGGCACCTACGCGCGGAGAAGCGTTTTCAGTATGTTCGACACTGTGTGTTTTCCATACAAACCTGTCATACGAAGTCACAGCTAGTGTAGCAATATGGTAATATCAAAAGCAACGTTCCATAGCGTGTCTACTTTTGACTAAAACACATCATAGATCCCGAAAGCATTAACGTATGAAATAGCCATTTACCGGAACGCATGGCACTCAATCATCGGGCTAAATCATGGCTAGTGTAATAGCTGTCAGAGTAAAATTGGGTAATCTACTGCCCGCGGCACACCTCGCCAGTGGCAATAGCAGCCCTGGCGATCGATTAATGTATTTAAACGTTCGGGCACAAATTGACGTTTTCGTTATAACGCTTATCTTCGTGCTCAAATGGCGAAGTGAAATTGTGTAGAACTCGATTTTGATGAGTTTTCGTGCCACTTTCACATTGCGGACAAAACTGCGTGAATTTATACGTAAAAAATACAAAAATATGTTTTATGCACTTTGGTTAGATAAGTGAAACGCCGTAAAATAACATAGGTAAAATAATAATTTCCTTAACCAGTGGGTATCACAAAAAACTGTTTTTGGACAAATATGTCCTATCATTACCTTTTGTAACTGGCAAGGTTTAATGATAAAATCTTCAAATGTTAAATAAAAAAAGGATATTATAATATTTTAAAACCGCTACTTACGATTATTTGAAATGACCACAATATGACACGATCATTAACGCAGTTGAGAAGTTAATCAGCTTCAATATTAAACATGAAATATGTCCGATTCAAACGTAGAATCGGGCAAATAATTTGACCTGTATTTGAAAGCGCTAACCGCGAACCAAACTCCAGTATTTAGAAGTTTAATTATTGGAAATCAAAACATAGTGCCTACTATATCAAAATTTATACTGACTCAAAATCATGGTCCGTCGTGTCAGTATTCTTAGTAAAATTAACGTGTATTTAGAGTGTCTCTATCATCCTCCTGATAACCTCGCTTGACTACGTCATGAACAAAACTTCCAAAATCGAGCTGCAGATTTCAAACGAATTGTTTAAAAATGATTATTTGTTGGCTATACGAATATATCATCAGATGATGATTTAGGTATATTTATTATAGGGAGATCCCTAGCCTTATCCCGTATCTCTCGGGGTCGGTTACCTAATGTAGGTGATTTAACGAGGGTACTGGTTTTTACATAGAGCGCAGTCGCTCTGAGTAAAGTGCTGTGAGTCTGGTTTTTTTTCTGGGTTGCGTAGGTCAGATGGACTGCCAATCCAAGATTACGTGTAAGTTTCTGGCCTCTGACATGGCTTAACGACTAATATCTACGGTAATAAACTATATTAACCGGGACCAACGGCTTAACGTGCCTTCCGAGGCACGGTAAAAGCGCCGAGTAAACGTACATATAAAATTCGAAAACCAGAAAATACATTGGTACTTGGTGGGATTCAAACCACGACCTTCCGCTTAGGAGGCAGCAGCCTTATCCTCTTCATCATTGGGTATATCGGGCGTATAATAAATCTACCTAAATAAGAAATAACTAAAATCAGTACACCCCTTGAGTGCATCAAACGTTCAAGCATTCATTATCATCACATTATCAGCTCATATATTTCTTCCTTGCTGGCCTAGGAGCGAGACGAAAACATAGAATGTGCCAGCTGCGTTTCCTCCGGTGCGTGCTGTAAAATCCAGCTAAAGGATCCGAGAATTTCAGTATATTGTAATTTAGGCGATGGGTTGACAACCTGTCACTACAGCAATATACGTACATGGAAATCCATCTTAAATAACCCTCAAAACATTGTCAGACGTGGCGGAACGACTTTTACGCTCTGCCTACCCCGTTAGGGATAAAGGCGTGATTATATGTATGTATGCATCATCAGCTCATATACTTACGTTACGTCCCCGCCGATGGGCACAAAAAACAAGATATAATATATGTCTTGCCTTGCACCAATTATAATAATGTATAGTTAAATGTAGGTTAGTTACAAATAAACATATTAGGTAACTTAAAAATACAGTAACAGACCCAGAGTCAAAATATTCATTTTAATGGTTGAAAAATATTTTTAATTGGCAATATTATCGAGTCAATTAATGTTGCTAGGAGAGGCCGAATGAGTGATGATATGGTAATTAGCTCGTTCATCATTAATTTGCTAATTTATTTTATTACTGTGGAATAAAATGTATGTAATAAAATGTATGAGAATATTTAGTCAGTCCTGTAGTTTGGCTAAACCTATAAACAATTTGTATAATGTGTGTACTTATGATATTCTATACTTGTATGCTGGTGTAAGATAGTTTTCCATTATGTCCGCTTTCACGACCTCTAACCAGTGTTTCTTCGGTCTCCCGGTTCTCCTGGGACGTACTGCTTCTTCGATGTGACGTCTTAGATGGAACCTTCTAAGTATAAATATGAATTGTAATTCACCTTTTGTAATTGTACTATAAATAAATACGTTTTTATGTATAAAATACTTGACATAGAAAAGAAAACACAATTATTAGTCGTTTAAATGTTTTAGTGTGTGGGTAAACTTTCTCCCACTGAAGAAATTTGCTTCTTCTTCTTCTTGTTAGCGAGTGGATTCTTGAGTCGAACAACCCGATAAACCCTGGTGTCAGAGTTTTCAAACCGCCTAGTAGGCTTAACGTGCCCTCCGCACGGAATCTTTTTTCTTTTGGAACAATTAGGTGATTCAGCCTGCAATGTCCTGATCAAACTTGGGATAACCTCACAAACTGATAAATTTACAAATATCAACTTTGTGTTCCCACCCTGGGAATCGGACCCAGGACCTCCGAATCGTAAACCCATGGCTCTGACCATTAGACCACGAAGACAGTAGTTTGCTGGGAACTATAATTTAAATTAACAAAAATTTACAGAGTTGGGAGGTTCTATCGCTGGTTTTGCAAGCTTCGATAAAACACTACGTTTGATCAAAAAATACTAGGTACATTTATTGCTAGCTTCATTAATTCCATAGGAAATGTTAATTGAATTAAAGAAGTTCCTTACCTTTTTCAGCACAATTAACTGGCTGCTTTCATTACCTTCTCGGATCACGAGAACTACCAATTCTGCGCAAATGCTCACGGAAAATGGATATAGGTGACCGCAGCGAAAATCCGAGCCTGAATGACCGAGAGCTGGTGTTTGAATATAAATAATTATTACTGTTTGTTGTATAACGGTTTTTTGTTAGGTCTACTAGCTCCTCTTTCTCCATAGTCGTTCATGTTGATTCCTTACTGCTGAGGATAAAGACTCCCAAATTATCAGATAAAAATATAAACAGCTGGAACCATCAGTTCTCTGGTAATAGCGTAGGTGTTTTACTTATGGTTTGTTTTTATTCGATTGCACAATTGCGTAAACCGGTTATTTTAACAATAAAACTTTATATTGGCGTCAATCCTCGCGATATTATACTAATTTTAATTCTTAGTGTCACTTTCGTAACTTTGCCAAAAATAAAACACATGACTTTGACATTCCTAATCTTGAGTCTAGAGAAAGACTGATTATTTAACGTCAAATAAGAAAGAATGTTCTATGCTCAGTTCTTATTTAAAGCGTCTAACGTCAAATTAGGAATGTCAAAGTCATGTGTTTGTCTGCTATCCTATTCTTATGTCAAAGTTCCGAAAGTAACAGCGCTACAAAGAATTAGAGTGTCGCAAGTACCTATTTCGAAACTCATTAGAAAGGCCTTAGAGCTTTTCACGCTTGGTAATGACTATTAAGTCATTCAAAACTTAATTGAAAAATCTGATTTTTGCGATAGAGTTCTTTTTCTCTGATTTCAGCAAGATGCCAAATCAGTCACCATCTCTTGGTCCACACCTACCAGCCTAATGCCAAGCGGGCTAGCTAATTGGGAGGGGCGGGTCGGATGTGCGAACAAGGCAAATGAAGATTTATCATCGCCACCGGTTCCCCTGGAATCCTCGTCAGGTGCTCAGCGTTCAAACGGTTCAGCTTACGTACTTGCGAATCGATTGGTGGATTTGTTATTCAATAGTTTCATTTCTATTTGCAACAAGCACACATATTTCGTGATCGTGAACGATATATAAGCCTAAAGCCATTTATAAAAAGATAAGCAATACTAGTTGTAAATTAACATTCCTATTTGAAATACCTTTTTATTATTACGGCTTTCGGCATTTTAAAGTCATATAGTTTATAGGTGATCGGGATGATAGGGCGAGTAGGTAGGTAACAAAGCAAAAGAGGAATCTCGTTCGAGTACAGCAACTAGGCTACATACATACATAAAATCACACTTTTATCCCTAATGGGGTAGGAAGAGCGTAAATGACTTAAACAGGTCGTTCCGCAACGTCTGGCAAAGTTTTGATAGTTATTTAGGATAGATTTTTAGGTATATGGCTGTAGCGACGGGGATCACATAAATTGCAATATACCAAAACCCTCGGATTCCTTAGCTGGTGTTTACAGCAAGCCCGGGAGGAAATGCAGCTGGCATATTCTATGTTTTTCTTTCGCTTTCAGTCTAGCATGGAATAAAATAAAACTCGATTTTTCGCAAACAACCTATCTTTTCCCCAGTAAGATTGAGAATTGTTTTCTATACCCTGCTGCTGCGTCATATAACGTGGCTAGCGGTGCTAAGATATTCTTATACTAATGAGACTTAAGTACCTCAGTAGTATCCATTAGGTACTATTGATTATTCTGTGGTAGTCTTAAATTATAATCTAACAATATAAAAAATGCTAAAACCCTTCGCCTACCCGGGACCACCGGGACGTAACCACGTTTTTTATGTTACATCAAAGAGAATAACTTCCATGCTGGCCTGGGAGCGAGAGAAAAACATAGAATGTGCCAGCTGCATTTCCTCCCGGGCATGCTGTATAAACCAGCTAAGGAATCGAGGGTTTCAGTACCTATATTGCAATTTAGGCGATGGGCTGACAACCTGTCACTATAGCAATATACCTTAAATAACAATCTATCTTAAATAACCCTCAAAAATTTGTCAGACGTGGCGAAACGACCTTTGTTTAGGTCGTTTACGCTCTGCCTACCTCATTAGGGATAAAGGCGTGATTATATCTATGTACGTTTGTATCAAAGATAATTATCATGAAATATCTACGTAGGTATTATCAAAACCCAGAATATCTAAAATTTACACTTTTTTCCCGGTAAAGTTATTTTCAAAGTGTCTCGGTAAGAAATTCCACTAGCTACGAGTTATATAAAAGTTTCATCTACCAAACTTATTAACTCATTTTTATTGAAATACCTTCAATTCCTTCTTTCTTGAGCTCAGACGTTAGGGTCGCTGGAGGTTACAAACCTTATATTTTATGCAAAGTTCTATGAAAGTTGTTATGTAATAAAAGTTTTTGTTTACATATTGTGTGTGAAGATCTTTGACTCTTGATTTGGAGTCATAGGTTTGAATCCTATTCTCACACAAAGTTAACGTAATCGCTCTACGGTATTGTTTTCAAATTGCTCATGGCAATACAGGCTGATTCACTTGATTCTCTGAATACATACATACATACATATAATCACGTCTTTATCCCTAATGTGGTAGGCCACGTTTAACAAAGTTTTGAGGGTTATTTAAGATAGATTTGTACGTTGCTGTAGTACCAGGTTGTCAGCCCATCGCCTAAATTGCAATATACTGAAACTCTCGGATCCCTTAGCTGGTTTTTACAGCGTGCCCGGGAGGAAATGCAGCTGGCACATTCTATGTTTTTCTCTCACTCCGAATTCAGCATGGAAGGTATTCTCTGAATAGTAGGATTATTCCGCGCATTAGAATACTCGTAGAGTTAAACTGGGCCAAGTCAATGTATTATTTTATAATTACAATAACATATAATCATATAATCACGCCTTTATCCCTAGTGGGGTAGGCAGAGCGTAAACGAACTAAACAAAGGTCATTCCGCCACGTCTGACAAAGTTTTGAGGGTTATTCAAGATGGATTTGTACGTATATTGCTGTAGTGACAGGTTGTCAGCCCATCGCCTAAATTGCAATATACTGAAACCCTCAGATCCCTTCGCTGGTTTTTACAGCATGCCCGGGAGGAAATGCAGCTGGCACATTCTATGTTTTTATTTCGCTCCCAGTCCAGAATGGAAGAATTACAATAACCACAGCTATTATTTATTACTTCTATAATATTAGAATGTTCGGTTTACCATTAGAATTATCAGGTTGTATCTTGAACAAAACAGAATAAAAACTTAGGTCAAATAAGTAGAATTCTGATGTCGTAAGAACTAAATTTCACTTTCAGAAGTATCTAAGGCCCGTATTTATAATCAGCGCTCATGAGTGACAGCGAGTTTTAGTTCGTATCTGAAATGTCAATTCAGTACAACTGGCCTGTCAAATCCATACTTAATATTGATCTCAAGTTGAAGATCGCTTCATAATTACGAGCCTTAATATTAATACGAAACACGACTCAGCAAAAAGTTACAATATTTTCTATGAAATTTAATAACAGAACTTAGTTAAACTAGTGCTTAGTGAAATTTTAGGATCTACTTTACAATAGAAATATATCTTAACTCGAGTATAAAATCTGAATTTAATTAAGCACTAACTTAAGTAAGTACTTAATACATCAGAATACTTTTAACAAACGGATCGTAGACTGCGGATTTTTCATAACAACGATTATTGCTTCATACTCGTTGAATTCAGTAATAAAATGAACTGAAAGCAAATAATATACCTCCGGTAACCTGGTAACCCCAATGAGGTGCCATTTGTATTATTCTTCGTACAAAATACGGTGCTGATATGAAGCGTGAGCAGCTGGAATTACGGTTCATTAAGGCCCGAGCCCGTCAAAGACAATATTTTTATAAGAATATTCACGGGCTGTCTCCAAAGAAATGTTTCGTGTTTTCCAACGCGTTCCTACCTGAGAAAAGGTAACTGACTGAGATAAATTTCAGTTTGTGCAAATCGCCGCGGGAAAGTTTTATAATATCTTATCTTATTTAACCTGAATCATCCCACCGCTGGGATATAACATAGTTTGAGGAAAATTGTGGTCAAGTGGTGATATATTTCTGGTGTTATTTTATGAAAATATATTTTTTCAACCATTTTCACAATTTAACAAAATCTGTAAGAAAAAAACGTGATGATAGGTTATCTTGCTCGCATGTACAGTCAGCAAATGAGACATCTGGGCAGGTCCGCTCAAAACTGATGCGAATATTCCAACAAATTCTGTACCTATAGATTTTCATGAAATTGTGTATGTTCGCAAATTGATTTATTGAAACGAATATAAATCTTTTATTGGGACTATTGCAACAGTTAGCCTAAGATAACAAAGAAATGTAGGTATATGAAATAAGTACCAATTAATTTTAATTGTTTAAACCAATTGATTTTTTATTGTGATGGTGAATAGAACAACTGAAGGCACCTACAAATAAGTCCAGCAAGACTGTAAAAAAACAAATATACTTATCTGTATTCATGGGAAAATAAATGAAAAAAAAGCAATGTTATAAAAATCCATACTAAATTTCCTGAAATAATGTCATCCGTTTAAAGTGGCCCTGCCCTGCAATCGTGTTTGCTGACTGTACCAGGCGAGCATGAATCACTAGGGAACAATGTCGCCACCACCGACCGGAAGCTCGTAGCCCATCACTCACGCTGACTACCCCGGATATGAACCATGTATCGTCACGTCTTCCCAAATGTAGTACTGCTAATGATCTTGGAGACCATTTGTTTGACCACTTTATTACTTACTATAGGACAAAATCTCGTTTGTAGTATTGGTACATAAAATAATACATATGATCACGCCTGTATCCTTAACGGGGAAGAAAGAGCGCAAACGATCGGAGCAACAATCGTTCCGCCACGTCTAAGTTATGACAGTTATTTAAGATAAACTTGTAGGTATATTACCTTAGTAGTTATCGCCTAAATTACAATATACAGAAACCCTCTGATCCCGCAGCTGGTTTTTACAGTATGCCCAATGGGAGGATGGGAGGATTGGCAGCTGGCACATTCTATGTTTTTCTCTAGCTCCCAGTCACTACTATTGGGCAAAATCTTCGTTTGTAATATTGGTTTTCGGGTAATATTCAATATACGCTAGTTTAATGAACAACTTGTGTTGTCTTAATCAAACTGGAAAAGCCTCTGAGCAGTGGCAACTTTAAGATCCTTGGGAATCGAAGAAACTACTTCTGGATTGGGAACCTAAGGCTCAGACCACTAGAAAATTTATTAGGTCATCATTATGTTTTGCATATTAAAATATTTATTAAGTATAATGAGATTCACAGTAAATAGAATATCTTATCAATTTTAAATAGGTAAACACAATAATGACTACCAAGGAAATATCCTTTCGTGGTTCTTCTTAACCCTGTTTCATATTGTGTTGGTAAGCCATTAATCCAATTTAGCAGTTATAATTAAATGATCCCAGCAGAAACAACAAAGCTATTGATATCACACCGTTATTAGTAAAAACGTTAATGATTTTCAGTTTCCTATTTAGAGAATAACTGTACAAAATCCATGTATACCTACACGGTGTTTAGGGCAGCGTCCAACAAACTGATAGGGGTTGCTCAGTCAACGAAACTGAACAACTGTCACCAGGAAATTCTTTCAGGAGATGTTTTTCTTTTTACTTTCCCATGCATTTAAATAACTAAATTAGATGAATCAATGCAAGTTATTGTAAAGAAAACATATCGATCCCAATTCAGATTTAATGGTGTTGGTGTGCCACAAGGAAGTGTACTTGGGCTGCTACTGTTTTTCCTATACTTGAACAATCTTCCAGCTGCTACGCACCATAACTGTTTACAGTTTGCGAATAATACAACACTTCTGATCAGGAGCAATAACATTAACTTTTGAAATTGATACAAATAATACTTTTAGGGACATTATTAAATTAATGAATGAAAATAATCTTTATATCAATATTGACAAGACAAAACTTATCCTATCCAATTTGCTTCATGTCTATTATATCATAGATAACAAAATAGTAAATTACTATTATTTTGTATTGATTAGTTAAGCTTTTAGTTATTGTAAAAACCTTAACTGGAAATCGCACATTGACGTTATATATTCTAAGCTTAACATATTTGTAATACTTAGAGCTAAAGAGACTGAGGCAAACTTACTGAGATTTCCCTTATAGCCTACCATGATAACGTATCATCGGTACTTAGATACGGTCTGATACTGTGGAGTAACTCAGCTGAAGTAGAAAGAGCCTTAATATAGTACAAAAAAAATATTCGAGCAGTTTATAATTCTAAGTTTGAAGATAGCTGCAAACCGCTTTTTTAAAAAAATAACACATTTCCACTTCCATGTATATATATTTTGTACATACATACATATAATCACGCCTTTATCCCTAATGGGGTAGGCAAAGCGTAAAAGACCTAAACAAAGGTTGTTTCGCCACGTATGACTAAGTTTTGTGGGTTATTTAAGATAGATTTGTAGGTATATTGCTGTAGTGACGTTTTCAGCCCATCGCCTAAATTGCAATATACAGAAACCCTCAGATCCCTTAGCAGGTTTTTACAGCATGCCCGGGAGGAAATGCAGCTGGCACATTCTATATTTTTCTCTCGCTCCCAGTCCAGCATGGAACAATATTTTGTATTCATATGTACATTTATTAGGCGCTTTTTCCGTGCTTCGGAAGGCACGTTAAGCCGTTGGTCCCGATTAATATCGTTTAATACGGTAGATATTAGTCGTTAAGCCATGTCAGAGGCCAGTGCTAAGCATTGGCGGCTTGAAAATTCTGACCTAACCTGTGATTGGGGCTGGTTTCCCTTCTGGGTTGCGAACGTCAGATGGCAGTCGCTCTGTGTAAAAACGAATACTCTCGTTCAATCACCTAGATTAGGTAGCCGACCCCGTGAGATACGGGATAAGGCTAGGGAGATGATGACATGGTAATAGATATATGATAAATTTATAATGTAATAATGGGCTCGATTTTAGATAACGCCGGCTAAAACTAAAATTAATATCTTTCTGTCTCGTTAAAATAATAAAATTAAAAACGAACAGGCGATTTATACGCTATGGTTTTACACTTTGACCGCTAGATTATGACGCGCTTTTGTATGTTTCCCCAGTATTTCTGTAAATTTTATCCGCCATATCATATGACAGATATCGCATAAACTCACCGACTATAAATCAAAAACCGGACAGATTAGATCTTCTGTCCTTTTCCAATGTTTTTAGTCTAAAAGTGACAAATATATTTTAATTTTAGTTTTAACCGGCACATTTAGAATCGAGCCCATTATGTACTTTATTTTTAATTAAGACGTATTGTATAATACCTACTATATTCTTGCAAATAAATTATCTTCAATCTTGAATATAAATTGACCACCTCGATCAGGCAATTTGTATGGAATATCAAAAAAAAAAGACATTTCCTGAAAAAAAAAAAAATCTTGGTGATAGCTGTTGTTGTTGAAAAATTGAATTACCGTGGCGATAGTTTATTTTAAAAGCTCGTTCTAGTAACATATCTGAAATGGGTATTCAATATGTTTGTTCCTGTATTTATTCGCAAGCTTTAAAATACTCGCGAAGTTAAAACGTAAATGTACACACATTTATGAATCCAAATTATTAAACAAATAAAAGGTACAGTACAGTAGTTTCGTAAGGAACTTAATGTTAATTCAGACAAGAAAGCATTTAAATGTTAACAATTAACTTATTTTATATCTCTTAGCAACAATGGAGTTAAACTCTTTATTACACTTTTATACAGCTGGTAGCTGCTTAATTGTCGTATATCGATCAGACTGACAAATAAGCATGTAACTGAACACGTACTACATGTCCCTATAATTTGCTTGTATATTGTAAACTCGCCTATATGTATGTCTCTTTGTAACAGAAAATTTAATTTTACTATCTTTGATAATACTTAATTGGCGCATATCGGCAAAAAGCGAGCTATCTGACAAATATATACGAAAACGTCTCTATTGTGAATGCATTCTTTACAGTTGACAGACACATGTCAGCATAAAGCAATCTATCTGACACATGTATATGCAAACGTCAACATAAAGCAATTTATCTGACTCATGTATTCGCACGCTCTATTGAAAACTTTGCTTACATTTCTGTCAAAGATAAGCAGTCAAGATCAACTTTTTATTTAGGTACAGTTTTATAATAATGATAGCTGCTTAATTGTCCATATCAGCATAAAACAAACTATCTGTCATATAGTGTATACGTAAAACTACACTTACATATTGTGAACTAGCTGAATCAAAAAATATACTTATTTCGAGTTAAACTTATTATTTACACTTTTATAATACAGATAGCTGCTTAATTGACGCATATCGGCATAAAGCGACCTATCTGACACATGTAGATATACGTAAACGTCTCTATTGAAAACTGCGCTTACATATTGTGAACTGGCTTTCCGCCAGGAGATTATCCCGGCTCGGCTGCAATATTTGTGTCTCACGTACCGTACTATTCAGGGGATCGAAAAACTTTTCTAATATTCTGGTCGCTTTGAAAATAGTTGCGATTGAGATTTGCCTGCTGATCTATGTGCTTTTGGGTGTTCTTTAGGGCTGAAACACATAACCGCGGTGCGGCGCCGCGCCGCTAAAATCGACGGTGGCGTCATTGCTGATTTAAGCGTTGCGTTACACCGCGACGCAAATTCCAGCATTATGACGTCATGCTTGTTGACAATGATTTAAGGAGTCCACGGACATGGCAGATAATCTATACCTAGAGTATTAATTGTCGGCGAAATTTTAGGATGTGAACTTACACATGAAACTTAGGTCGAAATTCGAAAAATGCTCGCCATCGGGTTTTATAGCCTTATTAAATGTATGTATCCAGTATCTTCTTTGTAGCCTTTTTAAAACAGAGTAACAATAACTAAAAAAAAGGTATCAGTTTCTTACGATGATCTATGGCAGAGACACGTCTGTTCATAATAAAAAATCACGAGGAACTAGCACAACGCTCTTTTTCTCGTCGCCTCAACGCCTAAATCTGCTTTTTTTTCACGTGTTTCAGCCCTTAGAAAACGATAGATTATCAACGTACGTCTCATTGTCCTAAAAAAAAATATGACGGCGGCAACATGAATTAAATCAATCAACTTTTGATCCCAGGAAACACTGTTTTTATTAGAAATGGGTTTGTTGCTCTTGAATCAAGATCCTAGGTCAGGGATGATCGTGTTAGAGTCGACGATGGAGCGAGCTCACCCAAAAGATGCCAGTAATGGCACTGGCAATCTCACGCATCAACGGTACACAGCAAGCTGTTTGGCGCCGTACTCCGGTGAGAGGGTGGTTGCGAGCCCGTCGGCCCCTTGCGTAGTCTAGCACCGTGCTTGAGCGAACCTTTATGCCCTTAGGATATAACATAGATTGAAAAAAAAAATATCTAGAAACAGAAACTCAAAGTTTTTGAGTAAAATCCTGTAGTTATTTATGTTTCGAAAATTATTATCAATTAATAAAATAACGAAAATATGAAAGGATTAATGAAGTGACAACTAAATAAAATATCATAACCATTAAATAAAAATTTGTAATGGCGTACTCGATGAAAGATACATAATAAAATGAAAATTAATGGATACTTCATTTAATACAAAGAGCATTGTAGTTTCATCTTCCATTTCAACTTCCATGCTGGACTGGGAACGAGAGAAAAACATAGAATGTGCCAGCTGCATTTCCTCCCGGGCATGCTGTATAAACCAGCTAAGGAATCGAGGGTTTCAGTACCTATATTGCAATTTAGGCGATGGGCTGACAACCTGTCACTATAGCAATATACCTATAAATCTATCTAAAATATCCCTCAAAACTTTGTCAGACGTGGCGGAACGACCTTTGTTTAGGTCGTTTACGCTGTGCCTACCCCATTAGGGATAAAGGCGTGATTATATATATATATATATATATATTTATTAAATCCAGACATGGAAAATAAATAAACAAAATGTTTTTATGAACAGTAATATTTTATTTCAGAATGTTTATTAATGCATTAATTTGGGCGGTGGTAAAAAGTATACAATCTCCGAAAGCCTTTTATGTGAGTGTAAATTGCATTCAAGTTAACAATTAAAATAAACATTTATCTTTCCATAAAATTGCAATTTGCGTTCGAATTGCGTTGAGAGTTAAAAACCTTTTTGGGATTTACAGAATCAGTTCATTCTGATGAGTAACTTGGTGAAATAAAAGAGCTGTATTGTTTTTATTGAGTGTTGTTTTTATTTCTCTTTGTGTAAGAGAAATAATAAAGGTAAAAAAGAAGCTTACTATATTTTTATTTTGTGAGATTATTCCAAGTGTGATTAGAAAGCGGGATGAATGTTCGAAATAATTCTGATTCTTATTAATTACACCGTGTTTCATGAGGCACATCGACAAATTGGCAAGACACAATATCTAATGTGATATTTGCTCATTTCAACTTTAATCAAGTTATTTCAAACATATGTTTCATATAAACATATTTTATACTAATGAATCACCTGATTGTCCGAAAAGAAAAAGATTTCGTGCTTCGGAGGGCACGTTAAGCCGTCGGTCCCGGTCGCTGTCTTTGATAGTGACCGTTACACAAAACCATGTCAGAGGCCTGATAGTTGTGCTACTAGGCGGTTTAAAAACTCTGACACCAGGCTTCATCGGGTCCATAGACTCGATACCCACTCGACAGAAGAAGAAGACTAATAAAATTTTGTGTGAATATTTATAAAATCTATGTATTTTATTAAAAAATACTAGCTACTTATCGCTCTTCTAATCTTCAACACTTTAAACCGCTCTTTATCTAGCTAACAAAATCCCACCTCAATTTCCGTCGCGTCCAAAAATGGCAGTTTGTTAAAATTAACCAAGCTTTTCGGCGGCGAATTCAAATTTTTCGGTGGACAGGGTAAAAACGGTCGTGAAACGGCTAACCTCTTTGCGGCGCGGGACATCCCCGTTTATTGGTACAATGGAATTAGCATAGTAATGAAAAATATTGGTCGACGTCAACGGGCTCGGTGGGCGCCCTCCTCCCTCCAGCCAATTCATTTGCGCCAACGAAATAAAACTAAATTAACTGAGCTGTATTACAGTTATGTTTTACTTCCATGCTGGACTGGGAACGAGAGAAAAACATAGAATGTGCCAGCTGCAATTCCTCCTGGGCATGCTGTAAAAACCAGCTAAGGGATCCCAGAGTTTCTTTCTTCTTTCTTTATATTGCAATTTAGGCGATGGGCTGCCAACCTGTCACTAGAGCAAAATACCTACAAATCTATGTTAAATAACCCTCAAAACTTTGTCAGACGCGGCGGAACAACCTTCGTTTAAGTCGTATACGCTGTGCCTACCCCATTAGGGACAAATGCGTGATTATATGTATGTATGTATGTATTTACTACTGTAAAATTATGATTGCGCAGTTTGATCATCCCCAATATACAAAATACAGTAGTACTTTAGTTAAATAAGTTCTTCTTCTGTCGAGTGGGTATCGATTCTATCGACCCGATGAACCCTGGTATCAGAGTTTTTAAACCGCCTAGTAGCACAACTATCAGGCCTCTGACAAGGTTTGAGTAACGACCACTGTCAAAGACAGCGACCGGGACCGAGTTAATTAAGTTAATATCGTATTATGCTCAGTAAATAATTGCACCACAATCAACGCTAAACTAGGGGAAGATCAAACTGCGCAATCATGATAATTTTCGACGAAATTTGATCAGATGTGCTTGTGTGTAGACCCCTAAAGCAAATTATGGATGCTGTGAAAACTGTGGGCTGTGGGTGCTTCTAGGTATTAACATACAGAAATATACATGTAATCACGCCATGATCTCTAATGGGGTAGGCAGAGCGTAAACGACCTAAACAAATGTCGTTCGCCACGTCTGACAAAGTTTTGAGGGTTATTTATGATAGATTTGTAGCTATAGCGACAGGTTGTCAGCCCATCGCCTAAATTGCAATATAAAGAAACCCTTGGATCCCTTAGCCTTGTTTCTACAAAATGACCGGGAGGAAATGCAGCTTGCACATTCTATGTTTTCTTTCGCTCCCAATCCAGCATGGAAAAAAATTACATTGTGAAATATTCATCATCTCATCAAGTCTTACTAGTACGTGGTGTAGTTTGTTACATACATACATACATAAATCACGCCTTTATCCCTTACGGGGTAGGCAGAGCGTTTAACGCCTCTTAAAAGGCGCTTTTGCCACGTCTGACAAAAATTGAGCGCAATTTTAGATTGTAATATGTATTGCTTTAGTGACCGGTTGTCAGCCCATCGCCTAAATTACAATACACTGTAACCCTCGAGTCCCTTTTGCTGACTTCAACAGCATACCCGGGAGGAAGGGCAGCTGGAACATTCTATGTTTTTCTATCTCTCCCAGTCCAGCATGGAAGAAACCGTAGTTCGTTCACTGATGTTTTTTATAAAACGGATTTTGTTTTCACGTTTTTTATTCTCACACAATTTCAAGTCAACTGAATAGTATGGATATTTAAAATCAAATGAAGTATACAGGATAAGAACAATGAAATATTGTCCATATAGCCTGTACAATTCAATAATTCAGGACTCTACAATACAATACTACACCACAATTGAAAATTCTTTTTGCCAGATTCAAAAGCAAATCTTATTTAAGAAACAGAGCATAGAGGGGCGCCCTAGATTGTAATAAATTAACTGCGTCAAAATACATTTTTTTAATGTATTTTGTTAAATTGCGGAATCGAAAGTTATTCTTCATTTTATAATTCACAATATTATAATTAATAGTTAGTATTACAAGTGTGCTAAAAGTGGCCACTTTTAGCAATTTTGTAATACAAAGCTTACATACGTAGGTTGAAGTATGATTATAATGCATTATCTGCGAATTCCGCAACACGTAAAATATCATAAAAATGTTTGTTAGACACAATTAATTCAAAATGGATGTCGCCACCGCCGCTCCACAGTTCACCCCATAATATTGCCTATAGCTGGTACTTGGCAAGTATACACAAACCATTGTCTAGGATATCGTCCATATAGCCTGATTCAATAAAGTAGATCAATATACTGGGCATAGGATTGGGATCACGTCTCGCCCGCGGCCATGAGTGTTCCGTTCGACTGTGTTTTGTTATTTCATTTTCTAAGGTAGTCGTGAAAACGGAAGGAGGATGTTGACTTTTTAATAAATGTTCTCAGAAGTCCTTCTAATGGCGAATCGAACCATATTTTTATCCCATTTGCACGGAAAACGCATCATTATTAAAAAAAAACTTAACCTACATTTACTCTTTTCGGTTCTCATATTCGCAGATGCCAGAAATTTGTTCAAACGACAAAAAATAAATTAACGACCGCTTTGCGAAGTTTTTGAGGACACACTAGTTTGTTTTGTTTGTTGTTGTTTAGGTATTTTTAGTTCACATTATTGATTTTTTTAAGGCAAAATGGAATGTATGAATGAATGAAATGCGCCATGCAAATCTTAAATGTCAAAATATTACGGAGGAATTACAAGTTTGATGTTCGTTTTTTGTTACTGTTCCCTCGCAAATGGGAGAAAAGTATGAGACTACTCTCAGCCGAAATAGCAATTTAAGGTCTCGTTTGCATTGAAATTAATTTAACGCCTAATAGTTTATTAGTATTTCGTGTTTCCTTAACTGCCTCCGTGGTATAGTGGCATGCCATGGACTCCTGATCCGGAAACTCCTGGGTTCGATTCCCAGGGGGGAAACACATAGTTGATATTTGTAAATTTATCACTTTGTGAATTTTTCCCCAGTTTGGTTAGGACATTGCAGACTGAATCACCTGATTGTCCGAAAAAGAAAAAGATTTCGTGCTTTGGAGGGCACGTTAAGCCATCGGTCCCGGTCGCTGTCTTTGATAGTGGTCGTTACTCAAACCATGTCAGAGGCTTGATAGTTGTGCTACTAGGCGGTTTATAAACTCTGACACCAGGGTTCATCGGGTCGATACCCACTCGACAGAAGAAGTATTTCGTGCTGGCTAGAAAAACAGAAAAATGAACTGCCTACCCCGTTTTGTAGATTTTATTCCCAGTTTAAACTATTTAACTTTCGAGGAAAAACTGTCAAAAGGTTGCATTTCACTGTGCATAACACATTCCATAACCCTACAGCCATTTCAGTAGCTCTATTGATAGAAGCCAGTAGAATAAACCAAGCAACAAAGGTGCCGCAAATAATATGATCACGTGACGCCGGAGGGGAGAATACACCTCCTGAATACAGTATACTATAACTTAAGAAAATATAATATTATCTCTATAATTCTGTTGTCAGAGACAGGATTTTAAATTCAAATACAAAAAAAAAATCGCTGGACAGACAGAAATATTGAATTTGTATATACCTACCCGGACCATTGACTAAAAAGACCTACCTTAGAGTAGGGCTTAAGTATAGGATGTCCATAAGCTCTTCTCTATAACAGGTATTTTAAAACCGGACTAAGCTATAGCCGCTTCTTTTCCCGGGAATTTTGTGAAAGTTATATTAAGACCTAATTACCGGGCCAAAACTATGTATTTTAAATAAAATATAATTAAAAAAACCTACATTTTAAATATTGGCAGAGTTATATTGCTTGAGTAGATGTATTTATTTCAGAAACCGTTGTTTTTAGTCTTAAAAATTGGTAAGGTTATTGTTACTGAAAAGTCTGGAAAACATTCCATTTTTTAATAAATTTACTTCGTAATCGTTTCTTCACTGATACATTTTCCATAAACGTTTTCGAAACGAATATTTTCGATTACTTATCATTGGAAGCAGGCAAGAAAAACTGAAAAATCACGTACACTGTGCAACATCACGCACAACTCGTTTTAACACTTTACATGCCAATGTACACCCTCAGTTGTCTTAGTATTTTTTTTAACCTGTCATGTAAAAAGATCTATCACAACGACCTCATTACAAATTATAATCTAATTAATACATTTAACTAATAGATTTTACTAAATTTGAAACTGGATCGATAGATTAACCTACTCAAATAAATCCATGAAAATACTTGAATACATTTATATAAGTGAGATCATTCACTATATCGTAGAGAAGATGTCAAGTATTTTTTTTCTTCTACGGCTTAGAAATTGTGCTTAGATAGTTATTTCATTCGTAATTAATCATATTCTGCAAAACAAAATTTATATTTTAATAAAATATGTTTGAGTCAAATGTAAAAATATGTAAATATGGCACGATCTCGGGGAAACATTAAATATATATTAATTTTCATAGTTTAATTAATGTCAAAATACAAATTATAGAACATTTTCATATGTTCAAAACATTCGCATAAAGTTTTTTGATGAAAATTTTCATTATATTCACATTCATACAAAAATATACATTTTATCGTCTAATGTGGCAAAGACTGAGTCAACTGTAAATATTTCATTCAAAGATATTAAATAATATTAGTTTTTTATCGTATAAAATTAGCGTCCAATTTCTTCCTTAAATTTGGTACTTCTTAAGGAATGTTGTTTTATGCAGAGGTAAAAGTGCATTTCAAACTCAATGCACTTTTAACAGTGTTCGCAGGGAACGTGTTAAGAATAACTTCCATAAAAGCTATTTAGTTCATTGTAAACAAGATGGGAATTCATTACCTCTTGCTAGGGATGGGAAATATCACATGAAGAATACCGGAATAGTCTGATATAACAAAACAGACTACAGTAAAACGCGTCTCTCATTGAATGTGTGGGGGCGCTGCAGTATAAGGAGAAACTGTGGAATCAATATCAAATAACAATATGGCGCTGTTAGTTCCTTTTCTCGCCACGATCAATTCAAGCGTGGTCGTACTGTACTGCTCTCAGGCACCACGTTCTCGGCGGTCAAATTTGAGAGCACATTTCAAATACTTACATAGATTAATGGATATTTTTTCAGTATTTACCTTATTCATGGCTGAAATGACGTGATGCGCTTTTCTTATTTGGAATCTTACTATTTCTTGTCATGCTAAGGTCACTCATCCATTAATTTTCCTATTGTTGTTAGTATTGTTAGTTGTATTACATAATATAAGATTGATACAATTACCTACATACATAATTTATAAAACGTATGTAAAATTTACTATCTTTAATGTACCATATATTTGTGCAAATAAATTATATTCTAAACGTTCCAGAATAAGAATCAGAAATCACGTTTTATATGTTTTTTTATGATACGAATTCGATACAGATTTAATTTGGATGAGTGCACAAACGCTCTAAGGTTGGTTCAAAAAGCACTTATGATTTTATAAAGATTCAACTCAAAAGTATTTCTAACGTATTTTAAATACCGATACCTAACTAACAGCACATCTCTATACTGCTACGTGACTCGCAGGTGATAACGCGAAGACACCGGTTAAGGGCCTGTCTTCCGCTTAAATTATTAAATGCCACCCCATTTTAAAAGGCTTTTATGAAATATAATATCCCGTCAGCTTATACCATTTTTAAAAAGGATCTACAGAATATTTTTTTAGAGTTGTGTATGTACGTATCACTTAGTGTTATTTTCTTTCAAATTACATCCAGTATTTTTTTTCTTCCGTGATGGCCTGGGAGTCAGAGAAAATCATAGAATGTGCCAGCTGAATTTTGAATTTATTCCCTGGCATACTTTAAAAACCCGCAAAGGGATCATACGGTTTGGTATATTGTAATTTAGGTGATGGGCTGACAACCTACAGCAGTATAGCTACAAATCTATCTTAAATTACCCTCAAAAGTTTGTCAGACGTGGCGGAACGACCTTTGTTTAGGTCGTATACGCTCTGCCTTAGGGAAATAGGCGTGATTATAAATATATATGTGTGTTATTATTTTTATTTAATAAAATGTGATATTTAAAAATATCTCATAAAATTTTGGAACAACTGAATTGATGTTTATTAATATTGTGTCTTCAGGTGGCGTGTGACACGCTAAATTGTTCTGTTCGATTTCCAAACATTCCAAGAAATTGTTTTTCAAACACGTTAGGGCCGGGACACATAAACACGATACGACGTCGTGTCGTACCACGATGCGGCGTCGTTTCACGATGCGACGTCGAAACGATGCTCGCCGTGGGAATCTACGACGAGCATCGTAAAAAACTACGTCGCGACATCGTAACGTGCCACGATACACGGCACGACGTCGCGTCGTAGAAACTCACGATGCGTTCCTGTGTCAGTGCCACAGTTGTTATTCAAAATTCAAAGATGACGGACGCTATTGAAGTCGATCATTTAATAACGCTAGTCGAGCAGCGTCCCGTGCTATGGGACAAAACATCTGAAGAATATAAGAATAAAAATATCAAAACAACAGCATGGACAGAGGTGTGCGAAAATTTATTTCCTGGTTTTCAAGAATTAAATAATCAAGAAAAAACTAAATTTGGTAAGTAATATCCTATATTTTATTTAGTTGCCAACTTAGAGCTCCCACGTCACTGTTAAAGTAATTATAAAATTCATTTCTTATGTCGGTAGCTCTTGTTCTACACTCTTGCGTTGACTGTTGTAGTTCAATAAACGAATCATCAATTATCATGTCTTCAAATGTTTGAGCTCCTTCACGGTTTAGAATGAAATTATGTAAAACACAGCTTGCTTTTATAATATTTGTGCAAAAATTTAAAGAAACATTTAATGGTCGATGAAATACCCTCCACTTGTTAGCCAGTATACCGAACGCACATTCTACATATCTTCTTGCTCGGCTCAAACGGTAATTAAAAACTCTTTATTGAATCGTCAACAAAGAGTTTTTAATTACCGATAGTAGCATAATGGATGAAGAAACAAACTATCAGAACACACAAAAGGAAAGTCCAAAAAGAAAATTTAAAAGTCCGTCAGGCGCCTTTCCAGCACGAAAAAAGAGAATTATCGATACATTTGAAGAAGAGATTATGTCAAAATTAGAAGAGCCCGAAAACAGACATTTATCTTTTTTTAAAGCGATATTGCCATCTTTGAATAAACTAAGTGATCATCAAACATTAATTTTTAAAGTCGGGTCTTACAAGTTTTAACGGATCTACACGAACCATCACATCAATATTATCCACAGAGTAACTATCCATCTTCGTACCAGGGTAACTATGAAACACAAAGACCCCAAAGTTTATGGCGAAGTGCGTGCCAAGGCGGTTACCAAACAACCGGTAGTTCGTCACAGTCTACCCAAGAAGCAACACCACCACCAGCTGCCACGCATGGCCGAAGCGAAGAGAGCGAATTTGATGATCATTCGAGGACATCACTTGAACCAGAGTCACCCCTAACACTTTACGACTTTTCTTAAAAAAGGAATCTAAAGGTGTAATCACGGTGTAATGTTCATTTAATAAAAAAAATGATTTTATTGTTTCCTTTATAAAAAATGATTAATTAATAATAATTAATGGGGACGGCGACTCCTTCAAAGCTCGTAGTGATAATCGGTATAACGAAACCAAAGGGTAAAATTAAAATAAAGCTTATTCTGTTAGCAACTTAATTTTCAAAAATTGTTGTTACTAGTGTCGTTGATTTGTGAAATTAAAAAAAATGTTACGAAAAAGTTGTTTCTTTTACCTTACAGTTAATCCCAGCATCTCGAGAGGTTCAAGAGGTGGTCTGCCTCTGCCATATTTTCCTGCTATATGTGGCGTTATCCGATCAAGTAACTCTTCGAAACTTGACATACTCATTCTAAAGAAATCAAAAAACTTGATGTGATCTATTTTTAAGGCATTGTACTTCTGTATAAAGTGGCTCCCGTTATTCATGATTAAAAGAAATGGGTGGATCCAGTATCTTTTCAGTTTCTGTCTTTTCTTTATCCATCTTCTTAAATACAGCAGGAGCAGGACGCGTCTAGTGCGGTCCATTTCTCGAAATTAACTGCGACAATTCACCCTGCATTGTATCGACGGCGTCGTGCCGTGTATCGTGGCACGTTACGATGTCGCGACGTAGTTTTTTACGATGCTCGTCGTAGATTCCCACGACGAGCATCGTTTCGACGTCGCATCGTGAAACGACGCCGCATCGTGGTACGACACGACGTCGTATCGTGTTTATGTGTCCCGGCCCTAACAAGTATTGGTACGGGTTGGGAAACAAAGAAAACCAGTAAAGTATCAAATTTGTTACATAAAATGTAAAATTTTGGATGTTATCTTATAGAATTCGGATACAATTTCTTTTGTTTGCCTTCTGAATGGTATCTGTCGCAGACCATCCTAAATACAGACAGGTACTTATTTTTACTTATTCCAACCAGGATTATGATGGTGTGTGAATGAAAATAAGTAGGTAAGTATATACAAATCTCTAAAATATATTTTAAGATATTTTGTGTTGTGACATGCAATAAGCGATTGAAATTGAAACCACCCACCTCAATTAGGTCACATTTCAATGATTTTTTAATTGCACTGCAGCCTTTATTTTTAAATTATGTTTCTAGATTACATCGACACAATGGGGTATGGTTGGAATCTATATAAATAAATCTTCTTAAATTATTACTTACATTATGCACGAAATGTCAATTCCGGTAATCTTTTACTAGCTCAAATTAAATTAATAGTTAACAGAGCTGTTTCCACCGCTGAAAGATAAACTGAGGTTTGCCGGAGAGCAATTAAAAGTTTACCTTAGAACTAACTTCGTTAGCAGCTAGTGTTACCCAGGAGGGATTATAAACGCAGTGGAGAAATATGTCTCACCAGTAACGTTTGGCGGCACAGTCCGGGGTTACTGTCGTCTGTATTCTGGGATAACAGGTTTGATTATTGGGAATAAAAATTCAGTTGGTTTTTCTATTAATATAGTTTTATTGTTTACCTTAGAACTAAGATCGTTAGCAGCTAGTGCTACCCAGGAATGTTTATAAATGCAAAGAAGAAATATGTGTCACCAGTTACGTTTGGTGGCACAGTCCGGGGTTAGGTACTGCCGTCTGTATTCTGGGATAGCGGGTTTGATTATTGGGAAGACATTTTCATTTCTTTTTTTTTTCTATTAAGGTAGTCTTATTGTTTATCTTAGAACTAAGTTTGTTAGCAGCTAGTGTTACCCAAGAGGGATTATAAATGTCCTAACCAAAATGGGGAAAACCTCAAAACGTGATAAATTGATATATTGAAAGTGAGAAATATGTCACAACACTTATGTTTGGTGATACAGTTAAGAGTAACTAGGATTTTAATGATGGTGGATACGATTCTCGGGAAACTTTAACAGGAAAATCAACATTAAAAATCCATTCAAAATATCTATAACAACATTTGTCAGATATTTCGTTTTGTTGTTTCGTTATTTCCAAAGATTAGGTAGAAAAAAAACATATTATTAACTTTTCCATTCGCATATTTTATGCTCAGTGAGAAAGGCCTACTGCTTACACCTAATTAAATTCAATCTGCAAGTTTTGGAGGAGTTGCCGTTATTTCTTATAATAAGGTATACCAAAACTTATACAAGAAAAACGTGCGAGTCGGACTCGCGCACGAAGGGTTTTGTTTCCGTAGTATTATCTATACAACAACCGCAAAAAAATAACAAACTTGTTGTATGCCCAACTTATTTTTATTTCAATTTTATTATTAATTGTTATAGCGGCAACACAAATACTTAATTTGTCAACGGTATAGTTATCGGTTCGTGAAATACAGTCTGGTGACAGACGGACGGACGGACGTAGACTCAGTAATAAGGTCCCGTTTTAATCCCTAAAAATAGCCTTGGACAGCACAAAAAAAAAACTCTGAATATGCTCGTTTAGTAACACTCCTAGCTGTTTCGAACAAAGAGTAAAGCTAAGGCGCTAGTTAGTTTCTGAAGCAGAAGTCATGAATTGAAGCGGCCAACTGGCAAATTAAAGGGGCGCGTAAGGGATGTAATGAAAAAGCTGTCGCGATTCAAACCTATCGTTAACACTGACACGCTACTGTGAATGGAGTGTATTGTAATGTGAACCTTATAGCCATTTTGCTTGTACTACAATGATTCAACAGATCATCATCATCATCATTTCAGCCCTTTATCTACCCACTGCAGGGCATAGGCCTCCTCTTCTTTGTGCCACGACTGCCTATCTTGGGCTAGCCTCGTCCAGGTCTTACCAGCTGCCTTTTATATATCGTCCACCCATCTAGCTGCGTGACGACCAACATTCCTGCGACCTCCTCTTGGCCACCTCTTGGCCACCACTCCGTGAGGACTCAACAGATATTTTATAAAATTTACATTATAAATACTTACCCTGTTTACTTGAAAGAAAGATTTGAACAACATAATGTGGAGAGGGCAAATTTTCGATTTAGTGGGGATCTCTCACTCAGGGTACCTACATGCCCTTCTCAATCGTATGCACAGTCTTTCACTATTCATGCTGCCTGTTTATGGAATAAACTTCAGATATTCGGAAAAGTAAAAATATCACTTCTTTTAAGAGTGAAATTTGGAAACTCTGGGGTTTAGGGTTACAAAAATCGAACAATACGTAGGATATTAATTTATAATTTTATGTTTCGGATATATATGTAACATCCTAAATATATATATCATCATCAGCCATCATCTGCCTTATCCCGTATCTCACGGGGTCGGCTTCCTAATCTAGGGGATTGAACGAGGGTACTGGTTTTTACACAGAGCGCTGCCATCTGACCTCCGCAACCCAGAAGGAAACCAGACCCAATCCTAGATTAGGTCAGAGTTTTTCAAGCCGCCAATGCTTAGCACTGGCCTCTGATATGGCTTAACGACTAATATCTACGGTATTAAACGATATTAACCGGGACCAACGGCTTAACGTGCCTTCCGAAGCATGGAAAAAGCATCGAATAAACGTACATATGAAATTCGAAAACCGAAAAACACATTGGTAAGTGGTGGGATTTGAACCACGACCTCCCGCTCAGGAGGCAGCGGCCCTATCCACTACACTATCGGGCTCTATCCTAAATATCTATATATATTAAAAATATATGTTATATTATACATTATAGATAGATGGTATATTATAAATATATATTTATTATATATAATACTAAGCATTAAATTGTATATATTTATATCTAGTATTTATGCATTCAAATTTGAGTTGTTAAGTATATTATTTTGTCTATGTCACGTTATATAATCGTTTCAAGTACCTATCTTAGTTTACCTGCAAGCATAATTGTCTCCTCTGGGTTTATCAAAGGTTGACTGGAAGAGATCCCTTAACGGGATAAGTCCGCCTTGTCTTAATCTTCTTGTATTTTAGTTTTAAGATTTTTAAGGTACAATAAAGAGCTTACTGAAACAGTGGGCACAAAATAAAAGCTTTGAAGACAATCAAAAATTATTTATTTTAATATTTGACCACAATTTGACAGAGAATCGGCTTAATATCTTAACTCTAGACAAAAATCGGCGCAAATGCCCCCGGCTGGGGTTTATAAAGGCTCGGCACCACGTCCACACTCCACTCGCTTGGCAGGTCTGGCGGGGGTAGTGGGAGTAGACGTGTTGGCTTGGCTTTGGCTGGCGTTGGACGATGCTGGACCAATAGGCTGCGTTACAATCGGCCATCCTGTAAGCATTGCTCCCGCAATGGGAACAAAATAATTGAATTAGCTTTCTAATAAGTCAATAAGGTCTTCGGTTTCTAACTGATCGTCTGAACTAATGGCACTGTCAGATATAGGGGCAATACTGCTATACGGGCGAAGGGAATCTGCTGCGACCAATCCCGTGAAGCTTTTATAGCCCCTCATTCCCTTAATACTTCTGATCCTATATCGGTCATTGCCAATGACATTTGTAATCATGTATGGGCCCGAAAAGAGGTCGTCTAACTTTGTATTTACTCGCGCGGCACTACTTGTGGGGGCTTGCCTCCACAGAACCAGGTCCCCCTTTTTATAAACCTGACAACGCTTACGCTTTTTATCAAAGTTCCGTTTCATTTTGTCACTTGCCTTTAGAATACGCGCACTCGCCTTGTTTCCTCGAGATGAAACAGATTTTGGTGCGTGATCGGGATTAGAAACATCGCACATTGACCTGCCACTGCGTGTAAAATATCAGATCGTACGGCTTATAGCGAGTGGTGTCATTCAGGGTATTATTGATTCCCCAAATTACGTCCAGCAAACAGTTCGCACAATTATTTGATGCTTCACTTGGATCAGTGACTCTTAAAGCATTCAGTATAGTCCGGTTCGTGCGTTCTACCTGTCCATTTGCACGTGGACACGCAATGGCATTCAATGTGTGCTTAAATTGTTTGTCAGTGGCAAATTTGTTAAAGTATCTACTGGTGAAAGCTTTACCGTGATCAGTCACCACACGATCTGGGTATCCAAATAAAGTACGAATAGTCTCTACCGAATTGATAGTTCTGGTTGGTTCAGCTATGACGAATTTAGAAAAAGCATCAGTTAATACCAGCATATACTGATGCCCCTTCTTCGTTCTACAAAATGGCCCTAAATGGTCAATGTGAACCATACGCATCGGCTCAGTGGGCTTTGGTATAGGATGTAAGGTCCCTTCTTTTTTCCGTGTTCGCCTTTCCCATATGCGCAATGAAGACACGAGTAAACATATTTCCTAATGAAACGCGTCATTTTGGGAAACCAATAATCATTTTTGATTAAATCGGTGCATCGGTTCAACCCTACATGACCTATTTCGTCGTGGTGCATTTGCACAATTTTCCATCTAACCAAATTTGGAACAACAAGTCGGTTACCGTTTAATGTTTTCCTGTACAGCCTATTTTCGATTAGGGTATAATTGTTAATAATAGTCGCGTCTCTAGTGTCCCCTTTAAGTTGGTCAATAATTGGTTTCAATTTATCATCTTGATATTGAACAGTGCAAAACCAATCCTGAACTTGAAGGCGATTCACGTTAACCGAGTCGACCGGGATCCGACTTAATGCTTCTACATGATTCATTCGCTTACCTGGACGATATTCAATGTTAATATCATAATCCTGAATTGACAGCCACCACCGCGCAATCCGCGGGATCATGTCACGTTTCGTCAAGGTCGCACGCACAGCTGTACAATCAGTCACTACTTTTACACGTTTACCTACTACTTAAACGCGGAATCTGCGCAGAGATTCCACAACTGCGAGCGTTTCCAGTTCATAACTATGGTACACACTTTCCTCCTTGCTCGTCACTCGACTGAAATACCTAAAAGGTCGCAAGGTACTATCACTTTGTTTTTGTAACAATATACCGGCAATGCCCGACTTGCAAGCATCTGTATGTATTTCTGTCTCAAGTGACGGGTCATACTGGTTTGTTACACAAACAATCTTTTAATTTTTGAAAACTATTGATTTGTGAATCACCCCAAACCCATGCCACATTTTTTTTCGTTAGGTCTGTCAAGGGACGAGCAATAACTGCAAAGTTATGTATAAACTTCCGGAAGTAACTACATAGCCCTATGAATTGACGTACTTCATGTACGGTGCCGGGCGAAGGAAACTGTGACACTACGTTTAATTTCGACTCACCCGGTTGTATTCCGTCACTGGAAATCTCATGACCTAAATAGGTCACGTTTTTTTGCAAAAACGAACACATTTTCATATTCAGTTTAAGGTTTTGGGACTCCAGTGTTTGTAAACAATTATTTAATAGTTGTATACCGGACTCGACACTATCTGAGGGTAGAAGTAAATCGTCCAGAAATGCCAGAATTTCGCTTGATGAACTGATTGACTGATCGTTACATTTCTAACCGGATTTTACTACTTTGTTTATTAAACGCATAAAAACAGATGGTGCACTGGCTAAACCGTAAGGAACTCGAACATATTCAAATTGACCCTGTGGTGTGATAAATGCAGTTTTGTGTGTGTCATCGGGGTGAATTTTCATTTGATGGTAACTTTGTGCCATGTCTAAAGTGGTGAAATATTTCTTTCCTGATAACTTATTTGGTAATGGAAACCGATCTTTCACTGTGATAGCGTTAAGCGCTCTGTAATCAACACACAACCTTTTTTCGCCATCTTTTTTTCCTACTTAAATAACAGGAGAACCGTAATCAGATTCTTTAATTATGCCTGCATCGATTAGTTCTGTGACCTTGGACCGGACTATTTCTTGTTCACTGTGTGATAATCTATAGGGTGGGCGATAAACAGGTTGATTAGTGGTAAGTTTTATTTTCATGTGCAATAAATCAGTGCAACCTAGATCTTGTGTACTGCTAGCAAAACAACCTTTGTAACGCAACAATAAATTAATCAAATCCTGAAACTGTTTTTTATTTAATAACCCCGTTTTGATATGATCGATTGGAATAGCTCCTACAACAATGTCTTTATCAAATTCATGACATAAGATTGGATTGGCTGGTAATGGCAAGGCAGAAATGGCTAAGGCACTAACCTGGCTGTTAGATGGCAACTCCACGCAGCTATCTGCCCTGGACAACACCTCACCCTCCTGCCATACAACGTCTTTGGCTCCTGAATTGACCACCTTGATGCAGCCATCCACGCCGCGCAGAAGAGTTGCCAGCAGGGAGTAGGATACGCCGTGGAGCTCATAGTGGCGAGGAGCAGTGACCACATCGTTATCAGTACGGTTACCTAAAACATGAACTTTGATTATTGAAATACCGGGTGGTAAACATTCCTTACCCATTGTTATGACTTTGAAACGATTACACTCCTCTACCACATCCAGCGCGTTCACGAAATCTAGCTCTTGCTTGAGTGTAGTTGTGCCTTTACTGACAACTAACTCCATGCCAGGGCGGTTTATCACTGGTTGACCAATCATTAAGTTGATTTCCTCCATATCAATATCCGTAAGTTTTGCTGTACATTTTAGAGTCATCCCATCTACTTCGAGGTTGAATTCAACTTCTCCACGGCTTGGCGCTTGGCCACCAATAAATCCTTTCAGCATCAGTTTGCTTAGCTTTCTTTCAAGGTTAAAGATGTCAGAAACTTGTGTCGTCAACACATTTACTTCGCTGCCGGTATCAAGATAGCCCTTTACATAAATGCCATTGACTTTCACCACTTTCTTATAAACTCTATTGTAGTTCTGAATTAGCCTGTTCTCTTTGATAATACTGTTTTCCGGATTCGTCGTCGGTTTAACACTTGAACTACTTACATGGCATCGTGTTGCGATATGGCCTTGTTTCCCGTATTTGAAGCAAGTACGTAAATCCTGCTGCGAGCAGTTACGCAACACGTGACCGGTTTTCTTACAACGCGGGCAGGGATCCACTTCAGGGTTGATTGCGGGACCTTTCTTTTCAAACGGCTGCCGATTGGAGTCCTTAGCAAATGGTCGATTTTCTGCAGCAGGTGGCGTTCGATAGTCATCCAGCGCGCTGAGAAAGCCTTCGTAAAGCTCGTCTGGTCGGTCGCATTGAAAAGCTTTAGCATTTGGTTGTAACGAAGGTGGTAACCCCCGAATGAATCAAGATACGCTTGCACTGTCGGATAATTTACAACGGAAACACATAGCTACCTTATCCTGATAATATTTCGTCATTGTCTCCGTGGGTAGTTTTTTTCTCTGCATCATTTCGTCCAACATGTTCCCGTAATCACGGTGCTTAGGAAAGGCGCGTAAGAGCATCCGATTCCATTCCTCCCAGCTATGGTTGTATTCTTCAAGCCGGTTGTACCACTTCTTTGCTTGACCTCTCAACTTGTCCTGTAGGTGGAACGACTTAGTTTTCTCATCCCATCCGTGAATTTCACCTAGTTGGTCGATTTTCTTTAACCACGCGGTTACGGTACAATCAGCGAGGATCAGGATCAAATTCTGGTATCAGCGATGCAGCCTCTCTGGTTTTTATGAGGCTAGGTGTCTCGCTGTTAAGCTCCCGTATAGCTTTGTTAACTTCATGTTGGAGCAAATTCTTTAGAAGTTTTTTCGCTGGTGGCGGCGATTCGGAATTTTCTCGTGACGTTGACGGACTTTGACCCCATTCCGGTGGGCGCACATGATTACGCTTCATTTCTTATTTTTTGTAATCCCACTTCTGAATGAAACAGTGGGCACAAAATAAAAGCTTTGAAGACAATCAAAAATTATTTATTTTAATATTTGACCACAATTTGACAGAGTTTCGGCTTACTATCTTAACTCTAGGCAAAAATCGGCGCAAATGCCCCCGGCTGGGGTTTATAAAGGTTTGGCACCACGTCCACACTCCACTCGCTTGGCAGGTCTGGCGGGGGTAGTGGGAGTAGACGTGTTGGCTTGGCTTTGGCTGGCGTTGGACGATGCTGGACCAATAGGCTGCGTTACATTACATACATACATACATAAAAGGGCGCGTAAGGGATGTAATGCAAGGACTGTCGCGATACAAACCTAGCGCCAACACTGAAACGCTACTGTGAATGGAGTGTATTGTAATGTGAACCTTAGGGCCATTTGGGCCGACTCCAAGTAATTGGGATACGGGCAAGCGAATAATGAGAGCTATTTTCTTGTAACTACAATGACTCAACTGGTATTTTTATAAAATAAATATTAAATATTATAAAGGGGCGCGTAAGGGAGCACTGACACGCTACTAGGAATGGAATATGTAATGTGAACCTTAGAGCCATGTTCTAGTACTACAGTAACTCAACTGATATTTTATAAAATTAGTATTATAAAGGGGCGCTTAAGGGTTGTAATGAAAAACCTGTCTCAGTAGAAACGCTACTGGGAATGGAGTGTATTGTAATGTGAACCTTAAAGCCATTTTCTAGTACTACAACACAACTAACATTTTATAAAAATTGTAGAAGAAGATTTTAAAGTGGTACGTATAGGGATGTAATAAAAGTGCTCACTGACACACTGCTGGGGAGGAGGTGTAGAGGGGGTAGTACTTATTAATCATTACCTGAATAATATTGAGGTAATTATAATACTTATTATCTATTTCGCACTCAGTTTCCTTCTTGATCTTAGGTTTGATTTCCACTGTGAATTGATGGTTTTAACGTTGCAGTTAGAATAATGCAGGGTGAAGCACTTGAGTCTGACACGTAGGTAATTTCTATTCAATGTATTAGCGTTCTCTTAGAATGTCTACAAATTATATGTCCGTCTTAAGACTTCTATGCTGGATAGGGAACGATAGAAAAATTTATGAATCAAGCTAAGAATATCCCAACTGCTCTTCCTCCCGTTGTAGAAGTCAGCAAAAGCGATTCGAGAGTTACAGTGTATTGCAATTTAGGCAATGGGCTAATAAGCTGTCATTACGGCGGTACACTTTACAATCTATGATAATCCTAATTTATTACCATACGTGGCGAAGGCATATTTTACGAGGCGTTTTACGCTCTGCCTACCCCGTAAGGGATAATGGCGTGACTTTATGTTTGTGTGTAATGTAAAAACTCTGACAGCAAGTTCCTGAATCTACAAAACCTACTCGACATCATTCTTCTTAAATTTCTTTTATTATGAGACTTATAATTAATACGATGTTCGTTTAGGACGTAAGGGTTCTAATTGTAAATGTTTTAGAGCGGTATAATAACAAGCAATGTGGGCACTGAACGTTTTAATTCAAAGAAAACAGTCAGCGGAAACGGGTAAAGTACGCCAAGTAGGACTAAAATGGAAAAATAATTAAAATGACATATAATCACGCCCTTATCCCGAATGGGGTAGGCCAAGCGTAAACGACCCAAACGTTCCACTACGTCTGTCAAAGTTTTGAGGGTTACCCAAATTTCAATAAACTTATTATAACCAGCAGCGTGGGCACTGAACGTTTGAATTCAAAGAAAACAGCCAGCGGAAACGGGTAAAGTACGCAAAGTAGAATTAAAATGGAAAAATAATTAAAATTACATATAATCACGCCTTTATCCCGAATGGGGTAGGCCGAGCGTAAACGACCCAAACAAGGTGTGCGTCTCTCCACCCAGCCCAAATGTGATAGGTGTTTTTATCATATATCAGGATTTAGAGCATAATTGGAGCACCCACATACTGAATTCAGTAAATTGGAGCATTAATAGGAAAGACGCTGCGAGCTTAAAACCGTGGGCCGGCTGTGGAGATTCTCGTCAGCGAGCCCGAGAGACTAGATCTCAGGTACTGTGGAGAGTAGAGAAATGTGTTATATCTCTATATTTAGAGCATAATTGGAGCAATCTGCTGCCAAAAAATAAACTTCAAAACTGTAATATGAAAGGAGTTATACGCGACTTTCTGTGGGCTTGCTGGGGAGACGTCTCTCCAGCGAGCCCATTTGGATGTCATAAACGGTAAAGATTTAAGTTTTGATCTAAAATTCTACGTACGTGCCCTAATTGGAGCACTAAGCTCCAAAAAATTAAGTACTGTGTGTTCAGTAGTTTTCGAGATGTTTTTTTCTTTCTGTTCTTTGAAAATGGTATGTACGGCGAGACGTCTCTCCAGCGAGCCCATCTGATGCGCAATAACTACCGAACGAAGAGTCTTCGAAAATAGCTCAAATTAAAGCTTATAATTAGAGCACTAAGCTCCAAATAGAAGAAAGTTCTAGGTCCAACAGATTTCACGCTATAAGTGAAAAACACTTTTGCCGCCAAAAAATTCAAATTCCCCAACCGCGCGACGTTTCCTCACCGTACAACAAGCAAATGGACGCGTCACGAAACGTTCATGCAAAAATATATCTTGTGCTGCTAAGTTTAAGAGTGTTTTAGTCTAACCGAGGCAAGTACATTCTATAAATAATAGTCAAGTGCCCATATCAAACATACTTTCTGCATTCATTAATTTTATTATGAACATAAATTGTATTATAATTATCATAATATAGGTACCTGCTTATTATTGTCTTTTTTAAATTTAAGAACGTGTCCAAATCGGGACACTTATTAAGTTTGGAACCGGGATGTCAGTGGGTAAACAGGTTCTTGGATTGAAAAAAAAAAACTATTTGACAGATTCGTTAAAGTATATTACCTACTTTTTGTAACTTTATAATCAGTCTTGGTTATAATTATAAATAGACACCATAATTTTTTCCTAAAAAAATCATAGACATAAATTGAGACCTAATTTAAAATTACTCTCAATGTCTGATTACTTGTGTTACTCTCAAACTGGATTGTTACTTTTCTTTTTCTATGATTCATAGTTCCTAGAAATATGATCGTAGTTCCAAGAAACATTGTCATAGCTCAAAAAGTCTTCTTCTTCTTCTGTCGAGTGGGTATCGAGTTTATCGACGCGATGAACCCTGGTGTCAGAGTTTTTAAACCGCCTAGTAGCACAACTATCAGGCCTCTGACATGGTTTGAGTAACGACTACTATCAAAGACAGCGACCGGGACCGACGGCTTAACGTGCCCTTCGAAGCATGAAATCTTTTTCTTTTTCGGACAATCAGGTGATTCAGCTTGCAATGTCCTAACCAAACTGGAGAAAAAATCACAAAGTGATAAATTCTCAAATATCAACTTAATGTTTCCCCCATGGGAATCGAACCCAGGACCTCCAGATCAGGAGTCTATGGCACTAGCTACTAGACCACGGAGGCAGTTATCGTAGTGATCATAGTCTAAAAGCATTTTTTTAACCCCAGGCAGAACAAAGAAATTCGGAAACGTATCTCGAGCGAAGGGAGCGCGAAAAAATATACCTTGAAAAGGGCACTGAAAGCGTAGAGATCGCAAAATTGTATATTCCAAGAAGACGAATTTAACGCGCATTGCGGGCGAAGCGAGTTTGATATTTCACCATGCAAACACGAAGACAATATACTGCAAATCTATCTTAAATAACCCTCAAACTTTGTCAGACTTGGCAGAACGACCTTTGTTTAGGTCGTTTACGCTCTGCTTACCCCATTAGGGAAAAAGTCGTGTTTATATGTATGATACACTTAGGCTAATTATTTACTTCCGGCACACTCCCGGCGGGTCCCGCTATCTGTCTGACGTCCTAAGCTAAGACTTGCGTGGCCCCCCTGTCCCATCTTTCACATGGCTTAAGGCCCGTAGGCTGCTCGCGCAGCTTTAGGCCCGGCTGGCATCATCCACTATATATGGCCATTGGCCAGTCCGACCTGTGGAGTGATTTTAGAAAGTATTCTCATTTTTCGAGTAAACGCAAAGAAAGCCGCGGGCAAAAACTAGCAATATAATATATTTTTGGAATGTGAAAATTAAGCCCTTTCATTTGAAGTACTCGGCGTTATAAAAAACGATTTTTATTTTACTTCATTACTTAATGTCCTCTAGAGGGCACCACATACAATTTAAAGAGACGTTACCTAGCCCTAGCTTCTTTTTGTTTTGCCGTAGTCGGGTAAAAAGAGAAATGCAAACAGTCATGTGACGTCAGATGACAGGAGCGCCATACTACTTCCATATAAAATGTCGTTTTGAAGAGAGAGATAGATAGACTAGCTTTAAAATGGTATATCTCGGTGATTTTGTGATCAATTTGATTTCTTTTTGACTGTTGTTATTATAAAATACGATTCTTTTCTTAAATAAGCTTTGATATCAAAAATATTTTATATGCATGTACTCCAATGTATCGCCTCGCCCACGATAATTTAAAACTTAGCCATAGGTACTGTAACCAGCGTTGAATAAACACACCTACATTTTTAAAACGTACTTAGTTCTCTTTTTCCTCTGAAATTAAAAGTAAATAAGTTATCTCCCAGTTCAACACTTTGTTCTGAGCTTTAGGTGCTTCAGTAATTTTTATTCCCTGGACTGAAGGGATTAGTTTTTGTAATAAGATTTTGCAGAAATTGGAATATTTGATGTTATTATTTTATTTTTCTTCTATGCTGGACTGGGAGTGCGAGAAAAACACGACAGCAATATATCTACAAATCTATCTTAAATAACCCTCAAAACTTTGTCAGACGTGGCGAAACGACCATTGTCTAGGTCGTTTACGCTCTGCTCTGACTACTAGATAAAGGCGTGATTATATGTATGTATTATATCATTATTATTTCATTTTGATGCCCTTTTCGAAGTACCTATGGATGAACTAATCTATATATCTTTAGCTATGCAAGTTTATTCGAATTCAGCTGTCATTTGTCACGCAAAATTAGGTAGGTTTGATCACTTCGGAAAAATCATGATTTTAGGTAGATTTGGTATTGTTATAAATAGCAACAATTCCTTTTTATCATTTCTATTATTTATGCTTATATCTTTTCTACTTAAAAAAAACGGTTTTGTGTTAATTTTTAATTGAAATAGTTTCTAAAGTTATTCAATAAATGCTGAAACATATTATTAAAATTAAAAATAGTTTTTCCTTCTAGACATTTGAAAATAAAATTGTTCCTACGAAATATTCTTGTTCACACGTCTTCATAAAATAAACATCCACTCCATGTTTCTCAACTAGTCTAGTCAACGTCTTAAAGTTCTCAATTCCCCTTTGCCACCTTGCTTCCGAGCATAATTCAAAGAAAACTCCTGGATTAAAAATCACCAGAAAAGAGTGCTTGAATTTATTTCTCGGGACGAAATTGCTAGTGGTTGGCCTTCCTTCCGTTGGCTTCCTAGTAGAGATATAAATAGCATAAAATTTCTCCAAGCCACCTCGATTTCATGAATTTTTGTAGCTTCATATTTCGCGGCAAATTGTTAAGAGTGGCTTCTGGACCCGGTGGCAGTGCCAAGATTGGATTTAGCGTTCTCTGTGAAGAAGATGAAGAATGGACGCATGCTATGATTTTGCATGGCTATTTAAACTGACTGTAGAGTCTCTTTCTTGTTTATGGTTTTAGAGAGTACAAGAAATCCTTCTTCTATATTTCCCTAATAGAGATTTTACTATAAGTATGACGAACCCGTCAAAAAAATGTTTATATCAACATCGTTTTGATAGCAAAATATAAAAAAGTCTTTAATGTACGTACGGTGAACAAATTGCAATGATTGTGTTATTATTGCGCGCTGTGGGGTGTGTAATGACGTCACGTCGCGGCACACGAATATCAATGATTTACGGCAATCGCCATGATTGTCCGCCAAACGTGCCGGCGATTATTGATGAGACAAACCATACTGACTGTAGCTACGACTAAATACGACCCGTAAGGGACAGCGTCCCATAACTGACACGTTGTTCAGTCAACGAAACTGAACGTTCACCAGGATTTTATTTTAGGAAATAAAAAAACAACGGTTTTATTTTCGTATAATTTTGTTTACGCCGAATTGTGGCGAAGGATTAAAAATTAAAACCACAAATAAAATAAATAAATTATATTGAAAACTTTTTTCACTAAATTCGTAAAACAGAAACAAGTAGGCAAATCGTACTCATACACTGCACACTAAGGTGGGCGCGGTGGCAGAGTACCTGTCACAATTGCTATAATGTACTTGTTTCTGTTTTACGACTTGATTAAATTAGATACATACATACCTATATAGTCACGTCTTTATCCCTAATGGCGCAGGCATAGCGTAAATGATCTAAACGAAGGTCGTTCCACCACGTGTGACAAAGTTTTGAGGGTTATTTTAGATGGATTTGTAGGTATGTGACAGGTGGTCAGCCTATCGCCTAAATTTCAATATACACAAACCTTCGGATCCCTGAGCTGATTTTTACAGCATGCTCGGGAGAAAATGCAGCTTGCATATTCAATTTTTTTCTCTCGCACCCAGTCAAGCAAAGAAGACATTAAATTAGATATTATTATTTATTTTATTTAATGTGTGGTTTGTGTTGTATAACACATTTCGTGGTTTAAAGAAATCAGTTCTATTTTTACATGACGTATAATCTTCTTCTTAGCGAGTGGATTCTCAAGTTGAACGACCCATTGAACCCTTGTGTCAGAGTTTTCAAACCGCCTAGTAGCATAATAATAATTCTTGATAAATACTATTTCATTACAGATGAGTTTATTAGTCAGTTAGGTACGATTCCTCAGTGTTTCGTCCTATGTTTGTGTCGTTGGCCATATTATATGCGTCGATCCATTTCTATCTTATAATTCTACCTTGAACAAAAATAAGAAAGTAAGATCGATACGAAGTACAGATATATAGTAAATAGTATAGGTACGACATACCTACAGTGCGTGGAAGGACCACTATATTTACATACATACATAAAATCACGCCTTTATCCCTTACGGGGTAGGCAGAGCGTTAAACGCCTCGTAAAAGGCGCTTTCGCCGCGTCTGACAAAAATTGAGGGCAATTTTAGATTGTAATGTGTATTGCCATAGTGACAGGTTGTCAGCCCATCGCCTAAATTACAATACACTGTAACCCTCGAGTCCCTTTTGCTGTCTTCTACAGCATGCCCGGGAGGAAGGGCAGCTGGAACATTCTATGTTTTTCTACCTCTCCCAGTCCAGCATGGAAGTAAACCACTATATTTGAACGCTCATTTTCCTCATTTCCCTATAAATAGTCCTTAAAAACACGTGAAGGTCGAGTATCGTCTCGCCATTACTCACAGGTTCCTCTTACGTAAATCACTGTCGGCTTCAGGACCTGATCCGATTCAGGTACCGCGGAAGCCATAAAAAACCAGATAGAAAAAAATTAAACCAAGAAAAACTTTAAGAGTTGAACCTCCCCGAGCTTGTAAAGTGACTGCGGTTATCAGAGACCTTACATCTAAAGACGCTGCATATGTGCTACAATAGGCTGAATTCACACTTTCAATTCAATAAACTTGGTATTTTTCTCAGTCGTACACTCTTGGCAGAGTGGTCGTGGTTTAAGTTTTTCGCTTGCAACCACTTTTTAGCAATGTCTCTCCATTTCTGCCGAATTCCTGCACTGCGAGAGCATTCAGTGATGGTTGCTTTTGTCATTTTTAATTGAGTCTGTCCATCTGGTACGTGAACGTTAGTATAATATTGGTAGCAACAGGTATATTTTTATGATGTATGAAATTCACCTGCTAGTAGGCAATTGGCGTCCGGAGTAATCCTAATTAATTACACAGTATCGACGTTTATCCGTGGATTCGACTAAAGGCTCAGCTCGGACACTCCTAATTTTTTTTTTATTTTGGTCATACATCGACAGACGGCATGTTGCACAGTCGTTGAGCTTGTGTGCGTGTTAGGCTGCGTTTCCACTAGAGCTGTGTGAGAATAGGTAGCGAAGGATGTGTTTTTAAACAACCAATAGGATCGCTCCATTTACCACGCCTCGCTCAGCACAGCTCTGGTGGAAACTGCTTTAGCGGAGCGAGGTTTTGTTCGTACAAAACAAGCGAGAGATGTGTGCTCTGAATGTGTGCGATGAATAGGCCACCGACACATTTCACAGCTTAGCAACGTATCCTCGCTCGGCTCACACCACATATATATACGCATTTTTACACATAAATGCGCATTTTGACAGCTCCGCTACACATCCTCGCACGACACATTTCCCTCGCCTATCTGTGGTGGAAAGGCAGCCTTATAAGGGTTGACAAATTTTATTATACCAGTCACAATGTTTTTACTCGTATAAACTGGTTGGTACCTAACTACGTAATTGATTACCCAACAAACATTATGTGACGGAGCTACTATTCGATAATCGTCACGAATAAAATCCTTTGTCAATTGAAACGAAGACACCACAATATATTATCTTGGTAATTACCTATTCTTTTACCATAACACATACAAACACATCATATTTAGCTTATTTGACATCACTGCACATTATTTGAATGGTCCAAAAGTCATAAAAACTATCAAAGTCACTGACAAACATGCACGCTTCGTGCATGCCCGCTAAGCGTACTGCTCCCGTTTCCACGCGGAGCGGAGTGTGCGGTAACTCAGATCGGTGGGGGGGAGTTGAGTGTCTATTCTGCATCATCATCATCTCCATAGCCTTATCCCGTATCTCACGGGGTCGGCTTCCTAATCTAGGGGATTGAACGAGGGTACTGGTTTTTACACAGAGCGGTAACTCAGATCGGTGGGGGGGAGGTGAGTGTCTATTATGCATGTAGTACTGTTATAACATATTCTGTGCTAAAGGTGTAGAAGGCGTAGGCGTAGCCATCTGACGCGCAGCCACTCATGTAAACATGTTGTACATACATATATAATGTGATAGCCAGAGCGTCAACGACCTAAACAAAAGGTTGTTTCGCCAAGTATGATAAGTTATGAGGATAGTTTAAGATAAATCTGTAAGATATTCCTGTAGTGATAGGTTATCAGCCCATCCTAAATAACAATATACTGAAATCCTCGAATACCTTAGCTGATTTTTACAGCATGCCCGAAAGGAAATGCAGCTGGGACATTCTATGTTTTTCTATCTCTCCCAGTCCAGCATTGAAGAATGCAGTGTTCAGTCAAAACTTATTGTGGTATTATTCCATAATTGTTGTAGAATCTTCCCGTTGCTGCCTGTTCATTCATTCATTCATATAATCACGCCTTTATCCCTAATGGGGTAGGCAGAGCGTAAACGACTTAAACAAAGGTCGATTCGCCACGTCTGACAAAGTTTTGAGGGTTATTGAAAATAGATTTGTAGGTATATTGCTGTAGTGACAGGTTCTCAGCCCATGGCCTAAATTACAATATACTGAAACCCTCGGATCCCTTTTCTGGTTTTCACAGCATGCCTGGGAGGAAATGCAGCTGACACATTCTATGTTTTTTTTTCACTCCCAGGCCAGCTTGGAAGCTACAAGGCATTATGTCACGTTGAATTGACCTGGGATCAAGGCAAGAGCTAGCACATGGCACATAAAAAGTATTTGACACTTCAAAAACATCTGGTTTTAAAAATATGCGAACTTTAGCTACCTGATTTACAAACCCATAATGTTATTTCTATTTCTTCCATGCTGGCCTGGGAGCGAGAGAAAAACATAGAATGTGCCAGCTGCATTTCCTCCCGGGCATGCTGTAAGATCCAGCTAAGGGATCCGAGGGTTTCAGTATATTGTAATTTAGGCGATGGGCTGACAACCTGTCACTACAGCAATATACTTATAAATATATCTTAAATAACCCTTAAAATTGTCAGACGTGGCGGAACGACCTTTGTTTGGGTCGTTTACGCTCTGCCTACCCCATTAGGGATAAAGGCGTGATTATATGTATGTATGTATTTCTATTTAGGACTTTTACAGTGAAATTTTCGAAGTACCGGCGTCTAGTTCTTAAAAAGTCGTGCGCCTCCAAATGTTTTTTTTAAGTCGTGTCTTTTAGCTGATATGTCATTGGAAGTTATAAGAAAAATTCAAGCTAAGAATACTAGAACGGAATTCTCGTACTCACTTGGCGAGTTTACAGTGCTACACCCGGGAAAGCACTGTATCTAGAATTTTAAAGTTTATTAAAGAAAATAATATGAAAACCCTGTCAGCAAAATGACTTATTGTTTTGAATTTTTATCATTTGCGCTTTATGTAAAATTTATTTTGGTTCAGTCTACGAAGATCATTGTCTTAATTATCCGTGTTTTCGAAAACGAAAAAAGAAAGAAAAACATAGAATGAGCCAGCTGCATTTCCTCCCGGGCATGTTGTAAAATTCAGCTAAGAGATCCGAGGGTTTTAGTATATGGCAATTTAGGCGATGGGCTGACAACCTGTCACTACACCAATATCTTAAATAACCCTCAAAACTTTGACAGACGTGGCGGAACGACCTTTGTTTATTTCGTTTACGCTCTGCCGACCCCATTAGGGACGAAGGCGTGATTAAATGTTTTGTATGTAAGTATAGCCAAGTGGCAGTTGTGAGATAAAATAACTCATAAGTAGGTTTTGCAATTTTTTACGTTTATCAGCCGTCGTAAATTTTTAATACGTATACTTAACGTCTAACGTTGCAATTTGTAAATCTTTTACTACTTGTCGTATTTTTTTAATCAGAATTTCTCGTTAAACTAAACTGCACTATCTATACAGAAGTTTAAAATGATTTACATACGTGTAGTCACGCCTTTATCCCTAATGGGGTAGGCAGAGCGGAAATAACCTAAACAAAGGTCGTTCCGCCATGTCTGACAAAGTTTTGCGGGTTATATAAGATAAAATAAATAGAGAAAATGCTTTATATACTCTTCAACTCACTTTTGGAAATCATTCTAACAATACCTGAAGTCGAATGTAAACATAATAAAAAATATGAGTCTATTATTGAAGGAAACTTGAAAACCATCGATATATTTCCGTATCAACATCAGCCACAACAGTCCATTGCTGGACATGGGCCTCCCCAAAATTGGGGGTATATGCCATACTCACCACTCTTGGCAGGCGGGTTGGTGAGCGCAGTAGAAGTTTTCCATTCACAGGGAACGCTGCTGCCCATTCCCTGGATTTATCCCTTAGTCGCCTTTGACGACACCCACGCTAAGTTATGGGGTGATGCTATTCTAACCCGGCACCACACCTGGATTTCTGTATGCTGTAGCTATTTTCGATAACGCCACTGGCGAATTGCGAGGAGTTGGACCAGTATTAAAGCAAAATATCATTATAACTGTCGCTCACAATGCACTGTTTTTTTGTGGCACAATGGAAATACGCGTCTTATACATTATTTCCGGGCATAAGAATTATGATCTTCTTCTTCTGTCGAGTGGGTATCGAAAATGTTAGTACACAAATCACGCCTTTATCCACAATGGAGTAGGCAGGCATGGATGGTTATTTAAGATAAATTTGTAGGTATGTTACTGTAGTGACAAGCTGTCAGCCCTTCGCCTAAATTACAATATACTAAAACCCTCGGAACCCTTAGCCGGTTTTTACAGCATGCCATGGAAGAAATGCAACTGGCACATTCGATGTTTTTCTCTCGTTCCCAGGCCAGCATGGAAGATAAACAATGTAAGTATTTATTTATTTATTACATTTTTAAAAATTCTAACACGTCGATTAACATAAAGATCGCAACAAAATCCTGTATATAGGTTTATCCGTGCGCCCTGATATCGTCATCACGACGGCGCTCGGGAAGTATCTCTAAGGGCCGTATTTGTAATCAGCTCTCAAGAGTGACAGCAAGTTTGAGTTCGTATCAGAAATGTCATTTCAGCACAAACTGGCCTGTCAAATCCATACTTAATATTGCTCTCAAGTTTGAGATCTAAAAATAAGAGCCCATGTATCTCTATAGAAATTATCATCATCATCATCATTTTCAGTCCACATCCACCCACTGCTGGGTATAGTATGGGCCTCTTCTTTCTTACACCAATCCTCACGGTCTTGTGCCAGTCTCATGCAGTTCTTTCCTATCAGTTTGACTATGTCATCGGACTATTGGGCTGGTGGTCTGCCCACTGGCAGTGTCACTCTGATTGGCCACAACTCTGTGACTGCTTTTGTCCACAAACATTTTGTCTATAGAAATAGATATATCTTTATTAGCAAGAAGACACGGTAACAAGGTCTTACCGTAATTACTAAGTCGCACAAGCGTGTTGCGCCAGTTATTTTCATGCAAAATTACATTAAAAAGAAATTTGTCAATTCATCACTCGTCATTATCATAAAAAAAAATCATCGATATAACTTCAAGTATGGCTGCCACTCGTGAGATAAAAAAACTCAGTAACCAAAATTGACTCGCAGTCAGTAAATTGATTCACACTTTCTTCCATGGTAGCCTGGGAGCGAGAGGAAAACATAGAATGTGCCAGCTGCATTTCATCCCAGGCATGCTGTAAAAACCAGCTAAGACACTACAGCAATATACCTACAAATTTATCTTATAATAACCCTCAAAACTTTGTCAGACATTGCGAAACAACCTTTGCATAGGTAGTTTACGCTCTGCCTAAATCATTAAGGATAAAGTCGTGATTATATGTATGTATGTATGACTCACAGTCCGTTAATTTATGCAAATAGTGAACTGAACGTAATCACCGAACCTCCTGTCTAGGTTCGTATACCCTCTGCAATAGTTTCGGTATATAACTTTAGAACAAAATCACTTGTTGCTAAGGCCAACACACGTAGCAAAATGGACTCACCGTCTGTTATTTTTCCAAATAGCAAACTGAACACAATCGCCTGTCATTAGTGTTATTTATGTGTGCGTCGTGGCGGACGCGCTGGAACGAATACGTGACTCTAATTCACAACTACCTACACTCATACACATACATTTTTATTGATTGCCTATCTGACCACTGTGTGCGATGAGCTTTATTTGGGGATCGTATTTTTAAGTTAATTTAAAAGGCCAGCATGGAAGAAAATAATTGTTTTTCTTCCATGCTGGCCTGGGAGCGAGAGAAAAACATTGAATGTGCCAGCTGCATTTCCTCCCAGGCATGCTGTAGAAACCAGTTAAGGGATCCGAGGGTTTCAGTATATTTTAATTTAGGCTAACCACCTGTCACAACAGCAATGTACCTACAAATCCATCTTAAATAGCCCTCACAACTTTGTCAGATGTGGCGGAACGACCTTTGTTTAGTTCGTCTACGCTCTGCCAACCCCAAGCTGAAAAACAGCTTTAATGCAAAACTACAAAAAGTCTACTTTTTTTTTTTTTTTTTTCAGTTTTCATTATGAAATTAATAACTATTAAATATTTATATCCTTTTACATACTCCTACAAACTGGTATAATATAAGCAGTGACGAAGCACCTAACAACAATTATATAATACCACTTGACTAGAAATATAAGTCTAAAGCAATATCTTGTAGGCACTTTTTATTTACATAATTCTCAATCTTAAAACTTACACAACTTTTGCAGAAACAATTTATTTATACATTACTTACTACATAAATAAGCGGCAAATGACTTGTACGTCTTGGCCACAGATATTTCAATCCATATAAATTTATCTTTGAAGTTTACTTGTGTATTACTTTTTGATCTCAGGCAAAGCTCCTGGAAACTCATACAAAATATATGTTTTTGTAAGATTCGTTAATAATAATAAAAACTGCTATACAAGAAGAATATTTAAGATATTTTCCAGACATAGCTTTAAGCCAAAATATAAAAACTCTACCAACATCTCAAAAATAACTTTTTTGTGCGCATTGCGGTAGTCTTGAGTAAACATCGAGATTACGCTTATCTCAAAATTGGGCAGGTCCTGTCCCAAATTACCCGAGATAAACAATAAAAAGCCATTTAAATATTACTTTTATTTTCTTGAGGTTTTCCTGAAGTTTCCGCGATAAAGACTAAAGTAAATCATATTTAAATCGTCTCTTAATTTTGTTTTGACAACGTTAAGTAAAGAGTAAACGAATGTTTGGAGTATTTTGGTAAACAATATTTTTCTAATCTTAAGACTCTACCATTGCTTGACGAGTCAATCTCAAGCTTCATACATCAGCCGACGGAGCAATTTGAAAAAAACATCGGATAGGCTGTGCCAGATTAATGCCCATATGGCAAAAACTTGATTAAAGTCTGCCTGTTTGTACCTAAATTTACGTACCATTCGCGATGTGCACATTTATGGAGATTTGAGTCCTTGCTGCGTGGTGTGGATCAATAAATCTTTTAGGTTATGGCGTTTCCACTATGATTTCGCCAGTATCTAGTTGTTATTAAGTTGACTCTGCTTGTAGACGAAAGGCTTCGTGAAAGAACAAGGAGTTTCTTATTAATTGGCTAAGAATATTCCGAGAGCAGACTGTGTACTGACGACCTAGAACAAAAGACAAACACAATATATACAAACATGTTGTTAGTAGGTTACAAAAACAAACACAATTATTATAATCTAATATTATTGAGATTAATATATCTAAATATATTGTTTGCTTTGGTTGAGTTTTTTGTATTTATCTGGATTCAAATTGTAGAGTACGCTGCCACCATCATCCAATTTATGGATGAAATGAAATGCTGAAATATTCACTTGAATAAAACTTTATTAAGCACTGGTTTAAAATATACAACTGGGTAACAAAGTAGAGATAAGGTGAATTGTTCACAGTCGGAACATCAGGAATAGAATGAATTGGAGACGCAGCTCCTCTTCTTATATACTAATGTTACACGTGCCTTATCGGGGTGTCCGAATAGGATGTTGCTGGAATTTGGTTTTACGACCAAATTCTTGGAAAGATTATTAATAAATTATTGCAAAATCTGTCAACTCTACCGTCTCGTCGCCTTCGAGGATTAAAAAGACATAAAATTATTAGATATGCAATTTCTTGGAATAGATTAGCAATTTAAATGCATGATCTGTTACATATCATCGTCGAGTGCGGCGATCATTAAAAAGTCGTAAAGTTAATACCTAGAAAAGTACAATAGGCATTGTCCTTGGCATTCCTTAACTCCTCCCTCCTTAAGAGTGAAATTGGAGTTTATGATAATTTTACTCAAACTTTTTTGATAATTTTAAATCAAGTGAAAAGATTATAATCTTAAAATCTATTTTAAATCTATGATAATACATTATGATCTAGTGTAATTACTGTTTGTTAACTTGTCGTAATTCGGTAGGAAATTGTCCAAGAAAATCTTAATGGTAAGATTTGCACTTTCACAGATACTACTGATTTGCACTGATTTATCATATCTAACACTGCACTTTTATCACTTATTATTTTGCGTAGCTTAACCGTATCGTAGGTTAATTCGTAGCAACTCGTCTTCTTTCGTTGTCAATGCTATGCATTATATAGCGCACTTATCAGTAATCAGAAGGAATGATATAAAAAGAATTTGTCTGATCATTGATAAGGTGCCACCGTAATGTGTAGCGATTTCCTTTTCTTCTTTTCTTAAAATGTGTGTTCTCTGTTGCTCTAAGAATATAGGCTGCAAGCATTATATCATCACAAGTAATCACGTTCCAAAGTTATGACGAATATATTGCTCATCGTTAATAATTCTTATCCTTGATCTTCCTGTTCCTTATTCCGAAATCAAGACAGTGTGCTTCACAAAAATCTAATATAAAAATCTTTAATGCTAATTTTCTGAATGTGGTAGTTAATAATGTATTAAAAGTACTTACTACTAAACATTTTTGAACATCATTTTTTTTTACATTTATATTTTAGTAGATGTTTACAATACATAATTTATTTATTATAAAAAAAAAAAACAAAATCATCGTACAATTCATAAAATTTTAAACTATCTTAATTTCTAAAAAATAATAAAACAAAAAACTACAAATAAAAAAGACCCTCCAACGCATCTCCATGAGGTAAAGTGCCCAATAGGCTGGCAGCATTCCCCCTTTGAATAGCAATGCTCAATCTTTGAGCGAGGTAGCTGCCAGACCTGGGGTCGCCTGAAGTCTCACGTAGACGCGCTGAGAGATCGGCAACAAATAATTTGGCTTCCTGACCCCAAGGACCCAAAGTCTCAACTGCGAAGGGCACGAAAACATAATTGTTTAAAAGATCAGCGTACTTCCGGCGTTTAAGACTTTCCGCAGTAGCCGCTGCTGCCCCAGCGCAACGGGAAGTCGAAAGCAAATGAGTGGGAGCCAATGTATCGACGCACGTAGCGTCCCAAACCAGACATTTGCCCAACTTCCATGAAATCATGGACATTCCATCCGGCCTCTTCCCATCCGAACGGAATAAACCATTCGGCTCCAAAACAGCCGGAACATTATATTACATTTATATTTTTATATTTTTTTTTGTTCATAATATCCTAACTATGAGTATATAATGATTAAGTGTTAAATCCTTAATTTTCTATGTCTTACATGTTAAATCGCGATTTATATTATTAATATAAGTTTAATAATTAAGATTTATTCATTGTTTTTATTATGTTACTTCAATATAACATTTTTATTTATACATTATATTTCAACATTTTCTGAAAAGTGGTAATCATTATTTAATGCTTCTTTAGCAATTCTAAACTTCTATTCAATAGTTTTGTAACTTTATTTGGCCGTTTAACATTCTTAATTGGTACAGTCGTTTCACGTTCATTGATAAGTATTGGTAATACATTTCTATTCGGATCAGCAGTTACAAGGGCTTTTTGAAAACGTGGTTTATCTTTTGCTAATCTTTTATTAACCATTTTAGTGTATATTGTATCACCTGGTCGTATTTGTTCGCTAGTTGAAGCTAAAGTCTCTAATATTTCTCTATTCTTTTCTTTGAATTCGATCATTTTATCTGTTATGTGTTTATATAAAATTTTTGTTCTCTTACAATGATCTCTCATTAATTGTTGCATATACTGGTGATTATAGTTACAGTCAAATACACTTCGAGAGTCTGTATGTCCAAATATAACTTCAAAAGGAGTAAATCCAGTCATGGAATGTATTGTATTATTATATGCTGAAATAGCGTATAGCATATTATTTGTGGAGTTATTAAATGAATCTTGAAGTTTTATGATTCTGTATATCTCATTAAGTGTACTATGGAATCTTTCAATAATTCCCATAGAATTTGGATTATTGGGAGTTCCAATGTGTAAATCAATTTTATATAAAGTTAACATTTCTTTTATTAGACTGTTGTTAAATTCTGTTCCAGTATCACAACTTATTTTGAAAGGAGTTCCGAAGCATGAAAAATATTTAAGTAAAGCTTTTATTACTTCAGGAGTCGATTTATTTGCTATGTCAAAGGCTTGACCAAATTTACTAAAAGCGTCAACTAAAGTTAAATATATTGTCTTATCGATTGTAAAAAGATCTATGAATATTTCTTCTAATGGTTTATTCTGAGTTTGGGTAAGTTGAATTATAGGCTTTAAAGGTTTTCTATCATATTTAGCTCGTTTACAGATGTCGCATGAATTTATGATTGCTGTAACTGTTTCTTTCATTCCTGGCCAATAATAATTACGTTTTAATCTAGTAAGAGTTTCGTTAATACCACGATGGCATGTTTTTCCATCATATTGTGTTTTGAGAGTTATTTCTTTTTGTTCTTGTTCGTTGTCTAACAGTGTTATTCTTTAAGTGCATTCAATAAATTGGGTTGATTCATTACCAAAAAGATTAAATACTACATCACAAAAAGCTGTTTAATATTTTTGGAAGAGAAAGAAGTATATGAAATACTTTGTACCAATATCGATTGTGCCTTTAAGGAATTTAGTAATCTGTACTGAATTTTCTGGTAAGAAAACTTCTATAATTTTCTTCGTATTTTTAGATAAGTCGTTTATTTTTATCTGATCTTTATACCAATGATTAATTAATATTTGATTAGGTTTAACATCTACTGCTTCATTTAAAATGGGTATGATATTTAAGCTGTCTTAATCATCAAAATCACTAAGATTATCTAATGTGTCTACATCAGATGCTGTCATTGTACGCTCTGACATATTTTCGTAAGTATGATGATCGTCTAATTGTGAAGTTTTTTTTTTTTTTTTTTAATATTTGATAGGCAATCATTTGTCCGCCATCTCACGTGATGGTAAGTGATGATGTAGACTATGATGGAGCATGATTGCCTAGAAGATGCCTGTTCACTCTCGCCTTGAAAAGGCCCAGGTTATAACGTTCCGGAAATAGATCCGCAGGCAGGGAGTTCCACACTTTGGCCGTTCGCATTAAAAATGTAGAAGCGTACCGCTTTGTGCGAAAACTTGGAATGTCGACAACATAAGGGTGGAATCCCAACCGGCGTCTCGTACCCCGGAGATGGAATGGGGAGGGGGGTATCAGGTCATGAAGCGATGCTGCACATTCTCCGAAATGTATCCTGTAGAATACAGACAAGCAAGCTACTTTGCGACGATGTTCAAGGCTCTGCAGCTTTTCTTCTACCAGTGACGGGTCGGCGATGAGCTTCTTGGCGCGTTTTTCAATAGAATCCAAGGTTGCCAGTTGGTATTTGGCAGATCCGTCCCAAAGGTGGCAGCAATACTCCATACACGATCGGACTTGAGCTTGGTAGAGCTGTAGTAGCTGTCCCGGTGTGAAGTATCGCCTAACCTTTGAGAGAATACCAAGTTTTTTGGCTGCAGGCGAAGCCAAGGATTCTATATATCGTCCAAAGTTCAGGTCTGACGTAAGGTTCATACCAAGAAGTTCGAGGTGATCGGAAATTGGCACGGATACATTTCGGAAAGTGGGAGTTAGATTGAAGGGACTCAATTTAGTCGAGAATAGACAGGCCTGTGTCTTAGATGCATTAAATTTCACCAGTTTGGCATCACCCCATTCGGAGATTGCCTTAAGTGATAAATTTAAATGATCTACTACGGACTCTCGACAAGACTGAATAGCTTCCTTGCTGGACTTTGCACTGGACAAATATCTACCGACAACCGTACTGTCGTCTGCATACCCAAAGGTGTCGGGTGTCAGCATATCGTTGATATGCAGCAGAAATAGAGTTGCGGAAAGTACAGATCCTTGAGGAACCCCGGCATCAATTGCCTGATGAAGTTGAAGGGTCTTCATTAATTGTATGAGTATTTAATTGTATTCTGGATAAACGTCTGCGTTCGTATTCTGACTACCCTTTTTGTAAACTACATCAAAATTATATTCTTGAAGTCTTAATCTCCATCTTGTTAATTTACTGTTAGGCTCTTTCAATGAGTAAAGCCAAGCAAGGGGTCTGTGGTCAGTATAAACCAAAAATTTTGTACCATATAGATAAGGTCTGAAATGTTTTACTGCCCATATTATAGCAAGTAATTCCTTTTCGGTTGTACTATATCTTTGTTCAGTATTAGATAAGGTTCTACTGGCGTAAGCCACAGGCTTATCATTGCCAATGTTGCCTTGGGAAAGAACTGCACCGATTGCTATGTTCGATGCATCTGTGGTTAATATAAATGGCTTGTTAAAATCAGGAAACTGAAGAAGAGGGGAATTTGTTAATAAGCTTTTACATGTTTCAAACGCTTTTATGAATTCTGATGAAGTTTCAAATTTAACATTCTTTTTCAATAGCATTATCATAGGTTTAGTTATTTTAGAAAAATCTTTAATAAATTTTCTGTAATAACCAATTAATCCTAGAAAAGATTTTATTTCTTTAATATTTTTAGGTAATGGATAATCTAAAACTGCCTGGATTTTGTCATTATTTGGCTTTAAGCCTTCCTTTGTAATTGTATGACCTAAATAAAGGACTTCCTTTCTAAGAAACTCGGATTTATCAAGCTGTATTTTGAGATTAGCTTTTCGTAAGGTCTCAAAGACTAACTTTAATTTTTCGATATGTGCTTTTAATGAAGTTGAAAAAATTTGTATATCATTCAGGTATACTAAGCAATGAATTCCTTGTAAACCTTTTAAGATGCTATCCATAGCACGCTGAAAAGTAGCAGGAGCTGTTTTCAGGCCAAATGGCATTCTTTTAAATTCATAATGGCCAAACTGTGTACTGAAAGCAGTTTTGGGTTGGTCCTCCTTTTTGACTTCTATTTGGTGGTATCCAGAAGCTAAATCAAGAGTAGTAAAGTAAGAACTATTACCAAGTTTATCGAATAAATCATTTATATTTGGCAAAGGACATTTATCATCGACTGTAATTTCATTCAATTTACGATAGTCAATTACCATTCTGTATTTGCGTTCACCACTTGCATAATTTTCTTTGGTATAAGATGAACTGGTGCACTCCATGGAGAAAAACTAGGTTTAATTATATTACTTTTTAATAGAGTGTCTACTTGATTTTTGATTTCCATAGTTTGAATTGGTGGTTGTCGATAAGGTTTAATATATATTGGACTACTGTCGGTAGTGCGAATCTCGTGTTTAATTTCGTGACTAAACGTTAATGGAATTTCTTCATGTTGAAATAAATCTCTGTATTCGTAACAAAGACTGTAAATCATGTCTTTTTCTTCATTATTCATGTGGTCTGTTCTTAATTTTTTTAAGTTATCAATTAAAAGTTGTTCAATATCAGGCAAGTAATTAATATAGCAAAAGTTTTGGGCTGAAGTTACATTAAATGGATTTTTCAATTTAGTCGTAATAAATTTATTCGTAGAGTTCTGAATAACTGTGTAAGCAAACCCATTGACACACTTTACTAATGCACAAGGCATGCGTACACCGTCGTAAAATTCTAAAAAGTCTAAAATGCCTTCTCCGTTAGTTAGTATTGTTGGAATATTGACTCTTTGTTCCTAAAGTAGTTAATGTATATTCGTTTTTTTTTATAAAAAGATTTAACATTTTGGGGTTACCGTCGAATATCGGTATTATGTCAAGCAAATCGGCAATTATTATTCTAGCCCTTTCTCTATTTTGAAATGGTACGCGGATAGGGTTTCTCGCTGATGGTATAGGTGAATAGCCAATGGGGAAATCATCAGGGATGTCAGCGCCCGTGTCACTGCGTGTTTCAAAACTAGTATAAGGGGGTGGTGAAGAATGTTCAGGGGGTTCCTGATATTCTCTTTGATGTCCTGAGTAACCTGGTTGCGGTTGCTGTCCTGAGTAACCTGTTTGCGGTTGATGTTCGGGATGACCTGTTTCTGGTCTAGTTTGACCTGGTTGAGGTTCAGTTAGTGGAGGATGGTCTTGCGTTTCCCTAAATTGAACATTATAATGCTCAGGTAATTCGCGAGGATAAGCAGGTGAATGAGGTCTATGCTCTTGATGAGCAAGCCTTTCAGCTATCTGATCAGTTACCCGATCTATTTCACGTCTAGCTGCATTCCTTACTTGTCCAGCTGCTTGCTGAGCAACATTGCCTATTTCCCTTTGTGCCTTTTGAGCCGCATCCGATAAGAAATTCATTTTGGAAAGTTTTGTTAAATTATTTAAAAATCAAATTTCGTTATATCTATGCCAATAAGATTACGTGACTTTAAATAAGCAATTCTAATTAAAATTATTTTAGAATATATTGGATATCGATTCGATTGATTACACCTTTTCAGAAAGCTTTTAAGTTTTAATTGTACAACAATAATTGCTTGAAAATTAGAGGTAACGACTGTATATGTTCCTCTTTTCATAAATTTTAAATCTTCTCTTTTTTTTTATAACTTGCATTTTTTTTCAGGTTTGCTAATACCAACACATTCACATGAGCGTAAAGACGCTAAACTTTCACATTCATACTGGTACCATATAAAAATTTCAAAATACCTATGTAGGCAAAACAATGTCGCGTAAAATTCGCTTATTCAATAAATCTCTTTTCTTTTAATCGTCTCTTTATATAGACACGCTGCGCAGCTTAAACAATTCGCAAATTATTGCGTAATAAAATTTACATAAACCAAATGCAAGAAAGATATTGCATTTGGCAAATAAAATATAATAAAATAAACATACACAATTAAAATACAGTTATTATCCCTACAGCACACATGTCAATGACAGGTATGATTTGTTAAGAAAGGATAACGATGTAATTTCGTTTTTAAATCCTCCCGATTCTATTCCTGTTCTGGTATATTCCACCGAAGCATATGTTTGTATGCAGTTGTCGATTCAATTTCTCAAAGTGAAAGGGGTGACTCTCTCTCTTTACCGTAGTTGTATGGTTCCTTTTCACTTAATCTTTCACTTGAATAAAACTTTATTAAGCACTGGTTTAAAATATACAACTGGGTAACAAAGTAGAGATAAGGTGAATTGTTCACAGTCGGAACATCAGGAATAGAATGAAATGGAGCGTGTGAAATTCTTCTCGTCGGCCGCGAAGCGGCTGGCGGGGAGACGCCTTCGGGGCTAGGCCCCCTGGGCGTGAAATCTGTCGACGCCCGTAGAAACGGGCATGGCCTGGGGTTGAGAGCCCATAGTGGGCGAAGAACGCCCCTCTATGGGCCGACGGAGTCAGAATCCGGTAAGGGCGTGGCCGGCACTTTGGCCGACCGCGCGTCAAGAGCCGGTGACCGCCGGCGAGTCGGCCCACCGAGTGATTCCCTATTCAGGGAGGCTCAGTGAGCGACTTCTAGCCAGGCGGTTGTTGATACATCAACGAAAGTTGTCGGGGTCGCTTAGCCGGTGAAAATCATGGTCGGGGAAGTCACGTCAGGGGCCAGCAAGGTCGAGTCGTCAGTGTGACGACGCCCTCAAACCGGTGGCGTTGGTCATTCCGGGTTGTCAGTTCCCTCGTCGAGCTCCTCCACCACAGCGAGCTCGCGAGGGAATGGTTTCTGGTCAGGGAGCGCGCGTGATACGGGGCCAGATTTCGGAGATGCTCGAAATCTGACCGATCTGCGCGCGCGAACATCCTGGTCGAGAGCCTGGACACGAACTCATCCAGGGTCTCGACTTTTAGGTCTCTCCGAATGACTTCGTTGCGGACGAACATCGGCGCATCCACAATGGTGCGCAACGCCTTCGACTGCTGGGCCCGCAGTCTCTGGCGGTTGGTCTCAGAGACCAACGTGTACCATGCAGGCGCGGCGTACGTAAGACGGGTCTTTACGTACGCCTTATAGACGCCGACCTTCATGGGAGCCTCGAGCAGAGAGCGGGACGGAGCAAAGCAATGGCAGCCCTTGTTTGCCCAATCACGCTCGCCACATGCTTACTCATGGACAGGCTTCGGTCTATGGTTACCCCCAGGTATTTAGCCTGAGGTTGCCACCCGATTTCCTCCCCATGAAGCTTCAATTTCGGAGGATCCAGCCGACCACGCCCCACTATGATCGCCTGAGTCTTCCCAACGTTTACGCGTAATCTCCACTTTGCCAGCCAGGCAGGGAGGGCATCAAGAGATAGCTGCATTTTCGAGCGGCATGACGCGTGTTCATGGATACGCTGAAAAATGCAGCATCATCGGCATAGAGGGCCAGCTTGGTGCCCCCCTCGACAGGAATATCGTCGGTGTACCTGGCGTAGCAAACCGGAGAAAGGCAGCTACCCTGGGGAACTCCAGCAGCAATCCTTCGGACTTGAGAGAGAGCGTCTTCCACTGCCACCTGGAAGCGCCTGTTCTCTAAAAAGGTGGCCACAATCTTGACGACTCTGCGAGGAGTCGTAGACGTGGACAGCTTGTATATCAAGCCCGGGTGCCAAAAGCGATCGAACGCCTTCTCCATGTCGAGGAATACTGCTACGGTAGTCTCCCTCTTGTTGAGGGCCGCCGTCATATCATGCAGTACTTTCGACAGTTGAAGGGTTGTGGAGTGCTCGGCTCGGAAGCCGAACTGCTCCTGGCGTGGCATGATGTGGGGGATCATGTGACGCAGAAGAAGTTTCTCAAACACCTTGCTTAGCGTAGGTAGCAAGGTGATTGGCCGATAGCTCTCAGGCTTCAGGGTGTTCTTCCTGGGCTTGGGGAGCATAATTACCCGCCCAAGCTTCCACGCGTCCAGGAAGTGCCCCGTGCGCGTGATGCCATTATAAATGCGTGTCACCGCTGCGATTGAACGCGGAGGAAGATGACGCAACATTTCATTCGTAATGGCATCAGGCCCGGGTGCTTTCCGGAGGGGAGTTCGTCTTATCGCCCGGAGCACTTGGCCGGGAGAAAAGACGATGGGGTCCTCATCAGGAGGTATCGGCTGAGCGAAATAGCCCTCCAGACTTTGCGAAACTTCTTCTTCGTCGTGGTCGGCGCCCGGGTTCGGCCTAAATTGGCTCTCCAGGCACTCAGCGAAAATCTCAGCTCGATCCTCGGCTCTGTAACGGAGGAGCCCGTCCTGAGCGAGGAGAGGTCGTACTGGTGCCGCTTTTCCGGAGAGCCTGCGACACAGTCTGTGGATGCCGGTCCAATCTGCACCGGCTGTATCAATATCGCGCTGCCAAGAATCGGCAGCGGCAGCGTCGAGCGCGGCCGAGATTTTCTCGGCAAGCGCGTTCAGCCGGGTTTTCATGGTGGGGCAGCGAGTGAAGTTAAACTGCTTGCGCAGGCGTCGCTTCTCAGCGAGCATGTCTGCAATACGCCGCAGTAAGGGAGGAGCGGCCTCCCGACGGGGGGCATCCATGGCGGCGTGTTGCTTAGCTCGCTGGACTGCGGTCGCAAATTCGCTAGCCAACTCATCGACATCCGTAGGTGTAGAGACTGGTCTCATGGGAGTGTTCTCTACCATGTACTGGCCGAATTTCTCCCAGGCTATCTTCCGCCTCAGCGGGAGCAGCCTGGAGCGGGCCGGCTGGTCTGAAATGACCAGCAGGACCGGTTGGTGGTCGAAGCCTGTGTGATCGTCGAGAGTCTCAACGGTGGGGTCGGGCCGGAGCCCCTTAACCACCGCGAGGTCGATCACGTCTGGGAGGTGGGCACGGTTGTGCGGGTAGTGGGTCGGGGTCTCCGGCCCCAGGACCACGTACCCATTGAGGTCGGCGTCATCGAAGAGACGTTTTCCGTCCGGACAAGTCCGTGCGGAGTTCCAACCAACGTGTTTACAATTCCAGTCCCCGGCAGCGATCGTCGGCCCCGAGAAGTCCAGAATTTTCAGGACGTCCGTCAGGACCAACTGCGTCACCGGGGGCTTGTAAATTGCATACACGCGGGTCGGGACGTCACCGAGAGCGACCTCTTCTCCCAGAGCGTAGACCGACTGAAGGTCAGCTGTGGTGAAGGGTGGCAGGAGCTGGTGCACCAATCTTCTACGTACCAGGACGGCTAAGCCTCGAAAGACGCGCCCGATGGCGCTGAGCTCGTCCTGCCGGTACACGTAGAAGTTGGGAATCTTCAGTCGGTCTGCGCTACTCAGTTTGGTTTCTGAGATTAGCGCGACATCGATGTTCTGAATGGAGACGCAGCTCCTCTTCTTATATACTAGTGTGCCTTATCGGGGTGTCCGAATAGGATGTTGCTAGAATTTGGTTTTACGACCAAATTCTTGGAAAGATTATTAATAAGTTATTGCAAAATCTGTCAACTCTACCGTCGCCTTCGAGGATTAAAAAGACATAAAATTATTAGATATGCAATTCTTGGAATAGATTAGCAATTTAAATGCATGATCTGTTACATATCGTCGTCGAGTGCGGCGATCATTAAAAAGTCGTAAAGTTAATACCTAGAAAAGTACAATAGGCATTGTCCTTGGCATTCCTTAACTATCTACACAAAATATAAATAAAAGGAGTATTTACAAGAGAAAGAAGATACTTAAAGGAAGTAGGACGAGGAAAAGAGGAAGGAAGGAAGTCATAAAGAGAGGAAGAAAAATTTTGACAGTTGAAAAAAATATGGTCAGGGGTACCCTCATCTAAGCCACACTCGCAAATAGAACTGTCTTTGATATGAATTTTAGCCAGGTGAACAGAAGTGCATACATGACCAAGTCTGAGTCTACAAATGGTAGAAGTAACACGCTTATTGGCTTCCTTAAATTTGAAAAACCAAGGTTTCGTTGGAATGGAACACTGAATGTCAAAATAATATCTACCCTTACTGCTACTAGTGCTTTTAAAAAACTCATTCCACGCAAAACTAAGACCTTGCGAAGCTAAAGGAAGAAGGTCATGTGAAAAAATTTTGAAATGAGAAGGCAAACCATACAAAGTGGCATCTTTAGCAAAAGAGTCAACAACTTCATTACCCTGAATGCCACTATGACTTGGAATCCAGGCTAAAGCGACTTCAATGTTCTGAGCAGCACAGCGGATTAAACAACTTTTAATTTGAAGAACAAAAGGAAATTTTGATTTTGACCGAAATTGATTGAATAAAATAGCCATCAGACAGCTTTTTGAATCAGACAATATGACGGTTTTATTGAGTTTATGAGACTCGACATAAAGCAAAGCCTCTAAAATGGCAATGGCTTCACCAGTGAAAACTGAGGCATAGGAGAGGGCATTTAAAATTGAGGATAACATTAACTATAGGAATCCAAACCGCAGAGCCAACACAACCAGTATCTGAGAGCTTGGAAGCATCAGTGTATACAGTCAACCAATTAGGCCAGTGTTCAGATATGTATTTTTTTAAATCGGAATTTGCATTAGGAGAGCCTTTCTGAATACCAACTTCAAGATTTAGAGACAATAGCATCAAAAGGAGTTTCAAAAAGGGAAAGAATTTTTGATTCATAAACTGGGCAAGGAAGACTTAAAAGTTTTCTGAAACTATTAAAAAGACAAAGATAAACTTTATTTGACCAATAATTATCAAAAGAGATAAATTCAGATAGAATATGTAATTTAGAAATAAGGGGATAATCAGAAAATTGAGAAACTTTAAAAAGAAAACGATCAGACAGGTACTGTCTCCTTAAATAAAGGGGAGGATCTCAACACTCAGCCTGAAGGGAGTGAATAGGAGACGACTTCATCGCACCCAATATAATGCGAAGGCATTTTGATTGAACTTTGTCTAAACGAGATAAAGCTGTTTTATTACAAGGCTCTAAAAGAAAAGTGCCATAGTCCAGACGAGAGCGAACAATCGCATTATATAGGAGTTTCTGGGTATAAGGATGGAAGCCCCACCAGACTCCAGAAAGAGAACGTAAAACATTAATGTTCTTCTCACACTTTTTAACGACGTGATTAACATGGGATACACCGGTTAATTTAGAATCCAAATATACACCGAGAAATTTGACATTATCCTTAACAGGAAACTCTTGATTTTCAAAAGAAATTAATATATCTGGGGGAACTCTAGAACGTGTAAACACCACAACAGAACTTTTTGAAATTGACAAAGACAAACCATGATCAAATAACCAGTCATGTAAATAAGAAATTGCAGAATTAAGGCGAGATGATATTTCGTCAATGCACTTGGAGGAAGTATAAAGGGCTATGTCGTCCGCATATTGCAATATATTACAAAAGGAGTTGACTGAAAGCTCGAGGTCATATGTGTAGATACTGTACAGCAATGGACTTAGAACTGACCCCGAGGGAGGCCTTTCCAGACAAATCTAAAAGGGAGAATAGAATTTTGAAGCTTAACCGAAACAGATCCGCACGAAAAAAGATTGAATATAAAATTTATTATCCTCTTCGGGACGCTCAGATGTTGCAACTTCTGCCTGAGCACTGGAAGAAGAACATTGTCGTAAGCGGACGACACATCCAAAAATACTCCCACTAGATGTTCTTTCTTGGACAGCGCTATACGTGCATCGGTGACAAATAGGCCAAGACTGTCCATAGTGCTGTATCCCTTGCGAAAACCAAATTGACTCTTTGCTAAAATACCCTTGTTTTCTACGAACCATTCAAGCCGATTATTTATAAGGTGTTCTAAAATCTTAGCCATAGTACAAGATAAGGCTATAGGCTTGTAGCTAGTATGTTCATTACTGGGTTTACCAGGTTTAAGCAGAGGTACAACAATCTGACACTTCCAATCCTCAGGAGGAGAACTGGATAAAAAAATTGAATTTAAAATACTTAAAAACAGTTTTTTAGAAGATTCACTACTCTTTGTTATAAATGAATATGGGATCCCATCAACACCTGGTGCAGAATCTTTAAGGCCATCTAACACATAACAGTACATAATTCTTTCCAAGTGAAAGGAGCGTCAAACTTTTCATTAGAATTACAAGGAGTACAGAGAGTGGATTCTTCCAGACAAGGAGCCACAAGAGGGGCCAGCTTATTAAAAAAAGCATCTACCCAGGTGGAATTAATGGAAATGGCACCACGATATCTCCGCATACTACTCCAAACTAAAGAAGGGGAGGAGGACGGCGAAAGGCCTTCACAGAAACGATGCCAACCAAACTTTTGTTTTTTTCTGTTAAAACTCGAATAGCCTTAGCAGCAGAACGCTGATATTCGACAAAGTTGTCAGTGGTCATAGATTCATTGTAAAGTTGTTCAGATTCATTACGTTTTCTACAAACCTCCGTGCAATCACTTTCCCACTAGGGACGAGAAGGGATTTTATTTCGAACAAAATTTTTATAAGGAATAGAACTGTCAGCAGCAGATAACAGGGCATTTTTAAAATTAATGTACATAGATTGAACATTATCCAAGCTTACAGAGGGGAAGTCTAAAACTAACTGATTTAAGGTTGAACGGAATTTAGACCAATCAGCCTTGGAAAGATTATATTTAAGTAAAGGGAGGGATAACAAGCTAGAGTCAGGAGATTCAGGCATTGATAAGATAATAGGATAGTAATCGCTACCATATGCATTAGAAAGGATAGACCAAGAAAGAAGAGATGCAAGAGAAGGAGAACATAATGACAAATCCACTGCGCTTCTCCTATTCTATAAAGGATAAACTCTACGGGTAGAAGAACCGTCATTTAATATACTGAGATTAAAATTATCACAGATATCCAAAAAAATATCAGATAAAGGGTCACACTTATGCGAACCCCAAGATGGATGGTGGATGTTGAAATCACCCAACAACAGAACAGGAGAAGGAAGCGAAGATATCATAGAAGAGAGTTCAGCAAGAATAGCGGAAGAGGGAGAGGGAATATAAACAGAAAGAAAGGAAATATTAAGAGCCCTTATAGCGACAGCAAATATACCATCACTATGAGCAGGAAGGGGAAGCTGGTTAAAAGAAATAGAGCGAGCGACCAGGATAGTGCAACCAGCATAACCATCAGCCCTATCATCCCAAAGACATGAGAAACCCGGCATCCTAAAATAGGAACCAGGAATTAACCATGGCTCCTGGACAGCTAGGACTGATGGTTTGAATTTATTTATTAAGAAAATTAATTCATTCTTCTTGCGACGTATGCTGCAACAATTCCATTGAAGGAATTTGGCCATTTTTGTTCAAGATTGTGACAAGCTCAGTAAGTTTATGAGAAACATTGTGCGGTAGGCCGGTATCATCAAACCGGGAGATGATACTAATTAAAGCATTTAAAAGTATCATTAAAAAAATATCATTGGGAGTGATATTATTATCACTAAGAGCACTTCCATTAGGAAGTGATGGAGGAGGATCTGAAATGATAGACTGATGAGCAGATCTATCATATCCAGGATTATGAGGAACAATGGGACGTCTGGGGGTCAGGAAAGTTTTCTTGTATGAAAATGTAGATGAAGCTGAATTATTATTACTGTTAGGATTTTGAGTTGGGGAATTTTGACTCAATCGGGAAAATAAGGGAAGGGATAATCGAACAGTATCAGCAAAAGATCTACGAGATTGGCGATGACGAGCAGAAGCTTCAGAATATGGAATATTCTTCTCAGACATTTCTAATTTAATCAGTTTTTGACGAGCATGTTCCGGACAAGAAGGATCAGTTGCTTTATGTGGGCCAGAACAAAACAAGCAGGTGGGAGTTGAGGAAGCGCTAGTGCATTCTATACCAGAATGGTTTTGGACACAAATGAAACAACGTTTGGCAGACGGACATTGCGAAGAAACATGTCCAAACCTGCAACACTGGTTGCACTGGATTGTTGGCAGAACATATATGCTCACTGGCAATGAAGTGTAAAAACAATAAATATGATCAGGCAGTTTTTGACCCAAGAAGGTTAAAACAACAGTCTGAGTGGGGATCCAAACAGGAGATTTATCTTCATTGCATTACTTTCTGTTCAGCCGTCTAGCTCTGATAACTTTACCGTAACCAGTTGGAATTTTAATCGATGACATTAACTCCTCAAGGGTCCATTCGACGGGAACTTGGCGAACGATTCCTATACGAGTCAATTTGAATTGAACTCGACTGACACACGGTTCCTCCCAACGCGCTTCACACCATCAGACTTAATGTTTTGAATCTTATTATGAAAAGAAAATGTCCAAATTTAATAGGGCGAAGGACGGAGCCTAAAGACCTGTCATCAGTGATTTTGCTAACATGAACAATGAAGGGACCATTGTCCTGATCTCCATACTTTTTATGGCTACTGTCAACAAACTCAGGAAGGGTATACGTCGACTGTGCAGAGGCTGAAACCTGAGAAGCATGGGTTTTCTTAGATGGAAAGGAGCAAGCATCATCAATAGGATCCGCGCACGTTTCCGACCTGAGTCAGAAACATAACCTCCCCCGGGATCGGGGTCTTCATCCATCATCTTAAAAACCTACTTAAATACTTACAATAACACAAATAGACTACACAAACTTCACAAATATATACAGATAAAAGTCAATAAGCAAAAAGACCACTCAAAACTCTGATAAAACGGTACCAAATGCGAGCTACAACAAATCACTTGTATCTAGCACTATACCTAAAAGCAGAGTCCACGTGGTGTGGATGAGTATGTTTCTGACATACTTTCCAAAGTATTGAACGTCCACCTTACCGGTAAAGCTTGGGCTCAAGCTTCTCTTCATGTGCGATTGGGGAGATTAGTCATAAGGAAGACGTCTGTGGTGTCGCTGCCTATCTTTCTTCAGCGAGAACTTTCGTGAAAATCACGACTCCAGCCCTAGGGTCTTCGGAAGTCGCAAATATGCTCACTGCAAAAGAGAGGTGGCTTCACTTGTGTCCCAGCCAAGATATTCTCTCTGTTCCAGCTTCTCAGCGACGTCGGGACGAGCCACTATGCCGGAAAGTCCAACAGGATTTATTGAAGACCAGCTCAGACCCCATCGACCAAGCTCGGATCTTAGCTCGTCTTTGAGAGTGAATCAGGACACTGGCTCAATGACTTGCCATCAACATCAATCGGCACATTGCTTGATAATACCTGCCTTTCTCTAATCGTTGGCTTGAGAAAAAAAGAGAAAGACTGTCCAGCCGCATCTCTGTAGGTGTGGGGAGGCAAATGTTTGCTAATTGGGACACCACGGACTGTCATGCAGGAGAAGTGCAGGTCGCATTCCCCGCCACGCCACCTTAAATTATGGCCCTTGTTCTGGCTACGTTAGAACCACACGGAGTCGTTCGCTCTGATGGCAAGAGGCCTGACGGTGTTACACATGTGGCATGGAAAGAAGGTGAATTCCTCGCGTAGAATGTGACCTGCGTGGACACTCTGGCGCCAACGCATGTCCGTGCGACCGCTGGTAGTGCAGGGTCGGCTGCTACGAGAGCGGAAATGAAAAAGACCTGGAAATATCAGGACCTCCAGGGAGGGTATCTGTTCGTGCCGGTAGGTTTCGAGACAATGGGACCCCGGGGTCCCGAGGCCAAAAAACTCATTAAGGAATTATCGGCGCGTCTCATCGAAGTTTCCTAAGCCAGCTGCACCGAAGGCAGCTTCCTAGTGCAGAGACTTAGCCTCGCGATACAACGCGGTAACGCTGCTTGCCTGCTAGGCACCATGCCACCTCGAGGAGACGCGGTCGGTACCATATTTTATTTATAAGGTTTTTGTTAAGTTTTAATTTTATTGTATATTTAACTTGTATGTTTTTCTTTTTAATAAAATATACTCGCTACAAAGAAAAAAAAAACAACTTAAGTCTCATTAATATTATGATACAGAAAATAAAGTTACCTAAACTAAAAAAAAACTGTCTCAATTTATTTATTAAAACTTTTAATCTACTTAACAATTTGATTGGACAATTCAATCAAAACGTCGTACTCGTCATTTTGTTGTGACTGTAATGTAATCTTTCACTGGAAAACTCTAAAATATCAAGGTTTCCTTAATCATCTCATCACAAACTTATAAGCAAATTAAAGCCCCCGCCTCCTGGCAACACTGAATAAATACCCCGTGAAGCAGGAACCAGCTCATCACGGCTCGCGTCCTCTAATAAGATTGCCAGTACTTATAGCAGGTACATCCGATTGTGAGAAACTTCGCTAGATTGGTGCTAACTTGATTTTCGAAGACGCTCCGGTGCTTTCGCGACTTCATTACTTTGGAATGAGTAAGCTGGCTGGTATTGTTTGAATTTAGAATTGTTATGAACTGCCTGTTATCGTTTTATATGTATAGTGTTCTTGATTTGAAAGTAGCAAATGTTTCCCAATTATTAACTGCCAGTAATCTTAGTACAATAGATTTTGAACTTGGTTTGGATTTTGAATTATATTGTATTTATGAATCGATAACTAATGAAGTGATCTTTACCAAAGTGTAAAATATTTTTTAATGTTGCCTTTATCGTTATTTTATCTTAGAATTCATAATATTATATCTTAAATATAATGGTTCTAGTTTGTTTTTTTTTACAAAGAGTTATTCACGATAAGTTTATATTAATAAGACGTTTTTTCAAGAAATACAAAAGAACAAGAAAGAGCGACAACCACCCGACCGCGGCAAACCAGAAGGGACCCAACCACCCAGTTCTAGATTAGGTCAGAATTTTCAAGCCGCCAATGCTTAGCACTGGCCTCTGACACGGCTTAACGACTAATACATATGGTATTCAACGATATTAACCGGGACGTGCCCTCCAAAGCATGAAAATAGCGCCGAATAAACGTACATAATATGAAATTCGAAAACAGAAAAACACATTGGTACGTGGTGGGATTCGAACCACGTCCTCGCTCTGGAGGCTTCGGCCCTATCCACTACACCATCGGGCTCTCTTATATAACAGTAACAATCTGTATGTACCTAGTATATTTTCTTTGTGTATCAAAGTCCATATTAATTTTCTCGTGGCATATGTTGAAAAATATGGCGCTATATTGTGAAACATTAAACCCAAAATAATAAAATTATTATTCACAAAGAAAATATTTAGCTCCAGCCAGACGGCGTAAATGACATACAATAACAAAAGCAAAAGCACGTCAAATAAATTTATTCAAACTATTTTAGTTTTATAAAGAAACTAGAGAGGTATTATTTCAGATAAATTGAAGAGACACGTTATTTTATCTGACAAATAAAACAAATACCTAGACTCATAAGATACTAATGCTCGTATTTATGAAGCAATCACAATTTAAAGAACAATATTAGGGATTTGACAGGTCAGTTTGTACTGAAATTACATTTCTGATACGAACTCAAACTCGCTATCACTCACGAGAGCTGATTATAAATACGGTCCTAAGTATATTGACACCGGACAGTATGTACTATTACCTATTTATCACAATCCAAAAACAGTCGATTATCATTCTAAATCTGGATCACCATACTGGACTGGGAGCGAGAGAAAAACATAGAATGTACCAGCTGCATTTCCTCCCGGCGTGCTGTAAAAACCAGCTAAGGGATCCGACGGTATCAATTTATTGTAACTAAGGCGATGGGCTGACAACCTGTCACTACAGCAATATACCTACAAATCTATCTTAAAAACCCCGTCAAAACTTTGTCACACGTGGCAGGATGACCTTTGTTTAAGTCGTTTACGAGCTGCCTACCCCATTGGGATAAAGGCGTGATTATATGTATGTATGTATCATTATAAATCTAGCGTAACATTGACAGTGTAGGCTCCTCGGACTTCTAAATCTCTGCTATGACAAAAAAAACGTTGGAAATACAATAAACAAAAGAAAACTTATTACTTTAGAAATGGAACGTGACACGCGCCACACGTCAGACCGTATTTAATAATAGGAAACGCAAAAATCATGGTGAAGTCAACGCGTCGTGGATTTATCACCCGCTTTACAAGATTACTCAATACGACAGTGACGGATTGACTCCTTCCTTCTATCCTTGTCTAACCCAGCTAGCTAATGTATCACCTGCCTTGCTCTCTCCTGTGGGTAATTAGACGCCACCTGCATTTGTTCAGGTCACGGGATAGTGGCGAGACTCTATCTAGACGTGGTGTTAATGCTGTAAGATTGATGAATTTGGCAAAATGGTAAAAGAAAAAGTGAGCAAGTTGATTTTTGCGAGATATTGTACGCATAGATACATATAGTAGTAGTAATGGGGTAGGCAGAGTGTAAAAGACCTAAACTTAAATCGTTCCACCGCGCCTGACAAACTTTTGAGGGTTATGTAGGATAAATTTGTAAATATATTACTGTAGTGACAGGTTGTCAGTCCATCGCCTAAATTACAATATACTGAAACCCTCGGATCCTTAGTTGGTTTTTACAGCATTCCCGGGAAGAATTGCAGCTGACACATTCTATGTTTTTTTTCTCGCTCCCAGGCCAGCATGGAAATAATATTGTACGCACAAAGTTTAGATACGATTCTGTTATATATAAGCAATAATATGCAGTATGATTTATTTCGTATCAAGAATCAAGCTGTATCTCCTCCCGGGCATGCTGTAAAAACCCGCTAAGAGATTCGAGGGTTTCAGTGTATTACAATTTAGGCGATGGGCTGACAACCCGTTACTATAGCGATATACATAATAATCTGTAATAACCCTCAAAACATATCAGACGTGGCGGATCAACCTTTTTTTAGTTCGTTTTTGCTATGTCTACCAAATTATGGATAAAAGCGTGATGTTATGTAAGTAAAATAAATAAATAAAAATATGAAATACATAGACAGCTACATAATTATCTGTAGGTTACTCAGATAACTCTTTCCCAAAAAAAACATCAGTAGAAGTTATAATATAAGAAATTAATAAAAATTACACTTTTTGGTGGAAATGTATATTCCATCACGTACGTACGTATACGTATAATCACGCCTTTCTCCCTAATAAGGTAGGCAGATCGTAAACGACCTAAACAAAGATAGTTCCGCCACGTCTGACTGATATTCCATCACCAGGTTATTCATAAAAGAAAAAAGTATCAAATCTATGAGAATTTTAAATCATAAAAGTGATTTCCAATTTAAAATTTTGGCAAATGAAATACAATAGAAATGAATATAATACAATAGAAATCCGAAGCTGTAACCACGTTTTAGGTCAACTTTTGTCTTTGTCTATTTCTGCCGTTTCTGCCTAGATTCGGAGAACAATTCCAAGCACTTTCATTAAGAGGCTCCATCTCCTAGTTTTGACGTACATTTCTGGCTATCAGCAAATTGTAGTTCAAAGGTATGGGAGAGGTTAAAAATTTATTGGTCTTCCTCTATTATACTGAAATTTTAAAATCAAGGCTTCGTGATGATTTTAACGTTATTGGTAAAAAGTACAATCTTATATTTTTTTAATGCTGGACTGGGAGCTAGAGAAAAACATATAATGTGCCAGCTGCATTTCCTCCCGGGCATGCTGTAAAAACCAGATAAGGAATCCGAGGGTATCTGTATATTGCAATTTAAGCGATGGGCTGACAACCTGACACTACAGCAATATACCTACTAGTCTGTATGAATATCCTTCAAATATCGTCGCTGACGTGGCGGAACGACCTTTCTTTATGTCGTTTACGTTTGCCATTAGGGACAAAAGCATGCTTATATGTACAATCTCAGCACACTCTCCACAAACTTCTCTCCACAAGAGTGACTTAGTCTATTTTTTTAGGTGATGTAGGGTTTAATCTCCTCTGGCGGTTCACTTTAAGGCACCATTGAGGGTTTCCAGTGGAAAAACTAACCTAAATAAACTGCAACTTAAACTAAGCTATGCTGTAAAAGGAACATCTTGATTACTATATGCCACTGATGTTAGCAAAAGCTTGCTGTGTTCTTCCGAGCTATGGAAGTTTCAGTGTCTGAATTTAGTTGAGGACAAAGCTCTTTCTATCATCAACTTTGACTCAATCACATCTGCCCTCTGCATCTACCAATTATGGACTTAAGAATGTCTGTACAAAGTTACAGATTATGAATTTAGCTTAATATTTTCACTCAGTACGATGCCAAACGTACTTTTAACGTTGTAGGTTTTTGCCTTGGATTTTTTGCATATCTTCCCCAGTAGCATGCCGCCGCCTCGTGATAACGAATAATTGTGTCGCGATGTGATAAAAATGGCCATTCGCATCCTTATCGCAGCTGCATGCCACGGAGGCTGTAAAAAGCAGGCGATATACATATATAATAATCACACCTTTATCCCTAATGGGATAGGCAGAGCGTAAACGACCTAAACAAAGGTCGTTCCGCTACGTCTGAGAAAGTTATGAGAGTTATTTAAGATAGATTTGTAGGTATATTTCTGGTAGTGATAGGTTTTCAGCCCAAAATTACAATATACTAAAACCCCTCGAATCTCTTAGCTGGTTTCCACAGCATGCTCGGGAGGAAATGCAGCTGACACGTTCTATGTTTTTCTGTCGCTCCCAGACCAGCATGAAATGAATAATAGGCTAACATTGCGAAATAGATGAAGAAATGTACACCGTCGTATTTCACAGTAATATGTTTACGAAACGGTGTATCTGTGCAGTAACGAAGAGCCCTGTGATCGACAAAGCCAGTAATCCCAGGAACAAATGTTTGCGGTGGCGGCCCGGGACGGTTGTTTTCGAATAATCTTGTACCGGCCCAGATTCGGGATGGGTCGTACCGGGATGTGATTCTAGCATTGATTATTGATAGGTGGAGTCAAGAATCACTACATAGTATAAAACAAAGTCGCTTTCTCTGTCCCTATATCACTATGTATGCATAGAGCTTTAAAAGTACGCAACGGATTTTGATGCGGTTTCTTTTAATGGATAGAGTGATTTAAAAGGAAGGTTTATATGTATAATACATGCAGAATATAGTAGAGAAACACTGATGATTTCCGTGCGAAGCCGGGGCGGGTCGCTAGTAGAAAATAAAATTGGTTTAGGCCCGTATTTATAATGAGCACTTGAGAATGACAGCTAGTTTGAGTTTGAATCAAAAATGACATTTCAGTACAAAATGACCTGTAAAATCCATACTTAATGTTGCTCCTAATCTTGAGATAGCTTTTTAATTACGACCCTAGGAGTCATAATTCATTTAAATTTGGCAATTTTTTGTTATAACTTATGTTCGTGATGACTGATGATGCATAAAACTTATGTTTGATAGACAAACAGACTGGTGCCTACCTATCTTCTCATTGCCTATTATAATGGTTCAAGCAGTACGTTAGCTACATTCCTTTACTTTATTCCTATACAACCAACTATTGAATGTCCTTACGCATGCCCTATACAGGGTGTAAGGGACAGCATCCCGCAAAGTGATAGAGGTTGCTCAGTCAACGAAATTGAACAACTATCACCATAATTTATGTTCAGAAAAAATATAAAGAAGCATTTTCATACAAAATTACTACCTTGAACAGACAATTTGTATGGAAAGCAAATTTTTCATTCATTTCCTGAAAAAAAAACCTGGTGATAGTTGTTCAGTTTTGTTAACTGAGCAACCCGTATCAGTATGCGGGACGCTGTCCCGTATACCCGGTATACTTTTTTTGCAATCGTTAATACTAAACTATTTGGGGCTTTCCTTACCATAGAATACGATGGTTCTCTTTATGATATTGTATTCATTTACACCATTACGTAATCTGTGCTTATACTTTGCATTCTTTTTTTCATACTTTTACATGGTGTAACAGAAAGGGTGTACCCGAAAGTATGTGAATTGGCCTATGAAACTAAACAACTTTTCCTAAGAAACATAGGTCGACATTACAAAAAAAATGGCTTTCCATTAAAAGCGCGATCAGCCGATTCATTTAATACGGAAGAGCATATTTTTTTTAATGATTTCACCTATGTTCCTTTTTGTTTAGTTTCATGGTCAGATTCACATCCTTTTGGGTGCATAACACTTTCTGTTGTCTTTTTCTTTCTGTTGTCTTCGTCTATCGATCCGATGAACTCTGGTGTCAGGTTTTTAAACCGCCTAGTAGCACAACTATTAGACCCTGTATACCGTAGGTTTTGTAACCAGTAGCCTGTACCTTTCCTCTCTCAGAGTGGCAAAAGCTGGGTAAAAGTTTAAATTAGATGCAATTTCATTAAGATGGCGCTGTTGTTTTGTTGGCAACTCGCTTCAAGTTATCAATACTTTCAAAGTCAACAGTGACCTCAATTCTGTTACATTCACAACTAAACTGAACTAATTATAGTCTTGTAATAAATTTGCAGAAAGAGTCTTCCCAAATAGGTGCTAAAAAAATACTTTGCATGTTTGATAAATAAATTGATTATAAATCAAATGTGAAATTACTAGAGACCTACGAGTGCCATAACATTTTGATTTATAATCACCTTCCGGAGGATATAAAAGTGCTGGCTGGAATCACTTTTAAATCCAGACTGAAAGGATGGTTATTGGAAAACTGTTTTTATAGTCTTAAGGAATATATGAATTATAAGATAGTATTAATGTATAAATGAAATAATGACATGATGATAGATATATGATAAATTTATAATGTAGTAATGTAAATGTATAAAATTCTACCTAGCGGACATCGAATATTATGTACTTTCTTTTAAATTAAGACCTATTGTATAATACCTACTTTATTCTTACATACATACATACATAACGTCACGCCTCTTTCCCGGAGGGGTAGGCAGAGATCACATCCTTCCATTTGCTACGAACCTTGCATACTTCTTTCGCTTCATCTACATTCATCAATCTTTTCATGCACGCTCGTCGGTTTAGGGTACTCCTAACCTGACCTTTCCCTAGAACGTCCCCGATTTGAAATAAAATATCTTGAATCTTCAACATAAGTTGAAGTGAATATTTGTTTACATCATGTCTGAAGAGTATTTTCAAAAGTTTTATGAAATAACTAGTCCTTAGTTTCAGTCAAGGTATTTTATATAACTTTTTTACTGGTTCTCTTCATAACTTTCAAAGTGTCAATTAATTTTAGCTTTTTTCGTCATGTTTTATCGAAAATTATTGATAGCGAAACAAAACCATTTCAAAATTGTGATGAAAGATTAAATTGCATGCACACAAGGCAATCGACTATTTGGGGTGAATATTAAATACCTTTACTCACAAACGCATATTTCGACTTTCATAAAGTCACATTAGCATCCAACTATAAAACATTGATGCAAATAACACGCACACCGTATGGTAAAATAGCAATTAGTAATTCTTCTTCTTCTGTCGAGTGAGTATCAAGTCTATGGACCCGATGAACCCTAGTGTCAGAGTTTTTAAACCGCCTAGTAGCAGAACTATCAGGCCTCTGACATGGTTTGAGTAACGACCGCTATCAATGACTGCAACCGGGACCGACGGCAGCACGAAATCTTTTTCTTTTCGGACAATCAGGTGATTCAGCCTGCAATGACCTAACCAAACTGGGGAAAAAATCACAAACTGATAAATTCTCAAATATCAACTTTGTGTTTCCCCCCTGGGAATCGAACCCAGAACCTCCGGATCGGGAGTTCATGGCACTAGCCACTAGACCACGGAGGCAGTTAGCACTTCCAGTGACTCTAGGTCTTTGTAAATAGCAATAAGTAATGAAACAGAACTAAATAAACAAGATGTTTGCTACTTTATCTATACATATAATAAATCTCTAGAAGGGTCGTGTCTGTACATTGAATATGTTTCAAAAAAATAATTGCAGCAGGCATTATTAACGATATAAAGATCAAAACGTTCTTTTTTTAATTTTTGTCTGTCTATCTGTCTGTATGTTACCATATCACGCCAAAACTACTGAACCGATTTCAATGGGTTTTTTTTTAATTCAACTGTGTGCAACCCGGGTTGCAACTTAGGATACCTAAAATCACGCTATCTGACTTACGTGGTAGGCAGGAAAGTGTAGTTCGGCTTTTTCTTAACCAATTTTTATGGAACTTTTTTATTCGACTGAGCATAATTTAAAATGAAAGTTACGATACAAATAATCACGCCATCTGACTTAGGCTGAAGGGAGGAAATTGAAATCTGATCGTTTTTAACCGATCTTAAAGGGACTTTTTATTTTACTTAGTTTTTTTAATTACTTGGTGTCCAGCCTAGGTTAGAAATAATCACGCAAACCATTCTAATATTGAGTAAGTACCCCAGTTTGTATGGAAAACACGCAGTGTCGAACATACTGGAAACGCTTCTCCGCGTGTAGGAGCAGGATCTGGTAGCTCGCGCGCGAAATTGTTTTTTCCATACAAAAACAAAGATCATACCATGCGAAACACGCTGCCGCGCGCGGGTTAGCACATCTTGCTTCTACGCGCGGAGACGCGTTTTCAGTACGGAAAACACGCAGTGTCGACGTGTTTTCTATGCAAACCGGGCGTACGAAGTCGCGGGCACAGCTAGTTCCAAATAAAAATGCAGATAGATACGATTCCAGAAACCAAATGGAATGAGTTCAATAAACCATGCAAAGAATAGCTAGGTAGCATGCGAGTAGAGATAATTAACTTTTAGCTTCAGTCGGATTTTTGACTCTAAAAGAGTCTTAATAAAGGAGCGATAAATTAGGCGGTTCGTTTGAGCGAACGAAGGGAACCGTAATAGAGTGCGAACTGTCGCGCCTCTCCGCAAAAGAAAAGTAGGCAGAACCGGGAGGCTGGTATTTACAAAGATCTAAAGTCACTGGAAGTGTCATGTGTTGACGGGAGGAATGGAATAATAATAGAGTTCAAACTGTCACGCGTCTCCACAAAAGAAAAGCAGGCAGAGAAGAGAGATTGTTTTTTACAGGGAACTAGAATTGCTCGAAGGGTCACACGTTAGCAAGCTGCATTTGTCACTCAGTATGGAGCGGACCCGTAATAGAGTGCGAACTGCCGCACCTTTTCGCAAATAAAAAATAAGGCAGAGAAGAGAGACTCATATTTACAAACAACTAGAGTCACTGGAAGCGATATGGGTCTTTTCATTATCGTCTAAGATTAATAAGTGATTGGTATCTAAATAGAGTGTACACTTAACGTCGTGTTTTTTTTACACATTTAACTGTATTCTAAAAATGCAAGTAAAGCGAAGGAATATTAGAACAATGTTAAAAAATACACGCAGGAAATTCGACTAAATTGTCTGATGTTCGGTTATAATGTAAAATGTAATTCTTGATAGATAGATATATTCTTTATTGCACATAACACAAAAACAACAAGAATTGAGAACAAGTTAAATAAAAATTAAAATACAATGAAGGCGGCCTTATTGCTATGGTAGCAATTTCTACCAGGAAACCTTAATTCTACCGATGTGTTATAAGTAATAGAGTGTATAATGTATTTCATGCAAAAAAGAAACTATTCCACGGAAAGTCATCTAGGGTTTATGGCAAAAAGAAAATATTAACTTTATAAAGATACATAATATCTTAATGAATGACTGTGCACTTTTATGTCTGTATATAACAGCAAACAAAATTAATTTATCAAATATTTCGCTTGTTATTATGTCGTAATAAATTATGAGGGGATTATTTTTGTATCCCACAACATAATGAGCACTAAGCTCATATAATTTTGAGGCTTTAAAATAATTATCCTGTATTAATAACTACGATACGATTTTGTTAAGTAAATGGGATAAGGGCAAGCGAATGATACGATTTTGTTACTGTAACTTTTAATTTAATACTGTCAAAATAATTTTGAACTCAACAAGGTGTATTGTTAAATCAATATCTATTATTTATTAATCCCACTAATAATTTGGTAAAATTATAGAAAAGTTTGGATGTTTCATCTACCACCAATTGATACACATTTTAGATTAAATGCTGGGATAGGACATAAACAACTCTTGTCCCGGAAAACACTTAATTTCCAAGGACAGAATTATTTAGCCGCGGTTGAAATCTAAATGAGTAAGTGTAAATCGAAAATAAAAGTGTTATATAAGAAGGATAATGCCATTATGTTGATAAAATCTCTTAAAAGTCTTCAGCACCGCCTACTAGTGACTCCTTTAAACCACGACTAACGATCGTCTTTCATAGTGCCATTTCAAATGAATGTTCTTTCCAGCATTTCTAACTCTTTGGTTCTACCGTTTCTTTGTTCTTGGCAAATCGAGTACTGTGGAAGTCGTTTGTCGGTGCTATATCACCCTGATTCGACGTTTATGGCCCAACCTGCAGCGTCTAACTGTTACTCTTGATTTGGACCTACTTACTGTGTTATTATTATAAATCCTTGCCCCTAGAATGAATGGGAGGCCACGCTGTTTACTTGTTGAGTCTAATAAATTTGGATAAACTAATATTGAGTTAGGTATTGAAGCGAAACAAGAATTTGTGTTTTATTAGATTGGTGGTGTTGTTTACGATAAACAAGAAAGTAAGCTATGAACTAACAGTAGATTATTTTATCTAATAAAAATTTTTCGTTACCTGATACCTAACATTTTATTAGAATTACGTCTCTTTATTTTCACTACGCCGCGATATAGAATTACGCGTAGGATTAAAAATTACGGTAGTTACGAGTTGTCAGTCTATCGTGTTACAGTACACCGAGGCAATATACCGAGACAGGATCTCATAATATAATTATAGTTCATAATAATAATTACGCTACGTTTATTTTTTTGCATCGAAGGGTCTTATAGTTCAGCATGTAAGAATTTCCAAATACACACACACTACTATAACCACCCTGCAGAGAAGCTTGCTGGCTTCGCAGCTTTCAGCTTTGGATAAGCCGAGTAAGTAAAGAATTGATTTATGAAGTGTATTTTATCGAAACAGTCGATCCGTTGGAGTAGGGAGTATGTCAAAACAGCAATTTATCATGGCTATCTCTCGCGCACACCCACACTAGGCGGTGCAATGCCCTGCATAGTAAAAGTAGTTTTGAGGGAAAATTCATAGTTATCCAGTATCCACGTAACCATTTTTCATTGCTTTCAGCGAGATAAATCTGACGAGTCCTCATATGAAGTTACTAGGTTGAAACGGAGGGAAAATTATTATCTTGAAAGCTTTCGACGCGGTGGTGTGAATATGAACTGAAAAAATGAGGTATTTTTTAACTACTCCCCACATCAAAGTTTAAATAAAAAGTAATGTTAGAACTTGATTAATGTATGTTCGCTGTCACAAACAAATCTCGATCGATTCAAATATGATTTCTCATTTCATCAGAAACATATGAAACATTTTTTACTAGTAAATCAGTTCTATAGATAACAGGTTGGTATCTTGTAAGAGCTAAATATATTTTATCTTATTAATTTCTACGTTACAAATTACCAACTTTACCGAACCATCGAGAATATTATGACCGCCAGGGAATAGCCTAAGAAAGTGCTATCTAGGTAACCATTAAAAGAGCCAATAAATACGCAGTTGCTCGCTAATCCACATAAAACTAATGGTCCGGAGTGGGATGCGTCAACTGGAGTGAAAACCTGCGATAAAAGTAATCAAAGCGTCGTTAAATTATTTTAGCGCCAATAGCCCCTGAATGGGGGGAATAATTGATTCACTAAACTTATTTATTGCCGGCGGCGGTGTCTGAAGGCTTTTAAGGCTGTGTTTTCTTCACGAGTTCTTTAAATGGCACATTAGTTTGGCATCGATCATGAGTCACAATATTTATTTATTACCGGCGACGGTGTCTGAAGGCTATAAGGCTGTGTTATAGCCTTCAGACACCGTCGCTGGTAATAAATAAATATAGTCCACATATAGTTCACATTCTGTTCTTATGTTCTTTAAAATGAAATACAAGCTCAAGGACACTTTAGTTTGGCATCGATCAAGCTTCACAATATTTATAATAGTTGATTCACTAAACTTATGTACTGCCGGCAGCGGTGTCTGGAGGAATTTAATGCTGTATTTTGTTCTAGTGTCTATTTTTCTTAAGACGTAATTTTTTATTTCCGCCAAGGACACGTTACCTAGTTTGGTATCGATCATGAATCAAGTTTCAAGTATTATGATTCACTTTGAATTATTACTGCATAATATTTTTAGGTAATTGTTTTAGCGCCAATAGTACCAGAAAGGGGGGAATAGTTGTACTTTATAATGGAAAACCTGAAATGAGGTATGTAAAGAAATGTTTTAAATTGTGACATAAAATATTTTCTATAGTGTTTTTGTAGAACGGAGAAGGTGTGAATGAAATACCAGACAGAGCCATAAACCACAACTAGTAAAAAAACAATAACTCTAGTGCACTCTGTGCCTTCATTAGCAACTTCTAAAGAACCGCGAGGCAGCCTTTTTAGCCGATGACAGCGCTATCGGGTTGCAGCAAGAAAAACTTTGATAAAACAAACTAACTTCGCCTGCCTTACCTAACTTGCAAGTATTTTTAGTCTCTGAGGTAAAATATAAATAAAATTGAGTAGTTTTTGCTGACTTTCATATTTAAGTGTAGTTTGTAAGTTTTTCTTTCTTTTTTATTATGTAAGAATTGTATTTTGCTATTGAATATGTTGGAAATAAAGTAAAGCTTATACATAAAAAAGTGGCATGAATATAAATTATTCATATTGTAAAACATATTATGGTTTACATGATTTTGAATGATAAGTTCAGACATTGAGTCAGGTTAGTTTGAAAAGTTATAGGTATCTGCTTATTTAAAATGTTTTGAGCGAGGTTTTTTCTGAATAAATTATTAATATTTGAATTTATATTTTGTGCTAAAATTTAAACTTGGTTTGATAGTTATTAACTAAGAGCCAAAAGTCGACAAACAACTCTTTACCAGCCTTCGGGATAGGTACCTTTTCTGGTTTCTTTCGATATAAATGTGAATGTTTTTTGGTTTTCTTATTAAGGTAGATAAAATAACTTTGGTTCTTCGTAGACTATATTTTCTTAGACAAAACAATTACTTACTTTTCAAAAAGAAACAGTAGTAAGTGCTGTTCATATAACAACTAACCGAAGTGTACAGGTTGGTAATATTATTATATTTTAGTTATGTATTTATTTAGTAGTATTTATACTGTTTAAGTATTAAGACAAACTTAGTATGCACTATCTCGCTTCCCGCTATGTACTATCCTAATACCCAAAGGTTGCCTTGCTGATACAGCAATAAGGCCGCTTATATCATACTGTTTTGTTCCTTACTTTTCTGCTGTATGTATTTGTGTCTCTTTGTGCAATAAAGCATCTTATATGGTATTGCACAAATGCGCCTTGGAATGCGCCTTTAAGGAGGCGTTTTTCGCTCTGCCTACCCCGTAAGGGATAAAGGCGTGATTTTATGTATGTATGTATGTATATGGTATTGTAATATTACAGATACATACATACATACATATAATCACGCCTTTATCCCTAATGGGTAGGCAGAGCGTAAACGACCCAAACAACGGTCGTTCCGCCACGTCTGACAACGTTTTGAGGGTTATAAAGATAGATTTGCAGGTATATTACAAATGGCTCGTTTTTACACCCACCAATAGAGAAAGTGCATCTCAGTGCAACATTTATTACATTATAGTTAGTTACCTCGTCCTTGTGCGATCGTACACGTGAGCTTATTAAGCTCAGCGTACACTGCTTACGAAAAATAATAGCCACCAGTATTTTTTTTAATGCTATATAAATACATACATACTTATCTATCCCTAATGAGGTAGGCAAAGCATAAACGACCTAAACATAGGTCGTTCGCCACGTATGACACAATTTTGAGGGTTATTTTAGATAGATTTGTAGGTATATTGCTGTAGTGACATGTTGACAGCCCATCGCCTAAATTGCAATATACTGAAACCCTGGGATCCCTTAGCTGGTTTTTACTGCATGCCCGGGATGAAATGGAGCTGGCACATTCTATGTTTTTCTCCCATTCCAGCATGGAATTATGGTATATTAATGGATATAGTTATCACGCTTTCTCTCCATGCTGGCCTGGGAGCGATAAAAAAACATAGAATGTGCAAGCTGCGTTTCCTCCCGAGCATGCTGTAAAAACCAGCTAACAGATCCGAGGGTTTCTGTATATTGCAATTTAGGCGATGGGCTGACAACCCGTCACTACAGCAATATACATACAAATCTATTTAAATAACCCTCAAAAAACATTGTCAGATTATTAGAAAAGACGAGGACTGAAAGGAAAAGAAGCACCTATAAACACTTATAAATAAGGCCCAAAATAACTCTGAAGGTGTACATGTCATTGATGATGCTGCATTATAATAAATCTGCTGCATAATAATATATTTTGTGTGCGTGCTCTGTACGCTGCGCGGTTAGATAGTGTGTGTGTGTGTGTGTGAATGCATAGTTATATTATAGGATAGTCATACATAAATGAGTTGTTTTGTTACGTGTTTTACTAATTTAGCTATAGTTTAAAACTTTTTTGCTACCCAAATAACTCCTAATAACACTGGGACAAACCCGTTTGGGGTTTATCAGTGTAATTTTAATTTTAAGTGTATTCGTTTTTGGAAATAAAAAAAAAAATACTGGACTGGGAGTGATAGAAAAACATAGAATGGGCATGTTGTAAAAATCAGCTAAGGGATTCAAGGGCTTCAGTGTAATGCAATTTAGGCGATGGCCTGACAACCTGTCACTATAGCAATACACATTTCAGTCTAAAATAAACGTCAAACTTGTCGGACGTGGCGGAACGACCATTTCTTAGGTCGTTTACGCACTGCCTACCCCATTCGGGATAATGGAGTGATTATATGTATGTATAAAAAAAAACAAAGCGAGAGCGACCATAGTTCTTGGACTAACATTTTTTTCGTCCAAGCCGTATTTCGAAACCAATATTGCTTTTTGCTACAAATTATTGGATTGCGATAACAAAGATTTTTAGGTTTCTTTATAGGGAAAATCCCACTGATTTGAGAAGTCATTGCTGTTTCGCTAATCCTATCAAGAGTATTCATAAACCACGTAAAAAGAAATGAAAACTAAACACAGAAACATCAAATTATGACCCTAATACGCGTAGCAAACAGCTACGAGATTTTGCTACTAATCATCACTACATAGTATAAAACAAAGTCGCTTTCTCTGTCCCTATATCCCTTTGTTATAAATCTTTAAAATTACGCAACGGATTTTGATGCGGTTTCTTTTAATGGATAGAATGCTTCAAGAGAAAGGTTTATATGTATAATAAATGCATGATATAGTAGAAAAAAACTGATAATTTCTGCGTAAAGCCAGGGCGGGTCACTAGTAATAATAAAAAGTTTGTTTTAAGCGTTGATCCAATATTTTGATTCACAAAGCTGTAGGTATTCAAATTGAAAGTGTGTAGAAATTATTGGCGTTTTATAAAATAGGCACACTTAACGTTTTTTTAGTATTTAAAAGGTTTAAGTTCAACCGGTTTCGCTCAGCTTCTTGAGTTTTATAATCTAAAATAATACTAACATTTTAAAATTTAAATGTTTCTGAACAAGGAGTAGTAAGCACTATACGCTGAGCTACCATTTAGATCGGCTTATCCCGATCCTTATAGTTCGCGGTGCTATGAATACAAAGGCCTGACAACATCGACCGTCACTACATCCAATGCAGTTACACTATAATGCCGTTAATGAGGTGAATCAGTCCTGTGCATGCTGTAAAAATCAGCTAAGGGATGAGAGGGTTTCAGTCTATTGCAATTTATGCGATGGGCTGACAACCTGTCACTACAGCAATATACCTACAAATCTAACTTAAATAACCTTTAAAACTTTGTTACACGCAACGAAATGACCTTTGATTAGGTAGTTTACGTACTGCCTACCCCATCAGGGATAAAGGCGTGATATGTATGTTTGTACGTATCGGTCCATTCTCGAGGATTAACATCGTTGAAAATTGATAAGCAGATATTTCAAACTGCTGCTACTTCCATGCTGACCTCGGAGTTAGAGAAAAACAGAGAATATGCCAGATGCATTTCCTCCAGGACATGCTGTAAAAACCAGCTAAGAATCCGAAGGTTTCAGTAAATTGCAATTTAGTTGATGGGCTGACAACCTGTCACTACAGCAATTTACCCACAAATCAATCTTAAATAACTCTCAAAACTTTGTCGGACGTGGTGGAACGATCTTTGTTTAGGTCGTAAACGCTCTGCCTTCCCCATTAGGGATAAAAGCTTGACTATGTGTATGTATTGGTCTTTTGTCGAGGAAAAATATCTTAGAAAATTGACAAGCAGATTTTTAAAGATTACAATAAAACGGCCCTCACTTCAGTGGGATTGATATATTTTCCCTTGATGAAAAAAAAAATACTGTATGTATTAAAAAAACCGCATCAAAACCGGTATCGTAGTTTTAAAAATCTAAGCATACATACAAAGAAGCGACTTCGTTTTATATTATGTTAGGATTCTCAGAACCAGTTACAACCAGTTTCGACTAGCCCGTGGCTAATACAGCCTTTACCGTGGAGTTGTGACTGCGACGATTGCCAGAAACAAATACAAGGTGTTCTAGATTTGGCACGCCCGGCATTGTTTCTAATTAAACTAGGATCAGATGGAGCCACGATGCGCGCTTGGTCCTCCGCCAACTTTCGCGTCGGTTCTTGTCCAAATGATTCGCTAGTTAAGCTCTGGGTTTTTATTTTGTGTTTGTGGGCTGCCTCCTTGGAAGGATTTTAATGGTTTTACTCATAATACTATGTACAAATTTGCTGGTACTACATATTTTGCAGGCTGGTTAACAAACATATACTAGTTTTAGTCTTTATCTTTATAAGTAGAAGTAAGAAATGCGTCTAATAACATGTTCAGTCTGTAAAAGTTAAAAACATATTGTTATGGGATTTTGTTTGTGATGACATAAAATTTTATGATATTTATTTTACTTCATTTAAGAATTCGACATTATATTTCTTATAAAAAGTTAATTCTTGTTATTTTCAAAAATATCGATAAGTGTATAACCTCACCCTATATATCCCAAAGAAATAACAAGCCATTATTCTTCGACTTTTCCTCCACGTAAACTTCGAAAATTCTAGTATTTTCTAGATACCTATTCGAAGTTTGAAAATAGAGTCGAAGCTTCGCCGAAGACGTGTCTTTCGGTTGGTGTATTCGGTAAAGCGAGTTACCTCTGTACCATCGATTCTGACCCCCTTTTCTCCTTTAACTGGGACCTAAAAGTAGCGCGGTGCTATTAAAACTTGGAGCTGGCTACGGTCGTTAGAGCTGTACTTTTACTCCCAGAGCGCCATGCAACATCTGGACACACTGCTTACGTGATCAGTCAACTTTCCGATAAACAAAACTAAAAAGGGCGTTTTTGACCTGCTCCGTATTCGGTTCGTATCAGATTCACATCCATGAAATTTTCATATAAACGTATATGGGTGGGTGCGCAAGCTGTCATACATTTACTGGGAAGGCCAATTCGTATCGGTTAATATTTGGATACTGATTCGGATTAGTGCAAAAGCGAGTTGCACATGAAATTTACATAAGCCTGTCGTCCCAACAGTCGAGCATGATTTTCTATTTCGGTTACCAGCTTATTGCGACCACATCATTAAAAATTCAGAAACTTAACGCTGAAGTTTGTACTGATACTATCTTGTGTTCGTTAATTATAAAAGATTCTAACATGATTTTGAAACTAACACGAAACGAAACAGATTATGAAACTTACATGAAACGAAACAGCTGCATTTCCTCCCGGGCATGCTGTAAAAACCAGCTAAGGGATCCGAGGGTTTCTGTATATTGCTATTTAGGCGATAGGCTGACAACCTGTCACTACAGCAATAAACCTATAAATCTATCTTAAATAACCCTCAATTTTTTTTTCAGACGCGGCGGAACGACCTTTGTTTAGGTTTTTTTGCGTTCTGCCTACTACTGGGATAAAGGCTTGATTATATGTATGTATGTACCTTCATGTTTCCCACCCACTGTGTGTATTAAAATTTAATCTTTTTAGGTAGACAGGGCACACCCAAAGAGGTATAACCTATTTGTTCACTGATCCTTGTGGCAGTGTGTATCACTGTTACGCAGCTTCTTGGTACCAACAACGACTTGTTTTGTTTCTATTATGTTACTCGGTAAAGTTTAACTCAAGTGTGGCCGTAGATGCTTTGGAAAAGTAACTACTTATAGTTCTTAAGCTTGCTCTGATTTTATTTACCATTTTGAAGTAACCGTGCAATCATTATGGTGAAAAAACTGGGATGACTATAGTGTTCATTATAAAGCCAGTTGCAATTTCTCCCGAGCATGCTGTAACAACCAGCTAAGGGATCCGAGGGTTTCTGTATATTGCAATTTAGGTGATTGGCTGACAACCTAACACAAAAGCAATACAATACCTACAAATCTATCTTATCCTCAAAATTTTGTCAGACATGGTGGACACGACCTTTGTTTTGATCGTTTACGCTCTGCCTACCTCATAAGGGATAAAGGCGTATACATGTTAATTATAATTCAACTTACGTTTCATTATTATCGGTCTGAATCAGTTAATTTTTGGTCATAGGCCTATTCCAAAGCGCATCCCTGAGGCCGTTGTTAAGCCTTTTTTTAATTCTTGCATTCGAAGATTTTTGTCGTATCGTAATTCTGGTTAAAAACCTTGACACAGGATTCATCAGGTCAATCGACTCCAAATCCACTCAACAAGAAGAACACCTCATTTTCTCCACGTTTCGGTGACATGTTTTTTTAAAAGGTTCTTCAATAGAACGAGAAAAGCTTTCTGATGAAACTCAAGCCCTGCTTTTATGTCATAATTATCAAGCCGTGACAAATTGCCTTTCATGAAAATATTAATTTACATTAGCGACAAGAGTGATCCGATCCAAACATGGCGTATACAGGGTGCTGTGACGTCACAGAATTAATTAAATCCGTGTGTACATTAAAGATTACACGCTGTGTTTGGCGGAGGTTAATCTATTATTAAAATGCAGCTGCATACATTCTGTATACAGAGTGGTACAATGCCTACATTGTATGAGGTAAGCCATTTTGGAAATGTTTGTGATACTGACTTACATAAAATATATTTCCATTCAATTATTCGCACCACACAACTGGATGGAGATATAATTTTAATAATTAAAAGCGTTCTTCCACGCTGGACTGGGAGCGAGAGAAAAACATAGAATGTGCCAGCTGCATTTCCTCCCGGGCATGCTGTAAAAACCAGCTAAGGGATTTGAGGGCTTCAGTATATTGCAATTTGGGCGATGGGCTGACAACCTGTCACTACAGCAATATACGTACAAATCCATCTTGAATAACCCTCAAAACTTTGTCAGACGTGGCGGAACGACCTTTGAATAGGTCGTTTACGCTCTGCTTACATTATTAGGGATAAAGGCGTTATTATATGTATGTATGTATTAAAAGCGTTGCATTTTTACGGTATGTTTGATTTGTTGCGTCAAGTTATACCGGGTGTAAGAGACAGAGAGAGGGGTTGCTCAGTCAACGAAACTGAACAACTTTCACCAGGAAATTCTTTCAGGAGATGTAAAAACATTTTGATCTTTCCATAGACAATTACAAACTTGATCAGACAATTTGTATGGAAAAGCAATTTTTTTAATCATTTTTTCTGAAAAAAAAAAAACCAGCTGATTAGTTTGCGGGACGCTGTCCCTTACACCCGGTATTAGAAGTTCAAAAAGTAGGTGCTTCTTCAATAAATTAAAGATTAACTATTATTTTGTATGACCTCAATACTGTTGTAACAAAATTAGGTTAGTAAATCGAAGCTCTGGCTACCCCACAAAGGAATGCAGACGTAACTTTGTAAATGCAAAGGGACCTGCCGCTAAAAAAGTATATTTAAAGATAAAAAATTAGTAATATTTCCATGCTGGACTTCCCAGTATTCTTCCATGCTGGACTAGGAGCGAGAGAAAACCTAGAATGTGCCAGCTGCATTTCCTCCCGGGCAGGCTGAAAAAACCAGCTAAGGATTCCGAGGATTTCTGTATATTGCAATTTAGGCGATAGGCTGACAAACCATCACTACAGCATAATACCTACAAATCTGTCTTAAATAACCCTCAAAACTTTGTTAGACGTGACTGAGCGACCTTTTATTTAGGTCGTTTACGCTCTGCCTACCCCAATAGGGATAAAGGCGTGATTATATTATTACTATTTAAATTTTCGTTTTGCTCGTGCAGCCCTGGAGAAATTAAATTTAACCAATTAAAAGTATTTACTTTTTTGCATAGACTAACCCTTTATAATTGCTTCGCTAACACATTTGAACCCGTGTCGCAGTGAGGTTGTTTACTCTTAATGAGTGAATTATTAGCATCTTAGCCGGTTGACACGCGGTGTAGGCCCGCACACATGAATAATAGCGGCCCGAACAAACAAAAATATTAATTTGTGTGTATATTATACACTCAGTTAACTTAATACACAGATATTTTGGCGCTAGATAAGCTAGGCAATGGACAATTACACTTTTTACCTATTAGTTGTAAGGTATTACTAGTGTCACGAATGCGTAGGTGTTGCTAGCGTTGACAGGTTGCAAACAAATAAAACTTGAAGAAAAATTTACGAAATTAACTTCTTTTTTTTTAGTTTCTAGCTCAGCTGGCGGCGTCTACGGGCCCCTTAATGAGCAAAAACCCCGTAGCGACGTCTGCGAGATAGTGGCGACCGTGAAAAGTCGAAAAAAAAATAAAAAGGGAAGCCCTAGTGTTCCTTCAGAAGTAGTTCCGTCGGCAATTCACATGGGTGGCAGATCATTTGCAGATGGCCATGGATGCGTCAGACGGCCCTGCTGGCGCCGCGGAAGTGAGCTACGCGCTCCTAGAAGACTTTGCTGACACGTTGTTCTAGTGTAAAAAGGTCATTTCTTCCATGCTGGCCTGGGAGCGAAAGAAAAACATAGTATGTGCCAGCTGCATATCCTCCCGAGCATGCTGTAAAAACCAGCTAAGGGATCCGAGGGTTTCTGTATATTGTAATTTAGGCGATGGGCTGACAACGTGTCACTACAGCAATATATCTACAAATCTATCTTAAATAACCCTCAAAACATTGTCAGACGTGGCGAAACGATCTTTGTTTAGGTTGTTTACGCTCTGCCTACCCCATTAGGGATAAAGGCGTGATAATATGTATGTATGTATGTAAAAAGGTCATACGCGACTCCTGGTGCCAAACTGTGGACCTCAACTGGTAAAACTCTGACACCAGGGTTCATCGCGTCGATAGACTCGATACCCACTCGACAGAAGAAGAAAAACTGGTATTTAATAAAATACGTACACAGCTGTTACATCTGTACATGAATTTCCCTAATGAGGTTTAATGACTTCATCTGTAAGATTTCTCCAACTTGGTTACAACAAATACACGGTTAAATAAACAGATTGTCCAACAACTCAAATAATACATACAAACATATAATCAAGCCTTTATCCCTAATGGGGTAGGCAAAGCGAAAATAACCTAAAATAAAGGTCGTTCTGCCACGTCTGACAAAGTTTTGATGGTTATTTAAGATAGATTAGTGGGTATGTTGCTGTAGTGACAGGTTGTCAGCCCATCGCCTAAATTGCAATATTCAGAAACCTCCGGATCCCTTAGCTGTTTTTTACAGCATGCCCGGGAGGAGATGCAGCTGGCACATTCTATGTTTTTATTGTATGATGTTTTATCACTCCCAGTTAAGCATAGAAGTAGAAAAGTATCTACAGGAAAAAGAATGAAAATCTAATTTGTTATACTATAGTAGATTATAGTTTTAAATACAAGTTAATAAATTTAAAAGCTACATCTAGTTATTTATATTAAGGCGCCACACTCGTCCAGAAGCGTGTACACAAAAGAGCTAATTATAGCGACGAGACAGCAGGCTAACAAAACTCCGCGCGGTTTTTGTTTCTCTATAATGTTTTATCACTCCCAGTCCAGTATAGGTAGAAAAGTACCTATTGGAAATAAAAAGAAAAAGTAATTTGTTATACTATAGACTGTAGTAATAAATAGTTTTTTAATTTTAATTAGTTTTAAATAGGTACTAACAAAACTTTACAAAACCGCGCTGTTTTTGTGAGTACCTACGGAAAAAAGGATAGTTATTAGTGTTACCTACGGACAATAGTTTTAAAATAAAGGAACTAAATTTAAAAGGTACATCTAGTAATTTATATTAAGGCGCCACACTCGTCCAGAAGCGTGTACACAAAAGAGCTAATTGTAGCGACGAGACAGCAGGCTAACAAAACTCCGCGCGGTTTTAGTTTCCCTATAATGTTTTATCGCTCCCAGTCCAGCATAGAGGCAGAAAAGTATCTATTGGAAGTAAAAAGAAAAACTATTTTTTATACTATAGACTGTAGTCATAAATAGATTTTTTAATTTTAATTAGTTTTAAATACTAACATAAATTTACAAAACCGCGCTGTTTTTGTGAGTACCTATGGAAAAAAAGGAAAGTTATTTGTTTTAACTACGGACAATAGTTTTCAATTAAAGTAACAAAATTTGTATGGTACATCTAGTTATTTATATTAAGGCGCCACCCTCGTCCAGAAGCGTGTACACAAAAGAGCTAATTGTAGCGACGCGACGAGACAGCAGGCTAACAAAACTCCGCGCGGTTTTAGTTTCCCTATAATGTTTTATCGCTCCCAGTCCAGCATAGAAGCAGAAAAGTATCTATTGGAAGTAAAAAGAAAAACTATTTTTTATACTATAGACTGTAGTCATAAATAGATTTTTTAATTTTAATTAGTTTTAAATACTAACAAAACTTTACAAAACCGCGCTGTTTTTGTGAGTACCTATGGAAAAAAAGGAAAGTTATTTGTTTTAACTACGGACAATAGTTTTCAATTAAAGTAACAAAATTTGTAAGGTACATCTAGTTATTTATATTAAGGCGCCACCCTCGTCCAGAAGCGTGTACACAAAAGAGCTAATTGTAGCGACGAGACAGCAGGCTAACAAAACTCCGCGAAACCGCGCTGTTTGTTTGCATTTAATTCTCGTTCCAAAACTGTCTGCTTGATTCACAGTTTATAATTTAAACAAATAAACAAGTTTCAGTTATTTTTAAGATAAATAAAGATTATTCTGTTTGGGAGTGTTTTGTAATTATTTGTAACTGGATTCGGGATTATTTCAGAAAATATACTTAAATAAAAAAATTACAGTTTTTTTTTAAAAGTACTTTGTCTGTTTACAATACTACACCGTCAGTATTTTTTACTTTCGTTTACCGTTTAAGTAAGTACCTACAATATTATAAAAACTATTTATGATTTCAATAAAAACATCTTCCATGCTGGCCTGGGAGCGAGAGAAAAACATAGAATGTGCAAGCTGCATTTCCTCCCGGGCATGCTGTAAAAACCAGCTAAGAGACGCGAGGGTTTCTGTATATTGCAGTTTAGGCGATGGACTGACAACCTGTCACTACAGCAATATACCTTCAAATCTATCTTTAATAAAACCCTCAAAACTTTGTCAGACGTGTCGTAACGACCTTTGTTTGGGTCGTTTACGCTCTGACTACCCCATTAGGGATAAAGGCTTGATTATATGTATGTTTGTAATAAATACATCTCGATTCATAAAGATAATTATAACTCAACTAACAGAAAAATAATAATTTAAATAGGATCTAAAGTGGTACTAGAAGCGTGGAGATTAAACTTAATAAAAAGTTTATTTTACAGGTAACCAGGATTTAGTCAACGGTTTATAACTGAATCATAATTCCGCAACTGTGGGTCCGGTTCAACGATAAATTCTCATCACATAATTAGGGTAAAGAAAGATTAATTGCCCTCCGGTTAAAACCAGTTTTTAGGGCTGCTGTCAACGTGGTCACCTGAGGATATAGGGATTGACCTTATGTGATGTTATTACATACATAAATACTTACAATCATGCCTTACTGGATAGGCAGAGCGTAAAACACCTTGTAAAAGTGACTTGTGACAAAAATTGAGGGCAATTTTAGACTGTAATGTGTATTTCTGTAGTGACAGCTTGTCATCCCATCGCCTAAATTACAATTTACTGTAACCCTCAAAATCCTTTTGCTGACTTCTACAGCATGCCTGGGTGGAAGAACAGCTGGAACATTCTATGTTTTTCTATCTCTTCCAGTCCAGCATGGAAGAATTATATGTTTTAGTTCAGCATGTTATTGTGGGTATTTAAATATAATGTTTACTTTGCATTTACGATTGCTAGTAAAAAATAGTGATACATACATACATCAAATCACGCCTCCATCCCTAATGGGATAGGCAGAATGAATAGTGATAGCATTTTGCTAATATTTTTAGCGCACATGTACTTTCTGATGCATTGTAGGTAAAGACCATTTTCATGAAACCTACATGTGACGTCAGCAAAACAGTGACGGGCGACAATTAAATAGTAGATTGTATCATAATGGAGCAAAATAATATTTATACAGCGAGGTCTTTCTTTAATCCAGAGCAGATTAAGGGATTCTATATAATAGCAGCGAGGAATTGAAAGTACTTCGCCTGAGCCAAAAATAGTTTTGAGTCTGAGTGATATACTCTACTTTCCATCCACATCTATGAGACAAAATAAATGCTTTATTAATACTTGTAATGTGTGAATATTATAGAATAAGAATATTATTGGTGCTTTCACTGCTAGATAACCTCATTTTGAATTTCTAATAATTCATGAACAGAATCGAAAAACAATTGCTTCCTATAAAACCCTGCTGCCTACGTACTGTAGTGTAGTTCGTGCTTTTTTTTTTATCATTTGGCGCGACAACGCCGTCTAAACAGCTAGTCTTTATTCATACAATATTTGCGTTCGATGTCCAGGCGCGGAACACTAAAACAACAAAAACTAAAAAACTTAAAAAGTTAAACATTCTAAATTCAAAAAGTGCGCTGTTATATAAATTAAGTCGCACTTATTGCATTCAGAACATTATAAAGGTGAGCAAAAACTCATATATCGGTATCTAGAAGTTTCCTAAACCAAAAACCACCTTCCCTTCCTCCCGGGCATGCTGTTGAAGTCAGCAAAAGGGACTCGAGGGTTACAGTCCATTGTAATTTAGGCGATGGGCTGACAACCTGTCACTATAGCAATACATATTACAATCTAAAATTGCCCTAAATTTTTGTCAGACGTGGCGAAAGCGCCTTTTACGAGGCGTTAAACGCTCTTCCTACCCCGTAAGGGATAAAGGCGTGATTTATATATGTATTTATGGGATGAAAAAATAAACATTACAACGCTTAACCTAACCCAAATAACGCACTAGCAGGCAAAAACTTTAGCAAGAAAATGCTTTTTTATATTTTAGGTTATAATGTGTCGATGTTACGTGTTTTGCGCGAGAAAACACGTCATGTAGGCATTTATTTTTACACTTCATTTTATACGGAATGTTGTTTGCTTACGATTTTTCTCTTTAAGCATAAGAAATGAGAATAAGCTTTTGGTTTTTAGATTTAATCAAGGCATACATAACGTCAAAAGTACTTTAGTTGTAAAACATATTATCTATACTTTAAGAGCTTAGTTAAGAGCTTAGCTTTAAGAGCTTAGTTGCATTTTTTTAAAGATAAAAAAACAATAACATTTAATTATAGTTACTAGATATCTAAACACATCTACAAAAAGTCCTAGACAAAAGTAAGTTATACTAGAATAGAGTAAACAACTATTTATTCTAGCATTTAGTAGACTAAATATTAGATATTTATTCTCTGTAGGTCTGATATAAACAAAAATCTTTGCTTGCCCTAAGTCAATATTACTAAAGCAATATTAGGTTTGTGCGTTTGTGTTTGTATCATAATATTCTTCTTCAAAATAAAATCTTGCTAGGAACGTAAATTATTGGTCCATATGATGCCTATCAGACTAACGAATAAGGTAGAAAGAGCGTTGTCAACAACCAAATTGAACATGAAAAATCCACATAAGTAGTGCAACTGCAAATAGTAAATGAGATGCTCCACGCAAAACACACAAAACAAATGCACAAGGGTGTATTTGCTCAGTTTGTGTACAGAGAATTTGAGCACTAGATACTTGCATTAGCTAAGTTTCTTCCATGTTGGACTGGGAGTGTGAGAAAAACTTACAACGTGCTAGCTGCATTTCGTTTCGAGAATGCTTAAAAAACCAGTTATGGCAATGGGCTTCCAACTGTCACTACAGTAATATACGTACAAATGTATCGTTAATAACCTGAAAATTTAATCAGACGTGGCAGAATGACCTTTGTTTAGGTAGCTTACGCGCTGCCTACCCCATTAGGGATAAAGACGTGATTACTATTAGATATTTATATGTATGTATTAGCTGAGTTTTTGGTCTTCCTGGAATTTTTAAGTTTCACAGCGCTCTGTCTACTTTATTCCTTGATCTGCGGCCTTATCGTTATTTTTACCCGATTATACGATGGGAAGGTTTTGGTCTTCTTGCGACTTATAGAAGAGTTGGGCAAACTGTTGCTATGGAACAAAATTTGGTACCTAAATATCCAACAAATACGTATGAATTGCTTCAAATTAAGGATACGTGGTCCACAAAATATTACGTTGTGACTATTTATCTATCCTTTTAATAAGAGGTTTAGTTAACATACATACACATACGTATAACCACGCTTTTATAGGGTTATTTCACTCGAGAATCCATTCGCTAAGAACAAGATTCCTAATGCGGTAGGCAGAGCATAAACGACTTAAACAAATGTCATTCCGCCACGTCTAACAAAATTTTGAGAGTTATTTAAGATAGATTTGTAGGTATATTGCTGAAGTGACAGGTTGTCAGCCCATCGCATAAATTGCTTTATTAAATAATCCTCAAAGTTATGTCAAACGTGGCGGAACGACCTTTGTTTAGGTCGCATACGTTTCGTCTACCCCATTAGGGATGAAGGAAATGATGTATGTATGTATGAAACCCTTGGATCCCTTAGCTGGTGGCTTTTACAGCATGCCCGGGAGAAAATTCAGCTGTCACATTCTATGCTTTCATGAAAGAGGCCGATATGGTGTGATAGAGCCCAAAGGTGTAGTGCATAGAGCCGCTGCCTCCTGAGCGGAAGGTCGTGGTTCGAAATCCCACCACGTACCAATGTGTTTTTCGGTTATCGAATTTCATATGTACGTTTATTCGGCGCTTTTGCCGTGCTTTGGAAGGCACGTTAAGCCGTTAGTCCCAGTTAGTATCGTTTAATATCGTAGATATTAGTCGTTAAGCCATATCAGAGGCCAGTGCTAAGCATTGGCGGCTTGAAAACTCTGACCTAATCTAGAATTGGGTCTGGTTTCCCTTCTGGGTTGCGGAGGTCAGATGGCAGTCGCTCTGTGTAAAAACCAGTTTCCTCATTCAATCCCCTGGATTAGGTAGCAGACCCCGTAAGATACGGGATAAGGCTAGGAGATGATGATGACATTCTATGTTTTCTCTTGGTCCCAGTCGAAATTTAGTTCACACGATAGCTAAATGCAGACAAAGTGCATGCTTGTTGTAGTGGCTATAGGTAACCATAAAAAAAATATGTGATATTTTTATTTTTACTTCAAATCCACAATAGTAAGATAGCAAGTACTAGGATCGCAACAATGTCGAAAGACTTTGACGCGGGTCCGTACGTGTCCAAAGTAGGGATGTGAAGCAGTAAAATTACCCCGGTCAAATAGGGTAATAAACGAAATATACCGTATAATATTATAATTTACCGTAAATTACGATAAGATTCGGTAAAAAATGTACTACACGACTACTAGGAAAATGCGGCCGAAGCAGTGTGTTCTCAGACAACCATACATGCATTTATCCCAAATAGGATAGGTAAAGCGTAAAACGCATTGTAAAAGATGTTTCTAACAAATCTGGAATAATATTCAACGATATTTTAGATTTAAATGTATATCGCAGTAGTGACAGGTTGCCAGCCTATATCTTAAATTACAATACACTGTAACTCTCGAATCTTTTTGAGGTTCACTTCATAAAAGATCCTGTCAAAACGTCGTAAGTCACGGGTAATTTTACAGTAATTTATATAAATCGGTATAATTACGTAATTTTGCAACCCTAGACCGTAGCCAGGGGCACAAACATTTCCCTTTACGTACAACTTTGAATGCCAAGTTTGTGGTTCCTAAGTTGTTTACAGTGGCGGATCAAGGTTAAGGTAGGGCCTGTTTTAGGATTAGCTGTGGATTATGAATGGGTAAGTGTGTTTGACATTTTAATGCGTGTAAGAAAATATATAGGTATGTATAGGTCTTATTTAACTAACTTTTACAGCATAAGTGCACCGTGCATGTGAATTTGTTGTTATTGTGTAGTTCGGTGCTTTGTTTTAATACTTTTATTCGCAAAAGGTCACAAGTTCGCATTTTAAACTTTGTCTACCTGCAATAGTATTTAAACTCAAAAAAAAATAACCCTCAAAACTGTCAAACGTGGTGGAACGAACTTTGTTTAGTTCGTTTGCACTCTGTCTACCCCATTAGGGATAAAAACGTGATTATATGTATGTACGTAAGTGAAATAGAAAATATTCTAAACGTTATAAACGTTAGCCCTGTACGCGTGAAAATTAGGGTTTGATTTTTAAAATTACATTGATTGAACCGTAAGTATAAAAAATCTTCACTTCTGTTGTTTGTTATTACGCTGTCACAAAAGTACTTACCACCACACATCACTTTAAAACATTTTGAACGGTTGTAAGACGGTTTATCATGCTGGATTGGGACCGCAAGAAAAACATAGCATGTGCCAGCTGCATTTCCAGGGCATGCTGTAAAAACCAGCTAAGATATCTGAGGGTTTCAGTATATTGCAATTTAGGCAATGGGTTGACAGCCTGTCACTCCAGCACAAAACTTTGTCAGACGTGGCGGAACGACCTTTGTTTAGGTCGTTAACGCTCTGTCTACCCTATTAGGGATAAAGGCGTGATTATATGTATTTATGTTTGTATGTAATATTGTCAATGACGATGTGATAATTGCTGACGACCAGGCACTTCGCAATCTTTGGTTGCGAGGTGTCGTGACCAAGAATTATCCTGTAGGGCTAACATGCGCGTCGCGAGATAATTTTGTCACTGGATTTACTTCCGCGTTGCGTACTTCAGACTGAAAAACGTCTAGGTTTGGGCGTAGTGAAATTTCGCGGACACGAGAAGATGCGGTGATTAAATTATCTCGTGGGGCGCATGTGAACCCTACTGAACGTAACGGACTTGTGAGAGTAGCTGACGTTAAAACATGACATGGACATTACCGACGACCAGTAGCAAAACTCTGCAGACTGAATGTCAGCGTCCGAGCTGGATCCCAATACTGGGGTTCAGGATGTTGCAAACTTTTTTCTGCAGCTCTTTGCTGTTGCTTACTTTACAACTTTGACTGGACCTTTTCACAACTGAAAGGGTTTTTCTAATGCATACTTTCGTAGCTAACAGTGGAAATGGCAATAAATCTACCGGGTGTAAGAGACAGCGTCCCGCAAACTTATAGGGGTTGCTCAGTCAACAATCCTGAACAACTTTCACCAAGAAATTCTTTGATGAAGTAAAAATTAAATTGGCTTTTTCGTACAAAATATCCACCTCGAGCAGACAATTTGTATGAAAAAGCCAAGCCAAAAGCTATTTGTATTTTTTTTACCACTTCCTGAATGAATTTCCTCATGGAAGTTGTTCAGTGTCGTTGACTGAGCAACCCCTATCAGTTTGTGGGACGCTGTCCCTTACACCTCGTATTTATACCAACCATGGACAAATGCAACGAGTTCAAATGGGAACGTGTGCATAATTGGTAACATTATTTCCATCTTTCCTTGCTTGGCCTTTTTATCAGTACTTATTAGCTTCATCTCGTTAAAAAATCAAATACAAATCTATTTTATTTCAGGCACAATATGTCCCATATTTAATAATAGGTACATAAAGTTACAAAATAATTTAAATTAAAAAAAGTCATAAAGTAATAATAAAATAACAAATAAAATTAAACGACAAATAATCAAATAAAATAATTAATCTGTTAGTGAGTGAGGTACATAGTACGTGGACTTAGGCATTTCGCATATGTCCTTACTTTCAAAAAGCAACGAAAGAGTTTAGTTTAGAGTTTTCAAAACTCTTGTGTGAAAAGAGGTTTTAAGTCTACGAATTAAGGCAAAGAAATCGTTAACCCTATGAATGAATGAATTATTTTTTTGCTTTAAATGTGGTTCGAATATACATACATACATAAATCACGCCTTTATCCCTTGCGGGGTAGGCAGAGCGTTAAACGCCTAGTAAAAGGCGTTTTCGCCACGTCTGACAAAAATTGAGGGCAATTTTAGATTGAACTGTGTATTGCTATAGTGACAGGTTGTCAGCCCATCGCCTAAATTACAATACACTGTAACCCTCGAGTCCCTTTTGCTGACTTCTACAGCATGCCCGGGAGGAAGGGCAGCTGGAACATGCTATGTTTTTCTATCTCTCCCAGTCCAGCATGGAAGGAATATACATATATGTCACAAATAATATAAATGTCAGTATCACACATTTAACCAAATTATTTGGCATGCAAATATAGAGTCGCAAGACCATGTCAAAGTATACATCAAATTTTAGGTATAAAAACAAACAGTCAAATTATGATGTCAAGAAAATAGAAAAGAACGAATAAATTTACAAAAGCATAATCAAATAAACATTTTAATAGTACATGTCAAAAATTCATCATTGCTATAAAAACGTTGCTCACCCGAATATTTTTTCAAAGAGACCTTGAATTTTTTTATAGGCAAATCCTTATGATCGGCAAACATGCCGAATGCACCATGAGCAGCAGACTTTGTATCGTCATTCACTCTCCCCTGCACACAGTTCCTCAATAACCAATATCCTACATACCTCTAACACGGTACCAAGAAACTTGCCCAGTCTCGGAACCCGATAAGTTGGCGAGTGTGATTAATAATTCCAAATTGCCAACTGCAGTCTATCCCGAACATATTCGACATATACAGGGTATAACAGAAAGGGTATACTGGGTGTAAGGGACAGCGTCCCGCAAACCGAAACCTATAGATTGCTCAGTCAACAAAACTGAACAACTATCACCAGGAATTTCTATTAGGAGATGAACAAAGAAATTAACTTCCCATTCAAAATGCCCACCTCGATCAGACATTTGTATGGAAAACCTAAGATATTTTTCAGTTCCTGAAAAAAACCTAATGATAGTTGTTCAGTTCGGGTGAGTAAACCCTATCTATTTGCGGGACGTTGTCCTAGTATCTTCTCAGATATATTTTTAAAAAATTATACTGAAGAATTTTCTCCAAAGAGCATATGAGAAAAAACGAAAAAAAAATGGCGTCATACTAAATGTGCTATCAGCTGATGCAATTTTTATGGATTTTCTACCTATTCCTTTGGAAAAGTTGTTTAGTTTCATGGACAGGTACATTTTCTTTTGAGTGCTTATAACTACCCTTTCTGTTACACCCTGTATACGTAACATATTATATTATTGTATATGTTGGGGTGGTATAGAAGAAGATCGATAACGAACTAAGTTTTGGGGTTAGAAACTATTCTATCGCCTTACCTACCTATACTTACCTCCCATCGATGACTTGCTCAACTTTACTTATAAGGTTGACGGTTACAAAATATTTACTTACCTGACCTGACCTGAACTTACTTAAAGTTTGACTGACTCGATAGCTCAGTGAGTAGACTCTGCCTGCTATGATGAAAATTATGGGGTTGAATATCCACACTCTTCTTCTTCTTAGCGAGTGGATTCTTGAGTCAAACAACGACCCGAAGAACCCGTGTCAGAGTTTTCAAACCGCCTAGTAGCACAGCTAATTAGGTCTCTGACATGGTTTTGTGTAACGACCACTATCAAAGACAGCGACCGCGACTTATTATATTAGATTACTTAATCTGGATGATTTCTGATAAGTCCTAGTATCTTCTCAGATATATTTTTAAAAAATTATATAGTTTTTGTTTGTTCCTTTTTTCTTGCGTTTAGAAAAGTGTGCACAAAGTGTGCACCAACTCTAGAAACCAATCGTTAAAACTCGAGGGAAAATAAATTTTAACGCCCGCAAGCAATAGTGTTTATTTATAACGATTTGTCAATAAAATGTTCTCCGAGTCGGATTGTAGATTGTAGCTGTCAAATATTATGGAAATTTTACGATGGCGGCAATAAAATTCTTGCTATTTGCCCAGCTTCAGTTATTTCAATCGTTAAGGGGCGAACTGTGGCGCGACGGTGGTGACATCAAATTTAAATAAATTGTATTTAAAACATAAATATTTTCATGAATATTTTACGTTTAGCGAAAACCGCAAGTAATTCTCCGTTTTATAATGCATAACATCATAATTCAAACTACGTATTTAAGCTTTGTAATATGACACTGTGTTTTATAAAATGGAGAATTACTTGCGATTTCCGCAAAACGTAAAATATCCATGAATACAAAATTAATTTATTACTATTGAGGGCGCCACCTCTGCTCTATTTCCACCTTAATACATAAATTATAGTGATTTCTAAACCGCTCTTATAAAAGTTGTACATTTAGATCTATGAACACTACGATAGATTTACATAGGAGCGTCTTTCAAGAATCACCACAATCTTTTGTTTGTTTAATTAACATAACGAATTCAGTAGCTATAACAGTAACTATAACAAAGAAAACAAAAAGTCTATAAATAAACTTGTTTACCTTGTTTATCCAGCATGTGGCTAAATCATTATTTTAACATTGCGTATCTAAAAGTGTCATCAATTAAAAGAAAAATATCAAAATCAAGTGTTGTCAAATTTGGGCTGGCGCAATATCAAACTATAAATTAAAAGCCACGTTTTTCTGTGAAAGTTTTCGCACGAATGGTCAAAGGACTTCCAGCGAACCAATTTTCAGAAAACACAATAACCCAATAGCAAACTCAATATATAACTTAACTAGCAACTCGCCCCGGCTTCGCACGGAAATTATCAGTGTTTCTCTACTATATTATGCATGTATTATACATATAAACCTTTCTCTTGAATCACTCTATTCATTAAAAGAAACCGCATCAAAATTCTTTGCGTAGTTTTAAAGATTTATGCATACAAAGGGATATAGGGACGGAGAAAGCTACTTTGTTTTATACTATGTAGTTATAACGAACAAGTGTTATTTATACTGATAAATCAACGACTACTCACTTGTATGTTTAACGGAGGTGTAAGACCTCAATGTTTCAAGTCTTTGCGAATTTCTCTCTCACTTCAGTTGAATCTTCAGTCGAAAATCACACACGGCAGGCGGTGATGTGTGATTTTCACTCTCAATGAAGAAGACTCTCGTAAAGAGTCGAAACCTCCGTTAAACAATCAAGTGAGTAGTTGTTGATTTATCAGTGTCAATTTATAACTTACCTCTACAAAAGCGACCGATTCTTTCAAAATAATTATAATAGTTTTTTTTTTACTGTCCCTGAATAACTATTGGTATTGATTTAGGCGAAGCATAGTTGCGTACCTTGGTTACGTGCTGTCGCCCTCTTTAATTAGAATCAACAGCATTTTGTTCGTTCTTAAGGGTTTCGGGTCGAAAACCCTATAAAAACTGATGTCAGAATTATTACATAAATTTCATCTGTAATGTGGTTTAGTGTAACGAGAATTACCAAAAATTTACAGTCGGCCACCAATTCCTCTGTAATTTTATCTACTCGTACTTACCTATTTAAAGATTGAAATTACGCAATAATAGACTGTTGAAATTGGCACGTAGCATTTGTGAAATATAAAACGCAATGTAAAACGTGTGCCGAGAATCCATATTCTCGATTGCTGTAATTGAAAGCTTAGGGGAATTTATTTCCAATTTCCTATGATACGAGGTTTTACCTACGATACGCGTCACATCCATTTATTAAAATTTATCACCTTTCTCTGAATTTGTCATCATGGAGGAATTATTATTTACAATGTCCGCGGGATTCGGTGAATTTATGTGTACGTATTTAACGTACGATGTGTCATGTCAAGTATTTAGTTCATCGTCAGCCTGTGTTTTACAGGTTCTGTGAATTTTATTGTCTCTTCTCTGCGTTGATTCAATTATAAGGATAATTTTCAGCATTCAAGGTAGTTTTTTACATTCATTGTCCTAAATGGTATTGCTTTATAAATTATACAGGGTGTAAAGAACCCACGTAATATATTAGTGATATACAACACAAGAGATGCATTTAATAAAATTAATAAATATATTTTATTTTTATTTCATTCACAAAATGAGTTGTATATCATATCACTAATACTTTTCCTTTAGTACTTTTTTTTACACCCTGTATTGACGTCCAATATTATGTAGGTACGTTCCTAATATAAATTTTATTTTCTTTCTTTTAAACATGTAATCATGTTATAAAATTGATGTTTATAAGTAAACATTTCTATTTATCTATTTATTCTTCAAATTTATGAATTTGCTCTTAATTTGTGAACAACATCATTCAGGATTATTATTCATAATGTCCGCAGGATTTTTCGAATATACTCCTATTATGTTCGTGCCCTACAATGTGTCATGTCATATCATAATCATAACGATCATTTAGTTCATTGTCAACGTTTTGTTAATCTAATTATATTTTGTGCTGGTGTTGGTTAAATTACGAGATTCTTATTTCACGGTTTTCTTATTAGTTTTATAATCTATTTCATCGCCAGTATTATTTTAGCAAATTAATTTGATGTCCAATATTTACGTCTTAAAATAACTAAATTTTAGGACTTAGATGTGTTATTTAATTAGATGTGTTATTTATTTATAAGTCTGTGCTGTTCACTGTATGTTTTAAACCCCTTAACTGTTGTATACGGCCACAGCTATCCGACTTTGTCAGACCCTGAAGCTACGGTAGGAAGTTCGAGGTATACTAGGATGCCCTTTGCTGACAGTTATGCAAAGTGCACTACAGAGGCTTAGTGAAAGTCGCTAAAATCGGTTCACGGTATATTTCAACCCACATTACATTGGTCTTACAAATCTAAACACTTATACTTTTAGAGAAAACACTTATACTTGTAGAAACCTGGCAGCGACATCTGTGGATAGCATTTGGTACTAAATTAACAGTCTGATTTTTGTGGTACGGTGTCATAATAAAATGTTAACAAACAGTTTTCATATGTTGTACATAATAGTAGTAAGTGAGTTATACAACTGTGGTGCGACTCGGGATGGGGCCGTTGTCAAATATTAATCATTTGTAGCGCGACCCAATCCAGGTCGCTGATAGCGAGCGCATATTTCAATCAAATACGCATAGATAAACTGTTTTTGTCTCGTTTTTGCTCTTAAAAATGGGATTAGTAAGAACAAAGACAGCTAGCAAGCGATCGTTTGAGTACTCAGTAAAGAAAAAAAATCACGAATCCGATTCATTTATAAGACGTGCAACCTACAATTACAATTTTTATAATAGGTACTTAAACATTTAAAGTAAAACAAACAAGCTTGTCAGAGACTTAAATGTATAAAATATAGACCAATTCACAGGTTTCCGAAAATATCCTTGAATTACATTGATTTTTGTGTTGATTGTTATAAATAATTAATTATAATAGTAATAATTGCGTTGAATTTGTGCACGTATTATCCGCATATCTTAAAAAATATTTTTAAAGTAGTATTTTATCATCAACTCTTATAATCGGTCACTACCTTACCTAGTGAAAAGCCACGTAATTACATTATATTTATTTCTTATATATTTACATCTTGCATATCCCCTGAACATTGGCGCGACCCGGGATGGGTCTCTATCGGATTCGGATCATCTGTGGCGCGACTCAATCTGAGTCGCTGATAGTGCGCCCATATTTAAATCCAAAACGAATAGACACACTGTTTTTATCTCGTTTTTGATCTTAAAAACGGGATTAGTGTGAAACGGCTGAAGGGATATTAGACAAGGGATTGGCAATATAGAGTAAGTCGGATAGGGAAGTGCAGTAAACTCAGGAGTATAGGTAGTACCTCGAATAACCTGTCTGGTATAAGGGCACACATGGGCAACTTCCGGCCCGCCAAGGCATTTCATCCGGTCCGCGGAAGGATTTTGAAAAAGCGTGCCAAGCCAGTAATGTTCTCTTGTCATTCATTACAGAAATGATCTGGGCCTAATTGTAACAAAAAAATTGCGCTTGCTCAGCGCGCGATACTCTTACCATGAATCGTCCCTATTTCTTACACGTACTATATTAAAACGCAATTGAAACTGATTCGGGGGCACTCTGTTGAATATCCCCGGGTACCAACCGCCGGCACTGAATCTGTTATATAGTTTTTAATATACATATTGAGCATACAACTTCCTTATATTGAACGAGCATTTATAATACAAGTAACTCAATTCAATTCATTTATTCATTGCAATACATGTACTTGTACATTCAAAAAGGTCTTGTATAAAAATATATATTATATGTCTGGTACATGCACTCTGTTAGGGCATAGCAAAGTCTGGGAGAGGAGACAGTTTAGCATAAATAACATATTTGTCATAATTACAGTCTAATACATCATAATAAGATAATAACCAACATCTAGAAAATGTATCATAAGTATGTGAGGTTTGAAAATAGGGTCGATATGTTAGGTATTATGATGTAAGTTTAGTTTTTTGGTATTATCATAATTAACTTCTTTATTGTAGAAGATTATCCAAACACAAGTTAAGGCCGCAACATACAGGCGTCACTTACTACGCGCAAGGTTGCGCTCAACACGCTGTCAATGCTTTTTGCATTGCCTACAACACACATGCGTCATGTTACGATTGACGCGCGCGTACCGATGAACTCTACGTCAGCCCATCGCTCTGCAAGGTGACGCTTGTGTGTTACAGGCAATGCAAAAAACATTAGTGTATTGAGTGAAACCTTGCGGGCAGTAAGTGACGCCTGTGTGTTGCTGCCCTCAAAGATATTTCACGAATACAAAATCTACTGTTTACAAGTTGAAACCCAGTCACTCAGCATAACCCCTCGCTCCTTGCTTCACGGGATCCTTCTTTTTTATCATACTATTTCACTCCGTCCGTTTCTTTCTACATTATCTACAAAAGTCCATTGTCATAAAAAAAAAAACAATATTAATTAACGAAGTTCAATGATTTTACGTGTGATCGTCATATTCAATTAATTAATTTATTAGCATTATGTTAAGTATTCCGACCACGCAGTATTGTTTATTCCTTATCCAAGATAATCTCATGTGACCCAGTTTTATCGAACTCCTGGCGGACAATGAAAATCGGTCAGAGGCAACTAATTCCGCAGCTGACATGGAGGGTAGGTCCAATAATAGAAGTTTCGGCCATCCGAGCCGTTGGTGGCCGGTCTATGCTATGTCATCTGATTAAATGGTGATAAGGGTCCTGGCTAGTTCTGCTGCGTCACCTTGCTGGGTTTGGTTGGTTGTAGACGAAAGGTAATTCACAGTAGGAAAATGACTGCAGTACACGGTTATGTAGCACATCAGCTATGTTCGGCACTGTAGCGTTTTAATTGTCGCACTTGTCTTAGAACCTAGTAAATGTCACTAAGAATTGATATGCAACATACTGCTATAGACACTAGGGGCCGTATTTATAATCAGCTCTCAAGAGTGACAGCGAGTTTGAGTTCGTATCAGAAATGTAATTTCAGTACAAACTGCCCTGTCAAATCCATAGTTAATTTTGCTCTTAAGTTTAAAATCGCTTTAAAAATACATACATACATATAATCACGCCTTTATCCTTAATGGGGAAAGCAGAGCGTAAACGACCTAAACAAAGATCGTTTCGCCACGTCTGACAAATATTTCAGGGTTATTTAAGTTCAAGTTGTTGGTATATTGCTGTAGTGACAGGTTGTCAGCCCATCGCCTAAATTAAAATATACTAAAACCCTCGGATCCCTTTACTGGTTTTTACAGCATGCCCGGGAGGAAATGCAGCTGGCACATTCTATGATTTTCTTTCGCTCCCAGTCCAGCATGCAAGAATACGTGCCTAGGTATTGTGACGTTAATATTTAACAAAAAATTTTTTACGGTGTACTATTTAGCTCATAACTTTCCAATACTTCCCATAGCTCTATCATAATTAATAAGCTGGAGCTAAACAGTATCTTCTTCTTCTTCTACTTTTTCTGTCGAGTGGGTATCGAGTTTATCGACCTGATGAGCCCTGGTGTCAGAGTTTTTAAACCGCCTAGTAGCACAACTATCAGGCCTCTGACATGGTTTGAGTAACGACCACTATCAAAGACAGCGACCGACGGCTTAACGTGCCACCCGAAGCACGAAATCTTTTTCTTTTTCGGACAAGCAGGTGATTCAGCCTGCAATGTCCTAACCAAACTGAGGAACAATTCACAAAGTGATAAATTCTCAAATATCAACTTTGTGTTTCCCCCTGGGAATCGAACCCAGGACCTCCGGATCAGGAGTCCTAGCCACTAGACAACGGAGGCAGTTAACAGTATAAAAAATTACTTATTTAACTGCTCTAAAAAACAGAAATAATATTCTGAGCACAGTTTCTTTCCACCTTACTAATCTTATAATAAATTATTTTTAAAGAAAAAGTATTCACTATGTTTAGTTAAGTGAATAATGCTTAGCTTAAAATGATTTATAGAGTTATTGAAGTTTATAACTTTTTAAACATTAATTGGCAATGACTTGAAGTTTAAGTGCCCAAATATGTACCTTTCAAAAATATTTGAAAATCAAAGCAAACTTGGCTAAGTTTTAAAGTTTGAGCCATTTTATTATTTTGTAATATTATTATTATTATAAAACAACTTCAAAGTCATCGAGCAATTAGCTTTACAGTTTTTAAACTGAGCAACTCTGACCAAGCAATATTTATGACTGCATGAGTTATTCTCATGCTGGCCTGGGAGCTAGAGAAAAACATAGAATGCGCCAGCTGCATTTTCTCCCGGGCATGCTGTAAAAACTAGCTAAGGGATCCGAGGGTTTCAGTATATTGTAACTTAGGTGATGGGCTGACAAATTGTCATTACATCAATATACTTACAAATCTATCTTATAACCCTCAAAACTTTGTCAGACGTGGCAAAACGACCTTTGTTTAGGTTGTTTACACTCTGCCAACCCCACGGGATAAAGACGTGATTGCATGTATGATTGAATAGTGAAAAATAAAAAAATATTAATCATTCATATTTTGCAGCACCATACTATCAAAATGACGTAATTATACGTATATTATGTATGGTATGTACGTATACGATCATAAAGTGACAGAACATTTGGTTATTAAAGTTGTGACTTTCACAGCGCCCTTTGGGCACTTAATATGTATTGTATTTTACATATTTTACATAGAGTAGGGCATTCATATTATTATTATCTTTATATGTATATTTTTTTATGGTATTTGCATTTTGTAATCATTTTTACGCTCTGCTTACCTCATTAGGGATAAAGGCGTGATTATATGTATTTAATCATTAATTATTTTTTTATTTTATTTCGAATATTTTATATTATGTTACAATGATGATGCACTTATCTTTTATTTAATTTATTGTTATACTTAATTAATTTATTAATTATTTATTAAAATTATAGTGAATCACAATTTTAAATGACAATCACTAAACATGTACTGAGACATTATTCATTATTTTATTTCTATTACAAGATACATACATAAAATACATAAAATCACGCCTTTATCCCTTACGGGGTAGGCAGAGCGATAAACGCCTCGTAAAAGGCGCTTTCGCCACGTCTGACAAAAATTGAGGGCAATTTTAGATTTATTGCTATTAGTGACAGGTTGTCAGCCCATCGCCTAAATTACAATACACTGTAACGCTCGAGTCCCTTTTGCTGACTTCTGCAGCATGCCCGGGAGGAAGGGCAGCTGGAACATGCATGTTTTTCTATCTCTCCCAGTCCAGCATGGAAGGGAATTACAAGATATTTAATTAATTTTGATATTTTTAAACACAGATTAGTTTTACTCATATCCTAGTCAGTCACTTCATTTGGGTGAGAGCTGAGAAGCAGTGTTGTTCTTTATCTGCAATCATACACTGAGCTCTGATCGTCTGCATCGCATCAGCACACATGCAACAAAATGTATGTACTACATATTTAACGTTTAAGTATTATTAAATATCTATGTAGTAGCTTGTACTTAATTTATGTATTTAGGATACCTTTTTGACTAGGTTTGCACTATCCCGCTTACCGCTACACTTTTTTCTTTCACCCAAAGGTTGCCTGGAAGAAATTGCTACCTAAGCATAAGGCCGCCTATGTTGTACTTGTATTTTTTTTTATCTTTTGTGTTGTATGTTGTATTATTAAGTGCAATAAAGTATTTTTATGTTATGTTATGTTATTATTTTATGTTCATACCTGTTCTTTGTTTTTCTTAATTTGTTACATGTGTGTTGTTTTAATGCAATAAATACAATTACAAATACAACGTTTACCTATATAAATAAATATTAAAATAAATAAGGCAGTCCACCAACGAATAATTTAAAAAATATGCGTCATATATTGTCAAAATATTATTGTTATTTTATTATAAACTAGCGACCCGCCCCGGCTTCGCACGGAAATTATCAATATTTCTCTGGTATATTATGCATATATTATACATATAAACCTTCCTCAAGAAACACTCTATTCATTAGAAGAAACCGCATCAAAATCCGATGCGTAGTTTTAAAGATCTAAGCATACATAGGAACATAGGGACAGAGAAAGCGACTTTGTTTTATACTATGTAGTGATAAATCTAGAATACACCTGTGGAACAGCTTCACATTTGGCAAAAAAATACATTATTACCGAATGTCATTTAATAGCTCACAAATAAATTTCTGTAAATGTACCTTGGCGGTACTGCCGTCTCGTCGGTCTGTACAGCGTCTAGGGACCACTTAGTTTTGGTTGCGTTGTCACAGTACTAACTTACGACCTAGTTGCAATTTACCAATGCAAACATTTGTTACTTCTTTCTGTTTTTCTATTATTAGAAATATTGCAATACTTCCATGCCGGGAGCAAGAGATAAAGAGAATATGCTAGCTGCATTTCCTCCCGGGCTTCCTGTAAAAACCAGCTAAAAGATCCGAGGACTTCTGTATATTGCAATTTAGGCGTTAGGCTGACAACCTGTCACTACAGCAATATACGTACAAATATATGTTAAATAAACCTCGAAACTTTGTCATACTTGCCGAAACGATCTTTCTTTAGGTCGGTATTATATGTATGTATGTATGTAGAAATAGATCTTCCATGAATAGAGATTAGGATCTTCCATGCTGGACTGGGAGTGAGAGAAAACATAGAATGTGCCAGCTGCATATCCTCCCGAGCATGCTGTAAAAACCAGCTCAGGGATCTGAGGGTTTCAGTATATTGTAATTTAGGCGATGGCCTGACAACCTGTCACTACATCAATATATGTACAAATCTTTCTTGAATGGCTCTCAAGACTTTGTCAGACGCGGCGGAACGGCCTTTGTTTAGGTCGTTTACACTCTGCCTACCTCATTAGGGATATAGGCGTGATTATATGTATGTATGTATGTAGAAATATTGTTTTTAATGATTATTATCTTTATTTTAATCAATGCCTGGACGAGTCGATTTTGTCTCTTACACTTCATGCGTATATTCGTCGAGGGGTAGAACAGTCAACGATAAATACGGCATATTTATGGAAAGCATCTAGTTTTATTTATGTTTATTCATATTTTAGTGTTTTTGAAATGTTCCTATTTTTCCACAATTATAAAAGAAATAAACTTAAACAAGTAACAAGGAAACTCATTTCGTAGCATTGTGCTACAACATCGTAGCTGTCGTAGCTGTCGTAGATATCGTAAGATGTCGTACACGTGAACTAATAAGGCACGTCGTATTTCTGGCCAATGTGTGAATTCAGCGCAGCTGTTTTGGTCGGCCAACTGGTGTTCGATTTTTGAAATCAGTGCTAGTTTTTTTTTTACTGCTTACTTTAAAAATCTTAATATTTTGACGTATTATTTTTTCAAAGCCAATTTTTACAAAGCTCATTTTCTATTTTTGGCTTCGGCTTTGATAAGATAATGTCATTCATGTCACAAAAAGCAAATAAGCCATTTTAGGGGAAAACAATACCAGCTTTTGTTATGAAGATAATAAAATTGCTTATAATTGTAGTTGGCTAGCTTTTAATTTGATATCAAATAACTCACTCATTCATGAGTGAAATGGAGATTAGTAAATAAACTTTATTGTTGTTGTAATTCATTAATATAATAAACGGATATTACACTATTATTATAGAACTTTGTTATTCGACTAAAATAAATAATGAATGATATACTACACGTTGACATATCATCGTTGTAAGTTATCATATAAATATTACAAGGAAAAATTTAATAATCACTCACTTTGGAATATAAGTTGTATACTTCACGACATGTCACAGAGCGAGTTGGGACGCTGTCGGGTACATAACTCCGCAACCTACTCAACCTGATGAAGGGAGTCCGAATGTCCCGAAACTTGTCATGAAGTACGCAACTCATATTCCAAAGTAAGTGCCCTTTATTTAAATGTATTTAGAATGTCTTACTTAAGTTTGAATAGTTTGGCGCTGCCATGTTTTTTTAGGTGTGGAACTAAATTATACCCTATTTTATAATTTAGTTACAAAATCAATTTCGATTTTCAAAAATAGAAAATTTCTTTTACTCTTAAGCCGGTTAGTAGCAGTAGCAGCCAGATATTGTGTGTGGACTTTTCCAATTTCCTTCGTTGTGTGTACTCATTAAGTTTCATGTTTTCGGCTCTAGTAGCCACTTAGAGTCTTTATGGCACAGGTAATGAAAATGGGTCCATTTTACGATCTAATTCGGTTTCTGCACTTCTGTTGTAATCAATGTTGCTTGGGAATCTAAAATTATTTTGGCTACATCAATTCAAAATCATAACTTAAAACATAATCTCCAATTTTTTCTATACATACATCTAGTCTGAAATGTTAGATTTATGAACGTTGAATATTTTTCATAGCTTCAATTCATCTCGTCATAACCACTGTTCAATTTGATTTATAAGTCAATGTGGGCACTACTTATCATTTCACACATTTTCTTGATGTTTTGTTGTGCTTAGTCAAATACATAGTAGAACCAAAAACAGTCAAACGTAAACCGTATAACCCTGACAGCCGAAACTTGAGCAACCCGACGCTGAAGCGATAACACGCTTTAGTTTATTAGTGTTAATAAATGCACTCGTTATTTGCTTAGCAATTTATAGCGGTGCGCACCTGTGGCGACTCGTAAACTTTGTTACGTTCCGTATTCCGTTCCGCCGTACGCTGTTGTACGCTGTGGCGTGGCATAGAGATCTGTATTACGTATGTACAAACGAGAAATGAAAAGAAGATAAGATAAGGCATTTATTTGCAAGAATACATGTAAATAACAAAAGATTTTAAAAATTAAAAATAGCCTCAATGTATTCGATCGAATAATCAGTGTGCAAAGTTTTATGAGATTCATGCATGAGTGTCAATATAGTTAGTACCTTGGGTACTATTACAACAATTTAGAGTTTTTTTTTATAAATAGTAATATTAGATGTAACTATTACCTAACTACTAAGGAAATAAATTTAATTGACAAAATTCACAAATTGAAAAAAAAAAGCTTCCTATCCTACGCTGTGACGTGGTATAGAAAGTTGTATTACTTTAACACTATGTTCGTGAACCAAGGCGTTACTTACTGTGTGTAAGGTTGCAGTCAACACGCTGTCAATGCTTTTTGCATTGCCTACAACACACATGCGTCACCTTATGCGCTACACGTGCTTTCTGGCAGAGGGATGCGCCGACGTAGAGTTCCTCGCTACGCGTGCGTATTGCGTAAGGTGACGCATGTTTGTTGTAAGCAATGCAAAAAACATTGACAGCGAGTTGAGCGCAACCTTACGCTTATGTGTTGCTGCACTTAACCAGATCGATGAATCATTGCTGGACATGTTTATTTCTTAACTATTAATAGATGTTCATTGTTCAACCGTAACATGCAAAAAGATATGAAAAAACATAGGTACCTACTACCTAGGTACGGAATATCCAATCGGCCCTACGCTTGCTGTTCTGCGCTGTAATATGTATAATTTTTTGTTGTTAGTAATTAATGTCGAAGCTCAGCCACAGGTGCACCACTACCTTCGATTTCTCTTTTTTTTCTTTACGCCTTACACTACACGCCAGCAGTCACACGCTAAGTGCGCACAATTCATTTAGCCAATCAGTAGAGTTCAGAGCCACAATAGACAAAAATAGGCAGATTCAGAGTACTTATTATGTATTGAAAAACATAATGAACTTCTGTCTACATCATCATAGGAATTGTTCCATCTTTACAGATGATCCAATCTGTTACAGTGTCATTCATGGCTATAGAGCCCTATACGTGAACGTCAAATACGGTCACACATTCGGCATTTAAACTGTGTATTAGCCCTGCCTAACTTCCATGCTGGCCTGGGAGCGAGAGAAAAACATAGAATGTGCCAGCTGCATTTCCTCCCGGCTATGCTGTAAAAACCAGCTAAGGAATCCGCGGGATTCAGTATATTGCAATTTAGGCGATGGGCTGACAACCTGTCACTACAGCAATATACCTACAAATATATCTTAAATAACCCTCAAAACTTTGTCAGACGTGGCGGAACGACCTTTGTTTAGGTCATTTACGCTCTGCCTACCCCATTAGGGATAAAGGCGTGATTATATGTATGTATGTATGTATTAGCCCTACCCTGGCTACAGCATCACTTCTGCTCTGTGCCGTCTCAATGGCTTCTCAGCGAGAGACTGAAATCATGCCTTATCGTGTGATGTGCAACCCTCAGCAAGTATCTTCCTCCATTCGTCACGGTGGTCGGCAAAGCTTTCTTACTCATCACTATCGATGTTAAACGTGATCAAATCTCGCTTTGCACAGTCTTTAAATCTTAGCATGGGTCTTCCTACTTTACTACCTTTCCCCGTAAGTACGGTGGCGTAATTATATATAGCCTTTGTCCGTCTCGAGGCTGTTATCTATCACCATACCAAATTGCTTTAAAATCCGTTTAGCCGTTTAGGCGTAAAAGAGCAACAAACAAACAGAGAGACAGACAGACAGAGTTACTTTCGTATTTATAATATTAGTATTAGTATGGATTCATTACAAAAGAAACAAAAACAATTAAAAAAAAATACTTTTTGCCATCGTTCTGTGTAGTCCAAACCTCTATGAGTATAGCAGTACGTACGTAGAGCCAGTTTTGTGTGTTCGCGCCTCGTGTATTGAACGAACGATTTTCAAGAATTAGATTTCCACAGTTGGCCAACCGTCAGAATTTCTATAGGGAAAACGTTAATAGGACAAAATAGGTCATTGGATAGTATTGACACAAAAGGGAGAACTTAGAACAAAATCTAGTCAATAAGATTGGATACAGAAACTGCAATAATACTTAAATAAAATTATCAAATAAGATTGATAAAGAAATTTTTGTTTTTCAGGACGAAACTAGGTCCATCACCATAAAAAACCTCGCAGAATTCACTTTTTTAAATAAAGTGGTGTAAGGATCACAGAAACTACCGGGAACTGCGTATTTTTTAAATCTATTTTTTCTTTCCGTGAAGACGTGGAAACATTTCAAAAAGTTTCCGTCTGAAAAACTTTCCAAAGTAGAACCTTCTTTCGAGAGCACGAGTAAACCAGAGTAAGAGTACACAGAACAAGACTTAGCCAACTCTAATGAAACCAATCGAATAATTAAGACTTTCCTCCCTATATTCTCAGCCAATCTTGTAAACATCCTGGCTTTTAGTCTTGGATTTAAAAAATATAGATGGAACACGTCTTGGAACTAAATACAAGAATGCCCTATCTATAGGCATGTTGACTGGGTGGCTACAAAATTTTAGTACTTTATACTTAAAGCTGATAGCTAAAAACATTGTAGATCTAGAATAGAAATAGAATAGAAATAAATTTATTTCGTTCCATAACACAAATATTACATATTACTTAGTCTAAAATTATACTTATACTAAGTTGTGTAATGGGAACAAAAAAGGTCTCCACTCAGCATGTGTGTAAGTATTAAGACTACCTACAGCGCTGGTATTCTGTAATTCTCATTCATCATTTCAAAAAAATGCACATTTAGATTTTGTTATCGAGTTTTAGTCGAGGAGTAGTCAAAATTTACTGGCAAGTGTCGTCATAACACAGTATTTTCATCCAAAAAAGCGTTTTTAACATTTCTTAAAAAGTTGCTGATTTGACTAGTAGCAAATAGCGTATTATGAAATATTCCTACAATTGAAGTATTAACAAAATAAAACTAGTTTTTACAGCCTTTCCTCAAAATTAAGATATTTTGACCCATTATATCCAATGATCAAAAACAGCAAGGAAAGATTCTGTTCCAAGAAAATACTAATAAATCAAATTTAAAAATATATACTCTACCATACCAACTGCTACTTGAGGTTGTTTATAAGTTCTTTTTTAAGTATTTTGCAATTGTACGGTTATTTTTTACCTACAGTAACCTATTGGAATTTCATAATCACTATTGATAACTTCAGTTTCCTTCACTGAGCTTTGTGTATGGAGAAGACATAATTCAAGCACTTAATGTGCCATTTTATAGAGGTGTATGAACCTCTCTTCAAGTAAGAGGTCAGACTCGTTTTTTTTATAAAAAGTATTCAAAAAGTGAGAAATATGCTGCACTGTGTACTGATATAAATAGAACATACATACATGCATATCATCATGCCTTTATACCTAATGGGGTAAGCAGAGCGTAAACGACCTAAACAAAGGTCGTATCGCCACGTCAGACAAAGTTTTAAAGGCTATATTCTGCGGTAAAACTGATTCCGTGCTTCGGAGTGCACGTTAAGCCGTGGGTCCCGGTCACTATTTCTAATAGCGGTCGTTACAGGTCGATGATGCTGCACGTCCATAGGAACTAACTCTACACGTGACTCCGGGTGGTGCTAAAGGTGCAGCAAAATCGGCTGCTGCACTGTCCTCTGGATCTCGCAGCAAAAATGCCATTCGACACATAAATAAATACTTAAGTGTAGAATAGCTGTTCCGTCTTCTTTTTACCCTAATCTAAGACTTCAGCCTTTTAGGTAAATGAGTCTGGATCTAGATCCGATGAAGGAGCCGAGGTGTGGACTTTCCCGGAAGCAATTAAAACTCCACCATGAAGTTAGTGCTATATTCCGTCGCACACAAATTGGACTATCACGTGAATTGGATCAAATCGTGATGGGATTTGTTAAATCCTTGAACCATTTTATATGACAAATAAGAGAAAGAGAAGAGTACTCTCTTCAACTTTTGTTTTTCTTTTTGTTAGTCTGAAATGTCCTACAACAGGGAAAAGACCTCCCCTTTCTTTTTCCACAGGTCCCGATCGCAAGAACTTCTTTATAATCATCATTAATTTAAGAGCAGTGCTCTTGTCTATTTATAATATTGAAACTAGTCAATTATTCCTGTTTGACCATCCAGTCACAATCGTACAGCATGCCATTTAACCCCGATACGCGGAACTACTTTTATTGAAATAAAATTCTTCGTTTTACCACAGTTTACTTCTGAATTACTGCCTGGGGCATGACAGCGCCCTCATCAGTTAAAAAATCATTATTCACTGAAACCACAATTAATCGAAAATCCAGTAGATCAGATTGAAGTATAGGTATTACAGTTTATTTTAAGCATTACAAATCAATAAGTTCACGGCAGTTATAGATAGCAAAAGTGTAACTGTAACTACAACGAACTATTGCTATTAAGTTGCAACTTTATGAAGTTCTAAATGATCATTGCTTTAACCTCAATCTGGTGTACCAGATTTTCGATTGATTGTGTATTTCAGTGAATTATGCTTTTTTGACTGATGAGGGAGTCACTTAGCCCAAGGGAGGCCCCTAAATTAAATTCTCAGTTATATCACAGATTACTTATGAGCACGGGTGGTTTTGCCATGTTTTACTTACGTTTTCTTTAGTTTTTAATAAAAGTTTGAAAAATCAAAAATAGAATTAACATTTCTTCACTTTATAAGTATTTATTCTAAAGAGCGAACAATACATTGGTGACACAACAAAAAATATACAGCATGTTCTCCAGAAAGTTATAAAGAAAATTGAGAATCTTTTTAATTAGCGATTTTTAGTTCTTTGTAGTAACAGGTAAAGATTTGTGATCAACGGCCACAAACGGCTGTTTATATAATATTTTGTAGTTCTTCTTTTCGTTCTACCTGACAATTAATCTACCAAAGTCAATTCTTTTATTTTGCACAATAAAAGGTGACCAATTATTTTCAATACTATAAAGATACACAGAGACTTTTAATCAAATAAATTAAACGAGATTTGACTTACGTTCGATTAATCATATGTAATAGCTTGTTGGGTCTCAAGGTAAAAAAAAAGTAGCGCCTATAATAAGTTACTTTTAAAAATAAAGGCAACTACAATATCATGGTTCAGTTTATTAATAGACTGATATGTTTTCTTTATCAGTCTGGCCACACGCTGTATATGAACAAACAGTATTCATCCCCATTTCGAAGACAAAGAAGTTTCTCTGAAACAGTATTTAGTGGAGTTCGACTTGGTTCTTTCGGAAAACAAATATTTCTGTTGAAACGGAAGCTGAAAGTTTTATTTTACTCCAATAATAAAGAGTTTTACCGAAGAGGTTCTACTGCATTTGTTATTGAACAAATAGGACGGGTGCATACATACATCACACTTTTATCCCTTATGGGCTAGGCAGAGTGTCAACTTCTTAAATAAAGGTCTTCTCGGCACGTCTGACCAGTTTAAAGGGGTTTTTCAGATAGATCTGTGTATCATTGTAGTGACGGTATGCCCATCGCCTAAATTACAATACACTGGAACCCTCGAATCAAATTTTTCACAGTGCTATGTAGTCTAAAACTTAGCTATTCTAATCTCTGTTTTAGAAGGCACGTTAAGCTGTCAGTATCTACTGCTATCTATGATACTGATCAGGGTTCATCGGAAAACAAAACCACAATAGCAAATGGCGGAAAAACAAAAGCCGCTAATCATTTAGAAACCCATTAAAATTTATAATCCGGAAAATGACTTTAGAATTTCTCATTCGCCAGTAAGTAAGCGACGTGAGATGAACTCTCGCTTGAGAGTTTATCATCGCGCTGTCACTCCACAGTTATTTATGAACCAGTAAACTCGGAAATATATTTTCCCGCCGTCGGCCGCGCGTCCATGCCAGGTTAAGCCCCTTGGGCCCGGCCACTAGACGAGTCGAGTGTCATAAATTTGAAAAGTGTTTCGTGAACGCGAAAAAATGAAACAAATATTTGACGTTCACTCTGGACCGATCTTCGATTAAACAGGCGCGCGCGTTCGAGTTGCTACTACAGGTTTCCGTTCGAGTAAGTTTTAGTTGTAACTGTTTTAGGATTTGTCGTGGATTTCCTTAAATAGATTGATAATGACCACAGATGTATCTATGATGTATAAAATGAATAATTGGAAGTATAATAGTTTGATCACGCTATATGTTTGCGTGCATTTTGTAAATGGTTATTTAACGTGATAATAACATAAATAAGTAATAATACTTAGTCTTCAACTCTGTTGTTTGTTTCATCTACTACCTAGATGTCTACTAACTGCCTCCGTGATCTAGTGGTCTGAGCCATGGGCTCTCGACCCAGAGGTCCTGGTTTCGATTCCGGGCGGGGGACAATGACTTTGTGTTGTTGTTTCTTTATAATTTGGCTAGGACATTGCAGACAGATCACCTGATTGTCCGAAAAGTAACATGATCCATGATGTCGGATGGGCATGTTATATATAGTCGTTCCTGCGGCTGATTTCTCTCTGGTTGTGTCAGTCAATCTGACCCATCAGAATAAGAGATTGAAGGAATAGAGAGTACACTTGTGTGTAGTGCAATCACTTGGGCATTAAAAACTAGTCCTGCGCCGTTAACCGATCTCTGGGAGATTGGCCACCATCCCCGAAAATCGGTGGGAGGACTATCATTATTTAAACCTAGTTGTATAACTATTATTTTCTTTTTTGTGGAATGGAGGCAAGCAATACATGACAGGATATCTGCATTAGTGCTCAGTATTATTTAAGGTAGACTAAAGAGTTCCCCAATCAAAATGATTAAAAACTATTTTATAAATATTATCATTTCCCGATACTGTACGACAGTTTATTGCTCATAGAAGCTCACAAAGCGGCGCAAAGACATTAACCAGGGCTTACAGCTTATTGTATGCTTTCAGACCATTATAACCATTCGCTTTTGTTTGCGAGTACATCGGAGCCTTCCATTGGAAGCAGACACGAACCACTACTAAGTGCGTCTACCTAGTAGATCTAAAAAAAGCATTAAATAATTTTAACAACTTATATTATAACCTTTTCCTATTTGTTTGACGTCAATGGAAACAAATATCACATGCATAATATATACATACATTCATATAATCACGCCTTTATCCCTAATGGGGTATGTTTAGGTAGTTTACGCTCTGCATAATATATAGACATGAAAAATTACTTGAAAGTAAATGATTTCGTGTTTTAAAGTTGAGTTATTAATAACGATTGTTGTGTTTAAACACAACTATTGTCTTATTTATACTGGATGGAAATGAGCTCCTTGTCAGGAAATTGGCGTTTATGGTCTAGAAGTCTAAGGTAGACTTAAAAGCTAGTCCACGGCAAGTAATTAAAAAAAAGTTTTATTGTTATTTCCCATATTTTTTGGTTACGGAAGCTCACAAAGCGGTGAAAGACATTAACAAGCGCTTACAGCTTATTGTATGTTTTCAGTCCATTATAACCAAACCATTCACTTTTGTTGGCGAGTACATTGGAGCCTTCCATTGGAAGCAGACACAAATAACTGCTAAGTGCATGTATTTCATCCGCCTACTAGTAGAGACCAAAAAAGCATTAAGCAAATAATTTAATACCTAGGTAGTTTTTTTATATTTTAACTTGTTTCAAATTTCTTTGACGTCAATTACAACTAAAATGTTACAAGCATAATATAGGTGGCTTGAAAACTCTGACACAAGGGTTCATCGGATCGTTCGACACCAGGGTTCATAGGATCGTTTCACTCGAGAATCCCCTCGCTAAGAAGAAGAAGACAAGCATAATATAGAATTTGCTATAGCCAGCAATATTTTTAAAACTTTTTGTGTAAACCAAAAATATCACTTCAATTTTAACACGGTCTAGGTACCTATATAAAAAAGAAAAAGTAAAGCAATAACCTTTCTAAATGTGACATTTACAAACACCTATATAGAAGTCTGATTACCTACAATTAATTGTTGATCAAAGATAATTGAGAATGAGTCATCTTTTGATGCCAGCAGTATCATTCTTAAAAAGTATTTTATGTTGAAATAGGCCAACTAAAGGTGTCTCTCTCTATCAAAATATAATAAATCTACTAAGTACCTTGAATGAATCGTAACTGGATCAAATTGGTCTATATTTTGAAATCAAATCAAATTACAAGGGTCGTTCTATTGACTTAAGTAAAATATTTGACGTGAAACATTCGACCCTGTGACACGAGTACTTATCTAATTGATCTGATATCCAATTTGTCGGCTGAAGCAACGGTTCTTGGAATTCGTTTTAAAATACTCAGTAAAGGTCGTAAAGTTTGATTACGTAAGTTAGTTCGGTTACTTTAGGTAAAACCTTGCAAACTCAGTACAAGAAGTGAACATGAAAAAAAACACTGTTATGACGCACTGTCTACTTACTTGAACTAGACTATTGAAACATAGTTGAAACGTCGGGATAAAAAGTAAATTTATATGGTTTCACCACCAAAATTGAAAATGACCCGAATTACAAGTAAAATGAGTGAAAACCACCGCGAGTGCTTGAAAATTAATATTGAAAATAATTACTTTGCTTAATGCATCATCATCTTCATAGCTTTCTTCTTTTTGATTGGTGTCATAAAGTTCCTCGTGTGTGCATACACATTAGTTTATTATAGAAAGATATGATACAAATACTGAGACCATCACCTTTTATTCTCAAACCATACTATTGTGATTGTTATTTAATGTGTTCTTGTTTTAAATGTGTGAGTAATAAAGATATTAACAATTTGAATATATACCTATGTATGAAAGATTTAAGGCGATTATGAATCTCTATTTAAACTAGTAACTAAGTAGTACTGTATATATTCCTGTTCTGATTCTTCCATCTTGGACTGGGAGCTAGAGAAAAACATAGAATTTGCCAGCGGCATTTCCTCCCAGGCATGCTGTAAAACCAGCTAAGGGATCCGAGGGTTTCGTAAAACCAGCTAAGGGATCCGAGGGTTTCACATACATACATACATACATAACGTCACGCCTCTTTCCCGAAGGGGTAGGCAGAGATCACATTCCTCCACTTACTACGGTCCTTGCAAACTTCAGGGTTTCAGTATATTATAATTTAGGCGATGGGTTGACAACCTGTCAATACAGCTATGTACCTACAAATCTACCTTAAATAACCCTCAAAACTTTGTCAGACGTAGCGGAACGACCTTTGTTTAGGTCGTTGACGCTCTGCCTACCCCATTAAGGATAAAGGCGTGATTATATGTAGTAGTTCAACTTTTATTTTCCTGTACCCTAAGGTTGCCTGGAAGAAATTTCTGCCTATTTGTACTACTATTTGTTTCATTTTATTTTATTTGCTCTTGTGTCTTTTCTGCGCAATAAAGTTTATTCTTATCTTATCTTATCTTGGTACTGTATACATACATACATAAAATCACGCCTTTATCCCTTTGGTACTGTATACCTATTTAATTATAAGTTTCCTCGACTTATAAAGTGATTATATTATTTTCTCACCCCTGATCAAACTTTGACAGAGACTAGAACGTGTATGCGAAAACCATCAAAAGGTCTAATTAATTGATTCAATACTGGTTACAAATGACTGCCACTTTGCACCAAAAGTTGTCCAACGGGAACATCACAGAGTAGCCGGCGCTAGTCTTCAATTCTGCCCAGTACTAATAACTGCTGTCAAAGGTAAAGTTGCACTGACGAAGTAGTTTCTTCAAGTTAATACCTTCGCCATAACTTAGTTTAATTTGAACAAGTCAACGTTACTCCCATCCGCGAAAACGCGACGACAGTCAATAACGATGTCGTAATTTCGTTATCCATTACTTCTGCTGGACTGGGAGTAAGAGAAGAACATAGAATGTGCCAGCTGCATTTCTTCCCGAGCATGCTGTAAATACCAGCTAAGGGATCTGAGGGTTTAAGTATATTGTAATTTAGGCGATGGGCTGCCAACCTGTCACTACAGCAATATACCTACAAATCTATCTTAAATAAACTCAAAACTTTGTCAGACGTGGCGAAACGACGGTTAAGGTTGTCTACGTTCTGCCTACCCCATTGAGATAAAGGCGCGATTATTATGTTTGTATGTATTACTTCTCAGTCTATGGTGGTAGAAAACCTGCTTTATTTGTATAAAACCAAACTAAAGAATATACGTATAATACAAATCTAAAAATTCTTCAAAGCAGAACAGTAAAGGCGATAAATATAGCACATCCATACTACCATACCTGGAAAGAGATAGTGACGTTTGGCAGTCTTTGTACAAGCACGATAGGGATAACGCTCTACAAAAAGGCGTTTATGCAATCATCCTTATTAGATCCAAATCCAATTCGTATCAGAACAAATTCCATATTACACGCATATTGGAATGCCAATTCGGATACGAATCTATTACTGATGACTTTACCGATCTGCAATATTTATGGCAAGAGTTGAGGATTGCATGCATTTATGATTCAGAAACACAACTGCTGTGTTTGACTTGGCAACACTTGAGAATGACGGCTAGTTTAAGTTCGAATCAGAAATGTCATTTCAGTACAAAATGACCTGTCAAAACCATACTTAATATTGCTCTCAATCTTGTGATCACTTTATAAATACGACCCTGAGTGGCAGGTTTTTTTTTATTTACGATGTAATTTGAACAGCAGTCGATACAAAAGTGGCTTTGGTATCAGCTGTAAACTTCGTTCCCAGCAGTACAGTTTAATTATATTGGGTGGAGTTCGCTAATTTGATACAACGAGGTATCTCTATATTGTGTTCACCGAACTGTGTATTAATTCGGGAATTTGACTCTGTATACGTGTTGTGTCATAATTGATGAGTTCGTTATTGCTTCTCTGACAACCGAAACACTATTATAATCCGCGGATGAAAGAAAAACATAGAATAGGCCAGCTGCTTATCCTCGCAGACATGCTGTAAAAACTAGCAAAGGATTTGAGCACCCTCAAATATTGAGCTGTCATTATAGTGAGCGATACAGATTTCAATTATAAAATACATACATACATAAATCACGCCTTTATCCCTTACGGGGTAGGCAGAGCGTTTAACGCCTCGTAAAAGGCGCTTTCGCCACGTCTGACAAAAATTAAGGGGACTATTTTAGATTGTAATATGTATTGCTTTAGTGACAGGTTGTCAGCCCATCGCCTAAATTACAATACAATGTAACCCTCGAGTCCCTTTTGCTGACTTTAACAGCATGCCCGGGAGGAAGGGCAGCTGGAACATTCTATGTTTTTCTATCTCTCCCAGTCCAGCATGGAAGAAATTGGAAATTATAAAATGGCCTCATTATTTGTTAGACATGGCAAAAATGATTTTTACTGGGTTTTGCGCTCTATCTATCACATAGGGGATAAAGGCATGACTTTATTTATGTAAGTATATACTTACATTAGAGGTGAAGTAGCGCTCCTATCATTAAATAAAACATTACTCACTAAAAACACAATCAAAAACGAAATTCCGGTCCAACAGACTCAACTTATAGTTAACTAGCGACCCGCCCCGGCTTCGTACGGAAATTATAAGTGTTTCTCTTCTATATTATGCATGTATTATACATACAAACCTTCCTCTTGAATCACTCTATCCATTTAAAGAAACCACGTCAAAATCTGTTGCGTAGTTTTAAAGTTTTATGCATACATAGGGATATAGGGACAGAGAAGCGACTTTGTTTTATACTATGTAGTGAAGAAATAATTGAAAACCTTATAAATTATCGAACCTTAGTTCTTTGTAAGTAACAGGAAGAGAAATTACCCATAATGTGTGGCCGTTATTCTTAATTTTTCTACCTATTACTACAACAAACTCGCAACTGAATCGCTAATTTATACATACATACATATAATCACGGCTTTGTCCCTAATGGGGTAGGCAGAGCGCAAACAACCTAAACAAAGTTCGTTCTGCCACGTCTGACAAAGTTTTGAGGGTTATTTAAGATAGATTTGTAGGTATATTGGTGTAGTGACAGGTTGTCAGCCCATCGCCTAAATTACAATATACTGAAACCCTCGGATCCCTTAGCTGATTTTTACTGCATGCACGGGAGGAAATGCAGCTGGCACATTGTATGTGTTTCTTTCGCTCCCAGGCCAGCATGGAAGCAAAATTTATAAGATTTTAAAATGTCTTAATTACTATTACTTGAGTCTGGTTCTCAAAATAATGTTGTCGAATGGTCTTATTAAATTATCTGACGTGGTTACGTTTTTACGTTTAGCCGGCCATCATCATTATCATCATAAGCATTATAACAATAGCCATAAATCCAACAATATGTAATTTAAATAAATAAAATTCGATAACACTACACCTCGCTAAATCTATGCAAAGCTTGTTCTGTGTGAACTAGATAGCTGATATCATTCTGAAATATACCCAAATATTTTAAAATATACTACGAAAATATGTATATTGTATGGAAATGGAGTTTATGACTTTTTGCCAGTGGCTAGCTATAAAGCTATTATTCAAATTGATAAGCCATTTTCAAAATCATTAACTTTTAGGTTATTGGATTGTTCCTAATGCAAGTTGAGTTGTACAATGGATTTAAGGCACAAACTTTCTTTGTCCCTCAAAAAGACACTCAATTTCGTAAATTCGCAAAAGTTGCCAAAACAAAAGTAATCCGTTGAACATCTCGAGTTGCTATTCGTTTTCCTTACAAACCAAACGGGGCTGGCTAAATATTGGGCTCGATTTGGTTAAAACATGACTCAACTAAAATAAGTCCATATTCCGTAACTTTCTATTATGATACAGTATCAGATTTTCAAGAATGGCTAGTTGTGTAACTCGTCGTGAGAGTGTCATCTCATCACATCTATCCCATTTTTAACAAATTATACCCAATAGGATTTCCTAAAGTAGTAAAATATAATAGAACAGAAAAATGTTTATTTGTCACCAAATATCCAGAATGAAAGTCCCTTTCTGTTTGTTTATGACAGAAAATAACAGGTATGGATATATTTTACAGTTTGTGTACTTGCCGAATCGAGGAAATTTTAAGTAAAATGGAAAATTTTCGATTAATAATCTTTTGGACGCATTAAAGGGAGACGATGAAATAAAGGATTGAGCTCGGATTCAATCCGTTACAATGAGCGACGTCGGAGGAAACATTTTGTTGCTTCGCGAAGTTAAATTGTATTTCTTCGATCAAACTCAAAGCAAACCCTTTTATTAAATAAATTTTAGTATAAAAAGACATTATATTTTATTGTTTGTTGGGCCTAGTTAATAGGAAATTGCTTTCATCAATTTTAATTGCTATATCATTAATAATACAGAAAATATTTATAGTCGACTAGGATTTCTCCCCATCCAAGATTATTGATATTGTTTTTGTTATTGATTTCTTCCATGCTGGACTGGAAGAGATAGAAAAACATAGAATGTTCCAGCTGCCCTTCCTTCCGGGCATGCTGTAGAAGTCAGCAAAAGGGATTTGAGGGTTACAGTGTATTGTAATTTAGGCGATGGGCTGACAACCTGTCACTATAGCAATACAAATCATTACAATCTAAAATTTGACCTCAATTTTTGTCAGACGTGGCGAAAGCGCCTTTTACGAGGCGTTTTACGCTCTGCCTACCCCGTAAGGGATAAAGTCGCGATTTTATGTATGTATGTATGTATGCAAGATTATTGATGTAATTTAGGCGATGGACTGACAAGCTGCCTCTATTCAAAGCTTTTTGCTATACGACTTTCAAACATGTAATTTTGTTATTGCTCTACCTACCCCGTACGGCAAATTTATATGTGTATTTTACCTAACTAAGAATTGTTAATTTCCCTAACTAATTGGCCATAACAGCAGTAATTGTCATAGCTCCTACCTTGTATGGATTGTATGCTAATTCCGGGTAGATGCCGGCTCAAATATTTGCATGCGTAAGACGAGTGTTTGTCTCGGGCTGAGTGCCTGTTTGCTTTGCCACTGCCGCCGCTCTATGGCCTTTCTGCGGGACAATATCTTGTATAAGTGACACATCTCTTGGATTACAACATGTTAGACGATATGTCCGTGTGGTGTTGGGTGGGATATGTTTGTTAAGGAATGAGTTCCTACGAATAAATTTTCGCGCTATGTTTTTTCGCTTTGTTTTGACAATGGTGAACTATTGTAACTACGAAGTGTAGCCTAGCATAAGTATTTTTTTTACATATTTTCTATTCGTCGTCGTCGTCGTCGTCTCAGCCGATAGACGTCCACTGCAGGACATAGGCCTCCCCCAAGGACCTTCACGATGATCGGTCTAGCGCCTTCTGCATCCAGCAGCTTCCATTTTCTATTAATTTAATTTAATATTGGGAAAAAATATTTTATTGTTACAGTGGGCAGGCCAAATCCTTGTGGAAATGGAAATGGATGGCTAATTAAGAACCTGTTGTGCTGTGAGATCGAAACGAACAAACCCGGGAATGTGGTGTACTGTGGAAACTCGAATACCGCGGCTCAGAGCTAGAACAAGTTTTTCACGTGGCACATAGAGGACGCTACACGTACTACAAACAGGGGTACAATCAAAAATATTTAGAACATATAGAGACGTAATCGTGGCCAAGAAAAAATCTTCCTTAGCTTTCAAATTGTTAAGCAAACCAATTTCATAGAAACAACATCCCAGAATGTGCTTTGACCGAAAAACTTACTCCGCTATGCCATTATTACCCTACCCGCCAAAACATAGCTTACAGATCCTGCGAATTCCTCAACGCAAATAACTGAATACCAGAAGGCATGTTATATTTCGCAATTCCCCACAACGGCTAAACTACGTAATAATATTGTGCTGGGGCCCACTTTCGGGGTAGAATCATCGATAGTCATTATCGGGAAGCGGGTTTAAGAGGCGTCCCAGCCCCTGAGGGACCTTTACGAAGGTCTCATCCCGCCGTTCGATAACTATGCTAATGTTATTTGGCTCGTGGGTTCCAAACGGCTTCCACTACTGACGGTTCGACGCTTTCTGGCGCTGTACGCTCCTTTAAGGTAAGCGTATCAAATGTAAAGGTCTTATGGCCTTTTAAGCTGTGTTGTGAAGAGATTTTGGATATTGTATGAAGACAAGTTATGTTTCAATTAGCATACTTATTGTGAATGTAATCTGGGCATGTTTCTTTGAATGTCCATGACGAGGCAACTCGATACTATGTGTGTGATCGTTTAGTTAAAGGAATTGGTGTCGTCAAAAGTTTATGTAACATTTTTATGATACCATCACCAACTATCGAACAGTCATTTAACAAGTGACCAACAGTCGTCAATTGAACTGTATCAAGATGGAACAATAGAATAGTTTCCTAGGTTGTGTTCAGAATAATAAGGCTTTCCCATCTGCACCGTTTATGTCCCACGTACCGAACACTATTCAGCAGATCGAAAAACTTTTCCAATAGTATGCGGCTGATGATAGAAAATAGTTGGAAAGCCACACTGTGTGTCCAAACACCCCTCGTTTTATTTCCAGTTTATCGGCGTGTATTTCCAAAGTTTGTATCGAAATAATGAAAAAAACGTACTTGCAAAGGAGCCGGGCAAATTACTAACACAACGAATTATCAAACAAAAATAAGTATCGGACAAAACTGACTGTGCAGAGATACGAGTACATTCAAACTGTCTATATATCTGAATTTAAGAACTTTCAGCGTTACTTACTATACTTAAACATAAAAATACCATATTTTCTTCTATCTATATATATATCCTTTTAGAGCCCGATGGTGTAGTGGATAGAGCCGCTGCATCCTTAGCGGGGAGGTTGTGGTTCGAATCTGTGAATGAATGAGTGAATGAAATATGTACGTTTATTCGGCGCTTTTTCCGTGCTTCGGATTTCACGTTAAGCCGATGGTCCCGGTTAATATCGTTTCAGACCGTAAATATTAGTCGTTAAGCTATGTCAGAGGCCAGTGCTAAGCATTGGCGGCTTAAAAACTCTGACCTAATCTAGGATTGGGTCTGGTTTCCCTTCTGGGTTGCGGAGGTCAGATGGCAGTCGCTCTGTGTAAAAACCAGTACCCTCGTTCAATCTCCTAGATTTGGTAGCCGACCCCGTGAGTTACGGGATAAGGCTAGGGAGATGATGATATATATATCCTTTAAAGCATGAACATAAAAGAAATGTTATTAACAAACGTGGTGTGCAAGGGCGAAATTATCTCTTTTTTTTCTTGATCACTTGACTTTGTTCACAGATTTAAATTCCATTCGCAAAAAAATAATAATGCTTTATTTAAGTGTTATAATGCAGAACTCTGCCTACCCCATTAGGGATAAAGGTGTAATTATATGTATGTATGTCTGTATAATGCAGAAACTAGACAAACTAGCTCATGTTGATTACTGCAGAGAATTCACTCTAATTATAGAAGCGAAACTCACACTGCGGTCTCATTAACAACTTGAAAGACGCGGCAAGACACCATTCAACTGATGTCAACGATATCAACTTACTGCAAGAAAAACTTTGATAAAACCTTAACATTCTCCTCGGGAAACTTCCGCACTTCCCGTGCTTTTTAAAAGTTTCCACCGAGGTGTTTTATGAGTCCCCCAGGTAAAATTGTAGGTATTTCGTAAAATCTAAAAAGGCTTTTTATAATCTTGAGTGCCTTTGGCGGCGCTCCGTTGTTTAGTTTTGTCGTTAAACAAGCTATCGTTTACCCGGAACATGTATGTGGATTTACAAATAGGACTCAGGTTTAATTTAGAGTTTCAATTTAACGACAGGAGGAGGAAAGTTAAGAGAAGCTTTAGGGAATTTTATGTACCTATGCTTTTATTTTTTTAGTTTCTATAGGCCGTAACTAAATTAACTATAGCAATACATATTACAATCTAAAATTGCCCTCAATTTTTGTCAGACGTGGCGAAAGCGCCTTAACGCGTTAACCGCTCTGCCAACCCCGTAAGGGATAAAGGCGTGATTTATGTATGTATGTATGTATGTTTAGGCCATTACTATTTTTTATAGGAGGTATATGGAAATCTCGCAAGTACATGGTACCATCTGCCTAATCCGAGGGTTTCAGTATATTTCAATTTAGGCGATGGGATGACAACCTGTCACTACAGCAATGTTCCTACAAATCTATCTTAAATAACCCTCAAAGCTTTGTTAGACGTGGCGAAACGACCTTTGTTTAGATCGTTTACGCTCTGCCAATCCCATTATGGATAAAGGCGTGATTATATGTATGTATATACATATGTTTGTATGTATGTACATTGTACTCCCCTTATAGCACTGGTTTCTTTACAAACCAAAGCTACTGTAATCACTTTTTGAGTAAAAATTAGAAACGTTCAATTAATAATAATCTTTTCAAGGAAGCGACTAATAAAGGCTCGAGTGGGCGCGGGATTCAATTTGTTTAATGCTTAGGAAAATCTTTGGAAGAAACCTTTTGTTGCTAAGGAAAAGATTTTTTTTTTATATTCGAGCAATCGAGGGTGGTACTGGAATCTACCGCCTAGTGGTCCACCCCGGGCAACGGCAACACAGGCTTTACTGTGATTAAGTTCGGCTGAACGTTCCTATCAAAGTGGTGGTAGGCAAGGAGCCGCCTGGTTCGTGACTACCCTCTCACCGGAGTCCAGCAGTGCGTGAGATTGCCAGTGCCATAACAGGCATCTTCTGGGTGAGCTCGCTCCATCATCGACTCTGTCACGGTCATTCCGGACCTGGTGTCTAGAGTCAAGAGCAAACCCATTTCTAATTTTAAAAAATTGGTAGTTTTGATACCCGTCTAGACAGGCTTTTCGTTCTGGGTTACAACGCCAAACTTAGTTTTTTTTTAAATATGTACAATGTGCCTTGGGATGGCATGACAAATGACGTGACAAATATATTATTTTATTATTCAAATTCATTTTTATTTAACATAAAGATACTTACTTGGTAAAAGAGCGAGAAAGAGAGACTTCGAAAGCTCGATGGTGTAGTGGATAGGGCTTCCTCCTGAGCGGGGAGGTCGTGGTTCGAATCCCACCACGTACCAATGTGTTTTCCGCTTTTTCCGTGCTTCGGAAGGCACGTTAAGCCGTTGGTCCCGGTTGATATAGTTAAATACCGTAGTTATTTGTCGTTAATCTATGTCAGAGGCCAGTGCTAAGCATTGGTGGCTTGAAAACTCTGACCTTATCTGGTATTGGGTCTGGTTTCCCTTCTAGGTTGCGGAGGTCGGATGGCAGTCGCTTAGTGTAAAAACCAGTATCCTCGTTCAATTCCCTAGATTAGTCAGCCAACTCCATGAGATACGGGATCAGGCTAGGGAGAAACTAAATCTTTTTCGGTTAAAATCAAGAGCTTGATATGAGAGTGTTTACCGCCATACCAGTCTACAAAAATCCACTACTTGGCTTCAGCGGCATCTGATTAAGGTATTTAAAGCTGTATGTATGATCACCCCGCAAAAAAATGCATGTGGATTGGTAAGCTTAGTCAATATACAGTTTCAAAATATTGTTAAAAAAACACATCCTTTTTGTACAAAAGTTAATCCTATAAGTATTAGTACTTTGCCAAAACACAATAAGAATACAGATTTACATAACATAGTTTTATTATAATAATATCATTAACATAATACCCATACATAAACTATCTATCATTAATAATTATTACTTTACTACATCTAATTTTCTATCTTATATCTACATAATTTTACATAACCTTTGTTTAGGTCGTTTACGCTCTGTCTACCCCATCAGGGAAAAAGGCGTGATTATGTGTATGTATGTATGTATAATTTTACATAATATACTATTTATCATTAATAAAATTATGATTCATATAAGTATCCAATATATATGAATAACAATTGTTTATAGTTTAATGTTAAAATATAAGTATATTTTAATGTATAATTTTATAGACATTAAGTTTCTCTAAATAAATAAAATTGTTTTAATTTTGTTTCTATACTCTTTATTGTATTTTTTTGTTAGTTTTTATATTTTCGGAATGCGGAAGATCAGCGCTGTGGCGGCGTTTTACACCTTCATAGCATTAATGCCGGGCGTGACCCATTTGTCGCCTTTGAACATGTTTGTAACCTTAAAAATGTTTAATGTTTGTAAATTGGTGGCAAATAAATATTTTCTATTTCATAGTCCAAGTTGTTATATTCACAGGGGATCCTGCTGCCATTCCATGGATTTATCCCTTTTCCATTTACGACCCCCACGAGGAAACAACGTGGCAAAATTCAGTAAAGGCTCTGGGAAGAAAAAATATAATTTCTCTATAATCTATAATGGTGTTATTAAAACACTTGTACTTGTTTCACTAAATAAGATCGGTTAAATTAAAAATGTGTTATGTACGATGTGTATAAAATCCTTGATGATGCTATAAGGTAGCGAAACCGTCAGGATTAAATTATATAAATTGAAACAAGTACAAGTGTTTTAATAACAACATTACAAATATAGAGTTTCACCGAGTGCCGACAATCGCAAATATAATTTCTCTATAATCTCTTTATTATTTACTCAAAAATGTAAGACAAGAATCTACGCGAGCGTATTCGACGGGCATTTGATTAAAATGCGAACACATTTGCGATTCAAATCTTTCTTTTTACTGATCATAAAGTATTCAAATTCTCAAGTTAATATTTCCGACACGTCGCCGCTGGCGTGGTGGCATTTTTTTTTTTTTATACTTTTTTATACCATCCGGGGTGGGACTAACAGCCGTGCGAGATTTATTCTTGCATAAAGTTTCATTTATGCGTAACGTTGTATTGTAATATAGAGAATACATTTCATTTCTTTTATGATGTTTGTAGAGAGCGCAGTACAGAGGCTGTGATGAAAATAATGGATAGGAAAAGTAACGTTATTATAATATACCTACGAGCTTTTTTATACAACAGTTTCGCCCTTGTATTCTTTTTTTTAAGAACCGTTTGTAATGAATTATTTTACCACTTTAAAAAGTAATATATCCGTCTTCAGGTTAACTTCTATTAAGCTGCAAAAATGTAGCAATCCGTTTCTGTTGTTTAAGTGCGATGAGCAATTAGCGAACAAGCAGACAGACAGTTTTTTATCATATGCATAATTTGTTCACAAACAACAGTAAAGTCTTGCACCAATCCTTTACTAGATTTTTGCCAATGGTGTCCGATATTCCTCCACTAAAACTTTCCCTTCTAACATCACTCACAGCAAAATAAAACCCTCACTAAATTATTTACATCTTGACTTCACCTACATCTTGAATACCACATTCTAATCCACTCTGGAAGCGATGCCTGAACAGATAGGGGAGCATAACCCAGGGTATAACCCTATCGAGAGCAACAAATGCAATACCTCTCAAGTAAGCACGCACTCCGAGGTTATTGCCCCCCTCCACCACTTGCCCCCAACCCCCTTTACCCCCTAGCCTGCTATCGGATGGATATGACCCCCAGGAAATGATGAGAGTGGTCTACTATTAGAGCTGTCGTGAAGTTTCTTAGGTGAATATTTTATTTCGCAGAACTTGTTTTGTCTTTTTTTGCGGGTTTTATCTTGTTTAGTCTTATTTTTTTATATATATACGGGGTGTGGGGGACAGCGTCCCGCAAACTGATAGGCAAACTGTTCAACAAATTGAATAACTAACCGCAGAATTTATTTTCAGGAACTGAAAATCAAATTTTGGTTTTTTATTGAAATTATCTGATTGAGGTGGCGATTGTGTATGAGAAGGTAATTTTTTTTTCGTTTCCTAAAAGAATTTCCTGATGCTAGCTATTTAGTATAATTGTCTAAGCAACCCCTTTCAGTTTAAGGGACGCTGTCCCTTACACCCGGTATTTACTAGCTTGTCCGAGGTTTAGTATGGTTTTTTGCGTAAAACTTGCATCAAAATCCTCGGATGCCTGTACTGTTTTATTTTTTTGTCCGATTGAAGTAGAAGATGATAATATTTAATTATCGCTATTGTTCGACATGGAAAATTTGAACTATTGTGATAATAATAAAATTAAGGAAAACTACTAAAATTAATTTGTTACCAACCGATTGAAGTTATAATGAAAACACTTATAAGACTGCATGGACAAAAGGCACTCCGCAATCTCAATTAACTTTGATCAGTTATTCCAGATAATTTTCGTTCAATCAAAATGTTGGATGCTCGTTTCCAATAGTCTTTGTTCGAAATCATAAAAGGGTTCTAACTACAGGGACAGAATACCGATAATAGCTTAATATAAAGGACATGTACATTTACTGACCATTTATGGGGTATAATAATACAAGTCCTTCCATGCTGGACTGGGAGAGATAGAAAAACATAGCATGTTCCAGCTGCCCTTCCTCCCGGGCATGCTGTAGAAGTCAGCAAAAGGGACTCGAGGGTTACAGTGTATTGTAATTTAGGCGATGGGCTGACAACCTGTCACTATAGCAATACACTTTTCAATCTAAAATACCCTCAATTTTTGTCAGACGTGGCGAAAGCGCCTTTTACGAGGCGTTTATCGCTCTGCCTACCCAGTAAGGGATAAAGGCGTGATTTTATGTATGTATGTATGTAATAATACAAGGAAATACCAATTTGACAATCAAAGATCCTTTTATGCAAAGAATAAAAATCTTACGTATTTTTTTATGAGTTTCATAAAGATATATATTTTATAAAATATTTACATTACTATCACATTTATGCCTAGGTAAATTTATAGCCATAGATTTTTCGCTTGTGATATTTTATATTTGTTAGTTACATTATTTTTGCACCTACATTGTCTTTTTCCACATGCCCTAAGGTAGATTGGTATAAAATTCCTTTGGCGTTAAGTCCGCCCGTGTACGTTTCTGTTTCGTGCATTAAGTTAAATGAATAAACTTAAACTGTTGAGCTATTCCATCATAATACGTAGTTGATGATGATAGATAAGATAACTGACCGCTCACAGAAGTTGTATGCAAAAATTACAATTTGAAATGACCTGTTATTTAAATATGTATCATCATTAGGTATTACAGTGATCGAGATGGGGTAAGTACCTATATGATAAATAATATTTAGGTCAAATCATACGTAAAAGGTGGTGGGATTAATAGTTCTAATAAACAGGCTTTGTTGATTCAAACCGGTCAAAAATCTCCAGATATTTGCAAGTTTGGAAAATAGTGGGAAGATTTAAGCTCATTAGTAGAAAAGAAAGTATATGCATGTTTATTGTATATCATCATCTCCCTAGCCTTACCCCGTCTCTCACGGAGACGGCTACCTAATCTAGGGGATTGCACGAGGGTACTGGTTTTTGCACAGAGCGACTGCTATCTGACCTCCGCAACCCAGTAGAGAAAAGCAGGCTCGATCCTAGATTAGGTCAGAGTATTTAAGCCGCCAATGCTTACTACTGGCCTCTGACATGGCTTAACGACTAATAGGTATTAAACGATATTAACCGGGACCAACGGTTTGACGTGCCTTCCGAAGCACGGAAAAAGCACCTAATAAACGTACAAAACACATTGGTACGTGGTGGGATTTATACCACGACCTCCCCGCTCATGAGGCAGCAGCCCTATCCACTAAACCATTGGGTTCTCGTTTATTGTATATGCTGGAAAAAACTACGTTATTATGCCATTTGATTATTCATCATTTGGTATTTTCATTGCCATAACCGTACATTGAAGCTAAGCTCGCTAGTGAGGGCATCAATTCCCTAAACTAAACTATAATTTCACAGCGCCTTCACGCCCAAATTTACCAAGATTAGGCATAGCCAAGGTCGATGTGGGCAACAGAGCGTAACAGTTTCAGAACTTGGCCCAATCTTGGCAAGGCAGAGCCTGCCAACCCAGTCAAAGGCTCTTTGATAACATTTGCTGTTGACGACTTGTAAACTTAATTTGAATAAATCAAGTTAGTACAGTTAAACTATGCCGAATTTGAATAGGCCGGTTAGTACGCCAACGGTTTGGTTAGTTCACCTGAACGGGTTTGGTGTTTGAAAATATTTGGGGCTAGTTTGTTCGGTCTATTTTCATAAAGGTGGTGGATCAGTCATTCACAAATGGTGTGTTTTAGTGCTGGACTGGGAGCGAGATAAAAACATAGAATGTGCCAGCTGCATTTCCACCCGGGCATGCTATAAAAACCAGCTAAAGGATCAGAGGGTTTCAATATATTGTAATTTAGGCGATGGGCTGACAACCTGTCACCGCAGCAATATACCTACAAATATATCCTAAACAACCCTCAAAACTTTGTCAGACGTGGCGGAACGACCTCTGTTTAGGTCGTTTAAGCTCTGCCTACTCCATTAGAGATAAATGCGTGATTGTATGTATTACATACATACATAACGTCACGCCTCTTTCCTGGAGGGGTAAGCAGAGATCATATCCTTCCATTTGCTACGATCCTTGCAAACTTCTTTCTTTAGTATGTATTAATGTGTTTTAAGTTAATTCTTGTTAGATCTTGAGATTGAATGTACAACACCAGCACTAGCTATGTCATTTATTAGCAGCCGGAATATCGAAAAGGAAAAAAGTAACACCACTTATTTTTTTCTTCGCTTTTAGACATTTTTTTTTTATTATATTAGGTAGATTTTTAGTTGCATTTTATCTAGAAGTATCATAGAGCTGTTATAAAATACATAATACTACAGTGTATAAAATTTACGTTGTATTTGGTTTAAAATTGTATTACCTATCACCTTTTTTCACATAGAAAAACTTTTTACGTGCAAATGCACTAGCGTTAAATATTTTCATAAACCAAACCGTGCAAAACATCCATAAACCTTTCGCTAATAAACACACTCCTCAGAACATAACAGGAACCCGACTCGAAGCGTATAGTTGGGAGCACAATTTTACATTCCTCCACGGAGCTGTTACGAGAGTTGTATTGGCTGTCCAACGTGACTGTGCACTGCAGGTGTCTTGTGCATGTAGTGCATTACACAGCGTTATATAGGATGTGTATTGCAATTTAGGCGATGGGCTGACAACCTGTCACTATAGCGATACACATTTTAGTCTAAACTAGCCCTCAAAACTTGTCAGACGTGGCGGAACGACCTTTTCTTTGGTCGTTTACGCTCTGCCTACCCCATTCGGGATAAAGGCGTGATTATATGTATGTATGTATATAGGATGTAAATGGGCTCGATTCTAGATACCACCGACTTAAACTAAAATTGAAATCTATCTGTCACTTTAAATATAATAAAATTGAAAAAGGACAGGCGGTTTATACTATACGGTTTTACACTTTGTCCGCTACTTTTTGACGAGCTTTTGTACGTTTCCCCAGTATTTCTGCCAATTTTTTCGCCATATCATATGACGGCGGATTAAAATTACAGATATCGTTTAAAATCAACGACTCTAAATCAAAAACCGGAGAGAATAGATCTCCTGTCCTTTTCCAATGTTTTTAGTTTGAAAGTGACAAATAGATTTTAATTTTAGTTTTAGCCGGAAAATCTAGAATCGAGCCCATTATCTAGATTATACCAATAAATTAGTGTTACAACTTTTGAAGAAATATCCTCAACTACTTGCACTATTTGTTACAAAAACTCAAGGGGTTTTGTTCAGCGATTTTGTTTCGGAGACTCAAAAGAGGGAACAAAAAGTTTGATAAATTTAATTCTACATGTTTGTCTTAAAATCTCTAATACTATAGTAGATCAGGTCGTTTAACCCGTCAACGCGGGGATGACGAAATGAAAAGATGGAGAAATGAGTAGAGTTTTCACATTTTGTCGCAAATTGAATTTCACTGAATTAAATTCTATTTTAAAAACATCCAGTATAGTGCCGAGTCTCCAAGACACGTTCGACGAAATCATATTTTACGTGATTCCATTTTGTGGTAACGCAGAGCGTGTAGTTGCCGCATTTTGTGTACTCGCCTCTGAACGTAAAAGAAACATTTATTAAAACTTTTAGGTGGCAATCACACAACAATGTCTTTTACAAATAAACGGAAATACAGTGTCATTTAAGGTCGTATTTATAAAGCGCTCCCAGATTGAGAGCAGTCTAAAATGTGGATTCAACATTTCGCTTTGTACTGAAATGATATTTCTGATACAATCTCAAACTTGCTGTCAGTCTTAAGAGCGGGGTATACATACGGGGCTTAAGGTCTTCTGAACACTGGAACAAATTATTAGGTAATAATTTGTTCTAGAAAAAAATATTAGTACCAGATGTATAAGCACGTAGAGTTATATTGATTATACATATTCCATAAAGTTAATAACGTTTATTGTTGAAACTTCCATAAACCAAGTTATGAACAGTTGATTAACCAAATAAAATAAATTCTTTGATAAGAAACTTTAAAAATATCTGCTGAGGAAACTGAATCCACAAGCTGTGATTCGAATGGCCTTATCTGAGACTACAAAGAAAAAAATAATTGGCTGTAAACTTACCGAATATTGTAAAAGTAACTAAAACCCAATGGTGTAGTGGATAGGGCCGCACTGCCTGAGCTCCAGGAGGTCGTGGTTCGAATCCCACCACGTACCAATGTGTTTTTCGGTTTTCGAATTTCATATGTACGTTTATTCGCTGCTTTTTCTGCCGTGCTTCAGAAGGCGCATTAAGCCGTTGGTCCCGGTTAATATCGTTTAATACTTATTAGTCGTTAAGCCATGTCAGAGGCCAGTAGTAAGCATTGGCGGCTTGAAAACTCTGACGTAATCTAGGATCGAGTCTGGTTTACTCTTCTGGGTTGCGGAGTTCAGATGGCAGTCGCTCTGTATAAAAACCAGTATCCTCGTTTAATTCCCTATATTAGGTAGCCGACTCCGTGAGGTACGGTATAAGGCCAGGGAGATGATGACCTAACAATAAGTATGTTCTATGCCTTGATTACTCAATTATTACTATATCAATCTTCTTTTACTACGACTACTTTAGATAACACTGTATTCTTAGCCATTAGTGTTTTGACCATAAACACAGTCACATTCTCGTTAAACAGCGATTAACATAGATACTGATCTTAGCATCACACAAAGACATAATGGGAATTTAGTGTATCAAAAATACATTAGACATTCTGTCATACTTAGTTTATCATACACAATCTCGAAATACAAATCATTGTTTTCCTGATTAGGTGACTACATCCGTTTTCTTCTTTGTGATAGTTAAGTAAAGTGAAAATAATCGCATTTTCTTACTAACTAAACAAACTAACTAATGAGTTACGTAATGAGTTTACTACTTGCTTTGCTACGGCGTAGCAATCATAGAAGAAAGCTACGATTTATAAATAGAGTAGGTATATGATTTATTTTTAATTATCAGTAAAAAAAAATGTTTCCATACAAAATCAAATGTGAATTAACTAAATATACTCATTACTTTACGAGTTCTAATGCTTTAAAGTCGTTGGTTAAAAAGAGAGATCAGAACTGTCATGTGACGTCACATAACAGAAGCGCCACTACTTCTATATAAAATGTCGTTTCGAAGAGAGATAGATAGATGAACTTTAAAACTTTAAAATGGTACATCTCAGTGATTATTTGATCAATTTAATTTCTGTTTTCACTGTTGTTATACTATTCAATTATTTTTTAAATAAGTTAAGACAGTGAAAATATTTTATATGCATAGATTCTATTGCAAGAGGCATTTACGTCTTTGCTTTAGTAACATTTATTCATAAGGATTCTGTAATTACCCTCATCTTATCAGACGTGGCGTAACGACCTATGTTAAAATCGTTTTTGCTCTGCTTACCCCATTAGGGATAAAGGAGTGATTTTATGTGTGTATATATAATGTTCTTCTGTCGTGTAGGTATCGAGTCAATCAACCCGATGAACCCTTGGGTCAGAGTTTTTAAACCGCCTAATAACAAAGCTAATAGGCCTCTGACATGGTTTATTTAATGATTCTGTACGATTCTTAATTTTAATTCATATTTTTAAACAGGTAGTCAATCTACTAGGTTTATTCCCTACTTTATTAAGTTAAAAGTGACAGTGCTAAACTAAATTTGGCTTAAAAAGATGATTCACAGAATCGGGCCAAATAAATGGAATTACTTCCAGAATAAGTCGAAACTTCTTACGTTCGGTCAAGGTCAGCTATTTACGTTTGACAAAGGTTGAATAGGTATTATTTGTTTTCCGTCGCAATATTTTATTATCCTACTAGCGACCCACCCCGGCTTCGCACGGAAATCATCAGTGTTTCTCTACTATATTATGCATGCATTATACATATAAACCTTCCTCTTAAATGACTCTATCCATTAAAAAAAACCGCATCAAAATCCGTTGCGTAGTTTCAAAGATCTAAGCATACATAAAGATATAGGGACAGAGAAAGCGACTTTGTTTTATACTATGTAGTGATTATTTGCCATTTCATTCTACTTTTAAAATAATGAAGTTCTAGTTGGAACCTTTGATCAATTTAATAGGATCCTCGTTTTTTGTAGTAAGTCCTTGTTCGTATAATAAATTAATTCTAAAGCAGATATTTTTATTGTCAAAGTAATTTTATTTGTAAATTTTTCGAGCAGCGATTCAAACTTAACAGCGTTGTTAAACATTCCAATATAAACTTCCCGAACATAAGCCTATACTTGTAAAGGTGTTAAAAGTATCGAAAGTATTAACAAACTTTGCCTTTAAAATACTAGGGGGGAAGAAAAAGCGCAGTTTTCTGATTGAATTGTACATCTGTTGGGGTCCTTGACGGAATTATTTCTATTGGAACATTTTGTTCGGCGACAAAGTTAAATTGAATTTCTTATGGAGGAAGTGTCTTCAAGCGGTTGCTTTTATCCGACAGAGGTGTTTTATATTATGACAATAGGCATTTTTACCCGGAAAACTTTCAGGGATCCGGTTTATTGTCTAACATGAACAACAAAATGACGTAATTGTTCTATTTTACGAATTAAATGGGTTTTATAACTATGGTATGGGTATATAGATTACTTTATAGAGTTCAAAAAATAATAAACAAAGAAAAAATAATTGATGATCAAAACAGAATATATTGAAAGTTCTGTTAAAAATGTATAATAACGCAGCTGAAAATATATCTGAAAAGGATACGATTCTAAAAAGTAAGTGATCCAATATTGGTGGATTTAAAATGTTAGATTCACTAAAAATAAGCCGAAAATCTGATTGGAATGATTTTTGATATCAATTTGATGTTTTTTGTCTGATTGTATTTCTTTCTTTCTTTCTAATTTCCTGTAAAACTTCAATCCTGCATTGAGAGTGGTAGACGAGCATCTAGAATGTGCCAGCGACTTCTCCTTCCGGGGATATTGTAGAAGTAAGCAAAGTGATTCAAGGGTTACAGAGTAATTCAATTAAGACGATATGGCTGACAACCTGTTACTATAATATCGATGCACATTTAAATTTAAAAACTAAATGTTTGTTAGACGTGGCGTAAAGGATAAAGGCGTGACTTTATGAGTGTATGTATCTATGTAATATACAAGATGATATCACCTTACCAACCAAAGCGGTCTATTCAGAAACCCTGGCGTAGCAGTAAATACATCAGAAACAAAAGTCATTGGAGAAATTCCAGTGGAGAGAAATTCTAATTAAATTACGAGCCGTTCTGATACAGTTCACTACGGCAGGCCCTTCAACTTGCTCGGGTTACAGTCAGGGTGGGCAGGCTGCTCTCAGATGATACAAGTTATTTTTATCTAAGAAAGAAAAATTCGAATCTGCCCCTGCTGCCTCTTAGGCACTTTTCCTTTTTTAACATCCCGCGTGCCTTCCTTTTAAAATCGATCTATAGCAGCTTAGGTACATTTGCTTCTGCTGAGTATTACTTCCTATTTATTGAGCCATCTACATCCATCCTGTGAGTTCTGCATACACACACTGTTTACCAGCGATTGCAACTGTATCATCAGTCCACCGGCTAACAGTTTGTTTGACTGTTTGATTTGATGCTCTCGAAATTCACATCGTTACAGCCTTGGGCCACCATTCATCATCATCTAACCCATATGCATCGAAGAACAGCGTATATGCGCTAAATATAATGGTTGATGCACTTCATTTTAAAATAGAAATAAATGATTTTCTTAATTTATGCTTGCGATTGTCGGCACTTGGTCGACAAATGATTTTCTGTTAACATTTTAGAAAGCTTGGTATAAAACCATAATATATGTTTTCTTGATATTTCTGTTTGAATTGGGGATTTGGATAGATTGTTACATGACAAAAACTTTTTTTTATTGTTTGCTACACAAAATTACATGGCACAAATTATTTAATAATCTCCCAAACTTCAGAGAAGTTTATCGGTAGGTCCACAGTTACTGCGCTCAATAACCCAAAAAAATACGATGTTAATTACAAAATTACTAATAAAACTAATAATATTAGCTAATTTAAAGTTGTTCGAATTAGTTTAAAGTAATACTGAAATAATAATAATTCCGTTCAGAATAATAATTCAAATACGAGTATATACGAATTACTTACTCTATTGTTGTACATAATATCTGCAGGTATATGGAAGCTTCAAACAGTCTCTTCAGCACAGTTTTTTAACAACTTGGAGCAACCGAGAAGACACCTCTTGGAGCGTTTTGTCGGGAAGTCATCCGGATTGTATTAATTCCGGGCCATGCGTCGAATTAATGTCATGTCGGTGAAGGCGAACGTACACGAACGTTTGTGCGCTCAAGTATTGACTTAGGATTAACAAGCGATGTGTCAAGCTTAGCAGTTTGTTTTTGAGATTTTGTTGTTCGTTAAATCGGAGTGAACAGGCTTTTGATGGGAAATAAATTTACATAATTTTACGCATAGTAGGTAAAATGGAAAAGGCTGTTCCCCGATAGGCAACCGTGGCACTAGAAAAGGAGTCTTATGTTAGTGGATAAACAAAGGCTGAAAAAAAAGATGTTAAGGTACTTAATTTGGAAGGCACACCGAATTCGTTCCACAGATTCCCTTCTTGATTTTTAATATTATTTCGTACTCATCTCTCCCCACTAAAGCATAATGCACCATAGTTAGTCCACCCTCTATCCATCTTGTGGTTGTGACAGCGACAGCGCGCGTGCCGTATCGCGGTCGCATCGCCAGCTTGGTCACTCGGCCAGCGCGCTTGATTGCGCGGAAACTGCGAGCGAACGCCACTTGCCAAGTTCTTTAATGCAACCCCACGCGCCTCACAGGAGGACTTATTGTAAGGTTTTCTGTTTTTTTGTTGAGGTAAAGTGATACTACTTATTGTACAGTTAATGTTATAATGAGCGTGGCAAAAAATACATAATAGTTAACAAGTATTAATGGAGTAATCATTTTGCTTCATTTAAACTATAAAATGATATCATCACATCCGCGTAATATCCGCACCATAGTTAGTCTGCCCTCTATCCGTCTTGTGGTTGTGACAGCGACAGCATGCGTGCCGTATCGCGGTCGCATCGCCAGCTTGGTCACTCGGCCAGCGCGCTTGATTGCGCGAAAATTGCGAGCGAACGCCACATACCAAGTCCTTTAATGCAGCCCCACGCGCCTCACAGGAGGAATTTTTGTTGAGTTTTCTGTTTTTTGTGTTGAGGTAAAGCGATACTAATTTATGTACAGTTAATGTAATAAGCGTGGCAAAAAATACATAATAGTTAACGAGTATTAACGGGTAATAATTTTGATTCCTTTTAGATACAAAATTACATCATCTTATCCGCATAATATCCGCACCATAGTTAGTCCCCCCTCTATCCATCTAGTGGTTGTTACAGCGACAGCGCGCGTGCCGTATCGCAGTCGCATCGCCAACTTGGTCACTCGGCCAGCGCGCTTGATTGCGCGGAAACTGCGAGCGAACGCTACTTGCCAAGTCCTTTAATGCAGCCCCACGCGCCTCACGGGAAGACATTTTGTTGAATTTACTGTTTTCTACTGACGATTGTAGTTACTAAGCGGCTAGTGGAAGAATAGGGAACGATACGAACATCACTCAATGCAGTTACCTTTTTATATATAATCTAAACAAAAAAATATACATTCATACATCACGCCCTTATCTCTAATTGGGTAGGCAAAGCTTCAATCCACTTAAATAAAGGTCGTTTCGCCACGACTGAGTTTTGAAGGTAGTTAAGATAGATCTGTAGTTTGCTGTAGTGACGGGTTGTCAGCCCATTGCCTAAATTACAATATACTGAAACGAGGGTGTAAGATATAAAAAGTAACAATGAGTTGTTATTGGTATTTTCCAACGCGTAGGTCTTTCTATGTTATCTTCTATGCTAGACTGAAAGCCATAGAAAAACATCGAATGTTCTAGCTGCATCTCTTCCCGGGCATGCTGTAAAACTCAGCTCCCTGAGCTGAACTCATCGTTACTTTTTAGATCTTACTCGTGCGTGATGTTGTGGTCTTTGTAACTACCACAATAAATACTAAATCAAATTAAGAATTGTGAAGCCTGCTTTAATCGCATACATAGATAAAATAAGATATATTTTTTTATGTGAAATTTTAGTGTTATTACTTATTACGGCCTAGAGATAAACCTTAACTAAGATACTTATCGAGCATTCGTGTAAAAAAAGGACAATACAATACAAAATTCTTTATTGCACAAAGAAACACATACAACAGAAATAAAAAGGAAAAAACTAAATAGGTACTAAATGAAAAGCCTTGAATGTAGAGATAAAGAAGCAGCACTTGAAAACCTAGGTTGAGAGGTTTATCTGTTCTATTCTAGTCCATTATATTTCGTGATGGACTAGAATTTTATAATAAGAGCCAAAAGCAATTTCAACTTTCTCTCAGGATACCGAACAAACATACTTCATTTGGACATAAAATAGATTTGTCGTCCAAACGGATATTTCCTACGTATCCCGGGGATAAGAGGTCATTTTCATGAAAAAAGGTTAAGGGTTATGGGCAAAGGTTTTAGAGCTGTAAGGTCTGTGTCGCGACCTGCCGTGTTTTCCATTAGGAACCGAAATATCTTTAAAAGAACATTTGCTGAGATTTACTCTGACCTAAATTCTGGTTCAAAGGAAGAACCTTGACCAAAATATGAAAATATCTTATTTCTGGAGTTTCTAGTCTCAGATAACATTAGTGCATTCCATAATAAAACAAAATTAATTTATGTATTAATTTGAAAAATGTACCTAAAGGTTTGTGTAAGAATTTCGCAATTTGTGTAATTTTGCCTAAGGTTAGTTCTATAATTTTATAGGCCACATCGCAGAATCTTCAAAGATTATTATTACTGGTTGACGTAATATGACAAAATCATAATTTATATCAGATTTAGTTTCTTTTTATTTAGTTATTGGATATACCTTTTTGTACATCTACTCATACCAAGTAAAATTAAATGAATAATTTAAAAATTATTCTTTAATTTGTTTAAAATAGTTATGTTTTTCGTTTTTTCGTTATTTTTATTATTTGTTTTTTTTTTCGTACTGGATTGTTACTTCGTTAATTAAAACTGCCAAAACTACATGATTCCTCATATTCTCTAAATACATGTGCATAAAATATGCTCTCATAAAAAAACTGAAGCAACTTCCCCAGTCAATGTTAGCCTTAGCAGGTCAAGAGAAAGCTTTTTAAATTAATCTGAAAAGAAAGCGTCCGGCGAAGTGGAAAACTAGGTTGGAATCGCGCCGGTGATCAATTTAGATTCAAGAACATCCCTGCAGTAGGAAGGAAGGATTTACTGCAGTTTTTGAAGGTTTTGGGTGTTTTCATAGTCAAAATATTTGGTATAGAAAACTTCAACACACTCACATACTCAATCACGCACATACACAAATTTAATACATTGCATTATTTATATTTGTTAGTAAAAAAAAACGATCCTGCTTACTCGTGATGAGGGAAAAAATCTCACTATGCTATAGAGAAAACAATCGTTGCTCATAAAACGAATGCGTTTCTCTCTTGCTCACACAGCGCAAATTTTCGTTATGTCAAGTTCGCTGCGGCCACATTAAAATTGGTTTATCAGAGTCTATTGAAACATATAATTCTTAATAAATAATTCAGGCAGTATCGATTAGATAAGTATAGATGATATACGTGTGTAGATGTCCAATTCCATTTGTGAATAGCAGCTGGTGCTATTACAGCCATTACAGAGTGCTTCAGGGGCTCAAAGCACCGATTTGGATTATTGTGGAGCAAGGCCGTATAAGTAGGCTACGTAATCTTTTTTTTAAACGGTTATGATAACTTTTTATTTACTGTTTCTACTTCTTATTGAATGGGTTTGCAAGACGTTGTTCGATCCGAAGAACCCTGATGTCAGAGTTTGTAAACCACATGATTTGGTGTTTGTAAGTACTTCTATCAAAGACAACCACTGGAACTGACGGCTTAACGTGCCCTTCGAAGTACAGAATCATTTATTATATCTGGGCGTTCTGTGTGGAATTGAAGCACTATACAAAATGATTGAATATATTATTTATTTGCCTCAAATTAAATATAATATGAATTACTATGTTTTTATGTGGTTATTTTATAAGGTCAAAGGTATAGTAAGTATAAGTTCCCTTTTCAGAAGCCGTAGTCCCTAAAGACTAGTCTAGACTAGTAATCATTTTCATAAATAAGAATATTTGCGATAGCAACGAACATTTAAATATTTAAGTGTTTTGTTTGCTTCAAAACAAGTGATTCTGGTGAAACTCTTAAGTTAGGTACGTCTTTTCTGCTATTTTTGATGACAACGATCAATAAAACGCTTGTTTATCAATTTTAAGGTCAATATTTAAAAAAAAAAAATTGGGATTTATTAAATTAAGGTAAAAAAAAAACACGATCACACTCATAGCCCCCACTAGGATTCCCTGTATAAGGGGTGCCATGGACATACACAGAAACAACCACAAAGAACACCCAGACCCAGAAACAAAGATTTAAACTCATCATTCAAATGTCTGCCCTGGCCGAGAATCGAACCCGGGACCTTCTGCGTAGCAGGCAGGTACTCTGCCAACTAGGCTGCGCGGGTCGTCAACAAAAAGGTAACAAAATAAATTACTAAAGCTTCCCGGAGGTACTAACTTTAGTATGATGGGAGACCGGTTAGCCAACAATAGACAGATAACACGCATACCCAAATATTATAGCCTAATCCCGGTCTCTGTCTTCGATAGTGATCGATACTCAAACCACGTCTGACACCCGGGTTCATCGGGTCGTTTGACTCGAGAACCCACTCGCAAAGAAGAAGAAGATAGCCTAAAACCATAATTTAAACATTGCTTAGTGCTAATCAAAACAACTATAATTTTAAGGTAGATAAATATTTGCCAGCAATAAATTCATTGTTAGTTACAATAGGAGTGGCGCAGGTCTTCCTGAAGCAAGATAAGGCACGATACGACCTTCGTCTCACGTCCGCCTCGTTCAAACGAGGTTGGAGCTAACTGGAACAGCCTCCTATTATAAGTTTATCAAATATTCATTCTGTTTTTTTATGGCCTCTGACATGGTTTATGTAATGTTGGACTGAGTGAAGTGGGAGAAAAGCATAGAATGTGCCAGCTGCTTTTTCTCCCGAGCATGCTGTAAAAACAAGCCAAGGGATATGGCCTGCCAACCTGTCCCTACAGCAATATACGTACAAATCTGTTTAAAAAACTCTAAAATTTGTCGATGTGTCGGAACGACCTTTGTTTAGGTCATTTACGCTCTGCCTACCCTAATATAGGGATGAAGTCGTGATTGTATGTATGTATGTATGTATTATTTTGAAAAATGTTCCTAAAGGTTTGTGTAAGAATTTCGCAATTTGTGTAATTTTGCCTAAGGTTACTTCTATAATTTTATAGGTCACATCGCAGAATCTTCAAAGATTATTATTACTGGTTGACGTAATATGACAAAATCATAATTTATATGAGATTTAGTTTTTTTTTTTAGTTATTGGATATACCTTTTTGTACATCTACTCATACCAAGTAAAATTAAATGAATAACTTGAAATTATTCTTTAATTTGTTTAAAATAGTTATGTTTTTCGTTATTTATATTATTTGTTTTTTTTTCGTACTGGATTGTTACTTCGTTAATTAAAGCAAACAAACTAACGGAATATATTTAAAATATACTCAAATACTTGGATGATAACCTACCGCAATAATCCCGAGATTATTGTGTATTATCTACAAAAAGAATGACTTATTGTACTATAAGAACAGCTGGGGTGGCGTTATCGCAAGCCGAATTTACAGGATGTGACAAAAAATATCGTTTTAGGCGATACAAAAAAAAATCGTGTTTTTTTTAAATAGTGGCCGCTAAAAATACGGGCTAACTGATGGTAAACGGTCACCGTAAACATATTTTACTAGGTACAGTATAGAGAGATATCTAATATCTAATTGCTTGCCTGATATTTATCGCCTATTTTAGTTCTAGAGTCTATTACGATTCAGTACATTTTATGGCTCTCAGTCCCTCCCTATTTGACAAATCGAACTTTATTTTATAAGCAGTAAGGTCTATATCGAAGCTTTAAGTAAACCACTTTACGACCTTTTTGCACATAGTTGACGTGGTGCCACGGTTTGAATTTGATTCTGTATAGGACGTGGATCTATAACTTTATTTGATCTTAGAGAAATTGTAAAAAATATATATTTTTTTATTTATTTTTTATAAATTAAATGTGATTTTAAAATACAAGATATCTTGTATTTTAAAATGACATGACATGACTAATTTGTAAAATAAATTTTATAATTATGTTATAAGTATAATACATTATGTGACGTGTAAAATTATTATTTTTATTAATAAAGTATTGAATTGAATTGAAACAAAACACAACATTGCGAATAGGCAAATTGGTGGAAGGTATTCCCGAACTTCTTCGATGGTTAAGACAAATCATCTATAATTATACATATACATACATATAATGACGGCTTTATACCTAATGTGGTAGGCAGAGCGTAAACGACCTAAACAAAGGTCGTTCCGCCACGTCTGACACAGTTTTGAGGGTTGTTTAAGATAGATTTGTAGGTATATTGCTGTAGTGACAGGTTGTTGTAAACAGAAACCTTCGGATCCCATAACTGGTTTTTACAGCATGCCCAGAAGGAAATGCAGCTGGAACATTCTATGTTTTCTCTAGCTCCCAGTCTACCATGAAAATATCTATAATTATGATTAAAACAAATCTTCTATCATTGAATAATTATTTCCTTTAATATATATGATCTGCACGACGCGCAGTTTGGGTTCCGGCCCGAACTTTCTACTGAGAGCGCAATTCTTTGTCTAAAGCAGACCGTGCGATAAAGACAGAAGAACTCCGGTGTATGCCTGCTTCCTCGATCTTTCGAAGGCGTTCGACTCGGTGGTGTATGACGTCCTGTGGGAAAAACTTGTGGGAGCGGGGGTACCATCGGAGCTGATTCGTGTACTTCAGGTGTGGTATGCCAAACAGGAAAATAGCGTACGGTGGGGGGGATCTCTGTCTGAAGCGTACAGGTTGGAATGCGGCGTGAGGCAGGGTGGACTGTCATCGCCAAGGCTCTTCAACCTGTACGTGAACGAGTTGATTGTTGGGCTCAGCAGCAAGCAAATTGGGTGTAGCATTGACGGTGTCACTATCAATAACTTAAGCTATGCCGATGATATGGTGCTGCTGGGCCCAACTGTTGGTTCGATCATGGAGCTTCTCCGTACATGCGAAGAGTACGCGACAAGGCACGGTCTAGTGTACAACTGTAAGAAAAGCGAGTATATTGTCTTTGGGGTCCCCGGTAGGAAGCTGCTCTATGAACCCAAAATTTCTTTAAATGGTACCCCACTTAGGCGCGTCCGTGAATTCAAGTATCTGGGGCATCTTCTGGCCGAGGACCTTAAAGACAAAATGGATTTGGATCGGGAGCGCAGAGCGTTGGCAGCCAGATGTAATATGTTGGCCCGTAAGTTCGCCCGTTGTAGTGAAGAAGCTAAAGTGACTTTGTTCAAAGCGTATTGTCAAACTTTCTACACGGGAAGCCTATGGGTTGACTTCATGCAGAAGGCTTTCAATGCTCTGCGTATCCAGTATAATAATGCGTTTAGAATGCTCTTGGGACTACCGCGGTTTTGCAGTGCATCCACTATGTTTGCAGTAGCGAGAGTGGACGATTTCTACGCAATATTAAGAAAGAAGACTGCATCTCTCCTAACTAGACTGCGGTTAAGTTCCAACAGCATTCTAAAGGTGTTAGCAATGAAGCTGGACTCACCGATGACCAGACATTTTGTGAGCGTTCTGGTTAGAGTTAGGGTGCTAGTTCAATAAATTTAATTTAAGGTAGTTTATAATTATTATTATTTTTACTAACATAGTTGGTTAAGGCTTTTGTTTTTTTTTTTACTAATAAGTGAGCTATTTGTTGCTAAAATAAAGAATTTTATTATTATTATTATTTAATGATGTTTTTTTCTACTACAAGACAATTTATTTTGATAACAAATACCTAAATCACAACTAATAGGGACAACACAGTATCACTACATAGTATAAAACAAAGTCGCTTTCTGTGTCCCTATATCCCTATGTATGCATAAATCTTTAAAACTACGGAACGGATTTTGATACGGTTTCCTTTAATGGATAGAGTGATTCAAGAGGAAGGTTTATATGTATAATACATGCATATTATAGTAGAGAAACACTGATTACTTCCGTGCGAAGCCGGGGCAGGTCGCTAGTTATATTATATTTTGTGACAACACGCTGTATAACGCGTACATAAGCGACTATCTCTGGAGAAAAATCGGAGGGGAGTCGCAGAGGGACTATCTCTCATCTCGTGACGTCACGAGAGATATATCTACGTGTTTGAGTGTACACTTGCGAACGAATTCCTATGCAGATTGGGGACAAGTCTTTTGTATTGATTTTTATTGGAATTACTGAGTTTCGGATTTAGTTAATTGTACTTCGGGGGCGAAAACGCGAGTACTTAAGGCAAATCTCGCTCTAATTTCATACGAGCGGATTTAATCGATGATCCCGGAAGTCATGGAACCAGTTTGTTCAAATAAGAAGCTAATGACATTCGTATGTTTTTTTGTTTACATAGTTTTTGTTTCGTGCTTTTATCTATTAAACGCAAAAATCTCAAACCCACGGAATCTTTCAATAATATATTAAATAACTAGCTGCGCCCGCGACCCCGTACGCGTGGAGGTTATGATTTTAAACAGCGATGTTTATTTTTTATTTTTTACATAATTGGGATAGAATACAGTCTTACATTACACCTATGCGATCATAGTACATTATAGTAGGTATTCTATGTACCTGTCTGCTTAAATACGAATGGAGTTAGTTGTGTTACCTAACACATGTTTCTTTGTTTCCATTACTTTTTATTTCGGGATCAATTAGTTATATACAAATAATGATACATTTTTTTTCGTGAAATTTGTCATTAAACTATTGAATATTTTACATTATTTACAACTTACGTTTTTATAATAGACCAAAAGTTTACTGGTGTATGATGTAAAGCTGTGCCCGCAAATTCGTAAGCCCGGTTTGTATGGAAAACATGCAGTGTCGAACATACTGAAAACGCTTTACCGCGCGTAGGAGCGGGATCTGCTAACCCGCGCGCGGAAGCGTGTTTCGCATTGTCTGATCTTTGTTTTTGTATGGAAAACACGATTCCGCGCGCTAGCTATCCCGCTTTTACGCGCGGAGAAGCGTTTTCAGTATGTTCGACACTGCGTGTTTTCATACAAACTGGGGTACTTACTCAATATTAGAATGGTTTGCGTGATTATTTCTAACCTAGGCTAGACACCAGGTAATTAAAAAACTCATTCTAATAAAAAGTCCCTTTAAGATCGGTTAAAAACTATCAGAGTTTAATTTCCTGCCTACCAATAAATACCCCTAACTCAGGTGGCGTGATTATTTGCTTAAGTAATGCTCAGTCGAACAAAAAAAGTTTCATCAAAATCGGTTATAAACGACCGAAATACAATTTTCTACCTAATTCCTAAGTTTCTTTGATTTTAAATAATGCTTAGTCGAATAAAAAATGTTGTATAAAATTCGGTTAAGAAACAACCAAAAAAAATTTCCTGCCTACCCCTAAGTCAGGTAGCGTGATTTTATGTATCCTTAGTTGCAACCCGGATAACACACAGTTGAATAAAAAATGTCCCATCGAAATCGGTTCAGTAGTTTTGGCGTGATGTGGTCACAGACAGACAGACAGACAGACCAAAATAAAAAAAAAACTTTTTGATCTTTATGTCGTTAATAATGCCTGCTGTAATTATTCTTTTGTAAAAATATTCAATGTACAGACACGACCCTTCTAGAGATTTATTGTATGTATAGATAATAAAGTTACGTGGAAATCTGTTGAACATGGGGATTAAAATTATCAAAATATAAAAAAATATATTTTAATTTTATAATATATGAAAATAAAAAGCTAAAAATTTCATGGTATCCAATTTAATCCATGACCCTGTTGCCATGTAATCTGTTTGTGCAAACCGACTTACAAATATATATTTTTAATTTCTATAGTTTTTGTTATCTACAAAAGCTACAAAATCTAAACATAAACCTTCCGTAAAATGTAGCACAATCTGCAAAGTTTTACAAAAGACTAAAACCTCGGATCGCGGAACCTTTACAGCCAATAACATATTATTGTTTGCAAACTCGAGTGGAATCCTATTGAACATTGGGATCCGTTTATTGCGAGCCCGCCTCTCTGTGGTACCAACTACTGTACAATTTACATCAAATGTTTGCGTTCCGGTCAAATTAGAAAAGTTTACACATGTATGGCGTAAAGTGTTTTTTTTATGGTACTTGTTTTTGTTTTAAGCATATACCAAACTTTTCTTAATCAGTAATACCTAGATAAAAAAAAATGTGATTAACAAAGTCAATCAACGTTATCAAGGAATCCGTGCTTCAGACGGTATGTTAAGCCGTCGGTCCCGCTCGCCGTCTTTGATAGTGGTCGGTACTCAAACCATATCAAAGGTCTATTAGCTGTGCTACTAGGCGGTTTGAAAACTCTTAAAACCAAGGATCTTCGGGTCGTTGTTCGAGAATCCCCTCGCTTTTTTTGCGAGTTTATTTTTATCATTTTCTATTAATTACAGTGCCGTACATTATCAAGACGCTAATTAAAGTGCATATTAATACCCTAAAAAAATGTATCCACCTCATGTATTTACCTCAATACACTACACTACTTTAAATAGATTCATATAAAATTATCTTATATTGTTTTGCACTACTTTTATAAATTTGTACACATAATCACACACATAATCACGCCTTTATCCCTAATGGGGTAGGCAGAGCGTAAACGACCCAAACAAAGGTCGTTCCGCCACGTCTGACAAAGTTTTGAGGGTTATTTAAGATAGATTTGTAAGTATATTGCTGTAGTGACAGGTTGTCAGCCCATCGCCTAAATTACAATATACTGAAACCCTCGGATCCCTTAGCTGGTTTTTACAGCATGCCCGGGAGGAAATGCAGCTGGCACATTCTATGTTTTTCTCTCGCTCCCAGGCCAGCACGGAAGTAAATAAATATAATATAAATTTGTAATCTACAATAATTTATACAGTTGCGATAATGGAAGCTCCATTATTACAAAATATTATTCGTTTTTATCACTGGAAAGTATGCATTTATTTAATTTTTGTTGATTACTGCTTGGTGCTGGCTTTAAACATAAATTTAAATGTTATCATATCAGGTATTTTAAGCAAAACTATTTAAATTGATTAAATTGCAATCAATGACAGTGTAACACTTGATAAACTGAGTTTAAGATATTTTTGCGTTCTTTTAGTTGTATGTAATGTTATTATTATGACATACTTTGACAAATTTATTTTATTCTACTATTTATTTTATTTAGATTGACATAAGACATTTCAGCATATTGTAAGTTAGGCAAAGGGCTGACAACCTGTCACTACAGAAATATACAGATCTATCTTAAACAACCCTCAAAACTTGTCAGACGTGGTGGAACAACTTTTGTTTCGTACTTTGACGCTCTGCCTACCCCATTAGGTATACAGGCGTGAGAGTATGTATAAGACATTTCAATTAAACCTATGCTTCTCAAAGTAAGTTATTTATTGATAGCTTAAAAAGAATTCGCTTTTTAACGCCAAATCAAGCCAGATTTCCTAAAACAGAATACGTATACCTTTTTTAATAAAAAATACATCAAACTTCACCTGTTTTTTTTATGTACATGTTCGGAAATTCACGCGACCCGTCCGTAAGCCCGCATACAGGGGGATGGTAAACAAACAAATTTAATTACTTGCCAAGGGAACTCCCTGTTGGTACCAATCAAATAAGAAGGAAATCATAATATTTGAACAGCATGAACAAGGTATTTTGCCCTTGAGCGAATTCAGAGAATCAAGATAGATTTAATGAAAATCAATTTAAAAAATGTTACAAAATTTTCAGTTACAAATTGCCCTGCTTAAGTTTACTTTCACGTTCCTTATTTACCTACACATCTTACAGTTTACTTATTTGTGTTAATGTTTATTTATACATTAAGTAAATATAATTATTTAGGTACTAATCATAATAAATAGTTACTTCCTATTTACTGGTTTACAAAATCATAGTACAGTCCGCAAGAAATTACACTTAATCATTCTCTGATTACTTACACGGCTATTTAACGTTTGTCGTGGACTATTGACAAATCGTCGTTTTAATAATTTACCCAACGTCAGACTGACATTAGAGTCTTTGAAGCTGATTGTTCGAACAGAATACTGAATGAGGGCAACTTTGAACGTTGTAAAAGCGTGGGCATTTTATTGGTTTTAAGGCATAAGAAAATTGTAACAAGTTATTTTAGCCAAGGAATGAATGAATATCTAAAATTGAGGAATTTGGCACCCGGATTAAGTTTCATTTTATAGTTAAAACTTGAATTTACAGAAATAAGAGATTTCCCCCTCACCCCCCGCACCAGCCCTCACCCTCACCCCCCCCACTCCCACCCCCACTCCCACTCCTGAAGAGATGGATAAGAAGAGGTGCATCGTCATGTAGAAGGTTAAGGTATGGATGTAGTTTAAAAATATTTGCAGAAAATGTGCCTATAAGAATATTTCTTACAAAACAGCACGTGAAATTTTAAAAGTTGAATACTGATGTCGATTCGATGCACGAACTAAAAACGCTAAAAAGAATGTTCATAAACTCTAAATCAGATTAAAGCTGATACAAATACTTGTTATCCCACTTCTGATATCAAAGAATATTAAAGATTCATTACATTTTGGGCACATTTTCTAACATCTAGACAAGTAGAAAGTTGGTTTGTATCGCGTAGAAGTTAGTTATGAAATGATGACGTCACCGCGTCCAAAATAATGCGAATATGTATGCCTTTATAGTTTGTGAAGCAATGTTGAGTTAGAAATTGAAGCTAAACTAAAGTGTAATATAGTTCAAAATAGGTTTATTATTATGTACGTCAAGAAAGACAAAAGTTAATTTCGGATATTGCACTGTACGGAAGTGTTTTTTATTTATCAAAAACATCTATAAGGGCGTAACGTTACTTTAGTATTTTTAGCAACTAGTACCTGTTAGGGCGGGATTGGGAGAAAGAAAAGGAGAGAAAAGAATTGCTAAAAAAAAGAGTGTAAGATCAGTAAACATGTCAGAATAAACACAGGGGAAAAATCTCATTCTTGTAAGAGAGAAGAAACTCAGACACACAGACTTCCATGCTGGACTGGGAGAGGTAGAAAAACATAGAATGTTCCAGCTGGGCAGCTATTCTTTGTGTATTATCATGCTGGACTGGGAGACTGCCCTTCCTCCCGGGCATGCTGTTGAAGTCAGCAAAAGGGACTCGAGGGTTACAGTGTATTGTAATTTAGGCGATGGGCTGACAACCTGTCACTATAGCAATACATATTACAATCTAAAATTGCCCTCAATTTTTGTCAGACGTGGCGAAAGCGCTTTTTACGAGGCGTTAAACGCTCTGCCTACCCCGTAAGGGATAAAGGCGTGATGTATGTATGTATGTATGTATGTAAGAGATTTCACACGAGTAAGTTTTGCAACTAAGCCTAATAAAGTTAACTTTAAGAACCTTGATATTATTATTATTATTATGAACCTATGGTGTCCCACTGCAAGGCAAAGGCCTCTCTCCGTCCTTTCCTACTATTTAATTTACCGTTTAAAAATAAATACGTAAGTAAAAGCTTAAATGTTACCTCAGTACTATTTATTTTCCTACACTATATTTGAGCTTTATAAAAGCTTAAGTGCTTTAAGTAAGTACAAAAATATATTAACAATACCATGTGCAAAAAGAAAATGGCTCGCGGGCTCATTCAAGTGGCCATTGAAGTGGAAACTCCACGCTCCTATGTTTTCCATTCGCCTACTGTTTCTCCCAACTCAATTTCCCTGAAAATATGCATCGCCATATCCTAAATTGCATTTTCACGTCGGTTTTGTGACGCTATCACGCCTTTAATTTAGAAAAATCCTTTTCAGTTAGGAAGCTGTAGTTCGTGAAATATGAAATTCTTTTCACAATCGAATCGAGATGAGTGGCGAGGGTAGCCGAGTGGGACCGAGGGTTGCCGAGCTCCTCACCTTTGGAAAATATCCTCCAATGCCGATTCAGTGGTGGTTCGGTGCTGGCCGCGAGAGGTCGCGGGCTGTCGGCGCCGCCTGTCCGACTATCACGTGTATTTGATAGAGTAAAATTCGATAGTGATGTGACATGGATGGTTTTAACTGACTGTACAATTGAAAATTGTTATTTCTGACGTGTGTGATTTATCATCGAACCGTTGCGTGTAAATATTTTTCTGTATTTTGTACGAATGCGGAAGGTTTTTTTGCTGTAAATATTTCAGTAATTAGGTACACCGAAAAAGTATAAACAAATGAATATTAATTAGGATTTAAGCCGAAGTTTCCGTAAGTTTTTATATTTGATTTAATATTGTATCTGCATATATACTAAATAGATGTATTTTTCTGTTGAATATTTTTCCGTAAGATTTTATATTTGATTTAATATTGTATCTGTCTAAATACTAAATTGATGTATTTTTCTGTTAAATATTTTTCCTCTATAATGACAATTCTTCCAGCGAAGATAATTTATTTCTAAATTACCTCTAGATCAACTGTAGAGTTCCTTTTTTTCCCCTAGCCTTATCCCGTATCGACCTTATAAATTGAAAATCAGTGACAATTTACGTTTTTATGATATTTCTTGCAGACATATTAGCCTACTGTTTCACCCATTATTTCACTTACAATTCTTGCATAATTATAAAGGATTGTAGCCTCGTTATGAATCGCTTTCAACACGAAAGGGGTAGACTGGGTCACCAATAAAGACCACAAACAAAACAAAAGAACAGAATTAATTAAGACAATTTTTATCATTTCCTTTGAATGAACACGACTAAATTGCCACCATTAAATCTAAACAGGATGATTTATTTTCGGCTATAGAGGTTTTGAACGAAAATAGACAACCTTTTGCAAAGGGGACGAATAATGATCACTTAATTATAATAAATATCTATTACATTACTTTCTGACTCGCTTCTGTCCCGTTTTATTGGCTTTTCTATGCTGGGCTGGGATCGAAAGAAAAACATAGAATGTGCCAGCTGCATTTCCTCCCAGGCATGCTGTAAAGATCAGCTAAGGGATCCGAGGGTTTCAGTATATTGTAATTTAGGCGATGGGCTGACTACCTGTCACTACAGCAATATACCTACAAATCTTTCTTAAATAGCCCTCAAATTATGTCAGACGTGGCGGAACGGCCTTTGTTTAGGTCGTTTACGCTCTGCCTACCCCATTAGGGATGAAGGCGTGATCTTCTTCTTCTTTCGTGGGTATCGAGTCTATCGACCCGATGAACCCTGGTGTCAGAGTTTTTAAACCGCCTAGTAGCACAACTATCAGGCCTCTGACATGGAACTGCCTCCGTGGTCTTGTGGCTAGTGCCATGCACTCCCGATCCGATATTTCTTGCAGACATATTAGCCTACTGTTTCACCCATTATTTCACTTACAATTCTTGCATAATTATAAAGGATTGTAGCCTCGTTATGAATCGCTTTCAACACGAAAGGGGTAGACTGGGTCACCAATAAAGACCACAAACAAAACAAAAGAACAGAATTAATTAAGACAATTTTTATCATTTCCTTTGAATGAACACGACTAAATTGCCACCATTAAATCTAAACAGGATGATTTATTTTCGGCTATAGAGGTTTTGAACGAAAATAGACAACCTTTTGCAAAGGGGACGAATAATGATCACTTAATTATAATAAATATCTATTACATTACTTTCTGACTCGCTTCTGTCCCGTTTTATTGGCTTTTCTATGCTGGGCTGGGATCGAAAGAAAAACATAGAATGTGCCAGCTGCATTTCCTCCCAGGCATGCTGTAAAGATCAGCTAAGGGATCCGAGGGTTTCAGTATATTGTAATTTAGGCGATGGGCTGACTACCTGTCACTACAGCAATATACCTACAAATCTTTCTTAAATAGCCCTCAAATTATGTCAGACGTGGCGGAACGGCCTTTGTTTAGGTCGTTTACGCTCTGCCTACCCCATTAGGGATGAAGGCGTGATCTTCTTCTTCTTTCGTGGGTATCGAGTCTATCGACCCGATGAACCCTGGTGTCAGAGTTTTTAAACCGCCTAGTAGCACAACTATCAGGCCTCTGACATGGAACTGCCTCCGTGGTCTTGTGGCTAGTGCCATGCACTCCCGATCCGGAGGTCCTGGGTTCGATTCCCAGGGGGAAACACAAAGTTGATATTTGAGAATTTATCACTTTGTGAATTTTTCCCCAGTTTGGTTAGGACATTGCAGGCTGAATCACCTGATAGTCCGAAAAGAAAAAAAAAAATTTCGTGCTTCGGAGGGCACGTTAAGCCGTCGGTCCCGGTCGCTTTCTTTGATAGTGGTCGTTATTCAAACTATGTCAAAGGCGTGATTATATGTTAGTTGCTTTTCCCGTTAGATATAATAATATTTTTATGAATAATGTTTCTCCTACAGCAAAACATAACCAGTCCAAGGTTCCCCAAGCGTTATATCAGGTTAGGATGGTGTGGTTCGGGGATATAAATGAAACACATAAACTTATTTTGTTTCGTCAACAATATAGAAATGTTTTATGGTTTTATATACGTATGGTAGGTGTAATGTTTCAGTGTTTTGACTCTTTTCAGGTAGAAGTATATACTTTTCATTTCATACTTCATATTATATTATCATACCTATGAGTATCGAGCCCGATGGTGTAGTGGATAGAGCCGCTGCCTCCTGAGCGGGAGGTCGTGATTCGAATCCCACCACGTACCAATTTGTTTTTTGGTTTTCAAATTTCATATGTACGTTTATTCGGCGCTTTTTCCGTGCTTCGGAAGGCACGTTAAGCCGTTGGTCTCGGTTAATATCGTTTAATACCGCAGATATTAGTCGTTAACCCATGTCAAAATCCAGAGCTAAATATTAGCGGCTTGAAAATTCTGACCTAATCTAGGATTGGGTCTGGTTTCCCTTCTGGGTTGCGGAGGTCAGATGGCAGTCGCTCTGTGTAAAAGCCAGTAGCCTCGTTCAATCCCCTAGATTAGGTAGCTGACCCCAAAAGATACGGGATAAGGCTAGGGAGATGATGATGAGATGACCTATGGGTATCGTAAAGAATGACAATTGACTAAGAAATCTTAAAAAAGGATGAGTCAAAGAACTTTAACAGAATAATCTTATTTTCGAGAAAAACACGACCTTGACTCGAAAAAAGACGCTAGTAATCAAGTTTATAAAAATTACCATATTTTATTCCGCTCAAAAGTCGTAAAGGCGTGTCAGTGACCCATAGGGAATTGACTTATAAACCGCCTAGCCGTATAGTCAGCAAAAACCCGACATTTTGCAGATGGGCGACTCTCGTGCCGGTCCCTGGGTCTTCTTTATGAACGTAATATTTTATAAAACTGCAACACTCTCTGTCCCTTGTGGTTCATTAATAAATTAGTATCTAAACAATTCTTCGGGAAAACTCTTTAAATATTCACATAAATGGGAACCGGCGCTAAAACGCGGCGATTACAAAGTTTGAGCTGAAAAGTTTAAAAAATATATGATGCAGGTGAATTTGATGGGATTCAATTTAAATTAATCGATGCCTACCGATTTGATTAATAATTTCATTACTTAAACAGAATAATTTTCTTTGGCGGTTTTTGTGATATGAATAAAAAAACAAGTCCAAAAAAATACAACTATGTACTTAATTTATTTGAAAACTGGAGCAGAAGCTTTCAACGTAAGCTCATTGAACCATTCTGCTATTCTGCGCTTTCTGTATTTTGTTATTTTATTCAGTAAACGTTGATTATTCAATTTTATTGCGAAATCTTTGCATAAATATAACTTTTTTTCAGTGTTTTGCTGATTCTTAAAAAAATTTAGGGTTGTCACTATCCGGCAGTTCAGATTCAAAATAGGGTAGAGCTCGTAAAAGATGGCGTGACGGATTGACAGCTCACCGCACTTACTACCAACTATCATGCTGGCATAGGAAGCGTGTTCAGTAACTGTAACAGTTTGGAGTTAGCACCGACTTCTCAATGTCGACTTTTATACAGATGTGTTGCAACTGATGATCTGAGTTGTGTATACCTCGTCCTTGCTAATCTTATAAATGCGAAAGTAACCCTGTCTGTCACTATTTAACGGGTGCAAGGATTTTGATAAAATTTGATAGGGGTGGGATTTAAGGAACGGACATAGGCTTACCGCGGAAAAATACTTCATTCCCTGAAGAAAAAAGAAATATCAGCGGGCTGAAAGCTAATTTCTTAAAATAATCAAATAACTTAAAAGAAAGGGATAGAGAAATAGTATTCTATAGGTTTTGGGCTTCATTCAAGATCTTTAAAATTCTAGCCTGCATTGAATAAAATAAAATGGCGGCTGGCACAATAAAAAAAATGCTAATTCAAATTAAAACAACGTCCAAAATTTTGCCTGATATCTAACCTGATAATTTATGAGGTGGTAAGCAGACAATTGGGATTTATATAAGGTGCTTAATAGTAATTTGATAATGGGTTGTGTATGTTAATTAGTCGTATTAGAGGTTCCGGGGATTCCCACGTGGAATACAAAGCGAACAATAGGATGATGTGCGTAATTCAAATCATTTACATCGACGTAGGTATGTTATACCTACATTTTGAATGACATACCTCTTAGGGGATTATTTAACTCATTTTATAAAGTTTCTTTGAATAAAACTAGCTAGTCATAAATTTCAAAATGGCATCACAGAAATATTTTGATACTAAGCGTGAAAAATAGGTACGTTTTAGGCAATCTAACCAACCTGGGAACAATCTTCATACCTGTCACTACTCATGTTTGCCGTTTTTTGTGTAAGTATTAAATTTAAAAATTGGAACCGCAACCTCGACGGCCCTCACAAAGCCTCAATTATTTTATTTCGATTTAATGGACTAATTATTTTTAAAATAAATATTATTTTGACTTTATTGGATCAATTTGAACACGAGTGTGCTTGAATATTCCACCAACTTGATGTGGAGTTGAAAAAAACAACATCGAGGTCATAGGCCAGTAATTATAATCAACTTTCAAGAGTGACAGCGGGTTTGAGTTTGTATCAGAAATGTTATTTCAGTACAAAACAGTCTGTCAAATCCAAACTTAATATTGCTTTCAATCTTGAGATCGCTTTATACAAGCCATAGATATACATTTAGTTAGGAATTCTTCCATGCTGGCCTGGGATCGAGAGAAAAACATAGAATGTACCATTTCCTCCCAGGCATGCTGTAAAAAGCAGCTAAGTGATCCGATGGTTTCTGAATATTGCAATTTAGGCGATAGGCTGACAACCTATCACTCCAGCAATATACATATAAATCTATCTTTAAAAACCCTCAATACTTTGTCAGACGTAGCGGTATGACCCTTGTTAAGTTCTTTTACGCTCTACCTACCCCATTAGGGATAAAAGCATGGTAATATGTATGTATGTACATGTATAAACTACCAAAAACGCAACAAAATGGGAACTATTAACCAACAAAAGCCTCGCTGACGAGAGGTCGACAGATTGACGTACTAATGCCCAGCTCGATGGGCGATGACACTTAGTAATGGAAATATAATCCGCTTAGCCCACTAACTACAATTAGACCGACAGCCAGTTATTAACTTACAAAGCTAGGTACATTTCGTGATTGGATTTCGAAAATTTATTTCAATTTTGCGAAAGTTTAAGCCGGAATCGCCAGTTTCTTTCCTTATCATCACTGGTGATTCCAGGATTTTCACGTTTTGAAAAAAGATCAGTAGAATATTTATGAAGTTTTTATTAACATACATACATATAATCACGCCTTTATCCTTAATGGGGTAAACAGAGCGTAGATGACCTAAAAAAGGTCGTACCGCCACGTCTGACAAAGTTGTGAGGGTTATTTAGAATATATATGTTGGTATATTGCTGACAGGTTGTCAACCCATCGCCTAAATTGCAATATACTGAAACCCTCGGACTCCTTAGCAGGTTTTAACAGCATGCACGGTAGGAAATGCAGCTGGCACATTCTATGTTTTTCTTTCGCTCCCAGTCCAGCATGGAAGATGTATTTATTGAAATCATAAATAGTTAATAAGAATCATAAATAGTTAAGAATCATAAGACTCACACACCGGCTGAACATAGTAAAATGCTTGCTTTTATACTAAATTGAGATGGTTACCCCATTACCCCTTACCTTTTACCTGGGATTCTCCAAGCAAGTACCTATACACATACATAAATTCACGTCTTTATCCCTAATGGGGTAGGCAGAGCGTAAACAACCTAAACAAAGGTCGTTCCGCCACGTCTGACAAAGTTTTGAGGGTTATTTAAGATAGATTTGTATATTGCTATAGTGACAGGTTGTCAGCCCATCGCCTAAATTACAATAGACTGATACACTTGGATCCCTTAGCTGTTTTTTACAGCATGCCCGGGAGGAAATGCAGCTGGCACATTCTATGTTTTTCTTTCTTTCCCTGGCCAGCATGGAAGGAAAGTACCTATATTATGATTTTAAGTCTTTACTTAAAAGAAGAAGTATAAATCATAGGTAGGTACTTTTATCTACCTATGATTCATACTTCTTCTTCTGTCGAGAGGGTGTCGAGTCTATCGAACCGATGAACCCTGGTGTCAGAGTTTTTTTAAACTACCCCATTAAACTACTACACCTAGTGGCACAACTATAAAGCTTCTGAAATGGTTACAGTAACGACCACTATCAAAGACAGCAACCGGGACTGACGGCTTAACGTGCCCTCCAAAGAACGAAATCTTTTTCTTTTCGGACAAATAGGTGTTTCAGCCTGCAATGTCCTAACCAAACTGGGGAAAAAATCACAAAGTGATAAATTCTCAAATATCAACTTTGTGTTTTCCCCCGGGAATCGAACCCAGGACCTCCAGATCGGGAGTTCATGGCACTAGCCACTAGACCACGGAGGCAGTTATGATTCATACTGACCTAACCTAACTTTGTAATTAAAGTTCGGCGAGGACAATAACCGATTCAACAAATAAGCCTCGAAGCGTGTCAATACAACAGTTTTGAAATTCTAAATTTCAATTTCAGGTAGTTTCTATTGTTTTGGTAACATACCCGTATATACGTGTACCTAAGTGTTGAGCTAGGTTTCAAAGGGTGTATAGGTGCCAATTCAATGGAGCAGTGTCTTTGACAGTTCATTCGGAACACCCACAGAGAGCAATTGGTGTTTGAATTCGATATAATGAATATCAGATGTAGGATTATGTTTTGATTATAAATGACTGATAATCAGTATTATATTGTATGTGTTTAAAGACTACTCAACTTTTTAGAACCGTTTATTTCTTTATGGATTTTAAAAACTTATTCCTAAACACACACACACACAATCACGCCTTTATCCCTAATGGGGTAGGCAGAGCGTAAACGACCTAAACAAAAGCTTCGCCACGTCTGACAAAGTCTTGAGGGCTATTTAAGATAGATTTAGGTAGGTTGTATATTGCTGTAGTGACAGGTTGTCAGCCCATTGCCTAAATTACAACATACTGAAACCCTCGGATCCCTTAGCTGGTTTTTACAGCATGCCCGGGAGGAAATGCAGCTGGCACATTCTTTGTTTTTCTCTCGCTTCCAGGCCAGCATGGAACACTTATTCCTAGAACAACTAAATTTAATTGTTTTGCAGTACTTACTTAATGCTACGAACCTAAAGTCTGTTTTTTGTAACTTACTACTAATATCATCTCCCTAGCATTATCCCGTATCTCACGGGGTTGGCTACCTAATCTAGGGGGATTCAACGAGGGTACTGGTTTACACACAGAGCGACTGCCATCTGACCTCCGCAACCCAGAAGGGAAACCAAACCCAATCCTAGATTAGGTCAGAGTTTTCTAACCGCCAATGCTTAGCACTGGCCTCTGACATGGCTTAACGACTAATATCTTCGGTATTAAACGATATTAACTGGGGCCAACGGTTTGACGTGCCTTCCGATCATCGGACTATCTTACTACTCATAGTCATACCTAATTATGACATCTAAAATAAAATTATGCAGATAAGATTTTGTCAACAATACATATCAACTACATAGTATAAAGTCAAGAAAAGCCGCCGGGATAGAAAACTTAATAAAATAAATAATTTGTTCCTAACCTATTTCATGCATTACAATCTTGTTAATCCAAGAAAATGCTTCAACAAACACCGTACAATAAACATACCAAAATTACTTCGACAAAAGCGGCAGACATAAATCAAAACCATTCCATTTCCGTCTACAATCAAGATACACAAAACAAACGGAAGGAAAAACAAACACAATGTTTTTTTAAACATGTAACAAAAGTTTAATGCATTCGAACATGTCCGGACATGCGCGATCAAGTCAAGACAAGCGAACACCATGTAGGTATGTTATTCTACAGCAACACATTTCTCAATGAACGTGGATGGGTCGCTGTTGTATAAGGAGAAGTGTCAAATCATTGTGAAATTAATTGCTTCTGTAGCATAGTCTCTCCCTACCCCATTAGGGATAAAGGCACAATCAATCACAATCACTATATGTATGTATGTAGCATAGTCGTCTGAGCTATGGATTCCCGATCCAAAGGTCGTGGGTTCGATTCCTATAAGGGGCACACAAAACAAATTTGATATTGATAAATTTCTAATTTTGAGAGAAGTTCTCCACTTTGGTTAGGATACCGTTAAGTCGTCGGTCCCGGTTGCAGTCTTTGATAATTAGTAGTAGTTCAACGAACTATGTCAGAGGCCTTTAGTTGCGCTGCTAGGTAGCGGGTTTTGGAATAAAATTTTGGGATAAATCGGGTCGTTCTTCGAATTAAAAACTCACTAGATAAGAGGAAGAGAAGAATGGTAGATCTCAAGATGGCCACGGTAAGTAGTTCCTTTTTTCACCACATTCATTTAAAGCGTGGTCGTACTGTATGTTACACCTGCGGTTGATGGCAGCACCCACCGATTGTGTTGCCGTAAAAGCTATTTTCGTTGTAAATAAATAAATCGAAACGCTACTATTTGCTCTCTATCGGATGATGTTTACAAAGATAGTTAGCGTGACCAAACAGTTTAGGTACGCCTTATTTTTTCAATTTAGTGGGTTTTTCAGACCGAACTAATCATAGTGCTGAATTTTTAAATCGCCTTTCTTATAGCATAGATACCTAAAAGTATGAATGATGTAATGACTAATATGCCTCTTACGTGGTTTGTGTGACGACAAGTATCAAATACATAATCTGGAATTAAACTCACTTTTGCTTTAAATTGAAAACATTCAGCAATGCATTATATAGGTTACAGTACACATTCAACATTATAGCCGTATATCTTAACTAAAAAAAAGTTGTTCTCATTATTTTATTTTAGCTTTGTCGACTAAAAACTCCTAACAGATATACTAGGAATAGGTAGGAATCACCGAGCCTCCGCGGTATTTTTTCTAGACCTATTAACACAACAATGGGGACCTATCTACCGCTACAAAGCTAACAATCCGAGCCCATTTCGTCTCAAATACAACCAATCTACTCGCTTCCAGTCAACATTGATTTCACCGACTTTTCGCTCTAAGAACTCGATCGTGGTAGGTACGATAGTAGACAATTACGATACACGCTAGTTCTTGAACAGTATTGCTTTCTTTCAATTCCAATCGGCAATTCGAAACAGACTTCTATACGGAGTTGTATAGGTAATATTGATCTGATAACCTATCTTCATTTCAACAACAAGAAAAGGAAGTGCCATCTGTTTTTCTATATTGATTGTAAAAATAACACGTCTTAAGTAATATAGGTACTATACGTCATTTTCTATCATGTGATACCAGAAAGGGAAGGCAATACTATTTTATCAAGATTTAGTTAGGTTGTACTCTTAAAAAACAAGTATTGTCTTCTGTTTGACATATTTTGACAGTGATAGACAATTATTTAAGTTTCCTCCAATAAAACGTAATTTCTGATATGGTGACCTCTATTTTCTTAGATGTTCTGTATTGGTCCAGTTATAATTTATAAATAAAAAAGGAAAGAGCATAGTCTTCTCCTTATAGGTACACCATGTTTACTTCTTTCCCATCCATATTATAGAAAAAAAAATGCATTTTCTACGGTGTAGTTGACACGAAACGCTAAAAAACTGAATAACGTCACAAGTGCAGATACGTCAATGTTTGTTTTGTTCGGACCCGCGTTTCTTTCAATACGAATTTCCCGATACTGTTCGTGACTGTAACGGCAATTGAAGCCGACATTGTAGAGCTGCTTAAAGCTATAATAGCTTCTCGATTATATTTGTTTTATTTTGTTGTTTCTCTTAAATTGTCTGAGCATAATCGTGCACGCTAAAACATAGGATTAGATTAGTCGCTTATCTTACTATAGTGAGACGGCTACACAACTAGGTACATAATTATTAAAGACTATCTGCAGATACGCGGAGATACCTACGTACAGGCCCCGCGTTTCTTTCAATACCAATTTCAACTTGAAGTCAAATTGAAGTCAACGTTGAGACATTGTAGAGCTTCCTAGAAGCTACGAGTATAATAGCTTTTCTATTACATTTGTTTAATTTTTTTGTTTCTCTCAAATTCTCAGAGCATAATCGTGCACCCTAAAACGTAGGGGTAGATTAGTCACTTATCTTGCTATAGTGAGACGACTTCACAACTGAATAATTATTAAAGAGTTGATTGGATTAGGTAACGTTATATTATGTGCAGATACGCAGATATACTCGTACGTACAGGCAGGACCCGCGTTTCTTTCAATACGACATATCCCGATACTGTATTGTTCGTGACTGTACCGGCACTTGAAATCGACGTGTAGACATTTGTAGAGCTTCCTAGAAGCTATAATTGCTTTTCTATTACATTTGTTTTATTTTTGTTGGTTCCAAATTGTAAGAGTATAATCGTACGCGCTAAAATATAAATACATACATATAAAATCACGTCTTTACCCCAAATGGGGTAGGCAGCGTAAACGACCTAAACAAAGGTCGTACCGCCACGTCGTACAATATTTTAAGGATTATTAAAGATAGATTGCTGTAGTGACAGGTTGTAAGCTCATCGCCTAAATTACAATATACTGAAACCCTTGGATCCAATTTTTACAGCATGCCCGGGAGGAAATACAGCTGGCTTATTCTATGTTAATATTTCGCTGCCAGTCCCGCATGAAAAAAAATATATGGTAGACTTATCGCTTATGTCATCTTCACAACTACATAGTAAAGGGTATATTAAATTGTGTAACATGATTATGTGTAGATACTCGGATATACGTACAGGCCCCGCGTTTCTTTCAATACGAATTTCCCGATACTGTTCGTGACTGTACCAGTAATTGAAACCGACGTGTAGACATTGTAGAGAAGCTAGCCTCTTAGATTTATTTACTAAGCTTCTTAATGCTATTCGAGGAATCGGATTAGTAACTATACTTGAGTGCAGTTTCAAATAAATAAATAAAAAATAAATAAAATGTGCCCTAATCTTGGATTAAGATCAACATCTGACATTATTTTGACATTCAACTTTTACATATTTTTGAGGATTTTTAGCACTCACAATGCTTTCATATTATATCCAACTATCAGCATAAAAGATTGCAATCATTTTGAAAAACTAGCTTAAAGTGCTAGAGGGAGGGCAGTAATACTTCACGAATCCTTATTTCTTACAAAGTCATGCAGTAGCTATGCCTGAGACGAGAAGCAGAATAGAAAAAAAAACCAGCAATAAATAATAATATAATGTTCATTGTGTATGATGTGTATGAAATCCCTGATGATGCTATAAGTTAGCGAACCGGTAAGATTAAATTGTATTAAGTGACACAAGTAAAAGTGTTTTAAAAACAACATTATAAATATGGAGTTTCACCAAGTGCCGACAATCGCAAGTATAAATTGTACTAGCAATAAACGTGGTTTATCCAGATTCATCATCTCCCTAGCCTTATCCCGTATCTCACGGGGTTGGCTTCCTAATCTAGGTGATTGAACGAAGGTACTGGTGTTTACACAGAGCGACTGCCATTTGACCTCCGCAACCCAGAAGGGAAACCAGACCCAATCCTAGATTAGGTCAGAGTTTTCAAGCCGCCAATGCTTAGCACTAGCCTCTGATATGGCTTAACGACTAATATCTACGGTATTAAACGATATTAACTGGGACCAACGGCTTAACGTTCCTTCCGAACCACGGAAAAAGCGCCGAATAAACGTACATATGAAATTTGAAAACCAAAAAACAAATTGGTACGTGGTGGGATTCGAATCACGACCTTCCGCTCAGGAGGCAGCGACCCTATCCACTAGACCATCGGGCTCTCAACTCGTGGTTTATCCAGATAGAAAAAAATAAAAAAAATACGACATCTTAACAAATTCACTTCTCCAATATAAAATAACTAAATCAACCGAAACAGCCGTCAGCATAGTAGCGTGCGGAAACATGAAAATTCTAGGTATGATTTGTTGTTTTGTAATAAGTTCGTGCCAACAAATGAGACATAATGCTAGCTAAGGGGGAACTAAATTATATGAATAAGTTGTACTTGGCTCGATGGCTATTCATTATATTTTATCAGTTTTATGAGTTTTGTTTTTAGTACTTCATATTACTTTATTCGATGGTAGGAACAGAACCTGTTTAATTCGTAACCGTCAGTCTATATTGTACATTTACCCCCGTTTTACTATCAAATAAACATAGGTACTCTCAATAAAAGTAAAAGTAAATTCGGAGAGTGTAATTGATTTACGCAAATAAAATTGTACAAAATTTATTGTATCCAATATTTAGGATCTTTATTGAACAAAACGACATTTTAAATTTTATTTACAATTTTCGGAATGTTAATCAGTTCAAAACCAATAACTCAAATTTTATTAATGCAAAACCGTCTCCAAGGGCGTCTTAATAAGCCGCGGTTTAAACAAATCCGGTGAGTTTTCCTAAAATGAAATTAGCCGAAAAAGGCGCTGCGCCATTAAAATTACATTAGCATAAATAAGAGGGATGCTAATCTAAGGAAAATAAATCTCCGCAGCGAAATAAAAATAATCCCTATGGTTGGCCGTTCAGTGACATTGTGACAGATTTGCTTTGAGCTGCGCCATTTATTATTATCATTTTAATATTATTTTGTTTTGAATTATGACGGTGATCGTAGCTTGGTGAAACAGATTATTTTATTAAAAAACGATGTACATAGATGATCATTAATTTATTTTCACAGTTAAAAAAGTCAGTTAAAACAAAAAATGTGCCGGCTGCATTTCCTCCCAGGCATGTTTTAAAAATCAGCTAAGGTATCCGAGTGTTTCAGTATATTGTAATTTAGGCGATGGGCTTATAACCGGTCACTACAGCATTATACCTACAAATCTATCATAAATGACCCTCAAAACTTTGTCAGATGTGGCGGCACGACCTATGTGTAGTTCTTTTACGCTCTGCCTACCCCATCAGGAATAAAGGCGTTATTATATGTATGTATGTAAAAAAGTCGAAAAAGTAAAAAAATAAAATATTTTTTACAACCTTGTTAGACGTTGCGTTGTCTTTTGACCAAAACGACAGCGTTTAACTTCCCATTGGGTATTGCTTGACACGACCTCTCTAGACCACCTCAGCAACTTTTCATCCAAAATAAATCATCCTTGCACTATCACAACACGAAAAAATTATAACATTTGATCCCTGACTAAGAAAAAGAAAAAAAATAACTTATGACACAGATTTCCCACAGAAGAGAGATTTCAACAAACACAAATTAATTGAGCACCAACACTGCGACAAATAAAATACATGTTGTCGGCAATATAGGGCGGGTGAGCCCTTGGGAGAAAAATGTTGCAAAGCCCTGCCCAGGCGAGTCCATCAGTTACGACTTAGTTTAACACTCTTTTATTCTAATTACTCCTTGGAGGGAAAACTCAGAGGGTCAACAGGATAGGAAATGTTGCGTTTGCGGCCCGCGGGACACTTGTTTCATTCTAAGGGTTATCTAGCCCGTCAATTTCCCAACTTCCGAGCACAAATTTAAACAAATGGTTACGAGTTTTGTTCTTCATTATGTGCATATATTATGCGGTAATTTCGATATGATTGTTCTCCTTAGTTCTGCTCTAGGGAGACTTATCTTTTCAGGAGGTATTTATTTTGTAATTAACATTTATTCTACATTAACAGGCATGTAGATTGCTGCTGCTCTTCCATGCTGGCCTGGGAGCGAGAGAAAAACATAGAATGTGTCAGTTGCATTTCCATGGGCATGCTGTAAAAACCAACTAAGGGATCCGAGGGTTTCAGCATATTTTAATTTAGGCGATGGGCTAACAACCTGTCATTACAGCAATTTACCTACAAGTCTATGTTAAATAACCCTTAAAACATTTGTCAGACCTGGCAGAACGATCATTGTTTAGGTCGTTTACGCTCTGCATACCTCATCAGGGATAAAGTCGTGATTATATGTGATTAACGGTAGTGAATGTTTCTGTTTGTGAATAAATATCGTTTTCAAAAAGGCCAAGCAAACACTCATCACTCATTCGGTCTGACTCTACATTACATCGAAAAGTTTTAGGCTAACAAACGAACATTTCTGACCTACTTCAGAAGTAAGGCTGGTATCACTCTACTCTAACAGAATGGGTTTAATCCAGGCCGCTAAACTCCGTCTAAAATACGGCTCTTCTAAATGAGCAGTATTTCCGTCAGATTCGCAGACCTTGTATGTTTGCGGAGGGCAGCAAAACTAGGCGAGGGCGGGAGATCCTGGGTCCGGGGTGCCGCTGGCACAGTTCACGTACCGTCCAATTCAATTCTGACCATTCAGACGTTCACGAATTCCACGTGCACAAAAATAGGAGGGATCGATGCTGGAATACGGCGTAATATCACAACAGATGTTGCCGACGGTTATGTCAACTGGCCGTCCATTCTCGAAACTAATAAAAGATTCAGCATTGTCGTTTGGGAAGGTTCTTCCAGAGCATTGGCGCCAGTTCGCGCGGGTTGGCTGTTGAGGTCGCTCGACCTTTGCCCGCCATTATCGCCGGATACGCCGTTCACAATGAATACGACTCGTAATCTCAAAATATTCGCATGTATTTTTTTACCCACCTGCGCTTTTATATTGTTACTGCCCGTAAGGTCAAGTAGAAAAGGTAAAATCTGCTGGGCCTAGTCATGGCCTTTTTGCATCATTTTGTAAACGATAAGTGTATAAAAGTGCTCATGTAAGGTATGAAAAATGATTCCATTATCAAGTACAATATAATGTGTAGGCAAGTTGAATATATCGCACATAATGGGAACATGGAAATAACATTACAATTCTTTAGTCACTGAGAAATATTTTCAGCAAGAATGATGACAAAAGGTTTGGTTGCTCGACCTAAAATTTCTTTGATATTGTATCTCCGAAACGATATTCTTCGGAAAAGGAATGCTGGCATACATACTTAATACTTTAACTCTTTTCTTTTGGACCCTTATTTATACAAATACAAAAGGAAAACCAGGTAAATAAGTCCATAAGTCACCCAGAAACCGATTAGCATATAAAAACACGAGTCACGGTCACGTACGGGAAAGAATGCCAAGAAATATGAGTTGGGAAAGTTACAGAATAAAGTATATATCAAATAGCAATTGCCAATTCGGGGATAGAACGGTTCGGCCTATAAACTACGTGAGGCGGTCAAAAACAAACTTGTGCAATAAATATCCCGACCGGATAAGAGAAAGGTACTCAGCCGTTTTATATTCAATAAAAAACATGATAAACCAAATTGTCTTACGATATGGTCGCGCGATTTATGAAATATAAACTTTTACATATGGCAACGACTTCAATAAAAACATATTTAGTCAATTAGTATTTACTCTTCAAAGTCAGAGGGAAGGAAATAGGCATTTCTAGTTGAGCTCGCTCTATCGTTGACTCTGTCTCTATCATCTTTTACCTTGACTGTCTTATTTACTTACAGCTTAGAAATCCAAAAACGCACTCTAGACATAACAAACAAGACAAGTCCTATTTCTTTTGTATTATTTAAGATCAACGAGTTACCCAAGCAAGATGTAACATTGTTCGAGCCCTTATCATCCCAAATACTTTTGTGTACCCTCCCCTTCCATCTGACCTAATATTATACAACATAATCGAAAAATAAATTTCCTTTACTGTTTCTAACCTCTGGAAAGTTTGGGATAAGGGTCAGGAGAGATTAAAAGACATTATTTACCAGTATATATGCGCAGCCAAGCGTCAAACTTTTATATTACTGACAGGGGCTGGGAAGTCGACCATTGAACATGTGTTATGTTATGGCGACCTTCTTCTTTTGAGTGGAATTTTGCGCCGACAAACGACGCGATGAACCCTTGTGACAGAATTTTTAACTCATCTTAAAGCAACTAATAGGCCTCTGATATAGTTTGAGTAACGGTCAAGTACTTGTAAAGTATTATCAAAAGTAGCGACTGGGATGACGTGTTCTCCGAAAAATTAAACCCTTTTTTATACAGACAATTAGGTTTTTCCGCCTGCATTTTTCTAACTAAACTGGAGAAATTATCACAAAGTAATAGAACCAATATCAAAATGTTCCCCTGTGGCACTCGAAGCCACGACCTCCGGATCGGAAGTATACGGCTCAGACCACTAGATCACGGAGGCATTAACCCAAGCGTCAAAGTTTTATATTGCTGACAGGGGCCGGAAAGTCTACCCTTGGACATGTGTTATGGCGGTAAAACGCGTGTTAAAACGGCTGTCGGTCTGCTCTGGGCCACCTCGATTTCATTAATTAATTGTTGAGTTTATGTGACGGGTGTAACTTGGACTTTGAAATGGTTTGATACCTCTTAATAAAGGTTGTTTAATATTGCTTTGATGGCATAGAATGCATGCTCTCTATCTTTGTAATTAATATACGTACCTATAATTACGCCTTTATCCCTAATGGGGTAGGCAGAGCGTAAACAACCGAAACAAAGGTCATTCCGCCACGTCTGACAAAGTTTTGAGGGATATTAAAGAAAGATTTATATATATTTATATATATTGCTAAAGTGACAGGTTGTCAACCTATCGCCTAAATTGCAATTTCCAAAAACCCTCGGATCCCTTAGCTGGTTTTAACAGCATGCCCAGGAGGAAATACAGCTATTCTATGTTCTTCTCTCGCTCCCAGTCCAGCATGAAAGAAATACCGTTCTTATGTTATTTCCTTCAAATATAATGCTACAAAACACGTCAGAAGCGTAGGTACAGGTACCTTGTTTATAAACCCAGTTCATCAAGTCTTTTGACCCGTCAACCACTCGGGAGAGGAAAACAGAAAGTCATATCTATCCTATTTCACAATTCTTGTTGAAAACAAAACCTATTTCTAGCGACATAACTGCCAGAGCACAGTCGAAAATCTTGTTTGCATATTGCGACAAAGTTGCCGTTTTGTGTTTTCTTGTTGCCTGAAAAATCTAGGTTAGATTTTCTGGCGCAAGAAGTAAATTTAATGCTCTCTTTCTAAAGCCGTATGAATAATTCCCGTTTAAAACGCTCGTACACTTTTGAGGCTATAATGTAATTAGTGAAGACATCACACAAAGTGGCAAGTGACGGCTTATAGCCGTATAAAGGTTGAACCACATAATGGCAGCACCGAAAACTTGCACTTTCCTATGCTATGCCTATAATCTCCTTCCGTCACTTAGAACCATCGTTTCTCCATTAGCTTCATTTACCTACATAGAGCAAGAAAGAGAGTAGATTTCTAAATCACTCAAAAGGAGCTTCCAAAACAGTATAGAAATAACATGCGAATGTGATGTGAGTTTGCTGAATTTGCATTCGAGTGATTCATAAATATGGTTCTTGCTTCTGATTTTCTTGCCCCACTTCTTCTCACTAGTATATGAGGTTGCTGGCCTGGTACTTCCATGCTAGTCTGGGAGCAAGAAAAAAACATAGAATGTTCCAGCTGCGTTTCCTCCCGGGCATGCTGTAAAAATAAGTTAAGGGATCCGCGGGTTTTTCAGTAAATTGTAATTTAGGCGATGGGCTGATAACCTGTCAGTAATATAAAATACCTACAAATATATCTTAAATAACCTTCAAAACTTTGTCTGACGTGGCGAAACGACCTTTGTTTAGGTCGTTTACGCTCTGCCTACCCCATTAGAGATAAAGGCGTGATTATATATTTTAGCGCGTACGATTATACTCTTACAATTTGAAAGCAACAAAAATTTGAATTTGCATTCAAAAATACCCTATTAGGGATAAAAGCGTGAATATGTATGTAGTATATGAGGTTCTGAGTGACAGAAAAAGACAAAAGCACAGAAAAATACAAACTGCTGCTGCCTGATGTGGTTCAACCTTTAAGATGTATGTGTACGCGTAGAGTGGCTTCAGCAGCCGGTAAAGTAAATACACTTACCGGATTACACTGGCGGGACTTGTTGGTATAAACCTCTTGTGTTTCATTGTAGAATCATCTTGCCAAAATAACGTGGAGCATAATTTCTTGCGCGAATTTCTGCCGGCTACATGAGAGTAAACGAGCGAAATACCAGGCTTGGGGACATAAACAACTAGCTAAATGCCACTTTGTTTGTCATGTTGTACTAGGGGTACATAATCATAACCATGAAATTTACGCTTATAACTGTCTCAGAATAACTTGAGCGTCAACAGTTCAAACTTTACCGCATTTTGCCAATTTTGAGATATGACAGACTGGTACGCTGATTGTAGTGACAAAAATCGCCCTTTGATAAAGATTTTCAATAGTGGCAATATTGTTAATACAGATTCCCTTATGAAGTTAATTAAGGAAGAATTAATTTATTAATGGCATGATGTCTTCGAGGGAAAGTTGCAACCTTTAATCGTATCAACTGAACTTCCATGCTGGCCTGGGAGCGGGAGAAAAACATAGAATGTGCCAGCTGCATTTCCTCCCGGGTATGCTGTAAAAACCAGCTAAGGGATCCGAGGGATTCAGTATATTGCAATTTAGGCGATGGGCTGACAACTTGTCACTACAGCAATATACCTAAAATATATATCTTAAATAACCCTCAAAACTTTGTCAGACGTGGCGGAACGACCTTTGTTTTGGTCGTTTACGCTCTGCCTAGCCCATTAGGGATAAAGGCGTGATTATTTGAAATATTATACGTCCATTAAAACTAGCGAAACCACCATCGGAATACGTAGTTTACTTCCTATGTTCATAATTCATTGTCCATTTTCAAATTGAAAACGCGCCTCGACCGCTTAGTTTCCAAAAGCTAATTTACCAAACTTTTCTGAATAAGACCATTCAGCTGGTTCAGTGGCGGAAGCAAAGATGTGAAAATTTAATACAATACTAAATTGGGGATAAGGATGAACAAAGCGTATGTTTAACAATAGTTTCTATCGTTGAGGCTTTGTGCTCCTGATTCGTTTATGGATTAGATTCTCATGAGGAAAACACAATATTTGTACTATCAATCACTTCAGTTCTTTTTTGGTTACAATTATGTTGTGTAAATTACTTAATTTTTCCTGTCAAAAGGACTTTTAGGGAATATTATTTAAGATTGTAGTCCTTACACTAAACCACTAGCCCGATGGTGTAGTGAATAGGGCCGCTGCCTCCTGAGCGGGAGGTCGTGGTTTGAATCCCACCACGTACCAATGTGTTTTTCGGTTTTCAAATTTTATATGTACGTTTATTCGGCGCTTTTTCCGTGCTTCAGAAAGCACGTTAAGCCGTTGGTCCCGGTAAATACCGTTTAATACCGTAGATATTAGTCGTTAAGCCATATCAGAGGCCAGTGCTAAGCATTGGCGGCTTGAAAACTCTAACCTAATCTAGGATTGGGTCTGGTTTCCCTTCTGGGTTGCGGAGGTCAGATGGCAGTCGCTCTGTGTAAAAACCCTCGTTCAATCCCCTAGATAAGGTAGCCGACTCCGTGATATACGGGATAAGACTAGGGAGATGATGATAAGTCCTTGCACTAAACCTGCCAAAAGAAATGTTCATAATCACTCTCAGCCATATTTTGCGAGTTTTTGTCGTGTGCAAAGACGGCTAGTGGTTTGTAATATGAGAATTATTGTTCAATTGCCTAATAAGGTTCTTCGGGTCTTTGATTGACCCAGCAATGTACACAAAGAAAGTAATAGTTTCGCGTCACGTATTCACTCGCGGTACCCTAAAACCCAATGAAAGTCAATTTCCTTGTGGAAATGATGTCCGACATCTTGTTCCGACCAATATTATACGAATGACAGCTAGGCCTTCCTATTATTGGGTTGATTATGAGTTCATCAATGACATAGTTTAGTTTCGTATCGAATGTAGGATTCGATTTTGAATATTATTTGTGAAAATGGTAAGAGTCGTTTATTAAAGTCTTACATTGCAATGAAAAAATACGCCATTATACTGTTTCTTTAAGAGAATTACTCGAAAAATACCGGCACTGAATACTGAAATTAAGCTCTGAACTTATAGGTTTTGTTACTATCCAAAAATAAATAAATCTTGAAATAATACGAGCTCCCAAGGTAATTCATTCCAGCGTTAGACAGATATAAATATTTTATCAAAATTTCGTACGAAATCCAAAGTAAATATCACTGGTTCAGCGTTAATAAAGCAAGTAACATTTTCGACTTTGCATCAAAAAAACCTTCCCAAAATAGCGACTATTCATAAAAAACCTGACAATTTCATCCTATCCTACAATCTCGACGGCATTTTCAGGCTAAAAACGTCAATCTCGTACTCCCAAAGGATTACAATGGAAAAAAATGGTGACACCGTTGACGTTATTAAAAAACAAAAATAGTGGCGGTGATGTTTCGCGTGATGTAACGTCTGACGTCAGATGTGGTGTTGTGTTGTGACGTCATGATGTAGGTAGGAGCTGTGACAATGTGCTTCAAGTGGTTCCGGCTGCTGGTGATGCTGGCGGCGTGCGGGGCGCAGGAGGGGGAGTGGAGCGAGGATGCTGAAGATCTAGGTAAGTTTTTATTATTATTTGCTATGGGTCTACCAATCAGAACATGCCGCCGTGGCTTGAAGAGATGAACGCGTTCGTAATACTAGAAAAGAACACGATGGCCCAAACTAGAAGGAATGGAAGGAGATGAGGAAATGCTTTTGCACAGCAGTGGGATCATGGGATAACTTTCCTATTGTTGAGGACAAAGTAGATCTAAACTGTTTTGAACTTTGCTGATAGACTGGGAGCGAGAGAAAAACATAGAATGTGCCAGCTGAATTTCCTTCCGAGCATGCTGTAAAAACCAGCTAAGGGATCCGAGGGTTTCAGTATTTTGCAATTTAGGCGATGGGCGAAAACTTTGAAACTTTGTCAGTTGTGACGGATTAATCTTTGTTTAGGTCGTTTTCGCTCTGCCTACCCCATTAGAGATAACGGCGTTATTATATGGATGTATGTATGTGTCATGATAGAGCAGATCAAAACAGTGTTGATGATAGAGCCAGCTCAATTAGAATCTTTAAACGCACTAGTGGTGGCACTTTTGTGAGATATTTTAGCTGGATTTATCCCTTTCGGGTCTGATGACGTGGATTGCTAGAATGAAGATTAGATAAAAAAATAATTCTTATAATAATATGTTACAAAATAATCGATTCTAATTTACATTGACAACATATTGATAAATCTAATGATTTTTAACGTCGATAGAATAATTTCCTTACCATTATTTTGCTTAATTAAAACGTCAAAACAATTCTTAAAACTCATGATTTCATTACATCACTCGGCGAAACACCTCGAAAAGAGCGATCAAATGAAACAAAATCGAACGAACTCAAGTGGGAATCGAGCTCAACCCATTAAACCCGATTGCTTGTCGAAAATGAAAATGGGGGAATATATTTTCGTTTGTTCGAGGTTATTCCATGTTTTTTGCCAGATCCCATGCTATCCGTCGGGAACTGCGTTCGCACACAACAAATTGCTCACTTTTGATCGGACATCGAATGTGTGTTTTAAACCTGGCTGTAAATAAATAAAAAAATATTCAGTAAATCCGCTGCGTGAACTCACTCGGTAAAACTAACAATTGTCTAACCATAGTCAGATGGCTCTAGTTTTTGTTCACTGTTATTTCCGATACCTTTATGAGTTGCCGGATTCGGACATCCATATATTTTTAAAAAGCACAACCTTGTTTGTTAGTTTTGTCTGTCGTCGGCTCTGTGTCAATTTTCGTAACAAGTTTTCCCCCAATTTAAAATCGGCTAAATATTAAAGCTATGATCAAGCAGTTGGAGGAAATAGAGAAATCCTCTGTAAGGAGTTCATACGTTTCAAAATACAGAAAAATCATACGATTCCGCCTTAACTTCATCAACTGTGAACGACGAACTTACTCAAGTTCGATTTCTCGATTCGTTGGCTGCGAAAGGAGCAAAAAGAGGGACCCAATTAAAAAGTGTTCATGCATGGGCGACTCTATTCGGCTGCAATTTTATTGGAACGATTAATTTTATTGCGCGAAATTTCTGGACAGCGGAACGAATGGAAAACGAGTGCCAGCCGACGTGGCACGAGCTTTTGTGGGCGCGCGATAGATGGCTGCTCAGTGTTCAGTACCGGTCTAATCAAAGCGCAAATCCCAACGAGCGTCATTGTCTAGGTGATGAATGAATTGAATTTTTTAATGTAATTGGTACCGCTGATGGGTGGCTCAGCTCTTTACCTGAAAACATAAATGATACGGCAGTAATAAATTACGACCTCGGTGGCATTCGGGAAAATATATCGGTGTACCTATTCCACCTTGTTTCTTTATTGCCGTCCGCACACGTGTGCTTAGTCAGCTATTCTCCCATATTGATTCAGAGGAAAATTTTGCTACAAAAATATACTACGCGAAACATTGATTGAAATTTTCCTAGGTCACCGAGCATTATTTTATTTATTAGTTAATCTTGATTAATGGCTTTTGTGTAATCATAATTCTGCCAATGACACGTAGTGAAGCAAAATACGAGCTGGGGAGGATGGACAAACACAAAAACAGAGAACACGCTTATTCAAAGAAACATTTAAAAAAATTATATATTTTTTTTAAAGTATAAAATTATATTGGTATACGATATGGTATTTACAATCACTTAATAATAATATTAGATTACAATAAAGATATGGAAAACATAGAAATATATAAATAATTAAATTTAAGTACAAATATACAAAGGAAGTATAGAAAAATTATAGTTTTAATTTGTTAGAAGATATTAAATTCGATAGTTTATATTTATACAGTTTTGACATTTCGTAAGGTTAACGAGTTATGTTGAAGCTCCTATACTAGGCACAAGATGTATAACAAAAGCTTTCAAAGAGGCTATTATTATTTCTACTTTATCGTTATTACAGTCCAAAAAAAGTAATTACCAGTTTTAAGAAGTTCTATTACTCTTACATGTTTAGTGCTAATAAATATTATAATCTGAATAATCTAGATTAAAAATAAATTTTAAACGCCATAATAAAGACTGAGAATTTATTATTGGTGCCGAAAGCCGTCGGTGTATGAAGCCCAAGTTATTCGGTTGTGACATGCTCGCATGCTCGGCTGCAGGCGAAGTACACAGCTGTTCACTTCACTAGAGTTCGGGATGTGTTGAGTTGTACGACAAAGACAACATCAAATGCTGTAGGGTTGACAACCAATTCAATTCAATCATTTATTAATAAATAAAAAATTACACATCACTAAATTCATCAATTACAAAATTTAAAGTCACATTCAAAATGATCAATAATAAAAACCTACTTATAGGACCCTCGCACCCATTACCTCACATCATTTTAGTTTACTAAACGTTGCATAGCGTCTGTATAAAGAGTAACACATTTTACAAGTTTCAAACATCGTCATCACATTCTTATTTAATGTGGTTCTTAAAATAAGAAGCAACACACAGGCGTCACTAACTGCGTGCAAGGTTGCGCTAAACACGTTGTCAATGATTTTTGCATTGCCTACAACACACATGCGTCACCTTACGCTCTACGCGCGCGTAACGATGAACTCTACGTCGGCGCAGCCCTCTGCCAGTATACGCGCGTAAAGAGTAAGATCACGCATTTGTGTTGTAGGCAACGCAAAAAGCATTGACAAGGTGTTGAGCGCACCCTGCGCACAGTAAGTGACGCCTGTGTGTTGCTGCCCTAACGTCTCAATAGAAGCTTTCTCTAAAATTATTGAACGATTTATTTTAAAAGATATGACTTTAAAATCTTTAAAAAAACATTATTTCTATTGCCATTCCCACCCACTTATCATATTTCTCTGTTAAATAAAAAATCTTTTCTAAACGTTTATAAATACACTCTATCTTCCAACCCAATACCAATCTTATTATCTTCTACTAAAGACCTAATATCGTCAGCTATATAGCCGTCAATTTGATGGATGGACTCCAAACTTAACCTACATAATGCTTCGGTACGTGAGGTACACCTTCACTACCTATTCTCATACATATATTAGGGTCAGCCCTTCCAAAGTACCTTCGCAATAGACTCATATACTGACTTATGAAACTGTAGCCTTTCGCCCTTCAGCTCGAAAAGGGAGAAGGTATCATACTAGAAATATGATAGGTTTTTTATAGTATTATTTATTTATTTATACGACAACCATAATTTTACCTAAGTAATATGATATTGCCTTAGAAAATGTAACGCTATCGTAATTATGTAACATAAATAATTAGGTTAAAAATTGTAGTTTTCGTATCATTCAATTTCCATAGTTTTAGAAAACTTATTTGATATTTTCATTCTTAATACTTGTCCAAATTATTCTCGTATGTTTTAATCAATTTATATTTTAATCACAATATACTATTATTTTTACATGCTTCTAGGTACCATCAAATAAATCTTTTAAAAGCTTCCAAGTGTATCAGCTGCTAGGTCAGTCTCTTGCTCGGAGACGTGTCTCTACAATAATTTTATTAATATTACCCCCGGAAGCCTGTCACGCACGGAACCGCGCTCATATATCTTCAGAGTCGGGAAAAAATATGATATATTGAGAGAACGAGAGACGTAGGAGCTTTCCTCGACTCCTGCCGGTTTAGCGTCCTTTTAGTGTCGTTAAACCTTCCACTTATGTCGGCTGGCAAGTGAAATGCGGAAGAATGCTTTGTTTTTTAAGGTACGATACGAAACTGAAGGCCTGCATTTTGACTTTTACATACCGGGTATAAGGAACAGCGTCTCGCAAACTGATAGGGGTTGTTCAGTCAACTATACTGAACAATTTTCACCTGGAAAATCTTTCAGTTAGTAAAAAAACAGAAAATGGCATTTCCATACAAAATGTCCATCTCGATCTGCAATTTTTTATGGAAAGGCAAAACTTTTTAATTTATTTTCCTAAATGGATTTCCTGGTGGAAGTTATCCAGTTTCGTTGACTGAGCAACTCCTATCAGTTTGCGGGATGCTGTCCTTTACACCCCTTATAGGTCTACTTCAATTTTCTACTTATGATCTGGCAATGTTTAGCGTAGATGGTAATGTTGTAGATTATTTTACAATGTTCATAATGTTGAATTCTCAATTTCAATTGGACAAAACTGCTTGAATATTAAATTCAAGAAAATGTCAGCAGACCATGAACCGTGACTTTCTTTATGCATCACAATACAGTGACAAATAAGGAACTAGAAATGTGTTGACACAATTTTTCCTTTTGAAGTGCAGGGTTCCAAAATTGATCAAAGGACGAAAGAATAAAGGTGGGTCGTTGCGGGCACAAGGGACTCCGATAGCTCATTCAGAACCCTCCCGATACGTGACGGATACTTGCAACTACCCCAGCGATATCTCCATGTAATATTCAAACACATTCGTGGCAATATTTCACGTTATATAATGTTATATTGCAGCAGGAACCAATCGATACGACTACGAAGACGCTATAGCTAATTTTAGACCGCCACTAAACTACAATGACTTTCAAATCGTTATAGCTTGCGAGTAATAGCCCGCCCTATGGCTGTAGTACCTAGTTGAATTTTGATCGTGCCTCGCGTTCAATATTGGATATTGCAGGTGCTCGCTTTTATGTCATGTAAAATGTTTTGTTACAGCAAAATGAAAAGACAGTAAAAATAAAAATGTGCTGTCGTATGCCTGCGCCCCCTGGAGGCGTATCGCAAACACAATCCACCACCGAGTGTGCCCCGGTCACGCGTTGGGTTCCATTACGATTTGATTGCTCGCTTTTTGGTCGTTGGTACACAATACACATTAGGCGGGCGCAGATCGACGCCGACACGTATGACCCACGAATATTGCATGTCGTGACACGCGGCCACCACTCACGAACCGCGTTCGGCACCGCAATAATGAGTGGCGCAATTCTTTAGTGCCCTCCAGCACGACACATCTCGCCGGCCGCGCCACCGTCGCCCATTACACAGGCTAACCGCCAATCTAATATAATTTATATTTCCGATACATTATGCGTGACATTCGCCCAGAAACTCAGAGCTTTGTCAGAACAGCTTTATTGTGGAATTATTCTGACTGAAACGCGGCGGTGACATCGAAATAAAGGGGCGGGACCGATTTGGAATTTCATTTCTCCGCGCTTATCTTAATGCGAGTTGGCGCTGTGTCGTGCTACGTGGGATTTCAGCTTTCTTTTTTATTTCCATCGAGGGGTTCCAACGCTGTTTGTTTATGTCGCTCTTGCATTACTATCACAATTTTCGCGATTAAAATTTGCATTTTGCTCACGAAATTTACAAACATTATCATAACACGTCACAAAACCTAAGAGCTTATGAATTTTCATAAATGAGAATGCTGACGTATACAAACCCGGGATAAAGCAGGATTGTGTGAAAATGTGCTTTATATTTTATAGTCGATGAAACGTTTAGATTATACCGTCCTTTTAAACAACCAATTAACGGCTTTTTGTCACGTTTTTTGGATTGTAGATTTACGTGATGAAAAGTTTAAATTTTTCTGTATTACCGCTAAATTGGGTGCATGTAGCGTCAAAGAGGGGCCAAATTGATACGTGCCCGGTGCGCGGCGGAGTAATCCGTCTTTATTACGGCTAGTCTTCACCGCGGGTAAATTGAAAATTCCTCCTAAGTATGACTGATGTTGCACATTACTTGCCCCCAACACGGTGACAGTTTTCTCCGAAGAAAGAGGATTATTTCATGCGCAGAGGAAACGGTTTTAATATTGCGTCTATTTATATTCATAGCCGGGGGAAAAGAAAAGCTAGGAGTCATAACGGAGTAAATACAGAAAACAGAGATATTCACTTAGTCATCCCTGTTCTCGATTATGCGAAGAGGCGGGTTGCTTTTTCTTGAAGACTGGTGTTCGTCGTTCGCAGGACGAGGTTTGCTGAATGAAATTAAATTCCTTACCGAACTAGGGGAATGTGTTTATATCTTGTCATTGCTAAACACTATTTCACATCACGCATATAAAGTTTATTATTGTGTTTGATCATAGAAAGGGTTTTTTGAAGATGACTTTCTTCAGTTAATAGGTAAGAAGTAAGCCTTTGTAAAAATAATGATTTATTAGGACATAGTTCAGGATTCGAAACATGATTACTAGACTGATTACGATGATATGACCATTTTTTTAAGCGTCAATTTAATACCGTGATATTACCCGCTATTAAAGTCCGTATTAATAAATAGCATTTGAGACTGATAGCTAGTTTGAGTTCGTATCAGAAATTTCAGTACAATATGGCCCGTCAAATCCATACTTAATATTGCTTTCTATCTTGAGACAGCTTTATAAATACGATTTCACATTCATTTTATTCTAAAAATATTTCTCTTACGAGTTCAAAACTGACAATCATGAGTTCTAATTTCACAATGCGACAGAAAATAACGAAATTCAAACAATTTTTTATTCCTATGCTTCTATAATGTAGCTGCCATCCTGACAGGAAATCACAACGAAAGACCGTCCTCATAAAGATCATCCGATCATAGCGACGTCCTCATTGTCATTCAGATCTTATCGGCATTTCTCTTGAGCCCGCAAATGCGATGTCTTGTCGCAAAGAGCAACGACTTCAGAGCAATCCGATATACAAATTGTATGTGAATCTAGCGGACACTGCCGCAATATTACAGACTTTCCCTCGGGAATGATGAGTAAAAAATTCTGTGGTCTTCCTCTTAAGGCAGCAACACACAGGCGTCACTTACTTCATGCAAGGTTCTCAACACGCTGTCAATGCTTTTTGCATTACCTAAAACACACATGCGTCACCTTACGCACTACTCGCGCGGAGCAATTAACTCCACATAGGCGCATCCCTCTGCCAGCACGCGCGCGTAAGCAAGTGACGCCTGTATGTTGCTGCACTTATATCATGCGGATTTATTGATCTGGCATCTTAAGATCACAATGTAAAGACCACTATAAAAGGCATCACTTATACTAGAGCCAACAATTCATCGGTACTTATGAAACAGGGAATCAATTTTCTCATTGTAATTCAAACTATAATGGTTTTGCAACAGCAGTGTATTATTGTAAAAAGCAACCAACAATTTCAAATCATTTCGATATCTCTGTACTGTACCAACCTGATGGTTTGTGCTGGTAAAAGTCTTCAAATAATGGATTGAGAAACATACAAATAATCACGCTTTTCTTTCTGATCGGGTAGACAGAGCGTAAACAACCTAATCAAAGGTCGTTCCACTAATGAGGATTATTAACAATTTGTAGGTACATTACTGTAGTGACAGATTGTCAGCCAATCGCTAAAATTATAATATTCTGAAGCACTCGGATCCCTTATCTGGTTTTTCTAATTCTACGTTTTTCACTCGCGGGAGCGCCATCATGGAATAAAAACATGCAACTATAATGATTTTTCCTTGTTCCAGTATCGACGGTGGATGTTGACGCAGTGCTGGGCCGCACGGCGTCACTGCCCTGTGACGTCACGCCCGACACCAACGAGGATCGCGTCTACATGGTGCTCTGGTTCCGTGCTGGGAAGGCCACTGGCGGGAAACCTATATACAGGTAAATTACACGTCATTAGTAAATATTCACTCGTAGGAAACCTATATTCAGGTAAATTTCACGCCATTAGTAAATATTCACTGGTGGGAAACCTATATACAGGTAAATTCCATGTCATTAGTAAATATTCACTCGTAGGAAACCTATATTCAGGTAAATTCCACGCCATTTGTAAATATTCACTGGTGGGAAACCTATATACAGGTAAATTCCACGTCATTAGTAAATATTCACTGGCGGAAAACCTATATACAGGTAAATTCGACGTCATTAGTAAATATTCACTAGCGGGAAACCTACAGGTAAATTCCACGTTTTTTATAAATTTTCACTGGCGTGAAACCTATATACAGGTAAATAATATGTATTATATTCATTTTATATCTATCATAATATACGTATATATCTTATATATTATTTTGTTATGTATTAGTTTTTTCTATTATTGTTTAGATATGTATTAGTATTACTATAATTTATCAGATTTTCTAATTTTACTTATTGTGTCTGTTCCCGTGTTTTTCCTTTCTTTCATCCCCACTAGGTTGGCTGGAAGAGATATCTTATAGAGATAAGCTCACCTGTTGTGTCCTAGTTCTAAGTTCAACTGTATGTGTTATTTTTAATACAATAAAGAATATATAATAATACTAATAATAAATTCAACGTCATTAGTAAATATTCACTGGCGGGAAACCTATATACAGGTAAATTCCACGTCATTAGTAAATATTTACTGGCGGGAAAACTATTTACAGGTAAATTCCACGTCATTAGTAAATATTCACTGGCGGGAAAACTATATACAGGTAAATTCCAGGTCATTAGTAAATATTCCCTTGCGGGAAACCTATATACAGGTAAATTCCACGTCATTAGTAAATATTTTTTGGCGAGAACACTATTTACAGGTAAATTCCACGTTATTAGTAAATATTATGATCAATTTTGCACAGCGGCTCAAACCAAGCAAATCTGAAACTCAAATCAACTCGGTCTACAAAAAAAAAGCTCGAACAGCTTCAATGGTTGTATATATGTTATAAACAAATAAATAAAAAAGAAGTATGTATAAATTTACATTTACTGTTCTATTAATTGTATACATTCGCTTCGCTATTAATGCTGTGTTTAGTTGTAAGTGGGCATCGGATTTATGAATGTTTTATTGCAATATTTATTGTGTTTAATCTTAGTATGTTATATAGAATACAGGTTTACTATTCCTTTCTATATCATTTGTGTATCTGTCATTCCTTTTCATATCAATCTGAATTATTTATTTATTTCCTTTCCTCCATAATGTATGTATTAGTATATCATATATGGTATATAGAAGTTTAATATCCATTATAATAATGTATGTATATCATATATGTATTTTATGTAGATTTGTGTATATTAATTAGTTTTTAGTAACATGCACTATCCCGCATTACCTACATTTGATTTCCTCTACCAAAGGTTCCCTGGTAGAAATTGCTACCATAGCAATAAGATTGCCTTCATTGTACTTTAATTTTTTTATTTAATTTGTTCTCAATTTCTGTTGTTTTTGTTTTACGTGCATCAAAGAATATATCTATCTGCTGCCTGTAACTGAACATATTTAAATAAAATAAATAAATAAAGACCAGCAAAACTTGTGCCATGGAAACAAGCTAATTGATTTAAAACTCGAAGAATTATATTTGTTTCACAAACAAAAAATACCCAGACATAACTCAAACATTCGAAAACAAACGTATGAAATGTTTGTTATGAGTTTATTATACCGAATACAGCAAATTAAAATTTGAGTAAATACAAATGTATTTGTTAATTTCTAAAGTAAATATAAGTACTGTCATACAATTTTATTTTGATAAAATATATATTCTAAAATTGATATGTAGATAATGAAAGGCTAGTTTTCTGTCACATAATTGAACCGTAACATTTACCATTTTTTTTATATGTAATCAAATCCCAGTCTCTGTTAAAATCGTCTGACGTAAAGGCCTATGATGGTGATGATGATGATGATGAATCAATTTACTCGTGATTCAAATTCACATAGATATATATACTCAAGCCTTTATCTCTAATGGGGTTGGCAAAGCGTCAACGACCCAAACTAAGGTCATTGCGCCACTGCAGACAAGTACTGAGGGTCATTTCAGATAGATCTATGTATTGCTGTAGTGACAGGTTGTCAGCTCGTCGCCTTTATTAAAATACACTGAAACCCTCAAATCCCTTAGCTGGTTTTTAAAGCATGCCCAGGAGGAAATGCAGCTTGGCCATTCTACGTTTTTCTATCGCTCCCAGTCCAGCATGGAAGATTTTTTCAAATTCACAATGCGTCAAATATAATCTGTTTACACCAGACATATAACTGAATTATTAAAAACACATATTTCAATGAAATCAAGCTAATTAAACCATAAGCGTATTCAAAGCATCTCTATACATATATTGCCATAATTTCCCTCACATCAAAAAGCCATACAAAGTTATGCGTAATAATAATATTTTACCATCAAAATTTACCTCATGAAGAGGCATAAAACCCATCCATTACTGGGTACGTACGGTAACCATATAAATATTATCATTCGGAATTTACATGCGTACGCAATCGGCGATAATGTCTTCGTAGCAGCGCCTACGTGAATGTGTTACGCAATGCGCTACGCCGTAGCCCGTAGCTGTGTTCGTAGACGATTCGTAGCCATATGAGGATGTGAACTTGATTTTGCTGGATTTTCTTGGGTTTTTGTTAAATGTATAGGTCTGATACTTTATAGTTTTAGTATTAGCCTTAGCTCGTAATTATGAAGTGATCTCAATAATAAAAAAAACACGAAAATCGCAAAGAATAAACTAAAATATGTTTACTTATGGTAGAATCTATTCTACTATGCATATCCTTTGTGGGTCAACTTAATAAGATCCTTAATTCTACTTAACGATATCAATTTAAGCCACAAAGTCAACAAAGACTAACTTAGGAAGGTCTAGCTAGTCACCGAAATATCCAATAGACAAATGTGATAGAGTTACTACATTGACTGTTTAACGTGACTAGCGCATGAATTATTGGTAAAGGAATTCATTACTTATTTCTGAGCTACAGTGGCAGAAATTCTGGACGCATTATTCCTTAATTAATTCTTAGCTAGCGCTGTCACGTTTTTAATAGGTTCAAAAGATTATTAAAAACACATTTGCTATCTTCATTAGATGAACCAGATAAGTGAATATAAATTGATCTTATTAATTCTAAGCTCTGATCTCACTATTAGTTTATATAGTTAGCCTAATAAGATAATTAATCATTTATTACTATTAAAAATGTAAGGTTATTGAGACTCATTGATCTCTCAGACAAAATTATCATACAATTTGAAGGTACTATGTATTGGTTTTTTAGATTTATGTGAATGTTTGTAATAAATAAACAATATATAAATAAATAAATAACTTAACCTAACGTAACCTGCGAAGTACGGAATCTTTTTTCTTTTCGGAAAATCAGATGATTCAGCCTGCAATCTCCTAACCAAACTGGGAAAAACCTCACAAAGTCATAAATTGACAAATATAAACTTTGTGAACCCCCGTAGGAATCGAACCCAGGACCTCCGGATCGTAAAGGATTACGTAGCCATGGAAATAGCTTTGACCACTAGACCACGGAGGTAGTACAATTTAAACATTTTTATGCCCAGTCTTCTCCTGTAGAGTAGTCTATGCGTCAGTGGAGCTACATAAATTTGTCAACAGATGACTAATGTTCCGACACAGCGTTATCTTCTATACCAGCCTCTAGGCGGACTTTAATCATTCTGATATGAGGGATGGGAGGTTTGGTCATTCTGGATATATTAGGTGACTACTTTTAGGGTTTGCCGGAGAAGTGAAATCCCATACAAACTTAGTATCGCTTTTATTCCTAAACAGTAAAACCAAACTTTACCAAACTTCGTACACATGACCAAATGCATAATATCTATGCTTTTAATTAGGTTTGAATTGAAAATATTGAACATAAACAAAATAAGACCGATAATACTATTTCGTGCGAAAACAGCCTAAAATTAAATTTGCTTCGTAATTTTGTACTTGGTTAATATTTTCAAACTAAACCTAAAAAGAAGCATTGATATGATGTATATGGTCATGTGTACAGAGTTTGGTAAAGTTTGGTTTTACTGTTTAGGAATAAAAGCAAAATTACGTTTGTATGAGCTTTAGTTAAAGGTTCCTGATTGGAGTATAGTGATTTTAAAAAAAAAAAATTAGACGAAATAAAAATTAAATAGGTCCGATTTTTGATATCTAAAACAAGCGTTATCTATTATTAAATACATGTTATCCAATTCGTATGACTTTCATATATTTGTATGACAAATAAAACGCTACAATTTTTAAGTCGTCGTAATTCTTTTCACAGGGTTTATAGGGCATCCTCAACGACTATATATTTTGTCATTTAAAAAATTTGATAAAAACATTTTAATAGACATTCGATATAAATCTGTTATCGTGCTTCCCTTACGACAAATTTAGGCAAATAAACTTTAAATTTCCTTGTAATAACTTTCCAAACTTGCGGGTAACAAATAAAGTTTGGTTGAGGTAAAATTTCGAAGAAAAGCCAGTTCTAAGAAATCTCTGATCGAAATACTAGCCAATATTTAATATTGGGTAGTATAATAATAATACACACAAGCGTTCAAATCCTAGATTACGTAGTCGTCACCGTGAGATACGGGATAAAGATAGGGAGATGATGATGATTATAGTAAACATACCCTGAAATTACGGAAATTCGACGAAAACCCCCTGAACCTTGACCTTTATTCCCTTATTGAAATAACCATCCAGTAAATATTATTTTATTAAGTAATTATATTTTTAGTCAAATGAAGCAGTATTCTTTTTATGATTCTTTTCATTTATCAAATCACTTTAAAAAAACTGGTTACAGTTATACTTATTTTTTAAAAACTACGTTGAAGTTGAATAAAAATCCTCATCTATGACGTATAAATATTTTGCTTTGAGGATATCTTTCGTGCAAACCTTTGTCGGAAGAAATATCGTCTACTAATCGTGAATACAAAAACAATCAGGACAAGCGGCTCACATGAATGAATCATGAAAGAAAAGGAGAAGGGAACGAAACAATATATTCGTTTTCGGATTAGGTTACACGCAGAAGCGAGTAAAGGCTGGTGCACACTGGAGCTTAGCCAGAAAACAAATAGAAAAAAGAAAAGATAGTAGTTGAAGCAAATTGCTGATGTTGCGAAAAAGGCTCTTAAGAAATTCATTTAATATTTTATACATGAAAATGGAAGAATCGTCGTATAAATGGAATATTTTATGAAGAAAACGGTTACGTAATCCTGAAACCAAAAAAATGCCGAGAATTTCATGCAATTCTCAAAATTACGGTTTATTTCGTTTCAGTTAAATATTTTATCTTTTTATCAAACGTTATTTCGTTTATTTATTTATGTATATTTTAATTAACTGTAAATCATACATACATATAATAACGCCTTTATCCTTAATGGGTTAGGTAGAGCGTAAACGAGATAAAAAGTAGTTCGTTCCGCCCCGTCTGACAAAATTAAGACGGTTATTTAAGATAGATTTGTAGGTATATTACTGTAGTGACAGCTTTTCATCGCCTAAATTAATTGCAATCCACTAAAACCGTCGAATCCCTTAGCTAGTTTTTACAGAATGCCGGGAACGAGATGCAGCTGCCACATTCCATGTTTTTTCTATCGGTCCCAGTCCAGCATTTTTATGAAACCATCGTTTATTTATTTATTAATTTGTACCAGCTGCATTTCCTCCCAGGCATGCTTTTAAAACCAGCTAAGGGATCCGAGGGTTTCTGTATATTGCAATTTAGGTGATAGGCTGACAACATGTCACTAAAGCAATATACCTTAAATCTATCTTAAATAATCTTCAAAACTGTCAGATGTGGTGGAATGTCCTTTGTTTAGGTCGTTTACACTCTGCTTTCCCCATTAGGGATAAAGGCGTGACTATATGTATGTATTATGCTTTAGTGTGATACCACCCTAACATGCTCAGTTGTAATGGGGTATATAATAATCATGAAATATGACGTTGGGGTAGGGCTACAAATGTAAGTGACGTGGCAATAAAAACACTTTCATGGCAACATGAGTGAATTAAAAACAAAACAGTGAGGGCTGGGCCGGCCTTTTGTGTGAATTTTAAAGTAGATTGACCGATATACAGCAGGGAATATAAAATTATTTTCTACGGATTTGTGTTAGTAGTACGGATTAGTGCCCCTGCTTCGCGCGGAAATCATCAGTATTTCTCTACTATATTATGCATGTATTATATAACCCTCAATTTTTGTCAGACGCGGCGAAAGCGCCTTTTACGAGGCGTTTAACGCTCTGCCTACCCCGTAAGGGATAAAGCCGTGATTTTTGTATGTATGTATGTATGTATTATACATATAAACCTTCGTCTTGAATCACTCTATCCATTTAAGGAATTAAAATCCGTTGCGTAGTTTTAAAGATCTAAGCATACATAGGAATATAGGGACAGAGAAAGCGACTTTGTTTTATACTATGTAGTGATTGCCCGCGAGTTAGTTTTTGTATCAGGAAAAAAAAAATCTTGAATCTTAATATTTAAATCGGGATTTATTGTATTAGGTATTTACTTTTTTATTTACAAATAAAAATAAAAATCTTTACTCACTCAAATTTTAGGAAATTATACTATAGAATAAAATCACCTCGGCTCTGCGAGTTTGAAAATATATTTTACAAACTTTATTTGTGTTGTACTGTTGAAACCAGGACCTTCTAGCTCAACAGGCAGGGTCACTATCTACTGTACCATACAGCCACCGCAACAAAGATCTGAGTGATTTACCGCATCCCTCTCTCGTGTATCGACTATCCAGCTACGGACGTCCGTATGACGTCACTAACTCTCACCGCATCCGACGTACGGACTTATTGAATTGTGTCTTGATATCCGATACAGCGCAGGCTAGTTTAGCTCCAATATCTAGGTCAAAACAGAAAAAAAAAAATTAACCCACCATTACACTATTATCATCTCCTTAGCCTTATTCAGTATCTCACGGAGTCAGCTACCTAATCTATATAAATAATCTAGCGGAATGAACGAGGCATTCATTATGTTAAGTAAATAAAAACTACTGCAAATCAAGCGATTAAAATAAAACGAAGGGGTAATACTTCACTTAACGGATTTTCTTAAAATGTCATTTTTCTATGAATAATAGAGTGTTTTACATACATACATATAATCACGCCTTTATCCCAAATGGAGTAGGCAGAGCGTAAAACCAATAAAATAAAAACAAAAGAATTACATAACGATTGATGTCTATTTTTAGAATAAAAACAACGTTGAAAACGATGCCACGTAAAAGAAAGGAACGTTCCTGCCCAATTAAAGGAAATAGATTATTTTCCATTTCTTTTTATTTTCCTGTATATTAAGCTGACATTAACGTACAATAGCTGCTCCTCAAATAACTCATATCAGAGCTCCACATTCCTGTAAAAGAAAAAACTTTCCTCCCCTCGCCATTGTTAAATAGACAATCGAATTCCACCCTTATTGTACTTATACTAAAGCTCGTAATACAACAATGAAGATAAAAACTATAATCGTAAAAATAACGTATGGACAATAGTCCATCTTTTTATGTGAATAGCGGCTAATACGGAGTAAGTATTCCGTGAAAGTGAGGGACGTTCGTAAAAGTAGGTATTTTATTGTGTTTATAGGAACTGATGAATTGACATTGAATAAAGATTCCTGTTTGATGAAATTCTAATGTTGCATGGTTATTCAAGGTTATTCGAGGTACAAAATTATGTATCACTTGTTTTCTTATCGCTTCGCACCAGTACCTAATATTTAGACAAACTAAAGCTGCAAAGGCAAACCTTGATTTGAAATTCAAACTGAACTTTGAAAGCCTGTAAAATGTTGCATATTGCTACGTTAATTTTATCCAATCATCGAATGAGAGCAATTTATAATTAATTATTTTACAAACATTCCAGCAACTCGAATATCAAATAGGTAAAATATCGGGCACATTTTTTACCTGAGTACTAAATATCCTATTTCCACGAGAAAAACATCGTATAGACCTGAATAAAATCCCGAAACGTAATGCTTATTATGAATGTTACAAATGCTATTTACACAAATAAACTCTCAAATAAACAGAGTGGTAATTAAAACATCAATTCCGGAATCGCTATGGTAGCATAATGACACGTTCTACAAACAGATGGCAGCTTGTATAAACAGAACTATAGCGGTCTAAATCCCAGGCTATTGCAAAGCACGTAGGAATTTAGATGGATTTTATTTGATGCCAGGTGGCAACCATTTTTAATCCATGTTTTTACATCTATGTAGGAAGGAATGGATACGATAAAATACATAGAATGTACTTACTTACTTTGCTGGCTCAGCAACCCGAAGTGGATCTTGGCTTCCGACATTAAAGTGCGCTATTCTTCTCTATTTTGTGCCAAATCTAAACAGTCAGGCACACGCAGCTCTTTCAGGTCTTTGGCGACTTCATCCTTTCAGCGATATCTTAGACGCCCTGCCTATGGTTGACCAAGATAGGCTTTCTTGGCGGCCCAATCCTCTCCCATCCCTTTTACATGTCTTGCCAGCGAAGTCGGAAAGTTTTTATTTCTCCGATGATCCTGAGCTGAACAGGCACTAGATTTTCTTTTTCTCGGTTGTACCTTCGCCTACATTCCCCATCCTCCCCTTTTGTTGGTCCCAGAATCTTCCGCAATATCTAACGTTCCGCCACTAAGAGTTTATTTTCCTCCTTCAAAATCGGTCTGACGACTGTTTTGTAGATCCAGATTTTAGTGGTTCTGCTTAGCAGCTTGGACACTAACACCTTGTGAAGGGCTGCGTCATATCTTAGGGCGTTAATAACAATGCGGACGTTGATTTCGTACTCCCTTTGATTGGTGTCAGTGATCGTGATATTTAAACTTGTCAACACCCCTGTAGGTCGTGACGTTCACATGAAGGTCTTTTCATGTGAAGATGTTCCGTCTTCTCACGAATGCTTCTGAGACCCACACGTTTCCCCTCTCTTTCTCCAGTATTTCCGTCATATTAGCTACCTCCTGCTCGCATTGTTCCAGGATTGCAAGGTTATTGGCATACCCTACAATTTTTTCTTTTCGTTCAACTCTACTCACCAATTTAACAATAGAACTTTTAGGATATGTGTTCGAGAGCCAAATCGAACAGAACAGGTGAAAGTAAGTAGTCCCTTGCTTGAGTCCGGTCTCCACTTCAAACTCGTCCGTCGGTCCCCCTCCAACTCTAACCCGCATTTTACTAGGTCCCGTAGCTATCTTGATCATTTCAACAAGTTTTGTCGGTACTTAGAAAGATGTTATTATCTGGTAGAGGGTCTCTCGGTCGATACTATCATGTGTCTTGGTGAAGTCCACAAACAGACAATGGACACTTTGAGCATACTGCCACCGTTTTTCCATAATTTGTTTAAGGAGAAACATTCAGTCTACTGTACTGCGGTTTCTGCGGAAGCCACATTGATAGTCGCCGAGTATTTGCTCAGCATATGGCTCTAAGCGGGCGAGGATAACGTACGAGAAGACGTTATATGCCGTCGGTAGCAATGCTTTCTCTCTGTAGTTTCCGCATTTCTTCCTGCATCCCTTTTTGTGTATGGGGCAAATAATACCGACATTCCACTCCATCGGTTGTTGCTCTTTTTCCCAGACTTTTCGTATTATTTCATGCAATCGAGATTGCATTACACCCCACCCTAATTTCACAGTATATTATCTATATTATCTATACTAGAGGACTTAATGTTCTTGAGCCTCATTATAGCTTTGTGAACCTCTTCGAAGTCCGGTGGTTCCTCATGATGATCGTGGTCCTGATGAATATCTGCATGTATTGATGTTTGGTTGGTGATCGGTGGGCAGTTAAGGAGTTGCTAAAACTACTGGTGCCACATAGTTTTCTGATTTTCAGGATCCGAGACAAGGTTTCCTTCATCATCTTCGAGGAGTTGTGTGATAGGTTGGTATGCCTTTTTAGCACTTTTTACCTATTGGTAGAACTTTATTGATTCATTAGATCTTATTAAGATGTCCATGTGCTGTAATATTCCTATCAGATGATCCCTCCTGGCTATTTTCACTAGTCTCCTGAGGTCTCTCCTTGCTTCTTGGTGTTTTTCGTCCCATCTGCTGTCTTTTTCTGCCAGCACCTTGTACTCTCTCTTTCGCTCGATTGTCGTTTCGCAATCTTTGTTCCACCATTTCCTTCTTTTCTGTTGCTTCTTCTTGCCTAGCACTCGTATTTCTACGTCTTTGACTATTTGTTTTGTTTGTTCCCAGTCTGTGTGTATGTCCACTGTTTTATCCAGCTCCGTAAATCTATTGTTTAGCTCCAGGTTAGATGCAAAACATGTAGGTTTATCTTTAAGACTATCTATATTGATTATGAGTTCTCTTATGGTTTGTTTGTAATTTGTGATTTGGATTTTAGCCTTCACTTTAACGCCTACTAGATAAGGGTAAAAATTAATTGGATCATTTCTTCCATGCTGGACTGGGAGAGATAGAAAAACATAGAATGTTCCAGCTGCCCTTCCTCCCGGGCATGCTGTAGAAGTCAGCAAAAGGGACTTGAGGGTTACAGTTTATTGTAATTTAGGCGATGGGCTGACAACCTGTCACTATAGCAATACACATTACAATCTAAAATTGCCCTAATGTTTTTGTCAGACGTGGCGAAAGCGCCTTTTACGAGGAGTTTCACGCTCTGCCTACCCCGTAAGGGATAAAGGCGTGATTTTATGTATGTATGTATGTAGATAATGGTCACTGTCGCAGTCAGCTCCACGATACGACCGTACATCCTGAACCATGCTCTTGTGTCTCTCATCTATCAGCACATGATCAATTTGGTTCACCGTTCTTCCGTCATGTGACTTCCAAGTTCCTTGGTGGAAGGTTTTGTGCAGGAACATTGTGCTTTTGATGACCATCGATTTTGAAGAAGCAAAGGATATTAATCTCAGGCCGTTGTCATTTGATTTTGGATGTTTGCTGTGGAGACCTATAATTGTGGGGAGGTATGCCTGTTCGACTTTAGCATTGATATCCCCTAAAAGTATTTTGGTATCGTAGTCTGGGATTTGAACAAAAGCAGTTTCGAGGTCTTCATAAAAGCTATCTTTATCTTCGGCTAATTTTGTCTTGAATATTATTAAATTTACTTTTAATCCTTAGTAGATATATTCTTTCCGATACTGGTACAAATTTGAGAACGCTGCCCACTGCTTTCTTGCTCATCAGGAAACCAGTGCTATATTCGTGTTTTCCGCAGTCGGGTCCACTGTACAGAAACAATGACCCATTTTCTACAACACACTCTCCTTGTCCCGGCCATCTGACTTCCTGTAGAGCTGCGATGTGGATATTGTATCGCTGCAGTTACTTATTTGTTTTGTACAGCGCTCCTGGCCTATACAAACTTAATACATTCCATGTTGCAAATTGGAGGTCCAAATTTCCATGCCATAAGTCGTCGTTGGGATCTTTGTCGGTTTCTTAACAACACTTTTTTTTTCGTGGGAGGGCTGTTAACCCACCGCCCAACCCCCGAAATGTCCCCCAGACCATACCCATCTTTGGTCAGCGAGTCCATCGGACTTAGCCCGTCAGCGTAGTTAGGCTGTACTACCGACCGTTCCCCTATCCGCTAGCCAGAGGACGCTCCTCTACGCCGTCTGAGGGCCAGCGCGAAGAACGTACAACAACATAGAACGTAAAAATAAAAATTCTAAAATTATTTAGTCACTGGTGAATATTTAGATGTTGAGTTGAAGACCTTTATATTAGTAGGTAAGGTAGAAACTATCAAGTCTAACAAAAAAAAATGTAAAAATAAAATGCCTCTAAATAATAAACTGTTTGAAGTTTATGAAACCACAAATTTTGGCGTGGTTTCATGTAGATAAATTTCATTTTAGTTATTCCATATTTAAAATATCAATAATTCTTCTACATCATATGCGTGACTTTCCTAAGATCAGATAAAACTGGGCTCAGATTTATAGATGCATATAAATTACACTTCCTTTATAAATCCATCGCCTGTACTCTTTCGTTAATTATTTCGTAGTAGACTTTCCGTAAACTGGCAATTATTTCTAAAAACTGAATTGGAATATGCTAAAAAGCAGACCGTATCGCGACCCTTTGATTTATGGCGTAACTACTAGGCTAATAAAATATCGTAGTTCTATGACCGCAAGGTTTGTTTATGGTCTTTTTGCTTGAATTTTATGCTGTTAAGGCCCGAGGCTACATTTAAAGCCCTTTGGTTTCATTCTAAAACAAGCAGATGCCAACAATAGTTACCATGTGGTTATTTCTAATTTAGTAAACAATAACAGACTCATTAGTCTATCTCATTAGATAGAGTTTTTTTTTTTGATTGACTGTATTAACAAAAATTACAATTTAAATAATGTCACTTAGTGTCATACATACATACATAAAATCATGCCTTTATCCCTTACGGGGTAGGCAGAGCGTAAAACGCCTCGTAACAGGCGCTTCCGCCACGTCTGACAAAAATTTAGGGCAAATTTTAGATTATAATGATTTGTATTGCTGTAGTGACAGGTTGTCAGCCCATCGCCTAAATTACAATACACAGTAACCCTCGAATCCCTTTTGCTGACTTCTACGGCATGCCCGGGAGGAAGGGCAGCTGGAACATTCTATGTTTTTCTATCTCTCCCAGTCCAGCATGGAAGAATAGATAAGTATAGAAGTAATAAGTGTCATAATTTTATTATAGACAACAATTACGAAGGGTAGTTGTACTTGGTACTTTCAAGTTTTACAAATAGAAAATCACTGTGTTGTCGCTGAAATTAGCGATGGTTTTGAATATCAATATAAGGAAAATAATCATTATAAGTATTTTATAAAGAGTATTATTTACATTAGACAATAAGGAAATTCATCTGGCTTTGTCCTCCAGAAGGAGAGATTTAAGGTCAACTTTGAAAGACCAAATAAGAAAGATCAAAGTACATGACTATTACTAAGTTTCTTCTTTTACACAGAATATATTTCCAAAGAAAAACTTGGTTACTTTAATGAAGCCTTAATTCAAAAGTTACCACTATGTTTAATGAAATTGTAATGAAAATTATTAATTTTATTAAAACTTTATTAAATTCGCTAACGACCTGTTGGTTTTTCAGCGCAGAGTAACCGCAACAAAGGCGTGCTCTAAATTGATTTTACGTCGCTCGTTGCATCAAAATCTTTTACAACAAAATATTTGCAGAAAAGTACTTAACTATATTACAAACATGTAGAAAGCAAAATTATTATGAGTTTTTTTTAAATATTTCACGTAACGAAAGTCAAACATCTACTGAAAACGTTTATTATCCCTTTTACTTATATCCGAGAAGTTGAATATCCGAGTACATACCTGTTTTTTTTTAAATGCTGCTAGTTTTTCGGGTTAAGGAAAAAACCTCCTAAGCGATAAAATATAATATCACATAGTGATATAATAATCTGTTATAATATGGCGGAAATATTATATGAGATAGATGACATAACTACATTTTTATGAGCCATATTCTACGCCATCTTGTATGATTAGTATGGGAGAATAAAGATGGCGATATTTTCCTTATTTGTTACGAGAGGGATTTTCCTATACACATATTTTAGATCAGATAACTCAGTGGCATTTTATGTTGAAAAAAAAGGACAATAAAATCTAAAGCGATGTTTTGGTTATAACAGCACAAATTTAATGTGCTTTTATTACTAGTCAAGTTGTAACTTTTCTGCTTACTCCGTAGATAATTAAAGGCATGATTTTATGTAAGTACAAATTCCATGCTGGTCTGGGAGAGAGGGAAAAACATAGAATGTGTCAGCTGCATTTCCTTACTGTAAAATCCAGCTAAGAGATCCGAGGTTTTCAGAACCTATATTGTAATTTAGGCGATGGGCTGACAACCTGCCACTACATCAATATACCTACTAATCTATCACAAATAACCCTCAAAAGTTTGTCATGCTGACGTGGTGGAATGATCTGTATTTAGATCGTTTACGCTCTGCCTACCCCATTCGGGATAAAGGCGTGATTATATGTATGTATGTATGTACAAATTCCTTAAGGTTTGTATCTTGCAAGTTTTACAAAGCCGTTGCTGTTTTGGTTACCCTATAGAGAATACGAGGGTGAATATATATGTAAGTACAAGTTCCTTATAGCTTCGTATCCCCGTATAAAGCCGTCGGCAGCCCTTAATAACAGGGTGCTGATACACGGTGATTAATTACACGTACACAAAGTTGCCAACCTACCTTGTTCCTAGTAAGTTATGGCTTATTTTTATTAACTGAAGCGCTTTAAATTCACTTACGATATAAATATTTTTGCAATAATGTTTCCCTCAGACTTAAGTCATTACTGTGGTGAGCAGAATAAGACGTTTTAGGCTCCAGAAAAGTCAATTCAGTACGAATCGGCTTGTTAAATCCATACTTAATATTGCTCTCAATATTAAGATCGCTCTATAAACACAAGCCTTAATTTCCTATTTTCGACTAAATCCATACAATAAAATATTAGCAGAAGAAAGTGAAACCTATAATTATTTTTCCAAACAGCAGGCAAAAGTGAAATAGGTATTTGAAAAGATTTGGAAAGTATAAATAATAATATTAGAATAAAATCATAATGTAGGTGTTCATAAACCTCGTTATAAATTCTGAAATTACTGTCTTGTTTGAAGAGCCTCCAAATTAAAGCTCATTTATGTACCTTCTGTAAACATCATTAGGGGACAAATTGGCGCTCGTCAAAAAGTCACATAATCATGAAAGAATAACAACGCTGTAAACGTTGTAGGTAAATAACACTGTTGTTGGTAAATAACGTGCCTATCCGTTATATAGGTCTAGCTGTGGTAGACCACAGCTGTGATCCACGATGTGATCTGAGCCATAGACTCCCAATCCGAAGGTCGTGGGTTTGATCCCCACGGAACTACTCAAGATTATACCCAGTTTGGTTAGGACAATGCAGGCTGAATCTGTGAAAGAATCAGATTCTGTGCTTTCGAGGGCTCGTTAATATAGTAATGTGTGGTCCTGGTCTATCTATGATTTTATGCGGTGGGTTGACAACCTGTCAGTACAGCAATATATCTACAAATTTATCTTAAATAACCCTCAAAACGTTGTCAGACGTGGCGGAACTACCTTTGTTTAGGTCGATTATGCTCTACCTACCCCATGAATAAGTATGTATTTATATCAGGGAGCTATTAGCTATGCTAATACTAGAAAGGTTTAAAAAGTCTGACACAAGTGTTCATCGGGCGAAAACGAAAGTTGACTTGTATTTTTCTTTGTTCTAGCTTTGACGTCCGCGGCCGCTCATTCAACAAAGCCCTGCAATGGTCGGACCCCAACGCGTTCGGACCACGAGCCTACTTCGCGACTATTGCCCGCCCAGCTTCCCTCACCCTGGATACTGTTCAACTGGATGATGAGGGCATCTACCGCTGTCGGGTCGACTTCAAGAACTCCCCCACTAGGAACTTCCAGATACGCCTTCATGTTATTGGTGAGTTTCATTTCATACTAATACTGCCTGCTAGAGCATGTTTCGCGACTTTGACCCGCCCAGCTTCCCTCACCCTGAATACTGTTCAACTGGATGATGAGGGCATCTACCGATGTCGGGTCGACTTCAAGAACTCCCACACTAGGAACTTCCAGATACGCCTTCATGTTATTGGTGAGTTTCATTTTATAATCTGTACTGTAGCCACGAACCTACTTCGCGATGTTGGCCCGCCTAGCTTCTCTCACCCTGGATACTGTTCAACTGGATGATGAGGGCATCTACCGCTGTCGGGTCGACTTCAAGAACTCCCTCACTAGGAACTTCCAGATATGCCTTCATGTCATAGGTGAGTTTCATTTAATAATCTATACTATGGCTACGAACCTATTTCGCGACGGTTGCCCGCCCAGCCTCGCTCACCCTGGATACCGTACAATTGGATCATTAGGGGATCTACCGCTGTCGGGTCGACTTCAAGAACTCCACCACTAGGAACTTCCAGATTCGCCTTCATGTTATTGGTGAGTTTCATTTTATAACTTTATGTGTAAAATCTAAGAATCATCACCTCATATCAGATGTGCCAATATTTATTTTGCCTTTATATTTTCTTACATACATGCATACATAATATCGCACCTGTATCCTTTAAGGTGCCTTTTGCTCAAAAGTAAAAAAAAACACAAATATCATTACGTTATTTCTTTTTTATATATTCTACATGAAATTTCCTTTAAATCCGGTCAGTAATTTTTAATCTAGAGAAATGCAAAGACAGCTCTAAACGCTATATCTGAAAAAATAAAATTGTTTGACCAGTTAGTAGTAATATGGTAGTGTGATATATATTTGTAATTTACTGAAAAAGCTCTTTCATTAGATACACATGGTATGGTTTTCACATTTAAATTTATTTGGCAGATATTTTGGATTTTAGGCACAAGCTGTAAAATATCAAAGTGATAAGAGATTTTTATAATTCAGCGGTGTCAAAAACCCCGTAAAAAGTCTCTTAGCAGAATATTTAAATTTAGTTGCCTCTCCTAACATGATCTACGGTGATATTCAAGTTCTTTTTTCAGGCTATTAATGGAAATTTTATTTAGAATGTTTTTCAAGAAGTAATACAAGGGAGCTTTGTGCCTCCCCAGCCCTTAAATCTCGGTTGTCCCTTGTCACTGGCTAGTAATGTTGATTCTCGATACCTCAAAGATCAACTGTAGCAGTTTTCAAAACTACTGGTATTTTTTACTGTTGTTTTGCTTAATTTTCTTACGTTAAAATATTTTTCCATCATTTGGTACGTTCACTACGCCATATCAATAAACAAACAAGTTTTTGTACAAATAGGTTGCAGTCTTGAATTATAAACTACCAGATATTTGATATCATAAAAGTAAGATTGAAAAAATCCAAGTATTTTCATATTATAAAACGAGGTTGAATAATCAACTTGCAAATAAAACAACGTAAACAATGAAAAAACATTTCTATAGTGCCGACAACCACGATAGACCTTGGCTTAGATACATAACTAAGCAACATTTGCATCAAATCAACCTAACTGAGAATATTAAGTAAAATATTTACTTAAAAATATGTTTAAATCTAGCTGCCTCCGTGGTATAATGGCCTGAGACATAGGCTCTCGTTCCGGAGTTCCTGGATTCGAGTCCCAGCAGGAAACACAAAGTTGATATTTGTCAATTTGTCACTTAGTGAAATTTTACTAAATTTGGTTAGGACAATGCAGGCTGAATCATCTGATTGTCTAAAAGAAAAAGGATGCCGTACTTCAGATGGCACGATAAGCTGTGTCAAGGTCGCTGTTTTTGATAGAGGATGTCACACGAACCGAGTCAGAGGCCTGTTAGCTTTTCTATTAGCCGGTTTAAAAACTCTGTCACCAGGGTTCATCGGGTTGATCGACACGAAACTAACACGACAAGAAGTAGACTCGTAGGTACCTTTAATGGTTCAGTCAGCTTTACTTCGTTACTACCACTATTTTTATTGAAGGCAAGTATTTTGCGCACATATTTGTAGATCTTCTATGCTGGACTGGGAGCGAGAGAAAAATATAGAATGTGCAAAAACCAGCATACTACATACTGCAAAAACCAGCTAAGGGATCCGAGGGTTTCAGTATAGGTATTATAATTTAGGCGGTGGGCTGACAACTTATTACTACAGCAATATACCTACAAATCTATCTAAATGACCCTCAAAACTTTGTCAGACGTGGCGGAACGATCTTTTTTTTAGTTCGTTTACGCTCTGCCCACCCCTTTAGAGATAAAGACGTGATTATATGTATGTATGTATTTGTAGGTCCTTCACTCTAATATTAGAATTAGAGACTTTGATGTTCAAAGGAAAGCCATATTAACGTCGGTTCCACAAAGTGAAAGGAATTCGTAAGTAATGACAGTTTCAAATCTGCGTACAAAATAAGATAATATTGTCTGACCAAGCAACTATTTTATTTATTCCTTACGATCCATGGGCGATCCGGAGGTCGTGGGTTTGATTCCCAGAACACAAAGTTGATAGATATTAATTTATGACTTTAAGAGGTTTTCCTCAGTTTGGATAGAACATTGCAGGCTGAATCACCTGATTGTCCGAAAAGTAAAAGGATTCCGTGCTTCGAAGGGCACGGTAAGCTGTCGATCCCAGTCACTGTCTTTGATAGTGGTCGTTACTCAAACCATGTAAGAGGCCTGATAGTTCTTAGCGACGTTGTCCGACTTGATAATCCCCTCGCTAAGAAGATTTATTCCTTAACTAAATGTTTAAAAACATGGTTTGAGAATATTATGTTGTATTTAGCGAAAAAACAGTCATCACAAAATAACTTAACATAATAAAGACACCCTTAGTAGCGAAAATTTCACACGTCTCTGTTATTAAAGCGTTCCTCCACTCGCATTCTCTAAATGCTTTTAAATCCATCTCATTATTTCCAACTACAATCGCCCCTAACGAGTAAAAACGGTTTCGCAAATAACTTCCCCGTAGAACGCCGACCCTCCAAACTAGAATGGGAATGCTGCAGCTGTTCGCATTCCCACACAGAAAAAGTTTGCCGCTGAATGTCTGCCCTATGCTGGAAATTTATAAGAGAGCCTTATCTAAAAAGCCAGCCTTTCAGCTGCTTGCGAGCGGGCGATGCAAAACAAAGCACACAGCTGCTTTGAATTTCGGTAAGGAAAATGAGAGGTTACACACGACCGTAGACCCCGTCAAAGAAGCTTCGAAGCCTTAGTGCTGTTATTACTATAATGTACTGCGATATCACGTTTGGAGTGGCGGCCGCTTTCAGCTACTCGGCAGATATGAGCGGCAATTCGGGAGCGCCAGAGAGCCGAATAAACATATCAAGACGAACTCTACAAGCTGTTACGTAACCGATATAATATCGTAGTACTACAGTGTACACTGAAATAACAAAATAAGACTATGCATCAATATCAGTGTATGCGCTAACGATAATGGCTGAAGACAAGCTATACCATTAACCGCTATTAAATATAAATCGTATAAATCACAATTTGTCATTAGGCGTCTCGTAATTTATTCATACGCACTTTGGTCATTAGTCATTCAACGTGGTGCGGAGCAGTAATGAATAAACTTCCTCCTAGAGGCTCGCGTATGTATGTGCTCGCATGCATGCCTTGTAAATGACTGGGAGGGAAGGCAGCCCATTCAGATAGTCTACAGACCTAGAATCGTGTAAAGAGTGATTTTATTAACTCAGCGGGTACCGCGCTCCGCTCCCGCCCGCCGGCTAGCGCCAAGCCGCGCCCCACGATTTATTACGCCTCCCTTATCTACATATGTTTATCGCGGAATTTTAAATTGTAAACGAGCTCCGCTTGAAATACCAGTCAGTTCATGCGCTACATTTACCATACAGCCGAATGTGAGTTGTAAATAGCTCATAATTCAGCAATAATTCATCGAGAATCCTGCTCTATTTTTGGACGGTGAACACGGTGAATGACCCCTCTTAATGCGAACTCGTTTTTCTCCTTCACTAATTCGGCACCAACCTGTTCATTTGTATGTGAATTCACTTTATTATTTGGCGTTTAGTGGGGTGTGCAATTTGTTTGGTCGGTAGCGTAATGTATCTAGGTTGTAGAATGTAGGTGGGTCGGTACTACGGCCCGGCTTACTTCCGTAAATAGTTCTTTCCCGGGGTTTTGAGTTAAGTGAAGCAATATGTAACAGTTAAGTGGGGGTTGCATCGTATCGTAAGTCATCGCCTCGCCGCCGCTGCGGTGCACAACAAACCTATACATCACACTGTTCAAACAGGCACGGTTGCCGTATAAGTGCTAAGACAACTTGTGTACCTACGAGGTCTGCATAATTCAAGTGACTGTAAACTTACAGCGTAAGTTTGATCGATACCCCCATGAAGTTTCTCTATCGATTTTCTTGTACGCGGATTGCAACTTTGAATAAATTAGACGGTATTGTCTGCAGTAGATACTTACTCGCCAAAGAAAGATAATTCTGGCTAAAAGACGCTTACATTTTTCACTATTTTTCGGGATGACCTACAATTTGTTAGGAGCAAGAGCCTTCTTAAACCTTGACCTGGCTCTCGTCTTGAGCGGTATAAATCTCAAGTCTTGAGACGTCACTTAGTGTTGAAACGAATAATGAACACTTGAGCGTCTTCTCATCTTCAAATATTCATTAAGAATGTTAATGAGCACCATTTGGAAGGTATCACGAATAAGTTTACGAACAAGTACGTATCCGTTGTCTGGCATTTTCAAAAGTTCCAGAGAACCCAAACTCGCCAAGTTTCATCCTCTAGAAATGTGATTATGTAAGTAAGTAACTTTAAGTGAATTGCTTAAAGTGAACTTGTGAAACTTAATTGTTCTAATATAACTAAACGGCTTAGCCGAAACTTTGCTTTCATACAATCTCGCTAGGAATTTGGTAGGGAGTGTAAACACATCAAGTCTCCACGTCAATGTCGACAGGGGTTGAATTTGAGGGTTGAATGTTGTCAGAAAGTCGCTTAAAGATATTACCTTGTAGTATTGAGAACAGAACTTGTCAATTAATAGTAATGGAACCCTTGCCGACTTGGAATTCGCGACAACTTGTGAGAGGCGGTGGGAATAAAAAGCACCCGCTACGAAGTCTCGGCGTTTTCCGCGAACGCTCTCCTGAATTAATAAGTACAACACGAAATTTGAATTTAATGAAACAACTTAGCAGCGAGCAGCTGAGCGTATATCGATCGACGCTTATAAGAAATGAACCGCCGAAGAGGTGCTCGAAGCGCCTTTCATACAGGATTAAAATACTGATTTAAAATGCGAATGAGCTGCCTGGCTGATATACGCGCGTCGAATGAGAATTTTCTTGCTTATACTTAATGGAAAAATGATTTCAAATATACTTTACGTTCTAAAGAAGTATATGGAATATTAATTTAAGGTGGCGATGGTTAAAATATACAAAACAACCCATAAGTATTTCTAGCTTTGTTTTAAACTTACATAGCTTATGAATAAAACATATCCATGCATCACCTTATATTACTTTTACTCTGTAAAAATCTTTTTTCGCCCTTATATCACCACGTACCAAACGGTATACCTTACAAAATTAATAAACTACGAGCGTTTTGATAATATCGTCGTAGCGACGGCAAACATCCGGTTTACGCGTTCCTAAATTGAAGCCGGCGCGCGGCACAAAGGCACCGATTTCTCTACAGCCCGCAGCCGGCGCACAAAGCCATAAGACGCGAAACACCAACTATCGGATGTCATAAACTCCCCTGCTCCGACAAATTTCCCAGCCACATAAGAAGTGGGTGTCGAAAACTCGTAAAACGTCGTGCATAAACGACAAGTTGCAATAAACTAGAGCAATTTGTGTACAAAAGTGGGAACTGGGAACCGTCCGCCGCTGGCCCGCACCACTACAATTTTACAACCCCTACCGTATAACGGTTAATGCATAATTCAAAAGCTATAATTCCAGCCGTAGTCTCAGCTTTGCGATTTATCGTTACATCAAATGCGTGTTATATAGTACTGCGGAGACCGCGCGAACGATCCTGGTTTTGCTATTACAGCTATTATAATGTGCCGGAGGTACTAAACTATAACGTTACTCAGCGATGAATTTAGCTACAGAATATTATAGGCAACAATAATATATTATTAACTAGATTGAATCGCATTCAATACTAACACTACAGTATTTAAATTTCAGTTTGTAGCTCTACTCTTAAACATTCAGCTTTTTTTAGGAAAATGTTTGTTGAAAACTCAAACGAAAACACTTTTTGATTACAAAATTAGAACGTCAATCACTGTCTCTCAAATTTCTTTGTTACATTTTTGTAAATATTTATAAAACTTTTAAAAATATAAAATCAAGCAATTAAATGATTTTTTTGGACTTGCCGATCGATGTTGGGATATTGATATTTGAATATTTGGACACGACATCTAAAATCAATGTTTATAACAGCAGTTTTGCCTTGAGGAACTATTTTGCACCATGCCACCTGAGGAAAGTAGTTTTGTCACGAAATACCTTGGCTACGGCAAAGATTTTGAAGCATGACATATTCCAAGATCTGGGTCAACATATTCAGGACCTCAACTTCAGTGGAGTTTCTGATTTGACTGCAGAAACTTTAAAGCCATACATTAATCAATTCATTCAGCTCAAAACTTTAGATGTCACGTTCACCGATATTTATCTTTCGGATCTCGAAGAAATATGCCCGGATAGCCTGAAAAACCTGAGTATCAACTTCTTCAAGAGCCCAAGAAAATGCAAACAAGACGGAACATGGGATAAATGTAAAAATGTATTCAGAAAAAACGAACTCGAACGTATACACTTCATATTATTTGAATTTCTCGACTCCGATACTCCATTATTATTCTTAAAAGGTCTGCCTCATACTAATGACTTGAAAATAACCATCGCAGATAATTACAAAGATTTTTGGGAGTTAGAAGACGTGCCTCTGATTCTTGATCACGACATACAAATTGACTTTTCTAAACTGTCGTATATATTCCGCGACTGCCGCGTTACACACAAGACGTCAAAGTGTTTAAGAGGAGTTTCAAACTTGGATTTCAAGAAGCTAGAATACATTTTCATCATGTATTTAGAGATGATCGTCATTTATATTTCACCAGCTTTCAAAACGATGTTCCATGCTAATTGCAGTGATTTGCGCATTGAAATTTGCAAAGACTTACCGTTGGATTTCATTATAGACGGGAATATAATTTTCAAAGCGTGGAATAAGGCGTATACTATATTTGACGATAACTTTTTTGAGAGTGTGAGAAAAGAATTGAAAGATTACTTTCCAACATATGTATGCATGCACAGTAAAATAAGAATGTCTATAACTACTGCTCCTAGCGATTGGATTTGTATAGATGCTTCTGAAGGCTTTGAACAATCATTAGATCACCTTCCAAGAAACGTAACTCTATCAGATTTGTGTAGAAAAGATGGAGCCTTTGTCCGTAGTAATCACCCAATCTCTTTATCAACCACTTCGAAAACATTGAAAAATATTTCGTTTTTGAGGCTTAGTAATATAAGTATAAAAGAGGATTTCTTCACAATCCTGTTTAGTGAATGTCTTCACCTAGACACATTAGACATTTATATTGAAAAAAGAGGTCGTCTAGGCATGTTTCGTGGTTACGCACTGTCTCTATCACGCTCTATACATTTAACTGAAAGTCTTAAGAATTTCAAATTGACGTCTGAAGATATTGAATATGAAATCATATTTGAGACTCTGAGCCAATGCATGACTTTGGAAAACATTCACATTTGTGAGTATGAAAGAACGCTGGGCGAGAGTGAAGTGAACGTGAACAGTATGGTGGAGTTGATTGAAAAGTGTGAAAATCTATACAGTTTGTTCATTGAAGCTGATATGTCTCCGGAGTCTTTGACTCTTATGATGGCTCCTTTAAGAGAGGCTGCTCAGAGCTGTGAAAGAGATTACCTATGTATAGAAGTTTGCGACTGCTATCGAGGTTGGAACCCTTTTGTCGATGTTTTTAACCCTAGCCCTTTGCATATTCTTGATTAATATTTTTACAATTAGTGATAAATCATGTTAATCATTTTCTGTACCTACAGTATCTTATAATAAATTAGTTCGTAATCAGTCGTAATTAATATACTAAGTTTTGGGTTAACATGTGAGCATTTTTACTACCAGTACTGTCAATACTCTATTTCATAAAGAAACCTTTAGTAACTTGAATGAAGTCCGTAATTAATACAAAAATTATAACAGCAGTAATCAAAGGCGGGCGTCGCAAATTGAATTTTAATCACGATCTCCATTACGGACGTTAATTGAAAGAGGCGAAAGAAAAAAAAACAATTAATTACGTAAAACAATGAATCAAACGCAAATTGGCGGTAGTTGCTAACAAAACAAACGTCATATCAGAATATCGGGCACATTTTAATTGATGCCGTCAACTACAAAATTTGCCTTAAATTGGAGTCTGTTTCGATTCCGAAGACCGAAGAGCAACTCGGAGCAAGTTGTAGAATAGCCCCTGTGTAATGACTACTAACTAGCCTTATAGCCAACCCGGGCTATTCCGCCGGGCCATTCGACGGTTTACTTTCCTTACCAATAGTGGGAAGGACTAAAACGCGTAATTCGGTTTTGCGGTCGACCCCCGGCTACGTGCCACCAACTATTGTTTTGTTTGTTGGACCGTAATTAGTACCGTTTGTCAGGCTTCTGTAGTGGTTCTTCACTGGGGAACGATTTTAAGAGGTTTGAATATCGGAGCTTTGCAAATCATTCATTATTTTTCTTAGCGAGTGGATTCTCGAGTCAAACCACTCCGTGAACCCTGGTGTCAGAATTTTTTAAACCGCCTAGTAGCATTAGGCATTAGGCCTTTGACGTGGTTTCAGTAACGACCACTATTAAAGACAGAGACCGGGACCGACGGCTTAACTAGCCCTTCGAAGCACGGAATTATTTTTCTTTTCAGGCAATCAGGTGATTCAGCCTGCAATGTCCTAACCAAACTGGGGAAAACCTCACAAAGTGATAAATTGTCAAATATGAACTTTGTGTTCCGCCCTGGGAATGGAACATAGGTCCTCCGGATCGTAAGCCCATGGCTCTATCTACTAGACCACGGAGGCAGATAACAAATTAATTAAAGATGAACAAGCATGAAGGCGAAATATTTTGGTTTTTGTAATACAGTATTTTCTAAAATATTTAATTAAATTTTGTCTCTAAACTTAATACATCAAATTCCTTACCGATCAAAACCACAATTATTAGGATACGACAAAAATACGTACTTATTCTTTTAAATCAGAGGTTAGTTTGTCTAACCTAGATAGATAGGTTATATTCACAGACATAATGGATAGACCTTGTTCTTGTCAAAGTTTACAAGTTCGATTTTCTCTCAGACCTGTTTAAACAACCTAACCTAATATCCCCCAAACCAGCTTTTAACATAAACTCGTAAAACAGTCTAATAACATTTGGATATCTGAATCCCGAAATATGACCCGCCATGTTTTTGTAACAAGACAAAAACCCTGCTCAAAGTGAGGTCACCGAAGCCTCCATTGTGTCACAGCCCGTTGCATTATTCAATTGTCGACGTGATAGTGTAGAAGGCTTTCACGGGAACACGGTATGTAATACAAAGCATTTACAAGTGATACGGGCCGCGATATAAACGCTCCTTGTCCCACTAAGTGGGGGCGAGGTACTTCCGTCCTCTCATATTCTGTGTTTGTAGAGAAACGTTGTCACATCTGCATAATGTATACTGCGTCGCTTTATTGTGTGTCACATCGTAACTTTCAACGTTGTGTCTATTCTTCTACTTATCTAGATGGGGAGCGTTATGTGTGTATTTTGGTTCGCCGTTCGCTCGAAGTTTCGCGTTGTTCGACGTCACACGTGCTTTGGTTCCCACTCGCAGTTTTTACGCCATTTTTTTCTTTTTTAGCGCTTTCGGGTACGCTTGTGATTAGAGGGCGGTGACAGGTTAACTGTCGACAGTAACTTGCTTATCTGGAATTTACATAGTAATTTGGAATTTCAGGTTTCTTCTGGTAGTGTTTTGGTCAAAATATTGTAGTACTGCTTGCTTTATAGATGAAAAATAATAATAAAGGGTTAATTATATTTTCAGGTTAATTTGATAGCTTTATAATTCCCACCGGGTCGTAATTTTTACGAAAATATATTTTTACTCAGACTCAAAAGGTCTTTCTCTACAGTTGAATCACTTTTAGACTAAAAACATAGGAAAAGGACAGGAGATCTATTCTCTCCGGTTTTTTACTTACAGTCGGTGGTTTTATGCATTATCTATAATTTTTATCTGCCATCATATGTTGTACACTTCGTCCGCTACATTTTGATTTTTATCTGCCATAATGATATGGCAGATACAATTAACCGAAATACAGGGGAAACGTGCAAATGCCTGTCAAAATCTAGCGGACGAAGTGTACAACTATAAAGTATAAATCACCTGTCCTTTTTCATGTTATTATTTTGAAAGTGACAGATATATTTTAATATTATGTTTAGCCGGTGGTATCTACAATCAAGGCCAATACCTACTATTGTATTGAATGCATTGACTATTGTTCGTTCCTGACGACGAACAAAACCGCAAAGTACAAACGGGAGCTGCTCTCACCGATCGCTTTCCATTTACCAACAACTGCAAAACGTTAAGCCAACGCTGCATTTAATCATTTAACTGTGTAGTCTAGGTTTTTCACACAATTAAGGAATTTTCTTTTTTATAGAATAATATAAAATACTCTATACTAAAAGTAATAATTAACGTGGTTCGAACCCCACCACGTACCAATGTGTTTTTCGATTTTCGAATTTCATACGTACGTTTATTCGGTGCTTTTTCCGTGCTTCGGAAGGCACGTTAAGCCGTTGGTCCCGGTTAATATCGTTTAATACCGTAGTTATTAGTCGTTAAGCCCTTACAGAGGCCAGTGCTAAGCATTGGCGGCTTGAAAACTCTGACCTAATCTAGGATTGGGTCTGGTTTCCCTTCTGGGTTGCGGAGGTCAGATGGCAGTCGCTCTGTGTAAAAACCAGTACCCTCGTTCAATCCCCTAGATTAGGAAGCCGACCCCGTGAGATACGGGACAAGGCTAGGGAGATGGGGACTAAAAGTAATAATTAATGATTCGCAAGTTTAGGCTTAAATTTTTAAATAAAAATACACTTATATAATATGAAAGAAAGAAAATAATAAATTCGTTTCTGGCAGTACTCGAACCTGCGTCTCTGGAATGCCAGTCCGTTACGCTACCAACTGAGCTACAGACATGGTAGATGGAGTGACGAATTTAACACAGTCTTTCTTTATGTACACGTCATAGCGACGTTCGCGACATCTAGCCACAAAGTTTAAGAACTACGTAGGGCTTGACCAGTCCAAATTAAGATTGAAATTCAAGTCAATAATGATATCGCCTCACTTTTTACATATTTTTGAGGATTTTAGCACTCACAATGCTATTTTCATTTCATATAATATGAAAGAAAGAAAATAATAAATTCGTTTCGTTTTCGTGGCAGGATTCGAACACGTTATAGCTACGTAAGCGACATCTAGCCATGAAATAAAAATAGAATTGTGAGTGCTAAAATCCTCAAAAAAATAACTGTTAAGAGGCCTCTGCGCAAGCCGTGGCGCCCTCACTCGTCAAAAAAATTATAACTCGCAAAATATAATCATTTTCATAACTTTTCTCTGTCACCTCCTTAGATTTAAACCTAAGGTTCTCTTAGAAGTAATGAATTGAGGAGCAAATAGTACCCTGGTGTTACTTTAGAAATTTCCGCCAAAAGCGGTAGTTTTTAGTAATATTTTCGATAGCAACTGCCCAGTACAATTTGACCCACAATTCATTTCTTTTTAAAAATTCTGAGATCTAAAGCTCGTATTTTTAAAGCTATCTCAAGATTAAGAGCAATATTAAGAATGGATTTGACAGGTCATTATGTATTGAAGTGACATTTCTGATACGAACTCAAAGTCGCTGTCAGTCACAAGTACAGATTATAAATAAGGGCCTAAATCTAAGAGAAACAGAAAAGTATTGGAAATGTCAATATTTTGCGAGTTATGATATTTTAACGAGTTAGGGCACCACCGCTCGCAGTGAGGCATTGTAATGAGATTTTATCTTATTTCACCATGCTATGACAACAGCATTCACAAAGACATACTTAACAAATACGGTCTTGTTAATGAAACTTGTTACAACTCGAATGTCTCGACTCTCGAACTCCAACTCCTAACAGCTACTAAAACAGTCGATGTCGCTGTCCTTGCTGAAGATAGCTTGATCAGCTTAATGCAACTATTTAATGGACCTCTCTACGCTCATTAGCACCTTCTTTGAAAAGTCGTTTTGAAAAATACGAATTTAAGAGCAGGGCTCTTGTCTGTTAAGTAATCGCCATTCGGATCGATATTGTGTAAGTTTTTTGACATCCTAGTACGACATACCTAATACCTATATTCCTAAAAATATATCTTAAATAACCCTCAAAACTTTGTCAGACGTAGTGGAACGACCTTTGTTTAGGTCAGTTACGCTCTGCTTACTCCATTAGGGATAAAGGCGTGATTATATTATGTATGAATTAATCTAAAATCTCATTTTGTCACAATAACAATGTGCATTCAAAACACATCATATCAGTAATTTTAAGTTCGTTTTAGTTATCTATAGTTAAAAAAAAAACTTAAAGTAGCTTTTTATATTGCAAATTGTGTACCGTCTGAAATTACAACGTTATTTCTAATAAGTAATTTATGGGGTACTTTTTCTCCTATACTTCAATCTCTTTTCTAAACTCTGACACCAGGGCTCATCGGGTCGATTGACTCGAAACCCACTCGATATGAATGAAGAAGACTACAATATGAGATTTTCGATTATATAAAAGAGAGAGACTTCCATGCTGGCCTGGGAGCGAGAGAAAAACATGGAATGTGCCAGCTGCATTTCCTCTCGGGTATGCTGTAAAAACCATCTTAGGGATCCGAGGGTTTCTGTATATTGCAATTTAGGCAATTGGCTGACAACCTGTCACTACAGCAAAATACCTACAAATCTATCTTGAATACCCTTCAAAACTTTGTCAGACGTTGTAGAACGACTTATCTTTAGGTCGTTAACGCTCTGCTTACCCCATTAGGGATAAAGGCGTGATTATATATATATGTATATTCTTTGTTTTTTTTTTATGTTGGAGGCGCAACCTAGCGTAGGGTACGCTCTTAAACACTAACTGGATCAGGAACTAAAATAGAAGAGATCGAACGTTCACTATTTCCGCGACCAGACAACAAGAATAGAATATAAATGATGCTGTGATGCTATTTAGAGATAACTCGATTGGTTCTTCGGTTGGGATAATTTAAGACTGCTATGTTTGTATCGTTTATTTATTTGAACACTATTTAAGGTGACGATATTAGCCAAGTGGCACTACCATTAGAAAGAAAAACTATAATTACAATAACTTGATTCTGTTAGACCGGTTTTTTCGATTCCCTGTGTTTTAGTGAACTACGTTTTTCAGTCACTTAGATTGAATCTGAGCAAAGTAAGTTTTAAAAACGTTTATATTTTGCGAGTTATGTTATTTTAACGAGTAAGGGTGCTACTGCTCGCGGTGAGGCCTCTTAAGTTATGTTTAGTGAGCTTTTTGATTTTTGTGGAAGTGATGTTTGAATATTAAACCTTAATGACCTTGTTTAAAATATAAATGAGTGTTGAGTGATAACTTTAGGTCTGGATAAAGCTTTTTAAATACTTATCCTTATTGATTGATAATAATATTTTAGAAATTATAAAAAAGCGTCTACTATAATAAAAATAATCTATAAATCACTAATTCGTCGCTCGGGACATGGCTGCTGTAGCTTAGCGGTTTAGAGCGTTGGGCCGGTTTTACAAAGACGCGCGTTCAAATCCCGTCAGCAGTCGAATTTTTGATTTGTTTTTTCTAATATTTTAATAATATAAACATTTACACAATCTTTATAACTATGACATGTATTTTGTCTGAGCGTCATTTTTCAAAATATCGTAGGATGTTGCTATGTCATAAGCTTCAAATCTATGTTCTACGTACTTAGAGCAACATGGCCTTCCATCCGGGACGGAATGGATGGCCGTGTTGCTCTAATGCTGGTATTTATAAAGGTATCTCAACATTGAGAGCAATATTAAGTATGGATTTGACAAGCCATTTTGTACTGAAATTACATTTCTGATACGAACTCAAAATGTCAAACTAACATACAAATCTATCTTAAATAGCCTTCAAAACTTGTCAGACGTGGCGGAACGACCTTTGTTTAGGTCGTTTACGCTCGGCCTACCTCATTAGGGATAAAGGTGTGATCATATGTATGTATGTATGTTACTCAAACTGGCTCTCAATCTCAAATGCGGATTATAAATACGGGCCTAAGTCTACGAAGCACCGCTACAAGGTTGTGCTACGCAACACTGCTACGCGGATACTACCCTTTACCCGAGCCTTATTTAGTACATACATACATACATATAATCACGACTTTACCTAAAGGGATTATTTAAAATAGATTTGTAGGTATATTGCTGTAGTGACATGTTGTTAGCCCATCGCCTAAATTACAGTATACTGAAACCCTCGGATCCCTTAGCTGGTTTTTACAGCATGCCCGGGAGGAAAAGCATCTGGCACATTCTAAGTTTTTCTCTTGCTTCCAGGCTATCATGTTTAGTACTTATTGTATAACTTTTTTAACTAGAGATCAAGTCCCACCCAGATTCTAACCATATAATTTTCTTTTGCAGTTCCTCCCCACCAGCTGATCCTGTATGACAAATCAGGTCGCGACGTGTCCGGGGTGGTCGGGCCTCTGGAGGAAGGCAACGAGCTCGTCCTTGTCTGTGAAGTCAGGGGAGGTAAGGAAATCAATTTATATGTTTGTCTATGTTTGTCTAATAATCATATACGGGGTTTAAGTGACAGCATCCCGCATACTGATAGGGGTTACTCAGTCTATGAAACTGAACAACTGTCACCAGGCAATGCTTTACCATACAAACTGATCGAGCTGGTAATTTTGTATGGGAGGGTATTTTTTTTATCTTTTGAATTAATTTCCTAGTGAATGTTATTCAATATCATTGACTGAGCAACTCCTATCAGTTCGCGGGACGCTGTCTCTTACACCCGGTATTAGCCAGCTGCAGACCTTTTCTTTATTGCACCATCCTCATCGTACCTGTGCTATACGTATTCAGGTTTTCCCTACAACTGATACATTGGGCTCGATTCTAGATACCACCGGCTAAACCTAAAATGAAAATCTATCTGTTACTTTAAAAATAATAAAATTGAAAAAGGACAGAAGATTTATACTCTATGGTTTAGCGCTTCGTCCGCTAGATTTTGACGCACTTTTACACGTTTCCCTAGTATTTCTGTCAATTTTATCCGCCATATCATATGACTCCACTTCATACACTGCACTTCCATGCTGGTCTGGGAGCGAGAGAAAAACATAGAATGTACCAGCTGCATTTCCTCCCGGGCATGCTGTAAAATCCAGCTAAGGGATCCGAGGGTTTCAGTATATTGTAATTTAGGCGATGGGCTGACAACCTGTCACTACAGCAATATACCTAGAATTCTATCTTAAATAACCCTCAAAACTTTGTCAGACGTGGCGGGATGACCTTTGTTTGGGTCGTTTGCGCTCTGCCTACCCCATTAGGTATAAAGGCGTGATTATATGTATGTATGTATGTATGTATATCATATGACGGCAGATAAAAATTATAGATAACGCATAAAACCACCGAAACAAGGATATTGAGGTAAAACTACAAATTCCTTGCACCGAATATAAATCAAAAACCGGAGAGAATAGATGTCCTGTCCTTTTCCAATGTTTTTAGTCTGAAATTGACAAATAGATTTTAATTATAGTTTTAGCCGGCAAATCTGGAACCGAGCCCCGTCTGACTATTGGAAAAGAATATAAAAGAATATACTTTTGGCTTGATGGCCTACCTACTGCGCGTCTACTGTCCCATGATCGCCACTTTAAGGAAATCTGCTTGCTTATCTAGTAACAAGATGCCTTTAATTCGTGAAAAATCCCTGAGTTTTGAGCCAGTTGTCGGAAAAATAACTACATCTGATTCATTTTAGTGTAGAAGTTAACATTATTTATTACTTTTATTAGCCTTAACATTTTTATTAGAAATCCTTTCAAATCCGACCAGTATAGTTACATCCGATATAGCTTTAGAAATGTAATCAGGAATATAGATAAATAATATTTAAATTATAATTTTCAACTGTTAACTTGTGTCTGATTTCATAATTAATATTAATTATTTGTAATTAATAAGATACATATATACATAAATCACGCCTTTATTCCTTACGGGGTAGGCAGAGCGTTTAACGCCTCGTAAAATGCGCTTTCGCCACGTCTGACAAAAATTGAGGGCAAATTTTTGATTGTTTTATGTATTGCTATAGTGAATTAATAAGGTTAAGGGACCAATAGCAAACAACACCAAGTCTCGCAAAATATCAAGTAAACCCATAAACTGATAATGAAAACTCCCCATCCTTGTGTTACTAAGGATTCATCACGATATGCAAAGTCAACATTCGTCGAATTGAGCAAACTGAGAAGTGGAACAAACAAAACCTTAAAGACGGGAAACTTTCCCAACCGTTCCAACATCGTTTCTAGTGGGGCGTCTAATTTTGTGTTTGAGCCAGTGGCCCCGATTTGGCGTAAACTAAATTGTAATAAAATAAAAAATATAAATATACTTGAAAATGTACTGCGCCGACCCCAAATAAATAGGATAAGGGCAACCAAACGATGATGACGAAAAAGATACATTTGTCATTTCAAGAAACTATAGTCGTAATGTGTAAATGCCATAATATAATCCTTTGACATTGTTGAATGAATTCTAATTTTGACACGGTTCGCCTATACTGCCGTCCTTTTCTGTTCGCTCAAGACGTATAAAACAAACTGATCGTATAAATTAATCTTCCGCGCTTTTGATTTCTTCCGTTTTTGTCTATGGCAATATTCAAAAAGGGTTATGCCAAAACTACAATAAAATATACAGGTTCTTCTTCTGTCGAGTAGGTATCGAGTCTATGGACCCGATGAACCCTGGTGTCAGAGTTTTTAAACCGCCTAGTAGCACAACTATCAGGCGTCTGGCATGGGTCTGTGTAACGACCACTATCAAAGACAGCGACCGGGACTGACGGCTTAACGTGCCCTCCGAAGCACGAAATCTGTTTCTTTTTGGACAATCAGGTGATTCAGCCTGCAATGTCCTACCCAAACTGGGAAAAATTCGAAAAGTGATAAATTCTCAAATATCAAGTTTGTGTTTTCCCCCTGGGAATCGATCCCAGGACCTCCGGATCGGGAGTCCATGGCACTAGCCACTAGACCACAGAGGCAGGCAATATACAGGTATGGTTTTTATTTTAGTTAAATCTTGTTTACGCCAAATCGGGGCCAGTAAGAGCCAGCCCCTCCTCGAGGCGATGGATAACTTTACACCGGGTGCCATTTGGAGCCGATCTCTCAGAGAGTGACTTATCGGTAAGTTTAAGGGTGATATATCAAAGTAATCGGTTTAATTTCTCATCTCCCAGTTGGGGAACTTGCTTCTGACTGATACTGTCGTGATTTATGATGTAGCCTCGGTTTATTGGACGACTGTGTGTTTACAAGCCGCTCGTTATGGCACTAATTACGACGTCTACATGCGTAACTGTCTGCTCAAGTAGCTATTCATATAAGTTAGTGTTGGGGCAACGCAGTGGGAGTGAAATAATGCTGTGAAGTCAGTTTTTGTTGAGTTTTGTGAGTGAGCGGTAATTGTTACAGTAAGCTTATTCTTAAATCTGTCTATAATTCTACATATATACTATAATATTAAACGAGGAAAGAATTGTATTTTTGTGTGTATGTTTATAACGAATAATCTCAAAAGATACTAGACCGATATAAAAAAAATACCATTACAAAGCTACGTTCACATTGAGTAGCAAAGATTCCTTTTTTGTGCGGGAAAATTCATGATTCCTACGGGAAAACTCATTGAGTAAGCCGCGAATGAAACTGCGGCATAACAGGCTAGTGTAAAATAGGACAATTCTCAATGAAAAAATAGTAGCAAACTACTATTACAGCTCTATGATATCACAGATCAATACATTTTCTATTCTATTAAAGTAAATTTCTGGCTTCAGGTGGTTCTAACTGGGTCACCAGTGTAAAGAAAATAACGACGCAACTTAAAGTCCTTGAAACAAGCCTTGACTGGAGGCACTTCTTAAGAAAAATATAAAATATTAAAATGACTTTTTGGGACATAAATCACTTGAAACTTCGTAAGTACTTTCTTTTAGGATTACAATGGGTGTAAGCATGTGGCTACTTTGGGCCCAAGGGCTTTAGAAATAATGAGTTAAAGTTTTTTAGTAAAGTAAAAAAGGTAGCCAATTAAAAGAACGGTTAGCGGCTTTTCAAGCAGTTAAGTGCTTGTTGGGATGTTTTTTTAAGCATTTAAATGGGGTATGTTTGTGCAATACAGAATAATTGTATTATAACATTGTATGTTTTACAATATTATGCATAGGTAGGTAAAAAGTTATTGAAGACATAGGGCGTTTGGCTCATTGGCTCGAAATGTAAGAAGTAAGTTAAAAGAACAATAAATTTATCAAAATAACCGAAACTGGCTTACTGTAACAATAAATATATATTTTTTTATTGTACACAGAATATTACGTCTATTCGTAGGTCTTTAAATTAGCTTCAAATTTTTCTCTCTGAAATCCCTACGCACTAAAAAGTTATATTTTGTTCCAGTAACACCCAGTAAAGCAGCACTATCTGAAAGATGTTTGTTCATTAATTTGCGTCGGAGTGAGTATCAATATTATAGCGAAGTCAGCGTTAACGTTATTACGATCAAACCACACCCTGTAACTGTAGCCAGGCTACAAAACTTGATGCCCCGTTCCACGAAGGCAAAACTAGGTTGTGGTAGAAATGGCTTGCTTAAATAGGCATGTATTTCTTTCTTTGGAAATACCTACCTATACTTGCAAAACAAGGTTAAACCATAAACTAAGTAAAGATTATTCATTCAAAAGAAAACGTTATTACACTTTATAATGATTCGAGTTTCAACAAATTTCTTTATTGCTAGGGCTCGTATTTATAAACTGATCTCAAGATTGAGAGCGATATTAAGTATGGATTTGACTGGCCATTTTGTACAGAAATGTCATTGCTGATACGAATTCAAACTTGCTCTCACTTCTTCTTCTTCTTTGCGTGTCGCGGCGAATCAAATTTTCTCAGCCCAAATGCTCTCACTTTCGAGTGCTGATTATAAATACGGGCCTATATCATTAAGATAAAATGTATGCTCATGGTATGCTAATTGTTAATATTGACGAAAGTCTAATATTATCATTTATTAAACATAATCTAATAAGCTCAAGTTTAATTTAAATTTGATCAAAATCTTTTACTGCGATTCACAGAGCATAAGTAGGTTAAATGGTCAAGAACTATTATTTAACAAGCCACATCTATTTCTACACCAACTTCTGTGCGTCCAGTAAACTTGGTCTCCCCTTCACACGAGTCCATTAGATTGAATGCTCCATAATCGCCCGATCGAACGATACGATGATAACCGTATTGATTGCTATGTAATGCTACGAATTGCTATAATGCACTATTAGCATGGCTAACTGGTTATAACAATTTGCGAAATGATAGTTGTAAAAGAAGGTTTCTTTTTATGTATTATCATATCTTTCTTATCGAAAAATTACGTGCAGTTGAAATTACTTACGTAGAGCCCACGTTTTTTACTTTCAAATATTATCTTACATTCCGATGTCTGTTGTCTTATAATACAATAACCTTAATTTTTATACAATTAGGACAGCAGTATAAGATATTGTACATACATACATACATATAATCACGCCTTTATCCCTAATGGGGTAGGCAGAGCGTAAACGACCTAAACAAAGATCGTTCAGCCACGTCTGACAAAGTTTTGAGAGTTATTCAAGATGGATTTGTACGTATATTGCAGTAGTGACAGGTTGTCAGCCCATCGCCTAAATTGCAACATACTGAAACCCTCAGATCCCTTAGCTGGTTTTTACAGCATGCCCGGGAGGAAATGCAGCTGGCACATTCTATGTTTTTATTTCGCTCCCAGTCCAGCATGGAAGAAATTATATATTATAAGATATTGTACAATTTAATATGAAGATCATCGAGTATTTTAATCATCGAGCTTTGCGTTATCAATAAATGGAATTCGGAATTTAAAAATTACGGATTCACGTTTCACAAAATTTAGTTTTTGCTAGAGTATTAACTAGTCGTTTGTTTTTTCAGCTCTTTCAAATATAAACTATGCTTATTTAGTATCCACTTTTATGTATTTTGTCTTCCATGTATTTACGTGCAAGAAAGTATCTCGTATTGTCTTCTTCGAAGCAATAAAAGTTGTTTACGATAGCGGTCAATACCAAAATAACAAATAGACTCTAGTGTCTGTAACAACAACTTACATTTTGCCAACAAAGTTCATCCTAAATGATCGATAAGTAGGTATTCGATTAATTTGTACTCGTACCAAACTCGTTGAAGTTCCCCAGTAGATATTTCGGGGTAAGTTCGTAAGTTATAAATTATGGACCCAGTTGATAGCCATAGTATTGTAGAACGGTAAGTTAGTTCGATATTATTTAAGGGAATTAATGACTCTTCAATTTACGAGACCGCAGTCATAATTTTAAACGATAATGGATTAGTAATTCTAAAGTACTCAAATATTCAGTTAATCAATTCAGCCCATTTATTAAATTTCAGTGCTGGAACAGTAATAGTGTCGATTTATTTAGTTTTCAATATTAGATGGGCATATATAAACTACCAGTAATTATTTCGTTGGACTCAGTTTCATTGACTTGAATCACTGATTTGAGAATTCACTACCGCTCCCTAATAGATCGGCTGTCAAGTCCAACTTTGTATGAAAACCTATGAAAACCGTTGTCGCCAGTCGCACACATTCAAAGAAATATTAAGTATTTTCAGTACACACAAACGCTCGATGTTATTAGTTGCAAATATTCAATTGAATAATATATCTATTCCACGTGTTCTCAAGCGATAGAAAAAGATATAATAATAAAGTTGCAAACAATAACGTATTTTGCACTATTTTCGGGCAAATTTCGATTGAACAAAGTTCATAATTTCGTCATTCTAGACCTATATTTTTGGGTGTTTGAAATATTTTTAGATGATTATTTTTGTATAGTTAGATAGTCGTAGATAGTTTTAAAGATTAAAGCATACAGACAGCGGAAAGTGACTTTGTTTTATAATATTTAGTGGTTGGTGGTAAGGATTAGTGACGATTGGTGAAGTGATATACCATAGCTGGGTGGTGGCTTTTAGAGAAACAATGACCACTTACAGAGCATGCGATATGTATAAATAGTATTGTGTAGGTACTTATAGTCCAGGCCACAGTTTTATACATATCAGGAAGTATCAGACAAAGGTTAGTTCAAAAATATTAGATTTTTTTGAAATTGTGCACTTTCCGCTTAATGAATGTAAGACTTCGCGCTAAACGAATATCGATATCGATAAATTCAATAAAGTGATCATGGAGCAACACTAATATTATTTTGCATTTATTTCTACAATTTCTTGAAAAAGATAGTGTTTATAACTTTCCGATGGTAAGAAATTCCCTCTTTATTCAACGTACTTCTTTTATTATTTTTCAGACAAGTAATTATTGCGCAAAATTATATTTTTTTTCAAAAAGTTCTACTAAACTGCAAATTTTGCAAAAATTGGGTATAACTGAGGTAAGGTTTTAAGCGCTTTGACAGATATAGTCGCCACGCCTATTAGTGGCTCGCTTGTCAAACTCACATCGCCTTTCTATCAGGGAGCGCTAGCTTTTACTCTTCTGTGACTTGAATAGTATAATGTATCTACTTTTCCCCCAGGTCGTCCAGCACCAACAGTGATGTGGCTGATAGATGGCACTCCAGCTCCTCAATACATCGGCGAGAAGACTGACACCCACGTGGTGGTGAACCGCCTGGAGCTACCACACGTCAAGAGAACCCACTTAAACACCACCTTCAAGTGTCGAGCGTCCAACACCAATCTCGTCAGCCCGCAAGAGAAAACTGTTAGGCTAGAGATGAATTGTAAGTCTTGTCTTAAAGCAGACAATTATCTACTTTTTTTTTGTGTTTAGTTGGCAAAAACTGTTTCTAATATGTGTCGCTGTTTCCATCGATATCGAAAAGCTAATACAAGAGACGAAATATTGACTTAGTAAATCTTATTTACTACAACACAACAAACTAAGTCAATACAATGATCCAATTTAGGCTTAATTTTAATAGTCTTGACTCTGACACCTATCTTGATTTAAGCCTTACTATAAAATTTACTGAGGTTATTAGTTTTAGGATCACATAGTAAATCTAGCTCAAATTAATGGAATCTATACCTTATTTATATATGTTTTTTCTTACAGTACAGCCAACAAGTGTACAGATCTTAAACAAGCCTTTGACACTGTCGTCAGAGAAGCAAGTTAGCCTAATGTGCGTATCAGAGGGCAGCCGGCCACCTGCACAGCTAACTTGGTTTAAAGACAATAGAAAATATAAAAAAGGAAAGGTAAGTGATTCATCGAATAAGTTTTTCATAGAAATTAAAGTGGGGTACCACACGGTAGTGTACTTGGTATAGTATCTCTTCCATAATAAGTCTAATTTGAAAATTGAGTTAAAGGACAGTTTTCTCTTAATCTTCTTCTTCTGTCGAGTGGGTATCGAGTGTATCGATCTGATGAACCCTAGTGTCAGAGTTTTTAAACCACCTAGTAGCACAACTATCAGGCCTCTGGCATGGTTTGAGTAACGACCACTATCAAAGACAGCGACCGAGGCGGACGGCTTAACGTGCCCTCCGAAGCACGAAATCTTTTTCTTTTCGGACAATCAGGTGATTCAGCTTGCCATGTCCTAACCAAAAAGGGGAAAAATTCACAAAGTGATAAATTCTCAAATATCAAATTTGTGTTTCCCCCTGGGAATCGAACCCAGGACCTCCGGATCAGGAGTCAATGGCATTAGCCACTAGACCACGGAGGCAGTCAAGTTCTCTTAATTAACATTTCCCTTTAAATCTGGAATCGTATTTAAAATAGAAACATTTTCGACAGTCAATAGAAGCAGTAAACGAGACGTCGGTGAGCAATACGCTGCAGTTCATGCCACTGCCCGAGGACGACGGCGTGCAGTTGAAGTGCAAAGCAGACAACAGCGCGCTCCCCGGCCGGAGCATCGAGGACTCCTTCAAGTTGAATGTTGTTTGTAAGTATTTTATAGTAGCACATCATCTAGTAACACGTATTTAGTTATAAAATGTTGAGTACATTTAAATCTCAAAGCATGCTAAACTTCTTTTAGTTAAAAGTCAGTCTGATAATTTTAAATTACATGTTTTTTTTAATATTTTAGGTTATGCTCAAACCTCAATATTACATAAAATCTTTGAATCGAAATTTATAGTCACAAAACAATATATCGACAAAAATAAAACTATTTTTAGAATAGGAAACTACAACTTTAGATTAGCAACACGTGTGTTTCAAACGTGTTTTCATCGAAATATTATTTGAGTTGAAACTTTAACAAATAGTAACAAGTTCTGCGAAAATCCAACTTACCAACAAAAACAAATTGTTTCCACGTAAAAATGATTCGACTTACGGCAAATCCGTAAGTTCGTTTGAGTTTTAACTTCACGAACATAACAATTTTAGCGATTGCTTTGAAATTGCTAGTTGCTGTTGGAACAATGATTTAAGATAAAAAAAAAAAATGAAAATATTTATTTACCAGAAAAGGAGTTGTACAAAAAAAACACAAAAATGACAATACGACTTACAAATAAAAACAGTTTAGTACAAAACAACAACACTTAACAGCGGACCCTGCACTAAGCACAGCTTGTATCGCAGGGGCCCGAACTTGGTTGCCAATCTCAATAGGACGCTGGTTATCTTTGTCATCATGGCAGTAATTACATTACAAATTACAAAAATAGCAAAGTCTGACTTTTTCAAATAGAAGTACAGAATTTTTTTTATTAAAGTAAATGAAAATTAATATATTATTTTGCTACAACCTTAAATAAGTAGAGTAAAAACTCTACTTTATACATACATTTATTTAAAAAGGACGGGAACAATACTTTAGAAAAAGTGTGTATGTGTGACTTTGTGTTTGTGTGTGATTGTGTGTGAGTGAGTGTGTGAGTGTATGTAGATATATATGTAAAATAGGCGCTAATAAATAAAACTACTATAATGCCTTGAGAGTTCAAGAGTCTGCCGATGGTAAAATTTTCTCAGTTTCTGCATAGTTTAAGCCCAGCAACCATTTCTCTATCATTTTCTTAGCCACTGGAGTCGAAGAGGTTTTAATATCGGGTAGTTTTTGGCTAATTTTATTTAATATGTAGGGAATGAGATAAACTGCATGACGCTGTGCAAATGTGGTGCGAACCGCTGGTACCCTAACTCTAAACACTCTGCGTCTGAGCAGCACTACATAATCCGGTGAGCTTATTACTTTTTTGTGCATCCAAAGAGATGCTCTCAGCAGGTATAGTTGGCGTACACGGAGTACTCCGCATTCACTGTAGAGGCTGTCTGTAGCAAATCTACGGGGCTTTTTAAGCATTACCTTGAGCACTGCTCTATGAGCTCTCTCAAGCTCAATCATTGCAGATTTTGCCGCACCACCCCAAACCCTGATACAATACAAAATAAGTGACTGACAGAGAGCTTTGAAGACTTTTAGTAGGGTATCTTTCTTGGCAGAGTGCCTGAGTGACTTCATAATAAATATTATTTTTCTTGCTCGCGATGAAAAAGATGAGATATGAAGTTTGAAAGAAAGGTTTTCATCCAAAACGATACCAAGATATTTTAAAGCTGGAGCTCTCTCGATTGGTGGGCAATTACAAGGTTGGAGGGGGCGAGGTTCATTTGGCCGGGCAAACAAACAATCATACGCATGTAATATAAGGCTCTTAGTACTATCTGGTTCCGAAGGCTTTGTTTTATGGAACGCCATATACTTTGTTTTGGTGACGTTCAAGGACAAAAGATTTTTGTCGAGCCATTTGGCAACCAGATTGAGGCCACTACTAGCAGCTTCAAATGTCGCGTCCCATGTGTTGCCACGAAACAGAATTGCGGTGTCATCAGCGTAACATACTATCTCTGCATTACAAAGAGGCAAGTGCAGTAAGTCGTTCAAGTAAATTATGAAGAGAGTTGGACCTAAAACACTTCCCTGTGGGACTCCAAAATTTACACTACAAGTTTCGCTTACGAATTGACCGACTCTTACGCATTGAGTTCTGCCAGTTAAGTAGCTTTTAAACCAATCAAGAACGATTCCTCTTACGCCGATCGCATTCATTTTTTGAAGAAGTATAGGAACTGATACCGTGTCGAATGCCTTGGCAAGATCAAGAAATACTCCAAGTGAATGAACATTATGATCCAAAGCACTCGACACTATGTCAGTCAAAAGCATTACAGCGTTTTCCGTTGATTTTCCCATTCTGAAACCGAATTGTCTCTCAGATATTAAGTTATTTTTATCAAGATATTTAATTAAGCGTATATTAACCAATTTCTCTAGAAGTTTACCCAATATACTGAGAAGAGAAATCGGACGGTAATTACCTGGATTGGTCTTGTCTCCACCTTTATGAATAACAGTTATTATTGCCCTTTTCCAGCATTGTGGGAAGGTACCAGTCAAGAGGCTCAAGTTATAGATATGTACCAAAGGCTCCACAATCACATCCTTAATCTGTTTTAAGAATGATGGTTTAATATTATCAATACCAGGGGCACTCTCAGATTTTAATTCGCTAATAAGTCTACTAACTTCATTTACATCGGTTGGTTCCATAAACATTGAATTTGCGACCGGATTAGGTTGTTTAAAGTCAGTAGCCAAAGTTTCCTGAGTTGTAGATAGTTTTGTGAGGATATCTTTTGCTAACCCATTTCCTACCGTTGCAAAATACTTATTACATCTATTAAGTGATTCGATTGGGTCTGTTTCTAGTTTACATAGTTCCAGTGGCTCAATACAACTAGCAGAAAGATGGCAAATGTTTTTGATAGTGTGCCATAGTTTTTTAGGGTTATCTTTATGTACTGATAATTCTTGGTTTTCGTAATTACATTTGAGTGTGTGCAGGAGATTGTGTAAAAAGTTACGATACCTTTTGTATGTCGTAGAGAGAATATCATCATTTGGATTCTGTCTTGCTAAAAGATGTAGTCTATCTCTATTTCTTTGACATCTCATCAGGCCTGGTGTTATCCACGGCTGTATATTATATTGGGTACGACTTAGGCGAATATCCTTGGAGTTGTTGCAAATGGCCTTACCAAGGATCTCACTGAAAATACCTGATGATTCGTCAACATTACTACTATTAAGAACGCAAGTCCAATCAACTGTACTTAGTTGTTTAATTAGGCTTTCAACGTCAGTTTTAAGTCTAGTCCTTTTGGGCATCCTCCGATTTGTCTTCAGACTCATCCCTAGCACGCAAATAGCATGATCCGTAATAACTACATGACAAACCAATCCAATTGCAGACATAGGATAGTTTATAAAAAAGTGATCATAGCACTTTGACTCTCTAGTAGGAGCACTTATTGCAGGCAAGAGTTTATGACTTGAAAGCAGATCTACGTAATCCGAGCATTGAGTTGATAGAGGTTCCGCGCAAATATCAAGGTTAATGTCTCCCGTCAATATAACTTTTTTATTACCAGCGGAAGTTAAAATTTGGTCCAGTTAAGCCAAAAAGCAATCAGTACACTTAAATGAGGGTGATCGGTATATGCCCAACAACATTATGTCACCGTCAATGTCCAACTGGAGGCAGTTACAGTCGTCAAAAGATGGTTCACTGACGGACACACACAAACTTGCCTTCACATAAGCAGTGACCCCGCCGTTTTGATTTATGAATTTAGTAGTACGGAATGCATTGTAGCCTGGTAATAATGGCAAAATCAAGTCATCACTCAGCCAACATTCTGTAAGTATGATAACATCCAGGTCTATATTCAGTCTTTTCAAAGCCACAAGGAAGCGATTGAAATTATGATTAATACTTCGAATATTCAAGGTCAGGCATTTAAAGTCATGATTGGCAGTCAGAAAATCTTTACAGTTTTCTAAGCTCCAGAGCGACACACATTTAACAGATAGTGTTTCATCAACTTCCGCAGATAGATCTACCATGTTAAAAATATAATTATATTTAAAAATACTAATGCAAATGTAGGTGTATCGCTCAGGAGTTCAGACCTTGGAAAGTTAATATTTGTACAATTTACGTTCAAGGCAGGAATTGCGAAATTATGTTTGATATGTAAATGTTTTCGTGAAAAGTATTCGTATATAGTGTGGTGTTTAAAGTGTGAAATTAGGTGTTGATCAACAAAAGTTATAAAAGCTAAAAGTAAAAACATGCAAACATTTCTATTATAAGGCTGATATCTAGGGTGCAGGTGTATCGATTGATCCAATCTTTTCGTCAAGTTCTGTTGTTGACGTAATTCTGATTCCTGGATGGCCATCTGAACGGCGTACAAATATTTGTCCATTTCTGACCCAGCAATATCGGTATCCACGTTTAGCAGCACGTTCTCGGGCAGCACGAAATAAATACCGACCACCCTTGGTTAATCTTTCGTTGAAGTAGATTTTTACTGGCTTACCGTCAACTATGCCGTCAGTACTAACATTGCGTCTAGATTTGGATGCTTTCAGTATGGCGTCACGTTTGAGGCGTCTAACTAACCTGACAACTATTGGGCGTGAAAAGTTGCCGGCATTCGGAGAGGCGGGTTTTCTTTGTTTTGGCCCGGCTCGAAAAACGTCATCAATATCGTCTTCTTTAAGCTCCATTCCGATCTTCTGCGACGCCAACATTACAACGTGACACAAGTTTTCATTCGCAGTCTCCGGTATGCCACTTATTTCTAGATCGTTTCTTAATCCATCCTGTTCTAGTGAATCATTAACAAAATGCATGTGGGCGAGCTTAGACTGCAGTTCTGATATATCTTGGTTCATCTTGTTGAACTTTTCCGAGTACTCTTGCACAGAAGCATTCAATGTTGACTGGATATTCATAACTAGATTCCTTGTTTCCAAATTTAAATTCCTAAGCTCGCTTACCTCCTGCCGTAGAAGACGGACTTCCTCGATCAATACAGATAATTTACCGGAATCGTCAAGGGTTGGTGTTGGTGTGTGCGGCCTGCTTCCTCTCTGAGTTGTCACATTTCTAGCGAAAGAATCATTGAGATGGGCCCTTACTGGGGTACCAGAGTTATCTCCCTTTGGTTTACGACTGGTGCAGGTGGGGCATGACCAGCCTGCCTTGAAATCCTCAGAAAAACTATCGAACTGCGTCGTTGCTATGTTGAGGCACAGAATATGGAATAATAATTTGCAATGGGAACATTCTAAAATATATAAATCATCCACTTTTCCACCACATCCGCCACAGGATATCATTGCGAATAAATAAAAGTAAGAATAATAAAAAAAATAAAGAATAAAAAAATAAACACTAGCCGGGACCGGGATGCGATCTTGAGCAGCAACAATCACCAGCCGAGCGCACTGACCGCTAGGCTACGGACGCTTTGACGATTCGCTTGAAATTAGTCAAGCGTAGAGGCGGCAGCGGCGAGGCGTGGGCGCAGTGAGTCACTCTCCAACGTGTAGCCGCAGCCGCAATACGCGCTGGTGTGGTGACTGGTACGGGCTGGTACGATGTACTCCGGAATTATGTTCGTTACGAGGATTTTTGCACTGTTTTACTTTATATATCACTTATTGGCACTTTACAAAGTTCGGACTTTTGGAAGAATTTACTTTATACGTTAATGGTCAAATATTTGAAAAAGTTGCACTTAAACTTGCAATTTAGTACACAGTTTAACGATGTATAACACAGAGCGCTATGAAACACAACCGCACGTACGGCGTCCTCGAGCGAAAAACACAATAACGATGTGTAAAATACTTAGCTTATCTTTTTGTGAGAATTTGTGTACTTTATCGACCGAAATTCGATAAAACGTACCTGAATTAATTTGAAAGAGGTATGATACTATAATAATGTAAATAAAATATTATCAAAAGTATTAAGTCTATTAAATATTTGAAAGCTGATATTTTAAACAATAAGCTTACAAAATATCTAAATAAATTTGAGGTATTATAAACCTAATTGTCGCCTTTAATTGCGTATTTCACAATAATACTTACTCTAGTTTAGAGCCGTACTTAAGACATAATCCTGTTTTTGGGTCTCGCCTCAGATGGCATAATTAGCGTTACTTCTTAATTTTCTCGACTGTAAACGAATATAGCCCCGAAATACGCAATAAAGGAGCTTTGGCTTAGCGACTCATTTTACATCGCCTCGTTACGACGACTGCGATTAACTGTTCAAAATATCAAGATGATTTCCATTGCTGGTCAACTATTGTTGCTCTAATAGGATTGTTGTAACAAACGGCAATGTACGAAGATTTTCGCCGTACGAAGTTTGAAGATTGTGCCCAACCAGTTTGCACATCTCCGACGTCATTAAGCTTAATTATCGTTGCTACTTAAGCACTTGCTGAACAGGGAGTACGGGAGTACATACTGCCAGAAAGGCGGAGAGGGTACACTGTGCTACGACTTACCCTCCTTGGGATCTACGGTCCCAAAGGTTGAGGACACTTGACTCCGTATCCACCTTAGTTAATTAGTGGGTTGCCTCTTTAATATCACAATGGGTACGTGGAAGGCTGTATCGGATATAATATACGTTTTGAAGCAGCTGTTGAAATTATATTGTAGGCTATATTTAGAAAAAAGGTCAAAATCATAAAAACTTTACATTGAATACCCCCTAGTAACAAAAATATCGGCAGTGTCGGCACTGATTATTTTCATAGAAGTATTTTTTTAAATATTTACTTCTATTTGTGGTTCGTTTCGCATGATTCATCGAAAACAACTTTGTTCTAAATTGAAACTAAATTTCCGCTCTTTTACTGATTTCTATTCAGATTATTCCTATTGATTCATTATTTTCTTTACGATTTTGCTTTATTAATTTAACGTTATATGTCATTTATTGCAAAAATATAGAGTTGTGTAGGGCATACAGATAGAGTGGCAGATAAACCATAATGATATAAAATATGTTTCTAGTCGTATACAGAACCCTAAAACTTTAAAACACAGAAAATCCTCAACATTTCGCAGTAAAAGCTGTCAATTTTCCATAGCAGTATGTCCAGACAGATAACAAAAGGCGAATGCAGCAGAATCCGAAAAAGCCAAAAGGTTAGGTATTTCGCTCGCACAGTTTTCAGTTTTGCGGGCAGAAAATGTAACAGCCTGTGAATCCACCAGAGTATACGCATTGAGCAACAGCAAACACCCTGTATGTTTAATTAAACCAGAGTAAACGAGATATACTGGATAGCAATTAAATTTTATTTGCCATAGTATTTGGACTGGCTGAAAATAGCAATTTATTTTCACAAAATGATCATCATAAAGATTGATGAACGAGATTTTTTCTTTCAATATAAAATAGAGAATTAAATACTGTAACAACAGTCTTCACAGCCTTCAACTTATTCCATAGAAATTATACAACAAACAATAATTTTGAAGCTAACGTATTTATTTAGGCTGATGAAAATAACCCTTTTCAAACTCTGTTTTGTACATTTATTTCATTATGTTTAAAACAATACCTCGTTTATATAATTTTCTAACAAAAATAGAACTTTAAAATTATAAATAGCAATTTAAATAAAAACAAACTTCTACTTTTTCGTCTGACAGACCTCTGACATGGTGTGTGTGGCGATCACTATCAGAAACCACGACTGGGATGAAACGAATCCTTCGAAGCACGGAAACGATCTTACTTGCCAGACAAGCAGATAATCAGATAGTTTATTGAAGTAGGTAACTTGGAATAACATTACGCTAAGTGACAGATCGCTACATAGTATAAAACAAAGTCGCTTTCTCTGTCCCTATATCCCTATGTATGCATAAATCTTTAAAACTACACGGCGGATATTGTTTTGGTTTCTTTTAATAGATAGAGTGATTCAAGAGGAAGGTTTGTATGTATAATACATGCATAATATAGTAGAGAGACACTGACAATTTCCGTGCGAAGACGGGGCGGGTCGCTAGTTATTAATATTATGATCTATTTTTCCAATGGTATTCGAACCCGCGACCCTCGAATCCTAATAGGTCACACAGGAAGCCGTACACTTACGTTACTAACGGCTATTCATTTGGATGGATCAGGACATGAGGAAAATGTCTTATCGGGAAAGCAAGATGGAGATACCTAATTCAACCATTTATTTATCCGGGATAAGGAAAGAACACCGAATAATCTCCAGCAAATGTGGACATTTTGTTATAAAACATACATACCTACATATAATCACGCCTTTATCCCTAATGGGGTAGGCAGAGCGTAAACGACCTACACAAAAGTCGTTCCGCTACGTCTGACAAGGTTTTGAGGGTTATTTAAGATATATTTGTAGGTATATTGATGTACTGTCAGGTTGTCAGCCCATCGCCTAAATTTCAATATACTGAAACCCTCGGATCCCTTACCTGGTTTTTACAGCATACCCGGAAGGAAATGCAGCTGACACATTCTATGTTTTTCTTTCGCTCCCAGGCCAGCATGGAAATTATATTGGTTTGTTATAAAACTACTGTATGAATCGTACTTATGTTGAACTTGTTTTAGGGTCGTAATGAGAACACTATTAAGTATGAATTTGACAGGTCATTTTGTACTGGAATGTCATTTCTGATACGAACTAAAACTTGCTGTCAATCTTGAGATCGCTTTATAAATATGAGCGTTAAATATTTATCGTAGTTAATTTAGGATCTTATCGAAAACTTGATGTACAAAAAAATTTACCATATTTTTTAGGATTGGCAAGCACAGTACGAGAAAGGTATTATATCCGAAGAAAAGATTTTATTTAAATTAAAATAATTTCCATGCTGGACAGTGATACAAAACATAGAATGTGCCAGCTGCATCTCCTCCCGAGCATTCTGTAAAAATCAGTTAAGGGATTTGAGGGTTTAAGTATTGTTATTTCGGCGATTCGATGGGCCTGACAACCTGTCACTATAGCAATATACATATCAATCTGGAATAACCCTCAAAACTTGTCCGACTTTGCAGAACGACCTTTGTTTAAGTCGCTTACGCACTGCATTAGGGATAAAGGCATGATATATGTATTTCCATGCTGGCCCGGGAGCTAGAGAAAAACATAGAATGTGCCAGCTGCATTTCTTCCCGGGCATGCTGCAAAAATCATCTAAAAGATCCGAAGGTTTTCGTATATTGTAATTTAGGGGATGGGCTGACATCCGTCACTACAGCAATATACCTACAAATCTATCTTAAATAACCCTTATAACTTTGCCAGACTTGGCACAACGGCCTTTGTTTAGGTCGTTTACGGTCTGTCTACCCCATTAGAGATAAAGGCATTATGATATGTATGTAACTTTAGCCCTCGAATTTACATTCACCTATATATATTCCAAAGCCGTACCGCGCAAGCTACTAGCCACAGTAGAAATTAGACAGAACTAGTTGAGAACAAGTTGGAGGTTTAGCAAACTGTCAGTGTGGAACTTGCAACGCATCACGGAGCTTTCTCAGGGAAGTTACGTGGCCTGTTAAATGGAGAATCTTTGTTGTAGCTGGTTTTTGCATACCAACAAGAGTGGTTTAACCCTTAGTTTGACCCGTCATTCATTTTCGCTACTAGTGTTTAAATACATACATACATATAATCACGCCTTTATCGCTTTTGAGGTAGGCAGAGCGTAAATAACCTAAGCAATGGTCGTTCTGGGTTATTTAAGAAGGATATGTTGGTATATTGCTGTATTGACAGGTTGTCAGCCCATCGCCTAAATTATAATATACTGAAACCCTCGGATCCCTTAGCTGGTTTTTACAGCATATCCGGGTGAAAATGCAGCTGACACATTCTATATTATTCTCTTGCTGCCAGCATGGAAACTGTTTAAATATGTTGTAAAGCATTTATGTATGGATGACCTACAATATTAGCGAGATTTCAGTGATATTGAAAATTACACCAGTCTTACTTTCAGCGCAACAAAGCGCGCAAAAAGAACTGAATCCGAACCTTTGCGCAGCACGAGTACTACAGTAGTAGTATACTACAACCTGCCCTGCGTAGCTTGAAATACGAGTTAAGAAAACAATTGCGAGATAAACATTAGTTTTATTCTCTTTAAATAATCTTATCGATTATTAAACTAATGACAAATAAATTGAAAGTAAAAAAAGTATTTTTGTAAACAAGCTTTTATTTAAATGCACTAAAAATAATAAATAGACTAATCTCATTTAGGGTTTTTACCATCAACTAACTCTTTTTAACTTTCTTCCATGCTGGACAGAAGAGAAACACATACAATGCATCAGCTGCATTTCCTCCCGGGTTGTAAAAACCAGCTAAGGGATCCGAGAGTTTCAGTATATTGCAATTTAGGCAATAGGCTGACAACCTGTCACTACAGCAATATACCTACATATCTATCTTAAATAATCCTCAAAACTTCGTCAGACGTGGCGGAACAACAATTTATTACCATACCAATAACAGTTTGTCGCGAGATTTAATAAGGTACATATTTGTTCGTATTAACTTAGTTTGAGAGTTATAAAACACAATAATTTCAAGTTATTTTATTAACGTATGAATGTTATCGACATAGGTAAATCCCGCGACAAGCTGATATCGGTTGTAGACGTTATGAATTGACGATCAAAATGCTATATGCTAGATTTTAAAAAGTCTGTTTTTCTTTCAATTTATTTTATATTTTTACAGGATAAATTGTTACCTATTCAAAGTAGATTTTCAGTTCTATCAGTTAAAGACAAAAAATGAGCCCAAACTCGTCTATCTTAGTACTTTCCACGAGGGAGTTCCAATGGCTATCTGTCGGCTCCATCATAAGAACCTCGTCATGATGTATAATATAAAGTACCTAAAGTAACAAAGCTAATAAACACAAATTTGGCTAACATAGCATTTTAGTACCTACCTATTTTCTTTTTTATGATTAATGTTTCCATTTCTATACAATGTACTTTGTTATGAAATAAATAACTTGAACTTGAACTTTACATGATGGAGTTCCAGTCCATATCTCCATCATTAGATAAGCTTATTGGTATCATAATATTGCGTTGTCACCAGATTTACATAAGTATGTAAAATTTTATCTTAATCGGACACTGGAAATTGGGTCAAATATAGCGTGCAAAATGTGTGGACGGACACAAACATCGGGACAAGTGAAACTAAATAAAAGCTTTTAAAATTGGTACTCCAATTTTTAATAGATTACCGTAATTTTACCTCACCGACAATTTAACAAGCCTAAACCCCCAAAAATAGAATTCTCATTTAATAGAATGGTCACGAATGAATTATTAAGTGATTCAGATTACATAGAGTTCTTTGAATTATCAAGCCATCAATTTATACGTCATAATAACTTATCAAAAGTCACGCAATAGTCATTCTCAGCAGGGTCAGCGAATAAGAGGGGAAAATTACATTACAAAACCATGCAGTGAATATCGAATCAAATGGTTTAGATAAAAACTGGATTAAGAATGTTAGCTTATTTTATTTTTCAATGTGAGAGCTATATCTTGAAAGAAACGTCAAGATTAGAAATCAAATCTGCCATCTTGGAATGACAAGATCGCGTTGAAATGTTTAAGTAATGACGTCACTCATATACCTCACACATTACTTTCCTTGGAAATAGAAGTCGTCACCTCTTATTGCTTTAAGCACACAAAATTTAGTTGTAAATAGTGCCGACCGTACAAATTATTGAACATGGAATGGTTCTACTTCTCTCTCTCTTGACACCGTCATGTCGCGGGATTTAGTGATTATGAAAGTAAACATTTAAATAAGCTAAAACACTAAAGGGTACGTCAGCCATCTTGTAATGACGGCATCAATGGCGTACTTATTGACAACCATTTTCATAACGAACTAGAAAGTTTTAGAACCAGAAGTCGATCTAGAGGTAAAATCTTAAAATTGACATATTCATATTGAAGAATTTAATTTTTAATGATATCCATTTTTATCGGCACAAGTTTCAACACCTTTTGTCTTGCATTGTAGCCCTTTTCCTGCCCTTTAGCTCTATTCTAAACAGCGTCAAGTCACCCGTACAAATTGTTTAACACGGAACGGTTTTGGCGGATCTATTTTGTGAGCCGAAACTTGTAGTTGAGGCGTTTAAAAGCCGCAGCCCCCTTGACACCGCCATGTCGCGGGATCCCGGGATTAATGCGCCTTTGTCCGTCTTAATACAACATTTCGCTGACAAGCCAATAGGAAGTGGCATATAAATAGAGCCACCTACGCGATTCCGAAAATAGATTTGAATAGCGATTATATATCGATACCAAACAAAGTATACTTTAATTGGTATGATGAATAATAGTTTGGTATAAATAAACTCAGGTATACAAAACTATTTTACAATCCTTTTCTTTTAGAAACTATAAATATGCCTACTGTAGTACTACATATTTAGAAGAAGGAAGGATTATAATTATGAGAGGCTTTAGGTATTTATTGTATAAAATCTATCTTATTTACCATTAAAAACGACCAAAAGTCAGGTTCAACTCATTATAATTTATAAGTAATCTTTCAGACTCACGTGTCACTCTCCGTATATTTCCGTACATCGTAGTGGCCTCGACAAATCGACCGTTTTTCTATGAAAGTCTTAGTCGTGGGATCCCGGGATTAATCTACTTTTGTCAGTCTTAATTCGGCCCTGCGCTGACATGCTCAACTGGTGAAGAACGAAAGAGCACTCAGAGAAATTAAACTATATCTGTCCTTGTGGGTTGGATATTTGATTACATTTTCAGAGTATTTTTAGAAACTGCTCTAGGTATATGAGTAACAACTTTCCATACTATATCTGATTTTCCGCTATCGTTAAAACACTTCCATGCTGGCCTGGGAGCGAGAGAAAAACATAGAATATGCCAGCTGCATTTCCTCCCGGGCATGCTATAAAAACCAGCTAAAGGATCAGAGGGTTTCAGTATATTGCAATTTTGGCGATGGGCTTATAACCTGTCACTACAGCAATATACCTACAAATCTCTCTTAAATAACCCTAAAAACTTTGTCAGACGTGGCAGAACGACCTTTTTTTAGGTCGTTTACGTTTACCCACCCCATTAGGAATAAAGGCGTGATTATGTGTATGTATTTATGTATGGTAAAACATCGTGCATCTGCTGAGTGCATGAGCTGAAAATCAGTGTTGCTGTTTATGAGCTTTAACACACAGCATCACTTCAGCACACATTCAACAGAATATAGGCACTAATTTGTTTTATGTTTGTCATGACTTTATTTATATATTTTCTCTCACTCCCAGTCCAGTCACCTCTTTCTTTGTGTTTACCTTTTATTTTATGTGTGATGTTTTTATTGCAATAAACTTTTAATCTATCTATCACCTACAAAAAGATCAATGTTAATTTATTACTTAGTTTATACAATTCAATTGCTACTAAAAAAACATGTAACCGTAAACTCCCGCGGGCTGTAAACTAGACAGGTAATAAACAGAAAACTAATCTGCTTACTCAAACTAAAGCCCGTTAACAAACCAATAAACCTTCAGACAATTTACAGAAAGGGGATAAACAGTAGCAATAAAATAACCTTAATAAACAAGCATCTCGTATGCTCAAACAATCCACATTGTACCCATAAACAGGCACCTTAGTGTACCGGTTTACGGTACGGTTAGTATAGTATTAGCACATCTCGGACACTCCTAACTATCATATCATTTTGGTCACACATCGACAGCCGGCATTTTGCACTTAGCATGCGTTTGTGTGCGTGTTGGTAAATTTTGTTATACCGGTCATAATCATCACTTGATTAATCTGGTTCTTGATTAAACCAACGTTTTAAAGTAGTTCACTGTAACTGAATAGTTAGAATAGATTACACATTTAGGTTGCACATTTTGTATGAATTTACTTGCCGCCTCTCATCACTGTGGAATCTACAAAAGTACCTATTGGAGTCATATCTTGTGGTATAAAGACATCTGTACACGGAACAGTACCTAACCATCTTTGGAACACAAAACTTTATTATTTCCGTTACACTGGGAAACATACGCGCTAACCCGCTAAGCGTAGGCTCAATGTGACCCACAATCCATCGCGGAGAGTGACGTTTGTCGGACTGGGGAAGGGAGGTGAATGTCCATTCTGTATGTAGTACTATTATATATTCTGTGGTATTAGTATAGAAACTACCTAGTATTAAACATGGCTAGAAATACGTCCGTTTTTTGAAAGGACTAGTTTTCAGCCCACAGTTTCTCCCACGTTCTATGAGATATTTCGTGTTTTTTTAAAATTAGAAATGGGTTTGCTCTTGACTCTGACACTAGGTCAGTGATGACCGTTACCGAGTTGACGATGAAGCGAACTCACCCTGAAAATGCCTGTTATGGCACTAGGAATCCCACGCACCGACGAAACACACCATGCTGTTTGGCGCCGGACTCCGATGAAACGGTGATCGCGAGCCAGGCGGCCTTTTGCGGAGCTTACCACCACTTTGTTGGGATTGTTCAGCCGAACTTATTCTTAGGCAAGCCTGTGTTGCCGTTGCCCGGAGTGAACCAGTAGGAGGTAGATCCCATCCCATCCCAAAAAGATTAGGAATAAGATTGTCCTGCGATGATAAGTAGCCTATTCTATTCTAGGACCTAATCTATATTATGCGCCTCAAGATTCATCCCGACCTGTCCAATGGTTGAAGCGTGATTGACTAACAAACATCCAAACATTTGCATTTACCTATAATAATAGGATAAGCTATATCATCGGTGTGAATTTTTTAAGTGCCCCATTGTAAATTATATTTGTATTTATCACTACATAGTATTAAACAAAGTCGGTTTCTCTTTCCCTATATCCCTATGCATGCATAAATCTTTAAAACTACGCAACGTATTTTGATGCGGTTTCTTTTAATAGATAGAATGATTTAAGAGGAAGGTTTATCTTTATAATACATGCATAATATAGTAGAAAAACACTGATAATTTCCGTGCGAAGCCGGGGCGGGTCGCTAGTTAATTATATACAAAAAATCATTATATTATATGAATAACAATATATTCATATAAACACTATATTTGTTTATAGATAGAAATTGGTATTTATTATGTATATATGTGCAGCATGAGTTAGATTTATATATATTTATTCTAATTACATTTATTTATTTTTTTGTTATAACTTTGTTAGTTAATAGTATATAAATCATAAATGTTTGCACCTGCCTTGTCATTTCCACATGCTCTAAGGTAGACAGATAATGCCTTTGGCGTTGAGTCAGCCCATGTAAAGTTAAATAAATAAAATAAATAAACATGGGAGTGTTAATAAACGCAGAATGAAACAGCCGCTTATCTGCCCGGACATATATTTTAAAAGCCAGTAGATAGAATCCAGAGCACGCTGACTCTGTTTACTCGGTGCACTGTTGAGTCCGGTCAGTATAACAATGTACATACACACATATAATCACGTCTATATCCCTAATGGGGTAGGCAGAGCGCAAACGACCTAAAGAAAGGCCGTTTCGCCACGTCTGAAAAAGTTTCGAGGGATATTTAAGATAAATTTGTAGGTATATTGCTGTAGTGACAGGTTGTCAGCCCATCACCTAAATTACTATATACTGTAACCCTCGGTTCCCTTAGCTGATTTTTACAGCATACTCAGGAGGAAATTAAGCTGGCACATTCTTTGTTTTTCTCTCGCTCCCAGGCCAGCGTTGAAAGTATAACAATGTCACAGTAAAATAAAGGCGCAGTAATAATGACACAACAAAAGCTTCAATTATGCCGATTTTATAAACCGATGCTGTGCAAACCGATTTTCAAAGCAGATGTTTTGTCACTTGGTGTTCGCTCCTTACTTCTACCTATTAGCAGGGCAGGCACTCCATAAAAGCCTCCGATTTTGCGTACTACATGCGCAAAAACGTGTTCGTACAGGTTTGAAGTGGGTTTGTGTGCGTGCTGCTGCCTAGTCGAAACGGCTCACGTTCCCGCTGGCGCGGGGGAGACGAGGTGAGGCAACATTTCAAATCGGGGGTGGGAGTGCCTCATGTTCAGCGATAGCTAATATTATATTGTCTTTGCTATTAGTATAAAATTTTACTAACAAGACTAGGCAAATGCCGGAGAAATCCAATTCTCCGCCGAATATAAGGGTTCTTAAACGGGTTCCTATAGGTAGAAACCGTTTCATGAACAGGCACCTGAACCTACAAAAACAGTACAAATTATCCTACGAACCCAGTTATATTAAAAGCTAGCATTAACAAGTAAAACTCAGTAAAGCGTAATTAGAATCTTGTTAGTGTCGGCGCGCGTGGACTATCAACAGTTAACATGCTGAGGACAGACCAAAAACTAATTCTGAGCGTAGTGTCGGCCGCACGCCGGTCGTTTCCAGAACATTCTCCGTGGAATTAAACTCTGTTTTAGCGCGGTTATATGCCTAAACCAAACTAACCCTTCCTCTGTTTCGTCTGTTTGTTTTCCTTTACTAGGTAGCCTTGATTAAATCAACATCTTGCCGCGCTCATAAGTAGCCTGTGACATAGCCTGCCATGGCCCTGATTAAATAAATTTGGAAATACAGAAAGTGCTAAGAATCATGTAACTGATTTTATTTATGTTCTGTTTACTGCTCAGGAATCATTATTCCTGTTATCGATTATCTATCGTTGGTATAATGATACCAACGATACAAAAAAAATACTGTATCACACATAAATCGTGGAAGGTCCATAAAGAATGATAAAATAGAATGGGCGACATAGTTTTTTAGCTAAAGTAGCAATATCAGAAATAGCAGAAAGTGAAAATATTGAGTTCATTAAAGTGAATTGTATTTTCAAAACAGTCTGATTCCTTTTATCAAATAACCCGATTACACAGCTTAATCTACAACGGGCCGGTCATCCGGAAAAGCGCAAGGAAACGTTGACTCAATTACGACCAACGAAATTAATTTCAAATATAAATAAATTCCATTTACTTCTGCTCGGCGAACCGAAACGCATTTAAGAGGGAATGTCTCAGCTCTCAGCCCCTCTCAGTACTCGGTGCGAATCGTTCCGCCAACAATTTAAACGTAGGCATCGTAAATGTTTATTCGGAGGACGAACGTTTTCCGGAGGCCGCGGGGCGACGTCGTTATAGGTCTTTAATGGCCAATAAAGTGTCAACGCCCGGTCTTCCGACAGATAAGTGTTACCTGGAGTTGCAGGCCACGGCTGGTGCCAGTAAAATTAACCAAAAATAAGCCGCAAGGGCTCTTCTAAGCTCATTTATGTCGCCTCTATTGCTTCTTAGGATATATTGTGTGGGTTGAATGGAAGTTTTTCAGATGTCGCATACTAACAAGTAAAACAAACTAGTATTTTAATCTATTTCAATGAGATTCTATGCTCTAGAGGTGTAGGAACATTCAAGAGCGATGCGATGTGATCTAACAATAATTACACGAAGAATTATTTTAGGTATTGTACTAGCTATAGTAAATTCCTCCATTCAAATACAGACATTGTATTGTAACGTCAATTACAGACTCTCAGCCTTCTTTTAATAGGTATTGAAGCAGTATTATAAAAAAAAAATTAACACTACTCCCTAGCCTTCTAAAGGTAATTTTCGGAAGGTTCATACTTATGCGCTTGAATTTAAGATTGCATTTTTGATGCGTTGTCTGTGTCATTCTAAGTCAAGTTAATTGCCGGGTGCTATACCTAGACAGAACTGCAATGCGATGTGAAGATGGATGTGGCTTGTCCATGTGCTCCAATTGGTGATAGACGGATAGCGCCAGTGCAAGCTATTCATTATTGTTTAGCGCAAACAAGGACTTCCTCTAAATAGAACTGTGCTAAATAGAATTGATTAGCGCATCTGGTCCTATATTCAGGAATATCTCTATGGGTCGTATTAATGAAGCTATCTCTAAATTTAGAGCAATCTTGAGTATAAATTTTACAGTACGTTTTGTACTGAAATTACATTTCTAATACAAACTCAAACTTGCTGTCAATCTCAAGAGCTGATTATAATTACGGGTCCTATGAATGGTGGGAATCTGTCAATAAGGGTTTAGAATTACATAGTAATCCTCAGCAGTGGGTAGATGTGGTCTTCTTCTTCTCTTCATTCTCGAGTCGAACGACCCAATGAACTCTGGAGTCAGAGTTTTCAAACCGCCTAGTAGCACAGCTATTAGGCCTCTGACATGGTTTGAGTAACGACTACTATCAAAGACAGCAACCGGGACCGACGGCTTAACGTGCCCTCCGAAGCACGATGTGGGCTGACATAGATAGGTATAGAATCTAGGCATATTCATGGGGCCAATCATAACTCACGCTTGTCGACCATGAAGAAACATGTTTTACTTATTATAAGGAGTAAACTTACGGGTAGGTCAATTATGCACCCAGAGATGTAGTTTCTGATATTAAATATTTTCCTAAATTCGAGTAGTCAAATATATTTTGAGACTTCTAAACGAACACTGGTGATTCATGTCCAAAGGGAAGGCTTTCGGAAAGCGGGTTCATTTAAATTTAATTAGGAAGTTGTCATTTAAATACGGAATCCTAATGCGTATTTAAAATACCAGAAAGTGATCTTATCTTAAACGTTATAAAATACAGTAATAAACCCATATATACCCTCATTGTTTGATTAACAACTGAATAACTGCCTCATATGTCTAGTGATTTGAGCCTTAGGCTCCTGACCCGATGGTGTTTAAACAGGGAGAAAATGAAGGCTTATCATCTTATTTTCTATGAAGAAAATATGTTCCGTGCTTTGGTCACCGTTACTGTTTTTGATAGTGGTCATCACACAAACTATTTCAGAGGTGGAGCAGGTTGTGCTTTTATAATAGGCTATTTAAAACTCTGATACGGGGGCTCCCTTAGTCGTTAATAAGACTAGAAAAAATATTTCTATGGAAGTAGAAGATTGAATAAAAAAGCTAAGCTATACTAAAAGCTGAACTACCGGGACCGACCGGTCTGGACGTCCTTAAACAGGCTTCGGACTCAGGTTGGCAGAAGTAAGGAGATCATGGTCAGGTGGGGATTTTTTCCGATGTGGACGGTGTTTGCGGTTCAGTGCAAACCATGGCACACTTGACATCGTGCCCGGCGTGCTCAAACACTTGCACGCCAGCGGATTTAATGGACGGCAGCTTATCCGCAATATAATATGCCCCTATAACTATAAGACAATTTACGATCTAATAATTTAAATCGCGGTAAGAAACCCGTAAAATGTCTTATAGTTATAGTGAAAACAACCGCGAAAGTTTAAAATTAAGTGTAATATGCCCCTGTGTTGAAATTTCTCGTGTTCCATCGATACGCTAAGAAGAAGAATAGGTCACTATTAAGAATCCATATTTTACTGTAGTTTTAAAACTATTAATCATTTAATCTTGTACGAAAAACACAGAATGAAAATAGCACTATAACTAAAAAAATATATATAAAAACACAGAAAGAAATTAATCTGAAATGGCATTTAAATCTCCACACAACCCACTAAAAAATCACTGCGTAAAAATGATTACAAAAACAGAAATGTAAAAGAAAAAATCATTTCTGTTTTCCAATCGGATCCCTATTGAGGATAGAACATCCCATTGATACGAGAAACCATACGCAATTACAGCAGAGGGTGGGTTTTGCGTTCAATCGATAACTGAATGTCGGTAGACCGATTGAGTGAATGTTGTGTTGCATAAACCATAGAGTACTAGAACAGTAATGAAGTATATCCCACTATTAAAGCCACTAAGTAACTAGCAGCTTTTTATTCATCTTTTTCTTCTTAGCCTGTCAATAGAACACGAGTGACTGCATTGTAGCGGCCCAGAATTCAGCCACTTGTATTGCGGATTGACTGCCGTCCATTATATCCACTGGCGTGCAACTGTTGGGGCACGCCGGGCACGATGTCAAGTGTGCCATGGTTTGCACTGCACCGCAAACACAGTCCACATCGGAGCTAACCAAAAATCCCCACCTGACCATGATCTCCTTACTTCTGCCAACCTGAGTCCGAAGCCTGTTTAAGGACTTCCAGATCAGCGTCGGCAGTTCAAGTGACTTATTGTGATTGACTTATACTTACATTACAATAACCCGCTGCACCTGAAAGTATTTTTTTGTTTCATTCCATTCTATATTACTGCCACGAGGTCATATTTTAACTCATGTTTATTTCTACTTTATTTCCATTTTCCAAAGAGCCTTGTTTTTCAACTCAGATTTAAAATAAAGGTAAACAATGTTTCATGTCTTGTTATTCTAAAACACACTTCAAAAATAAATGACACGTGTTGGCAAATTAGTTAAATTATTAAAACTACTATTACATTATGTTCTCATGCCTAATAGCTAAAACATATTTTAGAAACAAAATTTTTGTTTAAAAGACTTGAAACTTTGTTTACCTTTATTCTAAAACTAAGTTGGATACAAGGCTCTTTAGAAAATGGTCACAAAGTAGAAATAAATATGAGGTAAAATAGGACCCTTTGGCAGTAATATAGAATGGAATGAAACAATTGAGTATAGTCATAATGATTTTGTTTTTGTTTCGCAGATCCGCCTGTTGTGTCCCTTTCCTTGGGCAGCACGCTCAACCCTAACGATATTAAGGAGGGAGATGACGTGTACTTCGAGTGCTCGGTGCATGCCAATCCTAAGGAGCATCGGATATCGTGGTATCATAATGTAAGTATTATTTGAATACATTTTAAATCCTTAGGCTCGTATTTATGAAGCGATATCAAACTTGAGAGCAATATTAAGTATGGATTTGATAGGCCAGTTTGTACCGAAATAACAATGACAAATTCTGATACAAACTCAAACTCGCTGTCACTCATGACAGCTGATTATAAATACGGCGCTTAGGGTACCCACCTTATGTTTAATAAAAGTCTTCTGTTTTCGTAATGGTCTATCATTGCTTTTTGCCAGCTGCTTTCCTCCCGGGCATGCTGTAAAATTCAGGTAAGGGATCAGTATATTGTAATTAAGACGATGGGCTGACAAGCTGTCAGTACAGCAATATACCTACAAAAGTATCTTAAATAACGCTCAAACTTTGTTAGAAGAGGTGGACTGATCTTTGTGTTTAGGTCGTATATGCTCTGCTTACCCCATTAGGGATAAAGGGGTGATTATATGTATCATAGCTTTTTATGTGCCTGTGATTTTAAAACTTTGTGATATTGTTTTAAAAATAAAATAGAATAGAAATGTTACTGAGTCATAATAGGGAAAACTTTTCTTTTGTATATTTGATTACGCCGCAATAAACGCTACGAATCAGCTACGAAGAAAATACGGCGTAGCAATGTCTACGTCGCATTCGTAAGCGTTCGTGGTTCGTACCACGCTATGTTCATAACTTGCTAAGATTTATTGCAGTATTTTAACTGAATGTGTGTCTCTTTACAATATACCTACATAATTTAACATACACACATATAATCACGCCAATGGGGTAGGCATAGCATCAACGACCCAAACAAAGGTCGTTCCGCCAAGTCTGACAAAGTTTTTAAGGGTTATTTAGGTTAGCTTTGTAGGTATATTGTTGTAGTGACAGGTTGTCAGCCCATCGCCTATATTGCAATTTACTGTAACCCTCGGATCTCTTAACTATATTTTACAGCTTGCCCGGCAGGAAATGCAGCTGGGATATTCTATGTTTTTCTTTAGCTCCCAGTTCAGCATGGAAGAAACAATATTATACAGACCATCCGATATCAATTTAATAATTGTATCATAATCACTGACTACTTTAAAAAAACATTAAACATATTTACAATCACGCCTTTATCCCTATAGGCAGAGCGTCAACAACCCAAACAAAGGTCGTTCCGCCACGTCTGACAAGTTTTGAGGGTTGTTTTAGATAGATCTGTATATTGCTGTAGAGACAGGTGGTCAGCGCATCGCCTAAATAACATTACACTGAAACCATCGAATAGTATAGCTACTTTTTACAGTATGCCCGGGAGTTGATGCAGCTGGCACATTCTATGTTTTGCTCTTGCTCCCAGTCCAGCATGAAAGACGTAATTTGAACACTTGAATATTATAACAGACCATCCGATATCAATTTAATAATTCTATGTACGAGACAGACTACTTAAAAAAACATTTGACTAAACAATATTTGTATTTTGTAATACACAGGACAAACCAGTACTCCACAACGTGCTAGGAGGCATCATAGTGAGCACGAAGTCACTGGTGCTGCAGAAAGTGACCAGGGACCACGGGGGGGACTATTCCTGTCGGGCATCCAACTCCTTGGGAGAAACTGAGAGCCGGTCTACGCATTTGAGTATACAATGTAAGTATTCAATCAATAAAAATAGTCTAGGTCTACTGGAAGAGATTTCTTTTTAGAAATAAGCTGTGCCTGTTGTGTCTTTATTTTATATGCATATGTCCTTTGTATTTCATTGTGTACAATAAACTGTTATTTAATAAATATGGTATCGTTAGCGATGTGCTTCCTTATGGGGATCCCCGGTGCACGCCAGCGCCCTCATAAGTAAAAAAATCATTACTCAATTTAAAAAAAAACCGTTAGATCGGACAGAAGTATATGTACTGAAGGATTTTGACGACCCGCGCAGCCTAGTTGGCAGTGAACCTGCCTGCTACGCAGAGGGTCCCGGGTTCGATTCTCGGCCGAGGCAGACATTTGAATGATGAGTTTAAATGTCTGTTTCTGGGTCTGGGTGTTATTTGTGGTTGTTTCTGTGTATGTCCATGGCACCCCGATACAGGGAATCCTAGTGGGGGCTATGAGTGTGATCGTGTTTTTTTTTTTTTTTTTATTTGAGGATTAAGATTTTAAGGATTGTAAATTAATAATTCAGTGTTCACTGCAGTTACAGACAGTAAAAGTGATAACGTGACCGTATTTCGCAAATTTTCTATCTGTAACTACATTGAACTATAAGTTGCAACTTTATGAGGTTCTAAATAGCTTTCATAGCTTTACTCTCAATCTAATCTACCGGATTTGCGATTGATGGTGTTTTCAGTGAATTATGTTTTTTTGACTGATGAGGGCGCCACTTAGCCCAGGAAAGCCCCTTAAGTCTTAAGTAATTTTAGCCTAAAATATGTAGTCTGCAAAATTTAGCTATCAGATCTTTAAACTACATGGTCGAATCTTTGGTACGGTATAAAATACACTAGACCTTTCCGTCCATTATATCCAGTTTCTGTTCTCGTGCGTCTGTTACGACTATTTCTGCGAACGTAAAACTAACAATAATGTGACTGTTGGATTTGGTGTCAAATTGTATGCAATATGTTTAACATCATCTTTTAGTAGTATACCATAATATTTTCATCTCCTAGTCAGTAGACAAAAATAATGTTACAGGCAACGAGTTTCTCACAACACCATCAAAACCATTATTGTACAATATTTCATAAGAAACGACTCAACGATTTAAATACAGCTCTTATGAAAGGAAATAACGGGATAAACGGCGTTTAAGCTCTTAAATGGCAGCCATTGTTCCCTATTATCAACAGATTGCTAATAAATTTCATCTCGAAAGGGACTTAAATCGTTTACTTAGACTTAGAGTAATATCAATCATTGTAAAGTAGATTTGTACCAGCCGACGGGTGAGACGGCAAAATGTATTGAATTGGAAAGAGTCATTTGTAACAGTTACGAACAAATAATATATTTTCATCAGAAGCTGTTCGGCACCACTATTTTCGCTGGAGTGGAGCTGCTTTAGAAAAATAACGAGGATTTATTCTTGGCTTTCGAGTTTGCCTCTCAAGGTTTGGAAACAAACATTACCCTTTCTCACATACGTACTCGACAGGCAGAAATATTTCACTGCTATACGGGTTAGGCAGGGCGGAAATTGCTATTTCAATTTAAACGATGCTTCGTTTATGCCTCTTTTTCTGCATTTGATTTTTTTTTCAAGGATAAGATTCATTAGCAATATTAGGCCTGTAATTATAAACAGCACTTGAGACTGACAGCTAGTTTGAGTTCGTATCAGAAACGTAATTTAAGTACAATGTGGCCTGTCAAATCAATACTTAATATTGCTCTCAAGTTTGAGATCGCTTCATAATTACGAGCCTTAGTCATTGAGTTTCATGAGCTGCACCATTAAAATATTTGCATTTAAATAAAATAAGCTTCTAAAAGCAAAACTCGTTGAAAGGTTTTTCAATTCAGTGATATTCTTCTTAAATTCTTGTCTCATGAAAAATATGTGGCGTTGTTTCATAAAAGCAATATTTTGCGCAGAATAATGTATTCAAGCCAATCCCATATTAATCTAATCCCTAGCATACCTCATATATTTAGCTACGTTCACCTATCTTGCTATAATACAGAACTAATTATGATTAGGTGTGTGAAAGGTGGTAATATCTGCGTTATCAATCAAACCACAATCAATCAAATGTACGCAGCGACTATTGGCTCGGGAGTAATTTGGCTGCGAGGCGCGATCTATGCGCAAACTTGGTTCAGGAACTGCCAGCATCAATCATGGGAATGTCCATAGTTTATTCGGGGATATATTATGATAAGTAACTAAATAACAGTGTGTAATATAATAGGAAAGGTGCACGTGTATTAAAAGAGTAGGAAATACTAATAATAAAACTTTCCCCAAGAAACTTGTAGAGCTGATCACGAAAAAGAAATAAAGTTATCAGTAAATGCATGCGTATTTACCGTCAAAACTTATAGATGGAACCGAAAGTTTTAGACTGATAGGCTTGTATTTATGATGCGATCTCTAGATTAATAGCATTATTGAGTGTATACATTTAACAAGCCGTTTGGTACCGAAATGTCTTTTTTGATACGATCTCAAACCCACTGTCAGTCTCAAAAGCCGATTATTAATAGATTATTTATATCGACCTCTTTAATCTGGCATTTTAGCACAATGTTATTATAGGTATTTATCAAGTGAGTGAAATGTTCCCGAAAAGATGTCATACATCTAGTCTTTCATTTTCATTTGTCATTCAGGCTCAACTTGTAAACGAAATGGAACATAACAAATCCGTCAGTATTGAGCAGATCAGCGGTGAAGCCTTCCTTATTCAGTACAGAACCCGACAAGCAGCCGACACGTTCCTACAGCGGGAGATTTACGTCATCAACGTCACCTGACACGGCAAATCTACGGTGCTACGTCCGGGTGTGAATAGGAACAAAACCACATTAAAGAAAAACACGACAAATAAATAAAGATAACTGAAGACAAGCGTGATGGAGGGTCGGCGTTTGACAAATAATGTGGTACTTATGGCAAGCGTACTAATCAAAGACGCTATTTAAAAAAAATAGGTGGTTATCACTTCTTCTTCTTCTGTCCAGTGAGTATCGAGTCTATCGACCCGATGAACCTTGGTGTCAGAGTTTTTAAACCGCCTAGTAGCACAACTATAAGGCCTCTGACATGGTTCGAGTAACGACCACCATCAAAAACAGCGACCAGGACCAACGGCTTAACGTGCCCTCCGAAGCACGAAATCTTTTTCTTTTTCGTCCGAAAAAAGGGTTATGCCAAAACTACAATAAAATATACAGGTTCTTCTTCTGTCGAGTGGGTATTGAGTCTATGGACCCGATGAACCCTGGTGTCAGAGTTTTTAAACCGCCTAGTAGCACAACTATCAGGCCTCTGACATGGGTCCGGGACCGGGACCGACGGCTTAACGTGCCCTACGAAGCACGAAATCTTTTTCTTTTCGGACAATCAGGTTATTCAGCCTGAAATGTCCTATCCAAACTAGGGAAAAATTAACAAAGTGATAAATTCTCAAATATCAACTTTGTGTTTCCCCCCTGGGAATCGAACCCAGGACCTCTAAACCACGGAGGCAGTTATCACTTAGGAATAAAAAATAAGAAGTGTAAACTTTTGTGCGGCTACAACTTCAAACTCTATTAAACTTTATTAAAGAACAAAAGCGTATGTACCCGATAGTACCCGTATATAAAGTTGTGTTTGGAGAATCTTTGTGAAAATATATAATGAAATATGTTATACTGGGTGTAAGGGACAGGGTCTCGCAAACTGATAGGGGTTGTTCTGTCAACGACACTGAATAACTATCACCAGGAAATTATTACAGGAGATGAAAAGTATAATCGAAGTTTCCATACAAAATGACCACCTCGATCAGACAATTTATATGGATCCTTTGTGTTCACTGCCTGAAGCTGTTGACTGAGCAACCCTCATCAGTGTGCGGGACGCTCTTTCACACCCGGTATGTGAAAGATTCTATGAGTGTGGCGCATGCTTCACAGCGTCACCCTGGCGCATGAGGATTTATGTCGTCAAATCTATCTTAATTAACCCTCCAAACTTTGTCAGACGTGGCGGAACGACCTTTATTTGGGTCATTTACGCTCTGCCTACCCCATTAGGGATAAAGGCGTGATTATATGTATGTATGTATCCCAAATGGGGTAGGCAGAGCGAAAACGACCTAAATAAAGATCACTCCGCCACGTCTGACAAAGTTTTGCGGGTTATTTAAGATAGATTTTCAGGTATATTGCTGTAGTGACAGGTTGTCAGCCCATCGCCTAAATTACAATATACTGAAACCCACGAATCCCTAAGCTGGTTTTTACAGCATGCCCGGGAGGAAATGCAGCTGGCACATTCTATGTTTTTCTTTTGGTCCCAGGCCAGCATGGAAGAACATACATTTCTAATACTTAATATCGTATATATATATACGTGCATAATAGGTACATAAACTACAATAAATAAATATATACTTTAAACTTGTTCAGATAAGAAGTACTATTTTAATTTATCATTGATGATATATCAACGATGAACAAGTGTTATTCATATTTATAAAATATTCGGCAACTCACACTCACTTACGTGTGACTAGTGTGACTTTCTTTTCTCCTGAAGAAGATCCTCGTATAGATTCGAAACGTCGAGGAGAATGCCTCTATCAAACCCACAAGTGAGTTGTCGAAACACTACATACTCGTAGTATAAAACAAAGTCGCTTTCTCTGTCCCTATATCCTTATGTATGCATATATCTTTAAAACTACGCAACAGATTTTGATGCGGTTTCTTTTAATGGTTAGAGTGATTCAAGAGGAAAGTTTATATGTATAATACAGGCATAATATAGTAGAGAAACACTGATAGATTCCGTACGAAGCCGGGGCGGGTCGCTAGTATTTTATAAATAACATATTGGCTGGTTGTGATAGAAATCTTTCGCTATGTAAGAGAAACTTGTTTTTTTTCTTATAATTAAAACGTTAACGTAATGGTCAAAGTTATTGAATATTTGAGATATTTCATATTTGATGGGGCATGAAAGTTATTAATTTCTATATGAGAAATTAATTTAATTAAATCATACCAGCACCGCTGAGGTATCCTTCCACGTATTTCTACCGCAACGTAATCAGCTTTTCAAAGTTCTATGAATCAGTATCGTATATTACACGAGTCTTCAATGCTGACCTGGGAGCGAGAGAAAAACAGAATGTGCCAGCTGAATTTTCTCCCGGGCTGTAAAAACCGGTTAAGGGATCCGAGAGTTTCTTTATATTTCAATTTAAGCGATGGGCTGATAACCTGTCACTAAAGCAATAAACCTACAAAATCTATTTTAACCCTTAAAACTTTGTCAGTCGTGGCAGAACGACCTTTTTTAGGTCGTTTACGCCCTGCCCACCCCATTAGGAATAAAGGCGTGATTATGTGTATGTATTTATGTATGTTAAAACATCGTGCATCTGCTGAGTGCATGAGCTGAAAATCAGTGTTGCTGTTTATAAGCTTTAACACACAGGATCACTTCAGCACACATTCAACAGAATATAGGCACTAATTTGTTTTATTTTTGTCATGACTTTATTTATATATTTTCTCTCACTCCCAGTCCAGTCACCTCTTTCTTTGTGTTTACCTTTTGTTTTATGTGTGATGTTTTTCTTGCAATAAACTTTTAATCTATCTATCACCTACAAAAAGATCAATGTTAATTTATTACTTAGTTTATACACTCTGAGGAAATACAATTCAATTGCTACTAAAAAAACATGTAACCGTAAACTAACAAACCTACAAAATCTATCTTAACCCTTAAAACTTTGTCAGACGTGGCGAAATGACCTATTTTTTGGTCATTTACGCTCTGCCTATTAGGGATAAAGGCGTGATTACATGAATTAAACTCTTCATCATTTATATGCACCATATTTATTTATTTTTGATATCGCAAAATGTTTACTTTGTATCAGGGGAAATGTCTCAAATCTGTATGAAACAGTAAACAAACCAAGTCGTAGGTGAAATCACGGTGAAAAAATAAACCTTAATCAATTTATGTATAATATATTTATTTATTTATACATTTTCTATGTAAAGTACAACATATTTTTGCGAATATGTCCTGTACTTTAATTTTAAACTTAATTTTATACAAATATTATATTTGTTATTCTATAATGCCTGAAATAAACAGTTCTTTTTTATTTTATATGATTCTAATGGTTTATTTCTTTACGGGAATTCGCGCATGATTTTTCTTTACTTGTAGTTTAGGCAAGGCTGGGTCTTTATAGCAATGCACATACAGATCTGAAAAAAAATACTTATAACTTTGGGGAGGGATGGGATCTACCTCCTAGTGGTCCACCCCGGGCAACGGCAACACAGGCTCTCCTGTGAATAAGTCCGGCTGAACGAACCCAACAAAGCGGTGGTAATCTTCGTAAGGGGCCGCCTGGCTCGGGACCACCCTCTCACCGGAGTCCCGCGCCAAACAGCTTGCTGTGTTCCTTCGGTGCGCGAGATTGCCAGTGCCATAACAGGCATCTTCTGGGTGAGCTCGCTCCAACGTCGACTCTGTCACGGTCATCCCTGCCCTAGTGTCTTGATTCAAGAGGAAACCCATTTCTAATAATAATAAAACTTGTTAGACGTGACGTGGCGGAACAGCCTTTCTTTACGTCGTTGAACCTCTGCCTACCCTAAGTATTTTTGTCTACAAAAAATATCCGGCACCCCTACTCGTACGCTGCCTAGCCTCGTTCGCTACTTTTACGACTATTTGTTTGTTCCTCATCGATGTGTGTACCGAGTGCTGTGTACCCAGTAACGGGCAAACAGGAGCGTCCGATTGTTTCTGCCACTTTTCTAATCCCCCTACACTTGTAGGGAAAAACATAAAAAGCATATGCTTCAAAAAATTGTGCTTTCTTTACAAAGTGACTCAAGCAGTTGGCACCATTTTTACGGAAGCTCCATTTCTTTTTTTATCATTATAATTTGACCTTTGTTCCTTAGGGAAAGTTATTTAGTTACATGAGTAGGTTCTCATCCTAAAGTCAATAACTTTTTGTTCACTTGATTTTCTTTACATAAAATGGCACCCCTACTCGTACACTGCCTAGCCTCGTTCGCTACTTTTACGACTATTTGTTTGTTCCTCATCGATGTGTGTACCGAGTGTTGTATACTCAGTGACGGGCAAACAGGAGCGTTCGATTGTTTGTCCCACTTTTCTAATCCCCTACACTTGTAGGGGAAAACATAAAAGGCACCTGCTTCATCATATCAATTATATAAAAAAAAAAAAAGATATTTACAAGGACGTACAATAGTTGTTCCGTACAGCTATTTTAGAATGTAAACCCTATCTGCATGTAGTTTATAGTTGCATTCTTTATATTTAACATTTTATTGTACACATTAATTTTACTGTGTACAATAATTTTACTGTGTACAGTAATTTTACTTTTAATTTACAAATGACATATACAATTATACATATAAAAGAAAGACACATCAGGCACAGCTTATTTCTAAAAATAAATTTCTTCCAGTAGAGCAGAAATTTTTTATGTAAAGTAGTTTTTTTGTACGGTAATTCGATATATTTTAGTAGGTAGAACTACCTCCGTGGTCTAATGGCTAGTGCCATGGACTCCTAATCCGGAGGTCCTGGGTTCGATTCCCAGGGGGGGAACACAAAGTTGATATATGAGAATTTATCACTTTGTGAATTTTTCCCAGTTTGGTTAGGACATTGCAGGCTGAATCACCTGATTGTCCGAAAAAGAAAAAGATTTCGTGCTTCGGAGGGCACGTTAAGCCGTCGGTCCCGGTCGCTGTCTTTGATAGTGGTCGTTACTCAAACCATGTCAGAGGCCTGATAGTTGTGCTACTAGGCGGTTTAAAAACTCTGACACCAGGGTTCATCGGGTCGATAGACACCTACTCGACAGAAGAAGAAGAAGAAGAAGTAGGTAGAATATAATAATTCGGTATTTGTTACCTAGTTTATAATCTATTTTGATCTGTATTCAATGCTTTTGATTTTGCTGACTTTCAAAACTAAAACTACCCTGTGTAGAATTTTCCTACGCTGTGTACAGAAACACGAAAGAGTAACAAAAAGCTACATAAATATTCTCAAGGAAAAAACTTTTCATTTTCCTCCTTCTTAAGGATTTTTAATTCGAAGCCGAAATAAAATTTCGTCGCATTAAAAGCGAAAACAACCCTCGCCATTCTTACCACTGTTTCCGCCTTTCCAAGAATTGTTTCAATTACAACGAAGGAATGCAATAATTAACACAAAGAGCCAAAACGGGGGGTTTCGACTTCAGTTCGTTAAATCATAACAGAAGTTAGACGATATATAAATTTTATAGCCCAACTGTTCCCCTCTGAGTCGCAGCTTTGATTCATTTATGTAGATATCTCTTTATGTAACTGTGATGCCGTCTGCCTTACGTTTTCATTAAACTCTCAAATATTTGCTTCAGTTAGGCAGCCCTCCCACGGATTACAGTAGCAAAGAAAATATGATATTACTTAAACAGTAGTTATGAAAACATTAGGTACCAACATAGTACACACGCTATGTCAATCGTCGGTTTAATGAATTAATATACCTACTCAAAATTTATTTCGAAAAAAGGAACCAAGCTCCCTAAATGGTACTAGACCATTTTTCATTTTAATTTCATTTCCTATACAAAATGATTGTCTAAACTGTTTGTTTTTTTTTTTCATATAGATGCTCCAGTATGTGCCCACAACTTGCCACAAGTACTAGGTGCACAGATAGACGAGGTTCTACGCGTGAAATGTTCCGTCACTGCCAACCCACCTGACGTCAGCTTCTTCTGGCAGTTCAACAACAGTGGAGAGAGCTTGGATGTGTCTCCTACTAAATATGGCAAGTAAACTTTAAAGTCAGTAAAATTTATTACGATTTACAGCTGAATTCAATGACACCAGGGTTCATCGTGTCGTTGTCCGACTCAAACCTATTTGACAAGAAGAAGAAGCTGAAATCAAGTATTAGGCGTCCAGGTTGACGAGGAGTTGCGAGTGAAGACTTCCGTAGCACCTCGTCAATCTGCAGACCTCGTGATTGTAGTGCCGAGACATTAAACCTACCAGTCAGCCTGACGTCAGTTTCTTCTGGTAGTTCAATAATAGTGGAGAAAACTTGGGACTTGTCTTCTAGCAAATTGGTGAAGTCATGTCTATATAGTGAGGCTTGGCATACCTGAAAAAGAACTGGTAAAAAAGAACCTAATCTCTAAAAACATTTTTAGTAAAAATATTGGTTGCCTAAGTATGTCCAGTAAATACGCTCTTTCTTGTGTTTTAAAAGTATCACACTATAAAAAAAGTATTAAAATAATATTTATACCAAAAATAATAAATATCTGTTTACACAGGCACAGCCAATGGCAGTACGAGCGAGCTGAGCTATAAGCCGCAAAGTGAACGCGACTATGGAGCACTAAGCTGTAGGGGCAGCAACACAGTTGGCAGGCAATCTGAACCCTGTGTCTTTCAAATCGTACCTGCTGGTAAGTAGAACCTAATACTTCAGGCTATTGATAACAATGATTAGTGATTCCGGAAAAATAAGCTTTAAAACGTTTGGCTTGTGTCCTATCCCACGAAGAGACTCGAGCTAAGCTTAAATTCACATATTTCTGATCTGACTAGATACTAATACAGAGACATACATATTTTCTTGTTTTAACACGTGCCTGCGGGTAGATTATAGACAGTCCAGTTATTGATGAAACATAAGTACCTACCTATGGAATAGAGCGATTTCAGTGAGAAAAATTTAATACTTGAAATAATATATCTTCTTTAATTTTTGTTTATAATACACGTTCATGAAGACATCTCATATTGACACTTTTGCCTGGAAGCTACACAATAAAGCGTGGTATGTAGCGAGAGCACGAGCTAAGCTTAAAGCGATAGGTCCTAAGCTGTCTAGATACCAACACAGAGATACATCCTTTATTATTATTGGACGCGCTCGCGGGAATATTACAGACAGTACTTTTATAATTGCCTGCCTATAGAATAGAGCAATTTCAGAGAGAAAAAGAACATACTTTTGAAAACATGTCATCTTAATTTTTTGTTTATAATACACGTCCATAAACACATCTCATATTGACACTTTTGCCTGGAATCTACACATTAAAGCGTGGCATGTAGCGAGAGCACGAGCTAAGCTTAAAGCCATAGGTCCTAAGCTGTCTAGGTACCAACACAGACACACATCCTTCCTTGTTATTGGACGCGCTCGCGGGTATATTGCAGACAGACCAAACAACACACGTATTCACAGAATTATTATGTATTTTAGAGAATTATATTAAAATGTTTTATTAGGTAAAGCCAGGGCTACGCTTAATTACTACTTATTCATATTCAAATAATCATAACAATATTATAGTATCTGTCTGTATATTTAAAATAAAAAAAATCAAATCTAATTATTCATACGACCTTCTTAGTCCAAACACTGAATGTAAAATTTCAATTTAACATACCTTATAATTATAAAGTAACTTTTTCGACACAGGTACCTCAAACAGAGTATGCTATTAATTAAAAATTACTGCTTATCCCAAGAAAACTGCCCAATTGTAAGCAGTATAAAGTTTGCAGTACAAAGAACTGTATAACGAGAAAAATGCGCCTGGAAACTTCACAAATATTTTAACTCCTAAATTAAATTTCTTCCATGCTGGCCTGGGAGCGAGAGATTCTTCCATGCTGGCCTGGGAGCGAAAGAAATACATAGAATGTGCCAGCTGCATTTCCTCCCGGGCATGCTGTAAAAACCAGCTAAGGGATCTGAGGGTTTCAGTATATTGTAATTTAGGCGATGGGCTGACAACCTGTCACTACAGCAATATACTTACAAATCTATCTTAAATAAACCTCAAAACTTTGTCAGACGTGGCGGAACGACCTTTGTTTGGGTCGTTTACGCTCTGCCTACCCCATTAGGGATAAAGGCGTGATTATATGTATGTATGTATGTAAATTAAAGCCGTTCTGAATAAATTCTGCTCATAAACCGTTTTGCTCCACAATAATAGTTTAAAGTTTTTCAGACATAATCCTTATTATTATTTAATTTTATATTATTAGCATTGTTCACTCTATCTCGGTCACCTTTAACTGAGCGACGGCATGCGGGCTTAAAAAACAGTATTTCTTTGTGGTTTTCCAACAAACAGTTATTTTTTATATAATTGTTCTCCAAGAAAACGATCACACTAATTCTAATAGCCGATCCGCGGTACCCGACCTCTAACTTAGACTAGAATTATAATAGGTATGGGCAAATTTACATGTAATTATGATTCATAATGAGCAAATTGGAATTTTGAATTTGCAGAACGGCTTCAATTTAGAAGTTTATGAATAAGTTATATTTTTGTTTATTAATCATAGTGCCATGTGTTTTCGGTGAATTTGCTCATTACTCTAGTCTAAATTATAGGTGATCAAGATAGAGTCAGTAAAATGGGCAAGCTTATTAAGAAGCTGTTTGGCGTCAAAATCACTGCATAGTATAAAACAAAGTCGCTTTCTCTGTCCCTATATCCCTATGTATGCATTAATCTTTAAAACTACGCAACGGATTTTGATGCAATTTCTTTTAATAGATAGAGTGATTCAAGAGGAAGGTTTATTTGTATAATACATGCAAAATATAGTAGAGAAACACTGATAATTTCCGTGCGAAGCCGGGGCGGGTCGCTAGTATAACCACTGATTTGAGAAGTCGCTCCCTAATAGATAGGCTGTCAAGTCCAACTTTGTATGAAAATCTATGAAAACCGCTGTCGCCAGTCGCACACATTCAAAGAAATGCATTGTATTTTCAGTACACAAAAATGCTCGATGCTATTGGTTGCAATCTTCAGTTGAATAATATATCTATTCCACATATTCTCAAGCGAAAGAAAAAGATATAAAAACAAAGTTGCAAATAATAAAATATTTTTAATTTTTCGGGCAAATTTTGATTGAACAAAGTTCCTAATTTTGCCCAAAAAAATATAAAGGTGCATTCTCATCAGACCTACGTGACGTAAGTGACTTACTCATACTCATATTCATACGTATGCTGATGGCCAAAATCCATGTTTAGATACTAACATGGCGTCACTGATGCAACCAAATACAATTGCTTGATTTGACTCCTAAAACGCACAATTTTTGATATATCAGCGAAAAACGTAAAGGTGGGACCTAATTGTCCCGATATTTAATTTTCCCCGAGGGTTTCAGTTTGGCATCACTCGGAATTAGGTTCAGCATATATAGTACTAGAATCAATCATAAAATATGAGGTGGACGCTTATTTAAGCTCCAAACCAATTCCTTAAGAAAGGCAAAATAACTAGCGGTCCTTCATACAATTTGTAGGAACACAATTGTCCGCCACCGCCACCGCAAGTGTGCGAGAGGCTTTAAAGCATTTTTAAATGGTTTTCAATTGAATTTGACAATCGAGACCAACTTGATTTGCGGCTAGTAAATACATTTTTCTTTGAAACTTGGCAGAGGTTAAAATTTCGAAACAGCTGGTTATAACTTTATTACAAACATATGGTTGTTGATTCTTAATTTGAATTTCTTTTAAGCTGTAAAGAAAACAATGTTTATGGGCCGCAAAACACGTTGGTATCGTTTTGCTAATTTCATTGGCAACCCAGCCCAGGGATGTGGTAAAATTCTGTAAGTTATCGATAAAAGTCGTTCGTTTTACGTACAGAAAAGTTCAAAAGAATTTCATTAGACCTATATTTTTGGTGTATAAAATATTTTTAGATGATTATTTTTGTATAGTTAGATACTCGTAGATAGAGGTATAGTATTAAAAATAGGTTGTGCCAGCATCGGAAGCAAAACAAACATTTCATCCAACACAAGATATCTTTATTCGCATAAGAAAATTTATCCGCAGTTGGCATTTTGTTCAATATTCTGATTGTCTAAATATTTGATGTTTCATATTAATATCCTGAGTAATATATCGACAATCTCTTATTTTGAGGTTATAAAAATCACATAGTAATTTTTATTTATTTCCAATGTTTCTTTTTTTGCCGCCTTATTTCATGCGACTTAAACCATAATGACCAGTTCTACATTTCAATTTTTTTTTTATTCTAGCACAATTTTATTACGTTTCAAAATTCGTTCCTAGAATTTTGCATTTGCAAACCGCGAAATGACCCTTTTTTCCGGCCATTACACAAAAACCAATTTTTGTAAGATTAACAATACTGTAGTACATAATTATTTCGTAAAGGATCAGTCAGCGTTTGCAATGCAAGCGTAATAAAAATGTGTTTATTTACCACATGACATTAGAAACCTCTTGAATGATCAGTGTTTCACTACTATATTATGCATTTATTATACATGTAAACCTGCCTCTTGAATGGCTATTTCCATTTATAAAAATCGCATCAAAATCGGTTCCGTAGTTTCAAACATTTCTTCTGTCGAGTGGGTATCGAATCTATCGACCCCATGAACATTAGATTAAAGCATACAGACAGCGGGAATTGACTTTGTTTTATAATATTTAGTAGTTGGTGATTGGGATTAGTGATGATAAGCGAAGTGATATACTATAGCTATTGTCGCTTTTAGAGAAACAATGACTAATTACAGAGCATGAAATATGTAACAATGTATTGTGTAGCTACTTATAGTCCAGGCTAAAGAAATAGTGCACTTTTCGCTTAATGAATGTAAAACTTCCCGCTAAACGAATATCGATATCGACAAAATCATGGAGCAACACTAGTGATGTATCAAAATTATTTTGCATTTATTTCTACAATTTCTTGAAAAAGATAGTGTTTATGACTTTCCGATGGTAAAAAAATCCCTCTTTATTCAAGGTAGGTACTTCATTTATTATTTTTCAGACAAGTAATTATTGCGCAAAATGCATTTTTTTCAAAAAGTACTACTAAGCGGCGAATTGTGCAAAAATTGGGCATGAATGAGGTGAGGTTTTAAGAGCTTTGACAGATATAGGCGTGGAGCGCCTATTAGTGGCTCGCTTGTCAAACTCACATCGCCTTTCTATCGGGGATCGCTAGCTTTTACTCTTCTGTGAGTATAACAATAATCCAATTTCAAATTAATATGTTGCCTAATTAGTATTTAGATGTAAAAGACAAGTGAAGATGTTTGGTAAAGTAAAAGAAATCTCAAGGTTTGATATTTTTAAGAGTATTTTCTTTGTATTAGCTCAACCATTTTCCTTCAATTGTTTACTACAAATACCAAGGATAAAAGTAGGATTGTCGATAGAAGAGCCTATGAAATGCGTTTTTATGAGCGGCATATATCATGTTCGGCAGTAATAAAATCACCCCCGACTGGGAACAAACAGACGCTTGTAAGATTTATAGCATAGCGGCAAGCTAAGATACGTATCTTTTCATATAGGTACGTGGTTTATACACAGGTAGATATATTCTTTAGCCTAAAAGTTGTGCGAATGGATAAAAGTGAGATTGGTTTCTTTGTGGGGCGAACACATTTCTAAATTATTTCAAAAGATAAAAAACTTTATTCACCTTCTAAAATTCGGCGCCATAAATCTACGTAATTAATACTTTCATCACAATGTCTACAGAATGATGGTTTCAATTTCCCAAAATATTTTTTTTGGTAAATTGTTCAGTTTCGATAACTGCGCTTCTGGGACAGTATACATACATACATATAATCACGCCTTCATCCCTAATGGGGTAGGCAGGGCGTAAACGACCTGAACAAAGGTCGTTCCGCTACGTCTGACAAAGTGTTGAGGGTTATTTAAGATAAATTTGTAGGTATATTAATGTAGTGACAGGTTTACAGCTTATCGCCTAAATTGCAATATACAGGAACCCTCGGATCCCTTAGCTGGTTTTTACAGCATGCCTGGGAAAAAATGCAGCTGGCAAATTCTATGTTTTTCTCTTGCTCCCAGTCCAGCATGGAAAAAGCACTATACCTTGCACTCTTTATATTGTATTCACGATTTTGTTAAAAATCAACACCATTAGTACTCAGTTAATACCAGAAATAACTTGCTACGCCAGCTATAATATTACCGGCACCAGATGTTTATTTCATCGGGTTCGCCGAGCTAGGCGCCATATTTTATAATTCTCTCTGTGGCTTTTAGTCGCAACTCGCAAAATCTAATATCAAAGTCGCCCGTGAACGCAGAAGCAGGTAGAAGTGGCAACAAAGCAAATTGAAATTCTATTGAAGACAGTTCTAGGAGTACGACCGTGTGGAGACATCAATATGAATATGTTGAGTGAAATACTAATTCCCGCAAACGACATCATAACTACAAATATGCTTATCATAAAAGAAGTAAAATACAAGTGTGTTGCATACAAAAGAAAATTTTCAAGGATTTATTTGCACTCTTAATCTAGATGCACAAAAAAAATGTTACTAATTAATCACTTTGAAATATTGTTCCAAGTTTGGTCAGGACAACCGAGCCACTCGTGTACTTCGAAAGGTACGTTATGACGTCGGCCTTGAGCACTTTTTTGGATACAATATTAGCGTTCGTTTCCAAGATTAGTTTGACCTGCCGCAATACTTAAACGTTTACGTTCAAACGCTTTGAATTTAAATTATCCTACACTACAAATTGCACACTTTGAACGCAAAGCATTCCGTAGTGTAATTTGATAGTGGAAAATAGTCGAAAACCATTGCACCATAATAACAGGTCAGCAACGTTCCAAAATACTCGGTAATGTTCGCATTCCATCACAGGATACGTTTCAAGTGATTTTCATTTAATTGGAGAGCAAACCGCATGTTATGCTGTAGCGAAATTTGCTCGGTAACGGTTTGCTGGCCACCACTGCTGCGTGCAACCTAGCGGAACTGAATGTGTTTCAATTTACCAACATGGCCGTTTTATTTACATTATAGTAAATGCGTGTTAGTTTTAGCAATTGCTAACAGCAAGGGTGACCGTTTCTACCAAGTCATAAACCCATACACTTGATAGGACTTCTGATTTAAGACAGTTAGGGCCGTATTTGTAATCAGCTCTCAAGAGTGACAGCGAGTTTGAGTTCGTATCAGAAATGTCATTTCAGTACAAACTGGCCTGTCAAATCCATAATTAATATTGCTCTCAAGTTTGAGATCGCTTCAAAAATACGAGCCTTAGAGATATTCGGATTTCAAATTACTAGAGATCACTCACGGGTGACACGTAGCTTAAAGTCAAATAGTAGGTAGACATTGTGAGGTTGATACTTACTAAGTAGTTACTTATCACTTTGTTAACAGTTGTAATAAAATATAATGTAGTTGGTAATAAATAATGTATAGAAATTTCATGATAGGTTTTTGTCCTTTTTTAAGAAAAAAAATGAGCACCTTAAGCCAGTTTAATATAAAAATCCTATTAAATTTTACGTGTTTAAAGGTTATATATACCTGATTATCAAATTTATGCTAAAGTACACAACTTAAATATGAAACCTTTCATAACACACGAAAAGTTTTCATCACACACAAATCGTTTAACCAGCAGAAGGAAACAAAGAACACACGGTAAAGCAATATTAATTATTAAAATGACATTTAATTTTCGCGTACCTGAACACCGGTACATTTGCACAGTTATACTTATATGAAGAAATGTAATTTAAATTGTATTGTCACAGCAAAACTCATTAGCAAAGTTTATTTGTGTTTGTAAAATCTCGGAATGAGTTTCCGCAATATTCTTGGACATTTAACTGAAATAAAGTGCACTTAGGAAACACTTCTAAAGCTTTATTATGGCTGTATGACACGGCCTCGGACGAAATATGAGTTAGCAGTTAGCTAGGTGCAGCGCACATTGCGAGCTCAACGAAATAGGCGAGCCGCAGCGTTTAATAACCCAGTTTGCTATAACATATAACATGTTAAATTGTCACCCACTGCCATAAGTCAAGGCGAAATTAGTGAGTCGCTCTGCACTTAATTTTCATTTCGTCGCCGCGGCGTTCGTACGCACGCCGCGTGAAATTGTTCCTCAGCTGCTTTCGCCTGAGTTATTTATACTAGGCAAATAACAATATTACTTTGTTGCTGGACTGGGAACGATTAAAACAGAATGTTCTACGTAGAGGGATTTGAATTCGATTTACTTTTCAGGTAGATATTACTCCTCTGAATTCAATTGGTTTCTGGCTTGGTTTCTGGGTATAAGCACAGGACAAGCACTCCATACATGCGCAAAAACGTATTCGTACAGGTTTGAAGTGGGTTTGGGTGCGTGCTGCCGCTTAGTCAAAATGGCTCGCGTACGCGTTGCCGCGGACGATACGAGGTGAGGTAACATTTCAGATCGGTGGTGTGAGTGTATCTTCTTCAGCGGTAGCTGACATTATATTTTCTTTGGTCTAGGTGTTCTTTTGCAGTTTTTTTTGAATATTATTAATTAAAATTTTGTATAGGTACGATCCCTCAGAATTTGTGAAACGCGGCCAAAATTACAGTTTCTTTTTTTTTATAACAAAAATAATTGAAGTCAAAGAAAATTATAAAAGCAATACTTTAATTTGATAAAGTGTACTTCTGAGGCATCAAAGTAGAAGCTGCTGTGATTGATGATATATTTATACAAGTGCCCAGTTTTGAAGAATAATGACACTTTTTACAAGTCTAAGAGCTTATCCCTTTGATGAAAAATCTTAGTCATCTCAATTAATCATAAAGTCTGAGTATCCAAACTAATTATTTGCACTCGAAAACTCTTGTAAATCCTCTCAAGTACAATGTTGTAAAATGTCTCATCAAAATAATCAGACGTCTTCGTGCCTTTGAAACAGACCTTCTCCAAGATCAACTTAAAAATATTACCATTATTTTTCTTTGTGGCAGTGACTAGCAACTTTAAAAAATAAAGGAATCTCTTTGGTGGAAGTGTATGGCATGTTTACAATAAGCTGGCCGAAAGCTCTGAAAAAAACTGTTGTGAGCGCCAAAAAAATCTATAAAAAGGAAAAGTTTTTTGTTCGAAAATAATTAAATAGCTTTTAAGAAATATTTTTTCACAAGAAATGGCCAGCAGCGTCTTTGATAAATTATAGTAAAATATAATTTTGTATTACCTACTACTTGAAAATGTCTGTACAAGGAGTTTTTAATTTTAAAGCCGTTTGATTCTTATGTACTATGTCGCACACACGTCAAGTATAAATCTGTGATGTGGCTGTGTTTGATATTAAGGTAAAAGAAATTGGACTTAAACCTGACCATGATGACAGATTGAATTGAATTAAATAGAGATCTAGATAATCATTTTCCATATAATGGAACATATGCTTTATAAATCTACATTGCTCATTCTTTGTCACCAGCACGTCCAACAGCGCCCCGCAACTGCTCTTTACAAGCTGGCAACACTAGTGCGGATGGAAATATCTGGCTGCGCGTCCGCTGCGTGGCTGGCTACGATGGCGGTCTACCACAGACCTTCTTGCTTGAAGCGCTGGATCCGCAGACCGGACGAACGAGGTTGAATGGCAGCGTCAATGAAACCGGTAAGTAGGTTCAGTGGATATGACGGCGGTCTGCCGCAGATGTTCATACTTGAAGCAATGAAACAGCTGCGATAATGGCCTCGATGGATGTGGTTGACGACGGCGTTTAACCGCAGGCTTTCTTACTGGGTGAGCTAAGATGTGTGTTATGAATAATGGGGAATTTTACCAGCCTGGACAGCATTCATTTGACAAACACAATTACACTTTTTTATAACCTGAATATACTGGAACATGCACACACAGTATACCTACAACGGGTTACACGAGTCTTAATATTCTTTCAAATGTATTTTATTTTGTGGGAAGAAATCGTCAAAACAGAACCACAAAGAAAAAAACGTTTCCCATTCCCAGTAGTGATAATTGGGTAGATCCGCATTTATCTCTTTATCCACATTGATTTTTTAAGACAACCTTTACTAGGAAAACTAAATGTACAGCTACGTGAACAAAATTTGTGCTTACTTCCTGTAATTTTCAAAGTTAGCAAAATAAATTACGATTCATTTTGCTTTCTATACTCGTGCATCTTAGCAGTAAATGTTCATGAAATTTGTTAATTGAATGCTCAGTTGTACAATAGTATAGGTATAATTTTCCTATGGCTACCTATACTATGTTATCTTTGGCTAAGGGTTATATTAAGGGAATCGGCAGGGGCAGCTTATATTGCCAATCCACCAACCAAGCATAGTGAACAAAACCAACTGTTCCTATGACCCATCCCCAGTCTAAAAGTAAACTATTAGTGGCTGTTTTTTTTTTATCAGATTTATTTTATCCTTTAAATTTTTAAATGCTCTTTTGTTTCAAAACATATTAGAACATCAGTTTAAAATCTTTGTTGAAATCTACACTTAATCCTTCCCTGCCCATAGTCAATATTTTATCAAGTTGTATTGTTTCAAAACGTTTACTAAATAACTTTCGCTCTAGATGAATATTACAATTAAGGACAGATTGTAATTATGAAATATAAACTGCCTTGACCCACTTTCAAGTTTTTCAACAGCTGTTTGATTAGACTAATTTGCCAAAATAGCTCCTTTGGATTAATCACATAAAGATACACAAAAATTAATAACATGATTTTATTAGTCCAGTTCGTAATAAACCAATGTTTTTCATGGTTCTTTCAGTGTATCTCCATGTTACAACAACACAGGGAATCCTTTTAGCGGAGGCTATGAGTTTTAATCATTAACGCGCGCGCTGGTCCCAATGGGAGCCAATAGCTCACCACAAGTTAAAAAGCAATAACCTACCTTTTAAATATAGAATAGTATAGCTTAATGTTTTCGGTCAATTGAGTAATAAAGCTCTTATTTAATCCGGAACACTCTATAATAACCCAGGTACACAATAAGACAGCTAATCTAGTAGCAACCTGTCCAGGTGTACCGTATAATCCGGGGGGACATTGTCTCGGACCTGTCAGTACGTAGATACCGCATACGGGCCCTAATCTGTCTATTGACACGAGTTAAGCGCGTACCGGGGCACGTTTCTACTGGCGCTCTACGTGCTTAGAATGCTGGTATCCAAGGTTGAGCTGAACACTACATCTTTGATTGGGATCTATCATAGACCTGGACATAATTCTGTCTACTAAAAAGGTCTATCTTCAAAGGTCTTTAAACATACAATATACATATCGACAGTGAAAAGCGAAAACTGCTAACACACCACATGTCCAACATGTCAAACTGGGCTTTCTATGCTGTACATAAAGCTCAATTTATGGGGTAGGCAGAGCGTAAAGGCCATAAAAAGAGGTCGTTCTGCCACGTATGACAACGTTTTCACGGTTATTTAAGATAAGTTTTTAGTTATATTGCTGTAGTGATAGGTTGTCTGCCCATCGCCTAAATTGCAATATACTGAAACCCTTGGATCTCTGAGCCATGTTCACTCTGAGTAACAAAGGTTACTTTTTACTGCGAAAAACGAGAAAACTCATAAGTAAGCAACGGGTTAAACTGCGGCGTAAAAGGCTAGTAGGAATTATATGTTCCCCATTGAAAGCAATCTTGTTAAATCCGGATAAATATTTATTGATTAATTCTGAGATGCAGCGACCCTTGTAGGCGCCTCTAGATAAAATGTCAAAATTTTACCTGCGTATGAAGCTTCAACCCTAGCTCACCCGCTTTTGCTTTCATCTGTCGTGTAACATAGGGCTCGATTCTAGACTTGCCGGCTAAAACTAATATTAAAATTATTTGTCACATTCAGACTAAAAACAGGAAAAGGACAGGAGATCTATTCTCTCCGGCTTTCGATTTATAATCGGTGGTTTTATGCGTTATCTGTATTTTTATCCGCCGTCATATGATATGGCGGATGAAATTGACAGAAATACTGGGGAAACGTGCAAATGCGCGTCAAAATCTAGCGGACAAAGTGTTAAACCATAGAGTATAATTCGCCTGTCCTTTTTCAATTTTATTATTTTGTAAGTGCCAGATATATTTTAATTTTAGTTTTAGCCGGTGGAATTTCGAATTGAGCCCATAATCCTCCCAAGTTTTAATCTGTCTTTTGACACGGTGGCGTACGCGCGTTCTAGGCTAGTTCTACGTAGAACACGAATACGAGTGTTCTATTTACGTGCTCTGAATGCCATCGGTAACCAAGGCAACTGAACTAAACACGAGATGCTTGATTGCTCCCCGCTTTGTATCCGCGCTGCCAATCGAATGTATTGGGAGATTTTAAACCGCCCGCACCGCCTATAGGCCTCCAACATGGCACCAATAGCACCGCTTATAGGCCTCCAACATGGTTTGTGTAATGACCACTATCAACTAGTCACACAGACAATCAAGTAATGCAGCCTAGATTGTGCTAACCAGACTGGGGAAAATCTCACAAAATGCTAAATTGAAAAATATCAAATTTGTGTTCTGGAAATCGAACCCAGGACCTCCGGATTAGGAGCCACTGGCTGAAACAGTAGACCACGGAGGCAGTTCTGTAAGAAGGTATAACCCCAATTCACCGGATCCTTTCAAATCTTTCATGTAACATGATCCTACCAAGTTCTAACCTGACGTAAGCGCGTTCTAGGACACGAACACTACCCTAAGGGCCGTATTTGTAATCGGCACTTGAGACTGACAGCGAGTTTGAGTTCGTATCAGAAATGTCATTTTAGTACATTTTGAACTGTCAATTCCATACTTAATACTGCTCTCAATCTTAAGATCGCTTTATAAATACGGCCTATATATATTAGTGTTCTATTTACGTGCACTGAATGCCATCGGTAACCAAGGCAACTGAACGGAACACCAGATCCTTGATTGCTCCTCGCTTTGTATCCGCGCTCCCATTTCAATGTACTGGGAGATTTGGATGCGAATCGATCAAAATGCTTTTCACTGAATTGGCTCAATCCTAAGTACCGCATCTAAATGCTGTTCGGTTAGAATTGGTTAGAAATTGCAAGTACAAAACGATTTCTGTATCAATAAAATTAGTTATTACTTCCATGCTGGACTGGGAGAGATAGAAAAACATAGAATGTTCCAGCTGCCCTTTCTCCCGGGCATGCTGTAGAAGACAGCAAAAGGGACTCGAGGGTTACAGTGTATTGTAATTTAGGCGATGGGCTGACAACCTGTCACTATGGCAATACACATTACAATCTAATATTACCCTCAATTATTGTCAGACGCGGCGAAAGCGCCTTTTACGAGGCGTTTAACGCTCTGCCTACCCCGTAAGGGATAAAGGCGTGATTTTATGTATGTATGTATAAAATTAGTAGTCTTATACAACCTTAATTTTTCTTTAGCTACTTCCTCCCTTATTGAACAACAACTTTTAAATTCATTCTATAACTGCCTCTGTGGTCTAGTGATCAGAGCCATGGGCTTACGATGCGGAGGACCTGGGTTCGATTCCCAGGGGGAAACACTTAAGTTGGTATTTGTCAAATTATTACTTTGTGAGGATTTCCCCAGTTTGGTTAGGACATTGCAGGCTGAATCGCCTGATTGTCCGAAAAATAAATGGATTCCATGCTTTGTAGGGCACGTTAAGCCGTCGGTCCCTGTCACTGTCTTTGATAGTAGAAGAAGAGAAGAAGAAGAAGAAGAAGAAGTTACTCAAACTATGTCAGAGGCCTAATAGAGGTGCTACTAGGCGGTTTGAGAACTCTAACACCAGGGTTCTCCGGGTCGTTGTTTGAATCCAGTCGCTAAGAAGAAGAAGAATGCATTCTATCCAGTATAGACTTAAATTAGGGACATAGCGTGGGCATTTATTTTTTATATAAAATAAATGCCCACGCTATGTTTATTTTTTATATAAAATAAATGCCCACGCTATGCAACGCATAAAAGTATCGTCTGTTCAAATCTAGAAATGTAAACTTAAGTTTATCATACAAACAGAATTTAAAAAGAAAAACAAGAAAGTGACATATTTTCTTGTGTCTTAGACATGTATTCTTATTTTCATTTGTATTACTGATATTTTATTTTATTTCTGTTCAGATGGCTTAGCGGTTTTCAACTTGGACCTCTCTCAACTGACTTCCCCCAATGACATAGAAGGAGCCACCTTCAACTTACTCATCTACGCGAGGAACATGAAAGGAGAATCGGAGAAAACACTTCTTGAGAATATCGCTTTCAACGATGCTGCTAGAAGAACTGGTGAGTTCTTTTTACTTGTTTGACTTGTTTTAATAATACATACATACATAAAATCACGCCTTTATCCCTAATGCGGTAGGCAGAGCGTAAGTGACCTAAACAAAGGTCGTTCCGCCACGTCTACAATGCACCTGGCACATTCTATGTTTTTCTCTCGCTCCCAGGCCAGCATGGAAGAAATGTTTGAATAATAATACCAAATATTTTGCATACAATTGCTATGACGTATGACAATTAAAATCCTATCTATGGCAAATATACTGTAAGTATTTGAATTATCGGTAAATTAATGTAATTAAGTATGCATACTATGAAACCGTTTTATAATTCATATCGTAATAAAGGTTCTTCAATAATTAATAATTTGCTACTAAACGCTTTCACGGAATATTATAAGGATATTTTGCTAAAAACCAGTTAACATACTACCTATCTTTTATACTATACGTAGGATTGTCTTTTCCCATTTCCAATAAGTACTTTTTCCTCCCAGTAAAGTTATTTTGGGCAGTTATTTTAGCAAAAGTTTCGTAGAACACCTAAATTACTTTATTTATATTTATGAAATTCATTTTTTCAAAAATATACAATGCAAAAAGCTCTGGATAAAGTTTACTAGGAAACATTAAAAAATAAATTACTTTACAACATTTATATAATAAAACCTTAAAGGCCGCTGTTTGTGCATTGAAGATTTTTATAAAAATTTTCTTAATTATAGCAATAGACACCAAAACAGCCATTTTTAGATTTCTTATCTATCTGTCTTTCCGTATGTCTGTCTGTCCGGGTTAAATCTCAGAATCTACTGAATCGATTCTGATGGGACTTTTTTTTATTTGACTTAGACTTGAATATTTTTCTGATATTCAGAATATGGGATGTCAGTAATTTATTTCGAAATACGACAGACATGATATTTATTCATATGATAACACGTTAAACTTTATCTTATTCATTATCAATATAATCATAATACTTGTTGTACTGTGCCTGATTTAGTCATAACATGCAATGATAGTTTAGGGTATCATATCTGGTAACTGCCCCTAAATAAATCCTTTGAATTGAAGTTAAATCAAAAACATTAAAAAAATACTTTTTTTTATTATCAGACGGCAAAGGAACTATGGGTGGCATCACCTTAGGCGTGATGGTGGCTGCAGCCCTGGCTGCTACGATAGCCGCCGGGGGCATAGCCCTAGTGGTTCTCTGCGCGCGACGCCGGCGCACCCAACCGCCCCACAAGCACCCTCCGGGGGACATGCTGGAGCTTAGTGATGGGGGAAGACGATATGTGGTGGCGTACACGATAAAACCTTCACCAGAGCTGAAGACGCCTGATCCACAACCGGATATTTTGAATGCTCCAGGTGAGTTGCTGGCTGGAAAAGAGAAAAAAAATACGACTAACTTAATTTCATTCGATTTGTTCCAATTTAAAATCGAGATGGCGACAATCTTTGGTACTTGATTATTTAAAGTTGTGTCTAAAAATTAACGATGTACATGGTTTAAGTAGCTAGTTAACTACTTCGTAGTTACTCGTTTGAAGTAGGTAGTTCAAAAAGTTGGACATTTTATTGTAGCTTAACTAGAGGTTTTCAAAAATCAGTATCTTGCTGATATTATGAACTTGTACTTTTTCTTGTAGATGCTGACAACCAAAACCTAGTATCCAATGCTGAAGAAACGGACGAATGGCCTAGCATACAAGACATAAAAGGTAAGGAGAGCATTTTTTGAAAAAATAATTTGATTGCAATTTCCTCTAATTAAGATTCGGATTTAATGACATGTCTCTTCTTCAGGAGAATGGAGCAAGACTGGTGCAGTTTTCTCCGCAGAAGATTTAGCTCTTCTAGACTCTGCAGGGAGACCACAAGTAAGCATTGGCTTTTAATAATTATCGTAGAGATTGTTACTATAGAACTTTCTAGACATTAAAATTGTATTTTCTTATAGCTGACACCATGTGAGATGACGCCTAGCAGTCGACAAGAGGACACTCTCAACCAGAATCTTGGCCACCCAGTAAATAACTACAGGCCCGCCTTTCCAGTTGCCACCAGTCCTACTTTAGGAAGTCCGAACTTTGTGTGCCCAAACGGAAATATAGGGTCACCTTTAGGTAGTCAAACACTGACCCTTACTGGGCCCACATTAAGCTCTGGTAGTTTAGCAACGTCAACCTTACATAGGACCAAGAAAGGGAATGTAAGGAGAAGAGAGCACGTCATAGCAGAAAATGTACCAGGACCAGAGAGTTGTGTATGAAGTGAAGTTGTGGTGCGAATTTAGGAAGTATGTACTTTAGAAGATGGCCGCACAAATCAGAAAAATGTTTTCCAAAATAAAAATAAGGATTTAAAAATCAGAATTAGTTCTGATTTGTGTTAAGGCTAGACAATTATCTAAGAAATATAAAATGTAAAATAATTAAAGTATTGACTGTTAAATATTAAGTTTAAAGATAAACTAAGACCATTGTTTAGTTATTGATATGGATAATAAAATATATTAATTGTAATAAATTCAGTGTTAGCTTTCTTTAAATAAATTGAATATGTATATTTTTAGCTGAATGTGTTTAATATATTTAAGATATTTTAAAATTATATTGTAAGGTAATATTATTTTGCCAAACGCTATTAGTTTATATGACAATATTAGCTCATTTTGTAAATATTTAATAAAATAATGTTTAATATTATGGAGGATAAGATAAAAAGCTCCTGTTCCTGTTAAATAATATAATCATGCATACGCCGTTATGATATTCTTCCGTATTATTTTTATTTAAAATTTTCTTTAACATATTATTTAAAAAAAAAAACTTTTTTTTTAATAATAATAGTGTATTATGTTTTTCATAACATTCGACATTAAACTGTAACTATCCACTGTACTCTAAAAACAATGATTGAAGACTTTGTAAATATGGATTTCTACTTATTTAAAAAAAAGAAACTCGGTTGTGTGGCTATGTAAATATTTTAGGAAAAGTAGATTAAAAATAATTAAGAATAAAAAATTGCTTTTGTTGTGTCAGTTTGTTTTGAGGTAGGTTTCAGAGCGCGCATCAAAATGTAAACACAGATATTTACAATGTGATTGTTGTTTTCATTGTTTAAAAATATAAATGCTCTTACGAAAAGTATCCAAAATTTTCTTTGTAACAATATTACGTAGTTATATCATAAAGATAAATAACAAAAACTGCAAAACTCACTTCTCTGTAGTTTTTTTGTAGCAGGTTTTATGATGCCTACGCCGTAGCAAAGTAAATAGGGGCCATATTTGTAATCAGTTCTCAAGAGTGACAGCGAGTTTGAGTTCGTATCACATATGTCATTTCGGTACAAACTGGCCTGCCAAATCCATACTTAATATTGCTCTCAAGTTTAAGATGGCTTCAAAACTACGAGCCTACCATATTTTAAATTTTAAGTGTTTTTAGACTTATTTTTGTAGAATAAGCTCTTTATGCGTTTATACTTTGATGCATATTTTGAAGTCTACCTTCAGCTGTACATAATTAAGTAGTGCCATTTAACACTAATGTTGTAAAAGTTCCAAAATGTTCTGTTAAGTCTATTGCATAGAGTTTAAAATATAACGGGCTAATTTTACGTGAGCTATGCTAACGCCTCCGAAACTGTTGTAGATGTCACGATAAACGATTTTCAGTGGTCCTAATGATGTAAAACTATTTTATATTTAATAAATAAATAATGGTTTATAAACTGAACTTATTATTATTTACCTACTAGCGACCCGCCCCGGCTTCGCACGGAAATTATCAGTGTTTCTCGACTATATTATGCATTTCATATACATATAAACCTTCCTCTTAAATCACTCTATCCATTAAAAGATTCCGCATCAAAATCCGTTGCGTAGTTTAAAAGATTAATGCATACATCATACATACGACTTTGTTTTATAGTACCCATCTTGAATTGCACAAATAAAATAGGTTTTATCAAAGATATCGATAAAGGTATAAAAAGATAGGTAAGAATGGGACTAGAAAAAACAATAAAGAGCGGACAAATAACTTAATATGTGGTGGTGGTGTCTTGAAGAACTCTCAGCTGCAGCAGCAAATACATTCTACATATATACCAATTATTTTTTCAACATGCCATAAAAATATTTTATTGTCAGACGTGGCGGAAAGACCTTTGTTCAGGTCGTTTACTCTCTGCCTACCCCATTATGGATAAAGTCGTATTTATATGTATATATATTATTATTATGTATGTTATCAAAATAAGTTTTTTACAAGATAAATAAATTATGTTCATATATATTCAATCAAAAATCGAATACAATCCTACAATTGAAAACATCAATTAAAGGCATGTGAATTTTTTTATCTTCCATGCTGGACTGGGAGTGAGAGAAAAAACATAGAATGTGCCAGCTGCATTTCCTCCCGAGCATGCTGTAAAAATCAGCTAAGGGATCGGAGGGTTTCAGTATATTGTAATTTAGGCGATGGGCTGAAAACCTATCACTACAGCAATATACGTCCGAATCTATCTTAAATAACCTTCAACACTTTGTCACACGTGGCGGAAAGACCTTTGTTTAGGTCGTTTACGCTCTGCCTGCCCCATTAGGGATAAAGGCGTGATTATATGTATGTATGTGAATCTTTTTATCTTGTAACATATCTCCCGTACATTTATCTATCTATCTAATTGTAGGATGACCCATGAAGTATTCAACAGACAGAAACATACGTACTTTGTTTACTTTTCATCCCGTTTCACAGTCTACAGCCTAACAATTGGAAATATACCCAGAAATATGGTAAAATTTTGAAATTGAAATCCTTAGCACCCTAAATTTTAACTTTAGATATAATTACTTTATATAATTCTGTTAAAACATACCAAAAATGTAAAATCTCTACTTAAAGCAAGTTAAATAACATAATCTTCCATGCTGGACTGGGAGCGAGAGAAAAACATAGAATGTGCCAACTGCATATCCTCCAGAGCATACGAGTGCTGCATATCCATCTGAGGGTTTCAGTATATTGCAATTTAGGCGATGGGCTGACAACCTGCCACTACAGCAATATACCTACAAATCTATCTCATATAACCCTCAAAACTTTGTCAGACGTGGCGGAACAACCTTTGTTTAGGTCATTTACGCTCTGCCTACCCCATTTGGGATAAAGGCGTGACAGTATGTATCTATGTAAATAACATCAAAAATCAATGTTCTGAATCAGTCGACATATATCGTTCTTACTAAATATTAGCCCTCCCTGGCTTACGACTAAAAAGCTTCTCGAAAAGACGTGATGCCTCCATAATTTAGGAGGTTAATACCACAATACTAGCGCCACTTTATAAAAAAATACAACTCGCTGAATACGCATTTTATTAAAGTTCTGATCAACTGACGCATAGACTTAAAAGTTAAAAGTATTTAGAAATAATAAATTCTACTAAACACAGATTACTTAGATTAGAACTACAGATTTTCGACATTGAACGAATCCTGCAAAGTAATCAATCTATACTCATTTGCTAATGAATGCTAAATATTAAAGTACTCTGTATCTCTTCCATGCTGGACTGGGAGCAATAGAAAAACATAGAATGCTCTCTCTGCATCTCCTCCCGGGCATGCTGTAAAAACGAGCTAAGGGATTTGAGGGTTTCAGTATATTGTAATTTAGGCAATGGGCTGACAATCTTTCACTACAGAAATATACAGATATATCTTAAACAAAATCTGGCCAATGATAGACAAAAATGGAAGTTGCTCCACCGACAAGAGCCCAGCTCTTAAGTGAAAGAAGAAGATCTTAAACAGCCCTCAAAACTTGTAAGACGTGGCGGAACGATCGTTTTCTTTTTTATGGATCTTTGAAGCTCTGCTTACCCTATTAGGGATACAGGCGTGATTTTATGTATGTAACTAATTTACATGTTTTTGATTTTATGTATGTTTTTCCATGCTGGCCTGGGAGCAAGATAAAAACATAGCATGTGGCAGCTGCGTTTCCTCCCAGGCATGCTGTAAAAACCAGCTAAGGGATCTGAGGGTTTCAGTACATCGTAATTTAGGCGATGGGCTGACAAACTGTCATTACAGCAATATACTTACAAATCTATCTTAAATAACCCTGAAACTTTGTCAGACGTGGTGCAATGACCTTTGTTTAGGTCGTTTACGCCCTGCCCACCCCATTAGGGATAAAGGCGTGATTATATGTATGTAACTTTTTTACCAAAGTGGCGCAAATGTCACGCCATGAACCTTCTTAATCCGTGAAATTAAGGCAAGAAATAGACTTATTCATCCAGATTACAGTCGGGATTACGTGCAGTTAACAACTCGCTGTGAAGTGGCGACGGATGCTGACAGAATTCATAATTTTATACTTACTGCCTAAATCTGCTTAGAAAAATTAATGAAAGTACGCTTAGAGATTTAAAGTTAAAAAAAAAAAACAAAACAAGCATCGAGGTACAAAACATTGCAGAAGTTTTTTAAAACAGGTTTTTTTCACTCCATTTTATTGAAATAGGAATACATTCATCGGACATTGGACACTTGTAACCAGTATGATATTTTTAAGCACGAGCGCATTTTTTTTTACCTTTTAATGACAAACGCCCTTTTTGTCCGTTAGACCCAAAAGCTACTAAACCAATATCAATTTAAAAAAGGTGTTGTACATCAATAAAATTTTGCAGATACACGTGACGTGACATACTCGTAGCTGTCTGCCTAGAAGTTACCTGCTGATAATGTATTCGTCCTACAATTTCCAATAAATAAAAAAAATCGTCTGAATTAAATTAGTTTACAACTTGGCCTCCAATTTACACTTCAATGAGCCAACAGTAAAGTTTGAATACAAATTTTAGTTAAAACCAACCCAATCAAAAGTTTTGTAAGGACTCCTGTAACCTGTTGATGACTTGGTCAAAACACGCCCTTTCTTTAACAAGAAATAATTTTGAGAATCTTTCTAAAGATAAAGGCGTGATTACATACATATAATCCCGCCCTTATCCCTAATAGGGTAGGCAGAGCGTAAACAAAGGTCATTCCGCCACGTCTGATAAAGTTTTGAGGGTTAATAAAGATAGATTTATAAGTATATTGCTGTAGTGACAGGTTGTCAGCCTATCGTCTAAATTGCAATATACAAAAACCCTCGGATCCCTTAGCTGTTTTACAGCATGCCTGGGAGGGAATGCAGCTTGTATATACTATGTTTTTCTCTGGCTCCCAGTCCAGCATGGAAGTAAGAAACATATATCTCATAAACGGAATGTTCCTAGACTGTGGGGTTCTCAAACTGATACGAGAGTGTAATATTGGGCTCGATTCTAGTTACCACAGACTAAAACTACATACATATACATATAATCACGCCTTTATCCCTAATGGGGTAGGCAGAGCGTAAACGATCTAAACATAGGTCGTTGCGCCACGTCTGACAAAGTTTTGAGGGTTGTTTAAGATACATTTGTAGGTATATTGCTGTAGTGACAGGTTGTCAGCCCATCGCCTAAATTACAATATACTGAAACCCTCGGATCCCTTAGCTGTCTTTTACAGCATGCCCGGGAGGAAATGCAGCTGGCACATTCTATGTTTTTCTCTCGCTCCCAGGCCAGCATACAGACTAAAACTAAAATAAAAATATGTTACTTTCAATATAATTAAATTGAAAACAGACAGGCGATTTATATTCTATGGTTATACACTATGTCCGCTAGATTTGGCGCGTATTTGTACTTTTCTCCAGTATTTGTGTCAATTTTATCCGCCATATCATATAACAGCGAATAAAAATCACAGATAACGCATTAAACCACCGACTATACATAAATCAAAAACCGGCGAGAATAGATCTCTTGTACTTTTCCAATGTCTTTAGTCTGAAAGTGACAAATAGATTTTAATTTTATTTTAGCCGGCAAATCTAGAATCGAGCCAACCTCTAATGTATTTTTATCTATGAAATAAATAGATACCTAACTACTAATAGAGACAAAATAAAACGACGAGCATTGTGAGAGTTGTGTAATTTCATAAAGGAAAAAAGTAAGTTACTACGTTGTATATTCTTCAAAGAGAGAATTTTTTCTTCATCCTTGCTGATCTAAACTGTTTTCACTTTTATTTGTACAATGTTTTTTTTGTTTACAACATAGTAAATACATATCCCACCAAAAACATAAATGAAAAAATGAAAGTCATGTGTGTCAAAAAAGTTGTGAGATCTAAAAGGGGAGCCAAGTCTAGGGTATATTATAGTTATTCTTAGCTCTTCAATAAGGTTAATTTCATGTGACTTTGTCGTCATTAGGTTTTATATTACATAATTTTTGATACATGTCAGTCAGTCAGTCAATCATTCATATTTTTTTTAATTAATATTTAAATAACCGTTTCAGCTATACTTATAAAATTTAAAGCACTTGTTTATCTAGAGGATCTAAATATATAAACCAAATATGGTGCATTTAAATTTAGAAGTTTTTGAGTTATGAAAGGGTCAAAAGTGGCTCGTTTGGTTCGAACTTGGCTTGGACACAATATCGCGTGTCTTTATACCTAGACTGTGACTAAGCTACAATTTTGTGTGTAGAAAACACAACGTTGACAGCTTACAAATTAGTTATCTCGCTACTGTTATATTTTGCCAATCTCTAATATCTATTACTTTGCTGTGTAATTACTTACTGTATGTGTCTTTGACAGAAGCCACAATTAATAATCTATTTCATTACTCTGAGCCAATGAACATCATCAAGATAATAGCTTCCCAAACAAAGTTGTTGCCTGAATTTTGCAAGTCCCCGTTTGTTTCGCAACTAATTTTGTCTTCCCTGATTTAGTTTCCTTCTATCTACGAAGAGATCATAATAATCCGATTCATCAAAACAAAGTTCGGTTTTTTGGTTAAGTTTTTGGGATGAAACTAATTCCAAGTAGACTGGATTGCAAAAACAAAATGTTTGCACTATTTATTTTATCACTAAATGACGAACAAGTGTTTATTCATACTGATAAATCAACGACTACTCACTCGAACGAAGAAGATCACACACGGTGGGCGGTGTTGTGTGATTGTCATTCTCCATGAAGAAGATTCTCTTAAAAAGTCGAAACTTTTAAGGTCTAACACCTCAGTTAAACGAACAATCACTTGTTTGTTAATGTTACTCACGTAGTCGTTGATTCATCGGTATTTATTTTATGTTGATTATTGCTGCATAGAATAAAAATACTTTTACTGATTACAAATTAAATCATAAAGATGTCCTGACAGCACAAAATACTAATACCTTCAATAACAAATTGGATAAATACCTACAAAACTTCAATAAGACAAGCGAATCGTAAACAGTGGGAGGTATTTTTAGTTGCAACAACTGCCAGCCTGATTAAATAAATGAATAATATTTATTATTATATTGACCAATAAGTATAGGAACTAGTACTCTCATGGTAGACGACGGTTTTTTTTAAAGGGAGTAAAAAAGATTTCTAAGGTTGAACCAGCCTGACTTCAGTAAAACACCAAAAAACTGGGTGGTACAGCTGACACTTCCCACTTCCACACAGGTCAAAATTGTTTTCACAGGCCACCATTTAAGATCTGATTCTAAGTAGATTCAATCATTATCTAACACAAGTTTACTTACCTGTCTCCGTAAATCTCCACTTGTTTTACAAAGAAACTTGTCTTTTGGCTAGAACCAGCCTATATTCAGTAAAAAGGTAGAGTACCATCCAGCTGACACTTCCCACTTGAACACGGATCAAGATTGTTTTCACAGGCCGCCGTTTAAGTCCTGTTTTTAAGAACATTCAAGCATTACCTAAAACAAACCTGTCTCCGTAAATCTCCACATGTTTTACAGAGAAACTTGCTTGAACGTCGCGAATCCTTTGACTCAAACCGGCCTATGTTCAGTAAAACGGTAGAGTACCATCCAGCTGGCACTTCCCACTTCCACACGGGTCAAGATTGTTTTCACAGGCCACCGTTTAAGTTCCGTAAGCCGACTGAGTTTCGCTTTAGACAAAGGCCTTTCTCGGCTCGGCGTCCATTGTCGCGGCCGCTAAAGCTGAGAGCAGGTAAACTACGATGGCTTTGAATTAAGGCCCAGTCGCACTAAGTCCTAACTTATGAGATAAACTATGAGATGTTACGAGCGAGCTAGCGTTTATAGTGGCGTGAGCTGGTAAATTGCGAAGAAGTGTCATATTTACTTCGGGGTGTGAGTTGGTTGCGCTGACGGTTAGAGCGAAAAATAAAGGCAAAAAGCTTCTGATCAGTAATAAGACTAAAAGGGACTATGTATAAATGATATTTTTACAAAAATAAATAAAATTTAATATGTGAACACAACTAAGTATGACTTTTTCTAAACCTTACTTCTGGACTGGGAGCGTGAGAAAAACATGTGCCAGGTGCATTTCCTCCCGGGCATGCTTTAAAAACCAGCCTGTAGATCCAAAAGTTTCTGTACATTTAGGCGATAGGCTGACAACCTGTCACTACAGCAATATACCTACAATTCTATCTCAACCCTTAAAACTTCGTCAGTCGTGGTGGAACGACCTTTTTTAGGTCGTTTACGCTCAACCTACCCCATTAGGGATAAATGCGTGATTATATGTATGTAAGTATGTTTTCTAAAGCACAGACTGAAGTATTTTTTTGTGTTAACTCTTAACTCTATAAAATCCATCACAACAACGCTTGATGTGTTTTTGTCTGAAAAACATAACCCTACTTCGCTACTCGGATAAAAAAGCTTCTTCCGGAGAATTCAATAAAAACAGCAGTATGTTTGCAATTCGTTTCCGGGCGTATTCGCACCCCGGCGTAGCACTGTAAATATTTCAAGTAGGTATTCGAGAGGTCATTTAATGCCGGTTGCACGCATGAAAATAGCACTTAAGTGGACCCTTTTTATATGTTAACTGCCGAGTTTTTCCATGTGAAAGTCGCTCTGCTATTTAAATTTTAAGGCGATAAACGAGGTCGTTTTGTGGAGCTGGTACTTGCGCTGTTATTTAATTAGAACGGTTAGCTAGCCTCAGGAAAGAGTTTATTTTAAGGTATAGTGTTGGTGGCCCTTACAACCTAGTTTTGTGCTCATCTTGTGTCGTACTTCCATGCTGGACTGGGAGCGAGAGAAAACCATAGAATGTGCTAGCTGCATTTCCTCCCGGGCATGCTGTAAAAACCACCTAAGGGATCCGAGGGTTTCAGTATATTGCAATTTAGGCGATAGACTGACAACCTGTCACTACAGCAATATACCTACAAATCCTACATAAACAACCCTCAAAACTTTGTCAGACGTGACGGAACGACCTTTGTTTAGGTCGTTTACGCTCTGCCTACCCCATCAGGAATAAAGGCGTGATTATATGTATGTATTGTGTCGAGTACCACCCGATGGATCCTGGCGTCAGATCAGGTGCAGTAGTCTTACCCAACTGAAATAATCTCATTAAATGTTGAATTGACTAATTCTACTTCGTGTTCCCCCCGTGGCAATCATAACACCTACCTACAACTGTATAAAGACTACAACCCTGAGAAGACCACGGAGCTAGTTAAGGCAGCAACAATATTTTTTGTATGCCCACCACAAGTTTACAAAATAGACAATACACTTTGCTATCGATCCCGGCTATCACCAGGTACCTGTATCTATCAGGTTTTTGCTCGTCACTGCCCATTATTTATTAAACCAGACAGCCGGTCGATTTTTATTTACGGCTGCTCTTGTTACCAACCAGTATTTTTCAAATTTTCATTTGAAGTTAACACAATATTTTTGCGTTTGGGTTGAACGACCCGGCAGCATAATTAAGTACATACGACATTTGGGTGTTTCATACATACACATAATCACGCCTATATCCCTAATGGGGTAGGCAGAGTGTAAACGACCTAAATAAAGGTCGTTCCGCCACGTCTGACAAAGTATTGAGGGTAATTTAAGATAGATTTGTAGGTATATTGATGTAGTGACAGTTTATCAGCCAATCGCCTTAATTGCAATATACTGAAACCCTCGGATCACTTAGCTGGTATTTACAGCATGCCCGGGAGGAAATGCAGCTGGCACATTCTTTGTCTTTCTCTCGCTTCCAGTCCAGTATGGAAGGGTGTTTGGGTGTTTCAAAAATCTGTTCAAAGTGAGACAATCAGCTTTTCTAAATAAATACTTACGTCGTATTGTAAAGGTCACTTACTGATTACTCCCTACAGTAAACTACATAAAACGGCAAATATAACTTGTCTTCCAAAGGCCATGGTGTCACTCTCTGAACAAACACAAGTCATATTTAACCTTTAATAACATAACTTTGTTTGTGAATTGTAGACTGAAATAGTTCTTAATAACAACAATATTGTCCCCAAAATAGCTTTGGACATCACCTCATAATATTCACTATCGTTTTTCATCCAAACGGCTTGCAATGTCATTCTCTAGAGTTTGACGCGACTTCGATGTATTTTTCGGCTTCGTAATATTTTAAATGGTATCATATATAATTTACTCATTTCTTTTTTTTATTAACCAACACAGGTTAATGTTGATATTAAAGAGGTTAGTAACAAATGAGTTTTGGTTGAAATAAATATTCACTAAACTGAAGTTAATAACAATTTGCACTTATTTTTCCGGCGTTTGTTTATCTTGAATAGTTTTTAAACAATCTAGTAGACCTCTCACGTAAATTGTATAACAAATACTTTCTAGCAACCAAGGAAGAATCATAAGCTCGTAATATACCCTACATAGCAAATCTTACTAAGCCGTAACCGAATAATTGTTGTCAAAGATATTTTAAAGTTGTATAGGGAAAACAAAATATCACATAAATATCTACACAAATTGTACATACATATAATCACGCCTTTATCCCTAATGGGGTAGGCAGAGCGTAAACGACCCAAAGGTAGTTCCGCCACGTTTGTCAAAGTTTTGAGGGTTATTTAAGATAGAATTCTACGTATATTGCTGTAGTGACAGGTTGTTGCCCATCGCCTAAATTACAGTATACTGAAACCCTCGGATCCCTTAGCTGGTTTTTACAGCAAATTGTAACAAAAAAATTAAAGCTAAGTGAATTGAAAACGCCGAACAAAATTAATCCGAAACGAAATTCGGCCTTATGACATCTCTAGTCATCATGTAGGGTTCTTAGAACAAGGCGGGCGGGGATGGCGGGGTATAGTGAGTTTGGCGGGGTAAAGCGGCTATGGCGAGGAATAGCGGGGATATTGGTAGGTTTCCGGTAGCGGGGCTTCTCGTAATGGACTAGCGAGATAACAGATATAATAACTGACATTGTGGTCCGGTGTAGGGGGCGATCACACTAGGGCGTTTGTTGCGTCATCTATTACGTATTCTTTGTGAAATCATTGGGCGGTAAAGAAAATTTATAGGTACTCAATTTCAATTAATTTTATGTCACATATCTATGTCACATAATTTTATGTATCATACTCAATCACGTATCAAATCGAACTTAACTATTATATGCATTCTAATTTTGTTTCATGGTCATTACTATCGACACTTGATACTATTTTATGAAATGAGTGTTGAGATGAAAGTACGATACGTTTACAGCACGCATGTTAACACTGTGCAAAGTTTTGCAAAGCCATTCGAATTTTAAAAAATACTAGATAAAACCCTGTTGGTCTTTTGTTTTCGAATAAAAATAAAGTCAAAAAAAGCTGTAAGGTCTTTAAGTTTTTCAAACACAAACAATACACAGTGGTGTTTCCATGTCTCAGTGCCGAATAGAAAAAAAGCAGTGTGTCTTCGGCCGAGTTGGCAAGAACGCCGTAATGTCTGCGGAGGCCAACAGATGGTCTCGCTTCCGAGAGTCATTTACCCTCGATGTTGCCTCCCTAAAAGTTTTATACTTTCAATTATAAACTTTTTTTGAATTGGCATAGAAATTTGACAGTTTGAAAAAATATTATGATAAATTTTTAAACACCTCCAGACTGAATATCCCAGATATTAATTTGTCCTTTGAATTTCTCAAACTCAGAATCATTGAACAATAATTGTAATTTATATTTTTTGTACTAGGACGTAGGATAATATATTTCTCTATGATATTAACATTCTATGATTTAATTTAATTTAACTGTGACACATTGACATAGTTTGAAACAAATAAAAACTAAATAATATATTATTATACGCTTTGTAAGGTACACTAAATAAAAGAAGTTTGACCCTCATCAATGTCACAAGCAAATTTATAAGGTAAATTCGGCAAATCCTATTAGAAGCTTAAACAGTTGTATAAAATATCGAAAACAACCGAAAAAACTAAAAAAATCTGTGTCCTATTATTTTGTAATTTAATAATAAAGGGGAGGTCTTTTCCCAGCAGTGGGACAGTTTAAGCTAGTATAATAATAATAAAGTTATAATAATAGTATAAAGTTGTCTTTAATATAAATAGTATTTATGTGATACAACGAATAGGTTCCTAGAAACTATTAGTAGTTACTTCTTAAGCAGCTTTCAAACTACTTTAAAAAAAAGATGGACACCATAAGTTTCACATAGGTTTAAATCTAATTTGTGTGAAATATATTATAGATATGTTTAAAAACATAAAATAGCACTCAAAATCTAACAGCCACTAAAAGCATCGGGTCTTCCCCTATTTGCCTTACTCGCCATGCTTGGTAGACGAATTGCTAAGCGCTGAAGTAGTTGTATGTTTTCTGTAAATTTGTGTTTACCTAAAACTAATTTAATGATTCACCCTTTTCAACAGCTTGCAGACCAAAGACACGTATATTGATCCCGATCAATTTAGTGTTGATTCAGCGCGGTGTAAGCATCGTTCATTAGCGAACGAGCAACGTTTGCACTTACACAAGCTTACTCTAAGGCATCGTAAAGTAAACTCATACGTTGCAGGTACGTAAATCACGTGTGTATCCCTTACGGAGTAGGCAAAGTGTCCACATGTGTCGCCTAGTAAAAGGCAAAAGGCACAGTGTATTGATGATTTCATAAGAAACCCGTTGTAATTTCAAAAGTAGAACAAATTAAAAAAATAGTCTTCAAATAACTATGACAGTTCGTCCTACTAATTTGATTTATATTTAGGATTTGTCCAACAACCACGTAACCGATAAAGATGCCTATTAATATTGAATCTGCGAGCACATCTTATAATTTACGACTATGAAGAATAGCCAAAACGTAATTTCAAGATCAGATCATAAGAAATAAACGGAGACGTGCAACCAAAAAACTAAGAAAAGAAAAGCTTATTATTGCTTCAAATGCCAGACCTATTAATCTTTGTTCTACAAATATGACATATATTTAGGATCTATCCAGCATGTTTGGTTACGTTACTATAAAGATACATACATACATACATACATATATAAATCACGCCTTTATCCCTTACGGGGTAGGCAGAGCGTTAAACGCCTCGTAAAAGGCGCTTTCGCCACGTCTGACAAAAATTGAGGGCAATTTTAGATTGTAATATGTATTGCTTTAGTGACAGGTTGTCAAACCATCGCCTAAATTACAATACACTGTAACCCTCGAGTCCCTTTTGCTGACTTCTACAGCATGCCCGGGAGGAAGGGCAGCTGGAACATTCTACGTTTTTCTATCTCTCCCAGTCCAGCATAGAAGAAAAAAAAACTATAAAGATGCATCTGCGAGGACATCTTATTTTTCAAGTTCTTCAATTTCAAGATCAGGAGCCGCATTTTTGAAACACTCGAATCGAATTCGCATACGAAAGAGTAACATTCGCATGCCAAATAGTATGGAAATCGTATGCGAAAGTTACTCTTGCGTATGCGCATTGGCGTTCGAGTGATTAAAAAATACGGCTCCAGTTCATAAGAAAAAAGTGAAAAAGTATCAAACAGCATTTGCAGAAAAGAATAACATGTCATTGCTTCAAATGCCAGACCTAGTAATATTTGTAATACTAATATGACATACCGGCTGTAAGGGACAGCGTCCCGCATACTGGTAGGGGTTGGTCAGTCAACGAAACTGAAAAACGTTGACCAGGAAATTCTTTCAGGAGTTGAAAAGAATTATTTATTGGCATTGGAAGAAGAAGCATGAGAAACTTGCACTTTGCGCCCCTCCCTTCGTTTTATCTTATTCTTACTTTTGTCCTTCTTTTTGTTCAAAATTTTGGTTTGTGACCGCAATTTGTGCCAATTTCATAGGCTTCACTGAAATATCATACATACATACATACATAAATCACGCCTTTATCCCTCACGGGGTAGGCAGAGCGTTTAACGCCTCGTAAAAGGCGCTTTCGCCACGTCTAACAAAAATTGAGGGCAATTTTAGATTGTAATATGTATTGCTTTAGTGACAGGTTGTCAGCCCATCGCCTAAATTACAATACACTGTAACCCTCGAGTCCCTTTTGCTGACTTCAACAGCATGCCCGAAAGGAAGGGCAGCTGGAACATTCTATGTTTTTCTATCTCTCCCAGTCCAGCATGGAAGAAATTTTCATTGGCTTTCCCATACAAATTATTGGCTTTCTCAGACAATTTATATGGAAAAGCAAATATATTTCTTTACTTCTGAAAAAGTATAGTGTTAAGATCCACAAAATAGTTACCTACCGACTAATCGCAATTGTTTGTTTTGTTTTGGTAGCTTTGTTTGCAACCATAACCCTGTTTTTTTTTTAAATATTTATTTTTGTATATTTTTCTCATATAAGTGAATTTCTGTATTCTTATTTTAGAAATAAAGATTTCTTAAGTTTCCTGCAACTATCAGTTGTTCAGTTTCGTTAACTGAGCAACCCCTATCAGTTTGCGGGACGCTGTCCCTTACACCCCGTATATTTAGGATTTATCCAGCACGTTTGGTTACGTTGCTATAAATATGCCTATTAGTATTGGATCTGCGATCACATCTCATAATTTACGATTATGAAGAATAGCGAAACGTGACATAGATTACAATAATCTTAAATTCGAAGCAACGAACGTCAAAAGGGGTGAAGAGTGGCGCGACGGTAGCGCCATCAGTTTTTAATTAATTGTGCCTAAAATACAAATATTTTCATAAATATTCTACGATTCCCGGGAATTGCAACTAATTTTCCATTTTATCATCCATAATTTAATAATTCATATTGAATATTTAAGCTTTGTATTACAAATGTGCTAAAAGTTGCCACTTTTTGTATATGTGTCCTACAAAGCTTACATGCTTAGTTTGAATTATAACATTATGGGTTATAAAATGGCGAGTCACTTGCGATTTCCGCTAAACAAAATATTCATAAAAATGATTGTATTATATGACACAGTTAATTTCTTACTATTGAGGGCGCCACCTATACTCTCTTTCCACATTATCTTCAAATATGTATGATTCGTTGTTCTACTAATATGACATAATATTTGTCCTAACTGCCTCCGTGGTCTAGCGGTCTGAGCCATGGGCCCACGTTCCGGTCCCGGGTTCGATTCCCGGCGGGGGACAATAACTTTGTGTTGTTGTTTCTAGTTTGGTTAGGACATTGCAGGCCGATGACCTGATTATCCGAAAAGTAAGATAAGCCATTCTGTCGGATAGGCATGTAAATTGTCGGTCCTGCGCCTGACCCTCTGGTCGTGTCAGTCAATCTATCCCATCAGGATAGGAGATTGAAGGAATAGTGCACTTGAGTGTTGTGAAAACACTTGGGCACTAAAAAGTAGTCCTACGCAGTTGGTCTATCTTTGAGAGACGGGCCGCCATCACCAAAATTTGGAAGGAGGAATATTATTATTAGTATTTTGTCCTAAATCCACAGGACCTAATAAAGATGTCTATTAGTATTGGATCTGCGAGCACATCTCATAATTTACGACTATGAAGAATAGCCTAGGCGAAGTGTGACGTTCAGAAGGCCATTTGCTAACTTGACGGTCCGAATAGAGGCGATATCACCCGAAATTGGTCTAATCTTTAGTTATGGCCCCTCGCAGAAAATACTTTTCAACGGTCGTAAAATGGCTCCGAGAAAAAGTACAGTCCGTCCTAAGAATCAAATAGTCTATAAAGTGAACGTTTTGTATACAGCTGCTGAGAAGTTTAGTGATCTGTGAACTCTTCTTCTCATCTCATAAAATATGTAGTTTCTTTTCTTATTTTCGAAGCTACCGAATAGTTTATACACTTACTAATAATTTTGTAAGTACTAATCTTCATTATTTAGATACTGTTTTGTTATGTAAAGAGTTATGCAAGGGCGGATTAAGAACAGTGTTTTGTACTTGTTACATACTTGTGCCCCTCCCAGACATACGTGTAACAGTATCCTGGATCCGCCCTTGGAGTTATGTACGTATTTTTTCCAGGCTGGTTCCTGGTTTGGCTGGCTTTCCTCATTTCTGGGTTCATTATCTGTAATAATGTTAAAGAATAATTGTATTGTTGCAATAAGACGTAATGTATTTTTGTACTATCGGCTTATCCTTTTTTCTACTATAAAAGTTAAAAATGTAGTGTTTTGGTGTATATGGAAGACGAAATACATTTTTACACAAATTAACCTGATTTAAAAACGTAAAACAAGGATGAAATAAAGCCACTGGAAAAAGCTTTTGTCAACGAAAGAGTCCGGTATAGCTGTATCTTTGTATAAACAGATACAATAAAAACTGTTTCAAGTCTGCTCAATATCCCTCTAGAGAGTCAAAGATTTCAGTCACAGACGAACAGCTCACTTCAACTTGCTTGAACCTAGAAAAGATCTGAAAGAGCCCGCTCTAAGATTTAAACTGGAGATTTCGTTTTGAATAATGGAATTTTTCGCATAGATTCTCCTAAGCTCCTAACATTGACCTAAAGGATTTCCGTACAATATTTCAAAGTATTTCCATAGACTTAAATCACAACGGATACTGAGTTTAATAAGAAATACAGCGCCATACATTTTAGATGTATATTTTCCTTACAATTCAGTACCACATACCACATTATTTAAGCTAGGATTTTTCTTAAAACTTTACATATTAACAACTTTAATAAAATAAAATATGTACCAGGCCACTCAGAAAGTATTGCGATAAATAGTTTTTATATATGGCAGACTGGCCGGTTAGAATCTTTTTTGAAAATATGATTACTTGTAAGTAAAAATATGTGTGTTCCATTTTCAAAATTTCCCTCCACATTTCTTGCGAGCCAATTCAAAGTATCGTGTCTTACTGAAAAATGGATCTGCGCCGGGAACATTTTAGAGCTATGATTTTTTACGATTTCAAGTGTCGCCTGAAACCGGATGAATCGTTGGATAGACTTCAAATGGCATTTATGGATGAAAGCCCCTCCAAGGCAACCGTGTATCGTTGGTATAACGAATTTAGGCGCGGTCGACCAACCTTGGGGGATGAAGAAAGAAGCGGTCGCCCTTTGACGGCTATTACGGAAGAAAACGTGCTAGCAGTGAAAAATTTAATCCAAGATAATAGGCGAATTACATATCAGGAGATTCAGCACATATTAAAGATTGGATCGGGAAGCGTTCACGAGATTCTACATGGGCATCTTCGCGTGAGGAGGATAGTATCGCGCTGGGTGCCGCACTACCTCACCGACGCTCAGAAGCAGGCCCGGGTGGAATGGTGCCGTGATATGCTGAACAAATTTGAAGCAGGCTCGTCTCGGCGTGTTTACGACATCGTAATAGGTGATGAGTCCTGGATTTATCAATACGATCCAGAAACCAAGCGCCAGTCGACAGTTTGGGTGTTTCAAAATGAACCAACGCCTACCAAAGTGAAGCGATCTCGAAGCGGGGGGAAGATTTTGATCGCCAGCTTTTTTAATTTGACTGGCCACTTGGCCTCAATTCCCTTACGAGATCAAAGAAGCATTAACGCCGAATGGTATACTACCAAATGTTTACCAGAAGTTTTTTCTGTTGTGAGCAACAAGCGACCAAACACAGGGCTCCGCGGACTACTGCTCCACCACGACAATGCGCCTGCACACACCGCGCTCAAAACGAGGGACTTCCTGGACAGCACACCAGTCAAACTCCTGGGTCACCCTCCTTACAGCCCTGATCTAGCACCGTGTGACTTCTTTTTATTTCCAAAAATAAAAAATCAGCTCAAGGGGATACAATTTTCGTCGCCGGAAGATGCGCTGGCTGCGTTCGAGCAGGCTGTAAACGAGGTGTCTACGGCGGACTGGAAAAAGTGTTTTGAAAACTGGTTCAGACGCATGAATCTTTGTATAGAGGCTGGTAGAGAGTACTTTGAAAAGATTTAATAAAAATATATGTACCTGTAGAACAATTTTTTTTAGAGTCGCAAAACTTTCTGAGTGTCCCACGTATTTATTACCTTTAAAAAAGCAAATAAATAATACTGTCCGGAATAATATAGCTATATTCAAACATTGGGCTCGATTCTAAATACGCCAGCTAAAGCTAAAATTAAAATCTATTTGACATTTTCAGACTAAAAACATTGGAAAAGGACAGGAGATCTATTCTCCGCGATTTTTGATTTATATGCGTTATTTGTTGTTTTTGTCCGTCGTCATATGATATGGCGGATAAAATTAACAGAAATACTGGGGAAACCTGCAAAACCGCGTCAAAATCTAGCGGATAAAGTGTAAAACCATTAGGGAATAAATCGCCTGTCCTGTTTCAATTTTATTATTTTGAAAGTGACCGATAAATTTTAATTTTAGTTTTAGCCGGTGGTATCTAAAATCGAGCCCAATAATATGTATCATAATTATTCTTATCAAACATTTGCTCTATCTAACACAAAAGAATGCTTTTCATCATCTATGTAATACTGCAGAACAATTTACAAACTTATTTACCTAACCCTGTCTAGACAAACGGTATTTTGACACTCGCAAAAAAATAACACAACGTAATTCTACCGTTATACGTTAATACATTCATAGTAAAGTTAATTTTATATTATACTAGCTGTGCCCGCGACTCCGTACGCATGGTGGTTATGATTTTAAACAGCGATGTATTTTTTGTTTAAAAACGTCATCTAGTAGTCAGTGGCGGACCTATCAAATTTATAAATGCTTTAACGTTTCGTAAACCATAAGTGCTAAAGTTTTTGTTTGTTTTTACTGTAAATACATAAAAAGATCTCTATACCGTGTATTTACAGATGTCGCTGTGCGATTTGGCGATATTTTTAGATCGTGGTGGTGAGATTTTTCTTGGGAACACAAATACTTCTGATGAACTTTTGAGTTTTTACCGCATTGGAAAGCCGCCGACTTCGTTCATCCCAGGGGGTCCCAGGTAACTCAGTCGCAGTTTTATTATCAGCGGGTTGGCGATCCCCTCGCTCGATTTAATTTCATAATTGAGCCAATTTGTAGTAGAAAAAAAGTCTATAAGTGACTTTTTCTATCATGAGACAGAAAGGGACAAGAGTTTAAGCAGGAATAGATCACTCCGTTCTTTACGTTTATGGCGCCAAAGGCGGTCTTTGTCCATCGTCTCGATGAACGTTTTAATCTCTTTACTCTTATTTATTTGTGTAATTACGAATCGCGTTAGCTAAGCCTAACACGTGTATAACACAATACTTGTGTGCGTAATGGTCAGAGTTTTCAAGCCGCCAATGCTTAGCACTGGCCTCTGAAATGGCTTAATGACTAATATCTACGGTATTAAACGATATTAACCGGGACCAACGGCTTAAAGTGCCTTCCGAAGCACGGAAAAAGTGCCGAATAAACGTACATATGAAATTCGAAAACTGAAAATCACATTGATACGTGGTGGGATTCGAACCACGACCTCCCGCTCAGGAGGCAGTGGCCCTATCCTTTACGCTCTCTGGCCTAATACCTAATAATAAATTATATTTCCAAAAACAAACAAATAAGATAACCATCCCTCTACCACTATAATACGCTATTTGTATATAGTGTTATACTAGTCAAATCAGCAACTTTTTATGAAGTGTCAAAAACGCTTTTTTGTATGAAAATATTGGGTTATGACCTCACTCGCCAGTAAATATTGATCTACTCAAATCATTGACTTTAATATTTTTTACTCGATTATTAAATCTAAATGCGTATTTTGTTTAAATGATGAATGAGATTCTTGATATTTTTAGCCAGCAGTTTAAATATAAACGTAATGATTTTTTTAACCACTCAGTCAGCATGCCTATTAACAGATTCTTCATAGTTATGATGTCATACCTAACTGTTCGGGTGGCGATATTAGAAACAAAAATTAGGCTAGGTCACAAATTGTAGCAATTAGAGCTACTCTGACGACGTGAAAGATGCACAGATATTTCGGTTTATCTGAAGGCAGGTAATTTTTGATAAGTATAGGGAGATCATAATTTTTGAAAAGTATAGATCATCATCAGATGATGAAGAACGTGGCCTAAATGTGTCATTTAACCCAAACTCATCAAATTAGATGAACATATTTTTATTTGAAGCTTTTTGTAGCAACGAATAACTACGTCACACGTAAATCTTTAACACAGTTTTCACCGTCCGATTGACGGATGCTGAAAAAATATTCGCATAAAAATAAAGTCACTGTTACCGAAAAAAAAAATCAGCCAATACTTTCTATCAGTACGCCGCACACGTAGTCAAAAGAACGCGCAACTGTATTTATTTCATTTTATTTTCAATTGCTTTTTAGTTTAGTTTAATTAAGGCACAGAGGGTGCCAAACGAAAACCGCGAGACCAACAAATCAATTTTGCGTCGAGCAATTACTTTGTTAAGGTGAAAAGGGTTGAGCGATACGGAACCAAATGAAATTCTTTGTGCCTCCCTCCCTGAGGCTCGCTATTGAGTTGCCAAGCTTCTCATCTCATACCTGAAAGGATAGCAATATTTGACAGTCGCTTAAATCATAAAATTTATATAGTACTCCCACCAATTTTCAGTGATGGCGGCAAATCTCCCAGAGATCAGCCAACTGTGCAAGGCAATCCCCCGTCAGGAGAGACCTATGTTCATAATTGGACCTGCATCTAATGTAGTGATACAACAAAATCAAACACATATACAAATAATGACGCCTCTATCGCTAATGGGGTAGGCAGAGCATAAACAACCTAAACAAAGGTAGTTCCTGACAATGTTTTGAGAGTTGTTTAAGATATATTTGTAGGAATATTGCTGTAGTGACAGGTTATCAGCCCATCGCCTAAATTGCAATATAGAGAAACCTTCGGATCCCTTTGCTGGTTTTTACAGCATGCCTGGAGGAAAATGCAGCTGGCACATTCTATGTTTTTCTTTCGCTCCCAGTCCAGCATCCAACCAAAAGCCAACAACAAAATCTGTGACAAAGAACCAATCTTAAAATAAAGGTAAATGAACAAAATTACCGGTTCCCTTGACGTCAATTGCCTGTAAATCATTTTATTACCTCTAGAGATAATTCGGAGAGGAAAGCAAAAAGTTTTGAGGGCCCGAAGTTCATTAACGAAATAAGCAATCTGACTAAAAGCTCAGGCCCATCGAGGTAAAAAGCAATTACCAAGTTATAGAGTGTTCTTGACGATTATTTACGTATTATAAGGCAGCCGGCTAACCACAGCACAGAATATATAATAGTACTACATACAGAATGGACATGCACCTCCCTTCCACACTCCGCGCCAGATTGTGGGCCACATTAAGCGTACGCGTAGCGGGTATGGCGCGCGCATGTTACCCATTGTAACGGAAATAATAAAGTTTTGTGTTCCAAAGATGGTTAGGTACTGTTCCGTGTACGGATGTCTTTCTACCACAAGATATGACTCCAATAGGTACTTTTTTAGATGCCGCAGTGATGAGACACGGTAACTAAATTCATATAAAATATGCAACCTAATATATTCTAATTATTCAATTACAGTGAAATACTTTAAAACGTTGGTTTAATCAAGAACTAGATTAATCAAGTGATGGTTATGACCGGTATAACAAATTTTGTCAACCCTTATATCACGCACACAAACGCACGTCAAGTGCAACATTCCGTCTGTCGATGTGTGACCAAACTGACATGATAGTTAGGACTGTCCGAGCTGTGACCACAGGCCGGGATGTTTAGCTAAATTCGGACAAATACCTGCTTCACACTTGAAACTCAACATTTGAGAGTCGTATTTCTTTCATAATAATGTTTTAAGTTTTTATTTTATGAAAATGGTTGTTTAGTTTTAGGCGTAGAAATTATTTTGTAAAATTACCTATAATAACTCAGATTTAGAATATAGGTAAACAAAGTTTCATGTCATAATTTTTTTCAAAAACTCATTTTTAAATTACTAATCCTACTGTTACATTATGTTGTCATATCTAATAGCTAAAACATATTTTAGAAACACGATCTTCGAATAAAAGACATGAAACTATGTTTACCTTTATTCTAAAACTGCGATGGAAATACTATAAGTAGCTGAGTTAAAAAAAATATCCTTAAGTTATGCATGTAAAGATGAATCCAAATTGAATGTGAATTGCAGTGAATAAAAAATCTAGTGCTCTCGCCAATCCACCTGCCAAACGCCGCCGTTGTGAATAGGCAAATCCCTCAAAATTTTAGAGAATGCCCATGTCCAGCAGTGAATAAGATAATGAAACTACTTAACTTAATATTTCCATGTTGGACTGGGAGTTAAAGAAACACATAGACTATGCCAGCTGCTTCTCCTCCCGGACATGCTGTAAAAACCAGGTACGGGATTCGAGAGTTTCAGTGTATTGCAAAAGGCGTGATTTTATTTTTGTATGTAAGTATTATAATTAAACTGCCCAAAAAAAAATCACATTATTCGCCTATCTAGAATGATAGGAGATGATGAGACACATTACAGAAATAGACAGTAATCTAAGTATCAAAAAATTTGCAACAGTATTATAATATGTATATCCTCATTACTTACCAACATGCTTTTTCCAATAGACTGTGTAGTGGCAGTTTTACTAAAAGCTAAGCCGGGTCGGAAGCTGGCTCAATAATTGGACAATACTGTCGTGGGTGGTTTTACGAGACTCGCAGCGGGCTGCCAACTACCATCTAACACAACTTATATTCTAGTACTACTCCTACATGCGATACCTACGGTTTTTTTTGCGGACAGGAATAATAATTATTCATTCCAGTTTTATTTTATGTTTTCACATTTTATTTGAAGGTTTTTAACTTAATTATCTAAAGCTCGTAATTATGAAGCGATCTTAAACTTAAGAGCAATATAAAGTATAGATTTGACAGGCCATTTTGTATTGAAATTACATTTCTGATACGAACTTAAACAATCTGTAAGCCTTAAGTGCTGATTATAAATACGGGCCTAACAATTATTACAAGCCAATCTACGAGTATTAAGAGTGTTTAAGAGGTATGTGGGAATTGAAAATATTTAAAATTAGATGCAACACCACCCACTACTTCTAATAAATCGTTCGCTAACTCACTTTAATTTTAATTCAAGATAACAAAATAACTCAAGCTATCTCACAAACTTATGAATTAACAATCAATTCAATGAATAAGTAATAGCCCAGCAGCAGAATATTATAATCACGCTTATATTTTATCTCCAACCCTTTAAATAAATAAACATAACATCTGAGTACCACACAAATGTGTACGACGTAGACAATTTTAAAACGAGTTAGTAATTAAAACAAAGGGTACGCAAATTTGCCCACTTTCCTGCATATTAAGCGTCATCACTTAAACTGAAAGCTCCCAGCAGGCAAATGCTAGGAATCCTCGTATGACTGGCATCTGACACGCGTTCCTTGCTCGCTTAGATATACGCTGTCTGTCAACAAGGATGATTTCACGGTACACCTTGTTGCCAGCAAGCATTGTACTTCAAAACGGTTTTGTAAAGCAAAATAACTCGTATTTTGTAAAGAGTAGCTTATAACAATGCACTTGTAAATCTGCTTTTATGGGTAGAGTTACATTTCGTTTAAATACTAGACCTTTATCTCTTCTGAGAGATTGGAAAATGAAACATCTATTTTTAGGAAAAGAATTCAGTTAGACTTTGACATCAATCCAGATAAAAACTTTGAATTACAAAGACGAGCTCTATAACAAATTTTCAATTATTATTCTCATCTTACTGCTTAATTAACTTTTACTTGAACTTCTGCAAAAAATATGAGGAATGAAAAGATAATATTGAACACATCCTGGTAGCGGCACCAAATTGTTAGTGAATAGAACACTTAGTAGCAGCTCACAAGGAATTGTTAACATTTCAAACTAACTAAACCAGTTAACATTCCAAAGCTTAAAGTATTCACAACTGCAGGTAAGATACTTCAGATTTCTATTACAAATAGTCCTATCTCCTATAACTTTGAGTTAAACTACTATCCGGACTCGAGAGCTGGTTTACCCGACTTATATACATTCTTGAACATACATGAATCATAGAAGAACACAGGGAACTTTGAGAATTCACAACAGATGTAGGTTATTCACAGTATACTATTGTCTACAAATAGTCATATCACTAATGATCTTATACCTTTGACATCTACTTTATGTCTTCACACTCATACTTAATTCTATATATAATTGTATAATATATCTTCCATGCTGGTCTGGGAGCGAGAGAAAAACATAGAATGTGCCAGCTGCATTTCCTCCCGGGCATGCTGTAAAATCCAGCTAAGGGATCTGAGGGTTTCAGTATATTGTAATTTAGGCGATGGCTGACAACCTGTCACTACAGCAATATACCTAGAATTCTATCTTAAATAACCCTCAAAACTTTGTCAGACGTGGCGGGACGACCTTTGTTTAGGTCGTTTACGCTCTGCCTACCCCATTAGGGATAAAGGCGTGATTATATGTATGTATGTATGTATAATTGTATAAAAGTCTGCAATTAAGCATTTAGTAATCTTACTTTAGTAATGTAAAAACCCTAAGGGAAGAGGCTGATGCTCCACAACACAGGGAATCCTAGTGTGGGTTTCAGTGCGCAGATAGCGTGTTCATGTAATATTACTTTTGTAAATAAATATTTTTATGCTTTTCTTACAATTTGTGAATCCTTTAGAAAATGGTAAACTAAAAATGCCTTATTATAAGGGATTATGCTCTGCCTACGAAGTAAACGAAACATTCGTGACTTTATACATGTAAGTCTATAATTGTGATAGTAAAGCCAGCACACACTTTGCTAGCTGTTATCTGCCGACCGCAGGACGAGCGCTAACAAGCCGGAACAAGTCGGGGCGAGTCAACCAAACTGCGCTGTCCAACTGTCCACTTACAGAACACTGTAGCCAGCGGTTCCTAGACTCCTCAGTCGAGTGCAGTTTGCCTGACTTACCACACGTTCTTGGACATACAAGTATAGAAAAATAAAGAAATTTCTGAAAATAAATAAAACATATATTTAAACTAGCTGTGCCCGCGACTTCGTACGCCCGGTTTATATGGAAAACACGCAGTGTCGAACATACTGAAAACAATTCTCCGCGCCTAGGAGCGTGATCTGCTAACCCGTGCGCGCTAGCGTGTTTCGCATTGTCTGTTTGTTTTTAGCAGATCCCGCTCCTACGCATGGAGAAGCGTATTCAGTATGTTCGACACTGCTTGGTTTCCATAAAAACTGAGGTACTTACTCAACATTAGAATGGTTTGCGTAATTATTTCTAACCTAGGCTGGACACCAGATAATTAAAAGAATCAGTTTAATAAAAAGTCCCTCTGAGATCGGGAAAAACGACCAGAGTTAAATTTTCTGCCTACCCCCTTAGTCCGGTGGCGTGGTTATTTGTATCGTAACTTTGAGTTTAAGTAATGCTCAGTAAAACAAAAAAGTTTCGTCAAAATTGGTTAAAAACGACTCAAATTAAATTTTCTACCTACCTCCTAAGTCATGAAGCGTGATTATTTGTTTCGTAATTTTAATTTTAATTAATGTTTAGTCGAATTAAAAATGATCCATAAAAAACGGTTAAGAAACAGCCAAATTTCAGTTTCCTGCCTACCCCCTAAGTCAGGTAGCGTGATTTTAGGTATCCTTAATTGCAACCCGGGTAACACACAGTTGAATACAAAAAGTCCTATCGAAATCGGTTCAGTAGTTTTGGCGTGATGTGGTAACATACAGACAGACAAAAATTAAAAAAAAAAATCGTTTTCATTTTCATATCGTTAATAATGCCTGCTGCAATAATTTTTTTACGTATCAATGTGTTTTTCAGTTCTCGTTTTCATACGCTTCTGAACGCACGCTAAGTCGTTGGTCCCGGGGTATGTAGTACTATTATATATTCTGTGCCCCGGGTAATATTGTGTGACACCGTAGATATTAGTTGTTAAGCTATGTCAGTGGCCAGTCCGAAGTATTGGCGGCTTAAAAACTTGGACCTAATCTAGGATTGGGTCTAGTTTCTCTTCTGGGTTGCGGAGGTCAGATGGCTGTCACCCTGTGTAAAAACCAGTACCCTCGTTCAATCACCTAGATTAGGTAGTCTTCGCCATGAGATACGGGATAAGGTTAGGGAGATGATGACTTGAGACTGACAGCGAGTTTTAGTGTGTATCAGAACTGTCATTTCTGTACAAAATTATCTGTCACAGCCATACCTAATATTGCTAATTAATATTCATTCAAGTTTAAAAAAATATATATTATCATCTTTTACAAAACCCAATTTAATAAGTTAAATGACATCGCTATACCTTAATGAAGTTTGTCTCGATGTCATTATCCGCTTACATTAAAAACAACTAAACTTAACTTATATTATATGAAAAACAAACATTAACATACAATTTTATTTTAATTTAATACAATTAGGTTATATTGATAATTGACGAACACGCATTTACTAGGCTCTTGAGGATTCAGTTACCTTGTAATTAATAGCTCTCAATCTTGAGATCGCTTTATAAATACGAAGAGGTCAAGACTATTTTCACAATTTGATTCATCATATACACATACAAGCATATACCATTTACACGGGAATATTGTGTAAAATTCTGATAAATTATATCTGATATTATGAAAGAGAAAATAATAACTTTAAAAATATGATATCCCACTAAAAATATTAATAAATGTGAAAATGGGATCCAGGTTCAATAATAAAAATAATCGTGGATATTGATTTCGCCGAAAACAGAATGGATATATAAATGGGTGTCAAGTTTTGTAGATAATTCTGAAATTACTTTCATTATAAAACATACTGAAATGGACTTTGAATACAATTTTTGTGTTTTCTGATAAATCAAATTTTGATATTTAAGGATACTTACTTATTTTAAAATTTGAGTAATCAAATGATTTAGTTAGGGAGGGACATAAAGCAGAGAGATTTGAATTTTAAATAGGTTGTTTACATTCTTACGAGTAGGTATAAGGTCTTAAAGATAATTGTGACGTCCCGTCAGGACATAGCAATGTTAGACAAAGAGATTTACTGTTTACAATTATTTAAAATAAGAAATGAATAATAAAACAATTAATTACATTATAAATTGAATTTTAACTGTCCTCAGATAAATTCTAGAATTATAATCATAAAATATAAACTTATACTTATAACATGCTTATAACTAATACAACTAATACTATAATAATTAATACTATTTAGAGATCAGACGAAAAACAGATTTCATTCATTTATTTTCATCAAAAAAATCTTTCATATTATAATAACATTTCCGAATTAAATATTTTTTTAAATTTTCTACAAATATTTTATGCTTCTCTATATTTTTTATTGAATTTGGGATACTATTGTAAATTTTTATGACCATTGAATGGGAGCTTGAAGTGAAAATTTCTAATTTCGAGAAGGGTTTTTTAAGTTTGTGTAAGTTTCGGTTATTTCTTTTAATGATTTTTTTAGGGGAATACAGGCACATATGGGATCTAACAAATTTACATGATTCTAATATATAAATTGAAGTCAAAATTAGTATGTTGTGTTTAATAAAATGGGGTTTGCAGGATTCCATTTGGTCTATATTTGTTAATATCCTGATACACATTTTTTGGAGTACAAATATATCTTCAACGTCTGTAGAATTTCCCCAAAGAATGACACCATACGTTAATCTACTATATGTATATGCATAGTAAGCAGAAAGTGCCGTTTTAATATCTGTACTTTTTTTAGGTGAGAGAGCGCATAAATAAAGGACGTCAACTTTTTTCCAAAATTTTGAATATGTGGTTTCCATGTTAAATTTGTATCTAATTCTATTCCTAGTAATGTAGCGGAGTTTACTATTTCTATTTTAGTATTTTTATAAGTATATTCTATTTCTAAAGGGGGTTTTTGATATGGTCTGAATTGAATTATATTTGTTTTATTAAAGTTAAATTTCAAGTTATGATTATCTAACCATTTTGTTGTGTCATCTAATGTTATATTTAGCATATCTTCTAATTCCGTAGCATTTGAACACGTTAAAAGAATAGAAATGTCGTCTGCGAATAAAATACTTTTGTCATCGAAGAGCTTAGGTAGATCATTTATGTACACGAGAAACAGAAAGCATCCCAAAACGCTACCTTGAGGGATAGAGCCCGTCATTAAGGTACTCTCTGATCTCACGTTTTAATTTCCCCTTTTGAAAAGTTAATGTTTTCGACTTCTGCATACTGTAACCTATGTTTAAGGTACGATTTAAACCAGTTAAATGTGATACCCCTAACCCCAGTTTTGAACAATTTATTTAAAAGAATTTCGAAATTGTCTCTATCATACGCTTTGCTCATATCGAGCAATAAACCTACAGCATATCTTTTGTAATTTATGGCGTCCATGATTTTTTGTAAGTATTTATAAATTGCAAATGTGGTAGAGTGGTTTTTTCGGAAACCAAATTGACTGTTATCAAATATTTGGAATTTTTCATAAAAGGAGTATATTCGATTGACCATTGCAGTTTCAAATATTTTGGATGCGGTGCGGTGTGTGTGCGAAATGGGACGGTAGTATACCTCAGATGCAGCACCCTAAAATCAATTACCAGTATCAATAAAAAAAAACTTTATAAAAATATTATCTGTCAAAACATCTTTAATTTAATAAATAGTACCTTTTTTAAAACTTTTCTGTTAAGAATATACATCTTTACTGAATTATTTAATAGAAGTTACTTATTTGAACGGTCATCGGCCGGATGTACCCCCAGGGAAAAAATAAGGTCACGTTTTTCTATTTTCATAGAATCGGTTTTATTCATGTTTTTAGAATTTAAGTCTCAGGTCGATACCTATCGCCTCAAGACAAGTAAAGCATAAAATTGAAATGAAGGGACAAAATGTTATTTGATTATGTTGATAACTGGTTTGATGTCATATTATGAGTATAAATTAGTGAATTCAAGTCATCAACTAAATTAGAATATCATTGATATATTAATATACGTTAATTTCATTTGAAAAGTTTATGCAGAAACGCGTTGTATTAATAATATCCGCTATACATAAAATCCAAAAGTGCTCTTTAACGCCGTCAATAAATAGACACCTTATAAACACTTATTGATTAAGTTTCTTTAAATACTTTTGACAAAACAGCAACAGTAGTTATAATCAAGCTACTTACGCCAAAGAATCAAGTCGTAATTCAAACATTAAGAAACTCGTGTAACAATGTTCGCAATTCTTCAATATTCTGATTACTTTTGCTCTCAAAGCTATTGTCATTAGCGAACGATGGAACCTTTTGTAGAAGGTCCTTCATAAAGTTTTCAATAAGAAAGTGCAAAAGAGCAATTTGGAACTTCTACTCCTTTTGATTCGAGGAATCTATTGCTCGACTGAATTGTTTTGTTAGATACAATTGTGCTACAAAATTATTCGTTATTCTATTGCTAAAGGTTTTGGTGCGATGGATTTATGATCTAGAATTTCAAGGTCAGGGTTTAAAATTCAAGAACGAAAATGAGTTTTCAAATTGGATTTCACTTTGTGTTGTGTGCGTCTCCCCACCCAGCCCAAACGAGATAGGTGTTTTTATCATATATCAGGATTTAAAGCATAATTGGAGCACCCACATACTGAAGTCAGTAAATTGGAGCATCAATAGGAAAGACGCTGCGAGCTAAAAACCGTGGGCCGGCTGGAGAGATTCTCGTCAGCGAGTCCATGCTAGATCTCAGGTACTGTTGAGAGTAAAACAATGTGTTATATTTCTAGATTTAGAGCATAATTGGAGCAATCTGCTGCCGAAAAATCAACTTCAAAACTGTAATATGAAAGGAGTTATACGCGATTATCTGTGTTCATTTGGATCTCATAAACGGTAGGGATTTAAGTTTTGATCTTAAGTTCTACATACCTGCCCTAATTGGAGCACTAAGCTCCAAAAATTTTAGTACTGTGTGTTCAATAGTTTTCGAGATATAGGTCTTTGAAAATGGTATGTACGGCGAGACGTCTCTCCAGCGAGCCCATCTGATGCGCAATAACTACCGAACGTAGATTCTTCGAAAACAGCTCAAATTAAAGCTTATAGTTAGAGCACTAAGCTCCAAATAGAAGAAAGTTCTAGGTCCTACAGATTTCACGCTCTAATCAAAAAACACTTTTGCCGCCAAAAAATTCAAATTCCCCAACCGCGCGACGTTGCCGCTCCGTGCAACGAGCAAATGGACGCGTCACGAAACGTTCATTCAAGCAAAAATATATCGTGTGCTGCTAAGTTTAAGAGTGTTTTTAGTCTAACCAAGCCACGAACATTCTAGAAATAATAGTCAGACGCCCATATCAAATCCACTTACCGCATTTGTTAATTTTATTATGAACATAAATTGTATTATAATTATCATAATATAGTTATCATAACCTGCTTATTATTGTCTTTTTCAAATTTAAAGTGTCCAAATCGGGACACTTATTAAATTTGAAACCGGGATGTAAGTGGGTAAACAGGTTCTTGGATTTAAATAAAACAATTTGACTGATTTGTTAAAGTATATTACCTACTTTTTGTAACTTTATAATCAGTCTTGGTTATAATTATAAATAGACACCATAATTTTATTAAGACATAAATTGAGATCTAATTTAAATTACAGTAGATGTTTTAATTACAATAAAATATACTTAAATATACCTATACTTTGTAAAATATAGCTCGGGTCGTATGACAGCAGGCAGTAAATATCATAACATCACAGGTGCAAAAAAGACTCCTTTAAAACTGTATGTGTTTGACATCAGTCATAGTACCCAAGCTACATTTTACAAACTATAATTAGGTACCTACTTACATAGAATTGACAGTGATGACTGAAAGAAAATCATGATGAAAATAAAATAATGCCGGCAATTCTGGACGCACTGTTTCTTACAATGAGATTATTATTTTGAACGGGATTACTACCACGATTGTATTATACCTCGAGATTTCATCCCAGTTCCATGTGACATGGTCACGAGCAGACTATTTATTTACTAATTAGCACTATTCTTTAACTAAAACAATACTAAACAATAAAATTCAAGTAGATTTTGGGACATCTTATTATCGCATCATATCATCTAATTAATTATATCCAATTATACCTACCTAGTACCTACTTAATATTTGAAATCTTATTAAACTGCAGCCACAGGCGGGACGTATTTTTGTTTGTCACCTTCTTTTGTATACGATAACATATTTTGAGTCACCTGTTCTTTTCATTTTTTTATCAAGGTTTTTATAGATTTAATTTCAAACAAAATTTGTAATTTTAGGAAATCTGTAGGGACTTGTTATAAATAATATGATACAATTTATGTCCATAATAAAATTAATAAATGCAGAAAGTATGTTTGATATGGGCACCTGACTATTATTTCTAGAAAGTACTAGCCTCGGTTAGACTAAAAACACTCTTAAATTAAGCAGCACAAGATATACTTTTGCTTGAATGAACGTTTTGTTACGCGTCCATTTGCTTGTTGCACGGAGCGGCAAAAGTGTTTTTCGCTTATAGCGTGAAATCTGTAGGACCTAGAACTTTCTTCTATTTGGAGCTTAGTGCTCTAATTATAAGCTTTAATTTGAGCTATTTTCGAAGAATCTACGTTCGGTAGTTATTGCGCATCAGATGGGCTCGCTGGAGAGACGTCTCGCCGTACATACCATTTTCAAAGACCTATATCTCGAAAACTACTGAACACACAGTACTTAATTTTTTGGAGCTTAGTGCTCCAATTAGGGCACATATGTCGAACTTTAGATCAAAACTTAAATCCCTACCGTTTATGAGATCCAAATGGGCTCGCTGGAGAGACGTCTCCCCAGCGAGCCCACAGATAATCGCGTATAACTCCTTTCATATTAAAGTTTTGAAATTGATTTTTCGGCAGCAGATTGCTCCAATTATGTTCTAAATCTAGAGATATAACACATTGCTCTACTCTCAACAGTACCTGAGATCTAGCATGGGCTCGCTGACGAGAATCTCCCCAGCCGGCCCACGGTTTTTAGCTCGCAGCGTCTTTTCTATTGATGCTCCAATTCACTGACTTCAGTATGTGGGTGCTCCAATTATGCTCTAAATCCTGATATATGATAAAAACACCTATCACGTTTGGGCTGGGTGGGGAGACGCACACCTTTGTGTTTACTATTTTTTTTTCGTTCGAACCAAACTTCCAACATTCCAACTTTCTAACTCTGTTTAAACTATTACCTAGTTACAGTTTCCTAACAGTCCAATCTTTATGTAGAAAACCGAAAACTACCTCTATGTTCGGGTCCGGACACTCTTGCCGTTTAAGGTCTCTAACGACCGATAAAATTCCTCCGAATTCCTTTTTAACTGCACACCGAGTTTACCTGCGGGTCGGTAAATACTCACCCACACTCGGGCCCGTCTCGTGAACTGATTCACAACCCGAAAATAGCAGTTTTAAGCGTAAATTGGAAGCGCTTACTGCGCCACGTTTGAACATTCTACTCTTCGGGAAGTGCTTAAAAGGTACTTCTGGTTGGAGTCTCAAATTTCGAACGTGATTATTGTCTTAAAACTGTCTCGATTGAGAGTTAGAAAATTCAAGAGATAAACTTCAATCGTATTTCACGTAGGCGTTTCAATTAGTGTTAAAAGCTAAAGAAGACTTTTGCTTTTGATTTAATTTGTGTATTGAATATTTTCTCTAAGCTTTTATACGCCTCGCTTTACGACTAGCGCTGGGAAACATTTCCACTCAAGTTTTGGAGGTCAGCTCATAATTCTGTGCGGGAGCGGAGTTATTTTCACGAAGTTGCGCAAGTCGTTAAAGAGAACTTTTTCCTTTAATGAGCACTTTCACCTCCTCACAGATGGCACGGTTTACTTTACACTCTCTACATCCACCTGTTCACATGCACATAAACTGGTTTTACTTGCATTTTTCGATAAAAGTGGAAGCTTAAAATTGTTCTGCTGGTACCACGTGTATTTAAAAGAGAATTTGAGAGCAATGGCTAGCAAAAATTTATATTCTAAAATTCGTCAAAAAAAAAAACATTGGTAGAGTATATACCTACCTAGGACTCAAGTATACGTATAGTAGGTACTTGCCGATTGTTCTGTAGTGCTCTATGTATATATATATACTTTATTGCATAAAAACAAAATAAATGTAATTTACAAATATAGTGTGCAAGGGCGAACTTATCTCTATGAAGAGATCTCTTCCAGCCAACCCAATGGTAGTAAGAGAAAGTGAATAATTTTGAGGGGACAAGAAAATGCAACATTAACAGAGACTAGTAAAACAAAAAAAAAATACTTGCATACCTATACATAGAATAAATACCTACCGTATATTACTATCTTAAATAAACATATATATATACTAAACAATATATTGATACATACATATACGAATAAACTACTACATAAATACATACATCAAAATTGTTCAGATAAGAAGTGCTCTTTTAATCTTTTCTTAAAGACATTCACTGAGGGACTGTCTTGAATTGTCTTAGGCAGTTTATTCCACAGTTGTGCAGCTTTTACAGAAAAGGATTGTATAGTATTGGACTCTCAATGCTACTAGTTTGATTTTTAAGGATCCCCCTGTGGAAAACTCTGTCTTAACAGCTCATCAGGTCATCTTAAGTAACATTATTCTCAATGGAAGTAGTAAATTTCATACCCACAATAGAAATGTTTTGAAAAGTAAGTTAGACAACCACAAATAAGTAAAACCTATACCTACCGAATACAAAAGGTATCTAACCCTTGCTTACAGATGCATAAAGTGACGACCAATTTCCGCATATACCTGTCACACAACTATTACACATGCTCGAATGTCCACTTTGAGATGTCTCAAGACTACTGAAGGACAAACACCCACACCTGTTACGGCCATTGTCGCGGAAAATCGTCGGGCGTGCTAAACAGAGCATGCACGGAAAGGAACTAGTGGGACAAGTGTAGCGTCACGGGCCAGCAAATTGATGTCCCTAATGGCACCCATTACAGACATTGTGTGCGCCCGATCGAACATAAAGGTCGTCCGGGATCAGCTCCAAGAAAAATGTATGAAAGCCGATATTCATAAATTCGCAGGAGCTTCGCGATTTGAAAAACCCATTTCGGAATCCCCGCGCTGCTTATTTTTATTCGATTTGTCCGTCCATTTCAATTTATACAGTTAGCTTTACCTGTATTCCCTTGGGCATTGAGGTGCGCTAAGGTTTGAGCTGGGGCTCAAACGCCGAAACCGATTCAGCCAGATATATTTTTAAATATTTCTTTCCTTTTAGCCGGTTTAACGAGCTTTCAGATATTACTCGGGAATATTCATTCGTATTTGAGAACATCTTTACAGGATTATCTGTATCAGAGGAGCTAATTAAAATTCCGAGTTTTACTCTCCGATATTCCGGGTTTTCCTAATGTACTGAGATATTATTTATGCTCTGCTCTAATTTGTAATACCTAAGTATACAACGTACCTAAATATCTTGGTGTGCGGTACTTAGTAGTACGTTGAACGGTACAATATCTTCTTAATTTTTTAAGTTATTTATTTGGTCAGAAGTGAGTAATTATAAAAAAAATATAGGTAAGTTTCACTAGAAAAATTCAACAAGGTTCTAGATTTTTTAACCCAAAAAGTCTACTGGACTGGGCTGACAATTTGTCTTGTTGAGAATATACACGTGGATAATGCAATATTTTAGATAAATTTATCAGTTCACAAATTATGAATGCAAACAAGCAAACTAGGTAATTGTGTTTGTCAACTCAATCGATGACACAACGCAACTAATTTAAGTTGTGGAGTTCCACCGGGCCGGGGCTGGAGCGACAGTGGCGAGTAAAACGAAAGCCTTGTTTAGCAGACTCCGCAGATAAAAGTTATTCCATGCCCACAGATAGATAAATAAATTGGGGGCATTAGTGGCAAACCTTAAATAAGTGATGAGTGGCTCACCAAAACACGATGGCAATTTTTGTTATGTGAAGCAAATTAATTCGATTATAGAGCCTTTTAGAGAAAGTCCACACCAAAGATGCTCCTTTATTAGATTAGAGCACTATTTGCCTACTATGCATAGAATTATTCAGAAGTTGATCGTATTTGTTAGGATAGAATTAGTTGGTAAGAATTAGTCTTTTCTTTTTTTCAAAGTACTTCTGTCCAGTTTTTATATGCGAAAAGAACGAGACATATAATTAACACACAGACACATAATCACACCTTTATCCCTAATGGGTTAAGCAGAGCGTAAACGATCGAAACAAAGTTCGCTCCGCCACGGCTGACAAAGTTTCGAGGGTTATTTAAGATAGATTTGTAGGTATATTGCTGTAGTGACAGGTTGTCAGCCCATCGCCTAAATTGCAATATACAGAAACCCTTGGATCCATTAGCTGGTTTTTACAGCATGCCCGGAAGGAAATGTAGCTGGCACATTCTAAGTTTTTCTCTCGCTCCCAGTCCAGCATGGAAGAAATAATTAAACCGCGAAAAAAACTAGTAGTAACTGAAGACTTATAATTATAATATTTATATAAACATAAATTGATTGCACAAAGAAGAAGACACAATATTAAACTCTTAATATAAAGTTACCAACCTTATTATACTTCCCCATTCCAAGCACAAATACCACTCCTTGAAACCGTAAACCTACTTTAAGTTACCTATTAAACTAGTAAACTAGGCAGTTAAATTATGCGGAACACGCACGATCCGACACGATAAACGGTTCATGTAAAATAGCTTGTTTCTCTGCATCCTAGACTCCGCAAGGAATCATCTAGCATAAGAATACTGGAGACCGGTGCCTTTCAGCTGGCTTCCGTCAGAAAATATAACATAACATAACATAAAAATACTTTATTGCACGTAATAATACAACATACAACACAAAAGATAACAAAAAACAAGTACAACATAGCGGCCTTTTTGCTAAGGTAGCAATTTCTTCCAGGCAACCTAATTTGGGTGAAAGAAAAAAGTGTAGCGGTAAGCGGGATAGTGCAAACCTAGTCAAATAGGTATCCTAAATACATTACATTACATATAATACATAAATTAAGTACAAGCTACTACATAGATATTTGTAAAATAAACTAATACATAAACTAATGGAAGATAGGATAATGCAAACTACAATCAGAACTAGTCGAAGGAAATGACAGCAAAAGTATCTACAGCACAGGATAAAAGTGAAGGAAACTAAAGATCAGACAGTAATTATTTGTTCCAAGAAACGTTTTTTAATTCGGCTCTTAAAAGTCTCAAGAGACAGTGGACTCCACGACTCTATGTTCCTCACTTATGTCATTGATTAGTGTAATAGGCCGTATAACACGGCAGAAGGTGGATTGTCTTATGGTGGGCTCAATTCTAGATTTGCCGGCTAAAACTAAAATTAAAATCTATTTGTCACTTTCAGACTAAAAACATTGGAAAAGGACAGGAGATCTCTTCTCTTCGGTTTTTGATTTTTAGTCGGTGGTTTTATGCGTTATCTGTCATTTTTATCCGCCGTACATATTACAATCTAAAATTGCCCTCAATTTTTGTCAGATGTGGCGAAAGCGCCTTTTACGAGGCGTTAAACGCTCTGCCTACCCCGTAAGGGATAAAGGCGTGATTTATGTATGTATGTATGTATTTATCCGCCGCCATATAATATAGCGGATATAATTGATAGAAATGTCCAAATCTAGCGGACCAATTGTAAAACCATAGAGTATGTCGCCTATCATTTTCAACAAATAGATTTTCATTATAGTTTTAGCCGGTGGTATCTAGAATCGAGCCAAGTATGTGACTTCTGATTCCTTACCCCATAATGAGGTACTTATGCGTGAATCCATAAATGTTTCATTGGCTGTTCTTTCATTGCAAACCTACATACATACATACATATAATCACGCCTATATCCCTAATGGGGTAGACAGAGGGTAAACGACCTAAACAAAGATCGTTTCGCCACGTCTGACAAAGTTTGGAGGGTTAATTAAAATAGATTTGTAGGTATATTGCTGTAGTGACAGGTTGTCAGCCTATCGTCTAAATTACAATATACTGAAACCCTCGGATCCCTAAGCTGGTTTTTACAGCATGCCCGGGAGGAAATGCAACTGGCACATTCTATGTTTTTCTTTTGCTCCCAGGCCAGCATGGAAGAAAACCTAAGGACTTTTATAACCATGTTCATCTTCTTTATAATGTGGGTCGTCTATGGCGCATCTACTATATTTCCTATTTCTGTTGGTAGCTGCAACTAACTTGCAACTGTCTTCAGGTGGGATAAAGAAACTCGATTAAGGAAGTGGAAAAAGTAATTGAGAAAATTCATGACCGCAAATTTAATTAGGCATTGATTGACACACGTAACAAATATGGCTATTATTTAATTACACATAACATTTATATTTTTTTTATATTTTTTTAGAGAGCCCGATGGTGTAGTGGATAGGGCCGCTGCCTCCTGAGCGGGGAGGTCGTGACTCGAATCCCACCACGTACCAATGTGTTTTTCGGTTTTCGAATTTCATATGTACGTTTATTCGGCGCTTTTTCTGTGCTTCGGAAGGCACGTTAAGCCGTTGGTCCCGGTTAAATATCGTTTAATACCGTAGATATTAGTCGTTAAGCCATATCAGAGGCCAGTGCTAAGCATTGGCGGCTTAAAAACTCTGACCTAATCTAGGATTGGGTCTGGTTTCCCTAATGGGTTGCGGAGGTCAGATGGCAGTCGCTCTGTGTAAAAACCAGTACCCTCGTTCAATCCCCTGGATTAGGTAGCCGACCCCGTGAGATACGGGATAAGGCTAGGAAGATGAGATGATGATTTATATTTTTTTTTATAACCTGAAACATACATACATATAGTCACGCCTTTATCGATAATGGGGTAGGCAGAGCGTAAATGACCTAAACAAAGGTCGTTCCGCCACGTCTGACAAATTATGAGGGTTGTTTAAGATAGATTTGTAGGTATACTGCTGTAGTCACACGTTATCAGCCCATCGCCTAAATTGTAATATACTGAAACAATCGGACCCCTTAGCTGGTTTTTACTGCTGACCCGGGAGGTAATGCAGCGGGAACATTCTACGTTTCTCTCTCGCTCCCAGTCCAGCATGGAAGTAGCAGTACCTGTAACATTATTTAAAAATTTAAAAATCAAGTATCTTTACGACCAGTACTGATATGATTGTGATGTCATAAAATCAGCTAGTACCTAATAATTTTCAGTCATAAAACATAAGCCAAAGGTAATATCGTGTTGTGGAATTCTGCATAAAAGATATGAAATCAACGCATCTTGTGGCATTTGAAAGTAAAGGGATAAAATGGTCCATTTGCAAGATCTTCCGTCTGAATAAATCTGTGTGGATCTGAAGGACCCTCCTCACTTTAAACTGGTGCAGTATAGGTTCAGTATTCTTGCTTAAAGTCTCCATATTGCTTTTGTTTAGTTCAATACAAAATACTCGTTTGCTCATGTGCATCGCTTAAGTCTAGGCTTAAATATGAAGTTATAAACCTTTGACAGTACGACAGACCTTTCAAACCTCAGTTATACTTACGAAGTTTGATACCTATATTTAGTATTATTCAAGTGCAAGAATGTGTGGTAATTCAGGAGAACTGCACACGAGTGCAGAGTGTAGAAACCGCTGGCTGCAGTGTTCTGTAAGTGGACAGTTGGACAGCGCAGTTTGGTTTACTCGCCCCGACTTGTTCCGGCTTGTTTGCGCTCGTCCCACGATCAGCAGATAACTAGCATGGTGTGTGCTTGCCTTGTTTATCAAAGTTATAGGCAGCGTATGCTTAGTCACACTTTTATCCTCCCAGGGTAATCAAAGCTGGAACGACCTTTGTATTCATGCATTTTCTATTCTTTCTTTTCTTTATAAAGGGATCCTCAAAACTTCTCAGACATGGCGAAAATGCCAAAGTTATAAGACCTTTTGTTAAAGGAAACAAAAACAATCCTTAAAGTTTCCTTTATCTTCTATGAATCATATATGTCCAAGAACGTGTGGTAAGTCAGGCGAACTGCACTCGAGTGCGGAGTCTAGGAACCGCTGGCTGCAGTGTTCTGTAAGCGGACAGTTGGACAGCGCAGTTTGGTTGACTCGCCCCGACTTGTTCCGGCTTGTTAGTGCTCGTTCTGCGGTGAGCAGATAACTGCGTATATGCTTATCTTACATAGTTATAGAACAATAGTTCATTCTCTACACTTACTTGAAGTTATTGTAACTGCCTCCGTGGTCTAGTGGCTAGTGCCATGGACTCCCGATCCGGAGGTCCTGGGTTCGATTCCCAGGGGGGAAAAACAAAGTTGATATTTGAGAATTTATCACTTTGTGAATTTTTCCCCAGTTTGGTTAGGACATTGCAGGCTGAATCACCTGATTGTCCGAAAAGAAAAAGATTTCGTGCTTCGGAGGGCACGTTAAGCCGTCGGTCCCGGTCGCTGTCTTTGATAGTGGTCGTTACTTTAAAAAAACCATGTCAGAGGCCTGATAGTTGTGCTAATAGGCGGTTTATAAACTCTGACACCAGGGTTTATCGGGTCGAAGGACTCGATACCCACTCGACAGAAGAAGAAGACTTGAAGTTATCATATTTTACCTTAAAATCTAAGCCCCTATGTAGATGTATGATGATATAATTACCTTACAAATACAAATATCTTTATTAACAAACCATTTGCACAATTCACAGACACCATGGACCCCGCTGTAGGAAAACCTGTGGCGCGGGCGTCCCTCTTTAACGATTATTTAACATGGCAGACTTAGTACCGAATTTAGAAAAAAAAAAAAAAAAAAAAAGGTAGCATGCAGATAAACTAGCAACATTATTTGAATATAATAATTAAATGTTATACTAAGGTCAACAGTAGGATTTGTAAGGTGTGTTAGTGTGTGTGTGTGTGTGTGTGTGTGTGTGTGTATGTGTGTGTGTGTGTTTGTGTGGGTGTTTGTGTGTGCGTGTTTATGTTACCCACTTGAATTAATGAAAAAGCTACTTTTGAGAAGTAATAATCATTTCCGTTTGGTCGTAGGATAGTGAAAGCAGATAACGTTCGACAGCAATCTTTGCTTGACGCAATGAGCTATATTGTATGTCACAGACCTTGAGCACATGATTATATACAGCTGGGAATAAGTAAATTGGCAAGCGCTGAGCAAACTCTGTTTTCACGTTCAACCTTTGTACTTTAAAGATCCGTTTTTTAAGCATATCTTGGTATTCACGTGAGTTTACTACCGAACGGTGCATCGATAGAGTAAGTTTCATTACATATAATTGTCTTACCGTAAGTACTTCAGCTTCAGAGTAAAGGGACGCAGTTGGGTGTCTAAAAGGTTTACGAAGCATTACCTTTAACACTGAACGTTGAGCACGTTCCAGTAAGAGCAGGAAGGTTTTGCATGCACCTCCCCAGATTGTGATGCAGTAGCTAATAATTGATTCGCATAGCGATTTGTAAACCAGGTGGAGGATACTTTTGCTGGTAGAGTTCCGTAGTAGCTTCATGACGTGAATCATCTTTCTAGTTTTTTTGGACATTAAGTCGAGATGTGCCTTGAAAGAGAGATGCTCATCAACAGTAACCCCGATGTATTTTATATCTATACCTCTGTTAATTATGGGACACTGGCAGCTTGCGGGGTTGCATGTCTGGTGGATTTTTAAGATAAGTGGCGTAATTGGTCTCGAAGCAGCGGTCTTATGGAAACATATATACTTTGTTTTCGATGCATTTAGGGTGAGCAAGTTGTGATCGAGCCAAAATTTAAGCCGTGCCATTCCGTGTTCCGCTCTACGCATTGCTGCCTCCCATGTGTTTCCACTAAACAAAACAACTGTGTCGTCTGCATAGCAAATAGCCTCAGCGGTTCTTGGAACGACTGTGTGAAGATCATTCATATAAAGAATGAAAAGCGATGGCCCCAACACACTGCCCTGAGGAACCCCGAAGTTAATTGACGTCTTCCCGTTAAATAACTCCGGAACCAATCCAGCGGTTTTCCTCTTATGCCACTGTGTTCAAGTTTCTTCAGCAATATAGGGACTGAAACAGTGTCAAACGCCCTGGCTAAGTCTAGGAATACACCTACATTTTTTATTCCATTGTCAAGGCAGTTTGACACATGACGAACTAGATGTCCCACGGCGTCTTCTGTAGATTTTTTAGATCTGAATCCGTATTGCTTACTGGACAGCAAACCGTTTTTCTCCAAAAAGCTCATAAGCCTACAGTTTACTACTTTCTCGAGTATTTTAGAGAAAATACTCAGTAGCGATATGGGCCTGTAGTTATCTGGAGTCATTTTGGAACCATTTTTATGGATTGGGACTACTGTCGCGCGTTTCCATTCACTTAGAAATTCTCCACTTGAGATGCTGAGATTCATCAGGTAGGTCAGGGGAGGTTACAGGTGAGATACTATTTAAAACGACACCAGAGTCACTAGACAATATTTCTTCTTCACTTTTCTGAAACTGATTCATAAGTTGCTGCGCCAGGTTTTCGCCAACGGAGGAGAAGTAATTATTGCAAAGATTAAGTGACTCCTTAACACTATCCTTTAGTTTGGTAAGTTCAGTAGCTACATTCCTCTTTTCAGCACATTCACTGAAGTTGCGTACACACTTCCATAGTTTTTTGGGATTGTGTTTATTATTTTCGAATTCGGAAGCCTCATATTCGTTTTTGAGCTTGCGTAGGAGATTTCTATCGAAATTACGATATCTTTTATATACATGTTCCTTGTGATCATTCGTTGGGTCTTTTTTGTGATCTCGATACAGCCTGTCACGGTGCCTGGCACATCTAAGTAGGCCGGGTGTCATCCAAGGCTTAATGACAAATTTGGATCGATTGATATGCCTTAATGTAGTGTTTTTATGAACCGACGTCGATAATATTGTGTTAAACTCCCGTACAGCGTCATGTATATTTTGTGCATTATATACTACAGACCAATTTGCTTCAGGTAGATCTTTACCCACTCCAGAATAGTCAATCACATTTTTTTCTATTTTTAGGCTTTTTTATCTTACTTATATTAAGTGCCAAAATTACAAAATCATGATCTGTTATGTCACATTTACCAACTAAACCTAAAATTTGGTGATATTTCGACCTGATAAAGAAGTGATCTAAACAAGATAAATCCTTTCTTGTAGAAACAAAAATAGCTGGTATAAATCCCAGTTTAGACAAAAGACACAGATATTCAGAAACTTCAGTAGCAGTGGAAGTTTTACATAGTAAGTCAATATTAATATCGCTCGCTAGTACTACGGTTGCTTTATTTTTAAATGAATCCAAAATACTGCATAAGGAGTCCAAGAAACGTCTTTTGTCTGTGAACGAGGGAGAGCGATAAACACCTAGCACTGTAAGAGTATTGGAGAGTTCTACAGCTAAACACTCGGCGTCATCAATATCTGGTTCGCTTACATTGGCTGACCATGTATCTTTGATGTATATAACTACACCACCACATTTATTATTGGTTTTGCTTGTGACATGGGTGCAGTAACCGGGGATATGACCCATGAAACCAGTGGAAAGCCAGCACTCAGTAAGGATTATCATGTCAAAAGAGATTTCGGTTCTTCGAAGAGCGATAAGAAAAGCATTAAAGTTACATTGAATACTACAAATATTGTAGGTTAAAATTTTAAAATTATTATCCTTTGTGATCACCGTTTTACAGTCAACCAAAACTGGCAGCGTCTGACAATTTATTGAAAAATCTTTATCAATATCATTAAATAAATTTTGGTCTATTGTAGTAATTTTTGATGGGATAGTAAGTAGCACTCATTATTTAGTTTTTTATCAGTAATTGTCAGACGCAGTAACTGCAGCCAAAATATAAAGCATGGAGCTGGAATATCTGTTTTAAGTGATGTTGTAGAACCCAAAATAAAAATGTCAAATGTAGAGAAACGATGATACACTGTTTATGTTCTTGTGTAGGCAAAAGCTGAAAGAATGTGAGGAATGAAATAATGGTTAGGTCCAAAGAAGTATGTATGGGTAATGTATGTTGTGTGTGTGTTGAATTGATGTAGTATATTATGCAAGTGATATTGTTTACCATATAAAAAATACAAACAATAAAAGAAAACAGTAACCGATGATAATTAAAAAGTAGACGCAAATTATGATTGAGTGACTCATGCACGATGTTCCGGATTCCCGATGAGTAGTAGGTCCCCGGTATTGCGGATTTGGATGAGTTTTGTATTTTTGCTCTTCCGTACATATACGCATCCATGTCGAATCCAGCAGAACTTGAAACCATGCAGTTTTGCTCGTGATTCAGCGTCGCGAAATAACAAGCGATTTTGCTTAGTCAACCTCTCATTGATGTAGAGGGAGCTTGCAGGACCGTTGACTATAATCTCAGTCGTAAGATTTTTTCTGGACCTTGCTGCCTTCACAATCTCATCACGTTTGCTTTTTCTAGTGATTTTGACTATAATTTTGCGTGACTTTTGCTTGCGTTTTCCAACCCACCCTTTGTATTCCATCTATGTCATTATCGTTCAGCTCCACTCCAATTTTCTTAGCGGCCAGCAGCACCACATGTTGAAGGTTTTCTTCCTTTTGCTCTGGTACCCCAATAATCTCAAGTTCATTATGCAGATTGGATTGTTCAAGTAGGTTGTGTTGGAGTTGTAGAAGTTCGACAGCCGTTTTCAGAGATGATATTTCAAGATTTTGATTCTTAATCTTTTCTTCATATTCTGCGAGCTTGAGAGTAGAACTTGTAGTAATGATGTTTAGCTGGTTTTTCACCTCCAGAAAGTCTTGCCTTAGAAGAACAATTTCTTGGCTTTGAAGTTTTAGATTTTGTACTTCCTGTCTAAGCTGTCGGATCTCGGAGACTAGAGTTGATAGGAAATTTTCAGAGGCGTCACCTTTGTAGCCTATATTTGCCTCTCAATCCAATGTATAGGGGTTTTTTTATTCTATCAGTTTTTTTAAATAATTTTACAGGTACTGCTACTTCCATGCTGGACTGGGAGAGATAGAAAAACATAGAATGTTCCAGCTGCCCTTCCTCCCGGGCATGCTGTTGAAGTCAGCAAAAGGGACTCGAGGGTTACAGTGTATTGTAATTTAGGCGATGGGCTGACAACCTGTCACTATAGCAATGCAATACATATTACAATACATATTACAATACATATTACAATCTAAAATTGCCCTCAATTTTTGTCAGACGTGGCGAAAGCACCTTTTACGAGGCGTTAAACGCTCTGCCTACCCCGTAAGGGATAAAGGCGTGATTTATGTATGTATGTATGTATCAGTTTTTTTATGTGACTAGGAGAATGCATACAGTAACAGCGTAGTTCAGCAATTTATGTAAGAATTCACGATTGTTTGGCTGTTCCACTTTACGTTGTTATTGATGTACCTCTCAGAAATAACACTGGCATAATAAAAACAGCAATTTAAATGAGTTTTCTGATTTGATAGCGCATAAAGTAAGCTATTTCCACCAGAAGTGAGAATTAACGGCGTCATTTCAATGACGTCACGCGCGCGAGATTTGAAAATTTTATCGCACGCGTACGCTTTTGCACAGATTCGCATTTAGCCTGATTCGCATTTAGCCAAGTTTGAGACGGTTTACGAGCGCGCGGGGGGCGATCGCTGAAACTGGATGATAAGGTAAACAGATGCTATCTGCTGAGAAAAGTTGAGCCAAACTTTAAATTGGAACGATGCTTATGATGTGATTATTTCTTGCGCATGAATTATCTGCTCGGCATTGCACCATGTTATATTTTCTGTTTGTCTTTGGTTAAAGATTTGCTGTATTTTTGTTAACTTATTTATGCTTTCGCAAAAAAGTTCATAAATTGGAAAAAAATACTCTTTCGTGAGAAATGAAGCTAAAAAACGACAGAACACTGCTTATCATTGTCATAGGGTGCTATCCTTATATTGAAGTTTGATCATCATCTACGATCCTCGAATACTTAAGTCAGTTCGTCGTACAGCCACTGGTAAAATAAAATTAGAAACATATTTACTTAAAAAAGCATAACTGCAGTCAAATCTAGAACACAACAATGTTTGCGCAAGCAACCGCCATCCACAACAAAATATCGCGCAGGTCTACGAAAATATTTCCGCAGCGAAACGGCAATTGAAATATCACTAGCAGCAACGAAACGATACCATATTCCCACTTGCTGTCGGGACGTAACGCGACACAAATTGAATTTCTCCTGCTATTTTCTACTACGTTTGTGATTTCACATATTTCTAGAGCACATTAAATTGGTCCCTGGAACATACTAGTAGCAAATTTAAAATCATGTCACTTATACTTATTACTTTTCCTAGATTTTAAATTATCTACAAATGTACACCATACTTGTCACTTTCTATTAAAAAAGGACATAAAGGGACAGGGGCAATGATTTTAGCTAAGATTTAGCTAAGTCGTGTTCTTACCGAATTGCCCTCATTGTATTGGTCCTCGGTCCAATCATCCACACAAAAAAGAGAAGAAGAATAATTCAAATTTATATGGACTACAATTAATGTTACGCAAATGTCAAATATTTGTTGCATTAAGTTGGGCATTTAAAAAAATGTATATAGTTATATTACTATACCTAATATAGAATTGGAGTACAATGAGGTAATATAGCATACTTTCATAATATACTAGCAGTCTAGTCTATGTAGCCTGCTAATATTATGCCTAACCCACGATGGAAAGCTAACACACATAATACTTGAGTAATTACAATTAGATACTTTAATCACAGCAGACTCTGTTCATTCGATGCAGGTTCTAGTCCGCATTTAACCTAAAATCCGGTTTAATGGGTACTACCTATATAATTCTCAAATAGTCAACAGAAGCACTTCTTAATCTGGGTACTAGTTTTTACCGCAATGGGTTCTGCTCCTTGTAATAAATCATAAATTCAAATTTGATTTTAGCATTTGTTATGTCCATGTTTCATAATTTATTACACATTTATTTTACCTATTCGCTTGAAGAAATTTGTACAGTTTCATATCATCCAAGATGTTTTTATCTTAAGAGTTGAAACGTAACCCTTTTCAGTCAAAAGGGTTTTAAAAACCATTACCACAAACCTGTGCCACAAACCACCAGCAGTTTTAAAAACGGTTTTCTCAATTAATTCGGGAAGGTAGTAACTTTTCCAAAAACTGATAACAATTTTGGCTACCAGCAGGGGCATATAAAGGTTAGCGGCGCATACGGGCACAAAAGAATTTCAATTTGGTTCCGTATCGCACAACCCTTTTCAACTTAACAAAGTAATTTCCTGACGCGAAATTGATTTGTTGGTCTCGCGGTTTTCGTATACCAGCCTCTGTACTTCAATTAAACTGAAAAAATCAATATAGTTACCGCGTTCTTTTGACTACGTGTCCGGTGTACTGAAAGCAGTTGCTGACTGAAAAATTGTTCGGGAGCCATGTTCTGTATTTTCATTCGGATGTTTTTTCAGTGTCTATCATTCGAGCGTTGAAAAATGTGTTAAAGATTCTGAATGCGCTGCGGTAGTCGAAATAACGTTATTGTCAAAAACACGTACGAAAAATAAAATTCATTCGCAATTGGATTGTATTTTAAGTTGTGTATTTGAAATACTAAACCAAATAACTATCAGTATCGATTTGGTTTTGAGTTGAAATTAATATGATTTTTGAAACAGTTATTAGGACAACACTTCACGAAAAAATAGGTACCATTTAATTTATTTTAAAAATTTTAACCACAAAATAAATGGATGAGGAATGGATTGCAAAATGTCTTATTTAAAGTAAAACTTAGCTCTTTGGTGGTAATATGCTCCAAAATTTGTAAATTCTGAAGTATTTGTAACTGTAGACTGTGAGAAAAGAAAAGACAGTATAAGTGGAGTTAGAAAGTGAAGCCAGTGAAGTGGAATAAAAAAAATACTTCTACTCTACTTACATATTATGGTGCTGGGTCTACAAACCACATCCTAAGAATACGCAACAGTATTCTCTGTAAACGTACATACAACTGTTTACGTTTTACTTTCATTGTTTTCGCCATTCCGGTATAAACCAAAATGCCCCAAATTTGACCTCCAAGATCTTATAAAATAGGTCACTTTTGACAGCTCTCAATTTATACTTAATTTTTACAGCATAAGATTTTTATCCTATTAGGGATTTCCCCATAACTTGAGCATCAAAGAAATGTCAAAAAATTTGATCTATCTTGGCTCTATTCTACTACCCAGTAACAAATACTTCAAATAGGCTGTCATATTTTTTATATCAATTGTCAACGTTAAACAAATTAATCTAATTCCACCAAATAAATTAGATAAAGCAAAACACCAAATAACAAAATACAAACTTTTCTCCCGCACGCTCCGTCTATGCTTTTCTCCGAGTCTAACTCGCAACTTTAAAGTGGCAGTATCGTATCCTATGGGAAATGATTACCATACTGAACGCGGGTGGCGCTTGGAGGAAATTATTTGTCATATTAACGTCACTCGCAAGCTTCCTATGTGATGTTAATATATTAAATTATTCTCGAAGGTGTTCCTTGTTCGATACAAACTCAATATTCACTGATATTCAATGATATTGAAGGGAAATTCTGCGGTTTAATCGTGGTGTGAGGTCTACTTGTTTTTGATGTTGAATCAATATTGTAGGTGGCCCCCACAAAAGTGTTAACAACAAATACAAATACATAGTTTTAACCATATTGGTATTGCGGTATTTACGTTAGATTTATAAGTATAGATTTGACAGGCCGTTTTGTACTGAAATAAAATTTCTTATACGAACTTAACCTCGCTGTCACTAGTAAGTTCACCTTCTGCTTGCAAAGAATGGTGATTGCCGCAAGAAATACATTTCAAACTGAGAATGTCCAGACACATTGTGCGCCAAGTGTCTTTACTTACGACTGATTGCAGCAGTTGCTCTGCTACTTTTTTAGTATACCGGTGTGCACATTTTGAAAATAATATAGTTCAATAAGATAAGGGAGAAAAAAAACTGACACTTTCATCGTGTCTATTAATTTAGCAACCCTTACTAAAACTAGCTAGTTTCTAACACACTCTATTTAATCGCATTTAAAACAAAGCTGTCTATTATCTCTAACTTTCCTGCTCTAAGTTCACCTTCTGCTCACAAAGAATGGTGATTGCCGCGAGGAATGAATTTCAAACTGAGAGCGTCCAGACACAGTGTGCGCCAGATGTCTTTACTTACGACTGATTGCAGCAGTTGCTCTGCTTCTAATACTTTTTTAGTGTAATGGTGTGCACGTTTTATTTTTTAATAATGTACTTGAATAAAGGCGACATACTTATTAAATTATGTTTAAATAAATAAAAATTCTATCGCTTTTATCAGTTTTTTTTTAATTTGGCAACCCTTAAAATTATTCTTAAAACTAGCTAGTTCCCAACACACTCTATGTGATCTCATTTAAAACAAAGCTGTCTATTATCTTTCTAACTTTCTTGCTCTAAGTTCACCTTCTGCTCACAAAGAATGGTGATTACCGCGAGGAATGAATTTCAAACTGAGAGCGTCCAGACACAGTGTGCGCCAGATGTCTTTACTTACGACTGATTGCTGCAGTAGCTCTGCTCCTAAAGCGCATTTTATTATACTATTTTTAATAATAGACATAAGATAAGGGGGATAATTATTAACTAATGTTCTTCAAATTAAAAGAAACTCTGACACTTTCATCAGGTCTTTTGATTTAGCAACCTATTATGTCATGCATTAAAGCGAATGATTTCTAATTCTTTTTCTTCTGTAAATGAAAGATCAAAAATATTCCTTTAATATATATTTTTTTAAATGCGGTAAGTACTTATATCACAAGTTGAACAGTAGGATAATAAACCATGGTATAGAAAACTAAAGTATTTCTGATCAAAAAGATACCTATGAATCCAAGAGACAATTAAGAGAAGAGATTAATTTGTCTAAGTGTAAAGATTATTCTTTAGACTTAGACAAATAATAAGGAGTGGAAGTTTAACATTGTCCTTTTACAGTTACATTGAAAACTTTATGAAGGATTCGGCTACAAAGCTTCAGACGTTCATTAAAGACAAAAGCCTTGAAACCAAAAGTTATCAGAATTATTGCTGAAATAAAGAACATTGTTAGAAGTTCAAAAAGTTGGGATTGCGTGTTTCGATACTCGATTTGCAATTAAATGCTTTTTGTTGATATAATAATAATTCAAAGGTTTGGAGAGCAGACGCTGATTTAGCAATTAATCAGAAATTATTGATTCTTCGAAAAGTGCTATGGGCACAAATAAACTATTTCGCTTGAATTGAAAGATTAATAACCTTAACAGTCTGCCGGAGTAGTGAAATCCCATACAAACGTAGTTTCGCTTTTATTCCTAAAGAGTAAAACTTCGTACACATGACCTAATGCATCATATATATGCATCTAATTAGGTCTGGTTTAAAAATATTAACCAAGTATAAAGTTGACGTCTATATCTTCTTACAGTTCTAAAATAACGAGATCTCTATTGGTTTAACTTAACTTGTAACCAAGAAGATATTTAAGTTATTTATTAAATTGTATTGTAACATAATTTTGTTTAGTAATAATTTTTGTGTGGTCGTCGATTTAGTATACATTTCAGTCTGCTTTTTTTTTTTTTTTTTTCAAATTTATGTAAATTTTATTGTTATGAAGAAGTTTAATTACATTAACATTAATTAGAAAGATGTCAATTACAAAATGTCACAATAAATTAAAATCACAATGTCAAACTTAAATTAAAACCGCCTCAGCCAAAAAGACCGCACCGAAACGTACCTGGTGGGAAGGTACCCATCACAGTGGAAGTGTTCCCTCGTTGGATAGCTGAGTGCTGTACCAGATACGACACGGCGGGGGTGTCGGAACCGTCTTGCCTTAATCGCCGCCCAAGCTGCTTGAAAAAATCTTCAGCACAGCAAGAGGTTTTACCTCCACCGCAAAGGACACGAAGTGATAAGTCTGACACAAGTTGTCGTACTTGAGCCACTCTGCCACCGCGCCCGCCTCACCTCATTGATCGCGGAAGATGCGACGCCGCATAGGTGTACGCAGGTGGCGTCCCAGATGAGACAACTTTTTTTCTCCCATGGCACCAGAGAATGTCGAAATGAAGAAGTGGCGGCTTTAGTGTGCAGAGAATATCGGCAGACACCATGGCACGCCGTATAATATCGTTGAGCATGTGGTGCCATGGAAATCTTCCCACACTTTTACCACAGCTCAAACCGTGGTATGCCTACCGACTACTATTGTCTACCGACTTACCGCATTTTCACACATGAGGCTCGCACACGTCGCACCCAAATCTGAGAGCCACTGCTTTCCTCAAAGTGCCTCCATCCCGAATGGTACCCAAGTTTGGAGAAGGAATTGTGTGTAACCTGGGTCCAGCCTCATACTGGGTCCCGCCTTCAGGCGTCTGGTCCAGAAGTAGACTCCCCAAAGGCTATGTTAGCAAAAAAATCAATCACTTGACTCGCCGAGGCCAAAACAGCCGGCACACCCACATCGCGCATCCTCCTCATCCTCAATCCTCCGTGACGCATGGGTTTGGACTGCACCCACTGACAGTCGTTAAGGTGCACGTTGATGATGCTGTCCAGACAGCTTCTGAGGTCATCATCTAGAAGTGTGACCTCATCTAGAAACAACCAAGGGGGGGCAGTCCTCATAACATCACCAGCTTTGGCAATGAAAGACAACTCCTAAAGAGTGTCAATGCCAAGTCGTAGGGGGGCAACTGCAGCAAGTGATTCCAGGCCTCGGATAGAATCCGCATTTTAGATTGCAGCTCCTCCGGCACTGCCTCCTGGAGAACTGGGGCTCCCAATAAATTAAAGTCTAACTCTCTAGCCGGGAACAAGGCCCAGGAGTCCACCATAGCTAGTTAACGCAGCAGTACTACGTGGAAAGAGCTCGCGTTTTGATGTATTTACTACCAGGCCCAGCTCTTACGGCCCTGGTATAAGCGTAGCAAGGTCCCTTGCCACGACATCTGGTGGGCCACCAACAGTGCCGTCGTCGAAGTAACACAGATTGAAGCCTCTAAGGAATGTATCAAACTGTTGATGGCCAAGTTGAAAACAAAGGATCCTAAAGGATCACTTTGCTGCGCGCCCACCTGAGAAGCAATTGAACGCCAAATTGCTAGAATCAACATAACACTGGCGGAGGAAGGGATATAAAATGGGGACCTAATCTTTCACCTCAGTCGTAACTACATCCCTTTCCACCGAGTTGAATGCATTCTTTAGAATCACATAGTCGGCTTTAGCAGGATTCATGACAAAAGCCCTAGTGTCGTGAATGGCCGCTTCACAATCCAATGGGGTGCCGAAACCGAGTTGGTGGGGTTGTAAAGTCGTTGCCATTTCGTTCTTAATGGCACGACATCCCAATTTGGCCACTAAGCGGCGCAACGAACTACCAACAGCAATTGGTCTGATGCCCCTGTCCTTTTTATTCAACGCACAAAGTGACACGCCATATTATAGAAATGGGCAAACCTCAGTGTTAAGCTTGCCCCTCAAAAAAAAGGTTGGTTAGCAAGCTAAGTAAACGCTTCCCGTTGTCCCCAGCTGAAGCTGAAACAAGTTCTTTCAAGTGTTGGGGACGTAAAACGTCCAAAGCTGCTTCAGAACTTGCGTGGAAGGACCCAAGGGCTAACGGTACGTCGTCGGAGTTCACCGTCAGGCAAGTTGAATTCTCATCAGGCGCTGGTGGAACAATGTTTGGTCTAGATGGAGCCGGATGCTTTTCATTAGTACTGGCCAGTGTGTCAGATGTTAATGGAGCCGAAGTACACTCAGACGTGAGCAATCTTACCGCGCTTCTCAAATCACCGTCATGAACCCTGTCCTCCACCAGATAAATTGATGGATATTTTATAACTGCATCTCTGGGTGTCACTATCAAGGTATGTGGCATGTTCTCATTTTAAATTTTGTTAAAGAAGTCTTTTCCCCTGAATCGGGCATCCTCAGCACAGAATATGCGAAGGTTAAAAGATTGTAATCAATACCTCATTCGTACAGGGGCAAGATAATATAGATATATAGAGGCGAGCTTGCCTGCTACGGGGCATCTGGCACCCTTGGAAATGTGCTTCAACTCTCGCGCATTCGCCCTTAGTTAGGTTATCGAGAGCCAATGATACAGGCGCATCTGCCGGGTCATGACCAGGAACATCAAACCGTGGTTGAGGTGGAGGAAGGGGTCAGTGCCGCGTTTATTGGCAGTTTTGGTGGTACGAGTACTTGGGGGACAATGTGTATACAAAATCTTTGAGGTTCCATCCATATCGCAAAATGACTAAAATGAAATAAATTGATTTAATTTTGTAATAAAATGTCACAATCATAATTAGAATTCACTAAATCATACATAGCCAAAGCATGAATAAAATAATAATTTAGTATAAATAAAAATATAAATTGAACTCCAATTATGCCTGAATAAAATTACAATATAACATGTCAATCCATAATAAAAGATAATCTCTGTCAATTAAATTGACCTTTTTTCTGTTTATTATTTAATACAACACACCTATAGTCTGTAATTACATTGTTTAGTCATAATAAACATCCTATTAAATGATGTTTCCAAGGCAAATTTAGCACAAATATCCTCAAACAATAAGTAAGAGTTCTTAAAACTTTTTTAGCAATTACCAAAAGCTAAAATTTCTCTCTCATAATAATGTTAACAAAGTTTGTTAAGCCAGTTTCCTTTATGAACTTTATTTATTTACCCCATAGTATGTACTCGTATAACAAGGTTACCGAGTTTTGGTTGAAATATTTAATAAATTAGCTGACGAGTCATAAAGTAATAAGATTACGATCTAATCTAATCTAATACTCTAATATCTAATCTACGAGTGTATCTATACGTATACATATAATACAACTGTAACAGGACAATGTCTGCACATGGGAGATAAATAAGAAAAAAAAAATTAGGGTTCTCTATAAGTGCTATAGAAGCCAAAAATACAGATTATAGAATTTTTGTCTGTTTATCTGTATGTGTGTGAGCATTCCACGTAAAAACTACTGCACCAAATCAAATGCGGTTTTTTTTTGTTGTATAGCTGAAGGTCTAACTTAAATGTTTCGTGTTTTTCGAAATTCCACCTGGAAGTCGAGATATAAAAAAAGTTTGGTAGTGATAAAAAAAATTTGCTTCTGCATCCTATATGATACAATATGAAATACCTTATTTACTAACTTACTAACATACTTAGTTCTAAGTCTACTAACAAAGTGAGTCTTATGTTACTTGAATAAATACATTTATTATTATTATAAAGAGGAGCAAAATATTATTTTTTTATTCTTGAATGCGCATAAGGTGTGGTACCTCGAAGCGTCATCTATTGGTAGCTTAGCTATAACAAGTGTACCTAGGTTATATCCTGGATTTATGACAATTTACGCGGGAAAACACTTTATTCCCTCGGAAAACTCATTTAATGCGGGAGGATAGCTAGTTTAAAATAAGACTAGGATTTAAGCTTAATAATTTAAGAACCTGTACTCAGGTTCTTTTTTATTTTCGTCGAAGGACACGAAGAAATAACTATCAGAAACCTAAACCAAAGGCACCCTTGAGGACACGGAATCATCTTTCGTTGACGAAAAATCTGATTAATTAATCTGCATTATCCTACAATGGGAAAAATATCATAAAGTGATTAATTGATTAAAACATTATAACAACATGCGTATTCTCTATTCGATCGATAAAAAGTCGTGATATTTAATTAGAGTATTGCGTCAGAGTAATGTACTCCTCTGTTCGTCGTCCGTTCCCTTTCTGTCAAAAAGTCCAATTAGTCCAGCTTCCAGGAAGCGTACGGTTCATGATCTTGTTTGTAATCTTGCCAACCGGAAGTAAAGGTGATTAGTTGAGACCCCAATCAAGTATCTGTCGACATGTGCCGAAAGTGAATATATAGTTGTAAGCGTTGGTATAATGAAATAACAAATAATTTAAACATAGATTTAATGACATATTCAGTGCATTTCGTATAATTATTTCGGGCAATGCAATGTATATTGACTGTATAAATAACTATTTTTGTTTTGTTTGTAATCTTGCCAAGCGGAAGTAAAGGTGATTATTTAGTTGAGACCCCAATCAAGTGTCCGTCGACATGTAACGGAAGTAAATATAGCCGTAAGCGTAGGTATTTGTTCATTAAGACAATATTTTAAGTAAAGTAAAAATAACTAAATGTACATTCCCGGAAATGGACTTAATGCCCCTAGTGGACATTCCGGTATTTGAAAAATCGTGAATTGCACATTGACACATTTTTAAGCTCGATAGGAATACTCGATGGTTCCTACTACACTCACTCCTAATGTTTGTCTATAATTACATACATATAATCACGCCCCTATCCGCAATGAGGTTGCCTACCTGGCAAAGCATAAACGAACTAAACAAAGGTCGTTCCGCCACGTCTGACAATGTTTTGAGGGTATTCAAAACAGATTTGTAAGTATATTGTTGTAGTGACAGGTTGTCAACCCATCGCCTAAATTGCAATATACTGAAACCCTCGAAACCCTTAGCTGGTTTTTACAGCATGCCCGGGAGGAAATACAACAGCTGGCACATTATACGTTTTCTCTCGCTCCTAGTCCATCATGGAAGAAATAATTTACTCCCATAAAAGTAAAATGAGCACGTACCTTACAAAATCCATTTAACTTCTGCTCATTCAAGATCATAATTAATTTTTGTATTCATTTCAGAAAACAAGGGAAATAGTGAACACATTTCTCTATGAGAAATATTGTGTGGCCTTAATCCAATACACGTGTCGACATCTCTGAATACCCTCATCAATTACTGGGAGCCCTGTCTCATCAAGGTGTTCCAGATGATTTCGGGTTCAAGTCACCGTGCATCATTTGTTTTTACATAAATTGGAATAGAATATATTCTACACGAAGGCCAGTAACTGTAAACAGTACTTGAGACTGACAGCTAGTTTGAGTGCGTATCAGAAATGTAATTTCAGTACATTATGACTTGCCAAATCCATACTCAATACTGCTCTCAATCTTGATATCGCTTTATAAATACGTGTAGATACTACTAATACTATAACAGCCACTTAAAACATACATACATTCTCGCCCTTATCCCTAATGGGGTAGGCAGAGCGTAAACGACCTAAACAAAAAACTAAAAGGTCGTTCTGCCACGTCTGATAAAGTTTTGAGGGTTATTTATGATAGATTTATAGGTATATTGCTGTAGCGACAGGTTGTCAGCCCATCGTCTAAATTGCAATATACAGAAACCCTCGAATCCCTCAGGAAATGAAGCTGGCACGTTCTGTTTTTCTCTCGCTCCCAGTCCAGCATGAAAGAAATGTAAAGATGTAGTTCCCAGCATGGTAGACTAAAAACATGCTGCAAAATATGAGCCTCCTGAAAGACGTGAGGGTTGCTAAATAGTCACGCATGGCACGTGGAATAACGAACGCAGTATTTGTTTTTTTTTTATACACAGGGAAAGATACTGCCCTTTCTTAGGATCTATCTGCCTACTCCACCTACGGGAAGGTTGCTAATGTGGCGGATGTGTGCTACACTTACCTGGCACCATAGTGATGATGATGAATGACCCAAAGACGGTATGGCGATGTCGCTTGGTGGCAGCACTATATGTAAAAGGTCTTCTTTCTTGAGACCATGAAAATTATAAACAACATACAAATAAAATTATATCCCTTACAATACACAAATTCCCTTTTAAAATCTAAACTCAGCAACCCAAAGTCCAATTATCTCTCTCGTCGACTACCTCTCCGTCCAGGCGTAAAATCAATTAGTTTTAGACTAATCGCCCAAAAGGAAGGGTCACAGACGTCGTCAGTCATTGGTTGAATAATTTGTTGAGGGTCACTCGGTTAGGGGTTCCGCATACGAGATGGTGTGGTTTATTTGACAAAATATTCAATTTAAGGGTCTGCCGGTGTCGCGAAATCCCAGACAAACGTACGTATAGTTTTATTTCTAAACGGTAAAATCAAACTTCACCAAACTCTGTACATGTAATCAAATGCAATATAGCAATATCTCTAATAAGGTTTGGTTTGAAAATATTAACCACGTGCAGAAAATTAGAAAGCAAATTTTATTTTAGGCTTCTTTTACACAAAATCGTATTATTTGCCTTATTTCGTTTATGCTTCATATTTTCAAACCAAACCTAATTAGAAAAATACTCGTAGATATGATGCATTTGGTCATGTGTACGGAGTTTGGTTCAGTTTGGTTTTACTGTTTAGGAATAAAAGCGGAACTACGTTTTTATTTTATTTGTTCTTAATTTATGTTGTTTTTGTTTTACGTGCAATAAAGAATATATCTATCTATACAATACAATACAAAATTCTTTATTGCACAAAGAAACACATACAACAGAAATAAAAAGGAACAAACGTGACAGTACAATATAGGCGGCCTTATTGCTAAAGCAGCAATTTCTACCAGGCAACCTTTGGGTATAGAAATTGTACAAGCAGAAAGCGGGATAGTGCATATTACTACATATAATACTTAGACAATATTTACACACTATTAAATAAACATTTCAATAAAAAAATATACTGATACATATCTTATGATAAACTAATATATAATATCTATATACTAATATATCTATCTACGTTTGTATGGAAATTTGCTACTCCGGCAGTCCCTTAAGCTCTGTCGGTGGCGGCTTGTTGACGTTTCAGAAATTGTAATTGTAACTGCATCTGTGGTCAAGCTCTCATTCCAGTTTTTCTGGGTTCGCTTCACAATTTTGGTATTAATTTACACTAACCGGCAGACTTCTTGAGATAGTATTAGCCTAGCCGCACTTGAACCCAAAATTGAATTTTTGATGCGCGGAACACTATAATTTATCACTTCATGGAGATTGTTCTTTGATTGATTAAAGCAGTGTAGGATCTGAATCATCTGATTATATGAACAGTAAGATGATTTCCTGCCTCGGAGAATTATAAATCCTGGTTGTTGCTGTCTGATAGAATTGTCGTCACATGAACTACCGCAGAGAAAATAAAGCCATTAAAAAAGATTCCAAACAAAAATATTAACCAAGAAACAAAATCTTTGTAAATATTCCTCTGGTACGTTTAGGAAGGAACCGATTATGCCGTGGTGAAATACGATTACGGTTTATGATTTGTTTATTGTGCTCCAGTGACGCGAGGGTCATGTTTATGATAGTTGGAAAGTGGATTCTGTATGTACGTGATGTTTTATGTGATGAATATTTAGCGGGCTGGCTTCCTGCTAGCTGTAACTTTGTTTTTAAAGCAAGATTTTGCGAATTTCAAAGAGTAGGTCCAGTATTTTGTGGTAGGAATAGTTGTTCTTCGTTTTAACATAATTGCGGAAAGTAAATTAGGAACTAAAAAAAAAAGATTTTTCAAATAGGGCAAATTATATTCAAGTTTATCCAGTCTCCTTTATTACAGCTGTTTGGATAATTCTTTGTTTTATCTTATCACTAAATACTGCCCCCAGTCCAAAAATAACTTTCCAGCATAAAAGTTGCTAAAATCCTACATACATATAATCACGCCTTTATCCCTAATGGGGTAGGCAGAGCGTAAACGACCTAAACCAAGGTCATTCCGCCACGTCTGAAATTCTACATAATATTAAACTAATTAGTGTCATATTATAATCAAACCAAGAGTTTAATTTATAGGTTTAAATTATTCAGAAGGTACTTATATTTGAGTGTGCACCTTCTCATAGCTCCAACTAGGACAAGTTAACCGGCTAATAATGGAAACTTGAAGAACACTTTCGAGCTCCAAACTTTGATAGCAAAGTTTAAAAGCACCAATTCATTGTAACTACCATTTTGATCTTTCTTTCAACTGGTATTTTGAACTTTAATTTGTTCTTCCACTATTAAATTAATGTAAGTATCAAAAATGTAGGAATATCTAGCTACTGGCCATATCCAATGAGTATCAATAGGGAAACAAGAAATATTGTAAACGAAAAAGGTAAGGCCTTTGCCCAACTGTGGGATATAGATAGCCATCATGCTACGAAATAAAAACAGGGAAATCCAACATTGCTCTTAGTTATCAAAACACCATAGCCAAGACAATAACTGCCTCCGTGGTCTAGTGGCTAGTGCCATGGACTCCCGATCCGGAAGTCCTGGGTTCGATTCCCATGGGAACACACAAAGTTAATATTTGAGAATTTATCACTTTGTGAATTTTTCCCCAGTTTGGTTAGGACATTGCATTCTAAATCACCTGATTGTCCGAAAAGAAAAAGATTTCGTGCTTCTTTCGGCACGTTAAGCCGTCGGTCCCGGTCGATGTCTTTGATAGTAGTCGTTACTCAAACCATGTCAGAGGCCTGTTAGTTGTGCTACTAGGCGGTTTAAAAACTCTGACACCAGGGTTCATCGGGTCGATAGACTCGATACCCACTCGACAGAAGAAGAAGAAGCCAAGACAATAATCAGCAGCTTTTGAAATAAAGAAGAAATTATAATTTTTCTTGCACAGGACTATTTCATATTTGAAAAGTGGACTTGACAGGCTATCGGTAGAAATTACTAAATAAGCAGATCTGTTTAAATATCCTGGTGCGAAGGACAACTAAATAGGAACCCAACTACCTAATTGAAAATCTAGATTATGGTAATATTGTTACCTTAATCACTCCATGTAAACAAGATGAAATTTCGGGATCAAAGTGAATCATCAGGTGAATCATGAGTAATTTACTAAATAATTCGTGATGGATCCGGTAAAGAAAATTATCGTGACTACTATAAGTTTTAAAACTGATGATTAGACAAAAATAAATACGATAGAAATACTAAAACAATAGCTATAATAAAATGTTTGAAATTAATACTATGAAGTCAGAAATACGTAAAAACATGAACTTTTTATGATAGCCTACCCCTACTGTTCCAATATCAAAGTTCAATGAACTGATCGAAATTAAATTTCTCAATTTTGCTCGTTTCAGTCGAGACTAATATCTAATCTTGAGAGACGTCTATAATCAAATTGATGTCGATTTGATAACCGATATTGTCTAAAATTAGACTTATCTGAGTCAGCGTTTCGCTTAAAGTAATGGAGTACAAACCATTCACAGTTTATTTCCTCTGATTTGACGTTGAAACATAATATATGGGAAAATTACAAACGTCAGGGGTATAATAACTATGAATAAGGGATGGTATGTAATTTATTTTTTTACTAACCACCTCTCCTAAAGACGGTGTAGAGCGGGAGGTCGTGGTTTGAATCCCACCACGTACTAATATATTTTTCGGTTTTCGAATTTCATATAATAAGATAAGATAATATACAATTTATTGATAACATTTGGTTACACGTCTTCTTTAATAAAACATAATGATTTTAAACATCATTAAGCGTGAGAATACATAAATATGTACGTTTATTCGGCGCTTTTTCCATGCTTCGGAAGGCACGTTATGCCGTTGGTCTCGGTTAATATCATTTTATATCATAGATATTAGTTGTTAAGCCATGTCAAAGGCCAGTGCTAAGCATTGGCGGCTTGAAAACTCTGACCTAATCAATTAGGATGGCGTCTGGTTTCCCTTATGGGTTGCGGAGGTCAGATGGCAGTTGCTCTGTGTAAAAACCAGTACCCTCGTTCAATCACCTACTTCAGGTAGCCAACCCCGTGAAATACGGGATAAGGCGACATTTCTCCTGATTTTCTTACTTGTCATATATCTAGCAAGACAATGAAAAAGTACTACATGAATAAATACTTCATATTTTTATTAAAAGTACAAATCTTGTTTTCTGCAAAATTCTTCCAGGCTGTTTCTTATAATTGTTACTTGATGTAGTTTAAATAAATTTGCCAAACTTCCTCTATTTTTCACCGAGCCGAAGCGGGAGTCTGCTAAATGAGTTATCCGCGCCCAGAAGGGGAATGAGAATAAATTCATGAATCGAGTTGGGCCGTCTTATGAAATGGTAAAACAATTAAAAGTTGGACGTCTGCGGCCATAGACTAAATGTTGAAAGAACTGCCTTTAATGTTTAAGGATAGGGCTTTCTCAGGAGCTCCATTGTTTTGATCACCGTTTAGAAACATACATAATAATTACACCTTCATCCCTAATGGGATAGGCAGAGCGTAATCGACCTAAACAAAGGTCGTTCCGCAACGTCTAACAAAGTTTGGAGGGTTATTTATGATTTGTAGGTAAATTTCTGTAGTGACAGGTTGTCAGCCCATCGCCTAAATTGCAATAAACAAAATTCCTCAGATCTCTTAGCTGGTTTATGACAGCATGCTCGGGAGGAAATGCAATGGGCTTATTCTATGTTTTTCTCTCGCTCCCAGTCCAGCATGGAGGAAACAACATTGAACTATTTCAATTAAAGCTTTTTATACAGGATTTTCGATTACGTGCTTCGGGAGGCACGTTAAACCGTTGGTACATACATACATATATTCACGCCTGTATCCCTAATGGGGTAGGCAGAGCGTAAACGACCTAAACAAAGGTGTCCCGCCACGTCTGACAAAGTTTTGAGGGTTATTTAAGATAGAATTCTAGGTATATTGCTGTAGTGACCGGTTGTCAGCCCATCGCCTAAATTACAATATACTGAAACCCTCGTATCCCTTAGCTGGATTTTACAGCATGCCCGGGAGGAAATGCAGCTGGCACATTCTATGTTTTTCTCTCGCTCCCAGACCAGCATGGAAGTACGGTATTATACAATATAAACCGTTGGTCTCGGTTAATATTGTATAATACCGTAGATATTAGTCGTCAAGCCCTATCAGAGGCCAGTGTCAAGCATTGGCGGCTTGAAAACTCTGACCTAATCTTGGATTGGGTCTGCTTTCCCTTCGGTTTGCGGAGGTCAGGTGGCAGTCGCTCTCTGTAAAAACCAGTACCCTCGTTCAATCACCTAGATTAGGATTAGCCGACCCCGAGAAATACGGAATAAGGCTAGGGAGATGATAATACAGGATTTCCAAAACATTTAAAATAAGTTAGATTTTCGAAAATTATGAGAATATCCAAGATGTTGAGATATGAAACTTTAGTTACCTTTCTGTGGTTACTTTGCACTATAAGTACATACACAACATGCATCCAACAGCTGTATCTCCTTTTTTAATATTGAGAAACCATCCCAAAAATATTTTATGGTCAACATACTGTCATGTCATATCTGTATATTCTTCCATGCTGGACTGGGAGAGATAGAAAAACATAGAATGTTCCAGCTGCCCTTCCTCCCGGGCATGCTGTAGAAGTCAGCAAAAGGGACTCGAGGGTTACAGTGTATTGTAATTTAGGCGATGGGCTGACAACCTGTCACTATAGCAATACACATTACAATCTAAAATTGCCCTCAATTTTTGTCAGACGTGGCGAAAGCGCCTTTTACGAGGAGTTTGACGCTCTGCCTACCCCGTAAGGGATAAAGGCGTGATTTTATGTATGTATGCATATCTGTAATATGTTTAGACCATCTACTGTCAAAGCTTTTCCTACGCATAGATATTAAAAGCCAATATCTATCCCTGTTATTGTATATATGTTTGAAATCTAAGGCTCGTATTTATGAAGCGATATCAAACTTGAGAGCAATATTAAGTATGGATTTGACAGGCCAGTTTTTACTAAAATGACATTTCTTATACGAATGCAAACTCGCTGTCACTCATGAGAGCTGATTATAAATACGGGCCTTAGTCTATCGTGCAAGAGAGGTATTCTCTTTTTATGTGTCAGTGTATTAGACCCTCCCTTCTTCGCCACTTGTGGAGGACTTTATAAATATGTTACTATCCAAATAACTGTTTTACAAACGCACAGACAAGGCGAAAAAGTTAGTCCTTTCCTTAGGAAAGTCTTTTTCAGAATTGGATGCTTTCGTAAATAAGTATTTAAGCCAGTAACTTAGAATTAAGCTAGACCTATCATTTATGGTTAGAAGTTTTTGTTATAGAAACACTTTTTAAAAAACCAAGAAACTTATTATATCATAACACTATTGTCACAGGTCTTCAAACTTTCATATGTACCTACGAAATAAATACTAAAGAGTAAAGTTAAACTCATAACGTTAATTCTTCCATGCTGACCTGGGAGCAAGAGAAAAACATATAATGTGCCAGCTGCATTTCCTCCCTGGCATGCTGTTAAAATCAGCTAAGAGATCCAAGGGTTTAAGTATATTGTAATGGATTGCTAACTCCGACATCAAATAAAGTCGCATTTTTGGAAACGCCATACGATGATGATGGGTATATTGTAATTTAAGCGATGGGCTGACAACCTGTCACTACTGCTTGAACAATGTGCTAAAGTTATTGGCTATGATCTCAAAGACGGAAATATTGTACACTGCACTAGAGTGGCTAAGCTAAACCGTGAAAGTAAACTCCCTAGATCCATTATAGTCAAATTTAAGAATGTCAGATGCCGCGATGAATTTTACTCTACAGTATCTAGATTCAATAAGGTAAAGACCAACGAGAAACTCAACACACAATTGCTCGGTATAGGTGGTGTTAAAACACCTGTTTATATTTCTGAGCACCTATCTCCTACGAACAAATCATTGCACGCCGCAGCCAGGAAAAAAGCAAAAGAACTCAAGTACCAATTCGTCTGGATAAGGAATGGAAGAATTTATGTTCGGAAATCTGAAGACTCTGATTATATATTAATTAAAAATTTAGATAGTCTTAATCTAATACGTTAACATATTTTCGTAGTTTAAATATAACTTGTAAAATTTATACTGTCAATATTTATGTCTTAAATGGCTATCTTATCAGTATATTACCAAAATGTGCGAGGTCTAAAAAGTAAAATTAGCGATATTTATCAGGCTATAGTAATTTTGATGTCATATGTCTAAGTGAGACTTGGTTAAACGACGACTTTTGCTCGTCAGAGTTGTTTGATTCTCGATATTGTGTGGTGCGCAGGGATCGTAGCCAAAGATACTGTAAACTTTTTGATAAGCAGGACGGTGGTGGCGGTTTTGTGGCAATTTCCAAAAAGATTTCTTACGCATTTCGTTATGATTGGCAATCTGATCTAGTGGAGGACATTTGGGTTCAATTACACATAGACACAGACGTGACTATAAATCTATGCACAGTCTACCTTGCTGGTTACTTGGCGAACACCCCCTATGTTGAGTTTATTAGTAAATGTAAAGCTATAATTAATATGAATTCAAACCATCTATGCTGCATTGTTGGTGATTTTAATTTGAAAGATATGCGCTGGTCAACACAAACTGGATGTCCTCTCAATCACTATTGTGAGAAATCTAGAGCCCTTTATGAATTATTCGATTCTTCTTTTATCAAACAGATAAACGACATTCCGAATGGGCTCAACAGGATGCTTGATCTAGCTATTACAGACCGCTCCGACAATTTTACATTAAAGAAAACTATACCGTTATCTAAACTATATGAACATCACCCACAATTTGAGGTTCTGTTTCAATGCGGTCGCACATCTGTCTTAGAGCTAAACAAATCTGCACTAGAAAAACTAAATTTCTACAATACTGACTACGATCGCTGCAATAACGCACTCGAAAAGATCGACTGGGAGAATCAAGCGTCAAAACTGGATTGCGATGAGTTTGTTCAGTTCTTTTATAACTCTTTTTATTAAATAATTGAAGAATTCACACCTAAATCTAGGCGAAAGATTTCTCTCGATCCTGTCTGGTTCTCTAAAAAGTTAATAAAATTGCTCAAATCAAAGACTAAATTTCACTACCATTACAAAGTTTTTGGTAACCCTAGAGACTATGATACTTTCGCAATGCTTAGGTCTAGAGCCAAGGTTATACTGCAGCAGTGTTTTCGTCTGTATATTTCGGGTATCGAAGATGACCTATCTTTGACTATTAAAGCTTTTTGGCGCTACACTAAAAGTAAGAAAGTCACAAATGCCTACCCTAGCCGGATGAAACTCGACAATAGTTGTGCCAATGATGGACCAAGCATAGTAAATCTTTTTGCAAAATATTTTTCATCTGTATACAGGCGTAACTTAACTGTAAATTTTGACCCTAATTTTCAACAATCTAACTTCTCTACTTGTAATTATACAATTTCATCTGCGAAAGTTAAAACGCGATTGAAACAAGTGGATAAATCCAAGAATGCCGATCCTGATGGCATACCACCCATTTTTATGCGTCTTTGTGCAGCAGCTCTAAGTGGACCCCTTACGATCATCTACAACAAGTCCTTGAGTAGCGGTATATTTACTTCACTGTGGAAAATTGCTAATATAACTCCTATTCATAAGTGCGGAGATAAGAGTGACGTTACTAATTACCGCCCAATTAGCATTTTAAGTTGGTTTGCCAAGATATTTGAAAATCTAGTATACGAGCACATTTTTTGCCATCTTTAACCCCAGTTGAGTGAACTGGAACATGGTTTTGTTCCTGGTCACTCGACTGTCACTAATCTGCTTGTGTATACCACGTTCATATGTGACTCATTTAATCTAAAAACTCAAGTTGACTGTATCTATACAGATTTCTCGAAGGCTTTCGATTGTGTTGACCACTCTGTACTCTTATCAAAGTTGCAACACCTAGGAATTCAAGGTAACCTTCACCGATGGTTTACATCTTACCTGGAGAATAGATTACAACTAGTTGCATTGAATGGCTTCGAATCTGTCCCCTTTGTTGCGACATCTGGTGTTCCGCAAGGATCTAATCTTGGTCCACTGCTATTCCTGGCCTTTATCAATGATCTTCTGTGCATTATCTCTAGTAATTGTCTGGCATATGCCGATGATATCAAGATATTTCGCCATATTAGAAGTTCCGCCGACTGTCTTGCTCTTCAAGTAGATTTAAATACTATAAATCAGTGGTGTATAGACAATTCTATGACATTAAACTTAAAGAAATGTCAAATTATCAGTTTTACTCGTAACAAAAACCCTATAGTCTTTGACTACCTCATTGCCGGGAACTCTGTTGAACGAGTCAAAGTGATTCGTGATCTGGGTGTGCTGTTTGACTCTGATTTATCGTTCCGCAATCACTATGACCATATATGTAGAAAAGCAAACAGAATGCTAAATTTCATATTTCGTACAGCTAGACCGTTCAGAAAAGAAACTTCATGGGTACTGCTATACATCTCGCTAGTGAGAAGTATTCTCGAATATTGCTCTTCGATATGGTCACCAATCTATGAAGTGCATAACGATCGTGTAGAGTCCATACAGCGTCGTTTTGTGAGAGTGTTAAGTGCTAGACTGGGGCTGAGACGAAAGATACCTGAATACAGTGACCGTCTCTTTAAATTTGGTTTAAGTAGTCTCGAAGACAGGAGGTGGATCTCTGATCTGAATATTTTGCATAAAATTGCGAATGGTGTGGTGGGTGGTCAGCTGCTGAGTTGCTTGAGTTTCCGTGTTCCGACAAGATCTGTGCGCATCCCTCAATTCTTCACAACACTCTTAACTAATAATAATGTATCACAAAACAGTCCACTCATCAGAATTTGTAAAAATTACAATGAAGTCTGCGCACACTTGGATATCTTGAATAGTGAAACACAATCATTCAAAAAATCTGTGCGTAACATAAAAAAATTAAAGTAACCTGTTTAACTTAATTCATTTTCTTATTTTTTATTAGTTAATTTAATTATTTTTTGAATAACTTTCTACTTACTAGTATGAATGCTGTGTACAATTTTAAAAGGATATCAGATTTATAGTGCTAAGCTGTTTATGTTCTTTAAGTATGTTTATAATCTGTTATCTGTTATTGTACCTTTTTGAATAAAATAAAATAAAAATACAGCAATATACATTCAAATCTAAATAACCCTCAAAACTTTGTCAGACGTAGCGAAACGACCTTTGCTTAGGTCGTTTACGCTCTGCCTACCCCGTTAGGGACAAAGGCGTGATTATATGTATGTATGTATGCATAACGTTAAAATATAAATTGATTTGAAAATTCTAATTATAAGTGGGCGTTCTAAAGCTCCAACTACAAGCACATAAAAGGTTCTCTTTCAAACGGCTTACTGTACTAATAAGGCTTCAGATTTCATTAAAAAACATTAAACTTAGCTCAAAAACCTTTGAACAACCCTGCAAATGTTAGGTTCGCGTGCTACCCGGAATAATTATGGGAATTTTCTCACATTATTATAGAATTACTATAATCGCTAGGGAATTAATGAAAATTGTTATGATACTGAAGTGTTATATATGTGTATAGTTTTAAGTAACATTATGACTTTATAATTAAAGGCAGTAAAGGGTGCATTTTACAAATTCAAATAAACTGCTACGTCCAGTGGAAATTTGGAGATAGACTTATTTTGTAATATACCAAAGAAACAAAATATTTTTTGGTAAAAAGTACTTTAAAAAACAACGTACTCAACCCAACTAATTATAGAATAATAATTAAGATTTAGGTTTGTCTTGATCGATGGTATCTTTTGGCTCATAAAACATGGTCACTGCCCATAAAATTATTGGCCGGTCATGCAAAAATGTATGCCTATCATATCTGGACTGGGAGTGAGAGAAAAACATAGAATGTGCCAGCTGTATTTCCTCCCGAGCATGCTGTAAAAACCAGCTAAGGGATCAGAGGGTTTCAGTATATTGCAATTTAGGCGATGGGCTGACAACCTGTCACTACAGCAATATACGTACAAATCCATCTTAAATAACCCTCAAAACTTTGTCAGACGTGGCGGAACGACCTTTGTTTAGGTCGTTTACGCTCTGCTTACCCCATTAGGGATAAAGGCGTGATTATATGTATGTGTGTATCACATCTATACCACAAGGTCCAAAAGCAAGTCACATCAAATTATTATTTCATAAACTCTTACTTAATGTACAACATTGTATTCTCGTGCTATGTGCTACGGCTCTGCTACAACCAAACGTAGCGTTCTACAAACTAATATCACAGAAGTAAAATGAAAGAACTGTTTACATTGTAATATCTCTCCATATAGAACAAAAGAACAATTGTGTTAAAAGCCAACAACTTAACCATAACAACTAGTTACTCGCCATAAGATATTCAGATTCACTAGACCGAAAGTAATTCATTACGTGCCATTACTTAGGTTAACTCGAGCAGTCAAAGCAACTATGTATCTTGAGGGCCATTCCGCAAACCGGGTCATACGGAGTCTAACGAGAATCAGATTAACTGCAGGCACTAAACTTTATGCCACTCAATAAAGAAACGTGTTTCTATTATACTACATGTACTTTCAGGAGATTTGGCTTCAGAAAGCATACCCGACAATTACTTAAAGAATTTGAAGTTAATAAATGTAATTTTCAGATGCCTAAAATTTGGCAGCCAAAAGAAGCTTGACTATGTAGAATAAAAAAGAATAGAGAGTCTATGCTACTGCCCCATAGATTGATACCGTAGCTCAATCTAGCATGCGCATATGCATGGTGAAACGTGCTAAATAGAAACGACGTTGTCTATACCAATTAACACAATTTCTAAAATGAATAGGTACCTCCATTTCCCTTCGCGCAGTCGGGCAATAATGGGCAATAACTCATTAATACCTTCCTAAACCGTAACAATTTCTCGAAGAAGAGATTGTGTTGAGACATTACAAGAGGCACTTAACTGGTACAGGCCATCATTTGAATGGGAAACCATTATGCGTTTATGTTTAATGATTATTTGAAGCTGCTCATAATTTTGCGCTATTTGTAATTCTGCTGCTCGTTAAGGACTGTTGGCGGTGTAATTGTTTTGTTTTTTTTATTCGCTCTTTCCGTTTTTATTCCGCGCGGGTATTTGGAAATTGTTGGAATAAAATCTGCAGAGTTTGTACGGTTACTTAAGCATAGCATTTCAAAAAAGCATCGGAGACTAGCCAACAGATGTATTTTGTACGCCCGTGATTTTTGGTGTTGTCTCCTGACTTTTATTGACATAAAAACCCTATAGGTACTTCAAGATCATCATCATCATCTCCTAGCACTATCTCGTATCTCTCGGTAGGCTACCTAATTTACTGTACTTGTTTTTACACAGAACGACTGACATCTGACTTCCGAAGAAGGGAAACCAGACCTTATCAGGATTAGGTCAGAGTTTTTAAGCCGCCAATGCTTAGAACTGGCCTCTGGCATTGCTTAACGACTAATATATTATACGGTATTAAATTATATAAACCGGGAACAACGGCTTAACGTGCCTTTCATAGCACGAAAAAAGCGCCGAATAAACGTACATATGAAATTCAATAACTGAAAAACACATTGGTACGTGGTGGGATTCGAACCTCTCGCCTAGGACGCTGCGCCCTATCCACTACTCCATCGAGCTCTTTTTTGATAGGTACTTCAAGATCAATTAACCTAAAAAACAAGTCTTTCTCTCTATCTTCCTTTTAAATACTAGGTCGATACCTCCTGTAGGTACCTGTCTACCTGTGGGATAGTTAGGGGAAATCTTCTTCTTCTTCTTCTTCTGTCGAGTGGGTATCGAGTTTATCGAAGACAGCGACCGGGACCGACGGCTTAACGTGCCCTCCGAAGCACGAAATCTTTTTCATTTCGGACAATCAGGTGATTCAGCCTGCAATGTCCAAACCAAACTGGGGAAAAATTGACAAAGTGATAAATTCTCAAATATCAACTTTGTGTTTCCCCCCTGGGAATTGAACCGAGGAGGACCTCCGGATCGGAAGTCCATGGCACTAGACCACGGAGGCAGTTATAGTTAGGGGAAATAAAATATGGAATTGTGTGAGGGGTGTATGTATTGCTACTAATACTAAGGATTTATTATTGAAACTGAAAATTTGCGTCCTTTATAAGAGTTAAATATTCCTCGTAGATAGTTGCTTCAGTAATTGTTTAGCGTTTTTTCTCATCCAGCTTTCACATTGTGTCGGGCCAGTGCTTGGCGAAGGCAGGAAAAATAAAAAGTTAATTAAGGTTCGCAAAGAATTATACCACGCTAGTTGGGAACTTCTCGGTTGACTGTTTGCGTTGCTGTCCGCAATTACTTCTCGCGGGCCGTTTAAAAGGCCTTCTATTATGCTCCAAAAAAATCCTAATAAAATCACGAAAAAACCCACTTAAAACATGGTGGGATTAAAGTTGTTATAATATGTGCTATGTTTATAATAATAATCATACACATGAAATATTTTTATAGTCTGCAATACTTAAAGACCAAACTTTCCAAACCATAAAATATATTAGCGTGCACATTCTGTGGCGTAGACCGTGACTGTTCTTCAGGTAAGTTATCGCCGGGGTAGTATGACCGCAGGCCGCTAAACTACGGTGAAGAATAAACTCGCCGGAACAGACCGAAAATCTTTGGCTGAACGTCGAGGGACGAAAACGAACATCAAGGATCTTGGAAAAGTATATTATAACAAAAACTGGGTAGCTAGGCTGAAAGCTAAAAGAAGAAGAAAAAAGTCTTCTGTGTGATCCTTCCTTACTCGTCTAATTTGATCTTTAGATAAATATAAAATTTCTTTTATAACATTTATTAACATCCTATTAAACGCATAATACTTTAGTTTGCTCTAAAATAAAATGGAGCTAAGTGGAAAACATTTTGGATCACAGTAGAGTTACCCGTTTAAAAACCTCTCCCAGTTCTTTCTTACATTTGTCCCGTTTGTTCGTGGTTCACTCTTTAGTTCGTTTGAATTTCATGCTCCGTAAAAACTGCGTCCGAATGGTTCTTATTTATTGCTCTGTGTACGTGTGTGCGTGTGGCTGGACAAACACACTCATAATTCTCTTATTAAGTGTAACTTTCCACATCACAGTGGAGGAATGAGATATTTTCGTACAATAAAATACTTATAGTGCAAACCTTTTGAATTCAATAAAGTTGCTGAAAATATTAGAAATAACAAATCAAAAATTCGACCGCTGACGGGATTTGAACCCGCGGCTTTGGAAAACTGGTCCAACGCAGTAAACCGCTAAGCTAGAGCAGTCATGTCCCGAGTGACGAATTAGTGATCTGCTATTTATTACTAGTCATGAGTGGACGCTAAAAATACATACATACTTACATATGATCACGCCTTTATCCCTAATGGGGTAGGCAGAGCGCAAACGACCCAAACAAAGGTCGTTCCGCCACGTCTGACAAAGTTTTGAGGGTTGTTTAGGATGGATTTGAAGGTATATTACTGTAGTGACAGGTTGTCAGCCTATCGCCTAAATTGCAATATACAGAAACCCTTGGATCCTTTAGCTGGTTTTTACAGCATGCACGGGAGGAAATGCAGCTAGCACATTCTAGGTTTTTCTCTCGCTCCCAGGCCAGCATGTAAGTAAAAATAAATGCGTAAAATAGCACTGTGAGTGCAAACATCTATTAGAAAATCAGTATAGTTTATCTACACTATTATACTCGTAGTTAATGAGAACAACAGAACACTATTATTATTATTATTTTTATACTTGTATCCTACGGGAAAACTTCATAAGTCTTCATCATTAAAGTTACGTTAAGCGTTACCTTTTTAATTAAGGTATTTAAACAATCTTACTCCCACGGAATATCTATCACAGTAAACGTAGTTAAAAAAGATCATTTAACAAACTGGTATGTTTGTGGAACAAGTAACACAAAAAGGTACCTTCTTCGCGTGTCGACTCGACGAAACTATATTTGTGAAGATCAGTACTTAGTGAAGAGACTAAATTAAAGATACGATCTAATATTTGGTTGTGATATTATGTGGCTCGTTAAGCCGTTGGTCCCGGTTAATATCATTTTAATATCGTAGATATTAATCGTTAAGCCATGACAGAGGCCAGTGCTAAGCATTGGCGGTTTCAAAAGTCTGACCTAATCTAAGATTAGGTCTGGTTTCCCTACTGGGTTTTTTTTTTTTTTTTTTTTTTTTATATATTTGATAGGCAATTATTTGTCCGCCATCTCACGTGATGGTAAGTGATGATGTAGACTATGATGGAGCATGATTGCCTAGAAAATGCCTGTTCACTCTCGCCTTGAAAAGGTTGCGGAGGTCAGACGGCAGTCGCTCTGTGTTATAACCAATACCCTCGTGCGATTCCCCAGATTAGGTAGCCGACCCCGTGAGATACGAGATAAGGCTAGGGACATGATGAGTACTTAGTGACTGTTTAAGCGTTATCAGAGGCATTGTACAGGTACTCGCTCGTGTGCAGGTGAAAGGACAAGCAGGATAAAATTTACCTGAATTTTAGGACCAATTCAGCTATTTTTAATACTAGAGTCAATAAAGACAATAACATTATAATTTCCTTGTATCTGGTAGTTTCCAAGTATTCGCGTTATCATTTCCAACAATATTTTGCCTCTGATACCTGTAATGAGCTCTCAGTATTTTGCGTTCAACCACCTTCGTGTAACATAAATTGTAGTCCATTTCACGTATGTGTTCTGCAGGGCCGCATTCAGTCATATTACATGATATTTACATGTCCATTACATGTTCCTTATAAACTGCATCTGTAACAACAGTGTTCAATGAGGCGTGTTATTTTTTATTTTCTTTAGCATTATTGCCGTTATCATCAAAACGTCCAGTAGGCCAACAACCAGGCAGATATTTTTCTTTATTAGGTTCCAAATACCATTTATTTATCTATACACATACATACATACATTTATGATGTATTTACATGTAGGTAGGTACAAGGTTACAAGTTTATCATTAAAAATTACTTTTCTAATTACAATAATGATAAAAAATACTAAGTAATTTAATTAATAATAATTATTACAATATTACATTCATATATTATGAAGAGAAAATATTTGTATTTTTGTGTGTATATACGTATGTTTGTAACAAATAAACTTTAAAAGAACTCGACCGATTTAAAAAATCTTTTGCCTTTGGAAATCTACGTTTACACTGAGTAGCATAGGCTACTTTTTACCGCGGGAATATTTACATTATTCCCACGGGAAAACTAATTTAGCAACGGGTGACATCACTAACAGAAAGCTAGTTTAGTTATAAGCCGGTTTCTGACTTTGGTACTATAGTAATTCCAACTCAGTTTTAGAATAAAATAAAGTTTATTCAAAAACTCATTTCAAAAATAAATTATACGTGCAAATTACTTAAATTAGTAAAACTACTATTTCATTATGCTGTTATATTGAATAGCTACAAACTTATTTTAGAAACAAGATCTACAATGAAAAGACATGAAACTTTGTTTACCTTTATTCTAAAACTGAGTTGGAAATACTATAGACGTGCCGCCGTCGCTGACGATTTTGGCAGTATGTACTGATGTGATGAATAATGTTATAATATTGTGGTAATCGCGGGGAAACTGCGGATGCGGAAGGCACAGGTTCATTGTTCATGGCGAACAAAAGAAGAGACCTATACCACAGGGCAGGAACTCCATACAAGCCACCGATTTTCGTACTACTTGCGCAAAATCATGCTCGTACAGGTTTGAAGTGGGTTTGTATGCGTGCTGGTGCCTAGTCGAAACAGCTTGTGTACTCGTTGGCACGGGAGAGAAGAGGTGAGGTAACATTTCAGATCGGGGGTGGGAGTGCCTCTTCTTTAGAGTTAATATTATATTTTCTTTGCCTATACCTACACTCAGCTGTGGGTAGATGTAGAATAAAAACGGGAAGGTATACCTTAGGCCGTGATTCTAAAATGTATTAAACTAAAGTATAAATCTAAATGTATTTAACGTATTCTAAAAAGAATAATTGTATATTTTATAAGTGAAACATTTATTTTTAAACAGTCTAGACATCATCATCTCCCTAGCCTTATCCCGTATCTCACGGGGTCGGCTTCCTAATCTAGGGGATTGAACGAGGGTACTGGTTTTTACACAGAGCGACTGCCATCTGACCTCCGCAACCCAGAAGGGAAACCAGACCCAATCCTAGATTAGGTCAGAGTTTTCAAGCCGCCTATGCTTAGCACTGGCCTCTGATATGGCTTAACGACTAATATCTACGGTTTTAACGATATTAACCGGGACCAACGGCTTAACGTGCCTTCCGAAGCACGGAAAAAGCACCGAATAAACGTACATACGAAATTCGAAAACCGAAAAACACATTGGTACGTGTTGGGATTCGAACCACGACCTCCCGCTCAGGAGGCAGCGGCCCTATCCACTACACCATCGGGCTCTTTAAACAGTCTAGACGTGTTTACTAAATATTTTAACTTCAAAATAAGCCAACTATGATTAACAATCTAATTTTCAGTGAATTAATAATTACTTTAAGATCAATTTCAGCTAGAAGCAATGAAATGAATTCCTTTACAAAGTTAAAGATAAATTATATTACTAACGGTCATTGTACCGTCTGCAAATATTTATACCTTGTCAGAATTAGTCACTGATTTTGGCTGTATTACATTTTTTAAAAGTCCTGTAATAAAAAGTATTTCCAAATTGCTGCTAATGCCATGAAAAATTGTTTACCTTATTCTAGTACCTATTTGGAGATACAGTAATCATAGGTTTAATTATTGCAGTCGGGCGACATTGTCAAACTCATAGGAGCAATGAAAAAAGGGGACAAAGACTCATATCTATTATTGTAACATCGAACAACTTAAACGAAACTGTTAGCCACCACTGAGCCGTTATAGCAAAGTATATCGCCGCTTTAATACAAACATCTACTCCGATACCATAAAAGACACTAAAATCTTATTTTTATATAGAAAACGGACTTCTTCTTCAAAAACAATTTTTATGTAGCTGCCTTCGTCCGTCCCTGTTCTGTTAGTTAGCAACGAACAGCGGCGCTGCAACACAGACATCAATCCAAGAATATCTCCACCCGGAGCTCATGCAATTAACCCGGGCGGAGATATTTCATTCTTTATCCGCATCCTAGTTCCGCTTTGTTCTAGAATTAAATCGCACTTGTTAACGATAATGTAGCGATTCGTCAGTGCCTGCTTTAAATCCATAGACGAAGGGGGCATCCGTTAGCTATTCTTTTAGCGTGGAAGGGGCCATAAGTAACGCTTAGTCTGCCTTGTCTGCCCTGTTTGCTCGGTCTGAAAGTTCTGCCGTCTGCTAGAGTACAGTCTCGATCGATCCAAACTGGCCATGGGTAGTTTATTACTGTACTGCTGAAACAAATGATGCAATTATGAGCAAAGCCGCGGTAACTAGCCCACGATTTTGTTGTTGGTTGTTTTACGGAGCTGCACGGTCAAACACACGTCTGTATGGGTTTGTTGTGGACTCTAGTCAATGATATAACAGAGCTGATGATGGGGTGGAATTACATACATCGATTTTATCCCTAATGGGATATGCAGAGCGTAAACGAACGAGCGTTGCATCTATGCTGGACTGGGAGCGAGAGAAAAACATAGAATGTGCCAGCTGCATTTCCTCCCGGGCATGCTGTAATAACCAGCTAAGGGAACCGAGGGTTTCTGTATATTGAAATTTAGGCGATGGGCTGACAACCTGTCACTACTGCAATATACCTACAATTCTATCTTGAATAATCCTCAAAACTATGTCAGACGTGGCGGAATGACCTTTTTTTTTTGGTCGTGTACGCTCTGTCTACGGTATGTATGTATGTATGTGTAGAGCGTAAACGACCCAAACAAAGGTCGCTCCGCCACGTCTGACAAAGTTTTAAGTATAATAAATAATTTGATATTGTTTATCAAAGGTTATTTAAGATATATTTGTAGGTATATTGCTGTAGTGACAGCTTGTCAACCCATCGCCTAAATTGCAATATACTGAAAAACTCGGATCTCTTAGCTAGTTTTTTACAACATGCCCGGGAGGAATTTCAGCTGGCACATGTTTTTCTTTCGCTCCCAATCTAGCGTGGAAGTATCTCGCTCCCAGTCCAGCATGGAAGTACTGGTCAGTTTACTTAGAAAAAAAATCTACACTCTTGATTTACAGATACTAGGGTAGAAACACAGAGCAGCAGGTAGTATATTCCAATGTTGTCCTGTGCGCATATTTATGATTGTTTTTCTTTTCTTTCATATGGATTGCTAGCTTGATGACCGAACGGATGAAATCACTTTAACTCTCTACCTCTCTAGGAATCCTTTATCGGGCTATATTAGGATATTTTTATTGAAACAAACAAATGTACAATACAAACCTTAGTTGAAATCCTTTACCAATATCTGTGGAAACACTAAGCCTGGCCTCAGGCCTGAAGCGATGCTTGAAATTGATCCCACGGGATCCGCACAGGTATTTCGAAAATAAAAGCTACAGTAAGAAACAACGAATTTTATTTTCAGACCTAAACATGGGACACATGTGATGTTTTGTAAAAAAAATAAAGTTAATTTTTCTATGCTAGACAGTGAGCGATGAAATTACATAAATATATTTTCATTGTAAAATTCTATCCGTTTTAAAGCGAAAAGCGGTTAATCTGCAGAGGAATTATCAATTCATCAATCAATTCTTTAAAGAACAGATTTGAAGATATATAATCAAAATATTCAGTAAACTTGGGCCCGTAATTATAAACGGCTTTTGAGACTGACAACTAGTTTGAGTCCGTATCAGAAATGTCCTTTTAGTACAAAACGACCTGTCAAATCCATACTTAATATTACTCTTAATCTTGAGATAGCTTTATAAATACGAGCCCAACTGATCATTGATAAATATAGGTGAAACTTAAAAAGCGTATGCGGTTACAGGTTAGGTAACACATCTTATCCTTTACATTGTTTACCACGGTCCGGGTACGTTATTAAATAATTGAATTTCCTTTGTTACGTCTCGAGACAACAAGAAAAAGGAGCGTACCATCAAGATGTGACTGCAGTGGCACCCTGAGGCTGCACCGGTTGGGAACGATAAATCATCTAAGTATTGAAAAAAATATCTATCTAGTATTTTGGGGATATTGCCCCGATGTGGGCTTAGGAAGTTATTTTTCATTTGTAGTTACATACATACATATAATCACGCCTTTATCCCTAACGGGGTAGGCAGAGCGTAAACGACCTGAACAAAGGTCGTTTCGCCACGTCTGACAATTTTGTAGTTAATTTTAATTTTATATTGTTTTATTTTCAATTATTATAATTATGTTTATTTGGAGAAATATTTTTAATGGGACATTGATGCTGGTCATAATAACCGACTATATAAATATGACATGTGTTGTGGTTTGGAGAAATAGCCATCTAATTTGATGTTCATTGTTGAACTCAGTAGGTATAAAGTTAGCGGACGGGCAGAAACTAGATTTGAAAGTTTAATAATATGCTTTAAATACATACATACATATAATTACGCCTTTATCCCTAATGGGTTAGGCAGAGTGTAAACGACCTAAATAAAGCTCGATCCGCCACGTCTGACAAAGTTTTGAGGGTTATTTAAGATAGCTTTGTAGGTATGTTGCTGAAGTGACAGGTTGTCAGCCCATCGCTTAAATTACAATATTCTGAAACCCTCGTATCCTAAGGGGGCTGGTTCCTACAGCATGCCCATAAGGAAATGCAGGTGGCACATTCTATTTTTTCTCTCGCACCTAGTCCAGTATGGAAGAAATACAAATACAATATTCCAAAATATGGGTAATTATCCACGTTCATCAGCAGCACTTACAGCAAAACTGCTCCAAAACACAGGATCAGTGTTTATGTAAATTCATGGGGAATTTGAAACACAAACTGTAAAGCTTTGCAGCAAGAAACTGTAATAATATGCAATCGCTCCAAACACCTACGGCCGGCAGCCCTGGTAGCCACCGCGCTGGTATGCATTTATGCACCGTTTATGTATCCGAAACGGAAACCAGGGCGGAGGGAAATGAGCGGTTTGGTAACACATGACGGGCCACGGAATGTAGGAAAAAAAGCGGGCAAGGGTGAGTTGGACTCGCGTTTGATGAGTTCCGTACGAACTTATACATAAGATTTAATATTGTGGTTTAATTACACTACATTTTAAGGTTTTATTACACGAAACTCTTTTATTGATATTCTTGTTTTTTAAGATTTTTGATAAAGCTGTTATAGAAATACAGATTCTGTTTTCAATGGTAAACACTACATGGTATAAATCAAAGTCGCTTTCTGTGCCCCTAAATCCCTATGTATGCATAAATCTTTAAAACTACGCATCGGATTTTGATGCGGTTTCTTTTAATGGATAGAGTGATTCAAAAAGAAGGTTTATATTTAAAATGCATACATAATATAGTAGAGAAACACTGATAATTTTCGTGCGAAGCCGAGACGGGTCGCTAGTAAATAATAATATCTTTCTGCTGACAGAACAACAATCAGACGTATGGAAAGCTAAGGCGTAGAAATAGGCGTATAAAATCCCGTTGCCACACGTTGAACCCTAAAATATTGTGAAAATGCGAAACAAGTTTGAGGCAAAGGGAAGGGCCTTTTGGTCGGTTTGCAGGCAAAGGCTGTGCTCGTAAGTGTTTAGCAAACATTAAACGCAGGCCTGGCGGTCGCCGAGAGCGGGATAGAATTACGAGACTCTGTGTTCACGGAAGGAGAAGAGGGAGGCCTTTGCCCAGCAGTGGGATGATGTTGGCTAAATAAGATAAGATAAGATAAGTGTTCACGGAGATTTCATTGTACGGATGGAAATTGAAAGTAACAATCATAAACGTTGGAATACATTATTATTATATAGAAATAATTGTAAGTATGGTATGTCTTGATTAAATTAGCTTCGATTGTTTTTGCACAAACTTTCGTTGGGGTTCCTCAGTTGGTTCGAGTTAAAAACAAAAGCAAATGAAATATAAATTTTTGTTTTGCATTTCAAATCACTTCATACTATTTTTAATGTACTATTGATCAGTATGCACAATGGTTATGCCTTATAAAAGACCCCTCTCTTATAGTGCATAACGATAAATAGTTCTAACTACGGTCATACGGTTTAAAGTAATATTATAAGTATTCACCATTGTCTATAACCGCTTTCATGCCACATGCCCCTACTAGCTTGTCACGGAGGGTGAGGAACAAGCTGACATGTATTATTAATTATTTACTAACAATCCGTTAATGAGAATACATGCTTTCACGCTGGACTATGGCTCGTATTTATAAAGCGATCTCAAGTTTGAGAGCAATAATAAGTATGGATTTGACAGGTCAAAATGTACTGAAGTGACATTTCTGATACGAGCTCAAACTAGCTATCAGTCTCAAGTGTTGTTTATCAAAACGGGCCCATATATGCTAAAATAAACTGTAAATGCCAGTAAACTGTTTTGGTTAGTTGAGACTGCCGATCCGCTATGTTAAGTATACACGAAATTTTTAAGCTTTGCATTGATAAAGACTTAATATTGCACGAGTAGACATATTCTACAGAAACAAAAATTATGTAAGTACGTATTAACCAACATTACCATACAATCATGGCGGCTACAGCATGGTACCAGGTCACTCAGAAAGTATTGCGATAAATAGTTTTTATATATGGCAGACTGGCCGGTTAGAATCTTTTTTGAAAATATGATTACTTGTAAGTAAAAATATGTGTGTTCCATTTTCAAAATTTCCCTCCACATTTTTTGCGAGCCAATTCAAAGTATCGTGTCTTACTGAAAAATGGATCTGCGCCGGGAACATTTTAGAGCTATGATTTTTTACGATTTCAAGTGTCGCCTGAAACCGGATGAATCGTGCGATAGACTTCAAATGGCATTTATGGATGAAAGCTCCTCCAAGGCAACCGTGTATCGTTGGTATAACGAATTTAGGCGCGGTTGACCAACCTTGGGGGATGAAGAAAGAAGCGGTCGCCCTTTGACGGCTATTACGGAAGAAAACGTTCTAGCAGTGAAAAATTTAATCCAAGATAATAGGCGAATTACATATCAGGAGATTCAGCACATATTAAAGATTGGATCGGGAAGCGTTCACGAGATTCTACAAGGGCATCTTCGCGTAAGGAGGATAGTATCGCGCTGGGTGCCGCACTACCTCACCGACGCTCAGAAGCAGGCCCGGGTGAAATGGTGCCGTGATATGCCGAACAAATTTGAAGCAGGCTCGTCTCGGCGTGTTTACGACATCGTAACAGGTGATGAGTCCTGGATTTATCAATACGATCCAGAAACCAAGCGCCAGTCGACAGTTTGGGTGTTTCAAAATGAACCATCGCCTACCAAAGTGAAGCGATCTCGAAGCGGGGGGAAGATTTTGATCGCCAGCTTTTTTAATTTGACTGGCCACTTGGCCTCAACTCCCTTACGAGATCAAAGAAGCATTAACGCCGAATGGTATACTACCAAATGTTTACCAGAAGTTTTTTCTGTTGTGAGCAACAAGTGACCAAACACAGGGCTCCGCGGACTACTGCTCCACCACGACAATGCGCCTGCACACACCGCGCTCAAAACGAGGGACTTCCTGGACAGCACACCAGTCAAACTCCTGGGTCACCCTCCTTACAGCCCTGATCTAGCACCGTGTGACTTATTTTTATTTCCAAAAATAAAAAATCAGCTCAAGGGGATACAATTTTCGTCGCCGGAAGATGCGCTGGCTGCGTTCGAGCAGGCTGTAAACCAGGTGTCTACGGCTGACTGGAAAAAGTGTTTTGAAAACTGGTTCAGACGCATGAATCTTTGTATAGAAGCTGGTGGAGAGTACTTTGAAAAGATTTAATAAAAATATATGTACCTGTAGAACAATTTTTTTTAGTGTCGCAAAACTTTCTGAGTGTCCCACGTATAATACGGTATAATTCTAAACCTGGACTGCCCGTGCGCGGGCGGGGGCGTCGACTACGCTAAGTGGCAGTATTATGCAAAGCTGCGAGTGCCCTGTCGCCGCGAGTCTGCATGAGGCGATCTTAAGTTTACCATGGGAAGCAAGAGACATAATAGAAAATCTGCAAGCCCCTTGTCATGGTCACTACTAATTTCAGCCACAACATGATATAATGCGGCCTAATTTGAGACCTACACCGCCCTTGCGCGGGCCGGGGGGCGTCGACTACGCTAAGTGGCAGTATTATGCAAAGCTGCGAGTGCCCTGTCGCCGCGAGTGTGCATGAGGCGATCCCGCGTTTACCATGCGAGGTGACAGACATAGAACACACTGGAAGCCCCTGGTCACTGCTATTAGTAGCAACGGTATACGGTCTAATTCGAATCCTGGACCGCCTTTGCGCAGGGCGGTAACCAAGCGAAGCAAAACACATAAAACACTAAAAGCACTTGTTCACATTATTAGTAGTTACATCATGAGACTTGGACCGCTATTGCGCGGGGGCCGGGTTCGTCAACTTGCTAAGTAGCAGTCTTATGCACAGTTGCGAGTGCTCTGTCGCCGCGAGTCTGCATGAGGCGATCCCACGTTTACCGTGCGAGGCAATAGACATATAACAACACTTTAGAAGCCCCCAGTCGCATCTGCCAGAGACCAAATCTGTCAGCAGAGAGCACATATCTGGCTGGTCTGCGGGCCGGTCGACTCGGTTCGTAGGCGAACGGTTGACTACGGCGTAGAGGCAGCTACGGCATAGAGACGTAGAGGCTCGGTTTCGATTCTGTAAGCGCTAAGCAAAATTTCCGTCCCTTTCATCTCGCGTCGCATTCGTCGCATTGGCGAGTATCTACATTGGGCACAGCAGTTGGTAACAAAAAGATTTTTTCTTAAACATGCGCGAAAATATTGTCTTTATTTTTGAATAAAGAACACGCGAAGTATCATATTTACGTAGACTGAAAAATCAAAATCACTTCCCGGCGCGTTTTTTGAATTTGGAACGAAGAGCGCGCCTGCAATGTTGTATGAAACGGCGTGCTGTTTGAATTTAGAACTCTTTCATCTATCGTACACATTGCGTTCTCGTGGCTGTATAGCCACAGATGCGTTTACCTTTCGGACCAAACTGTAAAATAAAAAAATAAATTGGCGGTAAAGCGGAGTTCGTTGTTAATTATTTTGTTAATAAACATAAATTAAAATGAGTTCCGATGATTCTGAAAGTGAAAATTAAATGGACATTGACGTCTGCACTCCACCAGATTTAAGATCAGAAGCTAAATTAGCGATGGAAAACCTGCTTCCAGCGAAATCAAAAGAAAATTAAATTTATTATGTAAAAGGCCCTTTTTTTATTTCCTTCCATTTTTTTAAGAAAAGCACTATATATGCCTTGGCCGAAATGGCAATTGCCTGTCTCGTATCATTGAAGTCCTCGCCTGCGGCTCGGCCTTCAAACTTATACTCGACCTGCAATTGCCTATTTCGCTGCCTTTGCAATAATGTACTAGGTATTATTCTGCCGAACGTATTTTAAAACTTTTGAATAGAGTTTGAGACTTGATCATGTGACCAGACAACGCCTTTTCTAGCTCTTTGGCCCATTATAGTACAATCGTTTGTCAAGATAAGTTTTCAGTGAAACTAGGGCACGAATCCTTGCAAACTTGCATCTGATTCCGCTAGTCAGCTCCAGCAAACTATCCGCGTTGCCAACTATCCTCGACATTTTTGTCGGTATTTTCCCGCACTATTCTTTTGGAGGAACTTGATTATCTCTGACCTTTATAACTGTTTCAGGGCCTTTGGGCCATTATAGTAAAGCCGTGTGTCAAGACCAATTTCAACAGAAACTAGGGCACCAATCCTTACAAACTTCCAGTCACTTCCAGCAAATTATCTGCGTCGCCAACTATCCTCGACACTTTTGTCTCCCCGAACCCGGCGCCGCGCCTTGTCGGCATTTTAAATTTCCCGCGATAACCTTTTGGAGAAAAATACGAGTTTGAGACTCTAGCTGGCTTATTATAGTACAATCATTTGTCAAAACCAGTTTTGAACGAAACGGGGGCACCAGACCTTAGGGCCGTATTAATAAACAACGTTCATTAGCGACAACGAGTTTAAGTTCGTATCAGAAATGTCATTTCAGTACAAACTGGCCTGTCAAATCCATACTTAATATTGCTCTCAAGTTTGAGATCGCTTCATAATTACGATCCTTAGAACTTGCATTCAGTTGCATCTGATTCTTGGACGAAACAATCTGAATCACCAGTCAGTTCCAGCAATCTATCCGCGTCGCGAACCGTCCTCGACACTTTTGTCTCCCCGAAGAGAGCGGTGCCGCGCCCCGTCGGCTTAATTTTTTTTTAAATTTCCCGCGATATCCTTTTAGAGGGAAATACGAGTTTGAGACTCTAGCTCTTTGGCTTATTATAGTACAATCGTTTGTCAAGACCAATTCCCAATGAAACTGGGGCATCAAACCTTAGAAACTTGCATTCACTAGCATCTGTGGGTGAAACAATCTGATTCCACCAGTCAGTTCCAGCAAACTATCCGCGTCGCGAACCATCCTCGACAGTTTTGTCTCCCCGAAGAGAGCGGCGCCGCGCCCCGTCGGCATTTTAAATTTCCCGCGATATCCTTTTGGAGGGAAATTTAAGTGCGTCCCGCGAAACGAACGGCAGCGGCGGCGTGGCACTCCGTCGCATTTCGCAGATATCGCCGGATTTACCGGGTCACAAGCTTTGTTCGGCTGAAATAAAACGGCCCGCAGAGAAATCCACCGCATGTTATTAGGAGGACTCTAGATTTATATCGTGTATTCAATTTGCGTAAGAGCTATTTTGTTTGCGCTGCGCTATGGCTTCGGTGATAGGCTTTATGTGATTAAAAGGAGATTGCTTTCGGGCGTGAATCTGGGTTAATAGATCTAAATAACGCTTTGAATAGATTTATCTGAGATTTAAATAACAACTTAGCTGAATGGCTACGAATTACTCTAAAACACATACATTACAATCTTTTTCATCTTAATATTGAATTAGTGAATAGTAGTAAATAGTTTGAATAGAAGGGTATACACCCTCCAAAGACTATTTGTCAAATCAGCGGGCAGTTTCAACACCAGCTACCCTTATAAAACCGTCATAAGGTACATTCCCAAAAGGAGTAACTTTCATAAGGAATGGTACCACATAACTGATAAGACAAAAATGTCGCTTCAGCTAGACCGGGGGGGAAAGGGGAGAGTCGGGGGAAAGAGTTTCCTTCCGACTGCGTATTAAGCTTAAAGTAGAAAAGAATGCTAAAAGAATCGAGCATTGCATAGAGATTTATAGCAACTTGACTTTGTCTCTGGGGGTTAAATCCGTAAGTAAAATTTTTGTTAGGTGAGAAAACATAAAATTAGATGTTTTCAGTTCGTAGACTTGTATTCTTAAAACATAACAATTGAGAAATAAATACAATCAACATGATTTTGTTTTATTCTGTAAAGTAGAAAAAGGTACACAAAAAAATATATATTAAGGAGGGTCTATTTCCAAAAGCAATGTTAATTTGAACACTGAAAATAAAATCCAGCTCCAAGTAATAAAAAAATTTACTCGCTCCTATACATATTTCAAGTTCCAAGTTATTAAAGCACAATGAGTGTTATATTGGGCATTAGTGGCGCCACGGAAAGCAGGATAACAGTGGGCCGAAGAAGGTCTGTTTTCTCCAAGATATCGCCGCTTAAGGGTCGCAACGACTTCTTAATTTAATACGCTATCGCTTCCAAGGCGGGGATACTTTTGGGAAGCGCCTGTTTATTCAATTCGCGAAGATAATTGCTTGTAATCTTACTTGTTTTACAATTTCGGTTTAGCTGAAATATTTTGGGTTTTGTTTTTGAATGATTTGCGATTTGTTCAATGTTTTGGGTTTCCCTTATTATTCTCTGTTACATTTGGGGAGACCTTTGCCCAACAGTGGGACAATATAGGCTAGTAAAAATAATAAGTATTATTATATTTGGAATGATTTCCTTCGCTTTTCGATCCAAAGGGAGACAAAAATCCCCCACAGATACCTCCGGGTGATTTAGTGGCAAGGTCTTTTGGGTCATCACTTTCTACCAAGTGCGGAGTAGGTACGTGGTCGGCCGCTGTTCTGTGATCAAGAGGGCGTCATCCCCGCATCTTTTCCGCGTCATTTGTCCGGCTCGGGACCGGGCTGCCAAACGACGGCCTGACCATGGACATAGGCGGAGCGATGGGAGGCGCGAGGAACACACGTATTTTTTATTGGTGGTAGGTATATGAGCATACTTCCATGCTGGACTGGGAGCGAAAAATAAACATAGTATATGTCAGCTGCATTTCCTCCCGGGCATGCTGTAAAAACCAGCTAAGGGATTCGAGGGTTTCAGTATATTACAATTTAGGCGATGGGCTGATAACCTGTCCCTACAGCAATGTACCTACAAATCTATCTTAATTATCCCTCAAAATTTTGACAGACGTGGCAAAACGATCATAGTTTAGGTCGTTTACGCTCTGCCTACCCCATAAAGGCGTGATTATATGTATGAATGTATATGAGCAAAATCCGCGCGTTGAAGTACTAGTTCTCCTGTACCTATTTCTGTCGTTATTTCGACGTGTATACACTAATTTGTTCCGATTAGAAGAGAGTAGGCTTTACTGGCACATACTAAAATTTTATAATTAGTTATAATAAGCTAGATTGCAAGGCCAGCAACACGCTTTGCTATACTACTAGTTTCTAGTATAGCGTGCCTCTACTGATGTAGGTTGAGCACCAAACATTTTTGTCTATTATGCACGTCATAATGCCTCACGACGCGCTCCACTTGATTCGATTGTTGAGTTTACAAGTTTGCACATACATACATAATATAATCACGCCTTTATCCCTAATGGGGTAGGCAGGCCATAAACTAACTAAACAAAGGTTGTTCCGCCACGTCTGACAAAGTTTTGAGGGTTATTTAATAGATTTTCAAGTATTTATATTGCAGTAGTGACAGTTTGTCAGCCCATCGCCTAAAATACAATACACTGAAACCCTCGGATATTTACGGCATTGCCGGAAGGAAATGCAGCTGGCACATTCTATGTTTTTCTCTCGCTAACGGGCCAGCAAGTTTGCACTGTCTCTTCAATTCGCTTTTCTCGCCGCGCTCTCCAATGCTATGTCCGTGGCCAGTTCACACGCTCGCTCCACACAAAACTGTCTATACACGCTCTATATTATGTCACCAGCTCCCGTTAATGCGCCTCGCTTCAGTGGAGCCCCCTCACCAATTTATGCCAACTCCGCGTTTTCTTATCCAAGTATTTTTACCTAATTCACCATTCTTGCCACATTCAAGAATCTGGTAATTTTTGGGATGACTAACCAGAAATAAATTATCTTTTGAGCAAAAAATATTATTAATTTCTGTATTAAAAATGTTCGCAATTACTTTCACCATCCGCGTTGAGGTAATTAATGAACTCTCCTTTAATTAATATAAAACGTTACTGAAAACTATATAAAAAAATATCGGAAACAGATTCTGCTCGTTATATAAAGTACCGGTTGTTTGGTTTAATCACATATTAGTGAATATGTACAGCACCATCTGTAGGTTTCATATCGAACTTCATGTGAAAGCAAACGTAAAGGTAACACCGCACTAGGTCGTAGCTGCAGCGGCGCGGCACGGCGTGGCACTGCGCGACAAATGATTCTTTGTATGAATATGTATGAGATGTGCCGCACTGAAGCGGCACCGAAGAGCGGCGTGGTGCGGCACGGCGCGGCAATGTCAGTACATATATTTTGACAGATTTGTTTCGCAGTGTTGCTCTAACTGCTGCTCCGCTACAGCTACGTCATAGTGCGGTCTAACCTTAATAATAAATGAAGGCTGTACGGAAATGATTTATCATTCTGTGGTCCCATGAATATTGAGGCATTCCTGAAATATTATGAGGTTGTTAGAAGTAATCAGTATCACATGCTTCGTAAAGACAGAAGTTACACACGATGTAACAAAATATATCATTTTAGAAGTAATGTCTTTAAATACCAACGATTTTCACATTTAATACAGAGGATAAATTTTTAACTGTCGGGAATCAAATTTTCACTGTAATGTCTCATACGTGAAAACAAAAAACATAAGTTCATTGTGAAGGAGGTATGCAATGCATGAGGTAACAGGAGACTCATTTTCATCATAATCGTAATTTTTATCTTAATATGAAATGTTGCACGAGAGTTTTTTTTGTTGCACGTGAATTAACTAACACTTTTAAATATAAAAATATTTTAAACAGCCTGTTTAGCGTATTTGAATATATTATTATTATGACCCTGTGGGGTAGTTAATTCTTAGTTGGAATATTGCTTCTATTCCTTAGGTAGCTTCACTTGCCAATATAGAAACGACTGCACATTTCTGCAGATTACCTTTTACATATTCACAAAGTTCTCACCGCATAACAATAGAGTTCATTCCTCCGTGTTTCGGAATGCAAAGCAGGACATTCTGAATTTATGCATTAGTGATGAAGAAATGAGGATTTAATACGTTAATGCATATAAGTAATAAAGGAAAAAATATAAATATTCCCCCTTCCTAAGGATTTAAGCCTATTGTAAAAGTTTATTATGATATGCTACAAAATCAAAATAAGTTATGTAGAAAAAAAATACAAACAGAACTAATTAACTCTACACTACAATCAAATAAATATGACAGCTTCTCAATACTATGGCGTCATGTACCCTGAACCATGGACTTCCAAATCTGAATACTTCAGCCGGCAGTTGCGTAATAACGAGAAGCGTTTTTTAAAAGAAAATCACGTTCGTTTCTGTCAACTATCGAATCTCTATAAATTGCAACGAGCTCCAGAAGATTCCGCTTGTGAGCACGCACATCCGCAGATAAAAATAAAACGAGAAAAATCTGCATAAAGACACGTGTCGTCGATATAATCATCTCGCGCTATAGTCGCGCCATCACACGGCAGAGTTGAGCATAAATATTTTTCTTGTGATGATAACGGCACGGCGGCGGTGAAGCGACGGCACGGTGGCGACACGGCGCGACGCCGCTTCTTCTTAGCGAGTGGATTCTCGAGTGGAACAACGACCCGATCAACCCTATTATCAGAGTTTCCAAACCTACTAGTATCACAGCTACTACACCTCTGACATGGTTTTGAGTAACGACCACTATCAAAGACAGCAACCAGGACCGACTGCTTAACTTTCCCTCCGAAGCACGGAATCATTTAGCTTCTCGGGAAATCAGGTTATTCAGCCTGCAATATCCTAACCAAGCTGGGAAAAACTTCACTTTAAATTGACAAATAGCAACTTTGTGTTTCCCCCCTGGGTATCGAACCCAGGACCTCTGGATCGCAAGCCCATGGCTCTGACCACTTGACCACGGAGGCAGTTACACGACGCCGCTGGCACATCGGCACAGCGTCGGCAAAAGGCTGCAATCGTTAGGCTCCCACATCAGTTCCACGTCATTGGACGCGCCTCCGCCGCCGTTTACACATGCCACTCCACTGAATAGAAGAATAGGAGACATTCACTCACTTCGGACGCCTTTCACACAAGTATTATTCTGAGACAGGAGCGGTGCATTCTCCAAGTTTTCCAATATCTGCATCGTCTGTTGCCAGAGAGAATGTACGAAATCTACGTGTTTAGTTTATCTGAGTAGAAAATATTGGAAGCAACTATTGTAGGTTAAGTTTTCTCATGTAGCACGTGAACAATCGTGCAGTACATCATAATTTTACCCCAGACCACCATCTTCTAATAAAATATGTATTAGAAACTTTCACATACTTTTTCCTCTTAAAGTCAAAATAAAATGCTTTTTTAAATAAACTTAAAAACGCAGCTTACTTCCCTCCCCTATAAGGCCGTTTGCACACAGGGCGCCAGAGGTCTAGTGTAAATGCAGCCTAAACCCGCTGTCACCGAAGTCGTTAGTCGAGTCGAGTTATTGGAAAGAAAATTGTGCTGACTCCAGCGCGCTTTATCTCGGCCGCAACTGGCTCGTTATGATTTGCACGGAGAAAGCATCTTCCAGTGTGTTTTAAGATAAGCAATGTTTATTTTTATATCATAAAATTTGGCTGTATGGTCCATGTTAGACAGCATTAGAGTCAGAAAAAAAAATGTGCTGACTTCAGCAACTGGCTCGTTATGATTCGCACCGAGAGAAGTAATAATGGTGGTTGTTTACGCTATCATGTAGTATACTTTAAGATAATCTCAATTTTTTATTTTCATAATATCTGGCTAGCTTATGGTTGGCTGCATGATTCAGGGTTTCGTCTTTTTTTTCGTATAAGTTTTCTTTTCGCAGTTAAGTTTAGGAGTATAACTGGCCAGTTTTATTTTGTGGACTTATTGCTTAGGGGTTTATTAGAATTTTTATTATTACAAGATTACAACGTACTTTGTACCCAATTTTAAAGCCGATTGTTTTATGTTTTTACTATAAAATAGCTAGAATATGTAGCACTAACAGGTATCCGTACAAAATAAAACAAAAAAATCCCACGCAACAAAAACTCCAGGTCCTGTAATCCAGGCTTAGCTTTTAGCTGCATTTTTAGCAGAAAGCCTAGGTAAAGTTTTCAGAATTTAAGTACTATAATTCCCTGGCAAGAGAATGTTTTGTTAACCTGCCCGAATATTGCATGCATTAAACTTGTACGTTGTAAAAACGAAGCGAAAATAGCCGAGGCTTTCATCGGATGTTATTTTAAAAGCTTTTTCGTCTCACCGAAAATTGTCGAAAAATTGTGCCTGGGAACCGCCTCGACTTCATTTTAAGTGCAATAACCATTAAAGTGTTTAAATGGATTTGTATACAGTTCTAATACTGAAACATGCATCCATATAATCATGCCATTTATACTGAAACACGTTTGGGAATTCAAAACAAATGCTGGTCATAATTCGATACTGCATTGGAATTGAAAGCGATAAAAAAATCAGGACTATTTCTGAAACCGTTTATGCTCTACCAACAACTCTTTAATATGAGTGGTCCTGCAAAGTCTGTACCTACTGCTTAAAAAACTTGTAGATTTTTCAGCAATAGTTGGTGCAATAGTTATTTCATGCTCGCCTGGAACCGAGCGAAAGATATGGAATGTGCCAGTTGCGTTTCCTCCCGGGCATGCTGTAAAAACCAGCTAAGGCATTCGAGCGTTTCAGTATATTGTAATTCAGACGATGGGCTGACAACCTGTCACAACAGCAATATACCTACAAATCTATCTTAAATAATCCTCAAAATTTTGTCGGACGTGGTGGAACGCCCTTTGTTTAGGTTGTTTACGCTCTGCCTACACCATTTGAGATAAAGGCGTGATTATATGTATGTATGTATGTAGTTGGTGTAAAGCAGCACTGGCTGCCATTTCTGGTAAATAATTTATTCATGTTGCTGTGTCTCCCTTAGACCTTTAGATCACATCTCATGTTCACACAAACGGCTTTTGTCGAGCCAGCGATTCACTGAAATAATTAATGGTCCTGCATCTATTGTTGGCGTCATTTAGGACCGCCTTTTGTGCAGATTGTGTCAGCGACGCATTCGAGAAGAGAAGCGAAATTGCTGCATTAGCATGTCTCTGTCGTATTAGAATTCACTGAATAATTTGGTTGTATAAGTTTTCTCAAACGATCATCATGCAGTTTTAGTTATACTACGGACGTACGGACGCTAATTTATTTAACTTTATGCACAAATATTACATGGGCGGACTTAACGCCAAAGGCATTATCTACCAGTCTACCGTAGGGCATGTGATTATGACAAGGCAGTTGCGAAAATTTTCTATCTTATTAACTAACAAAGTTAGAACAAAACAAAAAAAAAATAAGAGTATATATAATTGTAGTGACGTAGTTTTTTTTCTATAATTTGAAAGTTAGGTAGGTACTACGGTCATCATCATCTCCCCAGCCTTATCCCGTATCTCACGGGGTTGGCTACCTAATCTAGGGGATTGAACGAGGGTACTGGTTTTTACACAGAGCGACTGTCACCTGACCTCCGCAACCCAGATGGGAAACCAGACCCAATCCAAGATTAGGTCAGAGTCTTCAAGCCGCCAATGCTTAGCACTGGCCTCTGATATGGCTTAACGACTAATATCTACGGTATTTAACGATATTAAACGGGACCAACGGCTTAACGTGCCTTCCGAAGCACGGAAAAAGCGCCGAATAAACGTACATATGAAATTCGAAAACCGAAAATCACATTGGTACGTGGTAAGATTCGAACCACGACCCCCGCTCAGGAGGCAGCGGCCTTATCCACTACACCATCGGGCTCTCTTTTAGGTAGGTACTACGGTCATCGTCATTTATTTAAGAGCTCAGCCCTTGTCGTTGAGTACATGAAGTGAACGCCAACTCTCCTTGCAAGCGGGGCCTTCTCCTTGACTTTTTTTTCTAATTTGTTTGGAATTTATCATAAATTGGGATTTACGCCGCACACATACATACACATTTATTTTTCTTTTCGCTGAGTTTATATTATTATTTACGCTCTGCCTCCCCCGTAAGGGATAAAGGCGTGGCTTTATAAATGTATATTATTTAAGTAAATAAAACAGGTGCATCCGAATAACATAACTTTGATAAATAGTGCCATTTAGAATTCTCCATTACCAAAACGTTCCTGTGTAGCGGCTTGCAAAAACCATTTGAGATTTCACCGCGGTACCCTTTGTGGCCATGTCACATCCATCTGGCCCTCTGTCTATCCGTAGCCAGAGGATAGTACAACTCGCCATATGGCTAGGTTTCTAGCCAGCATAATCTAAATGAAGTTTAGAGAGACCTGACAGGGTAACCCCGCCTGCTGTGCCAAAGGTCGAGGGCTCGGTCAAAATCTGTAAAGTCATCTTCCGTAGTCTGTTTTATTTTTGGCCTCGTCAGCATTTGGTCTACGAGTATAATACATACATACATACATAAATCACGCCCTTATCCTTTACGGGGTAGGCAGAGCGTTTAACGCCTCGTAAAAGGCACTTTCGCCACGTCTGACAAAAATTAAGGGGACTATTTTAGATTGTAATTTGTATTGCTTTAGTGACAGGTTGACAGCCCATCGCCTAAATTACAATACAATGTAACCCTCGAGTCCCTTTTGCTGACTTTAACAGCATGCCCGGGAGGAAGGGCAGCTGGAACATTCTATGTTTTTCTATCTCTCCCAGTTCAGCATGGAATGATTTTTGGAGTATAATATATACTCGAAAAATCTAAGTTGCTGTTTTTCCTTCGGAATGACATCTGTATAGATTTTATGGAGTTGTTATTGATGAAGTCGGTAGTGTTAGTCATACTCTATAACGGTTCTCTATGCCATTTGAATTTTGTAGAAAAAAAGGAACAATAATAGAAAGAAAAATTACCCTACCAGGAGATAATATTAAAACATTCCTCGTGTGAGAGTTATATTCTCTAGAGCTGCTATTCCTCCAACAACATGATCATTACAATTACCTACCGTAGCAAGGTAACGACAGCTCCATTTCTTATGGGGATGAGGTACATTAAAGTTTGATTGGCTTTTCATAGTGCGGTTGGTAAGAGGTCGTTAAGTTTACTATGGCCACAAATCGTCTACTCATTGCCGGAACACACCCAGGGAAAGACAGGGCTGGCAGAAGGGAAAAAAAACCGCTACTGTGACGACTAATGTGACGTTACTTGACACGTCATATTATTATTACTTCTCGAATACAAAAGGATGTGTTGATGTAAGTTTGTTAATTTTTACCCGACTGCGCAACGCAAGCGAATAAGGTAATGTGGTTATCTATCTATGTATTTAAAATAAAATAGCACTGTGAGTGCATGAATCTATTAGAAAACTATCTATGTATGTATGTATGTTTGATCGTCTGTGGCGCTCTAGAGACCAAACGCGTAAGCCTAATTAATTATTCTGCCGTCAATCGATTCGTCTTAACCAAGCAAGTGACACTAAAGACATGATTTTGTAAAAAAAAAAACAATATGGCGACAATTAGACGCCATTTTGTGAAAATGGAAAATATGAGAATCGACGAACCATGACATACGGGGTCTCATTAAATTGGTGTTTGAAAATCAATTCAAGTTTTGAAACACATTTTTTTCTTTTTGAACAACCATTCAAGATCTATAACGATTTAAATTTTATAAATCACTTAGTATTTACTTAACTTTTTAAATTATTTGTATAACAGCTAAATGTATGTGGATGAAATGACCTTAAAGAGATTTCCATGACATAGATAGGTTTATTTTTATGTATACGCTGGCCTTGTAATATTTTGATACATACATACATAAATTATACCTTTATAAGGGATAAAGGGGGTAAGCAGTGCGTAAATGCCTCGTGAAGGCGCTTTCGCCACGTCTGACAAAAATTGAGGGCAATTTCTGATTGTGATGCATATTGCTGTAGTGACAGGTTTTCAGCCTATAGCCTAAATTACAATACACTTTAACCCTCGAATCCCTTTTGTTGACTTCTACAGCATGTACGGGTGGAAAGGCAGCTGGAATATTCTATGTTTTTCTATTTCTACCATTTTAAAGAGATAATAAAGTGAATAAACATATTTTCTACACTTACAAGTATTTCGGTCCAAATTTTAGTATAATTCAAAACATTTAAAACGTATTTTTGGTAAGAATCATTTTAACAGAAAGTTTTCTGTAAAGCGCCAATGTTACCTCTTAAATATTATTGTAAAGAGATTTAAACTAATTATATTTAAATATTCTATGCTTGTGTAAATACCTCCCTGTCGTACGCGTATAAACCCCGTTCGTACACGTTAGAAGCTCTTCCCACATACATTAAAGCAGTTTTATCATCCACGTTATATAAACAACAGTTGAGCGTGTTGTACTTCATATTACGCTCTTCTGCCTCCGTGGTCTAGTGGTCTGAGCCATGGGCTCACGATCCGGGGGTCCTGGGTATGATTCCGAGGGGGTACATAAAGTTGTTGATATGTCAATTTATCTTATTGTCGGATTTTCCCCAGTTTTTTGGTTAGAAAATTGCAGGTAGAATCACCTCTGGTTGTAAAAGGTTTCCGCGCTTTGGATGGCACGTTAAACCATTGATATCGGTTCCTGTCTTTAGTAGTGATCGTTACACAAACCATGTCAGAGATCTACTAGCGGTTGTGCTTGTAGGTGGTTTTAAAACTCTGACACCAGGGTTCATCAAGTTGACTCGAAACGTACACGATAAGAAGAAGAAGGTAAAACCTGTTCCAGATAGTACTTACATTATTTGCGTGGTAAAGAGACACTGATGGATAATAAGTAGGAAGGCAAGAGACACATAGATTACATCGGCCCGTAATTATAAACAGCACTTGAGACAGACAGCTAGTTTGAGTCCGTATCTGAAATGTAATTTCAGTACAAAAGGACCTGTCAAATCCATACTTAATATTGCTTTCAATCTTGAGATTGTTTTATAAATACGAGCATTAGAGTCTATATTTATAATCAGCACTCGAGTCTGACATCTAGTTTGAGTTCGCATCAGAAATAACATTTCAGTACAAAACGACGTGCCAAATCCAAACTTAAGATTGCTCTCAATCTTGAGATCGCTTTATAAATACGAGCCTATGCTAATTTCCGAAGTATTAAATAATGGCTAAAGCCTAATTTGCAGGGATGAGCATAGTTTATAGTACAACTAGTCATAAAATCATCTTAAGGCTCCATAGGACCGTCCAGCCAAATATCACTTAATTAACTAAGGTGGAAGCCGCTAACTTCCGGATAATACATCTGAGAGACGTAAACTCCGTCAAGAAGGTCAAAGGTTCAAAGGTACATTTTGAAATTAATTACCTTAACCTACTCAAACATAATGCTTCAGTAGTTCCGGGTTAGAATAGAATAGGTACTTAGTCCCATAATATCATAGTTTTGTAAATAATATTCGCTTCCGTGCTGTACTGGGAGTGATAGAAAAACATAGAATATTCCAGCTTCACCTCCTCCCAGGCATGCTGTAAAAACCAGCTAAGGAATTCGTGAGTATCAGTATATTGTAATTTTGACTATAGCAATATACAGATCTGTTTTATACAAACTTCAAAACTTGTTAGACGTAGCGGAACGATCTTTGTTACTGTCCTTGACGCTCTGCTTACCTTATTACGAATACAGGCGTGATAGTATGTATGTAAATATAGTATGGTAGTATGTGTGAAAAAGCCCGATGGTGTAGTGGATAGGGCCGCTGCCTCCTGAGCGGGAGGTCGTGGTTCGAATTCCACCACGTAACAATGTGTTTTTCGGTTTTCGAATTTCATATGTACGTTTATTCGACGCTTTTTCCGTGCTTCGAAAGGCACGTTAAGCCGTTGATCCCGGTTAATATCGTTTAATATCGTAGACATTAGTCGTTAAGCCATTTCAGAGGCCAGTGCAAAGCATCGGCGGCTTGAAAACTCTGACCTAATCTAGGATAGGGTCTTGTTTCCCTTCTTAGTTGCGGAGGTCAGATGGCAGTCGCTCTGTGTAATAATAAGGTAGCCGACCCCTCGAAATACGGGATAAGGCTAGTAAGATGAAAATGAGCATATATGTAAATAGGAGCAACTAAACAACCAGCGAATGAACATCCAGCATTACCTAAAAATCTTCTACAGCGCTTGCCAATCAGCTTGCCAGGCATGATATAATGATGATGAATGTAGGAAATGATTGCGAAAGATCCATGTTCAACAGTGGACGGCTGGTAGTGAATCTCGGACCTGACACTGTATGTACTAATAACGTTACATTATTCCAATGGGCGTTTTTCGACTAGACGGCAACAGCGACGGCACGGCACCGTCGACGGTATCGTGGAAGAGATAATCTATGAAAATCAATGAAATTATATGGAACGGTTTTCCAATTGCCGGCACGGCAACAGCACGGCATTGATTCCCACCGGTACCGTCGCGGTCTGCCAAACTGCATGTGTTTTGTATTTGTACGAAGCATGCGTGTGTGTGTGCGCTAAGATTGAAACAAGGTGGGCGCTAACGGGACGTCGCCGTGACGTCGCCGTGCAATTAAGTGGAAAAATAGAGCCATGGCATCGTGACAAACTAGTAGACAAACGCCGATCGGTATACATGCTTTTTCTACATTCGACAGAAATAATTCCACCAAGAGAAGTTATTATTCCACCCAAGAAAGTACCAGATAAACCTCGCCATTTTGCTCCACAGACTCAAGAAATACGATCTGTCGACTGATTGGTACAGTTGGAAAAGTTCCTGGGACGCTCACCTAATCTTTAATAGAGTTCCTTAACTTTATAATAGTTCGCCACTAGAACTATTACGTAATTACATTTTCCTTTCGCTCCGGAAGAAGTGGGATTGCAATTCAGACTCAGTTTAGTTAGGGGGTTATTCACTGGGCTAAACGTTATTTGGTAAAATAATTGGAAATTGTACAATGCACGGCGCGGCGTGTATATGTAACTAACAGATTGTAAACAGCTTGCTGTGTTCCGTCGGTGCGTGAGACTGCCAGTGTTATAACAGGCATCTTCTGGGTGAGCTCGCTCCATCGTCGACTCTGTCACGACCGCCCCTGCCCTTAGTGTCAAGAGCAAACCCATTTCAAGTAAAAAATAAAAAATATATTTTATACAAGCTATAGCTATAATGTCTATAATAGATTAGTGGCTTAATCTGAAGAATTATAATATAATTTCTTCCATGCTGGCCTGGGAGCGAGAGAAAAACATAGAATGTGCCAGTTGCATTTCCTCCCGGGCATGCTGTAAAAACCAGCTAAGGGATCCGAGGGTTTCAGTATATTGTAATTTAGGCGATGGGCTGACAACCTGTCACTACAACAATATACTTACAAATCTATCTTAAATAACCCTCAAAACTTTGTCAAACGTGGCGGAACGACCTTTGTTAGGGTCGTTTACGCTCTGCCTACCCCATTAGGGATAAAAGCGTGATTATATGTATGTATGTATGTATCTGAAGAAGCTATCTGATAGATCATATATAAAATGTTATTTTTGCATTCAAGTTGCAATAATAATAATCCTCCCACCGATTTTCGGTGATTGCAGCCACTCTCCCAGAGATCGGCCAACTGCGCAGGACTAGTTTTTAGTGCCCAAGTGTCTATGCTACACACAGGTGCACTCTCTATTAATTTAATCTCTTATTCTGATGGTACAGATTGACTGACACGACCAGAGATAAATCAGTCGCAAGACCGACTATTTACATGCATGCCCATTCGACAGCATGGATCATGTTACTTTTCGGACAATTAGGTGATCAGCCTGCAATGTCCTAACCAAACTAGAAGCAACAACACAAAGTCATTATTTTTCGCCGGGAATCGAACCCACGACCTCCAGATCGAGAGCCCATGGCTCAAACCGCTAGACCACGACAGCAGTTGTATCCTCTAGTTCATATTAGAGCTGTCAGAATTATCACATAGTAACCGAAGTAAAAATATGACGGTCCCAGTCGGTCTTCTTTATAATAGACGCTACATAAACCAAAAAAGCTAGGCGGTTTAAAAACTCTGATACCATGATCCATCAAGTCAATAAGCCCTATAACTCACTCGACAGAAGAAGCATGTTAAAAGGCCTATTCGAACCTCAGGAATAACGAATAAAGTTTTGTAAAGCTCCGATAGGTACAAGTCCGAATAAGCATTTCGGTTTGGCATGTACTTTAATCTGAATAGGTTGGCCTATTAGGTGGTTAAAAAACTCTGATACCACGATCAATCAAGTCAATAAGAAGTAGCACGTTAAAAGGCCTATTCGAACCACAGGAATAACGAATAAAGTTTTTTGTAAAGCTCTGATAGCTACATGTCCGAATAAGCATTCGGCTTTGGCATGTATCTTAATCTGAATAGGTTGGCCTATTAGGCGGTTTAAAAACTCTGATATCATGATCAATCAAATCAATAAGCCCTATAACTCACTCGACAGAAGAAGCATGTGAAAAGGCCTATTCGAACCACAGGAATAACGAATAAAGTTTTTGTAAAGCTCTGAAAGCTACATGTACGAATAAGCATTCCGCTTTGGCAGGTATCTTAATCTGAATAAGTTGAAATGCTTCCACCGTGAACCGAGCTGGCACGTTTGAATTTGTATTGAATGGCAAAGAGTTCCTGTGATGCCGGAAACTTGAACTCGGAAAGGAGGCTAACCGGTTTTTTCCAGTTATAGGAATAAAAAGTGTTCCGGGTACTGTGGCGAGCCAGCGAGCCATTCATAGCCTAAAGGACCGTCGGTTTTAAAAATATACATGACAAGTTTTAGCCAATATTTTAGCGGTTTAAAACGTTACAACATACATACATACTATCACGCCTGTATCCCTAATGGGTTAGGCAGAGCGTGAATAACCCAAACAAAGGTCGTTCCGGCACGTCTGACAAGTTTTAAGGGTTGTTTAAGATAGAACTGGATATTGCTGTAGTGACAGGTTGTCAGCCCATCGCCTAAATTACAATATACCCTCGAATCCCTTAGCTGGTTTTTACAGTATGCCCGGGAGGAGATGCAGCTGGTACATTCTACGTTCTTCTGTCGCTCCCAGTCCAGCATGGAAGCAAACGTTACAACGTTTTGCATAATGCTTGAGTACTTATAAAAGGTATATAATGGATAGTTAATATCAAATATGCATAAATATAGAGACCAACATTTTGTACATAAGTGGTATTTGAACCTGTGACCTCGACAATCCAATCCACTTCACAAAAAGTTAGTAGTTTATTTTAATCGACGGTATAATAACGTTAACAATAACGACGATTTTACAATAAAATTCACAGACAAAAACAAAAGGGAATTGGCTGGAATTGTATAAAGCAAATACCAAATGTAATGAAATCATTTTTCATTCCGCAATCCCGCGGGACAACAGCTACAACTTAATCAAATTTAACTGTACACTGTACTATGTAGGGGTACTCTTTAAGGGTAAATGCATTATACATACATACATATGGTCACGCCTTTATCCCTAATAGGGTAGGCAGAGCGTAAACGACCTAAACAAAGGTCCATTTCTTCAACGCTGGACTGGAAGCGTGAGAAAAACATAGAATGTGCCAGCTGCATTTCCTCCCGGGCATGCTGTAAAAACCAGCTAAAGGATCCGAGGGTTTCAGTATATTGCAATTTGGGCGATGGGCTGACAACCTGTCTTAACTGCTCAACTGTCATAACTTAACTTAACATACCAGATATCTCTAGCAAACAACGATAACACACACACACACACACACACACACGCACGCACACACACACACACACACACACACACACACACACACACACACACACATATATACATATAATATAAAAACTCTGTTTATATATTTTTATTTTATCTAGATTTAGTTAATCACCTCTTGCTTGCCGGTATTTTTTTTTTTTCTAGTTTATTGTAAAAACCTACCTCAATTTTTAAAACCAGTTTTGTAAATTGCGAGTGCCGAAGGAAGAGGCTGATTACTCACAACACAGGGTATCCTAGTGTGAGGATCAGTATGCTGCATATTTTTATGACTTTTGTAAAACTGAATAAGAAGATTTTCTTATCTTATCTTATCTACAGCAATATACGTTTCTATCTTAAATAACCCTTAAAACTTTGTCAGACGTGGCGGAACGACCTTTGTTTAGGTTGTTTACGCTCTGTCTACCCCATTAGGGATAAAGGCGTGATTATATGTATGTATGTATGACACCGCTGACAGAAAGCTAGTTATAAATAGAACGAACTGTGTTTGCTAAAGTAATAGATTGTCAGCTTTTCACTTTAAATCCTATACATTGGTAATCTTATCTCTCTATTCTGATTATTACAGTATGCTGAGAAAAGAAGCAACTGTAACATTCTATTATTCTATTGCTCCCAGTCCAGCAAGATTTCCTTTTAAGGGTCTACGTGAAAATAACTCATCACGCCTTATGCCCACTAAAAATACATAGTTCACTTTATGGATGCTTAGATGTAACATCCTCTTCTCAAAGTGTGGTGTTTATGACTCATGACGTTTAGTTTTATGGCCTCTTAACATCTCAGACAATGCTTCAGGAAATTTTACTCACCTAACATTGCTAGCAGCTGGTCTATAGGGTGCTTAAGATACGAGATAAAAAAAACAGGGTCCTTATAAATAGGTGCTTGGAAATTAATATGATATCGATGCACAAAAAACTTTCTTGCATGCTGGCCTGGGAGCGAGAGAAAAACATAGAATGTGCCTGCTGCATTTCCTCCCGGACATACTGTAAAAACCAGCTAAGGGATTCCGAGGGTTTCGGTGTATTGCAATTTAGGCGATGGGCTGATAACCTGTCACTACAGCAATATGCCTACAAATCTATCTTAAATAACCCTCAAAACTTTGCTAGACGTTTCGGAACGACCTTTGTTTGGGTCGTTTACGCCCTGCCTACCCCATTAGGGATAAAGGCGTGACTATATGTATGTATGTATGCTGGACAAAACACCTTTGAAAAAAGTAACATCAAAATGAAATGGGTAAACTTGTAAATAAGATACAAGTAAATTAAGGGGATATGTTTTCTACTATGAAGTGGGTATACCGGTCTTGCCATGGAATAAATACTTGATTATACGCATACCCAATATATTTATAACTTATCCTTTGTATATTTTAATAGCAAAATTTCATCATTGCTTTGTCATGCATTAGTATATCCTATTTATGTGTTAGCTTTTATAGTATACTAGTATTGTTATTATTTGTGCTTTTGGACGCTCGCGTACTCCAAATCAGATACTAATCAACAAAACTTTTCGATATATCAATAGAATCGCAATTGCCATCAGATTCGGAAATAGCCGTCAAATTGTACACACGTTCACCGGAAACCACTCAACACTATTTCCGGCGGGATCTGATCCTCTAAATCGATAATATTTCGTAGAAATTCTGCTTATTGGAAATAAATCCAGGTATACATACAATAAAACTGAAAAAAGATGTGTCTGTCTGTACATTGGACATACGAGTATATATATGAATCTTTCCTTTCCACTACAAATATGATGATAAATGTAATTTTTGATTACAATTATTTGTATCAATTAGTATAAATACATACAATTTGTATATTATAAATATTGTAAAAATTTAAAACTGTAAAATAATATATTCATTGTTTTTATACCAGCTTTTGCCTATGTAATAAACTTTTGATAAAACTTTTAGTACAGAGCTAGTTGGCCTAGGCAACATATCAATTAAAGGCTACTCTTTGCCGCGGAAAAATTACGCACTCGCGGAAAAATGAAATGCTCTTCGGGAAAATGTTCAATCATTAGAAAACACTTACCGTGCGATCGTTACGTATGACGAAATTTTAACAAAAAATCCACGCGCCCGAAGTCGCCGGCACCAGTTAGTCGGAAATAAATCCAGGATAAAATGGGATCATAGTTATTCTGAGGTATCGTGTCTCTGCCGAGATGTAGAGCGAAGGTAGAGCTTATGACATATTTGCGCTTAAAGAAGAATGGAAATGGAAGACTGAATTAGAGATCATGTATAGAGACACATTTTATTTTATGATGAAGCTTGTACACTTGAGTATGTACTTGTGATGACACATTTAATAACTTGTTATCTCTTAAATGGTCTATTTTTTGATTATTTGCAAAAGAGGAACTTAAGTATCCAAAATCTCGAGACAATTATTCCACAAAAAAAAACAAAAAAACGTTTTTCACTAGCCTCATCACTGGTGGCAGGTCTGCTTGAAGTATTGTTTTTTTTACAGCCATGTTCACAAAACAATATTTCAATATAATTTTCTCTTCAACCTCAACGTTGAAATGCGCAGACAGCAGACGTAAGACGTTTGTCTGCTTACCCTAAGTACAGTTTAGAGGAAGAAGCTGTTGCATAGTAAACGACTCGCTATACCTTCGGACAAAGTTGTCCGCGCTCATTCCCGACGAGAGAAGAATAGCGACATTACACTAGAGCGGGAAAACAAAACAAATATATCATATAAACCTCGACCCGGCAAACTCTGTAAGAAGGTTTGGAAAGAAAACACCTACCGCGTCCTGACAGTTTATTATTTCCGCGGAAACAATAGCATTGCTCCAGATTATTGTCTTCAGGAACTGCGGGTGGCGTTTAAAAACTCTGGAGATACAAATGGAGAGATTTAGAATGCTTCAATAAACCTTGGAACCGCTGTCAAAAATAAAAAACAGTAGTGATTCTATCAGATTCCATATTCTTAGAGTCAGTCAGTTGACACAGAGATGCGACGCGACGCAGCGCGAAACTGCTTGAAGATCCATCTCGTTGGACCACGAAGGGTAAGTTGCATCACGCGGCGTAGCGCAGCGCGGTGCCTCGAGAAATTTTCGATTTAAGTCAATGCTTTCACTTATCCTTTTTGAACAGTATGAATTTTTATTTAGACAGTTACTCTTTAGGTTACATGTAGACCTCTGAATGTTACTTAATTTATGTTCCTGTTGCGAAATATTCCTATCTTCTTTGCTCTCTCTCTCTCTCTCTACTGCCTATTTTAATGCAAGCAAAACCCAAATCAAAAAGATTTTTAGATTTTTACTTTTACATTATTCTGGTTTCCCTTTTCCTCTCTTTTAATTAAAACATGGCAACAAGCAACGCCGTTTTCAAAACTCGTTAATATTTCGTCCGCGGCAAAATATAATTCAATCATTTGTAATTCGTGCGTTGGTTTTTTTATCCATTTGCAGAGAGCTAATGAGGTGGAGGTACCAGGCGCACATAAGCTGCGGGCGATGTTTAGCCGAGTCGTCACAGAATACAGAATAGAACAGGTACAGAAGGTTCACTTTGCAAAGGCATTCAGATTAAAAATATTATTTGCCGCGCAGGAATAGAGTACACCAGTACTAGTAAAGGAAAAGGAGCAGTAACGGCTTAGCCATGGGCAATTTTAAATGGAGAAGCGTGTGATAAAGAAATAATATTTGCTGTGCCACACGCACACACACTCACACAACGGGCAGAGTGACTGAAGCGTGCCGAAGATAAAACACACGAAGATGAAAAATCAGAACCATGATTGCCGCAAATATGAGTGGCTAGCGTTGGGTGTACGACACAGGCGTCACTTACTGCAGCAAGGTTGCGCTCAACATGCTATCGATGCTTTTTGCATTGCCTAAAACACACATTTTGTACTGCCGGTAAGTAAGAACTTCTAACAAACAAGCGCAAGGACATGGACATCGACAAAAGGATTTCTCCTGGCTACGATAAAGTGCAACAACACACAGGCGTCACTTACTGCGCGCAAGGTTGCGCTCAACACGCTGTCAATGCTTTTTGCATTGCCTACAACACACATGCGTCACCTTACGCCCTACATGCGCGTACTGGCAGAGGCCTGACGTAGAGTTCCTCGCGTATAAGGTGACGCATGTGTGTTGTAAGGCATGCAAAAAGTATTGACAGCGTGTTGAGCGCAACCTTACGCGCAGTAAAGCTCGTAATTATGAAGTGATCTCAAACTTGAGAGCAATATTAAGTATGGAGTTGACGGGACAGTTAGTACTGAAATGACATTTCTGATATCAACTTAAACTCACTGTCACTCATGAGCACTGATAATAAATTATTTATTTATTTAAGAGCCTGTGATGTCCCACATAAATACGGCCCTAATAAGTGACGTCTGCTCTTTACCGTCACCTGGAGAAATCCTTTTGAGAGTGTCCTTCTCCTTGCGCTTGTTCGTTAGAAGTTCTTACTTACCGGCAGTACATAATACCTTCAGCAAGCATTATTATTATTTACTTCCATGCTGACCGGGGAGCGAGAGAAAAATATAGAATGTGCCAGCTGCATTTCCTCCCAGGCATGTTATAAAAGCCAGCTAGGGGATCCGAGGATTTCAGTATATTGTAATTTAGGCGATGGGCTGACCACCTGTCGCTACAGCAATACACCTACAAATCTATCTTAAACAACCCTCAAACCTGGCGTGGCAGAACGACCGTTGTTTATATCGTTTTCGCTCTGACTACCCCATTAGGGATAAAGGGTGATTATATGTATGTACTACAGAATATTTCTACTGTTTCTTAGTTCTGCTGTGGCGTGGCTGCGGGCAATGTTTGGTCGAGGCTGGGCCGTCGCGCGTGCAAATCAAATTATCACTGCGAACAGCCTGACGGGGCTCGGATGTTAATTGTTCGTTCAAATAATGATTATGGGGGTCCGTATTTGCGGATTCGGAATACGGCCGTGTATTCTGCGTAACAGACAGGTGGCTAATTAGTTTAATGGCTCTACGTAGTAAAACACAGTTTGATAGGATTAATTGTATAATTATTGATTTTATTTTTAGATGATGGGTTTGAGATCAACAAAGCAACCGGTGTTGTATTTGTTGACTTGTCTGCGTCCAACGACACGGTCAATTTTAAAAAATTCTTCTGGAAAGTTGGAGATATTACTGAAGATCAGCAGTTCGTAAACGTACTGGGCGAACTGCTCTACAACCGCCGCTTCCAAGTACATCATCTTTCACAGCAAAGTAGATGGCGGACACAGAGAAGTGGCCTTCCCCTGGGTAGCGTCCATGCGCCGAGGATGTTCAATATTTATACGAACGACCAGCTACTAAGCTCAACACAAAACTGTTGACGATTTAGCATTAGCGTTGCAGGCTGGATCGTTTGAGGATATAGAACACACCATCTCAGCAGCTCTGGAGGATCTTTGTAATTACTATATAAAAAAACGTTGATGCCCAACCCATATAAGGTGGAATACGCAGGACTGTTCCTGCGTATTCCACCTTCGCAATAGACAGGCACACCGCCATCTCAACATCACCTAGCAGGGCACTCCTATTGCCCACTGCAGTCATCCAAAATACTTAGGAATAATACTGGACAGGACGTTAATGTAGAAATCTAACTGTGAGTCCATTAGACGGAAAGTGGCCACCCGTAACAACCTTCTAAAAAATCTCACTAACACCAGATGGGGCGCATCGCTTGAAGTCCTGTGAACTACGGGTTTAGCACTCTAATATTCTGCTGGTGAATATGCAAGACCAGTATGGAGTCGGTCCGCTCACACCAAGCAAGTCCAAAAATACAGCGCTCAACGATACTTGTAGAGCTATACCTGGTTGCTTGAAACCGACTCTTACAAGTAATTTATATTCACTATCAGGAATAGCTCCCCCCAGCGCTCGCAGAAAAAAGACAAAGCAGGAATCGTACCCAAGGCATCCGATGTACAGTTACAGTCCAGCCCGATGAAGGCTAAAAGTCTAAAAGCTTTTTAAATAGCGTAGCCTCCCATTCAGAGGAACCGTCGGCTTATAGGCTAAAGAGGTGGAAAGAGACAGTCGCTGTAGACTCCTTTATTCCAGAGAAGGAACATCTCCCCACAGGCAAAAACTTGCGGTGGCCGGTGTGGAGATCGCTTAACCGACTCCGGTCACAGGTAGGCTGCTGCAAGGAAAACCTCTTTCAGTGGGGCTTTAGCAATATTGCCAACAGTACATGTGGTGCCCATTCGAAATCTATGGCCCACTTACTAATGTGTCCAGCTTGTCCTAACCCCTGTTCGTGTGAAGTCTTGTAGAAAACCACCGATGAAGCCGTAAGCGTGGCTGATCACTGGTCCAAAAAATTTTCGACACGAAAAGAAGGAGAAGAATATTATTGAATGAAATTTGTGCATTTTAACTCTCAATATAAAAACGGGAAAAATTATGCCCATTAGATAACAGCCCTCCTAAAAAAGACGACAAAAAGAGGAAATGTTGAAGTTTATTTAGGTAAGTGTTTAATATCGCCTCTGTAAAGAGGCAGCCCTGGCTCACTACCCCGCAGTTGGCAGAATAAACACTGATTGCTAAATAAGGCAATGTTTGCACACAAACAGGCGTCAGTCAACAACTTTACGTAAACGTAGCATGAAAGAAATTCGAGTGAACCAAATTAGAGAGATCTAATTTCACTCGGAAAATGTCGAAACGGAATTACGTTTGAAGTATAAATAAAAGCGTTTCATCAAATGTTTACACTTCGTAATATTACAGTTAGGAAGCGGAAGTGGACAATTCCATTCAATTATTCTTATTTGGTTGGAATATAATAAGGCTTGATTATTATAAATGCTAGCTTTATGTTGGAGTGGGCGGGCGTGATAAAATAGAAAGTAATGACTGTTTCTCTTTTCCAGAGAACTAGCGTTTAGATAAGTAGTACTAATAATTTAGTACAGTCGACCATGGAGGCGGTCAGCGGTCTGAGCCATGGGCTGTCGGCCCGGAGGTCCCGGGTTCGTTTTCCGGAGGGGACAATGGCTTTGTGTTGTTCGAATCACCTGATGGTCCGAAAAGTAAGATGATCCATGCTGTCGGATGGGCGGGCATGTAAATAGTCGACCCTGCGCCTGATTTTTCTCTGGTCTTGTCAGTCAGTCTGTCCCATCAAAATAAAATATTGAAGGAATAGAGGGTACTCTTGTGTGTAGCGCAAACACTTGGGCACTAAAAACTAGTCCTGCGCAGTTGGCCGATCTCTGGGAGACAGGCCGCCATCACTGAAAATCGGTGGGAGGACTATATATGTATATACTAGTACTTTAAACAATGTGCTGACACATTGCAGCAATACAGTAACATATCTCAGTTCCCTATTAGGTTATTATTTCTTAAACACTGGGTCTGGGTTGAGGTCTGAGTTTACATATTGTGGTTCTTTGTATTGTATAATTATGTTCTTGACACCTTTATTGAGACAATCGATTAATTAGTATAATAATAATAATTATTAGATAGAGCCATTCTTACCGACAAGACAACACACTTTAATAGACCGGACATCACCTTGATAGATAAAACTAATAGAACCGCAAAAATTATAGATATCGCAGTCCCCAATTCACACAATCTGCAAACAACCATAGGTGAAATATTAAGTAAATACATAGACCTAAAAGACGAAATAACACGCATGTGGCACTTACAAAATGTTGTTATTGTCCCAATAGTATTATCCACCACAGGAGTCATACCAGAACAGTTACACCAGTCGCTGTCTTTGATAGTGGTCGTTACTCAAACCTTGTCAGAGGCCTGATAGTTGTGCTACTAGGCGGTTTAAAAACTCTGACACCAGGGTTCATCGGTTCGATAGACTCGATACCCACTCGACAGAAGAAGAAGAAGACACCAGTCCCTCAAAACTTTAGATCTCCCAGACCACACTTACACTGGATTGCAAAAGGCAGTCATCCTTAATACGTGCCGTATAGTGCGTAAGTTTCTACAAACAGACATATCGTTGATAACCACACCAAATGTTCAAGAGGACGTCCACTTGGCTTAGGCCCGTGACGTCTGAAATACCGGTTTTCAAAAATCTGAGATGGAATAGCCATAAAAACTAAATAATAATAATAATAAATCGTTTATTTCAACTTAACATTGTACACAATTAATAGGAAACGCTGAAACCTCCTTTTAAGTATAGGAATACCTGTACCAGGAGGTTTCGCTCTTCCATAGCCAATTCAGTGTTCACATAGAGTTAAATAGTGAATTAAACAATTATTCTCTTATTAAATTAAAATTAAAAGAACTTAAAGATTTCTAGAATACATACAAAAAATCAAACAATAATAACGCTACGTGTGTGTGTGTGTATGTGTGTGTGTGTGTGTGTGAATGTGTGCATCTCTGTGTGTGTGTGTGTGTTTTTGGTTGAGATGTTATGTAATATGTTTTAATAAGTTTTCTGTCTGATCATAATTTTTAGTTTTTAGCCATGTTGTAACCTTTGTTTTACATTCATAGTAGTTTGTGCTATAAATATTTAATTTTTCGTTAATTTTATTGTATAAAAAGGGTGATAGTCGTTCAAATTGCTTGTGTGCGAAAGCTTTTTGAGTTTGAGGGACTTGTGCTACTCTATTTCTCTTTCTTACGTAATTAGCAGTTGTCTCGTCAAATGGTAGTACTTTATGAGTTGTTAGGATACTAGCCTGACTGTAAGTAGGTCACTGAGTTGATAAAGATCATCGGTAGGATATCGTCTATTTTTAAAGTACATCATTTTAATTAAAGCCCTTTGCGATCGTTCCACTTCTAGAAAATGTATTTTTGCGCAACCTCCCCATATCGTTAGACAGTACATTTGTACTGATTGTACTAGAGAAGTGTAGATTTCTTGTTGGATATTCTTACTTTGATTATTTCTATCTATCTCTTCTATCTATATTTTTTGTAGGGACTACGTGTCTCAGTGTTTTAAATAACCAGGTAAGTTTCCTTACTCTATTTGTTACATATTCAACATGTGGGTACCAGGTTAGTCCTTGATCAACTAGTACACCCAGATATTTCATCTGCGGAACTTTGGTAATTAAGGCACAATTACATCCGCTTCTATCAGCTTTTCTAGCACATGCGTGAATTTTAATTTCAAATCCAGGAGGTGGCTGTGTTCTTTTGTCAATACTAAAACAGATGTAGTTTGTCTTTGCAGTATTAAGAGTAAGGAGGTTTTGTTTCAACCATTTAGCAATCTGTGCTAGACCTTGCTCTGTGCTATTTTAACCTCATACCAAGATTTACCAGCAAAGACAACGGCAGTGTCATCGGCATACTTCAGGACTCTAGCATTTTGAAAGTTCATATTACAGAGCTCATTAATATATATGAGGAATAGCGTAGAGCCTAAAACGCTTCCTTGTGGTACGCCGAATGAAACCTCTGCATCTTTGCTGGTGTAGTTTTCCAACTTTACCTTTTGTTTTCTTCCTGACAAGTAGTTCCTGAACAATTCGAGTTGAGTTCCCCGTATTCCAATTGATTGCAGTTTATGTACAAGGATGGAATGAGATACGGTATCCAAAGCCTTCTTGAGATCTAAGAAGGCGGCTAGGCATTTTTTCGATTTGTCTAGTTGTTTGGCAACAAAGGAGCTTAGTGAAAGTACTGCATCCTCTGTACATTTGCCTTGAACAAAACCATATTGTGCGGGTGATATTATATTAAAATTTTGCAAGTAATTTAATAAACGGACATTTAGCAACTTTTCCAGTATCTTAGAAATAACAGGCAGTACCGAAATTGGCCTATAATTCGTGATATCCTCTCTATCCCCACCCTTGTACACAGGGGTGATAAGCGATCTTTTCATTGCTTCAGGGAAAACTCCCGTGTCAAAACAAAGATTAGCAATGTGCGTTATGACTGGGACCACTTCGCTATACATGTGCTTTAAAAATACTGGCGGGATACCGTCCCATCCAGGAGCACTTTCAGACTTGATGCCTTTGAGGATTCTGTGGACTTTGTCATTATCAGTAGGTAGTAGCAAAAAACGAGCTAGCTTGGGAAATCTGGGTAGCAATTGCGTTTCCATAATTATTAATTTGACTTTCATTAGTTTGGATTTCGAAGGCCAGTTGTTTACCTACATTCGCAACGTATTTGTTGATGGTATTTGCTGATTCAGTATGATCTTGATTTTGTCATATTTAATATAAAGTATTACTACTAGCGGTGGGACATTAACGGCTACACAAGACAAGAATATTAGTTGAGGTGAATTAAATTATATAAATTAATAGTTGAGTGCTAAATTATTATACCTCTTGAAAATCTAATTCTAAAGTAATAGTGTGCTCGACTACCTGTCACTTGAATCCCACGTAGTTGATTGGAGTGATACATAGGCCCGTATTTATAATTAGCTCTTGAAACTGACAGTGAGTTTTAATTCGTATCGGAAATGTCATTTAAGTATAATTCGGCCTGTCAAATCTATACTTAATATTGCTCTCAATCTTGAGATCGCTTTATAATTACGAGCCTTAGTAGGCGTGGGAACGAATAAGCGTTGGCGTGAGATGAAAATCTTTTGTGGAGTGAATGCTTAAATATTATAATTACACCGTAGTTCTGGATTATCTATTAAAATAAAAGCAAAAGAATACGATTATTTTAAATCTTATGATAAAGATGCGGTTTCAAATTCTCGTTGTAAACTTTAAAAACAGCTTGACTTGACAGCAAAAAAATCTTTTTGTTGTTTATTATTAACTAGCGACCCGCCCCGGCTTCGCACGGAAATTAATGTTCCTCTACTATATTATGCATGTATTATACATATAAACCTTCCTCTTGAATCACTATCTCCATTAACAGAAACCGCATCAAAATCCGTTGCGTAGTTTTAAAGATCTAAGCATACATAGGGACATAGCAACAGATGGCGCTGCCGTCACGTATACATCAGCTAGAGTATTTTTAATTTTGTTAAATTTAAATATAGCTTATTTTTACCGATTTTAAAGTAAAATATCGTTCATAAATAAGTGACTCGTAAGTGAAAACGTTTGTGACGATCTACATAAAAGAATACGCGAGTGTAAACTAAAATTGCATCCAGTGACTACAAACCACATTTCTCTAAGAAACTATTCAATTAATGCAATAGAATGGAAATAAATCAGTGACATTTAACATTAGAACAGTGTTGAAAAGTGTATTTTATCCATATTGCTAAAAAATCCTTTCTATAGAGACCGTTTCTTAATTCAAACTTAAAGTGACCTTTGGACTCTATAACATAATACAAAATCACCTGACATCACAACAACAATCAGTCAGCTGTCCCACGTGAACGTCCACTACACAACTATATTGACACCAGATCCTATATTTCGCCGGACTGAACATCGACTCCGTGTCGTAGTGGTCTATTGCGCCAAGTCATTTTTGCGCATATTGAAGATTGTGGAGAACAGAGTTCGATCCCCAATATAAACACAAAAAAGTTTGAGAAATTTTTATTTGCATTTATTGATCAATCTGCAAAAAGAAACGAGACATCTAGGATTAATTCACTGATACAATACATTGACACATTGACATCTACACAGAACTTTATTTAGCTCGAGCGGCTTAAGACAAGAATATCCACAAACAACCGCAAGGTGGCAGCACACATATGATTAGAGCTTATAGTGATCAGGTCAGACTTTATACAGCCAATCAAAGGTAATAAAAACCATGGTTCCTACAGTATTAAAATGCAAGAAATGCAAAAATGTAGTAAAACGGAATAACTTCTTGTGTTGCTCGCTCTGCAAATCCTGTTTGTGTGTGGATGACTGCTCAAATGTATCCAAAAAAAGGTACATTTTAATGGAAAAATCACGTCGTGACGCATGGAGGTGTGATAGTTGTAAGAAAGATGTCAAGACTCCAACACCTAAAATGAAGACAAAACTTAGACCACTACCTAGTAGGCAGGTAGAGCTTACAAATATGACACATCGAGATGTGAGGAGTGCATTATTAACGAGTCCTCAGGAGGAAAATAAATCTTTGTTTAAGCCATCTCACTCCTCCACCCCACCAGAAAAAAGTCCTCTGAATTTCGTTACACAGCGGGACAAATACGTTATTAACGTTCAAACAGAAAACTCTTTTAGTTATTTAGACAATGATGACATTGAAGATGTTTCTACATCCAAGACCGACTCTGTTTTGAAAAATAATAGTGGCTCAAGCTCACCTACGTTGGAAATACTACAAAATCAATTATTAGAAGCTAGAAACGTCATTTCTAAACAAAATGCTGAAATTAACTGTCTGCAAAAAAAGCTTGAAGAACAAAATCAAGTCATATATCAACTCGAACAACCTTCCAAGGAACAGAAATCACAGTCTAATCATCTGGCAAAAAACTTAGACCACAGTCGCTCTCCCTCTACATCCAAGCTACAAACAAAAATCACACCACGAAACAAATCTACGGGGAAGGCCACTAATTCGCCAAGGGATGAAAACGAAGATCATGTTTTGATCAACGAGAAACAAAAGAAAAATAACAGTTACTTATCCTGCACTTCAGGTTCAGAACCATGCTCTACAGCTAAACTGTGTTTAATCAGCAGTAACAACCAAAATAAATTATTAGCTTCGGCAAAGTCGACATTCCATACTGCGGAGATATGTCATTACGTAACTCCTAATGTAGGAGTTGAACACCTGCTTGCTGACATAGATATGAAACTTAAACATTTTTCTTTGAATGATTTCTGCATTGTCATTATAGGCGAATCTGATTTTAATACTACTAATAATTATAACAATTTAGTTAATATTATTAGGAACAGGCTTATGAAAGTTCAACATACTAATGTTATTATTTGTGTACCGACTTACAGACAAGATCTGTATTCAACTTTATTCAATGAGCGAGTGACATTATTTAATAATTTAATTTACAATGACAATTTAATTCATAAATATGCTTATGTGATGGACAGCAATAGGAATCTCGATTATTCTGAAACCATGTTTTCTGTACGTAACGGCAAATTAAATAACAGGGGATTGCGAAGAATTTTTACCGATTTAAAAGTGTTGGTCGATGATATTCTAGGCTCATACATCCAGTTTGAAAATGACAAGCTGTTTACTAATGCTACAAACTGTGAAAAGACAGAGAAAGAGTTATCGTTTTTTCGTTCAAAATAGTGATGAAAAAATTACTGTATTTCACCAAAACATACAGGGTATTTTAAATAAAACCGATTTAATTGTATTTACTTTAGATGACTTATCAAGAAAAGGTAAAACCGTAGATATTCAATGCTACACAGAAACTTTCATTTTAAGAGGCGAGGAATGCAATTTGAAACTGCCCAATTTTAAGTTAGGGCATTTTTACTCCCGAGAAAGGGGAAAAAGGGGTGGTTCTTGCATAATTGTTAGGAATCATTTAAATTGCGTCCCTCTTGTACTTTGTTATGAGTTATGTTGTTCGCATGCTTTTGAGTGTTGCGGTGTTGAGATCGAGGAACTTGGACTTATTATAGTTAACATCTACCGTGTTCCATTATCAATTTATGAAGAAACGTTTCTCAATAAACTCGAAACTTTGTTACATCGTTTAACGCAAAAACGGGGCACTCGAAAAATAATAGTTTGCGGTGATTGGAATTTTGATGTCAGAAGTAAATCCACTAGAGTGAGAAGATTGTTGAATATTCTTTCTCATAATAATATGATTCCCCATATCGAAGAGCCCACTAGAGGTTTAGCGTGTCTTGACCAGATTGCAAGTAATATTCGCAATATTAATCCGGAGGTCTACGTATCTGCGCTCTCTGACCACGAGACTGCGCAATTAGTTACATTTAAGGTCAAATATAAAAGTATGTTTAAAGATTTCTTTGTCGAGAGACGGGATTATAACAAAGATAATTTGCATAAATTCTATAAGTGTTTATCAGCACTGTCTTTCACAGATACTCTACGTCAGAAAGATACAAATGACGCGTATGCAGAGTTTCATGAATTAATAACACTTTTTTATAATCTTTGTTTCCCACGTATACGTGTCAAAATAAAAACAAATTCTAGGAAGGCTCTATGGCTTACCAAAGGGATAAAAAAATCTTGCTGTATAAAAAGAAATCTCTACTTGAAGTACCTTAAATCAGGCCTCGATAAGACCATTAACAAAAACTGCTATACTTCTTATTCTAAACTGTTAAGAAAATGTATTTCGACAGCCCAAAAGACACATAATAAAAAGAAAATTTTGCATTCCAAAAATAAGTGTAAGGCTTCGTGGGATATTGTGAATGGCGCGGGTCATGACCGAAATGTACACAATATAAATAAAATAGAACATAACGGTAATAATTTTACAGATCCTAAATTTATTGCAGAACTTTTTAATGACTATTATATTAATCTGACAAACAATCCAGACGGTAAAAATAAAATTGATTTAAGTAACATAGACATGAATCTAAGCACTATCTTCTTAGCTCCTACAAATGAAACTGAAGTGTTCAGAGTCATAGCTTCGTTAAAAAATAGTAGCGCGGTTGGTTGTGACGGTATAAGCACTAAAGTTTTAAAACTTTGTGCCCCGTTAATTTGTAAGCCCCTGGCCTATACAAGGTGGCGCAAAAGAAGTCATCCGATGTTGTTTGGCTCTCATTTTTTTTCTAAATGAAAAACTTCGAATCTGTTTTTTGATTATATTTATTTGCACCTTTAGAATTTTACTGGTCAAGTCGAGAAGATGATATCGGCCAAATGGGCGCCGTTACAATTGATTGCCATACGGGCTCGTTTTATGGCATTTTTCATCACTTCGGCGAGAACTTCGGGCGACAGATTCTCGCACTCGTGTCGAATGTTGTCTTTGAGGGCTTCCAAGGTCTCAGGCTTGTTGACGTAAACACGAGACTTCAAAAAACCCCATAAAAAGAAGTCCGGGACCGTTAAATCGGGCGATCTGGCCGGCCAGTGCAAATCGCCAAAACGAGAGATTAGGCGACCCGGAAATGCCGCCTTCAGAATGTCGGTTGTGGCTCGTGCAGTGTGCGCCGTTGCCCCGTCCTGTTGGAACCACATGTCCTCCAGTCCCAATTCGTCCAATTGCGGCAGAAAAAATTCGGTCAACATGGCCCTATAGCGCGCACCGTCCACTGTTGTCGTTTGACCCGCGGCGTTCTCGAAAAAAAATGGCCCGATGACTCCTCCAGCGTGAACAGCGCACCACGCAGTCACTTTGAGCGGGTGTAACGGCTCCTCGTGCATCACTCGTGGATTCTCGGTGCCCCAGAAGCGATAATTTTGCCGATTCACGTAACCGCTGAGGTGGAAATGAGCCTCATCGCTCATGATGATTTTGGTCGAAAAATTGTCCAATTCTTCCTCGAGATTGAGGATGGCTTGGGCGTAGGTTACGCGCGTTTGGCGGTCGGCAGGCAGCAGCTGATGCACGGTCTGGACTTTGTAAGGAAACATCTTCAAGTCTCGCACCAAAATTCGCTGCAAGGACCGCCGGCTGAGGCCCAATTGCGTGGCACGTCGTCTGGTCGATGTTTCGGGGCTCACTTCAACGTCCTCGGCTACAGCGGCGATATTCTCGGCAGAACGGGCGCTCCGGGGCCGGCCACTCTTAGCAACGTCTCGTGTGGTCCCATACTCTTCAAGGTTGGTGGCTAAACGTCGCAGTGTTTGCGCAGTCGGTGTCGGACGGCCGGGGAATCGGCGACGGAATTCGCGCTGCGCCAACACCACAGACGAATTGTTACTCAAAAAAATAGACACGATTTTTCCGCGTTCTTGGGGAGTGTATCGCTCCATGGCTTGTTCACTTGTATTCTGCATCTGTCTAGTCCACAAATGTCAAAACAGATTTGACATTGGCGGCCATTTGCAAAAATGAGAGCATCTTCCAATAGGGTGATTTCTTTTGCGCCACCTTGTATAATAAACCTGTCCTTTGAGCAAGGCCGGTTTCCTGTACTGCTTAAACAATCAATTGTAAAGCCTCTATTTAAAAAAGATGACAGAGCCAATATGGGAAATTATAGGCCAATAGTTCTTGTGCCTATTGTTTCGAAGATTTTTGAGAGAATTATGCATAACAGACTTCTTGAGTTTTTAAATAAACATTGCATTTTGCATGAAGATCAGTATGGGTTCCGAAGGAAAAGATCAACAACACTTGCTTGTTTTAACTTGATAAAAGAAGCCACAGATTCCATTAGTGCAAAGACACCAGCCGTAGCTGTATACCTTGACATGAGCAAGGCTTTTGACTTTGTTGATCACAGATGTTTGCTTCAAAAAATATATAAGTATGGCGTAAGGGGCAACGCATATAGTTGGCTAGATAGCTATTTAGCAAATAGAACCCAGTATACCGAAATACAACAATTTGACAGTAAAAGTCAATTGTGTACGTATCAATCATCGACCAAGATTAATAAATTCGGTGTTCCTCAAGGGAGCATCTTGGGGCCCTTGTTATTTATTTTGTATATAAATGACCTACCAAAAAGCATAACGCATAGATGTATTATGTTTGCAAATGACACCACTCTAATAGTTAAGTGTAAAAATCTAGCTTCCTTTAATAATGACATCAATATTGCTTTGACAAAAATAAATAATTGGCTTAGAGAAAATAATTTAAGAATTAATGTTAATAAATCAAATTTTATGCAATTTCGGACATGCAAATTTAATGATATTCCTTTGACAATTAAATACAATGATGACATTATTAATGAAGTAAGTATGGTAAATTTTTTGGGTTTGACTCTAGACAAATTATGTAATTGGAAAGGTCATATTTCTGGTGTATGTCAAAAAATTAATAAATTTGTATTTGTTTTAAGAAGACTGAGCCGCACTGCATCGTCAGAAATAGCCCTTATGGCTTATCATGGATTTGTGTCTTCCGTATTAAGATACGGTCTTATTTTGTGGGGAAATTCAGTTGAAGCTGAAAGAACCCTCTTAGTCCAAAAGAAGTGTATACGAGCAGTATGCAGAGCTCATTACTTGGATTCATGTGTACCACTTTTTAAAAGCATAAAAGTTTTGCCAGTGCCATGCCTGTATATACAACAGATTTGTATTTTTGTGAGGGAACATCCTAGTTATTTTAAAAAACAAGGTGATGTTTGTGTCAGATCCACTAGGCATAGAGACATGTTATATCAACCATATTCTAGGGTTGAATTGGTAAGACAGAATTCATTTTGTATGGCTATCCGAGTTTACAATCATTTGCCCAGACACATTAAAGATTGCAGTTCCTTCACATTATTTAAGAAAAATATTACTGAATGGCTTTTATCAAAATGTTTTTATTCGGTGAACGAATACTTTAGTGGCAAACACTAAAAAATATTTGCATATCGAAATCGATGGAATATATGAGACTCAAAACCTACTTTGTAACACCTATCCTTGCACTATATTCTAGCAAATAAACGCATTTCATTTCATTTCATTTCATTTCATTTCATAGGGACAGAGAAAGCGACTTTGTTTTATACTTTGTAGTGATATATTCATAAGAAAACCATACTTTTCTTCATTAACTCGACAAGCAATGCAATAGCAGAAAGACATTCCGACCTTTTAAAATAATATTTGAATGCGTAAGCTCAGCTTCTGAATTCTAAATTATGCTTTGCTTTCAGTAACATACATATACTCACGACTTTATCCCTAATGGGGTAGGCTGAGCGTAAACAACCTAACAAAGGTCGTTCCGCTGCGTCTGACAAATTTAGAGGGTTATTTAAGATAGATTTGTAGGTACATTGCTGTAATGACCGGTTGTCAACCCATCGCCTAAATTACAATATACTGACACCCTCGGATCCCTTAGTTGGTATTTACAGCATGCCCGGGAGGAGATGCAGCAGGCACATTCTATGTTTTTCTCTCGCTCCCAGGCCAGCATGGAAGTAAATAATAATAATGCTTTCAGTAAACATCGTATAAAGGCAAACATTATCCAGCAAAGTAGGACACTAATTAGAGCTTGAGCTTACCTCATTACGAGCTAACTCTAAACCGTAACTGTAACATACATACATACATAAAATCACGCCTTTATCCCTGACGGGGTAGGCAGAGCGTTAAACGCCTCGTAAAAGGCGCTTTCGCCGCGTCTGACAATAATTGAGAGTAATTTTAGATTGTAATGTGTATTGCCATAGTGACAGGTTGTCAGCCCATCGCCTAAATTACAATACACTGTAACCCTCGAGTCCCTTTTGCTGTCTTCAACAGCATGCCCGGGAGGAAGGGCAGCTGGAACATTCTATGTTTTTCTATCTCTCCCAGTCCAGCATGGAAGTACATACACACAAAGCGCGATTATATGTGTGTAACATACATACACACATATAATCGCGCTTTTATGTATGACTATTTATACATACATACATATAATCACGCCTTTATCCCGAATGACGATAAACGACCTAAACAAAGGTCGTTCCGCCACGTCTGACAAAGTCTTGAAGGTCACTTAAGATAGATCTGTAGGTATTACTATGACTATGACTATGTCTATTTATTGTTATTAATAATATAAATACACCTAAGTAGCTTATTTACTTACCTATACAATATAAAATGTATACCAGTCCACTAGTTCAACTTTTATTTTCTTGTAAGGTTGCCTGAAAGAAATTGCTGCTTAGCAATAAGGCCGCCTATTTGTACTTCTATTTGTTTCATTTAATTTAATTTTCTCTTGTGTCTTTTCGGTGCAATAAAGTATATTCTTATTTTATCTTATCTTATCTTTTATCCCTAATGGGGTAGGCAGAACATAAATGACCTAGACAAAGTTTTGAGGGTTATTTAAGATAGATTTGTAGGTATATTGCTGTAGTGACAGGTTGTCAGCTCAGTGCCTAAATTGCAATATACAGAAACCCTCGGATCCCTTTACTTGTTTCTACAGCATGCCCGGGAGGAAATTCAGCTGGCACATTTTACGTCTTTCTCTTGATCACGGTCCGGTTTGGAAGATTTTTTCTTTCGCTCTTAGATCAGTATGGAAGATACTTAACTGTGAACGTAAACGTTTTGTAAATAAAAACGTAAATCTTCCGTGCTGAAATGGGAGTGATGGAAAAACATAGAATAGGCCAGCTGCATCTCCTCCCGGGCATGCTGTCTTCTTCTTCTGTCGAGTGGGTATCGAGTCTATGGACCCGATGAACCCTGGTTTCAGAGTTTTTAAACCGCCTAGTAGCACAACTATCAGGCCTCTGACATGGTTTGAGTAACGTCCACTATCAAAGACAGTGACCGGCACCAACGGCTTAACGTGCCCTCCGAAGCACGAAATCTTTATCTTTTTCGGACAATCAGGTGATTCAGCCTGCAATGTCCTAACCAAACTGGGGAAAAATTCACAAAGTAATAAATTCTCAAATATCAACTTTGTGTCTCCCCCCCGGGAATCGAACCCAAGACCTCCGGATCAGGATTCCATGGCACTAGCCACTAGACCACGGAGGCAGTGCTGTAAAAACCAGCTAAGGGATTCGAGGGTTATAATGTTCTGTAATTTTACGCGATGGACTGACAACCTGTTACTATAGCAATATACATCATAATCATAAAAACCCTCAAAACTTGTCAGACGTGGCGGAACGATTTGTTTAGGTTGTTTCCGCTCTGCCTACCTCACTAGGGATAAAGTCGTTATTGTATATATGTACGTAAATGTTTGGTAACTACGCATATGAGCATCGTTAAGAATGTTCATATGGAGTGCAATACAAATTCCTTAAATTAATCCCTACCTAATTAGATTTATCACAAAATTATCAATGATAATCATAATTACCTTAGGCCCGAATTGGTAAACATCACTTCAGAATGACATTAGTTTGAGTTTGTATCAGAAATGTCATTTCAGTACAATTCGGCCTGTCAAATCCGTTCTTAATATTGCTCTCAATCTTAAGATGTTTTTATAAATACAGCCCTTAGATCACGATTTAAAAACGTTTGGGTGTGTTTTCCAAGAAACTATGAGAACTTCAGATTTAATGGAATGTTCGCCGGTTTTCAAAGCTTTTTTAGGCTAATTGGAGTTTTTGAGTGTTCTGAGAACTTTTTAAAGATTGTTTTTTTGATGCCAGTTTAAGAACAGATTACCGATATGTTCATTCTAATAAGTAGACATTAAAAGAAATTCTTCTTTCTTCCATCCTGGCCTGGGAGCGAGCGAAAAACAAAGAATGTGCCACCTGCATTTCGCCCCGGGCATGCTGTAAAAACCAAGCAACTTAGACGATGATCTGCGACGCTGACCACCTGTTCCTACAGCAATATACCTACAAATCTATCTTAAATAACCCTCAAAACTTTTTTAAGACGTGGCGAAACGACCTTTGTTTAGGTCATCACAATATACTAAAACCCTCGGATCCCTTAGCTGGATCATACAGCATGCCTGGGAGGAAATGCAGTTGGCACATTCTATGTTTTTCTTACGCTACCAGTCCAGCATGGATGAAAATTTATTTTATAAACTGTTATATGAAAAACACATACATATATTATATTTTCTTCCATACTGGACTGGGAGAGAAAGAAAAACATAGAATGTTCCAGTTCCCCTTCCTCCCGGACATGGTGTAAAAGTCAGCAAAAGGGATTCGAGGGTTACAGTGTATTGTAATATAGGCGATGGGCTGACAACCTGTCACTACAGCAATACACATCACAATCTAAATTGCCCTCAATTTATGTCAGACGTGGCGAAAGCGTCTTTTAGGAGGCGTTTTACGCTCTGCCTACCCCGTAAGGGATAAAGGCGTGATTTTATGTATGTATGTATGCATACATATATGAAAAATGCCCATATTTTTTAAACTTGCGGCATCCTCGGGAAGAGACAGCCTCATACTATTCTAACCTAGCATCACACGGGTTATTTATATCACAGGAGAACAGACGCCCGGCTATGAGCGCACGGGGGCGGCGGCGCGCTGCGGCGGCACCTAAATGCAAATCCACAGAAATAAATCGGCGACGGCGATACCTATCACCAAACTCGCGCACGAATTGAGGAAAAAGATCCATTTAAATGTAGATTGTCTCCGGTAATACTTCCATTTGTTTTTGTCTCGGAAAGCCACCTCTGAGATACGATTCCAGCGTTTCCAGCAGCCGTTTTGTGGTCTTGTATTACTGGCGACGCAGCCACCGCTTTTTATTCGCTTACTCTTAGATAAAGCTTACATCTGATAAAGTTGAGATTTCATACTGACATGAGCAATACCTGTTTTCTCCGTAAACGACTATTTGTTTTATTTTATTAAAACAACATGATGTTGTGTTCATGTTGAGAAAATCTAATTAGTTATTTTATACAGTCGTTATTAAATTAATATTAATTGGAATGAAAGCGGATTTCACTTTAATTTTAATTGATCTTTCTAAGAATTTATAGAAAAAGGTTAAATAATTTTGTTATCTGAACATAACAAATCGAACAATTAACGACAATAATCCTATAGTTTCAATATATCTCTTTAATTACACCCACCAACGGAACCAATTGTCTCGAAATTCAGTGAAACCAACAAAATGTTGCAAATTAACAATTGTTATGTAAATGAAGTCATCAAACAACTATGGTACGTTTCATTCGTGACATTTCGAATAATGCAAATGAAGAAATTTTTCAGCGGCAACGAAACGCTCGATCCATTTGCAACCAAATTGCAGTTCATTTCATTTGTAATGAGGGTGGTTATGCCGGTGCGTTCCGCGACTCTAATAGAGCTTAATTTTATTGTGGTGGGTTTATTTACTGACATTCAAATTACTACTTACTTCGATTTTATAAATTGGCTCTCACACTGTTGGAAAAATAAACTCTGAAAACCAATTTATTGACACAATACAAATCAACGCTCACTGTTTCGCCTACTTGTTATTTACAATGTAAATAGTTTTTCAGAAACAATCTAGAGTCTTGAATATAACGAGGCCCTGTTCCCTGCTCTCGACATTCTTTAAACTCGATGGTCCAGAACAATACAACTTTTCAACAACATCCCCTGTAGAACCTTGTTACTGGAACGAAAACTCTTGGAAAGCTCTTAACCGGCGCGGAAAACATAAACCAGGCACACGGGCGCGTTTTATAAAGTTAACGGCAACTCGATTAGGGAGCAGTCAAGAAAACTTGCCGGCGCCGAGTTCGGCGGAGCGGCGCGTGATTGAATCCTGCGCAACGAGACATCCCACCGCTAATGGGATCATCTCTCTAACAACACGAGTGTCTTTCACAAGACTGTGGGTATCTTTAAATCCCCTTATTGTCCGTCACTCTTCTCGGTCTTTACCGTAATCCATTCAACTAAATATTTTTTTGTTATTTACTAATAAACCTGCCGCAATGAAGCTACTTACTTACTTCCATGCTGTACTGGGAGTGGGAGAAAAACAGAAATATGCCAGCTGCATTTCCTTCCGACTATGTTGTAAAAACCAGCTAAGGGATCCTAGGGTTTTAGTATATTGAAATTTAGGCGATGGACTGACAACCTGTAACTACAGCAATATACGTACAATTCAATCTTAAATAACCCTCAAAACTTTGTCATATGTGGCGGAACGACCTTTGTTTAAATCGTTTACGCTCTGCCTACCTCTTTTGGGATAAAGGCGTGATTATATGTAAGTATGCAAGCAATAAAGCTTTTAGTAACCAATTTATAATGCAGTAGAGTCGAAAATTGATTGCGAGTAAATGCGATACAACCAAATGTTACCACGCGTACGTAACAAAACACAGGTGGGCTTACACACAAATAATATTCCTTAATCCAACATTCGGTGAATTGTGTGGGAGATCATTGATTGAAAATATGTCGGCACAAACGTAGATTGGTAGATTCTGACGAAAGTTTTCGCCAAACAAATTACTGTGATCAATCGTATTATTTGACGGATTTTTGGGCGTTGTTAGTTTGTTTAACTATTTATTTGATAAACGTGTATAATATTGTATCCCAATCAACTGGAAGTACGATAACAGTTTGAAAAATTTTATCTTTCGGGAAATGAGAAATCTTATCTGGCTTTAAGAAATTTTCCACCCCCAAATTAAGGCTGTTCGGACATTAGACCAAGTTTGGTCATTGGTGATATTTTTTCTTTACATTTTCTTTATTATGTCTTTCTTTATACATTGCGTAGGTAAGTCCTTTCGTCTATACAGGGTGTTAATTTAATTGCGTACCATAGCTTAGGGGGTGTTTCAGTAACGTAAAAGGAGCCCATAAAAATATGAAAAAGAACAACACAAATAAAAAAAAACAATAGTCGGTATATATTATAATTCCAAAAGCTGAATCTGGCCGCATCACTATAATTCTCGCCTTTATCACGCGACACGCGGGATCGGTTAATGCGGTGCGGGCAGCTCTGGGAATCATTATCAATACCTACGACTAATTTTTCCGTGTCTGATTTTTTTAAATATTTTCATAGGCTTATTTTACTTTACTGAAACATCCCCGCAAGCTATTACACGCAATTAAATTAATGTATTATACCTTACATAAGGAGAAAGCGGAATGCAGGGAGAGTTGGCGTTCACTTTATTGTACTCAACCGACAAGAGCTAAGCTCTTAAATAAATGATGATGACCTTACCTATATCATCATCATACCATCATCAGCCTGGATGTATCCGTCTATTGGCTTATTCACGAGCGGAACATTCCCACTACAAGTATTTCCTAATTACTTACTGGGAAGCCCCTTAAACATTGTGCGTTTGTACTTTTTTGAAATAAATATATTTTTGTATTTTTTTTATTGACTGTTCTTACCTACCCTTACTCAAGATAAAATACCTACCTACAACACGAGCAGCTCATCAGTGAATGCTAATAATCGTTATCCGAAATTTTATTACTTCCATGCTGGACTGGGAGCGAGAGAAAAACATAGAATGTACCAGCTGCATTTCCTCCCGGGCATGCTGTAAAAATCAGCTAAGTGATCCGAGGGTTTCAGTATATTGTAATTTAGGCGATGGGCTGACAACCTGTCACTACAGCAAGATACCTACAAATCTATCTTGAATAACCCTCAAAACTTTGTCAGACGTGGCGGAACGACCTTTGTTTAGGTCGTTTACGCTCTGCCTACCCCATTAGGGATAAGGGCGTGATTATATGTATGTATGTATGAAATTTTATTTATATTCCAGTCCTTGTGCTGTAAGAATGTTCTATTTTATTAAGTTTTCATTGCGTCATTCACTCGCTATCAGCTGCCAGCTGTCTTTGCACACTTTGTGACTTTTTCATTCGGAGAAAATATAGCTTTTCTTACTTTGTATCCTTGCATTTTTATATTTTCTTTGTTAAATAGAATTTTACCTAACTAGTTTTATCAGCGACTACTTTCGCAGATATTTTTATTTGCAGTGTCTTAGTTTACAATGTACCCAAGGCCTTGTGTATTTGGCGCATCCTGAGTGTTTTCTCATAACGTTATGTGCGTACAAGGGTACTCTTTCCTCCGTGTTATGCATACCAGGTGTAAGGGACAGCGTCCCGCAAACTGATAGGGGTCGCTCATTGGAACTGAACAACCACAAGCACGAAATTCTTTCAGGAAATGAAAATCAAAATTGACATTCGCATACAAAATAACCACCTTGATCTGACAATTTGTATGTTTTTTTTTTTTCATTTCGTGAGATAAAAAAACCTGCATATAGTTGTTCAGTTTCGTTGACTGAGCATCCCCTATCAGTTTGCAGGACGCTGTCCCTTCCACACCGTATAATCTGTTATATTTTAATAGCATTTACCTATCATTAAGAAATCGTTCGTCTTAAATATCTTGGACACAACATTCATAGACAAACAAGTACGTAATCAGAGTTAATCATTTTATGTTACGTTTTATTTATTCAGCTCAGCAACGACGTTCTCTCTTCATAAAAGTATATTAACAGCTATAAATTTAGCAAATCTAATACTGCTTCCATGCTGGACTGGGAGCGAGAGAAAAACAGAGAATGTGCCAGCTGCATTTCCTCCCGGGCATGCTGTAAAAACCAGCTAAGGGATCCGAAGGTTTCTGTATATTGCAATTTCGGCGATAGGCTGACAACCTGTCACTACGGCAATATAGTTACAAATCTATCTTAATAACCTTCAAAACTTTGTCAGATGTGGCGGGACGACCTTTGTTTACGTCGTTTACGCTCTGCCTACCCCATTAGGGATAAAGGCGTGATTATATGTATGTATGTATAAATTTAGCATCATTACCGATTTGTTTTCCGCTCAAGCGATACGCTCTAAGGATCATAAACAGTGTTTATCAAATTTTGGATTCTTGAAAATGTTCTCGTCAATTTTAATGATTATTCATAACATAGCAATAGCAGTAGCAATACATATTCAATTTCTATGTAATATATCTTATTAACAATATCAAGTAACGGTGTCATCAGGCTTGTCTAAAGTAAGTCAGACTCTATTATCCCTCAAAGACCTCCGCCATAATACGGGGTGTAAGGGACAGCGTCCCGCATGCTGATAGGGGTTATTCAGTCAATAAGACTGAACAACGATCACCAGGAAATTCTTTTAAGAAAAATATATTTTCTGGTGAATGTTGTTCAGTATTGTTGACTGAGCAAACTCCTATCAGTTTGCGAGACGCTGTCCCTTATACCCAATGATCATCACTTTGTGGCGACTGGATTCTCGAGTAGAACAACGATACATTTCCAGGGCTCTCCCTGGTGTCAGAGTTTTTAAACCGCCTAGTAGCACAGCTATTACGCCTCTGACATGGTTTGAGTAACGACTATTATCAAAGACAGCCACCAGGACCGACGGATTAACGTACCCTCCGAAGCACGGAATTCTATTTTTTCGGAAAATCAGTTGATTCAGCCTGCAATGTCCTAACCAAACTGGAGAAAACCTCATAAATTGATAAATTGACAAATATCAACTTTATGTGTTTGACCCTGGGAATCGAACCTATGATCTCCGGATCGCCGTTACAAATAAATATAAACTTTTCAGTTATCTCTACTTCTGTATTGCAAATATTGCAAATTGGTACGATATGATACGCTCGCGTGGAAATTTGTATGTTTTGCATTCAATATAATTCAAATGTATGACAAAAAGCTCTGCTTGATATAATAATAGTCCTACCACCGATTTTCGGTGATGGCCGCAAATCTCCCAGAGATCTACCAACTGCGCAGGACTAGTTTTTAGTGCCCAAATGTTTGCGCTAGACCCAAATGCACTCTCTATTCCTTTAATCTCTTATTCTGATGGGACTGATTGACTGACACGACTAGAGAGAAATCAGGCGCAGGACCGAATATTTACATGCCCATTCGACAACATGGATCATCTTACTATTCGGACAATCAGGTGATCAGCCTGCAAATTCCTAACCAAACTATAAACAACAACACAGAGTCATTCTCCCCCGCCGGGAATCGAACCCGGAACCTCCAGATTGAGAGTCTATGGCTCATACCGCTAGACCACGAAGGCAGTCGATATAGCATAGGCATAAAAATGTATTAATAAATGTTGACATCGTCAAATACTTTCAGAACTACCCTGTTTTCTAAAATATGTAGATGTAGAGTTATAGGAGTTAGTTCTGGATATAGTGTAATAGGAGTAAAGCTAAATACAATTTAGGATATTTGCACAGAGGTAAAACTCGAACGAATTTGCATGCTAACAGACGCTCCATTCAAAAGATAGGAAAACATCCGATGATGGATGGCGCCGTCATAGCACGTTTCGATTACGTTTGACGAAATGCGATATAGGGCGAAATGCGATACAGGACGAAATGCATTAGCATTCCCGCTGACTCATCCCGAATGCGGGACCGACAACTATCGAATGTGGGACGAACAAAAAGGTTTGCGGAAATATCAGGAGATATTCTTTGTAGGTAATTTCTTTTGTCAATGTGGGTTATCTTGCTATGACTATGAGTTTGAAAAACTACAGGAACCTGGCCTTTTTTTAGTGTTTTCCGTTTACTGTATGTCTTTGACGTCATTGACCGTTAAAAATGTTAATGTAAAGAATTGTGAACTGAACATGATGTAAACAACGTAAAACAATTTACTTATAATAGGTATACTTAATATGTCAAACAAATATTACGTAATCATTAAGAAGACTTAAACCTATAAACCGTAACTAATAAAACTACAGAACTGGAAATTGAAAAATAACATACATACATACACAATCACGCCTTTATCCCTAATGGAGAAGGCAGAACGTAAACGACCTAAACATAGATTGTTCGCCACGTCTGACAAAAGTTTTGAGGGTTATTTAAGATAGATTTGTAGATACAATGCTGTAGTGACAGATTGTCAGCCCATCGCCTAAATTACAATGTACTGAAACCCACGGATCCCTTAGCTGGTTTTTACAGCATGCCCGGGAGGAAATGCAGCTGGCACATTCAATGTTTTTCTCTTGGCCAGCATGGACTAATTGTAAAATAAATATTCTTTGAAGTAGATATAGCCAAGACTATGCTCAACGCTGATCATCCTCGCAAACTTCCCCAACTTGTGACTGCCGACAGTTGCAGCAAAAGAACGATTACTTTTAATTCAATTTCGTCGATAGAGAAAACTTATCTCTCCTTTTTTAATAACTTTGCGTAGAGAGGAACGGATGTCTCATTTTCTAGTTCCGTCGGAGTGAATGAAGCCCGATATTCTTTTATTGTATGCATTCTGGAGATTTGCAGCGGTGAAAACAGAAAGGAGAGTAATGGTTGGAAAATACACTTGAAAGCACTTTGATGTCATATTTTCATGGTTTCAGATGCCCAAAATACTCACGTATAAACGTAAGTTACCTATTCTTCTTTTGCATAACTTTACTTATCTATGATAAGCATACATGATACTATTATATTCTATCCGTATGTGTTTATGATATGATTATAAAAACATACGGGTAAATAAGGTGGATAGCATCTTACGTTGGTAGACTAGTGGCCATATTGCCCTGCTGAAAATAGCACACTATTATGACGCGAAGTACGCTTATCGTAGATAAGTAAAACTTTATACCTAATGGGGTAGGCAGAGCGTAATCGACCCAAACAAAGGTCGTTTCACCACGCCTGATAAGTTCAATAAACAACCTTCAATGTTTAAGATGGAACTGCAGGTATATTGCTGTAGTGATAGGTTGTCAGCCCATCGCCTAAATTACTATATACTGAAACCCTCGTATCAATTAGCAGGTTTTTACAGCATGCCCGAAAGTAGATGCAACTGGCATACTCCATGTTTTTCCATCGCCCCCAGTCCAGCATAGAAGTCAATATACTGAAATAAACTAATGAAAAGTTAAGAATTTCTTACTATTATATCACGTAAAATACAGCCAGAATTAAAAGACAATTTCCGTCGTTGGCTCCGTAGTACGTGGCTTGGATTTTCAATAAGTTTTCGCCTTAGCCAGTCCAGCAGTTTTCGTTATCACGATCGCTCCCGGCTTCTGTGCCCCTCAGCAGGTGCGGACTACGGGGTGCAGAAACATTGTAGCTGACGACGGTGAAAATTGTTTGATGGCTCACTTGGGCGACAGTCATAGAACCTATATTCGTGGGGAGAAGGAGATAGCGAGTACCTGCTGCCTGGCCCTTGTTAATACTTGACATACATATAATCTCGCCTTTATCCCTAATGGGGTAGGCAGAGCGTAAACGACCTAAACAAAGGTCGTTCCGCCACGTTTGTCAAATTATCGAGGATTATTTAAGATAGATTTGTAGTGTATTGCTGTATTTATTTAACATATTATTGCACACAAAAACATCATAAAAACAGGACACAAAACAAAGACACGTTGGACAAAGATAGGTTGACTTCATTTATTCATTTCATCGCTTAAATTATAATATACTGAGACCCTCGGATCCCTTAGCTGGTTTTTACAGCATGCCCGGGAGGAAATGCAGTTGGCACATTCTATGTTTTCTCTCGATCCCAGTCCAGCACGCCAGCCTTAGCCAGTCCAGCAGTTTTCGTTATCACGATCGCTCCCGGCTTCTGTGCCCCTCAGCAGGTGCGGACTACGGGGTGCAGAAACATTGTAGCTGACGACGGTGAAAATTGTTTAATGGCTCACTTGGGAGATAGTCATAAAACCTATGCTGGGTGTAAGGGACAGCGTCCCGCAAACTGATAGGGGTTGCTCAGTCCACAAAACTGAACAAGAAATGAAAAAAAAAAATTGCTTTTCCATACAAATTCTCTGATTGAAGTGGTAATTTTGTATGGGAAGGTCAATTTTTATTTTCATCTCCTGAAAGAATTTCCTGCATATTCAGTTCAGTTATGTTGACTGAGCAACCCCAATCAGTTTGCGGGACGCTGTCCCTTACAACCGGTATTGGGAGTAGAGGATAGCGGGTGTATTTTTGAATCACTCGAACTCCAATGCGCATACGAAAAAGCAACATTCGCAATATTCGCATGCCAAATAATATGGAAATCATATGAAAGTTACTTTTTCGTATGCGCATTGGAGTTCGAGTGATTCAAAAATACGGCTCCAGGCCCTTGCAATACTTGAACCTACACACACACATATAATCACGCCTTTATCCTTAATGGGGTAGGCAGAAAGTAAACGACCTAAACAAAAGGCGTTCCGTGGCGAAGAAAAACATACAATGTACCAGCTGCATTTCCTTCCGGGCATGCTGTAAAAATCACCTAAGGAATCCGAGGGTTTCAGTATATCGTAATTTTGGTGATGGGCTGACAACCTGTCACTACATCAATATACCTACAAATCCATCTTAAACAACTCTCAAAACTTTGTCTGAGAGACTCATCGGCCATTTACTTAGTTGACTTTTACGACATCTGCAATACACAATAATGAGCTGCTTTATAACCTACATACATATAATCACGCTTTTATCCCTATTGTAATTTAGGCGATGGGCTGACAACCTGTCACTAAAGCAATACATATTACAATCTAAAATTGCCCTCAATTTTTGTCAGAGGTGGCGAAAGCGCCTTTTACGAGGCGTTAAACGCTCTGCCTACCCCGTAAGGGATAAAAGCGTGATTTATGAATGTATGTATGTTTATCCCTAATGGGGTAGGCAGAGCGTAAACGACCTAAACAAAGGTCGTTCCACCACGTCTGACAAAGTTTTGAGGGTTGTTTAAGATAGATTTGTAGGTATATTGCTGTAGTGAGCCTGTCGCCTAAATTGCAATATACAGAAACCCTCGGATCCCATAGCTGGTTTTTACAGCATGCCGGGAGGAAATTCAGCTGGCATATTCTATGTTTTTCCAGTATGGAAGTATAACCTAGCGTCACAAAAGCCCGTTCCGTCGTTCTTGCCAAATATTCCTCTCTCCCAAGTAATTAAGGTAATCCTATTTTCTCTAAGCATTAGCTCGGTTGACATTCAAAACAAAACTCCATCTTGATTTGGCAGAAGCTCCCAGCAGATTCAACATCAAAGTGTTCTTCGAGTCTATGATTAGGTAGGTAATACTCGAGAATGCATTAGCTACATCTGTTGAAATAAGTAGTATTCCGTGGAATTATGAATATTGGAGCAGACAAAGCGGGGAAGGAAGCCGTTTGACTGAAGCGCTGCCTAATGAATCCTGAATTGAATAGCGTATATATTAATGTTAGGGCGCGTTTAGTATTCCGCCGACACGGGCACCTGTCGCTGGCAATCAGCCACATTCGCATTATTTTGTCATTACTTTTGACTGTACTGTGTGATTTAACTGCCTCTGTGGTCTAGCGGTCTGAGCTATAGGCTCACAACCCGGAGGTCCTGGATTCGATTCCCGGCGGGGGACAATGACTTTGTGTTGTTGTTTCCGGTCTGATTAGAACATTACAGGCTGATCACCTTATTGACCGAAAATTAAGATGATCAATGCTGTCGGATGGGAATGCAAATAGTCACACCTACACCTGTTTTTTCTCTGATCGTATCAGTCAATCTGTCCCATCCGAATAAGAGATTGAAAGAATTAGCAAAGTGCACGCACTTGGACACTAAAAACTAGTCCTACGCAAGTTGCCCTATCTCTGACAGATTGACCGACATCACCGAAAATCGATGGGAGGGCTGTGTGATTAAGCGTAAGTACGCGAGAGTACTAGATATCGGTTCCGCACAGCTGTTTTCCTAGAATAGTCTTTATCGAAGTCTCTGTATACATGCATGAATGAGTCGTGGAGCCGTCGAAGACAATGAGCGCGACAGTCCTAGCGACAAAACGCGGAGCTCTCGTCTGCTACAATACGCTTTGTGCCACTCCAAACCCAAAGGATATTCGAACGTATTGAACTACTAGAATTTCACTTACAAGAATTCCTTTTCTATACCTTTTTCGTTCAAACAAAAGAAGATCTTCGCTATTTAAAAAACGGCCAGTAACAAAAACAATACCTAAAATACTTGGCAAAATAATATGAAGGAATTTCACTATGGAAAGTATGTCAAGCTGAAAACGGCAATACGTTTTACTACTGAGCTAAAACTGGTTGTTCGCTGGAGATATGACGGAGAATTTTCGCTTGTGTTTATTGGGTAGCGAACTATCATCCGTTTGAATTCGTCTATAAATGTCTGGAATAAATTTAATAGTTTTGAGAGATAAATCGTTTTAGTTTTCTAATAAATTTTATTTCTATGCTAATTCAATTTACTTATTCAATTTCGTTTCACCGCTATAAAATAAAACATTAACGCACTCAGGAAGAATAATGCATTTTTTCTAACTACCTATCTAGATAAACCTATAATAATCTTATCATTGTTTCACAAAATAAGGAGTAGGTCTAGGTATGGCGTAGACTACCATTTGAGAACGTTCAGCTGGACTTCTCCACAAGAAGCCATTTTCCGGGGATAACCGCTAGCTAGCAGATCCCATACTCCCCCGAATACACAATGTTTAGATCCCAAAATAAACGGTTGTCTTATTTGTTACCAACTTAAAAGGCGCAAAATGGGTGACTACTGGTAAGGGGCAGACTACTGGTACAGTTACCTTACTCGGGTATCGCAATCAAAATATCCTGTGCTCAAGCTCCATTTATTAGGTTAATCATACATACATACATAAATCACACCTTTATCCCTTACGGGGTAGGCAGAGCGTTTAACGTCTCGTAAAAGGCGCTTTCGCCACTTCTGACTAAAATTGAGGGCAATTTTAGATTGTAATATGTAGGTATTGCTTTAGTGACAGGTTGTCAGCCCATCGCCTAAATTACAATACACTGTAACCCTCGAGTCCCTTTTGCTGACTTCAACAGCATGCCCGGGAGGAAGGGCAGCTGGAACATTCTATGTTTTTCTATCTCTCCCAGTCCAGCATGGCAGAATATTAGGTTAAATCTACGTATATTTTCGGAAAGTAGTCCATTACAATGTAATAAGTCACTTCTTACAAACAAGTTGTATATGAAGCTAAACTCAATAGTAAACCATACGAGTCGGGGATGAAATTTATTGACATGAGGTCCTGCCACTGCTTCCTTCTATGCTTCTTCTTCTTCTGTCGAGTGGGTATCGAGTCTATGGACCCGATGAACCCTGGTGTCAGAGTTTTTAAACCGCCTAGTAGCACAACTATCAGGCCTCTGACGTGGTTTTGTGTAACGACCACTATCAAAGACAGCGACCGGGACCGACGGCTTAACGTGCCCTCCGAAGCACGGAATCTTTTTCTTTTCGGACAATCAGGTGATTCAGCCTGCAATGTCCTACCCAAACTGGGGAAAAATTCACAAAGTGATAAATTCTCAAATATCAACTTTGTGTTTTACCCCCTGGGAATCGAACCCAGGACCTCCGGATCGGGAGCCCATGGCACTAGCCACTAGACCACGGAGGCAGTGCTATGCTGGAGGAGCGAGAGAAAAAAAATTGAATATGCCAGCTGCATTTCCTCCATTTCTTGCTGTAAAACCAGCTACAGGATCGGAGGGTTTTAGTATATTATAATTTAGGCGATAAGCTGACAACCAGTCACTACAGCAATATATCTACAAATCTATCTTAAATAATCCTCAAATCTTTGTCAGACGTGGCGTAACGACCTTTGTTTTGGTCGTTTACGATCTGCCTACCCCATTAGGGATAAAAGCGTATGTATGTAAGTAGTTCCTGCCAACTACTATTCCCGAGCATACCCATCACGCAGATCTCAAGTAGATAACGCATTATCTTTGAGTCTCTAAGAACAGTTAGCCGCTAAGTTTGAGCAAACGTGAGTTCGTGTTTGGTGTACAAGCAGCTGCCATCAACCTCCCACTGCTCTGTTTATTTAGACAACTTTCCCACTTACATTCATGCTCCTTAACTGCCTCTTTGGTGTAGTGGTCTGAGTCTTGGGCTCGAGATCCAGAAGTCATAATATTATGTTCGATTACAGTGAAAAAGTGCACTTTAGCCCTAATGGCGTCGATTCTCGCGACATAATCCTAATTGTAATTCTTAGCTAGCGCTGTTACTTTCTTAACTTTGACGTAAGAACAGGATAGCAAATAAACACATGACTTTGACATTTCTAATCTGACATTAGATTGCTTATTTGACGTAAAATAAGGAAGCATGCTCTGTGCTCATTTTTTATTTAAAGCGTCTTACGCTTTGGCGAAATGTAATGTCAAAGTCATGTGTTCATTTGCTATCCTGTTCTAATGTCGAAGTTAGGAAAGTGACAGCGCTAGCTAAGAATTGGTTAAGGAATAGTGCGTCCAGAATTGCCACCAATAGGTCCATGTGAGACCGTGTTTGGTGTTTAGAAGCAGCTGCCTACAATCTCCTACCGCTTTGTTTAATTAAGACAACTTCCCCACTTACATTCATGCTCATTAACTGCCTCCTTGGTGTAGTGGTCTGAGTCTTGGGCGCTCGATTCAGAGGTCATAATATTATGTTCGATTACTGTTAAAGAGTTCACTTTGGCCCTAATAGGTCCATGTGAGACCGTATTTGGTGTTTAGCAGCTGCCTACAATCTCCCACCGCTCTGTTTAATTATGACAACTTCTCCACTCACATTAAGGCGCATTAACTCGACGGTTGTCGTCCACAATTAGAGAAGCCTCACAGAAAGTTAAGGGACACACGCCATTCACTCTCGCTAATTAGCTGTCTTCATATTAAACCAATTGAGATAATTATTTGTTTATTTTTCGAGGAGAGAAGATTGCTCAATTGAGTTACTTACGTACTTAATTATTGCCATGTGACATTTTAAAAACAAGAAGGTAAGCTTTGTTACGTTTGTCACTTATAAATGTTGAAATCTGTACTTGTGTTGGAGAAAAAAGGGGATTTAAAAACGTAACTAATTTTTTTTTTCATTTAATAATGGTTTTTAAATGTCAAGTTATTAATATTTGTTCAAAATAAAACGAACAAGAAATTCTATTAAAATGTAAATGGTTTATTTTCTACCATTTTAGTCGACTGTATAACTGAATAATTTATTAAGGCCGAATGGAGGAGAAAACATTTTCAGAGGACACTTAAAATTCTTTAAAATATTCTCGGGTATACTTGTGTAGCTTTTTGCATAACTAAAGATAGTACAAAGTGGGCCACTTTAATCCAACTACATTTTAAAAGGCTCAGGAAAGGTTCCATTAAAATGCTGTCTGAGCGGCAAATTGAGAGATTCATTCATTTCAGCATTAGAACCATTTCCGTCTACGAAACGTTATGAAGTAAGAAAAATTAAGAGCAGCAGTTTGCGGGAAACTTGCCTGTTTACTTTGCTACTAGACCTTAGACTAGAGAAAAAAGACGGACAAAGGTTGGTTGAAGAAAATGTAGAGTAGACATTTTCAAAGCCAACCAGAGTGCAATATTTTATCAATTGGTAGATACAAACATATAATCACGCCTTTATCCCAAATGGGGTAGGCAGAGCGAAAACCACCTAAACAAAGATCACTCCGCCACGTCTGACAAAGTTTTGCTTGTTAGCTTGTTGCTTTTGTTTATTAGCCATTTGTAACATATTTGTACGATAGTCTGGTCTAACTGTCTAGTTTAGGTAGATACTGATAGAATCACATATTGATCATTAATTATTTATTTATGCTTATGATGACTGAACCTAAGCTGTTGCATATTTGTTTCACGTCATCGTTCACAAAGTGTAAGAACTAAATGGCGTTATTGATCCTATTTCTATTCCCAGTTTCATTCCCATTCCTAGTTAGTTCGTTTCATCATTCGTCAACTACTTGTTTAGTGAAGAGCAAAAACAAGCAATTTCATATCTAGTTGAACAAGAGCCCGCCTCTGGAGCACTTTGTCGGGATTTCTTTGTGCGAGCAACAATAGCTCCTCATCCACATTATTTTCTCATACACCTTTGTCGGAGCCGACTACAAGGCAACAATTGCCAACTATTCACCATTCGTTACGGAACATGTTTATCTTTGGCTTCTTGAAAAGTATAGGAACTTTATTATCCTGGTGCAGAAAATGTTATATGGTTCACTATTTCTAGCCTTACCTCTTAAAATAAAATTTAGCTACAAAAATAACTTAGAAATGAAACAAAAAACAATTTTGTTATAAAATACTACTCCGTACCGTAATTGAACGAGTTCATAGAATCACCAAATAGCCCCATAATTTTCAAGATAAATATACAACTTTGAAAGGAATAATGCTTGTTTACAATTATCCTTATAACGATTTAAATTTATGGGAGGTCGGAACATCATTAGATAAGCAGAAGGCATTGCCAATGCTTTCATAAACATGAGTTATTATAGGAACGAAAGAAATGACTCCATAATTTTCGGTTCATGTCACACTAAACGACATCTTTATACGCTAATATTGAGTGGAGCTAGTAAAGAAGACTCGCGCGCATAATACGCGCGTCAATCACACGCGTGCGTGAAATTGAAACTCATGAGCCAAATCACACTACCCCACTTACCTGACGGTGGGTTGCTACGCAGCGCTACAATGCTATTTTGCTCTACAAAATCTGTGCCTTTATAATTGTACTGTGATAGCTAGTATTGAGTGGAGATAGTAAAGAAGACTCGTGCGCATAAGACGCGCGTCAATCACACGCGTGCGTGAAATTGAAACTCATGAGCCAAATCACACTACCCCACTTACCTGACGGTGGGTTGCTACGCAGCGCTACAATGCTATTTTGCTCTACAAAATCTGTGCCTTTATAATTGTACTGTGATAGCTAGTATTGAGTGGAGATAGTAAAGAAGACTCGTGCGCATAATACGCGCGTCAATCACACGCGTGCGTGCAATTCAAACTCATGAGCCAAATCACACTACCCCACTTACCTGACGGTGGGTTGCTACGCAGCGCTACAATGCTATTTTGCTCTACAAAATCTGTGCCTTTATAATTGTACTATGATAACTAGTATTGAGTGGAGATAGTAAAGAAGACTCGTGCGCATAATACGCGCGTCAATCACATGCGTGCGTGAAATTGAAACTCATGAGCCAAATCACACTACCCCACTAACCTGACGGTGGGTTGCTACGCAACGCTACAATTATGTTTTTCTCTACGAAGAGCTCCCTTACATAGTGACTTTATACTTGTGGTCGAGATTAAAAACTAAGTGTGTGCTGTGCTGGTGCCCTAGGGAAAATATAACTTTTTTTATTATTGGAAATGGGTTTGCTCTTGACTCCATTCTAGGTCGGAAGCAATGGAGACGGAGTCAACGATGAAGCAAGCTCACCAAGTAGCCTGTTCACTCTAACTTAGAAGTATTGGGATTTGTATGCATTTTGAAACTCAGAGGCAGATAATGAGTTCCACTTTTTTGTCTGATTTTATCAGTTACAGTATTATTTTGTCCCAAATCACGTTACATAAGACTATTCAGATATAAAAATGTTGGAATCTGACGACATTTTTGGAGTATGTGGGAATAACCCCTGACATCACAGATGACAACGTACAATGATAACGAATTATCAACCTTAACCCTTTCAACATATGCCTCAATATACCACCAACATAAACCAAGAAACGCGTTCGCTAAATCCAAAGCAAAAAGAATTCTATGTTGAAGGTAAAAAGTAGATTGTCTGTTGATGCTACTTACGGATGATAAATGACATATTCGTAATGTCTTTCTTTTTCAGTCGTAAACATGGGATACTAGGTATAATATGAAGACATTTTTATTATTTGCTTACGGTGCTTACCTTAAATAGGTAAAACTTATTTTATCATATTTTTACATGAAATTTTATTGACAAATGATTTTTCATTTACTTTTTTATTTAAGGTTCTGCCAGAGTAGTGAAATCCCAGAAACGTGGTTTAGGTTTTATTCCTAAATAATAAAACCAATTTAACCAAACTCCGTACACATGACCAAATGCATCATATCTAGCTTCTAATTAGGTTTGGTTTGAAAATATTAACAAACATATAATCACACCTTTGTCCCTAATGGGGCAGAGCGTAAACGACATAAACAAAGGTCGTTCCGCCACATCTGACAAAGTTATGAGGGTTATTTAAGATAGATTTGTAGGTATTGCTGTAGTGACAGGTAGTCAGCCCATCACCTAAATTGCAATATGCTGAAACCCTCGGATCCCATACCTGGTTTTTACAGCATACATAATAAATAATAAAAACATCACGCCTTTATCCCTTATTATTTTTGCAGCATGCCCGGGAATTGCAGTTGGCACATTCTATGTTTTTCTCTCGCTCCCAGTCCACCATGGAAGAAAATATTAAGCACCTATAAACTTGGATAGCAAATTTAATTTTAGGCTACTATGTTTATTTCTTAAAACCAAACCTAATTAGAAGCGTAGATATGATGCATTTGGTCATATTTACGAAGTTTGGTTTTACTGTATAAGAATAAAATGGAAACTACGTTTGTATGGATTTCACTACTCCGGCAGACCCTTAAATACTCTTTACTTTTACAAAAAAATACATTTATATAATATAGGATGATGCTATGTAGTTATAGTAAACAATACTGCCTTTAATACAAACTATTCGATAGTATGAGAGCGAGTCATATTAGAGTGCGTAAAATTTTTGGATAAATATAATATTACAAGTTAAATAAAAGTCTTTACGACTTTCAATGAAACGTGATATTTATCAAAGATTTTATTGTAATCTTATTCAAAAAAGAATACCAATCTAATACTAAGCTAGATTTATGTCAGAATTCTAGATATCATCCCATTCTGATCACTTGTAATCAAATTTTATGGCAATATCTTCAAGATCGTTTTAGTATTTTGAAATAATATTACCATAATCTGTCTACGATATCATCAGTAAAATTACAGGTATATGAGACAGAAACTTCTTTTATGCTGTTAGATTATTTTAAAACACTAATTTTGTAAAGACATGTTACGATTCAAACATACAAATAATTATCGCGAATGTTTTTTATCGTATGGCATTTTTTGCTGCGAGGTCAAGTTGAGGTCAGATGACAAATGCAGCAGCTGATATTGATGCACTTTTAGCACCGCCCGGGGTCACGTGTCGGGTTTTTAAGGTTGTTCCCACGGACGTGGAGCAACATCGACCTGTAACGACCACTATTAGAAACAGTGACCGGGACCGACGGCTTAATGTGCCCTCCGAAGCACGGAATCGGTAATCTTCCAGACAATCAGGTGGATTCAGCCTGTATTGCCCTAACCAAGCTGGGAAAAATCTCACAAAGTGTTAAATTGCCAAAAAACAACTTTGTGTTCCCCCTGGGAATCGAAACCAGGACCTCCGGATCGTAAGCCTATGGCTCTGATCACTAGACCACGGAGGCAGTTAATACAATAAACGAAGAAAAGCTACAATCACCACATTCACCACAATCATTATACCGGGTGTAAAGGACAGCGTCACGAAAACTGATAGGGGTTGCTCAGTCAACGGAATGAACAACTATCACCAAGAAATTCATCAGCATCTCCCTAGCCTTATCCCGTATCTCACGGGGTCGGCTACCTAATCTAGGGGATTGAACGAGGGTACTGGTCACCAAGAAATTAATTCAGGAAATTTTATAAAACATTTTTTTCATACAAAATGTAAGGAAAAGGATATTTTCAAGAATTTCCTGGTGTTAGTTGTTCAGTTCCGTTGACTGAGTATATATACTATACTCGAAAACCTGTAAGATGGTAGCTGTGTCAGATGCAATTCCTATGGATTTTAGATACATTTTATTTTCTTCAGCTACACTGAAAAAAAAACTTACTTATACACAACCAAACTTTCATCAGCTTGTAACACAAAAAAGTGACCACATAAGTTTAAGCCAAACCAGTTAACCAAAATCAGTTAGCTTAATTTTTTAACAAACTATTTGTTTTCTATATTGCAAAGCTGTTTTTGCTACTAATTACAAAAACGGTTGTATTGTTTTTGCCCAAAAAATTGTTATAAATAAACAATTTGTTAATTTTCCATTTGTAAAAGCCTTAGACTGAAAGAAGTCAAAAACTTTGTTACTTTTATTATTATATATTCAGCAAATTTTGTGTTTACACTTTGTTTGATAATAGCAAACTTTTTTGTTGATACTTTGATTACGCTTAGCAAAATTTTGCTGTTAAAAGGTTTTTTATTTACGTATAGCAAATCGTTTGTGTTATTTTTTTGTTTATGTACAGCAAATATTTGTGTTAATACTTTATTTATGTATAGCAAATCTTTTGTGTTAATACTTAATTTACATATAGCAAATCTTTGTGTTAATGCTTTGTTTATGTACAGCAAATCTTTTGTGTTAATACTTTGTTTATGTATAGCAAAACTTTTGTAGTAATATATTGTTATTGTATAGCTAACCTTTTGTGTTAATGATACAGGGTGTCATGCTGCTTCCCGAAAGCTTTCAGGGGCGATTCTACTACGTCAACTAAACATATTTTCAGGAAACGATTATTTTTTTAGTTCCCATACTAAATGTAAAAAATCGCGTCTTGAGAAAATTTTACAGTTGATAAAAGGTTCCGTTTGGTAAATAGATGACCCCTGAAAATTTTTGGAATGCCGTCCCTTACACGATGTATTTTTAACACAAAAGTTATGCTTTACAAAAACAAAGTATTAACACAAAACTTCCCTTAGCTTGCATAGTAAATTCAAATTGTTATTCTTGGCTAACATACCTGCGAGTTTCACTGAGTGTCACTCTTTCTTAACTAGTGTATCCTACATTGTATTCATGACATAGATAAATAAGACGTATATACCCCTTTAAAGTTTTTTGAGTATAGTACCCAAGTGTCTATCATTTCTGGCTCCCAAAACTAGGATTATATCAACACTATCCAAAATATGCAGCATACCATGCACTTGCAGCTTCCTCTCCTCCTTAGTCGGTCCTTCACTGCTGAGGATCGTGACTTTAGGAAGTCTTTCCTCTGCAAAGCTGTCACCAACCGTCTCGGTCTTGAGTTTATCTAACCGCTTCTTCGAAAGTTAAGCCAATCGTGTCTAGGATACGGTCAGTCCATCTACCCGGTCTACAGTTACGGGGTATCAGTAATGGGAAAGAGACAGGGAATTATCATACATACATATAATCACGCCTTTATCCCTAATGGGGTAAGCAGAGCGTAAACGACCAAAACAATGGTCGTTTCGCCACGTCTGACGAAGTGTTGAGGGTTATTTAAGATATATTTGTAGGTATTGCTGTAGAGACAGGTTGTCAGTCCATCGCCTAAATTGCAATATACTGAATCTCACGGATCCCTTAGCTGGTTTTTACAGCATACCCGGGAGGAAATGCAGCTGGCACAGTCTATGTTTTTCTTTCGCTCCCAGGCCAGCATGGGAGATAACCGTTTAAGTTATCCGTTTATTTTATCAATGCCCGTTTAAGGCAATCCGAGGTCTTCCAAACAATGTGTCCAAAGTACAGCAATGTTTTTCGTTGAACTTCGGATGTTAAGCGTTCCTTGATACGCAGTTCTTTTAAGATGAATTCGTTTGTCCTATGGGCTGTCCAGGATGTTTTGAGCAAGCGTCGCCAGTACCACATCTCAAAAGCATTCACAGCTTCATGATTGTTAAAAAAAAAGTTATTCACATCATCTACTATACGGGGTGTAAGAGACAGGGTCCCGCAAACTGCTAGGGGTTGTTCGGTTAACGATACTGAACAACTTCCACCAAGAAATTCTTTCAGGAAGTGAAAATAAAATAAAAATTGACTTTTGCTATACAAAATGTACACCTCGATCAGACAATTTGTATAGAAAAGCCATTTTTTTACACTTCCTGAAAGAATTTCCTGCTGGAAGTTGTTCAGTGTCGTTGAATGAGCAACCCCTATCGGTTTGTAAGTATATATCCTTTACACCCGGTATATGGGCTTGTATGTACATGGCAGTTTGCAGTCCACTGAGCAATCAAGTAGGTACTCGACAATTAGACATCTAGCAGATAGTGGGTTTGCGTGTAATCGGCTCGAACACCGGATTAGCATAGCCCCGTAGATCCCCTAGCATTGGTGCCTGGGTGTGGTCAATTTGATGGTTGGTATTGGACATTGATAGTTGAAAGGTAATTTCAGCACCTATTCTTTCTTGACCAGAAGGCAAAAAATGGGCTAAGCAAATAGCTAGTAGAAGTAACTCTAAAAGGAGCAGGAATGTTCTGAAATGATGATTGGAAAATGCAGCAGAGATTGCGACCGCCTTGTGCGATTTAAAATATATCTAATAATTTGTTTTTAAAGGCAGGTACCAGTTTACTAAGCAATCAAAAAGTTAATTGTAAGGAAACTTTCCTTCTGCTTAACATAAACAAGAAAACCTTATTCATTTCCCGTGAAAATCGCTGCAGCAAATTTCCCGTGTCTAGACTGACACAAAAATCCCACCACATTGACCCCACCCAATACTTTACACCTACAAGGCGAGGGGGCCGTCTCCGGTCAATCGGTCGGATATTCACTATTGATTCAAGTTGTAACTGCGGTCTCGTGATCCAGGACGACGTCTGCTGACATCTCTTGCCAGCCAGACTTCCCAGCCTTGTTACAACTCCCAAACGTATACTGACGATTTTTCGAAACGTATTTCATTTTGAAAACTAGCTTCCCGCACAGCGCTCTAACCTTGGTAAGTTATTTTCTAGAGGTAGAAAGTAGTCTATATTACTACTTTTTGAAGGCAAAAAAACGTAACATAACATTAAAGAACCATGCTTTGGTGTCTCAATACGAGTGCTTAGTGCATTGAAAATATAATTAATTATTGCAAATAGAAAAGTGCCGAAATAAAATAATAAGTATGATTTGTAAACATCCAATGGTCATAACACAGGCTTCGATTGAATTCTTAGTATGATTATTGGTTGTAATTATGAAAACAAATTTTAAGTTTAGTTCTAAATATTGCAAGTAGATATAACATGTAAATCATAATTTTGACCTAATAAATTATTCTTATTATTATTGTACGCTTACCATCAAGCGGGCCGTAAGGTTGGTTGCAAGTGTTTTTTTATAAGAAAGTATGGAAAATACCGATCACGTAGTATTAAAAGACTGCTAGCTAACCCAGTCGCATAGAAACAAGATACCCGGCCAGGTCAGTTCCGCTGACCAGCGATTGGGGTTGCTGCCAATATCCCGCCGGCCGTGGGAAGCGGCGAGATCAAACGATATGATAACTGCGCTCACCTCCGCCGAGCGACAGATCGTTGCAGTACGGAGGCAAACTAGTTACCGATTCATCAACTGATTTTGATCGGGGCTAAAGCTTATATTTCAGCCACAGAAATTTGACTCATGTGAGCATCCATAAAAGACACACTTCTTGGAAGGGAAATGGCATGTAAGAAAAATTGAGTCGTATAAATTAGGAAATTTACATACATACATAAAATGATGCCTTCATCAAAGATCGTTTCGCCACGTCTGACAAAAGTTTTGAGGGTTATTTAAGATAGTTTTGTAGGTACATTGCTGTAGTGACAGGTTGTCAGCCCAACGCCTAAATTAAAATTTACTAAAACCCTCGGGTCCCTTAGCTGGTCTTTACAATGCTGAAATGCATGCGCCCGGGAGGAAATGCACAATTAGGTATTTTATTTACTGATTATATACCCAATATCACCTGGTAGATACTACCACACGACTTACTTCAAAATTAGCTTGCAAGAATAGTATTTCTGGGTAGACTCCAATCGTTTACAGCTGATCAGTTTATCAAAAAAGGAGTATCAAACGAAAATTATGTATTATTAGTTATTATTCACTTTTACGCTAAAGAGATATTTTTTTACATACATTTAATATTCACACGATATTTTTACATACATAATCACGCCTTTATCCATAATAGGTAAGGAGGAGCGTAAAAGACATTTTTTATAATTAATAAAAACAATAAAATGAAAGGTTAACAAAGCATCCCAAAAATTTAATTCTCTTATATTAAATTATTCATCCGCTTATCAGTTTTGAATTCCAAATGGCCGAATCCAAACAATCAAATATTTTGATTATTGATTTAATTTAAATTCCAAATCTATAGCATTTTTAAATTGAGATCGCCGTTTGGCGAGCTCCGAACAAATATCGGATCTGGGTCATAGGCCGCGCGGCAACGGCACAAAATGAATCATGGAACCAGAACAGTAATTGAAAAAAATATGTTATTGCCCTGTTACGCACAGTTCAGAATTTGTTTCCGGCAGAAAATACAAAAATCTTTCTACCGATCCCAGTCGGCGGTGAAATGCTGACTTTGTAACATTTTATTGGTATCAAAACATACTATAAAAAGTTTATCTACTTAAATTGGTATTCATATTCTGAGCCAATAAAATATTCGCGATTTTTTTTGTTTCATTCATAGCTGTGGACTGCATGTAAAACGCGTATAAAACATCTAGTATTTTGATTGAAAATTGAAAAATAACTATCAATTTAAATTTATCAGCTTGGTTTCAACTATAATATTTCTCTGAATTCGCCCAATTAACTTATAGCATACTCATTCATTATAGTTACGCCCATAAACAAATAATGATTTTGAAAATTAGAAAAACCCTCAATGTAAATAATTTCAAATTATATACATACATATATATAATCACGACTTTATTCCTAATTGGGTAGGCGGAGCGTAAAGACCTAAACGAAGATCGCTTCGCCACGTCTGACAAAGTTTTGAGGGTTATATAAGATAGATTTGTAGGTTTAGTGCTGTAGTGACAGGTTGTCAGCCCATCGCCTAAATTAAAATATACTTTTACCCTTGGATCCCTTAGCTGGTTTTTACAGCATGCCCGGGAGGAAATGAGCTGGCACATTCTATGTTTTTTCTCGCTCCCAGGCCAGCATGGAAGATTATATTAACGTTGATATTTTTTTCAATAATAGCCTTCATGATGATGATGCAGTCCGTATAATATCTGTCATACCTACTTCGTCTTTGACCGTCGATAAATTTTACAAAAGTATATGTTTTGTCAAGATTTTTTTCCAGAACACATCATTTAATTTTACTAGTAACTGCGCCTTCTCAACCCACTCGCCGCTTCCACGGAAATCGAAAGTTTTCCCTCATAATAGTCTTCCCACCGATTTTCAGGGACGACGGCCAATCTCCCATAGATCAGCCGACTGCGCGGGACTAGTTTCTAGTACCCAAGTGTTTGCGGTACACACAGTGCACTCACTATTTCTTTAATCTTTTATTCTAATGGGGCAGAGTGAAACGACCAGTGAAAAATCAGGCGCAGGTCCGACTATATGGATCATTTTACTTTTTAGACAATTAGGTGATTAGCCTGCAATGTTCTAACCAAACTAGAAACAACGCACAAAGTCATTGTCCCCCGCCGGAAATCGAACCCGGGGCCTCCAGATCGAGATATAAATGAAATAATGACATGATGATAGATATATGATAAATTTATAATGTAGTAATGTAAATGTATAAAATTCTACCTAGCGGACATCTAATATTTTGCACGCTTGCATGCAAGTCGAATAATATGTACTTTCTTTTAAATTAAGACCTATTGTATAATACCTACTATATTCTTGCAAATAAATTATCTTGAATCTTGAGAGCCCATGGCTCAGACCACTAGACCACGGAGGCAGTTCCCCTCATAATAAGCACGTACTAACAAAGTCCTTTAACAAATAAACGGGCTTCGTGTTGTGTGGTGAGACTGGTGGGGAGACGAGTGGAGTTCCGTTAGCAACTTGAAAAAGTTGGAAAGATTAGAAAGTTCCTGCATGCGGTCGTGTTGCGTCTCTTGGCAGAGGCATTACCCGCATCCCACAACTCATTCGAACTGTATACTCGTATCTATACACAGTATGTCCAGGAAGCCATGAAATATATCAATCTAACTGCACAATTTAAAAAAAAACTCAGAATATTTCGGTTGTTCGTGGCCTGTACGTAGCCATCTCAATTTTTATTTTATAGTTATATATTTTTTATTAAAAGTTATTTAGTTTCATGGGCAGAATGAAAGGTTTCAGCAATATACATTATCTTTCTAGATACTCTGATACCCTGAAGCGACAAAACCCACATAAAACAAAAAAAACAAGTCTCGTAGACTCAGTGTAGCGTGTTGCTACAAAAAAGCTACGGCGTAGCCACTCCGTAGCATAATCTTGTTGGCAACTCGTGATCCGAGGAAAGCTGAGCGTGACGTCACGAATACAGTTTCGATTAACGGAATCATTAATGTAAATAATTCAATTACAATGCTACCATTGCAAAACAAAAATATTACGAAGTCCCTGCATAAAAAGTAATGTAATTATTGAAGAACGTTAAAACGTGCAGATATTTTTTTAGGTAATACACAAAATATAGGAAAAGGGAGATCATGATGATTTTTATAATGTGAGGGCGCTTTTGCACTGCCCCTTATATTCGGTTCGTATACATATAAAAATATATGGATTGGCGCTGTCATACATTTTCGCGCGAATCCATATAATTTTATTAAGTCGATCAAAATTATGTTGTATGGGATTTATTCATATTTTATATAATTTCTCAATCTATCAAATTCACTGCTCCACCATTTCAAACCGAATAAAAGATTGGTTATAAATTAATTTCTATTGATTCTTACCTGAAATCTGAGACAAATAGATTGAGGTCGTTACGACGTCTAGACGGATGATCAAATTGTGGCAACAGATACCTGAATCCCTCGAGACGAGCAATTTTATTATACCGAACCGTTATCTGATACGATAATGCATGCATATTATGCTCTTCTTCATATATACATACAAACATACATATAATCACGCCATTATCCCTAATGGGGTAGGCAGAGCATAAACGGCTTAATAAAGGTCGTTCCGCCACTTCTGACAAAGTTTGAATGATTATTTTTGTAGTGACAGGTTGTCAGCCCATCGCCTAAATTGCAATATACTAAAACTCTCGGATCACTCAGCTGGTTTTTACAACATGCCCGGGAGGAAATGCATCTGACACATTCTAGGTTATTCTTTCGCTCCCAGTCCAGCATGGAAGATTCTCTTCTTCTAATAAGCGAATGGATTCTCGAGTCGAACGACCCGATGACCCTGGTGTCAGAGTAATTAAACCGACTAGTAGCATAGCTATTAGGCCTCTGACATGGTTTCGTAACGACCACTACCAAAGAGAGCGACCAGGACTGATGGCTTAGCGTGCCCTTTTATTTTTCGGACAATCAGGTGATTCAGCCTGCAATGTCCTAACCAAACTGGGGAAAACCTCACAAAGTGGTAAATTGACAAATGTCAACTTAGTGTTCCCCCCCTTCGAATCGAACCCAGAACCTCCGGATCGCTGACCCATGGCTCTGACCACTTGACCACGGAGGCAGTTATAGTTGCATATTGCTTTATTTATCATACGTTTTTCGTTACTGTTCGTGAGTAGATAAAGCCACAGATTATGCGATTTATTGCTTAATTGTATGGCTTTGAAAAGGGGCCTATGGAGAAGAACCTACCCACTAGATAAATAAACGTAGGATAGTTAAACAATATCGAATAGATAAATAATAAAACTACCTAAATACTGGGTATAAGGGACAACCTCCCGCAAACCGATAGGGGTTGCTCAGTCAACGACACTGAAAAACTTTCAATAGAATTTTCTTTTAAAAAGTATCTTAAACATTTTTTTGGCGTTTTCATACAAATTGTCTGATTGACATGGACATTTTGTATAGAAAAGCAAATATATATTTTTTACTTTCAGAGAATATTTCCTGGTAAATGTTGTTCAGTTTCATACAACCTCTATCAGTTTACGGGACGCTATCCCTTACACCCAGTATAACCAGAATTAAATAAAAATTACGGTTCAAACTGGTCAGACAGACTCCAATCAGTAAACAACTTAATTGAATCATACGAGTCTAAGGCTCGTATTTTTGAAGCGAACTCAAACTTAAGAGCAATATTAAGTATGGATTTGACAGGCCAGTTTGTACTGAAATGAAATTTCTGATACGAACTCAAACTCGCTGTCACTCTTGAGAGCTGATTAAAAATACGGCCCCTAAGAACCGCAAACAAGTTTGAGCAAAACAAATTACTTACCTACATCGGAAGACTACCGGGCAATAGAGAAGATAAATAAAATAGGGTAACCAGGGAGGCGGGTGAGCCCAGGAAAGTTGCGCAAGTTTGACGGTAAATTGGACAACGGTAAATGAAATAAAATAGTAACGATGATTGAAAAGTAAAAAAGGAAGGAATAAAAAATCATGCACTAAACTGGTCCGACTCTAAGGGTCGTATTTATAAAGCGATCTCTAGATTGAGAGCAATCTTGAGTGTGGATTTGACAGTTTTGCTTTGCTCTACCAACTGTCAGTCTCAAATTCTTTTTATAATTACAGACCTAAATGCTTTAACAGTTTATTTGAATCATACGAGACTAATATAAATATCCCTCAAAACTATTGTCAGTCACGGCGGAACTATCTTTATTTAGGTCGTTTACACACTGCCTACCCCATGAGGGATAAGGTATAATTATATGTATGTATGAGCCAAAAAAGTTATGACCAAACAAGTTATGACAAGTCGCCGCAGCAAATAATCGCGAAAAAGCAGTATTGACATTCCTCATTAATCGCAATATTGAAAGAAGGTTTACCGCTCCTACCTACCCCACAAAAAACGCAACAGCGCGGCGCTTTGCCCTGTGGCCAGGAACAAAACCAAGTTTGATCAAAACAGATTATATTGGAAAACTACCGGGCAATAGTGAAGTTAAATAAAATAGGGTAACCGAGGAAGATAAAGAGGTTGCTCGACGCACTGAAAACGCCTGGAAGAGCTATTGGTCTATGAAAGAGCACATGAAGGGTGACCTGCCACTTTCACTTAAACGCAAGCTCATGGACATTTGCATTCTCCCGATCCTCACCTACGGTGCTCAAACTTGGTCTTTGACTGAAGCTCAGAGGTCCAGCCTCAAGATTTGCCAGCGAGCTATGGAGCGCAGTATGCTCTACCGCAAGCTGACCGACCGAGTCAGAAATACCATACTGCGCTCTAAAACGCAAATATCTGACGTAGCTCAAACAGCTAAGTTGACGTGGGATTGGGCCGGCCACGTTTGCCGCATGCCAGAGGAACTATGGGCGAAAGTTAGTACCGAGTGGAAGCCACCCACCACGACCCGACGCCGCGGAAGACCCCGTCGCAGGTGGCGCGACGAGCTGGACACATTTTCGAAGGACTGGCGCCTGGAGACTCAAAATAGGGATAAGTAGAAGGAGAAGAGGGAGGCCTTTGCCCAGCAGTAGGATAATGTGCGCTAAATAAGATAAGATAAGAACCGAGGAAGGTGAGTGAATAGAAATGCAACCACCCTCTCACCGGAGTCCGGCGCCAAACAGCTTGCTGTATTCCGTCGATGCGTGAGATTTCCAGTGCCATAACAGGCATCTTCTAGGTGAGCTCGCACCATCGTCGACTTGTCACGGTCATCCCTGACCTAGTGTCTAGAGTCAAGAGTAAACCCATTTCTATTTCTTATAAGTACAGGAAAGTTGGGCAAGTTTAACGTTAAATAGGAAATACGAAACGTGAAATAATTTAATAATGATTTGTAAAACAAGTATATGTGCTGAACTAGTCTTACCTGCTAACAGATTAGTTGAATCATACTAAACTAATGGTATGGCCACCGCAGCGAATAATCACGATAAAGCAGTACATTTCTGAAAGTCACAAAAAAATCTCAGCGTCGTATTAATAATCAGCTCTCTCTTGAGTTCGTATCAGAAATGTCATTTCAGTACAAACGTACCTGTCAAATCCATACTTAATATTGGTCTCAAGTTTGAGATCGCTTCATAAATATGAGCCTCAAAGCACACCGCTCGTATATCGTATGAAAAATCGCCAAGGCACGGCGGTGTTTTCCTGTGACCAAGCACTAAAGCGAAAACAAGTTTGACCAAAACAAATTATATTGGAAGACCGTGGCAATAGAGAAGTTAAATAAAATAGGGTAACCGGGGGAGGTGAGTGAGCCCAGGAAAGTTCGGCAGGTTTAACGATAAATCGGAATTTATGTGGCCGTCTCGCCCCGCTCTCCCCACTGCATAACACGGTGGAAGCGTTCGCTTACTCATAGTTTAGTTTTCAGCGCAAAGTTAGTTCTACGGACTCAATTATTTTCGTTTGGATAGTTTTCGGAAAATTGAATTAATGGTACGGAAAAGATTAAAATTCTTACGAGTATTCAAAACTGAAAATATATTTAATTGTTCAACAGGAACACCTAACATAACATACATACATACATATAATCACGCCTTTATCTTTAATGGGGTATGCAGAGCGTAAACGATCTAAACTTAGGTCGTTCCGGTACGTCTGACACAGTTTTAAGGGTATTTTGAGATACATTTGTAGATATATATATGGCTGTAGTGACAGGTTGTCAGCCCATCACCTAAATTGCAATATACTGAAACCCTTGAATCCCTTAGCTGGTTTTAACAGCATTCCTGGGAGGAAATGTAGCTAGCACATTCTATGTTTTTCTCTCGTTCCTAGACCAGCATGGAAGTCGACAACTTTACACAACTCAACATGATGGAAAATTATTTTTTTAATTTGTATAAGGCTGCGTCTATTAAAACGATTAAATAGTTAAGAGCTTAATATTATTTGTATTTTTTTAGTTCATTGGTAAAAACAAGTATCAATTTGATACTTAATATATATTACTCCCGTGTCAGAATAGCACTAGGAACAATCAGCAGGCCGTTATAACAAACAACAGAAAAATAGTTAAATATCTATTAAAGCCGCTATCTCATATAACTAAATCCAATAAAACGGAAAAGTATACACGTTTGCTTCCAACTTTACGTGAAAAGCTAATCTCGAATGGCAAAGAAACAAGAAACGTCTAGGAAACCGTAAATAAATACCTAGATAGCTCCGACTCTCACCTAAATACATTTGTTCGAACAAAGCTCGCCCGACCCCTTTCCAGCGCCTGAAAACCTCAAATGGCAACAAGAAATCGAACTTGCCGTGACTGCTAATGCACTTTTTAGTTTTTATTCCCGTAATAAAAGCTTTCCGTTCGTCCAAATTGAGTTTTATTGCTTTATCTGGTATAAAGCACGGCTATAATAAAGCAGGGAACAATACTGCGAAACTAGCGCCGGATACTGCGTAGGGAAATTTGAAATTCATAACGCGTGCACTAGTGTACGAGCGTTCAGCGAAATAGGAAGTGAAATGAAATATTTCACTGTGAAATTTTATAACTGAAATACCTAGAATATTTTTATACGTGCTCTGAAATTTGGCCGTAGTGACTATTGTTAATAGAAGCACACGAGTTTATTAAGTTTCAAATCAAAATTTGACGCAATTTTTATATTGCTTTACCGTTTTTAGAAAATATCACGCACGGGTATAAAAAATACGCAATTATTTCTGGTTTCAAACAGATATTGATAAACGAATGAAGTATTTTTACTGTGGGAAATGTTGACCAATATGTTACTAAGCCTATTTATTCTGAAAACTAATTGTGTCTCATACTAAGTTATTATACTTCTTATGCGTTAGTACATAGAGAACTGTAGGCTCTATACAGAATTCGCTGCAGCGAATTTTGCGCGGTGCGAACGCAACGTCGGCGCCGCGTCTGGTGAAGGATGGACGGTCCAGCAGAAGAAGGTCAAAATGTATGTAAATAAATAAGGTATAAATTACTAACAATTTCACTCACACATTCGCCTTATTACCTACGAGCGAGAAGCAAGAAAACAAGTAACAAGTTAATCCCGTATTGATCTGCAGTGTCCGGCATCCGACCGCGGGGCAAGAAACCGGAGCCGGCTAGCTCCTGCCAATATGTTTCAATTTAAAGTAAGCCGCTTGTCGATACCGACCCGCCTCCGTATATCTAACAATCGCTACTGGATTCTTTAGAAACAAAAGCTGGTTTCCTAATCTCAGGAAAAAGAAAGGAATAGGAAAGGAAAACTCATGTGTGTAGTAAAATAAAATATCTCCTGTTTAAATGACGTCTGGCTTTAAGTGTGCAGGTAGCGTAGAAAACACACTCAGACGCTTTTGCCTCGGCTTTTTAGCTAAAAATAGGTCAAGAAGTATAAAATGATTCATATACTTTTAATATTATTAGATTCTGAGACCTTTTAGTAGGCTTTTCGTTAAACAACACACAGTATGTACAAAAGTGGGAGATGTATTAAATGGCATTAGAAATTGAATTGGTGAACTATACGAGACGTATAGAATAAAATATTTGCTCATGGAGCTTCTATTACCTCGATAGTTAGTAAATAAAATATCCTGGAGGCACGGCCAGTGCTCCCGGCCCAGTTGAGAGAGAAGCAAAGCACGTGCACGACCGTAATACGCACTCTATGTCTTGGACGTGTGACTGATCATGATTTCCTTAAGATTTTCACTCCGGGCAGCCCTTCTATGTGATAGCGAGCCGAAATTACTGTTATCTGTTACACCATGACATGCAGATCCAAAAAAAATATGACTTGACCTCTCTTGGTTTGGGAGTTATGGGTATACCAAGTTAGGCGAAAACAACACTGACATACCCTGGGATCATCAAAATAGAATTGGTACTTATTGCTATTGATTTTTGACTATTTTGTAAGATATGTAACAAACAAACATACAAACAGAATTACTTTTGGATAACTTGGACGTCCTAGTCATCAATATGGTCTGTTTTAGGTTAGATGGATACTACAAAATAGACAAAGAAAAATTGGTAAAAAAATTGAATATCGCTTTTATTATACTATATCTAGGTCACATTTGTAATACTAATTAAGTAGATTGAAAAATTAATATTTATAAATAATAACAGCAGTGTGGCGACTTCATAATCAAAATTAACTTGTTCTCTTTTTTAAAATAATCAAAGTAACATTTCTTTCTTCTTTTTTTCTTATATTTCTTTTCTTATTTATTTCTTCCATGCTGGACTGGGAACGATAGAAAAACATAGAATGTTCCAGCTGCCCTTCCTCCCGGGCATGCTGTAGAAGTCAGCAAAAGGGACTCGAGGGTTACAGTGTATTGTAACTTAGGCGATGGGCTGACAACCTGTCACTATAGCAATACAAATTACAATCTAAAATTGCCTTCAATTTTGTCAGACGTGGCGAAAGCGCCTTTTACGAGGCGTTTATCGCTCTGCCTACCCCGTAAGGGAAAAAGGCGTGATTTGATGTATGATGATGTATGTATGTATCAAAGTAACATTCATATCACGTTCACTTTTCAATTATTAGAATCTTCCACTATGTCCTGCCCTCAGGTCACCTTACACGTGCAACAAACTGAGTTTTCCTGTTATAAATCACAATAATATGAATACACATAAAGATAAATATGTGTATTCGTGATGAAAACGTATGAGCACTACCAATAATTCCAAGAAGCTAGGGACCCATCGAATTCGGTAAATAGCCTTAAAGTAAACTCAATCGGGAAATACTTAGAGCGAGAACCTGCCGGGAGAAAATCAAAATATCCCAGCATACAAACAGGCAATCAGTACCTAGCATTTGCGAGCGGGGCTGTGCAAACCCCCCCGCGTCCCGTGTGCAACCCCCTCGTTCCCCCCGTCCCTGACCCAACACGAGTCAAAGGCCGTTTCGATTTGCAAACGTATTTTTATAAGTACTTTTATATCTGTACGTTTAAAGCTTATCTGCCGCTACTATTTCTTCCACTGCAGGTTTACTGCTGGATGGACCGCATACTTCCCACGCCACGCTCGGTAGGTGGATTGGTGGGCACAGTGTGAGATGTTACCATTGCTTGCTTGTGCCCTGCATATTTCTCCAAGATCTCTTTTTTTATGTGTAACATCATACATACATACATACATATAATCACGCCTTTATCCCTAATGGTGTAGGCAGAGCGTAACGACCTGAACAAAGGTCGTTCCGCCACGTCTGACAAAGTTTTGCGGGTTATATAAGATAGATTTGTAGGTATATTACTGTAGTGACAGGTTGTCAGCCCATCGCCTAAATTGCAATATACTGAAACCCTCAGATCTCTTAGCTGGTATTTACAGTTCTTTATGTTATATTTATCTTTATTGCCGTTTAGTTAATATTCATTTATAATAGCAATAAGCCAAGCAAAAACGTTCACGTGTCTACTCAAAAAACATTTAATTTGTTGTTCATTTTTGTGGAACAATTAACTCTTTTATATTTGAAACAAATATTTACTTTGGGAAAAAATTATAGTCACTTTTTTCCTCAGGAAAGTTTTACAATAATATTTTATTCCCACTCATTATGCCACGTGTACATTCGTAGGATGGAAAGTTCGGGTTATATTAATAACAATTTTACCTGACGATACATACATACATACATACATATAATCACGCCTTTATCCCTAATGGGGTAGGCAGAGCGTAAACAACCTAAACAAAGGTTGTTCCGCCACGTCTGACAAAATTTGGAGGGTTGGTTAAGATAGATTTGTACGTTTATTGCTGTAGTGACAGGTTGGATCCCTTAGCTGGTTTATACAGCATGCCCAGGAGGAAATGCAGCTGGTACATTTTATGTTTTTCTCTCGCTCCCAGTCCAGCAGATATACCTGACGATTTTTGCATTAAACCTTTTTCTTTCTTGTCTTAGATAGGTACACTATTAGTCCACCTTTATCTGCTACGTTGATGCTATAATAATATTCATTGAACATAATCCACTCACTGTTAAGAGTGTGGTTGGTACACTGGGACTCATCGGAGTTGCACTCTCCGGTCTTCGGCACGTAATATAAGTCCATGAGCGCTGTTGGCTCAGCAAAAACTCTTGTACCTATACTTAGTTACTTCGGCTTGCCTAGTCAACTCGCGGTTGGCTAGGTTGTGTTGTTGTTAAAGCGTTTTTATTTTTTCATATATTTACATACATACATACATAAAATCACGCCTTTATCCCTTACGGGGTAGGCAGAGCGTTAAACACCTCGTAAAAGGCGCTTTCGCCGCATCTGACAAAAATTGAGGGCAATTTTAGATTGTAATGTGTATTGCTAATGTGTAGTGACAGGTTGTCAGCCCATCGCCTAAATTACAATACACTGTAACCCTCGAGTCCCTTTTGCTGTCTTCTACAGCATGCCCGGGAGGATGGGCAGCTGGAGCATTCTATGTTTTTCTATCTCTCCCAGTCCAGCATGGAAGAAGATATCTTTCATATATTTCTCTAAAAAAATATCTAGTACAATCACATACGAGTACCTTCTATGTGACATCACTGTCAAAAAATACTCATATCTTTGATTGGACATACATGTTTTTTCACGACAGTCATACGATATAATACTCATAGATATTGGCTCATCATCTCCCTAGCCTTATCCCGTATCTCACGGGGTCGGCTTCCTAATCTAGGGGATTGAACGAGGGTACTGGTTTTTACACAGAGCGACTGTCATCTGACCTCCGCAACCCAGAAGGGAAACCAGACCCAATCCTAGATTAGGTCAGAGTTTTCTAGCCGCCAATGCTTAGCACTGGCCTCTGCTAGGGGTTAACGTCTAATATCTACGGTATTAAACGATATTAACCGGGACCAAAGGCTTAACGTGCCTTCCGAAGCACGGAAAAAGCACCGAATAAACGTACATATGAAATTCGAAAGCCGAAAAACACGAAAAAAAATATAAATTGTTCTAGGTAATAAATTAAGTATACTCGCTGCAAGTAAAAACAATACTTTGTACATAACATAACATAACATAAAAATACTTTATTGCACTTAATAATACAACATACAACACAAAAGATAACAAAAAACAAGTACAACATAGGCGGCCTTATTGCTAAGGTAGCAATTTCTTCCAGGCAACCTTTGGGTGAAAGAAAAAAGTGTAGTGTGTAGTGTACGTGACTTGAGATTCCAATAAAAACACATCTTGAGATAGATTTATTTCCTTATTAACCACGGGTAGAGCCAACGTCACGTATGAATTTTGCCGCAAACCTTGCATTTCCCTCAATTTGCTTTGCAAATGTAAAGCGGTTTTACATCAGCTGCTTTTTCACATTTTTGATCGTACGGGGAGCATGTTGACTCGATTACTCCATGTCATATGATATTTTCTTCATATCGTGTTTCGTTCATCTTTGCTCTCTGTAATTATTTGTAGACAAACTTTTCGGCAAATTTACGAAATATTTCATTTATCATTTTTAGGAGATATTTTTTTCATAGATAACATATAGCAAAGCAACGCTATAAAGGAAAACAACAAAAAACTTTCATCGACTACAAATTATGAAGTAGGACATTGACTTGTGTTAAACATGCAAAGTCATACAAAATTGGCAAGCCGCTAATTATTTATTACTTCAAATATTTTTATATTTAACCAATATTTATTGCAAAATACTTAGTTGTTCATTAGAAGAACTTGAATACCTACCACATGCATCCGGGTTGTTCAATGCAGGCATACTATGTCAGTTTATCCATAATAACTAAATAAACGGATAATTATATGTAATCTTTCTTAGTCAATACAAAATGTTATTTCTTAATCATCTCCCTAGCCTTATCCCGTATCTCACGGGGTCGGCTACCTAATCTAGGGGATTGAACGAGAGTACTGGTTTTTACCTATGTGTCCCCTAGAGCGACTGCCATCTGACCTCCGCAACCCAGAAGGGAAACCAGACCCAATCCTAGATTAGGTCAGAATTTTCAAGCCGCCAATGCTTAGCACTGGCCTCCGATATGGCTTAACGACTAATATCTACGGTATTAAACGATATTAACCGGGACCAACGGCTTAACGTGCTTTCCGAAGCACGGAAAAAGCGCCGAATAATCGTACATATGAAATTCGAAAACCGAAAAACACATTGGTACGTGGTGGGGTTCGAACCACGACCTCCCGCTCAGGAGGCAGCGGCCCTATCCACTACACCATCGGGCTCCTACTATTGTTATTTCTAAATAGGTAATTAATTTAGTAATTCAAATTCTTATTAAAGTGTTCAAATGCTTCTTTAGCTTCACAATAAACAAATCTATTTGAGTAATAGAAGTCATTTTACTTGTTAATGGCAACCGTTTCATAAACGAAATTCTCATCATTTTGGGCAATTAACTTGCTTTGAGACTTATCAAGAATTTAGAAATTCAAGAAACTTCAGTTGTGCTTAGTAATTCGGTGAAACAGTTAAGGGGTATGTTGAGCTTTGAGCAAACTACTTTCACTTTTTTAGTTCTTTTTATTCTCACATACGGCATACTTTCTTGCCGATGTATTCAAAGTTAAAAAACTTACGTCTTTTTGATTTGTTCTAATTAACTAATTACAAAGTTATAGGTACATACACGTACTGAAAAATCATGCGATTTTATTTGAATCCATATGCGCTATGAGACGGACGCTAGGCCCATATGGCGCCTTAATACATAGGATTTGGTAACTAAATGCATAACTGCGCAATTATATAAGTAGCTCGTTACGGGTCATGTCTAGAAAGTTATAAATGAGTCTTAATAACCCTTTCACAGTTGAAAATGTCTGTGGCTTAACTTGTAGTGTTGTAGCGTTTCTCCTAACTTGATGGCTTGAAGTAGCTTGAAGTATTCTCGTAGCAAAGAATATACCGCTATATAATAGTTAGCACACTAGTGTGTGTCTTAGCTCTGGTAGAGTCTGCGGCCCATCTATAAAGAAATTTAACATACAATAAATGTGTTTCAATAACACTTTCACACTTGTCTGTGGCTTAAAATGTAGCGTTTCTCGTAACTTGATGGCTTGAAGTAGCTTGAAGTGTACTGGTTGCTATAGTAGAGGCCGTGGCACATCTACGAAAATTTTTGAGATGCAATAATAAATGCGACGTAACCTTCTACTGGTGTGTGTCATTATTATAGTAGATTACCTATTATTATTATTATCATTCGGCCATTTCAATAAATAACAATTTCAAATTAAGATTCAGTTATTATTACATTACACGATAAAGGCGTGATTTTATGTATGTATTATTACATTCTTCGCTTTTCATCGTTTCTAGTTCCAAAAGAAAACTTCTTACGATTTAAGCTTAAGTGAGACATGTTTCGGGACATTCGGAGTCCCTTCACCAGGTTGAGTTTGTCGGCCGCGGGGAAGCGTATCCGCCGGTGTTCCGCCTCGCACTGCGGGTTTGAGCTCGCGATTTATTTTCCAAAGTGAGAGCCCGTTATTAAATCTTTATTTAGAAAATTTATTATTTACAATTGCATACATCTAATCACGAATTTATGCCTGAAGAGGTAGGCGGAGCTGACAAAGTTTTGAGGGTTATTTAAGAAAGATTTGTCAGCCTATTGCCTAAATTACAATATATTACTGAAACCCTCGGATCCCTTAGCTGGTTTTTACAGCATGCCCGGGAAGAAATGCAGCTGGCACATTCTATGTTTCTCTCTCGCTCCCAGGCCAGCATGGAATAATTTTATTTAAATGTAATCAAAAAAATCGTTTACCTTATTTATACAAACGGTTTTCAAACTTTCTAAAAGAACTATCATGCAAGTTTGAGTTAGTTAAAAACTTGTTTCTACATTATACCTAGGAAGATAAGAAGCTGGAACATTCTATCTGCTTTAATTTTAATTGGTCCCAGTCCAACGTAGATGTTACAACGTACAAATGAAACCATACAAAAATATTGTCAAGCAACTTCGTATCACGCTTTACAAAAATCCGCATAATTTTTTTGTTAAAAATCGCGGAACATATTACCTAAATGGTACAACTGCAGCGAGAAGTCCGCAAGCTTTCCACAACTGGTACAGTTGTTGCGAAAACTCTTTCGTACACCGAATTACTTGCCGTGTTGATTTATGTGTTCTCGTATTGTTCTGGTGCGGTCGACATTTGGAACAAAGACTTATTTTATCGGACTTGGGGCTCGTTTAGTGATGGGTCAAAATAGCTTCATCCCACATCTTTCCAGTAGACTCTGTCTCAGCAGCGAAGCCTGAAAATGTAACATATTGTCCATTATCCGCTTGCCAACCCACCTGCCAAGCGTAATCTTCTTCTGTCGAGTGGGTATCGAGTTTATGGACTCGATGAACCCCGGTGTCAGAGTTTTTAAACCGTCTAGTAGCACAACTATCAGGCCTCTGACATGGTTTTGTGTAACGACCACTATCAAACACAGCGACCGGGACCGACGGCTTAACGTGCCAAGCGTAATGAGTATGGGAATTACTTCCCGACTGGGTAACGATGGGCGGGGACTGTTGCGATTTCTTAAATATTTTTGATTTCCTACATATTTGTAGGTACTCATACTCACATACATATAATTACGCCTATATCCCTAATTTGGTAGGCTTATATAATAGGCTATTCTCTCGCTCCCAGGCCAGCATGGAAGAAACTCAATTAGGAAAATTATTATTATTAGGAAAAAAGGTGAGATACATATGTATATGTACGATTTTAATAACAAGGGATGAATTTTCGGTGAGGTATAAATCAGGTACCTATTAAGTTCTAAAATAAAAATTACATAGTATGTGTATGAAACCACATCCAACCGTTCCACATAAGACTAAAATAACAGAGAAACTTATTAGGTAGATATTGTTCACATTCAACTTTCTAGTTGGTACACAACTTTTATATAAACTAATGAGTTGCTAATCATAATGTAAACAGCAAAAACTTCCGTCTGGCCAACTTCGAGCAGCTATTTCAATAACAATAGGGAGAGTACCGAGTACACCGTACAGGAAGCACTACTCAGAAACTAGTTAATTGACATGTCAAACTAACGTAGCATCGTATCTCTCGCTTAAGTTTATATTTACAGGAGTGAGCACCTATATATATGGCGTGAAAAGGGAAGTACAGTGGGCTGCAAAGAAGAATGGTCGCCTCTGTTTTTTTAAATATATTTTATGATTTATTTTCAAATCACGATACTGTAGATGAATGCACTACTCAGAAACTAACTACTTAATTGACATGTTAAACTAACATAGGATCTCGTAGCTCTTGCTTAGCATCTTCCTGTTTACAAGAGCACCTATGGCGTGAAAACGCAAGTACGCTGCAAAGAAAACAAATCGCCTCCAACATTATTATGTTTAAAACTGCTTTTTGTCTGGTTAGTAATATACCGTAGAGGAAGCACTATTCAGAAACTAATTTATTGACATGTCAAACTAACGTAGCATCGTATCTCTTGCTTAGCAAGTTTCTATTTACAAGAGCACCTATAGCTTGAAAAGGCAAGTACAGAGGGCTGCAAAGAAAAGTGGTCGCCTCCGTTTAATTCACACAATTTATAAAAAAATCATATCACGATACTGTAAAAGAAGTATTTCTTAGATACTAGTTAATTGACATGTCAAATTAATGTAGCATCGTATCTCTTGCTTAGCAAGTTCCTATTTACAAGAGCACCTATGGCGTGAAATGCAAGTATAGTGGGCTGCAAAGAAAATCGTCGCCATTTTTTCTATTATAATTGCCTTAATTTAATTATATTTTCAAACTGCATTAAATACCTACCTTGAAAGTATTGGTTAGTTATTGAATATTAGTAGTAATCTTGTCTAGTAATCTTGTTACTTATGAGGTAATTTGTCAAAACTTATGCAATCCATTGAAATTTGATAGAAACAACAAAAAAACTTATCATAATGTATAGAGAAAATAGAGGTTACCCGTTTTATTTGAGGCCCAATAATGGAAAACTCCAAAGAAAACCGAATAAAAGTCGAGCGCTGACTGACTCAGATAATGAGTACATTAGGGAAGCACCTGAAAAGAAAGAGCCATTCTCCCTTTCTTCCCCCAAATAAACCAGCACCCTCTGTCAAAGAATGTGGACTCTGATCACGCTAATCTCCCTTCATTTGTATGCGAAGGCGATCCGGAATAGTCACGTAATTAAAAAGAGAAGCCTTTTGTGATGCAGATACGTCGCCAGTCGCAATCAAAGCCTTCTTTATTCCGGGAAACCCTTCAAGGGATTCTTAACCTTTTCTCACCTTATTCGGAAGTCTAATAAAAGATCTCTCATTCCTCAAATAAATGAACTTTGGAGTTGAAACGGTCGCTCGGAACAAAGTTAACAAAGTGTTTATTTTTGTTGCGTTTCGCTAAGCGTAATGTTGCTAACAATTTCGTGAGCCAGTGAACGCACAAACGACCGAATTATTACTGCGTCTATCTCGTCTCGTCATTTGTAACGTCTTGGGGAATATTTTCATTCCAATTTAATGTTGCTTCCACCGCCCCCGATAAAGTAAATTGAAAATGAAAAATCTTCGGGCAAAGAGACGTCTTTGATTCATTTGATATCAATACCCGTCATTGGTATTGGCTGTAAAGTAAATGACTATTTTGCTGTGTAGTTATTTTCCTTTTACAGACTAGGATAAGAATTCAGAATTGTTATTGCGAGAAATAAATTTTATTTATAAGTGATTTCAAACTTTGTAAGAAAATATTTGTAGAGCTGCTTTTAAAAAAGTTCAGGGCATTGACTACAGTGTATTATTAAACCCGTGCAGACTGTAGCGATGCTACGATATGTTGTTTAATATAAAAAATCTAAATAATAACAATCAAATATATCATGTAAAGCGAAGTAAATTCTAAAATTTAAAAAAACTCATATACTACTATTAAGAAAAACGGCCGATGCAGCTTTTTACCACGTTTTTGTTTTTCCTTTGTTACAGAACACTTTTGAAGTTCCGTGTTTATGCTGTCCCTGTGCACAAGAGTAAGTTACCAAATAGGAACAGACAAAGCTACATAGTACTGCAATGAGGATAACACGCTAGGTACTGCAAATTAACTGCCTCCGTGGTCTAGCGGTCTGAGCCATGGGCTCTCGACCTGGAGGTCCCGGGTTCGATTCCCGGCGGGGGACAATGACTTTGTGTTGTTGTTTCTATTGGTTAGGACATTGCAGGCTGATCACCTGACTATCCGAAAAGTAAGATGATCCATGCTGTCGGATGGGCATGTACATAGTCGGTACTGCACCTGATTTATCTCTGGTCGTGTCAGTCCATCTGTCCCAACAGAATAAGAGATTGAAGGAATAGAGAGTGCACCTGTGTATAGCGCAAACACTTGGGCACTATAAACAAGTCCAGCGCAGTTGGCCAATCTCAGGGAGATTGGGTGCCATCACCGAAAATCGGTGGGAGAACTATTATTATTAGGTACTGCATGACGGACGCACATACCAGAGACAGTGAGGGGCGACGCAACTGCAGGACACATTACACTCCATGCCTTGGTATTTTCGTACACTTATCAAAACACGGTTGTATGAAGCTTGCTCTCTATACAGAAATTTACTTGTACGCCCAATGTTCGTCGTCGACCCCGGGCTCCGCCCCACCAGCTAATGAATAACATGCAAATTTAGTGTCTAATGAAAACCGCATCCGCTCGCCAACACAACTTAGTAAATAACTTTTTTACGTCGGTAACTTGAACCTTTTTACATGCAACTTTTTCGTCTGGTTGTTTACAATTTTCTCTTTGCTGTTTCTGCTTTCGTTGGTTGATTAGTTTTTCCGATTGATTTATTAAGGTACCTACTTACAATGTCTGGGTAAAACTTTAAACCGTTGGTCCTAATCGCTGTCTTAATGTGTAAAAACTCACAAGGAAATAAGCTTAAAATAGGCTTAATTCTAGATTATTATTATTATTATGGACTTAATTCTAGATTAAACCGGCTAAACCTAAAATTAAAATCTATTTGTCACTTTCGGACTATAAACATTGGAAAAGGATAGGAGATTTATTCTCTCTTGTTTTTGATTTATAGTCGGTGGTTTTATGAGTTAACTGTCATTTTTATTCGCCGTCATATGATATAGCGGATAAAATTGACAGAACCCTGGGGAAACGTGCAAATACGCGTCATAATCTAGCAGAAGTGTAAAACCATAGAGTATAAATCGCCTGTCCTTTTTCAATTTTATTATTTTGAAAGTGACAGATAGATTTTAATTTCAGTTTTATTTTATTTATTTTTATTTATTTATTTATTAGGTAACCAACAGAGTATACATTGTTACAATGCACAACAAAAACTTCTTAAAATTAGCTTAATGCTACTCTAATTATAGGCTACAACGGCATGCAAATGTACAAGTACCTGACAGAATTAATATTAATAAAACAAGTTTTAGCCGGTGGTATCTAGAATCGAGCCCAATGTCTATGGTTAGAGATGGGCACTTAACGGGGTTTTTGCCCAAGAGTGAGGTACACTAGTAAAATCACATCTTGGGTAAAACACAGGCACGGCAAGTGTCCGTCTCTAGTCCGCCCACACTTACAACAATACAGGTCAAAGCCCTTTCTCCCTTGACAGTCCTATTCAATTTCTTCCCATAAATCGAATCAACAAAGTTAATACATCAACGAGTGAAAAGCAATCGGAACTAGCAACAGGTCGCCGGTCTCCAGGAGGCATATTGTCAACTGCGGGAGGCATATTGTCAATTTCCCACAACGTTGTGAACTCCCAACAACAATTGGATCCGGATTCGCGTCAATCCGATCAAGCGGCTTTATCTTCGATAGGAAATATCTTTATAGTGGAGGCTTGTGTGTGTATAAATGAATGTAGCACACAAGTGAACTAGTGACCTACTTAGTTAGAATCCGTTCTTAACGGTTCATGCTAGATGTGACCCTTTCCGTACGCTTGAATGTATCAACTTTGGGAACATTTATCTGGCCGTATTGATAACGTTATTTTTTTTACAAAATACGATCAAAGGGTACTAATATTGCCATACTCATCTCGTTTGCCAGGCTCAACACTGAGTACTGATTACTTCCATGCTGGTCTGGGAGCGAGAGAAAAACATAGAATGTGCCAGCTGCATATCCTCCCGGGCATGCTGTAAGAACCAGCTAAGGGATCCGAGGGTTTCAGTATATTGTATTTTAGGCGATGGGCTGACAACCTGTCACTACAGCAATATACCTACAAATCAATCTTCAATAACCCTCAAAACTTTGTCAGACGTGGCGAAACGACCTTTGTTTAGGTCGTTTACGCTCTGCCTACCCCATTAGGGATAAAGGCGTGTTTGTATGTATGTATGTAACACTGAGTATTTCATATTCAGAATCAATCAACTCTCTATATAATAAGGGTGGAATATTAAGACCGCTTCTCTTAGGGAAGTACCTACCCTAAATAATGAAGATAGCAAATTTTACTTTAAGGAAACTTATTTTCTAAAAGTAACAAAACTGCATTCAAAGTTTTTTTAAAATACCACTGCTGCACCCGATAATCGAACGCGCTCAAAAAAATAACATCCTGTCTTTTTAGTGGATTTATAAATAAGGACAATTATGAGAATCAAATATATCCAAAAAACATTAAGTATGTTTTAAATTTAAGGAAGACCATGAAATTTTGTTATTACATTTATATTATACTCTTATTGTTAACTAATTGAGTATTTATAGTGCTTCGATTTAAAATTTCAGTCTTTCTCAAATTTGATATGCAATGATCAATTACACAAATTGTTCCTTATTATTGTATTGGAAATGTTCCATATTAAATGTACCTTTTGTATTATAATACAGGCTGTTATTTTATTTCGATTTTAGCAGGTTCGATTCCCGGGTCAGGAAGCGATAAAAAATCGGTCAATGCAGTTTAGCTTCGTTTTTTAAATAAGCTAGTGTTTCCTTTGAGCAAATTTTGCAATCTTCTAAGCTCGTATTTAAGAAGCGATATCAAACTTGAGAGCAATTTTAAGTATGGATTTGACAGGACAGTTTGTACTGAAATGACATTTCTGATACGAACTCAAACTCGCTGTCACTCATGAGATTATTGGATAGAGCTGATTATAAATACGGCCCTTAGGGTACTTGCCCTGGAGGAGCAGACCGAAAAATCCAGCTAGTTTATCCTTTAGTCGACTTTCTGAACACCCATGATTATAGTATAGCAATGCTATTCTGATGCGGCACCATTCAGTCTCAGCCAGCATGTTCTGATTAAAAAAATAGAAGATAACTGGCAGCTTTCGACTTTGAAACTTACGAACTTCACCATCATCTCGCTTGATACTTTTCAAGAAGCCAAAGGTAAACATGTTCCGTAACGAATGGTGAATAGTTGGTAATTGTTGCCTTGTAGTCGGCTCCGACAAAGGTGTATGAGAAAATAATGTGGATGAGGAGCTATTGTTGCTCGCACAAAGAAATCCCGACAAAGTGCTCCAGAGGCGGACTCTTGTTCAACTAGATATGAAATTGCTTCTTTTTGCTCTTCACTAAACAAGTAGTTGAAGCATAATAAAAGTATTTTTTTAGTTGACGATGGAGCGAGCTCACCCAGAAGATGCCTATTATGGCACTTGCAATCTCACGCATCAACGGAACACAGCAAGCTGTTTGGTGCTGGACTCTGGTGTGAGGGTGGTTGCTAGCCAGTCGGCCCCTTGCGGAGCCTACCACCGCTTTGTAAGGATCTTTTAATCGATCGTAACTATGTAACGGGAACTTCTTTCTCGCTCAGAGGATCTCTCTTGCAGTGCAGAGAGGAAACTCTGCCAGTGTCATGGGCACATTCGGGCGTGGAGCGTTACTGGGCGGTCTTTTTAATTAGTTTTAGTTGATAAGTTGTCGGAAATTATTTTAATATTTGTATATTAGTTTTAAGATTGCCATTTATAATAATTTGTAATAATTGTTATTTGATTTTATTTAGTATTTTGACACGTTTATTATCAAAGAAACCTAACCAAGGTACTAAATGTAACGGGAATAGAATAAATAACTGGAATACTGGACATAATAATATCAAACATTCCTGTAAAAACGATGAAAACGATTTTGATGAACTTATTTTCCTTTTCAATGTCTAACCATTACGGTATAAGAAACCAGTGACTACAAATCGGACAGTGGACGTCGATTAAAAGAGGTCAAGTTTTTTCAATTCATAGTCAATTCAAGAGTCCCTTTTATAGGGACTCTTGAATTGACTATGAATATGATTGACTACTACAACATCTTTATTTTCTATTGCTTTTTTATTATTTCTTTATTATCATTTACAATTAACTTATATCTATTACAATAGCCCCACAAAACTGCTTGCGCAGTTTGTCTGTGGGATCGATGAGGCTCTTAGGCCCCGAATTATAAACAGCACTTGTGTCAGAAAAGTCATTTCAGTACAAAAGGACCTGTCAAACCCATACTTAATATTGCTCTCAATCTTGAGATCGCTTTATAAATACAAACCTTATACACTATTCTTATTTTCTGTGCCCTTTGTTCATTTCCTTCTCTAGTCTAAGTAGAGTAAGTAAACAGGCAAGATTCCCGCAAACTGCTGCAATTCATTTTTCTTACTTCATAACGTTTCGTAGACGGAAATGGTTCTAATGCAGAAATGAATGAATCTCTCAACTCGCAGCTCCACTTAGACAGCATTATAATGGAGGTTCTTCAGGCTTTTAAAATGAAGTTGGATTAACGTGGTATACCTAGAATTCTGATAAGTTAACAAAAACATTAAGGAATGAATGATTTGCTCAATCCGTTAGATACATTCTTAAAAGGTGTTATATTATAATATAACATTGTAGTTATTCAAACTACAATGTTTAGTTTATGATGTTTTAGATAATATAATATTGTCATATATAAATGACGCATTAACAACCATTATTACTCAATATTTGATTAATGATCATTACCAATTCGTTTATTTACGTATACGTTACTAATTTACATAAATTTTGCTCTTAAAAGGGCCGTATTTTTTAGGCCCGTATGTATCAATAAGCACTTGAGACTGACAGCGTGTTTAAGTTCATATCAGAAACGTAATGACTGAGAGCGAAAGAAAAACTTAGAATGTTTCAGCTGCATTTCCTCCCGGGCATGCTGTAAAAATCAGCTAAGGGATCCGAGGGTTTCTGTATATTGTAATTTAGGCGATGGACTGACAACCTGTCACTACAGCAATATACTTACAAGTCTATCTTAAATAACCCTCAAAACTTTGTCAGACGTGGCGGAATGACCTTTCGTTTAGGTCGTATACGCTCTGCCTACCCTATCAGGGATAAAGGTGTGATTATATGTATGTATGCATGTAGAAACGTAATTTCAGTACAAAATAGCCCGACAAATCCATCCTTAATATTGGTTTTAATCTTAAGATCACTTTATAAATACGAACCAAAATGTAACACGCATCAAATAGGTAAGTGATTCAATTGAGCGATCCACTCTCAAAGAATAAACAAATACAATCTCAATTGGTTTAATATGAAGACAGCTAATTAGCGAAAGTGAATGGCCTGCGTTCCTAAACTTTCTGCGAGGCTTGTCTAATTTGTGGACGACATCCGTCGAGTTAATGCGCCTTAATGTGAGTGGAGAAGTTGTCTTAATTAAACAGAACGGTGGGAGATTGTAGGCAGCTGCTTTTAAACACCAAACACGGACTCACTTGGCCAATTTAGACCAATGTGAATTGTTTAACTGTGATCGAACCTACGACCATCGAACCGGGAGCCCACAGCGCAGACGAGACCACGGAGGCAGTTAATGTGTATTATTGAGAGTGGCAAGTTGTCTTAATTACACAGAACGGTGGGAGATTGTAGGCAGCTGCTTTTAAAAACCAAACACGGACTCACTTGGCCCGAAAAGGACCACCATGAACTGTTTAACTGTGATCTAACCTATGACCTTTGAACCGAGAGCTCACAAAACAGACCACGAGACCACGGAGGCAGTTAATGCGCATTAATGTGAGTGGCAAGTTGTCTTAATTAAACAAAGCGGTGAAAGATTGTTGGTAGCTGCTTTTAAACACCAAACACGGACTCACTTGGCCCCATTTGGACCACCATGCACTGTTTAATTTTGATTGAACCTATGGCCTATGAATCGAGAGCCCACGGCACAGACCTCTAGACCACGGAGGCAGTTAATGCGCATTAATGTGAGTGGGGAAGTTGTCTTAATTTAAACAAAGCGGTGAAAAATTTTTGGCAGCTGCTTTTGAACACCAAACACGGACTCACTTGGGCCGATTTGGACCAAAGTTAACTGTTTAACTGTGATCGAACCTTCGACCTTCGAACCGAGAGCCCAAAGCACAGACCACGAGACCAAGGAGGCAGTTAATGCGCATTAATGTCAGTCAATCTGTCCCATCAGAATAAGAGATTGAAGTTGCCTGTGTGTAGCGCAAACACTTGGGCACTAAGAACTAGTCCTGCGCAGTTGGCCTGTCTCTGAGAGATTGGACTCCATCACCGAAAATCGGTGTGAGGACTATTTTTGTTCTTTGTCTTAATTAAACAGAACAGTGGGAGGTTGTTGGCAGCTGCCTGTAAACAACAAACATGGACTCACTGACTGATTGGGCCGATTTGAGCAAAAGTGAACTCTTATAGTATTCAAAGTCCCCGTTGGTCAAAGAAGTTAGGATTTTCGGCTATCTCCGATGTGGTTTGTGTTTGCGGTGCAATGCAAACTATAGCACACCTTACTTTGTGCCCGGCGTGCCCCAACACTTGCACGCCAGCGGATTTAATAGACGGCAGTCAATTCGCAATACAAGTGTCTGAATTCTGGGCCGCTACGATTTCATTTCTCGTGTTCCATCGACATACATACATACATACATACATATAATCACGCCTATATCCCTAATGGGGTAGGCAGAGCGTAAACGACCTAAACAAAGGCCGTTCCGCCGCGTCTGACAAAGTCTTGAGAGCCATTCAAGAAAGATTTGTACGTATATTGCTATAGTGACAGGTTGTCAGCCCATCGCCTAAATTACAATATACTGAAACCCTCAGATCCCTAAGCTGGTTTTTACAGCACGCCCGGGAGGAAATGCAGCTGGCACATTCTATGTTTTTCTCTCACTTCCAGTCCAGCATGGAAGATATGTTCCATCGACACGCTAAGAAGATAAAGAAAGAAGTTCTCACAGTAAAACATCAAACATCAAATCGATATGATGATATCCGCCAACTCATACAAATTGTACTCTAAAAATACATAAATACATATAATCACGCCTTAATCCCTAATGGGGTGGGCAGAGCGTAAACAACATAAACAAAGGTCGTTCTGCCACGTCGGACAAAGTTTTGATTGTTATTTTGTAGTTATATTACCGTAGTGACAGGTAGTCATACAGAAATCCTCGGATCCCTGTTTTTACAGCATACCCGGGAGGAAATGCAGCTGGCACATTCTAAGTTTTTCTCTCGCTCTAAAAATAATTATTGTCAGATATTGTCATTTATAATGGAAGATGTCGTCGTCGGCACACAGTCAGTAGTCGTCCGTCAGTCATTCCGTCAAATTCCTATATTTTTGAAGAGATTTACTTTTGTTCATAAGTTTGTACTTTCGCCACCTTCAAGGTAGATAAGACTTTTCTGTTACTTCTCGGAAAATGTAATAAAATCATCAACGAATTTAGTACACGACAGATGCCCTTTTAACTTTGTGGGAAATGTTAAGTGTCCTAATCTAATCTTATAAAGGAGATAATGTTCTATGTAGGTAGTTTATTTGTTACAAATATATGGAATATTACTAGACCGAAATTTTAAAGTTTCCTTTCGAAAGCTAAGTACGTTCACCTAGAGTATGAATGACTAATTTTACACTAATTGCTTATTCAAATTGTTTAAGCGAATCTTTGTATTGTTTGTCTATGTGTGATCTGCCTATCTGCACAGATCTTGAATTATCTGTGTTAGTGTTTTAATTCTAGTGAACTTGATATAGTTAAAGAATATTATAACACTGTGAATTTGTTAGATTTTTATAGTACTTGTATTTTTTTTTTTGGGAATGTAATGTAACGTTGAGTGAGGAAGTTTCAAGACAAATCTGACTATATAGGTTTTATGATACCATTTTATTGAATAATTGTAATGTTTGTGTCTATAACTAAAATAAAAAACCTATGATTAAACGCTTGAAATAACAGGCAAGTACGCAGGGTGAAAGTTATGTGTTGACATGACGAAAATAGTTAAATTGATTTATACTTTTTTTTGCAATACTTGAGTTATTTAATAAACTCGTAGGACAATAACGTTTATCTAGCGGAAGGCGGCGTTATAAGGGACAAACAGGAAATAGCGGCTAAAATGCGGATAGTAAAAAACATTCTTTATACAAACCTTCCCAATTTCTATTCACTTTAAGTAGGGAATTTAGGCTGGGCAATATTGAGCACCGCCGAACGACGTGAACGTAGGGACTTTTTCTTTGGTATTTCTCGGGGTTGGAACCGAAAGCCGCATTTTTCTAAACAATGGCTCTTCTCCTTGGATTATGTGAGAATTTCAAAAGGTATTTCCGTTGGGTTGTGTGTGAGTGAAATTCTCCGGTAGTTCGATACATTCGAATATCCTTCCAGTCCGGAGTGGCACAAAGCGTATTGTAGCAGACGAGAGCCCCCTCTCGCGGCGTTTTGTCGCTACGACTGTCGCGCTCATTGTCTTCGTCCAAGCGACGCGTTTTGGAGCTCACTCGTGCATAAGTACAAAGACTTCGACAAAGACAGTACTCAAAAAAATGTAGATAAAAGTCTATAGTTACTTCTTGTGATTCAAGCAACACAACATCGTCACGCGTGCAAATGATGATGTTTTAACATCATAATAACTCATCATTTCGCTCTCGACTTCATTACCGGAAGCACGCGTACTTACGCTAAATCACACTGTACTGTCGGAAGTAATGTCAAAATAATGCGAGTGCGGCTGATTGCCAGCGACAGGTGCCCGTGTCGGCGGAATACTAAACGCGCCATAACATTAATATGTACGCTATTCAATTGAGGATTCATTAGGCAGCGCTTCAGTCAAACGGCTTCCTTCCTCGTTTTGTCTGCGCCAAAATTCATAATTCCACGGAATACTACTTTTTTCCACAGACATACTCGTATACTTGGCTAATGCATTTCCAAGTATTACCTACGTCGTTTAAATTCAAAGAACACTTTGATGTTCATTCTGGAAGCTTGAGGCGAATCAATGTCGTGTCTGTTTTGAATGCCAACGTAACAAAAGAAAAAGGGATTACGTCCGAGGGGGGAAATACCGAGCACCTTAATTACGTGGGAGGGAGGAATAGTTTGGCAAGAATGGCGGAACAGTCGCAAATTGTGGTGTGGCCGGGCTGCCGGGTTGGCGGGTGCCGGCCCAATTTTTGTACAATCGTAAACCCACAAGATTTACTGAACGGCCGGAGTTTTAACGAGGGCCAGGCACCCAGTGTCCTCTACTCCCCACGAATATAGTTTTACGACGATCGCCCAAGTGAGCCATTAAACAATTTTCACCGGCGCCCGCTACAATGTTACTTTATGCCTCGTGGCCGTCTGCAGCGATCACGATAACGGACGCTGGCGGACATTGTGGCGTGCGAGAGACGTGCGGGGACGGTACGGGGGCCGTGCGGGGGACGCGCGGGAGACGTGTCTAAATTAAATCTCGGTGAGGCTAGTTACACTTTATAGTGACAACGTCTGAGACTATGTAAGCGTGAAGTAATAGCCCACTTTAATCTGAAATTCCATCTGCATAGCTAATTTATTTGACAACGTTAGCTTGATACTTATAATATGGAACCTTTAAAATGTTAGTTCAACGGCTTTACAAAAGTTCTTTAAACAAAAAAAATGCTAAAATATTACCTAAGCACATTAAAATGTGCTGTCTGTGCATACTAAAATAAAATAAGTAATTTACTCTCGTTTTAAGCCTTTCCTTTCCTTTTGTACTCAACTTATGGTAACTTTCTTTGATTTTCATTATCTTCAGTGTATGCATTTTTATGAAGTGATTCTTGGAAATATTCAGTAAAATTTTGTTACGCTGCCCAAAAGTTATGACACTGTGTGGAAGAGTTAAATTTTTAATTTAATTTAAGCTTGACGCGAGGTTTATACTCAGCACTCAACGTGTTAATTAGTTGTGATAAGTAAATTCGTTACTTTGTTGACTGCATTTAAGATCCTAGTAAAGTCTCTTCGCGAGTTGTTTCGTTAACTTTTTCTATTATATAGTCGAATACATTTTGCAAACAGAATGCAACTTTGTTAAACACAGCTCTCAGTGGTTGCTTATAACAGATTTTGTGTTAATACCCTAATTCGTAGGGTACTGGTTTTTACACAGAGCGACTGCCATTTGACCTCAGCAAACCCAGAAGGGAAACCAGACCCAATCAAAACTAGATTAGGTCAGAGTTTTGCTTAGCACAGGCCTCTGGTATGGCTTAACGACTAATATCTAAGGTGTTAAAGTATATTAACCGGGACCAACGGCTTAACGTGCCTTCCGAAGCACGGAAAAACGCCGAATAAACATACATATGAAATTTGAAAATCTAATAACACATTGGTACGTGGTGGGGTTTGAACCACGACCTCCCGCTAAGGAGGCAGCGGCCCTATCCACTACACCATCAGGCTCTATTCACAAAACCGTAAATATCTGCATTTAATTTCGCTGACAGATATTATAAAAAGAGTTAAAGGTTCTTTGGCCTGTCTGATGAATATCGAAGAACACGAAACGCATTGGTTATTATACATATAATCACGCCTTTATCCCTATTGGGGTAGGCAGAGCGTAAACTACCTAAACAAATGTTATTCCGCCACGTTTGACAAAGATTTGAGGGTTATTTAAAATAGATTTGCAGCTGCATCTCCTCCCGGGCATGCTGTAAAAACCAGCTAAGGGATCTGAGGGTTTCAGTATATTGCAATTTAGGCGATGGGCTGACAACCTGTCATTACAACAATATACCTACAAATCTATCTAAAATAACCCTCAAAATTTTGTCAAACGTGGCAGAACGACCTTTGTTTAGGTCGTTTACTCTCTGCCTTCCCCATTAGGGATAAAGGCGTGATTATATGTATGTATGATAAAGATTTTTACTCTCGGCAAAATTGAATCAGAGTATTCGTTCTTTTGCTACAAGTGTCGTTAGTCAACTGTTGGGAAGTTGGCGAGGATATTCGGAGTTGGACATCGTCTCCGCCATACTTCAGCGAATATTTATTTTACAACTTTTAGTTCTATTATCTTGTTTGTTTGTGTTGTCGTGTAGGAGTTTTGTGGAGGCTCCTAAAGCACACTAGCGCTTTCATAACTTTTTTAAGAAAAATGTTATGTTTTGTGAAGAGGAGGAAGGGGAGCCCTTTGCCCAGCAGTGGGACAGTTTAGGCAAGTATAATAATAATAACTGTTTTGTACTTCTACTTCTATTTTTCGGCAAAATAAATCAATGGCAAAAGTCACACAGTCGATCTCCAATAGTAGGTGAACCACCATTTATCGAAAATTATTGTAAACTAATAGTTTGTGAGGCTTAAAATTATCATCTGCATACTTCCTGACCTACTAGATTTGCGATAGAGTTTTCAATGAGTTATGAGCTTCTAATTTTTTGATTAAGGCGCTACTTAGCATAGGGGAGTCTCTCAAGTCTTCTTGTGATAATCCTGGTGAGGTCTTGAACAAAACAACACCAGAGTCTAGACAAACTTGTTCATTTTAAACATTTCTGCTACTCCCTTTGTAATTTACCTTGTTAGCATTTTCGTATAGTACGATTATATTAAAACAGTTTTAACACCAGCAAATTATTTTAAAACAGGTGGCAACTTTAAATTTTAACCGCAACGTTTTGCAGCGAACCCCTAATTATCATTTTAATTTCTCATGTTAAAAATTTGTTGCTTGCTATCACATGGGCATAAAAAGGTGAAAACCAAACTATTGAAAGATTGCTTCTACTTCAACGACTCCTATACCCAAAGGTTGCCTGGCAAAAATTGCTACTCTAGCAATAAGGTCGCCTAAATTGTACTGTTTTGTTTCTTTGTAATGTCTTGTCTTATGTGCAATAAATTATATGTGTATTGTATTGCAGATTGAGTTAAAAAAATCTAGAAGATACTTATTTTCTGGCCGTTTTGCATTTTTACAAACACTTTTCAATATAGGGTTTCGGCATCAAAATTGATTAGTATCTAAGTAGTAAATCGAATCGAAGATGTCGTAAAATCATTATAGCACTGCAATATAACAAGGAAAACAAAACATCAGCTAACCTGAAAAACTATTACCGCGAACGGGATGAATCTGGCACAAAAATGGCGTCCTCAAACCGAGACAACCGGAGTCAATCTCGAACTGCAATCAATTTTCTTGCAAATGTAATCGGATTACAACTAAATAGGGTGACGGTATTTGAGGGGGCGAAACATGATGGCTCCAGACAGACGAACTGTGATGCAACTGCGTTAAGACTACCAAAATGCAGTTCAGATTGAGATTTTATGTTGTAGTGACGACTGTAGTGAAACTGCATGACGTGTAGTTTGATTACAGTTTGTGTACAGACGTCGTGAAGTTACAATGAGGTGCAGCTCTAATACAGTTCGAAAAACATGTCTATTTAGCGTACAGTCTGTGTGCAGTCATTATATCTGCACACCGAATGTCATAAAACTTTCCGCTGACCGGCACTTGGCGTACAGTTGATGAGTTTAAATGTCTGTTTCTAGGTCTGGGTATTATTTGTGGTTGTTTCTGTGTATGTCCATGGCACCCCGATACAGGGAATCCTAATGGGGGCTATGAGTGTGATCGTGTTATATTTTTTTCTTGTATTTAAAATCCGAGTGAAAAGAGAACAATCGTAAGATTAGAGGGCGAACATGAACTTATTGTCGGTTACATGTACGTATTCTTCTTCTTCTGTCGAGTGGGTATCGAGTCTATCGACCCGATGACCCTGGTGTCAGAGTACGTACGTATTGGCAACATTATTATTCCAATATACCTAGTACGACAGTAACATCTTGATATTTCAAAGGTGTGATTTTTAGATTTTGTCACAGTGAGAGTTTATGTCAGTAAGCCATCGCAACCTATGGTTATGGTTCCCTTTCCTCACAAAGACTCTAGCAGTCCGATTGGAGTCGGTCTGTCAAGAACTAAACGAATTTAAATGCCCTGCTAGACGCGCAATCCGAAAGATAGGAAAACATCGTAAAACGGATTGTGGCTTCATACCGCGCTTAGATTACTAAACTGCAGTTTGATCGCAGTTGGTGTGCCGTCGTGCTGTAGTTATGATTGTAGCTAACTTCTGTGCATGTTGTTTCATTACAGCTGCGCCAATTGCATACAAATTGCCATATCCCAGTGAGGGATTTTGCAGTCGGTCTGTCAAGATCCGAACGAATTTGCATGCCCTGATAGACGCGCCATCCGAAAGATAGGAAAACATCGCATGATGGATTGTGGCGTCATACCGCGCTTCGATTACGTTTGACGAAATGCGATATAGGGACAAAATGCATTAGCATTCCCGCTGACTCATTCTTTGTATAAAACTGATAGGCATTACCAAATGTGGGTCCTATTATGTTGTTTGCGCTCTGCCTACCCCATTAGGGAAATAGGCGTGATTATATGTATGTGAAATAAAAATGAAATATTATGTTATTTTCATAATTGTGCATTTTTATAGGATGTCTAATACTTACAAAACATTTTCATCTGTTTTACTTCAAACTTATAACATGTTATTATTTTTTCACTTGCCTATACTTAATAATGGTAAATCACTGCAAGTAAACAAGTAATTTTAAAAGTTTTGAAACCCAACTGCGTAGAAATTGAGCTTAAAAACTTTAAATCGTTGTAGACTCTAAACGATCATTCCAAACGAAAACTGATGTAAGAAATCTCTAATTGATTTACAAATACCTATTCAAAGATATGCTACTCAACATAGTTTGTCGAATTTATTTATTTTTTATTGTCGCAAAATGGCGTCTAATTGTCAATTTTGGTCAAAATCATGTTTTTAGTGACACTTGCAAGATTAAAGCGAATCGATTGACGTAAGAATCATTCAAATCGGCCCACAAGTTTGGTCTCTACAGTGCCATAAAGGAACAAACATACACACATACATACTGATAAATTGCGCAGTGGTGTATAAACTATATATACCTTCTGACCTCACTGAATCAGTCTAATAATAGAGGAACAAAAATATAGCTATCCGTCTACAACTTTCTTTCTTCCATGCTAGACTGGGAGCGAGAGAAAAACATAGAATGTGCCAACTGCATTTCCTCCCGGGCATGCTGTAAAAACCCACTAAGGGATCTGAGGATTTTTGTATATTGTAATTTAGGCGATGGGCCGACAACCTGTCACTAAAAAAGTAATATACCTACAAATCTATCTTAAATAACCCTCAAATCTTTGTCAGACGTGGCGGAACGACCTTGTTTAGGTCGAATACGCTTTACTTACCCCATTAGGGATAAAGGCGTGATGATATGTAATGTCTACAACTTCACCGGCAAACCGTCGTTTCAAACCGTAGATTAGATTCCGCCGTTTCTCGGACAATACGGAGTTACGCGCGGAGCGGCCGCCTATGTTCGGCAGACATAACTTTATGTTGCCACTTATCATCCTTTGGACCGAATCGACTAACGCGGTGGAATTATTCATGTCAAAAACAGTCAGTTTAAATGGGGAACTGATTTATCGGCAAGTCGCCGGCTAAGAAACTAGTGATGGGCAATAGCAAGCATAGATTGTTGTAAATCGCTCCCGAGCGAATTGATGATGAAGAGTCGTATAAATTAATTGTTTACGTATACACTACACTAGAATCAAGAAATTCATCATCGGTTATTGGTTTTTTTTTAGTTAAAGTTCCTATTCTTCAAAAATTTAAGTAGTATTATTTCTTACATTATAATCTATCTATTTGATCTACTGTATTAACAATTTTTTTGTGAGTTTTTTGCTTATGTATGTATGATAAACCGTAATCTTTGTAATAAATTTAAATGGATGTTACAATAAATTAACTCCTAATTACAGATTTTCCTCATCCCGTAAAGTAGATTGTATCTAGGAAGTTAAGTTAATTGCCGTGTATTTGGTTAATATAATCAAACTTATCTATAATAAAGAACGAGTCATTCAATGAATCATTTAACTCGGCACGTCTCTACAAGAACCACACAGCTTTTAGTTCCGCGCCGTCTTCTCTCTGAAACTGTCTGCAGTTTGATTATAAAACGTCCTGATAAAAGAATGAAACTCAGCTATCTTTACTGCTGTTGTCGTCGGATTTTATATCGATAATATCGTCAAAGCACCACTTTGCTATACCCAAAGCACTAAACAAAGACAAGTGTTGTGCTTCTCACGAGTATGTACCACTTTTGTTGCTTTGTAATATGAAGTCTGCTTGTCGGCTTACTTCTGATGGATGATATATAAGATCATTTTAAATCAAGTGCAAATCTTGAAACGCGTGAATTTACCCATGATAATGAACAACTTGCCTTAAGGTCGAAAATCGAAATAGAAATACCTTCCATACAAAATGCACCAGCTGAAGCGCACTTAGGCCCGTATTTATAAAGCGATCTCAAGATTGAGATCAATATTAAGTATAGATTTGACAGGTCATATTGTATTCAAATGACATTCCTGATCAAACTCATACTAGCTGTCAATCTCAAGTGCTGTTTATCAATACGGGCCTTAGTATATGGGAAGTAATTTTTTAGGGAAAGTTGTTCAGTTTAATGGGTAGATAGATTCACACGTTTCAAGATTTGCACTAGATTTAAAATGACCTGGTCTAACGATTTTACAATTTATCAATAAAAAATATATATAGTTGTGTACCCACTGAAACAGCTAATATTCATCATAATAATAAGAATTTTCCTGTGATCTTAGAACTTGCCTTTTTCAGACTGTATTACAAAATACAGTCTAAAAAGGCAAGTTCTATAAATTCAATGAATTCGTAACGTAGCGCTGTAAGCATGATTTGATTAATGCTACACGTTTTCTACAATAGTGCTACGAAAGTGCTACAACATTGCTACGAAAAATAGAGTTCACTAACACACATTTTACGAAATCATCTTCTGTACATTTATTCAAACATTCTACTTAACATTAGCGGGCGTGTTCGCAATAATCCAAAATCTGATGAACCCTGTTTATGATCCTCGGAGCGTATCGCCTAAGCGTAAAATAAATCGCTGACGATGCTAAATTTATCGCAGTTAATATATTTTTATGGGGAGGGGAATGCTCGTCGCCTCGCGAAATGTTTGAATTTGATTACGTATTTCTATGTATCGCGGGTTTATGTTGTGTAAAAGCCATTTTTAATGCACACGATTTCTTATACGAGCTATAAACAGAGTGCTCAGATCTCTGCATATGAAATTTTATCGCCGATGGAAAGAGATAAGGATGTCAAGTGCTCCATTATGAACCCATTTATGAATTTTAAAGAACATATCTCATCAAAGTTAATGAATGAAACGCCCATGCTGGCCTGGGAGCGAGAGAAAAACATAGAATTTTGCCCGCTGCATTTCTTTCCGGGCATGCTGTAAAAACCAGCTAAGGGATCGGACGGTTTCAGCTTATTGTAATTTAGGCGACGAGCTGACAACCTGTCACTACAGCAATAATTTGTAAGTAACAATTATATTTTAAATAATCTAAAAACCTTGTCAGACGTGGCGGAACGACCTTTGGTTACGTCGTTTACGCTCTGCCTACCCCATAAGGGATAAAGGCGTGATTATATGTATGTATGTTAAAGAATGTAATAAATTGATTTGGGACATACATATAATGACGCCTTTATCCTTAAAGGGGTAGGCAGAGCGTAAACGATCGAAACAAAGGTCGTGCCGCCACGTCTGACAAAGTTTGGAGGGTTATTTAAGATAGATTTGGAGGAACACTCCTGAAAGAACTTCCCGGTGAATATTGTTTAGTTTCGTTGACAGAACAACTCCTATCAGTTCCCTTACACCCAGTATGTACTAAAAAAAAACAAGTAGAGAATATAGTGAATCGATACAATTTGCCCGAGACGCGACATTCGAAACGCCAAGTTACAAGTTAGAAATAGCGTTCAAGCTTCGTGTTTCAATAGAATAACTTACTTGTTACACTGGCTAGCCAATCACATAACTAGTAAATTGAATGTTGACCAGTTCGTAAGTTGCGGACAGCTAGTTAGAGACAAAGTTGCTAACTGCTCGCCGCAACCGCTGGTATAAAAATTTCAATTAGGTTAAAAGTAAGAGTAGAGAGATTATCTGCCCACAGTTCAGAAACTGGAGTGCGGTGTAAATAGTTGGTGCAGGGAGCTTTATGGACGTATTTAAAGTTCTAAATTTTGTTAAATAGAATACCTAGTAATATTACCATTTTAAAAAGTCTATAAATAATGTTACACGTTGGACTGGGAGCGAGAAAATAACATAGAATGTCCAAGCTGCATTTCCTCCCGGGCATGATGAAATACATGCTAAGGAATCTGAAGTTTTCAGTAGGTATATTGTAATTTAGGTGATGGGCTGATAACCTGTCACTTCAGCAATATACCTACAAATCTACCTTAAATAACCCTCAAAACTATGTCGGAAGTGTCGAACCGGACTATGTTTGGGTCGTTATTCGCTGCTTACCTCATTATGGATAAAGGTGTGATTCTATGTATGTATAAATGTATAAATAACACGACAAAACGCCCTAAGCGTAAATAATTCTTAACAACATTAACGAAATATAAAGCTTAAGGTCTTGTCACACTTAGATTTTAGGCTCAGAAGATAATGTGGGATGTGCATTATTTACGAGACACTGTTACCTGGAAGAAGGGGTCAGGTTACCAGGCAAGCAGCGACGTGTGAAGTATCATGCGAGGCCCCCGGGACCTCATTATGAGTCGGCGGACCCGCAGCGGGACGCAGGTGCAAGCTATACACTCGGCTGTGTCGTTGCCAAGTTTGGACGAAGATTGACTAAGATCACCTAGTATTATTTGTTAGGCTTTTATTTTTATCTGGGCTGAATTTCTTTCGTTTACTCCAAACTTGGAGTTAGTTCATGGAAAGGACAATAACAAAAATTTAAACTGAATATTTTTTTTAGATCCCCTTTCTAAAGTGATGGAACATTTTTGAAACCACTCCAGTGACCTTAATCTTTTCTTATCTATAGAAAAACTGGCCTGATTTATTTGCTTTTTTCGACTACTGCCTTGGCAATTATACTTCTGAAGCCATATTTCTGAATCACTCGAATCGAATTCGCATTCGAAAGACTAACAATCGCATGCCAAATTGTATGGCAATTGAATCCGAATGTCACTCTTTCGTATGCGAATTTTTATTCTAGTGTTTTAGAAATACGGCTCCTGGTCGGATACATAATTGCGTGTAAGCGGACCACGTGTCGCTATTACGGTAATTACACTTGCATGACGCCCTGAGTACTCGTTTACTCCACTTGAGTACAGGCTTCGCTGATCGTTGGTTTAATCGGTAACAGCTCTTCATTATACCAGTGGATTTTCAGGATTCAGCACTTATCTGACTACTAATTAGGAGCGTACATACCGAGCAGTGGCGCTCCTAGTGGTAATAAAATCGGGATACTATTTGCTTCTTAAATCATTACTACAAAAAAATACTCTAATTCTAAGGCAGTAGTAAAACCAAAATTTAAACAACATCTATATTTTGCGAAATACTTTTTTTTTATAAGTGAGGGCACCACCGCTCGGTATGTACGATATTAAGTTTAAAAGTAGGGAGGATCTTACTAAATATACTAAAAATAAGGACTTTTCTTACTATGTACGAATGATGTATACGTATGGTATACAGCATTATAGTGGTTTGTTGGCTCTCTTTGTTTTATAATGAATGTTCGTTTTTCAACTAGACGGCAACGGTGACGATACGGCACCGTCGACGGTACCGTGAAAACGGCATTGATTCCCACCGGTACCGTCGCCGGCCTACCAAACTGCATGTGTTTTGTATTCGAACGAAGCGTGCGCGTGTGTGTGAGCTCAAATTGGAACTAGATGGACGTTACCGGGAAGTTGCCGTGTTGTTGTCGTGCCATCTAGTGAAAAACAGAGCCACAGCATCGTGACGGCACCGTCGCCGTGCCATCGTCGTGCCGTCTAGTGGAAATACGCCCAATCAATGATGAAATGACTGAGAAATAACACAGTGAAGCATACATCAAACAGTCACTAACTTAAACAAGTATATCATCATTATTACTTCCATGCTGGACTGGGAGCGAGAGAAAAACGTAGAATGTGCCAGCTGCATTTCCTCCCGGGCATGCTGTAAAAACCAGCTAAGGGATCCGAGGGTTTCTGTATATTGCAATTTAGGCGACAGGCTGACAACCTGTCACTACAGCAATATACCTACATATCTATCATAAATAACCCTCAAAACTTTGTCAGACGTGGCGGAACGACCTTTGTTCAGGTCGTGTACGCTCTGCCTACCCCATTAGGGATAAAGGCGTGATTATATGTATGTATGTATGTATCATCATTATATAGAGCATGTGGAATATTTTGCTGCTCACTTATCTGAATAGTCTAGGAAACCTGGCTGCAGCCACTACCAGCCAGCTATAGTTGATAGCTGATGTATAAGAAATATTATGAATAAGAAGCAGGTATGGTTGTGCAGTGCAGATTATGATAATTTTCACTCTCGCATAATCAAGTTTCCTAGATGTAATGTAAACACAAATGCAAAATGTTTACTTCCAATAGATATAAAGAAAAGCTAGATACTGAAACCTTCTTGCAAATGCGACCTCACCACTGACTCTGATGTGCTCTGATAACAAGGACATGTCAAAATGTTGTCCCAGGGCTGCCAACGCGGTCACAGCGCCGGTCCAGTCAGGGCTGGCATAATGCAATATCGCACGCGTCAACGTGACGAGAATTGGTTCATAGCGACGACGAGGTCGTACTGCATATCCTGCATTCAGTAAGGGGTAGTTCAGCGAATGTGACTAAACTACTTTTGTTCTAGCTAGAACTTGATCGTTGAGGTATTGTTATTTTGCAGTTGCATCAATGTACCTACTTCTTCTTCTCGAGTCAATGGCTTTAAATTCTTGACTACCCATGCATCTACTGCTATTCCAACTTTATTATCGAATTGTCACCTTCCCTAGGGTTTATTAGATCCTTCGAAATAACTGGTATAGCTAGGAGCATCTAGAAGTAAGATACAGAAATTGCAGATCGTATTTTTTCCTGAGGAAATATTCCGTGAAATCTGATCCAATGCTCGACTAAGCTCAATCTTTAATTGTGGGTTGAAAATATCTTAAAGCGAACGGATGAAATTGGCTCATTTTGCGGATGAAGGTGATCCTGCTGATAAGATAAACAAACCCCCAGGGCCCCCCTCCCCTACCCCCCGCGCGTCCTTCCTCACCCTCGCCCGCACTCAAAGCTACCTCGTTGAAATGAGGATAAAAATAAATACAATTTTGCGTTTAAGATAAAAGAGATAACTGGGGATTGAAAAAGGTTAAACATTAAATTTTAAATGTACAAAGAGCCGTGCACGTGACGGGGGAAAACAGGCGTCTAAATGAAATGAACTTTAATTAATTGAATTGAGACGGTAACTAGGTTGTAAGCCGAAACTTAACTTAACTGGGGAAACCATATCGACAGCGAGTGTAATAAACTTCGATCCATTAATGCTAAATTAGCAATCTTAAATTATAAAATACCATTTAACACACTAAGAATGCTATACCTGGCTCTGGCAAAAACGATTATAAGTTATGTTTTGTGTAGTTATGGCCGTACATCTAAAACTTATATAAATAGTATATACCAATTGCAAATTTCACTTCTAAAATCAATTGTACCTAAAAACATTAGAATAAAATTTAAAGATAATGACGAGGGCCTCTTAAATCACTGTAAGGTAATGTCGGTATTTGAAAAGATTAACATGTCCTTTATCATAGACAAGTTTGCTTATATTAACCTATTAACCAAATACAATAGAACAGATCGCCTACGGCAATTAACTTACCTTCCTAGATACAATCTACCTAGACACAATAATGTTTACGGGATGAGGACGTGGGAGTACATGCTGCCGAGCATCCTCAATCGGATACCCAGTAATCTTCATAGTGACGTCAGGTCAATAACCGACGTGAAAGCTTGTAAACGTCTACTCAAAAAATATCATTTGGGTACCTGATTGGGGATCTGGCACTATTTAATTATTGTTTAAAATCATAAATAATTTATAAGAGTATTATATATTATGCAACTCATTCGTGCCTCGCATAAACCTGTAGGGGATTTCTGACGGACGTTTCATCTTTTAACTATGTAAAAATGTGTTATTTTTATTTTGAATAAAATTCTTTAAAAAAAAAAGATGGAACTGGAAACTTTCATTTTTAAACGTAAATGACGTATTCAATAATTGATATAATTTTTAGAAGAGCTTGGGAAATACACATTCACATACGTTTACAATATATATGAAATGATGATATAATACCAGGCCACTCAGAAAGTATTGCGATAAATAGTTTTTATATATGGCGGACTGGCCGGTTAGTATTTTTTTTGAAAATATGATTACTTGTAAGTAAAAATGTGTGTGTTCCATTTTCAAAATTTCCCTCCACATTTTTTGCGAGCCAATTCAAAGTATCGTGTCTTACTGAAAAATGGATCTGCGCCGGGAACATTTTAGAGCTATGATTTTTTACGATTTCAAGTGTCACCTGAAACCGGATGAATCGTTCGATAGACTTCAAATGGCGTTTATGGATGAAAGCCCCTCCAAGGCAACCGTGTATCGTTGATATAACGAATTTAGGCGCGGTCGACCAACCTTGGGGGATGAAGAAAGAAGCGGTCGCCCTTTGACGGCTATTACGGAAGAAAACGTGCTAGCAGTGAAAAATTTAATCCAAGATAATAGGCGAATTACATATCAGGAGATTCAGCACATATTAAAGATTGGATCGGGAAGCGTTCACGAGATTCTACACTGGCATCTTCGCGTGAGGAGGATAGTATCGCGCTGGGTGCCGCACTACCTCACCGACGCTCAGAAGCAGGTCCGGGTGGAATGGTGCCGTGATATGCTGAACAAATTTGAAGCAGGCTCGTCTCGGCGTGTTTACGACATCGTAACAGGTGATGAGTCCTGGATTTATCAATACGATCCAGAAACCAAGAGCCAGTCGACAGTTTGGGTGTTTCAAAATGAACCAATGCCTACCAAAGTGAAGCGATCTCGAAGCGGGGGGAAGATTTTGATCGCCAGCTTTTTTAATTTGACTGGCCACTTGGCCTCAATTCCCTTACGAGATCAAAGAAGCATTAACGCCGAATGGTATACTACCAAATGTTTACCAGAAGTTTTTTCTGTTGTGAGCAACAAGCGACCTAACAAAGGGCTCCGCGGACTACTGCTCCACCACGACAATACGCCTGCACACACCGCGCTCAAAACGAGGGATTCCCTGGACAGCACACCTGTCAAACTCCTGGGTCACCCTCCTTACAGCCCTGATCTAGCACCGTGTGACTTCTTTTTATTTCCAAAAATAAAAAATCAGCACAAGGGGATACAATTTTCGTCGCCGGAAGATGCGCTGGCTGCGTTCGAGCAGGCTGTAAACGAGGTGTCTACGGCGGACTGGAAAAAGTGTTTTGAAAACTGGTTCAGACGCATCTTTGTATAGAGGCTGGTGGAGAGTACTTTGAAAAGATTTTATAAAAATATATGTACCTGTAGAACAATTTTTTTTAGTGTCGCAAAACTTTTTGAGTGTCCCACGTACAGGAGATTTCGCCACGTCTGATGAAGTTTAGAGTGCAATTCAGAATTGCATTTCGAGCGATCTCAAGATTGAGAGAAATATTAAGTACGGATTTGATGGGCTATTATATACTGAAATGACATTCTTGACAAGCACTCAAACTAGCTGTCAGTCTCATTTGTCGTTTATCGATACAGGCCTATGCGAACTCTGAGTGTTTGAGCAAACTAACCTACTTGTTTGCATTGAGGTAACATAAATTGCTTCTATGACTAAAAAATAAATCGTTTGATTCGGAAATCACTCTCCTACTCATACATGTTCAATCAACGACCACACGTATTGAATTTAATTCACCAAATGTCGGATTATGGAATAATATTTGTAAAGCCCACCTGTGTTTTATTTCATACAGGTTTCGTCACAAGTTTCACTATATTTCATTTAATAGCATTCAATTTTCGACTCTACTGCTTTTAAATTGAATACAAATTGTGTTATACAGGCTTGCCGAATATGAACAAGCTGCATGGCCGACCCGGATGCAGCTTGTCGGTAATATGCAAGCAATAGCTTAACATTTGGACATGGATAATTAATTGAAGCCGTGCGTTGTTGAATAACAAGAACATAAGCCCGGCTAATATAGAGGTAATCCTCTGTATTGTATAATAGATGGACGACATAATAACGTCGATATTAGGTACGATGATAAATGCCATAGTAAAATAATTTATCGTGCCGTAGAGCCTTGAATCGTATACCCAACATACATACATACATAAATCACGCCTTTATCCCTTACGGGGTGAGCAGAGCGTTTAACGCCTCATAAAAGGCGCTTTCACCACGTCTGATAAAAATTGAGAGCAATTTTAGATTGTAATATTTAAACAAAAAATAAACAATATTTTATAAAATAGAGTCAAATAAATGAAAGCAGATAAAAACATACATACTGTTCTTATTTAAGAAAAATAAACTTAAAATGCGTTACCGCAGCTGATTTGTTATTCACAAACAAAAACAATTCAGATAAGTGGATGAAATGGATTGCTGTCTAGTACAGCATCCTCATTTTTTCTTCTATTCCTGGTCGATCTATAAGTATATTGAAAAGAGTCTCGTGCTATAAGGAGATCAATACACTCGTGAAAAACATAAATGTCGTTAGAGAGATGATCCCATTAGCTGTGGTATGTCTGGTTGCACAAGATTCAATCACGCGCCTACCTGTGTTTTATTACGTACGCGTGGTAACATTTGTATCTATCACATTTACTCGCACCACATTTTCGACTCTACGGCAATATAAATTAATTACTAAAAGCTTTATTGCAGCTGGTTTATTAGTAAGAAAAAAAAAACAATTCATTTGAGTAGATTACGGTAAACACCGAGAAGAGTGACGGGCAATAAGAAGATTAAAAGATCCATACCCACACTCTTGTGAAAGACACTCGTGTTGTTAGAGAGATGATCCCATTAGCGGTGGGATGTCTCGTTGCGCAGGATTCAATCACGCGCCGCTCCGCCGAACTTGGCGCCGGCAACTTTTCTTGACTGCTCCCTAATCGAGTTGCCGTTAACTTTATAAAACGCGCCCGTGTGCCTGGTTTATGTTTTCCGCGCCGGTTAAGAGCTTTCCAAGAGTTTTTATTCCAGTAACAAGGTTCTATAGGGGATGTTGTTGAAAAGTTGTATTGTTCTGGACCATCGAGTTTAAAGAATGTCGAGAGCAGGGAACAGGGCCTCGTTATATTCAAGACTCTAGATTGTTTCTGTGTAATAAAAATACAATGTACTAAATATAACAAAGTAATGCAACAAGCGTTGATTTGTATTGTATCAATTGGTTTACAGAATTTATATTTCCAACAGTGCGAGAGCCAATTTATAAAATCGAAGTAAGTAGTAATTTGAATGTCAGTAAATAAACCCACCACAATAAAATTAAGCTCTATTAGAGTCACGGAACGCACCGGCATAACCACCCTCATTACAAATGAAATGAACTGCAATTTGGTTGCAAATGGATCGAGCGTTTCGTTGCCGCTGAAAAATTTCTTCATTTGCATTATTCGAAATGTCACGAATGAAACGTACCATAGTTGTTTGATGACTTCATTTACATAACAATTGTTAATTTGCAACATTTTGTTGATTTTACTGAAATTCGAGACAGTTGGTTCCGTTGGTGGTGGTTAATCACAATTAAAGAGATAAATTGAAAAGATAGGATTATAGTCGTTAATTGAAGATTTCATAAGATACATTTTAGACTTACCCAGAAGTTCGATTTGTTTTGTTCAGATAACAAAACCATTTAACTTTTTTGAGTAAATTCCAAGAAAGATTTAATAAAAATGAAAGCGAAATCCTTTTTTTCCAATAAATATGAATTCAATAACGACTGTATTAAAATAACTAATTGGATTGTTCTCAACATTAACACAACATCATTTTATTTTTATAAATCAAATAATGGTAATAAAATAAAACAAATAACCGTTTCCGGAAAAGTAAGTATTGCTCATGTCAGTAAGAAATCTCAACTTTATCAGATGTAAGCTTTATCTAAGAGTAAGCGAATAAAAAGCGGTGGCTGCGTCGCCAGTAATACAAGACCACAAAACGGCTGCTGGAAACGCTGGAATCGTATCTCAGAGGTGGCTTTCCGAGACAAAAACAAATGGAAGTATTACCGGAGACAATCTACATTTAAATGGATCTTTTTCCTCAATTCGTGCGCGAGTTTGGTGATAGGTATCGCCGTCGCCGATTTATTTCTGTGGATTTGCATTTAGGTGCCGCCGCAGCGCGCCGCCGCCTCCGTGCGCTCACAGCCGGGCGTCTCTGTTCTCCTGTGTTGTTAACGGGTTCCTATGAATTGCATTGTGATATACATTACATACCGGGTGTAAGGGACAGCGTCCCGCAAACTGATAAGGGTAACTCAGTCAACGAAACCGAACTACTATCACCAGGAAATTCTTTCAGGAGACGAAAATAAAAAGACTTTTTCATACAAAATTAACACGTCGATCGGACAATTTGTTCTTTTCATTCCTCAAAAAAAACCTGCTGATAGATATTCAGTTTCGTTGACTGAGCAACCCCCTATCAGTTTGCGGGACGCTGTCCCTTACACCCCGTATAGAGTATAATAAGTAAAACTATGAATTGGAATAAATTAATATCATAGCTTCTAATCTCTTGATGATTAGTATTACCCAGGACATCAAACCTTACAGATACTTGGTACCATGTCGCGGCGTGGAGGGCTGCCAGCGACACAATCGTGGCGTTATTAATTATTCCTGTGTGAGTGGAGCCCGACAAAAGGCATTAACTGGCGGATAATGGCTGCGCTCCTCCGAGACTCTGGTCGCCCGGTACCTCCGGCGCGATCGCTCATCCGGCCTGCAGGTTTGGCAAGAGATGAATTGGTAATAGAAGAAACAAAGGGACTGTCAAATTGGTTTATTAGGGAAATTATAACGAAATTCAAATAATTATAGTGTTTATCCTCCTTTCAGTTAATTAATTTAAGGATGTCCACATCACATTTGAAGACAGAAGCAGTAAAACGTCTTTATATAAGCGTTTTTGGGGTGGGATTGGATCTACCTCTTAGTGACACCCCGGGCAACGGCAACACAGGCTTGGCTGTGAATAAGTCCGACTGAACGATCCCTACAAAGTGGTGGTAGGCTCCGCAAGGGGCCGCCTAGCTCGCGACCACCCGACCACCGGAGTCTGGCGCCAAACAGCATGCTGTGTTCCGTTGGTGCGTGAGATTGCCAGTACCATAACAGGCATCTTCTGGGTGAGCACGATCCATCGTTAACTCTGTCACGGTCACCCGGACCTAGCATCTAGAGAAGAGCAAACCCATTTCTAATTTTAAAAAAAGACTGAAACCACACATAAACCTGCCTGTAGATGACGGTTTTCTCGTGATGCCAAGTACTTTGCTAGAACGAGACACGTTTACTTTATTTCAGAACAACTCACTGCTCCTTTTTTACTGGTCGTGGTATAGTGCTGTGCTAAGCTTAGCTCACGTGTTCGCTGAACTCACCGAAGCTCATTTATTCCCGCGCTAACTAGCCCTCCTATCAACTACACGGGATTCACGTGACAGGCAGTCGAGCGCACCATTTGTTTAGAATTAGTTTTAAAGAGGTAATTTTGTTACACATCACTACTTTATTTAGCGCAAATTTTATAGTTTGCGAGTCGTAGCTATAGTATTTCCAATTCGGTTTTAGAATAAAAGTAAACAAAGTTTCCTGTCTTTTTATTCAAAAGCACATAAAAAAGTAAATATCGTGTTAGCAAATTAGTCAAGGCACTAAAACTACTATTTCATTATGCTGTTATATCCAATACCTAAAAACAAGTTCTTCAAAACTTTGTTTACTTTTTTTCTAAAACCGAGTTGGAAATACAATACATAGAATCCGCTAGTTTCCTACTAGTACAATCAGCAACTTTTTATGAAATGTCAAAGACACTTTTTTGGATGAAAATATAACGTCACTCTTTGGTAAATACTTAAATACTCAAATCGATAGCTTCTATATTTTTAACTCGATTATTAAATTAAATGTGCATTATTTGAAAATGATGAATGAGATCCACAATAGTTTAGCTATCAGTTTTAAGTATTAAAACATTATAAATACACACACATATGTTTATGTGACACATACACATAATCATGCCTTTATCCCTAATGGGGTATGCACAGCGTAAACTACCTAAACAAAGGTCGTTCCGCCACGGCTGACAAAGTTTCAAGGGTTATTTCAGATAGATTTGTAGTTATATTGCTGTAGTGACAAGTTGTCAGACATTCGCCTACATGACAATATACTCAAACCCTCGGATCCCTTAGCTGGTAAAGCACGCCCAGGAGGAAATGCAGCTGGCACATTCTATGTTTTTCTCTTACTGAGAGCAATAATAAAATAATATTTATTTCCAAACCACAACTATAGCTAGGTTACAAACAGTTTGCACTTAAATAGATATAGACATTGTTAGTTGTGGTGGACTGGTGCCCGAGCTAGGCGTAAGAGCCTGTATTACAGGTCACCAGGCCTCTACCCCTTATTTAAGATCAGTTACATACTGTGCAGCAAGTTATGTGGTAGGGTAAAAAAATGCGAATAGGAAATTTAGCTCAGCCAGCATGGAAGACGTTATAAACAGTTAATACGCCTATTGCTACATCTGCTACACAGAAGCGAATTCGGCCACGACAAATCGTAGCAATGGCTAAAAAGTGCTAACTCGCGTTTTTTCTTTCTTATTACTACTGAAATTACAGTTAGTATAAAATTTTAAGTAACATAAAATTATTGACAATAGTGTGGTACCTAGAAAATATACCTATGGTCATTCAAAATCTTTTGAAAGACGTCTAGCCAGGAAATTACGAAGTTTATTTAGCCAAATGCTTGAATGTCGTGAGTGTAGGGTCAGGTTAGGAAGCAGCTCTGCTTAACTACCCCACTCATCATCATCTCCCTAGCCTTATCCTGTATCTTACGGGGTCGGCTTCTTAATCTAGGGGATTGAACGAGGGTACTGGGTTTTACACAGAGCGACTGTCATCTGACCTCCGCAACCCAGAAGGGAAACCAGACCCAATCCTAGATTAGGTCAGAGTTTTCAAGCCGCCAATGCTTAGCACAGGCCTCTGATATGGCTTAACGACTAATATCTACAGTATTAAACGATATTAACCGGAACCAACGGCTTAACGTGCCTTCCGAAGCACGGTAAAAGCACCGAATAAACGTACATATGAAATTCGAAAACCGAAAAACACATTGGTACGTGTTTGGGTTCGAACCACGACCTCCCGCTCAGGAGGCAGCGGCCCTATCCACTACATCATCGGGCTCTTGCTTTAGTACCCCACTGTTGGCAGAATAGACACTGATTGCTAAATAAGGCAACATTTGCACACAAACTGGCGTCAGTCAACAACTTTACGTAAACGTAGCATAAAAGAAATTCGAGTGAATCAAATTAGAGAGATCTAATTTCTTTTGCAAAATGTCCAAACGGAATTACGTTTGTAAATAAAGTCCTTTATTGAGTGTTTACATTCGCTGTACAGCCGAAGGAAATAAACCAATGTTTTATTTTCACTTTTTAAACGTTTTGTTTTCAAGTCAATATTTTCATTTGTGTTTTATTTGAAATGTACATGTAAATGTAAATGTATTGGCCGTTGATTCTAGTTATAATGCATACATGTAATCACGCCTTTATCCCTAATTCCCTAAACGACCTAAACAAAGGTCGCTCCGCTACGCCTGACAAAGTTTTGAGGGGTATTTAAGATGGATTTTCAGGTATATTGCTGTAGTGATAGGTTGTCAGCCCGACGCCTAAATTGCAATATACAGAAATCCTCGGATCCCTTAGCTGGTTTTAACAGCATGCCCGGTAGGTTATACAGCTGGCACATTCTATGTTTTTCTCTCGCTACCAGTCCAGCATGGAATAAAGAACTCTAGTATAAACCGGAAATAAAAGAAAAAAATATGGAAAGTGAAGCGTCATAATTTAATTGGTTTAATGAATGGGTGCTCGTTCTTACCATTATTTTATGAATGATATCTATGACACTTTGCATACATATGGACTTTGCATAGATGAAAGCGTGATTATATGAATCACGCCTCCATCCCTAATGGGTTAAGAAAAGCGTAAATCACCTAAACAAAAGGTTGATCCGCCACGTCTGACAAAGTTTTGAGGGTTATATAAGATATATTTGTAGGTATATTGCTGTGGTGACAGGTCGTCAGCCTATCTCAAAATTGCAGTATACTGAAACCGTCCGATCCCTTAGCTGGTTTTTACAGCATGCCTGGGAGGAAATGCAGCTGGTCATTCTATGTTTTTCTCTCGTTGCCAGTCCAGCATGGAAATGGAGATCTATGGACTTTAATTAACCTAAATAGGTACTTGATTTAAAGTTTCATAGACCCAACGTCAAATTATTATTATTTTATTTATTCATGGGACAATTACAAGGGTCAATTATACAATTTTCAGTTGTGTTCGAATTTCACATCATACATACATACATATAATCACGCCTTTATCCCTGATGGGGTAGGCAGAGCGTATACGACCTAAACGAAAGGTCATTCCGCCACGTCTGACAAAGTTTTGAGGGTTATTTAAGAGTATTAATCTATAAAAAAGAAAAAAGTACATATCACAATAAATTAAATATAATATTAGCATGAAATAGGTAATTATCATTTAACGCCTTACAAAATGCCACAATAACTTAAAATCACAATGTCAAATTTAAAAATTAAGGCCCATATTTAAAAAGCAATCTCAAGATTGAGAGCAATATTAACTATAGATCTGACAGGCCACATTGTACTGAAATAATGTTTTTTATACGAACTCAAACTAGCTGTCAGCCTTAAGTACTGTTTATAATTACGGGCCTAAAACCTACTCAGTCAAAAAGACCGCCCCGAATCGTACCTACCTGGAAGGGTAAAAATGTGAATTGTATCTTCCATGCTGGCCTGGGAAAGAGAGAAAAACATAGAATGTGCCAGCTGCATTTCCTCCCGGGCATGCTGTAAAAACCAGCTAAGGGATCCAAGGGTTTCAGTATATTGTAATTTAAGAGATGGTCAGCCCCCTGCCTGCACTACAACAATATAACTACAAATCTATCTTAAATAACCCAATCCCAAACCCAATCAAGACTTTATCGGACGTGGCGGTAAGAGCTTTGTTTAGGTCGTTTACGCTCGGCCTACCTCATTAGGGTTAAAGGCGTGATTAAATGTATGTATTACCTTAAGGTGACTATAGAGGCCAATTGACGCCTCCGACAGCTAAAAAATTATAACTTACTAAAAACACAATGAATCGAAACTCAGGTCCAACAAACTTAAGTAGGTAATAGTTATAAAGATAATTTAGGATCTTATAAATTAGCGATTCTTAGCTCGTTGTAATAACAGGTAGAAAAATGGTCATTTAGGGCCGTTCATCGCTAATTTACAAGGCTCTAAATTATTTTAATTATTCTATTACTAGATTCTATTGGACCGAATTTTCGATTGACTGTGTTTTTAGGACAGCATCGCACAGGGGTCACTTACTGCATGCTGTCAAAGCTTTTTGCATTGCCTACACACACATGCGTCACATGATTCAAAAAGCATTGACAGCATGTTAAGCGCAATCTTGCGCACAGTAAGTGACGCCTGTGTGTTGCTGCACTTAGTGAGATGATATTTTAACTTCATCGGCACCTCAACCGGTAAAGTAGGTACTACACAACCTGGTCTCTAGCACTACCAACTAGTTCATGCTCAGCGTGCTCGAAGTTTTTCTAGCATTCAGTCCAGCATGGAGGTTACGAGTAAATATGAGCAAGTAATTATCATTTGCACCCTGCAGGCTGTTCGAAGTGATAATTTGATTTGCACGCGCGCTGGCGCGGCACCATGCCAATACTGCCTGCAGGTCATAGGCGCCTGGTACTTCCACCTCATAACATAACATAAAAATACTTTATTACGTAATAATACAACATACAACACAAAAGATAACAAAAACAAGTACAACATAGGCGGCCTTATTGCTAAGATAGCAATTTCTTCCAGGCAACCTTTGGGTGAAAGAAAAAAAAAGTGTAGCGGTAAGCGGGATAGTGCAAACCTGGTCAAATAGGTGTCCTAAATACATTACATTACATATAATACATAAATTAAGTACAAGCTACTACATAGATATTTGTAAAATAAACTAATACAGAATATATAATAAACTAATACATAAACTAATGGAAGATAGAATAATGCAAACTACAATCAGAACTAGTCACCTCATTATCTACGTACATTATTTATTCTCTAGCCTCAATAATCGCAAAAAAATACAACAAAATTATCCGAACGCCAACATTTCTGATAACTGGAGTAAGTCAGATCAAAATGTAAGCTAAAAAGAAAATCATTTTCTCACCATTTATAATTTTAGGAGAAGTATTTTTATTATATCTACTACTTAGTAATAAAACAGGGAAGAAAATGGATTTAATCGAGCCAAATCTTAAAATGCAAAGAAGTTTAAAGGAAAATTAAAGAAAATATTATAAAATGCGCGAAATTATAAAAACCAATATGAAAATAAAACCAATAATTCACTGACCTCATTTCTTTAGCGATCCGAGATGACTTGCTGAATAGGTGCCGTTTTCCGCAAACTTGTTTGTTCTACTAAAACAATAGCCTCAGTCAGATATTTCAACTCGGCAGCAATTAAGTCATTACTGGCACAAACACCAGGGCATTAGAGAGCAAAGGAGGTGGAGACAAAGGCGTCAGCTCACAGTACGAACTGCTAATGAACATCCAGATGGCTGTCGTCGCGGGAAGATCGAATACTATTTATACAATGGCATATTTCAAGCCAATTTTATTTTTGTGTTATCTTCTTAGCGAGTGGATTCTCGAGTCAAACGACTCGATGAACCCTGGTGTCAGAGTTTTCTAACCACCTAGTAGCACAGCTATTAGGCCTCTGATGTGGTTTGAGTATCCACCTCTATCAAAGATAGCGACCGGGACGACGACTTAACGTGCCCTCCGAAGCATGTAATAATTTTTCTTTTTCAAACAGTCAGGTGATTCAGCACAAAGTGATAAATTGACAAACATCAACTTTTGCTTTCCCCCCTGGGAATCGAACCCAGGACCTCCGGATCGTTTCCCGTAAGCCCATGACTCTGACCACTAGACCACGAAGGCTGTTTATTATTTTGTTATTACTATGAATAAAATTCATCCTTTTAATAAGTCATAGGTATGAATTACTTATTTTAATTGTAACTTTAAAATTCTTTAAAACAGGGAGTATGTATCATACTGCACGGTAAAGTCTAGCATCGACGTAATAAAAAAATATCTATCAAGTAGACTTAATGTTACGTATGATGGGATTTATATTAATTTGTATAGTTTAATATACGTATGTTATATTCACCTCCTGTAATAAGGTACATAATATTATATGTATGAGAATCCCGTTTAATGTGTTCTACGAAATGACAAAATTATACAACTCCTAGGAGAAATCATCATAACGATAAGCGGTCGGGGAGGTATAATTAAATACCTTCATTAGACGTATTTATTATGTCTTCAGCTGAGACTCTCTGTATTATTTCTAGTATCTATGTGTTTTCTACCACGCTGCTTCAACTGCTACTTATATAAAATTTTCCCATAGTAAAAGACAATCTTCTGGTAAGAAAGCAGTCAGGTAATTTTACAATGGACTAACTACTGTTTTACCTAAAGGACCTCTCACATTTAAGACCTAAGTGTTGGAGACTCAGTCCTACTCTGATATTTATGTAGTTTAAAGTTTACTTTCAACAGGAACTCTAAAACCTCTTGTTTGTTTCTTAAAAGTCTCTAAACGCCAACCGCAGTTCGTGGAGACAATAATCTGGAGCAATGCTATTGTTTCCGCGGAAATAATAAACTGTCAGGACGCGGTAGGTGTTTTCTTTCCAAACCTTCTTACAGAGTTTGCCGGGTCGAGGTTTATGTGAGATATTTGTTTTGTTTTCCCGCTCTAGTGTAATGTCGCTATTGTTCTCTCGTCGGGAATGAGCGCGGACAACTTTGTTCGAAGCTATAGCGAGTCGTTTACTATGCAACAGCTTCTTCCTTTAAACTGTACTTAGGGTAAGCAGACAAACGTCTTACGTCTGCTGTCTGCGCATTTCAACGGTGAAGCTGAAGAGAAAATGATAATATTTAAAATTTCTGGTAGGCGTCACAGTAAATTAATAGTACTCATTTAGTTTTTATCTGTAGTCTGGGATAGTTGAATGTGAATGGAATATCTAATTTAACAGAATTATTCATCAAGAATGTGTTATCCCACATTCGCAGTAATCGATAATTATTTGACGCCGAAGTACGTTTTGTTCGACCTGACAAATCATGAAATAAAAACGAGTAAAAATAGAAATGTCTAGTTAAGGCTCAAGTTAGGACTCTTCTTTCCATCCCCTCCCACCGAACCGATTTCTATTCCTATTCCTTTACTGTTCATGCTGTCAGATTATGGAACTCTCTTCCACCCACAGTTCGTGATAGCTAGTCTATCGCTGTCTTCAAAAGACGAGTTAAAGAGCATTATCTTTCCCTGTCAAAATAATCCGTGTTTAGGGTATATATTTATGTATATATTTGTATATAAATAGCTATAAGTATTTATTTATTTTTGATTATGTATATAATTGGAATTATTTATTTATTTCTTGTTAATATTTATGTAAAAGATTTACATTATATAATTTTTTTACAGTAGTATTATTTTATTCATATTTGTTAAATTTTGTGCACGTTTTATTCGCGTATCGTTAAAATTATCACTCCTGTAGGTCTGCCGTAAGAAATTTTCATTTTTAGAAATAAGCAGTGCCTGCTGTGTCTTTGTTTTTTTATGTCCTGTGTTTATGATGTTTTTTGTGTACAATAAATTGTTAAATAAATAAATAAGTTAAATCTCTTTGAGATAAAGTTGCTTTTGTTTTAATTAATCCAGGTTAACCTTTTTCGCTTATATCCACGGGAAATATTACGTCTACAGTGCAGATAATAATAATTTATTTCAAGAATAAAAATGTTTACAATATGAAATATTATTAAGGGACAAATTTAAAAGCAAATTTCTTATTAGTTACTAACTTTAGGATATATAATAAAATAAAACGTGTAAACAATAACTGATAAGCTTAAAATAAGTACTAAAAATTAAATTAGGGTCTCTAAAAATTGTATTTATACCTAAACTAAGTAAATATTCACCTGTATCTTAGGTATCTTACAATTAAGTAAGGCAATAATATTTACCTGAACATGTGCACAAAAGCAAAACAATTTTAAATAAGAATATACTAATTACTGATTTCACTTAATAAATTAGTGTTAGTATTTTCATACTTAATTCTATGTGTTAGTTGAAATAAAATATTTAATGTTATAGCATAATATTTACAGTTGCAGTCACTATTAAGAGCTGTTCTGTTTCTTCATAAGGTTTACCTATGAGCCACTGTTGTATAGTCCTCTTACATGAATTTTTGTGCATGGGATAAAGATCTAGGATGCGATTTAATTTATTATAGAGATAAGTGCCCAGAAAACAAAAGAACTTATGTGACTGTTGCGTTTGAAAGTGGTCTTGAGAACAAACAATGTCTGCTTGCCTTTTATTGGCCGTAAACTCCTGGTCATAGGGTGTTAATAGATGTTTTTTAATGACGGTTATCTGGATAAAAAACTGCCGAACTGAGAGTACGGCACATTTGCTGAGGAGTTCAGCGGTAGGAAAACGGAAAGGACGGAAGGTTGCAACTTTTAATACAGCTCTTTGTGCTCTTTCTAATTTGATTAAGGCAGTTTTATCGGCACCACCCCAAGATGTAATACAGTAAAGCAGCAATGACTGACAAAATGCGAGGTAGACTGTCTTTAATAAACTCTTACTGGCCGCGTGCCCTAAGTTTTTAAAGATGAAGATCAGTTTTCTCACTCTGCCTGTAAGAGCTTCTATGTGTGCTTTAAAGTTCAGATGGTTATCTATAATAACACCTCAATATCTGCTTGTTTTTGTTGTGCTTAATTTGGGGCAGTTGCATGTGTCCGGATTTTGAAGTGAACAGTTGTGGGCTATTATGTTGTACGTATGAAGTGGGGGCTGAGTATGAGATCTATAGGAGTAGGTCATGAACTTGGTTTTGTCGGTGTTAAAGGTTAGTAAATTTTCTCTAAGCCAGCTATTGACTCGATGAAATCCGTTTTGCGCTTTAGTGAAAACAGCAGGCCAGTTTTTGTCACTAAAAATAAGTACAGTGTCATCAGCATAAGAAATCAGTTTTCCATTTGGTAAGTGTAAGAGACTTAGGTCATTAATATAGATGAGGAACAGTACGGGTCCTAGTATGATCCCTTGGGGAACACCGTAGTCTATGGATATTTCTTCACTTACTAATTCACCAATCTTTATTCGCTGTGTCCTGTTAGTCAAGTAGTCTTTGATCATTTTATGTTGAAGACCGCGGATTCCTAGACTTTCTAACTTGAGTAAAAGTAATGGAATTGAAACAGTATCAAATGCTTTTGCAAGGTCAAGAAATATTGCCAAACATTTCTTTTGCGAGTCTAATTTTCTAGTTATGTAGTCTGTTAACTCGTGTACAGCATTTTCTGCGAAACCATGTTGAGTTTGGGCCAGTAAATTATTATCTTCTAAATACTTAACAAGTCTTTTTTTGGATTAATTTTCTAATATTTTAGAGAGAGAAGGCAGTATAGCTATGGGACGGTAATTATTAACGACACTTTTATCTCCACTTTTATGGATAGGCTGGACTATCGCCCTTTTCAATGCATTGGGAAAAATTCCTTCTGCGAAACAACGGTTAAAAATGTGAGTCAACGGTCGGATTAAATAATCTTTATAAATTTTTATAAAGGAACAGGGTATTTTGTCTATACCAGTGGCACAGTCATTTCTCAGGGTCATTATCATTCTCGCGATCTCAGCTTCGTCTGTATTTAGTAAAGTAAATGACCGTAGTTGGGAGGTCTGTGCATTGAAATGCAATCGACAGTCAGTTAGTGTTTTTGCCCTTTCCGCTAAAGTTTTACCAACGTTAGCAAAGTAGGTATTTGCTATGTTTACCGATTGCGCGGCGTTCGCTGAGTTTGGAATAAGTGCTTGGGCAGGTGTTTTCGTCTTAGTTATATCTGTTACATTTTTTATGGCTTTCCATAACTGTTTTTTATCCTGACCAGTTTTATTTATTTGATCCCTATCGTATAGGCGTTTTAATTTTTTTATTAGGTTATTACAAAAGTTGCGGTAACGGTAATAAGTTGTTTTTAATATTAGGTTTTCCGGTGACTTTCTATATCTGTTATGCAGTTTGTCCCGGTTTCTAATGCAGCGTAATATACCAGCCGTAATCCAAGGTTTGAAAACTACGTTGCGTCTTTTTATTAATACAGTTTTTGTGTTGTCATCAATTATATTTGTCAGTGACGAAATAAGGAATACCATGGCTAGGTTTGCATTGGTCATGTTATAAATTGGGGACAAATCTACCTTTTCAATGTCAAGTGCAGCTGTATTGTAATTAAGTTTTTTGTATTTATAGTCGATATTTGTCCTAGTATACATCTTTTGCATGCTCAGCACAATTGTGTTGTGGTCTGTCAAGGTCGTTGATAAAACAAATGTCTTGAGTGAATATGTTGTTGTCGCTAAAATGTGGTCTAAACAGTTTTTGTCTCTAGTTGGAAAAAGGTGAGTTGGAAGTAGGCCATGATACACATTGAAATTTAGATATTCATGCGATCTCAGATCTATATTTTCTGTTTTAATGTCTATATTAATATCACCTACTATGAACACGTTTCGAAAAGACCTAATTGATAATAATATTGCATTGAGTGATCGTAAGAAATTGCTAATATTGCTGTACGAAGGCGAGCGGTAAATAGTTACTATGGCGGTATCATTCCCTATTTTGGCTATTAAGCAATTTCCGTCTATCATATCGGGTTCCTCTACTATAACGTTAGTAAAAGTGTTTGTTATGTATAGGACTACGCCGTTATTTTGCAACACATTTGTTTTTAAACTACTATGCGAGATATAACCCTGTAACTGTGGAAAGTGCTGCGGTGTGGATAGCCTACATTCAGTTAGTACTATTACATCAATATCCGCATTGATTTGTTGTAACAAAGTAAGCCAGTTTAGGAAAATTACAATTAATACTGCAGATGTTCTGAGATAAAATTTTAAAATTACGAGTCGAGTTTTTAAATAGTTCTGAGCACTGATCTGTGTCACAAATAAGTGATTCATTATTAAAACTGGAATCTATGTCTTTTCCTACATCTTCACCTAGATTACCCATGTTAGTGCTGTCTATACGCAAGTGGCGCGGCGCCCTAGGCGCCCTCATAGTCTATTGAATTCAGAAGTCTTATTTCGGCGCTTTTCTTTGCTGGGCATGTCTCATCTCCAGTTTTGTGATTGCTCGGCTTGTTGAAGCGCTGACAGGTCGCACACTTCTCGGGTTGGTTTTTTGTGCAGTCCTTAATACTGTGACCAGTTTCTCCGCAATGCCCACAGGTAGAGTCAGAATCTCGGCAGAATTTTGCTGAGTGACCATACTGTTGGCATTTATAACATCTTGTCACTAAAGTGAAATCTCTTACCGGGCAGGAGGTCCAGTTTATAAAAAGACGTTCTTGCTGGATGAGGATTTTTCTTACGTCAGCTGTGACTTCTAGGATGAAGTTACATGACGCGGCATCTTTCCGCCCTGATTTGTGACTCAGCTTGATTGAGTTTGTAGCTTTTTCTTTGGTCAAAGGGTGTTTATCCGCTATGTTTTGTTCATAAATATAGTCCTTTAGTTCCGCTTCTGTTGTGTTTGAGGGCACACCTAAAAGGATAATTTTTGGACATTTTTTTGCGGTCTCTTTCAGTGTCAGGCAGTGTTTTAAATGTTCCAGATTTTTTGATCTTTTCAAGGTCATATTTTCTATCAGTGCTAATGATCACGCCTCCATTTTTAGTCTTCCTTAATCCTCGAATTTGCAGTTTTAGTTCTTCTGGCTTGATGAGGGTCTGAACTAATTTTTTGGTCTCTTCGCTAGATTTTTCCTTATTTGCCGGGTAAATGGCAATGCTGCTGGTGCTAGCTGGGCGAACAACGGAGTTGTTTCTGATTTTAACGGCATCGGCAAAGGTTAAGGTGGGCTGAGATGATGAATTTGGGGCTGATTCCATGCAGAGTTTTAGGTCCTTTATCTGTGCTGATATTTCCTTTTCTTCATTGCGGCTGGTGAGTTGATGACTGAGTATAATATATTTATACTTCATGGCCTGGTATTGAACAGTCAATTGCGCTACCCAACTGAGAACGTTCCTAGTCAGGGTGCTGATTCGCTGTTTCTGGTCAACATCCAATTTTTTGGTTGATTCGTTGGATATAGAGCAGATATCTTCCATGCTTTTCTCGACCCCGAAAATAAATTGCTGTATGTCTGGAGTCGACAAAATTTCCTCGGCAGGCGGATCCATCTTGGTAGGCGGTGCTGGCGGTCTGGTCGTTCCCGACGCTCAGGAGGACTTCGTTGTGTTATTGAACTCCGATTAAATGGGCTTTTCGCGTTCGACATATCTTAGAGATACAAATGATACGCAAACATTACGCACTGACACACTTACAGTACGTGCACATTTGTCGCGCGCTGACAATCGCGGAAGTTATCTTGACACTATTGTTATTATTTTAAATAAAATTAAAATGTGCAGAAGCACGTCTGATCACTGAGACTGCTCACAAATGATTCTGTCAGATGCAAGTCAGATTGCACTTCGTTCCCGCGGAGAGCGATGTTTTTGTTTTGTCAGAATGGGCGTTTTTCGACTAGACGGCACGGCCACGGCAACGGCGACGGCACGGCACCGTCGACGGTACCGTGGAAGAGATAATCTATGAAAATCAATGAAGTTATATGGAACTATTCACTTGCCGGCAAAGCAACGGCACGGCATTGATTCTCACTGGTACCGTTGCCGGCCCGCCAAACTGCATGTGTTTTGTATTTGTACGCAGCATGCGCGTGTGTGTGTGCACTCAGATTGGAACTGGAGTCGTATTTTTGAACCGCTCGAATCGGGTTCGCATACGAAAGACTAACCATTCGCATGGAAAATTGTATGAAAATCGTATGCGAAAGTTACTATTTCGTATGCGTATTGGAGTTCGAGCGGTTCAAAAATACGACTTCTAGGTGGACGTTATCGGGACGCTGCCGTGTCGTTGCCGTGCCGTCTAGTGGAAAAACAGAGCCATGGCATCTTGATGGCACTGCCGCCGTGCCGTTTAGTGGAAAAACGGCCAATGACTTTGGAAAACGATTCTTCCATGCCAGAACATACTCAGTAAACACAGACGATATTTTCGTGTACAATATTCAATACAACTCGTCAATGATCGTATTTCCTGTAGATAAAGCTGCCTGATTGGATTGACGCGGCTGCGACTCGATTGTTGTCGGGAGTTCACCGGGTTGTTGTCGGAAATTGACAATATGCCTCCGAGAGACCGGCGACCTGTTGACATAACGTTCCAGATGAATTTTGTATACCAAAATATTAAAGAAATAACCTTTGGGCGTAATCTAACTGATCATCATCATCTCCCTAGCCTTATCTCGTATCTCACGGGATCGGCTACCTAATCTAGGGGACTGCACGAGGGTACTGGTTTTTACACAGAGCGACTGCCATCTGACCTCCGCAACCCAGAAGGGAAACCAGACCCAATCCTAGATTAGGTCAGCACTGGCCTCTGACATGGCTTGACGACTAATATCTACGATGTTGAACGATATTAACCGGGATCAACGGCTTAACGGGCCTTCCTAAGCACGGAAAAAACGCCGAATAAAAGTACATATGAAATTTAAAAAACCGGAAAACACATAGGTACGTGGTAGTCTCTGAACCACAACCTCCCACTCAGGAGGCAGCAGCCCACTACACCACCGGGCTCTTCTCGGGCGTAATCTAACTGATATACATATAACAGATATATCGCGTTCGTAAACAGAGTTCATAGAATACAGTAAAGTTCAACATTTTCATAGAAACTGTTTACACCGTATCTGACTTTCTAGGAACTGTTCAGATAGGTCCTGATTTTAATTTCCATCCATCCCAACGGGAAGAAAAGCTAATTGCAATTTATTTTTATTTTAACTCTCCTAGAGCAACAGCTGCAGCACAGAAGTGATATAAAACGTACATACATATAATCACGCTTTTATCCCTAATGGGGTAGGCAGAGCGTAAACGACCTGAACGTAGGTCATTCGGCCACGTCTGACAAAGTTTTGAGGGTTATTTAAGATAGATTTGTAGGTATATTGCTGTAGTGACAGGTTGTCAGCCCATCGCCTAAATTACAATATACTGAAACTTTCGGATCCCTCAGCTGTTTTTTACAGCATGTTCGGTAGGATAATCAGTTGACACATTCTATATTTTTATCTCGCTCCCAGACCAGCATAGAAGATAAGTAGTCATACAGTAGTACTTACCTATTTAGTACCTATGACAATTAGATCTTGATTAATAACATGTTTATTATTTAGCAATGTTAATAATCATTTTATTAAAAAGAATTATAATACGCATAGCATAAGACAAGATTTAACTCCTTTTTCAAGAAACACATACCTTCCTTGAGTAAAATTTTAAAACGCCTTCGTAGCAAATAATTAACTCTAAGCTTCCGTGGTCTAGTGGTCAGACCAATGGCTTACGATCCGGAGGTCCTGGGTTCGATTCCCAGGAGGGGAACACAAAGTTGGTATTTGTAAATTTATCACTAAATGAGTTTTTTTCCAGTTTGGTTAATAGGTACATTGTAGGCTGAATCACCTGATAATCCGAAAGGAAAAAAGATTCCGGGCTTCGGAGGGCAGGTTAAGCTGTCGGTTCCCGTCGCTGTCTTTACTCAAACCATGTCAGAGGCCTAATAGCTGTGATATTAGGCGGTTTGAAAACTCTGACACCAGGGTTCATCGGGTCGTTCGACTCGAGAATCCACTCGCTAAGAAGAAGCAAATAATTCATGAATTCCATCCAGCAGGTAAGCCAAACTCCAAATAAGTTAACAATATTCCGAAACAACCTGCAACTTTGAAGAAATATCGTAAACAACGCAACAAAAAAGTTTCTTGCAAAAAGGCGGCAAGTTTCCGGCGTAAAAAGTTATTTACAAAGTTGCGTTGGCGAGCGGATGCGGTTTTCATTAGACACTACATTTGCATGTTATTCATTAGCTGGTGGGGCGGAGCCCGGGGTCGGCGGACACAGGGATAGCGCAAACACATTTTGAAAACTCATCAAAAGTAGTGGGACATTCTGAATTGGAAGTTGGGCTGCAATATATCTCAAGCCATGTTGCTGTGCAGCCCCCGAACTAAAGTTCTAGATGTGTATGTCAGGAGTTTTGTATAGAGTTGTTTCGACGGCGAATACTGCTTACATTCACAGAAATACGTACCTAGTTGTAAATAACCTAAAAATAAAAATAAATCGTTTTATACAGTATGCCTAGCTGAAAATAGAACAATAATGAATTTGTTTATAAACTAGAAAAAACTTAGTAAATATATCGCAGATTTAAAAGTAGATTGTTTATAAAAACTGGAGTAGAAACCTTAATTCTGAAAAATACTTTATATTTCTGGAAAAAGACGTGGCGGAACGACCTTTGTTTAGGTCGTTTACGCTCTGCCTACCCCATTAGGGATAAAGGCGTGATTATATGTATGTATTTCTGGAAAACTCATTATACCACAGATGGAACCGCAGGCTTATTTAACTATAAAGGCATAGATTGCCTACGAACAACAGCCATTAACAAAGTTAGAATGTACTTCAACAATAGCACCTAAACAATTTAACTTTTCTTTGCGAGCCCACGCGAACATCTCTGCTCAAGTTGTGACCTCGACATCTACGATTTACTCATTTAACGGTACTAAGTTAATGTTGGAACCTTAAGTGCCTATTAACTATGAGAAAAAGGCAGGAAAGGAATTCCATTACATATAACATTGTTATTATTGTATGTGTTTTAGTATTACATACATACATACATATAATCACGCCTTTATCCCTAATGGGGTAGGCAGAGCGCAAACGACCTAAACAAAGGTCATTCCGCCACGTCTGACAAAGTTTTGAGGGTTATTTAAGATAGATTTGTAGGTATATTGCTGTAGTGACAGGTTGTCAGCCCATCGCCTAAATCACAAAATACCGAAACCCTCGGATCCCTTAGCTGGTTTTACAGCATGCTTGGGAGGAAATGCAGCTGGCACATTCTATGTTTTTCTCTTGCTCCCAGGCCGGCATGGAAGAAATTATACTGTTAGTATTACTATAATTATTAATTAATTACGTTTATTATATCTGTTCCCGTGATTTTCCCTTCTTTCATCTTCATTAGGTTGGCTGGAAGAGATCTCTTATAGAGGTAAGCTCGCCGATTGTTTTAAGTTTACTTTTATGTTTAACTAGCTGTGCCCGCGACTTCGTACGCCCGGTTGTATGGAAAACACGCAGTGTTGAACATACTGAAAACGATTCTCCGCGCGTAGGAGCGGGATCTGCTAACCCGCGCGCGGTATCGTGTATCGCATTGTCTGATCTTTGTTTTTGTATGGAAAACACGATTCCGCTCGCAAGCTAGCAGATCCCGCTCCTACGCGCGGAGAAGCGTTTTCAGTATGTTCGACACTGCGTGTTTTCCATACAAACTGGGGTATTTACTCAATATAAGAATGGTTTGCGTAATTATTTCTAACCTTGGCTGGACACCAGATAATTAAAAAAACACAGTCAAATAAAAAGTCCCTTTAAAATCGGTAAAAATGATCAGAGTTCAATTGCCTGCCTACCCCCTTAGTCAGGTGGCGTGATTATTTGTATCGTAACTTTAAGTTTAAGTAATGCTCAGTCAAACTAAAAAAGTTTCATCAAAATCGGTTAAAGTCGACTCAATTTCAATTCTCTACCTACCTCCTAAGTCATGAGGCGTGATTATTTGTTTCGTAACTTTCATTTTAAATAATGCTTAGTCAAACAAAATTCGGTTAAGAAACACTTAAATTTCAATTTCCTGCCTACCCCCTAAGTCAGGCAGCGTGATTTTAGGTATCCTAAGTTGCAACCCGGATGAACCCCATCGAAATGATGTGGTAAGATACAGTCGGACAGACAGACAGACAAACAAAAATAAAAAAATAAATGTTTTGATCTTCATATCGTTAATAATGCCTGCTGCAATTATTTTTTTGTAAAAATATTCAATGTACAGACACGACCTTTCTATAGATTTTATATATGTATAGATTCTCAAAACTATTGTTTTAAGAAAAACTACTTAAAACTATTGTTTTAAGAGAGGACTACTTAAAACTATTGTTTTAAGAATTCAATTTATAATTAACTAGCTACCCGCCCCGGCTTCGCACGGAAATTATCAGTGTTTCTCTACTATATTATGCATGTATTATACATATAAACCTTCCTCTTGAATTACTCTATCCAATAAAAGCATCAAAATCTGTTGCGTAGTTTTAAAGATTTATGCATACATGCAGGGATATAGGGACAGGGAAAGCGACTTTGTTTTATACTATGTAGTGATTAACGTTCTTAATGTTGATGCGCAAAAAAAGATACGTATCACTTAAAACTTGCCTTATTTTTGTTTCATTGATGTCAAAGAGATCTTAAATTACACTTAAGTTACAGAAAATGTGGGACAGTTGTAATATCCTGTGAGTTTTCAATAAACCTACCGAGTTTCTATACAAAAAGTTGTTCTTCAAGGACAACTGTAAAAGCCGATTGGAGCCATAAGAGAGTTTCTTTTTCAATGACATTCAAAGTTATTGAACAATGTACTTAAAAATAAGCCGCTTTTTGGAAGTATTTTTTTATACCAATAATTTCGTCGTAAAACTCAGGAAATAAGTAGGAAATAACAAATAACATAAAGCGGGAAGATACGCAGCAAAATAGTCCGTTTCATTACAGCCAATACAAAATACCTGGTATTGATATCAAGCGAATGAAAAGAAGCTTTCAAATCTTCAGATTTCCCCATTTTCAATTTACCTTTATCGAAGACGCGAACAACATTATTTGAAATGAAAATATTCCGAGGTAGGCGACTGACAAGCGCCAGATAGAGTCGGCAATTATTTGGTTGTTTGTGTGTTCACTGGCTCACGAAATTGTTAACAACGAAACCTTGCGCTAAGCGTGAAGCAACAAAAATAAATACTAAACTTTCACCAGACAAAAGGCGCCGCTTTAAGTCTAAACAGCTCATTTACTTGAGGAATGAGCAATCCTTTATTTACACTCGCGAAAAAGGTGAAGAGGCTAAGAATGATTTATTTGACGGCTTCCCGGAATGAGAAAGGCTTTGATTGCGACGACCTACGTATTAACATCACAAAGGCTACTTTTAATTAGGTGACTTTGCTGGATTGGGAGACATTTTAAAATAGAATGCACCACCCGTAAATCTTCCCAAACATATTAGTTTTAAAAGCCAGTAGAGGGTTCTCGTGACGAAAACTAAGAAAATTTATCTTGTAAGTCAAATATAGAGAAAATTCTATAAAACATTTTTATTTAAGATGCAGCTTCGTACGAGTAAATATGTTGATGTAAAACGTGGACGTTACGTTAGAACACGTCAATTACGAGATGTAATTAGTAGTTTATGAATAGCGCATCCATCTAAAGGTTAGACGGCATAGAAACGGCTTCTTAATTAATGGAAGTACACTATTCTACCTACGCGCTTTCTAAAGAGTTTGATAAGTAATTTACTTACAGCCACTTTTCTCCCCTATAATATAGGTAGGTATATTTATACTTCCATGCTGGACTGGGAGCGAGAGAAAAACATAGAATATGCCAGCTGTATTTCCTCCTGGTCATGCTGTAAAAACCAGCTCAGCGATCCGAAGGTTTCTGTACGTATATATTGCAATTTAGGCGTTAAGCTGTCGACTGACAATGTTTTGAGGGTCATTTAAGACAGATTTGTATATTGCTGTAGTGACAGGTGTATGTATATTTGAGGTATAATATGTATTCTATATAATAAAAACATGTAGGAACTACCTATGTTTGTGTATTTGTCTGTCAGTTTATTCCTAAATAGTGGTATTTAGTGGTACTAAACATTTGTCAACGCCAATCCTTCGAGAATTACATCTATGTGAAAAAGCACGTTATTGTACGATCTATCAAAAATCAGAGTTTTGCGAATTATACACTTTTGTTAATTTAATTAATTAACAGAGTACAAGCTGAAGATTTGCTATCCCAAATAAAAGAGTAATAAAGGATTCTAGTCCAAAAATATTATGAGAATATAAATCATGATTAATACTGCTAAAACATAATATTAAACTATCATACCTAAGTAAATACTATTTTATATGTTTATATTGCTATTAATTGCATTCTTCTTCTTAGAAGCGTAAAAACAATTTGATTACTAGAAATAATTGCAATTAATTTCATAAATTACTGCAGTTCATATAACGGTTCAACGACTAGTTTCATTAATATTAAATACTAAGAAATGTTTGTTCATTTCAGTGAAGATTGAAGTCATATATTTTTGTGCGGTCCCCCTTTTTTATACCAAGACTTTCGTCGACGAACGAACTCGAACGAATGAAGTCGTCGACCCGACAACACACAAGATATTAGAAATAGAAAATTTGCATCACTCTTCTCCCTAGACATATCCCGTATCTCACGGGGTCGGCTACCTAATCTAGGTGATTGAACGAGGGTTCTGGATTTTTACATAGAGCGACTGCCATCTGACCTCCGCAACCCAGAAGGGAAATCAGACCCAATCTTAGATTAGGTCAGAGTTTTCAAGCCGCCAATGCTTAGCATTAGCACTGGCCTCTGACATGGATTAACGACTAATATCTACGATATTAACCGGGACCAACGGCTTAACGTGCCCACCGAAGCACGGAAAAGGCACCGAATAAATGTACATATGATATTCGAAAACCGAAAAACATATTGGTACGTGGTAGGATTCAGGAGGCAGCGGCCCTATCCACTACACCATTGGGCTCCACAATTCACAATCCAAAGTTTGCATCACTAATAGGTTCTATTTAAATACATAACACGTCTAGAAAAGGCATTGGATATTCCATTTATTGACACATTACTCAATAAAAAAATACTAATGAAGTTTGTACATTGACTATTTACTGTAGTAAGTACAATAAACGGCCACAAATATTGCACATCGGCTAAGTTCGTCTTAACAGAGCGGTATCTTGATTGCATTTGTACAACGACTGGCTAACATCCCTGTCTCTTTACAACTGTATATGTGCACTATTTACAACCCTGTACTGTTTTTACAAGCGACGATGTGCAATATTTACTACCTCACACTGTACACAACATGGCCGATGATTGGTTGGTCAATACTAGGCATTATTACTAACTACAACCTGCCTGCTGCTAATTGCGGAGTGGGTATCACATAATCACAGTTTACTCACCGCAACGCAATAATACCGGGTATCTGTTTGCTAATTAAAATTAATTAGGTTAGCAGTTTTAGGCCCGTATTTTTGAAGCGATCTCAAGATTGAGAGCAGTATTAAGTAAGGATTTGACAGGTATAATGTACTGTAATGAAATTTTTGATACGATTTCAAACCGGAGTGCGGATTATAAATACAGGCCTTACCTATAATAACCAAGATACTTCAAATGCTATAAAAGATCTTTTATCTTTAATGATGTTCAATGATCTTTAATGTCTAATGATACATTAAACAATCTTCTATTCGTATAGGACTCTATGGCTCGTATTTTTAAAGCGGTCTCAAACTTGAGAGCAATATTAAGTATGGATTTGATAGGTCAGTTTGTACTGAAATCACATTTCTGATACGATCTCAAACTCGCTGTCACTCTTGAGAGCTGATTACAAATACGGTCCTATGAATCAAAGATCTTTTACAGAATATTTTTTACTAGAGACTCATACTTATAAAATATTAATGACTGAATATTATTCAGAAAAATTACATTTTCAATATTGTGCGTTCACTGATTGAGTCCTAAGCAGAGGTAAGTAGAAATCAATGTTCCATCTTATATTCAGGGGTACAAGTGTTTTAGTCATATTTATAAGTAAAATACTTTCATGCTGTTCTGGGAGTGAGAGAGAAACATAGAATGTGCCAGCTGCATTTCCTCCCGACCATCCTGTAAAAACCAGCTAAGGGATCCAAGGGTTTTATTATTGCAATTTAGGCGATGGTCAGACAACCTGTCACTACAGCAATATACGTACAAATCTATCTTAAATAACCCTCAAAACTTTGTCAGACGTGGCGGAACGACCTATGTTTAGGTCGTTTACCCTCTGCCTACCCCATTAAAGATAAAGGCGTGATTAGATGTATGTATGTATAAGTAAAATAATAAAAAAAACTAATAATCTCATATTAATAGGTACATACGTACATACATATAATCACGCCTTTATCCCTAATGGGGTAGGCAGACCGTAAACGACCTAAACAAAGGTCGTTCCGCCACGTCTGACAAAGTTTTGAGGGTTATTTAAGACAGATTTGTAGGTATATTGCTGTAGTGACAGGTTGTCAGCCCATCGCCTAAATTACAATTTACAGAAACCCTCGGATCCCTTAGCTGGATTTTGCAGCATGCCCAGGAGGAAATGCAACTGGAACATTCTATATATTTCTCTGGCTCCCAGGCCGGCATTGAAGACAGAAGAAGAATAGGTAACACTGTAATATTACACGAACTAGTTAAATACGGCGCACATTCGAATGACTGAAACACAAGTTTACATGCATAATTATTTTGCTGGTTTCGTAAAGCACGAACTTCTATATCAAGAGCGTTTTCCACTTGGCTAACTTCATCTATCGTAAAACTTTTCAACAAAGAGTCTGCGAATAGTTCAGTGCTGGTTCAAAGAGCACTGAAATATAAATGCACAAATGCCTTTTGAGAGTTCTCAGCTCTCTCTTTTTATTATCTATTCGGATATCTTCGTCAGTTTGAAGTCTGATAAAATATATTTATTTTTATACACAGATAAACTGCGAGCTTACTCAGCATCAGAAGCTATCAAATGATTTTATAGCTATTTACCTACTCAAAATTAAAATAGAGCCCGATGGTATAGTGGATAGGGCCACTGCCTCCTGAGCGGTCGTGGATCGAATCCCACCACGTACCAATGTGTTTTTTGGTTTTCGAATTTCATATATACGTTTATTAGGTGCTTTTCCGCGCTTCGGAAAGCACGTTAAGCTTTTAGTCCCGGTTAATATCGTTTAATACCATAGATATTAGTCGTTAAGCCATGACAGAGGCCAATGCCAGGCGGCTTGAAATCTGGCCTGATCTAGGATTGAGTCTGGTCCCTTCTGGTTTGCGGAGGTCAGATGGCAGTCGCTCTGTATATAAACCAGTACTCTCGTTCAATCCCCTAGATTAAGTAGCCGACCCCGTGGTATACGGGATATGGTTAAGGAGATGATTAACCTACTCAAAAATACCACTTTAGTCTAGTGGTCGCGATCTGGAGTTCACAGTTTCCATTCACAAAGTTTAATCAATTTATCGCTTTGAGAGATGTTTCCAATTTTGTTTGGGATAGTAAATACCGAGTCAACCTGTTTATCTTGCAGGTATTATTGTACACGGTAGTACTATTATATATTCTGTGATTATATCTCAAAGATGAGGTCTGTTAGGACGTTTTTGGTACACGAACTTCTCTAAAGGAAATAAAAATATCCTAGTGAGTACACAAACAGCCAATCAGAAGCATTTGCAAACTCGCGTTGTGCAAACACCCTCGTCTTGAACCGTCGTACTCCACCAGCTCAAGGCTGCTCCGATTTTTGTCAGTATTTTTGTGTTACGGATATAACTCGCAATCAATTCAGATAGAAATTAAATTCACGCCTTTATCCCTAATGGGGTAGGCAGAGCGTTAACGACCTAAACAAAGGTCGTTCCGCCACGTCTGACAAAGTTTTGAGGGTTATTTTAGATAGATTAGTAGGTATATTGCTATAGTGACAGGTTGTCAGCCCATCGCCTAAATTGCTATATACTGAAATCCTCGGATCCCTAGCTGGTTTTTACAGCATGCCTGGGAGGAAATGCAGCTGGCATATTCTATGTTTTTCTCTCGCTCCCAGACCAGCAGGGAATGATGAGACGTAGAAAGAAGGCTTCCAAGGTAATATAAGACAATAGATTTTTTTTATTTAGAGATTTAGCTTGTACTTCTATCTCACGATACGAGAAACTCAATATCACTTGTGTCCTGTAAATAGAACCCATAACCAACCTACAAAGTCAATTTTAAGAGCTTGGTTCAGACCACTAGTCTGCTGAGGAGTTTTGGATTAACGGAAGACACTCTAAGGTTTCCCAGAACCCTCGGGGCTCAGTCTAATGCACCAGTACTCATATAATCTTGTGAAAGGTTCGCTTCTTGACCGTAAATTTTCTCAAGTTATGATTTAACCCAGTTCTCTGCAGTTCCTTTGTTTAACCCAGTAACGTAGCTAGGGAATTATAAGAACTGATGAGATGAAACATTATTGTGACTGTTTATTTTCAAAGCATCATACAATTACATACTAGATGAAGTTTTCTTCTGTAAATAAATAATCATCAAATGAAAGTTTTCAAGCTGTACTCTACCCCAATTCTTTTAAAAGTAAATAATCTAGTTTTCGTTTCAGCAAAATAGTTAACTAGTTGCTGCTAAAAACGTGCGAAGTCAAACCTAGTCTAGAAGACGACGATGTAACTAACGAGGTAGATCGTCACCAGTGAGCGTCAGTGATTATTGGCATATCCCTTGTCACTCGTCAATCGCAAACATGACTCAACTAGCGATATGCTTGTAAAAATCAAGTCTATGTTTGAATTACCTACATATATTGTTAAGTAGTTTCAGTTTTAGTAGGTATATATTTGGAGTTCTTTTCAATGTGTTCATGGAATGAGACCCACTGATTTTGAAATCATTCTGAAGAAGTGAATGTTCATAAATTATAGTCTACCTAAATCACCATTTCGTAACTGCCTCCGTGGTCTAGTGGCTAGTGCCATGGACTCCCGATCCGGAGGTCCTGGGTTCGATTCCCAGGGGGGAAACACAAAGTTGATATTTGAGAATTTATCACTTTGTGAATTTTCCCCAGTTTGGTTAGGATAGGTTAGCATTGCAGGCTGAATCACCTGATTGTCCGAAAAGAAAAAGATTTCGTGTTTCGGAGGGCACGTTAAGCCGTCGGTCCCGGTCGCTGTGTTTGATAGTGGTCGTTACTTAAAACCATGTCAGAGGCCTGATAGTTGTGCTACTAGGCGGTTTAAAAATTCTGACACAAGGGTTCATCGGGTCGATAGACTCGATACCCACTCGACAGAAGAAGACCATTTCGTTCTATAAAATGTTTCATGCACCTACCGAAAACCTGCATGTCAACTTCGTCTAGAAGACGTAGCCTAACGAGTGTCACGTTACTAGTGATTGGCACATTCCTCGTCACTCGTCACTCGTCACTCGCAAACATGACTCAACTAGCGCAATACGCGCGCCGCCCCTGCAATCGCTTCCGCACAATAAAACATGTCAACAAAATTGCTTTTTGATGGCTAAATTTTCATATTGTTTTGTTACATGCTGTGAAATAGCTGTATGGAGGTATAAACTTTTTATTTTATTTAAAACGTAATAGTTTTCGGTCACATGGACGAGAGTAGACTAATCAAGAACTACCGCGTGAATTTGAAGTTCTGTCAAATCAAAACACATTTATTTTAGGTAGGTTTTTTATGATACAGTACACAATCAAATGTAAATGGTTACTGTTATATTTTTTTATGAAATAATTCATGGCATGACCAAAGTTATCAATAACAAACGAAACCTCCATTATTCCTAAGATTATAGAACTAGTTTTCGTTACTGGAGGATCCAGTGCCGATTGTTTAGATATACGGAGGCGGATTGGTATCGACAAGCGGCTTACTCTACGGGACAAAGCCATTGCTGGCAAAGCCTGCACATGATGGAACCTAGCGGACGGGTTATGAGGGCGCTCGTTGGTGCGAGGTAATGAGATGAAGAGTTCTTGATTCATTGTATGAAATGATGGCTATTTTATATTGATGTTACGTTATACACACAATTATAGTATTATTTATGTATTACATGCGTGTAAGTTGCAAGCACAGCATGTCACACAGTATTGTCAATAATATGTAGTAAGCAAGTCGACGACCTGCGCGACATGCTGAGTAAGATGGTTCGAGTTGGCTCGAACATGCTCCCACTTTTAAAAGAGAGAAGAGGATAGGATGTTTTGACAATCTTAGCCCGGTGGCGCATTATATACACTTTGTAGTATTTTGCAAACAGGTCCATTATAAAAAAAATGTTTTGACAAGACTGCTTCTCTGGGTCGTTAATCCTTAGACAAGTTGCTGATGCTGCTATCGGGAACAGGACGCTTGTTTGTCCAGCCCCATGTCAATGCTGATGCTGCTGTCGGGAACAGGACACTTGTTTGTCTGGCCCCGTATCAATGCTGATGCTGCTGTCGGGAACAGGATGCTTGTTTGTCCAGCCCCATGTCAATGCTGATGCTGGTGTTGGGAACAGGACACTTGTTTGTCCAGCCCCATGTCAATGCTGATGCTGCTGTCGGGAACAGGACGCTTGTTTGTCCAGCCCCATGTCAATGCTGATGCTGCTGTTGGGAACAGGACACTTGTTTGTCCAGCCCCATGTCAATGCTGATGCTGCTGTCGGGAACTGGACACTTGTTTGTCCAGCCCCATGTCAATGCTGATGCTGCTGTCGGGAATAGGACGCTTGTTTGTCCAGCCCTATGTCAATGCTGATGCTGCTGTCGGGAACAGGACGCTTGTTTGTCCAGCCCCATGTCAATGCTGATGCTGCTGTCGGGAACAGGACGCTTGTTTGTCCAGCCCCATGTCAATGCTGATGCTGCTGTCGGGAACAGGACGCTTGTTTGTCCAGCCCCATTTCAATACTGATGCTGCTGTCGGGAACAGGACACTTGTTTGTCCAGCCCCATGTAAATGCTGATGCTGCTGTCGGGAACAGGACGCTTGTTTGTCCAGCCCCATGTCAATGCTGATGTTGCTGTCGGGAACTGGACACCTGTTTGTGCTGCCCCATGTCAATGCTGATGCTGCTGTCGGGAACAGGACGCTTGTTTGTCCAGCCCCGTGTCAATGCTGATGCTGTTGTTGGGAACAGGACGCTTGTTTGTCCAACCCCATGTCATTGCTGATGCTGCTGTCTGGAACAGGACGCTTGTTTGTCCAGCCCCATTTCAATACTGATGCTGCTGTCGGGAACAGGACACTTGTTTGTCCAGCCCCATGTAAATGCTGATGCTGCTGTCGGGAACAGGACGCTTGTTTGTCCAGCCACATGTCAATGCTGATGCTGCTGTCGGGAACAGGCGTTTAATTGCCCAGCCCCATGTCAATGCTGATGCTGCTGTCGGGAACAGGACACTTGTTTGTCCAGCCCCATGTCAATGCTGATGCTGCTGTCGGCAACTGGTCACTTGTTTGTCCAGCCCCATGTCAATGCTGATGCTGCTGTCGGGAACAGGACGCTTGTGATCTAGTTCCCTTGTAGTGCTCCGTCCGCGCAGGTCCCAGTGTATGTTGATAGCTCGTAGTAGGCGCGCTGGTGTTATGTTGGCGGTTGTTCAAGTACCCGGTGAGTCCCGCTTGTGGGAGGCCGGCACTTGATCCGCATCCGACTCGAAGGACCGAAACGTACAGGACTAAGCCATTGCTGGTAAAGCCTGCACATGATGGAACCTAGCGGACGGGTTGTGAGGGCGCTCGCTGGTGCGAGGTATTGAGATGAAGAGTTATTGATTCAGTCTGATTTATTGTATGAAATGATGCCTATTTTATATTGATGTTACGTTATACATACAATGATAGTATTATTTATGTATTACATGCCTCTAAGTTGCAAGCTCAGCATGTCACGCAGTATTGTCAATAATATGTAGTAAGCAAGTCGACGACCTGCGCGACATGCTGAGTTGGCTCGAACACTTTAAATTGAAACATATTGGCAGAAGTGAGCTGGCTCCGGTTTCTTGCCGGCCTTTGTGGACCAGATGTTAGAACTCAAAAAGCCCTCTCGTTCTGCTTGTAGACGGCATGGATTGTAACGCATTGTCACTGGGAGTTCATAGACTAATTACACCCTGCTGAATACGATTCTGTCCGGTGACTCCTCCCCCCTTTTTCACTATAAACAGGTCTGTTTCTACGGTATAACATGTAGAAGAAAACTGTGTATAACAAAATTATCTACATTAAGGCTCGTATTTATGAAGCCAACTCAAACTTGAGAGCAATATTAAGTATGGATTTGACATGTCAGTTTGTACTGAAATTACATTTCTGATACGAACTCAAACTCGTTGTCAGTCTTGAGAGCTGATTACAAATACGGCCCTCAATTTATCATGATAAAAAGGCGTTCCTCACCGTGAGGTAGAATTAGTCTATAAATAACTTTGTTATAAATTCACCCACTTTGAGAGAGATATAGCATAAATAAGATAACATAATTTTTTTTAAAGCCCATATAGTTGAAGAAGGTGTCACTCGAAAAATATAAATATAGGTCTTATAGTTTTCGAGTGACACCTTCCTAAATTATATGGTCTTTTAAAAATTTTATGTTATCTTACTTATGCTATATCTCTATCAAAGTGGGTGATTTTTTTTATTGGTAACAGAATGTAACAGTTTGTCACCTGGTGTGTTTAGACTAATTATGTTGAACTTGATTCTGGCCGGTCATAATCTTAAACAAAATATTATATTTAGACATAAACTATCAAAGACAAAATTAATCTACATTTAATTTCCTACCATTCAATTTTTATATTACTTTCAGGGGTCGAATAGAATCTACATTAAATTTCCTACCATTCAATTTTTATATTACTTTCAGGGGTCGAATAGTTTTTGAGCGATGCCTTTCCAAACTTTTTTCTTTTTTATTCAGGCAGAATCATGGTCAGCAGGGTCAATTTAGTCTATAAACATCCGGTGACAATCTGACATCCGTCCATGCCGTTTGTAGTCGTCAAATCATTATTTTCTTCTGATCTATTGAGGGCCATGCTAATGTCACGCACGACTAACTAAATCCTGACATTTTCTATCATGAGAAGAAAAAAGGGACGGCAACAATATATTTTATAATAATTTTCTAAAGTGTATTGTGTAAGTTTTTTTTTGCTATTAACTATTTATATTCTTACTACCGACCCGCCCCGGCTTCGCACGGAAATCATCAGTGTTTCTCTAATATATGTATAATACTTATACATGTATTATACATATAAACCTTCCTATTGAATCACTCTATCCATTAAAAGAAACCGCATCAAAATCCGTTGCGTAGTTTTAAAGATCTAAGCATACATATGGATATAGGGACAGAGAAAGCGACTTTGTTTTACACTATGTAGTGATTACAAATACTTAACTTACACTTCAAATACATTAAAAAACTGAATAAACCTACCATTGCACGCTTTGCAAGGAAGCAGCTGTCAGCTCTGCGGTCGCCATATGCCTTGAAGAGTATGTGAAACGCACTGAGAGTTTGTTATAAACTTTTCAGTTTCAGGCCACCATGGGCCTTATCTTCTTCTTCTGTTCTTATTTAGCCCACATCATCCCACTGCTGGGCAAAGGCCAACCATGAGCCTAGGGTCTCGAAAACAATTGGTGAGAAAATGAAACTGTCTGAGATCTGCTCATATTTTACACTTATTTTGATGTTTCTCAAGATATCTTGAAATCAAAGGCACCATTTTAGTTGAGTTTTAATTGTATTCTTACCAAGTTGCCCTTACTGGCATATCGCCGGATCAATACTGGATTCAGTTGTTATTTGTTTTCTTGCGCTCGTAATTAACCTGAACGTGAGAAGAGAATTGTATTTTACAGGTTCTATCACGATCTTTTGTAATTACGATTCACAGGGTGGAAATCTCCAGTATCTTAAGATGGCAACAGAGCATAGGTGGTGCCCTCATTAGTAAAAAAATACTTTTGTCTAAAATACAAACATTTTCGTGATTATTTTACGTTTCGTGGAAATCGCAAGTAATTCTCCATTTTATAACCCATAATATCATAACTCATAATTAGTATCTAAGCTTTGTGTCATAAATATGCTAAAAGTGGCCACTTTCAGCACAGATGCAAAAGCTTATATGCTTAGTTTAAATTATGATATTATAGGTTATAAAATGGAGAATTACTTGCGAAGTCCAGCTAAACATAGAATAATCATGAATATGTTTGTATTTTAGACACAATTAATTTTAAACTGGTGTCGCCACCGTCGCATCACCGTTCGCCCTTTAATAAGGTTTCAAAAAGTTTTCCTATTAAGTCCATACCAGAATAATAACAGAAGTATCGGAAAGTTTATTGAGTCAATTTCCTAATATTGATTAAATAATCGTGTGTTTCGTACCTATCTTGTTTATTTTCATGTTGATTGGGCACAGATTAAACAGACACGTTAATGAAATTTTATTCCCTGAACTCCTCCTGTGAAAAATCAATAAATACACAAGGCCCCAATCCAACCAGTGTGAGCGAAAGGTACGTATGTTCTAGGTACTATGTGATTTAAAACGGACACACTAGGTATCTAGGTATCCAGGCATAAAAATAAAACACGTGTATGGAAATAAAAAACAATAATTGTCTCTTCGCCAGCATTTCAGAGCTCGTATAAAAATTATTCTATTTCAGTTATAAAATTTCACGCTTTATGAATTTCAAATTTCCCTTCTCAGTATCCGTGACGATAGTTTCGCAGTATTGTTCTAAGCTTTGATAAAGAGATTGTATCTTCTAAATAAAGTAATGAATTCCCATTTTAGACTGCTGCCTTCCATACTGGCGTGGAAGCGAGAAAACACATAGAATGTTCTAGCTGCATTTCCTCCCGAGCATACTGTAAAAACCAGCTAAGGGATCTGAGGGTTTCAGTATATTACAATTTACCGCCATGCTCCATGCTGGCTTGGGAGCGAAAAAAAACATAGAATGTTCCAGCTGCATTTCCTCCCTGGCATGCTGTAACCCGTCACTACAATAATCTACAATACCTACACTACAAATATATCTTAAATAACTCCCCAAACTTTGTCAGACGTGGCGGAACGACCTTTGTTTAGGTCGTTTATCCTCTGCCTTCCCTACTAGGGATAAAGGCGTGATTATTATTGTATGTATGTATGTATGTACCACCATGATATCAATTGTTGGTTGGTATATTATACTATATATATTGGTATATTATAATATACCAACCAACAAATGAGTAAACTGGTACACAAACCACTACCCAAGTATAAAACATATTACAATATTATACTTACAACTGTTCTTACAATGGACAACTTACGTACATTGTAAGTAAATTTTGTACGCACCCCGATTATCCTTTATTCTTGCCAGATTTATCTACCGTCAGGCAGTTTTACCCGCCCTAACTTTAACTGTCTCCGTGGTCTAATGGTTAGAGCCATGGGCTTACGATCCGGAGGTCCTGGGTTCAATTCCTAGGGGAAACACAAAGTTGATATTTGTCAATTTATCACTTTGTGAGGTTTTTCCCAATTTGGTTAGGACATTGCTGAATCACCTGATTGTCCGAAAAGAAAAAATATTCCGTGCTTTGGAGGGCACGTTAAACCGTCGGTCCTGGCCGCTGTCTTTGATAGTGGTCGTTACTCTAACCATGTCAGAGGCCTATTAGCTGTGCTACTAGGCGGTTTGAAAACTCTGACACTAGGGCTCATCGGGTCATTTGACTCGAGAATCCACTCGCTAAGAAGAAGACCCGCCCACAGAACACTTTCCATTCATAAGATGCGACCAGCGGTTGACTGGTCTCATGAAAGTTCACGCGCTACATTTAGTGCGAGACTAAACCTATAAATAACTGGACCGGAAAGGACAAAGGTACCAGAGCATTGCCCAAATGAATTGAAAAGGGCTCATACATAAAACAACGTGCCCTTGATACATGGGCGCTATTAGCTCTGGCTGGGCGGTGTACGGCATAATATTTACATTCGATTTACTTTTATAAACTTCCATACTGGACTGGGAGAGAAAGAAAAACATAGAATGTTCCAGTTGCCCTTCCTCCCGGGCATGCTGTATAAGTCAACAAAAGGGATTCGAGGGTTACAGTGTATTGTAATTTAGGCGATGGGCTGACAACCTGTCACTACAGCAATACACATTACAATCTAAAATTGCCCCCAATTTATGTCAGACGTGGCGAAAGCGCCTTTTAGGAGGCGTTTTACGCTCTGCCTACCCCGTAAGGGATAAAGGCGTGATTTTATGTATGTATGTATGTATGATTTACTTTTATGTTAAAGCACGGATTTTGGTAGGATCCTTGAGGATACGTTTTCTTTTTAAATGTACTGCCAAGGGTTGTGTAAAGTATGTGAAGTAAACTCTTTGTATGCAGGTTGCTGGCTAGGAGCCAGTGACATACATACATACATATAATCACGCCTTCATCCCTAATGGAGTAGGCAGAGCGTAAACGACCAAAACAAATGTCGTTCCGCCACGTCTGACAAAGTTTTGAGGGTTATTCAGGATATATTTGTAGGTATATTGGCTTCCATGCTGGCCTGGGAGCGAGAGAAAAACATAGAATGTGCCAGCTGCATTTCCTCCCGGGCATGCTGTAAAAACCAGCTAAGGGATCCGAGGGTTATAGTGTATTGTAATTTAGGCGATGGGCTGACAACCTGTCACTACAGCAATATACTTACAAATATATCTTAAATAACCCTCTAAACTTTGTCAGACGTGGCGAAACGACCTTTGTTTGGGTCGTTTACGCTCTGCCTGCCCCGTTGGGGATGAGGGCGTGATTATATGTATGTATGTTTGTATATTGCTGTAGTGACAGGTTGTCAGCCCATCGCCTAAATTGCAATATACTGAATCCCTCGGATCCCTTAGCTGGTTTTTACAGCATACCCGGGAGGAAATGCAGCTGGCATTCTATGTTTTTCTCTCGCTCCCAGGCCACCATGGAAGTTTGTAGGAAGGAGACGGTGAACCTCGAAGAATAATGAAAACACTAATTTGTCTACGTTTTATTGAAGTTACTACCATTTTAATATTTCTATGATATCATATGTTTGATGTCCAACAATGAGTTCGCAAGTGTCAAATCAAAATCTCTGTCCAATTTCTATCATAAAATAGAGCTATCTCCTGAGAAGCATCGTCAAAAATAAGTTTACAACCAAACTTAATACGAAACGCGAAGCCAACATTCTAGTTAGCAAGTTAGACTTTCTAGAAGTGTGCAGCGCTGCATTGCTTGGTTCGTGGTTCGTCTTTTCAACTTGTCAGCGCTTTTTAGCGTAATTTATTTGCAGCAAGCGTCTGATCTGTTCTGGCGAGCGCTGCGCTCAGAAGATTTTATTGTTTACGCAGAAACGGATGGCAAGTAAACCACAGAATGTCTCAGGGGATATACCGGGTCTTCCATTTGATTCAGACAATTCAATTCTTTATTTATAAAATAATAATTGTACACGTCACATAATGCATTATACTTATAACGTAATTACAAAATATGTTTTAGAATTAGTCATGTTATGTCATTTGCAAAGGCATATCAAAAAGTAACAAAAATAAATCCTATCCTATTATAAGGTATTAGGTATAAGTGGTAAAGAAAATTAGCTATAAATATTTTCGCGGCGCGTCGCCTTTCCCTACCCTACCCTAGACGATCCTACCTTTAAAACATCGAAAGAAGAGTTATAAATATTATGCAACTCCTGCTTTAATAGTGTAAGTGCAATACCTCTATTTTGACTGCTTTGTGAACCTTAGGCTCGTATTTATAAACCGATCTCAAGATTGAGAGCAGTATAAGAATGCATTTGACAGATCACTTTGTACTGAAATTAGATTTCTGATACGAACTCAAACTAGCTGTCAATCTTAAGTGCTGTTTATCCATATAGGCCTTAGAATAAATCAGCTGATAGCTGATTAGTTCAGTTCCGTTCAAAACGAGAGTAAATCGAGTGCGGCGGTCGGTCGGTAGCAAATCCACTCGATGTAACAAAAGGTCCCGATTACAACAATTGCAGAGTGACTGCAAGCCGCAAACATTGAAACAAGTGAAGAGCTTTAAGCTACAACTTACAGTGTATTTTAATGAACAATTATCAAAACATAAACCTCATAGTAGGTTTGAGACAGTTAGTCCGACCTAGACTGAAATTAAGAGCAAACCCATTGCTATTTTTTCAAAAAGTTAGGTTTAGGTAGGTAGGTAACCTTCGATGTACGGATAGGTACACTTATTTTATGAATGCTCGTTAACAAGTAGAAACCTCATCAATTTTATATTTTATTATTATAATAAAAAGGAAACCAAATTAATATAATTGACTCCGTCCGTAGAACTAACTTTGCGCTGAAAACTAAACTATGAGTAAGCGAACGCTTCCACCGTGTTATGCAGTGGGGAGAGCGGGGCGAGACGGCCACATAAATTCCGATTTATCGTTAAACCTGCCGAACTTTCCTGGGCTCACTCACCTCCCCCGGTTATTTTATTTAACTTCTCTACTCCCGCACCGGCGGCGGTCTAAGGGCGCGTTCAGATGACCTGCTCTCACCCACAATATCCCGCTAGCTACATCCGGTTTTTTTTTAAAATGTATTTACTCTTAAATCTATTTTGTCTAGGTCATGACCGAGAGGTGAGCATACGCAGAAGATGCCTAATTATTCTAACTATGTAGAGTTTAGTAGAGTTCGTATGCATAAAGAAACTCAGAAGCACACATGTTCCACTCTATGAAGTCCAGATTTTGATAAGATAGATGTTTGAAAGCGCTTAGGATACGGGCCGGGCATGAAATGTGCGCGGGTATATCAACATACTGATGAATGTATAAAAACACTCTATAAAATGCATTGCATACCCATTTCAAAGCGGGTTAAACGCGGGTCGTCGGAACAGGCTCTAAAGATAATTTGTTTGGGTCGAACTTCCTTCCTCTTCCAATAAAACACTCCCTGTTAGTGGCACCCGATGATGACCGTTATGTTTCCGATCGCCTTTGTCCATTTTTTGTTCATTCGCTCCCGAAAGTTAAATTGAATTTTGTTTGTATAATATTCCACATCGTTATCCCATTTTTGTTTTACCCCTCAACAAACAAAGCTAAAATTTCAGTCGGTGAGTTCGCCTTTTTCCTGCTGGAAAAAGGAAGATAATCGGTGGTTGGTCATGAGAAAATTTTAATGTTTTTCTTATAATTTTCAGTTTATGGCTTTCAGGCATCTCAAGCATTTTCTGATCTTCGCTTAAAGCAAATTATTATTTTCCTTGGTTTATAATTTATTTAGAAAATCTTGGAAAATTTACTATTTATAAAACTTTATTTTGTAAACCTGGCAGGTTTTCTTCACGAAGAGTATAAACTTTAAGCCTTAATAGTGAAACATTCTCATATTATTACTTGGTCAACAATGCTTTCTTGAATATCCAACGATTTTGGCATAGGTAACACAGTTTCAGCACAATTTACTATTAGAAATACGGTGTTCCTCAGTTTTGGAACCACTGGGCTCCTGAAAGGGGGGGCCAGGTGACTTGGCTGCGGCGCCAGGGAATGCAAACAAACCAATAAACATCGTCTCGAGACAGTCTCCCGTAACAAAGAGGATGTTTGTCTTCCACGTGATTCATCCATGTGGTCGATGTTAGTGATGCAAAAACATACATATCTTGTATACAAACGGGTAGATACTCATCTACGCTTTTGTGTCTACTCTAATGTTACGATCGCTTCTTTTTTGAAACCTCTACTACAATCGGGCCATCTCTATATTGTTTTTTCGCATAGGTTTGTTTTTGCTACGCGTGGTTTTTTTTTTATTTCATTCTATATGACATGTAAAATCCGACATCAAGCCAAAATATCTGAAAATTACGACGTGCTTATTTTTACCTTTATTAGCTGTGCCCGCGACTACGTTTTGGTTTGTATGGAAAACACGCAGCGTCGGACATAGTGAAAACGCTTCTCCGCGCGTAGAAGCGGGATCTGCTAGCCCGCGCGTGGAAGCGTGTTTCTCATTGTCTGATCCAAAGATGTTTTCCATACTAAGACAAATCTTAGTATGGAAAACAAATGGTTATCGCTTCCGCGCGCTATCTAGCAGATCCCGCTCCTACGCGCGGAGAAGCTTTCTCAATACGTTAGACACAGCGAGTTTTCCATACAAACTGGGGTACCTACTTAACTTACTCAAGGTTAGAACATATTCAATGAGTGTAACAATCACATTTCAAATTCTTGCCTACACCCTAAGTCAGACTATGATTATTTGTATTCTACGTTTGGTCCAGGTAAATAAAATAAAACACTCAGTTGAATTAAAAAAGTCCCATCTAAATCTGATAAAAAGCAATCAATACTCAATTTCTTGCCTACTTCCTAAGTGAGGCGGCGTGATTATTTGTATTTCATGTTTTAGCCTAGCAACACTCAGTGGAATAAAAAGAACCATCAAAATCGGTCCAGTAGTTGAACATACAGACAGACGGACAGACAAAAAAAAATAATTGTTGATTTGGTTTTGGTATCACTAATAATGCCTGTTGCAATTATTAAAAATATTCAATGTACCGACACGACCCTTTATTATATGTATACCGGGTGTAAGGGACAGCGTCCCGTAAACTTATAGGGATTGCTCAGTCAACGAAACTGGACAACTTTCACCGGGAAATTATTTCAGAAGATTTGACATTCCCATACAAAATGGCCAGCTCGATCGGATAATTTGTATGGAAAACTTACTGAAAAATATCCTGGTAAAAGTTGTTCAGTTTCGTTGGCTGAGCAATCCCTATTAGTTTGTCGTTTACAATCTATGTTGAATAACCCTCAGAAATTTGTCAGACGTGGCGGAACGTGTCGTTTACGCTCTGCCTACCCCATTAGGGATAAAGGCGTGATTATATGTACGTCCCTTACACCACGCAGATTTTACCTTTTATACTTTAATGCGGCTATTTGTTACATCACTAGTTGCTGTAAATTGTATAATGTTTTAAGAAGGGAATCAAATTATGATGGTGGCTTCCCCCTTGCACGATTGCACTCACAATTTATTACATTTTCCCGTGAGATACAGTTTTATATCCTTGTGGTAAGTTTTATCAGTGTTAGGGTTAAGTTAGAGGAAAGACAGGACAATTTTCTAAAAAAGAAATATCATTGAAACGTATAAAGTCATTAGCGAAAGATAATAGAATTATTTCTGAATACTACAATGGGCTTGACTCTACATAGATACCACCGGTTAAAATTTAAATTAAAATCTATCTGTCACTTTCAAAATAAGGAAATTGAAAAAGCACAGGCGATTTATACTCTTTGGTTGTACACTTTGTCCGCTAGATTTTGACGCGCTTTTTTCTATATCATATGACCACCGACTATAAATCAAAAACCGGAAAGAATAGATCTCCTGTCTGAAAGTGACAAATAGATTTTAATTTTAGCCCAAATCTAGAGCCCAATAAATATTAGGTACTTGTGATTAATAAAATGTATCAATTAATCTAATATAATCTGATAGATACAATATTTTCTTTCACGAAATAGACGTATTTTCATGACTTTCCAAAGACGACTGTAACAAGCCCAGGCCAATTTCTATTAGGATTACTGCGCTTCGTTAGACTCAATATAGCATTAATAACGTGAACCAAATTGTGTAATAAGATATACCGATTATATTCCAGTATGAAAGAGAAAATAAGCTGATTGACTTATAAATACAATGTTTTTAGGAAATAAATCTTACCGCGCGTAAGATGTATACTGCTTTTTTATAATATTTTGTCCAAGTATTTTGTATTTATTATTTATTCACTGTTGACCGATCTACCACCTAAAAGTAAACAATATCAATGTCTTCTTAATCTTCCATGCTGGAATGGGAGTGATAGAAAAACATAGAATGTGCCAGCTGCATCTCCTCCCGGGCAAGCTGTGAAAAAGTTATAGTACAGTTAGAATACAGTTTCAGTGTATTGTAATTTAGGCGATGGGCTGACAAGCTGTCACTACAGCAATCTACCTACAAATCTATCTTAAATAACCCTCAAAACTTTGTCAGATGTGGCGGAACGACTTTTGTTTAGGTCGTTTACGCTCTGCCTACCCCGTTAGGGATAAAGGCGTGATTATATGTATGTATGTATGTATATATCCCTTTTGTTCTTGACATTTATTTGACGTAACATGCGCTTGATGTATATCTAGTACAATATTATTGCTTCGGCTGATTGCAGCTGCACGTAATAATGCCAATGGACTACAGTTATATTATACTAGTCTAACTTCATAAAAAAATACATGATAATAGGTACAAAGCTGACAAAGTTTGCGAGAAACAGATTGAAAACAAAATGATCGATTAAAGGAACTTAAAAAATAATGCAACACAAGTATGCGTTTAATTATTAATCTATGACGTAGAATATATTATAGTCTTGGAACCAATCAATACGATATTGTGAGCATGAGCTAAGCTAAATTAATTACCAATAACCCGGTAGTTAATCTAACCGCGGGTTAATCCTTGCGTACATCGCCCCACTAAACGAGCCTGCAATTAGATGATTAGTCATATCACATGGGGTTACCTGGGTAATACGCTTTTTTAGTGTCAGCCTTGCATACAGGGTGTATGCAGGTATGATATACTGGTTTAGGAGCATTCCTTGAGAGGCCAGTTGGCCGAGTGATGACGGATAGGAAAAGGGTAATTACCCGCCTGGTCGGGTGTGGTGACCAGGGGACCGGAGTCCGACTGGATTATTTCGGAAGTTGTTTATATGCAGATCGCCGAGCAAACTTCGATACCGCGTTTTAGGACTGTTGTATCTTGATGTCGCGCCATCTATGTGTGCTACACTGGAATATGCAAGGGCGTATTCAATTTTTTATATTACGTAAACGCAGCGCAGCTTCAAATCTGTCGCAGTCCTTGCGACGACTGCAGACTCACACTATCCCTGGTGGTATGGTGGGACAAAAACCATACCACCATAGTGTTGTGAGGTGACTGACCTGAGGAAGTATAGTATATTAGCACTATCCCGCTTTCTATACCCAAAGGTTGCCTGGTAAAAATTGCTGCTTTAGCAATAAGGCCGCCTATATTGTACTGTCACGTTTGTTCCTTTTTATTTCTGTTGTATGTGTTTCTTTGTGCAATAAATAATTTTGTATTGTATTGTATATTAGTATATAGGGGTAGTGTGAGTGGTATGGTGGGTTCGCAGGGGTGGTAGACTACGGGCAACGAGGGTTATAAATAAATAACTTGATACGATTAAAAGTTTATCTAAATTATTAGATTGGCCAATAAATTTATAATGTCAACCCGAGGCAAGGTTGTCAAGTATTTTGGAAACTATCCTAGACTGCTAGTGTGTAGGGACGAATGATAGGTCTCAACGAGATCTAAATTTCGGATGACAGCTGTCAAACTTTAAATGGCCATATCTCGACAATTTTGCATCCTGGACTGCTGGTGTGTAGGCACGAATGATAGGTCACAACGAGATCTTCATTTCGGATGACAGCTGTCAAACTTTAAACGGCCATAACTCGACAACTATGGATTCTAGATAGACCGTTGGTATGTAGGGATGAACGATAGGTCTAATGAGACTAGAGACATTGTTTTCGAGATAAGGCCGTTTAAAGTTTGACAGCTGTCATCCGAAATGAAGATTTCGTCGAGACCTATCATGTGTTACCTGCAAAATGATAAATAGATAAATATCAACTACTTCTAGTACCAATATAGAAGACTAACAGCGTGACAATTCGCGGCTACAACCGCCAGGCACACCGCGGCGCACCCTGCGTCGTGCCCAAAGGGCTGCGAGAAGCCCAGCGTGTCCATCAACATGTGACCTTATCCCTTCATAAATTCAAACGCATGGTAAACCACTGCGGAAGGACTTACTATACCCTACCCTCACACTTCCTAGTACTACTGTAACAATCATAGTTACCTACCTTATACTTAGATCGGTCACATTCACATCACAAAGTATGGTGGTATAGTTTTAGTCCCAACGTACCACCGGGGGTAGTGTGAGTGGTGGGTCTGCATGGGTCGCGGTGACGTCATTTTCCATAGATTTTTGACGTGACAACGTCTTATAATTCGATGGAGCCGGCTGCACGCACAAATAGACATGACTCATGTGGCGTTACCTCGCTCTGAGGCGTTCCATTGAAGTGAAAGCGAAAGCGCGGAACGAGCGACAAAGAGGCACAATCGGCCTCCGCGTTCGGCAGCGTTCGACATCTGTCTCCATCAGTATTTTCTTATGGCGTTGTCACGTTCAACTATCGTCAGTAAACCGACTTTACAAACAACCGATTTTTTCCATAGAAAATCTGTCAGTCGCCACCACCATGCCACCTCGACTCTTCCACAAAGCCATGTATAAGGAACAGAATCCTTAAAACCAAAGGAGTTGCTATGTGAACACATACATACATACATACATATAATCACGCCTTTATTCCTAATGGGGTAAACAGAGCGTAAACGACCTGAACAAAGGTCGTTCCGCCACGTCTGAAAACGTTTTGAGTTGTATTTTAAGATAAATTTGTGGGTATATTGCTGTAGTGACGGGTCGTCAGCCCGTCGCCTAAATTACAATATACTGAAACCCTCGGATCCCCCGGAAGATGCTTTGTGAACACAACTGATCAATTTTCATTGTCAATTACATTTCATATTTTTTTAATTTAAATAAAACTTTTATACGTACGTTCTTATCCATGCAAATTGTCGCTTTGCCTACCACATATGTAATACAGATACCAAACTATATATTGGTAGAACTAACGTAGAAATACCTACCAAGAGAGGAAATAAAAAGTTGACAAAGTAGCACGTAAGTTAGAAGTTGAAACAAAGAGCGACGAGCAAGTCTCGTAACTGGATGCACTTGCACGCATTACCACGACGCCTGCGCAGATTTATGGACAAAAAGTTTAGTTGTAAAGTGAGACTAGCGACTTCAAGCCATAGAAGCAAGATGAGGTAAATAATTTTCTTTATTGGCTAGCCTACCAGCTCAAAATCAAGCTACACTTTCAATCAATCAATCAGTCAAATATTTATTTGTAGAAACGGGTACATTATAAAGATGTTACATAAAAAACAGTGCACCGAGTCTTGCTTACAGTGATCATACAAACAGTTAACATGCATACTTAACAAAAACTGAAGGTCATATAGAATAACAAATTGCAGTAAAAAAATATTAAATTAGTTGAAGACTCATAAAAAATAAATCTATGTCTGCATATACTTAATAACATACACAAATCAATTATAAATTAATCTACTTTAAAAAAAAAACTTTGACCTGAGCACGGCTTCGGAGATCGTTACCATCTATGACGTACCCAACACTCGTGTAAGTTAAGAACCACGGGCTCAATCATGCTCCAAAGTTATTTAAAAACTATTCTGAGTATACTTTAGATAAAAAGTACCCCCCCATACACCAGTCCAAACAAAAATAGCATGAGTCAGTTACGTATGAAACTCATAAAAAAAAAGCATTTATTCACATAAACGTAAGACAGCATGTTACACTAAACAATAAATCCGCCAAACTGTACAACAGTTTGTTGGCAGAAATAGACTCCCTGTTATAAACATTTACATTACTGTTTTATGTTAAGTATCTACCTTAGTTATTAATATTTAAGTCTAACACAATAGTTTGATTTAATATTTATTTTATAATTGTCACATTTTTGTGTACTTCATTTGTGTCATGAAGTACGTTAATACAAACGCGCTATCAGTTTTATAATATTAAGTCTATATTGGGCGTTTTTCCACTACACGGCACGGCGACGGCGCCGTCACGAAGCCGTGGCTCTGTTTTTCCACTAGACGGAACGGCAACGTCCCGAAACGGCCACCTAGTCCCAATCTGAGCGCACACACACACGCGCGCGATTCATCGTACAAATACAAAACACATCCAGTTTGGCAGTCCGGCGACGGAACCGGTGGAAATCAATGCCATGCCGTTACCGTGCCGTACCGGTAAGTGGAAAAACGTTCCATATAATTTCTAAAATTTTCATGGATTATCTCTTCCACGGTACCGTCGACGGTGCCGTGCCGTCGCCGTTGCATTCGCCGTGCCGTCTAGTCGAAACACGCCCAGATACGGTAAAGTTATTCTTATTATCTGATCTCACTAGTGCTTCGTTCCAGCATTATCAAGAACTCCACCGAGCTATGAAGTTGTGACACTGAGATGTAGTTGGCTGGAAAGCTAAGTCCGTAGAAAATTGCAACGCAATTGTTCACGAGTAATTTCACGATAAGATTCCCAGACCCACCTACAATGGTTCCTTGAAAGCTTTACACATGAGCGCTTTAAGAACTAGCTACAATAACTGACAAAAGTAATGCCACTTGCATTCCCAGTTTTCTACTTATAGGAAATTACTGAAGATAATGCTACGCCGTAGCTCTTTACGTAGCAAAATGCTACGATAAGCCACTCAACAGTTGTTTCTTGCGGGCGATTCTCATTTCCTCACGAATTTCATTTCCAGCGTTAAGGTGCCGGCACACTGCGACAGAATCGTGGTGTAGGTAAGGCAGTTTTGCGTTGCATTACTGCCTCTGCGCGCAGTCAAAATGCGAACACGACTTTCCAATGCAAGGAAGAAAGGTCTACGCCACGCTACGTCTTCGCCTTAATCTTCTTTTTTCTAATAAATCGAGTTGATAAACGACATGACGAATCCTGGTAACAGAGATTTAAAACATCTAATCCTCTGACAAGGTTTGTGAAACATACATACATACATAAAATCACGCCTTTATCCCTTACGGGGTAGGCAGAGCGTCAAACGCCTCGTAAAAGGCGCTTTCGCCACGTCTGACAAAAATTGAGGGCAATTTTAGATTGTAATATATATTGCTATAGTGACAGGTTGGCAGCCCATCGCCTAAATTACAATACACTGTAACCCTCGAGTCCATTTTGCTGACTTCTACAGCATGCCCGGGAGGAAAGGCAGCTGGAACATTCTATGTTTTTTTATCTCTCCCAGTCCAGCATGGAATTAAATGTTTGTGAAACAACCACTATCAAATGCATCAAACGCGAATGAAAGCTCAACGTGCCTTACGAAGCACGAAATATCTTTCATGCATAACCTGACACTGCGTGTGCAGGTACCTTAGCGTCTGCTGAAGTGGGGAAGGGGGCCTCCCCCCTTCCCCCGTAATGCGTCCGTCGAGAGACGCGACTCTCTAATCTTTCCAACTTTTTTACCCGCAAACGGAACTCTACTCGTCTTACCGCACCACGCTTTTTGTTGTTGTTATAAACTTTGTTTTGCTTATGTGCTTATAACAATTAAGAGACTTTAAAAAATATATAATATTTTGTAATACATGCATACATCCATATGATCACGCGTTTATCCCTAATGGGGTAGGTAGGTAGGCAATCATGCTCCATCATAGTCTACATCATCACTTACCATCACGTGAGATGGCGGACAAATTATTGCCTATCAAATATTAAAAAAAAAAAAAAAAAAGGTAGCGCGTAAACGACTTAAACAAATTATTATAATTTTGGTAATATAATATTGTAATTTAGGCAATGACTGACAACCGGTCAGTACAGCAATATACCCACAAATATATCTTAATTAACCCTCAAAACTTTGTCAGACGTGGCGGAACGACCTTTGTTTAGGTCTGCCTACCCCATTAAGGATAAAGGCGTGATTATATGAATGTATGTATCCAATATCTTCCATGCTGGACTGGGAGCAAAAGAAAAACATAGAATGTGCCAGCTGCATTTCCTCCCGAGCATGCTGTAAAAACCAGCTAAGGGATCGGAGGGTATCAGTATATTGCAATTTAGGCGATGGGCTGACAACCTGTCACTACAGCAATATACCTACAAATGTATCCTAAATAACCCTCCAAACTTTGTCAGACGTGGCGGAACGACTTTTGTTTGGGTCGTTTACGGTCTGCCTACCCCATTAGGGATAAAGGCGTGACTATATGTATATATGTATCCAATCACGAGAGGCTTGAACAGAAACCGATTACGTGTACCTCATCGAAAAAAGAAAAGGTTGGCTTATATTTTATTCAGACGTATGTGTCTACTTGTAAACATCGGGACCTGTGAATCAGGAGCCGGCCGTTCGGGCGTGAAGGGAGGAGGATTCGGTAAATAACATTACACGGAACATCTAACTGCCTCCTTGGTCTAGTGGCTAGTGCCATGGACTCCTGATCCGGAGGTCTTGGGTTCGATTCCCAGGGGGAAACACAAAGTTGATATTTGAGAATTTATCACTTTGTGAATTTTTCCCCAGTTTGGTTAGGACATTGCAGGCTGAATCACCTGATTGTCCGAAAAAGAAAAAGATTTCGTGCTTCGGAGCGCACGTTAAGCTGTCGGTCCCGGTCGCTGTCTTTGATAGTGGTCGTTACTCAAACCATGTCAGAGGCCTGATAGTCGTGCTACTAGGCGGTTTCAAAACTCTGACACCAGGGTTCATCGGGTCGACAGACTCGATACCCACTCGACAGAAGAAGAAGAGACGGAACATGTAGCTTAGTGGCACATACATATGTCTATGTACAGCTAGGTAGCTTGTGAGGTACTCGCAGAGCTGTTTCATGTTTTTAAACATAAATATGAAATACAAAAAGATGTACACGAGAGACATACATACATAAAATCACGCCTTTATCCCTTACGGGGTAGGCAGAGCGTTAAACGAGAGACTGTGATTCAAAAAACATAGCTTGTTTACGTAAACAATGTCTTGCCTGAAATATATCCCAGCCCACTAGTTCAACTTTAATTTTCCTGTGCCCTAAGTTTGCCTGGAAGAAATTTCTGCTTAGCAATAAGGCTGCTTATTTGTTTTTTTCTCTTGTATATTTTTTGTGCAATAAAGTATTCTTATCTTATCTTACCTTTGTGGCACATACGAGTACATCTATTTACCACTGTGACAATTGAATTTAGGTATTCATAGTCTCATGACTGGGTCCAAAAATATATATAATAATATTTATCATACTTACTACTTATTACTTCCATGCTGGACTGGGAGCGAGAGAAAAACATAGAATGTGCCACCTGCATTTCCTCCCGGGCATGCTGTAAAAACCAGCTAAGGGATCCGAGGGTTTTTGTATATCGCAACTTAGGCGACAGGCTGACAACCTGTCACTACAGCAATATACCTACGAATCTATCTTAAACAATCCTCAAAACTTTGTCAGATGTGGCGGAACGACCTTTGTTTAGGTCGTTTCCGCTCTGCCTACCCCATTAGGGATAAAGGCGTGATTATATGTATGTATGTATGTATATTTATCATAAATTTTCATATTATATTAAAATTTCGCGTCATTGTTTGACGAAATATAATTTCATCCCATTTCTCATGTAATTTGTATCCCACCAAAAACATAAATGTAAAAGTGAAAGCCAAGCTCATGGTGGTCTTGGTGCGTGTATCGCACAAAAAGTTGTGAGATCTAAAAAGGGAGCCAAGTCTAGGGTTTATATTTCGAGAGAGCCCGATGGTGTAGTTGATAGGGCCGCTGCCTCCTGAGCGGGAGGTCGTGGTTCGAATCCCAACACGTACCAATGTGTTTTTCGGTTTTAGAATTACATATGTACGTTTACTCATCGCTTTTTCCGTGCTTCGGAAGGCACGTTAAGCCGTTGGTCCCGGTTAATATCGTTTAATACCGTAGATATTAGTCGTTAAGCCATATCAGAGGCCAGTGGTAAGCATTGGCGGCTTGAAAACTCTGACCTAATCTAGGATTGGGTCTGGTTTCCCTTCTGGGTTGCGGAGGTCAGATGGCAGTCGCTCTGTGTAAAAACCAGTACCCTCGTTCAATCCCCTAGATTAGGAAGCCGACCCCGTGAGATACGGGATAAAGATTGTCATTATAATCAATCATTCCAAATATCAGCTTCCTAGATCATTGGGTTTTTGATAAATTGATTTTTGATATGTATGTCAGTCAGTCAGTCAATCAGTCATAAAAAATACGATTTTTCAGAATTAATATTTAAATAACCGGTTGATCTATGTTTATAAAATTTGGAGTACTTGTTTATCTGGAGAATTTAAATACATAAACCAAATTTGGTGTATTTAAGTTTAGTTGTTTTCGAGTTATGAATGGGTCAAAAGTGGCTCCAAATGGTTCCTGTAAATATACACACGGAGCTGCCGGCCAGTTCTCTTCGTTCGGCTTGAACTTGGCATGGACACGCTGCCGCGTATCTCGATGTGAAATCGGATCAAATATAATTTCGCCAACTATGTATGTCGGTAAATCACATTCCATACCAAATTCCGTGTAAATACGTGTAAAACATACATACATACATATTCACGCCTTTATCCCTAATGGGGTAGGCAGAGCGTAAACGACCTAAATAAAGGTCGGTCCGCCACGTTTTACAAAGTTTTGAGGGCCATTTAAAATAGATTTTTATGTATCTTCCATGCTGGACTGGGAGCGAGAGAAAAACCTAGAATGTGCCAGCTGCATTTCCTCCCGGGCATGCTGTAGAACCAGCTGAGGGATCCGAGGGTTTCAGTATATTGCAATTTATTTTAGGCGATGGGCTGACAACCTGTCACTACAGCAGCATACGTGTAAAACTGATACATTAAATTGAGCTGAGGCATACAGGTAGACAGGCAGACATACTACTTATCGAATACGAAACCCTAGAAACTCATGTTTTTCCGTAATGTTATAATTCAATAATATCCACCAAACGCAATTTGCAAAAACGCTAATAATAAATTGGATGAAACACACACTAGGAATTGTAATATCACGTTTTTAAAATAACCTTTATAACAAAACCATTTGATATTTTAACAATAGTACATTTTATTTCAAATACGAATTAAAAATCCATTAATGAAGAGGACCGATCATAAATGTAACATTTATAGTTAAAATAAAGTGTTTTTGTTTCAACAATTTCTCCCACGCTGGAATGGGAGCGAGAGCAAAACATAGAATGTACCAGCCGCATTTCCTCCCGGACATGCTGTAAAAACCAACTAAGGGATCCGAGGATTTTGGTTTATTGTAATTTAGGCGATGGGCTGACAACCTGTCACTACAGCAATATACCCACAAATCTGTCTTAAATTACCCTCAAAACTTTGTCAGACGTGGCGGAACGAACTTGGTTTAGGTCGTAACGCTCTGCCTACCCCACATACAATATACATGCTGTAAAAACCAACTAAGGGATCCGAGGTTTTTACATACATAGCATCACGCCTCTTTCCCGGAGGGGTAGGCAGAGATCACATCTCTCCACTTGCTACGGTCCTTGCAAACTTCTTTCGCTACATCTAGATTCATCAATCTTTTTATGCACGCACGTCGGTTTAGGATACTCCTGACCTGACCTTTTTCTACAACGTCCCTGATTTGGTGGCGGTGTTCGTCGAGGTCTTCCCCTTCCAACGTTCCCGCTCACACTCACCATATATATCTGTTTACTTAATCTGCTTTCATTCATCGTCTCAACATAACCAAACCACCTAAGCATTCCTTTTTCTAAACCTGTCACTATATCCTCTTTCACACCTCAACGTTCTCTTATCTCGCCACACCAATCATACTTCTTAATGCTCTCATTTCTACCGCATTTATTCTACTTTCATGACTTTTCTGCCATACTGGCTGGCTGGAATCAAGGAAGAATTAAAGGAGTTACGCAAATCCAATCAATTTATTAGTGAAACACACGACGAATTAAAGAACCATGTAGAGCAATTGCTCACCGACAATATACAGCTAAAGAAAGAAAACTCTTCTCTACAGGAAACTGTACACGATCTATCCGACAGATTGAATAATTTAGAGCAACACCTGCGAGAGAACAACCTGGAGTTTAACGGTATACCGGAACATCGTACAGAGATTATACCGAACATTCTACAGCAGTGCGCAAAAGTGGTTGGTCATCAGCCAAACGAAGGTGATGTTATTCAGTGTACAAGAGTCGCTAAACAAAATAGAGAAAGCAAGTTTCCGCGAGCAATTGTAGTAAAGTTTAAGAACGGACGCTGTCGCGATGAATTCTATTCGGCCGTATATAGATATAATAAGGCAAATGAGAAAGAAAAGCTGAATACCTCTTTGCTTGGTATCGGTGGGGACAAGAGGCCAGTTTACGTTTCAGAACACCTATCACCAAATAATAGATCGCTCCATGCAGCAGCAAGGAAAAAATCCAAGGAATTCAATTATAAATTCACTTGGATACGAAACGGCAGAATTTATGTTCGTAAAACCCCCGATTCCCAGTATATACTTATTAAAAATAAGAAGAGTCTTGAACTCATTCGTTAATAACTATCTAAATGTTTTTCTTTGATTTGATACAACTTTATTTAACTAAAATATATAATGGCTTTGTCAATATATTATCAAAATGTACAAGGTTTAAAATCCAAAACAACTGATGTATTAAATAGTTTTTTAAGTCATAATTATGATATAATATGTTTGTGTGAGACCTGGCTAGACGATGGAATCTCTTCCTCGGAACTGTTTGATGACAGATACTGTGTAGTGCGCAGGGACAGAAATGATAAATATCTCAAACGTTTTAATAAGAGCTATGGGGCTGGTGTACTAATAGCCATCTCTAAACGGTACAAATTCGTCCTGCGTAGTGATTGGATCTCTGAATTCGTGGAGGATGTGTGGATACAGTTAGGGATTAATGCCAATACTACTATGAATTTATGTACTGTTTACATAAAAGATTACATACCTTCGGATATAACTATTGATTTTATACAGAAGTGTGAAAAAATTATTGATTCGCACCCAAATCATAAAATATGCATAATAGGTGATTTTAATTTAAAAGATATTGTGTTTTCGAATGAGTCTAGTTGTCCGTTGGATTATAAGCTAAAGCAATCTAAATCGTTATGTGATATGTTTAATACAGTTTCAGTAAAACAATTAAATTACATACTAAATCCCAGTAATAACATTTTGGATTTAGCGATCGTTGATATTTCAGAGTCGTTTTTATTTACGGAGGCTGTTCCTGTTAGTAAGCTAGATAAGCATCACCCCCCGTTTGAGCTCACATTGCAACGCGAAAGTTTTTTCACATTTAGGGTAAATGACGTATGTTTGGAGAAACTGTGTTTCCATAAAACTAATTATGAACGATGCATAGGAGCTTTGCAGGAGATTGACTGGGAGCTGAAAGCATCATTGCTTAACTGTGATGACTTTGTTAAATTTTTCTACAATTCGTTGTATGAGATCATTGAAAAATACACCCCGAAGAAAAAAATGCGTAGAAACAACTATCCCTCGTGGTTTTCAAAACCACTCATAAGGTTAATTAAAGCTAAGGACAAGTTTTATCATCGCTACAAAGTTCACGGTAATCCACGGGACTGTGATGCATTCTCAATGTTAAGATTAAGAGCCAAGATACTAATTAATGAGTGTTTTAATTCATATATTGCGCATATCGAATGTGATCTTGTACTTAATATTAAAGCCTTTTGGCGCTATACCAAAAGCAAAAGAATCACGAATGACTATCCTAGAGTGATGAAATATAATGGTTGTATTGCTACGGATGGCAAAGATATAGTAAATTTTTTTGCTGATAGTTTCTCATCCGTTTATAGTGATGACGTGAGTGTTCATTACAGTCCTGATTTCTCTCATTCAAATTACTCTATTTCCACGATCGAGCTTTCACCAGAGAACGTACACCTCATACTTAAGCAGGTTGATGTATCCAGAAACGCTGGCCCTGATGGCATTCCCCCGATATTTTTACGCCTTTGTGCGAGAGCTTTAGCGAAACCATTAGCACTTATTTATAATAAATCGTTAAACGATGGACTTTTCCCATCCTTATGGAAGATAGCAAAAATAACTCCAATATTTAAAAGCGGTGATAAAACAGATGTGAAAAATTATCGGCCCATAAGCATTCTTAGTTGGTTCGCAAAGATTTTTGAAAGTCTGGTTTACTCTCATACATTTAATCATATTAAACACCTTTTAAGTCCGTTACAGCATGGATTCATAGCAGGTCGTTCGACAACCTCAAATTTATTAGTATATACTACCCACATATGTGACTCCTTTAACAATAAGACTCAATACGACTCTATATATACAGATTTTCCAAAGCATTCGATCGCGTCAACCACTCTATACTCTTGAAAAAATTGCAGCACATGGGTATTCAAGGCAGTCTTCATCGATGGTTTGCATCATATTTATATAATCGTTCTCAACTTGTTGCTTTAAGTGGTTTTGAGTCTGTCCCTTTTCTAACATCATCAGGCGTGCCTCAGGGTTCAAATCTTGGTCCACTCTTGTTCTTAGCTTTTATTAACGATTTACTGGGCACAATTAAAAGCAACTATTTGGCTTACGCAGATGACATAAAAAAAATCCGTGAAATAACTGGCGTTGATGATTGTAAATGGTTACAGAATGACATTGATACAGTTGATCGGTGGTGTATAGACAATCGTATGATTCTAAACATAGAAAAATGCCAAGTTATAACTTTTACAGTTATAACTGTTACAGTTTGCCCGAATGTCCAGAACTTTCTTTTTCAGTCGATCTAACACAATCACAAAATCTATCATGCTTCTTAAGGATCCTTCTGCTCTAGTATAAGTATGGATCTTTTTGTGTTGGAACATTGTATTCGACACAAAAAGATTCCACTCCAAGCAGATCTCTAACTAACTCCTTCCATTCTCATTTATCTTTTCGTCACCAAACGCTCCAAGGATCTTATCATACCCAATTAAAATCACCTAGCATTACGATCCTTTCATTTGCCTTGCAGTTTTCAAAACATCACTTACACTCTCCCAGAACTCCTCATTTTCATTTTTAGCTTTTGTGGACCCACTCCTACCCACATCCGTCCGTCCATATACATCTAGGATGAATATACGAGTAATTCCGATCTTCAGCCTAAGTCAGATAAGCCAAGGGCTCACACATTCATACTCAGTCACACATTTAGCTATTCATGCGAAAAGGAATACACCGACTTCCTTAGAGCCTCTGTAGGTAACGGGAACTCCAGACCAATACGCTACGTAGGGTCCATGTTGCGTCTGGTCGCACCCTTTCCGCTTTGTCTCATTCACACACAGTACATCTATACGCCTATCATCCATCAACTGGCATACCTCGTAAATTTTATCCGCCATACTTCTTCTAACATTCATCGTAGCAAAGCGGCTCTCTGTGGTCCGCGTTCCGCACTCGGTAGAAACTCGACGTGATGAGTTGCAAAATCTTACATCGCCGCCATTTTTATTAGTTTGTTTAAGGTTTTGTTTAAGGTTATTTGAGGTTTTTAGTATATTGTAATTTAGGCGATGGGCTGACAACCTGTCACTACAGCAATATACCAACAAATCTTAAATTACCCTCAAAACTTTGTCAGACGTGGCGGAACGACCTTGGTTTAGGTCGTTTACACTCTGCCTACCCCATTAGGGAAAAAGGCGTAATTATATGTATGTCTATGCATTTATACATACATATAATTATGCCTTTATCATATGTTTCAACAATATAACAACAAAAGCGTTTCTGTAATAAATAATATTTAACACACATACAATATAATGGTTAGCTTTCACCTGTACGATCATTTTCTACCAAACTCATTAAATTTTCGACGCTCGTGGAGGCCAATAAAAATTACGATGTGAGAGAAACGCCGATGATTGGAAACGGTCATAGATTCCTTTTTTTATCCAGTACAATCCTGGGAATGTTCGGGCTATGCGTCAAACAGCAATAACATATTTTTTTCAATCACTGTGCAATTTCCATGAATCATTTTGTGCTGTTGCGGCGCGGCGGCCGATGACCCAGATCCGATATTTGTGCAAAGCTCGCCAAATGGCTTTTTCAATTTCAGGATTTGATAGATTCGTAATGGTCATTAAAAATGAGCAGATATATACAAGTTTAAAATTTTCTTATTTTTTTTTTCAAAATTTAGTTATTAATTTTTTAAGTATGTAAATTAGAATTAACGAATGTTCATTATTGTTGCAATCGGTTTAAAGAAGACATGACAGTTATAAATTAAAAAGCTACAACTCGGCACTCCTTGTTGAAACTTGTTTCATTAAATTTGAATTTAGCGACTACTTATTAATTCAAACAGACGCCGTCTCACGCTTGGAGAGAAAAAAACTTTGCTTCTTCTACTCTACGTTCTTATTCTATAGGTACTATACCTACTAATATTTTTATGGAAGTCTAGGATATACCTCCTAAAGATTCACCAAAGCAAGTATTTCCTTGCAGATAAATCATCCTTAACAATTACAGCAGATGTATCCTTGCAACTTTTACAAAATATTGCCTCTTGCAGCTGTGATCATTGATTTTTGATCCTCCATCAAAGTTATTTTTTATGTGTTTTTGGTCTTGACTATATTATTATACGTACGATAATGCCATCCGAGACAGAGTCACTATAGACGGAACTTACTCAAAGTAAGCCATCGATCGACCTTGCCGTAAACGGAAGGAACACAATAACCTCCTTGGGACTGATGATGTGGTTTTGGTGGTCGCAGATGTATACAAATTCCTTTATTTCTAGTCACAGGTAGTAAAGATATTAAAAACATTTTCATGGAAGTATCACTGTAACTTATTAGTATTAGCGTGCAAAATATTTTCTGCGTTAGATTATTACATTATAATTAAACAAATGTCATACAATTCATAATGTCATCATAAAGTCAAATCATTAAAATTATCATTCAAAAAAATATCTATACTAAAATGCCCAATGCCCAGCAGTGGGACAGCTTAGGCTAGTATTATAATAATAATAAATAAAGTCAAAGTCAAAGTCAAATCATTTATTTCCAAATAGATTCCTAAGAACACTTTTAGAAAGTCACAACCGAGTCTATTACAAATTAAATTAAATTAAATTATATCTATGTCACAAAATAAAATAAAAATATATCACAATGAAAAAGAAGCATTAGAAACTCATACTTTGCGCCCCTTCCTTCGTTTTATTTTATTATTACTTTTGTCCTTCTTTTTGTTCAAAATAGGGTTTGTGACCGCAATGTGTGCCAATTTCTTAGGCTTCACTGAAATATCAGAGCTCCAGACATCTTTGTCATTAGTATAGTCATCTAACTTATAATAGGCTTTCCGACATAATGTGTTTTTAATAAACTATAATAACTTTTCATCGTCAATAAATTAGGCAAATTGATTTTAAATAATCGAATTCTATATAAAAGAGTCAAGTAACTTATTAAATAATTTAGGTACCATCGCTAGAGCCGTATTTGCATAGAATACCATGTTAGGTCGTTGCTGGGGATAGACCTCTAATTATTTTTTTTTGTATTTCTTTAACGTCTGCTTTCGACCACCCTAAAAGAATTTAAATTAGCTTTGACAAATAAACATGCTTGAAAGACACAGTGGGGGCAAAGTAAGTATTTAAAGACTTTTAAAATAAGAAACGCAACTCTGCCGTTGGTTTAAGCGACACATGGCCCTGATACATCGTTTTTGTATTCTAAATAACATACATACATACATAAAATCACGCCTTTATCCCTTACGGGGTAGGCAGAACGTAAAACGCCTCCTAAAAGGCGCTTTCGCCACGTCTGACATAAATTGAGGGCAATTTTAGATTGTAATGTGTATTGCTGTAGTGACAGTTGTCAGCCCATCGCCTAAATTACAATACACTGTAACCCTCGAATCCCTTTTTTCCCTTTTGCTGACTTCTACAGCATGCCCGGGAGGAAGGGCAACTGGAACATTCTATGTTTTTCTTTCTCTCCCAGTCCAGTATGGAAGTTCTAAATAACGTCATCATGTATATTTCTGCAGCGCTACCCCAGTGCAACAAATACTATCGTTGCAAATAGTCTAAGTTGATTAGCCAGCTGTAAGAGGCAATATTTTGACACCATGATTTATATTGAACCATTCTAAATATAAGAACAAAATCTGTTTAAACACCGGCCTAGCCTCCGCTCTCCGCATCCCTCAATTTACTTTTTATTCCCTCCATTTTCTCTTATTACAACTTTCCCCGACGGAAATGAAGCTCAGATGATTTTAATTACTTCTTACTTAACTAAATGTGATCAAAACATTGAGAAAAATCTTTCGGGGATTCCTCTCAATTAATATTCGGATGTAATTTTGAGGAAATATTTTTTTTATGCCAAAGGATCTAGATTGGCCAATTAAAACTTTAAGCTTATTACTTCAAACGCCTGGTTTTGAATACGTTTATAATTAATTTGCTTTTTCTGAACCTCGGGTTCTCTTCATATAATTCTATTCAAGCGTTTGTGGATTACTTCCAATGAGACGGTATTTTAATTTATGAAAAGGGGATTTAGTTTGCAAGAGATAGAACTACCTTTTTCGTAGAAATAAAATCTTTTTCTTATATGAACTGCTATAAGTTCCTTTACGCTTTAGAATTTAAGGCCTATCCCCAGCGTACTATTATTACTATTTTGGTGTTGATTTGTCATCTTATTATATTTATATAGCTACTACTCTTTTTTTTGTCATATTTACGAACTGCAAATACATAAGAGACTATCTATCCCACGATACTTCCTAAAGCAGTTCCGTTTTACCAAAACAGCTGTCGGTCAAAATTCCGGAGAGAATATCTAGCGTATTTCGATTGGTCCGATTCAAATTGCACTCTCATTACTGTTTGATATCCATTGCAAATCGAAACCTAGCCCTTTTATGCACATATGAACAAAAGCAGCAATGCAATTGAAAGCGCTCTAGTGAAAATACAGCCATTTGTCGCTGGTCGGAGGTGAGTGTAGTTATCGTTTGATCTCGCCGCTTCCCACGGCCGGCGGGAAATTGGCTGCGACCCCAATCGCTGAGCAGCGGAACCAACTTGCTGTCGGATCTTCTTTCTATGTCACTAGGCTAGGAATCTATAAAGGTATGAGCTACAAATTACTAATATTATGAAGAGCCTGGAGTTTTTTGCAAAACACTGGGGTAGTCAGAGGTATAACATCGTAATTCGGACTGATTTCGCCAAAACTCATATTTTTTTAGAGTTTCGCTGCAGGAACTGCCTAAATGACAATACACCGAATACACCAAAACCCTCACTTTACCTATAACAGTGTTTCCGGGATGAGAATCCGCTGATGTATTCTGTTTCTTCATCGATTGAAGTCCAGAATTTACATAGAACAATGTGCCAGACAAAATGATTAAGGTTACAACAGGAGGTATACGGGGTGTAAACTTGGTGTAAGGGACAGCGTCCCGCAAACTGATAGGAGTTGCTCAGTCAACTACACTGAAAACTTACAACAGGTTTTTTTTTAAATGGCTTTTCCATACCAATTGTCTGATCGAGGTGGACTTCCTGGAAAAAAATACCTGATGAAAGTTGTTCAGTGTCGTTGACTGAGCAACCCCTATCAGTTTGCAGGACACTGTCCCTTACACCCGGTACAGTAGTAATCATCTCCTGTGTAGGTTTTGGATGACGGTACGTGACGTGAGCAAATTGGAAGCAATCTCAGCCCGGATTCCTCGAACAATTTCCTGTCATACCTTGTTGCCATGTCTCGGAGTTAGGTTATTAGGTGTTAAATGGTGTTGGTAGAGATAACTTCCATCAAAAGTTACTTTTAAGTCAACTCAATCGGCGATTTAACATAAAAAGTTGCTTCATCTGAATACTTTCTCGAGTAGTAAAACGTTATAGCAAGTAGACAAATACCCATATAAACCATATTTGTACGACGTCAACAGGATATTGCTAGCCGTTTCCGCAGGATTTTAACCTAGTCTGCAAGCGAATGACGCAAAACAAGTAGGTATATCGCATAGCATAAATCAACATACGCATTCATTGAAACCAAGGGCGGATCCAGGGTTTTTTTTCTGGGGGGGGCATATGTCTGAGAGGGGCACAAGCATGTACTGTGATACTAAGTATGTACAGTGATGGAACCTCTACAGTACAACATACTCCGTTCTTGGGGGGGGGCACGTGCCGCCGTGTCGGTACATTCTATGTTTTTCAAGTCCTACATGAAATAATTTCATGAATCATAAAATAATCAAACCGTTTTAGAAGTTATCGCCTTTCTAATGACTTAGTTGTATGATGACCCCGCCGGGAACCGAACCGGTGTGTTCCGGTCTAATCACCACGCTGCTAACGGTGCGCAGGAAATTGGGTGAAACCTCAATCCGTTACCGAACTAGAACCAGCTGCTCTGGATTAAAGCACCTACAGCCACTGGATCTGGAATAACTGGATTTTCCATACCCGTAAAATCACATATATTCCACTTACGAGGTGAGCAGAGTATCAAAGCTATTTTCGCGACGTCTGATAAAGATCAGACAAAAACTCATTTTTTTGACAATTATTTGAAATTATATCGACATATCCAGCGCCGGATTCTGGTGGAATCCTGGAAAGGTGATCCCAAGGCAGGCGGTCTCTTGCGGTATCTACCACGATGGATCCACTGCGGATCATTTCGCCATTTTTTTGTCATTTAGTATCTAAGTGAAGCCAATGCCCAGAGTAGACCCCCAAAAGCGAAGATCGCATATCCAAAATCCACTATTTTAGCGCCAATTTCACCAGATTCAAGTTGACTCTAAGCAAATAACCCGACTAATGAAAGCGTCGACTCTTCTTCCGATCGTCAAATCATCAATTACATGCTTAATTAGTTCAGTATACAGGGGCCGGATTTAGTAGTGCAATTAGTGTCGATCGTGTACGTACAGTCCAACACACTAACATTTAGTATCTACCAGACATACCTACGTCATACTCGTATACTCTTATGTTGTAAAAAAATGTTTTGGTTATCATCAGCCAATGTCAGTCCACCGCTAGGCATAGGCTTCCCTCTCCCATGACACGTCACTGAGGCCTGAGCCCGGTCTTCAGATCGAGTTGATGTAACTACTGAAAATTGCATACATACATATTATTACGCCTGTACCCCTAATGGGGCAGGCAGAGCGTGAACAACCCAAACAAAGGTCGTTCCGCCACGTCTGACAAGTTTTGAGGGTTGTTTAAGATAAAACTGGATATTGCTGTAGTGACAGGTTGTCAGCCCATCGCCTAAATTACAATATACCCTCGAATCCCTTAGCTGGTTTTTACAGCATGCCCGGGAGGAGATGCAGCTGGCACATTCTACGTTATTCTGAAAATTGCAGTCTGTTATAATTAAGGGTTAGATTAATACTCAATCGACATCGACTTAACTCTGTTACGAATTCTGTGTATGAAACTCTACTATGTATAATAGTTACGTAGATTTATATGACGGCCATAAATAAGTCAGAATTCAACCGACATTAATTTGTCTGAGATAACGGTATTAGATAATCATAGTGACACACTCGGCTCGATTCTAGATTCGACCGACTAAAATTAAAGTCTATTTGCCACTTTAAGACTAAAAACATTGAAAGAGGATAGGAGATCTATTATAGAGTATATATAAATCGCCTGTCCTTTTTCAATTTTATTATTTTGAAAGTGACAGATAGATTTAATTTTACTTTTAGCCGGTGTAATATAGAATCGAGCCCAGTGTTGAATGTTTTAAAAGTTAAATGGGTCTGATCTAGGGCACAGGTCTAGGGCAATTTTGACAGAGAAAAATTCCGAATATCGGACACATATATTATTGTTTCAATTTAGCCTTTATTCCATAGCCAAAGGAGTCTTAAGGACAACTTTACCGGTTGTTGACGGTACGTAGAATGATTTCATTAAATATGCAAATTAGGCCAGAGTCACGTATATTCCGTAATCGCCCGCCCAGATATTGGTTATGGTTAATAAACAACGCTACAGCCACATCTAGTATTTAGATAGTGCTAACCTATATACCAGCTGTAAGAGACAGCGTCTCGCGAACTGATAGCATTGCTCAGTCAATGATACTGAACAACTTCCACCAGGATTATTACTCAGGAAGTGAAAAATTAAATTGTCTTTTCCATACAGAATGTTCATCTCGCTCAGACAATTCGTATGGAAAAGCGATTTTATTTTTGCACATCCTGAATAAAAATCCTGGTGGAAATTGTTCAGTGTCATTGACTGATCAACCCCTATCAGATTGCGGGTTCCTTACACCGGGTAAAATGTAATGTCGTTGATGCTATAATATTCATAGTGTTATAATTATAAGTAACTGTGTGATCAACATGAGGTCAGTTCTGACCGATACACGATGCGACGCAACGCAGCGCGCTTGTTTTGAGCTTTGAGAGCGGGATACAAAAATATACACATTTCATTGACAGAATTCGACAATGTCTCGTGGCCTGGCGTCGCGCTATGCCTCGAAGCGACGGCATGCCATGTGCAAAACAATGAAATATCTGTCCAATACTAGAGTATATTTTAATTAATGAAAATACTGGCACGAGAGACATTCTACCTTAGGTCTTACGGTGTGAAACGCACTCTGCTTTTCACTAGGATCTAGTGGGATAGTAGTAGGTGTCATAGGCTACGATGCTGCTTACCACCAGGTAGACCGTATGCTTAGTTGCCACTGTGTAACATTAAAAAAATGTGTGCGTTACTTAAGGTTGGCCAAGGATTGAGTGATTCACGGTTGACTGACAGAACTGCAGACAGACTGACAGAATTATGCCACCACGACAACTTCGAAGTTTCTGGTCTGGTCAAGCATCATCGTGCCGTGTCTCATTGCATCGCCTTGCGTTGTGAGGCATCGTTAACACTACTACTTATTGTAAGTACAGCTACCAGTCATCATCATCTCCCTAGCCTTATCCCGTATCTTACAGTTCGGCTACCTAATCTAGGGGATTGAACGAGGGTACTGGTTTTTACACAGAGCAACTGCCATCTGACCTCCGCAACCCAGAAGGGACACCAGACCCAATCCTAGATTAGGTCAGAGTGTTTGAAGCGCCATGCGCCAATGCTTAGCACTGGCCTCTGACATGGCTTAACGACTAATATCTGCGGTATTAAACGATATTAAGCGGGACCAACGGCTTAACGCGCCTTCCGCAGCACGGACAAAGCGCCAAATAAACGTACATATACATACATACATACATACATAAAATCACGCCTTTATCCCTTACGGGGTAGGCAGAGCGTAAAACGCCTCCTAAAAGGCGCTTTCGCCACGTCTGACATAAATTGAGGGCAATTTTAGATTGTAATGTGTATGTGTATTGCTGTAGTGACAGGTTGTCAGCCCATCGCCTAAATTACAATACACTGTAACCCTCGAATCCCTTTTGCTGACTTCTACAGCATGCCCGGGAGGAAGGGCAACTGGAACATTCTATGTTTTTCTTTCTCTCCCAGTCCAGTATGGAAGATAATATAACGTACATATGAAATTCGAAAACTGAAAAACACATTGGTACGTGGTGGGATTTGAACCGCGACCTCCCGCTCAGGAGGCAGTGGCCCTATCCACTACACCGTCGGGCTCTTCCCACCCACAAGTATAACAGGTATAAAAATAATTCATACTACTACTTCTTCAGACCAAATACAAATATTACAAATCTGTCGATATCAGCCGGCTCGCACTGCACGATCCGGGAATTCCCCGTAAGTGTAACTCGTTTATTTATTACTGAATTTCTCCATGTTACCTGTCGTACATACGAAAAATTGTTTCCGCGATTGGATTCACTCGTGCGTCTCAACTTCACATGTTCGATGTTTCATTTTTCTGCATTTTTCATTTTGTGAAGTAAAGTGTTTGCTACTTTCAGGTGCAAATTGTATATATATATTACCTGAAAACAAAGATATATTGCTTATTAGTTACTGCGAAAACTGAAAATAAATGATAAAACATTATTGTTTATTAAATTTCTTTGAAAATTGTAGACAGAGTTTGCAGATAGGAATCTGAAAAGGAATTTAATTAATAGGTTCATACATATATTCTAGCATTCCAGGAATTTTATGTTGATTTGACGTATACCTACTTATAACTGCCTCCGTGGTCTAGTGGCTAGTGCCATGGACTCCCGATCCGAAGGTCCCGGGTCCGATTCCCACGGGGGAAACACAAAGTTGATATTTGAGAATTAAACACTTTGTGATTTTTTCCCCAGTTTGGTTAGGACACACAGTTAGGCTGAATCACCTGATTGTCCGAAAAGAAAAAGATTTCGTGCTTCGGAGGGCACGTTAAGCCGTCGGTCCCGGTCGCTATCTTTGATAGTGGTCGTTACTCAAACCATGTCAGAGGCGTGGTAGTTGTGCTACTAGGCGGTTTTAAAACTCTGACAGGGTTCATCGGGTCGATAGACTCGATACCCACTCGACAGAAGAAAAAGAATAGGGCGTCACATCTTCTTCTAATATAATACCTCTTCTTTAAGATATTTTAATAAATCATAATGAATAAATAAAAGAGAGACAGAGATTTTTTTTAAAACAGAAGAGCTACAGCGTAGCGTTTTGCTTCGACGTAACGGGTTGCTACGTATGAAGTGAAAAATTTAATGCCTTGTTGTCACCTTTTTATTTTCAACTCCAAAAGTATCACCTGCATGTGCCTCAGTGGTCTAGTGGTCTGAGCCATGGCCTCCTGATCTGGAGGTCCTAGGTTCGATTCCCAGGAGGAACACACAGTTGATATCTATCAATTTATAAATTTGCAAGCTTTTCCCAATTTGGTTAGGACATTGCAGACTTAATCACGTAATTGTCCGAAAAGAAAAAGGATTCCGTGCTTAGGAGGGACGTGCAGCCGTCGCTCCAGGTCGCCGTCTTTGAAAGTGGTCGTTACTCAAACCATGTACCAGACGGTTTCAAAACTCTGACACCAGGGTTCATCGGTTCGTTGTTCGACTCGTAAACCCACTCGCTAAGAAGAAGAAGAACCATGGATAAACCTTAATACGCTGAAGTAATTAGGGTGTCAACCTATTCATAAAACTGATCAATACTCCCTAAGAAACAGGTAGACAAATGAAAAAACATGGCACACATAAATGGTGTGAAAGTTGTTCAGTTTTACAGGTAGGCTCACACTCCAAAATACCTATTTTGCTCTCGGTATTCAAAGAGCTCCATATACTACATTGCGTGGGCAAACTCTCATACAATTTCGTGAAATAAAATAGTTGTTGGTAACTTTTATACCACCGTATTATAACGTTCAGGCTAATAGGATCTCTTGTTCGCGTAATGTGGCTATTATGTCTGGCTTCTTATACGGGATGTTTTGGAAGGCAATCTACTATTTAATAAATAATTGGCAGTTGATTGTATACGATTTCATTACAATAAGATTATTATTGTGAACGTGATAACTAGTATTTTTACCGCGATATTTCATCGCAGTAACAATAAATATAATCGTGGTAGTAAACCCGTTCAAAATAATAATCGTATTGTAATGAAATTACATACATACATATGGTCACGCCTTTATCCCTTATGGGGTAGGCAGAGCGTAAACGACCTAAACAAAGGTCGTTTCGCCACGTCTGGCAAAGCTTTGAGGGTTATTTAAGTTAGATTTGAAGGTATATTGCTTTGTGACAGGTTGTCAGCCCATCGCCTAAATTACAATATACTGGCCCTCGGATCCCTTAGCTGGTTTTTACAGCATGCCCGGGAGGAAATGCACCTGGCACATTATATATTTTTCTCTCTCCCAGGCCAGCGTGTAATGAAATTGTATACAATTAACTGCAAATTGATTTATTGTATTAATGCATTGTCAAATTTCTTGTGTGAATATATAAACTACAAGATATTTGACACTTACGGGTACAGTGTTTTGATTATGATTAAAACTCATGTCTCGGATCCAAAAAGTTTTACATACTCGTATTTTAGGTCTATTAAGGCGTCAACGTTGGTGTCAACCGTCATTTTTAAAATTAATTTTCTATCTATATGAGGTATATTTATGATTCGGGAAATACACAGTAATTTTAAGAAAAAATATAACCTTCCTGTACAGCTAACGAGGCAGCAAGCGAAGTTGGTCGACAGCTGGCCCATTACATCTACACTCCGCTTCAATAGCTCCGTTTCCGAAATCAGTTCAATTCCCTTTTTATATTTTTTTCATTTATTATATTTTTTTATATTAAATAAAACAGCTCCTGAGTCAGCAAATTTTAAATAATGCTGTGTTAAATTATTTGTAGTGTATTTATAGTATTGTTTATTATTCTTCCATGCTGGACTGGGAGAGATAGAAAAGCATAGAATATTCCAGCTGCCCTTCCTCCCGGGCATGCTGTAGAAGTCAGCAAAAGGGACTCGAGGTTTTCAGTGTATTGTAATTTAGGCGATGGGCTGACAACCTGTCACTATAGCAATACACATTACAATCTAAAATTGCCCTCAATTTTTGTCAGACGTGGCGGAAGCGCCTTTTACGAGGCGTTTGAAGCTCTGCCTACCCTGTAAGGGATAAAGGCGTGATTTATGTATGTATGTATGTTTATTAGATTTAGGTTTAAAATGTACTAGCGACCCGCCCCGGCTTTGCACGGAAATGATCAGTGTTTCTCAACTATATTATGCATGTAATATACATATGAACCTTCCTCTTGAATAATTCTGTCCATTTAAAAAATCTGCATCAAAATTCGTTGCGTAGTTTTAAAGATTTATGCATACATAGGGATATAGGGACAGAGAAAGCGACTTTGTTTTATACTATGTAGTGATAGTATTTTATGTATTGATATGGGCCTCAGTTGCCTGAAAGAAAACAATAAATAAATAAAACATGAAAATCACCATTGGTCTTTATGTTTGTAAATACTCGCCTAATTTAAGTATAAATAAAAAACTTGTTTAAATTAAAGCCCCGAGCTGCGAGTATAAGTAAAACTAGCAAAAACTGTTTTTACTCTCATGTTTGTCGCAGTGTATAATTCATATGATAGCCGTAGTAATTGATATATTTATATAAATTATGTCTTTATCCCCACAAATATTTCAACTTTTCAAAAATTGGCTCAATGTTCAAAATTACTTTACCTTATTCAATTTATATAACACTGACCTAACATCTGGCAGAGTGCAGAGAGCAGAGAGAATCGTTTGCGCGATATGACGGAATTGAGAAGAAAAAGTTTTAGTGTTCAGATATAAAACTAAACGAGCACATCTGCAGCAATCACACAGCAGCCAACTACCCGCAGACACGGAAGAAGCGAAACCAGCAAAACTTCTTCATTTATGCTGACTGGCTGAAGGCATCTCGCCTTTATGCAGGGTGCCTAGAAAGTCATGAACATAATTGTAAGGAAAAATCCACCCATGAAGATTAATAACGTTTGTTCCCTACATTTTCTACTTTTTGTATATATTTCTATTTAATATTTAGTATACCCTACTACCCTACTACTACTTCTGATTTAAAAATTGCGTTTTCCAAGTTTTCCCTGGTACAAAAGTTATTTATAAACCCTTAAATACAAACCATTACAGCGCACACGTATACCCAGCCGCCTAGAACCTCTGGTTAACAAGCAGGCAGCAAGTGGTTAGTTTATGCTACTTTACTAGACTTTAAAAACGCATTACTGTTAACTGCCTCCGTGGTCTAGTGGTTAGAACCATGGGCTTACAATCCGGAGGGCCTGGGTTCGATTCCCAGGGGGTGAACACAAAGTTCATATTTGTCAATTTATCACTTTGTGAGGTTTTTCCCAGTTTAGTTAGGACATTGCAGGCTGAATCAAGAGAGCCCGATGGTGTAGTGGATAGGGCCACTGCCTCCTGAGCGGGAGGTCGTGGTTCGAATCCCACCACGTACCAATATGTTTTTCGGTTTTCGAATTTCATATGAACGTTTATTCGGCGCTTATTCCGTGCTTCGGAAGGCACGTTAAGCCGTTGGTCCCGGTTAATATCGTTTAATACCGTAGATATTAGTCGTTAAGCCATGTCAGAGGCCAGTGCTAAGCATTGGCGGCTTGAAAACTCTGACCTATTCTAGGATTGGGTCTGGTTTCCCTTCTGGGTTGCGGAGGTCAGATCGCAGTCGCTCTGTGTAAAAACCAGTACCCTCGTTCAATCACCTAGATTAGGTAGCTGACCCCGAGAGATACGGGATAAGGCTAGGGAGATGATGATTGCAGGCTGAATCACCTGATTGTCCGAAAAGAAAAAACATTCCGTGCTTCGGAGGGCAAGTTTAAGCCGTCGGTCCCGGTCACTGTCTTTGATAGTGGTCGTTACTCAAAACAATGTCAGAGGCCTAATAGCTGTGCTACTAGGCGGTTTGAAAACTCTGACACCAGGGTTCATCGGGCCATTCGACTCGAGAATCCACTCGCTAAGAACAAGAAGACTGTTATCTACTTCTACTGTGGCACATTGTACCGGATAGAAACCTTTTGTTCTCCGCACCTATAACAGGAGCAACTTCTATTTTTCCCTTTTTAAAACATCCCGGTTTCCACTCACCGTAGTTTTTCTCTTCACCAATTACTTTGTTTCTGTCAGGAGGGACGGCACGCATTTTCTAGCTCACCTTTTTCAATACAGCACGACCCGATTCTAAATGAACATGGGCGAAGGGGGTGTTGCAATATAAAGAAAACTGCCAAATCTATGTCAAATCTCAAGATGGCGGCGTTAGTTTATTTTTTCGCTAAATTCATTGAAATGTCTTTCATGCTGGACTGGGAACGAGAGAAAAATATAGAATGCTTTTCTCCCGGGCATGCTGTAAAAACCTTACCTAAGGGATCCGAGGGTTTCAGTATATTGCAATTTAGGCAATGGGCTGACAACCTGTCACTACAGCAATATACCTACAAATCTATGTCAAATAAACCTCAAAACTTTGTCAGACGTGGCGGAACGACCTTTGTTTACGTCGTTTACGCTCTGCCTACCCCATTAGGGACAAAAGCGTGGCAATATGTATGTTCATTTAAAGTGTGGTTGTGCATGAGCGTTAGCGATAACTCCTTGCGGCGATTTCAATTAGCAGGTAAAAGAAATTCACTAGAAATATTTGTAAAGAACTGCGCATTTGCTTCCTTTTCCATTGCGATTGTGCTTGGTTGACTGGCATTTTAATTAAAATTTCTGTTTTAATTAAATAGATGCAATGCTTTATCTATGTCCGGAAAATTCGAATTTACCGAAGTTCTGTTTCTATGAATTTGCATTTACTAAACAATGTTTAGAAATACTGTCGTAATTATGCAATAAAAAACTATCCATATCTATTTCGAGTATGTTCTGGTAACTGAAATGACGCTACGAACATCTAGTATGTTAACAGCGAATCGATTTGTTATTGTTATGTCTGCTGTTTGCTAACACTATCGCAAAATCTGTAGACATAACAAATACATTTTCTACAGATGAGATACAAATCAGGGCAGGCATCCTCCACGCTTTTTCAAGCAGATTTGACAGTCCAGCAACTTTTATATAGTTGTTTACGTCGTTTACGCTCTGCCTACCCCATTAGGGATAAAGGCGTGATTATATGTATGTATGTTACAGGGAATGCTGCTGCCCAATCCTTCTTCTTTATGTCGATGGAACGGATAAGCTGCCGTCCATTAAATCCGCTGGCGTGCAAGTGTCGGGGCACGCCGGGCACGATGTCAATTTCTTAGTAGAAATAAGCTGTACCTGTTGTGTCGTTATTCCTTGTGTATTGTCTTTCTCATGTTACTTGTGTACAATAAATAGTAAATAAATAAATGTCAAGTGTACCATGGTTTGCACTCCACCGCAAATACAGTCTACACCGGGAGCCGGGGCTAGCTGAAAATCCCTACCTAATCCAAATCTTGACTTTGTCCTTTGGTCGGCTTTTACGACATCCTCGGAAAAAGATGGTGGGTGTGGTACTATTCAAACCTGGCACACGGGCGCATAAAAGGTAATCCTGATCCTTTCCACACCAGCTCTTAGGCTTTGTATAATCGTATTTTGTAGAACAATAGCCGATTTGTTATCACTTCCCGCAGCCACGCGGGGGTGCGGGCGGGCTAGAGGCAGGCGAGGGAGGGGGAGGGGGCAGCACGTCATCACTCAATCTCGACTGTAAGAAAGTGAACCTGCAAAATGACGGTCCTGTAATTAATTACCCGAACTTCAATGGGCGGGCCAACAAAAGGCGATTGTTTGCTTCCGCCGCTGAACCGATGTAGCCTAAGCCCGAATAATCTCGCTCTTTGTGTCTGTTTCAAGAAACAAGTTAAGTTTTTATTTCCTTGGGAAGGCTGAAAGATGTTGTCTTTATTCACTCACCCGGAAAGCTTGCTTTTGATTGCGTTATGAAAATTGCGCTATTGTCTGAGTTTTTCTTGCTATAATGATAAGTAGAATTTATACAAGATGATTTTATTTAACTATAAAGCCTCTGATTTTTATTTCAGCATAATAGCCTTTTTACATTCGTCCAAACGATTAGCCCACTGTATGTAAATGGCAATATCTATGATTCGTTATGTAACGAGTTCTTGTCTCTTATTTCTACAGTCAGCGTAACAATAGAATGTATTAATTCCCTATCCTGGCGGTAGTTAACTTCGGCTGTCAGTAAATGGCTTCTTGCAGAACTAGGTGACTATTTCTAGCAGCGGCAGTTTATAAACTGGATTCGACCCAAGGCATAAATACTTGCGACAATTTTATTTTATTACAGAGGCTACTTTTGTCTTCTTCTTTATCTATATCTTCTTCGTTTTCTTCCATACTGGACTGGGAGAGAAAGAAAAACATAGAATTTTTCAGTTGCCCTTCCTCCCGGGCATGCTATAGAAGTCAGCAAAAGGGATTCGAGGGTTACAGTGTATTGTAATTTAGGCGATGGGCTGACAATCTGTCACTACAGCAATACACATTACAATCTAAAATTGCCCTCAATTTATGTCAGACGTGGCGAAAGCGCCTTTAAATAGGCGTTTTAAGCTCTGCCTACCCCGCAAGGGATAAAGGCGTGATTTTATGTATGTATGTATGCTACTTTTGTTTCGTACTGCTTCCGCAGTCTACACATCACACACATTACGCAGAGGCCTATAAGGTGGTTCAAAACAATCTGATACTAATAAGTAAGGACAATATATTCTGACCGGCTGGAAATACTAAAAAGTAAATAGAAGAAATTTACTTACTAAATAAAGTTACCGCAGTATCTAAACAGTTACAGCCAGCCAGTTTATTGCTCGAAGCTAAAAAGACTGGTCTGTATATAACGAGCTTGCACAATAGCCCCTCCCCTCCCCTTCGCTTGTCATTCATAAAAATGGCAAGAAAAACGGTAGTAGTAAATAGACAAAATTGACTTACTAAATAAAGTTCCCGCAATATCTAAACAGTTACAGTCAGCCAGTTTAGTGCTCGAAGCTAAAAAGACTGGTCTGTAGATAACGAGCTTGCACAATAGCCCTTCCCTTCGCTTGTAATTCATATAAATGGCTAAAAAAAACGGTAGAAGCAAATAGACAAAATTGACTTACCAAAAAGTTGCAGGCAGACAGTTTGTTGCTCGAAGCTAAAAGGACTGGTCTGTAGATAACGAGCTTGCACAATAGCCCTTCCCTGCGCTTGTCATTCATAAAAATGGCTAGATAAACAGTAGTAGTAAATGGTCAAAATTTACTTACTAAAAAATTTACAGACAAACAGTTTGGTGCAAGAAGCTAAAAACGCTGGTCTGTAGATAACGAGCTTGCACAATAGCCCATCCCCTTCCCTTCAGTTGCCATTCATAAAAATGGCTAGAAAAACGGTAGTAGTAAATTGTTAAAATTGACTTATTAAAAAAGTTATCGCAGTAAACAGTTGCAACCAGCCAGTTTGTTGCTCGAAGCTAAAAAGGCTGGTCTGTAGATAACGAGCTTGCACAATAGTCCCTCCCTTTCCTTTCGCTTGTCATTCATAAAAATGGCTAGAAAAACGGTAGTAGTAAATAGACAAAATTGACTTACTAAATAAAGCTACCACCGTATCTTAACAGTTACAGCCAGCCAGTTTATTGCTCGAAGGTTAAAAGACTGGTCTGTATATAACGAGCTTGCACAATAGCCCGTCCCCTTCCCTTCGCTTGTCATTCATAAAAATTGCTAAAAAACGGTAGTAATAAATAGGCACAATTTACTTACTAAAAAAGTTATAGCAGTAAACAGTTACAGCCAGCCAGTTTGTTGCTCGAAGCTAAAAAGGCTGGTCTGTAGATAACGAGCGTGCACAATAGCCCCTCCCCTCCCCCCGCACCGAATATGAACTCTCATTGTCTACTTAATTAGGACGGCTGTCTTTGAGATATGGCCTGTACTGTACACACGCCACCACAAAGGCTGTCACACACAAATAATATTTTATCGCCGCTGCAATGTTTCTCTTGCCTTCCATAGTGTCCGATACGATAATGGTGGTACCAGTTCACTCTCTGAAATTAGAAATGCACAAAGAATAGAAAATCAACTGCTGACTGTCGTATTCGTAAGTATATCCTGAAATTATAGACAATGTAGAGTTCACTTTTATATCAGCGCTAAACACAATATCTGCTGATCAAATAATTTTATAGTATTTTTTAATACCTACACGCCAAAATTAAAACAAGGGTCACAAGTGAAAGGTAGTTGTTGAAAAGCAGAATATTCATATGTCTAACCTTCTATGATGTAATAACCAGTCGTGAGGTGTAAAGACCTTTTACCAAGGTTATTACTATAATACTGTAAACGGAGTAATAGGTACGCGGCGTCAATCAAAACGGGCATTCAGTTGCGTCTGAGGGCAGCCGATTGTAACCAGTAATAAAGCCAAAGAAAGCCCACCTGACGACGTTCTGTGCCAAGAAATGTTCGTCAAAAGAACATTTTGTCGAAGGGAGATATGAATACCATTGTACTCCTTATGTGATGTCGTTTGATGAAAATGTTTCATTAAGGTAAGAACGAGTAGCATGTGTAGGTAAATTGGTTCAACAAACTTAACTGCCTCCGTGGTCTTGTGGCTAGTGCCATGGACCGATCCGGAGGTCCTGGATTCGATTCCCAGGGGGGGGACACAAAGTTCATATTTGAGAATTTATCACTTTGTGAATTTTTCCCCAGTTTGGTTAGGACATTGCAGGCTGAATCACCTGATTGTCCGAAAAGAAAAAAAGATTTCGTGCTTCGGAGGGCACGTCAAGCCGTCGGTCCCGGTCACTGTCTTTGATAGTGGTCGTTACTCAAACCATGTCAGAGACCTGATAGTTGTACTACTAGGCGGTTTAAAAACTCTGACGCCAGGGTTCATCGGGTCGATAGACTCGATACCCACTCGAAAGAAGAAGAAGGTTCAACAAAGATTTCAAGTGTAAATTTATTTCCATTAAAAACCAATATCCGTCGTACACGGTCGTACGGCAATGCAGCGCGGCCATTTGTAATCTGCAGAAACGAGACCACAAATAAACGACTGCACGAATCCGGATTACACATACACGAGGGTTTCACTTGTCCACTGATAAAATATTATGATCCCCTAATAAAAATAAAAGGTTTGCAATAACAATAACTTTAAATTAGATCAATTTAGGACGATAACGGCTCCAGTTATTATTTCCATAGCGACGATAAACCTTGTAAATGGGTTTCCAAACGTCAGGGGCGCGGGCGAGCCTTTTATTGGGGTATTTGTCAAGATATTCCTCGGCCAAAGGGACTGTAATCGAGAATTTTACGTTTGGTTACCATACGGCTCGTGCTCTAGTAGATTTATTGGTAGAGATGAGCTCTGCGGCGGCTACTGGCGGAGATTTTCCTGTCACTTACCTTCATTACCGTGCTTCAGGTCCCGGCCGGAAGCGGATGTCCCGGGGTTGGACGACGACGACAAATTTTATTGATTGCCCGATCTTACAGCTGATAACGCAGGAGAAAAGGTAAAGGGTAAACAATTCATGGAACCTTCCGACGTAAATTGAAATTTCCTATTTGAAATGTTTGCGTAATAGAAATTACAAATCATCGCCTACTCATACATACATACATACATAAATCACGCCTTTATCCCTTACGGGGTTGGCAGAGAGTTTAACGCCTCGTAAAAGGTGCTTTCGCCACGTGTGACAAAAATTGAGGGCAATTTTAGATTGTAATATGTATTGCTATAGTGACAGGTTGTCAGCCCATCGCCTAAATTAGAATACACTGTAACCCTCGAGTCCCTTTTGCTGACTTCAACAGCATGCACGGGAGGAAGGGCAGCTGGAACATTCTATGTTTTTCTATCTCTCCCAGTCCAGCATGGAAGCATCGCATAATCATTACTGATTATTCCAATTTACGAGTACGTCGGCTTAAAATGTGGTAATCAGTTTTTAAATAGGATATCAAAATATAAGAACTTTGACAAAATATTGAATTCGTCTTTATTTACATTGTACCAATGGAATATAATCAATAAGTTCCGTCGTCATATCTTGAAATTTTACATATATCAGTTTTATAAAAATAAATTTTCTCAAATTTTATTTCTGAAATTTTCGAAATTGAATAGCTACAACATTTGCTACAGCGTAGTGGTCGTAGCAATATATCGCTACAACATGCAAAATGGTAAATTATACTTGTGTTTAATCAGTTTTTTTATTGATCTTGTAGTTATACAGTACATAGAACATTCCTCTACATTTGTGTTGAACTATGCTGATGACAAATCAAATATAAATCAAAATTCCGTGGTAAAAAATATTAAATAAATATTTGAAAAACCACAAATTTTGCGGTATTTCATATTTATTATGCATCTAACAAACCTCCAATTAATAAGTTATTTATTATTAAATCGTAACATTATTAAAACCAGCGTTATTTTTACCACATAACGTTCCACAAACGCTTGCAGTGACGTCCTCAATAAAATTTACAACAGAAATAACAATTTGGATTTAATAAACCGTAAAACTGGTTAAAATCGGTTAATCTGGAAGCATGTATTTGTAAATTGAAATTAATATTAATGCTATGGATGTGTACGATCTGTGATGTCAACTTGTTTGATGTATTTTATCATAAGCACACGAGTTGGTTGGTATGTCCTGATTACATTTGTGATTAATAACAAATAGCGCGCGCTGGGGCGTACAATATTCATGATGACGTCTTGTGTTGGATCCAAGGTTGGATTTGGATCCTGCTAAAATGTGACAGATATTATTTATAACGGTCTCTTTTATGGCTTACCATCTCATAAATTATTTCTTTGACTTACGAGACGGAACTGTATTTCACTGTTCGACAGAATGCATAATATGATGATTTTAAGTTTGGTATGTTTATTTAGTTTAAAATTCCCTATGCACTTTTTACAGAAGCCGTGATGTTCTTTTTTTAATATTTACTCAACCTTAAGATCGAGATCTCAGCGTTCAAATCACTAGACGACATTCTCGCAGATGAAACTCCCATGTGCGTATTTATGTTTGCTATTTAATTAAGTGTTCGTCTTTGTCTTAGTTTGGTGAAATCCAATTGACTCGCAGTTTACTAGCTTATAAAAACTGAAGGATAATAGTCCTCCCACCGATTTTCGGTGATGGCGGCCTATCTACCAGAGATCGGTCAACTGCGCAGGACTAGTTTTTAGTGCCCAAATGTTAACACACAGGTGCACTCTCTATTCTTCAATCTCTTATCCTAATAGGACAGATTGACTGACACATCATCTCCCTAGCCTTATCCCGTATCTCACAGGGTCGGCTACCTAATCTAGGGGATTGAACGAGGGTACTGGTTTTTACACAGAGCGACTGCCACCTGACCTCCGCAACCCAGAAGGGAAACCAGACCGAATCCTAGATTAGGTCAGAGTGTTTGAGGCGCCAATGCTTAGCACTGGCCTCTGACATGGCTTAACGACTAATATCTACGGTATTAAACGATATTAACCGGGACCAACGGCTTAACGTGCCTTCCGAAGCACGGACAGATTGACTGACACGACCAGAGATAAATCAGGCGCAGGACCGACATTTTATCGCATGGATCATCTTATTTTTCGGACAATCGCAGGTGATCAGCCTGCAATGTCCTAACTAAACTAGAAACAACAACACAACGTCTAAACAACGTCTAAGACCTCCAAGTCGAGAGCTCGTGGCTCAGACCGCTAGACCACGGACGCAGTTAAAACTGAAGCATATAGATAGGATCAACGAAGCTGTATTTCCGTCACATTTTACAAAGGAAAAGCCCTCACTCTTTAGCTTTTTGCATTTTCTAATAACACAACGCTTCCTGACAATTATACATCGTTTATTTTCTCTGCATCATTATTTAGTATACTTAAATATTCCCAGTTATTATTTCAGACGTTGCTGTTTTGTATTTAAACAAAATTACTCTCATAGCTAGTGGCTAAATGCGAAATTTTCGTTTTGTACAACTAAATACATAAATTACATTTTTATATTTGTTATATTCTCCTTAGTTGACATAGTAGTATTAGGCGATGGGCTGACAACCTGTCACTATAGCAATACATATTACAATCTAAAATTGCCCTAAATTTTTGTCAGACGTGGCGAAAGCGCTTTTTACGAGGCGTTAAACGCTCTGCCTACCTCGTAAGGGATAAAGGCGTGATTTATGTATGTATGTTGACATAGTAATAAATATGAACCGAAAAATATTTGATCCAAAATGTTTACCATTTTATACCTAAAATATGTGAAATAACAAATGACAAATTAGGCCTGAAACTTTTGTATCTATGCCTATTAAACAAAGAACCCTTAACTTTCATATCTTACCAGATACAACAATGCTGAACTGGGAGCGAGAGAAAAACATAGAATGTGCCAACTGCATTTCCTCCTAGGCATACTGTAAAAACCAGCTAAGGGATCCGAGGATTTCTGTATATTGTAATATAGACGATGGGCTGACAACGTGTCACCACAAATATATACATATAATATACCTACAAATCTATCTTAAATAACCCTTAAAACTTTGTCAGACGTGGCGGAACGACCTTTGTTTAGGTCGTCTACGCTCTGCCTACCCCATTAGGGATTAAGACGTGATTATATGTATGTACAACAAGATTTTCGTTCAGAAACTTCCTTACCAGACCTAACTTTAGTAAAGCCAGTCCAGTGTAAGACAAGACGGCGCTCGGTTTCTGCCTTTGAAATGATGCGGTAAGGACTTAGTGGCCGACTCTAGACTGGGCTAGATCCTGAACGTGCAACGGTCAGCCTGCAAATAGCAGTGGTCATTTCCTGACTTAAACGCTCCTAATACTGGACAGAGGTTTCTTAGTAGCTATTCAAATAGTTTCCGTTTTGTAAGGAAGATTGAGATTCATTGTCATATATTATATGTAGAGTATGAATGAGTGTGCTCTGATATTGTTTAATATAACAGGCCTATCATTTCATGCAGTAAATTTAGGCTCGTATTTATAAAACGATCTCAATATTGAAAGTAATATTAAGTATGGATTCGACAGATCCTTTTGTACTGAACTGACATTTCTGATACGGACTCAAACTAGCTGACAATCTCAAGTGATGTTTATTAATACGGACCTTCAAATCTCCACAGACTTCAATTTGAAATTGCACAGCATGATAATGATTTCAGCTCTAGAGAAGAAAAAGAAACAATTTGCCCTGATATCCGATCCTATAAGATAATAATGTGTCCAAAGCGCGAAAATCTTGTACAAACGTACATTTGTTTGTTTTGTGCATGTCCAGCTTAGCTTTCAAATTCTCCTCGTATTTAGCTGCAATCGCGAAACAACCCGTAAAAGCGTCCACTTTAAGCCGTTTAAAAAATGGCGAGAGCGGATCGCATTTTTAATACTTGCAGTAAACAAAACAAATAGCCATAATCCTCGTGCAGTGCATGAACTGACTAGATATCGTGTCACGGCTTTGTCCAGACTCGATGTTGCGGACATTAAGAATGCAGGCGCCGCGCCGCAGCACCAAATGTTCCCGGGTCGCATTTTATTCGCTACATTGTTCACGCGCGCGGGTGCCGAGCACAGGGCGATGACGTCACGGGATCGCTTTCACCCCGACCGACCGGGAGTATTTGAAAACGGCGCGAATTCCACAGCTCAAAGTTTCGCTCTGTTTCAACTAAACTGCTCGGCCTACCGCTGGTAATAGAATTTAAGCGCTGCGAATGTAAGCAGTAAATTCTGCACTACATACATATAATCACGCCTTTATTCCTAACGGGGTAGGCAGACAACAAAGTTCGTTTCGCTACGTCTGACAGCTGTCCAGCTGATAGCGCACTTAGTATGGGAAGTAAATTTTTATTTTTCGTATTTCGACCTATGTTTCTTAGGGAAAGTTGTTCAGTTTAATGTGTAGATTCACACGTCTCAATATTTGCACTTGATTTAAAATGACCTTATATTACCTACGTAGCGGAGATAACCGTACCCTGTGAACGTGACGTGTGCGTGCGTATGCCCTCCGCCCGCTGCGGCCTGCCCGCGTCCGCCTGTTTCGACCGCCGCGCCTGTTTCGACCGCAACTATTGTTTTTGTGTTTTATTCATTTAAATATCTTGCATGAAAGTGACACAAATTTAGGATGATGATTATTCATGCATTTTTGATATTGAATAAGTAAACTCTAATAATTGTAATATTTTTTTGGAACTACGGAAGCTTGGAAAATATAAATAATTAATAATCTTAAAAGTGCATGCAATAATTTGGCACAAATTTATTTAATAGGCATTTGAAAGTGATTTGAGTAAGGAAACAGTTATTTCATCAATTGTATTTTTTTTTGCACTGTTTTTACATAGTGACCCTAGGATGTCAGTTTGCACTGGACGAAGATGGCACAAACCGGGTTTGCACACTCCGCAGGCTATCCTAGATATGATATTATAGTTATTTTAAAGTTTAAATTAATTTTGCCAGTTTTACTTAGAATAAAAAAAAAACAAGTACAAATAATCGAATTATTGAATATGCAAGTACCAGATGAGACACAAAATGCAAAAAATATGATTCATATGTACAAAGAAAATACTGCACTAGCCTCAAATATTTTCTTTTTTCTATCTAATCTGAAAGTAGAAAACCATGTAAGCCAATAACCCCCACGTAGTTATCGCAAAGATTTATTCAATAACACCGATTTGTGTTTATACTTTTAGCTGTAGATGGGAGATATGCCTAAACTAGCCGAATAGTTATTCGATTGAATATTCTATTCCCATCGCATAGGATTCATTTTATGGACTCGCTTGCATGTCGTGAGTCGTAACGCGTCGGTATGGGTGTAATTTATGTTATTGCTATTCAAACCCTTCTATTGATACGGGCCGGAGATATTATGCAGGTGTATTGAGATGTTCAGGATGAAATAAAATCCGGCCAGCTTTTAAGAAATTGCCTCTATCCCATCCCGAGCCATAAACATAAAATTTTGCTGAGTTAAAAAAAGATGTTTTGGTCTTTTAGGGAGGTAAAACCCGGACGCTATTTACGGAGAGATTTCATCGTGTTTCTATGTGAGCTTCATAGGTTTTATATTTCATCAACTCTATGCAATTTTTTTATATAAATACGTTTCCTACCTTCTTCCATAGAATGTGCCAGCTGCATTCCTTCACACTTGCTGTAATAACCAGCTAAGGGATCCAAGGGTTTCAGTATACTGCAATACCTAAATTGATGGGCTGACATCCTGTCACTACAGCAATATACATACAATTCTAAAATAATCCTCAAAACTTTGTCAGACGTGGCGAAATGACATTTGTTTAGGTCAATTACGCTCTGCTTACCCCATTAGTATTTATGTATGTTACTTACCAAACTTTATTTTTTAAATATATAGTTTGATCAAAATTACTACTGATTTTTTTGTAAATTATGCCATCACTATTTTAATATTTTTTACCGAAGAATTATTTTAGTTTTGTGTTTGACAACATATTTTATACCGAAAATTTATTTTAGTTTTATGTTTGAAAACATAGTTGAGTTATATTTTGAATTATTTTATAATACTTTTGTGAAGTGCTATATACTCGTATGTATTAATGTGTATAAAATACCTAGACAACTGAAAGGACTAACTTATGAGGACAGATTGAAAACACTGAAACTAACTTCTTTGAAAGAGCGGAGGGAGCGTGGAGATATGATTGAGACTTTTAAGATACTGAAAGGACACTATGATTTACAAGGACTTGATAAGTTAATTTTTAGAAGAGATGAGAATAACCGACTCAGAGGACACACCCTTAAATTGACCACAACTTTTTCTCATAATAACCCGCACAGGCATTTTTTATCAAACAGAGTTGTGAGACAGTGGAACCAGCTGCCAGAAGAAGTGGTTTCTGCGGTTAATGTTAACCAGTTCAAGAACAGATTTGACAAATTTAAACAAACTTTGTAATCATAAAGTGGTCAACTGGATACAGGCCTTATCAGTTGATAACAACTGCCTGCCTGTTTAAAATAATAATAATAATAATAATAAAATACAATCCTTAAATATGACTAGACTATGACCTTTGACATTCTGAAAACTCATTTAAAACCTAAGCACGTCAACTTCGTTTTTGTTTTATATGATTCTCCCATTCAAAACTACCATTTACCTTGGTTCAATTGACTTAATATGGAAACCCGTAAAACTCGTGGAAATTCTCCAAATATTGTTATCACTAGAATAAATTCCATGCTGGCCTGGGAGAGAGAGAAAAACATAGAATGTGCCATCTGTTTCAGTATATTGTAATTTAGGCGATGAGCTGACAACTGGTCACTACAGCATTATACCTACAAATCTATCTTCAATAATCCTCAAAACTTTGTTGTCTTATACGTGGTGGAAGGACCTTCGTTAAGGTCGTTTACGCCCATTAGGGATAAAGGCGTGATTATATGTATGTATGTATATAGGATAAACCCATTTCACTTTAAATCTATGATCCTATTTCTGTTTAGTAAATTATCAATATTGTTTGAATTTGTGTACAGAGTGTTATAGAATATGCTAGCGACCCGCCCCGGTTTCGCACGGAAATTATCAGTGTTTCTACTATATTTTGCATGTTTTATACATATAAACCTTCCTCTTAAATCACTCTATCTATTAAAAGTAACCGCATCAAAATCGTTGCGTAGTTTTAAAGATGTATGCATACATAGGGATGTAGGGACAGAGAAAGCGACTTTGTTTTATACTATGTAGAGTGGTGTAAGATTTTTAAAAGAAGACTTCCACCGCTTGAAATAATTGTGATGGTATGAAATATTGAAATAATGCATGTTATAGTAACTAAAATTTGTTGTAATAAAATAATGTCCTTGAAGTGTATACTTGGGTTGAAAGGGACAGCGTCCCGCAAACTGATAGGGGTTGCTGAGTCAACGATACTGAACAACTTCCACCAGATTTTTTTTTCAAGTAGTAAATAATAAAATTGGCTTTTCCATACAAAAGTTCACCTCGATCAGACATTATTTTTTTTACTTCCTGGTAGAAGTTGTTCAGTGTTGTTGACTGTGCAACCCCTAGCAGTTTGCGGGAAACTGTCCCCTACATCCAGTATACGTAATTTTTACTCCAAATGTCCTTGGTGCATATGAATGTATAACGAATGATATGAAAACTCGACAAGTCACACAATAGAGAAGAATAATATTGATATAATATTGGCTTCCTTGCTGGCCTGGGAGCCTGAATTTGCCAGCTGCATTTCCTCCCAGGCATGCTGTAAAAACCAGCTAAGGGATCCGAGGGTTTCAGTACATTGCAATTTAGGCGACGGGCTGACAACCTGTCACTACAGCAGTATACCTATAATTATATCTTAAATAACCCTCAAAGCTTTGTCAGACGTGGCGAAACGACATTTGTTTAGGTTGTTTACGCTCTGCCTACCGCATTAGGGATAAAGGCGTGATTAAATGTATGTTTGATAATCCTAACACTCTGTTTTCTAGTACCAGCAGAATTAATTATCATAACTCTGACAAACAAGAATTATTCGGCATTCAGCTCCATGATTAAATTCATGACGTGCTGTACCGCCGCGGTTCACGGGAATATTACAAATTCTAACTGTATCACTAAATAACTGTATTGTTTAAGATATGTCGGATGAATATTGAATAATTATATGCGAATGGTTTAGTGGAGATGAATTAATAATAGTATTATTGAGGATTTTTTGCACTCGACGGAGATTCGAGTCCTGCCAGAAACGAACTTATTATTTTCTTTCTTTTATCATCATCTCCATCGGGAGATGGCGGCTTGAAAACTCTGACCTAATCTAGGATTGGGTCTGGTTTAGTTTTTCTTGGCTAGGGATACCCTTATCTTGTATATCACGGGGTCGGGTACCTAATCTAGGGGACTGAAACGATGATACTGGTTTTTACACAGAGCGACTGCCATCTGACCTCCGCAACCCAGAAGGGAAACCAGACCCAATCCCAGATTAGGTCAGAGTTTTCAAGCCGCCTGTGCTTAGCACTGGCCTTTGACATGGCTTAACGACTAATATCTACGGTATTAAACGATATTAACCGGGACCAACGGCTTAACGTGCCTTCCGAAGCACGGAAAAAAGCGCCGAATAAGCGTACATACGAAATTCGAAAACCGAAAAACACATTGGTACGTGGTGGGATTCGAACCACGTCCTCCCCGCTCAGGAAGCAGCCTATCCACTACACCATCGATCTCCTCCTTATTTACTTTCTTTTATATTATACTAGCGACCCGCCCCGGCTTCGCACTGAAATTATCAGAGTTTTTCTACTATATTATGCATGTCATATACATATAAACCTTCCTTTTGAATCACTCTATCCATTAAAAGAAACCGCATCAAAATCCGTTGCGTAGTTTTAATGATTCATGCATACATAGGGAAATAGGGACAGAGAAAGCGACTTTGTTTTATACTATGTAGTGATGATGAAATAATAGTATTTTTGGGGTTGAGAATTATTTTATTTCTAAGTATAGAGTTGTATAATTACATGATTGATTATGAAAATACAATATTTGTTTGCGCTACCAACGATACATCGTAATGACCGGAAAACTGATCGGAAACATCACAAAATCTTGACTAATAGTAATATGACCACGGCTTATGAAACTAGAAACAGTCGGTTGGCCTGTGGGCGCGTCATTAACTAAACGATACACCGCAACGATCCCTGGTGCCCCGACACTCAGCTCATAATACTGATACTGAACGCAGTTGTCAGTCAACACCGCCCCGCTTCCGCTCACGCAACCGCTGGTAATATGACCACGGCTTATGAAACTAGAAACAGTCGGTTGGCCTGTGGGCGCGTCATTAACTAAACGATACACCGCAATGATCGTTGATGCCCCGATACTCAGCTGATAATGGGCTGCTGATCGGGAACGATTTACTTCTGCCTTTTATTTAATAGATATTGCTGCAATAAAGGCTGAAAGTAATTGCTATAGATTTTTGAAGATTCTTATTATGGCTCTAGTTTTAAGGGTCGTATTTATAAAACGATTTCAAGATTGGAAGCAATATTATGTATGGATTTGATGCCCTATTGTAATTCTGATACAGACTTAAACTAGCAGCTCAAGTGCTGTTTATCAATACCTGTGCCTAAATGCCACCGTTCAGGGGATACTATTGAGACATATATTAAAATTGATTTTCTAGAACGATTGTGTTTTAATTAGCTATTAGATGTTTTATTCCAACTTGGAACTTTGCAGTAGACATTTCTTTAGAATGTCTGTCACCGTATCGAAAACACATTTTTTTCCGTAAAGCCGTCTCATTTTAAATTTCACGGACACGATTCGGATACAAACTAAATACGGAGCAGTTCAAAACCGCCCTAATGAAGATAAGTGACAGGAAAATCTCCGCCAGTAGCCGCCGGAGAGCTCATCTCTACCAATAAATCTACTAGAGCACGAGCCGTATGGTAACCAAACGTAAAATTCTCGATTAGAGTCCCTTTGGCCGAGCAATATCTTGACAAATGCCCCAATAAAAGGCTTGCCCGCGCCTCCGACGTTTGGAAACCCATTTACAAGGTTTTTCGTCGCTATGGAAATAATAACTGGAGCCGTTATCGTCCTAAATTGATCTAATTTAAAGTTATTGTTATTGCAAACCTTTTATTTTTATTAGGGGATCATAATATTTTATCAGTGGACAAGTGAAACCCTTGTGTATGTTTAATCCGGATTCGTGCAGTCGTTTATTTGTGGTCTCGTTTCTGCAGATTACAAATGGCCGCGCTGCATTGCCTTACGACCGTGTACGGATATTGGTTTTTAATGGAAATAAATTCGTAATCGTACTTACCAGTTTTAGTAGACAATTTATGTTAAACCAATTTATTTGCTAAATACTAACGACTATACTATAGTATGTATTACTATCTGATCTGCAAAATCCCTGACTTAGAATTGAGATATTATAAATCAGTCTAGCCGTTGTTACTTTTTCTTTGACAGGTGAACAAATAACAATAATAGTCCTATAACTAACTATAAGTTTGTCAGAATTAACTCCATTGTCACATTATTTTTCAGTACACACTGGTAAAAGTGAGACGGGTATAATTATACTCGTACTTTTATAGAAGTCAGACTTAGCAAGTTCTTATTTATTAATTATGTACATATTCAGTTCTTATTTTGAGTAAATAAAATATGACAATTCATGTTCCAACGAAATTGTTAAGTACTAACTTTATTCAACTTAAGCATGTTTTGAAACAGAGATAAACAGTCTTAAAATAAATATTGTTTATTTCAAGAAAACGTATACTTTTAAAGGAACACTGTAATTTAAGTGTTCGCCTAGAATACGAAAACGCACACTAAATTACTGTAGCATGGATTTTGCAGAAAAAGACGGCGATAAAACAATAGCGCAATTTTCATAACGCAATCATAAGCAAGCTTTCCGGGTGAGTGAATAAAGACAACATCTTTCAGCCTTCCCAAGGAAATAAAAACTTAACTTGTTTCTTGAAACAGACACAAAGAGCGAGATTATCCGGGCTTAGGCTACATCGGTTCAGCGGCGGAAGCAAACAATCGCCTTTTGTTGGCCCGCCCATTGAAGTTCGGGTAATTAATTACAGGACCGTCATTTTGCAGGTTCACTTTCTTACAGTCGAGATTGAGTGATGACGTGCTGCCCCCTCCCCCTCCCTCGCCTGCCTCTAGCCCGCCCGCACCCCCGCGTGGCTGCGGGAAGTGATAACAGATCGGCTATTGTTCTACAAAATACGATTATACAAAGTCAAAGAGCTGGTGTGGAAAGGAAGGGAATCAGGATTAACGGTTTATTATATGTCTGTATGCCGGTATAAATAGCACCACCACATGCGTCATTTGGGACTCGAACTAACCTGTAAATCGAGAGGTAGCACAGCAAAAACTTTAAGTAATACGTCCACAGACAAAATCATTAGTTCATATCTTATTTATGGCAAACGATCAAGAGCTGTATTGAAAAAGCAAGCTTCCAACAGAAACATTAAGTAGTTAACTGGTGAGTTGTAAAACTACTGTGAATTGAAACGGGGATATTTTAAAAAGGGAAAAATAGAGGTTGCTCCTGTTATAGGTGCGGAGAACAAAAGGTTTCCAATGTTCCATCCAGTACAATGATGCGCACGTCCATGGCTGCTTGATTGCTGCAGATGTATATTGCAATATCTGGACACCCAAAAAGCTTTACGTAGACACCTTTGGCTCCCATTCACCTATCCTCCACAGCACAGCGTGCCGGTTCCGTGGCTGCGTCTGCCGAAGTTCTTAAGCAGCGGAAATATTCAGACCTTCTGGACAGCTACATTTTTATGCCTTTCGCTGTGGAGACGTTGGGCCCGTGGGAGTCTGAGGCGAAGTCTGTATGGGCAAAAATTCCGGTCCGTCTTCGTGAAACTACTGGTGACCCTAGATTTGGCAGTCTTTTAGGCCAAAGAATAGGCCTAGCTGTCCAAAGAGGGAACGTTGCCAGCATTTTGGGGACCATGTCTCGCGGAGACGGGCTAGATGCTTTATTTTATTTATAGTGCCACCTTTTATATTTTTAATTGTATTGTTCGTGTTTTAAGTATTTTAGGTTAGTTATTATTTTTACTTTTTACTTCCATGCTGGACTGGGAGAGATAGAAAAACATAGAATGTTCCAGCTGCCCTTCCTCCCGGGCATGCTGTTGAAGTCAGCAAAAGGGACTCGAGGGTTACAGTGTATTGTAATTTAGGCGATGGGCTGACAACCTGTCACTATAACAATACATATTACAATCTAAAATTGCCCTCAATTTTTGTCAGACGTGGCGAAAGCGCCTTTTACGAGGCGTTAAACGCTCTGCTTACCCCGTAAGGGATAAAGGCGTGATTTATGTATGTATGTATGTATTATTTTTAAGGTTAATTTTCAATTTGTTGACTTGTGTGTTTTTATCATGGTTTTTATTGAAAAAAGGCATGGACTAATGATTGAGGTCATGTTAGGACGATGCAATTTCAGAACTTTAATATAAGCTTTGAAAATGATGCCATATAGGATGAATGCTACAGATGTTCAACCCTATATTTAAAATTGGTTCAATTCGGTATAAAACAAACTTATTATAATTCTATTTAGTTTTTTCAAATTAGAAGCATAAACGTAGACAGAAAAATATTTTTTAGTGCATTTCTTACATCTGCTGAAATTATGGTTATGGGAAACGATCAAGTACTGTATTGAAAAACGCGAACTCCCAATAGAAACAAAATAATTGGTGAGTAGTAAAACTACGGTAACCGTCGGTGAGTGGAAACCGGGACGTTTAATAAAGGAAAAAATAGGACTCCTGTTATAGGTGCGGGGAACAAAAGGTTTCCTATGTTACATCCTGTACAATGACGCGCCCGACCATGGATGCACATGTGTTCGTGTATTGCAATATATGGACACCAAAAAGCTTTGAAAAAGTTGTGTTATATCGGACAAATTCCTCGAGCATTTCTAAAAAGCCCTACTTTGCCAAATAATAAAGATCATGTAAATGGAGAATCAACAGCTGATTTGACAATGATGGCTGATAATGATAAATATACCTACAAAAATCCTAAAAAAGCAAGTGAACAATATGAACATAAGTAGGATAAGAATAGAAAACGTTCACAATTATACAATCAAGCGTTCATTCATACCAAATTCATAGTAATTATTGGAGTAATTCTGCTCTATCTTCTATTAAAGCGGACCGTAGATAATGTAATTGGGCAGCTGTCGACAAACTTCGCTTACTGCCTCGTTAGCTACATAGGAACCAGACATAATAGCCACATTGAGCGGATCGAAGATCGCATTATTAGCGTAGATGACGTCATGCTTAAATGGCTACGTGTAGCTATACCGTAGGCGCTACGGTGTTATCTGGCTACGATTATCGCGTAGCAAGCGATGTTGAGGTATCCTACAATTTTAAAAACGGCGAGCTTGTTCGTTTTTTAAAACGCTTTTTAATTATTCACTATAGTTTACGAAATACGTTACGAGAACGAAATTTCATATTCGACTCACTCTACTTCAGAAAAGAGTTCTACTAAAAATCAAGTTGCACGGCTGCAAAATGAGCTTCGTCACAAACAAATTTATAAAGAAATCTGTTGATTTTCATCAAAAAGAGTGTCCAAGAGAGCTGAATAACAAACGGCAATTATCTCGCAGAACCCAATTACTAAATTCACAGATGGAAAATCAACTGTCAAAAGTAGAAGAAATGAAATACTCGGAATAGCAGTGAATAGAAGCAAAATGGAAGGCAGGAGCGGCGGCCGAGATAACGGCTCTTCAAAAAGGGGAAATGTTAAAAACAAAATTCAAAAGAAGGAGAGGAAGTGCCTAAGTAAATTATGAAAGTGCGACGAGAGGCTTTTGTTTGCCGCGTGGCGCTGTCTATGTGTGCGTCTATCTCTCTCTGTGTGTGTGTGTGTGTGTGTGTGTGTGTATGTGTTTGTCTGTTACAAGCTGGGCGTTTGCCGACTGACAACACTGCCATTTCGGTGGAATACCTTTTTAAAAGCAGTTGTAACTGAAGCTTGCAAGCGCTGTTTTTCTGACTCAAATGAAAAAGGAGGAAAAGTGAAACATCAAGCATCTGAATGTATACGCACGAGAGAGCAAGAACGCTGAATAAATTGTTACACGTGCGTACGTTTTAAGTGTTTTAAGGAAAATCCCATTAAAATATATTAGACAGTTCACGTATTTTGTTAGGTTAAATACGTAATTCAGTATTCATCTGTCTTTTATCTCTCAGTCTTTTAACTTTGCTAGATCTTTTTCTACAAAATATTTTTATAATGTGTTTGCATGGCCAGAGGTATTTTTGTAACACGTTATACAATTTGGTGGTACATAAATAAGATCAATTTGAACCTATGAGTGTAATTCCAAATAGCAAAAATGCTAATATTTTTTTTTGACATTAGCGTAACTGTAATTAAAGCATGTTTAATACCGTGTTTTACCTTCTATTTTTGATTGGATTGGTATTTTTGATTGCAGGTAAGCTAATGTCAAAAAAAGGATTAGTATTTTTACTATTTGGAAATAGAAGGTGAAATATAGTATTCTTCTTCTTCTTAGCGAGTGGATTTTCGAGTCGAATGACCCCATGAGCCCTGGTGTCAGAGTTTTTAAACCGCCTAGTAGCACAACTATCAGGCCTCTGACATGGTTTGAGTAACGACCACAATAAAAGACAGAGACCGGGACCGACGGCTTAACGTGCACGAAATCTTTTTTTCTTTTCGGACAATCAGGTGATTCAGCCTGCAATGTCCTAACCAAACTGGGGAAAAATTCACAAAGTGATAAATTCTTAAATATTAACTTTGTGTTTTCCCACCTGGGAATCGAACCCAGGACCTCCAGATCGTAAGCCCATGGCTCTAACCACTAGGCCACGGAGGCAGTTAATATAGTATTAAAAACATGTTTAATACCGTGTTTCACTTTCTATTTTGATAGGATAGTTATTTTTGATTACAGATAAGCTAATGTCTAATAAAAGGATTAGCATTTTTACTATTTGGAATTACTCTCATAGTTTCAAATTGACAAATCTATGTACCACCAATTGCATAAAGTTCCCGTCAGAAATTATATTGGCGGTTCAAGTACGCTCGTGTGTTTACTCCTTTACAGTCAAACATTCCTTTAGAGCTGCGGAAATTACAAAGAGCGTGTTCAAAGTTTGCTCTACTGACATTAGACTGGTATCCGTCTCTAATATTGCGGCAAGATGCCTGAGATGCTCGTTAGACACTCGACTCGGCTAGATTTTAATAAATAGCTTCTACTTGCCACAGAAGAGGTAAGGAACAGTAACATATCTTCAAGGCACGTTACATAGAGCGTGTTCAAAGTTTGCTCTACTGACATTAGACTGGTATCCGTCTCTAATATCGCGGCAAGATGCCTGAGATGCTCGTTAGACGCTCGACTCGGCTAGATTTTAATAAATAGCTTCTACTTGCCACAGAAGAGGTAAGGAACAGTAACATATCTTCAAGGCACGTTACATAGAGCGTGTTCAAAGTTTGCTCTACTGACATTAGACTGGTATCCGTCTCTAATATCGCGGCTAGATGCCTGAGATGCTCGTTAGACGCTCGATTCGGCTAGATTTTAATAAATAGCTTCTACTTGCCACAGAAGAGGTAAGGAACAGTAACATATCTTCAAGGCACGTTACATAGAGCGTGTTTAAAGTTTGCTCTACTGACATTAGACTGGTATCCGTCTCTAATATCGCGGCAAGATGCCTGAGATGCTCGTTAGACGCTCGATTCGGCTAGATTTTAATAAATAGCTTCTACTTGCCACAGAAGAGGTAAGGAACAGTAACATATCTTCAAGGCACGTTATATAGAGCGTGTTCAAAGTTTGGTGTACTGACATTAGACTGGTATCCGTCTCTAATATCGCGGCAAGATGCCTGAGATGCTCGTTAGACGCTCGACTCGGCTAGATTTTAATAAATAGCTTCTACTTGCCACAGAAGAGGTAAGGAACAGTAACATATCTTCAAGGCACGTTACATAGAGCGTGTTCAAAGTTTGCTCTACTGACATTAGACTGGTCTCCGTCTCTAATATCGCGGCAAGATGCCTGAGATGCTCGTTAGACGCTCGACTCGGCTAGATTTTAATAAATAGCTTCTACTTGCCACAGAAGAGGTAAGGAACAGTAACATATCTTCAAGGCACGTTACATAGAGCGTGTTCAAAGTTTGCTCTACTGACATTAGACTGGTATCCGTCTCTAATATCGCGGCAAGATGCCTGAGATGCTCGTTAGACGCTCGACTCGGCTAGATTTTAATAAATAGCTTCTACTTGCCACAGAAGAGGTAAGGAACAGTAACATATCTTCAAGTCACGTTACATAGAGCGTGTTCAAAGTGTGGTCTACTGACATTAGACTGGTATCCGTCTCTAATATCGCGGCAAGATGCCTGAGATGCTCGTTAGACGCTCGACTCGGCTAGATTTTAATAAATAGCTTCTACTTGCCACAGAAGAGGTAAGGAACAGTAACATATCTTCAAGTCACGTTACATAGAGCGTGTTCAAAGTGTGGTCTACTGACATTAGACTGGTATCCGTCTCTAATATCGCGGCAAGATGCCTGAGATGCTCGTTAGACGCTCGACTCGGCTAGATTTTAATAAATAGCTTCTACTTGCCACAGAAGAGGTAAGGAACAGTAACATATCTTCAAGGCACGTTACATAGAGCGTGTTCAAAGTTTGCTTTACTGACATTAGACTGGTATCCGTCTCTAATATCGCGGCAAGATGCCTGAGATGCTCGTTAGACACTCGACTCGGCTAGATTTTAATAAATAGCTTCTACTTGCCACAGAAGAGGTAAGGAACAGTAACATATCTTCAAGGCACGTTACATAGAGCGTGTTCAAAGTTTGGTCTACTGACATTAGACTGGTATCCGTCTCTAATATCGCGGCAAGATGCCTGAGATGCTCGTTAGACGCTCGACTCGGCTAGATTTTAATAAATAGCTTCTACTTGCCACAGAAGAGGTAAGGAACAGTAACATATCTTCAAGGCACGTTACATAGAGCGTGTTCAAAGTTTGCTTTACTGACATTAGACTGGTATCCGTCTCTAATATCGCGGCAAGATGCCTGAGATGCTCGTTAGACGCTCGACTCGGCTAGATTTTAATAAATAGCTTCTACTTGCCACAGAAGAGGTAAGGAACAGTAACATATCTTCAAGGCACGTTACATAGAGCGTGTTCAAAGTTTGCTTTACTGACATTAGACTGGTATCCGTCTCTAATATCGCGGCAAGATGCCTGAGATGCTCGTTAGACACTCGACTCGGCTAGATTTTAATAAATAGCTTCTACTTGCCACAGAAGAGGTAAGGAACAGTAACATATCTTCAAGCCACGTTACATAGAGCGTGTTCAAAGTTTGCTCTACTGACATTAGACTGGTATCCGTCTCTAATATAGCGGCAAGATGCCTGAGATGCTCGTTAGACACTCGACTCGGCTAGATTTTAATAAATAGCTTCTACTTGCCACAGAAGAGGTAAGGAACAGTAACATATCTTCAAGCCACGTTACATAGAGCGTGTTCAAAGTTTGCTCTACTGACATTAGACTGGTATCCGTCTCTAATATAGCGGCAAGATGCCTGAGATGCTCGTTAGACACTCGACTCGGCTAGATTTTAATAAATAGCTTCTACTTGCCACAGAAGAGGTAAGGAACAGTAACATATCTTCAAGCCACGTTACATAGAGCGTGTTCAAAGTTTGCTCTACTGACATTAGACTGGTATCCGTCTCTAATATCGCGGCAAGATGCCTGAGATGCTCGTTAGACGCTCGACTCGGCTAGATTTTAATAAATAGCTTCTACTTGCCACAGAAGAGGTAAGGAACAGTAACATATCTTCAAGGCACGTTACATAGAGCGTGTTCAAAGTTTGCTCTACTGACATTAGACTGGTATCCGTCTCTAATATAGCGGCAAGATGCCTGAGATGCTCGTTAGACGCTCGACTCGGCTAGATTTTAATAAATAGCTTCTACTTGCCACAGAAGAGGTAAGGAACAGTAACATATCTTCAAGGCACGTTACATAGAGCGTGTTCAAAGTTTGCTCTACTGACATTAGACTGGTCTCCGTCTCTAATATCGCGGCAAGATGCCTGAGATGCTCGTTAGACGCTCGACTCGGCTAGATTTTAATAAATAGCTTCTACTTGCCACAGAAGAGGTAAGGAACAGTAACATATCTTCAAGGCACGTTACATAGAGCGTGTTCAAAGTTTGCTCTACTGACATTAGACTGGTATCCGTCTCTAATATCGCGGCAAGATGCCTGAGATGCTCGTTAGACGCTCGACTCGGCTAGATTTTAATAAATAGCTTCTACTTGCCACAGAAGAGGTAAGGAACAGTAACATATCTTCAAGTCACGTTACATAGAGCGTGTTCAAAGTGTGGTCTACTGACATTAGACTGGTATCCGTCTCTAATATCGCGGCAAGATGCCTGAGATGCTCGTTAGACGCTCGACTCGGCTAGATTTTAATAAATAGCTTCTACTTGCCACAGAAGAGGTAAGGAACAGTAACATATCTTCAAGTCACGTTACATAGAGCGTGTTCAAAGTGTGGTCTACTGACATTAGACTGGTATCCGTCTCTAATATCGCGGCAAGATGCCTGAGATGCTCGTTAGACGCTCGACTCGGCTAGATTTTAATAAATAGCTTCTACTTGCCACAGAAGAGGTAAGGAACAGTAACATATCTTCAAGGCACGTTACATAGAGCGTGTTCAAAGTTTGCTTTACTGACATTAGACTGGTATCCGTCTCTAATATCGCGGCAAGATGCCTGAGATACTCGTTAGACACTCGACTCGGCTAGATTTTAATAAATAGCTTCTACTTGCCACAGAAGAGGTAAGGAACAGTAACATATCTTCAAGGCACGTTACATAGAGCGTGTTCAAAGTTTGGTCTACTGACATTAGACTGGTATCCGTCTCTAATATCGCGGCAAGATGCCTGAGATGCTCGTTAGACGCTCGACTCGGCTAGATTTTAATAAATAGCTTCTACTTGCCACAGAAGAGGTAAGGAACAGTAACATATCTTCAAGGCACGTTACATAGAGCGTGTTCAAAGTTTGCTTTACTGACATTAGACTGGTATGCGTCTCTAATATCGCGGCAAGATGCCTGAGATGCTCGTTAGACGCTCGACTCGGCTAGATTTTAATAAATAGCTTCTACTTGCCACAGAAGAGGTAAGGAACAGTAACATATCTTCAAGGCACGTTACATAGAGCGTGTTCAAAGTTTGCTTTACTGACATTAGACTGGTATCCGTCTCTAATATCGCGGCAAGATGCCTGAGATGCTCGTTAGACACTCGACTCGGCTAGATTTTAATAAATAGCTTCTACTTGCCACAGAAGAGGTAAGGAACAGTAACATATCTTCAAGCCACGTTACATAGAGCGTGTTCAAAGTTTGCTCTACTGACATTAGACTGGTATCCGTCTCTAATATAGCGGCAAGATGCCTGAGATGCTCGTTAGACACTCGACTCGGCTAGATTTTAATAAATAGCTTCTACTTGCCACAGAAGAGGTAAGGAACAGTAACATATCTTCAAGCCACGTTACATAGAGCGTGTTCAAAGTTTGCTCTACTGACATTAGACTGGTATCCGTCTCTAATATAGCGGCAAGATGCCTGAGATGCTCGTTAGACACTCGACTCGGCTAGATTTTAATAAATAGCTTCTACTTGCCACAGAAGAGGTAAGGAACAGTAACATATCTTCAAGCCACGTTACATAGAGCGTGTTCAAAGTTTGCTCTACTGACATTAGACTGGTATCCGTCTCTAATATCGCGGCAAGATGCCTGAGATGCTCGTTAGACGCTCGACTCGGCTAGATTTTAATAAATAGCTTCTACTTGCCACAGAAGAGGTAAGGAACAGTAACATATCTTCAAGGCACGTTACATAGAGCGTGTTCAAAGTTTGCTCTACTGACATTAGACTGGTATCCGTCTCTAATATAGCGGCAAGATGCCTGAGATGCTCGTTAGACGCTCGACTCGGCTAGATTTTAATAAATAGCTTCTACTTGCCACAGTGGATATACAGAACAGTAAATCATCTCTATGAGACGTTAATTTTTTTTTCTTTAATGGGTTCAGCAAACAGTGTGCACAATATCTACTAAAAACGAATAGAATAAATTACTGATTTTGCCACCAACACCGTTAACCACGGATTGATATCACAATATTGAGAGGGTGGTTGGGTGTTAGAGCGTTTTAAGGTGATTTCTGCCGGCCTGTTGTTTTCAAGAGTTTATTTCTCCTAAATATACATTAAAAAAAATTGTAAATGGCCTGCAATTGCAACATTTATAAATATTCTAGTTCATAATACATACATAAATCACGCCTTTATCCCTAATGGGGTAGGAAGAGCGTAAACGACTGACAAAGTTTCAAGGGTTATTTAAAACAAATTTGTAAGAATATTGCTGTAGGTTGTCAGCCCATCGCCTAAATTGCAATATACAGAATCCCTCGGATCCCTTAGCTAGTTTTTACAGCATGCCCGGGTGGAAATGCAGCTGGCACATTCTATGTTTTTCTCTCGCTCCCAGTTCATAAATAAGTATGCCAAAAAACTGTAAGTGAAGCTGTTTTTATCAGTAAATTTGATATTCCTTCTAAACTATTAGGAGCGCTTTCACGGTTTCTTCTGGAAATTATCCATATTATGAGTATCTAAAATCACAACATAGTTTTTTTAATAAGTATTTTTGTGCGATTTTCGACGCGGCCACGGGCGTAATCGCTACGCCGTAGCGCACGCTGATTTGAACAATATTCTATGGCATTACGAGCGACGGTTGCATATCTTGAAACCTGCTCATTTGCAGGCAAAAAAAAAGTTTGATCCACAGGTACCGTCCGACCGGTATCCGTCTCTAATATCGCGGCAAGAAGACTAAGATGCTCTTTAAACGTTCGATTAGGCTAGATTTTTATAAATAGCTCTTCAAAGTTATAGTATAAGTATAATATAGTAAAACGTTTTCATATAAGCGGCCGCAATCATCAGGCCGTAAGATTTAGAGACCCATGAAACTTAAGAACTTTCCCCAAGGATAATCGTAATCTTGATCAGCTGATGACATAATCAATGAACAGAGTATTTTTTTCTGTTACATTTCACTAATGTTCTTTAGGTAAAGTTGTACTGTTGGTCTTCTTCTTAGCGAGCGGATTCTCGAGTCAAACAGCGACCCAGTAGTGGTAGAACTATATAAATTAGAACCACGTTCTACCACGTATGCGTTAAATCTTGGTTCGCAAAACAACAGTTTATTACCAGACCAGCATTTAACAATGTGTTCCATTTTACTTCTTTCCTTCCATGCTGGCCTGGGAGCGAGAGGAAAACATAGAATGTGCTAGCTGCATTTCCTCCCGGGCATGCTGTAAAAACCAGCTAAGGGATCCGCGGGTTTCGGTATATTGTAATTTAGGCGATGGGCTGACAACCTGTCACTATTGTAATATACAGATCTATCCGAAATAACCCACAAAACTTGTCAGACGTAGCGGAACGACCTTTGTTTGAGTTGTTAACGCTCTGCCTACCCCATTAGGGATTAGGCATGTATTTAAGTATTTAACACTCTCTCGAGTGTTTTTACTGATCCCTACTTTCCCTATGTCCTAGTAGTTATATACCATATACAAATGTATTTCTATGAAGACAGTTTTCGTGTGGTATATTTGCACATTTCTCTTCGACAAATTAATACGGGTCTAGTTGGCTGAGATTGGCTTGAGTTTCCGGTTTCGCAAATAACGTGTTGCTTGGCGTTCAATAATTTGAGATTTTAGCTGTGTAATTTCTACTAATATTTTAATTGCCAGTCGGTGGCTTCCACTGTGTGGTTATCTTTGCCCACAATTCATCCGGCATAAGGCGACGTGGCAGACCTAGACGACGATGGCGGGACGAGTTGGATGCCTTCAGCAAGTCATGGCCAGTAGAAGCACAAAATATGGAGTCTTGGAGGGAGGGGAGAGAGGCCTTTGCCCAACGGTGGGACATATAACGGCTATCACTACATAGTATAAAACAAAGTCGCTTTCTCTGTCCCTATATCCCTATGTATGCATAAATCTTTAAAAGTTATCAACGGATTTTGATGCGGTTTCTTTTAATGGATAGAGTGATTCAATAGGAAGGTTTATATGTATAATACATGCATAATATATTAGAGAAACACTGATAATTTCCGTGCGAAGCCGGGGCGGGTCGCTAGTATAAGATCAGATCCGATTTTAATTGTATCAAAGAATTTAAATGACAAAGCTTGTGAATTATATTAGCATCATATAAAATAATATTATTAATATGTTGTAATTTTTGCATGCTATTTTAAGCTAAATGTTGGGCTAAATTTATTTTAACATCTTGTATACTATATGTGAGTTACGCAAATAAAGAATCTTTTATCTTTTTTAAATTGACAAAAAAAGGCTAAAATGTATCTTCGGGCATTTCTTTGTCAAAATGTCCGAATAAACCGGGAAATCTAGAGGACGATATGTTGATACAAGTAGCTTATCGTAGCATGTACCTATATACCCATGAGTATATCTGAAGTACTCTTCTTCCATGCTGGCCTGGGAGCGAGAGAAAACCAAAGAATGTTCCAGCTGCATTTTGTCCCAGGCATGCTGTAAAAACCAGCTAAGCGCTCCGAGAGTTTCAGTATATAATAATTCAGGCGATTTACTGACAACCTGTCACCACAGCAATATACCTACAAATTATCTTAAATAACCCTCAAAACTTTGTCAGACGTGGCGGAACGACCTTTGTTTAGGTCGTTTACGGTCTGCCTATCGCATTAGGGATAAAAGCGTGATTATATGTATGTACGTATTGGCTTATACAGCCATCAGAAATGATGCATCCCAGTCACTGTTTAAATCGTCTGACATAGACGTAAAGGCCTATGATGATACATACATACATATAGTCACGCCTTTAGCTCTAATGGGGTAGGCAGAGCGTAAACTACCTAAAACCACAGATAATATAATACTATACTAGTACCTAAACTAAGGTCGTTCCGCCACGTCTGACAAAGTTTTGAGGGTTATTTAAGTACGTATATTGCTGTAGTGATAGGTTGTCAGCCCGTCGCCTAAATTGCAATATACTGAATTGCAATATACCTATGATGGTGTATGTATGAATTTCCCACAAGAATCTCCATCAACCTACGCGAAGAGCTATGTCCTCCACACCCGAATTCCGTCGCCAATATCCTCTATCCCTGCATCAGCCAGAACTGATGGCCTTAGCTTCACCCGTGCGCTTTCAAAGAGGAAGTAGGTGTCCCGGGTGTAAGGGACAGCGTCCCGCAAACTGATAGGGGTTGCTCAGTCAACGAAACTGAACAACTATCAGCAGGTTTTTTTTTTCAGGAAGTGAAAAGAAATATTTGCTTTTAGGTGGTCATTTTGTATGGGAAGATATTTTTTATTATTCATCTCCAGAAAGAATTTCCTGGTGATAGTTGTTGAGTATCGTTTACTAATCAACCCCGAACAGTTTTCAGGACGCTGTCCCTTTCATCCCGTATACTATTTTCCTTTTAGCCTTTTTGTTTACAGGGTCTGTTTTTGGGAGCCATCTAAATACTGGCACATGAGTCATAACAACTGAGCTTACATTGAGCAATACGATATAATATCCCACTAGTACAGTTTCTTTTATTACTTCCACTTAATTTACTTTCACGTCTCATCACAGGTTTATACTTCGAAAATGAAGAGCGCAAATGAAAAACACACAAGTGAAGACTGGTCCATTATGCGTCATTCCAAGTATTTGTCCCTTTCCAGGGACCTGGGACGCCGTACCCTCAGTTACCCTAATGTTGCCTACATAGCTCATGCAATACCTTTCCTGAATGACAGGGTACAGTCATCTTCGTAACGATACATTTTTAATAGGGTATGCCTAAGTGGCGGACCATTTATGTCTAGTCTATAATCGTGTCTTCGATGTACCTACCTACCTATAGGTTGACATACGGGGTGTAAGGGACAGCGTCCCGCAAACTGCTAGGGGTTGCTCAGTCAACGACACTGAACAATAATCACCAATTTTTTTTTTCAGGAGTTGAAAAAAAATTTGCGTTTCCATACAAATTGTCTGATCGAGGTGGTAATTTTGTATGGAAAGGCCTTTTTTTTATCTCCTGAAAGAAATTCCTGAAGAACGTTGTTCAGTTTCATTAACTGAGAAACACCTATCAGATTGAGGGACGCTGTCTCTTATACCGGGTATAACTAAGTTAAGACCAATAAAACATCTACATAACTTATAAATACCTTGACTAAAGGGTAATATTCTTGAAGTCATTTAAGTAATTTAGTCAACCTAAAATTCTTAAGCGCTTGAAATTAAGGTCGAATATTCAATGCACCGACGTATCGTTCTGTCAAAATAATTGCCTTAAAACTATCCCTACCTTTAGAACTATTTATTTTGCTAATAAAGATCAAAATGAGTAGCATGTGTCTGATCAAAATATGAAATACTAGTTTTCTGTCAGCGGTGTCACCCGCTGCTTAATAAGTTTTCCCGTGGAAACAATGCACTTTCCCGCGGAATAAAGTAGCGTATGTTACTCAGAGTGAACGGCAAACGTAGCTTTCTAATGATGAAGGAATTTTTGAAATCGGCTCTGTAGTTTTTGAGTTTATTTGTTACAAACATACACACACACAAAAATACAAATCATTCCTTTTTATAACATTAGTATAGAAAACCAAATGTTCAATTTGTTTAATGTACTCACTTCGGTACCATAGGATAGAACACTGTTTTATACTCCCTGTGTCGTATAACTATACACCCTATGTACGTCATTACGGTTATCGCAATACGACCACGATAACCGCATAACGGAATGCCAGTACATTACGGGATCGCCTGCGGTGATACGCGCGCCGGAACAAAATAAACAAACCCAAACCGCAACCAGGATCATCAACATTGTATTAAATCCGGATAATCCTTACTAATATAAGAGGGTCTCATAATCCATAAGGTCCAAAGACGTCTGCTATGACCGCAAAAATAATAGCGACATGAAAAATATAATTCTTTCAATTTTCAGTTCATAGAGTTAAGTAAGTGGAGGCGGAGTTGATTCAAATAATTGTTCAGTTTCACCTTGTCTAGTGGTAGTATTAAACATAGGACCATGTGGTATAGACCCTGTGCTATACACCCCGTAGTTTCGATGTGTACGTCATTACGGTTATCGCAATACGACCACGATAACCGCATAACGGAATGTCAGTACATTACGGGATCGCCTGCGGTGATACGCGCGCCGGAACAAAAACAAAACACAAACCGCAGACAGGATCATCAAAATAGCATCAAAAACGGTTAATCTGTATAATAATTAATAACGTAAAAACATTGTAGTATCTCTTTCATAACCTATAAAGTCTATTAGAGCGTGTGTTATAGTATTTCCAACTCGGTTTTAGAATAAAGGTAAACAAAGGTTCATGTCTCTTTTCACACATTTCAAAAATAAATTGTACGTGTTGGCAAATTAGTTAAATTACTAAAACTACTATTTCATTATGTTGTCATATATTCAAAAAACTTATTTTAAAATCAAGATCTTCGATTAAAAGACATGAAACTTTGTTTACCTTTATTCTAAAACTGAATTGGAAATACTCTAGTTATCATTTCTGTCTTTTTCTGAAAAACGAGCAATGAAAATGAAATATTTCTTTTTTTAATTGATACTCCACGGATATTAAAAATAAAACAAAATTTAATCCGGTTAATTTGTACAGAATATAATGAAATAATTATGATGGTTAAACCAAAACCAATACTAAAACGCCGAACCAAAAAGGCAACTCGAAACAACGTGCAATTATTTTTCTACTTAAGCTATTATATCGCAGAAGCGTTAGTATATATGCCCTATATACGCATGCCGTAGCGTAGTACACTACACATTGTACGTAATTATAGGTAATACCTATAACAGAGCCCAATGGTGTAGTGGATAGGGCCGCTGCCTCCTGAGCGGGGGTTCGTGGTTCGAATTCCACCACGTACCAATGATTTACTTTATTAGGCGCTTTTTCCGTGCTTCGGAAGGCACGTTAAGCCGTTGGTCCCGGTTAATATCGTTTAATACCGTAGATATTAGTCGTTAAGCCATGACAGAGGCCAGTGCTAAGCATTGGCGGCTTGAAAATTCTGACCTAATCTAGGATTGGGACTGGTTTCCCTTCTGAGTTGCAGAGGTCAGATGGCAGTCGCTCTGTATAAAAATCAGTACCCTCGTTCAATCACCTAGATTAGGTACGGAAAAAGGCTAGAAAGTTGATAACCTAGTAATACCTATAATTTTTGAGCATCGCTGAAATCCTACAGGGATTCATCTACACTAGCCACGCAAGTTACTAAATGTCCAAGTAACAGTAGCGTAGATAATGGACAGAAAATTAAACGTTTATGTATATTTACGTATGTATGTTTACGTTTGCGATATACTTACAAATCCATCTGGAATAACCCTCAAAACTATGTCAGACGTAACGGAACGACCTTTGTTTAGGTCGTTTACGCTCTGCCTACCCCATTAGGGATATAGGCGTGATTATATGTATGTATGTATGTATGTATATTAGGTACCCTTTGTACCCCTCTCATAATGCCTAAAAGTGCCTAAAGTTTTCCCCAAGTCTATATTTCTACAAAGTCTATGTACACGTGTACAGTAAATACAAAGTTAGAGAAAGCTCTAACTTCGAAGCCACGCGTAAAGGGAGTATTACAGGATACCTACAGATTTTTTATGTAAGAACCTATAGGAGAAAATAGTTATATTAAGGCAGTTTTATAACTAAAACTGAAAGTGTAGAAAAATAAAGAATCCATAACATTGAAAATAATGTTTTCATGAATGAAAAATATTCAGAGATGCTAAGAAAAAATGTTTTCCTGTGTTTCAACAAAATAAATGGACTAACCCCTTAAAAGATTAACTAATAGCCACGGTGGCAAAATTCATCCCCCCTCCCCCTATGCACCACAAAGGCAAAGGCCTTCCTCCTTATTAGCTTTGTGCTTTCTCCAATAAAACAACACGTTCCAGCGGTGGTGCCAAGTGCGACGACTTTTTCCCTTTTAGACTAGATATCTCGAAAAAATACTTATTTGGTGAAGTTAGAATGCTTTCATGTAGAGTCAGAAGCGTCAGACGTAACGTAGGACGTCCTGAACTAGGGGCGATGATCTTCGTAAAAGTCATTCCAATCATCACGTACAATATCGTTACAAATTAAGACCTAGGCATGTCCTTACCAACGGCATAGACCCAATTACTCGTGCAATTACTGCTGCCAATACAAGTCGAGCCACACTCAACACAAGCTCTTCCAGCAACCGCGCACCCCGCCGGCGGGGTCGCGGTGGTCCCTCCTTTGCTCCTCACTTTGGGGTTTACCGGCACGCACCGGGCAGATTCTCTCCAATAAGTAGTTTTATGCTACGGGAGAGGGTTATTTCCAAAAGTGGACTGATACAAGCTAATGATGATGCGGCTGCTTCAATCTTATACAGAACCAATGCTTCTTTTTTTTGTGTTATTGCGAACAAAATGAAGACAGTAGGACAGTTCCACAATCCACTATTTATTTAGTTCTGAGATCATCGTCTTCAAGATTATCACTAGTTGATTTTAATGGATCCTCCTCCGGCTTAAATAATTGCGACTTTTAGATGACTGAGAATGTATGTGTCTGCTATTTCTAAATAGACTTGGCAACACTGCTTGCTCCATTCATACAAAGGTTACTTTCTACTTCCCCAGCGTTATTATTTATTATTCTTTAATATCACGCTTAAATATTCGCAGTTATATTTTATGGCGTTACTTATTTTGTGCGCACTGTAAATTTCTCGCATAGCTCCCGGTTAGATGAGAAAATTTTGTTTGTGGAACTACATGTAGCAAAGGAAATTGCTTAGATAAAGACGTAGGCAGCAGGCATAAGCTCTTGTTACATAGTAATGAAAGGTAAATAGGATAGAGGTAGTAACAGAAATAACATACATACATACATAAAATCACGCCTTTATCCCTTACGGGGTAGGCAGAGCGTAAAACGCCTCGTAAAAGGTGCTTTCACAGAAATAAAGCGATACATTATTATCATAACCAAGCAACTTATTAAATATCAGAATATATGTTTGTGTTTTTAAAATGTGTAACTATCGCAAGTTGAAAAAATAGTTTTTGATTGATTGATTGAAACTTTTATTGACTGACACAAAGCAGATACAGAAAATGGTACAGACAAGAGAAAAAGTTCTTGTTCATACGAGTAGTGCCTTGTGACAGAACACGCTCTTGCAAGGGTTTCAGGTTTTTTTTATAAGAGACCGGCATATCTCTTTAAACAATAGTAAAGCAGAAACAATGCAAGAGCAAATTAAACACTAACCGCTCTTATTATGTGCATTTGAAACAGAGGCCTAAATAAATAGAGAGATGCATGTCCACCGGTTTAAACATATGCTGGATCCGTTACAATTTTAATAGAGGTGATTTTCTTTTTATGGCGTAGAGCATAGGTACCTACTCTATTTAGGTAAGACATTTATTTTATCTAATGCCAGTGTCATAGATATTAGATACAATAAATGTCACTTGTATAAACTCGATAATATATATATGTAAATGTAAAAGATATTCTTCCATGCTGGACTGGGAGCGAAAGAAAGAAATAGAATGAGCCAGCTGCATTTCCTCCCGGGCATGCTGTAAAAACCAGCTAAGGGATCCGAGGGTTACAGTATATTGCAATTTAGGCGATGGGCTGACAACCTGTCACTACAGCAATATGCCAACAAATCTATCTTAAATAACCCTCAAATTTTTGTCAGACGTTGTGAAACGACCTTTGTTTAGGTTGTTTGCGCTCTGTCTACCCCATTTGGGATGAACGCGTGATTATATGTATGTATGTAAAATATATGGTGGAATCAGTTACCTGCCGGCCGGACCGGTAAAACCTACCTACCTACTCGTACATAAAAGGCAGACAGCGCATTTTTAACTTACTTTAACTCCTCGGGTCCTGTAGATGTCCATGGGTGACGACTATCAATTGCCATCACCTTACCCTCCTTTATTATTCTTTAAGCAATAATGTTTTGAACAATGTCATCTAATAAGGTGTCTGGTGATTGTGCATCCTTGACTCGACTCCGAAGTTCGAACTGACGCCGCGGTACAGTAACGGCTACTCCCGTAATAAAACGGCTTCTTCAATCATTATACTCATACTGTTACTCATCTAATTTCATTCTTGTGGTCGCACATCTTTACCGCATACCGACTTCGGAGTTGGACTGACGTCGCGATGCAGCAAACAGCCAACGAGCGGCACCGCAAATAGACAACGGCTATTTCTGGAATAAAACGGCGTTTCAAATCATTATACTTATCTGATTCTGCCTGGTGGTCGCGCATCTTTATCGCATACCGACGACTTCGGAGTTGGACTGATGCCGCGATGCAGCAAACTTCCACCGAGCGGCACTGCAAATAGCCAACGGCAATTAACGAAATAAAACGACTTCTTTAATCATTATACTCATACTGTTACTCATCTAATTTCATCCTTGTGGTCGCACATCTTTACCGCATACCGACTACGGAGTTGGAATGATGCCACGATGCAGCAAACGCAAACAGCCAACGAGCGGCACTGCAAATAACCAAAGGCTATTTCCGGAATAAAACAGCGTATTCAATCATTATACTCATCTGATTCTGCATGGTGGTCGCGCATCTTTAACGCATACCGACGACTTCGGAGTTGGACTGACGCCGCGATGCAGCAAACAGCCACCGAGCGGCACTGTAAATAGCCTATGGGCATTTAACGAAATAAAACGACTCCTTTAATCATTATACTCATACTCTTACCCATCTAATTTCACCCTTGTGGTCGCACATCTTTACCGTATACCGACGACTTCGGAGTTGGACTGACGCCGCGATGCAGCAAACAGCCAACGAGCAGCACTGCAAATAGCCAACGGCTATTTCCGGAATAAAACGGCTTTTTATATCACTCTTTACGTGCCTTTCTTTTTTTTACAGTCTTGCATCTTTTGTTGGGCTGCGAATGGGAGTTGCAATGATAAAAATATTTAATTCTTATTTTATAATTCACCCCTCTTTGCCCGTAAGAGTAAATGAGGATAATATGCTAGTGTTTGCTTTTATTTGTACTACTGTTATATAGGTACTTATGTTTGGTAATTACTTATCTATTTGCGGCTGGAAGTGCCGTTAGCAATGATTTTTTTTTCCTTTTCTTTAAAAGGTCCGAAACTAAAGGATTTAAAAATGCCTTTATCATAATTTCCAATAATTAAGTTGACTTAGAATTACACAGTCTATGCATTAAAAATTTAATCTTAAACTCAAGCACACACAAGTGTGTATTTTGATTGGCAAACTTTTTTCAGACTACCTCAAGAAGTCTTCCGTTTAGTGTACCTACTACAACAGCTATGATTCTTACCTTAATCATAGAAGGCTTGTACATTACTATAGCTACTGCTGAAGCAAGCAAAATTGCAGGTTTTTCACCACTTTTAATAAACTACAAATGCTATGAAACTAGAACCGTTCGGTCAACTACTTCACTAAACGGTCGACACAGCAATACTACGATACCCAGATAGATAATATTTAGCTGATATAATGGCATCGGTCGATTGCTGTCTATTTAATCATTTATTTAGTTGATAGCTTGCTAGTTGCCACCTGTTCCTACATACATATAATCACGCCTTTATCCTTAATGGGGTAGGCAGAGCGTACACGACCTAAACAAAGGTCGTTCCGCCACGTCTGACAAAGTTTTGAGGGTTGTTTAAGATAGATTTGTAGTATATTGCTATAGTGACAGGTTGTCAGCCTGTCGCCTAAATTGCAATATACAGCAACCCTCGGATCCCTTAGCTGGTTTTTACAGCATGCCCGGGAGGAAATGCAGCTGGCACATTCCATGTTTTTCTCTCACTCCCAGTCCAGCATGGAAGTACCTGTTCCTGTGGACCAGTATCCCAGTCTCATCTCAGCATCAAACACTCGATTTAATACGAGTAGAGATTTATAAGAAAAAAATATAGTCTAGCGCACATATGGGCAACCTTTGGCCCGCCAAGGCATTTAACCCGGCCCGCGGAAGGATTTTGAAAAAGCGTGCGAAGCCAGTAAAGTTCTCTTGTGATCACAGAATCGCAACTTCATTAATATCGGCAATTCTGGACCGCAATATTCAAACGGTTGCCCACCCCTGGTCTAGCATTTGGTTTTTCTGTGGTCATGCCGGTCTTATATTCCCATCAGATGTAGAGACTGCATTAGTAGTAATACTTGCCTAAACAATTTGGCGATAAAAAAAGTCCTGTCAAGATGGTCTCAATCAAATTATCCGCCATTACCGAAAATCAGATTTTTCTTGTTAAGTAACTTTATCAGAATATTTACTTTCTTTACATAATTTATGGAACAATTTATATTCTAAACATTCAGAAGTAGTAGAAATTCGAGATACTTGTGAGCCAAGAATTGTAAGATACAAACCCACAACGTAAGCCCCGCTCTGTTGGTAGTCTGTACTCCAGTCACGAAGAGTTGTAACAAACAGGAATACCATCCAGCCATATCCAGCTTGATTCTGACTGTCGATGCACCAACAGCCACGAGATGTACTCATACCAAAGGCTCATACTTACTGAGTCATACGTAACTTTACAACAGGCTTAACTGCCTCTGTGGTCTAGTACGTTTGAGCCATGGGCTCCGGAACTCCTGGGTTCGATGTTTAGAGGGGGAGGGAAAACAAAGTTGATATTTTTCAATTCATCACTTTGTGAAATTTTCTCCAGTTTGGTTAAGATAATACAGGCTGAATCGCCTGAAGGTCTGGAAGAAAAAAGATTCCGTGCTTCGGAGGGCACGTTAAGTCGTCGGTCCTGGTCGCTATCTTTGATAGTTGTCGATGTCAGAGACCTAGCTGTGCTATTAAACGGTTTTACACACTCTTACACCGGCCTAGGATTCATCGATTCGATTGACTCGAAACCCACGCGATGAGAAAAAGGAGGTTAGCACAATGGTTTATAAAAGAAATAAACTTTTTAGGCGGAATTGACAATAAGCTCGCTGAAAGAGCTGAAAAATGCTAAGCTATTTTTTTAAATAGCTTTCAGAGATATATTTGGAAAGAAATGGCCAGTGTTAAAATTAATTTAAATAAAATCTATTTCAAATTACCTACCTTAAAGTCCTTACTATTTGTCCAAGGAGCTTTTATATCGAGACATTTCAATCTCTTTAGTGGCAGTATGGAATGTTGACAATGAGCTGGCTGGAATAGCTGAATAATATATAATATAATTATGTAGCCATTTAATAATTTTAAAAAGTGAACTAATTAGCATGTTTGTCGGATGCACCCAGGTCGATTGGCAAAGGTCGTCACAGAAAATTGAGTACCTCAAGGCGGATTTCGGCGAAGAGGTAGACCCCGGAAAAGATGGCGTGACGATCTCGACGCCTATCTGAAAGATTGGACTGAGGTTGCATTGGACCGTGATGAGTGGAAGACCGCGGGTAAGGCTTTTGCCCAGCAGTGGGTTCTAGTAGGCTAGCTATAATAATGATAAAAAAATCTATTTCAGTTTTTATACAAAAATGTGAACAAGTTTTGCTTTATGTTAAAAATGAAACTAGAACTTGGATGTTGCCTGGCTACGATCTCGTAACAATCCCTACACATTAGAAGAAGTAAAATTACAAACAAGAAACTAGAATCCTAGGGCAAATGCGAGAGTCAACTTTATCCTTTTGAAATTCTATTCCGAAACTTAGAAAACCGAACTCCTCAATCCCGAAACCTGATATTTCGTATGCATCAAAACCGGAAAGCGGCTTAGGTGGAACTATGTTGTGCAGCACAGGTACGGATCTGGGCATACGACCTTCGATATCAGACGATAATCTCTTCATGCTCGAAGGGTACCACTGAATCTATGACAGGATATGTTTAAAAAGATTAGAAACAACAAATCAAAAATTCGACCGCTGACTGGATTTGAACCCGCGTCTTTGGAAAACCGGCCAAACACTCTAAACCGCTTAACTACAGCAGCCATATATATAGCAGGATATATTTAAGAGAATATCTTACTTTACTAATAAAGAGGTAAAATTATATTCTGATGTATAGCGGGACTCCACTAGACAGATTTTATAAATTCTTTTACTCTTTTGGAGGGAGATATTAAAATTATCCCCGGGAACTATAGGCAACTTTTAAATACATACATATAATCACGCCTCTATCCCTAATGGGGTAGGCAGAGCGTAAACAACCTAAACAAAGGTCGTACCGCCACGTCTGACAATGTTTTGAGGAAGATAGATTTGTATGTATATTGCTGTAGTGACAGGTTGTCAGCCTATCGCCTAAATTGCAATATACTAAAACCCTCGGATCCCCTAGCTATTTTTTTACAGCATACCTGGGAGGAAAAGCAGCTGGCACATTCTATGTTTTTCTCTTGTTTCCAGGCTAGCATGGAAATTAAAATACCTAATCGCAAATAAAGGTATATTCATATCACTTACAAAATAACCAATCTATTAATGCCCCTAAATCACGAGCGTCAATTAGATTATTTCGTGTGCCGAATAGTTTTCCCACATGCGGCCCAGTTAGGTCATCAGTTGGTAAAGTTCAACAACTACTAGAATATTGACGGACCGTACCTCCGTCACACGTCTATATCCTTCCCCGGGCCGCAACCTTTGACTTTCGAACTGTTTCAGCTGGACCCAAACAAAATTAGCATCAACTTACTATTAAGTTTCCTACCACCTTAGTTCACTCGTGTTCAATAGAATTTTCCCATTAGAAATAATATATTTATTTATTCTACAACTACTAGAATAATTACCGACCGAACCTCCGTCACACGTCTATATCCTTCCCCGGGCCGCAACCTGTGATTTTTAAACTGTTTCAGCTGGACCCAAACAAAATTAGCATCAACTTACTATCAAGTTTCCTACCACCTTAGTTCACTCGTGTTCAATAGGATTTTCTATGAGAAATAATATATTTATTTATTCTACAACTACTTACTAGAATATTGACGGACCGTACCTCCGTCAAACGTCTATATCCGTATCCGGGCCGCAACCTGTGACTTTCGAACTGCATTCAAGCATTCAAGCTTCCTGTAGCGATGGTTCACGTGAGATTTAGTATATTTTGCCCGTGGGAATAAATATTTTTACGCTTGTAGTGTACGTACATTTTATACTATAAAACATTCTAGTAAGCTAAGTACCTTGGTGCAAAAAAAACCGTCAGTTCAATAGTAAAGTTGTAAAAAGATAACACACAAACAGACAGTTTGAATTAGTTTTAAATTTATAATGAAATTAAGTTAGGATCTGCCCACCTTGTTTGCGACCAACGTTAATCATTTAAACCATCGATCATCGTTAATTCATTTTAATCAGGCCGAAATTCCCGATACAACATTTTCTCGTAATTTAAAGTTGATTAAATAAACATTTTGGTAACATGTCAAAGTTAATTAATCGAAACAAAATTACGTTGTTTTCTGGGAAACGTGTCAATTTAGTCAGTCGATGTTTTGACAATTAAATGTTACTTAATATGAATCTGGTTGACCACCAAATCAACTTTTTTGTATTAGGTTTTCACACCTAAGTACTATACAATAAATACTATTTCCTTCCATGCTAGCCTGCGAGCGAGAGAAAAACATAGAATGTGCCAGCTCCATTTCCTCCCAGGCATGCTGTAAAGACCAGCTAACGGATCTGAGGGTTTAAATGAATTGTAATTTATGCGATGGGCTGACAACCTGTCACTACAGAGATATAGCCACAAATCTATCTTAAATAACCCTCAAACCCTTGTCAGTCGTGTCGGAGTGCCCTTTGTTTGGGTTGTTTTCGCTCTGCCTACCCCATTTGGGATGAAGGCGTGATTATATGTATGTATTTCAGTCGTAATTTAAGAAAATCTACTGGATAGATTTATACGAAACTTTCATGAAATCATCTTTATCAATAAAAAATATGCACTCGAACATACAATCACACCATTTTTGAAGTCGGTAAAAAAGCAGTAGTTTCATCGACGGCTATGTTTTAATATCAGAAGACATCTGAACCTAGATCCGGCCCTGCCTGCACCTTGTATGAAGCCCGGATAAGGCAGGTGCAAGGCGATGATAACGCGTACGATGTTTGCCCGGTATATCACGGGCCGGATATACCCGGCTGCATCGGCTACACTTACCGCCTCGACCGTGTTTATCCGTTATCCTCAATGCCAGATTGGCCCGGTTGATGCCTTGATTTGAATCCAGATTTGTATGGCTTTTGTCTGAGATGAGCCTTTGTTGTACGGTGCAGGCGACCGCGTCCATTGTTACGAGTATAGCAGTTTCATTGCCCATATATTGTTCTAAGGTTTTATGTCACCAACAGAAACGTATTGGTGAAGACGGTATGTGGGAAGTAAACAATACGGGATGTAAGGGACAACGTCCCGCAAACTGATAGAGGTTGCTCATGCTCAGTCAACGTAACTGAACAACTTTCACCAGGTTTTTTTTTTTTCAGGAAGTGACAAAGAAAATGGTTTTCCATACAAATTGTCTGATCAAGGTAGTCATTTTGTATGGGAAGTTCAATTTTCATTTTCATCTTCTGAAAGGATTTCCCGGTGAAAGTTGATCAGATTTGTGGACCGAGCGAGCAACCCCTATCAGTTTGCGGGACGCTGTCCCTTACACCCTATATACGTGGGTCAATTATATATATTTATTTTAAAATAGCTCTTCAACTGCAACTTACTTATTAATAACCCAGATGTTACTTCGGGACATGTAGCTAGTAAATTGATGAAAGGTATTTGAATTGATTACCGGTGTTTTTGAGCTTTTCATTACAAAGAAAAGATGGCATTTTAAATTATTACATAAATACCAATATCCTTTATAAATACCTAATTGCTTCGGAGGGCACGTTAAGCCGTCGGTCCCGGTCGCTGTCTTTGATAGTGGTCGTTACACAAAACCATGTCAGAGGCCTGATAGTTGTGCTACTAGGCGGTTTAAAAACTCTGACACCAGGGTTCATCGGGTCCATAGACTCGATACCCACTCGACAGAAGAAGAAGAGAAGAAGAATACCTAATTGATATTTTAGTTTGAGACTGCATACCCTTCCTCTGGAAGTTAATTAAAGGAATCCATTTTTAGTAATTGTAAAGTTGACTGACTGACTATTTTGCTACACCGTAGTATGGGGCTACAAGTGCGTAGCAAGTTTGTTCAGAGCAAAGTAGCTACAATACAGCACTGCTAAATTAAAGTGCATATGACAGGTGTACGTACTAAACAATAGAAAACGCTCTTTTGAATTTTATTGCGTGTAGTCTTAGAGCAACACGGCCTTCCGTTCCGTCCTGGCGTATAGTTATGTAGTATATCGTAGCACAAAGCAATCGTAGCTTCGGTATCGTAGCAATCATAACTTCTCACATAAAACCTGTACTCCTTACGAAGCAGTCGAATTACAGAAAGTTACTATTAAAAGCCTGTAATGATCCCGCAAAGTGAGAACAGCAGAAGATTTCCCCCTAAGAAGTCACAATTGAAACGAACACATTACTCGGAGTTGGTAAGGCGCTAAATAGGAAAATCTTTGCAAAAATATGTAGGCTTTAATATCGTAGCAATCGTAGCGGCTATGTGGTGGTAATAATAGAATCATTATCATTCTCTTCTGTGTCCAATCGTCGTCGTCCGTTCAGAGCTCGTTCGGTCTAAGCAAAGCGGTTTGTAGCTATCTGTGGCTACTTACATAAAAATAAAGCGATGTCATCATTACAGAAAGTTACAATTATAGGCTCACTTACAGCCCGCAACGCTCCCACTTACTGAGAATAGCAGAAGCTACGCTAAGGAGTAAACGGTCACATTACGCGGAGTCGGCACGGCGCTAAATAAGTAACTTCCTAAGTGAGCAAATAGCATAAATATACGTACGTAGTAGCAATCACAGCTGCTATAGAAATCGTAGCGTTAATGTCGTAGCAAACGTAGCGTTAGTGCTATAGCAAAATAAGATCGTAGGAATCGTAGCTAACATAAATTCCCTATGGGATACGTAACCTATTACAAAAAGTTATCATTAAAATCCTGTAATAAGCCGCAACAATCCCACTAAGGGAGAATAACAGATTTCTAAGAGCTGCTAAGACGTAATAATTGATCAAAACAAAACCACATTACGCGTATTTGGCAAGGCGATAAATAAGTCACTTCCTTAGTAAGAAAATAGCATAAACACAGTAGCTATCGTAGCAATCGTAGTGTTAATGTCGTAGCGTAACAAAGTAAGATCGTAGAAATCGTAGCTACTTACATAAAATCCATGTAACCCTACATAACCCTAACCTAACCTAACCTATTACAGAAAATTACCATGAAAGTTTTGTAATTAGCCCGCAAAAATCCCACTTAGTAAGAATAGCAGATTTCCCCTGCAAAAGAGCTGCTAAGACGTAACAATTGAACGAAACGGTCACATTACGCGGAGTCGGCAAGGCGCTAAATAAGTAGAAATCACAATTGGCAAGCAACTGTGCTCGGGCGACCGTCAGCACATTAACCAGACGTGTACAGTAAATCGACATCGCCCAAAGAAAGTTCTTTGGCGCAGGGATGGACTAAGGAATGAAAAGGGGGCGAAAATTAAGTATTAAAACTTTTTAAGACTTGGTTCTAAAGTTTTATCCTTTGGCCAGTGATACTTCTTAAGCTGCTTACATACATGCCGCCAAAAAGCCGCAGAAACGAACGAGCAGTCCGCACGAAACTCAATCTTAACTTCTAGCGCTAAGTGCGGCCCGCGCGGTATCTCGCAGCATGACGCAGGCAATATCGGCGGCACTGTGTGTAGGCAGCTTTAGGCATGGTATTTGAGTGAGACCTACAAAACGACAAGACCCTATTTGGTTTAATACTATAAATTGACAAGCGACAGTTTCAGAAAAAAACGTTATTTCAAAGAAGTGGAATCGCTAGATTTGCTTTAAGGTAACGTTGACAGTTTTTATATAAAAAATACCTTCTCATTTTAAAACTTTCTGATGGACCAATTTTGATACTAGAGTAAATGAAGTCTCTAAAACATTACCGAGCTTAAACGGGCACATCCTAAATTCCCTAACTACACCCCTGGCGCCAGAGGTTCGGATTACGGGCACCGAATGAAAACGGCCTGCTAATGAGAATCGCAAGTTAATTGCTGCCTAGCCGCACCCCTCGCGGCCACTATTCAGCCGAGGGTGCTGATAAGAGCACAATGCTGCGCGTTAAACAACTCCCAAATGAAAGAAGCCGCTCCAAGAGGAATGCTAAGTAGGGCACTGGCCACTTCGGCCTAATGGAGAATTATAACAGACGATATCGCGTTATACAAGTTTGTTCTATGCTATTCTGACTCATCATCAGACTTTTTACTAAGTTAAAAATTAAATATATTTTAAATTTACTCTACATTCAAGATCAGAAAATTAAAAGTCAATTTCATATAGGTCAGCTAATTTACTTGTACAATTTTATTTTTTCTAGGGCAAATTAGGTATAACAAAAAATACCTCAATACCACACAAAAATCAATAGACCGGTGAAAACATAATTAAAGTAATAATTTGAACTCACGATCAAAGTAGAGTGACTTCGGTACTGGACTGGGAGCAATGAGAAAAAAATGAATGTAACAGTGGCTTATTTTTCCATACTGGACTGGGCTACTCCTACTGAAAAAGAACGGGAAGAAAAAGCTTAAAAAGATTACATTACAAGGCATAAATTAGCCTATGAAAACACACAAAACTTCAACATTGCCATAAAAACAAGGAGGTGCCTATGTTCTAGCTCTAATAGTCCTACTCAATATCTCTATCTCCCCATAACATTTCTGAGTGTTCCGCCATCTCACGAAGAATCCGTTGGAAAAATATATTTCACACATAACAGCCTCCGGCGACGGCGGACGAGAAACGGTAATGACCTTACAAAATGTTTACGTAAGGAATTGGCATTAGCAATGTTTGGCAAATATGGCGGCGACCGAAACCCTGCGTGTGACAGGAAATCTAATAACCCAGAACGAGTACGCCGAATAAATTTCTTGCACACTCCCCGGATCGGCCCTTTTTGGAATTCCGTATGTCTAACGCGTTTGTTTTTTATCAGTTTAGGACACCAAACGGTTTGGGCGCCGCAGGTTTCCGATTCCATCTCGTTTCCTTTCAAATCTTTCCTGTCCTTTAAAAGTTTTTATGACATTATTCGCTTTATGCGAAATTTCTTGGGGCTTGTCAGGGGTATGTTCAATTCGATTTGTGTTTTTGGCTTCGTTGACAAAGTTTTGTTGAAAGAAAGTATTTTGTTTTAAGATACTGGAAAAGCTTTTTCTCAGATAAGTATATGATGAAATATATTCATATTCGTTTATTTGCTTCATAGTCTTGTCCATGTTATAATAAAATATTATATCTTGTTAAATAATGTATTCATAGCTTATCTTATAGTGTATGCTATGGGTCAAAAACAAGCTCACAGTCTGCTGGCTGGTTCCCGGTGCAATGGTTGAACCACGAAAGTGGTCACCGCTCACCGGTCACCGGACGTGGATGTATTGTGCTCACGAGGTGAGCCATGCGACGGGTGGCCATGCGGTCCAAGCGGTCTTCTGTCCCACTCGATACCCATTTATCTACTGCACCCCAAGGAGAGGTTGGTTTCCGGATATCTGGATATGGAACTATACGTATAGTTAGTTACCTTGTTTGCAGACTATGAAGCATATATTCTATTTAGCGGCATTTATTCATATTTTATTTTGTTACCTATCTTAACTACTAAAACTCCCTCATAATCATAATAGCAATAGCAAGAACTTTAAAGGTACGCATGTGCATAGATATATATAAGTAACTGCGCATTTGAGATGTTTTATTTGCAGAATACAATGCGATCCATTTCTTAGCTTATCCCTTAGGTGGCTTTTACTACACCTGGGCTGAGTTACCTAAGAAAGGTAGAGCTATCGGGTTCTGGCACAATACGAAGAACATTTGGAAAGCTTTCCGAATTGGTAGTAACTTAAAAACTATCATCTTTCTAATAAAACTCCATCTGGGGATGTTAAGAAAGAATAAAAACTAAACGCCTCTCTCTACTTAAACGCTTTTCCCGCTAGGCTCGTTACAATGTAGCAACAATGTAAGCTAATCGTAGCACATGTCTACAACTCCGAATCACACCACAAACGAAAATATCACGTAGCCGCAAAATAAACGGCTACAAAATACTCAACAACAACAACAACAAAGCTCAAGGTGGCTCACGGCTGATACAGTAACTACAAAATAAATAGATAACATTAGGTAAGTCGTATAAATAAAAAATCATGCCTCGTATCCGCGATGGCATATTATCCCAGCGAAACAATGTTGATAAAAGAATTTCTGTGTTCCCGAAATGACGTGTCCCTTGATCGTAACTCATCCCAGCCTCATATTACTTTCATATGTTGCTCGGTTTATACGTAACTTGGCCGTATGCGCCAGACGACGGCAAAAACCAAAAATGATGTGTCATCTTCGTACTCGAGACGAACTTTCGGCGGGTATTCTGGGAGAAACATACTGCCTCCCGGTCCTCGGTTGAAGGGTCGTTATCTCCGAGAGCGGAATTTGAGACACATTCTTATAGGTACGGTGTCGGGACAGCGCGCCAGATATTTTAGATGCCAGACTGACGCCGGACGTGACTATTAGATGCGATACTTTGTTCTGTATTGGTCGTATTTTCTTCTTGTATTGTAGGTACATTTTAACAATAGTACATTACTTTAGAAGTAGAGAAAAAAAGCAATGTATAGTAGAGTAAATATGGAAGGCCGAGACTTCCAATGTAAACGAGACCATACATATACATTGCTTTTTCGGCTAAGACTAGTATAGTATAGTAGTTTTCTCTCATTTACCGAGGAAACAACAATACACTTAAAAATAAACATCAAACTTGCGATTCCTCCGTAATATGCTTTTGGCAGGCGCACATTACATTCATTCAATCATTTTAAATTTTTTTCGTTTCTACATACATACATAAGAAACGCCTTTATCCGTTACGGGGTAGGCAGAGCGTAAAACGCCTCGTAACAGGCGCTTTCGCCATGTCTAACAAAAATGTAGGGCAAATTTTAGATTGTAATTATGTGTATTGCTGTAGTGACAGGTTGTCAGCCCATCGCCTAAATTACAATACACTGTAACCCTCGAATCCATTTTGCTGACTTCTACAGCATGACCGGGAGGAAGGGCGGCTGGAACATTCTATGTGTTTCTATTTCTCCCAGTCCAGCATGGAAGACATTCTTTTCGCGTTCTGCCTTAAAAAATAATATTGTGAACTTGAAAACACCTAATCCATACTAGTGTATACTTTAAAGACTTCGCGTAGTGGTCTGTAATGGTTATACTTATTATCAACGAATTATATATAATATCATTGGTCTTTGTCATTATTGGCGTTTGGTGAAATTTCCGGCCGCTACGAACTCGAGACCGAAAAGAGTGATTGTATGATTTTTTTCCGAGCAAGTGGGAGAAAAGTATTTTAATCTATAGATTTTAACATCATAAAATGAAAGAAACTTAATATCATAAAGCAGTTGCCTAAAGAGATATAATTCTATGGTGCTTAAAATATTTATGGGTTTTCCTACTAGATCTAGGTACATACTAAAATGGTGAAAGGGTACCTACTAGTCTCTTCCATAAACACCTTGTCCACCTGTAGCTTGAATTTCTGATCTTCCGGCTATAACTTTCGGAGGTATCCGGCTTAAAGTTCGGACCGCGTATAAAAATGATAATAATAATAAATAAATGATAATAGTCCCAGCAGTCGGACAATAGGCTATTAAAAAAAAAAAACAATGCAATACAAATGGACTTTACAGAAAGTCCAATTTTATTACCACCACCACCCCACCACATCCAATTTTTTTTTTTTTTATTTCAGCGCCATCTAACGTGAAATTTCCGAATGATTTGAGATTCTTTGCCCTGCACGACAAGCGATAGTTAGTGAAGGTGCTTCGAGTTCGCAGTACGCCTTTGTGCGTAAATTCCAACTAGATGGCGCTAGTGAACAGAAATTTTCTATTTGTGGAAATGAGATGGAGTATGGGCATGGCAATACATCGCAGTTGGTGCGAATGAGATAAAACATTGGGGAAGAATGATGACGCAAAATTACGAAACGAAGGACAAATACGATACAAAGTCAAAAGGGAGGAACGGAACGAAACGAAATCATTTTTTTCTTGGACTAACTGTGTTTTGGGTTGTGCTGAAGAAAATTTATTATGGCTAGTGGTTCCTACGATGATAACTGTGATGTGTCGGCTATTTTCTTCGATTTAGACAACACTTTAATTCAAACAAGAAAAGGCGACAATAGGGCCTGCAATAAGGTTGGTAATATTTTTAACATCCATTGACATTGGCCACGGTCACGAAAGTTCGGAACGTAGTGCGCGCGCTGTCATCCTCGAGGCTTCTACGTCGTCGATTTGGTTTGGTTGCTTTGCTTGCTTTCTTGCACTGCACACCACCGCGGTGAACTATATTCCAGTGTGTTTATAAATAGAATATTCATAGTTGGAGAACGTGAGCGCGACGTCCAGATTTAGATATTTTGGAAGCGAACTCGTGCTAATTATAACTGTGATGTAGATCGAGCGGTGTCGGTGCGATTCAACTCCTTGCTCTCAGTGGAGCGCGAACTGCTGTACCTCGTGTTCGCGTTGTGTGATTTGTGATAATGGGTGACATATCGGAGCCAATAAAAAAATGCATACTCATACTCAAGTCGGCGAAGAGCGACACGGAGAAATTCGCCGCGCTCTTCATGGTAACCAAACTGGTTAAAAGCAAAGACTGCAACTCGGCCGCCAAGAAGGCTTTATTCGAAGCGATCGGATTCAAGTTCTTGAAGAAGTTATTGACTGCCAACGGTTTGCAAGATGACTGCCCGCCGTCTGTGTACAAGTCGGTTGCACTTTCAATACTCACCAATTTCTGCAACGACCCTGAACTGGCCACGCACCCTGAGATGCTGGCCAACATACCAGTTTTCCTGGAGATAGTACAAACCTCCGACAATGATGACTATGATGATAACCTCATTATTATCAGTGAAGCATACACATGTCTGCAATGCATCGCTGAACATGAAGCAGGTCAAAAGGCACTCATTGAAGTCGGTGCTATCACTAAAATGTCAGAGATTTACTCTCACCAGAGCTTCCAAACAGACGAAGCCCTCAATATTCTTGTAAAGTTAGTGAGTAGATACGGCCCAGTGGCATGGGGCTTGGATCCTAAGCCGTTCCATGCGTTGGTGAACAAAATTGCATTGGACTTTGCTACAGATCAATCAGAAAGAAAGTTTGAATTGGCAACCATTCTTAGTGCCTTACTTTACAGCTGCAATAAAACAACAGTATTGCCTGGAGCCTCTGATGAAACATGGCCTACAAGTATTTACAGAGCACTTCATGACATCCTCACAAGTAAAATAGGTAAAAACCAAAGAGATCCCGCTATTAAGTTAGCGGCCAACATTGTTGACCTTCTTGGGTGTGAATGGTGCTTTAATGATGAAGAAAACCCAAAGAAATTCTTCCTTTTGCTCCTACAACTTTGTGCAATTGAGATTAGAATGCAACTTGAAGACAGGAGTTTCAAACAAGCTTTTGCAAATGCTGACCTAGTCACCGCCTGCTTCATTGTTATTGAATTATCCGTCAACTACATGGCTACTGACCAGTTGGATTTGGAACAAAAGGAAAAACAGTCAGTATACACAAGCCTGAAAGGTGCTTTCAATGCCATTGTATCCATTTTAACAAAGGTTTCTAATGATAAGAATAAAGATAAACTTTCTGATGCTGAAAAAGTGTTTATCTGTGCTATGATCAGATGCCTGGTAGCCTGGATTGCACAGGAAACCACAGCCATGAGAGAGCAAATCTATGCTTTACTTCCATTCATATTCTCACTTGCCAATGATTCCTTCCATGCATACAGAGCAAGGAAGCTACAAGAAAAGAGCAATACTGAGGGAGGACCTGTGGATGGTGAAACTTCACTATTGGGTCAGATTGACCTGTTACGCCTTATGTTGCCTGCCTTGTGCCATCTTGTTGTTGAAGATAAAGCAAGAGATATAGTGCTAAACTTGAAACAAGAAGATATCCTTTATGAGGCTATGAACTTCCATTGGTCTATTGTTCATTACAAAAAGCCTCCTGTGCCTAAATCAGAAAGGTTGAAAGTTAAAACTCAGCCTGAGGCTCCCTTAGATCCCCAGCTTCTAGAAGATATGAAGGATTCCAGAGCTGCCATGGTCAGCCTGTGTAATATTTTCATGAACATCACAGCATTAGCACCCAAAGTTGTTGAAAGCAGTATGACATTCAACACTCTACTTAAGTTTGTATTTAATAATCTCCCAGAACTAAAGAATATTCCTGAGAATCTAGTGCTTCATGGACATCTAGCAGTCCTGGGATTGCTACTTCTGAAACTGCAGGCCAACAAAGTGAAGAAGAATGATTTCTCAATCTGCAGATACATTCAATCTACCATCAGATTCCTATGGGATGCATACAATATTGACGAGTCAAATGACCCTGAGACAATGGTGGTATCACTGTCTTACAAGGAGCATTGGAATGAAATAGCAGATCTGTGGTTCCTTGGCATGCAGACTATGAGTGGAGTACTACAGCAAGTGCCATGGATATCAGAATTTGCCATTGAGAGTGGATGGGCTGAGGGTATCACAGAGATGCTTGTAAAGGTAAAAATTGGGTCACTACAACCAAATGTCAGATCAGCATTTGAGGACTTCCTAAGTAGATTGGTGGATGCAAACCCTGATGTTATCCCGGTAATGAAAAAGGCAGGAGCACTGAAAATGTGCAGAAACCACCGATTAATGGAATTAGGCAAGAAACTGTTTGGAGATTAAATCTCAGTTTAGCTTATGTTTAAGTTTGAGTACCTCGCTAATAATTTTGTCATACGTTTTTGTATTCTGAAATGTACTTAATAATTTTAATGCAGATAAAATATTCATAGGACACATTCATTACATAACATCAAAAATTGTTAAAACTACAGTAATAATGTTCATAATTTTATGATTTAAATCAATAAAACATACCTTTTATAAAATAAATTTGTGCAAAATGAGTACTATGTTTTTATTTCATACTTCCCAATACAAAAACAATATAATTTTCAAAGTTAACAGAGAATGTTCATAGATTTCAATATATATTTTCACTCTAGTCACAGAAAATGGGTATCAGTTTTCGTCTGTGAAGCTGTGCCAAGCATCAGGTGAGTGAACGGCGGCGCCGAGAGGGAAACAGGGCGTCGACCTCAGCTATTCCTAGCCGACACAGATACTTGGACACTTCCTTACACACATAACAAGACAAAATGTCGCCTCGCAGATCATTGTAATACCACGCCGCCATAAACCCGAAGAACAGAGGCAAATTCCACACACTACTATCTTTATTGCGCATTTCATAATAATACTTTGTTAGACAACGTGACCTAAGTCATTTTGAACTCTGAGTGATAAAAATTTACAAATAGTAATGTGTTGTTTCAACATCATAAGAATGAATGACTTACGCATTACATATTATCTTTATACTTTAGTAGATAAATAAGCTAACGATGAATAATCAATTACTTTAAAGATATATGTAACAATGATTTACTCAAGCTCAAAGAACCATCTCTATCGTATCTTATCATAGTTTGTAAACATGAAGTTAAAATAAGTATAAAGAAATCAAAAGGGTTACATAAAAATACTGATCAAAAGATGGACACTGGTAGCAATAATTCGTAGTTAAAATCACGACTTAACTAATTTAAGTGTACCTTTCCTTTTCTATCATCACAAGAGAACAAAAAGGGACTGCAATAATTTTAGTCGGGATTTAGTTAAGTTGTGCCCTCCACGAATCAATAGCAGTGATGTTTTTGTTAATCCTGCGATGAGATAGGTAAATGAGAGTACGTAATTTAATTACATAAACGGTAATTTGTGGAATATGATAGATGGTATAGATATATCTTTGGAAGTTTTCTTTCAGCTTGTGGAGACATTGCAACAGGAGTATGGGCTGCCCCAAGATGTGGCTGTGGAGAGCGCAACCAATTTCCTCCGAGCTTTCAGAGCCCGCCCCGATGACGACTCCTATACACTGGAAGAGTGGCCCATTCATCTCTGGAGAAACTGTCTGCCGAAGAACTACAGGCATATTGCCAGTAAGTGTTGTATTCCTGCCCTAGTACCAATTCTCTGCCGGTCCCATTCTTCACTACTGTCTGTCACCACAAATAAAAAGCCATGCCAACAACTTACACCTACCGAAATTTATACATTTCGCGACACGTTTTGGCACTTATCTTGATCAAAGTCCCAGCAGACAAATATAGAAAAATCAAGCAAATATATTTCTTCTTTCGCGTACGGTTTTCTTTTGTTCAAATGTTAGTCAGTGGGTGCAAAGTGGTAAAACCGTAACAATTACAGACGTAATTACATCCAACTATTTGTTACAACTTCGGCGACTTAACGTGATAGACTTGGCGACGAGCCCAGAATGTCATCGCGCACATTAGCAATTACTGACGAGTAGTGGCCTCCCGAAGAGTCGCTATAAAACAAAACGTAAACACATCTATGTTTCTCTCCCAGTTAGCTAAATGGTTTATGCTCAAACGTCCTTCTATGTAGGCGAAATTATGCGAAAGTCGTAGAAATTCAAATGCACCGGTCGATGTAAACAAGTATTACACCCAACATTAATTCTGGAGCGGCAACAGGCGTTTCTCCAGCGTATATTTCCATCGTTTGCGTAAACTGTTGCTTCATCGAAGGGAGTGTGGGCGGCTAAAGTCCAAACACGAGTAGAAGCATGGTAGAAGCAAGATTATTTGGATAGCATGCGAATGTGATAAATGATTGTGACACAGCGGACATCATTGTAGGATTTAAAATTAAAATCTTTATAAATAAAGCGACGCTTGTTGTTGTTTACTCCAGTTATTCCGTCAGGGCTATTACTAAAACGTTTCAAACTTCCCGTTTGTTATTATGTTATTTTTATTATAATAGCTTGTTCCTGAATTCAATCTTTTGCGTTTTCAGAAAGCATATCGGCCGAATGGATAAAATTAAGATTTCAATATTTGGCTCTAACGCCTGAAGTTATACATCTGTTAGAGACGTTGCGGTATGTAAAAAAAGATTTTATAATGAACTGTTTTGTTATGCAGAAATATTTACGAATCAGACTCTTTTTATATGTCCGTTCGCTATGAATATTTCTTCATGATATTATACATTACTTATTATATGTTTACATTTTATATTTCAAGGTAGTTTGTTTGCTTTTATCTCGTTGTTGTTTATTAGATGAAGATAACTGAAATTATATAATACAGTACAATAACTGTTTTGAAATGTCGCAACAAAGCAAAGAGATTACCTGATGATAATTTTAGCGAATTTCAGACCTTGCCCTCAATACACAAATCCTTGAAATAATTTTGAACTTCATTTGTTTTGTCAGTATTTTCGGGAGTCAGTTCTTTTTCTATTCGGGTGGAAAACAAATAACACTGAACAACAGTTTTCGTATCAAATAATGAATTTCGATGGTTTGTGAGAGAGGGCACCTCTATCTGAAAGCCGCAACTAGTGCATGGTCTTATGTGGTAAACTAAAAATGTACTGTTTTTCTTTTTGTTTAGACATCTCCATTTACCCGGCCATTCTTGGTACTAAAGTGCCAACATTACATAGTCGCACCGTCATCGTTAGTAATTCATTTCTTTTCAGCCATTGGATGCATGCTGCCACATAATACTATGGATATCAGTATACACTGATTTATCGAACTATCATCACAAAGCCAGCGCCAACAGCGAAGGCATTTTGAAGATGTTTTTAAGGTCCCTTTTTAGTCTGTCAAAAAAGTAAGAGTTGGGATATGCCTTCGCTACTGTTGGGCTGGCTTTCCGCGCATGTTGCTAATAAATGACTTGTTTTTCAACAGTTCAGTTGTTGCTCATCGAGTGACTAAACTCGGGGCGCTGCGTGCGCAACACTTAGGTTTGAATTGTATTTATAAAATGTATGGGGGAGAACATCGAGGAGAAGGTAACGATTACCTCAGAAATTTCAATGAACCAATAGCGATAGTTTTTTGAAAATGTCTTAGCCTTTGAACTTCTTTGTGTTATGTACCTACTATTTGCAATACAAACAAAGATTTTGACAGATTTCTACAATAGTTGTATCGTAAAAGTCATACCTTCTGCAAAATATCACCATTGGTTCTTAAAACTCAATGATCAGTGCCATTTTGATGCTAAAGCTTTAACACTGACTTCAGTCGCTTTCACAGAAATTAACATGAGATCGTCATTATTTAGCTTTTTGTCAACATGGCACTTTACAATTAAGATTGTTTTCGTGTATAATTTATATCAAAATATAAATTCTATGCGAAATGACTCATGTATCATTTCAGTTCACAAAATGTTCTTGCACGGAGTGGAAATAGTTTGAGAATTGCATATTAACAGATTGCTTTGCGCAACGCGTGTCCGTGCAATGTTTCGTGTGCAAGATCATTTCGCTTGTGTATGTCATGTGCTGAGTTCCAGCATGGCCTGGAGCCGACAATAACGAAGGGTTGGTCGATGAATGTGGTACAGGGAGGAATACCTTCTGGGTCTGATCACGAACGGGCCTTCGCGCGCCCAGTGGCAGAAGATCGAACTGCTGGGCCTCCGCAAGTACTTCGACTGTGTGCTGGTGTCCGGGGACCTGCCCTGGGAGAAGCCCGACCAGCACATTTTTCTGGAGGCCTGCAAGCTGCTCAACGTCAAGCCGCGCACTTGCTTCATGGTTGGAGATAAACTTGAGACTGATATTATTGTGAGTAAAACAGCTTATCGATGCCGCTTGTTGAGTTTGAGGGGATCCTGGGCTCGTGTGAACTCAATGAAAGCTGGATATAATAGGGTGTTTGGTAGATGGGTGACACCCTCTTGAAAGGTAGCTCAGCTCATGTTTCTAAAATTTGTTTTACAACTTCTGAAAAACCTTAAAAACGTGATCATCCGAATTTGTATGAATAACCGAAAAATATTTTCCAAGTGGTAAAACAAAGCTGTTCAGAAACACGAACTGAACCAGCCCACCTGAAGATTTCACCTATCAAAACACCCTGTAAGTCCAAAAGTTACCTCGCGTTCAATCTGCATAGGATCCTTTATAAAGCAGCAATGGTCGTTATTATTTCGGATTCGAATAACAGCTTTTATCTACCTGATAAAATGAGTCTAATTAAAATTCTCACCTGTTTATTGATTGATGAAACCAACATGTATGGATGATACATAAATGAGATGATATTGGCAACTAACCTGACAAACGCTGTCGATTTTGATATGCTTGGGAGCACCCTTGCGGGATTGTATTTTCGGAGGTATGTACTTCGTTCTTGGCAGAGTTGTAGCTAAAGATTTTTTATTATTTGATGTGTTTTCTTAATGTCATAAACATATTAGTTAGTCGTCGCTCACACATCAATCTTTTTATCGACTTGATCATCATGCCGCCGTGCTATAAAAAAAACTTTGTTTAGGAACAATTCCCCTGTAAATATTTTCCACTGCTAAAAATACAGTGTGATAATTGTCTACTCTTTCCCGTTTATTCAGTTATACAGCCATAAAACTGAAAACTTTGTCTCATATACGACAAGCTTATGATAAAGAGAAAGAGTAGTTGGGAAGTCAACAAATGGGTGTTTTTAAAGTTATGTTCTCCAAAGTAGTTTTATGACTGCATGTACGTATAAACGGGCAAGTTACGATGATTATCATACTTTATGTAACAAAAGTATTCTAATAATCAGTATAAATGAACAGTGTAACAAACATTCCAGGGTGGCAAACTGGCCGAACTAGGCGGCACGGTGTGGATCCCACTTCAGAAGGACGAAGAGGCATCGGATCTTCCTGACTTCACCATCGACACAGTGACGGAGCTGCCTGAAGTTCTACCCAACTCGCCCAAATTGAAGCGATGCAAAGCCAACTTGTGCTGAGTGCCATAAGAAGCCATAATGAATCATGGTTGTGTACGTTAATGCTTTTGCCATGTCTGAGTGCCAGCCAAGTCCGTTACGCACTGCTCTGCACTATAACCCTGAGCGGAGGCGTAAATAATAGACGGATGCGTTGTCCATTTTGTCATTAGTCGCAATCGCAGATAGCTATAAGAAAGCTGATATATATTACACGAAAAGTAATTTCATTTATAAATATTGACTTTGCTTTACAAATGCACAAAAGTTTTCAGACAAGACAAAAGTATTCACGTTTTCTTTTTTTTTAATTTTAAGTGGAGTTTATCTAACGAAGGCAAATAAAAAGCTGGAAAATATTTTAATGAGGCAATTTCGTTTAAGTGTGAAACAGAGATACTTGAAAAGATTCTTTAGTTAATTTGTTTCATGCTCACAAGTTTACCAAACTATATTTATGGATCTTCTAATTGTATGATCTTTCGGACAGTATTTAAAAGTACAAGGAGTTATTTATTTTTGTTTGGGACAAATTAATCTTTTATAGGGTAAGTTCGTAATAATAAGATACCATTAAGGAAAACTACAAACTAACTATTCTTATGAATGACTATTCTTCTTAGTTACCATTGAAAATCTCTAGATTTAAATTCCTTCACAAGAAGGTATTTGATTCTTAATCTAAGTACAGAGTGGTACAGATTTATTTTTTGAAAAATATTGTATCATATTTAATAGGTTGTAAGTATCATTATTGCTAAGATATCGATGAGGGTTGAGTGCAGCAGAAGAAGTACCTATTTTTGTCCAAAATACTATTTTTTCATAGCTCGTAAATGTATAAGAAAAATATTTTATTTCTTTGTTTTTGATTGGTTGTATTTTAAAGTCATCTTTTAATAGACTGCTTTTGTGATACCTATCGATAAGTAATTGTAAATGAAATTATTATAATCTATAAGGGCATAGACCTGTAGATTTGGTTACTGCAACTCTTACTATACCATTTATTTTGTAATATAAGAAAATATAAATATCTAATTTTCTATAGTGTAAATATTTTTGTGATACTTATTTTTTCATAATACATAACGAGTTTCATTACCATTTTTCTCTGTAAAATACTAGTTTTGATTTTGTCTATTGTTTTGTTAATAGTGTTGTTGGAATTTGTAGGTATTAGCGGTCGATAATAAAAGGCAACTTTAGCCTGTAGGTACATACATAAAATTATGAAAATCCTTATAATTATAAACATGTTAAAAAACATAACATATTCTATTTGTCCGCTGAATTGAGTGTCATTGAATCTATACATAGGATAAAATTGTATTATATCCATTCCAAACAATAATATGAAATCTGTCTGCCTTTTTGTGTATGTTTTAGAGGATATGTGACAATATCGCCGTCCAACAAAATTGCAACTACAATTTGTAGATTATTTGTCAAAAAAAAATAAGACTTACTTATATATTACAAACTGTAAACAGAAGCATTTCTGCAAATTATGTTTTAAGTTGGATTGTTAATTTGTTATGTTTATTTAGAGCTGTTGATATTGATACAGAAACCTGGAAAAGGTGTTTTATTACTTTTGTGTTAGTTTAGAAATTATAACTTTTTGATATAGTTACTGCTCGCAAAATAACAAAACATAATGTAGAGATGTAAAAGAGTAGGTGGTATTCAAAATAATTTGATTTCAATTTGATGAAAGTTTTATAATGTTAGGCTATTAGCCAGCGCCACTTATTTAGACGCAATTAGATAATTATGTTCTTTGTAAAATAGGGTGGATACACACAATAAACACTATTTTTAACTTGTAGAAGGCTATCATCAAACTATGAACAAATCTCATTCAAATATCATATTTTTCTAAATAGTTAAGTCTTATTTTTGTCATTGAGGCTTGTTCTTTTCAATAAAGTTCTTAAATTTTGTTACAAGCTTGTTTTAATTTAATTGACGTTTTTTATCCTTACCTTGCGCTGATGCATTCCATTAAAACCAGTCAGTAACTTCTTCTTCTATTTATTCCTCTAATTAGTTATTAATATCTATACAAATATCTACAAATTATAAAGTAGTTAACTAAGCTGTTCTTAACATTTTAGCTTCTCTTCTCTCCTGTAGCATCTTCTTTTGTTCTTCTACTATCCTTTTCCTCTCTTCTAGAAATTCGCCATATTCCTAAAAACACAAACAGAATACATTAAAGTATAATGGACAAATAAACATACAAAATCTAGATACTCATTTAATAGGCATTTATGCTATGATTTACAAGACAAACTAAATTATTATGTCATGAGTGCTTAACTTCACTATGAATTAGGGTTATTTAATTTAATGTGAATTTAACAACACACAAAATAATAAATTGGATATAAATAATGCAGTGCTATGATAATTATATATTTTTTTAAACTTAATACACTCTTCTTTTATTTTACCTTAGGGTCCAAGTCTCGAACAACCTCAATACCACAAGTCCTGGCAGTGGCAATCAGCATGGTGCAGATCTCCTTCAGTGGTCTCCATTCCAGAGGGGGATCTTGGGACTTAATCACTGCTATTTCATAGATGTGCTTTAAAGTAATCTTGCCTGAAGTTTCTTTTACTAAAAAAGATAAAATTCACATGAAGTAAGCCCAATTTGTAAAGTGTTAGGGATTAGATATCCTTTTTTTTGTAAATTAGGACAGATAGGTTTTTTTTTTGCGGGAAGGTATTAGTTATTTTAATCTAGCTCTTCTGAATAAATAAAAATAAATAAGTATTAATTCCTGTCATTATTCCTATTGAAGATTGTTCAATGCAGAGTTTGTTAATTGCAGCAAACTACTTTAAAACAAATGATGAAAACAAATAAAAAGTTGAGTTAGCAGTTCTGTTACCTTAGTTTATTTCAATAATTTAAGATTTACCTGGCTCCATAGCTCCTTTGCTGATCCCAGCTGCCTGTTTCAAGAAGTACGAAGCTGGTGGTTGATGGATTGTGAGCTGGTAAGACCTGTCTGGGTTCACCTTTACTCTGGTAGGCAAAGGAATTCCTTGCTTGATGTTAGCAGTTCGCTCGTTGAAGTCTTTACAAAAGGCTGCTATGTTGATGTTACGCTGGAAAAATAAATACTGTACACTACACAACGATATCGATGGTTTAGGTAGTGGTTATGTTCAGCTGAGAATTTTGAGGTTATGTTTACATAAACGTAACTTTTATCTTTTAGTATAGGAAAATGTGTAATTTGTACTTACCTGGCCAAGCATAGGACCTAAAGGCGGCCCAGCTGCAGCCATTCCAGCTGGAATATTGGTTCGTAATTTTGAAGAATGGTCGATTTTGTCTGCCACTTTCTTCATAGATTTTAACCTTGCGACTGACTTAGACATCCTGTGTTACTTGAATAGCTGTAACTATAAATTATTTTACCAAGGTTTATTAGTATTTGAGGCAAGAAAACTGAAATTACTTTTAGAAAATAAACATGAAAATTCAAGAACGAATCGAATTTTGACAGATAACAGTTTTGTTGAAAGTATTTCTGCGCTTTTAATCTTATAGAGTAAGCAATTTGGTAAGCCTTTGTCTTTTTCATACAAAATAAACAATTTCAAAACAGTGCAAGAAAATCGCATTTAGTGTTGTAAAACCGGTAATCGGTGAAATCGATTACAAAATCGTAGTAAAATGAATCGATTTACTATGACGTTTTGCGTAGATTTGTCAATGAAGTGTCATCAACGCGTTTTGTCATCCATGGCTCTTTTATGTGATTTCTGAAAAGAAAATCTGTAATTTATTGCGTATTTTAGAATAGAAAACTTAATTACCTTAGTTAATTAGTTAGTTTTTATACTATGTATCATAAAATAGGTTACACCGTAAGTGCATTCCTCACGTAAATATGCTTCGAAGTTGTAAATAAATAAGTGAAGTTGGTCAATATGTGGTCGTTTTTCTCTCGCGATCCTACGAAGGATTTTCCGTACGAGGTCGGGGATCCAGTCCGGGGGCTGGAAGACAGGAGTGTGTGGACTTTACACAAGGGGAAGAAGAGGGGCACGCAAGATGAGGTGTCCATATTCTTATTCGACGTTCAGAAGAGCTCAGAGACGTTATTCGACATAGCCAAGGCCTCACTGAAGAAGCTGAAGACTATGAGACACCCTAGCCTTTTACATTACTTAGATAGCTGTGAAACTGAGAAATTTTTGTATGTAGCTACAGAGTATGTGGAGCCTTTAGCTAGTCACATTGAGGATATGAAACTAGAAGGTGCTCAAAGGGAGCTTTTCCTCGCGTGGGGCATATTCCAAATCACTGTGAGTACTTGCACTGACCTTATATTGTCCTGTTATCATTGACCTACATATCCACAAGTGGGTGTGATTCTATTATGAAAAGTAACTTAATTCATGCTTACTGAACTAATTGGCATCATTCAAAATTGTCTTTATTATTTTGTTACACTCATACATAGAAGTAGTTGGCAATTCCCATTTCTCTCTGTATTTATTTATTCCTAATACTCATAAATTCATTGGTACTTCGAAACTACCCTTTTTGTCATGAAACAAATACTCATCATTTAAATGGTGCCCATTACATAGTATGTAGCTTATAAAGCTATTATTTTAATAGAGTGGTAATTAAAAGAATACTGTCTTAAAGTCCATTACAATCACTGCTACAAATACATGCATTCATATTATCACGCCTTTATCCCTAATAGGGTAGGCAGAGCATAAACAATCTAAACAAAGGTTGTGCTGCCACATCTGACTAAGTTTTGAGGCTTATTAAAGATAGATTTGTAGGTATAGCAACAGCTTGTCAGCCCATCACCTAAATTACAATTTACTGAAACCCTTAGCTGGTTTTTACAGCATGCCCGGGAGGAAATACTATGTTTATATGCTATGCTTCAAATCATTTAATTTTTTTATGTTTCCCACAGAGGGCATTATCATTCCTAAACAATGATGGCAACATGAGACACAATAATGTCTGCCTCTACTCTGTATTTGTCACGTTGGCTGGGGAATGGAAACTCGGAGGCTACGAGTTCCTGACCTCAACGGGCCAGGAGGGCTCGTACACAATACCCATGAAGATATTACCAGCTCTAGAAATCTATGACCCACCAGAGAAAAAGGACCCAAGTAAACTCAAATCTGTTACTAAATGGTAAGAATTTTATTCTAAAGAATTAAATATGGTTTTACTTGTAGTTTTTTAAAGTGAAGGACTATTTTTTATTTTGAGAATAAGAAGAAAAAAATAAGTAGTAGAAAAAAGTATTTAGTTATTCCACATTGTTTTTTTTTTATGTATAAGAATTAAGTCCAGTTCTTAATAAAATCATCAAGTGACAGAACAATTTCCTTCCTCTCAATCCAGTTCATCAGACATGTGGGGCCTAGGTTGTCTGATCTGGGAGGCCTTCAATGGCCCCCTGAAGAACCAGCCGTCCCTCAAAACTGTGGACCACATTCCAAAGCAGCTCTGCACATTATACTGTGAACTAGTCAGTGCCAATCCTGCCTCTAGGCCAAATCCTGCTGATATTATAACTAGGTGAGTTTAATATGGAAGTAACTTTTATAATTTTCTTTATGGATTCTATTCTGTTTAATTGTATTAGAAATTGTTTTACTATAATTTCTTTATAAAAGGCTAAAATTATAGATAAAAATACTAATATTTCGTAAAAGTTTTCCAAGTCCACTTGTGCTTCAACTTTGTTTTAATTTTTAATGAAATTGCCAGTATATATTTCTCTGCACAGATGTCGCAAAATGGGCGGTTACTTCAAGAATGACTTGATAGACACAATGCTATTTCTAGAAGAGATCCAAATCAAAGACAAAGTTGAGAAGGGGAAATTCTTTTCCACCCTCAATGCCTACTTGGACAACTTCCCGGAGGCTGTCTGTGTGCACAAGATATTACCACAGCTGTTGACAGCTTTCCATTATGGTGACGCCGGATCAGCTGTTTTAGCGCCCATGTTTAAGGTATGCAATTTTTTATAACGAGATGGAACTTGGCTGAGATATGTTTCCAGATTTATATAGCAAATATCACCACTTTACATACATACATACATATAATCACGCCTTTATCCCTTTAAGACTTTAGAAACTATGCAAGTAGTTTTACAACATAAACAAGTAATGTTTGTTCATATATGTAAACATCCTGTTTCTTGAATGCGTTTTCCATACAATGGCAGGAGATAGCTTCTGATAACATTGTCCTCTGGTTCTGAGTTTACCTGTCATGGTACTTGTGACTATGGTGCATTTGAAATACATAACTGTTTATGATATTTATAGAGCATATCAACCTTTTCAAGTAGAGACTATGCTGATGGAACTAAGTAACTTTCGAGTCAAAATCTGAAAAGAAAGTCTTTTTTTTTTCATTTTCCGTTTTACTAGATAGATAGATAAAACATTTATTTAGCACCAATGCAAATCATAAGGACATAAAAAACAATAAAATAAAATTCAAAAATAAATTCAAATACATACATAAACAACGAACTTAGCTATAAAAAAACAGATTTGTAGGCGCTAAAAAAGGCGATCAGCTCAGCAAAAAGCTGTGGCTCTGGACCACAGCGCTGATTTTCAGCTGGACCTTTTGTGAGAGGAGAGCTTTATGTAAATAATAATAATTTATAAAAGTAAAACAAAAAACAAAAAAAATCGAGTAATATACATTCGAGTGATAATATTAAGCCTAAAAACAAAAACAACGAAAACTTAAAATGACTTAAATATTCAGATGCTAAAAGAATAAACTAAAATGTGGGTAGTACGGAAAGCCAGATATCAAAACAATTGTTTAAAATTAACATTGATTTGTTGTGATAAGACATATTTCTTAAACAATAATTTAAAATTAGGAACCGACTTAAGCTTCTGAAGCAGTGTGGGTATATTATTCCAAATGTTGGCAGCTGCATATTTAAAACTACCCCTGAAAGCAGCTGAGTTGTGTCGAGGTACACGAAGATTAGCTAAACGTTCTCGTTTCGAAAAACTAAGCTTTTCTATTAAGTAGAGAGGCTTCCTACTAAGAACTGAATGTGATTTTGTCGTGAATAGCAGGAGCCTCTTTAACTTCAGTCTTGTATTACAGCTGGGCAAACTGCTAGAGGACCCCGATTACCAGAAGCAGATAGTTCCGTGCGTGGTGAAGCTGTTCGCGTCCAACGACCGCACCACCAGGTCCAGGCTTCTGCAGCAGCTCGACCAGTTCATCATGCACCTGCAGAACTCTACGGTAAGATTTGCCATCAAGCGTCCGAATTCAGAGCGCGCCGCACCTCATTATAATCAAATCAATCGCGTTGTTTTCTGGACAAGGAGAGCCCGATGGTGTGGTGGATAGGGCCGCTGCCTCCTGAGCGGGAGGTCGTGATTCGAACCCCACCATGTACCAATGAGTTTTTCGGTTTTCGAATTGCATATGTACGTTTATTCGGTGCTTTTTCCGTGCTTCGGAAGGCACGTTAAGCCGTTGGTCCCGGTTAATATCGTTTAATACCGTAGATATTAGTCGTTAAGCCATATAAGAGGCCAGTGCTAAGCATTGGCGGCTTGAAAACTCTGACCTAATCTAGGATTGGGTCTGGTTTCCCTTCTGGGTTGCGGAGATCAGATGGCAGTCGCTCTGTGTAAAAACCAGTACCCTCGTTCAATCCCCTAGATTAGGAAGCCGACCCCGTGAGATACGGGATAAGGCTAGGGAGATGATGATGAATCGCGTTGTTTACATGCTTGTTTTCATTGTATGGCTTAATTTTCCATTTCTTTCCCCACCCACTACTGGCTAATTAAAGTAAGTAGGTACCTACTTGATGCGTTATTCGTAGCTAAGGAGTGTTTCCCTGAAGTTGTAGGTAGGTATATTTTCCAATAAACAGCTCTGCGTCTACGTACGTACAACGCGGCAAAAAGTTGTGGTGTCAAATATAGGTTCAATTTGATTCAGAGGGATACCAAAGAGTACGCGGAATCTTGTTTATTATGTTCTATGTTTCACTTACAATATAATAATGCTTATCTACAAAAAGACGAGGAAAATATTCTGGCAAGTTCTCACCCGAAACGACACGTTTGAATGCCCAGCGCCGCCTCTTCAACATGTCTTGAATTTGGAAGAGCAGAATTCTTCTAGATTCATAAAAATACTAAATCATTCATTCTTCGTCAGGTGAACGACCAAATATTCCCTCAAGTGGTCCACGGGTTCCTGGACACCAACCCTATAATCAGGGAGCAGACTGTCAAATCTATAGTGCACCTCGCGCCTAAACTCAACTACAACAATCTCAATGTAGAAGTGTTGAGGCATTTCGCCAGGCTACAGTCTAAGGATGAGCAAGGAGGGATCAGGTGAGAGAATCTAGATATTAGTTATTTCTAACGCAATAAAAAAAAAATCGAAATATAAAACATACATACACATAATCACGCCTTTATCCCTAATGGGGTAGGCAGAGCGTAAACGACCTAAACAAAGGTCGTTCCGCCAAAGTCAAACAAAGTTTTGAGGGTTATTTTAAGATAGATTTGTACCTTCAAATACAACCTACATTGCTGTAGTGACAGGTTGTCAGCCCATCGCCTAAATTACAATATACTGAAACCCTCGGATCTTAGCTGGTTTTTACAGCATGCCCGAGAGGAAATGCAGCTGACACATTCTATGTTTTTCTCTCGCTCCCAGGCCAGCATGGAAGAACAAACTGACAAAACCCAAGTAACTTTCGAATTAATGTTACTTTTAGCTGAAAATGTATTTACTCATGAAATGATAGACTTTCCCCCACCTTACGTAATCAGCGCACGGCACGATTGCACGATTCACGAAGCAATTTCATGGTTTTGCATACAATGTTAACTTTTCACATACAAAATGTTCTGATATATGATAAAGAAGCGTTTTGCTACCTTTTACCGCCGGAAAATGTCTTCTTATTACGGGAAAACTTATTAAGTTGCGGATGAATCCTCGAAATCTAATGCTTGTATTTATAAAGAGATCTTTAGATTGAGAGCACTATAAAGTATGAATTTTACAGGCCGTTTCGTACTAAAATTACATTTCTGATGCGAACTCAAACTTGCTGTCAGTCTCAAGAGCTGTTTATCAATACGGGCCTAAAAATATCATTATAGATAGATTATTCGTCTATCTTATGATTATAGTTTTTAATGAAAATTATCTGATTTTGTCTGCAGAACGAATACAACAGTTTGCCTCGGCAAGATCGCAGCACACTTGCATCCACAGATCCGACAAAAAGTCCTCGTATCTGCCTTCGTTCGGGCCACTAAAGACGCGTTTCCACCCGCGAGGCAAGCGGGCGTGTTAGCTCTAGCGGCCACACAACAGTACTTCCTATTGAACGAAGTGGCTTTGAGAGTGTTACCGGCGCTCTGTCCACTCACTGCTGATCCGGAGAAACAGGTAAAATTGACGCTGAATTTATGTTATTTAGCCCAGAATTGTCACTTCCTGGTTGAAATTCCACCAATACGCTTCCAAAACTCTTTTATAATGCGCACGGCAAAAGTGTTGAACTCACTACCTGCGTCTTTGTTTCCGAACACCTTCAACCCCCAACATTTCAAAGTTAGAGTGAACAGGCATCTTCTGGGTGAGCTCGCACCATCGTCGACTCCGTCTCAGTCGTTCCCGACCTAGACTGGAGTCAAGAGCAAACCCATTTTTTATATTAAAAAAAAAAAACTTCAGAAAACTCAATTTTGACATGGCAAAAATAAAGATAGTCAACAACCAATTCAAAGAATAGGAGCATTATTTTTATCAAACCATAGCTTTGACCCAACCTTGTCTGTTCTTCAAATAAATTGGCATCATATTCTTTCAACACATCAATGAACTAATAAGCGTAACCCATTTAAGTCGTTCTACTTATTTTTTTTATAGTTACGACTATAATATAACGTTACCGTCCTATCTATACGTGGGACACTCAGAAAGTTTTGCGACACTAAAAAAAATTGTTTTACAGGTACATATATTTTTATTAAATCTTTTTAAAGTACTCTCCACCAGCCTCTATACAAAGATTCATGCGTCTGAACCAGTTTTCAAAACACTTTTTCCAGTCCGCCGTAGACACCTCGTTTACAGCCTGCTCGAACGCAGCCAGCGCATCTTCCGGCGACGAAAATTGTATCCCCTTGAGCTGATTTTTTATTTCTGGAAATAAAAAGAAGTCACACGGTGCTAGATCAGGGCTGTAAGGAGGGTGACCCAGGAGTTTGACTGGTGTGCTGTCCAGGAAGTCCCTCGTTTTGAGCGCGGTGTGTGCAGGCGCATTGTCGTGGTGGAGCAGTAGTCCGCGGAGCACTGTGTTTGGTCGCTTTTTGCTCACAACAGAAAAAACTTCTGGTAAACATTTGGTAGTATACCATTCGGCGTTAATGCTTCTTTGATCTCGTAAGGGTATTGAGGCCAAGTGGCCAGTCAAATTAAAAAAGCTGGCGATCAAAATCTTCCCCCCGCTTCGAGATCGCTTCACTTTGGTAGGCGTTGGTTCATTTTGAAACACCCAAACTGTCGACTGGCGCTTGGTTTCTGGATCGTAATGATAAATCCAGGACTCATCACCTGTTACGATGTCGTAAACACGCCGAGACGAGCCTGCTTCAAATTTGTTCAGCATATCACGGTACCATTCCACCCGGGCCTGCTTCTGAGCGTCGGTGAGGTAGTGCGGCACCCAGCGCGATACTATCCTCCTCACGCGAAGATGCCCGTGTAGAATCTCGTGAACGCTTCCCGATCCAATCTTTAATATGTGCTGAATCTCCTGATATGTAATTCGCCTATTATCTTGGATTAAATTTTTCACTGCTAGCACGTTTTCTTCCGTAATAGCCATCAAAGGGCGACCGCTTCTTTCTTCATCCCCCAAGGTTGGTCGACCGCGCCTAAATTCGTTATACCAACGATACACGGTTGCCTTGGAGGGGCTTTCATCCATAAATGCCATTTGAAGTCTATCGAACGATTCATCCGGTTTCAGGCGACCCTTGAAATCGTAAAAAATCATAGCTCTAAAATGTTCCCGGCGCAGATCCATTTTTCAGTAAGACACGATACTTTGAATTGGCTCGCAAAAAATGTGGAGGGAAATTTTGCGAATGGAACACACATATTTTTACTTACAAGTAATCATATTTTCAAAAAAGATTCTAACCGGCCAGTCTGCCATATATAAAAACTATTTATCGCAATACTTTCTGAGTGGCCTGGTATGTATTAGAATGTAAAACAGGCCATTGACCAATTAACGCCACTAGACCTTCATCGTTTCAATAGTTTAATTCAAAGCTTTCTTATTCTGCAATGACACAAATATAAGCTACATTTGAAACATCAGTTTAATGTATGTATGTATTTATGTATTGTAGTTTATGTATGTATATATATATATAAGTATTAGATATGTATGTATTGTTTGATTTAATCTTATTGTTTTACAATTTTTACGTTTAATAGTACTACTACTTCATATAATTTAGAGTATATCTGTTTACTTAAAGTTTACGTTGCATTCTATTTGTCTTGCCCTTAAAATGTTTCTCATTCTCCCAACTGCCAGTGGGTTAGCTGGAAGAGATCTCTGCATAGAGTTAAGTTCGCCCTTGCATACCTTTCTGAAAACTTCATTTCCTTGTGTTTTAATGCAATAAAGAATATATCTAAATATCTTACATGTCATTTTTGTGTACAGGTCAGAGACGCTGCCTTTAGGACGATAAAGGGCTTCCTTGGGAAACTAGAGAAGGTTTCAGAAGATCCCAGCCTGAGAGAAGGAATGGGTAAGTGGTGCCGAAGCCATCCATCAAGATGAGACTTTTTAGACCAAAATAATGATAATAAAATACTTCAATGCTGGACTGGGAGTGAGAGAAAAACATAGAATGTACCAGCTGCATTTCCTCTCAAGCATGCTGTAAAAAAAACGAGCTAAGGGATCGGAGGGATTCAGTATATTGCAATTTAGGCGATGGGTTGACTGCCTGTCACTACAGCAATATACGCAAATCTATCTTAAATTACCCTCAAAACTTCGTGCGTCGTTTACGCTCTGCCTACCCCATTAGGGATTAAGGCGTGATTATATGTATGTAATGTATTGATAGATAGATAGATAGATATATTCTTTATTGCCCATAAAACAAACAACAGGAATTGAGAACAAATGAAATAAAAATTAAAGTACAATGAAGGCGGCCTTATTGCTATGATAGCAATTTCTACCAGGCAACCTTGGTTAGAGGAAATCAAATGCGAAATAAATTATGCGGTGTGACCAAATATATTTCCCTATCTATGTAGTAGCTTGTACTTAGTTTATGTATTATATGTAATGTAATGTATTTAGGATACATATTTGGCTAGGTTTGCACTATCCCGCTTACCTTATTGATACCTTAGCAATAATTTTTTGTGATGAATACGTCTTGATATTTAGTTACTTAGTTACTAAGGATATATTATAAATTAGCAAGTTTTATCCGTGCACAATTTATTATGTTTGGCTGCATGGTCTAAATGGTCACTGCCTTAGTATAGATACATTTAAAAAGCTACTTTTTTGCCCTTGTGCATAAAGTTCAACTTTATGTCGCCTAGATTCTGCATAAAGTAGTACTTTTTCAAGCATGAGAAGTGAAAAAGTATTTTTATGTTATGTTTCCCCGCAGAGGCGGACGTGCACACGGCGACTCCGTCGCTAAGCAACGCGGCGGCCACGTGGGCCGGCTGGGCCGTCACCGCGGTCACCGCCAAGTTCTACCGCTCGCACTCCGACACGGCCCGCGTCCAGCACCCGACGAAGTCTGCGCTGTCTAAGCCCGGCTCGCTAGGTACATTACTGCATCGTAACTAATAGCAATTTTCGTGCTCGCTTCGCTCACGTAACATATGGTTTTTTTCTTTTTTTTTAATATAAAGCGCTCGCCATCCATGCTGAACTGGGAGCGATAGAAAAACATAGAATGTGCCAGCTGCATCTCCTCCCGGCATGCTGTAAAAACCAGCTAAGGGATTCAAGGGTTTCAGTGTATCGTATTTAGGCGATAGGCTGACAACCTGTCACTACCGCAATATACCTACAAATCTATCTTCAAAACCTTTAAAACTTTGTCAAACGTGGCGGAGCGACCTTTGTTTGGGTCGTTTACGCTCTGCCTGCCCCATTAGGGATGAAGGCGTGACTATGTAAAGCGCTCGCTTCTCTCGCGTAACGGTAAAGTATCGCGCTTGCTTCACTCGCGCAAAGTAGTGTTCAAATTACGTAAAATATCGTGCTCGCATCGCTCGAGTAATGTATTGGGTCCATTCTGTTGGTTAAAGTCATCGATATTTTCAGAACAACCATCATCGAGCAGTATGTCGACGACGACGTCATCAGTGACCTCAATGACGTCACTGGAACACAGCGAGTCAGCATCGGACTACGACCCCGATCATTGGGACATGGCGTGGGGCGAGATCGACTCCAGTGCAGGTATTTATAACATTTTGAAGCTAGTTTTTTCACTTTTGTGCTTGACGTAGCAGACTCCCTTTGATTGCTTTGCGCAACGCGTGTCCGTGCAATGTTTCGTGTGCAAGATCATTTCGCTTGTGTATGTCATGTGCTGAGTTCCAGCATGGCCTGGAGCCGACAATAACGAAGGGTTGGTCGATGAATGTGGTACAGGGAGGAATACCTTCTGGGTCTGATCACGAACGGGCCTTCGCGCGCCCAGTGGCAGAAGATCGAACTGCTGGGCCTCCGCAAGTACTTCGACTGTGTGCTGGTGTCCGGGGACCTGCCCTGGGAGAAGCCCGACCAGCACATTTTTCTGGAGGCCTGCAAGCTGCTCAACGTCAAGCCGCGCACTTGCTTCATGGTTGGAGATAAACTTGAGACTGATATTATTGTAAGTAAAACAGCTTATCGATGCCGCTTGTTGAGTTTGAGGGGATCCTGGGCTCGTGTGAACTCAATGAAAGCTGGATATAATAGGGTGTTTGGTAGATGGGTGACACCCTCTTGAAAGGTAGCTCAGCTCATGTTTCTAAAATTTGTTTTACAACTTCTGAAAAACCTTAAAAACGTGATCATCCGAATTTGTATGAATAACCGAAAAATATTTTCCAAGTGGTAAAACAAAGCTGTTCAGAAACACGAACTGAACCAGCCCACCTGAAGATTTCACCTATCAAAACACCCTGTAAGTCCAAAAGTTACCTCGCGTTCAATCTGCATAGGATCCTTTATAAAGCAGCAATGGTCGTTATTATTTCGGATTCGAATAACAGCTTTTATCTACCTGATAAAATGAGTCTAATTAAAATTCTCACCTGTTTATTGATTGATGAAACCAACATGTATGGATGATACATAAATGAGATGATATTGGCAACTAACCTGACAAACGCTGTCGATTTTGATATGCTTGGGAGCACCCTTGCGGGATTGTATTTTCGGAGGTATGTACTTCGTTCTTGGCAGAGTTGTAGCTAAAGATTTTTTATTATTTGATGTGTTTTCTTAATGTCATAAACATATTAGTTAGTCGTCGCTCACACATCAATCTTTTTATCGACTTGATCATCATGCCGCCGTGCTATAAAAAAAACTTTGTTTAGGAACAATTCCCCTGTAAATATTTTCCACTGCTAAAAATACAGTGTGATAATTGTCTACTCTTTCCCGTTTATTCAGTTATACAGCCATAAAACTGAAAACTTTGTCTCATATACGACAAGCTTATGATAAAGAGAAAGAGTAGTTGGGAAGTCAACAAATGGGTGTTTTTAAAGTTATGTTCTCCAAAGTAGTTTTATGACTGCATGTACGTATAAACGGGCAAGTTACGATGATTATCATACTTTATGTAACAAAAGTATTCTAATAATCAGTATAAATGAACAGTGTAACAAACATTCCAGGGTGGCAAACTGGCCGAACTAGGCGGCACGGTGTGGATCCCACTTCAGAAGGACGAAGAGGCATCGGATCTTCCTGACTTCACCATCGACACAGTGACGGAGCTGCCTGAAGTTCTACCCAACTCGCCCAAATTGAAGCGATGCAAAGCCAACTTGTGCTGAGTGCCATAAGAAGCCATAATGAATCATGGTTGTGTACGTTAATGCTTTTGCCATGTCTGAGTGCCAGCCAAGTCCGTTACGCACTGCTCTGCACTATAACCCTGAGCGGAGGCGTAAATAATAGACGGATGCGTTGTCCATTTTGTCATTAGTCGCAATCGCAGATAGCTATAAGAAAGCTGATATATATTACACGAAAAGTAATTTCATTTATAAATATTGACTTTGCTTTACAAATGCACAAAAGTTTTCAGACAAGACAAAAGTATTCACGTTTTCTTTTTTTTTAATTTTAAGTGGAGTTTATCTAACGAAGGCAAATAAAAAGCTGGAAAATATTTTAATGAGGCAATTTCGTTTAAGTGTGAAACAGAGATACTTGAAAAGATTCTTTAGTTAATTTGTTTCATGCTCACAAGTTTACCAAACTATATTTATGGATCTTCTAATTGTATGATCTTTCGGACAGTATTTAAAAGTACAAGGAGTTATTTATTTTTGTTTGGGACAAATTAATCTTTTATAGGGTAAGTTCGTAATAATAAGATACCATTAAGGAAAACTACAAACTAACTATTCTTATGAATGACTATTCTTCTTAGTTACCATTGAAAATCTCTAGATTTAAATTCCTTCACAAGAAGGTATTTGATTCTTAATCTAAGTACAGAGTGGTACAGATTTATTTTTTGAAAAATATTGTATCATATTTAATAGGTTGTAAGTATCATTATTGCTAAGATATCGATGAGGGTTGAGTGCAGCAGAAGAAGTACCTATTTTTGTCCAAAATACTATTTTTTCATAGCTCGTAAATGTATAAGAAAAATATTTTATTTCTTTGTTTTTGATTGGTTGTATTTTAAAGTCATCTTTTAATAGACTGCTTTTGTGATACCTATCGATAAGTAATTGTAAATGAAATTATTATAATCTATAAGGGCATAGACCTGTAGATTTGGTTACTGCAACTCTTACTATACCATTTATTTTGTAATATAAGAAAATATAAATATCTAATTTTCTATAGTGTAAATATTTTTGTGATACTTATTTTTTCATAATACATAACGAGTTTCATTACCATTTTTCTCTGTAAAATACTAGTTTTGATTTTGTCTATTGTTTTGTTAATAGTGTTGTTGGAATTTGTAGGTATTAGCGGTCGATAATAAAAGGCAACTTTAGCCTGTAGGTACATACATAAAATTATGAAAATCCTTATAATTATAAACATGTTAAAAAACATAACATATTCTATTTGTCCGCTGAATTGAGTGTCATTGAATCTATACATAGGATAAAATTGTATTATATCCATTCCAAACAATAATATGAAATCTGTCTGCCTTTTTGTGTATGTTTTAGAGGATATGTGACAATATCGCCGTCCAACAAAATTGCAACTACAATTTGTAGATTATTTGTCAAAAAAAAATAAGACTTACTTATATATTACAAACTGTAAACAGAAGCATTTCTGCAAATTATGTTTTAAGTTGGATTGTTAATTTGTTATGTTTATTTAGAGCTGTTGATATTGATACAGAAACCTGGAAAAGGTGTTTTATTACTTTTGTGTTAGTTTAGAAATTATAACTTTTTGATATAGTTACTGCTCGCAAAATAACAAAACATAATGTAGAGATGTAAAAGAGTAGGTGGTATTCAAAATAATTTGATTTCAATTTGATGAAAGTTTTATAATGTTAGGCTATTAGCCAGCGCCACTTATTTAGACGCAATTAGATAATTATGTTCTTTGTAAAATAGGGTGGATACACACAATAAACACTATTTTTAACTTGTAGAAGGCTATCATCAAACTATGAACAAATCTCATTCAAATATCATATTTTTCTAAATAGTTAAGTCTTATTTTTGTCATTGAGGCTTGTTCTTTTCAATAAAGTTCTTAAATTTTGTTACAAGCTTGTTTTAATTTAATTGACGTTTTTTATCCTTACCTTGCGCTGATGCATTCCATTAAAACCAGTCAGTAACTTCTTCTTCTATTTATTCCTCTAATTAGTTATTAATATCTATACAAATATCTACAAATTATAAAGTAGTTAACTAAGCTGTTCTTAACATTTTAGCTTCTCTTCTCTCCTGTAGCATCTTCTTTTGTTCTTCTACTATCCTTTTCCTCTCTTCTAGAAATTCGCCATATTCCTAAAAACACAAACAGAATACATTAAAGTATAATGGACAAATAAACATACAAAATCTAGATACTCATTTAATAGGCATTTATGCTATGATTTACAAGACAAACTAAATTATTATGTCATGAGTGCTTAACTTCACTATGAATTAGGGTTATTTAATTTAATGTGAATTTAACAACACACAAAATAATAAATTGGATATAAATAATGCAGTGCTATGATAATTATATATTTTTTTAAACTTAATACACTCTTCTTTTATTTTACCTTAGGGTCCAAGTCTCGAACAACCTCAATACCACAAGTCCTGGCAGTGGCAATCAGCATGGTGCAGATCTCCTTCAGTGGTCTCCATTCCAGAGGGGGATCTTGGGACTTAATCACTGCTATTTCATAGATGTGCTTTAAAGTAATCTTGCCTGAAGTTTCTTTTACTAAAAAAGATAAAATTCACATGAAGTAAGCCCAATTTGTAAAGTGTTAGGGATTAGATATCCTTTTTTTTGTAAATTAGGACAGATAGGTTTTTTTTTTGCGGGCATGTATTAGTTATTTTAATCTAGCTCTTCTGAATAAATAAAAATAAATAAGTATTAATTCCTGTCATTATTCCTATTGAAGATTGTTCAATGCAGAGTTTGTTAATTGCAGCAAACTACTTTAAAACAAATGATGAAAACAAATAAAAAGTTGAGTTAGCAGTTCTGTTACCTTAGTTTATTTCAATAATTTAAGATTTACCTGGCTCCATAGCTCCTTTGCTGATCCCAGCTGCCTGTTTCAAGAAGTACGAAGCTGGTGGTTGATGGATTGTGAGCTGGTAAGACCTGTCTGGGTTCACCTTTACTCTGGTAGGCAAAGGAATTCCTTGCTTGATGTTAGCAGTTCGCTCGTTGAAGTCTTTACAAAAGGCTGCTATGTTGATGTTACGCTGGAAAAATAAATACTGTACACTACACAACGATATCGATGGTTTAGGTAGTGGTTATGTTCAGCTGAGAATTTTGAGGTTATGTTTACATAAACGTAACTTTTATCTTTTAGTATAGGAAAATGTGTAATTTGTACTTACCTGGCCAAGCATAGGACCTAAAGGCGGCCCAGCTGCAGCCATTCCAGCTGGAATATTGGTTCGTAATTTTGAAGAATGGTCGATTTTGTCTGCCACTTTCTTCATAGATTTTAACCTTGCGACTGACTTAGACATCCTGTGTTACTTGAATAGCTGTAACTATAAATTATTTTACCAAGGTTTATTAGTATTTGAGGCAAGAAAACTGAAATTACTTTTAGAAAATAAACATGAAAATTCAAGAACGAATCGAATTTTGACAGATAACAGTTTTGTTGAAAGTATTTCTGCGCTTTTAATCTTATAGAGTAAGCAATTTGGTAAGCCTTTGTCTTTTTCATACAAAATAAACAATTTCAAAACAGTGCAAGAAAATCGCATTTAGTGTTGTAAAACCGGTAATCGGTGAAATCGATTACAAAATCGTAGTAAAATGAATCGATTTACTATGACGTTTTGCGTAGATTTGTCAATGAAGTGTCATCAACGCGTTTTGTCATCCATGGCTCTTTTATGTGATTTCTGAAAAGAAAATCTGTAATTTATTGCGTATTTTAGAATAGAAAACTTAATTACCTTAGTTAATTAGTTAGTTTTTATACTATGTATCATAAAATAGGTTACACCGTAAGTGCATTCCTCACGTAAATATGCTTCGAAGTTGTAAATAAATAAGTGAAGTTGGTCAATATGTGGTCGTTTTTCTCTCGCGATCCTACGAAGGATTTTCCGTACGAGGTCGGGGATCCAGTCCGGGGGCTGGAAGACAGGAGTGTGTGGACTTTACACAAGGGGAAGAAGAGGGGCACGCAAGATGAGGTGTCCATATTCTTATTCGACGTTCAGAAGAGCTCAGAGACGTTATTCGACATAGCCAAGGCCTCACTGAAGAAGCTGAAGACTATGAGACACCCTAGCCTTTTACATTACTTAGATAGCTGTGAAACTGAGAAATTTTTGTATGTAGCTACAGAGTATGTGGAGCCTTTAGCTAGTCACATTGAGGATATGAAACTAGAAGGTGCTCAAAGGGAGCTTTTCCTCGCGTGGGGCATATTCCAAATCACTGTGAGTACTTGCACTGACCTTATATTGTCCTGTTATCATTGACCTACATATCCACAAGTGGGTGTGATTCTATTATGAAAAGTAACTTAATTCATGCTTACTGAACTAATTGGCATCATTCAAAATTGTCTTTATTATTTTGTTACACTCATACATAGAAGTAGTTGGCAATTCCCATTTCTCTCTGTATTTATTTATTCCTAATACTCATAAATTCATTGGTACTTCGAAACTACCCTTTTTGTCATGAAACAAATACTCATCATTTAAATGGTGCCCATTACATAGTATGTAGCTTATAAAGCTATTATTTTAATAGAGTGGTAATTAAAAGAATACTGTCTTAAAGTCCATTACAATCACTGCTACAAATACATGCATTCATATTATCACGCCTTTATCCCTAATAGGGTAGGCAGAGCATAAACAATCTAAACAAAGGTTGTGCTGCCACATCTGACTAAGTTTTGAGGCTTATTAAAGATAGATTTGTAGGTATAGCAACAGCTTGTCAGCCCATCACCTAAATTACAATTTACTGAAACCCTTAGCTGGTTTTTACAGCATGCCCGGGAGGAAATACTATGTTTATATGCTATGCTTCAAATCATTTAATTTTTTTATGTTTCCCACAGAGGGCATTATCATTCCTAAACAATGATGGCAACATGAGACACAATAATGTCTGCCTCTACTCTGTATTTGTCACGTTGGCTGGGGAATGGAAACTCGGAGGCTACGAGTTCCTGACCTCAACGGGCCAGGAGGGCTCGTACACAATACCCATGAAGATATTACCAGCTCTAGAAATCTATGACCCACCAGAGAAAAAGGACCCAAGTAAACTCAAATCTGTTACTAAATGGTAAGAATTTTATTCTAAAGAATTAAATATGGTTTTACTTGTAGTTTTTTAAAGTGAAGGACTATTTTTTATTTTGAGAATAAGAAGAAAAAAATAAGTAGTAGAAAAAAGTATTTAGTTATTCCACATTGTTTTTTTTTTATGTATAAGAATTAAGTCCAGTTCTTAATAAAATCATCAAGTGACAGAACAATTTCCTTCCTCTCAATCCAGTTCATCAGACATGTGGGGCCTAGGTTGTCTGATCTGGGAGGCCTTCAATGGCCCCCTGAAGAACCAGCCGTCCCTCAAAACTGTGGACCACATTCCAAAGCAGCTCTGCACATTATACTGTGAACTAGTCAGTGCCAATCCTGCCTCTAGGCCAAATCCTGCTGATATTATAACTAGGTGAGTTTAATATGGAAGTAACTTTTATAATTTTCTTTATGGATTCTATTCTGTTTAATTGTATTAGAAATTGTTTTACTATAATTTCTTTATAAAAGGCTAAAATTATAGATAAAAATACTAATATTTCGTAAAAGTTTTCCAAGTCCACTTGTGCTTCAACTTTGTTTTAATTTTTAATGAAATTGCCAGTATATATTTCTCTGCACAGATGTCGCAAAATGGGCGGTTACTTCAAGAATGACTTGATAGACACAATGCTATTTCTAGAAGAGATCCAAATCAAAGACAAAGTTGAGAAGGGGAAATTCTTTTCCACCCTCAATGCCTACTTGGACAACTTCCCGGAGGCTGTCTGTGTGCACAAGATATTACCACAGCTGTTGACAGCTTTCCATTATGGTGACGCCGGATCAGCTGTTTTAGCGCCCATGTTTAAGGTATGCAATTTTTTATAACGAGATGGAACTTGGCTGAGATATGTTTCCAGATTTATATAGCAAATATGACCACTTTACATACATACATACATATAATCACGCCTTTATCCCTTTAAGACTTTAGAAACTATGCAAGTAGTTTTACAACATAAACAAGTAATGTTTGTTCATATATGTAAACATCCTGTTTCTTGAATGCGTTTTCCATACAATGGCAGGAGATAGCTTCTGATAACATTGTCCTCTGGTTCTGAGTTTACCTGTCATGGTACTTGTGACTATGGTGCATTTGAAATACATAACTGTTTATGATATTTATAGAGCATATCAACCTTTTCAAGTAGAGACTATGCTGATGGAACTAAGTAACTTTCGAGTCAAAATCTGAAAAGAAAGTCTTTTTTTTTTCATTTTCCGTTTTACTAGATAGATAGATAAAACATTTATTTAGCACCAATGCAAATCATAAGGACATAAAAAACAATAAAATAAAATTCAAAAATAAATTCAAATACATACATAAACAACGAACTTAGCTATAAAAAAACAGATTTGTAGGCGCTAAAAAAGGCGATCAGCTCAGCAAAAAGCTGTGGCTCTGGACCACAGCGCTGATTTTCAGCTGGACCTTTTGTGAGAGGAGAGCTTTATGTAAATAATAATAATTTATAAAAGTAAAACAAAAAACAAAAAAAATCGAGTAATATACATTCGAGTGATAATATTAAGCCTAAAAACAAAAACAACGAAAACTTAAAATGACTTAAATATTCAGATGCTAAAAGAATAAACTAAAATGTGGGTAGTACGGAAAGCCAGATATCAAAACAATTGTTTAAAATTAACATTGATTTGTTGTGATAAGACATATTTCTTAAACAATAATTTAAAATTAGGAACCGACTTAAGCTTCTGAAGCAGTGTGGGTATATTATTCCAAATGTTGGCAGCTGCATATTTAAAACTACCCCTGAAAGCAGCTGAGTTGTGTCGAGGTACACGAAGATTAGCTAAACGTTCTCGTTTCGAAAAACTAAGCTTTTCTATTAAGTAGAGAGGCTTCCTACTAAGAACTGAATGTGATTTTGTCGTGAATAGCAGGAGCCTCTTTAACTTCAGTCTTGTATTACAGCTGGGCAAACTGCTAGAGGACCCCGATTACCAGAAGCAGATAGTTCCGTGCGTGGTGAAGCTGTTCGCGTCCAACGACCGCACCACCAGGTCCAGGCTTCTGCAGCAGCTCGACCAGTTCATCATGCACCTGCAGAACTCTACGGTAAGATTTGCCATCAAGCGTCCGAATTCAGAGCGCGCCGCACCTCATTATAATCAAATCAATCGCGTTGTTTTCTGGACAAGGAGAGCCCGATGGTGTGGTGGATAGGGCCGCTGCCTCCTGAGCGGGAGGTCGTGATTCGAACCCCACCATGTACCAATGAGTTTTTCGGTTTTCGAATTGCATATGTACGTTTATTCGGTGCTTTTTCCGTGCTTCGGAAGGCACGTTAAGCCGTTGGTCCCGGTTAATATCGTTTAATACCGTAGATATTAGTCGTTAAGCCATATAAGAGGCCAGTGCTAAGCATTGGCGGCTTGAAAACTCTGACCTAATCTAGGATTGGGTCTGGTTTCCCTTCTGGGTTGCGGAGATCAGATGGCAGTCGCTCTGTGTAAAAACCAGTACCCTCGTTCAATCCCCTAGATTAGGAAGCCGACCCCGTGAGATACGGGATAAGGCTAGGGAGATGATGATGAATCGCGTTGTTTACATGCTTGTTTTCATTGTATGGCTTAATTTTCCATTTCTTTCCCCACCCACTACTGGCTAATTAAAGTAAGTAGGTACCTACTTGATGCGTTATTCGTAGCTAAGGAGTGTTTCCCTGAAGTTGTAGGTAGGTATATTTTCCAATAAACAGCTCTGCGTCTACGTACGTACAACGCGGCAAAAAGTTGTGGTGTCAAATATAGGTTCAATTTGATTCAGAGGGATACCAAAGAGTACGCGGAATCTTGTTTATTATGTTCTATGTTTCACTTACAATATAATAATGCTTATCTACAAAAAGACGAGGAAAATATTCTGGCAAGTTCTCACCCGAAACGACACGTTTGAATGCCCAGCGCCGCCTCTTCAACATGTCTTGAATTTGGAAGAGCAGAATTCTTCTAGATTCATAAAAATACTAAATCATTCATTCTTCGTCAGGTGAACGACCAAATATTCCCTCAAGTGGTCCACGGGTTCCTGGACACCAACCCTATAATCAGGGAGCAGACTGTCAAATCTATAGTGCACCTCGCGCCTAAACTCAACTACAACAATCTCAATGTAGAAGTGTTGAGGCATTTCGCCAGGCTACAGTCTAAGGATGAGCAAGGAGGGATCAGGTGAGAGAATCTAGATATTAGTTATTTCTAACGCAATAAAAAAAAAATCGAAATATAAAACATACATACACATAATCACGCCTTTATCCCTAATGGGGTAGGCAGAGCGTAAACGACCTAAACAAAGGTCGTTCCGCCAAAGTCAAACAAAGTTTTGAGGGTTATTTTAAGATAGATTTGTACCTTCAAATACAACCTACATTGCTGTAGTGACAGGTTGTCAGCCCATCGCCTAAATTACAATATACTGAAACCCTCGGATCTTAGCTGGTTTTTACAGCATGCCCGAGAGGAAATGCAGCTGACACATTCTATGTTTTTCTCTCGCTCCCAGGCCAGCATGGAAGAACAAACTGACAAAACCCAAGTAACTTTCGAATTAATGTTACTTTTAGCTGAAAATGTATTTACTCATGAAATGATAGACTTTCCCCCACCTTACGTAATCAGCGCACGGCACGATTGCACGATTCACGAAGCAATTTCATGGTTTTGCATACAATGTTAACTTTTCACATACAAAATGTTCTGATATATGATAAAGAAGCGTTTTGCTACCTTTTACCGCCGGAAAATGTCTTCTTATTACGGGAAAACTTATTAAGTTGCGGATGAATCCTCGAAATCTAATGCTTGTATTTATAAAGAGATCTTTAGATTGAGAGCACTATAAAGTATGAATTTTACAGGCCGTTTCGTACTAAAATTACATTTCTGATGCGAACTCAAACTTGCTGTCAGTCTCAAGAGCTGTTTATCAATACGGGCCTAAAAATATCATTATAGATAGATTATTCGTCTATCTTATGATTATAGTTTTTAATGAAAATTATCTGATTTTGTCTGCAGAACGAATACAACAGTTTGCCTCGGCAAGATCGCAGCACACTTGCATCCACAGATCCGACAAAAAGTCCTCGTATCTGCCTTCGTTCGGGCCACTAAAGACGCGTTTCCACCCGCGAGGCAAGCGGGCGTGTTAGCTCTAGCGGCCACACAACAGTACTTCCTATTGAACGAAGTGGCTTTGAGAGTGTTACCGGCGCTCTGTCCACTCACTGCTGATCCGGAGAAACAGGTAAAATTGACGCTGAATTTATGTTATTTAGCCCAGAATTGTCACTTCCTGGTTGAAATTCCACCAATACGCTTCCAAAACTCTTTTATAATGCGCACGGCAAAAGTGTTGAACTCACTACCTGCGTCTTTGTTTCCGAACACCTTCAACCCCCAACATTTCAAAGTTAGAGTGAACAGGCATCTTCTGGGTGAGCTCGCACCATCGTCGACTCCGTCTCAGTCGTTCCCGACCTAGACTGGAGTCAAGAGCAAACCCATTTTTTATATTAAAAAAAAAAAACTTCAGAAAACTCAATTTTGACATGGCAAAAATAAAGATAGTCAACAACCAATTCAAAGAATAGGAGCATTATTTTTATCAAACCATAGCTTTGACCCAACCTTGTCTGTTCTTCAAATAAATTGGCATCATATTCTTTCAACACATCAATGAACTAATAAGCGTAACCCATTTAAGTCGTTCTACTTATTTTTTTTATAGTTACGACTATAATATAACGTTACCGTCCTATCTATACGTGGGACACTCAGAAAGTTTTGCGACACTAAAAAAAATTGTTTTACAGGTACATATATTTTTATTAAATCTTTTTAAAGTACTCTCCACCAGCCTCTATACAAAGATTCATGCGTCTGAACCAGTTTTCAAAACACTTTTTCCAGTCCGCCGTAGACACCTCGTTTACAGCCTGCTCGAACGCAGCCAGCGCATCTTCCGGCGACGAAAATTGTATCCCCTTGAGCTGATTTTTTATTTCTGGAAATAAAAAGAAGTCACACGGTGCTAGATCAGGGCTGTAAGGAGGGTGACCCAGGAGTTTGACTGGTGTGCTGTCCAGGAAGTCCCTCGTTTTGAGCGCGGTGTGTGCAGGCGCATTGTCGTGGTGGAGCAGTAGTCCGCGGAGCACTGTGTTTGGTCGCTTTTTGCTCACAACAGAAAAAACTTCTGGTAAACATTTGGTAGTATACCATTCGGCGTTAATGCTTCTTTGATCTCGTAAGGGTATTGAGGCCAAGTGGCCAGTCAAATTAAAAAAGCTGGCGATCAAAATCTTCCCCCCGCTTCGAGATCGCTTCACTTTGGTAGGCGTTGGTTCATTTTGAAACACCCAAACTGTCGACTGGCGCTTGGTTTCTGGATCGTAATGATAAATCCAGGACTCATCACCTGTTACGATGTCGTAAACACGCCGAGACGAGCCTGCTTCAAATTTGTTCAGCATATCACGGTACCATTCCACCCGGGCCTGCTTCTGAGCGTCGGTGAGGTAGTGCGGCACCCAGCGCGATACTATCCTCCTCACGCGAAGATGCCCGTGTAGAATCTCGTGAACGCTTCCCGATCCAATCTTTAATATGTGCTGAATCTCCTGATATGTAATTCGCCTATTATCTTGGATTAAATTTTTCACTGCTAGCACGTTTTCTTCCGTAATAGCCATCAAAGGGCGACCGCTTCTTTCTTCATCCCCCAAGGTTGGTCGACCGCGCCTAAATTCGTTATACCAACGATACACGGTTGCCTTGGAGGGGCTTTCATCCATAAATGCCATTTGAAGTCTATCGAACGATTCATCCGGTTTCAGGCGACCCTTGAAATCGTAAAAAATCATAGCTCTAAAATGTTCCCGGCGCAGATCCATTTTTCAGTAAGACACGATACTTTGAATTGGCTCGCAAAAAATGTGGAGGGAAATTTTGCGAATGGAACACACATATTTTTACTTACAAGTAATCATATTTTCAAAAAAGATTCTAACCGGCCAGTCTGCCATATATAAAAACTATTTATCGCAATACTTTCTGAGTGGCCTGGTATGTATTAGAATGTAAAACAGGCCATTGACCAATTAACGCCACTAGACCTTCATCGTTTCAATAGTTTAATTCAAAGCTTTCTTATTCTGCAATGACACAAATATAAGCTACATTTGAAACATCAGTTTAATGTATGTATGTATTTATGTATTGTAGTTTATGTATGTATATATATATATAAGTATTAGATATGTATGTATTGTTTGATTTAATCTTATTGTTTTACAATTTTTACGTTTAATAGTACTACTACTTCATATAATTTAGAGTATATCTGTTTACTTAAAGTTTACGTTGCATTCTATTTGTCTTGCCCTTAAAATGTTTCTCATTCTCCCAACTGCCAGTGGGTTAGCTGGAAGAGATCTCTGCATAGAGTTAAGTTCGCCCTTGCATACCTTTCTGAAAACTTCATTTCCTTGTGTTTTAATGCAATAAAGAATATATCTAAATATCTTACATGTCATTTTTGTGTACAGGTCAGAGACGCTGCCTTTAGGACGATAAAGGGCTTCCTTGGGAAACTAGAGAAGGTTTCAGAAGATCCCAGCCTGAGAGAAGGAATGGGTAAGTGGTGCCGAAGCCATCCATCAAGATGAGACTTTTTAGACCAAAATAATGATAATAAAATACTTCAATGCTGGACTGGGAGTGAGAGAAAAACATAGAATGTACCAGCTGCATTTCCTCTCAAGCATGCTGTAAAAAAAACGAGCTAAGGGATCGGAGGGATTCAGTATATTGCAATTTAGGCGATGGGTTGACTGCCTGTCACTACAGCAATATACGCAAATCTATCTTAAATTACCCTCAAAACTTCGTGCGTCGTTTACGCTCTGCCTACCCCATTAGGGATTAAGGCGTGATTATATGTATGTAATGTATTGATAGATAGATAGATAGATATATTCTTTATTGCCCATAAAACAAACAACAGGAATTGAGAACAAATGAAATAAAAATTAAAGTACAATGAAGGCGGCCTTATTGCTATGATAGCAATTTCTACCAGGCAACCTTGGTTAGAGGAAATCAAATGCGAAATAAATTATGCGGTGTGACCAAATATATTTCCCTATCTATGTAGTAGCTTGTACTTAGTTTATGTATTATATGTAATGTAATGTATTTAGGATACATATTTGGCTAGGTTTGCACTATCCCGCTTACCTTATTGATACCTTAGCAATAATTTTTTGTGATGAATACGTCTTGATATTTAGTTACTTAGTTACTAAGGATATATTATAAATTAGCAAGTTTTATCCGTGCACAATTTATTATGTTTGGCTGCATGGTCTAAATGGTCACTGCCTTAGTATAGATACATTTAAAAAGCTACTTTTTTGCCCTTGTGCATAAAGTTCAACTTTATGTCGCCTAGATTCTGCATAAAGTAGTACTTTTTCAAGCATGAGAAGTGAAAAAGTATTTTTATGTTATGTTTCCCCGCAGAGGCGGACGTGCACACGGCGACTCCGTCGCTAAGCAACGCGGCGGCCACGTGGGCCGGCTGGGCCGTCACCGCGGTCACCGCCAAGTTCTACCGCTCGCACTCCGACACGGCCCGCGTCCAGCACCCGACGAAGTCTGCGCTGTCTAAGCCCGGCTCGCTAGGTACATTACTGCATCGTAACTAATAGCAATTTTCGTGCTCGCTTCGCTCACGTAACATATGGTTTTTTTCTTTTTTTTTAATATAAAGCGCTCGCCATCCATGCTGAACTGGGAGCGATAGAAAAACATAGAATGTGCCAGCTGCATCTCCTCCCGGCATGCTGTAAAAACCAGCTAAGGGATTCAAGGGTTTCAGTGTATCGTATTTAGGCGATAGGCTGACAACCTGTCACTACCGCAATATACCTACAAATCTATCTTCAAAACCTTTAAAACTTTGTCAAACGTGGCGGAGCGACCTTTGTTTGGGTCGTTTACGCTCTGCCTGCCCCATTAGGGATGAAGGCGTGACTATGTAAAGCGCTCGCTTCTCTCGCGTAACGGTAAAGTATCGCGCTTGCTTCACTCGCGCAAAGTAGTGTTCAAATTACGTAAAATATCGTGCTCGCATCGCTCGAGTAATGTATTGGGTCCATTCTGTTGGTTAAAGTCATCGATATTTTCAGAACAACCATCATCGAGCAGTATGTCGACGACGACGTCATCAGTGACCTCAATGACGTCACTGGAACACAGCGAGTCAGCATCGGACTACGACCCCGATCATTGGGACATGGCGTGGGGCGAGATCGACTCCAGTGCAGGTATTTATAACATTTTGAAGCTAGTTTTTTCACTTTTGTGCTTGACGTAGCAGACTCCCTAAAAGTTAATAGCCGCGTAAAGCTTTATATAAAATTCACTGACATCTAAATGCTACTTAAAAAACAACATTAATTTAAAAATAATTATCTTCTATGCTAACAATTTTATTTCTAAATAGATTAACTTTTCAATACTACTTTAGAGATTTTCAGCATTCCTCCTCATATTCTGTAAAGAAAAACATGCATATAATAGGTAATAATATTAATGCCTACCTACGGGGATGTCGATTTTGCCTTTACTATTCCTTTACTAATTTTAACCGCCAAAATCAAAAGCAATTAAAAATATGTGTAATGACAAAAGTAGTTTTAAATGTTGTCTTTTTAGATCTATACATATTGTATCCCTACGCTCCAATGGGTAACTTATTGAGTAGATATAACATTCATGTTATCAGGCACGGGAGCGAGCGCCAAGTCACCTCCCAGTAGCGGCAGCGCGCAGGCCACTCCCGGACTAGCGGCCTTGTGTGAGGACGAGAACGATGAGTGGGACAACGAGGAGTGGGGCACGCTGCAGGAACAACCGGTTAGACATATTACATACTAGTATATAGGGTAATGTTGCAATAGCAAGTGCCAACTAAGCAGTGATGTAAGCAGGCCACTCCCGGACTAGCGGCCTTGTGTGAGGACGAGAACGATGAGTGGGACAACGAGGAGTGGGGCACGCTGCAGGAACAACCGGTTAGACATATTACATACTAGTGTATAGGGTAATGTTGCAATAGCAAGTGTCAACTAAGCAGTGATGTAAGCAGGCCACTCCCGGACTAGCGGCCTTGTGTGAGGACGAGAACGATGAGTGGGACAACGAAGAGTGGGGCACGCTGCAGGAACAACCGGTTAGACATATTACATACTAGTGTATAGGGTAATGTTGCAATAGCAAGTGCCAACTAAGCAGTGATGTAAGCAGGCCACTCCCGGACTAGCGGCCTTGTGTGAGGACGAGAACGATGAGTGGGACAACGAGGAGTGGGGCACGCTGCAGGAACAACCGGTTAGACATATTACATACTAGTGTATAGGGTAATGTTGCAATAGCAAGTGCCAACTAAGCAGTGATGTAAGCAGGCCACTCCCGGACTAGCGGCCTTGTGTGAGGACGAGAACGAGGAGTGGGGCACGCTGCAGGAACAACCGGTTAGACATATTACATACTAGTGTATAGGGTAATGTTGCAATAGCAAGTGCTAACTAAGCAGTGATGTAAGCAGGCCACTCCCGGACTAGCGGCCTTGTGTGAGGACGAGAACGAGGAGTGGGACAACGAGGAGTGGGGCACGCTGCAGGAACAACCGGTTAGACATATTACATACTAGTGTATAGGGTAATGTTACAATAGCAAGTGCCAACTAAGCAGTGATGTAAGCAGGCCACTCCCGGACTAGCGGCCTTGTGTGAGGACGAGAACGAGGAGTGGGGCACGCTGCAGGAACAACCGGTTAGACATATTACATACTAGTGTATAGGGTAATGTTGCAATAGCAAGTGTCAACTAAGCAGTGATGTAAGCAGGCCACTCCCGGACTAGCGGCCTTGTGTGAGGACGAGAACGAGGAGTGGGGCACGCTGCAGGAACAACCGGTTAGACATATTACATACTAGTGTATAGGGTAATGTTGCAATAGCAAGTGTCAACTAAGCAGTGATGTAAGCAGGCCACTCCCGGACTAGCGGCCTTGTGTGAGGACGAGAACGATGAGTGGGACAACGAGGAGTGGGGCACGCTGCAGGAACAACCGGTTAGACATATTACATACTAGTGTAAAGGGTAATGTTGCAATAGCAAGTGCCAACTAAGCAGTGATGTAAGCAGGCCACGCCCGGACTAGCGGCCTTGTGTGAGGACGAGAACGATGAGTGGGACAACGAGGAGTGGGGCACGCTGCAGGAACAACCGGTTAGACATATTACATACTAGTGTATAGGGTAATGTTGCAATAGCAAGTGTCAACTAAGCAGTGATGTAAGCAGGCCACTCCCGGACTAGCGGCCTTGTGTGAGGACGAGAACGAGGAGTGGGGCACGCTGCAGGAACAACCGGTTAGACATATTACATACTAGTGTATAGGGTAATGTTGCAATAGCAAGTGTCAACTAAGCAGTGATGTAAGCAGGCCACTCCCGGACTAGCGGCCTTGTGTGAGGACGAGAACGATGAGTGGGACAACGAGGAGTGGGGCACGCTGCAGGAACAACCGGTTAGACATATTACATACTAGTGTATAGGGTAATGTTGCAATAGCAAGTGCCAACTAAGCAGTGATGTAAGCAGGCCACGCCCGGACTAGCGGCCTTGTGTGAGGACGAGAACGATGAGTGGGACAACGAGGAGTGGGGCACGCTGCAGGAACAACCGGTTAGACATATTACATACTAGTGTATAGGGTAATGTTACAATAGCAAGTGCCAACTAAGCAGTGATGTAAGCAGGCCACTCCCGGACTAGCGGCCTTGTGTGAGGACGAGAACGAGGAGTGGGGCACGCTGCAGGAACAACCGGTTAGACATATTACATACTAGTGTATAGGGTAATGTTGCAATAGCAAGTGTCAACTAAGCAGTGATGTAAGCAGGCCACTCCCGGACTAGCGGCCTTGTGTGAGGACGAGAACGAGGAGTGGGGCACGCTGCAGGAACAACCGGTTAGACATATTACATACTAGTGTATAGGGTAATGTTGCAATAGCAAGTGCTAACTAAGCAGTGATGTAAGCAGGCCACTCCCGGACTAGCGGCCTTGTGTGAGGACGAGAACGATGAGTGGGGCACGCTGCAGGAACAACCGGTTAGACATATTACATACTAGTGTATAGGGTAATGTTGCAATAGCAAGTGCCAACTAAGCAGTGATGTAAGCAGGCCACGCCCGGACTAGCGGCCTTGTGTGAGGACGAGAACGATGAGTGGGACAACGAGGAGTGGGGCACGCTGCAGGAACAACCGATTAGACATATTACATACTAGTGTATAGGGTAATTATGCAATAGCAAGTGTCAACTAAGCAGTGAACTAAGAGTTCGATATTTTTCTTTGATAATAAAAACACTACTCTTTTTACAGTTTATTGCTTTGGCGATTAGATTTGCCGTTCTACAAGATAATCAAGTCTAGTTTAAATTTCTTGTTTTCTTCACCAGTCAGCGCAAGCAGAACTAGCGAGCCCATCCGAAACGTGGAACAACTCGCAATGGTCGGACGCGTCCGTCAACAAGCCCAACGCGACGTTCGTGCGCGGCAGCCACGTGGGCCCCGTGGGTCACGTGGGCAACGCGGGCCACGCGGGCCACGTGGGCGCCGTGAACCCCCCCGCGCACCGCCTCGCCGCGCAGCAGCACAGCAACGACTCTTTAGGAGGCTGGGAGGACAGCGAGTTTGAGCCCATTGAGGAGAATGTTGATGGTGAGTTGGTTGGTTTATTAAAGTTTTAATCTGGTAGTGGATTGTAACTGCCTGGTCACGGGAAAATCGCTGCAGTAAATTCCCCGCGCGGTCCGAACGTGAAATACCATACGCCTAGAAATGTTCTCATTATGTTACTTTTAAGGTGCTATCGGCGGTGGAACACGGCCGGCGCATTCTTCAGGCCGAAAGGCAGAACTCTCGATTAGTACTGCCCCATACACTGCCCGGTACCGTGGCCAGACGGTTCACGTGTCTTTGAGGTGTATCCTAAGATATACCAACCAAATCAATGGCGGTAGATAAGTTGTGAATACTATTTGTATTTTTAACTATGTGTTGGTAAATCTTAGTTTGTACCGAAAAATCTTAGAATATCAAACAATTTCAGTAACAGATACATAAATTTGACTACTCGGTCCATTATTCATAAAGAGTTCATTTCAGAATGAGCTCGGGGCCAACTAAGTGCATAAAACTTCGATTCCACTGCACCGCCCGGCTCATTCATTAAGGTACATCATGTTTTAGCCACTCCCAAGCTTATCCAACACATTTGTATCATTTCTAATGAGAAACTATTTCAAACAAACGTTCCAAAAGTTGCTTTTCTGTAAAAGATTTTTAGTACACATATTTGATTTCTCGAGCGAGAGTGAGCCATACTTTTTGGTGTTTGTACATGTACGCACTACTACAAGTATGGCTCACCCACATAGCGGCTTTCAGACGTGACCAAAACGGGACAGTTGATAGACGAGTTGCTAAACATAGCTGAATTCCTGTATCCCGTTACATTAGGACACCCTGTTCAAAATAAACATGTTTCACAGAGAACAATGCTTCGAAAATGGACGAGATGCGAAGAAAACGCGAAGAGCGTAAGTTGCAGAGGCAGCGTGAGATGGAAGCACGACGCAATGCACGCGGGCAGGGACCCATGAAACTCGGCACCAAGATCGCCGCGCCGCCCTTCTAGTGAGATGACTCTTCTAGAAATTAAAGGCCAGTTCTTTGTCATTTATGTACATTAAGTTTACCACTATCTATTTATTTGAAGTCCCTTAAAATCCTAGGAATATCACTTCAACTAACTGTATTTGTCCGCAGGACGGACAAAGGAACCACTTGTGGTTTTGGGAAATATTCGCCCCTATTTTTTACCCTCATTTTACCTACAAAAGTTAATGTATGAAATATTCTTCAAATTATACCAAGCAAGACGTATTACATTGTTTAGTAAACATTATCTTAAAATGGAGGAGAATAACCATACGTCTATCATAGATAGTGGTATTTACTTATGTGGACACGTTATTTATTAACTATTAGGACGGAAACTTAATATATGACAAACTCGTTAGAGAACTGAATATGAGGCATCATATTTTGGAATGTCTGAAAGATTGATTCACTTTGATATTAAATCAATATGATATTTTTGTTTGGTATCTTTTCCTACAATCGATATAAAATGTAACATATACACTTTATTATTCCAAACCGTAGTAATTAATAAAATCTGATATTTATTAATTTGAAGGTTTTTATTACATATGAAGTTTTATTTTTCTAGCTAAGTAAATCACGCGTTATAATACTATCATGCACAATCTTTGTTATCGAGAATAAATAGTAATATATTACTCTGCGGAAATATCTTTCTGTGCTTTGAGTGTGAAAGAAAATATTGTAATATTTGTGAAATCAATTGCCTAGAATATTTTAGCTGTTAAGTTTTGTAACCATAAAATACTTCCATGTGGAACGATTGATAGTGTTCAGATATATAAAATCATACTTCGAAAATCAGCTACTCTCTCTGTCAATCAATATATGTTTTTGAAACTGTAAAACTTTGCAAAGAGTAAAATATTAACAAATTGGTGTTTATTCTCATAAAAAAATAAAATAAGTAACAGCATATTACATTTCATATACATTTGCCAAACATTATAAAATAATAACTTTGCGAAACAAAATATATCGTAAGGTTGCTCAAAGTGTTCGGTATATAAGACTTTGATATGCAATAGTTATGATTGTGTATCTTATACATTTTACGAGTTGCAAGAAAATATTGTCAATTTTGTGGCGGTGTTTTACCATTCGCTACTTGGCGTTTTGCCATCTATTGCATATCAGGTCCACAGGTAGTTCGGTGAAGTTGTACATTTGGGAACAAGTCGTAAATTTATATGCACCAAGTAACGCGCTCAAGTGAGACTAGATGCGTAAGCAACTTGATTTATTGAATCTAAATATTTGTCTATTGATATTGAGAAAGGTTGCTACTTAGGTATCATTCATCATACATACATACATATGTATTAGGTATTGGTGACCTGATTAATTTTGAGGTTCCTCAAGTAACAGCCTTTTCTATACAATTCTATTGTGGGAGTGAAATACGGTATGAAGATGATAGCTACTATTTAACTCAGTACGTATTTTCAAATAATATGAGCTTTTTCTTTACATATTATTCTTGAAAATGGTATGTTCATTATCTTCAATAGTTTTGAATTCGTTTATAGGGGCGTTTGGATACGGACGGATAATTGCACAAACACCTAATTTATATTAAACATTCTGTGTTAAATAGCTAGTCTAAAATGAAAGATTGACTTTTGAAGAGAATGTTCTAATCTAAGGCTATCGTAGTAAATTCTGAGATTGTTTATTTAAAAAAAAGAATAATATACGGTTTTTTTCTGGCTGTCATATGATGAATGTAATATGGTTATCATTTGATTTTCTGTGGATTTTCTGCACCACGGACAAATAATCGCTGCTGTTAACAATATCGATGTCTCTTTCTTTCCCACTCGAGCGAGATAAAGAACGATAGAGATGGTATGGTACCTAATATGATGTGCTACCTTCCAGCAGTCATAGTATAAAAATAATCGATTGCCATGTTTTCCTCTTCTTTGTAACTACACGTATATCCTGAATATTTGTAAGATAAATGCTTATCTGATATCGCCTTGGGATTGTGTGCAATCGGGATTATATGAGGGTGTATGGTGTGTATGTTATGTGTCGTAGGTATATGTCTGGAGAGATGTATTCAGGGATGTGGCGAGGACTTGAAATTGCTTGAAGGTTTAACGAAATTATGATCTTTGCGCAGCTAAAATGACCAAATTCATATTCATTTTGCTGGCCTAAGTTAAAATTAGAACGATACAGTTCAACAGTAGTACTCCTGTGACAGTCAATGCTTCAGTAACAGACGCAATAACATAGTTTGATAACGTTTTACAATTTCAACTTCTCGTCAGCTACTTCTATAATCCCCTTTAGGAAAGATACGAAAAGTTGTTGCGTGTTTTATATGTATGTATGATACTATGTAATATTATAAATTATTATGAACTACCAGACTGATACGGTCTATGAATTTTGAAGATTGTCACGTATGTATACATTTTCGTTTACAATTTTACATTATACTGGACATAAAAGTGAGTGTATATTATATTAAAACGTCCCTAATCAGGGTTCCGTGATAAATTGCGATTTATCGAATTAGCTACTTATAAAACGTTGAATGTATATGTCAAATTTTAATGTCTACATAAATTCTGTTATGAGTATGTAAGTATGTGTGATTTTGATGTTGCGGAACCTTTTCCTAGTCCATGTGATAGTTGCGTCATTTACAGAGCGTTTTGAGGCCTTAGGATGTTAGGTCTGAGAGGCAACCACATGAACCTAAGTTGTGATTTAAGATGTGGGTGGTCGTATGGATTTGTACTTCCATACTGGACTAGGAGCGATTAAAAAAACATAGAATGTGCCAGTTGCATTTCCTCCCGGGCATGCTGTAAAAACCAGCTAAGGCATCCGAGGGTTTCTGTACATTGCAATTTAGACGATAGGCTGACAACCTGTCACTACAGTAATATTCCTTCAAATTTATCTTAAATAACCCTTAAAACTTTGTCAGACGTGGCGGAACGACCTTTGTTTAGGTCGTTTACGCTCTGCCTACCCCATTAGGTATAAAGGCGTGATTATATGTATGAATATATGTAATATGTGTTCGTCTCTTGGACCTAATAATCGTTTTTCGAACTTGTCCTTTATACCATTTAAAGGTATTATTGTAATGACTGAAAATCTCTGATAAACGCAGTGTACTATTTTCCCAAACGCTTTAGTTATAATTATAATAGGGACAGTCGTATTAGATAGATTTCATCTAATTAAATAGTTACCTTAGTCTAAATCTATTCCGAAAAATCTATTAATTTTCCTATAGATTCATTATGTATTTATTATCTAGTACTTAATAGTCGGGCGCCAATATACTGAGTGGTCAAAATTATATTCTATGCGGTCCTAATATTGCATGAAGTTGTATTTAATATACGTGTTTTTAAGTGCACTTTCGCACAAAAATATTTACCATTATAGAAAATATTTAAAATCAATAGAGTTGACTGCGGGATTTTTGAGTGAACAGTCATCTTCCAGTATGATAGGTGGATAAAGAAGAAATATAGTTTTGATCTCTTAATATGTATGTATGTATTTTGAATCTATGAAACTAGAATGTTTTTTTTAAATGCCGAGTCAAATATTTTATGCAAAGGTTTGAAATGTATGATAAAAGGTAATTCCAAAGTATTGTGGGAACTAAATGAGGTCTGAATTTTACAAATATATGGTCTAAGGCTCGGTTAATTCTAGAAGTTACAGTCTTATTTGTTAATTAAATAAACCTTTAAGGGTAGACATAGAAAGGGTGCATATTACGCATTTCGATTTAAATCTCGATGCGCAGACAAATATCGACTGTAGCTTCTATTACAAACTGAGACAAGCAGTTTACTGGAAAAATAAACCTTAAAATATTTAATTTAGTCTTTTCACGTGTAAAAGGGTTATTTTCCAGAAAACTTCGCAAGCAATATTCCAAGGAATATGTGTGGTAAACGAAATTCTTATTCTATCTGCTATTAAAATTTACACTTCTGTAAATAAAAGTTTTAATAAATATCCGGTTTTTGTCTTGTTACTAAAGTTCCTTTATGTCTTGTCTTATTCTAATTTTATTTGGTGAAAAAAGTACATTTTAGGTAGTTTTATTTAATAATCTACATTCCTTCCGCATAAGTATAAATGAAACGAAGATTAAAGATTATTAAATTTTATTAGCATAACATTGTTAGTTACATTTTCTTATAACATAATGAATGAAGATTAGTTTGGCGAATAAGTACTGCCCGCAAAAAAAAACATGTTAGTAAAATAAAATCTGAAACAGCATAAAATATAAACAAAATGGCATTATGTTATGGAATTTCACATTATAGTTAACTCCATTGAAAACTTAAAAACTAAAATTATAATTATGTGCTAGGACACCCAAAATCAATTGATCACCCCATCAAACATAGAATTCACTTAATTTATAACAATTTCGAGACAAATCTCTATTTATTTATTGTCAGAAAATAGCTCGCCTTTCCGGCACGCAATAATTTTTACAAATTGACGCCATTTTCTTGTGAATTTGTATTTTTGATGGCTAGAAAAATTGACCCTGCTACTGTAACCACACGGTAAGCAGAAATCATATCACACACACTACATACAATAAAATAAAATACACAGAATTTTGCAAATAAGACATGTTCAAATACAAATATCTTGCAAAAAAAACAACGATGAAATGCAATATTTACATTAAAAACTTGATTTAAAACATCTCTTAGTTATCTTTTAGTAGAAAACACGCGATTACTCAAGGAATGCGCTTTTGCACTGTTACAACTATCCAATGCGAAGTACGTGGTTTCTTCTACTATGAACAAAGGTATTTGAAAACTCCAACATTTCACTGACTCTTCCATTCCACTCAAACAAAAATAAATTGCGATAAATCTGGCGATGATTGTGCGATGCTATGTGACGTGGTGCGTAGTGAAGGTACTGTTGCGATGTAGCGGCGCGTATGAAGTCTGCTGCGGCGGCGTACTTACAGTTTGGAGCGCAGGTCGGACGTCCCAGCGGCTAATTGTCAGGAGGGGTCGTCGAATCTGCAATACAAATTAAAGATAAACGCTTATTACTTACGGTGGAACAAAAATTTCCTATCACTAGCATACCTACTGCTTTATCACCTGGAAGACTAATTTGTGAGCACAGTCCTATATTTATACTCAAACCTATATATAATATAACATCGCGAAGTCACCAGCTTTGGGAAAGTCACGGAAAGAGATGAAGTGCAACTATGCAAAACCTTTATCTTACAACTTAATACAGACTGTTAGGTTATTTTATTTTTTAAATCACAGATATGATCAAGTTAGCTATTTTATTTTATCATATAAAAGTTGTACAATGCTACTATAAATATATTCTCTCAAACTTCGTAAAAGTTTAACGGGAGATCAGTTGCTCTGCGCAATACAACTTACTTATACTAAAACATTAAACACTAACTTAATTATTATGCTAATTTGAAATTAAAACATATATAAATATATATATATATATGTTTAAAATAATATCATAATAACACTCCTAGACCTTACTTGCTACGTTATCCAAATAGCTAAATTCGGAATTAGAGAATAAAATTCGTCAATAACTGCATCCTTTTATTTATTAGATTTAAATCTTCTATACTATGTTTATGTGTTGTAAAAGCATATTTAACTTCAAATACCTCATGTTCATGGCGTTGGAGTTGCCTTGTTCCATCTTGTACCCGAGGGTCTCGTAGAACTTGATCAGCTTGTCCTTGCAGTCCAGCGACATCTTGTAGCAGCCCAGCTGTTGCGCCAGCAGCGATACCGTCACCACGATCCTGGAGAATACAGTCAGTGGCTTTGACTTTAAACTGTTTACTTGGCTAATATATCACAAAGTCGCTTTCTCTTTCCCTATATCCCTATGTATGCTTAGATCTTTAAAACTACGCAACGGATTTTGATGCGGTTCCTTTTAATGGATAGAGTGATTCAAGATGAAGGTTTATATGTATAATACATGCATAATATAGTAGAGAAACACTGATAATTTCCGTGCGAAACCGGGGGCGTTTCGCTAGTATATTATAAATTGAAAAATTACGAGCGAATTTGCTGAAAGCTTTAATGATATCTTTTTTTTGCTTAAACTTATTTTCTGAGATGGGAAATGATGGTTTTACAGACCTCTTATCTGCTTTGGGGTTCATAAAGATGAAAAGCGTCAATGTCACATTTAAACAGTTATCGAAACTTTTTATTATTTATTTTTAGATAAGTATATATTTTTGTAAATAATCGTTTAATTTAAAACTGTTATTTTTTTCAATACTTACAATTTACCTAGCTGCTTTCCCCTGTACGTGTCGTTTACCACCACATCTTCTAAGCGGCCGCGCTGTAAGAACAAAATCCATGATATTTTACACTGTTAGGTATGTCATGAGCATATTTTACATAGTAACGACTTACGCCTATAAATCGTTACGGGATAGACAGAAACAAAGAATGTCAAAGCGTGATAACTATTATAGTTAATCTAAGATTCAAATCTAAAAAGACTTGACAATCGCATTATACAAGTGGTCGACAAAGATACAAGTGGGAAAGGGCACCCTATTAAAGGACCACTCTGCGGAGGTCATGCCTAACGGCTGCTCCTAAAGAGTTTGATTCCGTTCGGATCCAAACAAGCTAAGCTCACAAGAGCAAAGCTTATTTAAATGAAGTTCTTTTCAATGCGGTTTAGATACTGACGAAAATGGGATACAGTGACAACAGAACTTGCGATTGTGGATCTGTGCAGACTATGTCACACCTTCTGGAATGTAGTGAGAGCCCCAACACTTGCACACTACAGGACCTGTATGATGCCACAAAAAATGCAGTCGCCGTGGCAGAGCACTGGTCAAAATATATTTGAACCATCGACACGACAGAAGAAGATACTCACGTAAGAGCAGTTGTGTATGAACTTCTGTTCGATGGTGAGCGTGGCGGCGCCGATGAGCTTGCTGATGCGGGTGTCCTCTATGACGGTCACGAAGTACCCGCCAGATGCCTTCATCGCCGTGAAGCGCTCTAATAATCACACATCTCATATTTAATTATATTTAGTAAACACAAAAGTACCTAAATACTTTAGGAAAGCTGTCATTTTACAGCAATGGAGAACGCCATTATCGTTATCACGAATAATTGTCTATGCTTTTTCATTAAATATAAGTTGTGCAGGATATTAAACTGTACAAGTATCATCATTCGCTTGCCCTTATCCCATTTACTTGGGGTCGGCGCAGTACGTTTTCTTCTTCCATTCATCCCTGTCAGCCGTCAAGTATATGAAATTTTATCTAAATATATAAATAAACACTTCCATTGGTTTGGAGCAGCCCTGTTACCCTAAGACGTTGTTGACTGTACATCAAAAAGCATTTTCGAAATCGAATATGTTGTTGAAAATTTCGTCGACGTAGGTAGGTAGTTAATTATTATCTTATCATATCATCACATCATAGATGGATTAATATCTAATTCCACAATAATAAAGGTTTTGATTCAGGAAGATCCACGATAAGATAATTTTACGCTATTGGACTTGTACTTGGTTTAGTCTGATATGAGCTAATAATAATAAATAACGTAATTTTATCATAATGATAAACAGGACAAGAAATATTTATCTACTGATTTAATATTTTTGTCGAAATGACCATGCGCCACTATTGAATGACTGACTTATAAATCACACTTCTAATTTCATAGCAACCACAAAATCAACAAATAGGAAATATGAAGTAAGAATCGCGGAAAATAAAGCACGCAAAGGAAACGAGTTCTAAAGGTCATTATCAGAATACCGGGCTCGGGCAGGCGGCGGATGGCGAACTGTGAAGGCCGACTGGTTGTATGCCACTGAAATTAATGTTAGTACTACTAAAGAACTTACTTACTTCCATGCTGGACTGGGAGCGTGAGAAAAACATAGAATGTGCCAGCTGCATTTCCTCCCGGGCATGCTGTAAAAACCAGCTAAGGGATCCGAGTGTTGCTGTATATTGCAATTTAGGCGACAGGCTGACAACCTGTCCCTACAGCAATATACCTACAAATCTTAAACAACCCTCAAAACTTTGTCAGACGTGGCGGAACGACCTTTGTTTAGGTCGTGTACGCTCTGCCTACCCCGTTAGTGATAAAGGCGTGATTATATGTATGTATGTACTACTAAAGAAATATACAGCAAAATATACTAAAGGGTATACGAAAATATTGAATTTATTAGTAGGTAAAGGTCCACCAATATCTTTTCCCAGAAAAGACAACATTATCCTTGACATGATGTTCTTACACAAAAAAATATCCATCAAATCCAAAGTAATCTCATGAAAAATCTTATCATTTTATCAATAAGTAGCAAAAAAATATATTTTTTTTTAAAGTGATGATGATAATAATACCTAAACTGGCAAAATAATCACTCAACTATTTGCAAACCACAAATAAGTAGGTAACTGCATTTTAATATTGCACAAAATGCATTGTTAATTAGTAATTAGCAATTAAGCATGCTTCACATGATTACTATTGTTAAAATAATTGGAGAGAACAATAAGTTTAAAGTTATTTATTTATTACTTGTAGTCGAAATTGGTTAGGAAAGTTCCGTTTGGTATGTTTTTAAATGTAATTGATCCAATGGAATTAATATTTCCCCTAATTAAATCTGTACAACATTTTAGATACCTACGGAAAAGGTTTTCTGTAAATTGATGACAAAATAAAATTACCATCAAACTGTTTCCTAGAGACATTGCCAACGCTTGTGAGTTGGCTAAGTAGTTGCAGGAACCCCTTGTCATAGTCTGCTCGCTGCAGCGGCCGCACCACCATCCAGCTCTCACCGGGACTCGCTGCACTGATCTTGGGTTTGAATTGCGCTGGACTCTTGCTAAAATCCAGCCGTTTCAGGATCTCGGGCGGGTACAAGTATTCGGATTCTTTGTCCTGATAGAATTAGAGAAAATGTTATGGTAAATTGTTTTTATGTAAATATTCTATTATATAATGCATAATTATGTTATGTGGTTATACACAAATGTATCCACCTATAATAAATAATTTATCTTGAATTTTTGTTTTTACTTACCATATTGGAGTTGTTTTTCTCCAGACCCATTTTTAAACTGATTTTTAGTACTCTTGTCCAAAAATAGGGCAATATATAAAATATTTGGAAGAATACCACTACATTCTAAGTTTACACCGTCTAATCTACAACGTGTTTGATAATACGTGGCTGTAAAAAAATGTCGTAAAACAAAATTATAGAAAGTGAAAGTAACCACACCACACTCTCGGACCGGCTCAATGTCAACTGGTGTGGTTTATTCTATCGATTAAAGACTATATTTCGCAGTATAAAATGTTAAACGCTATATAAATTCATATCAAGCCATCTCTTTCTAAATTTAAAAAAGTGTTACAAATAAATGCATCTCTTTATAATCGATTTCTATGCCATACAAATTTAAATCGATTTTTAAATTAGCTATGAGAAAACTGGACATCACTAGTGGAAATGTAAGTTTTTGTAATTTGAACTCTGTGGTCTATGAAATATAGTTCAAAATTGTTGACAACATGCTCATCAGCTGTTGTTTAAATGTCATTTGAGAAATGACAAATGTCAGTTTGGAATTTAGGTTAGAAAATGATCATCTTTTGAAAATAATCAAATTGGACCTAAAACACATTTGATCATATACAAATTTAGTTCTAAATATTAATGAAAATTAATTCTTTGGCGTGACGTTAATAGTCTTAAAATGGCTTTGTGTAAAAACCGTGTTTTCATAAAATTAATATCTCAGTGTCGTCAATATTCACATTTGAACAGATCTTTGAATAAAAGTTTGTTGCTGCACCAAAATCCAAGTTCGCAAGTGATAGCGCATCGCGGTCTTTTCTGGGAAAAGGACAGAAAGGCTGGATATAATACTGCAGAGAAAATTTCAAACTTGGAACATTTGAAGCATGGATACAAAGAGCTCAAGCATGAATTTAAGTTACTTGGTCAAGAAATAAAGGATTTGATTGAAACAGATCCTTTACTTATTGCCAGACCAGGTAAGTGTACTAAAATTATGTACCTACTTACAAAAAAGCTCTTACTAACAGGAAGGCATAGTAATTTTTATTTAAATTTGTATTATATTTACACAAAAGTGCTGCGGTAAGGTTTGCTTCATTGACAGGACCTTTTGTCTCTATGTACAGTAAGTACATTTTGTATGATCTCAGTTTAGGAAACCCTTTGCAGAAAGGATAAATGTGACACATGCAAAGGTACTTCTTCTTTGCGTGTCAATGAAAATAAAAATAATATATTTTAAACCATTTTGATGCAAAGGTACTAGTGAAGGTATATGGTTTTCGAATTTCATATGTACGTTTATTCAGCTCTTTTTCTGTGCTTTGGAAGGCAAGGCATTAAGCCGTTGTTCCCGGTTAATATTGTTTAATACCGTAGATATTACTTGTGAAGCCATATCAGAGGCCAGTGATAAGCATTAGCGGATTGAAAACTCTGACCTAATCTAAGATAGGGTCTGGTGGCAGTCGCTCTGTTTAAAAACCAGTACCCTCATTCAATCCTCTAGATTAGGTAGCCGACCCCGTGAGATACGGGATAAGGTTAGGGAGATGATGATAAAGGTATACAAATAAAAATCAAGACAAGAATTTCATTTTGCACAGTTTATTTTTAATGCTCTTCGTCTACATACATACACATGGTTCTACACTATACGTAGTACTATTCTGTGACTATACTTATTCTACTTATATCATAAAGAATCAACTAATTTTTTAGCCCTCTCCTCTGTAAAGGGTACATCTGTGTGCTCCTTGATGAATCAAGTGAGGAGTCTAAGGGTCGTAATTATGAAGCGATATCAAGCTTGAGAGCAATATTAAGTATGGATTTGACAGGCCAGTTTGTACTGAAATGACATTTCTGGTACAAACTCGAACTCGCTGCCACTCATGAGAGCTGCTTACCTTAATTTTGTTGTTTGAACTTGGAGAAACATTTTCGAGAATGTGTTTTTGTACCTTAAAAAAGGGGAACTTCCATGCTGGACTGGGAGCAATAGGAAAACATCATCAAGCATCTTTTCCCGGGCATGCTATAAAAATCAGTTAAGGGATTCGATTGTTTCAATGTATTGTAATTTAGACGACGGCACAGAATATATAATAGTACTACATAGCAATGGGCTGACAACCTTAGGGCAAGATAAAGGCTTACATAGATATATGTATGTAATACTATAGTGACAACTATAGCAATACATGCATATATTTATGTTAAAAAAAAGCTCACAATGCTTGTCAGACCTGGCAAAACAACCCCTATTTAGATCGTTGACGCTCTGCCTACCGTATTAGGGATAAAGGCGTGATTTATGTATGTAAAAAAGGGGAGTATGAAAAGTAACGCAATGTAATATAAGAAGTAAATTTTTATTTTTGCTCAAAATGTTCACCTCGATCAGACAATTTGTATAGAAAGGCCAAAATTGTTTTTCACATCCTGAAGGAATTTTCTGCTGAAAGTTGTTCAGTGTAGTTGACTAAGCAACCCCCATCAGTTTATGGGACGCTGCGCTGTCCCTTACACCTGTTATAACACTCAAGCTTATGTCAAGGAAATGTACAAGCTATTTATTTGCACCGGTACGAGATTTCTAAAGTTTTCCTTTAAATCCACTATTTTGCGTTGATCAGAAAATAATGACGGGGCTGCCTTTGTCGTCTGCGGCTCTGATATCGATGAGATCATAATCCGAGTCCTGTGATAGTTCTTCCCTGGGCGGCGCACAGTACTGCCAGTCCTTAGTTCCTTCCACGAAGCACCAGTAATAGTCTGCAGAACCTTTACTGCACTTCGATGTACAACGCTTTCTAAAGACCGACACTTCTTCAAATTCAGCGTTGCAATAATCCCAACCCTTCTGATTGGTCGTCACGCACCATTGGTAAGCGAAACCGAAGAATCCACAGTTGCTCAGGCAAAATTGGCTTTGCTTGTCCTGGACATTTGCTGGACGGTACTTCGCAGTTGGCTGGTTGTTCGTCCAGCAGTCCTTCGAGCTGCCATTCCAGTCTGCTATGCATTTATTGTTCCTGCAGTTGGATATGCAGGGCTGGCCGTCCGTTGCGTTGGCGAAGTGACTGTACTCCCAGGCACTCTGAGCGGACGAACCGCTGAATAGAAATAGTAAAATTGGTACTACGACGACGAACATTTTCAATGTAATGGTGGCTATGGTTGACTGGACTGTCTTTGTATCTTTTTATAATTTGTGGCATTATTTTAGTGAGCTATCTTAGAATTGATGAGGGTTTAATTAATTAACCGTTAGTTAGAGTTACTTAATTACCCATTTATTTGTGGCTCATTACGTCATTACATTAGAGTAATAACATTTTAATCGAGTTCTTTATTTTCCAATTTGCTAATTATTTTGGTGATAAGTACTTACATATCTAAGTATTTAACTAATCATCCGGAAAATATATCCCTTTATAAAAAGATAAAGCGGTATACCAAAACAGTTCTTCGCTTGCACGATGTCAAAGATGTTTGGCTTAATATGCATCATCCTTCTGTTGGGGACGTCACAAGCATGGGTGTATACCACGGTGTCGGTAACGATGGACGGCCGGCCCTGCCTCGCGGACTGCACCGACGGCAACTGCATCGTCGACTGGTGGGACAATCGCCGCAACTGCACCACCAATCAACAAGACTACATCGCGCCTAGATTCCGCACCGCAGAAGTTAACCACAAGGACAACCAACACTGCCTTAGCAATTGCGGTTACTTCGGCTATGAGTACGAATGGTGCGTCATCTCCGCCGACAAGAAATGGGACTACTGCAACTCTGGGGATGACCACGTGTCTGTGTACAAGCGGAAGTGCAAGGAGCACTGCGACAAGCGAGGCGAGAATTACTATTGGTGCTACGTCGAAGGAGGCTCTTGGCAGCATTGCGCGCCGCCGCGGGAAAAACCACATAAGAGATGGAGACATAAAAGACAAGACTTTTTAAAATGAAACTGATACAGTAGAGTATTTTGTTTGTAACACTACTGTAATTTCGTGTTCTGGTTAGTTACATAACATAACATTAATTTACAAAAATATGTTTATAAATGTTTAACTTCTAATTTAAATAAAAATATGTTTAGCTTTTACTTATCAATTTTAACATCCTGTATCCCAAAATCCCAACTGCTAAGTTTTACCAGTTTTATCGTGACAATTTTTTAGGCTGTGATAATTATGATATGATAAATAACTGTTTAATTTCAATGTTCCAAGCTATTTCAAGGAGTAGTTCAAGCGCGAATTACGTATGGTCAATTATTACCTCGTGATAAATATTACTAGGATACTACATACATATAATCACGCCTTTATCCCTAATGGGGTAGGCAGAGCGTAAACGAAATAAACATCGGTCGTTCGTTCCGCCACGTATAACAAAGTTTTGAGGGTTATTTAAGATAGATTTGTAGGTGTATTACTAGGATTGGCCAATTCATGGCCAGTTAAATCTAATAAAATCATGGTAAACATTTGTACAACTATTTAAAATATTCGCGCCTACCAAAACTGACAGATTATCTCTCAGTGTGAGAATCGCGTTATTTACCGGTTTTTAACTAAATCGATTTTTTTATCGATACAGCTCATGGATACAGAAGTGACAACACTATTGACAGTAAAAAAAATCCTTTCAAAAATATCCGTTGAAATCGTTAAGCCGAGATTATTTTTGCTTTTTGGACATTTATTTCTTTGAGGAATACAGAATTAGACGGAAACTGGTAGTTTTAACAATTTAGAAGTTGAATATTGTTTTGTATAAGTGTATTAAACCAACAAAAAGTTATATATAAACCACGGAGACGAATGTTTTCGAGCACTGTGTCAAATCCTCCGGGTTTGCCTCCAGCGGGTATCAACAACGAGAAGAGCAATCTGAAGAACATTTACCAGAAGTTCCAAAGTTTCTTGGGACGTTCGAGTGACGCTAACTATTATCGAAAAGAAGATACCATGTCGGGTAGCACAGTGGCCTCAGACGATAGTTTCATCACACCGGTGTCATCTGTCGGCGATCTTCTGACGATGTCACCGAATCGGCCGAAGGATCATGACCAGCCCAACATAACCGGGGACCTGCTGACTGGCAGCGAGTTCGACAGCATCTGTGACGTCACCATGCACGAGGTACCCATGTACGACGACATGTACATTGACGCGACCAGCTTAGATTATTTAGTGAAGTGCGCTGAATCGAACCGCAACCATACAATGGTGGACCGAGGTAAGGAGAGTCTATTCGTCAAGTTCGATCCACTGTACGCTCGCCCACAGGCCATGAACAGAACTGACTCGGGAACAGATTCAGTTGAGTGTGACATTGGATATGAAACTGGCAGCTCTGCTTCTGTACTTGCTGATAGTCATGTTGCATCTCCCAAGCACTCGGTGTCTGTTGGATCTGTGCTCAGTAACAACAACAGGGAAAACAAACCCATGCAAGTTGTGCCTCCAGTTGTAAATGATGGCCCAAAAGCTAATGTTGCTCAGACACGGTCCACTCCTGTTCTTCAACGCAGTTTGTCAGCTATACTTGCACCCACTCAACATGTGGCAACAGAGAAACTGATCAGTTTTCCCGGCAGCACTCCTCCAACTGCTGCACCTCGTAGTCCAAGGTTCAATGCCTCTAATGCACAGGTGGATCGTCTGCATTCATTGAGAATCATTCTTCAAAAGCAAGACTATGAAATTATGCAATTAACTCAAGAAAACAGAGAGCTCAAGTCATCATTGCAAGAGTTAGAGTATAGATATTCACAGACTGTTGAAGATATGGAAGTAAAGATCAAGAGATTAGCAGACGAAAGGGACCATTTGTTAGAAAGGGAAAATAAATTGATTCAACAAGTGAATGATAAAATAATGAGCAATAAGCAAATGAGCATTGTCATGGAAGAGTATGAAAAAACAATTTCATCTCTCATTGGTGAACAGCAGCAAGATAAACTTCTTTACCAGGATATTGAAGAGAAGTTAACATCTGAGAGAGACCAGGCTCTGAACCATTTATCTAGCATGGAGAGCTCTTTCAATGACCTCCTTGCTAAATATGAAAAATGCAAGAGTATCATACTTGAATTAAATAACAGAGAAAAGATTTTTGAACAGAAAATATCTGAATACGAGTGTGGGATGAAAAAGTTCGAGAAATTGTACAATGACCTGAAGCAAATAACAACTGACTCACTTAATAAAGCTAATGAAACTTTGGAAACCACTAAGAAAAACTTTACAGTAGAGATTATGAAACTAAATGCATCTATTAAGAAACATGAGATCACAATAGCATCTTTGCAGGAAACATTGAATCAAAAAACAAGAGATAATGAGGAATTGACAAGAATATGTGACCAGCTCATCAATGAAGTCCGTTGATTGTCTCACTCATTCTTTAGTTCCTAACAAACATTTTGAGCAATGAATGGCTGCTCGAAACACTTATAAAACTTAAAAGATAGAACTTACGAGTACATTTAGATGTGCATTGCACATTGTGAAATCTCTCCACCAGTACATCATTCAATGCTCAAGATGTTTGCCAGGAAAAATACTTTTGTTTCCCTGGTGGTGCTCTTTCTAAATTTCTTAGACAAGCATTGGAAATGTCCTGCTTGTCTTCTAAATTCTTACTGTGATGAATCTCATTATATTATCCTTCTATTGTGATCTGTTAGTATTGTTATGTAATTATTTACCTTTAGGAGACATGACTGACTTTCTTACAATGACTTTTCAAACTATTTTAGTACTTAATTCAAGTAATCTGTTGACTAATTACTTGGGACTTTGTTTAGTGATTTTTGGTTTTAGGAGTTTTGATTTTATTTACTTTAAAAATCGTACTTTAGTTTGTATATCTGTGCCATTAGATTTAGAAGAGCTTGTAAACAAACACATTATGTTAATTACAAAATAATTAGTGAGGTTGTATCCTATCTTGTTGGTATTGGTGATTTAAATTATCTGTAGAAAAGTAAACTAATTATTTAACTAATATTAGGCAGCTTAAATTGCTGAGTTTAGCTTATACATAATTGTGACTAAACAAATTAGGGAATATTTCAAATAAACAAGATTTGTAAAATCTATTTACCATGTATTGTAGTTTACCAGATACCTAGTTCTTTTTTTTATGTATCTGAACTGACTATATTTTAGGTAAGTTATGGATGAAACTAATTAACTCAAGCATTGTGTATGGTTTTATTGTATGAGATTGCTTTGTCAATAAAATGATGTATAAAACTACATGTTTCTTTTCCTCATACATATCCCGACAAATAATATACCATTTAACAGATAGAGTTAGATTACAGTTTGGTTGACTGAAAAGGCTGAATCATTTGAAGTAAAATGACTCCGTCTTTCGGAGGGCACGTTAAGATGTACGTATGTTCCAATCACCTTTTCTGATAGGGCTAGAGATTATAAACAGCGTTTTTAACTATGAAAATACGTTCGCCGATTCGGGATTGCAGACATTTTGAAATGATAATCAAAACTTTCAGGCGAAACCGATCTCCTATGGCTGTTCAACGGCCCAGAGACTATAGACAAATTCGTGACGACTAGCGACAGTGACCACAGGGAGGGTTACAGTCGCTGTGCCCTGGATATGAGCAACGCAGGCCGGGCACACTTCCACGGCGTTCTGGACACCAGGGTGCCGAAGGATGGGAGGATCAAGAAAGCCGGGTATTGTGCTATGCGATCTAAGAGGATTCGGGTAAGTAGGAGTGGAGCTGCAGTTGCTTAAGTCAGGGTGGTTAGGGGCTTGCTTGATTAGTCAGCCAATCGAACGATGTAATGTCATCAATCGTAGTCGATCGGTTAAATAAGTCCCTGGATTTAAAATCCACGAAGATAAATCATTAATTACTCGATTCATCGGTCGGGTCGATGGTATGACATCGATCAGTACCAGTGCCAACTTGTAATTGTGATCTATAGCTTCTTTCGAGATTCGGATTTCGGAAAACACGGTAGATAAATTAGACAAGCTTATGAAGTCGTTTTCATACATACATACATATAATCACGCCTTTATCTCGAATGGGGTAGGCAGAGCGTAAACAATCAAAGAAAAGGCCGTTCCGCCACGTCTGACAAAAGTTGAGGGAAATTTTAGACTGAAATGTGTATCGCTATAGTTACAAGTTGTCAGCCCATCGCGTAAATTGCAATACACTGAAATCCTCGAATCCCTTAGCTGGTTTTTACAGCATGCCCGGGTGGAAATGCAGCTGGCGCATTCTATGTTTTTCTATCACTCCCAGTCCAGCATTTCACAATAACACAATGTTGTATCTTCCAGTAGGTGTTGGTCATCTAAAAAATATGTTATCTCCATTACAGAAAGCGTTCAAACGCGAATCCACCTTCAACTGGCACCTGTACAACACCTTGGTGCTGAAGGTGCGCGGAGACGGAAGGTCTTATCTGCTCAACATCTCCTGTGAGGGCTACTACGATATCACCTGGAACGACATCTATCATTACGTGCTGTTTACTCGAGGCGGACCTTACTGGCAGGTTGCTAAGGTAACTTTATATTATAACATTCTTCCAAGCATTTTCGGTCTAGGAGCGATTTAAATTGATCGAAAAGAAATCAACGTCTGCCGTCCAAGCTTTCTACGTACATTATTCAACGTATCGTAAGTGTATTTCCTTTCGACTCAACGTGCACTCTGATGCAAGGAAAAAAAACGTATGTAGGTAGATATACTAAACAGCTGTAAATGATAAGCTTGCAATAAGTGTCTCTAATAAATATATCCCATTCAGTAAAAACATATGAAACAACAAAACTATTCACAACTCAGCTCTTTCAGTCTATACGGAAATGAAGCCCAAAAGCAAAAGTTCCCTCGACAGACAAAACAAGGAAGCACTTAACCCGAAAGCACACTAATCTTCCCATGTAAATCCTCATAACCATAAAAATAACTTCCTATTTTCCAGATCCCCTTCTCGAAGTTTATTTTGGGCTCGAAGGGGCGACTGCAGGACAAGCAGACGCGGATGCGGACGGACCGAGTCACGCATTTCGGCATCTCCTGCGGCGACAAAATAGACGGGCCTTTTAATTTAGAAATAGAATACGTTGGTAAGTATCAGATTGTAACCGATTCTTTAGATGTTTCCGGCTGTCGACATAAACTTGGTCACTAGTCAAATACTTACTCGTATTAAATATCCATATCCTCCCAGGCATGCTGTAAAAACCAGCTAAGGGATCTGAGGGTTTCAATATATTGTAATTTAGGCGATGGGCTGACAACCTGTCACTACAGCAATATACCTACAAATCTATCTTAAAATAACCCTCAAAACGTTGTCAGACGTGGCGGAACGATCTTTGATTAGGTCGTTTACGCTCTGCCTACCCCATTAGGGATAAAGGCGTGATTACATGTATGTATGTATTAAATATTCATTGAAGGAAGCTTCTGATCTACCGAGACATAGAAGTCAGGTGGGCTTCACGTGCCTACCGAAGCACGGTTTTTTTTCTGGGTTGCAAGTAGAGAGTAGGTACTTGGTGCTAATGCTAGACCGTGTTTTCTTTTATTTTTTTGGTTTTTGATTTTGTTTCTTATTTGTCACAGGTCTGGAGTTTGATCCAACGCACGAGGAAGAATTCGCTTACGAAATGTACAAAACAGATAAATATATAGTAGGAGTGTAAATATTAGCTATAAAAATTTATACTTTGTAATTTAAATGTTGATTAGTTTTAATAAAATAAATAAGTAAATATTTCATGTTTTATTTGCAACCAGATATAAACTATTCATATTATTCATATTCATGTGGTTTCTACTATTCTGGGCTAACGTATAAGCCATATTGTCTGTATCATCTATGGTATAAGCAATGATAATATAAAAAAACATGTTTTTACTAAAAATTGAACATACTGTATTTGTGCTATCGTATCCACAGGGATACGATAGCACAAATACAGCATGAATATGATTTCAGATAGCGCCTGAAATCATATTCAGGCGCTATCGACCTCCCGTAAAACGCGAGCCATTTTTGTCGCTTAAAGTGCCTACTAAGTAGTTTAATTATATTCAATATTGTAGTGTATTTATAGTATGTATTTTAAATTTAAGATTTGTATTGTATTTTTATATTCTGTACTAGCTGTGCCCGCGACTACGTACGCTCGGTTTGTATTTCCATACAAACACGATTCCGCGCGCGAGCTACCAGATCCCGCTCCTACGCGCGGAGAAGCGTTTTCAGTATGTTCGACACTGCGTGTTTTCCATACAAACTGGGGTACTTACTCAATATAGAATGATTTGCGTGATTATTTCTAACCTAGGCTGGACACCAGGTAATTCTGAGTCAAATAAAAAGTAAGTTTAATATCGGTAAAAAGCGATCAGAGTTCAATTTCCTGCCTACCCACTAAGTCAGATGGCGTGATTATTTGTGTCGTAACTTTGATTTTAAATAATGATCAGTTGAATAAAAAAAGTTCCATAAAAATCGGTTAAGAAACAGCCAAATTTCAATTTCCTGTCTACTCCCTAAGTTTGGTAGCGTGATTTTAGGTATCCTAAGTGGCAACCCACACAGTTGAACAAAAAAATCCATCGAAATCGGTTCAGTAGTTTTGGCGTGATGTGGACAGACAGACAAAACATCTAAAAAAAAATTATTTCGTCTTTATATCGTTAATAATTCCTGCTGCATTTATTTTTTTCGAAAAATATTCAATGTACAGACACGACCCTTCTAGAGATTTATTATATGTATAGATCACAGATTACACAGTATATATGTCCTACGGACAGATGGGAATCACCGCTTTAAGCACCATTGCGTTAGTGAAAAAAACAAAAAAAGAACATGGCGGCTGCGTCAGAACCAGTGATGTATCGCTTCTGTCCGTATAATACCGATGAAATAGGGATGTATTCTTGTTTTTTTTTTTTATGGCATTGGTCACAAATGTATTAAGTCCCAGTGTCGATTTTTTTTTCTTTATAGAAGATTACAAAATAAAACAAACTGGTTACAAAAGAAGCAATTATATTATCACAAATTACAATAAACACAACAAATTTATCTCAGTGAATTTTCTGTTAGATACAGCTGCTGCAGTGTTGGTTTTCTTCCATATTCCTTTATGGGAACCTGTAATAAAAAGGTTTTTCTTAATATTGGAATAATAACTAAGCAAATGAAAGAGATTATGATTCTGAAATTACTAATAATTTATAATTAAAGGTCAGGTGAATCAACTTAATGCAAAATACCTAATACCCTATAAAATTATTTATCTCAAATGGGATAACGACCTAAACAAAGGTCGTTCCGCCACGTCTCACAAAGTTTTGAGGGCTATTTACTTTAGGTTTGGGTTGTCAGCCCATCGCCTAAATTTCAATATACTGAAATGCTCATGCATGCCCGGGAGAAAATGCATCTGGCACAGTGGTGTTTTTCTCTAGGTCCCAGTCCGGCATAGAAGAAATTAGAGAAAACTTAAGAACTACAAACTACAATTTAATAAAATTATAAGGAATATTAATCTAACCCAAAAACTTCAGCATTGTGTCGTGACGGGATCACAGCCTGTGATCAGACCAATCGCTGGGCCGTATTCACCTGGAACACAGAGCAATATCTATTTAAAAAATAGCAGCAGTTCATTCTGTCCTTTCCTTGAAAACTTTCTCGAAACGTGCCAGTACTATAGGTATTTTTTTCTATGCAAATATACAACTAGATTTAGTAACGAAGTTTCTTTCTCCGGCCTTTTTGGTCCGCGGGAGGTATGTTATTTCCCTCCTACCCTTCAGCGGAGCTGACGAGCATTCCCCGATCCGCCACCTGGGAGACGCGCTCTCTAAGGTTAAGGCAACCCCGAGAGACCCACCACCTGCACTGCACCCAAGCAATAGATAAATGTGAAGGGCAACATGTTATGAAATAATGAATTATTTACAGTCGGGATTGTGAAAACTTTGTACAAAATATACTAATAATATACAAACAAGAAGTGCAACTTGAATAACTATGTACATAAAATACAGACGGAGAGTGGCTTCAAAAACTATGAACAAAATATACATTGGAATAGAGTGACAAAAAATACAATATCAATATATGTATATATATAAATATACAGAGAATTTACAAATCACAAAAAGTTAACTGGCAAGCATAAAGCGGGCGACTGCGATCTGACCTCCGCAACCCAGAAGTTCAACCAGACCCAACCCTAGATTAGGTCAGAGTTTTCAAGCCCCCAATGCTTAGCACTGGCCTCTGACATAGCTTAACGACTAATATCTATGGTGTTAAACGATATTAACCGGGACCAACGGCTTAACGTGCCTTCCGAAGCACGGAAAAAGCTCCGAATAAACGTACATATGAAATTCGAAAACCGAAAAACACATTGGTACGTGGTGGGATTCGAACCACGACCCCCCCTCAGGAGGCAGTGGCCCTATCCACTACACCATCGGGCTTTTACACCAAAAGAAGTCATGCAATGTAAGAAATATTTTCACATATTGCTTGACTTCTTTTACGTGCAGTCAACTTTTTGCGCTGTTCAAGAGCCAATCGGTGCATCGGTGAAGATGAATTTATACGTTCTTCGGAGAAAGCCCCCTTCAAAATTTTGTTAATGTCTGTAAGTCAAAAGCGATATGTATCGTGATGTACATGGGTTTTTGATACAATCTACTATATGTAGTTATAGCACTAACCTTCTGGCTCCTCCCTCAGCAACTGCTCTCGTCTAGCGTCAGCTTGGAAACTTATCAGACAGGTCTGAAAAGTTGAACCATGGTCACATATAAGGGCTATTGGTTGCAGTCCCGTTTCTGCAACGCCCTTTACAACATCCTGCAGAAGATATCAGTAAAAAAAAAATTGGCTGGCTATTAAAAAAACAACAGCATTGAATAATAAAATAGTATGACTTTTCCATTCAAATTGATTGCTTTATGTGAGATTCTAAATAAAAAAAATTGAGACCACTTACCCTAAAAATGTTCTTTAAAGTGATGGCTGGAGTAGTACCCTGGCAGTAGTAGAAGGCTATCAGCTGTCTCCATGAAGAACATATTCCACGCACCATGAAAACTAAACTATGATCACAAAGTTTTCGCTCGCTGTCGTTTCCGAAATTGGTGAAGCCGGTGACGGCATCTTCAGCTTCCACAAACGTGAGATGTGGAGCCAACGCCACTTCATCAAAAACTATTGCAAAGGCTCTTTTCTTGCCATCCCAAGATTTGACGGTCTCCGATAATTGTCTGAGCACATTAGTGTTCAGACCTGGTCCCATCATAAATTCTTTGGTAAACGTACTTAATGTACGTCTACTTGGCAAGATAAATAACTTCTGCAGCAACTTATAGCCTTTCGGACTCTGTTTTAGTAGAGTCAATGCCAAAAGTTTCTCATCATCTGAAAATCGTCGGCTCTTCACATGTTTATTTGCAAGATTAACCTGCATGCACAGCATAGTTTTCGTGTGCCGTGGTAGTTGGTCCATAATAGCTTTGAACGATGAATGTTTACTTATTTCGTGTGCTTGCTTGAGTCTTCCTTCAAATGAATCAATAAGCCTCTTCTTGGACTTGATAATCCCCATACATTTTTGGTAAATAGTTTTGCACCGTGGTGTTAATGCTTGGTATGATTTTATAATTCGAGTCCTGCGTGCCTTCGATCTTACACCTAAAACATAAAAACTTGGAATAATGTACATTGTTGTGTCTTTAAATTCATGTAAAGCAAATATTTTTTAATATAATTTCAGTATAAGTTTGATAACATACATACATACATATAATCACGCCTTTATCCCTAATGGGGTAGGCAGAGCGTAAACGACCTAAACAAAGGTCGTTCCGCCACGTCTGACAGTTTTGAGGGTTATTCCAGATGGATTTGTAAGTATATCGCTGTAGTGACAGGTTGTCAGCCCATCGCCTAAATTGCAATATACTGAAACCCTCAGATCCCTTAGCTAGTTCTTACAGCATGCCCGGGAGAAAATGCAGCTGGCACATTCTATGTTTTTCTCTCGCTCCCAGTCCAGCTTGGAAGTAATGTTTGATAACATCTTTTGTCCTTACTGGCCGGCTGGTAAATCGATGTAAAGTCCAAACTACTAAAGCTAGAATCAGGAACCAAAATCACAAATGCTGACAAAATTTCATGATTCTAGCTTCAGTAGTTTACGCTCAGTATTGATGAACCAGTTAGGTTGGTCTGTAAGTTATGTAGATAGTTACCTAACTAGAATCACTCTCGATGCATAACATATTAAATGAAAGCAGATATTAATGTTTAGAATTACCCTGTAGTAGGATACATGGCCCTTTGCGTCTGCTCGATGGAGTAGATGCATTGGGCCTAGTTGCATCAGCAGTGTCCGACGAAGTGGAGGGTAGGGGCCGGGATTCAACCGTCTCTGAAATGAGAAACATGAAAGTATTAGTCACGACTCATTATTAAATCAGTAGAATAAGAATTATATTTACCAGAGGTGGAGACGGCCGCCGGTACTCTCCTCGAAACTCCAGCAGTAATTGAGGAAGTTCCAGGAATGGGCAGGGCTGCGTCCGTCTCTGAAATGCGAAACATGAAAGTATTAGTCACGACTCATTATTAAATCAGTAGAATAAGAATTATATTTACCAGGGGTGGAGACGCCGTGAAACTTTTTGAAACACTACAAATGAAATAGAATATTCTTACTTTAATGTAAAAATATAAATAAGCAGGTCTTTAAATTATAATACAATGTATTACTTTAAGTTTGCCAGTGCTTTGGCGTATGCTGTTATATTGTGAATTATTTTTTCAATAAATAAATTATTTATTGATTTTACCTGCACTTGAGCTTTGCTTCTGTCCTGAAATTGTATCCTCGCCTTTTGTTAAGACTGCCATGAAATGTGAAAAAAATATGCAAAACACAGTTCTTATCTTGGTTCTTATTAAATAAGTTTTATTGATTTTGGCAAAGTGTCCCATAAGAAACTGTCATACAACAAAAATGACATTAGCATGCAACGGTCTAGTAATTTACAGCCATGATAATTGACAACCATTGACGGCAATATGCTAATGTCGTTTTGTCGTACTCTTCTACTATGACTATGATAACGTCTTATCGTATTTCTCCCACTGCTGGGCATTTAGACAACAACAATCTGTTAAGGCTGGTATATACGGTTCAAGTTGTAAGCATAGTCGGTAAGTTAAAACATGTAAACGGTTCTGCCAGTTGACTTTCAAGTAGATGTTCAACTTGAATCGAAACAGAACTGGGTAGTGGAACCGTGTAAACATCCACTTGAAAACCAACTTACTAATGTTAACCACCCTTTAAACATAAACCATTTATAACCGGCTGCTGCACTGTACTGTGGACGGAGTATATGTGAAAGCCATATAAATAATTTATTAATTAGGTACCATGCAACTTACCTATTTCCACTGGGTTTGCAGGTTCTCCAACACGAATTTCTTCTTCAGAAAATAAAGTTGGGATTGCATTAAACAGTCTTCTTCCATTCCAAGTTGTGTACTTATTTTCAAAGTGCAACTCGCATAGCCATTTCCTGCAACGGCCTTGCCTGTCCCTTGGAAATGTGAGGTTTTTGTATCTCTCCTGCTGTTGGATAATTTCAACCCACAACATGGGGGAAAGCGTACAGCTTAGAGATCGGTGCATAAGACGCACAATCAGGAAGACAACAGTTTCTCTTCTGCGTGTACATAACCTGAAATTTTAAAGAAGTTGTAGGTTACGAAGATACAAGAAATTATTTCAATACGTAGGTAGGTACTTACTGTGCCGTTAGTAAGCCAGTCTTCAAAAAAACAATGTTGCTGATCACAGCAATCGATATCAATCTAGATGGAAATAAATTATTTTTTCTCTCGAGCAGCCGTGTGATTAGACAAGACAACGGAGAAACAGTGTTGCCAAGTCTTTTTGGTACGAAATCGCCGAAAAGTCAATTTCAAGTCGCCTAAAAGTCGCCCAAGGTAAAGTAGCCTAAAATCTCCTAAATAACTTACGAATAGTATAAATAGCTATTATTTTAAATGCTTGAGACCTATCAATTAAGACTCTATTTAGTAGGGATTTTATTTAAATAATTTGGTTCGATCGGAAAATCTTGAGTCAAAGAGGGTGGACTATGGGTGGATGGTAGAAATTTCCAATGATTATTAAGAAAACCTATGTGTTTGGACCCATTTTGTTCGTATTAGTACCCTATATGATGAAAACATCCTACTTCTCCTAATTATTTTTGAAGTAGCCTAATATCGCCTAATATTTTTTTCGAGATAGCCTAAATTGTGACAAGTCGCCAATGGCAATTTTTGGTCGCCACAGCACCCTCCGAGATAGCCTAAATGGCGATAAATCACCGCACTTGGCAGCACTGCGGAGAAAAAACATAGGATCGGCATCATGGCGGCTGCTAGAAAGTTCATGTCATGGAAGTCAGTTCATCTAAACTTTTGGATTAGCTGTCTTCCATAATGTCAGTGACAGAGATAGTTTTGACGTTCTGTATGACACAAGACGTACCTTGGCGCTTTCCAACGGCTGGTATAGATTACGGTGCTGACAGAATATCAGTGTTACTGGTTATAGATATAACTTGCAACAAATGCTGAGTCAGCTCCATTTCTTGTGCAATATAGATCAGAGCATTCAATAAAAATAATGATTCATGTATGTAACATAAGTCTATTTACTGTATGTTGAGATATGTATTGTTTCATGAATAAACGTTTTTTCTATTCTATTCTATCCGAATGTCATAGTCACATATTTAAACACGTATCCGAATTCGCTGAGTTTTTGTCTTTGATAGTGATAACACGCCAGTACTGTCAAAAGAGACAAAGAATATTTTTTCCTTGCAATTCCAGTAGCTTTATCTCATTCTACAGTAGCGTAAATTGAACAATACGTGCGTCACAACTTTTCTTAAGAAAAATAAAGTCACTTTTGACAGCAGGAAAATCCAAGGCGACTGATGTCATCAACGCTTATTTCCCAATTTTCCGTTTTGGATGTTTATTTAATTACTGAAGTAGGACAAACTAAATAAACCGTTATTCATTCAGTGTAAAATTCCGCTGTTATCACCGGAAAGGATTATTGTTCGGGAATCTTGAGGTAGGTTACACTATTGTACTTCTACCCAAATCAGAACCAACGCAATAACTTCTTTATGTCCATATTAGTTACATTGTGCGTGGGTTGTTGACCAATTCTGTGTGTAGATTCCATCAATGCAAGCAACTGTTCACATTCTTGCGACACTCTCGTCTGAAAAGTACCGATTCTTTTCAACCTACTTAAAACTGGTCTAGTAATTTAATTAACGTATGTATAAGTACTTATGATGACCAATATATCTAAAGCTTGACTCATTATTTCTTTCCAGGAAAGAACATGCGTACAAAATTTATCAAGGAAGTGTAGATTTTGGGAAAAGTGTTTCTGTTTTCAGTACCATGTCAGGTACAGAGCATAATATAGTGAACTCTTTGCAACAGTTATCAGTTCAGCCCGGCAACAGTGCTCTCACAGAGAAACCGACTCAGGTAGTCACCCCAGCAGTGAAGAGCCAGCCCTCATCCGCTACTAAAGTAACCCCAGTGAAATTGAACACAGTTTCACCTGCTATAGCGACCATCGACAGACTACTGTCACTTGGAGCAAACATCCCCCCTCCTCCCCCAGTGATCACTCGACAGTCCGACATGGACCCGCACACGGTGGAACAGTTACGAGCTGTGAAAGAGCTGCTCACCGCTCAGGAGGAGGAAGCACAAAACCTACGAGATCTGAATCGAGAATTAAGAGAACGCCTAGAAGAATGCGAAACAAAAATAAAAAAATTGTCAGAACAAAATGAAGAGTATGCAGAAAAAGAGAAAACTCTCTCTGAGCGTGTGGCTGAAAAAGTGAAAAACAACAAACAAATGAGTGTTGTTATGGAAGAATATGAGAGAACAATCTCCTCCCTCATAGGCGAGCGTGAAACAGAAGCTAAAAGATGGAACGAGGACAAGTCCACTCTTGTCCAGGAAAGAGATGAAGCAGCATCCCATCTGGCTTCCATGGAGCATGCATTCAATGATGTTCATACAAAGTATGAGAGATGTAAAGTTATCATCCAAGGGTATAAGAGCAATGAAGAAACACTCAAGAGGACAGTTGAAGAGAACACTGATGCTATTCTAAAATTGGAGGCACGGTATGAGACTTTACGGCAGCATGCTATGCAGCAGCTTAACAAGGCTAATGCTGAACTGGATGCTGTGAAGAAATCTCACCAAGCTGAGATTCTAAAACTGAATGCCATGCTTAAGAAGAGTGAAGTGCATGCTTCTTCATTGCAAGAATCACTGGCCCAGAAAATCAAGGATAATGAAGACCTCACAGCCATATGTGACGAATTGATCAACAAGGTGGGTTAATTATTATGCTGCTATACTATAAATATATAACTTACAAGCATTTTATATACCCAGATTATATTATTTAAGCTGTAATAAAGTCCTATTGTTCAGATAATCTACAATACTTAGGATGCTGTTTTATAACTTATTGATAAGATGGTTAATGATTGTGTGTTATCTGTTGAATATGCTGTAGATATCTATCAATAAGATGTAAAATAGTCAATCAAGAACCAGTAATGTGTTGTTACCATTTCTGAAATTCACAATACTATGATGATATTATGTAAAGTAACTTGTAAAGATGATTTTGTGCAATTTAATGTTTCTCATTATTTTTTTATTTTTGTACAATTTTTAGTTAGATTTATAGTCTTAATTTTTTTTATATTCTTCTGACATTATTTACAGATATGTTATTCCAGATCAAAAGATTATAATTTGTATTAACACTTTCAGTATTCAATTATGTTGGTGCCTTTTATGTAAAGAAGGAATATTTTTTCTAAAGTGTTAGCAATTTCAGTACTTACCTCAGTTGTAATAATTACAATATTTAGTAATCATTGAACTTGTCCAAAGATATTGATGTCAAAGTGGAGCTCAATAATAAGGAAATACTTATGTATTCATTAAGGAAGTAACTCATCTGGTAGTCTTGAAAGGGCTGAGTCAGATATTAACATTTATATAAATGTAGGTTCAAGTAGTAACTTCCTAACTAGCTGCCATATTTGATTTTGAAATTACAATCATGATTTATGTATTTAAATTGTAGATGTTAAACTTTATGTATGTGCTTGTATCTTAGTGATTTATTATAAAAATAATAATTGTAGAATATTGTCATGTATAAGTGCTAATTTCTATTACATCGACAAGTATTGTAAGTTCTTACTGAAGATAATTTGGACATTGGTTTTGTTCTTCTAGTCTTTTGAAATTATGAAAGTAGCTGGGCTGCATTGCTGTTTATGGGATTATAATCTGTCTGCTACTTTTTGTTATAGACAGTTGCACAATTAATGTGAATTGAGCCTCACTCTAATTTAATATAGATCAGTATTCAGCTACCTACCCAACCTGTTTGCAGTAAACAGAAAATTTTACTTTGTAGTGGGACAATCTAGAATAATTTTAAATATGAAAGCAATACTAACTAGTAGTAGTACCTTTCTAGCTACAGTAGAACTCATGCTGTTGCATATATAGATCATGGCTTTGCTCTTCCTCCTAAAAATAAATCTTATTGAACTTGAAATAATATCTTGTCACTGCCTAATAATAAAACAAATGTAACTTATCTAAGAATACAGGCTTCAAATGTTTGGAAAATCACATCCTCTATTGTTTTGTAACTTAATTTACTTACTAAAACATAACTAATATTTAACGTGCCTTTAAATATTAATCGTCACCATCCATTCAGTCCAATTAATGTGATTTTTGTTTCCTTGTAATTCATAATGTTAAATCATTTGAGATTTTTCAATTACCTTCCATTTATTTGTGGTTAAACGTGTGTCTAGAAAATAAGCAAATGGATGGTTGATTTTAAATAAGAACAAACAAAATTAATAAGCTACTAAACAAGATATTGAACCTGAAAGATTACGAATTGCGACATTCCACAACTTTATTTTTATAGGTCTTTTAAGTGAAAATGTCCTACATTCATAATAACTCTCATTTCTCAGTTTCATTAAAATTCTTCTCAAATGGAAATTAGTAATAATTTTTGCCTCTTTAGTTATAAGCATAATTTTGAAATATCATACATATTTTTTGTATAACTATTAATTAAAATTCGAATGAATTGCCTACAATTTATGTGAATAAAATGAGAATTAAATCGATTCCACATTTGTATATTTCTGATTTTCATTTCTATCAAACTTCGCCTTTGAACTGAAATAAAATTATATTAACAATATGCCAGGTTTATTTGTATTTACAACAGTTAACAACATTACTCTTATGGTATTTTGTACGGGATACAAAACATTCCGTCCGTGGAAGACTACACTTGCGGGTGTTGTTTGCGTCACTTTTCCATCACGACTTTTTCTTCAAAAACTTGTATGTGTCCTTACTAACTACGTAACTAAGCGCCGATAAGATGGTGGTAGCTGCTGTGACGCCGACCAACGCGTGCATGGCCGGGTGGTCCACGTAGCCAAACACTGGGGAAGCTAGAGTTGTACCCACCTGAAAAAGAGGGGAAAAAGGTCTGTATGAATGTCTGTATCTATTTTTTTATTGAACAAACTTGCTACAAAAAAAGAACTCGTTTTAAATAGCAGGTAATTCAATTCAATATTTGCAGTAGAGATTATGAGCAAATCTTCATCTCCCAAGCCTTATCTCGTATCTCAAAAGGTCGGCTACCTAATCTAGGGGGATTGAACGAGGGTATAGGTTTTGACACAGATTATGACCAAATGATAACAAGAATTTGCATTGAAAAATCACTGTTAACTTGGCAAAATTTTAACTTACTAATAGAAGTTGGACAGCTGTGTTCACTTTACTGATGAAGGTGGGCGCTAGTTGTGCTGTGGCGTACGTAACATCGAAATATCTGCTCAAAGTTTTCTAAAAAAAAAAAAGAAAAAACTACAGTGTACAGACAAACTACTGTACATAAGATAAGACTTTCAGATGAGTGATTTTTTCATTGTGATCGATTTATTTTGGATTTAGGTTATCTTACATTGAACTTTATTTATATTGTCTAAAATATGATAAGAACTTCAAAAAAATGTGTTTTCGTTCTACATACATGTAATGTAATAAGCTTATCCATATTTCTATTATGAAACTCTAATACAGGTAAAAAATAGCTCACTCCCAAATGACACACTTAAATATATGTCTACAGGCTTAGATATGCAAGTCTTTTTTAAGATACTTACTGGTGGTGGTAGGCTGACATATCTAATAACAAAAGCAGCTATTACAAGTAGGACATCTCGAGACACAATCAATAGAGTTAGTTCCAGCGGAATGAGGTTCTGCATAGTGAGGGTGACAAATAGAGTTGCCACCAGGATCTTATCTGCCATTGGGTCCAGGAAAGAGCCCATGACTGAGGACTGGCTTTTCCATTTTCTAGCTATCCATCCATCTAACTGAAAATAAAAAAAAATAAACAATATTTTATTTTTGTAAGACTTAGAAGTAATTTTACTATCATACGGGCAAAAAATATTAAACAAATATCCAGATACCTACAAAAATAAGCAACCTTTAATTAATATTAAAATAGCCAGTAAATATAAATAAGTTAAAATACAAGTAAAGAAATGATCAAAACAATTTTAAAGTCAAGGTAAACAACTTACTAAATCAGTGACTCCTGCAAAGGCCATCAGTCCAAGGGCCAAGCTGTAATTGTCTTGTAAGATCACATGGCCCACATATGGAGACATTGCTATTCTTGTCACACATAGCAGATTAGGAATAGTAAATGGATTTTCTTTCTGAAATTCATGCAAAAAGCAATTAGGCATAAAATGAAAATATCAAAATGTAAAAGTAAGAATAAAAATAAATTACCAGAAATTACCTCTACTACAGTATCAAATCTGTTTTTAACTTTGGCCTTTGTTTCTAAAATATCTTTAATAAGATGATCTTTTGTTTCCCTAAATTTCTGTTCAGTTATTTCCTTTTGATGCTTGATATCTCTGACTATCTCCTCCCCGCGCTGCCTGATTCTATGCTCCGTGTCTTTAAGTTGTACCTTCTTGTGCTCCAACACATCTTTTATGGCTTCAGATTTCTTCTCGTACTGGAGGAAATCTTTCTTGATATCTGAATAGTAAATGAGAGACAGTGCTGGTGTTGACAGTGGGGCTTTAACTGCAGGGAGCCTCGTTGACAGTAAAGTTATGTATTGCCGTACCAGGACATTATCACACCTTCTACTTGCATGACTGCTGCACAAGTTGGGAATCTGTATCAAGAAGCGACATCGATTTAGAATTCGCATTACGTGAAGGTTACGAGGTTACGAATGTTTAGAGTACTTCAAATGAAGTAATTTTGGAATTGTATAAATCAATTCTGTTTCAAAGCTTATACAAATGCTTTATTTTATATTTGCAAGGCCCGGCATCACAAAATTTTATCAAAATAACTTCGTCGTCGACGACGACCACATAACCTGTAAGTGACGTTAAATTAGCATTCACAAATTATGGTACAATAAAAATTATTTATGGTCGTCGGGGACTAGAAATATTAGATTTTATCACAGGATTTTATGTTTTTTTTTTTTTGTGATTATGCATGTATGTGTCTTTAAAAAATATATTATGTATAAAACCATACAAAATCAGTTTATGCATGTATTTTTTATTTGTTGTAACTGGTTACTAAAATACATTGCATATTATCAATGTGACTTCACATTTTTAGAGTTGCCATATTTAAGGGAATTTCGCTAATTTCTATATTATTGTTACTTCCTTGCTATTAAATATTGGTGTAGTATTCTTATTTTAACAGACAGAACGGAATTAAACCTAACAGTTAAATCGAATGACCTGAAAGAAATGTGATATTAATAATTAGATCTTAAATTTAAGCATTTTATTAGTTTTATAATCGACGAACAACGAAAGAATCCTCTTGTTTTTATAGGATGTATTTCATTTCATAAGTATTATACGGTAACCCTAAAACTAAAACTGAGTGTTGTTTGTCATTTGTGAGGAGTTTGTGATCATCTCCAAATTATAAATATTATCTTGTGTAATTTTCACCTATGAACTTCTTTAAATAATCCAGACTTATTGCAAGAATCACAGCAGTTAGTTCATTGAACATATAAATGTATCTGCGATTTCCTTCACTGTGAAATGAATGAGGTATGTTTGAAATGATCATTGTTTTGTTCATGAATTTATCAGCTTTGTTATAATAGTAGAACTGTTTAGTAACTTCTGTCCTCGCTGTGGTGTGATTTGGATGTGATCTATTCATAGGAATCAGAAAGTATGATATTAATACTTATTCTATTTGGATTCTTATTGAATTCTAACATCTTCCCTTTTGGTTTTGTGTAGTGGTAGGTACGTGTTTTTTTGTTATGATTTTGTATTTTTCCTATGTCCTATTCAGTATGAAAGAATTTTATAATTTTAATTATTAGTCACTAATATATTTTGAATTTTCTATAGGTATATTACCTACCTCCTACTTTATTGTTCATACTCCTATAAGACAACAATTTGCTAATTGAAGTTATTTAGAGAGTAGTTCTATTTGTTTATATTGTTTGCTTCTATTGTTTGCCCCTTTATCATAATCATGTTGCTATGTAATTAATTTATAACTTATCAATTCAGCTCTTCACTAATTATATGATGTCTATATTAGTTTCCTCACAGATTTATTATACTGATTAATAACTGTCCATCTATTCATGTTGAATATAAGCTATTAGGTTTAGATAATACAATAAATAAATGTTCCAATACCTGAAGATTATTTTAACTTAATAATCCTGTATACATTTAAAATTCCACTAAATCTAAAGATTTTAAATGTTATTTTTCATCCTATATAGTAAAATATATATTTTTTTTAGTTACAATATGAAATAATAAAATTAATATTAAACGGGATTACTACCACAATTATATTTATTGTTACCTCAATATTTTGTTGCAGTTTCATGTTATTGTAATGAACAACTGCAAAACTCTCAAAACTAATATATTATTTTTTCATATGAAATAAATATGTTTATCTGGCTTGAAACATTAATTCCTGTAGTTTTATCGGTGACCTGGCCAGCTAATGACTAACATTGTATGATAAACAACATCTGACATAATTTAGCTATCAGCATGTTTACTTTCAAGGTAATTGAGTCTGGCCTTATGCATAAAGGGTCACTTCACTACTGTAATGCATATTATAAGTTTATTGCTATGTTGTGTTGTGATTATTAATTTTTCAGTTTTAACTACCATTTCGATTTTTGCCTGCAATATATTAAAGCTTCCTGGGAATTAGTTATATCACCCACCCACAGAAATAAAATTTGTATCAGAGTGTTTGAACACAATAAACTTTTGTTTAACTTAAAAAAAAAAATAAGAAAGAAGTTATAATATTCTTTTTGTGATTAACAATTTATATTTTTTAGGAAGGCAAGATGAAGGAAGAAGAACTGAAATATACATTGCGGCTTTTAGATGACATCAATGAAGAGATATTTGAGGTAATTAAATACCTATCTATAGAATTTCCTACTTAGTTTTAGAACAAAGGTAAACAAAGTTTCATGTTTCATTCAAAAACAGATTTCTAAAATAAATGAGACATGTTGGCAAATTATTTAAATTACTAAAACTATTATTTCATTATGTTGTCATATCTAATAGCTAAAACTTATTTTAGAAACAAGACTTTCGATTAAAAGACATGAAACTTTTTTTACCATACATGCATACATATAATCACGCCTTTTTTCCTAATGGGGTAGGCAGAGCGTAAACGACCCAAACAAAGGTCGTTTCGCCACGTCTGACAAAGTTTTTAGGGTTATTTAAGATAGATTTGTTGGTATATTGCTGTAGTGACAGGTTGTCAGCCCATCGCCTAAATTGCAATATACTAAAACCCTCGGATCCCTTAGCTGGTTTTTACAGCATGCCCGGGACGAAATGCAGCTGGCACATTCTTTGCTTTTTTTTCGCTCCCAGTCCAGCATGAAAGTATACTTGGTTACTTTTATTCTAAAACTGAGTTGGAAATACTGAAAGTTACAAATATTTCAGAAACTACTACCTATTACTGAATATATTTTAATAGAGACAGTAACAAAATATACCATTTACAGGAAGTGCTTCAATTTTTCTATGATATTGAAGAATCAAAACCTGTGAAAGAATTATCAAGCAACACTTTAGACTTTTTCAAACACAATTTAAAACCAAATCCAGTGACTACATCATGCATACTTCAATTTCTTCAAAAACATATCTCTGATAAAACTGCATTAAATAAAATACAGAAAATTTATCTAACAGTACTGAAAAATGAGTTAGCAGAATCTAGTCTTCCAGATAAATTAATAACATTGATTTCGTTAGTAAGATGGGAAGAAAGCTTTATTCCACAATTCACAGACACAATTTTAAAACCAATATCAGAAGAATCCTACAGACAATATAGAAAACAAATTCTGATCAGTTTGGTGCCTCACGATAAACCGGAGCTCCTTAGGGTCACATCCGAATTTATACAGAAGAATGAACCACAAAAAGAATTCAAACTGACACCTGAGTACATGCTTGAGCTGTGCTACCAAGACAAGACGCACTGGCTGCTAAAAGCGGCAGAAGTTTACAAACATCAGGTTCACGACCTAAAGAATGTAACTTTTAAAATAAACAATTTCACTAAACAGATACTCATTATGGTATTGATAGATTTGACAAACAGTCCTGAAACTTACGACCTGCCTTCATTAGTTCATCAACTGTCCAATATATTTTCGATCCTCGATACTTACTCGACGGCAGATGAGCAGCTGCAGTTCTACATAACTGAAGTAAAAAGAGAACTGACACTAATAAAGTTCTGTTTAGAAAATAACTGCAAGATCATGACAACATCCATATTCAGCCAAGTGCTGACTCAGAGTGCCTTAGCGGTGATATCACAAGTGTGCAGACTTTCCAAAGTAGACAGGTATAAAGTTTCGAGACTTCTAAATACCAATAACGACTATATCAATGAATTGACGAACATAAGTAAAAAGCAAGGTCTAAAAACTCAAGAAATATGTGGAGTGAATTGGGATATAACAACTTACAATAGCTACTGTGCGATCACAACAATAATAGACACGATTGTGAATTCGTCAGAGGGCGCTGAAAATCCGCAAGAGACGACATCTTCTCTAGACGAGATCAAGAGACTAGTCTTGTCGATCCAGCCGATTCAATGCTGCATTGAGATCATAGAAAATATATTCTCTTGCCTTTTCTTAAGGTACGAGTACTTTTCATGTCAAGAACACAATCAAGAGTACCCCTGTGGTGGAGGAGCTCACTCAGAATGTTCGTATTTTTACTCAAAGAAACAAACAAAGGCTCCGAAAAGCATCAAAAGTATGGGATCTGGTTTCATGTGCAACTCTTTGACGACGCAAGCTCTTCTGAACACATTAAAGCTATGTTTGGAGAAATTGGAAACGAACATAAATGCAGACACTACCGACCCAAACGTCCTTGCGCGGTTGAAAAAGCTAGTCAAAATAGTGAACCATTCAGTTTGGAAATTGCAGCTGGTTTCCAGCTTATCGCCTGACCCAAGCCCGCTGCAGTTGAAGCTTTGCCTCGACTATGTTGAAGTGGACGCGAGTAGTGAAGATGAAGATAGGGAATCGGATCTCAAAGTTATGAGAAAGAAGCCCAAAGCAAGGAGAAGACATACGAATTCTAAACCTGATTACGACCAAGTTATGCTTGCTTCGACTATTTCAGCTACTGATGACGGTAAGATATCTTCAGTATTTTAGAAAAAAATGCTTATGATTTGTTTCTGTTTAAGTTAAAAACATTTTGTTTAATTATTGCAGTATACACTGCGACGAAAGGAAACAATATAGACTTCATCTCCATCATGTTGGCAAAACCGAACTGCTTGGTAGCGTTGGCGCTCTATCACAACGATTTTTTAAAGGCAAACCAAATTCTTGAGGTAAGTATTTGTAAAAGTAAACTTACTGATAATATAAAGGCATGTACGTGTGAAATGCTTTTTATTTACTTTTTATACAAGCTAATAAGTCTTTACAACTTACTTTTTACATGCACCTATCAAATAATTCTTATTAGATGTTCAAACTCTAGATACGTTTTCCTTTCTGCTTGCGTTGGTTCATATAATACGTGACCTTTGCGAGTGTTATGCATGCCTGGCGGATTCTGAACCAAGTAATTTTTAGCTCTTAAAATAGTTTTCCTGGGCTTGAAAAAATTACAACATAAACAGCAGCAGCACCAACCTGAAAATACGTGAGATTGTTTAAATTATGTGATAATTTGTGCACAACAGTCTAGTTTCGTGACGGGACTTTCTCACGCAAAGTATCAGTTAAAATTAATTGCGTAGAGAATTATCAAAATTTGTTGCGTATGTTCCTACGTGTACAATACACATATACTGGAATTAAGGTTATTTCTAACTACTACCTATTACTGTATCTATTTTCTTCTCTCTCACCTTTGATACACCACAATGGCACTGCCACAGCCAGATACACGAGGCCCCAAATCTTAATCCCTTTCCATATTCTCGGCCAAAGTTCTTCCTTAGGGTATCTCTCCTTATATTCAATAAGCAATCGCTGCAGTTCCGTCAGTTTGTTTACAGCTATCGATCTATTGCTCTCCTTATCTGGAGACACTATCCGTTTCAGATAGTACATAAGATCTTGTTTGACTGTAAATAAGATCAACGATTTTTTAAATTATGATCTGTAAAACAAAGTTATCGGCAAAATAGTCACTATTCGTCATGATAGAAAATTCGGCGTGAAAAACTAAAGGCGACGGAAAAAATACAAGTTTAGTAAGTAGGTGTACGACATAGACTAAGCAGAATTAACGTATCCATTATATGCTTACCTCCTTTAGGATGATACGTGTCATTTTGTTGTTCTTCATGAACTAGCTCCTCGTAATATTCTTGTAAACTTTCATCGTAATCGTAAACTTTATTTTCTGTATTTCCTTTTCTTTTCACTCTATTGGTGGACTTCTGCATCTAAAGAAGGAAACAAGTATTGCATAATTCCTGTTCGTTCGTTGGTTTTTGGCATATCTCGCCACGAAGCCTTTGGTAAAAAATTGTACCCTCGATCAATCCTCTAGATTTCAGAGCCTACCCCGAGAAATTCAGGAAAAAGGCTAGTAGTACAACACGCCGTGATGCTAAATTTGTAGTTGCTCGAGCTTCATGGAGACCTACTGGGTATTGAAGATTAGACCCCTTAATCCACGCTCAAATCGTCTGTTTTTACCCCCACACGTTAATCTGACGATTTAGAGTATTTTTGCCGGACAACATATTTAAAAAAAATATATTCGGATGCCCTAGACACCCGGTTCTATATAGAGTTTTATTTATCTAGTAAAGCTACTTATCAGGGCACAAGGTATCCCATATCTTATTCTGACGCGATTGGCCTCCGTACTATAGGGAGATGATAATTAGTCGGAAGATTTTGAAAACATAAATTTATTCAACCGTACATATTTGAAATAATCAAGACGCCCTATAAATGGTTCCAAGACCTAGATATTATAGACAATTCAATTTACATAGCTGTGTATAAGTTTCGCATAATAATGCTATTATTTCCGCACCGATTGTGCTCGCGAGTAGCGAGTGGCGAGTGTCGAGTCATTAACCCGCCGATACTCAGGCTGTTCGTCTGCTCAATATAATGCGATAACGCTATCAATAGTTTGCATAACGACACGTAAAAATGTTCAAAAATGTTAACAGATTCAATTACTTTACGAGTAAGTCAGGGCGTGGATGTTTGCTGTGTCCACAGCTGCGTCCATTAATTTTTAAAGATGCTTCTGATAGGTCAAAGAGCCCGATGGTGTAGTGGATAGGGCTGCTGCCTCCTGAGCGGGGAGGTCGTGGTTCGAATCCCACCAAGTACCAATGTGTTTTTCGGTTTTCGAATTTCATATGTATTTTTATTCGGTGCTTTTTCCGTGCTTCGGAAGGCACGTTAAGCCGTTGGTCCCCGTTAATATCGTTTAATACCTTAGATATTAGTCGTTAAGCCATATAAAAGGCCAGTAAGCTAAGCTTTGGCGGCTTGAAAACTCTGACCTAATCTAGGATTGGGTCTGGTTTCCCTTCTGGGTTGCAGAGATCAGATGGCAGTCGCTCTGTGTAAAAACTAGTAACCTCGTTCAATCCTCTAGATTAGAAAGCCGACCCCGTGAGAGATAGGATAAGGCTAGGAAGACGATGATGATGCTTCTGATAGGAATGCTTATTGTTGTACCTAATGTTAACTCAACATTAGGGTGCTGCCCATAACCCAAATATTTGCTTTTTAAATCATCTCCAAAAACCTCCGGTTCCTCATATTCACGGAAAACTCTTACCATAGTAGTTTGTTCATAATCACAAGTACTCTCTTTTCTGACAGTGCTTTCGAAGCCGTCTTTGTCTGTCGTTTGGATAACCATGTCGGAAAGTTCGTACCAATCGCTCTGTGTCCGGGAGGACATTTTTCTATGTTCCTTACTTGCTAATCTATAATAATAGAAGAAGTTCGTATTCAGTAAGAGATCTACAGATTATGCAAACTATTGCAAACACATAGACTTAGGATAGAGATGATATTTACAAGTTCAATCCATTGAATGCGCTTTCCTTATCATCGCTAGATAACTCATGTAGCTGATGTTTATCTATCATTTCTAAATCCTTTTCATCGAAAGTTTCATCAATCTTGAAATGTGCACTATTCTCAAACAGGTGGTTATAAGAGTCTGGAAGAATAAAACCATTTATACTTATCACATACAATACCCATACAAGGAAGTAAACTATCATCTAATCCTAAATCTTTGAAAGTACATGATAGCTCAGTGCGAATAAATATTTTCCTCATTTTTCTGCTAATATTTACATTGCAATGACGTCTCGATGTTTGCGGACTTGACACGTGCCATGGACGCACGGTTGGACATTGATAACTTTTTTATTTGGAAGTAGAACTTTTATTCAATGAATTTTATTGTAGAATATATGCTAGAAAACTACAGTAGGTACAGTTTATTACTTATTCACTGTAGGTATAGGTACCGATACAAACTTATCGAGAACTTATAACTTTATATCTAGTAATACATTGTAACGATAATAAATCATGTTTAATGTCTAAGCTATGACACCTACTCTATATTGCTGAGTTATCTTATATGTGTGTTTATATTCTGTTTCTAGATGTTTGACCTGGCGGACTCAGAAATCGCGACTGAAGTGACGTTTACAGAACAGCTTCGAAATCTAGTCGCTAAAATCAAAAACATTATTTACTACAAAGGTGACTCAAGATACCCCAGCAAGGAATTGTCAGCCCTGTCTGTTGTGTCAACGGAGGTAATGGGTTTGGTTGATGGGTTCTTGGCTGCTAATAGAGCTCCTAACTCTTTTGACATTATTGAGTTAGAAGCTCGACATCCACACTTGCAACTCTATAGTCACCAAAATGCCCCCTTTATCAATGCTGTCGATATACTCCTTAGCAGCGGACTGAACAGAGAAATCACCTACGGTCTTATAAATGTAGTCGAAAGAAAACTTTCTGAAGTCAGAAATTGCACAGACGTAGCTGGCGTAAAAAAGACGAACTACATCAGATTCGTTGAAGATATTGCGAGCGTCACCTTCGAAATCTTCGGTAACACAGAGAAATCCTTCGATTTCGTTGACAACGTATGTGGTCTGATCACCGACTGCAGAATACCTATAAAACACAAAGAGTTCTGCAAACTAAATCAACTTTCTAAAGAAATGAGACAATCATGCGAAGACCTAGCTGACATAGTGAATCCTAATGGTTTAACAGAAGTTGATCAAAATCTATTACAAAAATACCACCAGATTTACATGAACGTGGTTGCAGCTTCTGATAAAGATATCTGCAATATTGGCGAGGTGTGTCGAAATGGGAACAAGAAAATGCGCATACATTATTTGAGAATGTGCTATATCTATTGCAAGACGGTTTCCCAGTTAGAACAAGAAGATCGACCAACTGAGACAATCAATGAATCTCCATACTTTTCTGTGCTTGATAAACCTTTACATGACATATTCGGAAACATGATCAACAACAAAGAGCTTCCAATAACCTATCTTGAACCTATATGCAAGAAACTAAACGTGAACTTAATTCCGAAACTGATTTTAAACTTTTGTCCATCGATTCCTTTGGTCGGTCCCCATAAAGAAGCAAGTGAAGAGAACTTCAATAATTTGTTGCAAGCTGTGTATGACTTCACGAACCCTGAGGAGAATTTGTTTATAGATCCTGAAGCAAATTTTGCCCCTCTGTCACGAGCACCTGATGTACAGTGTCTCACCTACATTGTCCTGCACAACTGGGTGCTAGCTCACATTATAAAGAAAATTCATATATCACCAAACGAGAATAGCTTGCAGCAAAGCATGGATGCGAGAACGAAATGCCTTAATAACTATATGGAGTTGGACCGTTTCAATAGCACCAAAGTTTTGTTTGGTGGTAACAAGTACCTGGCATCACTCCATTCGACAATAGATTTGGACAGACTGTTCCTATACCTGCCGAAGCTCATAGAAGTGGGGAAGATATTGAAGTGCCTTAACATTATAGACTCTCTATCGGAAAGACAACTGATGAGTAGCGCTAATTTGATGAACTTGAAAGATCTGATTCTTTTTAAGCTGTCAACCAATCCTATGATACCAAACAACTGGAAGTACTGTCAATACTTGAAGTGCTCGGAGTTGAAAGTGGATCTAATTTTGAACAATCTAAGCAGTTGGCCTGCTGAGGCAACTATCGAAGTGCTGGATTATTTGAGATTTCTTCTAGATCAGGATGTCCTTGACGATGGATTACATGATAGATGTTCAGATTGGATGATCAAAATACCTCTGTACGATCAGGTTGGTATATTACTAGCTCATATTACAAATAATTTTGATAATACATGATATGATAAGGCATTTGAATTACATATTAAAACTTTTCCAGATATCGTCAATAATGGGCGTAAAGCATTGGTACACAGTCTACGAAAAGTCGATTGAAAATCCAGAGAACATCATCGAAGTGCTAATGGATAGTCAACAAGTATGTTACATAGAACTTTTCTTACTTACACTGTTATTTTGTCCTCAAGTTTATACTTATTTTATTTTTGTTTTTAGTTCAAACTCTGCCTTGAATGGGCAGATGTCCACGAAGTTTCGGAAAATATGAAAAATTTAATTGTTAAAAATCTCTTACGGCAACTGTTTGAATACACAAACCAAGCCACTCCAGATTTAGTGAAAGAACTACTATCGCGTCTTCCGACAATGCAGGCAATGGATTTGATCCAAGAAGAAATGTCCAAAGTGCGAAACGTTGAGATACTTCAAGTTTGCGTCGACTTCATTTCTGAAAACTCTTGCGATTGGAAATCTTTCGAAAACATCAAAATAGGGCTACAAATTATGATTGAAATTGATATGAATTTGCGAAGCGCTTTTTGGGAAATCATAGAAAAGCCATTGCTTATGATTGAGCTGTTTTTGATGAACGCAAAATTGGATGTCTTAGCAAACATTATTAACAAGATATCACCTAGTCTGAAAAAGGATCCTACTGGTGATAATCTGTATTACAACATCAAATCCATTGAAAGTTTGGTCATATCAAAAAACGCAGTGGATGCTCTATTGAGGTTTTATGCTGAGAAAGCGCTGGATATGAAGAATCCAAGAAATAGATGCGCAACACCGCCTAAACCATCAAACGATTCATTGATGTTGTCTATAGACTCGATAAACATAGAATCGGCAATGAAAAAGTTCGTGATGCCAGAGCAGGTGCCCACCAAAGAGCAGTGGGTTGAAGACTATTCCACTGACCGGTGCATGCTGTGCCACACGTCAATATTCTCCATGATCATGAGGAGACATCACTGTAGGCGGTGTGGGCGACTGGTCTGCCATGTGTGCTCCAGGCACCGGATGCAGGTAGGATTCAATTATTCCAGTTTCTGTTTTAGTTCCTATGCATGTATGACATTTTCTTCAGTATCTTAGCACAAAGAGTGAAATGTGTATCGCTATAGTGACAGTTTCTCAGCTCATCGTATCGTATCGCCAGAGAGAGAAGCAGCTGGAATCTGGAATATTGTATGTTTTTGTATTGCTCCCAGTGCAGTATGAAAATGTTTATTAGCAGGTTGATAAAATTACAATCGTAACCCATTTCAGGTACCAACGTACCCAAGCGGCGTGAAATTCCGCGTTTGCGACGACTGCTACAAGCACCAAACCATGCACAAGAAGTCCAGTTGTGACCAGGATGCCATGATGATGAGCAGCACCTCAGACTCGGCCGCTAGTGGCACCACTTGTATGGACTGGTGTCTTTCCACCAACGCGAGGAAGAATGAAGCAGTTAGGACGGAGTTTAGTTACGAGTTCACGCCGAACGTCACGCTCTGCTTGTCTGTCATGAAGATGCACTCCATCAATCTAGATTATCCTCGGTAAGTAAGAATTCCGTGCTTCGGAGGGCTCGTAAAGCCGTCGGTCCCGGTAGCTGTGTGAAGTGGTCGCTACACAAAACTATGTTAGGGTCTATTAACTGTGCTATTAGGCGGTTTAAAAACTCTAACATCAAGGTTATCGGATCGATGACTCCAAACCCCCACGAAAAGAGGATTCTCGATAAGTTTGCAAACTCTTGATTACAAGAAGTTCAGCTCCAACCAGGACGCTATGATTATGAGCAGCACTGAAATGCAGCTGGCACATTCTATGTTTTTCTCTCGCTCCCAGGCAAGCATGGCAGAACAATCTGGATTATCCTCGGTTAATTTGTAAAGTCTTGATTACAAGAAGTCCAGCTCTGACTCAAAATCAAATTCCGCCGCTACCAACTGTGATCTGTGATCAATCTGTGTAATCACGCCTTTATCCGTAATTGGGAAGGTAGAGCGTAAACGACCCAAACAAAGGTCATTCGGCCACGTTTGACAGTTTTGAGGATTATTTAAGATAGATTTGTAGGTATATTGCTGTGACAGCTCATCGCCTAAATTACAATACACTAAAACCGTCGGATGCCTTAGCTAGTTTTTACAGCTTGCCCGGGATGAAATGCAGCTGCCACATTCTATGTTTTTCTCTCGCTCCCAGGCGAGCATGGAACTGTTACTCTTTTCTCTACTTACATAGCTAAACAAAATTATTTCTGAAATTATCATAAAAACATGCCTATCACTATCAGATTCGTGACTTTTATGTTCTTTAGGGATGTTTGTCAAATTACCCTTCAATGTGTTACAGGTTCCTGCTAGACCGCAGCGACGAAATAGCTCGCGAGCTCTCAAGCGGCGGAGACGCGCGGTTGCTGGTGCGAGCGCGGCGGTCACTTCTGCTTGCGGCCGCCGAGTTGTATTGCAGAACACCACAGGAAAAGTAAGCATATGCACCATAGCTATTCCTGTGGATTTAAGCCCTTAATCAAATAATAGATCATCATCTCCCTAGCCTTATCCTGTATCTTACGGGGTCGGCTACCTAATCTAGGGGATAGAATGAGGGTACTGGTATTTACACAGAGCGACTGCCATCTGACCTCCGCAACCCAGAAGGGAAACCAGACCCAATCCTAGATTAGGTCAGAGTTTTCAAGCTGCCAATGCTTAGCACTGGCCTCTGAAAATGGCTTAACGACTAATATCTACGGTATTAAACGATATTAAACGGAACCAACGGCTTAACGTGCCTTTCGAAGTACGGAAAAAGCGCCGAATAAACATACATATGACATTCGAAAACCGAAAAACACGTTGGTACGTGGTGGGATTCGAACCACGACCTCCCGCTCAGGAGGCAGCGGCCCTATCCACTACACCATCGGGCTCTTCTAATCAAATAATAGATATGGGCTGGATAAGAGAATTAATTGGGAAGCTTCTTTAGAATTATACAGGGTGTAAGGGACAGCGTCCCGCAAACAGATAGAGCGGTTGCTCAGTCAACGACACTGTACAACTATCAGCAGGTTTTTTTTTCAGGAAGTGAAAAATAAATGGCTTTTTCATACAAATTTTCTGATCGAGGTGAACATTTTGTATGGAAAAGCCAATTCTATACCACTTAATGAAAAAAAATCCTGCTGATAGTTCAGTGTTGTTGACTGAGCAACCCCTATCAGTTTGCGGGACGTTGTCCCTTACACCCTGTATAATACTAACCGTCTGTCAGCGGTGTCACCCGCTGCTTAATAACTTTTCCCGTGGGTTGATATACTTTCCCACCGTAAAAAGTAGCCTATGTTACTCAAAGTGAAATACAAATCTTTCTTGTTTATAATATTAGTAAACATACATACGAGTACACACATATATATATAATCACGCCTTTATCCATAATATTAGTATAGATTTAGTATTGTGCTATTGTTGGGTTTCAGTGGCAGCGGCGCGATGCGAGTAGCTGAGACAGGTGCGGAACACGCGATGCGCTGTCTCGCTCACGCGGACGCCATGGCCACGCTGGTCAAGCACCAGGCACAACACCTGGTGCCCAGACAAGGGGCACATCCTAGTAAGTTGTAATCATAGTCATCCTATCAAGACCAACACAGGAGTAAACTGTCCACCTTTAGGAACTGTATTATAGAGGTTTACCTGTGTTTCATATCCTCATACATACATATAATCACGCCCTTATCCCTAATGGGGTAAGCAGAGCAACCTGTCACTACAGCAATATATCTACAAATCTATCTTTAATAACCCTCAAAACTTTGTCAGACGTGGCGAAACGAGCTTTGTTTAGGTCATTTACGCTCTGCCTAGCCCATTAGGAATAAAGGCGTGATTATATGTATGTATGTCGAACTGGCTTTACTGGCTTACCTACTCCGATTGTTGTTATTATAAAAATCTACACTTCCAGGTCAAATAGTCCGCTCTCTATTGGAAGCCGAGAAATGGGAGCTTGCCCTCGAAATCGCCACGAAATCCGGTCTATCTCGTAACAGCGTGCTCGCCGCGTGGGGCAAAGCGTGTCTTAAAGCGGGTTGCTTCAGGCAGGCTCGGGAGAAGTTCAGCCATTGCTTCAAGAACACCATGAATATAGCCATGGATGTAGATGAGTGCGAGTACGGGAGGGAGGCGAGGGAGTTGTCAGAGCCGCAATTGGTGAATAAGAGACTGCAGGGTTTGAGGTATGCTGCCTTGTTTTTTTTACTATCCTTTTCTTTCTTGACACAATTGCAACAAGCCTGGTGCTACTTCAAACAAGCTAGGGAAATTCAGTCACAGATCACTCAGTGTTATGTATTTTTTTTGTAGGTATTCCGAGCGAACGAGTTCGATATCAAGCACTGCATCAGACGGAAGACCGCGGTCGAACCCACCACTTTTGAACGAAATCGTCAGTATTCTAGAGGACATGAACTATCCGGTCAATCAGCAACTGCTCAGCAAAGCAGAGAATATGAAGGTAACATTTTATTTTAAGATATTTGATATTTAGAGTTGGTAGCTACCTAGCGGTCCGCCTCGGGCAAATGGCATCACAGGCTTGCCTTTTGAGCAAGCTTGCTCATATAAATATAGGCTATATAGCGACAACAAAAACAATCAGTTACTTTTCAACAAGTTAACAGTGACTGTTTAGAAAAACAATATATTTTTGTTGTTTTTTTCTGTACAATTGAAGTATTTATAGTTTTATTTACTTTTTCAGTCAACCAACGAAAAACTAATGACAATGAACACGAGTAAAAAGAAGCTGCCTTTAGCCGAACCGGCTCTAAACATAATGCATACTTTATCCAGCGTCAAGAAGATCAAACAAGGCGACTACAGCGACTTCCAGACCGCCACCGTGCAGCCTAAGAAAAGCCTCGCACAAAACCTTCTCAAACGAAACAACAACCAAGAAGTCAAAGTCGACCATTCGACCAAAAAACTAGACCCGTTCTTTTACAAAGAATGTGTATTCTACCTAAGTAATTATGGATCTCATTATGCTAATATAGCGTTTTATATGAAGCACAGTAATTTGACTGAAGTGATAAGGTATTGTTACGACAATATGGTGGATAAGGAGACGTTTACGGACGCCGTGTATATGGAGTGCCTGAAGAAGGACAAAGTTGACGATTTGCTGAAAGCAATGACTGAGATGGACAGCACTTTAGATATGTGGACGGTGAGTGTAGAATTTATCTTTTTAAACTATAGTGTGCACATTATGGTAAAATGTTTAGGTGTTTTTTGGTAAAAGAGATAAATCGATGTTAGTGTAATTACAGTTATGATTATGATAAAAGGTGACGATTTTAAAAATCTCGTTATATTGTCGTAATTAACTATATGGTAAGCGATACCCCATTGCAGAAGAGTTGCATTAGTTCAAAATATACGTCGGTTAAAGCCTGGTTTACATTAAAACTTTTTGTTTCTATAAAATTTATTATTTTTACTCATTTACAGGACTACATAATGCACATATGCCGCACCCTCGAAATGAGCAAACGCCTGGACGCGCTATACCACCTGCAATGCGGCAGCGGGCAGCACGCGCGCGCTTCTGCCACCTGCGCGCTTCTGTACTCGAGACCAGTGTCGCCCTCTAGCGGGAATAAGACTTTTGCAACGTTACACGCCAGACAGCACCATCTAGCGGCCGCGTTATTGCACCTAGGACAGTGCGTACCCACTACAAGGCAGCTAAGTAAGTACCAAGTATCTCAAAACTATGTTAGTGATATTAAATTTATCAAAAAGTCTAGCTAGCACAAACTCTTCGCAACTTTGTGGGCAACACGCGCCTGCCTCCGCCACCTGCGCGTCTGTACTCGAGACCAGTGTCGCCCTCTAGCGGGAATAAGACTTTTGCAACGTTACACGCCAGACAGCACCATCTAGCGGCCGCGTTATTGCACCTAGGACAGTGCGTACCCACTACAAGGCAGCTAAGTAAGTACCAAGTATCTCAAAACTATGTTAGTGATATTAAATTTATCAAAAAGTCTAGCTAGCACAAACTCTTCGCAACTTTGTGGGCAACACGCGCCTGCCTCCGCCACCTGCGCGTCTGTACTCGAGACCAGTGTCGCCCTCTAGCGGGAATAAGACTTTTGCAACGTTACACGCCAGACAGCACCATCTAGCGGCCGCGTTATTGCACCTAGGACAGTGCGTACCCACTACAAGGCAGCTAAGTAAGTACCAAGTATCTCAAAACTATGTTAGTGATATTAAATTTATCAAAAAGTCTAGCTAGCACAAACTCTTCGCAACTTTGTGGGCAACACGCGCCTGCCTCCGCCACCTGCGCGCTTCTGTACTCGAGACCAGTGTCGCCCTCTAGCGGGAATAAGACTATTGCAACGTTACACGGCAGACAGCATCATCTAGCGGCCGCGTTATTGCATCTAGGATAGTGCTTGCCCACGACAAGGCAGCTAAGTAAGTACCGAGTATCTCAAAACTATGTAAGTGATATAAAATTTATCAAAAAGTCTAGCTAGCACAACCTTGTGCACTTCTGCACTCGAGACCAGTCGCACCCTCTAGCGAGAATAAACCGTTTGCAACGTTACACGCGCGACTTCACTATCTAGCAGCCGCGTTACTAGATAAATAATAAAAAAGAAAATTGGACCTCCCATACAAATTGACTCGAGCCGCTGACACCCTTCGTATGGGAGGGCCAATTTTTTTTAATTTTTCGACCTATGCTGCTTGAGGAAAGTTATACAGTTGCATGAAATCACACCCAAAAATATAGTCAGCCCATATTTTTAGACAATATAGTGTATGCGCGCTATAAGGCAATCCAGTGAGTATAACAAAATATAAGACGTACCTAGGAATACCTACTCTTATCTAGCTAAACACTTGCGAGCCTCTGCCACTTGCGGGCTTCTATACTCACGACCAGTGTCGCCCTCTAGCGGAAACAAGCCATTTGCGACGGTACAACCGTGCCAGCACCATCTGGCGGGGAAATAAGGAAGTACCTACTAATTACAATCATGAAACTGAACATGCTGGTCTTTCTTCCAAGCTGGACTGGGAGGGAGAGAAAAACATAGAATGTGCCAACTGCTTTTCCTTCTGGGCATGCTGTAAAAACCGGCTAAAGGATCCATGGGTTTCAGTATATTGCAATTTAGGCGATGGGCTGACAACCTGTCACTACAGCAAAATACCTGCAAATCTATTTTAAATAACCCTCAAAACTTTGTCAGACGTAGCTGAACGACCTTTGTTTAAGTCGTTTACGCTCTGCCTACCCCATTAGGGATAAAGGCGTCAAAATATGTATATGAAACTGAACAACTTTTCTTGATAACTCCCTCGAAATTCGACATCACTTCAAACATTAACGGTTTTCTGCTTTAATTTCAGAACCGAACGAACCAAAATCCCTGAACTTCCACATCGACAAAACCACACTCGACAACCTGATGAGCACGATGTCTCGCCAAATCGAAGTCGCCAAGTATCTCTCCGAGTGCGAAGCGAACGGCCGACTGACAGACAAAGTTCTAAGTGAAGTGATTCCCGTTATAGGAAGGAAGGAAGACACGCCAGATTATAGACCTCTGACGCTGTTTGGCTCCAACACTGATAAAATAAAGCTGGTAGCCGTGATCTTGGCTTGCGGACAGACCGTTGAAGTTGGGTTCGAATTGGCTTTCAAGTAAGTACTAGTAAAGTATTGAGTGAATTTAGTCCCGTGCAAGGTAGGAAAGAAAAGACGCCGGATTGTAGACTTCTGACGCTGTTTGGCTCCAACACGGATAAAATAAAGCTGATATCCGTGATCTTGGCTTACAGACTCACCGCTGAAGTTGGGTTCAAATTGGCTTTCAAGTAAGTAGTACTAGTAAAGTATTGAGTGAAGTTAGTCCCGTGCAAGGTAGGAAAGAAGAGACGCCGGATTGTAGACCTCTGACGCTGTTCGGCTCCAACACGGATAAAATAAAGCTGGTATCCGTGATCTTGGCTTGCGGACACACCGTTGAAGTTGGGTTCGAATTGGCTTTCAAGTTAGTAGTCGTATAATACATAAGTAGTAGCGATTTTGAGAACATGCTTTGATTATTATAAAGAAAACTATAAAATATAATGTCTCATATACTTTATGGGTTTTGATGGACTATATCGGGCAGTATTACAATACATGTAAGGCAACCTTCCTTCTAGACACAATACACTATCGTATATAAAGTATTTCTTATTATTATTACCGTCAAATGCTGCAAAAACGCGTGTATAAGTCGTTGAAATTCTGCCTACTATATATATACATAAATACATACATAAATCACGCCTTTATCCCTTACGGGGTAGGCAGAGCGTTTAACGCCTCTTAAAAGGCGCTTTCGCCACGTCTGACAAAAATTGAAGGCAATTTTAGATTGTAATATGTATTGCTTTAGTGACAGGTTGTCAGCCCATCGCCTAAATTACAATACACTGTAACCCTCGAGTCCCTTTTGCTGACTTCAAAAGCATGCCCGGGAGGAAGGGCAGCTGGAACATTCTTTGTTTTTCTATCTCTCCCAGTCCAGCATGGAAGAAACTATATATATATACTATATATATATACATACATACATACATAAAATCACGCCTTTATCCCTTACGGGGTAGGCAGAGCGTTAAACGCCTCGTAAAAGGCGCTTTCGCCGCGTCTGACAAAAATTGAGGGCAATTTTAGATTGTAATATCGGCTATATATATATTTTAATTTTTAGGATAACAACGGAGCACAAGCTGGACTCGATGATAATCTACACGCACGTGGCGAAATACCTGGTGAAGGTAGACCGGTTCATGGAGGTGAAGGCGCTGGCCAGGTGCATCCGAGCTTCCAAGGAAACTGCTGCTAAGTAAGATTTAGATCCCCATATTTTTTTAGTTAGTTCTATGCTGGACTGGAGCGATTGAAAAACATAGAATGTGCTCTCGTCCACTAGATATCGCTGTAGGTTACTGAACCGCGCTATAGTTGTGATTTTCCATGTTTTTTATAGTTTAGACAAGAATCGAATGTGGGCACATGTCGTTAAAAATTTAAGCGTTAGTTAACACCCCAAAACTATTATTTTTCATAATGTATTTTTGGAAAGTCCATGTTTGGGCTTTATTTAGACTTTATGGGATACAATAAGTATATAACATATGTATATATATGTATGATGTGATGAATGATGGATGATGAAAATAGGAATGTAACTTTGATTAAACAAAAAAATAATTTTGTAAATATCTCACACACAGCTTGTTTTATACCATTTCAACATCTACCCACCGTTAATGAAAAACCCTATAGTATGCCGATTTAACTTCCTGGAACAGTATCTTTGAATCACTCGAATCGAATTCGCATACGAAAGATTAACAGTCGCACGCTAAATTGTATGAACATTTAATTTCTCTTTCGTATGCGCATTGGCGTTTAAGTGATTCAAAAATACGGCCCCTGATTCCCTCATTCAGTTTCTGTTTGTCTCAAACCACTCATTCGTCACGCCTATTTCCAGCCTGATGAGCGACCAAGTGCTGGAGGCTGGAGTGGGTGCGGTGGTGGCGCGGTGCGAGGCGCGCGGGCAGCTGCACGACGAGATGGCCGAGCTGCTCATCAGCGACGTCAGCAGCGTCACCATCAAGGTAACACTGGAGTCTGATGAGCGACCAAGTGCTGGAGGCTGGAGTGGGCGCGGTGCGAGGCGCGCGGGCAGCTGCACGACGAGATGGCCGAGCTGCTCATCAGCGACGTCAGCAGCGTCACCATCAAGGTAACACTGGAGTCTGATGAGCGACCAAGTGCTGGAGGCTGGAGTGGGCGCGGTGGTGGCGCGGTGCGAGGCGCACGGGCAGCTGCACGACGAGATGGCCGAGCTGCTCATCAGCGACGTCAGCAGCGTCACCATCAAGGTAACACTGGAGTCTGATGAGCGACCAAGTGCTGGAGGCTGGAGTGGGCGCGGTGCGAGGCGCGCGGGCAGCTGCACGACGAGATGGCCGAGCTGCTCATCAGCGACGTCAGCAGCGTCACCATCAAGGTAACACTGGAGTCTGATGAGCGACCAAGTGCTGGAGGCTGGAGTGGGCGCGGTGGCGGCGCGGTGCGAGGCGCACGGGCAGCTGCACGACGAGATGGCCGAGCTGCTCATCAGCGACGCCAGCAGCGTCACCATCAAGGTAACACTGGAGTCTGATGAGCGACCAAGTGCTGGAGGCTGGAGTGGGCGCGGTGGCGGCGCGGTGCGAGGCGCACGGGCAGCTGCACGACGAGATGGCCGAGCTGCTCATCAGCGACGTCAGCAGCGTCACCATCAAGGTAACACTGGAGTCTGATGAGCGACCAAGTGCTGGAGGCTGGAGTGGGCGCGGTGGCGGCGCGGTGCGAGGCGCACGGGCAGCTGCACGACGAGATGGCCGAGCTGCTCATCAGCGACGTCAGCAGCGTCACCATCAAGGTAACACTGGAGTCTGATGAGCGACCAAGTGCTGGAGGCTGGAGTGGGCGCGGTGGCGGCGCGGTGCGAGGCGCGCGGGCAGCTGCACGACGAGATGGCCGAGCTGCTCATCAGCGACGTCAGCAGCGTCACCATCAAGGTAACACTGGAGTCTGATGAGCGACCAAGTGCTGGAGGCTGGAGTGGGCGCGGTGGCGGCGCGGTGCGAGGCGCACGGGCAGCTGCACGACGAGATGGCCGAGCTGCTCATCAGCGACGTCAGCAGCGTCACCATCAAGGTAACACTGGAGTCTGATGAGCGACCAAGTGCTGGAGGCTGGAGTGGGCGCGGTGGCGGCGCGGTGCGAGGCGCGCGGGCAGCTGCACGACGAGATGGCCGAGCTGCTCATCAGCGACGTCAGCAGCGTCACCATCAAGGTAACACTGGAGTCTGATGAGCGACCAAGTGCTGGAGGCTGGAGTGGGCGCGGTGGCGGCGCGGTGCGAGGCGCACGGGCAGCTGCACGACGAGATGGCCGAGCTGCTCATCAGCGACGTCAGCAGCGTCACCATCAAGGTAACACTGGAGTCTGATGAGCGACCAAGTGCTGGAGGCTGGAGTGGGCGCGGTGGCGGCGCGGTGCGAGGCGCACGGGCAGCTGCACGACGAGATGGCCGAGCTGCTCATCAGCGACGTCAGCAGCGTCACCATCAAGGTAACACTGGAGTCTGATGAGCGACCAAGTGCTGGAGGCTGGAGTGGGCGCGGTGGCGGCGCGGTGCGAGGCGCGCGGGCAGCTGCACGACGAGATGGCCGAGCTGCTCATCAGCGACGTCAGCAGCGTCACCATCAAGGTAACACTGGAGTCTGATGAGCGACCAAGTGCTGGAGGCTGGAGTGGGCGCGGTGGTGGCGCGGTGCGAGGCGCACGGGCAGCTGCACGACGAGATGGCCGAGCTGCTCATCAGCGACGTCAGCAGCGTCACCATCAAGGTAACACTGGAGTCTGATGAGCGACCAAGTGCTGGAGGCTGGAGTGGGCGCGGTGGCGGCGCGGTGCGAGGCGCACGGGCAGCTGCACGACGAGATGGCCGAGCTGCTCATCAGCGACGTCAGCAGCGTCACCATCAAGGTAACACTGGAGTCTAATGAGCGACCAAGTGCTGGAGGCTGGAGTGGGCGAGGTGGCGGCGCGGTGCGAGGCGCGCGGGCAGCTGCACGACGAGATGGCCGAGCTGCTCATCAGCGACGTCAGCAGCGTCACCATCAAGGTAACACTGGAGTCTGATGAGCGACCAAGTGCTGGAGGCTGGAGTGGGCGCGGTGGTGGCGCGGTGCGAGGCGCACGGGCAGCTGCACGACGAGATGGCCGAGCTGCTCATCAGCGACGTCAGCAGCGTCACCATCAAGGTAACACTGGAGTCTGATGAGCGACCAAGTGCTGGAGGCTGGAGTGGGCGCGGTGGTGGCGCGGTGCGAGGCGCACGGGCAGCTGCACGACGAGATGGCCGAGCTGCTCATCAGCGACGTCAGCAGCGTCACCATCAAGGTAACACTGGAGTCTGATGAGCGACCAAGTGCTGGAGGCTGGAGTGGGCGCGGTGGCGGCGCGGTGCGAGGCGCACGGGCAGCTGCACGACGAGATGGCCGAGCTGCTCATCAGCGACGTCAGCAGCGTCACCATCAAGGTAACACTGGAGTCTGATGAGCGACCAAGTGCTGGAGGCTGGAGTGGGCGCGGTGGTGGCGCGGTGCGAGGCGCGCGGGCAGCTGCACGACGAGATGGCCGAGCTGCTCATCAGCGACGTCAGCAGCGTCACCATCAAGGTATCATTTCTTGTTTGCTACGTTTTGTTCACTGCTTGAGCTCGCACTTATAGGTATACAGGAAGTAAACAAGGGCAAATTATATTTTTGTTTTTCATATTTGGACCTGATCCTTGGGGAAAATTAAGTCGTGTTCTTACCGAATTGCCTTCAATTTGAGCCGTCTCAATATATAATCGTAAACTTAAAATCACAACACAATTTACTAGGTAGTTTGTTACGTATCGTACTTTATATTATGTATGATTGTCTGTCTTGTTAGACTCGCTCGTTGTTTGTGTTCCAACAGATGTCGCTGCTCGGTCATACCGATTACAAACTTACATTTGCAGTTCGTAAAATAGATATGGTGGAGCAGACGCCTCCAGCTGGAGGGAGCTAAAGTGTATTATTCGTAATTGTTGACTATATGTTTTGTCATTTATGATTTTTTTTGTGCACCGTAGGTTAGGACGGGCAGGATGCACATGTCGATTAATCTGCGCTTTAGTGAGAGATCTCCCTTCATGAATTGCTTCATGGACCAGAAGCTCTTCCAGGCGTTCTCGATGCGGCCATCGATTTCCCTATCTTGCCTGTTTTCGAATGATACTAGCTGGCCCAAGTAAATGTAATCGTTGACATAATGCATTGCCTGCCCATCAACCTCTACCCTACGTTTCGTGCTATTGGTCATAATCTGTGTCTTGTTCATGTTCATTTCAAGTCCTACCTCAAGGCTTGCCGTGCTCAGGTCTTGAAGCATTTGTTGGAGGTCTGTTGATGTGGGTGCAAAAAGAATGATGTCGTCAGCAAACCGTAAGTTGGTCAATCTTTTATTTTCGACTACAACACCTTTAGTACTCCATGGGACTGTTAGATTTTTGAATACTTCCTACAGGGTACAGGTAAATAGATTAGGGGAAAGGGGATCGCCCTGGTTCACGCCCTTTTCTATCGGAAATGTTGGACCTGGATAAAGTAGTTTAATTGAAGCTGTGCTGGCCCTGTAGACCAATTCCAAAAGCCTTGTGTATGTCTCATATATTCTTTATTGCATTAAAATACAAGAAATGAAGTTTACAGAAAGGTATGCAAGGGCGAACTTATCTCTATAAAGAGATCTCTTCCAGCGAACCCACTGGCAGTTGAGAGAATGAGAAACATTTTAAGGGCAAGACAAATACAATGCAATGTAAACTAAAAATTACTCTAAAATGCATGAAGTAGAACTATTAAACATAAAAATAATAAATCAATAAGATTAAATCAAATAATACATATATATCTAATACTTATCTTCTATATTCTTTCTCATCTATATTCTGAGAGCGTAAAGATGAAAATATCGCTTCGTGATTAAGACTGTCAAAGGCTTTGGAATAGTCCACAAAGGCCAGGTATAGGTAAGGCCATAGTGGTTTGTTGAACTCGTTATATTTCTCTATGACCTGGTTAAGTGTGAATAAATGGTCGGTTGTGGAGAAAGAAGGGCGAAATCCGGCTTTTTCGACAGGTTGATGGTGATCTAACTGACCACCATGATATATATACGATTGTGAATTACTTTTATTAGTAATTTGTATAGATGAGAGATCAGATGTTTATTTCGGATTTATCACCCTTCTTGTGGAGAAGAATTACATTGGAGTGTGCGAGCCGCTGAGGTATTTGCCCTGTATGCAGAATAGCATTAAAGAACGTTGTGACGTAAGGAATAAGGGTATCCTTAAACAGCTTTAGTATTACCGTACTGACACCATCCTCTCCGGGGCTTTTGCTGTATTTCATGCCTTTTAGAGCAATATCAACTTCATGTTCAGTAATAGCAGGGATAATGTCAGAACAGAAATAGTCAACTGGTGCAGCGGATCGCGATGGATCAGAGCACAAGGCTTTATAAAAGTCAGTACAGATGTTATAGACCTTTTCTTATCGACCTTTTCTCTATAGATAGATTGACTGAAGGTTGAACGTTGTGTGCGTGTAGTGTAATTACGTAAGGCCTGCATTTTAGTGACGTGGTGTTATTTAAAGAGTGTTCACAAAAAAAAAATTATTAAAATTTTAAATATAATCTATTGCACATTATAAATTTAAAATGCGTAAATTCTATTTCTTCTACATAAATATACATAAGGTAATGGAACCGGTCTTGGACAGTGCACCAATAATGGACATATTCAAACCTAGAGGCCAAAAATAACCAAACTATAACTTTTTTATTAGCATGGTAACATTTTTTATGATCTATAAGGATATCCGAACATGATTTTTGTCATTTGACAATTGGCAGCCATATTGTTCCGATATTCTCTGCGGTCGTGTGAGTGCAATTGAAACTAATTAAAAATAATCCGTTTTTCTTAGAAGAATCGTAATGCAGGTGGGTTACAATAATTACATTTTGTAGACTTGACGTTATTTTGTGGACGTTTGTTGATATATTTAATGATTCATCATTAATCTGAAGAGCATGATTGCACATAACCTCATTGTTAACTGTCAAATATGTTTATTTTTTTTTGAGTGTTTATAACTGGAATCTGAAATGTGTCTTTACCCAATCATGGACAGCCCTGTCCAAAATTGGGTGTTCATGACTGGCGGTCCATAAATTATCTTCCACTGTTTACCGATATTTCTTATTACCACAGATAACATGGCACCCAAACGAGATTATTCCAAAGAACAAATGAGTAGAGCAATCGATGAAGTACAGAAAGGAGAAAAGGTATCTGTCGCGGCTACAAAATACGGTGTCCCCAGAATAACTTTGAGGAACAAAGTTAAGGGGATAAGCCCGCTGGACTGTAACTTAGGGCCTTCCACAGTGTTGCCCTTAGCAGAAGAAGAAGTATTGGTCAAATGGGTTTTATATATGGCTGAAAACCATTTTCCAGTCACGAAAGACCATTTATTGGATAGTGTACAAAAAATTATTCGGGACAAAAAAATAGAAAACTGTCCATTCACAAATAATCGCCCAGGAAAAAAATGGTTCAGTTCGTTTTTGAATCGTCATCCAGAATTGGCACAAAGAACGGCACAAAATTTAACTAAGGCTAGAGAAGATGTAACTGAAGAGGAGTTGAACCAATGGTTTGAAACCATAAATAATTACCTAGAAGATAAAGGGTTGTCAAATGCACTAAAGGACCCCATAAGGATATACAACACCGATGAAAGTGCTTTTTATTTGCAGCCTAAAGCAGGCAAAGTCCTAGTGCGTAAAGGTGAAAAAAATGTTTATAGTTCCTCTGGCGACGAAAAAGAAAACTTAACTGTTTTAATTATTGCCAATGCTGCAGGAGTTATAGCTCCACCTATGATCGTGTATCCATATGAGAGAATACCACCAAACATTGTCCAGAGTGTTCCTCGTAGGTGGGGTATAGGGCGGTCGGAAACGGGGTGGATGACTGCAAAGACATTCTACGAATTTATCGCCAATGTTTTCAACCCATGGCTTATACGAGAAGAGATACCAAAACCAGTGATTTTTTTTCTGGATGGGCATAAGTCCCACATGTCACTGCATCTTGCAAACTTCTGCAGAGATAATGGTATAGAGTTAATTGCACTTTTCCCCAACTCCACTCACCTAATCCAGCCAATGGATGTTGCGGTCTTTCGCCCACTCAAAACTTCCTGGAGAGTGCAGGTCATGAAATGGAAGGCTGAAAATCCAGGCGCACGTTTGAAAAAGGAAGATTTCGCGCCAAATTTGCAAGAGGCTTTGAGAAGCATTACTACTGAAACCATAAAAAACGGTTTTCGTAAAAGCGGCCTTCACCCATTTAGCTCGGAGTATGTCGATATGACCAAAATTGCTTCCGCAAATCGCACAATAAGATCTGAAGCACACCAGACGGAAGATACAATAAAAAGAACGCAGTTTATGCAAACTTTAGAAGCAGAGATACAGAAAGTATTTTTATCAGAAAAAAATACTCTTTTCAACAAACTGTACTTCATGCCTAGAAGTGAAGTTGAAAATCTACTGCCTGACGAAGATCAATCTCTTTATATTATATGGGCTAAGACCAAAAATATTTTGACTGGAAAACTTCCCGTTTCACCAGCTGATAATGATGAAACCGAATTTGATCTGGTAACATCCATTGGATCAAAAGATTTACCACATAATATAGATGATTCTAACGCAGCTACGGCTACATCTACAAAAACACCAGATATGTTAACACCACCGTTAAGAAATAATCAAACCCCCAAACAGTCTGCATATGAAACTGAACCACTTGGTGATGACCCATCATCTTTTAAAAGAGCTTTGACTTTCAACGAAAGTCTCCCACTGAACACCGGTCAGCTTAATGAGGCTTTGACAACAAGCAAACCCTCCAAATCATCTGCAATTAAAATCACACCAAACAGTGACCTTTCACCGCCTTCGCCTCAAAAACAAGCTTCCTGCCGTAAAATGCCACCTCCCACAACTGTAACCGAATCTGGGCAACCAACTTCCACTTTATCTAAAAATACACCAATAAGTGGTCTACCATCGCCTTCGCCACATAAAAAAACTGCCACATGTCTTAAACTGCCACCTCTCGCTACTGACACTGAATTTGGCCAACCAAAATCCACTTTATCAAAAAGTAAGCCGCTTACTACAGATGGTTTCAATGCGATTGCAGCCACAACCTCGTCAGATTTAAGTACACCGCATAAATCCAATCAATCTTCCAAATTATCCTCATCTACGCCAATTGGTGATATTCCGTCACCCTTTAAACGAGCCTTTTACTGGCCCGAACCAGAGATTAAAAAACGCCGGACTAAGGAGAGACTGCCGTCGGCTATTACCAGTGACCCCTACATAGAATACATAGAAAAAAAAGAAAAGGAAAAGAAACAAAAGATAGAAGAAAAAGAAAAACGTGCAAAAGAAAGAAAAGAAAAACAGTTAGTACGAGAAAAACTAATGCAAGAAAAGAAAGTTAATAAGGAAAATAAGAAAGGCAAAGTAAATACTAAAGCAGCAAAGTTAAAGAGGAAACATAAATCAAGTTCATCATCGGATGAAATTAATACTGATGTTGAATATCAAGATAGTGAATATGATTTGGAAGATGACCTGTCTAAATCAGAATCTGAAGAAGACAACATACCTTTGAAAACATTAGGACTGTCACAGAAGAGGGAAAAGAAAAGTAAATACGTAATAATACAATATGAAGGAGAATATTTTCCTGGCATGATTAAGAAAGTTGAGGGTAATCAATATGAAATAAGTACAATGGCGATATCAAAGGGTAAATACATTTCGTTGGCCAGACCCCATAGACCAAATATGGTACGATAAGAATTCAATAAAAGAATATATAAAAGAACCTGTACAGATTAATAAACGTGGATTCTATAAAGTAGAAGAAATGAACAAATATTTACCGTTTGTTTTATAAATTAATTTTGTAGGTATAAGTTTGAAGACTGGTCATTTATTATACAAAGATCTCAAAACAATATATTATGTGGTTTGTAGGACTGTAGTTTTGTACGACTGTAGTTTTGTACTTGACTGATACAAATACGATATAACTTTATTGTGACTATTGTTCTAGTTTTTAGTAGTTTTTTTGTAGTTGGAGTAGTTTTTTGAAATCTCTTCTGATGTTATTATTTTGAGTACAAAGGTACAAACATAAAGAAAAAAGATGTTCAACACTGGGTGTCCAAGACTAGATAATGTTTATAATTGGGTGTCCATCATAGGAATTTGACTGTTCATATTAGGTCCTCGATCAGCTTTCGAATTTTGTTAAATTTCTCAAAAGTATAGATTAGAGAAACATACTGTGCGAAATAAATTGATTAATAAAGGCATTTTTTATTTACAGATATACCCTTTTCTTTCAATATCAAAAGAGTACGAGCACTAAATGTAAAAAATCGCCGTTTTCATTCTTAAACCGTCCATGATTGGTTCTGGTACCTTACCCATTGATTTAAAATGACCTTATATATAATATATACCTATGTTATTAATGATTACGGGCTTTTATTATAGACGTTTGAAATTTTTGGCATTTTCATTTTTTTTTTTTTTTCATTTTTGACAATTTTCATTTCTGACATTCGACATGACATTTTTCATTTTTATTTTTTTTATAAAATATTTACCTACTAGCAATCGCTAACTAAATTCAGTTCCCTGCCTACTACCTTCCCCCTAAGTACGGTGGAGTGATTATATATAGCCAATGTACGTCTCCAGGCTACCATCTATCACCATACTAAATTTCATCAAAATCCGTTAAGCCATTTGGGCGTGAAAGAAATCACTAACTAAATTCAGTTCCCTGCCTACTAGTAACCTACCCTCTAAGAACGGTGGCGTGATTATAGCCTATGTCGGTCTCCAGGTTACCATCTATCATTATACCAAATTTTATTAAAATACATTCAGCCTTTTAGGCATGAAAGAGCAAAAAACAAACAGTAATTATAGCGCGTGAGATGACTACCCGCAGTTTTACTTACGAGAAATGTGTTTTCCCGTGGTAATGACTTGTGAGGGTCTTCCAAATGTGTTTTGGTTGATAATTAAATATAATAGACACGTGTTCAGCTTTTTTGAAAATTCCGTTAGCAAAGTGGGTGAAAAAGGGGATGGAAGATTGTTTTCATACAAATTTGATGAAAATACACTTTTTCCGGAGTTTGTGGAGAATTTTATGAGCATTTGTTTGGCCATTGCAAGTTTTCTCATAAAACGCACCATTTTCGATATATGTGTAAGCGTAGAACCTTAAAGTAGGACCTAATTTGGGGCCCCTCCCCTCCGGCTGGCCTCCTACATATCGGAAGTTTAACTATGTTTTCTCCCTAAGCATTCTGATCAATTTTCTGAAGAAATGGCTCGCCTGCCCCCTCACGCACTCTACACCCTAGTCAGTAAGCTCCGTTGCTCGAACACATACGGATACACATATACAAAGATACTACCGCCCACTAGATTTCGCTGTAGTTTTCAATTTCTTGTTGTCGGGACAAGAATCAAGTTAAGTTAATCAAGTTACTTCCATGCTGGACTGGGAGCGAGCGAAAAACATAGAATATGCCAGCTGCATTTCCTCCCGGGCATGCTGTAAAAACTAAGGGATCCAAGGGTTTCTGTATATTGCATTTTAGGCGACAGGCTGACAACCTGTCACTACAGCAATACACCTACAAATCTATCTTAAACAACTCTCAAAACTTTGTCAGACGTGGCGGAACGACCTTTCTTTAGGTCGTTTACGCTCTGCCTACCCTATTAGGGATAAAGGCGTGATTATATGTATATATGTAAGAATCAAGTTGGGCGAAATTCCATACAAACGTGATTGTATTGTATAGAGTACTCTGACATTGACATGACATGAATCCTTATAGCGTATTTTTGTTAAGACCATGTTTTGGACTTAATTTAGTCTAAACGAGGGTTGTATACGGATGATGTGATTAATGATGAAGATCTAATTCGGATTCTTGATCTTCTGCATCTATGTTTGTTTAGTAATAAAATAAAAAATATCATAGCCTTCCTTCTTGTTTTCTTCTATTTCTTCTCGTTTTGCTGGTCCGACGGTGAGAGCAGTTTTCCTAAAGCTAAAGCTGTATCCTACAGTACATTTTTAAAACTTAACACGCACATGTTCCATCCCCAGATCTCGTGCTACCTAGTCTGCCGCAACGTGCAAAGCGCGTACATCCTGGCCGCACGGCACGAGCGCACCAAGGACCTGCGCCGGGTGCTGCAGGAAGCTGAACGGCTGAACAACGAGCACGTTCGTAGTGCTGCGCTCAAGCGACTCGCAAGCAAGAGTGGACACTCGTGATCTTAGCGGGGGAAGCATAGACATTAAACACGTAAGGACGAGGTCGTGCGAAAGCAAGATTGAATTGTAAGGTCGTTTGCGCACTTATCTGTATTCAATCCATATAAAAAACATATGAAATGTAGATGGGTGCACAAGCGGTTATACATGTTACTAGGGATAGGAAGACCAAATCGGATTGTAAACCGATAAGTTAACAAACGCTCTAACAATGAGTATGCTTGTGGCATTTTGTTTTTGTTACTAAAATTGGTTCATCATACAATAAAATTGCACTAGTATCTTCAAAATAATCATCAGAAATATTTCGAGAGTATCCTAAAAGTGTATAAAATGTAATATTTATTAATTAAAAGGAATCAGAATAAATTTTCTGAAAAATAAATTGATTATCATTATCATGAATAAATTGTTACTTTGATGTGTTTAAATGGTATTTGGTATTAGTGCAATATATACTTTTGAAAAAGAAATGTGATTGATAAGAATAGCTATATGATTATAAAAATACTGAGTGTTGACTGAACTTGTAATAATTATTACTATTATATAATAATTTTGTTTATGATTATAAACAATTACTACTCATATAATTATGGTTAAACCAGTATTAAGGTGATTTTTCAATGGTATTTGGGATATATCAGGTATTTTAAATGCTCGAGTCCTGTAAAGTTCAGTTAAAGATAAGCAGGTGTTTTTCGCCAGTTCTATTCCAGTCAATGAAAAATTACTCTTAGTTAAAGTTGAAAAATATAATATATAAATGTAAATATTATACATAATTTATAGATGAGCTTATTGTATGTACTGCCAGCAGTGGATGAGATATAGATTGTCTATTTTTTTAATAGAGCTGAATAGTCCTATAAGCTTCTTGTGAATATTGCTTATCAATGATTATACAATGGTAAATATTTTTTATGTAATGTTATTGGACTTGTGATATGTATTTTGTTTTGTTTGTATCTAAAAAAAGTTATACTTTACTATATTTGTTACCAAATGCCCGTAATAAAAGATTTACTAAATATTTAAAATTTGTTTTATTCCACCTGCAAAGAATATGTAAAAAGAACACAATCTTGGATAGTATTTTTAATTTTTAAAATGCTTTTTAACTTAAATATAATGGATATAAAAATTAGGTTCATTGGACAGATGGTCAACGACTAAACTGCTGTGCTTCACTAGCAACCGCAGGCAGACCAACTCGTCATCCTCAGGGAGAAGAGCACAGTTCAATGGACCTGGTCCTGGGCTAGGACGCCATGGTGGTACACAAAGTTCACATTTTGTTCAAAACACTTGCGCACTTATAGTATTCAGTCTCTTGACACATTGCCTCATACGTCCGCTGTGTTACTGAGTTGCCATCGCCTTTTTCTTGGGTTTTTTCAAACGTTTCAACCCATTCACGCTGGTTTTGAGTAGGTTGGAATATGCTGTACTAAATTTTTCCACATCCCTTTGCTCCACAACAGTTGAAATTTTTTTGCTACTAGATTGTGCACGAATTAAGCATTTGTACTCTGGGTTTTTGACTGCCGGAGTTCCATCTCGTGAATGCGGCTTCGTGCGACCATCATCTGAAATATGTGAGTAGGACAGATTTTTGAGTAAAATACAAGATTACAACCTAAAAACAAGTGATTGACCTTTGCTAAAACTTACATCTTTTCATAGTCATTGTTACCGAACCAGCAACACGAGCCTTTTGGAAAAGTTTTGTCAGCTCCACCAGGAACTAAAATGAATAAATCATTCATGAAAATCGAATAATAATTATAGAATCTTGCGAATACGAAATGGTTTGAAAATTACCTCATCATTATTCAGTAAAACCATATTTGCGAAGATGTTGGATTATTTTATTAATATACCATAAGTATTATAATATAAATTGCAATTTATTTTGCAGAAAAAGCACTCATTTCTTGAAAAAAAAAAAATATTTCTCGTCTCAATTCACTCCACGTTGACTGACGTGACTTTTTTTTATGACTTTAGAGTTGACATTTGTGAAGCCAGGTTAGTGTTTAAAGAAAATGCCTACTCCAATCTCGCAGTCAGTTAAATATATTTTTTTATTATTTAATAAATTATATTTTTATATTGACTGTTATTTCAATCAAAATGTTTTATTTAAAAAAAACATTTAAAGAAAGAAAAAAAATAAAAAAGCTGCAAAGCTTTTGTTATAAATGCACATCAAATAGCAGTGCCTGTGAATGAATACTGATCAATTTGACGATAGATGAAGATCATCAAAGTTCTAGGAATACCTATCCTAACATAAAAAATTGATTGTATTTACTTCAATATGATTCGAAATAACAAATGACTAACCTTTTAGGCTTAAATCTATAATATTGTATTAGTTATGTAATTTATTTCCTCTTTAATAATTGGATTCTTTAAACATTTAGCTGTACGTACGAATCCTATCGTTGGACCTACACGCTACGTTACGTATTATGTAGATATGTATGGTATGGGTATGCGATTGCGACGTATGTAAATAGTTTTTTATGATAGGCATATTGCGAATGTCAGTTTTATAGCAGAGTGCAGCTCTGTCGGTAGCTTCTATCTGTTATCGGTTTATTTACCTACACATCGTCGTCGTTCTTAATAAATTTAATCAGCTATGTCGAATCAAGGTAAGAATATCTTTTTAAATACCTTTTGATACCTAGCCTAGCGTAGTGTAGTGGCCTTTTAACTTAGGTTAAGTTCTATTCTACGGTAAACAAGGTCGAATCTAGTGAAAGTTCTCTGTCAACAAATTTGTTTACATTAATTAATTCCAATACACACAGCTGCAAGTAGGTTCTTGATTGTTGTTCTTTACACACCAGAGTCGCCAGAGTCCTATATTCCTTGGGGAAATTGAATGCTAGACCATATCACTAGTACATACTCACCTATCCTATCTACAGGACCATTCTCTAGGAAAAATCACCATGTAGGTACGAATATGGCTTCATAAATAATGACTGTATATTACTGTTTAGTTCAAGGCGCGACAGCAGCCGTAGCCACGGTAGGAGCTCTCGGCGGCGCTTACTACGCATACAAACTCTACAAGGATCACCAGGAGCGCGCCAGGATACCCACCCAATGGACGAATGTCGGCACGCTGTCCGATCTTTACGTATACCCGGTGAAATCCGTCGGCCCCGTCGTCCTTGAAACGGCTGAGGTGTCCATCATGGGGTTGAAAGATGGCTGGCTTAGGGACAGGTTCGTAGAAATAGAATTCGCGACGAGCATTTGTATTCGAACTCGGTACACCTATCACATCAGCAACGAACGAAATATGCCAAACTTACGCTAGATAATTAGTAATGAAAATAACGTTCATCGTTATTGAATCTTGCCTATCTATCCATATCGCAGTTAACTGGTTAAATTAGCTGTTCCATCAAACAGCTAGCCCCTTATATAAAAAAAGTGTAATTGAATTATTCAAGAGCTCACTAAAATCAAAACATTCAACACCTCAGCATACATACATACATAAAATCACGCCTTTATCCCTTGCGGGGTAGGCAGAGCGTAAAACGCCTCCTAAAAGGCGCTTTCGCCACGTCTGACATAAATTGGGGGCAATTTTAGATTGTAATGTGTATTGCTGTAGTGAAAGGTTGTCAGCCCAACGCCTAAATTACAATACACTGTAACCCTCGAATTCCTTTTGCTGACTTATACAGCATGCCCGGGAGGAAGGGCAACTGGAACATTCTATGTTTTTCTTTCTCTCCCAGTCCAGTATGGAAGAACACCTCAGCGTCTACCTGTTTTTAATGTTTAACTTTCAATATGTAGCTGTTTGATTAAACAGCAAAATCAACCATTCGACTACGGCATTTCCATAAAAAAATTCGCTTTCAGAGTATTGATGGTAGTCGACGAAAAGATGAACTTCATCACAGCCCGCGCGTACCCTGAGCTGCTGACAGTGCAACCAATAGTGCGAAACTCCGTGCTTACCCTGAAGCATAGCGATATGGAAGACGTCCATGTTAACTTGGCTGAGGTACTGTATTATTCATCTATTCAGTCGTCAGGTCGGCTCATGTAATACCCAAAATCAACAGTTTAGCGAGACTTCCGAAGTACGTAATATCTTACTTATCAGATATTTATGTAATGCAGGATGACTTCCGAAGCACGGAATATCCTAATTATCAGATATTTGTGGAATGAACTTGGAATCCACGACCTCCTTAGTGCGTGATTTTTTTAGGTGGCAGCATTACAGAAAGCACAGACAGCCACCGTCTGGGGTGCAACCGTGCCCGTTTTCGACTGTGGTTACGAGCCTTCTGAGTGGTTCTCCAGGTACTAAGATTATCTTAATTATCATAAGTTTTAGGGTCGGCGCGTGAAGGAATAATCTTTCTGGTGACTAAAAAAATATTTCTTCACGTAGACGTAACGATTTATAAACTAACTAGCGACCCGCCCCGGCTTCTCTACTATATTATGCATGTATTATACATATAAAACCTTTCTCTTGAATCACTCTATTCATTAAAAGAAACCGCATCAAAATCCGTTGCGTAGTTTTAAAAATTTATGCATACATAGGGATATAGGTACAGAGAAAGCGATTTTGTTTTATACTATGTAGTGATTATAAACACTATTCGTCGACAATACGTTGTTTACTTACTTTATCCTTATCAGGAGACGAGAGCTACTTATCTGGAGTGTAAAACAAACACAACATAGATTCTTCTGCAATTAATTGAATATAATTTAACTTTTGTTGAAAAGAAATACGTAACTGCTCTGCTATTGATTATTGTGCATATGCCGTTGCAGACTCCTGGCTAAATCGAGCAACAGTTTCCGGTTGGTGTACTACGCATCACAGAACAGCCGCATGCTAAGACCGGCTACCAACTTATTCTACAAGTTCACCAAGAATGACTCGGTAAGGACACCAATTCTTCAAGTACTTAGCTTCATGGTAGCGTCGCAAAATGTACTAGGATCTCTATATGAACTAACTCTATTTAAAAAGGACATTTTGCGACGTAAAAAAAAACTGTTTTTGTAAACTTTTTTGTTTTTTTTTCAGGGAGCTCTACCCGATGAAATATCTTACAACCTCATCAACGAGGCGTCAGTGGACGAGCTGAACACGCGCTTGAAAGACTGCCAGGTGACGCACCGCAACTTCCGGCCCAACTTCGTGCTGCGCGGGGCGAAGCCCTACGACGAGGACAACTGGAAGTTCGTCAAGATCGGCGACAATGTCTTCGAGATCATCAAACCATGCACTAGGTAAACGGTCAAAATTCGAAACAATAATCTGATTTTTTTCCGTACACGTTTTATACATACATACATATAATCACGCCTCTATCCCTAATGGGGTAGGCAGAGCGTAAACGACCTAAACAAAGGTCGTTCCGCCACGTCCGACAAAGTTTTGAGGGTTATTTAAGATACTACTAATACTATTTAAGACACGTTTTATTGTAGTAAAAAGATTAAGTATCTAATGGAGTTGCAGTCAGTTGAGTTGAGCTCCACCAGTTGGTGGACTCTGCAGTTGCAACCAAACAACCCTTTAATTGAAATTTAATTTATTGATGCGCTCAAATATTTAAACTCCCCAGCATCCTGTTTCTGACATGAAAACGTGTGTGTGTGTGTGTGTAAACGGGCTAACTGTTTGATTAACAGCTATAGAATTACAAGAAGTGTACAAGAGAGAGCGAAACAGTTTTTTATCCTATTTCAGGTGCATATTGACGACAATAGATCCAGAGACAGGAGTCCGTAACACAAAAGCTGAACCACTAGAAACTTTGAAGAGGTAAATATACAATTTATGAAATAAATAACTGTAAGACATTACTTTTATATGGTAAACACTAAACACATTATAAAAACACTTCTTATCTAAGAAGGGCAGGTCGCACGGTCAAGGGTGATAATAACAAAGCTAGATTAGTAGACAGTATAAATTGTATTATTAAGTTCATACAAGATGTAAGAGTCATATTTCCGAATATGTATAGAATTTGTGTATTCATTTAGATATACGCCTCTGACTGGGTAGGCAAAACGTCAACATACATACATACATACATACATATAATCACGCCTTCATCCCTAATGGGGTAGGCAGAGTGTAATCGACCTAAACAAAGGTAATTTCGCCACGTCTGACAAAGTTTTGAGGGTCATTTAAGATAGATTTGTACGTATATTGCTGTAGTAACAGGTTGTCAGCCGATCGCCTAAATTACAATATACTGAAACCCTCAGATCCCTTAGCAGGTTTTTACAGCATGCTTGGCAGGAGATGCAGCTGGCACATTCTATGTTTTTCTCTCACTCCCAGTCCAGCATGACGTCAAAACGTCAACGGCTCACAAAAAGCCGTTTATTACTGATTTCATACTAGCCTCATTCCCCCCGAGCAATTCGGTTTCCGTTCCCAACATTGTTGTGTTCGTCAGGTCCACCGTCTGGTGGAACATATCACGTCCAATTTTCATGAACGCAAACCCAAACCCACAGGAGCCGTCTTCCTTGATGTAGCGAAGGCATTCGACAAGGTCTGGCACAACGGTCTGGTGTACAAGCTATACCAGCTCGGTGTGCCGGATCGTCTCGTACGTATCGTACGCGACTTTTTGACGAACCGCAGCTTCCGTTACAGAATCGAAGGCGCCCTGTCCACCCCTCGCCCCATTAGAGCCGGAGTCCCTCAGGGCTCTGTGCTATCCCCTCTCCTCTTCACCCTCTATACTAGCGACCTTCCCAGTACGCCCCAGACGCAGCTCGCTCTGTTCGCAGACGACACTGCGATCTATGCCTCCTGTCGCAGACCCCAATTACTTGGCAGATACCTCCAGCGCGCCCTAGACTCCGTCGGGAGCTGGTTCCGCAAATGGAGGTTCGAAGTCAATCCCGAGAAGAGCACCGCCGTGCACTTTACTCGTGCCAGATTACGTCGTACCCTCCCAGCTGTAAAGCTGTACGGTCGACCCATCCCATGGTCCAAAGACGCCAAGTACTTGGGGGTTACTCTTGACTCCCAGCTTAACTTTGCGAAGCACATCAGTAGAGTCCGAAACCGCGCCAAATTTGTCATGGGCCGGCTCACCCCAATCATACGCAAACGCAGTAAACTCTCCCTTAGAAATAAGGTGAGGCTTTACACTACATGCGTTCGACCGATAATGACCTACGCCAGTGTGGCCTTCAGCCACACCTACCCCACTTATCTGAACACCCTCCAGGTAGTTCAAAACAGCTTCTTGCGGAGGGCAACCGGGGCCCCCTGGTACCTCCGCAATTCTGACATTCACATCGATCTCGATGTTCCGTCTCTCAAAGAGTTCATGAAGCAAGCGGCCATACGCTTCTTCGACAAAGCCCCTCACCACCCTAACCCTCTTGTAGTTAGCGCCTCTAACTACGTTCCCCAACCTGCGACTCGTTACAAACGAAGGCCTAGGCATGTCCTTACCGACGGCGATGACCAAATTACCCTTGCGTTTAATGCTGCCAATATTAGTCGAGCCACACTCTGCACAAGCTCTTCCAGCAACCGCGCACCCCGCCGGCGGGGTCGCGGAGGTCCCTCCTTTGCTCCCCACTTTGGGGTTTACCGGCACGTACCGGGCAGATTCTCTCCGATAAGGAGTCCCCAGGCAACGCCATAAGCCGAGGTTCGAGCCCTAGTGGGCGCCCTTAGGCAGTTGCCATTTCATTAAGGGTGTAGATTGCGTGTAGCAACTCCCCGCCTTAGCCCGGTGACGCATTATATACACTTTGTAGTATTTTGCAAACAGGTCCATTAAAAAAAAAAAAAAAAAAAACTGATTTCATATTTTATACAGCTACCGTCAATATACTAACCCAGAGCAGCGCAGGACGGCTGGCGACACGCCGCGCATGGGCCTGCAGATGGCGCTACGATCCCCTCCCGGAGGGAATATCTCCCTTCAAGACGCTATCTACGTAGCCTAGACCTTCAGCCATCTAAAAGTAGAGTAGACCATCCCTGGCTTGCTTTAAATGTGTTCATGTCCGTTTTTCGATTTAGTCCTTGGATTTCTTCGGTTCGGACTCTTACACATGTGGCCGCCCGCCGCTTTGAGTCTTTATACCGCACCATGTTTATTGCATAATGCCAAACAGCCTTAAATGCGACAAACCCTACAAATTAAAACTACCTTACATGTTTATGCGACGTCACGCAATTTGTCCGTCCAAAATAACAATTCGTGAAGGCAGGGGGTCGTTCGCGGTGTTTTCCCTAGCGCAAGATTAGTTGAAGATTTCACTTTGACAGTTGATAAAACCGCATTTTTCAGCGCCTGTCTGGTGAAAATGTCTCCTGACACTAACAGGTGCGTGCTCGAACGGGGGTTTTACGCAAGCTGTCAGATTAAAAATAATTAACGGTCTTTGGCGCAACGACGACGAACGCACCCCAGTATCACTCCTGTGAATCATTTTGCATTACCACTCTATGACTGTACCGTTGTTTGTTTGTATTGCAGCTACCGTCAGATCGCGAGCCCCGAGGAGCGGCGCGCTAGCGGCTCGAGCCCGCGCATGGGCATCCAGATGGCGCTGCGCTCGCCGCCCGGCAAGCAAGTCTCCCTCAACGACGCCGTATACGTAGCTTAGGTACTAAATTAGCCCGTATAATAGTTAAGGCGCTTTTGCACTGATCTGAATCCGTATTAAAATATTTTCTGATCTGTTTTGGCCTTCCTAGTAAACGTATGACATCTTGCGCACCCATCCATAACCGTTTTACATGGAAATTTCGTGGACACGATTCGGATACGAACCGAATACGGAGCAGTGCAAAACCGTCCTTAGTCTTCCATTTTAAGCCTAAGGCAAATATTTTCTTTAATTATTTGTAGGTAAGACCAATCTTTACACTGTTTTTAATCGTATGTGAAAAAGGATATGTTTATACATACATTTTTGAAATATTTTGTAAACAAACGTGATCATTCAGCTATTGTTAAGAATAAAATGTTGTCTTAAAAAAGTGTTTAACTATTTTTCACCTAGTTTAAATTTAATATAATTATTTTTTTAATAGGTACCTTCCATACTGGACTGGGAGAGAAAGAAAAACATAGAATGTTCCATTTGCTTTTCCTCCCGGGCATGCTGTAGAAGTCATCAAAGGGATTCGAGGGTTACAGTGTATTATAATTTAGGCGATGGGCTGACAACCTGTCACTACAGCAATACACACTACAATCTACAATTGCCCTCAATTTTTGTCAGACGAGGCGAAAGCGCCTTTAAGGAGGCGTTTTACGCTCTGCCTACCCCGTAAGGGATAAAGGCGTGATTTTATGTATGTATGTATTTAAAATAGGTATTGATAATTTACAATCACAAGTAAGTTTTCATCACTTATTGATAGAGTATTTTAAATTAAAGTAAAGAAAGACGGTTTTATAAAATAATCAAAATTAGTCTTATATTAAAGGCGTGTACAAGTCATACATAATGATAAAAAGGCGGTGTTAAATGCGTACGATCTGCGCGGCCACCGTCCGCTGTCCGTGCTGGCTGGAGGCGACCCGCAGGCGCGCGAACGTGCCGCCGCCCATGCCCTTACTGAGCCGCTCGGGGTTCACCACCAGGCTACCGTGCACCTCCTGAAACAATGCAACATAAACTTATGTTCGAATTATAAACTTCTAAACGAATTTATAATAGCATACTTTTTAAACAGAATAATGACAAAATTAAAAAGTTTACTTTTCGTTGCATCTTAGTTTACTTTTCATTGCACCTGCCCTAGCAAATTCTAACAAGATGCAACGAAAAGTAAAATTTATTTGCTGGAATTGCTTCCAGCGAAGTCTTTCCTTGCGGAAAGATAAAAATCACACAGTAAATACCAAAAAATCCCGATTACAAGCCTAAAATCTGTAAAATTATAATAATCTATGGTAACGGCGCATGCGCGGTGACGGTTTTCCTGCGCGCTTAAGTTTGCCGCTATTTTCTACGGTGAAAGTTTTTATTGTTTGTTTATCGCGCAGCTATATAATGAAAAGATAACTTAACAAATTTACATAACAAGCAAATAACAGGTTTCCCTAAATTTCACCTATTCACTTAAATTACGCTCAAACTCCAAATTCTGTTATTAGCCAACAAAATATATCGCACTAAACTACAAAATTCGGAGTAAAGCCCTTTTAAAAACAAACAAAAGGCGGTGTGGCTTTGAACCAAAAACCCGACCCGTCGGATATAATAATAATAATCTGTTTATTTTCTATTAAAATGTTGTAGACTCATACACTCGCACCATGGCTGATACTGAGTTTTATGTAAGGATTTACTTTGATGGATATCAATGCGTAAAATATTAGTGACAAAAATAGCTGTATGGTGGTGAACGTAAGGCGTGGCTGTGCGAGAGCGTGTGCTGCCTATTGTCAGTAGGGACGCCGACGGCAGACCCGCCGCAGACAGGGTGGTAGCACTGTTGATACATCATACTAAGTGATGCACCTGAATCCTACCTACATACCTTGAGGAGGAACCGGAAGTTCCCGGGCAGTATGACGAGGTGCGGCGTGGCGGGTAGCTGCGCGTGCGCCGCCCACTGCGCTGCGTCGGTCAAGACGACCCCGGCAGACCCGCCGCAGACAGGGTGGTAGCACTGTTGATACATCATACTAAGTGATGCACCTGAATCCTACCTACATACCTTGAGGAGGAACCGGAAGTTCCCGGGCAGTATGACGAGGTGCGGCGTGGCGGGTAGCTGCGCGTGCGCCGCCCACTGCGCTGCGTCGGTCAAGACGACCCCGGCAGACCCGCCGCAGACAGGGTGGTAGCACTGTTGATACATCATACTAAGTGATGCACCTGAATCCTACCTACATACCTTGAGGAAGAACCGGAAGTTCCCGGGCAGTATGACGAGGTGCGGCGTGGCGGGTAGCTGCGCGTGCGCCGCCCACTGCGCCGCGTCGGTCGGCACGACCCCCGCAGCCCCGCCGCAGACAGGGTAGTAGCACTGCTGGGAGAGCACGTGGCCGGCCATGCGGGACAATTTGTCGCCGCCGCAACCTCTGCAATCAAAACAAAACACATTAGGAAAAATAAAAAACTTTTTGGAGATAAAGAGGAGACCTTTGCCCAGCAGTGGGACGACATATAGCCTTTTAAAAAATATATTAAAATAATAAATATTATACGTATCGCTACAAATATATATATATATATATAAGCGGTATATTGCAACTACTTTCCCACCAGAGCCCAGCGCCATGTAGCTTAGTGTTGTGTTCCATCGTTGTACGACATTAAGGCTCGTATTTATGAAGCGATCTCAAACTTGAGAGCAATATTAAGTGTGGATTTGACAGGTCATGACATTTCTGATACGAATTCAAACTTGCTGTCATTCTTGAGAGCTGATTACAAATACGGCCCTTAGAGCTTTCGATGGACTCATTACATCGTCCCCACTGCTTTAGATGACTTACACTAGATAAAAATAGAAGCAGGTACTCACAAAGAGATTTCTTCCTGGCTGATATGCATCAGCACATCAGTACTGGTCACTCCTACTAAAATTCCATTGATATTCAGTGTGCATGGATCCGGTATAAACTGGATGTTGTTGTGTTTCTTTCGCGTCGTGTACGGCGGTGTCGGGTAGATGTTGATGTGGAATGCGTCCTTCAGGTTGGCTGCTATGTAGATTTTAGTGAATGTGCTGCGAAAAAAATACGGCGGTGAGATATTTTACAAGATATGTTTACGTGTCACAGACAACAAATATCCATGGAGACATGAGGGTTACATGAATTCATACACAGGGTCATGGGGTCCCATCCGGAACAACAGTAAATAGCTTTTACAAAATATCAGCAGATGGCGCTACGGGTAAGACGGGCAGGTCATTCTAAATAAAAGTTTACATAAAGCAAGTTTTTTGTTTCTAAAGCCAGCAAATATATTGTTTAATAAATAATTCTGATTACCCTGAGCATTAAAAATCGTATAATATGCTCATTTTTAAAAAGTTTTAGATTAAAAGTTTCTTTTCAGCGGCTACTCTAGCGACACCCACACAGGAGTGTCAAGGATATGAAGTTTTTCGACTTTCGCTCAAACCCTAAACACATACAGGTAGTACCAACCATTCACCAATAGATGTCACTGGTACAATTATCGATCCACAGATGAAATTAATATACCTACATCGAGCGGTTGCCGTTTATGTGATATGACTTTACTTTTAGAGACGCTCGCACATTGAATTATGAAAAAAACAATAAAACAAAAATTAAAGTATGAATATTGTATCTTATTTATAAAACTCACTTCCTTTCCGCCCCGCGTTTTCACCCGCGATTAAATGAATTTTCTCGCGGAAATAAAGTATTTCTCTGCGTTAACGGTTAGCCTGTTGCTATGTCACTCATACATATATACACATATATAATCACGACTTTATCACGCCTAATGGGGTATGCAAAGCGTAAACGACCTAAACAAAGGTCGTTCCGACATGTCTGACAAAGTTTTGAGGGTTATTTAAAGATAGATTTTAATTTTAAGGCAGTTTCATGTAGTGACAGGTTGCCAGCTCATCGCCTGAATTGCAATATACTGAAACCCTCGGATTGCTCAGCTGGTTTTTCCAGCATGCCCGGGAGGAAATTCGGCTGGGAGGAAATGTTATCGGCAGTGATCGGAATAGGTAGAGTATATTTACCTAAACTTCTAAAAAGAAGAGAGGAAAATGGAGACTTCCTTACTACTAAAACTTTTTCGGGACATCTTGCGGGACATCACATAAGTAAGCTAGAAATATACTTTGAACCATGGCATTTAATTCTATGGACAAATACAAGCTAAAAATATACTTGGTGATTTTCGGCTACAGTGTCACATTGCCTAGATATTTTGAATTAAAGATTCTTTTACTTTATAGCTTTAAAACGGCTGTGTGTAGGAAAAAATGTTAAGGGATAAAATTATCGCGTAATTTGTGTTCTATAATTTCTTTATAGGTGTCAACATCGTTGGAGTTATAGAAACCAAGATATTTACGAAAAACCGTTTTAACGATATCTGACAGTTTTCATATTATGGACGATGTTAGTTATGTTTTAAGCTGGTCAACAAATCAGATAATTCAAAATAAATTTTAAAAAGTTTTAAACAGAATTCCGGACTACGATTTTATTACAACAATAAGTGAAAAAATTGTAAAGGGAATCGAAGTAGATGACGAAGTATTTTTTAGAAAAAGCGCGGGAAACGTCGTAGATGTTGGGTGTATTTTAAGATTTGGAATTTATAAATTAATTTTAAAATAGGATAAACTGATTAGGATAGTCTAGTAGTGTAGTTATATTTTATATTAAGTGTATATATTTGTATTTTAGTGTTTATTTGCTGCATTATTGGTAAGTTTTGTACATATTTGTAAATAGTTTTTCCATTGTATGACAGACCCCCCCGATAAAGATCGGGGGGATCCAGGTAGGCTTTGGCCTGGCCTGAATCTCCCTGTGGGATCACAAATTACCATTGTATCGAACGATGAGCTAAGTAAGATGGATACAGATGGCTCGGTATCATCAAGAGCTGGTGATACTGGACATTCGGGAAGGAAACGTACACGCTTTATAAGAATTTGTCGCGTATGCTCGAAGCGCAGAAAGAAGTCGAATAATGGTCAGCCGATTATCGGTGACTATTGTCAGTGCGATAATATTACCAACATTAATGAAAATACACTTTTACTTAAAAAAGTCACACCTATGAATGAATCACCTGCATCACCGCAGCCACAAATAAAGCCACTGAATGCTCCATCGTCAGATGTGCATTCTAAAATATCACAAAATATGACCCAAGTTAATTCTCAATTGGATTCATCACAAAAAAAAAATGATGATCGCCAAGTTAGTCGGACTGAATATTTACAATCAGATGTTGCCCCATTTCTTATTCACGTTCAACGTACAGAAACCTCTCCCAACGATGGTACCATTCTTCATCCGATCTCCTTTGGCAATTTCCTTCGGAAAAATAATTTTCAAAATATTATTCCCGGCAGTGTCAAGAGAATCGGTAGGAACCGCTGTGCGGTTGCTTTTTCGAGATTCAGTGATGCAAACGACTTTCTACACAGTAATCTTTTGGATGCAAACAAGTTCAGGGCTTTCATTCCAACATTTCATGTTACTAGAATGGGACTGGTGCCTGTTGGAATACAGAATGGGATGAGGAGGAAATAAAAACGAATATTTCCACTCCTATTGGTTGTGGAAATATAATTAAAGTTAGACGATTAAATTATAAAGTAAGTAATGACGGGAAAACAACTTGGAAACCATCACAATCCATTGTGGTAACATTTGATGGTCAAGTCTTACCGAAAAGGATATTTATGTGCTACAATGCGTTACCTGTGGAGATATATGTGTATCCCACAGTCCAATGTTTTAGATGTTGTAAATATGGACATACGAAATTACAGTGCCGCTCGAAAACACCAAAATGCTTTAAATGTAGTGGAGACCATTTAGGTGAATCTTGCTCTAAAGAAGAGGACTCTGCATCATGTGTCATGTGCGGAGGCTTTCATTTTGCAACAAACAAAAGTTGTCCTGAATTTATACGCCAGAAAGAAATAAAGCACACAATGGCGCATAGCTGTATCTCTTACATAGAAGCCAGTAAGATTCACCCTCCTGTTTCAAAGTCATACGCAGATGTCTTAATTTCGGAACCGGTTCTTTTAAATGAGGCTTCACAACAATCGTCAACTCGTACTTCACACAAAAAGACTGTATTTTTAAAACCTCGTTCGCCACCAAAATCTCAAGGCGGTTATGATAGGGCTGCCCACAACGCAATTTTAAAAGAATTCCAGTTTCCATTAACATCGGCTAATGGGTGCGCATTATCACCTAAAGAATCAGAACCTGAAGACTCAGACTTGAATATAATTCTTGCCTTAATAAACACTTTGTTAAAGTCAAAGTTATTAAAACCGTCCCACGTTGCCCCTATTAATGAACTCTTTAATAATTTATGTAACAATTCCAATGGATTCAAAAATAATTCAATGGAACTGCAGAAGCATCATCCCCAAGAAAACTGATTTATTATTTTTGATAAACAAATTTAATCCGAATATTATAGCATTAACGGAGACTTGGTTAAAGCCAGGTTATGTTTTTAACATACCCGGGTTTACTTGTCTTCGTAGAGATCGATTAAATGGGTATGGTGGTTCCGCCATACTAATTAAAAATACTATACCATTTACTAAAATTATGTTCCCGCATTACGCTTTTAGTGATATCGTTGATATAGTTGGATTACAATTTGATAATGTTTCGATTATTTCTATTTATATGTCTCGTTCTTCTATTGCTATCCTCAATGAAGTTAAAAATATACTTTCCAACATAACAGGTCCTGTTTTGATTATGGGTGATTTTAATTCTCACCATCAGTCGTGGGGCTGCGGTATTACTGATAGTGAAGGAGAGAGATTGGCAGAAATTTTAGATGAACTGAACTTATGCATCTTAAACACTGGCAGTAGTACTCGTCGAACCCCTCCAAATCAAAACGTTAGTGCTGTGGATCTGTCTATTTGCTCCCCTGGATTAGCTTCAACTCTACATTGGGTTTCTTTTAATTTAACATTTGGCAGTGATCATTTCCCTTTAATTATATCCACCCCCTTTAGATGTTGCACTCCCCGAAAACGTAAACCACGTTTAAAATATAAGTTATATGATCCTGATTGGTCAGAATTTAAAAAAATTGTTGAGGCTAAGATTGTTGAAATTCCGGAAATAGTACAAGGTGGTGAAACAGATTCTTCTAATGCCTTAGTCATGTGCTTAGTGGAAGCTGCCGATCGAATATTCCCAATTAAAAACAGTTCTTCTACTAAAATTCCTTACCCACCATGGTGGGATAATCAGTGTTCGGATATTGTACGCAAGAGAAAAGAAGCTGAACAAATGTATGCTGCAAGTATGACAGATGAAAACTTAGACATACTTAATAATATTATGAAAGCTTCGCAGCAATTTCTTAAGGAGAAAAAACAGGAAGGGTGGAGAACATTTTGTAAATCTCTTTCTCCCACTTCTTGTCCTACAGAAGTATGGTGTAATATAAGACGTTTCAGATCAGCGTTTAATGAATCACGGTCATCTATCAACATGCCTCCATTATTAATTAATAAATTTCTAGACAAGTTAGCTCCTCCTACTGTTCCGGAAAATAACTCTATCATTCCCTTGCAATTTATTCATAACGCTCCATCTGCTTTAGATTCTGCATTTACATTATTTGAATTAAAAGGCGTACTATCAAGTGTAAAAGACTCCTCCCCGGGAGAAGATGGCATACCATATTCATTTCTTACTCATCTCAGTGACAATTCTTTGATTTTTTATTTAAATTTAGTTAATTCAGTTTTGTTAACAGGAAATATTCCTTCATCCTGGACATCCCAAGAAATCATCGCAATTAAAAAACCTCATAAACCTTTGGATAATGTTACTTCCTTCAGACCAATAGCATTATCGTCAGTACTTGCAAAGATTGCTGAACATCTTGTTAAAAACCGCATAGAGTGGTTTGTAGAACATAATCAACTTTTATCCCAAAGCCAATTTGGCTTTCGCAAAGCAAGGAGCACTCTTGATAATTTAAGTATTTTTATCACAGATATTCATTTAGCATTTTCACAAAATAACTCTGTAGTTGCAGCTTTTTTGGACATCTCCTCCGCCTATGACAATGTTTTAATATCTATTTTAAAACAGAAACTATTAAATCTTGGAGTTCCTAGCTTGTTAGTCCGCTTCATAATTAATCTTTTATCTAATCGATCAATAACTTTGCTTGTTGATGATGTTACAAAATTCACCCGGAGTGTCTCTAAAGGTTTGCCGCAGGGGTCTGTTCTCAGTCCACTTTTATACAATATTTATACTCATGATTTAGAATCCTCATTAAATAATTCAGTTAACATATTACAATACGCCGATGATTTACTTTTATATACTATTGATAATTCTATACATTGCGCATGTAGTTCACTATCATCTGGTTTGGATTTGTTAAAGTCATGGTTTCAAAATAACGGTCTAGATTTGTCCGTATCCAAAAGTTATGTTGTAGTTTTTTCTAGAAAACGGCAAATCCCTCCAATATTAGTAACATACGATAATCAACTTCTGCCTGAGGAGAATTCTGCTAAATTCTTAGGCGTAATATTTGATAGCAAACTTACAGGTGTCCCACACATAGAATATGTAGTCAATAAGTGTGAACGTCTTCTTAACATTGTAAGATGTCTTTCTGGTGTTTGGTGGGGAGCACATCCGTTTTCAATGAAGCTTATTTATAATGCTCTTATTCGATCAGTTTTAGATTATGGTACTTTTTTATTGCAGGGTGGTAACGTATTAGCCTTTAAAAAATTAGATCTAATTCAATCGAAGGCACTTCGAATGATTATTGGAGCCATGAGGTCAAGTCCTATAAATGCTTTGCAAGTCGAGTGTTGTGAGCCTCCATTAAAGATAAGACGGCAGTATCTAAGTGACCGCTTTTTGTTTAAATGCTTTCAGTTTTCAAACCACCCTCTTCGAACAAAGCTTGAAGCTTTGGAAGAATGCGTTGTGACCTCTCGCTATTGGCAACATAAATCTGCTCCTTGCCTTATTCAGAGTTATAGAAAATTTCTTTCAATTCAATCTCATATTCACAATTCTCCATCTTTGCCTCTTTTTATTTCTAACTTTGAGTCCTTGTTAATTCAACCCATTATATGGTATGATCTTGGTATATGCAAACAAGATCTAAATGCTAACCTGCAATTCCTTTCGAACATAGATGATGAAAAATGGGTAAATCATTATCACATATTTACAGATGCATCAAAATATTCTTCAGAGGATTGTGTCGGTGTAGGTATTTATCTAGCCCAGTTTAAATTAATAGTAAAAGTCAAACTTCCTCCAGAATCCTCAGTATTTACAGGTGAATGCTTTGCCATTCTTAAAGCATTAGAATTGATATTAATGATGAATTTACGTAAAACTATAATATTTTCAGATTCTAAAAGTGCTATACAGACGTTAGATAAATTCCCATTTAAGATGAAACCGTATTATCCTGTTATATTTAAAATCCGCAAAAGTCTTGAACTGTGCGCATCCAAAGGATTATCTGTCATATTTTCATGGATACCTAGTCATTGCGGTATTAAAGGTAATGAAAAAGCTGATCAATTAGCCAAAGAAGCTATACAAGATGGTGACATGGTTCCATTTATAAATTATATTCATGACTTGATAGCGCTGCCCAGGGTTTACCTGCAAAAATCTTGGAATAATCTTTGGGCAGAGACTGGACTGTTAAAAGGCAAATCATTTTTTAATATCCAACCATGTATTCCCTCAAAACCATGGTTTTTTAAAGTAAACTGCCCTAAAATCGTAACTTCTATTATATCTAGAATGCGAATTGGTCATGTCTGCACTCCTTTTCACTTGGCAAGATTCAATATTGTTAATAGTAATATGTGTGAATGTGGCAGTGATGTGGGTGATTTAGATCATATATTTTTTGCTTGTTCTCTTTACGACCGTTCTTCTTTTCTTTCTTCTCTTCAAATGCTTAAAGTTCCCTTTCCTACCCGAATGTCCTGTCTTTTGATGTATCCTCTTAAATATTGTTATGTATTGTCTTCATTTATTTTATTTAATAACATAAAAATTTAATTTATGTAACCTTATTTTCCTCTTTCTGTATATAATATACATACATACATACAATCACGCCTTTATCCCTTACGGGGTAGGCAGAGCGTTAAACGCCTCGTAAAAGGCGCTATCGCCACGTCTGACAAAAATTTAGGGCAATTTTAGATTGCAATGTGTATTGCTATAGTGACAAGTTGTCAGCCTATCGCCTAAAGTACAATACACTGTAACCCTCGAGTCCCTTTTGCTGACTTCTACAGCATGCCCGGGAGGAAGGGCAGCTGGAACATTATATGTTTTTCTGTCTCTCCCAGTCCAGCATGGAAGCAATGTATAATATTATATAATATATAATATTCCAGTTTTTATTCCTGACTATCCTAATTCCTTGCTTAAAGATTATTTAGTTGTTTGTAACGCGTTTCGTTTCCTAACCTTTTAACAACATGATAATGGCATAAAGTTAAACTATTGCCAAGAACAAAAAAAAAAAAAAAAGTATTTTTTAAATATGCTCCTCTTACATCTGTAGATGTTGAAAGGTCCTTTTACACCTATTAGTGGATTTTAAGTGTAAAAAGGAATAGACTTAAACCGGAAAATATAGAAAAAATAATGCTCATCTACTTCAATTCCCTGCAAGAAAGCAATATTTCGTCAGTATCTTCAGATTCTGTCACTGAAGACGAAGACATTGACGACATATAAAATATATTATTTTTTAAGTAAAATTAATCGCGTTTACGATGTACCTTACGTGATCAGGTTTTTTGGACTGCATTACATGAATAATTGTCTACTTTAATCAAAATAAGCTTTATTTTAATTTTTATTGGTTCTTTCATTTATACCTTAAGTTACAAAAAACAAATTTAATTTTTATCATTAAAAACTACAAAAAACAAAATTCATATTTCGAAAGAGGTATGATTGTATCTGGCATACTAAATATTTTGCCGATATTTAACTGAGATTTGGTTCAAGTTGGCTGGCGTACGATCAACCGTGTGACGTTTGCACATGAAATAAATATAAAACAAAATATTACATTACCAAGACACATTGATCTAAAGATTGCGATTTGGTCGTTTGGCCATAGATAACCGGTCAAAAAGGGCCTACTAGTTCTATTATGTGGCGTATAGTCACGTATAATACAGAAATGCATAAATTCAAGCCTCATTTCCTATTGTTCGATTATTTTATGACTTGCTTTATTTGCATTTGATTTTATCTTGCAAAGTTGATGGGTCGAAATTCGGAAACAAATTCCATTCTTTTACAGCACGTGTTTTTTCAGTGTTTTTTTTACTTGGAATCACTTTTCAGGTAAAAATAATTAGTGCAAGCCTTTTGACAATTGAGCTTCTTTTGTGTAGTTCTATTTAATCGCTTTGTTTACGAAGTTTTTGTTTATTTGTGAATAAACAGCACTTATTTAAAAGCATATTACTATCAGTGCAAGCCTTCTAACAATTAAAATTACTTTGTGTGTTTTATATCATACTCTTTACAACGTTGTTATCAATGTTTGACTAAGGGGAACTTATTAAAAGCATCGGTTTATCTTAATCGAACCCAGGACTTTTCACAGATTTATTTCGGCGTACGAAATGGTGCCTTAAAAAACCAACCAGGAATAAAAGGTATTCAAGGTCAAATGTAAAAATAAAACAATTTTTCGTAAATATCTTAGTTTCTGTAGCTCGTACGATGTTGACACCTATGAAGAAATTATACAGCACATAATTTGCTTAATTTTTTCCTCAATATTTTTTTTCCTACACACAGCAGTTTTAAAGCTATAAAGTAAGAAAATCTTGAATTCAAAATATCTAGGCAATGTGATACTGTAGCCAAATATCACCAAGTATATTTTTAGCTTGTATTTGTCCATAGAATTAAAAACCATGGTGCAAAGTATATTTCTTGCTCACTTATGTGATGTCCCGCAAAAAGTTTACGTAGTAAGGAAGTCTCCATTTTCCGCTTCTGTTCTTGGAAGTTTAGGTAAATATACTCTACCAATTCCGATCACTGGTTATCAGCCATAGTGTTATAATGTTATGGTCATAGTCAATCGATACATAAAGTGTTGCCCTATACCCTAAATACCGTGTGAAAATATTTCCCGAGGGAATAAGATCTTATCCTACGGTAAAAAATTGCCTTTGTCCGTTTCATCTATCACCATGCCACCACATTTCATCAAAATGCGTTCAGAATTTAAGGCGTAAAAGAACAACAAACAAACAGATAGACGGAGCTACTTTCGGATTTTATAATATTTGTATAGAGTAGGTATGGATAGTATGTATTTTTCTTACGATCAGCAGGAAAACTGTTTCTAAATTTGTTTAATTTACCAACAACAAATCATTTACAATCTTCTTCCATGCTGGCCTGTAAGCGAGAGAAAAACATAGAATGTGCCAGATGTATTACCTCCCGGAAATTCATCTGGCACATCTCAATTTCTGACCCACTGTGCAGCGTTGGCTCCGCAAGTGGCGTCGTTGCCATTCAGTGCGGGCCCGCGCGCAACGTTGCCGGTCAACGTATGAATGGGTAAATGCGAATCCGCTCCGTTGATTCCGAAATTTGTAAAAATTACATACTTATATGTATGTTTTTTAGATCTTATTTCTCCTAAACGAAATTAATGAAGAAATCATATACATATTTTCCTGCTAATTATGTCGATATTCTACTTGTTGTTTACGTTACTATTAAAAAAAATATACTCATTGATGAACCATAACAACTTCATGGGTAGCTTTTATTCGCAACTCAGTTCACCGGCGGGATGGCGCGTTGGTTAGTTGGTCGGGTTTCAGTGCTGTGAATGTCCGGATCGAGTCCGATCGTTGATTGAAAATACAATTTCCTTTTTGTTAGAAACATTTATTTAGTATTAGTTTTTCTTTCTTTTACTTTTTAAGGTAAATATTTTACTGTCATACTACTGTTCAATTTATTACTTATTACTTTTAAAGTGTATTTGAGGCCGATTTCTATTCTATTAATAAGAACCATCTTGATAAATAAAAATAGAGGCTCAAAATAGTGATAAGTGGAAGGAGGCCAGGTGAAAAAAAGTAAAAGTAACAATCGTGTAAAGCAGTTTATTAAATTTATAAATGATAGCACCTAATATGATTGTAGAGTGTACGTAGTCAGCAGAGGAGACATCTGGTCAGGCCCGCTCGAAACGAAAGAGATCATTTCAGGAAATTATTGATAAACTTTAATAAAATCTCGCTTATTTGCACGATTCACTTACTGCAATAAATATACTAAACCACATTAAAATTCATACATAATTTCCTGAAACAATCTCATCCGTTTCGAACGGCCCTGCCCTGCAATAGCCTTTGCTGACAGTACATAAGATAAGTTTCATTATTCAATCTCTTACAAATTAAAACTGCTAATATCTGTGCTCTGGCGCAGCGTTCACTTCTCTCTTACCGCCATCTAGTAGTCTAGTAGAAAATTACGTACTTCGAACGTGCATTGTACCTACGTGGGGCCATCTGTGATCACGGCAAAATATTATGACCGAACACTTCCCGCCGTGGTCTGTCACGTGGTACCGTTGCGTCAGATTGTACTAAAATCTTGCGGCCCGCCACTCGGCCCGACTTATGGCGGACCAGTTTTGTTGTATGACATTAGGCATCTGTACTAGTATAGTATTATATTATCTGTGACAGGGTCTCATGAGTTCCAAGTAGGCAGATAGGCTTGCCTTTATTATAAGTTCACCGTAAGGAGCTCCATCCACACACCGGATTCTGGCATTAAATAGTTTGCTGGGTTTTATTGAATTATCTTCTTCTTTTTCATGTCAATGAATATTATAATATATAAATTATCGAAATACCAGTGTATTGACTTCAGAGTGAGTTCGCAATATCGTCAACTACCTGCCGTTCAAACCTGGCCAAAATCACAGGCAAGAGAAGACCTATTAAAAAAAGATTATGACTTACCAGGTAGTGTTGAGCTCTCCTAAACTATCAACGAGCTTCTCAAAGAAGGCTTTATACGTCTCCGCCATGGAGTTATCCTTGACTTTAGCATGGTCTGCGTCCAGGAAGGGCCCGGTGAGGATGACCACGTGCGGGCGATGCTGGGTGATGTAGACCACCAGGTCCTTGAGCGGCTCGAAGCCCAGGTTGTCGGAGGTGGTGTACGGGCCTGCCGCTACTACCAAGGAGATTGTTCCTGAGAAAGATGGGTGGTTTCAAATTGTGTCACATTTCAGCTTTGCTAAAGAGGGTGAAACGTAGGTGCGAGGTTCAGCAGATTGACAGCTGTAAGTAATTGAATGTTATACAACGATGGGTTGAAATTGGTTCGGCTTCATGCGGTCGCTTGCCTACGGCGGACCTTTAGCGAGCTAAACTATGAAAGTGTTTTATTTTTGGAATGGTTATATCACAGAGAGTGTTGAGTCGTAACATCTAGCTAATTGTACAGGGTATAATTTCTACTCTATGTATGACTGACCTTGTAATGTGTTCATCATATCGCTGGCGTGGTCTGGCGGCGGCCGCGAGGCGTCGGTGAAAATTTCTTGGGCAATGAATTTGTCCCCGCGAGGATTTGTCCCGCGCGCCACCACTACTTGTCCCGGGAATAGTGAGTACTGCTTCAAACTATCAAGACAAAAACATTTGGTAATAAAATAATGTAAATTCTGTGGGTATTTTTCTAACGGGATTTCTGTCGGACTGTAAATTATAGCGGTTTTTAACACGCTTTTATTAGGTCGACCTGTATGGCCTGCCTTGGCCCTTTCACATCACTGCAGCACACATGTGCATATTGTGTAAAATACTTTGATTTATCTGTTTGTTTTATTGTATGTGTCTTTTTAAATTTGCAAAATGTACATGTGTTTTGTAGACATATGAATAAAACGTTTTATCTATCTATCTATGTTACTATGTAATGGAATCTAAGGTAACTAATATAACCATCTTCCAAGCATCGTAGCGTTATGAAAATTGGCAGCTGTTTGTAGTTCTGATGACAATACTATAATATGGTTATGTCGAACTGATCTGATGATGGAGCCGGAAGATATAAACTGGAACTTCATGATGGAACAACGTATCATATCCGTGTTTGGACTTGTTAGAAAGATCTTGTAATAAACTTTGACCACAATCAGGTTTCAAACCATTTTTTGGTTTTTACATGCATTTATAAAAGCATATTGTGTTTTTTAACTATTAATTATCATTCAGTAATAATGATGATGCAGCCTAAAAAAAGGTCGGGGGCTTACTTGTCAATATCCATGGGCACGGCTTGGCTGAGCGACTCCTGCCACGTGCCCTGCAGCACCACGCACTTGGAGTTGAGTCGGGCGTCCGCGTCGCACTCGATACGACCGCACACGAATACTTCTGTCTGCAAGTACGTCATGTTAAATTGCATTGCTATTACTAAATTTTTCTTCTTCTTCTTGGGCAGCAGCAGTATTCCCTATGAACGTAAAAACCTGGAACTATCTCTAAGAAGGGCTGGCCCGTAGACGACAACTATTAATAGGTATGTATGTATGTATGTAGAGATGAAGTAGTATTTATTTTGAATATTCCTAATCGTAATACCTACCTATTTTCGCCGCCAAGGACAACTGTTAGCACTCCGCAGTTCAGACCTGTTGGGTTAGGCATCTAGTAAAGTTACCGTCACAAGAAACTGGTGGATTCTTGTGTTCCGACTGCGAAACGCAAAGGAGGGTAATGTGTTTATTAGCTTATCTATGCATGTTACATACATGTTTGATCCTCTGTGGCGCTGTAGAGACCAAACGCGTGGGCCGATATTTTCTGTCTTTTTAAAAGTAATTAAGTAATAAGTATTACCTTCGCAGTTGGTTTTTTTATTCTATCAATTGTTATGAGGCGAACCGTAGACTTATTTGCTACTTTGTAATGATTCATTAACTATGGCAAATGTATATAAAGACTAAATTATTTCTTTACCTGCGCTTTATGTCGAACTGAAACAGTTTCTTTGATGTCTGCCTTCTTCATGATGCACTGAGATACGTAGCGGATGTGGTTGTCGTAAGTACTTGCTTTTTCGTGGAGTAGTTCAAAACCAATTCTGTGAAAAGAAAGTCCACTTACAACACTGTATTTTACTATATAAATCGGCGGTTCTTAACTAAATTTATAGAGGGGGTAAAAAATTTGTTTACCAAACTTTAGGGAATAACCCTACCTACGAAAATTAACAACTTTCTCCAAGGAACATAGGTCGAAATAGGAAAAGAAATTGGCCCTCTAATGCAAAATAACTCGTGCCACTGACAATGTATGGGTAATTGTTTTTCATATTTCGACCTGTTTCTTGGGGAAAATAGTACATTTTTACTCCTTGTATTTTAAGTTCTTAAAAAGCGAAAGCCTGATCTTAACCACTTCGTGTACTATACTTACTTAACCGTTGTGTATATGTATCCAATGTCTCCATCGTCGTAAGGTACCTTTAAGGTACGAATATTTGTGTAATACTAAGGTTAGGATGAAGGTTGAGGATGTCAGTCTGTCCATTCGGCTTTGATTGATTGATTGATAGATTTAATCAATCAAAGCCGAATGGACAAGTACCTTACAACGATGGAGATTGTTAGCTTGGCGATTGCTTCCAACAGCGTCTCATCGCCGTAAGAAAGCACCACTGTTTCTTGGTCTGTTCTTGACGTGTATGCCTAGTCTAGACTACTTCTTGTGCTATAACTTACTTAGCCTTTGTGTATATGTCTCCGTCATCGTTAGGTACTTGTGTAATACTGAGGTTGAGGATGTCTGTCGGTCCATTCGGCTTGGCGATTGCTTCCAGCAGCTTCTCGTCGCCGTAGGAAAGCACCACCGTGCCTTGGTTTGTTCTTGACGTGTATTTGGCGGAATGATTACTGGAATGCAAATATTATTGGATAATTTAGCTATATGTTTTTTTTCTCAAGTTTTATTCATCCCTCCTCTAAATTTGGCAGCATTTCCCACTCTTTAAAAAAATGGCCTTCCAATGCCTATAGTCGATGACAAGATTTTTCATCACACATTTTTTTTTCTTTTTATGCGTAGCCCAGTAGCCTGCGACCCTGACTGCTTTATCGGTTTAAGTGGTGGGGCATGTGGAGCGCTCTACCCCGTATTTGCATCGAGAGCAGAATTTTGTGAAAATCCCTAAAGCAATTATCTTTGAGTACAGAGCCTATTTAAGGACTTCCAAGTCAGCCTCGCCGGATTGTGTCCAGGTAGAAGATTTTTCGACAGAGACACTAAGGGGGAAGGCAGGTCACACTTTTCTTTCCACAACCGGCATCTCGCTTGTTGCGGGCTTCATCATGTTAGACTGACACACTTTATGAAACTCCTGCGGCTCTTGAGCTTTCGATGTGCAGGGATGTTGTTGTGCATTGGGTCAAGTGGATTAGTTTCCTATTTTGCCCTCTCAGTGGAACTTGTTACTGCTCTACAGATATCTGGAGGCTCTATTCCTGGCAGTGGATACAGCATTGGTACCGAGGTCGTCTTAAGACAGCCAGGGGCCCGTTTAATAAAACTGACAATGACAATTCGAAGTACATTGCGCAGTAGATGATCTTTCTTGTATTGTGTTTGCAAATCAACTATGCAATGTACCACGAATTGTCACTGTCAGTTTTATATAGGCCCCAACGGCACGTTTCATTAAGTGCTGTATTATCCACTTTCTTGGCATGGGCAGAGCGCTCCCACATGAGACATATTCACCCGCGGAGTAGCAGAGCGCCAGACCAGTAGACCGTACAGGTGAGGCACCCCATTTAGTCCAAGTCAGTTTCTGCAGATGGTTGTCGGGAGCACATACCTTCTGCCTAACATATCTAAAGTTACACTGAGGTATCTTGGGCGATCGCTGTATGAAACTTACATGGTGGGTGAGTATGTAGCTGGACACAGTTCATTCTGTGCTGGAGTTGTTTCTTCTTTAACTTTTGGCCTCTGGAATTTTATAAATTATATTATTACAGCCAAATCTTATTCAGATTCTTAACATGCTAACATTTTAATTTTATTCACATAAACCAAGTTAAGTTAATTTATATAATACTTATTGGATTTAGGTAAACAAAGGTTTAAAATCTTAAAGAAACATAGAAGTGGGCTATCAGCATTTCACAAGGTTTCGTTTTATAAACAACGTATAGTGACTGACATGATAAAAGGTAAAATAAATTCTGACCATCCTCTGGATGCTAATCCTCTATTTTAAGAAACTGTCAAACAGGCTACTCATATTATACCACATTTTAACTTTGAGATCTTAGCAGCTGCATTTTGCATAAAAATTATCTTTATTCGTATTCTGACCTATGTTCTAGTCTAATCTATTTATTGATCAGTATTAAAGTAAAATACCACGTAATTATTATTTTTACACATAAAATAATATATTTACTAATAAAGTCCTTAACCTTATAAATGCTTAGAATAAAAGTATAAAATGAATCACAATAGAATTTGAAGCCTTTGGTGATGCCATTGTATAAAAAAATAACTACATTGGCAAGTTAAGTAGTGTGTGAGTGAGAGGTAAGTTGCGATTGTTGCCAGGTACCGTTGAGGGGTAGAGTCTAGGAGATAACATGATTTACTCACAATGTAGTAAATGTAACATGATTTACTCACAATGTAGTAAATGTAACATGATTTACTTACAATGTAGTAACTTGCGCCTGAACTTGTGGACATGTAAATCTACATGACACGTCAATATTTTTACTACACACAAAGAATCTCTGGAGCATTCTACTCAAAACTGTCTTGATCACTCTTCCGCAAATTCTACAGCTATGTATTGTTTGTTATTGTGTACAAATGGTGCCACATGCAGGACATTTCACTGTAGTTTTTGTGGAATGCCCCCTATAAGCATCACAAACACTTAGATAAATGCACATACAAAAAAAGGTTCAATAGGTTACACTCTTAATTGAGGGTACTTAAAAAAACATGCTAGTAAAAAAACAAAAAGGTATAAATTTCATGGAGGAGAATGAATTGATGGCTGCAGACGAGTATGGATCTAGTCATGAATTGTGAACAACATGAACCAGAAGCAAACTCGCCCACAAATATCATCAAACAAAACAAAATCCAAGCGTATCCAACTTCTAAACATTGTACAGACTTTCTACACTGAACCGCAACATAAATTCTTCTTCAAGCTTCAATGTGAAGTGTGAACTAAATGCACTCAATGAGTGTAGATCTAGTCACAGCTGAACAATGTAACTCTAGACTTACACCCACTGAGCACAAATAGAATGCAGGATTCTATACAGTTGCAGGAACATGAAGGTGCTAGCTAAGGTAAAAAACAATAAGAAAAAATAACAAAAATGCATAACATAAGGTAAAGTCTGTTTGAACACTACAAAGTTCAAAACCTTTTTATGGATTTTATCTGACTACTTATGTACATAAAACTTCATAACCTAAAAATAATATTGAATACCGCTCTTACCTTGGGAGTTGTAGCCATGTAATTTGACAGGACATCATTATCTGGTCTGGTAATTGAGGTTTATTATCAAAACACAACATAACCTGTAAATCTATTGCCAACAGATAATTGCATAAAAACATAGTAGCCATGTCATGTAATCATGTAACATGTAATATAGTACTCACGGCTGCAAATTTAAGCCTCACACGAACAAATTATGAAAATATAGCACGAAATACGTATAGTTATAACAATAGGACACGTGTAAATTGCATTAGGAAAGGATACTGAGTGGAAACAGGAGCGCCGTAAACCTTTAAACTCGAGCCGGCAGTAGATCTAACCGCATCTTTGGCGGGCGCATTGAGGCGACTCGCTGGCCGCTTGGAAAATTCCTTTCTCGCAAGTAAATCTAGGTTTTCGAGGTCCGGCGCAGCGCCGTTCAAGTTTGTCAAGCTGAATGCCATCCATTGTTCAGTAAAAGTTTCCGCGTCGACGTCGTTTTCTTCACACAAACGCACACCTTAGAAAATGGTAAGATTGATTATTAGTGAAACAACCTTGAACATTCATTTTACGGTTGAAGATAGGCCGACAAAGACAACTCTCGTGTCTGTTGCCCAGCGATATGATGAGAATTACACAGACACTTATGAATCAAGTACTCACATTTAGCTAACACTTCTCCAGACACATCTATGCCTAATAGTTGAAATTGCTCAGTCACCGACTCCTCGGAAGCCATTTTCTCGGTAAAATAAAGAAGTGTGTGAAGCAAAAGACCGCCAATCAAAAAGTTTGCGTCAAAGTTTAAGTTAATGTTGCCATTGTTGCATACTAAAAAAATAGAAAATCGGGGGAGTTTTGCGCGGGAATCGTAACTTATCGCTGAGTTTCAGGCTTTCTAAATTAGTTTTTCGCAGCAATTATTGTGACAGGGATTAACATAATAATATGCCGGTAGTGAAAGATAATAACGTGGAAGGCATCAGTCGTCAAATCATCGCAAATCTTGCATATGAATTTGATTCAAATCTAAATTCATAACTATTTGGTCATACCTTATCGCTCACCAAACAATCGGCTCATAAACTATGGTAATTTAAGAGAAAAAGAGAAAACTACATATTATTAATTTCTATGAAAACCGTCTTAGGGAGACTATGATAATAAACACTTCAGGACACTTATTGTAAGTGATTACTTAATTGTATTGTTGGTTGTGCGTTTTTTATTGATTTGGTAGCCGTTATTTAAAGTTGGGTCAATTAGGTAGGTGTAGGCTGGTAGGGAACGACCAGACTCCTTAAACAACTGTTTGCTCACTATTTTTTTTTTTTTATTAATACAGGCTTTTTTACAGGCGTAATGAGTTTTGCCATGGGTATGAAGTATTTTCCCGCGGTAGGTTCTCGGTTCTATGATGTCCAGCTTATTATAAAATAATAACTCTGTTTGATTGGTCGATCGGAGCACCCGTTTTAAATGTCAATCAATCATGCACTTTATTTAAATAAACACATCGAAATTTTTGCACCCCCATCCCATGACTGCAGATTTTGACAATACGCTTCCTTCCGATATCGGATCGGCCCAATAACTAAAGAAAAATAGAGGAGTTGGTGCATCTCTATGCGGCCGGTTGCCATGATAGTTACTTGTCAAAAGCAAGTAGATCAGCTGTTATCGCGACCTGCTTGTTTCAGATTTGTGTAAAATTTTTTGTAATTTTAATTGAAAATATTGTGTGTTTATGGTGTTTAAACTAGCAAAATATCGCTCTAATTATGGTTAGGTGCGGCGTATTAGGAAGTCATATGAAAATAAAAAAAAAAACTGCACAACATAAAATTGTACAGGTTTGTCACGAATTTCGTTCAAAACATCTTGATCTTATTGTTACTTTGAAAGATTTTGCTATTTGGGAGAAAGTTTTCAGAGATACACTTGCTTTTCGGTAATTATTTACTGTTTAACTATCAATATTTAGTGATTTTCTAAAGAAAATGATTCTTCATAGTAAGTAGAGTTACGGTTCGGCATTTTCAATATATCGATAGGTGAATTTGTTTAAAGATTATTTCTTTTTATGATTTTAGATTGCCAAAATACAAATAAAGAATGCCACAGTGGCTGGATACCTGGGGTTGAATGTGAACACTTCAACCAAACATATTTCCATCTGTTCCCTGCATTTCGAAGAGAAATATTTTAACCGAACTTTAAGTTTGACAAATTTGCGCGATGATGGCTCGGATTACAGCAAACGACGCCGGGACTTTTGAGTGACCAGGTTTTTTTTTTGACGTGGTCAGTGATTTTCAGAAAATGACAGTTTTATGATGGATTTAGTTGTACTATGACTAAATAAACATTTATTAACTCCTTGATTTTTTTCTCTACAATCAATATTTTTCGAGTAAATTGAGGTTTTCTTTTTTGTTTTTTGGACTGATGAATTTTAGAGAAATGCATAAATAAATTGCAAAAATATGTAGTTTTTATTTTCATTTTGTTAGATTAAAGGATTTTTTTTCGTAGGTATTTCATCATGTCCTCTATCTTTCTTTACTCCTTAGTCATTGGATCGGCCTAGGTGAAATGAAATCGTTTTCCAATCCGGCTAAATATGCATTTAATTTTTTTACTGACAACACAGGAGTCTTGCGCACTGCCGCCATCTAGCGAACTGTACTACGAATCGCTTTGCATTTGTTTCATTCTATCTACTACTGTCTAAACTAAAATCGGTCATCCTATAAAAAAAAAACCGACATTACAAGACTTATTAACTATACTAAATAACAAGAATATTGTTTACAAATAACTTATTTTATTGATTATGATTATAACAAATTAGGTTCTTTGAACATGAATGTGAAATTTACAGGATGGCATTGACTGGACTTCGGCTGTTACTACACTGTTGATGCAAAGGTTTGCCAGTCCGCCCCTAATCAGTCCGCAAGTGTAGGCCACATACTGAAACATAAATAAAAGGTTATTCTAAGATTGAAAGTACATATTCAATCAAGATGAAACTAAGCAGTCAGCCTAACCAGCTGGTTTTGTCATAAGTTACTTACTCTGGGGGCATATTCCAAATACTGATGACCATTTGAAAAGTTATTGAGGAACCGAAATGCATTATCTTGGAGCACATATACACCCTGATGGTTTGTACGCAAATTATCGATCTGTTTCTTGTAAATGCAAGTCCAAAAGTCAGTGCAGATAAACTTCATGGTGTCCAATTCATCTTTGAATCTCGGCCACTCTCTTGTAAGCCTCTCCATAATTTTGTAACCAGCAGCAAAACCTATGTATTCTACAACTGATAAATCAACTTCCTGCAAAATATTATTGTATATTGTTATGTTTTAGTTAGCTAATGAAAATAATGATAGCATGGAATGATAATAATCAACCAAAACCTAAATTACCTTTTTGTCATTTGTCTCCTTTGTCTGTTCTAAGGAGTAATTGATGATTTCAGAGTGAAGCAAATCAAACACAATTTCGTCTGCCATTTCAGACTGCTGAATATCTTGTAAATATTTCTAATTTCACCGAATTATCATGTGAATTTTTGATCACAGAATTTGTGACACAGAAGTATTTCTTTTCATATTTTCAGGTCTAAGTGAATATGTAAAAAGAGATAGAAAGCAAATGTTCTTAGAATTCGTTTATCATCTTATCTCCTTCTAACTTTTACTTAGTGAAATTTTGGAAACAAATTATATGCATTATTGACATTTAATTGGTAGAAATAAAAAATGTATTGCCCTTTTAATAAATTATAATATTTATAGTAGATAATAATAATTAGCTAATGAATGATGGCGTGTCGGGCTATTCATGTAGGCAGGTTCCGTAGTAATTATTACACCGTTAATAAATTCAATTTTTTATATCAGCAACCTTTAGTAGGTTGCTGATATAAAAAATTGCTGCAGCTCGTATTGCTCCAGACCAATTTCGGCCACGGCGAATGCTACAACTCTTTAACAGTTGGCGTTCGTGTGCTCGCATGTGGTTACCAATCTCCCACTGCGTAGGTTCTATGCTACACATCTTCATGTGACGCTTTAGCACATCTTTATACATGAGGAGTTGTCCGTCATGCTTACGTTTGCCCTCCTCAAGTTCACTATCAAAGATGCGCTTTGCCACTCGTTGATCCGCCCTCCGCCAGACATGTTCACACCAACGGAGTTTTCGCCGCAGGTTTCAATGCCCTCCACTTTGGCTCGACATAGAACTTCCGTGTTGGCGTACGCCCCCCCGAGTCAGAGACCGCCGTAGGTCGCCATCCGAGGCTTGCCTGCCGATTCCGACCTAGAAGCAATCGCCGAAGAAATGGCTAGTCTGACCCAGCCGGCGAGACGAAGTTGAAGAGGAGGCCGAGGAGACGGAGAAAGCGAGCCGCTCCTCAAAAAGACGCGGGAAAACCGGACCATCCGCGTCGCAAGCCACCCACGGGTCCACTGGAAGCGGTCGGCGCCCCTCAGGGTACACCTCAGGGGGAGATGCCGAAGCTCCAGCGGGCTCCAAGTCAAAAGAGCCAACGTGCAGCCGTCCCAGAAAGGGACAGGGTCCTAACAGAGGCGGTTAGGATCCTCACGGAAGTCCTGGTGGAAATCCACATTGGCGAGGATGCCACCAGCGTGATCGAGAGGGGCCTGAAGGTTCTTTCCTCCATGACCGGCCAGCCGGCCGCTCTAGAGGACCTCAGACCCCCACAGAAGGCTGCTCAGGGTGGTGCTGCAATGCAGCGCTGACGCAGCCAACAAACTGCCTGCCCACATCCACTACTCCACGTCGAGTAGTCAGGATCGTGGGCCAGACACAAGGACTGACAAGCCACCGTGAGCCTGAGATCACTAGCTGGGCCTCCCCCCATGGGGAATCCCCCGGCTGGCCCGATCTCGCCACGGCGTGAAAATCCTCCTGATGACCCGGATTTGACACCCAGTCGTTTGCTCTAGCGACAACCACATGACCTGCCTGTCGTTACAGGCAGCGGTTTGAAGCAACGCCCAGGAGGCTCTACCTCGATGGCGTCTCCCCGCCGGCCGCGAAGAAGTTCCGAAGCGTGACGGTAAACGCTCCATGTCTCAGAAGAGTACAAAATATTGAGCAGCATAATTGCCATATATAAATGGTAATTTTTGTGACCAGCTTAAGGTCATGTGAGCTGAAAACTCAGCTATTCGGCTAACCGATTGCTGCTGCTGCGGCACCGAACCTGCTGTTGACTGCAGCAACGAGAGCGCACTTTGATGTTAGGCATATATTTAAATTTTCAACTATTTATTAGCGTTTAGTTTACCAACAATACTAGATCATTCACCTAACTTTGTTCTCCTAAAAAATCCAATTCGTCGCACAATGTAATGCATTAAACTAAACGTTTACCTAAAAAACTAGATTGTTCAACTAAAGATATTCACCTATTTATTTCTTTTTGTTCATCTATCTTCCATGCAGGACTAGGAGCGAGAGAAAAACATAGAATGTACCAGCTGCATTTCCTCCTGAGCATGCTGTAAATACCAGCTAAGGGATCCGAGGGTTTTAGTATATTGCAATTTAGGCGATGGGCTGACAACCTATCCCTACAGCAATATACAAATTTATCTTAAATAACCCTTACAACTTTGTCAGATGTGGCGGAACGACATTTGTTTTGGTCGTTTACGGTCTGCCTACCGCATCACTACATAGTATAAAACAAAGTTGCTTTCTCTGTCCCTATATCCCTATGTATGCATAAATCTTTAAAAGTACGCAACGGATTTTGATGCGGTTTCTTTTAATGGATAGAATGATTCAATAGGAAGGTTTATGTGTATAATACATGCATAAAATAGTAGAGAAAGACTGATGATTTCCGTGCGAAGCCGGGGCGGGTCGCTAGTTAGGGATAAAGGCGTGATTATATGTATGTATGTTCATCTACAATACTGGTTTGTTCACCTATTTAATCCCTTTTCTTCGCCTAAAATACTAGATTGTTCATCAAAATTTGTCGCTTTCGGTATCGGCTTTTAGCTTTTGGGTTTGCTGGGTCGACGTGGTCCGGTAGGTCAACGTGCGTTTATTGGTCGACGAGGGTCGATGGGTCAACGTGGTTTGTTTGGTCAACTCAATCAGTCATGGTTTCGCGATTTTTGCGTTTCTCGACATTCGCGACATTCTCAACATCTGGACATACTTGACATTCTCGAGATTCTCGATTCTCTTGAGATTCTCGACACTCTCGACATTCTTGACTTTTTCGACAATCTCGGCATCTTGACATTCTCAAGATTCACTTCATTCTCGAGATTCTTGACATCTTTCGAATAGTCGACATTCTTGACTTCTCGAGATTCTTGACATCTCGACTTTCTCGATCCTCGTCATTCAATTGCGACTTCGTATCGCCTCGTACCCATCACGTTGCTGTCACCAGTCTGGAGGCGTGTACCACCGGTGTGCACTAGCTATCGCCAGTCTGGCGGCGTGTACCACCAATGGTGCACTAGCTATCGCCAGTCTGGCAGCGTGTACCACCGGTGATGCACAAGCTAGCGCCAGTCTGGAGGCGTGTACCACCGATGGTGCACTAGCTATTGATTAGTATTTTTGGAGTAAGATGGGATCTACCTCCTAGTGGTTCACCCCGGGGCAACGGCAACACAGGTTTGCACGTGAATACGTCCGGCTGAACGATCCCTACAAAGCGGTGGTAGGCTTCGCAAGGGGGCGACTGGCTCGCAACAATCCTCTCACCGGAGCGGAGTCCGGCGCAAACCCATTTTTGACAAAGAATAGGATAATTTGATTTTCTTTTCAGGTTAACATACATACATATAATCACGCTTTTATCCCTAATGGGGTAGGCAGAGCGTAAACTACCTAACGAACTTTCAGGTGAACGATTAGATTTGTAGGTGAACGTTTAGATTTATAGATGAACGTTTAGTATTTTAGGTGAACATGTTTAGTACGACATTTTAGATTTTTTGCGTGACATGATTAGGTGAACATTTCATTTAATAATGGAACATTCAGTTTTATAGGTGAACAATCAGTAAATTAGCAGAATCTGTTTAGGTGAACAATTAGTTTAATAGTGGGACAATTGAAGATTTCCCTTGATGTTATTGTGCTCCCCAGATAACAAAACGATAGCGAAACTCATCTACCAGCTTTAGCACGTCTTCGCCGAGGTTAATGGTATTTTGCAGGTGGCAGGCGTTGTTACCTGTCCATGAAGTCCAACAAGGTTCTACTAAAAGAGTTTATTTTTGCTAATTGTTTTTTTTTCTGTGGTAGTTTTTTTGCCTTAATATTAGCAACTCAATAAAAAAGTAAAAAATGCGCATATAAATAAATAAAGATGGCGGAATCTTTACTGTGCAGTGTTGATCTCGTTGTAATTCAATGTTCTGTGACCTACAATCCGTACTAGAAGTTATTGAAACTGAATCAAATTACAAGTGCAAGTGATTTTATCGCAAATAGATTGCAGTTTATTAATTCTAGGTTATTTTAGTGCCACAGAAATGGATGTAAATATCGCAGAAATAAAAGATGGCGATCAGACGCAACCTCCTATTGATGAAGCGCCATCTATTGTGGAAATACGTAATGTAAAATTAGACGGCAGTGGAAAAAAGAAGAGAAGACGCGGGAAGTCTAAACGCAAAATTATGAAACCTTTTGTAAAAGCGCCATGGCAAGATCGAAGGACAAATGATAAAACAAATAGAAACAACCGTTTTCGCAAAATTGTTCTAAATAAAACTCATGCACCTTTCAATAATAATCAGTTTTTAATGGAAATACATAAACCAGAACCAGATAAGAACTTCAATAAAACCCCAGCACGCACTCGAGATTCTAGTTTTAGTATTGATTCAGAGGATAACTATTTTTTCTCTCTACCTGAGGATGAAGAAGAGTATTTAACGAAAGAGTTTTCTAGCGTTTATGAAGATGCACAAAGTGAACGACTTTCCAATATGTCGAAAAACGAGCTTATTCAGGAATATCTTTTACTTGAAGCAAAGTATGATAATCTCATGAAAAGAACTGAACGTTCGAAACCAAGAAACACAGAGGAGGATAAAGACATAGCAGATAAGGACGCGTCTTTAACAGATAAAGACAGTAGTATGATGACTGATAGAGATAATTCTGCAACATCTAATGAGTCAAGCACTCTGGATGAAGACAATATTGATGCAATAATGCGTCATGTAAAGGAGCAAGAAACCCAAATTCGCGACTTACAAGTTGCTAATGAACAGCTTAGGATTGAAAATGAAGCTCTGAGGCAAAGGACACAAGGTTCTTCAAGTGAGGATTCAGAAAGTGACAGCTCAACTTCATCTGGTAGTAGCAGTAGCAGCAGTTCCAGTTGCAGCATGAGCCCCAAACCTGAACCGGAGACAGAGATCAATGGTGATTTGCCTGCAGAAACTCACAATGGCCAAAATGGTGTCTTGGATGACAATGAAACTACATACCCATTGGTCAATGGTTTTCATAGTCCTAATGATTAAGTATTAAGTGTAAGGTATTATTATGAATAAGCTCACTATTAACTGTCTTTAGCATTGATAATCCTCTTTTTGTAACAAATATTTTTGAATAATATAGTACAATAGCAAACTTTACTTCTATTGGCCTGTTTCAAGCTTGTTTGTCATGTCATCTAATAATTTTCTTATCATAATCCAACTCAAATTCTCCTCTGCATTTAGTTACTTGCCTATTTTTAGTTAATAAGTATCCTGTTATTGTACAAAATTATTTTAACACTGTAGGAATGTAACTGTGAGATTTAACAAAATTAGAGTTATAGATAAATTCTGTGATATCCCTGTGGAATATCCAATTAATTGTAGTAATGTTTTTAAAGTGTACTATATATTCCAAATAGATCTCACTTTTATGTTATTACAGTGGGATATTATTACAGTTTAGTAGTAAGCAAAATAATGTGTATGAATAAAGAGTTAATATAATTATGTATATTTTAGCCATTTGGATAGATAATTTTATGGTTATTGTTGCTTGTTATGTATGTTTTTTTTTATCTTAAAAGTTTCATTCAAACCAAATTGAATCTATTAAATAGATGTAATTGTAGAAATTAAATGAAAAAATGTACCTATCTATGCATAGTATAGCAGAACATTTTTTATTTGCTTAAATTATTAGATTAAATAAGTTCAGATAAAGAGATAGGAAGTGTGCAATGACTCAAATATTAGGCATCAAGTAAACATTCCAAACATTATTTTTATGTACTACAGTAAATATTGAATAAATAAATACTTGCTGTTGTGTGACTACTGCTGACTACACAAAGCAGTGACTACTAGGGCAAAGACCCCTCTTTGGGTTGTTGATTGATAGCTTCCTGTCTCTTGGGCTTGTAATAAACCAGCACCAAGAGGTGGCCTATTTGATAAAATACATACAAACAAAAGTTGTTTTGAAAGAACCTTGTTACTGAAGAATTGATAAGAAATTCATATACAATTTGATTTATTGAGCAGCAAAATCAAATCGGTCACATCGGAATGGCTTCTGTTATCATTATCAATAACACAATACCCATACATAATAATAACAGGGTTATTTTAGTTCCATAAAGTATAGTTCTAGCATATACACTATTGTTCTTAAAGTTTTACAGGGTCACAACACATGTAGATCCTTGAGTTTTTGCCTCTCTAGAGGCTATTTTATTTATAATTTATAATTTTTTTATAGCTAATGTGTTTTGGCCCAGTTAGTCAAGGACTACATTTATTAAGCACACATTGTAAATTACGAGGATTATACACATTATCCAGATATTACGAGTCCTTTTTCTTTTTAACTTTAGATTCTGGAGCATTTGGATTTGTCCCTTTATAAAACTGCTTTAGCAAATCCATTGCTTTATCTGCCAATAAATTACCTCTGAGTATATAGCTATGCTCATAAAATTGGCTGACATTCAGAACTGTTGCTCCACCAAATCGATCATTAGCACATCCATAAACTACTTCTTTTATGTTGAGGTTATGAAGAGCTGCTGCACACATAATACATGGTTCCACAGTAACATAAACAGTGATATCTTTGAAAAAGCTGTTATGATCAATGCTGTTTGCTTGACAGTAAGTCATTGCAATATCAATACAGTTAATTTCAGCATGTCGCGTGGGATTACGTGTGATGTTTACACTGTTTCTGGACTCTGCTACTATTTTACCATTGTAAATAAATACACAACCAACTGGAACTTCTTGTGCAATAAGGGCGTCATTTGCCAACTCGAGTGCCCTATTCATGAAGTCTACCATTATTGTTCCCAACAAACTTTTATATTCCCTTGCTCTAATGAACTTGGTTCTTCTTCTTCAAGGAGTACTTCGTGGTATAAGTGGATTTTCTATGAGTTTCACAGTTATTTCAGTAAAAACTTGTTATTGTTTGAGGTTATGTGTATTACAATCGAACAGTATTGCACAGTACTACTGTAATGTTTGGTAATCTTATGCAACGTATATCTCACAATTGTATATTTATTTCAGTATCAATTTCTGAGTTCTAAAATCCACGTTAAAAACAATAATCAACTTCAACTTCTATCGGTGTTCGGGAAGTCATCGGAAAGTTTACTTCTATTGTTGCCGTGCCGAATAATCAAATCAATGGTGAATCGATTAATAATCGATACCGGTTTTTTATAAAAGGTCGAAATATCGATATCAATATCTGAGACAATATAATCGATTACGTCGAATATTAACCGATAGAATAAATTTTTCAATTATTATATTGTAGTAATCGATACAATTGGTCTATCGGTTTCGATATAATTGTTGCTTAATCTGTGTCTTTCTTGGATAGTCAAGTAAAGGTAATCCAACATTATAATTGTAAAATCATTAATAATTGTTTGTGGGTTGCTTTTGCAAATTATATTTGAAATTATGAGTGAAGAACCAGTGGGAAATACTCTACCAAATCCCATTATCTCTTAAGAAGAGTAACACTGATGTCCAATAATTATATTCATTCTGATAGGACGATAGGTACCTACTATACAATACAATAATTCTTTATTACACCAGAATTATTACAGATACAAAAACAAAGAAAAGAATAGTATGTACAATACAGGCGGCCTTACTATCGATAGTTCCGTTATAATCGATTATATGGATAGTATTGCTTTAATACCCCACATCGATTATTTATGGAATTAGTCGATTATTCTCATAATTGTGTTACAATGTTTTACATTGTATTTACTGTAACCCTGATGTGAATCACCTCATAACGTCTATATTTGTCATGGATAGTTTACTATAGATGACTTTTTTTTATTTGAAACTTTTATCATAAATATTCCCAATTTAAGTGCTGTTTAATGCTACTGTGGGACTGATTTTACAGTAGTCATGTAGGATGTATGACTGTTATACAGAATCTACTTTCTGAAATGATTTATAATAGCGTTTTTACTATTTCAGATTGAAAGTGCCCCGCTGCTACAAAACAAAACAAGGGAGTAAGCCAAGACAGCGAATTGATAAGGTAAAACTAAAAAATGCTGTTTATGAGGTTATAGAACAAGGCAAATCATTACGAGGAACTGCAAAAAAATATAATCTCTCAGTTATGACATTAAAAAGATATGTAAAAAAGAAGAAGGATGCTCTTACTACAAGAGTTGCCTCTCCTACATATGAACCAAACTATAAACAAGCACATATATTTACACAGAATGAGGAATCTGACTTAGCTAAATATTTAGAAGAAGCTAGTAAACTACATCACGGATTGACACCTAAAGCTACAAGGAGACTAGCTTATGCTTGGAGCAATTAACAAGCTTGTTAATTCCTCCGAGAGCTTATGAGTTTGCTTTAAAAAACAACAAAAACGTGCCACAAATATGGGTGAATAAAGAAACTGCGACATATGATTGGCTGCATGGTTTCATGCGTAGAAACACTACTTTATCATTGAGAATCCCCGAAGCCACAAGCTTCTCGCGGGCGACTAGTTTCAATAGACATAACGTTTCTCAATTCTTTGGCAATTTGCGAAGCTTATACGAACGTTTCCACTTTGAACCGAGAGATATCTGGAACGTGGACGAAACTGGTCTTACAACAGTCCATAAGCCGAGAAAGGTAATTGCATCAAAGGGTATGAAGCAGGTTTCAAAAGTCACTTCCGCAGAACGTGGCGAACTGGTCACAGTATGCAATGCGATTAATGCATCTGGTAATAATAACCCACCTTTCATGATATTTCCACGGAAAAATTGGCAGTCGAGAATGATTAACAACGCACCTCCTGGTACTGCAGGAGCTCCATTCCCTAGTGGTTGGATGACTACAGAAAATTTCCTTCTTTTCTTAGAACATTTTCGTAAAAATGTGCGGTGTTCAGTTGAGAATCCCTGCTTAATGGTTTTGGACAACCACGAAAGCCATATCAGCGTTAGCTCCATACAATTTGCGAAAGAGAATGGCATTCACCTTCTAACTATTCCACCACACACATCACAAAAACTTCAACCTTTAGACAGAATACCTCATGGGGCCCTAAAGTCTTACTACAATGAAGCCTGTGATAATTGGATGTTGGCGCACCCTGGGCGTACCATATCAATTTATGAAATCGCAGAACTCTTAGGGAAGGCTTATCCGAAGGCCATGACACCACAAAACATAATTAAAAGTTTTCAGATAACAGGAATTTACCCTTTTGATAGTGATATTTTTACTGAAGACGAATATTTATCGTCTTATGTAACAGATCGAGCCGAAGAGCCTAACAATCCTGGAAGTCTTACTCAAAGAGCACTGCAGCAAGCCGAAAGTAATTTAAGAGCTGATACTGATAGAATTGAAGAGCCAGTTACCGATGCTGAAGATTGTGAAGGAACTGTTTCCCCTTCAATTGTTTCAGCTACCGTTAATCTTACTATTCCCATAGAAACCAGGCATTGGCAAGTTCCGTCTCTCGCTCAACTAGCTTCTCATGCTGTAGAAGACCTTAAATTGAGGAGTAGTACAACTACGAAACAGTGTAAACCTGATGAACTAACCACTTCACACTTCACATCAACTTCTAGAAACTTAGTTGATCCTAGAACAGCAAGCGTTACACCGATAAAAAAGATAACGACAAATAATAATCCTATATTCCATTCTTTAAATCTACCATCTACCTCTAAGTACGTCAGTCCTGTTGAAATTAGACCTTACCCAAAAGCAGGACCGCGAAAGACCTTGTCTAAGGGTAGAAAAAAAGGATCAACCTTGATATTAACCGATACACCTGTAAAAAATGCACTAGAAAAAGAATTTAATGAACGAGAAGAGAAAAAGAGAAACAAAACAGCTGCATCCATTAAGAAAAATTTTGAAAAAGATAATAGTCTAAAGGCAAAGCAAATAAAAGATAAAACTCTAAAAAGTAAGAAAAGTATTGTAAAAAAAAACCTGCAAAGAAATTGAAAACAAAAACTCAGAAAAGGTTGGAAGAATCAAGTTCAGAAGAGGAAGAAATGATTATAACTCCTTCGCCTGATACTGAATTTTCTGTATCAGACTCTGAAGATGAAACATATTATGAACCAGAACCAGAACCAGGATCTGCAGAAGATGAGAATATATATGAAGGGGACTGGGTGATTGTCAACTTTGTGTCTGAAAAGAATATGATACGCAGATACGTCGGCCAGATTATAAATGAGTCATTGGCTAGCTATGACGTTAAATTTGCAAAGAAAATTAATGACAAAAAATTTAAATGGCCTGAAAAGCCAGACGTTTCAATAATCGGAAAATACCAAGTTGTAAAAAAAATCGCTCCTCCCTTGTTTAAAGCATCCACAAAACGGATAAGAACTTTTGAATTCAAAAAATCGTTAAAAAGACTTAAAATTGTTTATTCTTAATTATATATAGTAATATATATATTGTATGTAAAGTACAAGCTTTATCTGTTTTTTTTCTAAGATTTTTATATTTTATAATTAAGAAGAATAATAATATTCTCATGAAAACCTGTTCATTTTTGAAATTTTATTTTTGATATTTTTTGTTTCTACGGAATTATTTTTAATACTTAAATCATTTTTAGAACAACTTTATTTTGATTTTTGTGCCTTGCTAGCTTGTGTGCCTTTTTCTTAATAAAAAGTTCTTAAAAACTACAGTTAGTAATATAATTACAATTATTTTCTTTTCTCAAAATTTCTTTAAGTTTTTGGTGAAAAAGTAATAAACATTTTTAGGTCTTATTAAGTTTGATATTGTAGTGTTATGAGAAGTTTAATTATGCCATATTATCTTTATAAGAATTTTTATGAAACTGTGAGACTAAACTTGAGACTGATTGTAAAAATTGTTCCTAAAATGCCAATAAAGAATCTTAATTGAATGATTATCTGTTTAATTGATGCCAAGATTTTGCAAAAATATCCATATTCTTACAAAGTGGTAGGGTTTTGAAAAAGTCTCTTTAAAGTGTAACATGTGTCCCATAGATATGGGAGACTTGATCCCCCCCGGATCAAGTCTACCTACAGGCGGGAACAAGTCTCCCTCATTCAGGGACACATGGTACAAAATCCATTTTTCGTTGCAACGCTGATATCTCAGTTGGTTTTTTTTTATTGGTATGAGCAGTAGGGGACTGGTACGCAATGAAGTCAGGTACCGTTCCTATAAAAAGGTTTTAATTCTGAAGTTTATTGTTTGGGCAAGAGGATGAAATATAAGTGGGGGATCAAGTATCCCCAGTCTCCCCTATTGATAGCACGATTATTTTTGGTCAAGGGTATCGATTAATTAATAATCGGTTTTCGTAGGTGTATATATATTTATACGATTTATTATAACAATGTAAGTAGGTAAATATAACAATAATAAATTATTACTGAAAAAAAATATCTTCTAGAGCTCCGCATCGGGGCAACGTTCCCAGAAGGCTAGCTGCGTTTCCCCTTTGCACAGCCAAGCTTAGACATACATACATACATACATAAAATCACGCCTTTATCCCTTACGGGGTAGGCAGAGCGTTAAACTCCTCGTAAAAGGCGCTTTCGCCGCGTCTGTGCAAAAAACCTGCCTGCCCTTGGGTCTGACGTTGCCTCGATAAGGCGCGTTGAAATCTGGTTAAGAAATGAACGGGCACTAGGGCCCCACGATCCCATTGTTTCCAAGGAAATTGGAAGTAAAATGTAACCGTCACCTATGTCCTGGTACTTTCTCCGCTTACCCAGTTCAGCTCACGCTACCGCAGCCCCTGGAGAATTGGAAGTTGTGTGGACGTGAGACGGCGCCAGCACTGAACATTTTCCCTGACTCCAAGGGACTAGATTCATCCCGTCGGGTCTCTTTCCATCCGATCTTATAATGCCGTTTGGCTCCAGGACTGATGGAACACCGACAGATCCGAGAGCTCTGTTGATAACATCGTTGATGGAAGAATGCCGAGAGATTCGCCCCGCACTCCTTTGGCAAGACAAGCCATGATGTCCCAGTTCGGATACTGATTGGCCACAGTGTCAAAAATGGGGTTGATTAGTTTTAACTCCCAAACGTAGACCTACAGCCAACGAGAGAGTAGTGTTGTCTAAGAGAGTACCCAGGGACGGAGATGGTAGGGCCTGTAGCCAATAACCTGACTCTTTTTCGGATACTGCTAACAAACGTGCTCGATCTGTTAAATTTTGGCTGTCATTTAGCAAAACTTCTTTGAGTTTTTTGCAGAGTGGTTCGTCCCATCCTCTTTGGGTAATGATTGATCTTGGGAGTTCATCAGAACAAGATTGTTGCCATTCGTTCTTTGCTGCCGACAAGTGAGAAATCTCAATGGAACCCAAGGCAGGGTTAAGTATTCTTCCAAATAGGCTCTCACAAGCAAAACCCGACGAAAGAAACGCAGGCAAAGCCACCGACATTGTTCTTCTTACTCCCAAACCCCCCAAACGCACTGGAAACTTGATCCCAAGCTTTGTCAGTAAACGGGCAGTTTAAAACTTTGGAAAGGGATGACTTGATAAGTTCATCGAGAGGTCGCAGCAGATCTTTAAACTTCCATAGATGACAACAGCGCAGGACATACATGAACTTTGGCACAAAAAGACAATATTTAATAATGTACAATGCCATGTGCCATTAATTTCAAAAAGGCGGTCCGCAGATTCCTGAAATTTATCTATTTGCTTTTGTACAAAATTTGGAAATGCTTTGTCCAAAAGCGGGGCACCAAGTAGGGTAGCTGTTTCTTTAGACAAGAGCTTTATTCCCGGAGCGCAACTTTAAATTTTTTTGGGTGATCTCTTTCTTTAATTGATCTGGCAAAGTGTTATTTATAAACAATTCACATTTCATGAAATTTAAAACCAGAACAATCTTTGCAAAAGCCGCCTGAAGGGTAGATAAATTGGGCATAACTGTGTTAGCGTCACCGCCAAGTGTCCCATCATCAAGGTACCATACGAGGGGCGGGTGATATAAAATCTACTTTGTTAAAGAAAGTTTTGAAAATCGAACTGGCCATTGCAAAATCATATTCTATATTTATTCCTTTTTCAAAATTATGACGCTTATTTTTTGCGCTTGCTTTTGTTTTTTTGGCGCGGCTTTGATTTCACCATGTCGAAAGAAAATTGCAAAATGATGAAATTTGAGCATCGAGCAGTGATTAAATTCCTAAGTAAAGAAGGAAATACGCCTACGCAGATCAGAGAGCGCATGTTAAAGGTGTTTTTTGATTCAAGTCCTTCTGAATTCGTCATAAAGTTTTGGTCGAAGCAATTTAAACATGGCCGTGAGAGCCTGGAAGACGACACACGTAGTGGAAGGCCAATTTCTGCTGTTACCGCAGATAATGTTGAAAAGGTGAAGAACCTGATTCTTGCAGATCGGCGAATCAAGCAGTGTGAGATAGCCAGAGATGTGGGCATTATAGTCCGATAGCGCTAGGTTTTGAAGTTTCAAAACTCTTAAAGTTTTTTGTTTTTTGCATACAGTTTCCGGACCATTTGCCCAACGTAATACATTATTTTGTGTCATCCTAGGTACTTGCATAGGTAGAAATTCAGGTATTTGTCTTTTCGATCAGTATTGCACGTAAAGATAATTAGAGATGCAAATATTACTTTCATGGTAATAACGAGATAGTTATTGATGTACATAGGCATTTTGTGCCATATGTGTCCACGAGAATCCTAATATTTAACCAGTACCTAATACGGCACCAACTAGCTCTAAAATAATATTACAATAGGTAAAATATGTGTTACGCGTTTAAGAATACTGATATCTGTTGTTTAAAATATTTTGTGTCGAATTCATCCACGACGTTGATAGATATTTTTTTTTTTCATTACTACAGCCTGTAAAATCCACAAAAGAAATGGCAAGTTATTAGAGTTTACGTGTTCTTTGTTATTATGGTGTAACAAAACACTATTCATAATTTGTGTTGTTTTTATCCACGAACTTCTAATATTAGGTACGTACCTATATAAGAATGGCGAGCGCAGGGACCATCGAGCGCGCGGAACATCGTGCGCGGGCGCGGGCGGCGGGGGGCGCCGGCCAGCCAAAAGCGCGGACGCGTGCTGTTTGTTTACATTCAGTCTTCTTGGTGCAAGTTGCGACAAGCAATTAGTAAAAGTTAGTTATGAAACTGTGACAGACTTAAATGGAAATCGAAACTCAGTTAATACCCGACCGGACCAACGAAGTATAATGAGATTTTTGTTAGTTTTTTACTGTAGATCACGCCAGTTTTTACTAAATTGTTACTCCTGTGTTTGTTTTTTCGTAATTCCACACTGAGATCTCTTATAGGTACCTTATTGAATCAAATCCGAAAAAAATATATTTCACTCATAATAAAAAAATACATCAGGACTAAGTAGGTATGTACCAATGTTGTTGCAATAACGATAGTTTCACAATGGATAGTTGACCTTGAAAAAAAGTATAAGTAGACTATCGCTATCGCAACAAAACTAGTATGTGCTAAGTGAAATTAAGGTAAAGATAGGTAGGTATTTGTTTGATACACTTCTTCTTCTCACTTACTGTCATAAAATCTTGCAAAGTAAGGTAGGTATGTTTCATTCCACTGCATGACTCGGAGAGCCTGCGGGAGGGAGGGTATAGGTGAGGGGCGGGGCGGGAAGCACGCTTAGCGGCTTTGGCGCCATCGCGCGCACTCAGTTGCCACTTTGATCTCATTCTTACATACATACACGTACGTTCATCTCATACTCAGGTATTAAGTAATAGAAACTGTCTTTTTTACGTTAAAACTTATATTTAATGCAAAAACCATAAAATAATCTTAGTTTTTGGAATAAAGTATATACATATAGCTATTTATAAACAACCGTTTCTCCCCGGCTACATTCGCCCAAAATGGTTTTTAGCCGATTTCGACGTTTGAAACCGCTTGGTTGAACCACTTGGCTTTACATCTATAGTAGTGGGTAAAAACCCATTCAATCCACCCGGGTTTAAACCGGGTAATAACCCAAATCACCCGGCTTTAATCCATTATCACCCAATTTTTGGGGTTACATACATACGTACATACTATCACGCCTGTATCCGTAATAAGGTAGGCAGAGCGTGAACAAACCAAACATAGGTCGTTCCGCCACGTCTGACAAGTTTTGAGGGTTGTTTAAGATAGAACTGGATATTGCTGTAGTGACAGGTTGTCAGCCCATCGCCTAAATTACAATATACCCTCGAATCCCTTAGCTGGTTTTTACAGCATGCCAGGGAGGAGATGCAGCTGGCACATTCTACGTTCTTCTGTCGCTCCCAGTCCAGCATGGAAGCTTTTTGGGGTTACAACCGGGTAATAACCCAAATCACCCGGTTTTAATCCCTTATCACCCAATATGTCGGGTGAAAACAAGGGTCAATAGTCGATAAAAGGAAAGGAGGAAACTCCGCCAATTTTGAAGATAGGATCTTCCAATTTTGTGTTATTACTCTTACTCTACTCTTATTCTATTACTCTTCTTCTTCTCCTAAGCCTTCTTCCCATTATCTGGGGCCGGTTTTCCTTGTCTGCCTCTTCCATTTTTGTCTATATTGTGCTGTTTCGGCGTCTATGTCGGATTCTTTCAGCGTCATCAGCCAAGTGGCGGGGTGTCTTCCGCGGCGTCGCGGCGTCGTGGGTAAGTTTAGGACTATTCGTACCATATGGTCCTTAGGGCGCCGAAGCACATGTCCATACCATCGTAGGCGTCGTTCTTCGACCTTGTCTATAATTGGGTCAATTATTTATCTTCCTCTGATGTGGACATTGCGAACTTTGTCCAGCAGTGTGACACCCACTGACCAGCGTAACATGCGCATTTCTGTAGTGTGAAGATTTGACAGGTGTTGTTTAGTAGATGCCCAACATTCTGTACCGTAGAGGTGGCAGGTCTTATGGCCGTTTTGTACAGTTTGCCTTTAAGCACAGCTTGGACATTCCTAACTACCATGTCATTTCGACAGACGGCATGTTGCACTTGGCATGCGTTTGTGTATGTGTGTTATAAGGGTTGACAAATTTTGTTTTACCGGTCATAATCATCACTTGATAAACCAACGTTTTAAAGTTGTTCACTGTAACTGAATATTTAGAATAGATTAGGTTCTTACATTTTGTATGTATTTACTTACCGTCTGTCATCACTGTGGAATCAAAAAAAGTTCCTGTTGGAGTCATCTCTTGTAGTACAAAGACATCCGTACACAGAACAGTACCTAACCATCTTTGGAACACAAAACTTGATTATTTCCGTTACACTAGGAAACATGCGTGCGCCATACCCGCTAAGCGTACGCTCAATGTGGCCCACAATCCGGCGCGGAGTGTGACGTATGTCGGACAGGGGAAGGGAGGTAAATGACCATTCTGTATGTAATACTATTATATATTCTGTGCTTTAAATTTAATGTGCATCTTCAAATATACACGACATATGCTCTCTCTTTTGCAACTAATCTTAAGACAATTATCTTCAAGTGACTTCAGCCAGAGATTGAAATCAGTCTGTAGGTCTTCCACTGAGTCTGATATCAGAGCAACGTCATTTGCATACAGTATTATTCCATGGTGTTCCATGGTACAGGTTTTTGGCAGCGGTTTGTGAGATAGTCCTTGGTTACATTGGTGACGTTAAATAACAAAGGGCTCAAAGCCGACCCTTGATCAACGCCAACTGTAATTGACAGTAATATACAGATGCCTGGTGGACAAACGACTTGAGTTGTAACACCATTGTACATATCCTGTATGAAGGCGATGTATTGTTCTGGGACATTTTGGGCTCTAAGTGCATCCCAAATAAGTTCTCGGGGCACGTGATCGAAAGCCTTTTCTAGATCAATAAATATCATGTGTAGGTTTGTGTTATGTCCTCTGGTCTTTTCCTTTTTGTATCGGAAGGACGAGTTGAGTGCCTTTCGAAGCTAAGCCGTCCTGGTAAAAAAAAGGTTGGTTCTGTCCTGCTACTCTTCATCATAGCTAACCTTCAGTCGGTATACGCTTTTATATCCAGAAGTTTCTGGACTTCACAGGGCCGACGATAGCTGCCAGGAGAGATATTATAAACAAATTGTGTAAATACCACATGGACTTGTCCGGATGGGATATTGATGGGAAGGTGATGCCAACCTCAACAGACAACTGGTCTTGGGGTCGGTGACTTCAACTCACTAGCCGCACAACCAAACAAATCCCCTATAACTGATAGATCTTCCGGTGGTCAAGCTAGAGGTCGGTCTTTTCATTTAAATCACGTTTAAACCTTCGACAACCAGGTATGCTCCGACCATCTCAGACCAGCCGGCAAATTCCAGGCTGCTGCCGTCGAGGCAGAAGATACTCACACGGCATACGGCACGAGGTACAGAATACTCCCGGGAACCACTCTCAACACTAAAGGATGTAGATGAGCTCACAAGCGAGTTCGCGACTGCAATTCAGCGAGCAAAGGAATATGCTGCCGTTCTCTACTAGAAACTCCCGCATGCTTGCGCATGAGGATTGGCGTCCATAAGGCGTACGTGAGAACCCGTCTTGCATATGTCGCTCTAGCATAGCTTCTTCTTCTTCTGTCGAGTGGGTATCGAGTCTATCGACCCGATGAACCCTGGTGTCAGAGTTTTTAAACCGCCTAGTAGCACAACTATCAGGCCTCTGACATGGTTTGAGTAACGACCACTATCAAAGACAGCGACCGGGACCGACGGCTTAACGTGCCCTCCGAAGCACGAAATCTTTTTATTTTCGGACAATCAGGTGATTCAGCCTGCAATGCCCTAACCAAACTGGGGAAAAAAACAAAGTGATAAATTCTCAAATATTAACTTTGTGTTTCCCCCCTGGGAATCGAACCCAGGACCTCCGGATCGGGAGTCCATGGCACTAGCCACTAGACCACGGAGGCAGTAGAAGAAGAAGACATACTTGGAGAGACCTATGAGACCTTGGGTGAGTTCGTGTCCAAGCTCTCAATCGAAATGTTTGTGCGCTGTGACTGGTCACATTTCAAATACTTTCAAAACGTGGCCCTGGTATCACGTTCATACCCTGATAAAAGAAACAGAGTTATGGAGAGACAGAGGTAGGGACAAGAGCGGAGGGACGTTATGCTGGGATGGGTGGGAGCAACGGGAGGGAAAGAGGGATGCTTGGACGTTGAGGTAGGAGGGACAGATAGGATTGGTACAATGGGTAAGCCGAAAGAAAGGGGATTATCGGAGAGACTGAGGGATGGATAAGCGGATGGACGGATGAAACGATTACGGTTGAACAGAGGGACAGAGTGACGAAGGGACTTTAGGGTAGAACGTTAATGGGCTGGGAACGTGAGAGACCAGAGCGGGAGTAACTGAGAGACGGAAAGGATCTCTAAATCATCTATGACTGAATATTCTACTACCTCCATGCTCGTCAATTTGTCTGCCAAATGTAGAGAGGGTTAAGCAATTTAAAAGAGGTCCCTGGACATTGCCGTCTTCTGCAACTGCACTGACAAGAGATAAGGTTCTGACATATAAGATTGTTGCTGGCAATGCACATCTCCTGTAACTACTGTTACAAGCCAACGCATGACCACCACTGTATGGAGCAGTGGCTACGCCCAACTATTTATTACGTTTTATTTAAAAACTACTGTAGGATATTAAAATATATTAAATATCATTTTTTCCTCCATAGATTATAAACAGTTTTACAACGAAAAAATATTGTATAATGCCAGCAGGGCACACTCCTTGATCATTTTGTCTTATTCCATACAACAAAAATTCAAAAGTTTTTTTCCAGACAAACTATCTGGTTTAGCCAAAAACTTGTTATCACAATTATTCATCAGAATGAAAAACCGAATAATGGGTATCTTAAAATTATGAAATTTAATAGTAAAAAACCCTATGTCCCTCATTTAGCAGTCTCGACCCACTGTGTGGCGGAACTCGAACCTACATCCTCTAGCTTCGTAGGCAGGAAGGCAGGGTCACTACCAACTAGGCTATCCGGCCGTAAAAATCTAGTGGATTTTTAATCGGCATACCGCTTCTCGTTACATCACTTGTACACACACACACCTATGTACTCTGATGACTACATAGGTACCTATCAGAAACTACTCCGTCAGACTGTTCAAAGTGGTCACACCACACATAACAAAAATATTAAGTAATTCTTTTTAATTCGTGTATATTTTGTTTCACTGACTGTACACTACGTACCTACTCGAAGTGGGGCGCGGGACATCGAGAAGCGTTATATGTAGCGAAAAAGCTGTAGGTAGGTATGCCGATAATTATTCAGGTTCTAATCGTCGCGTCGTAAAATAATATTGACCATATTGACCGTCTAAGCATTGACCATTGACATACGTGGGTATTGAGATTGCAGGCGTGCGTTTTATAAAAATGCATTTAGAAAATTCGCACGTCTATTTGTTATTTTTTTTTATATCTATGCTAGCTGTGCCCGCGACTCCGTACGCGTGGTGGTTATGATTTTAAACAGCAATGTATTTCTTTGTTTTAAATTTTCTTTACTCTTACTTATTTGTGTCATTTTGAATCGCATTAGATAAGCCTAACACGTGTATAACACTATACTTGTGTGCGTAATACGACTTACCGTATTCTAATGAGATTTTGAAATAAAACAAGATTAAATTTTCTGCCTACTCCCTTAGTTAGGTGGCGTGGTATTATACGTATATCTATAAAGTTTTACGTGAGTTAACATTGAGCCGAATAAAAAAAGCATCAAATCGGAAAAGATACAATCAAAATTTAATTTCCTACCTACCCCTTAACTCAGGTGGCGTGATTATTTGTACCCTATGTTTTTTCCTAGATAACAATCAGTCGAATAAAAAAAGTTTGATCGAAATCGGTTAAAAAACAGCCAAATTCGAATTTCCTGCCTACCCTCTAAGTGAGGTGGCGTGATTTTAGGTATCCTAAGTTGCAACCACAGTTGGTAACACTGAGTTGAATAAAAAAAGTCCCATTGAAATCGGTTAAGTAGTTTTGGCGTGATGTGGTAACATACAGACATACAGACAGACAAAATATTAAAAAAAAACGATACATACATACATACATAAAATCACGCCTTTATCCCTTACGGGGTAGGCAGAGCGTAAAACGCCTCCTAAAAGGCGCTTTCGCCACGTCTGACATAAATTGGGGGCAATTTTAGATTGTAATGTGTATTGCTGTAGTGACAGGTTGTCAGCCCATCGTCTAAATTACAATACACTGTAACCCTCGAATCCCTTTTGCTGACTTATACAGCATGCCCGGGAGGAAGGGCAACTGGAACATTCTATGTTTTTCTTTCTCTCCCAGTCCAGTATGGAAGTTAAAAAAAACGATTTGGTCTTTATATCGTTAATAATGTCTGCTGCAGTTATTTTTTTGGAATAATATTCAATGTACAGACACCATCCTTCTAGAGATTTATTATATGTATAGATAGATATAACTGTATAAGGTCATTTTAAATCAAGTGCAAATATTAATCGTGTTAAACCCATGAAACTAAACAACTTTCCCTAAGGAACATAGGTCGTAAAACGAATAAAAAAATTTAACCTTCCATACAAAATGCTCCAGCTGATAGCGCACTTAGTAAATTTTTATTTTTGTAATACGACCTATGTTTCTTAGGGAAAATTGTTCAGTGTCATGTGTAGATTCACACGTTTCAATATTTGCACTTGATTTAAAATGACCTTATAGTACCTACGTAGCGGAGATAACCGTACCCTATGAATGTGTGCGTGCCGCCCTCCGCCCCCTGCCGCCGGCCCGCGTCCGCCTGTTTCGACCGCATCTATTGTTTTTGTGTTTTATTCATTTTAATATAGTGCATGAAAGTGACACAAATTTAGAATGATGATTATTCATGCATTTTTGATATTGAATAAGTAAACTCTAATAATTGTAATATTTTTCTGGAGCTACGGAAGCTTGGAAAAACAAAATCATTAATAATCTTAAAAGTGCATGCCCTAATTAGGCACAAATTTATTAAATAGGCATATGAAAGTGATTTGAGTAAGGAAACAGTTATTTCATCAATTGTATTTTTTTTTGCACTGTTTTTACATAGTGACCCTAAGATGTCAGTTTGCACTGGACGAAGATGGCACAAACCGGGTTTGCACACTCCGCAGGCTATCCTAGATATGATATTATAGTTATTTTAAAGTTTAAATTAATTTTGCCAGTTTTAAATTGAATAAAAAAAAACAACTACAAATCATCGATTTACTGAAAATGCAAGTACCAGATGTGACACAAAATGCAAAAAATATGATTCATAAATACGACTGTATCCGCAGGCAAGAAATAAGCAACTTTAGAGTTTTTGAAACTTATGGTGTCAAAATAGACCAGCGCTATCGGACTATTAGCAAGGAACGAGTTCATGAAATTATTCACAAACATTTGGGCATGTCCAAGGTGAGCGCGCGTTGGGTCCCTAGAATGTTGATCCCCTTTGACAAACAAAGGCGAGTAGAATGTTGTCAGGCATTTCTAGACCTGGTCAAAGGTAAAGAAGAAGAGAATGTCTCTCGAATTGTGACCTGTGATGAAACTTGGATTCGCCAGTGGGATCCGGAAAGCAAACAAGAGTCAATGCAATGGAAATTTAAAGGAGAAAAGCCGCCAAGGAAGTTCAAGGTTCGGCCGTCGGCTGGAAAACTAATGGCCACCTTATTTTGGGATGTCGAAGGGATTTTGATGATAGATTATTTGCCTAAAAATACAACAATGAATGCTGAATATTAAGCAAACTTGCTTGACCAGCTTCGTGAACAAATCAAAGAAAAGCGGAGAGGCAAACTCAGCAAAGGTGTTCTGATTTTACAAGACAATGCTCCTGTACACACAGCCTTAACGGCGAAGTCAGCCCTGAGCAAAAACGGCTTCACAGAAATTAACCATCCACCTTATAGTCCAGATCTGGCTCCCTGTGACTATTTCTTATTCAAAGATTTAAAGAAAAAATTGAGGGGTCGCAGATTTTCGACGGACGAAGAAATGAAAGAGGCTGTGACTGACCATTTTGACGAGCAAAATAAAATTTACTATTATAACGGCATGATGTCACTTATTTGCAAATGTCATAAGTGTATTTCACTTGCAGGAGACTATATAGAAAAATAAAAAATAAACTAGCCATCAAAGTCTTTTCTTTTCATAGTTAGGTAGATTACTTTTCAGCCACCCCTCGTATGTTTAAACTAGACTTTAACTTCGAAATTACTGGATGGAAGACTGAAAATAGCAGGTCCTAAAGGAGCCCCTTGTTGGCACCCCACGGCTGAATCAATGCAAGTATACTTGTATATTTATTTAGAAGTAGGTACTGCCATAGCACTGCCAAAGATACGGGAATAAAGTCAGCAATTTATCTTTAATTTGATGTAGTAGCGCCCCCCGGTTCTGAAACCTGGAAACTGAAAACCTGCTCACTATTATTCTCCAGAAAAGAACGTGTCGAATGGACCGCTGCTTCGGATCCCGCTTTTGAGCCAAACCTTAACTAAATTGGCTGGAAACGTGAGGTTAATTGAGGCAGGACAAGTTTGCAGCATATTTTGGACGTTATGCGTCGCAACGTACAGCCCGCAGCAATAGGCCTGATGCCACAGTCTTTTTTCTTTAAGGCACACAAATTTGCGCCATATAGGACAGTAGATATTTCTGCGGCGACCTTGCCGGATAACATCAGATTAACCAATGCAGCCAAACTTTCCAGCAGAGCTTTGCCAGTCTGTCCAAACAAGCCGTTTATCATATCCTTTAAGTGTTGCGGCGATAACCCATCAAAAACCGCTGCAGAACCGCTTTTGAAACTTGTGATGGCCTGGGACACATACTCAGCAGAAATAATTGGAGGCGCCGCTGATATTTGTGACGGATCAGGTAATCGATCTGAAGGCTGAGATGGGTGTTTCGATATCTCTCTAATTGTATCCGCATTGTGTGGAACGATCGTGTCCCTAGAAAAAAGTAAATTCGCTGCCCCTCGCAAATCACCTTCACCAACCTTGGACTCGATCTTTTTATGTATATTCCTGTCACCTTTTTGTTTTTTGGAGTAAACCTTTCCAACTGAATAAGAGGCTATAGGAAGGGAAGGAATGCTACAATTATCCTTTATTCTTTGTGTCAAAGACAAAGTATTTCCAGCTTGCTTTGGGACATGTAGCACACAGTAAATAAACGTCATCAAAAATTCCAGTCGGTAATGTGACCACTTTGTCTATCGCTTTCTTAAAGAAGTCCCTACGGCATTTCGAGCTTCTCGCGGAAACTCCGCCAAAACCTTCCAAAAAGGGGTATCGCTTTCGTCTGCAAATGCCGGTGGCGGTGGTATAGACTGTACAGATGAAGGTGGCAGAGACTGAACTTTCTCATGTCCACCAGAAACGGTTGGTCGATGGCATTTACTAATATGGCACCTTAAACCTCTTTTTCCTTTGCAAAATTATGGTTGGGGGCAGTGAGGGCATCTTTCCATGTTATTTAACGATAGCGGGAGTGGCTGTGAAACCTGTGACTCAAGGTTTATAGGTGTTGGTTGTGACATTTTCCTTCAAATTTCACAAATGATTACTATCTACTACCTAATACATACAAATCCTAAGCTAAATTAATCCTAAGTACAAAAATAAAGACTTAAAAAATCTGGCGTGGACCCAGTATAAAATAGTTAAACTTAATGTAATCAATCATCCTTGCAAAGAATAACAAAATATTAATTATTAAAGAGAAACCCTAAGCTAAATTAATTTTGTACCTCTATGTAGGTACACAATAACGTTTGTATCAGTAGGTTTTTTTTACAAAATTATAATGAATAACAAATTTAATTACAGACTTATCCGAAAAAAGTCAGCCACAAATACATTTGTTTGAAAGAAATATGAATCGAGTTTTAAAGAAAATAACAGCAGTTGAAATATCATTGAATCTAAGTAGTTTAAACATTATACATAATTAACTGCTGAATAAATAAAGAGAAAATTAAATGATTAAATTTGAAATGGTAAACGAGATATGGTTGTGTCGGGACATTCAAAAGAGTCGTAGGTCGCAGACATATGGCAAAACTGACAGCAGACGCAGACTTCTTAATCAAAGATGGTCTTCAGGTACTCAGGTCTCACCTTCAGCCATGTATTGATGAATTTGTGTGTGGCCCTCTTAGTGTGCAAAAGTAGTATCATATTGAAACAGGCTCTTGACATTCTTGACGGTGCTAAATATCCTTACTTCCAAAAAAAATAAACATACATTTTGGTTCAGCTACTCCTCAACAGATGGCGCTAATAGCGCGAAAACCCAAAATAAACTTGTAGTGAAAATTATAGATTATTTCTTTGTGTTAGGTATACTTCAGTAAAATATTGTCCAACTGTCTTTAAAATTCGTAGCACTATTTTATAAAACAAAACCAATGCACTAATAGGTATATTTTAGGAATAGTATATAAAAAGAATATGCACTGACTGAGATGTGAAAGTTTGTTATTGTTTTCTTCGTATTCAGTTTTTAAATTGGTAAAGTTGTAGAAAGTGGACTAAATTATTCGTCCATTGATGTGAGTCTCGGCGAAATGTACATCTTAAACATGTTTCATTGCTCTTAAACACTATCTGGACTTCTGCATCTAAATGAGAGATAGACAGCTTGAGTTGCTGCTTCCGTGGTACATATAGAACTGGTTGCTGAAAAAGCGCGGGAAATCTCGTACCCTTCGGTTGTGTGAATTTTTGCTTTACATTTTGAAATTGTTTTAACGCTGTCATAATATATGTAGAAGTAGTTGTGTATATATTTTTGTGAATTTGTGTAAACAATTTGTACATTAACTTCCATGCTGGCCTGGGAGCGAGAGAAAAACTTAGAATGTGCCAGCTGCATTTCCTCCCAGGCATGTTGTAAAAGTCAGCTAAGGGATCCGAGGGTTTCAGTATATTGTAATGTAGGCGATGGGCTGACAACCTGTCACTACAGCAATATACGTACAAATCCATCTTGAATAACCCTCAAACCTTGTCAGACGTGGCGGAACGACCTTTGTTTAGGTCGTTTATGCTCTGCCTACCCCATTAGGGATAAAGGCGTGATTATATGTATGTATGTAATTTGTACATTATTACTGATTGGTAAGTTTTTTATATATTGTAGTATTTTCCATGGCGGCGGGAAAACCCCCCGACCTGGGGGGTTTCACTGCAGATCCTCCTGATCATACTGAGGAAATAAATAATATTGATATTGCTCATGAAGTAACTATTTCGAATAATGAACATGGGTCACAAAAAAAGAATAAGCGTAAACATTCTTCTCGTATTTGCAAACATTGCAATAAGAAACGTAAACGTCGTAGCGGAGACAAAGACAGTGTATCGGATGTAGTAAAAGATTTTGAATGTCAATGTGAAGTTCACTTAGATGATCATAAAAACCTTCCTCAAGTTAAAGAAGTGGGTTCAAATATTGAGGATTTTCACAAACCTAACGAATCTTTGCTACCCCCAAAAGGACGCATAAGATCAGTAGCAAAGAAGTCTACCAATAATAGTTCTCTATCACAGTCCAGTGACAATAACAAGATACCAGATAATGGCATGAATGTTGATCAATCTGCCCAGCCAGTCTCAGTAGCAAGACTTACCTACCAATCGTCTGACGCTGCTCCATATGTAATACATGTACAAAAGCAACAATCATCTCCGAATGACGGTGTAACATTGCATCCTATTACATTTGGGAGATTTCTGAGAAATAATATCAACTGTATCATTAATGGGAGCCTCAAGCGAATTGGTAGGAATAGGATTTCACTGTCTTTCTCCGATTACCAGGACGCAAATATTTTTTTGGATCGTTCTAGTCTTAAAACTGAAAATTATAAGGCATTTATTCCAACGTTTTCCGTAACACGTATGGGTATTGTCAGGGGAGTGACCTGTAGAGTGGACTGATGATGAAATGAAATAAAACGTTTCTGTTCCAATCGGCTGCGGTCAGATTTTAAAATTACGAAGGCTAAAAAGGAAAGTTGTATCACAGGATGATTCTCAGCTGAAATCCATCGAATCTGTTGTTTTAACATTCGATGGACAGATACTACCAAAGCGCATTTTTATTTGCTACAATGCCTTGTCTGTCGATATTTATGTTTTTCCCACAGAACAATGTTACAGATGTTGTAGATTAGGACATGTAAAAATGAATTGTAGAGCAAATATGCCTCGCTGTTACAAGTGTGGCCAAAACCATTTCGGTGAAGGATGTTCAGTTAATGAAGATGATATTAAATGTTGCTTGTGCAAGGGATCTCATTATGCGATTAGCAAATCATGCCTAGAGTTTAATCGACAGAAAGCTATTAAATAATCTATGGCAAAAAGCTGTGTCTCTTATGCTGAGGCATCTAAATTTCATCCTCCGATTATGAAAATGTCATCCGCAGATGCATTGTTAACATCTTCAGTTATTACTCCTACTGTATCAAGCCCTCCTTCCCATTTACATAATCAATCACAATCACACAACAACATTTCTTACAGAAAATTAGTGTTTAAAAATCCTAAAATACATTCTAAATTAGATAAGGGATATAATCGTGAAGCTCATAATGACCTGATCAAAGGTTATAATAATATACCTCAATCTAATAATGGGTGTGCCATTATACACAAAGATCCTAGTAGTTCAGTAGCTGACTTAATATTAGCACTTATAGAATCACTTATCTTCCATGCTGGACTGGGAGCGAGAGAAAAACATAGAATGTGCCAGCTGCATTTCCTCCCGGGCATGCTGTAAAAACCAGCTAAGGGATCCGAGGGTTTTAGTATGTTGCATTTTAGGCGATGGGCTGACAACCTGTCACTACAGCAATATACATACAAATCTATCATAAATAACCTTCAAAACTTTGTCAGACGTGGCGGAACGACCTTTGTTTAGGTCGTTTACGCTCTGCCTACCCCATTAGGGATAAAGGCGTGATTATATGTATGTATGTATAGAATCACTGTCGAAATCTAATTTATTGACACCGTCCAACGCCGCCCCCATGATTGAAGCTTTATCTAAAATTCCCAACAATATCCAAGTTAATACAGTGGAATTGCCTGAGCACAATATCTAAAAAAAGTGAAATAATTTATTTAAGACGCTCCCCTGTCTCAATGACCTTGAGCGTTTTGCTTACCTGACACCCCACCCACCCGTTCTTTCCCCTGATGTTTGTTACGTAAAGTTAAATAAACTTGGCCATCTATCGGATTCAGCTTGTACTACTACAACACGCGATGGGTTCTAGTTTGTGATCATCTCCTTTACCACCGGGTATATTTTTGAACCATGTAATCCATAAAAGAGTTTATAATTAAAAATGCAAATATTACGGGTGTTCTTTTGGTGTTCTACTCATTAAACTAAACAACTTTTCCTAGAATACATACAACTGTCGAAATAATATGAAAAAAATTACAAATGTGTCGATATATACTACCACACTACTGATACTAATTAATTATGTACATATTAAATTTTTCAAATTATAATTTTATATAATATTAAATAATTATTTATAATAATATTAAATTATTATTTTATATTTTGTTCGAAAAAGTTGTACAGTTTCATGAGTAGAACAGAGTTATCATTATTTACAATTTATTCAAAATAAATAATAATAAATAATAAATAAAAATCTTTATTGAACAGGTCCATTACAATGCATTATTAAATAACTATGACAACCACACTAGGCGACGCCTGTATCGTGGACGCCAAAATTACATTATTTAGTTTGCCAAGAGGACACAATCTATTTAATCACAATAATAAAAAACAGTTAAAATATTTTCTGATACAAAAAGATTTTTTTATAATAAAACAATCAAATTAAATTAGTTAATAGGAATTAATTATAACAAATTCATTAAATTAAAATAAGGTGTTAAAAAGAACTCAATCTTGTGGAATTTATCAGAAGAAAATAACTGTAATAATAATAGTAACTCATGTATAAATTTAATTTAATTTAAATGACATGCATCGGACTAAAATAACTAAAATTTTGGTGTGTATGAGTGTGTGTGTGTGTGTGTGTGTGTGTGTGTATGTGTGAGTATGTGAGTGAGAATGTGTGTGAGTTAGTTAACAAGGTGAACTGAAGTGATAAATCTTAGGATAAAACATTTAAAATTTCTTCAGTTTTAGTATATGTCCATGTCATAATTTGTTTGGTAACGATTATCTTGGTTTCGTATAACGATATATCCTTGATTTCACATGACTTTACAATTTCATTGAATATATGCGGAAACATAAAGGGCGAAAAACGTCTTGCGAATGATGTGCTAGTTCTCTGAACTGGTGCTCGAAATACTCTGCATTTCAATATCTTTTTAAAATTTGGCGAGTTCATAATAAGTTTTTGAGTTGTTAAAACAGCTTTGATTATGTATAATCGTCTTACGCTCAGTAATTGTGTTTCAGCATATAATTCTATGGTTGAAAATCTGTACGGTTTTCTAAAAATTACCTTCAGCATTGCCCTCTGTGCTCTTTCCAATATTATAAGATTAGTAGAAGTAGCCCCTCCCCAAGCCTGGATGCCATAACATAACACTGACTGGCAGAGTGATATGTAGACGGATTTTCGCAGTTCCCTATCAGCAGCTTCTCGAAGTGGTTTCATCACATGGATTAGCTTTCGTGTTCTTGTGGCAACGAGCTGTATGTGTTCCCTAAAGGACAATTTGTTATCTACAATGATGCCAAGGTATCTGACGGAATTAGCATTCTTTATTCCTGGACAGTTGCAAGTTCCAGCATACAAAATGATCCTATAAAATAGTCCAAGAGCTTGCGAACATTTTAAAGAATTAAATTATTATGTTATTGAAATACAGCAAGAGTTTTTATTCACTAAGGAAATTTTAAGGGCTTGTTATTGTTGGTGAGATTATGAAACTGTTTTTGTTTGGAACGTAAGGTGAAAAAATGGACTTGCCACGATAGATTTTTTTTTTCATATTTTGACTAATGTTCCATCGAGAAAGTTGTTCAGTTTCATTGTCTAAACAAGTCCTTAAAATTTCTTAGGTAAATGATATTTAACTTTTTTTGCGTGACAAGAGCGACGCGGGTTCCCCTCGCGAAGGCCGTGGGCCGTCTGCCGCCCATCGCCCGCGCACGGACCCGCCCTTTGCGAACCTCCCAGAAATCAGATTTTATTTTTTTTCTCCAAAACTAATAATCGAAATAAAAAAACAAGCAGATCACATTTTAGTGTTTATGATTTATAACGTTCAAAATAATTATCATAAATGCAAGTCTAAATGCAAGTCGTAAATTAAAGAAGTTTTGTTAATGTTTTAGACACGGAAAGAGGTTCAGAAGAATTCGTATTTCTCATTAATTACTCAATATTTTTAAATAATCTAAAGAGTGTAATGAAGAGCTGAGACCAACCTACAACATATAATTATTTCATATTTTTTATGTAACGAGAAAGTATACTTTATAGGCCTTGTAAGCGACCGAAATATCCCGAGAGCCCCTTAATAAACAAATATAAAGACAGAACTGATTTGGGTTCTGCCTTGCTCATCAAAAATGCTTTTTCTTTCAGTTATTTTCCTACACCACATAGAATAATATCTTTTTCCATCATAGCTGCAATATTTAAAAATATTTGTTTTGTTTCTATTTATATTCCCCGTCCCTCTGTTGCCATATTTTAAGAAGTTGAACTTATACTTTCAACACTTCCAAGGCCACATGTTATTCTTCGGGATTTTAATTCTAAACACCAATCTTGGGGATGCTCTATTACCAATTGTTATGGGTTTTAGATATATTAGATACCTAAATACAATTTATGTATCCTAAATACTGGTACGCCTACTCGCCGGATCAGTCCGGATGAGGGTGATAGTGTTCCTGACCTTTCGCTTTGTACCCCTAGTCTTGCCTCTACGTTAACTTGGGAGACTTTAAAATCAACTCTGGGGAGCGATCACTTTCCAATAATCATAACTTTTCCATTTACCACTGGTCCAACATATAAACGCCCACCACGGTTTAAATATAAACTACAGAATGCAAATTGGCACAAATTTAGTAAAAAAGTTGAACAAAAAATTTAGAGAAGAACCATTATGTGCTTTTGCCTTAGCTGAGATCATCATTGAAACAGCCGATGATGTTTTTCCTACTAAAAGATAGGGTCAAAATTTTATACCGTCTCCGCCGTGGTGGGATGATGAATGTTCCGAAGCAGTGAAGAAAAGGAAAGAAATGGAACAAATATATAATGAGTGTGGCTCCGACGAAAATTTTACTTTACTCACTAATATCATAACTAATACTAATAAATTAATTAAGAAGAAAAAGTTTGAAAGTTGAAAAGCCTTTTGTCTGTCGTTGCCTCCTGATGTGCCTCCTTCAGAGGTCTGGAAAAATATAAGAAGATTTAGGCGGATTTTTATTTTACTTCGTCTTTGGCGGATAATTTCTTACGTTAACTGGCTCCACCAACTGTTCCTGAATATGTATTGGTTTCTCCTTCTATATCTATACATCGCGTTGTCGGCTATAGACGACTGTGGCGTCTGTGGCATTTCAATTTTCTCAAACTGTTAGGACAAATAAGGATGTAATATAGAATATCGATAAAAAATATGAAAATGAAATTCTTCAACTTTAGAAAATGTTAGGACTTATTCTGGTACCTATTTTAATATTTCATTGCGACTTTTTTTATTCATTCATTCCCTTTCCTTTTTATTATTTTACTTATGTTAAATATTCATTTAAAACGACGAACTATCAATGGTCAAGCAATTATCGCTGTGCACGAGTCGGAGAAACCGGTTTGTTGATACTCAATCAAACAAGAAAAAAATGTCTAATTCTTAGCATATTTCTGCAAATCGATGTCGGAAATATTTTCATTATACATTAGAATAATAAGAAAACTTTATTGTTATGACAGAATTGACAAATTTTAAGAAATAATACCACTTTGGTAATTTCACTTTATACTTTATTCAGATCGATAACTTTCACAAAATCACTCAGCACTACCGAACACTTCGACAGTCAAACTCCGAATAATATTTCTCCGACTGGGGTGACTTCAGTCTCCGGACCCCGGAAACGAATCCCCACTCAAGTCACCCCACCAGCAATCGAGTCTGATTGGCGGATAACTTTTTTACTGCCAGCCAATAAGAAACGAGGCCAAAGCGGGTAGTCAATACAACAACTTTTAAACAGAGTTTCTTAAAACTGTCTTAAATAAAATATATGAGAACTACAATAAAAAATAGCTGACAAATAAAACAATATTTAACAAATTATATTCCTTTTCTTTTCGCATCATAACATTCGGCCATCCGAACATGTGCAACCTCCTGGTGCACATCACAAATACCTTATTATAATCATAACATTCGGAGTAAAAAAAAAATATAATCATATATATTCAAATGTAAATCGCATAATTAAATCTACATTGCGATGCGACCAATTCAAATATACACAATTCAACTACATTATCTTAATCAACTCACCGCATATATAAAGTTATAATTAGAAAAAAAAAAACAAAAAAAAAAACTATCTAGTATGTAATAATCAATTTCAAGTAGTTTGATTTTGTCGTTGAATTTCTGATAGAGGAATAATATCGCTCTCATTATCACTACTAGATGCATTAGAGCTTTCATCTGAATTTTCTAAAGAGTTTGAAGAACCCAAACTTATCCAAGGCCTTATTCTGTCAGCAGCAACGACACTCTCAAACAACTTTTTCTTTTTATCAAACCCCGGAACATTTTCTATTTTATACCTGTCATTACCTAAACATTCAATAATTTTATATGGGCCTATAAATTTCGACAAAAGCTTTTTACTCTTACCATTGTTATTAAAATTAGTCCTTGTTATTTTAATTAAGTCTCCTTTATTGTAAATTGTGGCGGGGGCTCTGTCTGCATCATGTCGACGTTTTTGTTTATCTTGACTGATTTGAATATTGCGATCTATTTCTTTTCTTATGCTTTGCAAGCTTTCTTGAGGATTCTCAGTACCAATATCTAATTTATTTAAAAGACTATCCCTCAACTTGATACCAAACAGAGCCTCCGACGCAGCCTTTTTTGTAATAGAATTGATGGTATTGTTGATACCCCACTGTACTCGCCCCAGATGGGTGTCCCAGTTGCGTTCGTCTGTGTTAATATTTAACTTACTCATTGCTTGTAAAATTGTTTGATTGAATCTCTCTGCCTGACCATTTGCACGGGGACACGCAACTGCGTTAAGTATATGTTTTATACCATGAAGATCACAAAACCTTTTAAATGGTTTTGAGGTAAAAGAGGTGCCTCTATCAGATATAATTCTTGATGCTAAACCAAAATCATAAAATATATTCTCTAGAACTTTAATGGTATGTTTAGTTTTTGTGCTTTTTACAGCTTTCGCGAACATATATTTCGTGAAGCCATCGACTATAGTCAAAATGTAGGCGTTCCCTCTTTTACTTTTAATAAATGGCCCGAGGTGATCAATATGTATTGTGTGAAAGGGAACGTCCACCTTTTGAATAGGATATAAATATCCCGCTTTTTTCTTAGAAGCACTATCTTTGTTATATGCACACTGTAAACATGACTCGACATATTTTTTTACAAATCGCCGTAGTTTTGGGAACCAGAAGTTACCTTGAACTTTCTCAACTGTTTTTGTAATTCCCAAGTGACCTATATCATCGTGGTTTGATCGGCATACCTGAAAACGTGCACCTCGGGGAACGACGAGGCATAATTTCTCACCAACCTTCCTATATACCTTATTGTCTTTGATAACATAGTTCTTTTTAATGTCCATAACCTCTTCATCATTATTTGGTCTAAGAATTTTGACTATCCTAGATATATCTGGGTCATTCATTTGCAAGGTCAAAAGCCAATGATCTTTTTCGATATGGTAAACTACAGCCGCAGATTCTTCAATCGGTTCAGTAAGGTTCGAATTCCTACTCAATGCGTCGACGTGGGACATTTGGGCGCCAGGTCTATATTCAATTTCAAAGGTGAATTCGCTAATCTGAAGCCACCAACGGGCTATACGCGGTACCAAGTCACGTTTAACAAGTGTTGTTCTGAGTGCATGGCAATCAGTCACCACTTTAAAATGGATACCTAACAGATAGACCCTAAATTTTCTAAGCGAACATACAATCGCCAGAGTCTCTAACTCATACGAATGAAGGTGACGTTCTTCCGGCGTTGTCTGTCTACTAAAGTAAGCAACGGGTTTCAATACACGTGGACTTTCCTGCCATTGTAACAGGATTCCTCCAACGCCGAGAGAACTAGCATCCGTATGGAGCTCTGTTTCCAGTCTAGGATTGTACAAGGATAGTAAAGGTCGTTCAATTAACCTATCCTTTAGGGTATTAAACGCTCGAATTTCGGCTTCACTCCAGCAAAAGGGGGTATCTTTTTTTAAAAGATTTGTAAGAGGCCTAGCAATTTCGCCAAAACTTTGCACAAATTTGCGAAAATAGCTTGCTAAGCCCAAGAACTGTCTCACTTCATGCACTGACTTTGGGGCAGGAAATTCCTTCACTGCTGCAATTTTGATTTCGTCTGGCCTCACTCCGTTAGAAGATATTTCATAACCGAGATAGTTTATGGATCTATCAAAAAATCGGCATTTAGAAAGTTTCAATGTAAGACCGTTTTGGCGCAACAGTTTTAAAACCTCTTCTAATCTTTGAAACCCCTGATCTATCTCCTTCGATGGTACCAAAATGTCATCCAAATAGGCTAAAGCGGATTCAAACCTTTTGGAACCAAGCATTTTATTGATAAGCCTCTGAAAAACCGCCGGCGCATTGGCAAGCCCGAAGGGCATTCTTTTAAATTCATAGTGCCCATCAGGCGTGACAAATGCAGTAATCCGACGACTTTCTTCCGACATAGGTACCTGGTAGTAGCCTGACGCCAGGTCTAGGGTAGTGAAAAAAATATTACCACTCAAGTTAGTCAGTTGGTCGTCAATGAGTGGGAGAGGGAAACAATCTTTTCTAGTTTTGTTATTAAGTGCTCTAAAATCAACACATAGACGCTGTTCACCATTTTTTTTCTTAACCATCAGAATAGGACTTGAATAGTCGGAAGACGATTCTTGAATTATATCATTCTGCAAAAGTTCTTCTACAATATTACGAACTTGCTCCCTTTCAGAGTACGACAATCTGTATGGTCTGTATATAACAGGCCGGTCATCTACCAAATCAATAGTCATAGCAACATCTTTTGCACAACCTATCTCACTCAAATTAAGGGCAAAACAATCCCTATAAGATTGTAAAAGGTTAAATAATTTATCGACCACCTGTTCGCTAACATCGCTGCCAACTTTGATGTCAGATTTCTGTAAAGGTTCCAAAGTTGTAACGGCTTTCATAATTCTATTGACATGGTAAACCTCTCTTTCAACAAAACCTGTAGCTCTGGCCAACAACTCTTTAGATTGAAGTGTTAGCACACCGGGTGTAAGGTTTGTGAGAACCAAATGAGTCTTGCCTTGCTCCACACGATAAACTCCTTGATGGAGATGGTACTCTCTACCTGGCTCGCCACAGCTATACCCCTTAACATACACATCTCCAGAGTAAGAAACATTATCTACAGTAACTTCGACTAAATCAATATTATGTACATCAACTGAGGCTGTGACAGTTAATTTCAAATTATGGTTTTCAACAGAAGAATCAACGCCGGGACTGTTATAAAACCACAATTTGCAATAATCTTTCAAAAGGGCGATACTGGGAAGCTCAGTGAAGTTTTGGCCAATCAAAAGTGGAGTATCCATAAATTCATTATCTACGACCAGAATCTCAATATCAGTTTCTGCAGCATCTAATTTAAGGGGAATAATGCTTCTATACAGACAAGCTACCGAAGAGTTACCGAAACCCTTAACAGGCGGCAAATTATTGAAGGATTTTTCCAGATTCAATTTTTCAGCATCAGATTCTCTCATCAAACTACATTCGCTGCCAAAATCAACGTATGCAACAAAATTCTGACCATCAACTACTGCCTTTTTATAAAACTTATCGTTCCTATTATTGAAAGTGGTGATAGTCAGTGTTTTACGTGCCTCTGTTGTAGTTTTAGTATTATCAGATTGTGAATTGATTGTAGGATATTTGCAAACGGATTCATTATGACCTACTCGCTGACATTTTTGACATTTGGTTAAAGGAAGTGGACAATTTTTGAAAGTATGACCTTTCGTTTTACAATTAAAACAGGTTGGAGAATTATAAGAACCATCATTTAAAGGTAAAGGGTTGTTGGGTCGTTTTAAACCAATGGTTTCACTACGCTTTTTCAAAAGAAAATTGTCTGAAGGACGTTGAGAGTTGAGAAAATTCAAAAGATCCTCAGGTTCCTCACAATTTAAAGCCTGCGCGCCACTTCTTATAGATTTATCATTTATACCATGAATCACACAGTCTACAGCCTTTCTACCACTAATTTCACATCTATTAAGAAGTGTAAGCTTATCGTAAAAGTATTCCCGTAAGGACTCATTTTGCCGCGTGGTGCGAAAAAGCATCACCTCGAGAAGCCGACCGTAATTCTGCTTACTTGGAAAGGCACGTTTAAGTTTAACCTGCCATTCGTCCCAAGTATAATTTACAGATGGTAGTGCTTCGTACCATTTCTTAGCTAAACCAATAAATTTTTGCAAAGCAAAATGTACGGTTTGCTTCTCGTCCCAATTATAAATCTTAACACATTCATTGACCTTTCTAATCCATGATTCGACACTTTGAGTTTCACTTGAAGGGTCAAATTCAGGTATGACGTTATTCATGTGATTATTATTCAGATACGACTTTCCTTGGTCTCCCTTTTTAATGGACTCCAAAAGTTTGGCAACGTCGTCAATGCTTAGAACAGACGATTGCACAGCGTTACCGGTTTCCGGAGTAGGCGTTTGTATAGACAAAATTTCTGACCTGCTACTTGTACTGTCTTCATGCTCGACTTCTTCCACAATCCACGCCGAGGAAGATGTAGAACGACGTTTGGTAGAAGATCTCACCGTCGGAGCTAGTTTTCTTTTCCGTTGGCGGCACCTGCCATTCGCATTATCTTCCTTACTCATGATGACCTCGAAATATAAACAAAACAATGTAAATAAGTTTTTTTTTTATGCTGTGTAGTTTTACAGTTTAAGCAATCTTGTCCGCCTTATGACGACAATAATATAAACATTACATTGTATAACGTTAATTCATATATTTTATTAAAGAGTAAATTAAATAAATCATGTTTGTGATAAAACTTTTTTTTTTATCTTTATCTTAACTTTCGCAAGGCGCATCTAACCTTGAAATGAAAGGCGCGTCTAGCATAGAATGAAAGGCGCATCTAGCCTTGAAATGAAAGGCGCATCTAGCCTTGAAATGAAAGGCGCATCTAGCCTTGAAATGAAAGGCGCATCTAGCCTTGAAATGAAAGGCGCATCTAGCCTTGAAATGAAAGGCGCATCTAGCCTTGAAATGAAAGGCGCATCTAGCCTAGAATGGAAGGCGTATCTAGCCTTAATATGAAAGGCATCTGGCCGAGAATGGGAGGTGCATCTAGCCTTGAAATGAAAGGCACATCTAGCCTAGAATGGAAGGCGTATCTAGCCTCAATATGAAAGGCATCTAGCCGAGAATGGAAGGCGCATCTAGCCTTGAAATAAAAGGCGCATCTAGCCTAGAATGGAAGGCGCATCTAGCCTTGAAATGAAAGGCGCATCTAGCCTAGAATGGAAGGCGTATCTAGCCTTAAAATAAAAGGCGCATCTAGCCTAGAATAGAAAGGCGTATCTAGCCTTTAAATAAAAGGCGCATCTAGCCTAGAATGGAAGGCGCATCTAGCCTTGAAATAAAAGGCGCATCTAGCCTAGAATGGAAGGCGTATCTAGCCTTAATATGTAAGGCATTTAGCCGAGAATGGAAGGCGCATCTAGCCTTGAAATGAAAGACGCATCTAGCCGAGAATGGAAGGAGCATCTAGAATAGAATGGAAGGCGCATATGGCCTTAATATGAAAGGCGCTTCTGGCCTAAAATTGAGGGCGCACCTAGCCTTAATATGAAAGGCGCATCTAGCTTAGAATGGAAGGCGCATCTAGCCTTGAAATAAAAGGCGCATTTAGCCTAGAATGGAAGGCGCATCTAGCCTTAATATGAAAGGCGCATCTAACCTAACACGTTCCAATATCAACTATTGACTATCATGCACTATACATGTAAAGAAGAATATATTCCTGAATAATGTAACTGAGTATTACTTTTATAACCTGATTTTTTGTAATCTTCTCATGTATAAAACATAACAATTAAAACAGTAAACTTTTATCTGTTAACGCGCTATCGAAGAGTAGCCTCGATCAAACACGTCACAAAACAAATGTTTTTCTTAAACAACGGTAATATGTGCCAGAATACATCATGGGAGAGTAGCCCCCATCGCATGCATTGCTGATCAAATATCACGCTGAAGAAATTGTGAAAAAGTAATTTAACAGAAATTATATATTTAATCCATTCGGCAGCGTGTTAACGAAGCATAGCCTCAACCAACACGCTACAAAATTAAATAACCTTTCCTTAAAATATTTTTTAGAATATTCAATCGAAATAAAAGCAACACTCAGATAAATCTTAACGGATTTGTAAAATAATTTGAATTTTACGTACCTTTTTTTCCGGCTCGTGGGTATCCCACTTCTGAATTTTTAAGAAATAATACCACTTTGGTAATTTCACTTTATACTTTATTCAGATCGATAACTTTCACAAAATCACTCAGCACTACCGAACACTTCGACAGTCAAACTCCGAATAATATTTCTCCGACTGGGGTGACTTCAGTCTCCGGACCCCGGAAACGAATCCCCACTCAAGTCACCCCACCAGCAATCGAGTCTGATTGGCGGATAACTTTTTTACTGCCAGCCAATAAGAAACGAGGCCAAAGCGGGTAGTCAATACAACAACTTTTAAACAGAGTTTCTTAAAACTGTCTTAAATAAAATATATGAGAACTACAATAAAAAATAGCTGACAAATAAAACAATATTTAACAAATTATATTCCTTTTCTTTTCGCATCATAACACAAATATACACATAGTATAATCCGTATAGATATTGTAGACGTATCAATGTTTTATATTTGAACTAGCAAGGAACAACACTTCCAGTCGAGTGGGGCCGACTGTGGCATGTGCGGATTGTACTTCTGCAGGTTCAAAACGTAATCAGTATTTTTCTTATTTTCTACTACAAAACGAATAAATATCTAAGCGCAATAGTTTATAAATTAAAGTAGAAGGTACAAAAAACGCAATATAATGCGAAAAAATAAAAAGATACAGTTTCAAAATGCTGGTTTATTAACATAAACTTTTTAACTACATTTTGTCGGCTGTAGCCGACCGTGGCGCTGACGGCAAGTCGCGGGTTGTCGGCTATCCCGACTGTGGCGGTGAAAAGGTTAAAGGACTACCACAAGGCTCTGTACTTAGCCCATTGCTCTATAACTTATACACCTACGATCTTGAATCCTCATTGGATGGTTCTGCAAATGTGCTACAATATGCAGATGATTTATTGCTGTACTGTTCTAATCGATCTGTTGAAAAAGCCAGTAACTCCTTAACTGTTTCATTAAATCATTAGAAAAACAGTTTTTTCTAAATGGCCTTGATTTGTCACCTTCCAAAAGTTCGGTGGTATTGTTCACAAGAAGTCGGCTTCCACCTCCAGTTTCCGTATTTTATAATAATAGTGAAATTCCTATGAAGGATCACTCAAAGTTCCTAGGTGTGGTATTGGATTCAAAGCTAACTGGTGTTCCACACTGCGAATATGTTTATGCCAAATGTGAACGGTTATTAAACATGCTCAGATGTCTGTCCGGGGTTTGGTGGGGTGCACATCCTTTTTGCATAAAGTTACTATATAATGCATTAATTCGCAGCATATTAGAGTATGGGATATTCTTACAAGAACCAGGTAGTGTTGTAGCTTTTAAAAATCTGGATAAAATGCAGTCAAAAACTTTGAGGTTAATAACTGGTGCTATGAAATCAAGCCCAATTAATGCCTTTCAAAATCTTCGACGTCAATATATATCTGATAAATATCTTTTTCGTTGCCTTCGACATTCATACCATCCCCTTCATACAAAACTACGTAAGCTTTCAGAATATATTAATACTTCCAGTTACTGGACACACAAATCAACTCCATGTCTCATTAAAAGTTTTCACAAATTCACTTCTTTTTAAGCCCCTCTTAATTTTTCTTCCACATATCCTCAATTTTGTAGCTCTTTTGGCGCCCTAGTTTATAAGCCCAATGTAATACTTAATATGGGTTTGATCAAAGATGACTTAAACAATAATACAAATTTTAATTATGTGCGGGATAGAGATTGGGTGGACTACCATTATATATTCACAGATGCCTCCAAACATTATTCATCTAGTCCTGTGGGAGTTGGAGTATACCATTCTCAGTATAAAGCTTTTCAGCAAGAGACATCTGTTTTCACAGGAGAATGTTATGGTCTATTTAAAGCTGTTGAATACATCCGAATAACCAAACTTAAAAAACTTATTATATTTACTGATTCCATGAGCGCTCTGCAAGCCTTGAGCAAATAGCCATTCAACTGTACAACTATTTTCCCAATTATAATTGATTTACAAGTACTATTATATAATTACACATCACAGGGTAACGTTTCAATTTATTTTGCTTGGGTCATTGTGGTATTGTTAGTAACGATAAAGCTGATCGCCTTGCTAATGAAGCTGTTATTTTGGCAGATATGTTCCCTTACAACATTTTCTGTCATGATCTGGTATCTTTGCCTGCTTGTAATCTTAAGGAGTATTGGGAACAATTATAGACCGTGAGTTCTCAAATAAAGGGGAAATTTATGCGAAAATTCAACCTAACATTTTACTTAAGCCTTGGTATCGCAAACAGGAAATAGGAAAACAATCTACTAGTATAATAATTCGTATGCGTCTAGGTCATTCGTGCACTCCAGAACATCTAAATAAACTTCATATTGTAAATATTGATCTATGTGAGTGTGGTGAAGTTGGAGATTTGAACCATTTATTCTTTTCTTGTCCGCGCTACGACTGTTCGTCTTTCATTGATGATTTGATATCTTTAAAAACTACCTTACCCACTTCTATACCTATCTTACTATCTTCTAATAACTCTTCTATGTATAAATGTATTGCATCTTTTATTAACATTAATAATATATGTGTTTCTAAAAAAAACAAACTGATCCTATGAATTAGTTACATATTACTTTGTTAATTTTCGCGCTTTTGATTTCCTACGTGGCATCGGTATCGTTACTACGTGGTCTGTGGCAATACTCAAATATTAATGCAAAAAAAAAACTGGTTGCTGCGAATTCATAAGAAAATAGTTAAGTATTGTTATTTCAAAATTCAAAATATATACTTTGCTGAACTGTACAGATATATTTAGAAGACATTTCTGCTAATTGTTGGTGTCTCTGACTTTTGATTCCGTTGAGATCTCAGGTGGCTACAGTCAATCATATAAAAGTAGAACGTCAGGATTGAGGAGCCAAAGAAAATTCGTTCACCTACAAAATTTACTGTTTTTCTATTTTAATTCTATACTGCAATCTGCAAAATAAAATACACCACCTGCTAAACGATCATTTGGTCGAATATTTTAAATGATAGCTCACTTCAATGGAAATGCACCTCTAGAGTATAGATTGAGGAGCCATACTAAAAGAATTATATTTTCTGTAGTTTCAAGCCAAATTTTTAGAAGATACTATACATAATTACTGCTAAATGAGGCAAAATTTTCAAATATATTCATCTATTACTCAACGAGTTCCAGGTTGCTCCTCAATTCAGATGTTTAGATTGAGGAGCCACTTTTGAATAAATATAACTAGTGATATATTTTGCTGCTAAATCCAGAATTCGTGCTGCAAAATCAGCTACTTTGCTGCTAAATAATGATGAGATCAGCTTTTAAAAATGTGCTGTGGCTCCTCAATCCTTACGGACATGCAAAATATAAGTATTAGAAGATTGTTCTTAGCGATCTCAGTAGTTTCCCTAGCCAAAGGTACACATAAGTCAATTCCTGATAGCCTCCTTCCAAAAATTCACCCTTCGCCACTGGTATGATTATACTGTGGCACTACGGTTGAACATTTCGTTTGGTTTAACAAATGTAATATCTAATTTCTAATTTAAACATGATAAAATGTTCTAAATTACATTACAAATAGAATATTTACTTACTTTTTCTCAAATCTTTGGAGCGCATTCTTCTGATAGATTTTTCTTATGGCTTTAGCTGACCTGTTTGGTCTAACCTTACGTCGCTTGTTAGCCAAAATGAACAACAAGCATGTATGGAATACAACAGTTTATCTAAAACTTAAAAATTGGTCCAAGGAATTTTACGAGAAAAACTTCCGTCGTCCGTAAGCGTCAGGTCGCGACTGATCGGGCTAGCCGAGCCACCGCGCTCGCGATTTGGTACATATTGGAATATGGTAAATGTGGACTTCATTTAATCAAGTAAAATTCATCGAATGCACCTAGATATATTCTTTGACTTTTAGTCAGTGCAAAATAAACTGTAATTTCATAATAGTTTGGACATGGTACAAAAAATGCATTCAAAGCAGAGGTGTTAGGATTTTTTTCTATCGAGTGAAGTTCATGACATTATGTAACATAAAAAGGATTGCACCTGTGCTAGATCCTTAACTAACTCATGCATTTTTTTCAGAATTTTGTTCACAATAGTTTTACGTCTCCTATCGTTTTCCAATATTGTAAATGCGCGTTTGTGGGAATACCTCGCCTTAAGCACAGAATATATAATAGTACTACATACAGAATGGACATTCACCTCCCTTCCCCAGTCCGACATACGTCACACTCCGCGCCGGATAAATTCATAAAAATATGCAACCTAATTTATTCTATCTATTCAGTTACAGTGACTTTAAAACGTCGGTTTAATCAAGAACCAGATTAATCAAGTGATGATTATGACCGGTATAACAAAATTTGTCTTCCCTTATAATACGCACACAAACGCATGCCAAGTGCAACATGCCGTCTGTTGATATGTGACCAAAATGACATGGTAGTTAGGAGTGTCCGAGCTGTGCCTTAAGAGTCGGCCGGAGGTACAAAATCTCATACAAACGTAGTTTCGTTCTCATTTTTAAACGGTAAGACCGAACTTCACCAACTTTGTACACGTATTCAAACCCAACTTATCTATACTTATAATTATTTTTATCATCAAAATTTCAACCATATACAAAATAAGAGAGCAAATTCAATTTTACGCCATTTTCACGCAACGAGACCTAATTATCAGCATAGATAGATATGTTGCATTTAATTGTGAGACCTACAAAGTTTAGTAAAGTTTGGCCTACCCGTTTAAAAATTATAACGTAACTGCCGTTTGTATAGGAATCGATTTCCATGCCAGCCTTAAGTTGTGCGCTCTACGATTCGATATCCTAAAAAAAATAGTAATGTAGGTACTTAAAAGTTTAAACTTTCTCGGTGTAATCCAGGTTACAGGTACAGAACAGATGGCAACATTTAGGTTACGCACTTAAAAGAATCAAAAAAATCTAAATAATAAGCATTTATATATTTTTACATACATACATAGCCTTTATCCCTAATGGGGTAGGCAGAGTGTTAACGACCTAAATAAAAAGCTCGTTCCGCTACGTCTGACAAGTTTTGAGGGTTATTTCAGATAGATCTGTAGGTATATTGTCACTAGTCATTAGTCACTCTTTGTCAGCCCATCGCCAAAATTACAATACTGAAACTCTCGTTACGTATTTGTGATGGCGCCGCGGTTATAATGTGTTTATACCAATTATGTACTTTAAAATATGCTTAACTTCAAACATGAGGCATGTTACTGTAACGTAACTGCTTTGAATTATCGAGATAACAATAAAGATAATAATCTACTTCTAAAATTAATTTATAACATCACAGATAAAATTAACATAATTATAGAGTTCTAAAATAAAATCCAACTATATACAGTATGTTTGGTGCATCATTTGCCATAAAGGGAATAGTCGATAGAAGGGGTCTTCAGCAAATAAGTCAAACCAAAGTAAAATAGATAAAAGTTAAGTTATTTATTTGACTTTTGTTTGACATATTAGTATAATTATTTTTTGACGACCTCATTATCGTCAGACATTTTTATTATTATTGTAATGTAATTATGGTATTATGGTTATTAATATTTTTAGTTTATATTATATATTATTATTATGGTTTTTAGTATTAAAAAAATAAATCTAAATCTATGGTATTATTAAAATTAAAACTACTTCCCAGTATTAACGATACAGGGTGTAAAAATATATATACTGCGTTCCTTTAAACCACGTAATCTAAAGTGACATACAACACAGACCACACATTATGTAAAATAATTGAAAATATTTGTTCAAAATTTGATTTGATTCGTAAAACAGAAAAAAGTAGGCCAACTGTAGTCATGTACACTACATCGGGCGCGGTGGCATGGCGAGGCGGTAGGTGGGCGCGGCAACATCTACTATTATAATAGTAGAGCGCATGACTAGGGTTAGCTTACTTATTTTGTTTAACGAATTTTATAAAATTTAAATATTTTTATTTATTTCATTTAATGTGTGGTTTGTGTTGTGGATCACTAATACATTATGTGGTTTAAAAGAACGCAGCACTTTTTTTACACCCTGTATATTTTTTTATTAACAAACTTTTTGGAACAAGTGGGTCTTAAAATTAAAAAATAAGTTTGAATGGCTATAAAAATAACTAAAAGAGATAAAGTTCTTCGGATAAAAAAAACATTTGTCTAACCCATTCCAACGGTAGGAAATAATCCTTGAAAAAATTTATCTTTTGTTTTTTGCTTAAATAACGCTAAGTATGTAAAAACCGCTAAGTGCGATTCGTACTGGGGTAGGGTTCCGTACCATTATCTTTACAATATTTAGACACTATATTCTAACCATTTGTTACCAATTACCCACCCGTTATTAAAATAAAGCAAAAAACCCGGCAAAGACCTTTTTATTTTCAATGTAATTATACAACTTAAAAAATAATTTAATTTTGTTTTTAGTAGATATTTGCAGTTATAGCGGCATCAACAATGCATCATCGTTGAAAATACCAACTGTCTAGCTATCACGGTTCATGAGATACAGACTGGTGACAGACGGACCTACAGCGAAGTCTCAGTAATAGTCCCGTCTTACACCCTTTGGGTACGGAACCCTAAAACTGTCATTTCACTCTTTGAAGCTCTCTGATATCAGGGATTATGAGAACCTCTGATTTCGGATTGATCGACCAGAGTTCATTAGGTCGCCTATCACCTCGATCGACGAGCTAAATCCAGACAGTGAAATTTTGATTCCAGTTTATCGGGTCATCTATTTCAATTACAATACGGGGTCGCTAATAATAAATACACAAGGTGGTAATTTCGGCTTTGTAGATCGCTATCCCTATCGCACTTATACAACGACGACGGGCAAATTATTGTTTCTGTGTCTTTCCAATGAAAAGGGCGATGTGCATTACTAACAGCCCGGTACTGTACTTTGAATGACCTGATATAATTCGAGGAAAAAAATGGTTTTGTGCACGAGTTATAAACTCTGCTTTTAACTTCGCAATGAAGAAAATTGAGGAAATTCTACAAAAATATTGTAAAGAAACTAAACAAATAATTCCCGCCATTGAACTTATTGTTGAATTTAAATTTTAATTGACATAAAAAACACAAAAGGCAAATAATTTAAAGTAAATATTATAAAATAACAAGTTCTATCTATGAACTTCTTATTGTGTTTGGCTTAATTTTCTTTGCCTTAGAAGAGATGCATTTATGAGAAGATACGATTTTGCTCCTGCAGCCTACAGCCTGCACAAAATAGCACTTTCTGAGCAAGAGAAGTAAAAAAAAAGATCGATTTTTTTTTTCTTCAAGGCACATTTCGTACCGTTAGAATGGTGATAAGACTAAATAAATTTTTGAAAAATTCTATATCTGTCAGTTTTTTTTAATAGCCTTTCAAACTCCAGTTTCAAATTTAAGACCATCTTGTACCGAAAACTTTGACACAACCGATAATAGTCAAGTAGTTTTGATTTTAATAGTAGGTACCATACAGCATCAAACATTCTAAAAAAAAAAATATTGAGACTAAACTTAAAACTTTTAATTTTATGGAAGTCAAAGGACTGAATGCTGGAATTTTCTTAAAAATACGGAGAAAGCTGCCAAAAACAAAAAAAAAATGACGTAATTTTATTTTTATTGTCAGAGGAGATATCTAAAGATCCCTTCTATTGACTATTTATTTTTGGCAAACGATGCACCAAACACCCTGTATACATAATTAATAATAAAATATGATAGAAATGCCATTAAAAAATCAAATTTCAGAGGCCATTGGCCGCTTGAAAACTCTGACCTAATCTACGATTGTGTCTGGTTTCCCTTCTGGGTTGCGGAGGTCAGATGGCAGTCGCTCTGTGTAAAAACCAGTACTCTCGTTCAATCCCCTAGATTAGGTAGCCGACCCCGTAAGATACGGGATAAAGCTAGGGAGATGATGATATGATAGAAATGCTAACACTTTATCGTCAATAAAAATCAATAGGTACAGAATTAATTATAAAGAAAAGGTAAAGTAGTCTATATGAGGTGGTATTACTTTACCTATAATATCTATAAAAAATCTCTCTTAAAACTCGAGGAGTCTACTTGGGGCTCTGGTAATGCTGCAGGAGATTTAGACTTTTTAATATTTCCTTTGCTTTTTGGTCCCAGTTATTATTGTTGACGGCTCTAGGACTAGGGTGTGGTAGATAAAGAACCTGTAAAAGAAAAGTTGTTGTTAAATAAATACTGTTGTTGATCCTCTTCCGTGCTGGACTGGGAGCGAAAGAAAAACATAGAATGTGCCAGGTGCATTTCCTCCCGAGCATGCTGTAAAAACCAGCTAAGGGATACGAGGGTTTCAATATATTGTAATTTAGGTGATGGGCTGACAACCTGTCACTACAGCAGTATACCTACAAATCTATCCTAAATAACCCTCAAAACTTTGTCAGACGTGGCGGAACAACCTTTGTTTAGGTCGTTTACACTCTGCCTACCCCATTAGGGATAAAGGCGTGATTATATGTATGTATGTTGATCTTTTAAATAGGCGAGATCATTTAAGTAGTTTAGAAAGCAATAAAGCAGAATACAGTCAAAATTACCTTGATAGAGCTTCCTGATAAATATTTTTGAATAGCTTTTTGTGCTCTGGTTTCGCAAAACTTTCCAATCGCCACAACTGTTTGCACTTCATACAGCTCTAGTACTTTTATAAAGACTGGATCACAAATACTGAATAGTTCTTGCATTTGTGTAACCTAAAAAAAATGTGATATTTAGAAAAAAGGCAACATATAACATAATTTCAATTTTGTTTCGTTTGTCTCGATTAGACCATAATATTTTTAATAATAACTAGGCAGGTACTTTGAAATCACCAGGAGTAAGATTACAACCATTGCTCTTCAACCATTGCACTGGTATGTAGTTGTAAACAAAGCTAGTTTCAAAGAACTTTTCAGGGGTTCCGCATATATCTTTGAAGAGTCCCCAGAACCGCTTACCACTTACCTGAAATTTTAGATGCAAATCTTAAATTAAAAAATACTAATTAGTACCTATACTTACGTAATTTATTTATTTTTCCTTAGAATGATCAATTGAAGAAAAGTTAATTTAATTAATAGTGTTTTAGCACCCTGTAACTGCCTCCGTAGTCTAGTGGCTAGTGCCATGGACTCCTGATCCGGAGGTCCTGGGTTCGATTCCCAGGGGGGAAACACAAAGTTGATATTTTGGGAATTTATTACTTTGTGAATTTTTCCCCAGTTTGGTAAGGACATTGCAGGCTGAATCACCTGATAGTCCGAAAAAGAAAAAGATTTCGTGCTTTGGAGGGCACGTTAAGCCGTCGGTCCCGGTCGCTGTCTTTGATAGTGGTCGTTACTCAAACCATGTCAGAGGCCTGATAGTTGTGCTACTAGCCGGTTTAAAAACTCTGACACCAGTGTTCATCAGGTCGATAGACTCGATACCCACACGACAGAAGAAGAAGAAGCAGCCTGTATAGTATTGATATTGAATTATATTTAAATTTTTGTCAGTTAACAAACAACTGTTTCAGTTTTGTAACAAAATAATATTACACCTAAATCATAATTATTCTCCATACAATATGAGTAGAAGAACACAGAAAGTTACGTAACAAGGCACCTCTGTTCTGGAACAATCAAAACCTTTAACTGGTCTAGCAGCGATTTCACGGGGAGGTTTATCAACAGGGCCTTCAATACCCAACCAGTCTCTCACTGAACTAATTTCACCAAAAGGTACCTGCAACAATTTAACAATATAATATAGTACCTATGTTCTGTTCATTTATAATTTTAAGGTACAAAATTGATCTAATTTACAGAACATATTAAGAGGTATGTATAATAGTAATATTAATTACTTACACCGGTCTGCGACATGCCCCAAGGGCCAGGATTCATACCAAAATACATTATAGACTTCTTTGAGTTGCAATATTTTTTAATGTACATTTCAAAGGTTCGCCTCGCATATATAGTTGGATTATACACACATTCTACAGCTGATGGCAATTTCAGATTGTCCAAAGACGCATTTAAGTCATCAATAATGTTTAGAAAATCTTCACAAATTTCCTCCGAATTCCCGGTATTTTTTGGGAGATCTTGTGATTTAGCTGGTAGAAGTTCACTGTTCGTGTTAACTTTAGTAAAAAAAGTGGATACTACTTCAGACTCCATTCTGGCATTTATATCCACAGAACACTATTACTCCTGTTTACTAGCCTGTTTATATCTAAGCCACTGAGCATATAATCACTACGTTTTAATCTAAGCACTATTTTGTTAGATATCAGAAAAATAACAAAACCAGAAATGTAAATAAATAAACACATCACACCATACGCTACGTTGGTACGTTTTTTTCTCGTTAAAATGTATGTAATAAAGAGATGGCGCTTTACAATGTAGTATATTATTTTCTCTTTCTTGCAAAATGTTATTGCTATAGTCCGCTCATTGTATTTTTTAAATAAATATTGTCTATCATCTATGATAGCTATCTCAATCTCAATAGCAGCGACGCTGCTGCAGCGTTCGCACTATGAGTATTCTATTTTTCCTTAGTCATTGGTATTATCGCAAGATATTTGGATTACGTTCCGAATATCATAAAATTACTGATGGATCACAGTATTATCATCAGTAATACTGTTGGATTTCGTGATCCTGAGATACAATGGGCGTGGCATTAAATAACAATAATTATATAAATTCTTGATTAAGACAACGAACCATTGAAATCCAACTGGTATGATCTACCTACTTACTGGTTGGTTTTTAGTCCCAGCTAATTATATTTTCCCATGGAAAAAATATATTTCTCTGCGCCAATTTATTACTGTTTATAATATAACTAACTGTATACGAAATTTCATCCATATCCATCCAGCAGTTTAAGGTACAGACTGGATAACGACTAGTGTAAATACAACCGCACGGTATTGACGTCAGTAATATCGATGCAACCTTGATCCTTCGTATCGTGATATCAATTGATTATCAATGTTTTTTTTCTTAGGCGCCCATTACACGATAGCTAGGACCAGTGATTCTTGGTCCTAGCACGATAGGCTTTGCTGACAGTTTTGCCACAGTCAAGTCTTTGACTGATGGATAACCCACTGTGTAAGAAAGTGACGGACGGTTGCATGAAGTTGATTGACGAAAATCAGAATATTTTGATTTTTGCTTCATGCAACCATCAGTCACGAATTTTGAGCGAATGTGTAATGGCATTTCGTCAGTCACTTTCAGTTAGCGCGCGGACAGCGATGGTCACCAGCTCCAAAAGGTTGTCGAAACACGCATCTTTCATGCGAAAATAATTTGCATAATCGTCCTTTCTAAACCCCGTGTTTCGGTTAGTAAATTTAAGTGGGTATAAATATCTCTTTTTAAAAGCCAACTCTTGACTCAATGCTTCCATTTCCTTCGCTTTTTGGTAACCATTTAAATTATATAATTATATTATGGACGTCCATTTTTACAAGTAGAAACGTTGACTGACATCAAACTGACAAGGATTGAGTGACCGTATAATACCATTTGTCAGTCGATCAGTCACCATCAGTCAATCCGTAGGACATAATGTCCTTTACAAATAAAGTGACTTAACTCAAAAAATTGGGATTTCGAGTTTCTGCAATAAACCGACCTTTAAAATTATAACTTACAACCCTAAAAACTTGAAATATTTTTTAGAACATTATCTATCACACTTTTACTGAGAAAAAAATACCCAAGTATATAGGGTTGTAAGGTTATGCTTTCAAATATCGTTTTATTGCAGAAAGTCCAAATCCCCATTTTTTGAGTTCAGTCACTTTATTTTTAAAGGTGCAATATGTACTGTCTTAATCTGTGACTCAAACGTAATTCATGAATGACAGAATTGACTGTCGCTTGCATGAGCATGTAATGGACGCCTAAGTCATTGGATATTATCGAGATATCGCATATGCATATCGAATCAGTATTACTTAGTGTTTTTTATTTGCTGTTTAATTTAATTTCAGTAATAGCCCATAATTATTGCACAATTGCGATGTAAAATATGGGTGTATATTTAAATGTTTTTTCCGTGCTGGCTTGGGAGCGAGAGAAAAACATAGAATGTGCCAGCTGCATTTCCTCCCGGGCATGCTGTAGAATCCAGCTAAGAGATCCGAGGGTTCAGTATGTTGTAATTTAGGCGATGGGCTGACAACCTGTCACTACAGCAATATACCTTTAAATCTATCTTAAATCTCTAAACTTTGTCAGACGTGGCGGAACAACCTTATTTTTCCCCCCCCGGTCGTTTACGCTCTGCCTACCCCAGCATTCTATGGACAGCTCAGGATCTAGGCATCTATTAATATCAAGTGGTTTTACAATTTGAGGAACTAGCCAATAAACCCCGGTGTTAATTTTTTTTAGTGACATTGTATAGTGGCTTCTGCCAATAACTACCAACAGCAACAGCTTAATGTTCCAACAACAGTCCAAAGATGGAACCCTTCTTCCAACGTAAATTTCACTAAGTCAACAATATATTAATAAATATCAACTGTTGTTCCTTGGTAGGAATCAAACCCACAACCCCTAGACCAGAAGCCCATGGCTCAGACTACTAAACCATGGAGACAGTTTCAATCAATAAGCTATTTTATTTTTCATGGCAGGTTTATGAAAACAAGAAAATTTAACTTAATGCAAACGCCTTATATTTAATTTATAATCTTATTTATATGGAATTACTGTACAGGTTCTGGCTGCTGTGTGAGTAGAAGGCCGAATCTCTTCTTGATTGTTATTCTCTGACGCGAATATTTATCTTCAGGAGAGAACCGAGCTGAAAAAAAAACCAAAACATAAGAACATAAAATAACGATACCATGATAGCACAGTGTAGCAAGAATAATGTAAAAATCAACATTTAAAAAAATTATTGATTGAATAATATTTGGACTTTTGGTATGCTTTTAAGAGTCATCATCTCCCTAGCCTTATCCCGTATTTCACGGGGTCGGCTTCCTAATCTAGGGGATTGAACGAGGGTACTGGTTTTTACACAGAGCGACTGCCATCTGACCTCCGCAACCAAGAAGGGAAACCAGACCCGATCCTAGATTAGGTCAGAGTTTTCAAGCCGCCAATGCTTTGCACTGGCCTCTGATATGGCTTAACGACTAATATCTACGGTATTAAACGATATTAACCGGGACCAACGGCTTAACGTGCCTTCCGAAGCACTTGGTATACTTTTAGAGTGAAGGTAATAATCACAAGTAAAAATAAAGTTTCAAAAGTACAACACAAGCCGATTAAGTGAATAAATACCTGGATGGGCTGATAACGTAGGCTTTCCAAACGGATCAATTGTCTGTAATAAACAAAATATAACGTAATAAACAATGCCTGAGAGGAATTACTAGAAAATACATGTGAGTATTGGAGGTTAGAAAATGCGTTTCAGTTCACATTTAAACTCTTACCGATAATGTATATTGTCTGTCACCATTTTCGTTTAAATAATACCTTAAATACATTTTGATTTAAAGTGCGTCGGATAATCGGAAATAAAAGAAGATAGAATAGGAATGAACGACAAAAACACACGGTCAGGTCACCGCACCGCACGCTTTTTTGACTTTAGTTATCTTTTACTGGCATGGAAGCTAGCTGTTTGACAGTGCTGCCAGAATTATGACAAAAATATACTTACTTTTTGCAAACTTATTCTCTTTATTGTCCAGCCAGAGTTGTCTATAAAGTTGCAAGTGTACAACAACTATTTTAAAACAATATATATTTATACATTTTGTTCAAGTACATTCAAATTGCCCACCTATCCTACTTCCTCCCTACTGACTGCAAGAACGACAAATAAATCTCGAAGTCCTTTAAGAGCCCTCTTACCGATCATAATCGCTCGGTTTCGTACGCAATAGACGAAGCTACGTTAATGTGCATAAGAGTCCAACTATAGTCTTCAAAATATTTTTTATACTTCGACGGTTCTGGACAATATTGGTTTTATTGTATATATTACATATTATATATATATATTGCAATATTATTTTATTGTAAAGTAATGTATGTAGTATGAAGTAGTGTTGTGTTAACGTAAACTTTGAATTTAATGTTTTTTTTTCAAGTAGATTCAAATGAATACTTCCATGTAGCGACAAAAATATAGAATGTGCCAGCTGCATATCCTCCCTATTATGCTGTACAAACCTATAGGATCCTAGAGTTTCAGTACATTGTCATTTAGGCAATGGGCTGACAACCTGTCACTACAACAATATAACTACAAATCTATCTTAAATAACCCCTAAAACTTTGTCAGACGTGGCGGAACGACCTTTGTTTAGGTCGTTTACGCTCTGCTACGCTATTTATATAGTATTTTAACGCTTAACCTCCTAATATTTTGTACGCGGGGGCGTACAAAATTTTGTACAAAATAAAGTTCAGCTGTCAGACCCAGGGCTTTGGAACATTCCATAGTAGTAAACGCCCACAGTACATTTTTTTGTACATAATAATTAAATCTGCCGTACTAAAATTTTGAATTTTCCCAGGTGTTTTTTGACAGATCATAGTATTCTTTAATATTTTATTTTTGCTTGAATGTTGGTAACACATAAATAGAATTAAAGCTGTCAAAACCACATGGCTTATTGTTGTGACAATGGCGCCGCCGCAGCGAAGGGGTATGTTAAATTTTGTATAGTCTTTTTAAATAATGGTTTTCGAATGTGTGTTTTGTAGTGAATTTGTTGAATATGAACCTAACTATGAAATTGATAGGAAATTTTAATGATCGTTCAAATATCAACTAAATTACAAAGCACATATATTTTTTGTGCAAATTTTTGCACGATGGGTATTTGTGAGTTATGTGATGAGTTTGTTTTTATTTCAACAGCTGCAGCTGGTTTCAACAGTGTTGTTATTAATTTTATTTTAGCTCTCAAAGACAAAGACATCATCGACTGTCTCGACGACTCCGAAATTGAAGATGAGGCGGAGGATATGGACTTCCAGACTGATGGTACCGATGATGAGTATGTGCCAAATAATCGAGATGATAGTCAGGGGTCATCGTCAGATTCATCAACTGAATCTGAAAATGATGACCCACTGCCACTTCAACAGCTGCGAGGTCAGGGTAGGTCCAGTCGCGCAGTGAGTAGTCGCGGGAGAGGCAATCGCGAGAGAAGCAGTCGCGGGAGAGGCAGTCGTGGGAGAGCGAGTCGCGGGCGAGGCAGTTGCGGGAGAGGCAGTGCAACAATCCACAATATACTAGATGAAGACGACAGTACCCTAAACAGCGTTAGTCACGAATGGCTTCAAAAAAGTTTTGCTCCTCCAATTGGAAATCTCTCTGAGCCATCTTATTAACCAATTGACAGCTCTGAATTTACAGATGAACAATACTTTCAACAATATATAATTGATAGTTTTAGAGATTTGATACCTAAAATTGATAGAAAAAAGATATTAAGTTGGAAAAAGTATTTTTTCCAACATGTTTTTGTTATTTTCTTACACTAATTATTATGTTTATTTTAAGTTTTGATATATACAAAGACATATGAACCAAAAAAAATAAAAATTACCCGATATTTATGTTGTTTTGACTGTTAATATATGAGAAGTTGTAGCACAGGCACAAAGTGCATTTTTTTGAACAAAAGATGGCGTCATTTAACTCACCTTACCTTATACTCTACATATAGCATATACATGCAAAAATGATGTGGCATGATAATTTGCTCGCATTTCGGAACTGCAAGGAAAAATAGGCGTGGGCCTGACAGCAAATTTTTAATAAGTGCATAATTTTGAACATTGGGAACATAGTACTACAACACAAAAAAAAGCTGGGTCTTAGGAGGTTAAGGGTGTTTGTGCACTCAACCATGTTAAATTCGTATCTAATACGTATCAGAAAAAAAACTATTATGAAACGGATATGGATGGGTGGATAGGTTGTGTGGATACATTTTGTAGAAATTGGATACGAATCTAATATAGATGAGTGCACAAACAGCGTAAAAAGATGCTTTATATTAAGAAATTCTGTGTCATGTTCATTACACTACACATCCACATTAATATCTGCATTGATTTCAAGCGGATGCGGATGTCCAAATTAATGCGGAAGATCCGCATATTTATGCGGATGCGAATATCCGCAACATCCCTGATATAGGGTGCTAAAATCAACTATACAGGATGTATGGGAAAGTTATACAGGGTGGTACTTAAGATCATCTTTACGGGGTGTATGGGGCAGTTATACAGGGTGGTAAGATCAACTACACGGGGTGAATGGGTAAGTTATGCAGGGTGTAAGGATCAACTACACCGGGTGTATGGCAAAGTTACGTGAAATGCCCCCTTTGATAAACAATTTTATCAAAGATTGCCCCCCAAACTATATATTTGACAAGCGCTCGCGCAACACTGAGGACAGCGTCGCATGCATTGACGCAGAATATATTGTACTTTAATAAATTAACAGTAATTAAATCTTAAAATTATAAGAAAAAAGAATTCATGAATCGTGTTTCTGATACTTAAAAATTTTATATCATAGCAGTGTTTTTATTAAAATTATATTTAATTGTTACATTTTATTGAAAAACGTAAGTATTCGTTGCGTTTTTTCCAGAGATACAGAAGCAATTTTAAGGAATTCCTATACATAAATATCCATAAACTCCGAAATTGCGAAAATCATGTAAGAGGGGTTATAAGTGAGTGTTACTTGCTGTCCTTATTAGAAGTGATCTGAGACGTTGTAGCGGTTTGTATCACAGGCGCTCTCTTTGCTTCTTCCTGTTTCTGCTCTTTTTATTGTAGTTTCGCTTTTGATGTCTCTAATTTCGCTTTATCAACTTCCAGACTATCATCTTTTGTTTGGAGCCATATGCCTTTAAGATCTTTATGATCGTTGGCAGGAGTTACCTTGGAGTCCAGGTGGATGGGTAGGAGCGTCCAAGACCTTCCTGGGCCCTTTGCTAGTGGTCTACTCAGGCAGCTTTGCCCATATGTTTCTGATATCTTCAGATTCCACAGGGATACACTGGAGGGCTTCCTCCACTGCTTCGAACACCTCGTCCGTGTCCTCAAACTCATTGGCACTGCATACAATTTTAATCCCACTCCACTGGTGCCGGTGAAGACCATTTTTTTTTTCAATTTTGCCCATCATTTCCGGTATTCGTTGGCCTGTTTTAGGTTCTCCTGGTAAGTGATCTCGTTGAGGTCCACAGTTTGGCACCAGGAGTCCCGTACGATCTTTTCACATTGGAATAACGTGTTAACGAAGTCTTCTCCTCCACGGCGCCGGAAGGGCAGTCTGACGCATCTATGGCTGTCAGTAGACGGTCAGCCACCCATGTGATTTACCGGCAGAACTGTTTCTCCTTACGGAGAAGGGGCACGAGGACTTCCATTTTATTTTATTTATTTTAGATTTTTTACGGTCGCTACTATTATGCGGACATCGCTATGGGGTTTTTGGTTCAGATAGGATTATGTAGACGCTACCTATTGCAGCTGAACTGCAAACTATTTATTACTATTATTTGAATTAACAAAATTCGCTTCAACTTTTACAGTTCTTTACTTGTTTGCAAATCAAGGAACGGTAACAAGGAGTGGACCAAGCTTCGTTATTATAACAAGCTAAAAAGAGCGGCTCAAGACCACGCTGTTTTTCACATGCTGACCTTCAAGCTTTAACTTGAAAATGGCTCCCCGTGATAAAGAACGGTAATAAAACACTTACGCATTCGCGACAATCAGTGCCTACAGTCATCACATCAGGAAATTAAAGAAATACTCTTTAGTAAATCCTTTCACCCTTTCCTTTTTACCTATCTTGTTTACTTCTGCTTTTAAACTATATAATTTCTTTCGCCATTTTAAATAATAAAAATATGGCTCGGGTAGGATTAGTCTCGGGTTGGAATATTTTTAAATCGCTCATCAAATAAATTATATTTTAAATTAAATGTGGCCTGGGCGGAAAGCTGGTTCATCTTCGCTTTAGCGACTGGATTCTCGAGTCGAACAACGACCCGATGAACCTTGGTGTCAGAGTTTTCAAATCGCCTAGCCAGTAGAACAGCTATTAGGCCTCTGACATGGTGGTGGGAAACCGGCACGCGGCTTAAGGTCACTTGGAATTAAGAATGATTTTGATCCGGGATTTTGCCACTGATTGGCAAACTTAGCTGGTCCAGTGGAACGTGTGTATGAGCCCTAACTTCTTAAACTGCCGTTAGGGCTAGTTTTAAAACTTTTGTCATATTTTGGGTGAATATAGAGCACTGGCAACATTTTTTTTTTATGGGTCAAATCGCTTGTTACCATATCGAAAAATATGAGAAAAAAGTAAATGTCATATCAGACGTGATTTGTATGTGTGGAGTCCATTGCTGCATTACTATAGTGATAATTATTTATGTGCCTGTAGAATACTGCAATACATCACAAATAACTTTATTTTCAATGCAGCACTTTGTTTTGATTGTTCAGTTGACTGTTTTATTTTCCGTCTGCCTTTGCCGCACTCGCACTTGTATATTAATATTTTGTTTTGCATGCATGCAATTTGATTTGCCGCAATTCATTGCAGTATTTGCATCGCAGTGCAGTTAGTTGCTGCATTGTGCAAGGTTATGTGCGTATGCGCACGTTGAATTCTTAATATAACTTGCAGTTATTCATTGTTTATACTCGTGCTGTTGGAAATGTAGTGAATTTTTCCATCATTTGAAGAAAAGTTATGAAATGTCTTCCTTAAACGAAGAGTTGGTTCGTAGCATTGTCAGCAAAGCCGGCGTGCCGATTGTATTTCGAGGATTCATCAAGGACTGGCCATTGTGTGATTGGGATGTTGATAAATGGTGTTCAGCATTTGGTGACAAGGAGATACCTTTCCGTTGTATGAAGAAGAACACTGTGAGTGACGAGCCCTGCTGGGAGAGGCGGTGTGATGAGAAAACATTGACTTTCAAGAGCTTCGTAGATGGATTGTCAAGCAGCGAAGAGTGGATGTATTTTGACTATAAGTATTTACATCAGTGGTTTAGCAGAGAATCCGATCTTTGTAAGGCAAGTAAAATAAAATAAAATAAAAAATAGCCTTTATTTTTTCCGTAATGCATGCTACAAATAGGATTGTACAGATTATAAAATTATTCAATCACATACCACATTATATAAATCAAATTAGAGTGATATTATAAATCATTAAGTATAAAAAAACTACAATTATTCATCAAGCATAAAATTAATTATTATGCTTAGCTTATATTATATCCCTAATTTTGGAATGCCTGATGGCAAAGGCTTCCAAATCCTTTCACTGTGCTCAGTCTGATGGATCTTGTCTTCCCATCATCTCAGGAGTCTGTATGGGCTTCGCTGTCCATTGTATGGGTACCTGCTTAGACTATATTTCTAGGTTACAACACTTACAACGCAACATGTGTGATGTTGCGTTGTAAGGCAAGTAACATTTTTAATTAGTTTAGAGACTAGCTTACTTAATAACACTAAAAATAATACCTTTAATACTGGTTCTTTAATTAAAATTTTAGATTATTTATTTCTATAGTTGTTTTTTTTTTACTTCAATTTTGTATAGTCATTATTAAATGTACTGAGATACTGCAAAGGTTCCAAAATGGTGTACTTGAAGGTGATAGTGGATGCTCCATGGTTCACGAGAATGGATGAAATCCACAACTATCGGAACATTCCAACTGTAAAAGAGGAAATAAACGCAATTACGAAGGCCTATAAGAGCAAAATAACTCACCACCAAAACAGACTTGCTCAACGTCTAAGGTACACATACATGGGACAACATTTAAATAAATATTTATATTTAACTACACATGAAGGTAGCCCGACAGTGGAAGGGCGCGCCTAAAACGCCATCATAACCTTCAAAATAACTGCTTATGGTCTGATGACCAATCGCATGTTGGACACATAATATAAAAAAAAAATATTAAATGTACTTTGTTTCATTTCTATTTCATTGCTTTGTTAAATTTGTGATTGTTTGTTTTAGAAACTGTCATGGAAGCAGTTTGGTTATGCAGGTAAAGGGCCAGCAGACAGCACTTTGTGGGTCGGGAGCAGCGGTGCTCACACACCGTGCCATCAGGATACTTACGGAGTAAATATTGTTGCTCAGCTTCATGGAAAGTGAGTTATACCTAATCAGGGAGATTGAACGAGGGTACTGATTTTTACACAGAGCGACTGCCATCTGGCCTCCGCAACCCAGAAGGGAAACCAGACCCAATCCTAGATTAGGTCAGTTTTCAAGCTGCTAATGCTTAGCACTGACCTCTGATATGGCTTAACGACTAATATCTACAGTATTAAGCAATATTAAAGGCGACCAACGGCTTAACGTGCCTTCCGAAGCACGGAAAAAGCACCGAATAAACGTAAAAATTAAATTCGAACACTGAAAAACACATTGGTACGTGGTGGGATTCAAATGACCTCCCGCTCAGGAGGCAGCGGCCCTATCCACCATCGGGCTCTATTAACCAAAATTTCAGTTTCCTATTTCTTTTTCGAAAACTAATAAAGGTACAATTATACTGTCTATGAGAGATATATTCTTCATTAAATTTCCTAAAATACTGTCTTTGAAAGTTCATTGTTAGGACTTATAGGTTTTTAAAATAAACTTTCATTTATTGCACTAGCTCCTCCCCAGCGGTTTTACCTGCAGATAAATCAGTTTTTCCCTAGAAATCAGGTATTTTTCCGCGGTAAGAAGTAGCCTATGTCCGTCTCCAGGTTACTATCTATCGTCCTGCCAAATTTTATCAAAATCAGTCCAGCCGATCAGGCGTAAAGAACGTAATTTATTTCAACCATCTTGAAAAATAGTGGAATCGGTAAAATAACCAAAAATATCGAATTAGTATTTAAAGGACCTCTCATTTGCAAAATTTCAGCATAATCGGACCAAGTATTTTACGGACGCCATTTCGGGTCCGCCATCTTGGATTATCGTTACCACAAGAAGTTGCTCTCCATCGTCCCCTATGACATGTCTTCGAATACTCTCCACCTATCTCTCGTCGATTTAGCGATATTGCCCCTTTTGGTTTTGTATGGCGGTAATCTTGTTTTCCACAATTTTGATTTTTTCCTTGTCGTATGTGGCTTTGCTCAGGGGATAATTTTATGAGGAGCATACATTCCCAACAAATATTTTCGCTAGTATTTATAGTTTTTGAGTTATAGCAGAAAAAACGGATTTTGTAATTTAATATGGCCACTATTTTGGGGCCAATCAAGTCCTAGTTTGGCGCCGCTCAGTACTGATTGAGAATTTTAAAAATATGACTTGTAAACCAATAAAAGATTTATACCTACTAATATGTATGAAACTATGAACTTCTTTTATGCATTTAAACATTATTATTTTGTATTTGTTTCAGAAAGCGATGGATTTTGTTTCCTCCAGAGACTGGTGGTTTAAAACCCACAAGAGTGCCATATGAAGAGTCCAGTGTTTATAGTGAATTGAATTTCTATTGTCCTGCCAACTTGGAAGCATTTAATGGTATGTAAGCCTGTGATTTGAGGAGCAAATAGTACCAGGCAGGTACTATCGAAATTATTGCTAAAAACGGCCTTTTGGCGGAAATTTCGATAGTACGTCTAGGGTACTATTTGCTCCTCAATTCATTACTTCTAAAAAATCCTTAGGTCTAAACCTATGGAAGTGACAAGAAAAGTTTTGAAAATGTCTATATTTTGCGAGTTATAATTTTTTAACGAGTGAAGGCGCCACCGCTCACAGTGAGGCCACTTAAACAGATGTTAAAAAAATCTAAAGAGTGAAATAATCTGAATAGCAATAGTACACTGCAGTTCTGTATCACGGATCTAAGAATAGTAGGGATATGTTATGTTTATGTGAGTTACCTGAGTCCTGACAAAAAATTGCATCGTGCGAGCGGAAGAGCGCCGCTTTTTAGTGACGAACTCGGTTTAATGGCAAAATGTCAAGTTGTGTAGTGTTAATTTGCAAAAACCGAAGTGCTAAAAATACTTCAAGTCTGATGTTATCACCTATCATCGGTTAGTACTAAATTTATGCTTTATTATTATGTATGTGTATAAATAAATAAATATGTATTTATCCTGCGGTCGCACCATGTATCCGTACCACTAAACCAAATTCAAACATACCGGTCAAAATCATAACCCTACTTTTTGCTTTCCCGTAGTCAGGTAAAAAATGCTTCAACGCGATCACTTGAACCTGTAACTCATACATTGCCCTTCAAGGAAGTAAAGCCGTGCTTCGAAATTATGCTAAAGTAGCAATGTACGTAATGCTAAAAACTCCTTCCCTTTTACATAGTACGGCCGCTGCTCCGTTTCGTGAGTGACTGAATAGTCAATGTAGTTGTGTACGTGTAGTACATACGTGGGACGCTGCGATACTGTGTGGCAGCGACAAAGTGTGAGTAAGCGCGTGTTCGTAATGTAGTGCACATGTATTTGTAAGTTTCGAAGGAGACAGCCGGACCCGAGACCATATTCCTACTATTCTTAGATCCGTGTTCTATTGTGCGGATTTTCGTTAAAATTATCATACATACATACATATGATCACGCCTTTATCCCTAATGGGATAGGCAGAGTCGTTCTGCCACGTCTGACAAATTTTAGAGGGTTATTTAAGATAGATGTGTAGATAGATATATATTACCGTAGTGACAGGTTGTCAACCCATCGCCTAAATTGCAATATACAGAAACCTTCGGATCCCTTACCTGGTTTTTACAGCATGCTCGGGAGGAAATGTAGCTGGCACATTCTATCTTTTTCTCTCGCTGAGTGACTGGGGACTGGGAGTCCAGTTTACAATATTGAGATAATGTATCTATCAATCCGCAGGCATATCGGGCGGTCGGCTGGTGGAGCTGTGTGCCGGTGACGCGCTGCTCGTGCCGCGCGGCTGGTGGCATTATGTGCAGAACACCGACGCACTCAACATCTCACTCAACATCTGGCTACCCCACGTGAGTAGAAGCGTGATTCTCGGTAGTATACCGGGCGGTCGGCTGGTGGCATTATGTGCAGAACACCGACGCACTCAACATCTCACTCAACATCTGGCTACCCCACGTGAGTAGAAGCGTGATTCTCGGTAGTATATCGGGCGGTCGGCTGGTGGCATTATGTGCAGAACACCGACGTACTCAACATCTCACTCAACATCTGGCTACCCCACGTGAGTAGAAGCGTGATTCTCGGTAGTATACCGGGCGGTCGGCTGGTGGCATTATGTGCAGAACACCGACGCACTCAACATCTCATTCAACATCTGGCTACCCCACGTGAGTAGAAGCGTGATTCTCGGTAGTATATCGGGCGGTCGGCTGGTGGCATTATGTGCAGATCACCGACGCACTCAACATCTCACTCAACATCTGGCTACCCCACGTGAGTAGAAGCGTGATTCTCGATAGTATATCGGGCGGTCGGCTGGTGGCATTATGTGCAGAACACCGACGCACTCAACATTTGGCTACCCCACGTGAGTAGAAGCTTGATTCTCGGTAGTATATCGGGTGGTCGGCTGGTGGCATTATGTGCAAAACACCGACGCACTCAACATTCCACTCAACATCTGGCTACACCACGTGAATAGAAGCGTGATTCTCGGTAGTATATCGGGCGGTCGGCTGGTGGCATTTTGCAGAACACCGATGCACTCAACATCTGGCTACCCTACGTGAGTAGAAGCGTGATTCTCGGTAGTATATCGGGCGGTCGGCTGGTGGCATTATGTGCAGAATACCGACGCACTCAACATCTGGCTAACCCACGTGAGTAGAAGCGTGATTCTCGGTAGTATATCGGGCGGTCGGCTGGTGGCATTATGTGCCGGCTGTGTTATACCTATAATGTACTGTCTGTTGTTCACTTGTAAAACAACAAAAGATCTGAATTCTAACAATACAAAAGAACCATGTTTATTGTTTGCCTTTTGTATTGGTTTCACTTTTCCTGAAAACTTTCCATGATATTTGTTTAAACCAATAAGACCAATCTTTCTTTTCTTCCATGCTGGACTGGGAGAGATAGAAAAACATAGAATGTTCCAGCTGCCCTTCCTCCCGGGCATGATGTTGAAGTCAGCAAAAGGGACTCGAGGGTTACAGTGTATTGTAATTTAGGCGACGGGCTGACAACCTGTCACTACAGCAATATACGTACAAATCCATCTTGAATAACCCTCAAAACTTTGTCAGAAGTGGCGGAACGACGTTTGTTTAGGTTGTTTACGCTCTGCCTACCCCATTAGGGATAAAGGCGTGATTATATGTATGTATGTATGTTTCTTTTATATTTCAGGAGAAAGACAGTTCGGCGCAAGTATCCGAAGCGCTCATCAAAATACTTGTTGCTCAAATCTGTAAAGATTTACCACAGGAAACCGCGAAACTAATAGTCAATCCAAATGAGGTTAGTATTTTACATTTAAAACTTGGTAATATTGATTTTAGTACTCTAGGCAAAATTTAATCTTCAATTCTTGCAAAATAATGCAAAACGTATCTACTTTATAAGGAAAACAGACAAATAAATGTTAATTTCTTCCATGCTGGACTGGAAGCGAGAGAAAATCATAGAATGTGCCAGCTGCATTTCCTCCCGGGCATACTGTAAAAGCTAGCTTAGGGATCCGAGGGTTTCTGTATATTGCAATTTAGGCGATGGGCAGACAACCTGTCACTACATCAATATTCCTACAAATCTATATTAAATAAACCTTAAAATTTTGTCAGAAGTGGCGGAGCGACCTTTGTTTAAGATCGTTTACGCTCTGCCCACCCCATTAGGGATAAAGGCGTGATATGTTTGTATGTAATAAATGTACGATTGCATCCTTCCTTAGCATCTTCCTCATGATTTATCTTTATTTTAAAGCCATAATCATAAACTCGCAATTGAATCATCAACCTTTAGCTGTATCGCATTAAGATGTCCGTCGTAAATACAAATTATATTGCATTTTGCAACGCATCTTCTTGCCAATGAGAGGAGTAAAGTCACGGCCGATGATATTGATAGATTGATGTCATGTTTATTTCTGAAACATTACCATAATTGTTTCTTTACCATATTATAATAAATTGTTGTACTGGTATAATAGAAGTGCTTGTTTTGATCTGTTACATAGATATAGAGAATATAGATATATGATAGAAGTACTTTAATATTGAAATAAAAACGATTATAAAGACAGCCTAGGGCTCGTCTTAAACGCCAATAATAATCACAGAAAACAACTGCTTATGGTCCATGCAGACCGATTGCATGTTAATAAAATATGGATAAAAAACTTTCATTTTCAAAGCTATACAGGTCAAATAAAACTAAATAGGTGTTTTTCGTGCTGAAATAGAGAAATAAGGAAATAACCACACTACGCTAACGCAATATAATTTCCTTTCTATTCTCAGGATGATCTGCAAGACACTCCGCTAGCAGTATTATTTTTGCAACTAGAAACAGTAGCGAACTCATTCATAGACAGTCGGCGCAAGGCGCGCCGAGCCAAGCGACAGAAAACCAGCGAGGAGGACTGTACCGCCGCAGTCATCGACGACATCGATTTGAAGGCGCTATTGGAAAACGACGCGAACAATCTAGAATTAGCTCAGAGTATTACAAGCGATGACGTGGTTAATATAATTAAAGGTAACCTGAGAGTGTACACCACAGGGCCAAATACTAGTGAAGATGACGTGGATGGCATCACGTCCAGACTGGATCTGACCAAAGCTTTGATCGACGCGTTCAGCCAGAACAACGTGATAGAACTGGTGAAGCAGAATCTCTTGGCTCGTATGAGCTAGACCTTTCTCTGAGGACATACAAGCTATTGAAGATTTATTTGTAGGTAAGTGCAATACTATGATACGTGAGAAAATATATGATGAAGTGAACTATCCACTGCCACTCTTGAATTATTTATTTAAATTTTGTAAGCAACTCTAAGGTATTTCAAAGGATATGCAATCTAATTGCACCCAGTTTAAATTTTTATTATTTGATTCTATATCTATTGACATTATATTTTTGTTGTTTGAAAAGTTTTATATTATTATGTTAAATGGGATTGTTTTCTTATTACTTACATAATAACTAATTTTCCTTCAAAGGAAAAAAATCGTATTGTATTAGATATATGTGCTAATAATTATAAAATATACGACATTTAATTCCTTTACAAAGAAAGTAAACGTCGTATATTTATTTTATTTTATAATTATTTTCCAAAGACGAGTGTCACTCTAGGTCGTATTATCGGAATGTCCAGTCGATTGAAAGTCTATTCTATTTCCTTCCCCGGAATATCCTATTTCCATTTCCCGGCATATATATTTCCCCGAAATGTCATTTCCCGAAATATGTATTTCTCGGCACGTCGCTTTTCCGGAATTTCCTTCAACAACCCAGTGTACTTACACAGCTCAGCTCAGTCTACTACGGCTCAACCCGGGTTCACGTCAAAACAATCTTATCCATTAGGTTCCTGCTTCGTCTACTGTTGATCCTATAATATGTAGAAAAGTGGGCATTTAGGGAAGTGGACGTTTCGGGAAGTGGTCGCAATGTTCAAAGTAGTGCGTGCAGGAAAATATACTTAATGAAGCTGACTGAACATTCCAGTAAAAACTTCCTAAAGGGTTTATTCAGGTGAGCTGTGGTCGTATTGATGGAATACCCAGTCGTACTGGATTATTTTAGCTTTTGTTGGACTGATTTTATTTAGGAATTAATAGAGTTTAATGATAGTATATATTTTGGAGTAAAATAAAAGGCGTCAATTATGCACCAAAAATTCGTTTATTTGATTCAATATCAAATTTTGTTTTAGTTGGTACAATTTTATTTAATATAGATGTCATTACAAAAATATGATATATTTTAATTTTAAAATGTGTTTCAGCAGTTAAAATATAAAGTTTATGCTTATTTTATTATTTCCAGTCTTATAATAATTCTCTACATTTCCAAATGTGTTTAAAAAAGAGGTTTGATGCTCATTTTGATTGGTCTAACAAAGTTATCATCCTGTGCTATTTGGGAGAAACCTAATACATTCAATCTGGCCATGTCTAGTTCAGTAATGAGATGTGTTTTATAATCATCAGCTTATTTAGAAGTGGTAACAAAGCTGGTACAAAGATGGTTTTCAAGAGATGTTCTATAAACTAAATATATTCAGATTGGAGTTAAAAGATATCTCCCACGTACCACAGTTACGTAGTTTTAAATCGGTAAGGTAAGGGCACTCTTCATTACTGAAATCGTGCGAACAGTTTCATTGTATGGTGGAACTAGTATGAAAGAGTGCTGAGTGTTATGGTGAGAGTGATGTTACTTTTGAAGTTTCATCGTAAAGAAGATGGTACGGCGCGGTAGTTTCTGCGGTAATACGATATGGTTTTAAAATAATTTTAAATGAGCTTGCGCCGCGCTGTAAGTTCTATAGTAATGCTACACGAAAGTGTTGAGAATGATGTTACTTCTTGAAGGGGAACTCTGGATGTTTCTCGACGCCGCGGAAGAAGCTGAAGTCGACGATGCGCCCCGCCTCGCCGCGGTCCAGCGCACAAAGCTCTGCCATCTCGCTCTCGCTCAGCTCGAAGTCCCACAGGGATAAGTTCTGGGAAATAATAATTTTGATTTCACATTGTTCTATTTTTTGCTCGTTACGTCGTCGCTGTATTGTACAAGTAACAAAATGGTTGTATTGATATGTTTATTATGAAGAAAAGCCATTTTTCGGACCAATACAACATGGAGACTTCAAGAAACAAGTCCTATATGAAGGGCCGGCAGCGTATTTGTGACGCCCCTAGTGTTGCAGGTGTGCACGGGCGGCGGTGATTGCGTACGTGCATCAGTCAATTTAATGATAAAAATATACACGGGTAAGGACAGTGTTGTTAGCAATGATATTATATATAGGTAGATACGTTACCAACGCGCGAAACTCGTGCCGTCAAATGGTCCTAATTGTCACCATTTTAGGCAGTCGAGCTGCACTGATTACAAATAGCTATCTGTTTCACTCTTACGCATTGCCTATTTTGTGTCGCACTCAGCGTTTGTTTAGATATGCAATGTTATAAATATGTATGTATATGTGTCGCGGAAGAATTAAAATGTGCGTGCAGTATGAACGTAACGTATCTTTCTTAAAATATCATTGGTTGTTAGGGTTGTTACCTGCTTGATGCGCTCAGGGTTGGTGCTCTTGGGGATGACGGCGACGCCGCGCTGCAACGTGTGCCGCAGCAGCACCTGCGCCGGCGACCGCCCGTGCTTCTGCGCAATGCGGACCACCTCGGGAATGCTCTGCAGTTCTGGGTATTCGCGTCTGAAAACAAACGTAATGCTTTAAAAATTGAGGTCCTATGGAGTGCGATTTGCTTTAGGGGATAGCCACTTGGGTCTGATTGAAAAGCAAATTTGTACAGCAGTTTAGGTTTACATAGTGAAGCATAGAATAAAGATGACCTGATACCCCCCTCCCCATTCCATCTCCGGGGCACGAGACGCCGATTCCATCCTTACGTTGTGGAGGTACCAAATGTTAGCACAAAGCGCTTAGCTTCAACTTTTTTAATTCGAACGGCTAAGGAGTGGAACCCCCAGCCTGGGGATCTGTTTTCAGAACGTTATAACCTGGGCATTTTGAAGACAAGAGTGAATAGACATTATCTAGGCAAACATGGTCCATCACCGTCTGCGTCATTACTTTCCATCAGGGGAGATGGTAGACAAATGGTTTGCCTATATATTTAAAAAATAAGAAGTGTTTGATGAAAACAAAATTCTTCAGTTCAGCAACTGTACTGTGCGACTTACCCTGTGGCGGCAGCTAAGTTTTTGGCCAGCTCTCTGGAGCCGAGCGGGGAATACGCCACTAGAGGCACCTTGAGGCGCGCGGCGGCCGCGGCTAACTCGGCCTGCTGGCACAGCAAGTGCACCTCCACCTGAGGAAATATTCACACTTTGTAGGATGTTTGTAGGTATTAAATAGTCGGTCGATACTTTGCCAGTTTCTGAAAATTACTTACGACGGCAGAGGATGACAAATCAGCATATCAGAAACAATTCTTCAGAAGTTCTACCAAAGTTGGGTTGTCATTGTATATGTACATGTGTACTGCTGGAGTCAGTATGTTCCGTTTCTGTAACGAAAATGCCCTGTCTAAGGAACCATCTCTAGTTATGTACTGACCTGCAAACATGCGGGGCGCTCCACGGCGCAGAGTCGTTTTAGTTGCTCCGCGTTCACATTAGATACGCCCACGTGGCGGACCCGACCTGACTCCTTCAGCTGAACAACAGTCTGCAAAACAACATATCTCTGAAAGAAGCCTCTAAACTACGGGCACATTATGATTCCAATTTGTTCTGCCAAATTCTATGGATTAGCATTTTACGCAGGCTACTTTTACTTCTATCAGCACGTATGAAATAAATGTTATTTTTATTACCTTTTCAACCAATCGGCAGGTAGTGGCCAGAAATAAACACTTCTCCACGTCCGCACAACTTATTCGGTGGTCTAGTTATGCGGTCTATATTCTCAAATTCTGACGACATCATCTCTTCTACCTCTTTTATTACTTGAGGACGTTGCGATGCAGAGTATTTACCACTCCGTCTATAACAAGGAGTACTTGTGTTCGACACATTCCCAATTAAATATTGGCTTTTCATATTCATACTCTTCCTTTTTAGGAAGCTTGTTACTCCTTTGAACGTTCCCTGTTTTGGCTTATCAAAACATGTCAGCTTAGGAAGCTTAGGATCAAAACCACCATGTAATATTTGCTGGCGAATATCTAGATCTTCTATTTTTGACTGGCTCTTTTTTTTCGTGCTGCGCTTAAGAGATTTTAGTTCTTCTGTTACAGTGGCCATTGAATTCTTTCGGAGTTTTGGAATCTTAGCGTTAATACCTTGGTTGGTTTCTTTGACTTCTTCTTTAGCTTTCTTAACTTCACTTTCTTTATTGCTTTTGAACCAAGCTAATGCCGCATTACTTGCTACCGAGCCGACTCTTACAAGTTTTTTAAATTTATCTGAAGGTTTCGGATAATCTTCATTTTTAATGCTATCTGGTGGTTTTACATTCTGTTGCGCTCGTTGTGGTTTAGCATCCCTGGCGTTTAATACAGAGTCACTACTGCCAAACTTATCTTTTTTCACACTAAACAAATATTCAACCGAAGATTTCTCGTTAAATTTACTGTTAGGTTTTACTTCTTTATTTTTACCTGCCTCAACCATTGATTTATATAAAGTTTTTGATGTTGTAGAGTGAGTAGTCAGAGGTTTACCTTTAGATTGGTCCAATACAGATTTATCGGGAAATTGGGATTTAGAAGCTGATGACTTCGTAGTTGACGATTTATGAGGGACTGAAGATGGTATTTCCTCTATAGCTGCTGTCTTTTGTTCAATAGTTGATGGTTTGTTACGCACTGAAGATGACTTTTGTTCTACAGCTGTTTTCTTTTGATCTGTATTTGATGGTTTGATACGCACTGAAGATGACTTGTGATCTATAGCTGCTTTCTTTTCTTTATTAGTCGAGAGTTTTTTATGCGCTGGAGATAGTTTATGCTCTATAGCGTCTGTTCTTTGACCAGTAGTCGATAGTTTATGAGGTACTGAAGAAGACTTATGCCCTACAATTTCCGTCTTCTGCGTGGTTGATGGTTTGTGGCGGAGCTTGCGTTCTAATGCTGCTGTCTTCTTCTCAGTAGTAGTAGATGTTAGATTTAGGTAACGCATTGCAGATGATTTATTTTCCATTGCCGTTGTACTAGTTCGTATACGACGAACTGAGGGCGACTTGATCTCTACAGTTGATGTTTTATGTGTCGTATATGAAGTTTCGGGAAATATTTTGGATGAGTTTTTCCCTTCAGTTGAAGGTTTAGCACTTTTAGTGCGTATTTGTTGTGATGTTGTTGGACCATTAAAATTTGTGTCGGGTGTGTTAAAAATGTCGAATATGTTGGCATATTTTGAGGGTATGGGCGTTGGCTTGGGCAACATTTTATCGGTTTTAGATTTTTTTCCGGTCATAGTTTTATTTTTATTTCAATTAAGTTCGAAAACAAGCAGACTAAACGCCTGGTGGAAAGCGTACAAACGGTCGTAAAAGTTGTATATTCCTGGTAATTTTAATGAAATTTTTACGCCTCATACTCGTTCTGGTTGATACCCTTGCGTTGAGAGAAGGGCATAAGATGGTGGAGGCTAAATAGCTTCCGTATCATTGTGTTTTAATTATTTAGTTTGGGTATTTTCAATTTCTGTTAGGCTTTTGAGGCGCCGAATAAAGATATGGTGTTGTTGTATGTGTTGCGGAGATGTACTTTAAAATGTTTAACATATCGCATTGGAGCATTTCTTATCTTCCACTTTTTTTGTAAGTGAATTATACTCATCAAAGAGGCATCTAGATCTAATGGTAATTTAACTTTCGAGTTTAAGTTGACAGTTTGGAATGAGGCAGCCGTAGCTAACTGGTAGCGGGTATCTCGGTCGTCATCACCACCGCAACAACACGGGCATAAAAGCAGGGGTCCCCAAGTATCGAACCAATCTTTCTTGACTGGTCGAGCTAAGACTGTTACTGAGGTGCTGACGTTATGCGCACTCAGTGTTTTGACTGCTACATTAGTTTCTGAAGGTATTACTATATCAGGAAACGTTATATCAGGAAATATAATACTTGAACTATGTTTCTTTGCAAGATTATTTATTTCCGGGGTGAGTGGTCTCGCCTCTAGGTTTTCTTTGCTACAAGAATGCTTGATGATACGTTTTCGTCTTGTAGCGGGCGGACTTATTTTACTCCCCGAAGTAGGGGTCTTTTTTGTCTTTTCATTGTGTTTCTTCGTGAAGCTATTGCGGGACTCCTTTTTTATGGTGACTTTAGGAAGACTACATTCCTTGTATACCTCGTCCGTTCTGTATAAAAATTCTTGGCTAGTCAGCCGTTGTTTTTTGACTTTTTTGTTTAGTTCATTAAAATTATCAAAACGAAATATACCCATTGCTGCTGTTGCTGATTTACACGGTTTACGCCTGCCTTGTCATTTGATTAGATTGTTTTAAGAAATTCGTCTGAACTCACTGTAAATTTTATGTATTTTCTAAAACAAAGATTTATTCCATCGCGCAAAATGTTGTCAAAGTGGCAGGACAATTTTAAAATCAACGATCAGACAAAAAGTATTTTACCTTCCAAAGCGCCAGTATGTTAGTGGAGTGGTCAACCTTCATGGTTCCGTCGGGGTTTTTAGGATGCAGGTCACCGGGAACATGCTCGAAAGCGAATGGTGTGTGGATGAGGTACAGGTCCACGTAGTCCAAACCCAAGTCCCGCAGTGATGCGTCGAAATATTCCTGCACTTGTTCTGGTCGATTGCCTGTAATATAAAAAAAAGAGATGGCATGAGTAGGTATGTAAAGATTTATAATAAGCTTTTTATTAATTAAGCATATTAAGGGTTCATCGGGTCGTTCGACTCGAGAATCCAGAAGAAGAGTAAGTAATAGCTTCCAGTCAGGACCAACGTTGCTTGAGAGTTGACCCCTGCCCTAAATAAAGGCAAAGCAATAACGCGCCGCATCAAAGTGAATGTACTAGGCCTTCAGAGCTGCGGTAACTGCTTTCTTAAAATATATTCCGGCTAGATTTACCTCCAGGCGGTAGTTTAGTGACGATAAACAGCTCCTTCCTCTTATCGGGGTCGTCGCCTATCCACCGCTTGAGCGCGCGCCCCAAGGCCGCCTCGTTCTCGTAAGCGCGCGCCGTGTCGAAGTGCCTGTACCCGGCCTCCAGGGCTGCGGCGACTGCTTTCTCCAGCACTTCATCAGATGCCTGGGAAAAGGATTTGGTTCTTTCAGTCATGGTCAGGGATCGACAACCGACCAGATAAACGCCCAATATAACAGACAGACATCGGGATCCGTGGCCCAATATCACACATATGAAACATCTTCGAACCGAGATATGTATGTTGTTTTTTGCTATCCGTAAGTCAACGGATCTTTTAATCACGCCCTTATCCCTAATGGGGTAGGCAGAGCACAAACGACCTCATAGATAGATTTGTAGGTAGGTATAATGCTGTAGTGAAAGGTTGTCATCCCATCGCCTAAATTACAATACACTGAAACCCTTGTATCCCTTAGCTGGTTTTTACAGCATACATACATAGTCACGCCTTTATCCTAATACCCTAATGGGGTAGACAGAGCGTAAACGACCTAAACAAAGATCGTTCCGCCGTGTCTGACAAAGTTTTGAGGGTTATTTGAGATAGATTTGTAGGTATATTGCTGTAGTAACAGGTTGTCAGCCCATCGCATAAATTGCAATATACTAAAACTCTCAGGTCCCTTAGCTGATTTTTACAGCATGCCTGGAAGGAAATGCAGCTTGTACATTCTACGTTTTTCTCTCGCTCCCAGTCCAGCATGGAAGAAACGCGAAAAAGAAGTTTGATAAAAAAACTGATTCCAGGAAATGAAAAGGACCACTTCGCTTCCATACAAGTCTTTAGTTATGGTTACACGCAGCGAAGGCAGATCGAAGTGGTAATTTTTTCATTATCTGAACAATTATCTTAATCGTGTAATCAATACCGGGTGTAAGGGACAGCTTCCCGCCAACTGATATGGGGTGCTCAGTCAACGAAACTGAACAACTTCAACCAGAAAATTCTTTCAGGAGATGAAAATTAAATTTGACTTTCCCATACAAAATGACCACCTGGATCAGACAATTTGTATGAAAGAGAATTTTTTTTAGCTTCCTGAAAAAAAATCCTGGTGATAGTTGTTCAGTGTCGTTGACTGAGGAACCCCTATCAGTTTGGGGGACGCTGTCCCTTACACCCCGTATACACCCCGTATTTCTATACGGGGTGTAAACTACCGCGGCGGGCGAAATTGCGGGCGGAAATAGTAAATTTATTAAGGACCATCCTTTCGGAGATTAATTTCTTTTGACATGTACCTACTTCTACCAACCTCAAGTCAAAAATACTCTTCAAAGAGTATTAAAAATATAAATAATCATTTGTAAAGCTGCCAACACACAGTGCCGCGCGCGTCTTAAGGTTACTTAGCGCTTGGAGTTAAGGTTGAGTTTCGTGCGAACAGCTCGTTTCTGCGGCTTGTGCCGCCGGCATGTGCGTAGCAGGCTTTATAAAGTAAGCACTATCACTATGTCAATATTTTGCAAACATAATTTTGATAGAATTAAAAATGATAAATAATATTATTTGTTGATAATGATGTTGAAACCTTATAACAAACTATATGACAAAACCCAGGCGTGATCAAATGCTCTATACCATCAACATGTAAAATGACTTCGGATCACCGTTTATATCCTCCTGATAAGCCACCGGAATCCAAGAAGGAGAATGTTATACCAGATAATCAAATAAATGGACAAAGCACAACAGCATTATCACTAGGAAATCTGACAAAAAATCAAACTACACAACAAAATCAAACTGAAAATATTGAAAGTGCAGAGAAAACTAATAGCCCGGACAACCTTATAAAGAATGCCGGCCCGCAGAGTCAAGCTACGCCAATTAAGAGCGACCACATTCTTAAAAAGAATAGCGTGGGTCTAGATGAATCCACCAAACAAGAATCTGGACCAACAGAAGATGTGAATGATACTGTCCTTGTCACTCCAGAGAAACCTAAAGAATCCGAACCAACTAAACCCCTTGTGACACATGGTATATGTTGGAAATGTGGCCACTTTCCTAAACCAGACAAATGTAAGGAGTGTGGCCAATCAATAATACCGAAGCCTGACAGATGCACTGGTTGTGGCCAAATCATTCCCAAAACTTGCAATTCATGCGGCCAAGTTATTCCCTGCGAGTGGGCATGGCGTGAAAGAACAGGGCATAGCCGCTCTTTAGACCGTAATTTTGGTTATGGCTACTATGATAAGTGGTCTTATGACGGAGCCTCTTGTCGGGCGTCTACTTCTCGTAAGTTGTCTCGCTCGAGCGGAGACTACGACAGTGATAGTTGCAACAGCCACTGCAGTTGCCAGTCAAACGATTATACTAATAAACCGTACGAGAAGCCCTGCGTAATTGCTGATTCAGCCACGCGTCTGAACAGATCGAAATGGTCAAAATTCAAGCATTATTGCAGCCGTGCAGGCAGAAGAAGTCGAGTAACAATCACCCGCAATAAATATTGGAGAAAACTACGTAGGAGATAAATAGAGAACTAAATCCGCAAAGATAACGTTAACGATTCAAATCCCAAATCATTGTCAAAGACATTACAATTTGCACTATGCAACGCTACAGTATGTAAAGTTGATAATACAGTCCCCACCTTGACTGTTTTTATAAACTTCGCATACTTGTACAAAACTTGAAGATTTAGACGCATCTGTGGTATCTACGTATTCTACGTGTATGTAATACTTAAGTAATAAGAGACTGGACCATTCGATGACACGATTAAAAGTTTCGATAAAACAGTGCCGTTATTATTTATAATATACCTGGAGGGCTAATTGCTTTGTGGCTGGCAATATGTATGTACGGGTTCTGTTACTGAATTTATCATTAAATTCGTGTAAATAGAAACTTTACATCCTAACAAGTCTTATAATTCCAATTTCCGAAGAGATTGATTTATAAGTAATGTCATTAAATATATCTTCATTTAATATTACCTATTGGTATTCGTTCGTGTTCGTATCTAAATAATACCTACCTAAAACAAGGAAGTTAGATCAATTAATATCCAATCGTGCGCAAATACTTAGTACTTAACTGCTTATGTTCAAGTCAGACAATACACTACTGATTATGATGATTGATGACCCACAAAAACAAGTTAAGATTAACGTGAGCACAAGAACTTACCTGCCAAGTCCCGAAGCCAATCATCGGCATACGATCGCCGTTATCCAATTCAAAGTATTGCTTATGCGGCATTTTGTCCTTTATTTTATTATAAACAAGATTGCGAGAAGCCAGCTTAGCGGTGTACAGCGGCCGGCGAACTACGTCCGAATGCGGTTAGTTTGTGGGACACTTTGGTAAGTAAAAGTTAATGAAGCCGTGACGTAGGCGCCTGCGCAGCCTTGATTTGCTCGCGGCCATTTGCATTTACCGGTTCCAAACCACTGAAGTATTTATAAACATCGATTGTCCTTTTAATTGATAGCAGTCCTAAAGAACAAGAGTAACAATGGAACAGAAATTACAATTAATTTAATAATAAAATAATAAATGCATTTGTTGTTTGATCTCAATCAACAAAACCGGACATGTAATGCAACGCATCTGCAACCGTTGTTAATCATTGCATCCGATCTGAAGCGGCCGACTATCATTTTGTTTACAAATATCCACAAAACCTCAATCGGCGTTTGTGTGTCCCCCTTTCACAATGTTGGTTGGGACAATAACACAATGTGCCACTTCACGGCAGAGATAGAGATGGTAATCGGGTAATGACACTGGGATTGCAAGTAATGAAATTCTTAAACGGTAGGTAGATAGCAGATAGGAATAGTGCAAGTTGCGTGTTATCGTGCATTTTTTGTTTTTTTACGTCGTAGTTTAATGTAGTAATAATCAAATTGGTTGATAATATTTTTAGGATCCTAGGATGGGTACTACGCATAGCATTGATTCTTGTGTAGTTAATGTAATGCAGGTAGACTTGTAGGTACATAAAACTACAAACTCTAGAAATTATGAGGAAGTAGCACTCATACGAAATCATTTATTCACTAAACTTTATGTTTGTGGCCATCACCTAAAACGATATATAATTTACCTAATTACCAACACAAAGAACTAATTAACCTGGGAAGCCCCCAAACAATTAACAATGAGATAATAATATAAACTAATTTCCCCACGGCCAGAGAAAACCAAGCTTAATGAAATTATAATGTGCTTTTTAAATCCGCTAAACCGCTTAACCATATCAGGTAACAGTTTGTTATGAGTAACAAATTAATTTTCCCACATACCCTTAAAGTAATAATATCCTTTGTGTGTAAACAGTATCAATTTCCTATTGAATGCATGGGCTGCATGAATGAGAGGACGTCACAACACTTGAGAGGGCATTGGTGCGTGCCCCAGAGAGATCACACTTACAGATAAACACAAACTATTAAGGGAGACTTTGTGGTATCATCCCTTCTGCCCCTGGGGCGTGGTTTGTACAAAACCCTCCCTCTATATTTGCGGATGTTTTAAGGGTAGCAAACTGGTTCCCCTGTACCAGTTTTCTGTATGTATTCAGAACACAAACATGGACGTCTCATCAGTACAATCGGGTTCTAGTTCTAAGTGCAGTTCAGACTTTAGTATAGAGAGGATCCTGAGCGATCATGCGAAGGTTCGACAAGCAGGCGTCGAAGCTCCGAGCTGGCTTTGCTGCACGAGGTACCAGCCGCCTCGGATACCACGTTAGTGTTTTTATGTTTAATTTATCGCATTTTGAAAGTTAATGTCTTCCATGCTGGGCTGGGAGCTAGAGAAAAACATAGAATGTGCGAGCTGTATTTCCTCCCGGGCATGCTGTAAAAACCAGCTAAGGGATCTGAGGGTTTCAGAATATTGTAATTTAGGCGATGGGCTGACAACCTGTCACTACAGCAATATACGTACAAATCTTTCTTGGATGGCCCGCAAGATTTTGTCAGACGTGGCGGAACGGCCTTTGTTTAGGTCGTTTAAGCTCTGCCTACCTCATTAGGGATAAAGGCGTGATTATATGTATGATAAGCGTGATTAATAATTATAATAAGTTGACTAATTTAACAATTCCTTTTAAATCTTAATGCTAAAGCGATTAGTTAATTGATGTACAAATAGAAAAAAAACGAATAGTGAGAAAGTTATTAATGTAAAAAGCTCATTTGTTTTACATATAATGTGTTGATGTCTTTTATCTTCCATGTTGGACTGGGAGTGCGAGAAAAACATAGAATTTTCCAGCTGCATTTCCTCCCGAGCATGCTGTAAAAACCAGCTAAGGGATCTGAGGGTTTCAGTATATTGTAATTTAGGCGATGGGCTGACAACCTGTCCCTACAGCAATATACGTACAAATCTTTCTTGGATGGCCCTCAAGACTTTGTCAGACGTGGCGGAACGGCCTTTGTTTAGGTCGATTACGCTCTGCCTACCCCATAAGGGATAAAGGCGTGATTATATGTATGTATGTCTGGAAGTTTTCTATCTCGTAGCAATCATCTACGACTACGAAATATATTTGGATTATTTTCTACGAAAAACATATAACAATAAGGTTATGTTACACACACACCCATGTTTAATCGTTACACGTTTTTAAAGCGTCGTAGTCAAAAATATAACTAAAACCTAAGAAAAATAACTGACTGCGTTGGTGTCTTTCGTAAGGATAGTATTTACCTATTCTCAAATGATATAAATAATTTATCATATCTGTATCTTTATTGATTAGTTATATTACACATTATCTGCCTCCGGTCTAGCGGTCTGAGCCATGGGCTCTCGACCCGGAGGTCCCGGGTTCGATTCCCGGCGGGGGACAATGACTTTGTCTTGTTGTTTTTAGTTTGGTTAGGACATCGCAGGCTGATCACCTGATTGTCCGAAAAGAAAGATGATCCATGCTGTCGGATGGGCATGTAAACAGTCGGTCCTGCGCCTGATTTCTCTCTGGTCGTGTTAGTCAATCTGTCCCATCAGAATAAGAGATTGAAGGAATTAGAGAGTGCCCCTGTGTGTAGCGCAAACACTTGGGCACTAAAAACAAGTCCTGCGCAGTTGGCTGATCTCCGGAAGATTGGCCGCCATCACCGAAAAACGGTGGGAGGACTATCTATCTATATTACAAAACAGTGAAGCAAACTGCATGAAATAAAATAAAGATAAATTCTAATAAAATATATCCGGCACTTGAAATGAAAAAGACTGCGTTGATGTCTTTCATAAGGACAAAGGATCTTATTTTCGTAGCAGGATGCCTACAATATGCTACGATCGTAGATTACTTTCTTGTTGATTTAGTTTTATCAAATTGTTAGTAAACGATAAATACGATAATACATACATATAATCACGCCTTTATCCCTAATTTGGTAGGCAGAGCGTAAACGACCTAAACAAAGGTCGTTCCGCCTCGTCTGTCAAAATGTTGAGGGTTATTTAAGATAGATTTGTAGGTATATTACTGTAGGCCCATCGCCTAAATTGCAATATACATAAACCCTCGGATCCCTTAGCTCGTTTTTACAGCATGCCCGGGAGGAAATGCAGCTAGCACATTCTATGTTTTTCTCTCGCTCCTAGTCCAGCATGGAAGCTAGATTTGTAGGTTTATTGTTGTAGTGACAGTTTGTCAGCCCATCGCGAATATATTATATATTATTTAATATACTGGAACCCTCGGATCCCTTAGTTGATCTTTACAGCATGCCCGGGAGGAAATGCAGCTAGCACATTCTACGTGTTTCTCTCACTTCCAGTCCAGCAAGGAAGAAAAATACGATAATACTTAAAGTTTATAGAAAATATCTTATCTTTAGGTACTAATAGGTACCTTTAAACCGATTTACACATTTCATTCACTTTTTAGAAAGCTGCGTTACTGTGATCTTATGTAATTAACATAATGTCACAACTTTTGTGCCTATCTTATTTGAAACTACTTTTTGCACCGCCGTTTCACCCACGGCACAATCAATTCCCATAGGAATTAGATTTATTCCCGCGGTAAAAAATAGCCTATGTTAATATGTCCGTATACCCAACAGGATCCTTCGTCTGATTCGAACGACAACCAGAGTTTCACTTTCGTAATATTTAGTACCTTCCGAGTACTGTAAGAAGAATAATAGTACCTTTACAGTTAAACAAAAAACTTGAATTAATTCCCAGCAGGACCCTCCGTGGTTTGAAGGTCTTCAGACCATTGGTGTATATCCCCTGTATAGCGGTGCATAAGAACCTTCACATTATCTTCGTTTTCTAATAAAAAATATATGAGTTTATACGAAACATATCTACAAAAGTTTTATACTGCCAGCAGGACCCTTTTTTGTTTTGGTGCTTTCAGTCCAGACAATCATATTTCCTAGCAGCATCCTATTAGAACTTTTCAAAAAATATATCGCTCAATTCAATTAATGAGTAATAAGAAGTAATTGATAAGGATTCATTATCAGAAAAAAATATTCTAAAAATAGCGACCCGCCCCGGCTTACCACGGAAATTATCAGTGTTTCTCTACTATATTATGCATGTATTATACGTATAAACCATGTCCGTATACCCAACAGGACCCTTTGTCTGATTCGATCGACAACCAGAGTTTCACTTTCGTAATATTTAGTACCTTCCGAGTAGTGTAAGAAAAATACCATTCTATGTTTTTCTCTCGCTCCCAGTCCAGCATGCAATACATGCATAATATAGTAGAGAAACACTGATAATTTCCGTGGTAAGCCGGGGCGATAATGAATCCTTATCTATTAGGTACTTCTTATTACTCATTAATTGAATTGAGCGATATATTTTTTGAAAAGTTCTAATAGGATGCTGCTAGGAAATATGATTGTCTGGACTGAAAGCACCAAAACAAAAAAGGGTCCTGCTGGCAGTATAAAACTTTTGTAGATATGTTTCGTATAAACTCATATATTTTTTATTAGAAAACGAAGATAATGTGAAGGTTCTTATGCACCGCTATACAGGGGATATACACCAATGGTCTGAAGACCTTCAAACCACGGAGGGTCCTGCTGGGAATTAATTCAAGTTTTTTGTTTAACTGTAAAGGTACTATTATTCTTCTTACAGTACTCGGAAGGTACTAAATATTACGAAAGTGAAACTCTGGTTGTCGATGGAATCAGACGAAGGGTCCTGTTGGGTATACGGACATATTAACATTGGCTATTTTTTACCGCGGGAATAAATCTAATTCCTATAGGAATTGATTGTGCCGTGAGTGAAACGGCGGTGCAAAAAGTAGTTTCAAATAAGATAGGCACAAAAGTTGTGTGTGAAACTGTGAAGCGAGCAGCGTGCTGCGTGGTGTAACAACCACTGATTTGAGAAGTCGCTAGGGGAGCGCTAGCTTTTACTCTTCTGTGGTAACAACTTATGTTTGTGCAGGAGTATCGAGCAGCAGCGCCTGCCGCGCGCGTCGCTCGGGCCGGCACGCGCGGGTGCCGTTCTCAGCTGCGCAGGCGGCGGCGCTGGAGGCTGCGTACGCGCGCGCCCCGTACCTCGCGCCGCCGGCCTTGCGGGCGCTCGCCGCCGCGCTGCAGCTCCGCGATGATCGGGTAGGTTTACTTTCAGTCGGGGTTTGTGGTTAATTTTGTAAATGCAATTTTATTTATAGTATATACTAGCTAGATTAATAATTGTGCACGTCGTATCCGCCTCTCAGAATGCTATTTCACTAGCCTAAGTCTGCTGGAAGTGATTTCTTTTTAGAAATAAGTTGTGCCTGTTGTGTCTTTATCTTATATGTATATGTCCTTTGTATTTTATTGTGTATCTATATTAAACTGTTAAATAAATCAATAGATTTGAAATCTTTTTCTCTTTACGTTGTGTTTTCAAGCAAGGTATTTTTGGAACCCTAATTAAATATTTATTTATCATCAAAAAGTGGAGTGTTCCTGCCCTTTGGGCGCTTTTGCACTGGTCCAAATCCGCATCCGAATATTTTCTGATCCGAATTGGTCTTCCTATTAAATGTTTGCGCACCCATCCATGTCCGTTTTATATGAAAATTTCACGATTACGGCACAGTGCAAAACCGCCTTTTCTCTGCATTTTGCCTATGACCTCTTTAACATGGTGTCTCCTACGAGGCTAGTTATACTTAGTCGAATATTTTTTGCTTCAGATAAAAATTTGGTTCCAAAACCGGCGCGCTCGCGAAAGAAGAGAGAAATGTGCCAACATCGTACCTCCACAGCCTGTCCCTCTAGCACCGACAGCAGCAACACCTATGATGTCGACAAGGTCTTGGCCTGCAACAAATACTAGCGTTCAAAACCACTATGCACAAGATCACACTCTATCTTCACAATCGTTTAATACAGATGGTAGTCAGAATGGATCATTTATTGCTGATTCGGATGAAGACAAGGAAATAGAACGGCCCGAGACGCCCTTGGATGTGGAGACAGTTGAATGAGTATCGTAGCGATGTGCAGTCAACAGTTAAATTGACATTTAAATAATTTATTTAAATGCTAAGTTTAGGATGCCTGTGAAAAGTATTCCAATTTAGAAGTAGGTATTACTGTTACTGATTCCTTGCTACTTATAGTTAGGTTAAGTGAAACAAATAAGTACTTATTTATCGATTAAAATAATGATTCTGTGATATTTAAATAAACGACACATTTTGTAACAAAACTTTTATCAATGAATTAACCTCTAAATAACCGCACCCATTTTTTCTACGTTAACCATTCTCCATTCGAAAACTAGGACAAGTACCTAGACGAGACAATAACGTATTTTTTAAATCGAAAAAAGAGCTTCGTGGATACTTACGATTGCCACAACAGTAGTACCTATTCACTGTAAATTGTACCCATACTTACTCATCTCTTTCATGTAGCGATGATATCAGCCAAGGGTATATTGGGGGCTCACGCTTGGCTGCATCCAATCGCATTCGTCGGTCCCGTGAGATGAACCCATTGTTAAGTCTAGCACAAAATAATTAAACGCGTATTACCAGTTGTTGTCAGATTAACTTTGTAATCTATATGGCTGGGTTTGCACATGTTATCTCCAGAAAATAATTGTTTATGTTTTGGACATGAATAAAAAAATATATGATTTGATTGTGATGATTATGTAGTGTGATTAAAGTTCCGTTTAGGTGTTGAAGAAATGAATAAGATGTGTTATTTATGTGTAAATAAATAAAAGTATGTATTTATTTTTGATCAAAATTATTTATTTGAAAATAAAAACATTGCTGTCCACAGAAATTATAGAAAATACAATAAAAAAATACGTTCTATCGGTGATGTGACTAATGCTGAACTACTAGATACTACTATACTGTACTACTACTATTTTCTATAGATTTTACGTATCAAAATATTAATTATAGTCGTTTAAAAAAATATATTGTCATATTTCTATGATTTCAAGTCTACAAGTATCTAGTTTACAATGCAGATCTGCGTCTAAAGACCTGGTCGGCAGTGGCAGCCAGTCAAATCTAGCAGCCATTTAGTGGATTCAAACAGAAATTAAAAAATAGTGCCCGGAGGCTTCAAATCTTTGGTTAAATTACCTACTGTCATTCATAAGTTTGTATTGGCAACATCTACAAGATAAGAATAAGCTAAAATCGTGTTCCAACATGGGCGGTCTGTGCGGTAATCATAACATAGGGCAGTGAACTTGTTTACTGAAGGACAAAAAATTTGAATTGATACTAAGTCCGGTCGTGTAACCTTTATACTTTTATCTGTCTCAGAGTGTTTCAGATAAAAGCGTTCTAATAATCATAGTATTTGCTAAACAATGAATATTAAATGCGAATATGTCCTCTAATTCTCATGTTCACTCACATTATGATCTGCAAACTAAACTATTGTTTTATGAGGGATTTAAAATAGGTAACTAAATGAAAAATAAATACATATACGACAATTTAATACGTGAATTGAATAATTGATACAAACAGAACTGATTGAAGGTCAAGTTGTTTACGACTAAAACACGATCATGTTTTTATCGAATTTGTGCAATGCGAAACATAGCGTTCGACTTGTACTTGTAGCTAGACTTGTAGGTACATTTATTTTGTTACCTACAATTTGATAATAACAAATATTTTGTTTGATTTACATAAGATCGATTATTCAAGTAATTACGACATAATGTTATTAAAAATGCAGATCTCTGGTTACTAAAAATTGGACACAATAAGATCAGTCATCTCACGTCTAATCCTATTGTAGTCTAGTTCAGTAGGTACATAATGGATCTAGCTACGTCTACGTGGTATTGACGTTGACTGCTCGCAAGCTGTCGGTGAGTTGGCTAGACACCTCGTCGTGTGTTTCGGAGGGCTCGTGTTCGGTGGCTTTGCTTAGGATCTCATAATGCGCCGCTTCTTCTTTAGCTGGACTTGTTTCATCTAGGATGTACCTGTGAGGAGAATAGATGGGTTAGATAATGAGAAGGGAAGAGTTCATAGGATTACTCTTGTACTTTTGATCAAAGATACATGGACTTGTAGAAGGGATTGACATGACTTGGATACTCCCTCATGGACTTGTGATAACTATAATTTACAAAACATATGTAGCTAGGAAACAGATAAAAAGATATTGTATAAAAGCGAGATATTGAGGTTTAAATCTCTAATAGCTGAATATTCAAAAAATAAAGAACATTTTACGATCTCTTATCAATTATCATAATGATTGATAATTTAAAAATTGAAATTTCTCTATTGTATAGAACAGAATAAAGTAAACTAAAGTTTACTAATCTGTAAGTGCAATATAGTTAGTTTAGTTATCTATCACACGATTTGAAGTAACGAACACGTGGGGAGAATCAGCTGGTTCAAACCCGATTTAGCGAAATAAGACGCAAAATGATGTAAGCGAATGATAACAATTACAACAACACACGACTACAATAACGTGATTCGATTATCACTACAAATATATCTACAATGCAACGTGCGTTCATTGAAACTTTCTGTACGAGGAAATTTCCTAATAATCGTAGCATCGATAGAGCTTTTCATTTGTCACATATTTCCTAGGATACCAGTCTCAGTTTTTTGGTTTCGTACCCGGAAAAAAGAGAAATTTAAAACAGTATTGCTCGTAGCGAGTTTGACGAGTGGTTTTAGGTTTTCCTTGGGAGGAGCTACTGGTATATACCTAGCTTGTTTCACAAAACAGCAAACGAAATTGCGACACTATACTAATTAATCGTTAAGGTTAAGGTTATGCCAAGTAACGTTCGATTCAGCTTCTCCAGGCGGAGTGACGTCACTGACGGATGTACTCGCGTGAGCGCGGTTGTGCGTAAGCGCGGTGAGGCGCACGCAGCGCATGCGCGTGGCGTGCGCCAGCTTCTCAAAGCACGCTCAACACTCGCTGTTGCTGCCGTATGTGTGAGTGACGCAGGGGGAGTGACGTCACAGACATATGTACTCACCCGCACGCGCGGAAGAACGCCTGCGCGGAGGGGATGTGCGTGAGCGCGGTGAGGCGCACGTAGCGCATGCGCGTGGCGTGCGCCAGCTTCTCCAGCGCGCTCAACACTCGCTGTTGCTGCCGTGAGTAGGAGTGAGGCAGGAGGAGTGACGTCACAGACGGATGTACTCACCCGCACGCGCGGAAGAACGCCTGCGCGGAGGGGTTGTGCGTGAGCGCGGTGAGGCGCACGTAGCGCATGCGCGTGGCGTGCGCTAACTTCTCCAGCACGCTCAACACTCGTTGCCCGAGCCCGCGCCGCCGACCCTCGGCTTCCACCTGCACCTCATAGCTGCAACACCGAACTTAAATGTTTGTAACCTTTCTTTTGGTTTTGCAAATAAAATGTATTATTATTATAAATAAGAACAGGATATGTGCCTACTCGATCGGTGCGAATTCCTCAGTTGTTCACTGTACCCTCTGCTCAGAACAATGTCTCAAAGAATGGGCCACTTTCGCGAATGTGCAAATATTACAATGAGATATGTGCTCACATGGACATATTTAATTGCAGTCTTGAGTCGCATAAAAGATCTTTGATTAAATTTAAATCCAAATTGTATAAAGCTATCTGAATTTGTAATTCTAATTTATATATTTAATAACTAATATTAATATTCATCTTTCAATAATTTAAATTTCATTTATATCTTGATTTCAATGTGTATTTATAAGTATTTTTTTTTAATTTAATTTTTTAATTTTAATTTGATAATATCATTCTACTATATTTACTGTTATATTAATTGTAAACATTCGCTTTGCTATTAATGCTGTGTTTAGTTGTAAGTGGGCATCGGATTTATGAATGTTTTGTTGTATTATTTATTGTGTCTAATCTTAGTCTGTTGCCTGTAACTGAACCTATTTAAATAAAATAAAATAAATATACGGGGTAAACAAAACGTCTAAGGCCTTATAAATGTTATTCTCACAAATTGATAGATTAGTTAATCAAGTAGATTGCTAAGGCTGATGACGACAAAACATGAACCTACGAATAAGATGGAATAAATAATAAACATTTTCTGAACAATATGAGTCCGTAATCCGATACAACGTAGGTAGCCGGAGCAGAAAGCGTGTGTTTTAATTTAATTATTTGACGTGTTTACTGCTGAATAAATAAATAAATATAAACAACATAAGATGTGCAGCTGATGTCAAGCCTTGTTTCAATTAAAGCACCAAAAGCCGTAGGTCATGTCATGTACCACGACCCATCATTATGAAATAATTATTAAGACGTTGTGTGACTATTCAATGTTATGGAAATATTGCATCAGGCAAAATGATCCCAGTAACTGATGCAAATGACTTGCGATGTTGTATAGATAATGTGTAGGTTACTTACCTATAAATAAACCATAAACATGGCAACATCATCATGCTATGAGACTTTACTGTAATTTTGATAAATCTCTAATCTAAACCATGATGATAAGACTAAGCTATAGTGCGAAAAGCTCTGTAAATAGACTACAAAAGTATTTCCTATTTCAAACGAAACATTTACGACGTTGATACAAAAAGTATGAACATCGTTCTTCCATGCTGGACTGGAAACGAGAGCAAAACATAGAATGTGCCAGCTGCCTCTTCCCGGGCATGCTGTAAAAACCAGCTAAGAAATCCGAAGGTTTCAGTATATTGCAATTTAGGCGATGGGCTGACCGCCTGTTACTACACCAATTGTTTAGGCTAACCCAAACATCTTAGTCAGCATGCGCCCGCCGCCGGCGTATAAGTCATCTATGTCAGCGTGTCGCGTATGTTATGGATTTGCTTACTACATAATTATTACCAATACTGCGTGACATGCTGAGCTTGCAACTCACACGCATAGAATACTAAGATATTTTTGTCACTGTGTGTATTACATAACTTTAATATAAAACATCATGCATTTTAACTAATAAATCAGAGTCAAACATCATCTCGCACTCTCAATAGCTCCCGCCATAGAGCTCATCACCCCGTCCGTATGGCTCCATAAATGCAGTTGTGCTTGCTACGGCAGTACGCTGTTCATTTTTTTGGTCCTTCGAGCCGGATGCGGATCAAGTGCCGGCGTCCCACAAGCGGGACTCACCGGTACCTTGAACAACTGCAGACAACATCACACCAGCGCGCCTACCACAAGCTATCATCAAACATTGGAACCTGCGCGGACGGAGTACTACAGGGGAACTACACTACAAGCATCCCGTTCCCGAATGCATATTGACAATCTTGGGGCTGGACTACAAGCATCATGTTCCAGAATGCACATTGACATAACTTGGAGCTGGACTACAAGCATCCCGTTCCCGAATGCACATTGACGTAACTTGGAGCTGGATTACAAGCATCCCGTTCCCGAATGCACATTAACATAACTTGGAGCTGGACTACAACCATCCCGTTCCCGAATGCACATTGACATAGCTTGGAGCTGGACTACAACCAACCCGTTCCCGAATGCACATTGACATAGCTTGGAGCTGGACTACAACCATCCCGTTCCCGAATGCACATTGACATAGCTTGGAGCTGGACTACAACCATCCCGTTCCCCAATGCACATTGACATAGCTTGGAGCTGGACTACAACCATCCCGTTCCCGAATGCAAGGAACATTTCTGCGAGCTGGACGACAAACAGCGTCCTGTTCCCACAGACATAGGATAAGAACAATGCAAAAACATTTCTGCGGGCTGGACGACAAGCAGCGTCATGTTCCCGTTAACATAGGATAAGATAATGCAAGAAACAATTGCGGGCTGGACGACAAGCAGCGTCATGTTCCCGTAAACAAAGTATAAGATAATGCAAGAAACAATTGTGGGCTGGACGACAAGCAGCGTCCTGTTCCCGCAAACATAGGATAAGATAATGCAAGAAACAATTGCGGGCTGGACGACAAGCAGCGTCATGTTCCCGTAAACAAAGTATAAATTAATGCAAGAAACAATTGTGGGCTGGACGACAAGCAGCGTCCTGTTCCCGTAAACATAGTATAAGATAATGCAAGAAACAAATGCGGGCTGGACGACAAGCAGCGTCCTGTTCCCGTAAACATAGGATAAGAACAATGCAAAAACATTTCTGCGGGCTGGACGACAAGCAGCGTCCTGTTCCCGTAAACATAGGATAAGAACAATGCAAAAACATTTCTGCGGGCTGGACGACAAGCAGCGTCCTGTTCCCGTAAACATAGGATAAGAACAATGCAAAAACATTTCTGCGGGCTGGACGACAAGCAGCGTCCTGTTCCCGTAAACATAGGATAAGAACAATGCAAAAACATTTCTGCGGGCTGGACGACAAGCAGAGTCCTGTTCCCGTAAACATAGGATAAGAACAATGCAAAAACATTTCTGCGGGCTGGACGACAAGCAGCGTCCTGTTCCCGTAAACATAGGATAAGAACAATGCAAAAACATTTCTGCGGGCTGGACGACAAGCAGCGTCCTGTTCCCGTAAACATAGGATAAGAACAATGCAAAAACATTTCTGCGGGCTGGACGACAAGCAGCATCCTGTTCCCGTAAACACAGGATAAGAACAATGCAAGAAACAATTCTGGGGGCTACGACCGCTGAAAACATGACATTAAGGCTGCGCTACGAGGGCCAGCCGACGACAAAAGGACAGATCTAAGGATTTACGCCCTATATGATCTACACTCCTACAGCACATCCAAGATGAGCGGACATCTGGGAAAGGAGACATTTATCTGGAGATGGCAGGATACAACAACGGGTCTACGGCTTTACAACCCTGTCGACCTACAGCAACGTAAGGATCACCTGGCACCGGCAACAATAACTACAACAACAACACAAGAGACGAGGACACACCAGAGTCGCAATAACCAGCAAGATATTTTAGAAAAAACTTGCCCTCGTTATCCTGTTCTCTTCTCTTTTAAAAATGCCAGTATGTTTAGGCTAACCCAAACATCTTAGTCAGCATGCGCCCGCCGCCGGCGTATAAGTCATCTATGTCAGCGTGTCGCGTATGTTATGGATTTGCTTACTACATAATTATTACCAATACTGCGTGACATGCTGAGCTTGCAACTCACACGCATAGAATACTAAGATATTTTTGTCACTGTGTGTATTACATAACTTTAATATAAAACATCATGCATTTTAACTAATAAATCAGAGTCAAACATCATCTCGCACTCTCAATAGCTCCCGCCATAGAGCTCATCACCCCGTCCGTATGGCTCCATAAATGCAGTTGTGCTTGCTACGGCAGTACGCTGTTCATTTTTTTGGTCCTTCGAGCCGGATGCGGATCAAGTGCCGGCGTCCCACAAGCGGGACTCACCGGTACCTTGAACAACTGCAGACAACATCACACCAGCGCGCCTACCACAAGCTATCATCAAACATTGGAACCTGCGCGGACGGAGTACTACAGGGGAACTACACTACAAGCATCCCGTTCCCGAATGCATATTGACAATCTTGGGGCTGGACTACAAGCATCATGTTCCAGAATGCACATTGACATAACTTGGAGCTGGACTACAAGCATCCCGTTCCCGAATGCACATTGACGTAACTTGGAGCTGGATTACAAGCATCCCGTTCCCGAATGCACATTAACATAACTTGGAGCTGGACTACAACCATCCCGTTCCCGAATGCACATTGACATAGCTTGGAGCTGGACTACAACCAACCCGTTCCCGAATGCACATTGACATAGCTTGGAGCTGGACTACAACCATCCCGTTCCCGAATGCACATTGACATAGCTTGGAGCTGGACTACAACCATCCCGTTCCCCAATGCACATTGACATAGCTTGGAGCTGGACTACAACCATCCCGTTCCCGAATGCAAGGAACATTTCTGCGAGCTGGACGACAAACAGCGTCCTGTTCCCACAGACATAGGATAAGAACAATGCAAAAACATTTCTGCGGGCTGGACGACAAGCAGCGTCATGTTCCCGTTAACATAGGATAAGATAATGCAAGAAACAATTGCGGGCTGGACGACAAGCAGCGTCATGTTCCCGTAAACAAAGTATAAGATAATGCAAGAAACAATTGTGGGCTGGACGACAAGCAGCGTCCTGTTCCCGCAAACATAGGATAAGATAATGCAAGAAACAATTGCGGGCTGGACGACAAGCAGCGTCATGTTCCCGTAAACAAAGTATAAATTAATGCAAGAAACAATTGTGGGCTGGACGACAAGCAGCGTCCTGTTCCCGTAAACATAGTATAAGATAATGCAAGAAACAAATGCGGGCTGGACGACAAGCAGCGTCCTGTTCCCGTAAACATAGGATAAGAACAATGCAAAAACATTTCTGCGGGCTGGACGACAAGCAGCGTCCTGTTCCCGTAAACATAGGATAAGAACAATGCAAAAACATTTCTGCGGGCTGGACGACAAGCAGCGTCCTGTTCCCGTAAACATAGGATAAGAACAATGCAAAAACATTTCTGCGGGCTGGACGACAAGCAGCGTCCTGTTCCCGTAAACATAGGATAAGAACAATGCAAAAACATTTCTGCGGGCTGGACGACAAGCAGAGTCCTGTTCCCGTAAACATAGGATAAGAACAATGCAAAAACATTTCTGCGGGCTGGACGACAAGCAGAGTCCTGTTCCCGTAAACATAGGATAAGAACAATGCAAAAACATTTCTGCGGGCTGGACGACAAGCAGCGTCCTGTTCCCGTAAACATAGGATAAGAACAATGCAAAAACATTTCTGCGGGCTGGACGACAAGCAGCGTCCTGTTCCCGTAAACATAGGATAAGAACAATGCAAAAACATTTCTGCGGGCTGGACGACAAGCAGCATCCTGTTCCCGTAAACACAGGATAAGAACAATGCAAGAAACAATTCTGGGGGCTACGACCGCTGAAAACATGACATTAAGGCTGCGCTACGAGGGCCAGCCGACGACAAAAGGACAGATCTAAGGATTTACGCCCTATATGATCTACACTCCTACAGCACATCCAAGATGAGCGGACATCTGGGAAAGGAGACATTTATCTGGAGATGGCAGGATACAACAACGGGTCTACGGCTTTACAACCCTGTCGACCTACAGCAACGTAAGGATCACCTGGCACCGGCAACAATAACTACAACAACAACACAAGAGACGAGGACACACCAGAGTCGCAATAACCAGCAAGATATTTTAGAAAAAACTTGCCCTCGTTATCCTGTTCTCTTCTCTTTTAAAAATGCCAGTATGTTTAGGCTAACCCAAACATCTTAGTCAGCATGCGCCCGCCGCCGGCGTATAAGTCATCTATGTCAGCGTGTCGCGTATGTTATGGATTTGCTTACTACATAATTATTACCAATACTGCGTGACATGCTGAGCTTGCAACTCACACGCATAGAATACTAAGATATTTTTGTCACTGTGTGTATTACATAACTTTAATATAAAACATCATGCATTTTAACTAATAAATCAGAGTCAAACATCATCTCGCACTCTCAATAGCTCCCGCCATAGAGCTCATCACCCCGTCCGTATGGCTCCATAAATGCAGTTGTGCTTGCTACGGCAGTACGCTGTTCACTAATATACCTACAAATCTATCCTAAATAACCCTCAAAACTTTGTCATACGTAGCGGAACGACATTCTGTTCAGGTCTTTCACGCTCTGCCCATACCATTAGGAATAAAGGCGTGATGTATGTATGTATACAAAAAATTATCATAAAAAAGTAAAATTAAGTTCTACTAAGTATTATTCTTTCTAAAAAGCGGTCAAGTGCTACACTGGATATAACACTCACTGTAATTAAAATTAATGAAGATGTACCCATTACTACCAAACTACTTAGATAACAGGTATTAAGTGGGTGGTAAACTACTAGAAGTAGGCATATTTCTAAGTGCCATTTTCATTTCCTTGTTCTATATCGATAAGCTTTCATGCTGGACTGTAAGCGAAAGAAAAACATTGAATGTGTCAGCTGCATTTCCTCCCGGGCATGCTGTAAAAACCAGCTAAGGGATACGAGGGTTTCAGTATATTGACATTTAGGCGATGGGCTGTCAACCTGTCGGTACAGCAATATACCACAAATCTATCATAAATAACTCTCTGCACTTTGTCAGACGTGGCAGAATTACCATTGTTTAGGTCGTTTACACTCTGCCTACTCTATTAGGGATAAAGGCGAGATTATGTGTATGTATGTATATCGATAAGGAAAATGCATTATATCTTGAGCTTATCATAGATATTTACTGATTACACAACAATGCGTATAAGTGCTCTCACTAGTTAGAAGTTTATAGGGAAAATGTGAGGAAAATTGTCAAAAATGGTTTTTGAAAGTATCTGAAATGTATTTATATTTTATTTATTAAGGTACACCAGCAGAAAACAAGTCAAACAATGATCAAAATAACTTATTTTTAAATAGTACTGACATGCAATTTAATTTAGGTGAAATGTATAATTTAAAAACCAATGTATAATTTAAATAACCAGAATTTTATAATCGTATGGTCACGTTTCCATACACCAGTCTGGGAAGATGAGGTCTACGACTTCACTTTGAACCATCGTTCAAAAGAGTTATAGCTTTTTTCCCAAAATAAATGTCGTCAACTTTATGTCTTTCTTGAGTCTTTTGGCTAAAGCAAATACTCTGCTGTAAAATACAATACATACATATAATCACGCCTTTATCCCTCATGGGGTAGGCATAGCATAAACAATCGTTCCGCCACGTCTGACTAAGTTTTGAGGGTAATTTAAGATAGATTTGTAGGTATATTGCTGTAGTGACAGATTGTCAGCCCATCGCCCAAATTACAATATACTGAAACCGTCGGATCCCTTAGCTGGTTTTTACAGCATGCCCGGGAGGAAATGCAGCTGGCATATTCAATTTTTTCTTTTGCTTTCAGGCCAGCATGGAATGCATGTAAAATACAATATTTGTATAATAGTAATAATAGTCCTCTCCCTCCGATTTTCGGTGATGGCGGCAAATCTCCCAGAGATCGCAGGACTAGTTTTTAGTGCCTAAGTGTTTGCGCTACACACACAGGTGCACTCTCTATTCCTTCAATCTCTTATTCTGATGGGACAGATTGACTGACACGACCAGAGAAATCAGGCGCCGGACGGACTATTTACATGCTCATCTGACAGCATAGATCATCTTACTTTACGGACAATCAAGTGATCAGCCTGCAATATCCTGACCAAACTAGAAACAACAACACAAAGTCATCGTCCCCCGTCGGGAATTGAACCCGGGACCTCCGGGTCGAGAGCCCATGGCTCAGACCGCTAGACCACGAAGGCAGTTATTTGTAACACGAATAAACATCGTGGGCCAGTCCAAAATGAGATTTGCATCTGTACCTACTACGGGTGTGGTCGGTCACCGATCACACTTATCAACTATGCATTACGAGATGCGCAATAAAAATTAATTGGCATCCCAAAAAAAATAATTCAATACCTACCTAGTTACTATCCACAAAGTTACATAATTTTTAATATACGAATGATAAAAATGTTTAAGCATTTATTATTAGTTATCGAAGATAAACTAATTAATGTCTCTGTTGCCAGCTACGGCATATCGACGACAGTTCTAAAATTAAAACGGTACATACATACATATAATCTCGCCTTTTTCCCTAATGGGGTAGGCAGAGAGTAAAAGACCTAAATCAAGGCCTTCCCGCCACGTCTGACAAAGTTTTGAAGGTTATTTAACATAGATTTATTGCCGGTATATTGCCGTTAAAAAGGTAGGTAAGTATAATTCATTCATTCAGCTAGTAGTGATTAGTGCATTTAATGACTTTATTCTTTTATGTTAGCTGTTTAGGTACAGGTACCTACTAGGTACAATAATTTGTAATTTAAATAAATAAGTTTACATGTTCGAAAATATTGAACTCAATACACATTGAACCTATAGGCTAGGCGTAGGCATGTGTAGATATGATAAGAAAGTAGTTTTCTTACGCAATTCTGCAGGGTAATATGTCTAGGAAACCTATACCAAGTTTCAATAGCGACAACAATTAAATGATCCTATCAATTAATTTCAGCAAATTAAGGACCTCCCACGAAAAGATGATTTAAAGCGTAGCAACACCGTAGCTCTAGGGCGTAGCTACAGCGTAGCAATCATGAACTATCAATGTTAATTTAGTTTTCTTTGGCTTGATAGCTAGAGAGACCACGGTTCATCGGGTCGTTCGACTCGAGAAGCTAGAGAGAGGGCAAGAAGAAGTATTTTAACAGTGTTCTGAATTTTGTCACGAAGTGGGTTCTGCATGCTGGCCACATTTCAATTATTAAATTTATTAATTTACAGACTGAATTAGATATGATGTGAACCTCCGGGCCTTTGCAGGGCGCCCGGACGGTCTCACGTTCCGTACCGTGGGAGAGAAGCCGTTCCCTTTTGTGGGTTGCCACCTGTGTGAGCACTTTAGCAGCGTCCCACAGCCCACACACTGTTCGGAAGGCTGGCTCCGCCGCCAAACATGCGGCGAGATAAAAGAAAATTGAGTATGCGGATCTGAAGCAAAATTATTTATTCCTGCCTTTCGCGGTGGTGACTGGTGGGCCGTGGTGTGAGGAGGCAAAAACATTTATCAGGGAGCTAGGGCGACGCCTACGGGAGCGCGGATGTGACCCTCGCTCCGGATCATACCTGGTTCAGCATATTTCGCTGGCCATTCAACGCGGGAACGCGGCCGGCGTGATGCAGGTATGATCCGTGGCGGGCTGTTTGATTAGAATAATGCAATTTAAGTTATAATATAATATGTGTTGTAAATATTATTTTGATTATTAAAAAAAGGAAAGGCTCTAAAAAAATATAATTTGTTTTATCAATAGTAACTAACATACTAACTATAACTAAACAGTAAAATTGATATTAATTTTGTGTTACTATAACAGGAAAATACTTTAAGTGCAGTTGTATATTAATATTCATATCTGTATGTAATCTTGCGCTGTAGATTTTAAGTACAATACAACATTCTGCAAATATAATAATTCCGCTGATTAATACAGAATGATCAATTATTTGCATAAATTCTATTCATTTTGATACAGAAGGGACAAATCTAGTCATAAAATATACTTTGATCTGTACACGGATCTAAGAATAGTAGGGATATGGTATGAGGGCGTGGCGCTTCGGGACTCAGTATGCACAAACAGGAAAATCGCTGAGCGCCGCTCTTTAGTCGTAAATTCGGTTACGCACGGAGCGCATCCGATGTTAACGGCAAAATGCCAAGTTGTGCAGTGGTAATTTGCAAAAACCGGAGGGCTAAAAATAATTTCAAGTCTAATGGTGTCACCTATCATCGTTAAGTACTAAAATTATGCTTTATCATGGCAAAAAACAGTAAATCAATATTTATCCTGCGAGAGCATCACGTATCCGTACCACTAAATTAAAGAAATGCATCGATGCGATCACTTCAACCTGTAACTCATACATTGCCCTTCAAGCAAGTAAAGCCAAGCTTCAAAACTTTGCTAAACTAGCAATATACGTAATGCTAAAAAATAAGAGCGTGTAGCTCATGTTTTTGTCTTTTACATGGTACGACTGCTGCTCCATTCAGCGAGTGACGGAATCGTCAATGTAGTTGTGTACGTATAAATACATGCTACGCTGCGATACGTGATAGGCTCACGTTGACTATGTGGAAGCGTCAAAGTGTGAGTAAGCGCATGTTCGTATTGTAGTGCACGTGTAATTGTAAGTTTCGAAAGGAGACAGCCGGACCCAAACAACTGGGCATTGATACCATATCCCTACTAGTCTTAGATCCGTGGATCTGTGTTTATTACCATGAAGTCCAATTCGGCATTTCAACGTGCGCTATCTCGAAAACTACTATGGCGGCAAATTGGTACGTTCATTACATTCTACGTCATTCATAACCATAAATGAAGAATGAACATTAGCGAAAATCGGCATTTGTTAAAGTAACAATTTGATAATGATAGCGCTTATTTTATGACTTGCATCATAATCCTGTTGTTAACAAAAACCTGATGAATGGTGTATTTTGATTTGAGTCCCCAATATAAAATTGTAACCTATTTTTATTATATTTGCGATAGGTTTGTTCTTGACTGTAGCTTAGGTAAGTGGCGACCGACGACGCAATGCAACATAGCAAGTTGCTTGAGGGGGTGGTCTAGTCGCAACTCGTAAGATAGGTGACCCTATTCCGTCACAATTTAGGTATGTGGGTGGGATCGTATTTATTTTGATCTAGCCGGACATAAAATAGCTTATATCAACATAAGCCGCAACAGTCCACTGCTAGACATGGGCCTCCCCAAAATTTGGGGTATATGCCATACTCACCGCACTTGGCAGGCGGGTTAGTGAGCGCAGTAGAGGTTTTCCAGTCACAGGGAACGCTGCTGCCCATTCCCTGAATTTATCCCTTAGTCGCCTTTTACCACACCCACGGGAAGTTATGGGGTGATGCTATTCTAACCCGGCACCACACGGGGAACAGCTTACGTAAAAACTATTAATTGTTCGTCAGTTCTCCTGTACTCGCGATGTTCAGGGGGCGGTGACTAACCTCTACACAATCTACAATGCTACTTTATCAGCGTGACGGCACGCGGGCGAAGCGTGTCTGCGATTGCGTTGCGGTTACTCCACGAGCTTTTCCTCTTATCTCCTGTACGTTAGGGTGTGTTTACATGTGTGCAGAGACAGTGCAGAAACTCGAAATGAATATCATATTTTCTCCGCCCACCTACGTATACTAGAAATAGTGATAGCGGTGACGAGAAGTTGTAGCAAATTTTACACCGCTCTACTCATCTCTACGTTGGTGATTATGATAACGCTACTTACCTAAGGGTGTTTTCACATGGTTCAGCAGTATTTGTAAATTACTTACTTACGCGGTCGGATGAAAAGCTAGTTCAATGTAATCATTTTACCCTATGTTTAATAAGCTTTTAAACGTTGAATGGTGTCCCAAAACATACGTCGACGATTTAAAACTTACGTATGTATGTAAGTTCTTTATTGTACCTTAAAAATCTTAAACCTAAAATACAAGAAGAATAAGACAATAGTGGCACAAAGGCGGACTTATCCCGTTAAGGGATCTCTTCCAGTCAACCTTTGATAAAAGAAGATAGTTATGCTTTCAGGTAAACTAAGATAGGTACTTGAAACGGTTATATAACGTATAGACAAAATAATATACTTAACAACTCAAATAAATTCTAGACATAAATATATATAATGTAATGCTTAATATTATATATAATAAATATACATTTATAATATATAATAGATACCCATAAATATCCTAAATAAATATATATATACGTATATATATATCCGTAACATAAAATTATAAATAAACATCCTACGTATTGTCCGATTTTTCTAACCCTAAACCACAGAGTTTCTTAATTTTCACTCTTATTTAGTACTAGCTGACCCGGCGAACTTTGTTCCGCCTTAGACGCCATAAATGAACAGATTTTTTATTTTATTAAGTTAATTGTTTTATTATATAAAGTTGTCAGCTTGATCTATTTTATTATATTATTTTATTATTTTCTTCCATGCTGGTCTGGGAGCGAGAGAAAAACGTAGAATGTGCCAGCTGCATTTCCTCCCGGGCATGCTGTAAAAACCAGCTAAGGGATCCGAGGGTTTCAGTATTTTGTTATTTAGGCGATGGGCTGACAACCTGTCACTACAGCAATATACCTGCAAATATATCTAATATATCTCTCAAAACTTTGTCAGACGTGGCGGGACGACCTTTGTTTCGGTCGTTTACGCTCTGCCTACCCCATTAGGGATAAAGGCGTGTAATATATATATATATATATGTAATTTTAAATTTTCTGATTATCCGCGCAATTTCCTTATTTTTTCTTTCATAAGAACCTTCTCTTGATAATAACGAACAGAACAAAAAAAGAATTAGCGAAATCGGTCCAGCCGTTCAGGCGTGATGCCGTGACCAAGGGAAATAGGGGTTCATTTTTATATATATATATAGATATTCTAAATTAAGTAAGTATTACTTCTGTAATCAATGCATGCATGCATATAATCACGCCTTTATCCCGAATGGGGTAGGCAGAGTGTAAACGATCCAAACAAAGGTCGTTCCGCCACGTCTGACAAAGTTTACAGGGTTATTTAAGATAGATTTGTAGGCATATTGCTGAAATCAAGATGATTTAAAATATACGTTAGTATTAAGGTGGTATGTTAAGCTCAGTGCTGCCCACACAAGAAATTAATTTATTGTGTGTCAAATACAAACGTTTTCATGAATATTTAACGTTTTGCGAAAATCGGAAGTAAATCTTCATTTTGTAATCCTTAAGATAACAATTCACACTTAATATCTAAGCTTTGAATGTCGATCTTGCTAAAAGTGGCTACTTTTAAAACAAAGCTTGCTGAATTACAAAAGTCTAACGGATTATAAAATGAATAATTACTTCAGATTTTCAGATGTGAGCACTAAGCTCATCGAACCTCCTTAACGGATAATTTTCCTGTACAACTTTAAAGCGAGATAGTATAGATATCGTATGCATTGAGATACGATTAAGTTAGTTTAGATTAGTGTATAAATACGTGGATTGAGAAATGGCAATGATATTGATGTTTAAAAAAAGGAAATAAGTATGGGCGGAAAAACATACAGAACATTGCATACATACATACATATAATCACGCCTTTATCCCTAATGGGGTAGGCAGAGCGTAAACGACCTAAACAAAGGTTGTTCCGCCACGTCTGACAAAGTTTTGAGGGTTAATTAAGATAGATTTGTAGGTATATTGATGTAGTGACAGGTTGACTGCCTAAATTGCAATGTACAGAAAACCCTCAGATCCCTTAGCTGGTTTTTACAGCATGCCCGGGAGGAAATGCAGCTGGCACATTCTATTTTTTTCTCTCGCTCTTAGGCCAGAATGGAAGTTAAAATAACAAATCCACAGAGGATGATTTTTACTATTGACCGATACATTAAGGTGAGCATGTGTTTGACAATAAATATCCACAGAGCAACACAACGAAGAAGGAAACAACAACAAACCGACCTTAGAATCTTAGGATCTTGGAATGAATGCATTCCTAAATCTATCAACCCGACCGATAGATCTTTCATTAAGTTCTTGTACTACGAAGTATCAAAATGTGGTTTCAATCATTTTCAGTCAACTGAAATTTGGTTAAACGGAAATTATGGTAATCATTGTAAAACTTTATAATGTGGCAATAAATAGTCTGCTCGATATCGGAAAAACTAGTTCTGAATGAATCTTATTGGTATAATGTGAAGACAATGCCACAGGCTTACACAGGTGCATACTTATCTAATTAGGCTTTATTAGCATTCTGAATTAAGCCTATTGACCAGCTAATCGATACCAAAATACTCAAGTAAGAAAAAAGGCGTTTACCTGCATTTTGTGTGTGGATATATTTACCTAGCAACTTAGTGTCGCGTTTAAAGGAGAGAGATTCACGATGGTTTTGTTATTGTATCTGGGCACTGCACTTTTAATATCTCCAATGACATGTCGCATCCTGAGGTCGTGTCGAATAACATCCAAAACGAGGAACAAATAAAGAGTCATCGTAACAAACAAAATCGGGGCGTTTTAGTATTCTTTGTTTGGAAACTAAATTTAAGACTTACGACTCATGTTTTCACGAGTTCATCGCGTGGTGTATAGCGCGCACGCACTTGCAGTACGCTGCATCTAACGAGCACCAGTCACATCCCGAATGCGCGGTGGAGACAGTCGCTTCAGGAAAGCAGTGCTGTCGATAGAGGTCTGGTGCGTGGAGTGACTGTAGGGGAAGGGCACTTTCGCGCCGGCTAGAGACTAGTTCGCGGGTCCGGGTGACGTCACCGGTTATCTGTGCTCGTGGCGCGGTGGTGGAGGCGATACCGGCTGCGTGTGGCGGGCCGGGCGCGGCGTCGGCGCAAACTGACGCGAGCGGCAGAGAGATGCAGGCGCGGCTGGTGTGGTTGGTGATGTGCTTGGCGGCGGTGGACGCGGCTAGGATCCTGGCTGTGTTGCCGACCAACACCCGGAGCCATTACGCCATGTATGGACGGCTCGTAGAAGCACTTGCCAAGAAGGACCATCAAATTACGATTATATCACATTTCCCAATGGTACGTATTAAACAGTTCTGTTACGCTTTTTATATGCCAAAAATCTCGAAAACTCGTACTCGAGTAATACTTATAGTAAAATATTAAAATTAATTAATAACTAAATTAAGCAAGAATTTAAATAATTACATAATATAAAATTTATGAAATAGTGTATCGAAGCTTACTGAAAAGGCAACAAAATTAACAAGGCGGCAAGCTGATTAAATGTTGTGATAAAATGCATCCAAGAATTTTATGGAAGGCAACTCAAAAGTTAATGAAAAGTTGGTCATAGTGTAATTTATATGATTAAATCATAATAAGTAGCTTTTCCGTAGGATTTCGTATTTTTCGCGAGAAAAGTAGTTTATGTAATAAATGCGGTTAACGCAACGTAATATGTGTAAAGGTATAAAAAATTGCGCCTGTACCCTTAGCTTGTACCTATATTTTCAGTTAATTGGTCCTACATAAAAAGCGTTCCTCTTTTTGGTATTAAAATAGAAAAGTAATGGCCGCGAATTTTCGGAAGCCTCCTTTTACTTGTAAGAATAAAATATAGAGCGCAATTTTATTTACTTATTTAAAAGCGACGTTTCATCGACAATCTTTATAATATTTATTATAAAAAGTGCACAGCGTTGTAGAATTTATAATTACATATTCTATTCCAACTTTCCGCCGACGCCGCGGTTTTACTCGGTGGGTGTAAGGGACAGCATACCGAAAACTGATAATCAATCTATATTTCAGGACCTAACCTATATATTTTTAGTAAGATAAAATAATAAAGATGTGCTGAATGAAAATAACTGTTTCGAGTTCGGTTCATAATATTATCTTTCAGAATGTCTGGTAATGTTGGTTACTTGTGGCCAATGTTTCTTCCATACTGGACTGGGAGAGAAAGAAAAACATAGAATGTTCCAGTTGCCCTTCCTCCCGGGCATGCTGTTAAAGACAGCAAAAGGGATTCGAGGGTCACAGTGTATTTTAATTTAGGCGATGGGCTGACAACCTGTCACTACAGCAATACACATTACAATCTGGAATTGCCCTCAATTTATGTCAGACGTGGCGAAAGCGCCTTTTAGGAGGCGTTTTACGCTCTGCCTACCCCGTAAGGGATAAAGGCGTGATTTTATGTATGTATGTTGTGGCCAAAACAATCATGGCGACCAAATGGTCTAAAAAATGACATGATATTAAAAAGGGCGGCAAACAATACACAACAAACTTGCAGGGTAGTAAATAAACCTACGTGCTCTTATTTCCTGTTTCATTTCATAGATACAATTGTAATAAAAGTGAGATTGCTCCCATTAGCTCGGAAAAAAGCTTCATTATAAAAAAAATACTATTAAATTCGCAGACGCCAGCAATTTCTCTAACCATTAACGACCCCTAAACGAAGTCTTTAGGGACATTCTAGTATGGTTTAGGTGTCCACATTATTGATTATTTTAAGGCTGAATCCGCATACAACTTTTTGGAACAAATGGAATGTGTGTCTTTCAACAGCGCCATGCAAATCTTAAATGTCAAAAGTTATCGAGGAATCGCAAGTTTGATGTTTGTTTTTAAGTGTATTGTTATTGTAAGAAAAGTACTATACTTCTCTCAGCTGAAATAGCAATATATGGCCTCGTTTACATTGGACTCCGGCCTTCCAATTTTACCCGGCTTTTTTTTCTGCCTCAGAGTAATGCATCTTCATAGTTTGAAACGAACTACCTAATCACTAAAATAAAACGTATTCGCTTTTGGGTATTAGTAGTGATGTTGCCAATTATTGAAAGAAGAACCACAAAATAGATGAAGCTCAAGATATTTCTACCTATTTGAGAAGCAACTCTATCGAAGAAACAATTCCAACAGGAAAATAATTCATTATAATGTATTCGTTCGCCTATCGAATTTTGTTCACCTACGGACCTAAGATAAAAAAACAAGTTGATTGCACCGCTTTAAAAAATAAGAGATGTCAAATTCCACTAGGTGAGTTTAAGGGCACAGATAACTTTTTGTTTAAATACATGTACCTGTGTACTATCGATGCACTAGTCTCCAAATAATTTGTTGCCATTCGTTTTATATTAACTTTTTGGAGATATATCGCTTATTTGCAGTTTTAAATCAGTAAGTGGTATTAGCACTCTATCTAGGTCTTTTCATAACAGCTAAAGAAATTGCTATTATTGTTTTAGTTTTTTTGAAATTATACTTTTTCTTCTTAGCGAGTGGATTCTCGAGTCGAACAACGACCCGATGAACTCTGGTGTCAGAGTTTTCAAACCGCCAGCTACTAGGTACAGATTACTTATGAGCGCGGTATTAGGCCTCTGAGATGATTTTGAGTAACGACCACTATCATAGACAGCTTAACGTGCCCAGAGCCCTTTTTCTTTTCAGACAATAAGGTGATTTAGCCTGAAGTATCCTAACCAAACTAGGGAAACCTCACAAAGTGATAAATTGACAAATATTAACTTTGTGTTCCCCCCCTGGGAATCGAACGCAGAACCTCCGGATCGTAAGCCTCTGGCTCTGACCACTAGACTACGGAGCCAGTTATAATACTTAGTGGCGACTTCCACCTTATATGTATACTTAACCTATGTTTACAATTGGTATTGCAATTTATATAAACTTTTAGTAAGTTATGTATCATTTTCCTATAGTTGATCTGAAATCCAAAATACCGTATTTAGAAAATTCCAACGATTTACTACATACCTACCCACCGGTTAAAATTCAAAAACCCATTCAAGTTCACGGTGTTACTGAACTTTTATCTCCTAATTTGTTTATTAATCTACGAGACAAACGCTAAAAAAAATTTACATAACGCGTAGTGCTCGCTTAGAGAAAAAAAAACTTGGGTGAACGACTTGATATCTGGCAAGTGCGTGTGATTTTAATATATCACTACTGACGGTTGTGAAAATCATTATTTCCTTATCAGACGCTTTTTTTTAATAACAAAATATTCTACAAATAACCGGCTACACCTAAAATATTTTACTCTTGGGTAGCCCCAAATAGAGTTAATCTAATCTAAATGCAAGTAAGGTGCAAGGGATAGCGTACTAGAAAGTAATAGGGGTTGCTCAGTCAACAAAACTGAACAACTTTCACCGAATTGTTTCAGAGAATGTTTATTTTTTACTTTCTCATACAAAATGACCACCTCGATCGGACAAAATGTATATATATGGACACTCCAATAAAATATAAATTTCTTGAAAGAAATTCATGGTGACAGTTGTTCTGTTTCTTGAACTGAGCAACCTCTATCAGTTTCTGTCGTACGCTGTCCCTTACACCCATTATAGTTGCATGTGATCATCTCATGAGTTCGTGATATCTTACGAGATGTCAATAACCCGACGGAATCTGCTAAGTTCGTATAAACCTCTAACATTGGTCTCCAATGTCAAGGTTAGCCGGTCAATCAATTCGTAGCTATATTTATCGAGATGTTTCGTAGATTCCTATTAAATACTATCTCATAATAGGTATTTATTTAAAGGGAATACCTACACCTATAGTATTTCCAACTCATATTTAGAATAAAGGTAAACAAAGTTTCATGTCTTTTAATCGAAGATTTTGTTTCTAAAATACGTTTTAGCTATTAGATATGATAACATAATGAAATAGTAGTTTTAGTAATCTGACTAATTTGACAACACGTACGATTTATTTTTAAAATTAGTTTTTGAATAAAAAGACACGAAAGTTTGTTTACCTTTAATCTAAATCTGAGTTTGAAATACTATACACGCTACGTAACGAATAATAACGCGTCAAATGATTGCAAAATTACGCTTTCAACCAATAAGATAACTAATTAAATCAGAACAGAATGCACATAATTTTCCATTAATATTGTTTTATGATTCCGCTTCTTCTTGCCGATTGGGTTTCGAGACAATCGACTCGGTGAACCCTGGTGTCAGAGCTTATATTATAAAATGTGAAATGCAATGTGTGTAACGATTGTAACTTCTTTACGCTTCAAACACCTATTTCAGTGTTCTGCACAGATAGAATATTGTAATAATCTTATTTTATAGGGCCGGAAAATATCACATTGTAATTTAGTGCACAGTATGTAACATTTCTTGCCGACACGAAAGAAGAAGAAGAAGTAGCATGTAACTGACGGTAAATGAGGGGTGGAGGCCTGGTGACCTGTAATACAGGCTCTTACGGCTAGCTCGGGCACCAGTCCACCACAACTAACAATACATACATACATACATATAATCACGCCTTTATCCCTAATGGGGTAAGCAGGGCGTAAACGACGTAAACAAAGGTCGTTCCGCCACGTCTGACAAAGTTTTGAGGATTATTTAAGATAGATTTGCAGGTTTATTGCTGTAGTGACAGGTTGTCAGCCCATCGCCTAAATTACAATATACTAAACCCTCGGATCTCTTAGCTGGTTTTTACAGCATGCCCGGGAGGAAAAGCCGCTAGCACATTCTATGTTTTTCTCTCGCTCCCAGGCCAGCATGGAAGTAAGCACAACTAACAATGCCTATAACTATTTAGGTGCAAACTGTTTGTAACGTAGCTATTATTTTATTTATTTATTTTATTGTAACGGTGAAGTCGCGGGACGGAAAGCTAGTTGTGAATAGGTTCCAGTATGGTCAAATAAGCACATTTTTTAGGTTACGATACTGAGATTATTTTCGAAAATAATCTCAATACATGCAACAAAATCGTGCGTGTAATACACGCCCTCTCACCTCAGCCGTCTGCTTCGCACGCGTTATCAGCGCACGCGACGCCGGCCCTCGTACACAACTCGCGTCGGCGCTTTTGCCTCTAATCTTACCAGCTAAAATGTCATTTATTACTCTACGATACAGATAATATTATAATAAGATAACAGTTGACCCTCTTAGAAACAGAACCTGTTCGTAAAACGTTTCTTATTTAAATTATTTTTCTTTTGTTACAGAAAAACCCACCGTCCAATGTAGAGACAATAAGTTTAGCCGGTACCATTCCTGAGATCACCAACAACTTGACTAGACAGAACCAATCTCTGAAGCCAAGTTTCGTGGGGAATCTAGAGAATATAATGAAGGAATGCGTGCAAGCGTGCGAAACTGTCTCCCGACTGCCTGCCGTCAAAGCACTGCTAAACTCAACCATTACCTTTGACTTGGTTATAGTAGAAGTGTTCGGAAGCGAATGTTTCCTACCACTTGGCCAAAGATTCCAAGCCCCAGTAGTAGGGCTTCTGTCAAGTGTACCCTTGCCTTGGGTAAATGAGCAACTGGGTAATCCTGAAGCGACAGCCTACGTACCAGCGTATATGATGGGCTTCGGACAGCGTATGAACCTTTGGGAAAGATTTGCAAACACCATGTCAGTGTTATGGGCGAAAATATTGTACAAGACCAGATCGCAGATTCCTTCACAGGTAAGAGCTAGCATGTTTATTCTGTCACTTCATATATTTGTGTGAATGAAAGAAAGATTACTATAATTTTTGTTCATATGTTTCAGGCTATAGCCGATCGTCTTTTCGGACCTGGACCCAAACTTGAAGAACTGGCGAGGAACTACAGTCTCGTGCTCTCCAACAGTCATTTCAGCATAAACGAGGTTCGCCCGCTGGTGCCAGGCATGGTAGAAGTCGGAGGCCTTCATTTGGACGACACACAAAAACTATCGAAGGTTAGTAAAGAAAGACCACCCAAAAATAAGTGGAATATTGCAGAGCACAATTAAGTCCGAAAGTCAAACATTTCATTTGCAATAATTGGCGCTTAATTTAATTGTTTACGTATTGTTTGTTGCAACTTATCTCGTTACTTCATTAGTGTTGTCGCTGCTTGAGCTCGGGTGGTCCGTGAGTAACAAACAGTCGCCTGATACCGTTATCGCATATCGCCAGGCGGAATGCACTGCTGTGCTGACCATATCGCCATATCGCGCATGCCGAGTCACTGGGTCACCTCGGCATTGTCTCAGCCTCAACTCAATCATTTGTCTTCAAACGTCAATCTAAGCATTTGACAGATAACGTTACATAATGCAGTTAGACCTTCTGGAATGTCACTGGACGTAAACAAGGAAACCTTTGTAATTAGTTCATTGAAGACGTCCAATGCTAACACCTTGACATTGTTATCGCTTTGTTTATTGGAGAAAACAGACAAACAAACCTGAATACATAGTAGCTAATTAATAATGCAAAAATGTCATACATAATGAATTACTATAAACGGTAATTAATAATTTGTTTATGACAAATAGTTTAATGCGAAGCAATTTACCCAATAATTTTCAATTTGTGTATTAAAGAAGCTTTCCGGTTTCCAATCATAAAAGTACATTCCGATAGTTTTTTTGTATTCCTCAAACTATTTTATTTCTTTTATGAACAAAACTGGTGAATTATTTTATTTGTACTACTTCTCGTAACAATTATGTTCACTTTTAGTTTAGCTATTACATACATACATACATATAATCACGCCTTTATCCCTAATGGGGTAGGCAGAGCGTAAACAACCTAAACAAAGGTCGTCCCGCCACATCTGACAAAGTTTTGAGGGTTATTTAAGATAAATTTGTAGTTATATTGCTGTAGTGACAGGTTATTATCAGCCCATCGCCTAAATTACAATATACTGGAGGAAATGCAGCTGGCACATTCTATGTTTTTCTCTCGCTCCAGCCAGCATGGAAGCTATATTTAAGCTATTAGGTACTTGATATAGCAGCTAAGTTTGAAGATATATCTCAGGAGATAGATTTCGTTATTATAACTAAAATAATCTTCTGCTAGCTAAAGAATCAAAGTTATACCATTGATACTGTTGATTTTAAAGCTCGAATGTACTGACCTGATTAGAAGTTGAGAACTTCAATTCGAAATTTGCGTATCTTCATCGACCCAGGACCTAAGACCCTTTTGACTCACGCGATAGTGTCAAATGAATCAACACGATTTTGCCGAATTACACAAACTGCTCTCATTCGCGTAATCGTTTCTCGGACAAAGGTTCCAATATTGTAAACAAACTATGACCTATTTTGTCCGCAGTTTATATTTTTTTAGAGACCATCCTGCTAATTAGCAATCGAATTGCAATAACAAATCAGGCGTAAAGTTTATCATAGAGAACGAAAAGTTACTTTTTACCGATAATGAAATACGTTTTTATAAACAAGAAGTTGTCCATTTCATTTTATTTAGTTTATTTACTGTAAAAATATTATTTTGGAACACACATTTAAATAAATTGGTGTATCCAGGGTTTTTCTACATGGATACAAATCCAGGGGTTATCACGATAGTCAGATATTTCTACCAAGTACTCATGATAGCCAAATTAATCTACAAAAAGAAACATATAATGGAATTCTAATGGACCTGAAACTTATGTATGTTGTATTAGGTCTTTAACAAAAAGCTTATCAGGTCCGCTAATTAAAAAACGCAATCGATTTTATCTTCATGTTATTGCACGGTCATTTCAGAAATACTACGAGGTTATCTGAGCCTCCAGGGAAAACGACATGCTCAAGCTTTAACAGTATCTTATACTTGTCCACGCAGGAAATGAAATCACTTCTAGACTCATCACCAGAAGGCGTGATCTACTGGAGTTTCGGCTCGATGTCGCGCATTGAAACCATCCCCAGTGAGAAATTGGCGCAGATCTTCGAGGCCCTCTCGAGAATGAGTCAGACGGTGCTCATTAAGATGAACAGGAGTATGCTGGCGAGGAACTTGACGGTGCCCGATAATGTCTACACGATGGACTGGATTCCGCAGTACGCTACACTCTGTGAGTATTTATTTTAGTCTAATCTGTATGTAAGCTACCTTAAGAAACTACCTCATGATGAGAAACAATAACTGGTCCATGGCATGAGTCTGTTTTGGATTTTTTATTTTTTATTTTGTTGCCATCTCCTCTTTAGAGTCATTTGTGACAGAGTCAGCGAATGAACGAGTTTATTTAGAAACCCAGAATTTACTGACATTGATAGAGCAAGCTATTTGTTATGTGTAAGGGTGATCGGAATCGCAAGCCTTTCCGAATTGTAATTTCTAGCTATCTTGTCACGTAACTAACTATGAATTTATATTATTTTCCAGGCCATCCAAACGTGAAACTGTTCATCGGTCACGGTGGTTTACTCGGGACCCAAGAGGCAGTGGCTTGCGGAGTGCCCATGCTGATGGTGCCTCTGTATGCTGACCAGGCATTAAATGCACACGCTATGACGGACCGGGGCGTCGCGCTGACGCACATGCTGAGGGAAGGCGACGCTGACACCTGGACAGAAGCTATGCAGGATCTGCTTAGGAATCCAACGTAAGTTCTGTTTTTGTTCGATACCTAAGAGGCAGTGGCTTATGGAGTGCCCATGCTGATGGTGCCTCTATATGCTGACCAGGCCCTGAACGCGCACGCTATGACAGACCGGGGCGTCGCGCTGATGCTGAGGGAAGGCAACGCTGACACCTGGGCAGAAGCTATGCAGGATCTGCTTAGGAATCCAACGTAAGTTCTGTTTTTGTTCGATACCTAAGAGGCAGTGGCTTATGGAGTGCCCATGCTGACGGTACCTTTATATGCTGACCAGGCCCTGAACGCGCACGCTATAACAGATCGGGGCGTCGCGCTGATGCTGAGGGAAGGCGACGCTGACACCTGGGCAGAAGCTATGCAGGATCTGCTTAGGAATCCAACGTAGGTTCGGTGTTTTGGTTACTGATATGTTTTGTATTATTAGCGTTTAAAGGGGAGGTCAATAGTTTTGTAATAGTGAGAAACAAAGTGGAGTTTATGCAGTAAAGGATATATACAGTCGGTTCCACAGTATCCATCTGGTTTCCCATCATAATCAGAGAGGAAAAGAAAATGCACTTGTGTACTGCGTAAGTAGTGCATCTAAAATAGTTGGCTATGCTATGCCTGACGATAAAATTCGTATGTAATACAAAATTGTCTGTGCTTTAGTTATTTCACAAAGTTTTGCAATTATTTTGAAAAGCTCACCAGTATGATTTGTTATTCGTAATTTATCTCAACATAACGTCTCCTTTAAGTCTGAACGGGCATCTCGCTCACATTAGCAGTGATAAAAGGGCATTTTTTATCAGTTAACGACTACAAAAGTTAATGGACTGATTAATATGTCGGCGGCGATAACCTGTGCACTCGACGCAGCCTAAACTATGACAAGTGTTCAGTAGATAAAACGCACGGATAACATTATAATGTGAATACGACACGCGCAGTATTGAACGCAAATTTCTGCTGCAACTTGCATCAATCTTGACATTATGATTGGAGCTAGATGTTCTAGTTTTAAATTGAGCGTATGTTTCGCGGAGTTTTTCGGTAGCTGTATTAAATTCCCACTTTTTCGTTGTACGAGGGGCGGCTGATATAAAATCTACTTTGTTAAAGAAAGTTTTGAAAATCGAACTGGCCATTGCAAAATCATATTCTATATTTATTCCTTTTTCAAAATTATGACGCTTATTTTTTTTCGCTTGCTTTTGTTTTTTTGGCGCGGCTTTGATTTCACCATGTCGAAAGAAAATTGCAAAATGATGAAATTTGAGCATCGAGCAGTGATTAAATTCCTTAGTAAAGAAGGAAATACGCCTACGCAGATCAGAGACCGCATGTTAAAGGTGTTTGGTGATTCAAGTCCTTCTGAATTCGTCATAAAGTTTTGGTCGAAGCAATTTAAACATGGCCGTGAGAGCCTGGAAGACGACACACGTAGTGGAAGGCCAATTTCTGCTGTTACCGCAGATAATGTTGAAAAGGTGAAGAACCTGATTCTTGCAGATCGGCGAATCAAGCAGTGGGAGATAGCCAGAGATGTGGGCATTAGCAAGGAACGAGTTCATGAAATTATTCACGAACATTTGGGCATGTCCAAGGTGAGCGCGCGTTGGGTCCCTAGAATGCTGATCCCCTTTGACAAACAAAGGCGAGTAGAATGTTGTCTGGCATTTCTAGACCTGGTCAAAGGTAAAGAAGAAGAGACTATCTCTCGAATTGTGACCTGTGATGAAACTTGGATTCGCCAGTGGGATCCGGAAAGCAAACAAGAGTCAATGCAATGGAAATTTAAAGGAGAAAAGCCGCCAAGGAAGTTCAAGGTTCGGCCGTCGGCTGGAAAACTAATGTCCACCGTATTTTGGGATGTCGAAGGGATTTTGATGATAGATTATTTGCCTAAAAATACAACAATGAATGCTGAATATTATGCAAACTTGCTTGACCAGCTTCGTGAACAAATCAAAGAAAAGCGGAGAGGCAAACTCAGCAAAGGTGTTCTGATTTTACAAGACAATGCTCCTGTACACACAGCCTTAACGGCGAGGTCAGCCCTGAGCAAAAACGGCTTCACAGAAATTAACCATCCACCTTATAGTCCAGATCTGGCTCCCTGTGACTATTTCTTATTCAAAGATTTAAAGAAAAAATTGAGGGGTCGCAGATTTTCGACGGACGAAGAAATTAAAGAGGCTGTGACTGGCCATTTTGACGAGCAAAATAAAAATTACTATTATAACGGCATGATGTCACTTATTTGCAAATGTCATTAGTGTATTTCACTTGCAGGAGACTATATAGGAAAAAAAAAATAAACTAGCCATCAAAGTCTTTTCTTTCATAGTTAGGTAGATTACTTATCAGCCACCCCTCGTAGTACTTCGCAGTGTTTTAACAGACGAATTCATACATAAAAAGCAGTTTAGTTTGTATTGAACATGCGATCTTTTCATTCTTATTTCGCTAAATTATTTTGACTCACTGTCTTTATTGGTTTAGAGTTCAAAATTAACCATAAAATTATGTTTGTTACAGGTACAAAGGAAATGCTTTAAGGCTGAGAGACGTATTTCTCGACCGACCCATGCCTCCTCTGGACATGGGCGTCTACTGGATAGAGTACGTCATCCGGCACAAAGGCGCTAAGCACCTACGCTCCCCAGCCCTGGACCTACCTCTCCACCAATACCTACTACTAGATATTGTAGCATTAAGTCTAGCTGCAACTGTAATGACAATATACATCCTACATACATTATTTCGTTACCTATGCACCCGCTGCATCAAATGGTGGGCGAAACAGAAAACAAGAATGAACGGACAGAAATTGTCCGGGAAGAACATTAGTCTATTCTTATGCCTTTTGCTGATGAGAAGTTTGAGATTAACCAGCTATCTTACGCATATGCTACTCTTTGGAAAGTCTAAATAGAATTTCTAGCATTTTATTATAGGTACAGAAGAATTATTATTGTGTTCAGCAATAAAACCCACATTTAAGACTTACTTTTTTTGTTTTTTATCTGTCTGATAAAAGATTACTTACTTCTGTGGTACTAAATACAAAGTGAAAGCGAATTGACTAGTGTAAGATTAGAAATAAACAATTGTATTATAATAAATGTAGGTGTAAATATTAATGTGTAAGATATTTATGAGAATAAAAGTTGTGATAAATCCTGTCTTTTTTTGCTGTTGTTGTATACCAGCTAAGATTAGTGTTGTAAATCAGGCATTGTTTATTCATCAGGTTCTTATAAACCTGTGTAACATGATAATGTAGGTTATAAGTTCTTATTACTGGACTGGGAGAGAAAGAAAAACATAGAATGTTCCAGTTGCCCTTCCTCCCGGGCATGCTGTAGAAGTCAGCAAAAGGGATTCGAGGGTTACAGTGTATTGTAATTTAGGCGATGGGCTGACAACCTGTCACTACAGCAACACACATTACAATCTAAAATAGCCCTCAATTTATGTCAGACGTGGCGAAAGCGCCTTTTAGGATGCGTTTTACACTCTGCCTACCCCGTAAGGGATAAAGGCGTGATTTTATGTATGTATGTAAGTTCTTAAAATACTTTAAATCTAGTCTGAAGTCAAGTATTTTTAAAGTTATTCTTTACAAAATATTTTTTTCTTTCTTCCATGCTGGCCTGGGAGCATGAGAAAAACAGAATGTGCCAGCTGCATTTCGTCCCAGGTATGCTTTAAAAACCAGCTAAGGGATCCGAGGGTTTCAGTATATTGTAATTGGATGGATGGGCTGACAACCTGTCACTACAGCAATATACCTACAAATCTATCATAAATTACCCCTCAAGGTGTGATTATTTGTATAATCTTTCCTTTATCCAGTAATTAAAAGCTTTTAAAATGAAGTAAATCCCTTTGTCATTGAAATCTTGATAAGTTGATTCTACATAATAATTTTATATACAGCTTACCAATACAGTACAGGTTCTCCGAAGTCCATATCAAAGCGGAAGTGTGAGAACGCCAGCAGGGTCCCGCTCTTCTCCTTAGCAATGAGGTACCAGGCCGTGTCATCAGTCATTTCCTCCACCTTGCGTTCCCGGTTCCAGCCCCAAGCACAGGTCTCATATCTAGAAGTAAGAAGAGTGGATTTCCATGTTTTATAAAATAAAATAAAAGTATGGTTTATTTTTGAATCTAGTTTACGTAAGGGGCGACAGAGAAGAGTTCACGATGAAGCTCGCTTACCCAAGTATCTAACTAGAAGAAACAAATGAAAAAGTATTAAAGGAATGAACAGAGGTTAAAACTTACAAAGATTTCATGTTCCTCTCTGTTAAGTCAATAGCCCATTCCAAAACATTTTTCTTTAGTTCGGAGACTTTCTGTATGTACATGTCAACTTCTAGATCATTATTGTGGTAGACCAGCAGCTCTTTGCACAGAGAAGCCATGTCAGTCAGTTTGTTCGCAGAAGTCACATAGTTCATCCCATCAGCTATACGGCGTTGCTCTAATTTCCTTGCCTGACGCTTTTCTTTGTTTTTGTTCACTGAAGTTGCCGATTTCTTCTGGAATTCAAAGGATTTCATGATGATAAACCACTGATAAACAATAGATTTTTAGGATGGTACATGATCTAAAAGAAATTTGGATATACGTGCGTAATGCCTCAACAAATGAACGTAATATCGATATATTTAATCTCTGTGTACTTACACCCATGTTGTAATGTATTTATTATTCAGAAATACTAGGAAATGTACTGTTTTTGTAATTATTTACTAAAAATTGAGATCGGCGGGAATAACAATGTTTTCTATTTGCAATATGTTTTCTATGGCAATTCACGCTTCCATGCGTTCCAGTAGAAATTATATTATTGGCAATTATTAACAAGTGGCTTCAAATCAGCCAATAGCGTTGTACCAAAATTAAAAAAAATTACAAAGAGAACAGATGCGTTCCAACGACTTTGACATTTTTAAGGCTGCGTTCAAAAAACTTTAATTCAATTAGATTTTTTTAACACTGGCTGCCGGCTGCCATCTAGTGTTGAGTAGTTGCACTTATATGACAATCCCCGCCATCTGTTATTGAATAGCGGCACATACACGTCACATTGGAAACCAACCATACACCATTAATTAAATACGTCTAGAGTGCGATGTGGATTGGCCTTAACGGACTCTTTGCAAGTCCTTCTGACCTTCCTTCACCGCGAAATTCAAAATTACGTCACTGAAAAATCAATAAGTTCGATAGACCCGGCAAATTAAATGTTATTTTGCCGATAGATCGCTGTCTTGCAAAAATAAAGTAGAATAACTGAATCTTCGTCTTCCTGAACGCGTTTTGGATTATTGCCAAGTACTCCGAACTGACAGGAAAATTTTCGCAGCTGAAATTTATGCACTGCGGAGTGAAAGAAGTAGCCTCTGGGTTGCGCTTGATTACCAGGATTAATATTCGTCTTTATCGTAAAGAGCCTAAACCCAAACTGTGTCGAATCATGAAACACATAAAGCTTTCTCAGACTGACGACTTGATGCCCACAGTTGGCTTGGGCACATGGCAGGTTTGCATCATTCATTGATTTGCAGAAGTTCAAGTTCATATTTACTTGGTTATTTTTAAAAGTTCATATTATTCTTACTCTTACCTGGTTATTTTTACAGGCACCATCTGAAGTGATAGAGTCTGTAGTTTATAAGGCGTTAGATCTAGGATATCGTCACATCGATACAGCTTTCAACTATAATAATGAAGAGGCTATTGGTAATGCGGTTAAGAAATGGATTGATGATGGCAAGGGGACAAGGAAGGATTTGTTTATCACTACAAAGGTAAGTGAAACTTTTTGTGAATATTGGCAGTGTCTTGTTGACTGGAAAGTATTTTTCACTGAGTACCTAGTATTTTCCCTCACATGTACGTTGTGAGTACCTAGTATTTTCTCTCACATCCACACGTTCTGTTTGTTACTATTTATTATCCTCCTGTCCTCTTTATTATTACTTTTATCCTCTTTCTGTATGAGTAGGTAGGTTGTAGAACTCTGACACCAGGGTTCATCGGGTCGATAGACTCGATACCCACTCGACAGAAGAAGAAGTAGGTAGGTAGGTACAATAAATAGAATGTTCTTTATACAATATTTTTAAAATATCATGGCAATCTGTAAGAATTTAGAAACCAACTGGAAACCTAAAGAATAATAGAGTATTTCATAACTAATTCTCCAGCTGCCACACGTCGGTAACCGCGCGTCGGACGTGCGTAAGTTCGTGCAACTCCAACTCGGCCGGCTGAGGACGGACTACGTGGACCTGTACCTGATCCACGTGCCCTTCGCCTTCCACTGCAACCCTGACACCCTGACGCCCGTGGTGCTGCCGGGCGGAGAGTACGAGCTCGATAAGGACACCGATCACATCACGACCTGGAAGGTATTGGCAAGCGAACTTTCGTAAGGGATTTGAATTCGCATGACAGCTCCGTAATCCGAATCGGCCGAATCGAAGCGGTGGTTCGAAACCCGCGTGTATTTTTTGGTATGGCTAGAAGCCAGACAACCACTGCCGGATGTCGATGCTAGGCAGATGGATTGGCATGAGCTGTGCGAAATTGTTTAGACATTTTTCTAAATAGCTGGTGCCGTACCCTGAATTTAGAGACAAATTAATCGTAGTCAAGCGTTCTTTCGGTGACTCGGTAATGATACCGTGAATTTTGCTATTCTATACAGACAGGCGCCAACTCAAAAATTGCTTTTAATTTTACAGGTGATGGAGGAATGTAAAAATGAGGGCTTAATCCGCAACCTAGGCCTATCCAACTTCAACGAGGACCAGATCTCCAGGATCCTCAAATCCGCGGAGGTGAAGCCGCAGGTGCTGCAGGTGGAGCTGCACGCTCACTTCCAGCAGATGGCGCTGAGGAAGTTCTGCTCGGAGCACGACATAGCGCTCACGGCATATGCGCCGCTGGGCAGCCCTGGGGCGAAGGACCACTTTGTCAACAAGTATAACTATAGGTAAGTAACTTTATAATAGCTTACCCTCAAATATTAGAAATATAGAATCCTTTACTATTTTTAATAAAAGGCTTGCTCATTATATTAAAAATAAAATTAAGTAATGTTCAAACTTTAATGTTATGGAGATGTCATTGATAATATTATTATGATGGTCTAATGTTTTAGTGCCTAAGCGAAGAAAACTACTACCTAGTTATACTGCAAGTTTTTTATTGAAATTGTCTTTTACCTGCAGAATACGAACGATCATGTTAATTTTAAGTTATAGTCTTGTTCTCATGTAAGTGACTTGTAATTAGGTCTTTTATGAGAATAAAGTTTCTTTAAACCTAAGTATGGTTCCGAAAGGACGAGACGAGGGACATTTCTACGGAAATACTGCAGTGACGCAGAAATGGGCGGAGCGGTGCATAAATTAACCAATCGGAATGCTCGAAATCTGCGCTGCGCGTCAGGATAAACATTGATTGGTAATTTCACGCAACGCTCCGCCCAGCTCCTCGTCACTGGAAACGCAAACTAGTCTGTGCTTTGATAAAATATCAACAAAATTTAGAAAGATCAAAATTTGCTAAGTTTTACAGCATATTACTTCTATTTTTAAGTCCCGATGTCTTCCCTGACTTGCTCGGCCACACGGCTGTGAAGGAGATAGCTGACAACCACAAAAGAACAACAGCGCAAGTTCTTCTCAACTATTTAGTCGTTCAGAAGGTCGTCGTTATCCCAAAGAGCACCTCTGAACACAGATTGAAAGTAAGATCATTTTTATGCTCTTTTATTTTTCATCCTTTTTTGCGTCCTAGTGGGGAATATCTATCCCTTTCTTTCAATATTTAAATAAATAAATTAATAAAAATATCTTTATTTCTAAAAAGTACAAATGCACAATGTTTACGGGGCTTCCCAGTAAGTAATTAGGAAATACTTGTAGTGGGAATGCTCCGCTCTTCCATAAAGTTAATAAACAATAATGTAACTTTTAAATTAGTTAGGTAAAACTTAGATTTAAGGTTGCTAAGACAAGAAAGTAAGAATAAATACCCTTAAATTAAATTATCTGCCCATCAGTTATAGTCTGTCAACGTCGTGCTTACCGCGCCTTAGGGGTACAGACGTGCGCGGGGGGGGACGGGGGGGACGCGTGAGCGAGCACGACGCAATGTGTTCATGTTCGCAATGGCCGCGTGCTACCGCGTCCCCGCCAACGTCTGTACCCCTAGGGCGCCGGGCGCGGTAAGCACGACGTTGACAGACTATAGTAGGTATTTATGCTAACAATAGTGGATGTGCATGAAAATTGTAAAGTGTATATTTATAAGTACAAAAGAGAGAATAAATGTAATTTTGCTTTGTCCCATATTTAAATTCTGTATATCATTTGTTCAGTGGAAAAGGTTTTTAATTCGTATCAATCTAAATATGTGCAATTTTATTACAGGAAAATATGGACATATACGATTTCGAGTTGACGCCTCAAGAAATGAATCTATTGAAGAAGTTAGACAAGGGCGAGGAGGGACGGATCTTCAACTTCTTATTCTGGAGAGGAGTCGAGCACCACCCGGAATACCCCTTCAAGTTACCAAAAGTTATAATTGAAGAGAAGAATTAATGAATTTGTACCTACATATCCTAAAAACGAAAGCTGTCTCATTCTAGTCTGATAAAGTGTGAGTGAGAGCACGTTGACGCGCGCTGTACCTTTCTGTATTGAAACTGCTCATATTCTAGTCACGCTATGATAAAATATTCTATTTTTGTTGTCACTAGTTTTACTGAATCAGTGCAACTGATTATTTGTTGAAGTTCTGGTGCTCTGAGCACGTTTCCATGTAGATAGACAAATTATAGTTTTCGAATGAAATTAAAGTCTTTAATTTTTAGAGCGTTTTTACATACACACATTTATAATCACGCCTTTATCCCTAATGGGTAGGGCAGAGCGTACACGACCTAAACAAAGGTAGTTCCGCCACGTCTGACAATTTTGAGGGTTATTTAAGATAGGCCATCACCTAAATTAAAATATGCTGAAACCCTCGGATCCCTTAGCTGGCTTTTACAGCATGCCCGGGAGGAAATGCAGCTGGCACATTCTATGTGCCGCATTGAAGAAATATAGAGCTTTTTTAAATAATTGAAATATAATTTCATTGAGAAATATTGTATTCTTATCAAATAACATTAATTACATTCGAGTTCCTGACTTAAATGTTAAAAAAATATACCATCGAGACGGAAATGAATACTACCACAATTCTATATCAGATGTACATAAGGTGTTAAAAAACATGTCACACGTTTATGAATATGATGAGGCAATAAAAGTAATTCCCATTACGAACGACTAGGGTGATTGATGGTCGTGTTCAGGATTTACGTGAAGGAGTCAAAGGAGTTCACTTTCACAATGCACACACCCTACATCTTATAAACATAACATCGCAAGCAACCGAACAAAATGACATTCACATCCTTAAAAAAAAGAAGAAAAAATCACGACAATCGGTACAGCATCTTCCTCTGCAAGCGGTGCTGCAGCTCGCCGCGCCGGATCATGGCGTGGATGACCTTGAGCACGGAGCGCTCGGGGTACTTCTGGCGCAGGAAGTCCTGCAGCACGGTGGCCTGGGACACCTGCGAGCCCACCGCGAAGCGCCGCTTCAGCTGCTTCTCGATGCGCGACAGCAGCTCGTGGTCCTCCTCCGACGTGAAGCCCTCCGCGCCTGCAACGTATATACATAGATAGATAAAACGTTTTATTCATATTTCTACAAAACACATGTACATTTCTCAAATTTAAAAAGACACATACAATAAAACAAACAGATAAATCAAAGTAGTTTACACAATATGCACATGTGTGCTGCAGTGATGTGAAAGGGCCAAGGCTCAGTGAATTTTACCCTAAGAGTTTTCCCAAAAGGCAACACTGATTTTCACACCGTCGCCGTCACACGCCGTTACGACCAGCACGGAATAGACACGCGCTAGCTTATGGGATGAATAAGGTGGAGCCTCATATCCACAAAGCAGACATACAGTAGAGATGTTGTAAGCAACTAAGTCCTGCAACAATCTTTCTGTGGCCTGACGTCACACGATCTATAGTTCAGTAATTCCACGCGAGAGGCGCTGTCATCAGTGCGCGACAAGTTCTGATCCGTTAGCCTTTCGGAATATTTTTTAAAACAAAGTCGCTTTCTGTGTCCCTATATCCCTATGTATGCATAAATCTTTAAAACGCAACGGATTTTGATGCGGTTTCTTTTAATGGATAGAGTGATTCAAGAGGAAGGTTTATATGTATAATAAATGCATAATATAGTAGATAAACACTAATAATTTCCGTGCGTAGCTACAGTGATGATGGAAGATTTGTGGATGGAGACAAAGTATCTTTCACACGTAAAGTACAAATTTTTGTTTAGTTTTCATTCTAGAACATGCCATGTTGTTGGAAGCGCCATCTAGCGTCAGTTAGAAGTACTTATAAGGCAACTAGATGGTGTTGGCCCCCCGCCCCCGCCGCGCTCCCCCGCCCTCACCCCCGATTAGCGGGTTCACGTGTTTGTTTAGATTAGAGAACTGGAAATAGGGCAGTTGTGCTACGATGTCTGCACTGTGGTGATATCGTAGTGAAGTGAATGTAAGTGATGATTTTATTAATTTTAATGATAATAAAAGCAATACAATTTACATACATACATATAATCACGCCTTTATCCCTAATGGGGTAGGCAGAGCGTAAACGACCTAAGCAAAGGTCGTTCTGCCACGTCTGACAAGTTTTGAGGGTTATTACAGATGATCATGACGTATATTGCTATAGTGACAGGTTGTCAGCCCATCGCCTAAAATTGTAATACACTATAACCCTCGAATCCATTAGCTGGTTTTTACAGCATGCTCTGGAGGTGATGCAGCTGGCACATTCTATGTTTTTCTATCACTCCCAGTCCAGCATGCAATACAATTTAAATCATTATTAATGTGATATACTTAAGTATATATATTTCTTCCATGCTGGACTGGGAGAGATAGAAAAACATAGAATGTTCCAGCTGCCCTTCCTCCCGGGCATGCTGTAGGAGACAGCAAAAGGGACTCGGGGGTTACAGTGTATTGTAATTTAGGCCACGGGCTGACAACCTGTCACTACACATTAGGAATACACATTACAAACTAAAATTGCCCTCAATTTTTGTCAGACGCGGCGAAAGCCCCTTTTACGAGGCGTTTAACGCTCCGCCTACCCCGTAAGGGATAAAGGCGTGATTTTATGTATGTATGTATACTTAAGTGCTTATAATTTCTTGACTTGTAATTTACAATTATTAATAAATCGATCTGTATCTGTATCTCGTACCGGCGAGCGTGCCCGTCATGGCGGCGTCGAGCGTGGACACCTGGAACAGGCGCAGCGCCTCGCTCACGTGCGCCTCCGACGCGAAGGGCTGCAGCTGCATCTTGGCCAGCGACTCCGAGATGCGGATCACGGCCTCCAGTTGTCTGTAATGGAATGGATTGGGTTAGAGAAGTTTGACAAATAAAAAAAAGTAATATCATAGAATATTTTCATACTATAGGTGTAACTATCAGCAGGATTTTTTTTGTTCACCTCCATCAGACAATTTGTATGGAAAAGCGATTTTTTTTTTCACTTCCTAAAAACACCGGCTAATAGTTGTTTAGTGTCGTTGACTGAGCGAGCAACCCCTATCAGTTTGCGGGACGCTGTCCCTTACACCCCATATATTTTCATTGAGGTGCTCGCTTAATTAGAATATCAAGACCGCGCGCTTTCCCTTTTCCTTCCTCCTTCCGACCGGAGCATGGCGTCGAGCAGCTTGCCGTATTCATTTGAATTGTCAGTGTTTGTATCATCTTTACAATAAACTTATATCTATTACTATAGTCGTACAAAACTTGCATTCGTTCTATTGCCTACTCACGTTTTGATTATCAGGCTAGCAAAGTATCGTTTAAAAGCTCTTGTGTTACCTGACAGTGATGGGTATGGACAGCCTCTTGTCGGCCTGCCGCTCGTGCTGCGAGGCGCCGCTGCGCATGAGCACGTATCGTGCCTGCAGCCGCTGCGCCGCGCCGGGCGCCAGCCGCGGGCCGCAGCGCGCGCGGCAGTAGGCGGAGTAGCGCCGCAGCAGCGCCACGGGCAGCTCGCCAGCTCCCCCCGCAGTGTCGCGCTCCGCGCTGTCGCCGCCCATGTGCACGGAGATTATGTGCTTGGCTAGCGTCTGGCCACAAGGTTAAGTGACAGTTAGTGCGTGTCAGACGAAATTACCAAAGAAACTCCTCACATTTTGATTACATACAAGTGGACAAAGTAACTCTTGTTTCTCTGTAGTGTCCTTTAAGGTATCAGTACCGCTTCGTCATGAGACACTTGCAACGACGATAAATCACACTGTACGAGCTTCCCGCTCGATGAAACTATAAGAATGTAATAATTCTTTGCTTGCTCGTACCCCTTTTTAGCCGGGCTAACATGCGTGCCACGACGTAATTTTCTCACCACGCATTGCGTACTTGACACTGAATAACGCCGTAGATAAGACAGTGAGCACAGCTCGGACACTCCTAACTACCATCTCATCTGGTCACACATCGACAGACGCCATGTTGCACTTGCCCTGCGTTTGGACTGTAAGCGGCAGAAACATGCACGAGTGAATGAAATGGCTGCGTACGTTTTTTTTCGTACCTTGTTTGAAACAATAATCTATCATTCTGATTAATAATAAACTGATTACAATTGTATTGTACTGTCACGTTTGTTCCTTTTTATTTCTGTTGTATGTGTTTCTTTGTGCAATAAAGAATTTTGTATTGTATTGTATAACTATACTTAGATATATGGTGTCAACTTTTTACAACAAACCTCAAAACAATAAGCACTACATAATATAATATTCACGTGGAATCGTAGAGTTAAAAAAGGATACCTAAGCAACACCTAATTTCACTGATCACATAATTATCTCAATTATAATGTCCATTGTCCTTACTACGCACAATTCCAAAGTTTGTTACCTCTTACCAACGTCTAAAAGTAGTTCACTCTAACTGAATAGGTAGAATAGGTTAGAATGCATATTTTGTATGAAGTTACTTACCGTCTCTCATCACTTGGGAATCTAAAAAAATCCTACTGGACTCATATCTTGTGGTAGAAAGACATCCGTACACGGAACAGTACCTAACCATCTTTAGAACACAAAATTTTATTATTTCCGTTACACTGGAAAACATGCGCGCGCCTTACCCGCTAAACGTACGCTCAATGTGGCCCACAATCGGCGCGGAGTGTGACTTATGTCAGTGCGGAGGTGAATGTCCATTCTGTATGTAGTACTATTATATATTCTATGCAGTGAGGTTACGCGCACGACAAAATACGGTGACAATATTATCTCGCGGTGAGCACGAAAGAGACAGGAGTATAGTTTCTTGCTGTTTTCACTTCTATAGGTCTGCTGTAAGAATATTTTTTTGAGATAAGCAGTGACTGTTGTGTCTTAGTTCCTTGTGTATTTTATCATTGTTTATGTTTTTGTGTACAATAAATGGTTAAATAAATAAAGAAGTATCTCACAATGTCCCTGTTCTCGTTGTGCTCGTCCTTGACGATGAAGATCATGTCGAACCGGGAGAGGATGGTGGGCATGAAGTCGATGTTGTCGTCCGCGCGCGCGTCGTCCCAGCGCCCGAACACGGAGTTGGCGGCCGCCAGCACCGAGCAGCGCGAATTCAGCGTCGTGGTTATACCCGCCTGGTAGATAATACAATTCATTACAAATGTTTTTCATGCCATTGTTTGACTCTGATACAATAAGCCGACGTTTTTCATGCCATTGTTTTGCTCTGATACAATAAGCCGACGTTTTTCATGCCATTGTTTGGCTCTGACACAATAAGCCGACGATTTTCATGCCATTGTTTGGCTCTGATACAATAAGCCGACGTTTTTCATGCCATTGTTTGGGTCTGACACAATAAGCCGGGTCAAACGGATTATTACAGGGATGTACAGTTAATTACGGAAAATTAAGAACCAGTGGCGGGCCCATCACAATAAAAAATCTTTAGAATTCATACGTTACGAGCACTACCACAAAAGAAAAATGAATCAATATGTTATGCAAGCGAGTCGAGCCGTTTCGCAAACGAAGCGAATATGACATTTAAAGAAAATTGTATACGTTATATGGAGCGAAGCGAGCGCAACATTCCACGAAAACTCAATCCATATATATATTCCACGCGACCAAGTATGTTATAGATTAGAAATAAATTTAGTTTATTTCGTGTTACTGCAACCATGAATAAAATTTCAACATGGAATAGAATTTTGGTATTTAATAATTAACCTTAGCAATAGAGATGATCTGTTGCTCCCTGGCCTCGTGTGTGTGCTCACCTTAGCAATAGAGATGGTCTGTTGTTCCATGGCCTCGTGTGTGTGCTCACCTTAGCAATAGAGATGGTCTGTTGTTCCATGGCCTCGTGTGTGTGCTCACCTTAGCAATAGAGATGGTCCGTTGCTCCATGGCCTCGTGTGTGTGCTCACCTTAGCAATAGAGATGGTCTGTTGTTCCATGGCCTCGTGTGTGTGCTCACCTTAGCAATAGAGATGGTCTGTTGCTCCATGGCCTCGTGTGTGTGCTCACCTTAGCAATAGAGATGGTCTGTTGCTCTATGGCCTCGTGTGTGTGCTCACCTTAGCAATAGAGATGGTCTGTTGTTCCATGGCCTCGTGTGTGTGCTCACCTTAGCAATAGAGATGGTCTGTTGGTCCATGGCCTCGTGTGTGTGCTCACCTTAGCAATAGAGATGGTCTGTTGTTCCATGGCCTCGTGTGTGTGCTCACCTTAGCAATAGAGATGGTCTGTTGTTCCATGGCCTCGTGTGTGTGCTCACCTTAGCAATAGAGATGGTCTGTTGTTCCATGGCCTCGTGTGTGTGCTCACCTTAGCAATAGAGATGGTCTGTTGTTCCATGGTCTCGTGTGTGTGCTCACCTTAGCAATAGAGATGGTCTGTTGTTCCATGGCCTCGTGTGTGTGCTCACCTTAGCAATAGAGATGGTCTGTTGTTCCATGGCCTCGTGTGTGTGCTCACCTTAGCAATAGATATGGTCTGTTGCTCCATGGCCTCGTGTGTGTGGTCACCTTAGCAATAGATATGGTCTGTTGCTCCCTGGCCTCGTGTGTGTGCTCACCTTAGCAATAGAGATGGTCTGTTGCTCCATGGCCTCGTGTGTGTGCTCACCTTAGCAATAGAGATGGTCTGTTGCTCTATGGCCTCGTGTGTGTGCTCACCTTAGCAATAGATATGGTCTGTTGCTCCATGGCCTCGTGTGTGTGCTCACCTTAGCAATAGAGATGGTCTGTTGCTCCATGGCCTCGTGTGTGTGCTCACCTTAGCAATAGAGATGGTCTGTTGTTCCATGGCCTCGTGTGTGTGCTCACCTTAGCAATAGAGATGGTCTGTTGCTCCATGGCCTCGTGTGTGTGCTCACCTTAGCAATAGAGATGGTCTGTTGTTCCATGGCCTCGTGTGTGTGCTCACCTTAGCAATAGAGATGGTCTGTTGCTCCATGGCCTCGTGTGTGTGCTCACCTTAGCAATAGAGATGGTCTGTTGCTCCATGGCCTCGTGTGTGTGCTCACCTTAGCAATAGAGATGGTCTGTTGCTCCATGGCCTCGTGTGTGTGCTCACCTTAGCAATAGAGATGGTCTGTTGCTCCATGGCCTCGTGTGTGTGCTCACCTTAGCAATAGAGATGGTCTGTTGCTCCATGGCCTCGTGTGTGTGCTCACCTTAGCAATAGAGATGGTCTGTTGCTCCATGGCCTCGTGTGTGTGCTCACCTTAGCAATAGAGATGGTCTGTTGCTCCATGGCCTCGTGTATGGCGACGCGGTCGTCCTCGCGCATCTTGTCGAACTCGTCGATGCACACCACCCCCCCGTCCGCCAGCACCATCGCGCCCCCCTCCATCACGAAGTTGCGCTGGAAATAACAATATTCATTCATAATGCAATACTGGGTTTATCAGACGACAGATGTTCTTAACGAAACCTACACACACAAATTGAAATAAAGAATGGTCTAATAAAATACCTGAAACTTGGCTTAACAACAAACAACTGATATTGATAGGAGTTGAGTGGTTTATCTTCGGCGACTAATATAGTCGTTGCGCGACTTAAACCTGCTATGTAACAAAATTAAAGGAGCCAAAACAAACTAAATAATTTTCGGGCTCACTGTTCAGAAAGTTGATATTTTTAACGTCTATGATAATGATTAGTTCCTTTATTTTCACAATATGTAATTTATCTGAATACATCTAAAAATATAAACAAGGAAGAATTTGGAAATCATCATGGCAGATTCAAAAATGTTACATAGCAGGTTTCGGTCGGGCAACGACAATATACTTTGAATAAAGTTTTGTTCCAAGCACCACAATGAATACTCACACTCCCAGGATCCCGTATAACCGAAGCCGTCAGGCCGGCCGCGCTGGACCCCTTGCCCGACGTGTACACCCCGATGGGCGCGACGCGCTCCACGAACTTGAGCAGTTGCGACTTGGCGGTACCGGGGTCACCCAGCAGGAGGATGTTGATGTCGCCTCGACGCGTCAGGCCGTCGGGCAGCTTCTTGCGGGAACCTGGGAGGAAATACAAACATTTGTTACATAAATTCTTATATTAATATCTTCCATGCTGGACTGGGAGCGAGAGAAAAACATAGAATGTGCCAGCTGCATTTCCTCCCGGGCATGCTGTATAAACCAGCTAAGGGATCCAAGGGTTTTAGTATATTGTAATTTAGGCGATGGGCTGACAACCTGTCACTACAGCAATATATCTACAAATCTATCTTAAATAACCCTCAAAACTTTGTCAGACGTGGCGGAACAACCTTTGTTTAGGTTGTTTACGCTCTGCCTACCACATTAGGGATAAAGGCGTGATTATATGTATGTATGTTACAAAAATTTCGCGAGACTACGCACCAATTTTAAGGTTCGCATTTTTAGGGCAGCTTTATATAAGGTGTATTTTTCGCATGCCTAACAACGACATACAGGAGTCTGATTGCGAGGGCAAATATTCCACGACTAAAATGTGAGAAGCTGTACTATACTTTACTTATTCTTGGAAGTAGCTAAAACGTAAATGCTAAGTTGTTTTATGCCCACAAGGAAAAGTCGTGCAGTCCCAGCAGGGGCAGCAACTAACTAATTACATGTTTATAATTATTCGTTTGAACAGTCACAGTCTAGGTACATACCTCCAAATAATAAGCAAGCAATTGCCTTCTTCATATCAACGGCTCCAAATATACTGGGAGCGATTGATTTGGCCACCCTCTCGTATATGTCTGGTGATGCTGCCAGTCTTCGGAATTGCTCTTCCTCTTCAGCTGTGAAGGGGGTCAGACCCCCCGTGACACCCTCCTCGGTGGTGAGCCCCACGGCGCGCAGGTAGGACGATCGGACCCCCACCGAGCCTTTGTCTCCGCCGCGCTGAAGTTGAAATAACAAATATAAGAAAACGATTTCAGTCTTTTAAAAAGTAGCGTTTTAACTTCTATTGTTTGGTGGTGGACTGTGGGGTGAAAAATACTATTTTTTTTTAAATCTTACTAAATATTTTATACATTTAAGAATATACACTTCTCATAGCTTAGCTCATAGCCGAAAGGTTCCATTCCGGCGGCGATATTACAGCGCCATCGCATTCCACGTCTGTGCAGGCCATTATACATTGTGGTACTTCGATGAGTGTGCTCAATAACTCCGCGTTCGCGTGCTTGCCTTACCGGCATTATTTTCCTATTGGTTATTATAAACGCAGCTTGAGATACCATTCACGAATACAGACTAAGAGTTAGAAATAAATCCGTATTATTTTTTAATGTAAAAAAAACTTATAAATAGTCACTGTTAGTTAACAGTTATTCATATCAGGTTTGATACTTGTTATCTTACATAATATATACTGACAGAGTTATAAAAACAAATCAAACATCTATTCTGGACAAACATTAGTTTCGGAAAATTATTAACTTTCTAGCTTTTATGAGTCTTACTGATACCATCACCTTTCTGTTATCAATCTGACGTAAAAAATAAATAATAAACACATCAGGCATGATAAAGGCAAATATTAATAAGTGCTGATGAATACTGACTGTATTTAAAACTATTTACATCAATTTGGTCTTGAGAACCTCAATGTGAGGGGGGATCTCTATCAGGCTAGTTAAACAATAGATGTTTCAGACGACTCATTGTTAATTGAACAACGTCATACGGTTTCTGAACCGATATTACACAAACTACAAAATACTACGAAAACTTTATTTGTTTAAGTTTCGTTAGATAGTCTACAAATATAATGTAAGCACGGCTCATTATCAGCAGGTAGACTTCATTAGTATGCAGTATAAACATAATAAATTAAAAAGAAGAATTAAGTTATTCCTTACTATATGTATAGGACACAGGGTGTGAAAAAATTTAATAGTCAGAAACAATAACTTTTATTAAAGTGTTGATAAAATGTGATACAATACAAAAGTAGATAAAATGTAACTAAACTTAACATTTCTAATATTTACATTAACTTTTTATCATACACTTGCAACTTCTACCATCTTCTTCACATCACAAATCTTCTCTCTTGGCTTTCCTTTCTTCTTTCCTTCTTCAATCTCATATTGATCAATCCTTTCCCAGCCCTTCCAGTCAACTATATGACTACTCAGTAGCTTTTTAACTTCTTCAAAGCCTCCTTTACTTGGTGTGCTGCTGGTTTTTATATCTTCAACCATTAACTTAGCTACTTGGAATGCGTTGCCCATGGTGTGCAGAATTACTCCAACTGGTCCAGTGCCCAGCCACCCAGCCACATAAACTCTACCCAGACCCTTTTCTTCATCAAAAACTTTACCCTTATCATTTGCTACAAAACCATTTGGTGCAAAAACTAAATCCTTATCATGATTAACACTTTTATACCCTATACTTCTAAAGACTAAACTACTTTCTAGTATGTCCTTTTTGTTGGTGGGTAAACATTTTTGTTCTTCTAATTTGTCTCCAACTAACTTGTTACAAATAAATTCAATACCCGTAACATTATTCTGCTTATTCAAAATAAATTTCTGTGGACTTCTGAAAAATACTGGCCTGAAATGTCTTATGCTGCTATCATCGCTTGGAGACAGGTTCTCATTTAATGATTTTAACATCAATTCAGTCAGTCTTTTCCTAGGTCTTTGTAAATCATTGACCATTTCAGAAACACCAGTGAATTGTTCCGGTCTCCAGATAGTTCTGCAGTTCTCTATTTTAAGCTGTTCTCTGAGTTCTTTGATAGTGAATGCCACTTGTAGGGGTCCACGTCGTCCTACTAAATATAAATCTTTTATTTTTGATTCTGATAAAGCATTTAGCGCATGTTCTGTGATGTCTGTTGTCTTCAACTTATCTATAGGACTTAGAAGTATTCGAGCAACATCTAAAGCAACATTTCCTTGTCCTAATATGGCTGCAGTGGGTCCAGATAGATCAACTTTTAGGCCCTTATCACTTGGCAGGCCATTGTACCATCCAACAAAGTTTCTAGCTGCAATAATATTCTTCCCATCTTCATTTTCAATACCAAGTTCTCGATCTTCTTCAGCCCCGTAAGTTAATAACACCGCGTCGTAGTGTTGCCGAAGTTGTGAAAGCGTGATATTTTGACCCAAAACAACATTTCCATAGAAGTTTACATTGGCCTTTTGTGCAACTTTAGTGAATTGATTTATGCAGTTTTTCACTTCTGGATGATCGGGAGCGACGCCGTACCTTATCAGTCCGAATGGCACGGGCAGTTTCTCCAGGATATCAATGTTGACATTGTCCAAGTGCTTGGTGAGGTGCATCGCCGCGTAGAAGCCCGCGGGCCCGGCGCCGACTATACACACGCGCGGAAGCACTCTCGGAGCGGAGCAGAACATTCTCGACGCCATTTTTATCACATTTGAACTCATCGTAGGAGAAATTATAATTTATAATTCGTCGAAAGACGCGAGCACCCAACAACATAATGCGGACGATAACCTCTCGCTTACATCAGCTGTGAACTGTCAGTGTCAAAATAGTGATGTGCTTAAATTATCGATAACGAAAATCGATTATATTAAATAGATTAAAATAATACAATACAAAATTATTGCACATAGAAACACATACAGCAGAAATAAAAAGGAACAAACGAGACAGTACAATATATAGGCGGCCTTATTCCTAAAGCAGCAATTTCTACCAGGCAACATTTAACCTGATTAACGATGTGTTCTATGAAAATGCGTGTATTTCCAAATTGCTCGCCGGGAAACTAAATCTGTAATTAAACTGACGAAAGTTACAGGAGTTGCAGGGATAGTTTGCAATAGAAAACTGAATGAAAGCCTAATGAACGTCACACTCACCCCAAACTTAGCGATCTTCTTGATGGAGTAAATGCCGAGCACGGAGACGCGCGCGCCGGGAGCCACGCGCTCACACAGCGTACGGTCACAGTACACCGTCAGGTGACGCGGCATCTCGCCTTGAGGAATGCTCTCCGGAGTCTCTTGTAGCTTCAGAACCTGATCATGATTATTAGGGCGATAGAAAAACAATAAAGTTAAAAATAAAACAGATTCACTGATACAGTTTTTTATCATTAGCCTTTAGTGTATATTATCAATAATTGTATAATAAAGTATAATAAACTTCAGAACAAATCTAATAAAGTTAGATTTAAACCAAATGTATAGAAACAATGTATAAAGCAAGACAATGATCTACTAAGAATATTCATTATTATTTAGAGCTGCTTAAGATTCCAAAACAAAGGCATTACAAATACAAACCAATATGTACCTGATAATCAATGCACTTGCACTTGTCAGGAATTATGAAGTATGGATCAAGAGGGCATTTTGGACGACCAGCTTGCTCCCTGAAATAAAAACATTGTGTTGTTATAAAAAAAGTTATTAATGCATATTTTAAAGTTTCTATAATGAAAAAATATAAAAGATGTAAAAAATAGTTGACATTATTTTAGGGTAGGCTAGGTGTGTATCTAAAACCCATGAAACTGAATAACTTTACAATAGGAACATAACATAATAAAGAAAAATTTAAATATTGTATTACAGTAAAGACCATACCTACATTTTTCAGTTTCATTTCATGGGTAAATTCATATCATCCTCCAAACTATAGATAATGGATTATTTTTTTACAACTTTTAAGTGTAGACAACATGAGACAAACTTACGTGTTACACTTCCTAGGCATAACATAGCCTTCTAAGCCAGGCTTGACAGGCAGGTTTGGTATGATGTTGCGGCAAGACCTGCACTGGATGGAGATCTTGGTGGCTTTAGCTTTGATGCCTGATGCTGATATCACTATACCCGGTATTTTCACCAGGCGGGACACTGTTTCTGACTGAAAAGTAAACAGAACTTTAGTTTTATGATATTCTTATTTAAATATTTTTTTATATCAGTAGAGATTTTGAAAAATAAAAATATTTGTCTTTATTGTACAAAGTAACTTAACTTAATAAATAGGGTGGCTGCCTAGCTAACCCAGGTAAACTGAATAGTACCAGAAGACTGGAAAAAATAATAATGCAGCAAGGCCTGATTATGGCAGCTTAAGCTAACATAGTATAGTTTTCTTTAGGCTTTATCCAGTTGGGTTGTTTGAACTCCACAATCTGTTGGGGCCTAGAGTTTGGGATTCCTGAAGGGTCAGCTGGTAGCTGTCCAATTTTCTATTGCCCTATTTCTGGTGTGTGCCTGTGCATTACATAGAGCAGGGTATGTGAATAAATAAATTATTTCCACTTACTTTTAGTTCTCTTAGATTTGAGGCATGTGCATCAGAGGACAACAACACTTGAATGTCTTCAACTTTCTCCTCGCCTTCAGGTCTTGGAGCTGTGAGCTCATCCGCTAGCTGTAATTATAAATAATCATAAGAATATTTAAACCATATGAATTAATTACTTCCATGCTGGCCTGGGAGCAAGAGTTAAACATAGAATGTGTCAGCTGCACTTCCTCCCGGGCATGCGTTAAAAACCAGCTAAGGGATTTAAGGGTTTCAGTATATTGCAACTTAGGCGATGGGCTGACAACCTGTTACTACAGCAATATACCAACAAAACTTTGTCAGACGTGGCGGAACGACCTTTGTTTGGGTCGTTTGCGCTCTGCCTACCCCATTGGGGATACAGGCGTGATTATATGTATGTATGTATGAATTAATGTTGTTTTTTTAAAGTTTATATCACCGCATCTGCTACCTTTAGAGTACATAAGCCTTGTCCTCTCTTCAAATAAAATACATAGTTTGTTTCAACAATGTGAATATAGTTCAAAATGTTTAGGTGTAGTCTAGTACTTACATCCTTAGCTGCTTCTTCTAAAATAGGTAAATGTTCTGTAGGTTTCTTATACAGTTTCTCAGCCAAAACCTCGTCGAAACTGGACAAGTCTTCGATGTTAATTTCCACCCAGTACTGACCCAGGTTGTAGTTTCGTTTCAGAGCATCCCTACAAATATAAACAAAGGGATTATAACCCAAGTTTATAAAACCGTTTCAAGTATTAGAATTAGCACTACATTACCTGTATTTGTAATTAAAATTTCCAGCATGGAACTGACGAATAAACTCCTTGAACTTTTTCTTCACAGCTTGTAGGTTAACTTGGTCTTGCGACTGATTCTCCTCTACTCCGAAATTGTCCGAAAAGAATACACCGGGATCGTCGAAACCTTCCATTGTTTGATAGAATTAACTGTATTTTACGTCACTAAATAACGAATAAACACTGAAATATGCAATTTTCTCCTTTGTTCAAGCGGCAGGCGTTGTTTAGATATTTTGGCGGGTAATTTTGACAGTTGATATGACAGTTGACCATAGACAGACTTTATTTTTCACTCATGAATAAAGGCCAATCTGCAACATATATCGACTTGACCAAAATCGTTGTGACCGGGTGGTTTTGAATGTGTCTTATAAATAACGCTACTCGATAATAGATGGCGCGGCTGGTCATACAAGTGCAACTACTCAAAACTAGATGGCAGTGTTAAGAAGGCTAAGAAACCCTATTCTAAGTAGCGCTGCCCTAACGTTTATTTATATGGTTGACGTGCATCCGAACATGAAATTGGCTCCAAATTCAAAAAGTTGCTATAGCAACGACATTGTTTCGTTTGTTTGCAATCAATCAACTTGCAAAAAAATGCGCACAAATCTAGCGCGTAATAAATAAATATTTTATAACCAGTTTATAACAGTTTATTTTTAATTATATATGAAGAGCTATATTACTTTGTGAACATGCAATCAGATTTGTAAATTAAATCAAATATTTATTTGTAGATCAACATGGGCGATGTAAGTAAACTAAAAAAAATCTAGGTTACGTAATTTGCTATTGTTGATAGATACCTGTAGCAAATAAGTATTAAAGTGCATATTTGTACGTATATTGCTGTAGTGACAGGTTCCCAGCCTATCGCCTAAATTGAAATATACTGAAACCCTCGGATCCCTTAGATAGTTTTTACAGCATGCCCGGCAGGAAATGCAGCTGGCGCATTCTATGTTTTTTTTTCACTCCCAGTCCAGAATGGAAGATATATCTATAAATCTATCTTAAATAACCCTCAATATCAGACGTGGCGGAACAACCTTTGTTTAGGTCGTTTACGCTCCGCCTACGCCATTAGGGATAAAGGCGTGATTATATGTATATATGTATTGTTGGCAAAGGTTGCCTGGTAGAAATTGCTGCTTTAGCAATAAGGCCGCCTATATTGTACTGTTTTGTTCCTTACTTTTCTGCTGTATGTATTTGTGTTTCTTTGTGCAATAAAGTATCATTGCAATGTGCAACCGATTGCAATTTAGGCGATTGGCTAAAAACCGGTCATATCAGAAATACACAATCCTATCAATAACAGGGTTAATTACCGAAACTGTCTAAACCGCGTACGTTACGTAGGCGTGATTATATTTATGCATGTATGTCCTCAAAGTTGGCTTATATTCTTGGTATAAAAAGTATGAAGGACAACACAGCTCCCGCATAGATATGTTAATTTTGTATAGGGAAGTGAAAACTAATTTACGTTTCCTGAAAGAATTTCCTGGTGAAAGTTGTTCAGTATCGTTGACTGGAGTCAGTATGCGGGAAGCTGTCCCTTAAAATCGAAATAGAGGACTGAAATTAGTGGAAACGAAGAGAATAGTCCCGTTTAATAAACACTATAGCCCTTGATTCCTGCATATGAGTACTTGATAAAAAATATAATAATAAAATCGCACTTTAGCTAATGGATAACTAGAGTTTTTTATTTTTCTGGAACACATTTTTTTGCAGAAAAAAGAAGAGGATAATGTAGACACGCGTCTAGAGTTCCTCTCGGAATATCTCCTAAAATCGCTTAAGCAGAAAATAGACAAATGGAACAAATTCATTACCAGCGAAGAAAGGGTGAGCGATTTTTACTCGTGTAGCTGTAGAAAATCTTATAATCTTTTTATCTACACCTGACTTATCTGACCTAACTTAAAGGAATCTACATAGGTTAATAGCTATAGGGGAATAACTAAAAAAAGGTAGGTATTTAATTTTGTACCAGTAGTTTGAACCGTATCGTATTTTTTTTTATGTCGAGGTACCAACATGCATGAAAGGGTATTTTCGCAGTTAAACTATCTATTTAATCTTTTTTAATAAAATAATTAGTTGTTATTTTAAACTGAATGTTGTTTTAAATTGTTTAATTACCTTTTTTGTTTTCACAGCATTTACTATTCAGGTTCTTCGATACGCCCACCATTCCGGTAATAATCTTCCGCATGAACATAGCGGGCGCGCTGAGCTGCAGTTTATCATTCCCAGCAGTGAACAAGAGCAAACTGATATACTTCTTGAGAGATAGTAATGAGAAAATCACTCAAGCCAACTTTCGTAAGGTGCTGAAATCTTTTAATGGCTTTTTTAATTTAATTTAACAGTTTATTGTACACAGAAACATACACAGAACAATTACATAGGAATCAAGACACAACAGGTACTGCTTATTTCTAAAATGAAATGTCTTACAGCAGACCTAAGAAGTGAGATAGCATAAACCGTAAAGCTAAAAAGTTTTTTAAATGTTTTCGAACTGGAGTAAGTCAGTTCATTGGTCTGAAAACTCTGTGATGAGCAATATAAAGCATGTCCAGCAGGGAAGCAATGCAAATGATATGGAAAATAAATAGGCTAAAAATACTTTGGAAAATATTTCGTATCGTCATCGTCAATGTCCTATTGCCTACATTTATGAACTGCTTACACCGCACTATTTTTAGATCTCTGAATTTATTTCATACAGGACTTTAAAGAAATTGAGCTGTAGAAATTCAACGATACTTGTTTACGTAGAAGTAAGTATTGTTTGTTGGCAATAAAAACGTTCTAAACGTTACTAAAAATAAGTTGTACCGTAGATCACCACTATGGGAGAAATGTCGCCAAATGTGCTGGCGGACATCGGAGTATTAGCCAACGACGTGATCGGGCCAATGCTGTGCAACCCTCAGAACCAAAAGGGCTGGCCCAAGATTGTCAAGCATGATATGAGGAAGCACGTCGCCGATCTTAGGAGCTTGATGCACCAGGTTGGTAGATAAAGGGTGCAAAAAAAGTACTGCGTTCCTATAAACCATGTGTTGTATTAGTGATATACAACACAAAACACACATTAAATAAACTAAATGTTTTAAAAAGTAAATATATTAAATTCGTTTAATTATTTTTATTTATTTCATTTAGTATGTGGTTTGTGATGTATATCACTAATATTATACATTACGTGGTTTAAAGGAACTTATTACTTTCTTAACACCCTGTATAATGTTTCTTACGATAAAGCATTTTGTGGACCACCTTTAATGATTACGCTTGTTTATTAACGATTTCCACAACACTGTCACTAGCAAATTTATAAAGAACAGAGTTTGATGTTTTCCTTCACAGTTAAAAGGAGAGATGTCCAGTCACGTGATGCTGGCAATGCCTCAAGGCATTGAGGATATTTACTATGCCGAAACTAGATTGAAAGAAAGGTATGGTTCGCACTATTTTGATTAGGTTTTAATATATTTTTTTTTCACATCACAAATTAATTTACATCTTGAAATTGTTTCACAGTGATGGAGAAGACGTAGATTTATTTATGAAAACTAATATAGAAGGTATTATAATACAGTGGTCGAAACAGATCCAGGACTTGCTGGCAGAGAGCTCTTATATAGGTTAGACAAGCGAACTATGTCATGAAATAGCGTTTTAATTATAGAATAACGTTTTCATCATAGAATAGCCATAAGAAGGTAGACTTGTCTACTTTTTGTACATATACTTTACTAACTCATCCATCATACTTAAAATATACTAAGGATTTTGTCTTTGATTTGCTCTAAATATGGCTTTAACAAAGAGGAAGACCCATGTATAGTAAAATAAGTAATTTTTTAAATGCTCATGCGGTTTTAGTCTCATTATATTACTAGTCTTGCGTTCTAAAATTATACAAACACGTATTCTGATAACACAATTTTGCAGCATTTCAAAGGCAGAAGTTCCCTCTGCCGATACAAGACGTAAACTACTACGCGCAGCGCCTGCGCAACATGGAAGGGATCTACTCGCAGTTGCGTGACCCGCGCGTCAAACGCATGGCGCATTTCTTAGAGGACACCAACAGTGTCTATTTTCAGTGTTTCAAGACTATGCTTACTAATATCGTGGCTGGTAAGATTTTTCACGTACAGAGCAGAAAACAAATGAAGCGGCCAAAACCAACGAAGCGGCCACACCCTCTATGAGCCACACTGTAAGATTCCACGAGATTATTTCCGTGTTTTGGATTTGGTCTAGACTTTAAACATATTTTTTATTGGAGTTCAGTAGAGGTTTCTTTATATGGTTTGAATGAGTCAACATTATACTAGCTTTTATTATTTTTTGTCTAGCTGTGATAGAATGCCGTGACATATACGTTTATCAGCGCCCTCTCATTAGCCATATTGAGAATTTTGAAGCAACAGACTTTGCTGAAGTGAAACCCCAAATCCGACCACTGTTCCACTGTATCGGGATGCTGTGGGGACTGTCCAGATATTATTGCAATGTGGAAAAACTTATACGTAAGTAGATGAATTCTAGAGCATATTACATACAAATATTTGTAGTAAGGTAGTACACTCAATATCCTGAAATATGTATATACATATAATTACGCATTTATACGTAATGGGGTAGGCAGAGCGTAAACGATCTAAACAAAGGTCGTTCCGCCACGTCTGACAAAGTTTCGAGGGTTATTTAAGATCGATTTGTAGGAATACTGCTTTATGCGGCACATTCTATGTTTTTCTCTCGCTCCCAGTCCAGCATGGAAGATCCTAAAATATGCCAGTGTATAAAATGTTGACTGAATTTGTATAGAGTTTTACACTTGTATTTTAAACTATGCAGCGCTCCTGCGTGAAGTATGCAACCTGGTGATTCAGCAATGCACAAACTCCATCGACCCGCCGTCCATATTCCAAGGAGAGTCTGATGAGCAGCTCCTCAAACTGAGGAAAGCTCTTCATATTCTAACCCATTTCTTGTACGTTTTGCTTGTTATATATTACGTCGAATATGTTAGTCTTTTTTCTTTAGAAAAGTGGATTGTATTGCAAATCAAAATTTTTAGATTGCACTATTTTTATTTTTTGCGTACTATTTTCTCAAACTCTATCAATATTATTGTTAGACCATTATTTTTTACTGTTCTGTTACCTGGTAAAACGGGGACTAAAGCAGAAAGGAATGAAAGAGACGAAGCCTTGACGAAGCCCGCCACCCGGACTAATGTTTCGTCTGTTTTAATATGTCGACCTGTTTCATAAAGCTACGTGTTCGTAGTACTTGGTCTGTGACTTAGTTCAAAATTATAGTTTAAAAATATAAAATCTTTTCTGGTTCCGTAGAGAAACGTACGAAATGAACCGTGATAAGATCGAGACATTTTTCGCCCCGGGAGTACTGCCAATTCGCTGGTCGTTCGATTTCGACCGAGTGTTCATGCGATTCAACGTTTACATGAAGCGCCTGCGCATGATTGAGGAGATCCTTGACGCCACTGTTGAGATCCTCAAGCTGGAGAAGATGGAGTTCAGCGGGCTCAGGGGAAAGATACTCAGCAACGAGTGTTTGAAGGTAAGTTTGTGTGTGGATTCAAGTTATACGAGTGTGGGTTTGGTTTATTTACGTAAAATGTTTCAGTTGTATTTGGCTTCTGTGTACGATGTATCTATGTAATTGCTGTTGGCACAAATAGCGAAAACATGATAATATGGTTTTTTTACAACGGTTAAGTTAGGTGTTTCGAGCTTGGTACAACATACATACATATAATCCGCCGTTATCCCTAATGGGGTAGGTAGAGCGTAAACGACCTAAACAAAGGTCGTCCCGCCACGTCTGACAAAGTTTTGAGGGTTATTTAAGATAAATTTGTAGGTAAATTGCTGTAGTGATAGGTTGTCAGCCCATCGCCTAAATTACAATATACTGAAACCCA